>OV815276.1:58338890-61089441 GCA_929108145.2 Limnephilus rhombicus
GCAAGTATACGTCCAACTCTATAGAAGGCGTAATCGGTAAGTAAAGAACAAATTTTATGGTTTTCACTGTAAACCGTTGTTCAACCATATAGTACATAATAACAATGTTATAAGTCTCTCAGGACAATAATAACAGAATACATCCAAAATCTTATACAAATATAATTGATTCTACTTCCTATGTTGGCTTAAAATGTGGAAGGATATGTGATACCATATCGTCCCACATTATAAGATCTCAAAAAAAAATCTTATAAACAAGGTGGACATTACAAAACATTTTCTGTAACTAATAAAAACAAAATTAAAACGCTTTTCCAAAAGCTGAGGCTTAGCTGACGCAGCCTATGTTTATAGAGTAAAACAATATTTTGACTATTTACCAATAAAACAGAAGAAGAGCGAGAAAAAAAAATACTTTGAATTTTAGCAATTACTTGCGTAACCTGACAAAATAAGGTCTAATAGTGTCAATGCACTGACGGTGAATAACAATAATTCTTCATTTAAAATCACTTAGAAAACAAAGAGATACAATCCCTGCGTCTCTGTGTTTTCTATGTAATCTGGAACAACAAATAATGACATTATCAAAAGCATGAACATAACTCAAAAAAAAAAAAGGTATGCCTGAAACTCGCAGAGATAGTGTGCGGATATGCCCGCGTATTTCAGGATACAAGACTTACAACTAATAATCCTAACTTAATCATCTGTTCAGCCGATATCCGAATTTGCGTCTGTTTTAGCGTTAATACTATTGACAATTTATACATACACTTGCAGATATATAGTTTTAAATACATTCTCAACTCGAGCATTAGTACCAGAGTTGAGGATTTTATTGTAAGAAACAAACCAGCATCATCATTACCAATGTCAAACTTACAAAACACCCCCCGTGAAGTAATTACCCCATATCCGTAGAAATGAGCCTATGACAGGACTAATGACTGTCTGAACGCATGGAATCTCCATCTCGGTTGATCAGGCCGGATGAAGTTCTGTGCATTGTAAAAAAAATAAGAGAAAAAGAATAGTATAAAATTCCTCAAATCCAACAGTCCCCGAGAAAGATGGCCAGACTTTCTAAGGTACTGAAGAGGAGGGACTACATAGGTATGTTGTCCAATTTGACGATATCCTTTACATGAAAGTCGCCAGACACTTTACCATTCAAGTCTGCCAAGGTATACACTAAGTCCGATTTTTTTTTTATTATTACATTTTGCACGAATCGTGGGGACAATTTTTGAGAAAAGTAATTTAACGCGTTAGACTGAACAAAGTTTCGTCTCCACACGACGTCACCAACTTGATAAGTGACGTTTTTCCTACGCAAATTGTAGTGGTTAGCCCCCTTTTTGTATGCCTTGAGTAGAGCATCTGAAACTTGTTCATACACGTTTGCCAAACCTTGCAGCTTTTGTGCATATGTGGAAGGCGAAGCTTCCTTTTGCGCGTCGCTATCCCTATCATGAATAGGGTTACGGTGCAAATCCCCATCAAGTATCTGCTCACGGCCGTGCATTAGGAAATACGGTGTGAAGTTTGTCGCGCAATTGACAGTGTTATTCATCGCGGACTGAACCTGGGGCAAAAATTTTGACCAGTTACGATGGTCTGATTCGACCAAAATTGATAAAGCAGTACCTAATGTCTGGTTATACCTCTCAACCACGTTGTTCTGTGGGGTATACAGAGAGTTGTAAAACGGAGGTGGTATATTGTAACTTTGTAGTAGTTCTTTAAACTCCCGTGAGATGAACTGGCGACCGTTATCGCACACTATCGTACGAGGCACCCCGTGAACCAGGAAAACGTTCTCTTCCAAATTTTTAACTATGCTTTTCGCGGAGCCGTTGCGCAGCGGAAATAACCAAGTGAATTTGGAAAAAACGTCAACGCATGTCAATATTACCGTAAAGCCGGAGTAACTCCGAGGTAAAGGACCTACTAAATCTAATGACAGCATTTGCATAGGTCTAGTGACACGTTTAGGGTTTGAGGATATTCCATTAGGAGGTGCCGTGCTTATCTTATGGGCTTTACAAGTTTGGCAACGATTTACAAATTCCTTGACATCTTTATACATGTTCGGCCAGTAATACCTAAGTTGAAGCTTTTTATAGGTTTTGAAGACCCCTGGGTGACAGGCGCGCGCGGAGTCATGGGAGTCTGAAATAATATTTTTCCTATCCTCTTGAGGAATTACCCGTTTCCATGCGGTGTCCTCGCATAAGTCCAACTGGGTTTTTGTGTGACGATACAACTCGTTGTCTTTAATTTGGAAGTTCTGAAATCGTTGAGGGAATTCCTGACAACCTTTCCAAGCATTTAGATACCATTTATCAGTGGTATCACTAAGGTTAGATCCCGATATAAGAGCTACATCCATACGCGAAAGGACGTCCGGTACAATATGTTGAGTTCCCTTACGGTGAACAACATCAAAGGAAAATTGCGATAACCGTGAGCTCCATCGTGCAAGACGGCCACTAGGATTAGATAACGAACCTAACCACTTTAAACTTGAATGATCAGTAACAACTGTGAAATGCGCTCCTTCAATGTAAGGTCTAAAGTGCGTTACTGAATCCAATACTGCTAATAGTTCACGCTCTGTAATTCCGTAGTTGCGTTCGTGAGTATTTAAACACCTTGAATAATATGCAATCGGGTGCTCCAGCCCATCAATGGTCTGAATTAAAACTCCGCCAATTCCACCGGAGCTGGCGTCGCAGTGTATCGCGAAAGGTTTTGAGAAATCCGGGCAACTTAAAACCGGAGCTGATGTCAATGCTTTTTTCAACACGTTAAAAGCCGTCTCGGCCTCTGGAGACCAAGCAAAGTTGCTGATTCCTTTTTTCGAACCAGTGAGTCTTGTAAGAGGGGCGGCAATGCTCGAGAAACCCTTTATGAATCTTCTGAAGTAACCACATAATCCAATGAAGGCTCGGATTTGCTTTGCGTTCTTGGGTACCGGGAAGTTTTTTATACTGTCTATCTTTATGGGGTCTGTACGAAGACCTTGCGAGTCAACCATGTACCCGAGGTATTTGAGCTCGGCTTTGCAGAACTCCGATTTTTTCAGATTTATGGTTAGACCTGCGTCTCGTAGTCGTTCATAGACACGGTTCAATAAGCAAAGATGTGATTCTAAGTCTTCTGATACCAAGATCAGGTCGTCTAAATAACAGAAGGCATTGTCGTCAAATTCTGGACCGAACAAAGCGTCGGCCAGTCTTTGCAGCTCACTTGGTGCGTTTTTAAGTCCGAAGGGCATCCGGGTGAATTCAAACAATCCACGACCGGGTACAACGAACGCTGTCTTCTGACAGGAGTCCTTATCTAATGCAATTTGCCAAAAGGCTTTAGATAAGTCTATAGACGAGATGTATCGGGCACCGCCTAGCTTGTCTAGGATCCTTGTTATGTATGGTAATGGATAGGAATCGCGTGTTGTAACATTGTTAATTTTCCTGGAGTCCAGACAAAAACGACCCGTTCCGTCTTTTTTTTGTACTATGAGCACTGGACTCGACCATGGAGATCGCGAAGGACGGATGACTCCAAGTTTTAACATCTCATCTACTTCTGCGTCAAGTTGACGTTGTCTTGCCGGAGACAGTGGGAAATAACGTTGTTTAATAGGCGGACCTGTTGTATGTATTTTGTGTTGGACTAGATGAGTCAACCCTAATCCCTTCTTTTCGTAAGAAATGGATTCGAATTTTTTGACAATGTCCGAAAGGGCTTGGTTTTCCGAATTTGTTAGAGAAGAGGCAGGCCGAATTGCTCTCACCTCATTGATTTGACCTTTTTGTTGAGGTACGAGAACTTTTGAGAACAGTTCCGGCGCGATCCGAAACTGTTTCCAGAAGTTCACCCCCAAAACGAAATTAGGTGTTAACGTTGGAATGACGTAAAAGATAACTTCTCTTGTGGTTGAATTGTACGTCACCGGCAAAGTTAAATACCCTAAAACAGGCTGGCTGGTACCGTCTGCTGTCGTAACGCTAAAATCTGTTTTTACTAATTCTACTCCTAACTCTAAAAAAATCTTATAACTATCCCCCCCTAAACAAGACAAGGAAGCACCACTGTCTAGCAGTGCTTTAAAATTATTATTTAGAATAAAAATGTCGGCATAAGGACGCTCATCCTCTGTACTATCCTTCTCCTGTGGCAGTGCGTCCACCGCTTGAGGAGACGGGCTAGAAAGGAATTGTTGCACTAGGCGGAGCCAACGCTTCCACTCCCTCTTTCTTTGTGCACAAGAAGGGGCGCGGTAAGATTGACTCGTTTCTAGTTTTTTGGATCATCGGTATGTTTCTTATTGTTAATACTACTAACATGCGGTTTCCTATTGTCGCTATCTTTTTTCCAACAATTTGTTAATGAATGACCTTTGATCTTGCAATAAGTACAAACAAGAGATTTATTTTGTTGATTTTTTATATCCTGTTTAGCAAAATTATTCGTATTATTCCCCATAGGTCTTGAATTCCTAGAAGGGTTAAAATTATTATTATTGTTATTATTATTGAATGACCTGTAATTGTTTGTATTAGTGAAAGGCTTATTGTAACTATTGGGGAACGAGTTAAATTTTTTAAAGTTACTGGGCTTATTTTGAGTGTCAACTAATTTTGGAATTGCTGTGGATGTTGAGGCTTCAGTGTACGACTCGAGTTTAGCAGCGCACCTCGTAAGTTCCTCAAACGAACAAAAGTCTCTGGATGACAGCAAATTAGCATACATAGGCAACAATGCTTTCATGGCTACCCGCAAAAGTTTAACCTCAGGAATTTTGCAATCCAATTTATTGTTAAGCGCTTTAAGTCTCAAAGTGAATTCCAAAACTGACATTCCCTTTGGCTGTTTATAATTTAGAATCTCATTTTCCAGATCTAATTGTCTATCCTGTCCCTCGAATTGTTTTATTAATAAGCTGGATAAGTCATCCCATTCTAAGTCTGGACTATAAATTGACCTATACCATAGAAGTGCTAACCCGTCTAAAATTTCACTGAAAGATTTAACTAAGTCTTTGTGTGAAATGTTGCGTGTCCTACAACGCTCTTCGACCAAAAGCAGAAAATCTCTCACGCAGCTTTTACCATCGTACTTGACATCCCAATTTGTAAGCCCCCGCGATGATGAGTCTTTATAAATAACCTTGGTATGTTTAATAACCGTGACCTTCTCCTCTGTTTCATTGTCAGAATCTAGATCCGAATCACTTTCCTCCCTAACCACATCTAATGATTTCTTCATAGTTTTGTTAAAGGCGCGCGCTTGCGAACGCAACGCTTGGGCAGTGCCCTCCGGTTCGATGGATCGTGAAGTTAATTCCTTTATAAGTTCATCCTTGGATGCATTATTTACATTTGGAATCGGAGTAGACATTGTAACGGTAATGTGATAAGCTTGACACGAAAGCAGAATTGGAAAGAAAGAGAAGAAAATAAAATAAAATTACTTTATTCTTTGTTTTTGATGTTGTTGTTTTTGTTATTGCTGTTAATGAACGTTGTAGTTGTACGTTGTTGTTGTTATTGCTATATTATTTTCTTTTAAATGTGTATGTTGCCCATTTAAATTAATATTTTTTTAGTTTATTAAATCAATATGTAAGTAGCTCATTTAAATATA
Organism: Limnephilus rhombicus; assembly: GCA_929108145.2. Lineage (NCBI taxonomy): Eukaryota > Metazoa > Arthropoda > Insecta > Trichoptera > Limnephilidae > Limnephilus > Limnephilus rhombicus. The sequence continues at coordinate 58,344,549 of OV815276.1, forward strand.
AAAAATTTTTGTCCATTTAAATTAATATGTAAGTAGCTCATTTAAATATAAAAAATTTTGTCCATTTAAATTAATATGTAAGCAGCTCATTTAAATAAAATTTAAAACGTCAGTTAGACATTAGTAAATAAACAATTTACAAGTATAATTTATAGTAGGTTTTGACAAAACCTTATACAAATTTCCCACTCGAAGCAAAAATGAATTACCCGCATTGTCATTAAAATCTCAATAAATATCTTAAATATTTGAATAATCTTTAATAATCATCCTCCATTCCTATTTAAACAAATAATAAATTGATTTGTCTTCGGCTATCAGGTATCCTAACATGTAAACACAACAGTGTTTTGACATATGCCGAAGTCATAGATAAAATGTAACGAGAAACCGTCATAGATAATCCGAGGTATTCTTAGAACAGCTAGCACTGATTAGTTCCGAAAAGAAAAAAAAATATAGAGCTCTACTTAGCACATTGTCCATAGTCTATGACCGATTTCTATGCATTCAAACAATAACAATGAAAATGACAATCCATTTTAGGTTATAGGAGGTAGGTATTTCAGATACTATGCATAACTGTGTGGTATTGTAAAAAAAAACCAATAAATACGAGATTAATCATTTATAAGGTACCCACAATATTATTACGCATAGTATCTCTTTACGAATTCACGCCGGTAATAGTGCCAGCGAATTGAAATAATGAAATTTGTTGTCATTTCCAAATACCGTCACTGCAATCATAGGTTATGACAGCGACCAAGTTTAATAATAACAAACGAAATTAAGACCTCCACTGAACAGATGAATAATAATTTTTTTGGGCTCTTTACATTACAGGGCGAAGAAAACATTATCAGGAATGCTATAAATCGTGACCAGACAGCGTATGGAGCGCCATATTGTTATGTTTTATGTTTGTAATGACATATTGTTATGTGCGTGTGTTATATTTTAAAAGGAAAAGTAACGTTGAGCCTTGGTCGGGCTCGGGTGTATTCTGCCAGTCAACTTTGATTTCTTCTCAGGAAATCTTGGACGCCAAACCCAGTCTAATGTCTGGGTATGTCAACTAGCGGAGATCACGGTACTCAATTCTCAGAGTGTGGGTCAAGGTTTTATAACATTCCTGAAAAGGCTGCACAAGGAATTCTACATAATAAAACACAGAGTAGAGTTGACAATCGGTACACTGTATTGAAATTATAAAATATAATAAAACAAATTGGATGGACTCACCCCGGGACCAATGTCGTAATCTATGCTATTCCTAGCTACACTAATTAAGTTTTACTGCCGCCGTTCCCCCGATGTCGCGTGAACCAACACCACCTCCTGGTGGCAAGGGAGGTCCCAACCTCTGCGGCCCAGCATGTGCCTGCGACCTCCACGGCGGTCGCCCGGAAGGGATGATGGACCTGGACCCTCAGAGAAAGGGAGGAGTACCCAAACACTCCTCCAAATTGTATAGGAAGGCTCGACAGCAATCGAGGCGGTGTATCGTTCAACCCTGCGGCAATCTCGGGTTTGTTCCATAAATAAACCCCCGGTGGGAATTCGATGTTTGCCCTGCATTCAATGACAGGCGCGGCGGGTAATTATTTACACCGATCTCTCGGATAAAGAGGTACTTTAAACATAACAATCGAACACCGCCATTAACTCGTGTTCACTTTTGGGGACCCGCGCGAAAACTCACATTTTACGTGAATAATCTTCGAAATTAATATATTTTCTATTTTAAAAAACACAACGTGTTTCCTTCCCCCGGATGCAGATGCCCAAAACTTGGATTTCAATCACATCGTATTTAAAACTTAATAATTAAGTGACCGTTGTTTTCACGGCGTACCGCACATTCCGCCGTCAAAACCAGAGTCCGGAAACGGAAAAAAACAAACGCCGCCTACCGACGCGTTGAACGAAACTCCCCCAGCTTTGCCAACCTAACCAATAAAAATGCATTTAAAAAAATAGTACCTAACTTACGATTAATACAATCGCTTCATAACAATTTTTTACTCCAAATAATGTCAGGAATCACTGGTTAAAGTAAGTCAAGTACGTCCCTTAACACCCTGTATAGGCATTATTGCCTGAAAAAATTAATTGAAATGTAACGTGTTGTCTATGGTTATTTCAGCGGAGGAAGCCCGTCCGCTTTTGGTAAGGAAACTTGATGGCTAAATCACTAAATCGTCGCGATGAAAAAATAACCGGTGTTATTCAGTTTGCTTGCAAATTTATTGTTTTATAGCTTTTTTACAACGGAACGATTTTGAAATATCTTCGAAACTTGTTTTTGTTGGTTATACAAGGGGGCAGCTTAAAAGTTTTCCCTGAAATTTATTATGTGCGTTTATTATTCAAGATGAAGGAAATTAATTCAATGAAATGTTCGGAATAGAACACCTTACTTTGTGCTCCCAACTATTTCGAGAATTTAGACGATTTTCGTTACAATATTGGTATTGGTAAACATATTTGACTGGGTCCCGAGGTTTTACTATGACATTCCCATCAGTTAACAAATATCAGTTAACAAATATGTTGCTTTTTTTCTCAGATATTATATTACTAGCTTTTGCCCCCGGCTTCTCATGCGCCACTTGCCCCCCCCCCCCCCCCTCTCCCCTCCATACCCGTTACATTCATTTTTCAAACAGCTCGTGTGCCACTTGTTAAAACGTAACAATCAAACATGCGCAGTAAATTTTAACTATCAAAGGGATCTCCATAGTAACCTAAACAGATAAAAAAATGACGACAGCGCACGTCAAACAATTACTTAGCAACACTTTGCTTTTCGTCTGGACAATAAACAATTTTAAATAAATAATTTTATAACGCCAGAGCTTACCAATAAATATAGCCTATAGTACTCGCGAATAATGTAGCTTTCTATTAGTGAAAGAATTTTTGTAATCCATTTAGTATTTTTTGCGTGAAAGAGTAACAAACGTACATACATACAACCGTACATCCAGACATCCATACACCCATACAAACTTTCGCCTTTATAATATTAATAGGATGAAAATTTTCTGATGGTTTTTTCGATGGCTTGTTTTATGATTAGTGAACTCTGCCAGAAGGCTTCTCAACTGTCGTAAAGCGCACATTTTTAAAAACAGAGAGTCAAATAAAATCTTTTTTCAATTACTCGAAGAATATTAATTCCATTTTAACCTTCGTCAGAACTAACTCAATTAAAGTATTTAATGAATACAATTTTGTTCGTTTATTATCCAATACCCTTTTTTAGTTTCCAATAAAGCGCGCCTTATTAGGTACTACTTTCCCTAATCCCGGACCGTTAATCGGAGGATGTAATTTATTAATTGCTACCAGTCCAATATTAACCTTCGATTACACTTTCCTTATTAGGGTTATACGTTATACGAGTTGTGTACCTGGTACTGCGATTTATTTTACCTTGTTTTGAAACACCCACAACCCTTAATCTCTATGATTATAATCATAAATAAATTTTAGTAAATCTACATTTCTATCGAGGTACAGGGGGACGGGGGTTATTTGCCACCTGCAGGCTAAATTTACCTTTATATTTTCGCGGATGAAATTATTTGACGTAGATCGCTGGCGTTAGCAACAAAGTCTGCCGAATTTAATAAAATCACTCTTAGATACAGAATTTTATAATTGACTGGGCGCTCGCAACCCAGATACTGTAGTTGCGGAGACTGTTTGCGACAGTTACCTAAAAATCCATTACGGTATATGGAGGTGCGCACGCGAAAGACTTTTTAGTTCGGTGACTTTTTTGAATTTTGGAATATCTCCAACTGTCGCCACAAGTCTCGTCTGCGGAGACATTCAATTTTCATAAATAACATTTTCCGATATAATTGAATAAATAATTACATTTTCAATATTCGCAAATTCACTTTGTGACTTCATTTTAATTAAACGAAAAGAAATCACTTTGTACACACTACTTATTTAATCAAAATTATCAACGTGTTTCGAAACCAATGGTTCCTTCGTCAGAATAAAATTAAAACATGTTGATAATTTTGAAAATAAGTGTTGTGTACAAAGTGATTAGTTTTTTTTATTTAATTTAATAAATAATTATGTACACAAAAAAGAAAATATTTGCAAAAGTTAAAAATTTTTGCCTCCGATATCTGTACTGTAATTATTGTTTATTTCATAAAAGTCTTACATTTAAGTAATTTTCCAGCTTTGTAACGAGACCCTGAGGTGTGAGTAAATATCACCTCAATAATAACAATTAGGTAGGTACCATTATTGTATCATATAACGTTTCTGTAGTATTTTTACAGTGTCTTAAAATAACACCTTTCGTATTTATAATTAATTTTTGAACTTGTACAATTTATTAAAAATATTAATTTGATCCGTTGTATTTCTCTATATCCCTGCTAAATAAAAATAATAATTTGTTTCTTCAGTTCCATCCACCCTCTGAGATGAGTATGTTTTAAAGAATTTTGCCTTATTTAAAATATCCCTTTTACTTAAGTACAATGTTCGTGGTTATCTTTATTTTTGTTACACTCGAAATTTTCTGTTAAAAATGAATATTTTTTCATGGATTTGTATTATTATAATAGAAGTGTGTTAAACTAATAAGAACATTGTAATGGTTGTGCTGAAACAATTATGTATTGTAGTATATATTATAGTTTATAGTGTCCCTTACTGAAGAGCTAAACCGATAGAAATGTGTTACAGCTAATAAAGATACCCGCATCCTTAAAAACATTTAACACAATTTACAAGTACAAATACCGATATATTTTTTGATTCCCTCGCTCTGTTTAAGAAATCTTTTCTAACACACTGAATTCGCATTAAGGTATTTTTGGTGCTATTAATATGTACCGATAAATGGAAACAGTCAGTTATACGTTATACGCCTTACTACAATAAAAATTTATCATTGATGGGAATAACCTTCAAAAGTTATAAAAAGAGAGTTTTTCTTACAAAAAATAGACTTATTTCTTGAACAGATCAAATTTATTAGCCTGTATGGCGCAAAGGATTTAGAAGGTCTTACGTAAGTTATTGACTTAGTTTTCTGGTTACGTGACAACTCAACAAAGTGGCATTTCAACACCCTTTCAAGGTCATTAAAGTGGAGAAAAAAAAGTTTGGTCATGTTATGTGCTAATTTTTTTTTCATCACTTTTAATACTTGTCAAAGGAGTGATTAAGTTGCACGTTGTTGAGTTATCCGGTCACCCAGTTTTCTGTAGATTTCATTTCTAGGTATTAAGATTCTGTTCAGTGGTGATGCATCAGTTCAAAGTGTTTTATTAAAACCGCTTGGGTTACGTATGTATTATTATTTAATACCTTTAGGTTTTCGCATACAAACTTGTTAGCCAAGACACATTGTGTTGCATCGTTATTTCAACAATGTGTATGTCATACCACTCCCCCTATACCACTCGGGATCATTAAAATTATTCATAGTAGCTTTATTCACGGGGATATGCAGCCATTATTCTGCTTCATATTATGCCTGATCCATCTATGGCGGTTGCACATGATGTTATCGCGAATGTCACCTCGTAATTATTTCCATGGCTCCATTCCTGTGGTAGGTATATGAGGTGCATACAGGTTGAGATAGTTAAGTTTGCAGTCGTACGAAGGCGGAACCAAAGACATGTATTTGTTTTCTTATTCGGCTGTCAAACAAAAAAGTATTTGGTTCTTTTGATTTGCTGTGATCGCCGCAATAACGGGTGACAAAGTATGAAAGGTGGTGCATGAAGCATTCATATCATGGGCTGAGGTTTGTCTCTAGACCTTGGCGGCACGTGCGTTTGCCCACCTACTGCTTGGCGGGCCAAACCGAGAGAGACTGGTTGAGGGAGACCTTTTTACTTCCACCCATCGCATCGCCTTGTACCGCGGTGGGAGGGGTGAATTCATAAGTCCGTCACTCATGGACACATTGATCCTATTCCTTTCCACCCCTCATACTGTTTCCTTCACAGAACTTCCTCTTCTTCCTTTTTCTAAAAAGAGCTCCACGCAGCATCCCCAAAAGTGACTTAGGTCCTGGGGGATTTTGTCCTCGTGTGTGGAGCTAATGTAAAAAAATTAAAATCAAAATGGTGGATGCTCTAAGTATCCCCGGTGAAAGAACACCCTTCGGGAATCGTAGCGATGTTGCTTGAAATGACTTTAGTCGCGTTTGGTCACCAGATTTGAATTACCAGGTACTTCCTAACCTTCCTCTTCCCCATCTACTTCCCCACCATAATACGCTCAAAAGCATGGTTTATTAAAAGTCCCTGTGATTCTAATAGTAGGCCGCCAGTTTAGATTGTTTTGCCATCTTCGCACATGACAGATTTACACATGAGAGATTATTTTGATTTTTGATTGGTTGTCGTATTTTCCTGTATTTATTTTGCACTGGTATCCCGAATACCTAAAGTAGCGACCCCATCGACTACAAATCTAAGTGTGTCGATCTCTGGCACAATAATGCAACGCGTCGCGTCATTTCGCGTTCAGGACATGTAAGGCATTTTTGCATTAATTGAATCCAGCCTCGATAAATAATACTGCGCCAAGACGAGTACTTTAGTTTTTCCAATCAAATGTACACCCGTGGGAAATCATCCGCTTGCTGTTTGTTGAAATTATTACAGAGTCAAATTTTCGAAACAATGCGAAATACGTAAAAAACACATAATAAACAAAATGGCATATCTCTGAAATGGGGTCATTTTTATTACTCAAATCAATGAAACGCCCACTTCTGTCTTTGCAGGAGCGAATTTTTGAGTTTTTTCGTAGTTTTATGAAAAAATAGTTAGGTACTACCCGGAAATGCCCGCGTTTGAAAATAATATTTTTCACCTTATTAGACGTATTGTAATAAACCGTAAATAACGTTACGCGGGTTGTATCAGCACGTAGGTACCCAGAGGATTTTATCCTGCGATTCCTGTGCGTATTTGGAGTTATAAACATAGATGTCATTTTGCTGTCCGATGGTATTTTTTCAAGTACGGTCGCCACAGGGTAGTTGGGTACATCGTAGCGGGTCACGTGATACGGACTCCGTCTCGTTCCAGCAGCACGAGACGAACTGCATATTTCCTGGCTTGTAGCAGTGCGATCAGTGGCGACGTGTAAATATATTTTTTGTTTGATTGAAAAAAAAACGAACACCAAAATAACTTTCACATTTTTTTAATCTAAATACCTTTGCTCAAGAATCGATGTTAAAGCGATTTAAATCCTTATACGTTGTATTTACACCCTGGATAACGTGTCCTCTTTTTTAGAATTAAATAGATATTGCAAAGCTCCATAACTCACTATACAAATAACGTTTCGAGCTTAAATAGTTGCGTTGACCTATATAGAAAAGAGTTTCTGCGGGAGGCAAGCAAATTTTATACTTCATAGTTTTGAGATTGTGCAATATTACTTTAAAATATTCATTTTAAGGATACTTTTGGTACCAGAAAGATTTTTCAAAGTTCGCTACTGTAAAGTATCAGTATCTACATATAACATACCTCTCCATATAAATAACATCTGATGTTGTCGACAGCGTATAAATGTGTATTTCTTCCAACATAAGTTGTTGCAAATCAAAATTTCAAATAAATATTTTAAATCGGTTCTTGAATTTTGAATATTCGTGTATTTCATAAGTTCAGTCACTTCAGAATATTGCATTTTCTATTATTTGTGGTATTTTACCTCTGGCTTTTCATAACAACCGTTATTAGTGTTATTACTTTGAAAGTTATCAAATAAATAACTACACTTTGTCATTCTCACAACGAGACAGCTTTCGCAATCTGCCAGTCAATCAGTTTTGCTTTTGAAGGAAGACACCTCACATTGCACGGTCGTTACATTTAATCCGCCAGCAATTACCCCAGTAATGCCTTTTGATTTTGGTCTACGTTATTAACATCACTTTTTTATCATATTTAATAAATATTGATATTTAATAATTAGATTTTAAACCACTTTATCCACGTTTGATCCCGTATTAGTCAAAATTTTTTCGCTCATTTTTTTTTTCCGGGTAACAACTATTCTGACAAATTTGAAAAACTCCTATTACCACCATTGTGATTAGCGAAAAAAACGTTGTTCGTGCATTGATTATTCAAACGTCTGTTTCGACACAGGTGAATCGAGAATCGAGGGATCATTGCATTTTTTCGGATGGAGCCGAGTAGAAAAGAAATTTTCTTCTAAATGTTATTATTATGTTTAGGCGTTCACTATGTTAATTAACCCCTCAGGCCTCGAGCAAATTTGGGCAGAAGGTCAAAGTATTTTCGCTTTGAAATGTATTGGAAAACTAAAAACTGTTTTTAAAGTGTGATAAAAATGGATTCAAATTGATAATTCGAAACAAACATATATTTTCGAATGCAACATAAAAATGTGGTTATTTATCCCATTGAGACAGGCATCGAACAATCATTTTAATTTATTTTGTTTATTTTATTTTATTTTTTATTTATTTAATTATTTTCATATTACATTTGGTTATAATAATGGCGTATTGCCCATCTCACTAGGTGTGAAACGCCTGTGTTGAAATGGCAATTTACAGAGTGGTTATCTATGATTTTGTTTAAGTAGTATTTTGAAAAATATTATGAAAGTGACAGGTTGATATAAAATCTTTTTTTTCTTTAAGTATACAATTCAAGTATGTTAGATACATATAGAAGATTGCAGTAGGTACATGGTTACATATATACACACAGTAGGTATAAGTTAAGTAAGTTATTAAATACTCGTGATGGAAATGTTTACTTGAGGTGATCAATGATTTTACTTTCAAATGCATTTTTGAATTGCGTGTTTCTAATTTCAGGAGGTAGAGAATTGAACAGCTTTGTTGCATTATATTTAAAACTCCTTTGCCCATAAGAGGTTTGACAAACTGGGATGTTAAAAGATTTTACATTTGACTCTCTTAATGCTCTAGTGCTTATTTGTTCTTCAAACATGTGTGCATTTTTAAATTCATGAAGCAGGATATTTTTTTAATACAATTTTTGCAGGTTAGAAACATTTAGTGTCTTAAAAATAAAATCAGTGCTCGTTCTCAACGGGACTTTAAGAATAACCTTCAAAATTAGTTTTTGAATCTTTATTAAAGGCTCCAGGCAAGTATTTGTGGCACTTCCCCAGCTGATAACACCATATTCAAGTGATGATTGTATAAGAGCACAGTAAACTTGTTTCAGTTGTTTTCTATTTAATATATCTCTAACATTTTTGAAGAAGTAGACGAGTTTCCTCAGTTTTGTCGTTAGGTTTGTAACATGTACGTTCCATTTAAGAAGATCATCTATTTGAATACCAAGATATTTAATACTGTCAACTCTACTTATAGAAGGACAGGTACATGGAGTTAATAAGGGGTTACAGCTGTGAAGTTTAAGGCTTTGTTGTGAAGGCAAGAGCTTATTTGATATTCGAAATGTTAGGAATTTGGTTTTGTCTGTATTCAGGGTTAGTATGTGAGCATTAAGCCAATCTTTAACAATACGAAAGCCATTTTCTGCCGTTTTGAAGACTTCATCCCAAGATTTGGCGTAAAATAGCAAGATCGTATCATCGGCAAAAGTTGTGATTTGTCCACAAATGTGTAGGTTACATAGATCATTAATATATATTAAGAATAATAAGAGTCCTAGGATGCTACCTTGTGGAACGCCACAAACTGTTTTTGGGAACTACTATAGATACTGTTTATTTTAACACATTGCGTTCGATCAGTTAGATAACTATGAAATAATTGAAGAACTGTATCTGATATTCCTATCCTCTTAAGTTTATCTAAAAGTATTTTGTGGTTCACAGTATCAAACGCCTTGATAAAAAATTTCTAAACATTTATTTCCTTTGTCAACATTACTTGTTATGAAGTCTGTAACATTAGCGATGGCGTCTGAGGTTGATAAGTTTTGGCGAAAACTAAACTGATTTGCTGATAATATTTTACTAGAGTCAAGGTAAGTAATCAATTGATTTCTCAGTATTCCTTCAACAATTTTAGGAAGTGCACTTAGAACACAAATTGGTCTGTAATTGGTAATTTCAGTTTTATTCCCACCTTTAAAAATTGGAGAGATAATACCTTGTTTTAATGCATTTGGGAAACAACCTGGAGTGAAGCTCTTATTAATAAGGAATTTGAGGGGAACGGCTACATGAGATTTCAGTGATTTTAGTAGTTTACTTGGTATTTTGTCATGTCCAGGTGAAGTTCTCTTTTTCAGTGAGTCGATTTCTTTGATGATATCCTCCATCGATACATCTTTTAGAGTAAATTTTGTGTAAGTTTCTTCTCGGAGATTATCATCTGGTGGTGGAGTTTTAGTATTGCAGTTGGTGTTTTCTTTTATTTTACTGGCCAAATTTGATCCAACGTTTGTAAAGAATGTATTGCACGATCGGCAATAGTCTTCGGGTCCAAGTTAAAATTCACATTCTGTCCATCAATTATAAGTTCCTCAATTTGATCTTTGAATTGCCTTGCATGTGTTATCTCTTTGAGAATTTGCCAAATCTTTCTGGAGTCATTATTACATTCAATAATTTTTCTTGAATAGTATTTATTCTTTGCTTGTTTGATTGGTTTAGTACATATATTTCTATATTTCTTGTAAAATGTAGTAAGTAAGTAATTATTTGGATCTTTCCTTATTCATTTATTGCATTCATTTACAGGCTATCATTGGATTATAATAATAATAATATATAATAATAATAAGACTTTTTCTGGACATCTGTTAGGTATATTATCAGACATGTTCTTATTTGTTATAATATATCCCGAAGCTCAGTTTGCCTCTTGGCATAGGCCTCCCCTAACATTTTCTATTGGGACCTGTCACGCGCCACTCTTCTCCATTGATATCCAGCCGTGAGTTTTATGTCATCTTCCCATCTTATGTGTTGACGTCCTCTACTTCTCTTGCCATCTCTGGGATACCAGTCAGTGACATTTTTGCACCATTTCTCTTGGATAACATATTATTGAATAACACAGTACAAAGCATAAGGCACAGTACTAGTTATAAATTAGCTGTACCTGATTAAAGCAATGAAAAATTGGGTAATCTTTCGATCGAACTGGACACGCTTGATACAAATATTTTTTTAGAAAAAAACCTTTAGATTTAGCTTAATTACCATAAAAGACAACTTTTTGAATTCAGAGCGGTGTAAAATAATGCATTCAAAATTTCAATTGCGTAAAATGAAAATTTACTTTTGCGTACGAGATCGCATCAATTCTCGGCCATTTACAATAATTCTGTCATTTTGTTATGTTGGTATTCCCGATATTCTGCTGTAACATAACGAGGAGCTAGCACGTAATCTACGCATATTAGGATACCGCTAATTTGGTAAAATTCTGGAAATAAAATAAAATAAAAAAGGTTTTCAAGAAAAAGGCAGGTATTCGAATGATTACACATACCCATTAAACAAATCTTGCTTGCCGTGCAAACCTTCAAAACCTGGGATATATATTACAGTAATAAAGGCTTTTGTGTTTTTATAATTACTCGTCATTTCATGTATCTTCATGAAGTCGGCTACGAACTAGCATCTCCGGAACACAAATAAATTAATGCTGTCAACAATCGAGTTTTCGAACCATCCACCAATAAGTCTGCAGAAATGTGCGCATTCCTTCTGACCCTTAGATGGTTCATTCCGAGCATACCCCTTTGAAAGTCAGTAGGGTAGAGTCACCGGTAGCCATACTCCAAGCATAGTTATCTCAGAAATTTCTTCTGAATCTTCTCCAACGAGGGAATACTTCAATGTTGGAAGACTTAACCAGCAGATGAATTGAATCCACGACGCTTGGGTGGGAACCTGACGAATTTGTCAACTCGGCTGCTAACAGGTCGTACCGTGAAACTGCAGGTGGTTCATGAATTTAAAAAAATGTAAGCATTTTATTAAGGTCTAAATATAAAAGATGCAATTACTATTTTTTTATTTGTGTCCGGTTGACATAGATTTCCAGGCAACTACCCCCATATTCCAGGTGCTAATCAAGCACACGCTAATATGAGCGTAACTTTACTACAGTTAAAAATACTGTACTTTTAAAAACTGTGGACTCTGAAATCTATCTCTCTATGTGATTTTTGTGTGGAAAACTTCGTAATTATTTTCAAGCAATCGATGAATGGATTTTTTTTATTAATACTCATATATACTCATAATACTCGTATACAGTCTTCTATATATACATATAGAAGACAGTATACAAATTTTTGTACACGAATCTAAAGTGTTTTTTATTTTATTTTTTATTTATTTTTTATTAGTATCTATAGCAAAATTTGTACATAATGTATTTATAAATTATATTATATTAAGGTATTATAAAGTACATTATTTTTTTTTTTTCACAGTCCTCCTCACTAGGGTTTCCTGTTCTGAGGCGGTCTGTAGTTTTTCCACATTTGTATTTAGTATCCAGTTGTCTTTACATGGTCTTCGGTATGTTTGATAGTTCATTTTCACCTTGTTCTCTCAACCATATTTTTACTTTTGTTTTAAATTTATTTATTTCTGTTATTTTTTTTGTTTGAGTTGGTAGAGCGTTGTATAGTTTTGTCGCATTAAATTTCATATTTCTTTGTCCAAAAGATGTTTTCAAACTGGCTGTAGCTATAATATTTTGGTTTATTGCCCTGGTTGTGTATCTATGTTGGACAGTGGAGTATTCTGATATGTTTTTTTAAATAAAATATTTTTTGCATAAAGTTTTTGTATGTTGTAGACTTGAATGCTTGAATGCTTTGAAACAATTCTTCTGTCGGAGTTCTAACCGGTAATTTCAAAATTGTCTTTAGTACTCCTTTTTGCGCTATATTGAGCCGGTCCATGTGAGTGCTCAAGTCAGATCCCCATCCAGTTATCCCGTACTCTATTTGTGATTGACATAAAGCGTAGTACACTTTCTTAATGTCGTTTATGTTGAGGATGTTACGGATGGCTCTAAAGAAGTAAATGTACCTGGTGAGTTTTTTTGTGATTACTTCAATGTGTGCGTTCCATCGGAGATTATCATCAATTTCAATACCAAGATATTTGATACTTTTGGAGTGTGCTATTGTAGGACGGTGGCATGATAAGCCTTGATTTTGATAGTTTTCTTGGCATGTATGTAATTTGAGATTAAAGTCATCCTCTGGCTGTTATAGAAAATGTCAGATATTTTGTTTTATTGACATTAAGTTTAAGGTAATTTCTCTTCAGCCAGTTTTGCAGTAGACCAAGTCCATGTTCCGCTTCGTTGTAGGTACTTCTCCAATCTTTTTCGTTGAATACAATTACTGTATCGTCAGCAAAGCTTATGATTTTTCCTCTCGTTCCTAGGCTACCGATATTATTTATGTATATTAGAAATAATATCGGTCCTATTACGCTTCCTTGCGGTACTTCATGGTTGATTAGAAGAGGTTTGCTTTTTTTCTTGTTATTTTGAACGCTCTGTGTACGCTCCATCATATAGCTTTTTAATAAGTTGAGAGTTCTATTTGACATACCAATTTTTGAAAGTTTTGCAAAAAGGATTTTGCGATCTATTGTGTCAAATGCCTTTTGTAAGTCTATGAAGATTGCCAGTGTTTTTTCTCCTCTGTCTAAACTTTTTATGATCATATCTGTAATAGTTTCTATGGCGTCACCAGTATAGTTTGCGGTTTTCGCCGCTTTCAACTTTCAATAGACCCCGACGAAATTGCTCCTCGGCGGTTGACAGCGATTATGCTATACGGTTCATCAGAAAAATAAAATAAAAATATATTTAGAAACTAGACATATAGATTTATAGCACCACGTGGGGGTCTGGTGGCCTGGTGCCTTAATATTATGATTTTGTGTTTAGACTTTCATGAATAACCCACTCTAAAATTTGCTGCGTGGGCTTAAAAACTATAACAAACATCTTCTATTTAACCACGTATAATTTATTTACCTAGGATTTATCAAACGAAACAGTAAACATTTTAAAAATCCCACATCAAAAATAACGCTGTACAATTCCTTCACCCGCAACGTGTTGGAGTGCGCAAGTGCTGTATGGAGTCCAACCTACAAAGTTCATATTCAGCGAATAGAGCAGGTTCAAAAATATTTTATGTACCTGGCATATTCCTATAGACGAGCTCGATCACTTCCTCACTACACTGATATACTAAAATTCTACAATATACGCACCCTTGAACAGAGAAGACTAAATACAGATCTAAATTTTCTATTCAAAATTGTAAATGGTTTAATAAACTGTCCTTTTCTATTTCATCAAATCAGGTTCAATGTTCCTAGAATTGGTTCACGACTGGTAAATTATGTTCCGTTAAATATTAAAAAATATCGAACTAAGCTGGGGTATGACTCAGCTTTATCGAGAATGTGCCGTAATTTCAATGAGGCTTATAAAAAACATTCGATTAATTTGACAATGTCAACATTGGCCAACTTCAAATCAAATCTTAACAAGCTTTAAAGCTCCCTATTACGTTGTTCTATAAACTTATTAACCTATAAACTCATTGTTATAAAAACTTGTTCCTTGTAAAACTTGTTAATTATTATTTTGTAATGTATAGTATGTGTTTGTGTGAATGAATGTAATGTATATGTAAGTATTATATTATCAATGCTGTGTTTGTCTTTAATTAGTGATAGCATCAACCATGTTCAGTGTAATTTTATCTGTGAAAGGTTTGATGTAAATCACTGTTAACAAACCTAATAAAAAAAATAAAAATAATATAATAATAATAATATATTTTTATCTGCAATATTATTTTTCAAATAATATTCTCTTATTTTCAGAATAATATTATCTTATTTTCTCTAATAATGTGCTTAACGTAGCGTGGCAAAGCGAAAAGAGATGAACGTAGTGTACAGCTTCAGATTGTACAGCCGATAGTCGCGACCAGATTCTGCTGACGACATCGAATTAGCGCCAGGAATTATTAAGGAAAGTTCCGGGTGATGAAACGGTTATTCACCGCTCTACGGCCTACGGCTCTACCTCTGTTCGCCGTCTGTTCTTTTTCTTCAATCGCAAGTTTATGACCATGACTAGGTAGGAACTTTATATTATCAACTGCTACCGTAGTTTTTGCAAAGTCTTTTTTTGCGCTTTCGTCTGGTTGTATCTACAATTCGTTTAATTACGAGTTTTCGTCTATGCCTATTATGTAGTCAAACGCGGCAGAGCTGGTAAGTTCCTTTGCTTTGAACCCGGAGGTAGCTTTTTTTTTAATTATGGGTGTTGGTTTCTCCACATATTAAATATAAATAAGATAATGAGGACTACCTATGTTTCCGTTTAACCGTTTTTCTAAATCCGTGGTGATGATCGGGATGATGGGGAATTTCAATCGGTTCGTCTAGATTACGAGTCTTGTTTATTATCGTATCATGTTTACAATGAATATCTAACTGAACTTGACGTCCGTTCTAAAGGATGCTCTGCGAAAATCTAAAGTGAGGAACCTCACACTGAAGATGTCTCACTGTAGATCGGATTCGTAACCGTTCCATTAGACACGAACGTCTTACAGTTGTCTCCATCCTTATTATTTACCAATGACTTCGATTGAGTCACATTAAAACTACATATATTAACGACATCTGTTGAGAGACATTGAGACTACATACATATTCACATATACTGCAGACATCAAATGGCCATTAAGCGCCATTTTGATTTTTTTTGACAATTAAAAGGTTCCCGTTAAATGCCGATTCTAAGTCCGTTTCAGCTTATGAACGAATTGTGAGCATCAGAAGAGGGCAACCATTATGTTTTAAGCTTGTCAGCTTATTACAATTTGATAGAAAGCTAAAAAGCACCTAGAATAATGCGTTTAACGGAGATCTTTCAAATAAAATAAAAAAAGTTGAATTGCTCTTCTTCGGTAATTATAATTTTTGCATACTCTAATTCACTTGATCTAGACTTCCATCTACCATATTCCATGATAATATAGATAGTGTATAATGATTAAGAATCATTGATTTGTGATTACGTAATATTACATACGTAAAGTCAATACTTGTAGACGTGATCTTCAATGCAATGTATTACGGTGTTTGCTACTATCCTTTAGTTACCTTGCTGTCTTCTAAAAATAGCTTACATACCTTCCGATAATATTAAAGTGACATTTAACGTCGTAATGGATGTTGCCTTTCATTTTGATCCAACCTATTACAAGGCCGAGTTCTTATTTAAGTTGCTTTCACTCGCGATCCTGACATTCAGTGGCGTGCGACAATCTATAAATGTTCAAAATTAACATGCAAAGCAAAACTACCCACGTCATGTAAGAAGAAATTACAACCGTTCTACATCCATTTTTTTTAAATTTTATTACCTTTCTGCTTGCCCGCAGATGAGGTTCCTTGGCACGTGCATTTGTGAATTGCACTGCTTGTCTTCAGCCCTCACATAACTTACAACAATTTCATCTGTGCCCCAGACATCGATATACGAAAGTACGCTCCAATCACAATTCCCGCCGGGACATTTTTCAAGTTCAAACGCGTGCATATTCTAATGTGCACGCGTTTGAACTTGTGGTTGGTCGGTTACTCGGTGTATGACCAGTGATAACATGCGGAAGATTTTTTTTTGTTTGATTTCGAAGAAAAAAAGTCACCGGAGACCAAAATTTCATTTACATTTTTTACTACAAATAATTTCAGGAATCAATGGTTAAAGTACGTCCCTTAACACCCTGTATAACTCATCCTGTGCACTAGTGATTATGGATGTGACTTTTACATAAATAATCGATTTTTTAGAAAATTAAAATCGCCAAACAAAATCGATTTTTGTTGGAGAAAAATCGATTTTTAATCGATTTTTAGCATGAAAGATCGATTTATAAATAATCAATTTTTTATAAAATTAAAATCAGCAAAAGATCGATTTTTGTTGGAGTATTATTTCTCATCCCTACTAGCGATACTCTTGAAGGCAAGATAATTTTGATTCACTCTGATCATGCGTAATCCAATGCGTCTGGAATGTATTCGTTTGGGAATACTAACTTACAATGTTAGCGCAATAACATTCACACGAGAGATTTTCAGCGATGAATGTGCGTCCTTTACTCTCTAGAATCTCTAGATCTCTCTAGCGAACACTGATGGAGAAGTATTATTTATTCAGTTATTTTATAAATGCAACTTACTGGAGTGAAACTTTAGAAAAATGCAATTTACCCCGGGACAAATAGCAATGTATAACACTGCTCATTCTGTCTGGAGTAGGTAAGTAGTTTGTGCAAGGATTAGTGTCAACGGCAAGTGGAATGACGTAGAAGCTGGCCACTCGAAGATCTCAGTTTCGCTGCAAACTGCTCCACTGGTAATGCGGTCCGCCCTAAGTGGAGCCACCCGAACAGGGCCGCCCAAGCTAGTTGGCCTGAGAGATCGTCTCGGTCGGTCTTCAGACGAAACGGAGCGTCCAAGTGCGCAACGTACAAGTTTATTTTTGCTGTAAATTGCTGTGACATATTTATCTATCTTGAAAGTTGACAAATCACGATGGAATTTAGGAAATTTCATCTTGTTTTTGAGCTTATTTAGAGCACTGTTGTCATTACACAAATTGATATCTGTATTTGCCTTCGCTAATTAACTCTATGACTTTTTTACATTAAAAAGATCTGGAGCTTAATGCCAGAAGCGCCTATTTCAAATTTCTGGTTAGCCCAGGGATGAAGATTGTTTATCGATTTCTTGGCGTAAAAAACGCTCAATCAAAATTTTTACTTCTACATTAGACAGGCCACAATTTCATCAATAATCTAGAGCTCCTGAGATAGGTATTTATAGAATTCAAATAAGTACTTTCCGGTACCTAAATCAAATGACCAAAACTGACATTGGTGGTAGGTACTTCTACCATTAACTCCCAGAAATATTATTTATACATTTGATTATCAATGTTAGGTTCTATTCGTGGTTTTGATTTTATTTTGTTTTGAAATTTTCTTACCTTAAATGCTTGTTTATTTATACGTAATTTACCATACAATACACATTTTTAATTGGACCGTTTTCTGCGAAATAATAATATTGTAGGCATTTACTTAAAGGCTATGCTCTTTTACGAGCTTACAGCCTATTACTAATTACTGCACTGTATTTACTGTGATTGTTAAAAAAGGGAATGTAATAAAATAGAATAAAAATTTTCCACATGAAATAAACATTATGGCTATATTTTCATAAATAAAATCAATGCGACATTTAACCTTTTATCATAGTATAATATATTTTAACCTGCGCATTCTTGCGTAATGAAAACGTCATTGAGATTTAAAAAAAAATAATATTCTGTTTTAATTTTCGTGTACTCAAGGGACACCCCACTTGTCTTGCGTTTCTTCCCCTTGGCGCAGATACCATCCTCCCCCGCCACC
Source organism: Limnephilus rhombicus (assembly GCA_929108145.2). Lineage (NCBI taxonomy): Eukaryota > Metazoa > Arthropoda > Insecta > Trichoptera > Limnephilidae > Limnephilus > Limnephilus rhombicus. The sequence continues at coordinate 58,363,046 of OV815276.1, forward strand.
TACTCTCGAGTTGAATTTGGATTTGGACCCTTGTTTTGGAGTATCGCTCTGAAGAGTCCTTTTAGTGAAGACTAAATTATACCTGGCAAGTGGATGAACTGAAGTGTCGGTCGTCCTGAATGGCTTTTCGATTGGGGCAAAGATCAATATCTTATGCGATTGAGTCAATGCTACCTAATACTTACGAGTATGTAGGATTATGTTATTTTTTTGTTTTATTCTTTTGTGTAACTTTTATTCTCTGTATCTTGCAGTAAATTATGTAAAATGTAAAAATCATGACAAACTCCATCAGGGCGTTAATAATAATTAATCTATGTTCTATCTATTTTATGTATATGAAAGCATATAGAAGTGTGTGTGGCGGGGCGTTGATTTGATGTTTATACAAATCTTCAGTTTTATTTCGAGATTGATGAGATTTTGAACGAACGATTTCGAAACACTCGGCAAAAAGCTTGGGCAACGCCGAGGACTTCATAATAAATAATAAAAAAAATTCAGTACATGTTGACAACATCATAATCATATCCATCACGGAAGTTCGAAATGCTCTAAAGGACAAAATGTTAATTGTTCAAGAGACCCAAAAAAAATATTAATTTTTCAAAAAATCATTTATCCTGTTTTTGTGGAACTATAATTATGAATTTTTATTTAAAAATAATATTGAATAGATATTTCAGAATACGTAACGTTTTTTGTAAATGTCTTTTAGAACGGTTTTAATTTTTCAGAAAAGACCCTCTTAAAATGCACGTCGTAAAAAACGCACTTATTTTCCTAGAAATATTTCCACGATGCAGATTGAAAGAGAAAGAAAACTGGGAAAAATGACATATTTAACACCTTTTTGTATTTATTGTCCTTAACAGAATTTCGAATTTCCGCTATAGATATATTATCTAAAATTTAATAAATTTGCGCATTTCCCATGCACATAAGAATAGTTGTATTTTAAATACAAGTGAATCAAAATGATAACAGTCGAAAACAAACATCAGACCAAACTAAGGGCAGAAATGACATTTCTGTTCCAACGAACCACACAGCGAAATATAAAATAGATTTCTTATGCCTCTGACCAAAAATATTTAACAAAATACCTTCACTACTGAAATTGTGTGAATTGTCATCCTTCAGCCCAAAAATAACAAAATGGTTAATAGATTTAGGCAGGACGGATTCGGAAAGACTATAAAAATATAATCTGATAATTATTTAGTTGTATCTCCGCTTTTATTTCTTTCTCTGAAAAAAAAATTGTTTTCCATATTTATTTCTATTCGCCATTTATTAATGATGAAAAATTAAAAAAAAAATTACAAATAGATTTACGTACCAAGCAACAAAAATTGATGTTATGAATAGTTTCTTAGAACAGGCACTGCCTAGTTAGAAACTAATGTTGACTGGGCCAAATGTATTCAGGTCTTTATTGTAGTTTATCCTCGATGTACTTTTTGCTATAAATTATATTATTGTAATATCATTGTTCATATGTCCAATACCTAAGTAGGAGTAAACATTATTTGACCCAATACTGTAACCTATGAATTTCTATATTAAATGAACAATAAATAAATAAATGTGACCTATTTTTCATCTACATTTTACACTGACAACGAAAAAGCATTAGAGCACTCGGGTTTTACAAAAGAAGTTTGAATACGTCAAAAGTAAAAGCCTAACAACTAAATAAATTGATGTTGATTGTTAAAATTAAATTTGTTTTGTTTTGGGCAAATTTTACTCTACTTTTCCAATAAAACGTGATGACGATGACACTTTGAATGAAATTAAACTACTGTTAATTTATTATTTATCTGTTAATTAATTACTCTCGTATTTTGAAAAGTTTTATCGGTGTACAGTAAATGGGTGTTTAAAACTACGCAAATTTTTTTTCTTTTATCGGCCGATGGGTAAGTCGATCCCCCATACAGTAGTTTTTCTTAAAAAACTAGCTGAAGTACCGGGCGTTGCCCGGGATTAACGCAGTGTTGTTCGAATTCAGACTTAAACAGTGACCTTCCTCTTGTTTCGAAGGTCAAGTGTGCAAAATTTCATCAATCTCTAAATAAAAATGTAAACTTTTTGGATATTTATTTTCGATTTTTTTTTTTCAAAACCACTGGTCACTCACCCAAGTAAACGCCTAACCCCTCATCCCGACACTAATTGTCCAATATCTACTGATTTTTAATGTTTTACATTAAAAATCAGAAGATATTGGACACTTTTTACTCCATATATTTACAGGAATCACTGGTTAAAGTAAGTCAAGTACGTCGTTTTTATATGTTTGTGACGGGCTGGTGGCGTGGATTTGATTTTTATATAAATCTACAATTTTATTCCGAGATTGATTCGAAATTTTGCACACTTGACCTTCAAAGTAAGAAGAATGTCAATGTCTACATGAGATTTCAAAAACTCTGCGTAAAGCCCTGCCAACGCGCGGGACTTCAGCTAGTATATATATAAATCAAAATATGTTTGTATGTGAGTTGTCTGTGCGCTGCCAAAGTTCATCGCAATCGGATGAACTTTGTTGATTTGTTGTGGGCAAGCCCGTGAAGGTTTTTATATATGTATATAATGGTAAACTCTGGCCTTATGAAATTTGTATAAATGAAAATGTGTGTATTTCATATATTTTAGCGGTAGGGAGTTAGGGGGGGAAGGATAGAGGGGGGGATAACGAAGGAGGTGGGGTTCGCGGTATGGGTGACGAGAGAAGGGAAGGTAAGGGAAGGAGAAAGGGGACGCTTGGGAAAAGAGATGAAGGAAGATTTTTTTTATTTGAATGGCATTGCAACGCATGCCGGGTACCATCTTGTACGTTATATAATTCAAGTATGAATTCGCACCAACATGTGATGCATACTAGATACCTCCACCATGTTTTCTCTTGGATTATATTATCAATTGAGTTTTCGTATATTTTCAATTCATGATATTCATGTTTTTATTTTTATACGTCTAGTACAATTTGTGCATCCGTCCCATTCGACCAATAACTTCGGAGCCTTTGTCATATTTGGTGATGCTGTGTGGGCGGAACTTGCGCGCTGGTTACGGGGTATTTTGAACTTACTCCACGCTTTGAAAACTTCTATATTCCATTCCAATGCTCATGCTTGGGCTGAGTCCAGGTTTCGAAGCCATTGTTTTGTTACCCAACGTAATTGTCATTATTACACTTAGTTTATTATCTAACGTAAATAAAATTGTCTGTATTCGCAACACAGGCCAAGAACAATGCTTGTATTATTATACAAATTGATGTTTTTATAATAATTAAAAAATGTACGTAATCAGTATTATGTTTTCTTAGTTGCTTGTTATTATTACGTAGGTACTTAGTACCCAGTTTAACCGCAGAGCGCTGCTCGCTCCGTTTGTTTTCTTCGTGACCGAGATACAGTATTTATTTCGAGAATTAATCGTTAGATGGCGTGGCTAGCTCTAAATTCGTTCGATAAAAATAGTTTTGTCATGTACTTATTGTGAGTCAAGTAGAAAATGCAAATGTCGTCCCGAATAAATGTAAATGTTATTATCGGTCACATTTTATTGTGACCGATATAATACTTTATAATTTATTTTGATGTGATGCACGACAAGAGTCGCAACTGCTCGGAGTTAGTGGGACTATTGCATCCCAAATTTGGGACAGGTTTATGAGTTTTGACGTTATGAGACTGTGGGGGTATTTCACCATTTTCCTGATAGGGGTCGTCCATTAATCACGTGATGTATTTTAGCAACTTTTTAACCCCCCCCCCCCCCCCCCTAAATCACGTGTATTTTTTTTAGTACAAAGTATTTTGAAATTTTCAGAATATTATCACGAAAAATAAATACACTTCAAATCTCATAATACCCCCTCCCCTCGTGATATTTCGTGATTTTTTCCGAACCCCCCCCCCCCCTTTCGAGCCTCATGTGATAAATGGACGACCCCATAGCTTATCCATACGATAATTATTTTACGAGGCCCTGAGGAAAATAATTTTCCTCAAAGCCTATGTCATCTTTTGGCGCTTTGGGATGCTGTGTGGAGGGTTTTTTAAGGAAAGGAAGGAGAGGAGAGTTCTGGGAAGGAAAGGGGTTTAAGGGGTGGGTAGACATCTGGGGTTCAGTGTGTCCTCACCCCATGAACCCGGGCACCCCTGCTAAATAACCAAACTTAGCGAACCACCTTGGGGTGACCTATGGCAGAGGTGTTGGTTGTCCAATAGAGCGGAGCGGCGGTACCCATTCCCGCCTCCCAAATTGTAATTATAACATAAACAAATAAATACTCGCAACAGGTAAAAAAACTCGGCTAACTTATCCTAAATATAACCACTATCTATAAGTTAAGTTCCGAATAGTAAACTCAGACTTTTTAAATAAATGGATCGTGTTTAATTAATCGAAAATGTACGTTATCGTACGGATAATCTATGAGGAGAATGGTGAAATACCCCCTAAATGATGTGGGGAGTATTAGGAGATAGGAAATAGGATGGTTGTTGATCAGAACATACCTATTCAGAAATTGTGATATTTTTCTTAAATAAGAAGAGAAAATCAGCATATTTCGTACAGTTTTCCATATGGGTATTAATTTCACTTTAATCGATTTTCTTTTGAATCTTACTATTTCCGTTTTCCGTAACTGAAAGTTTTTTTTTCTTTGTAAAGACCCTCCGTGGAAATTAATATTTGTGAATTTATACCTTATTTCTCCGTCTCCCTTATGTAATTAAATTGCTTGTTTATTGGCGCTGCGAAGGCAATGCCATCGACTTCACTGTGTCGATGGGTGCCCTTGCTTTCAATTAAAATGTCCAGGGTTCAAATACGTGCCACGAACACGCAGTATATCCAAATTCCGCTTAGTAATTCGACAACAGATTACAAAGAATATTTTCATCATTTACTAATTTTGTACCTAATTAATTTGTTAATAATAATAATACTAAATAGGAGAATGAATACTTCAAAAAAATAATTATAATAAAGATCTTTTGAGAGTGGAAGGTACTATCAGTGACACCCTGATAAAAGATCATGATAATTCAGGATCGAAATGATCATGTGTATATTTGAATAGTGCGTACTTTCCACGTACTACATACAAACCCTACTTCCAAACCCCATTTTTCCTTCTCATCCCACACTTGGCCTCTCGAAACCAATTTTCAACATTCCCTTCAAATGGGGGTTGTCATAGGGCCAATGTTACCAATCATTTGGGTCTCCAGCAAATATGTATCATCTATGTATCATACAACAAAAAAAATAAAAAATAAACAAAATTTTTCACAAAACAAAAAAAATATTTCAAAAAATGCACTAAGAAGTAAAAAAATTATTTCGTATTCTTCTATAACTTCATAATCAACTTACTTTTTCTACTCATCAATATGTAGGTACGATTATTATTTTTGGAGTCGGTGTCAGTCAAGGTAGGTTTGTAACTACATACATAGTTATAGGTGAGATGTGCTTGTGTCGCACAAGCTACTTGACGAGAGCGGGGCCGCGGCGTGAGGGGAGCTGTCAAGTGAACACGCCGGGCCGGGTACCTTTGCTGACACCGACTCCAAAGATAACAATCGTACCTACGTATTGATGAGTAGAAAAAGTAAGTTGATTATGAAGTTTTAGAAGAATACGAAATTATTTTTTTACTTTTTAGTGCATTTTTTTAAGTCGTTTTTTTGTATTGTTAAAATTTTTGTTTATTTTTTGATTTTTAGTGAATCTGAAGTACACTAACGAATTTGTCTGAATATGGGTAGACCTACTAAACGTGCTGCTCATATGAGACAGACATAATTTGACCATAACGACGTGAGGGTCAAATTAAGAGATTTGGCCGAGTTTCGTTAATTTGCTCCTAAGAATTGAAGAGTTCCGTTACTTTGTCATGGATCCGATAATCAGAACCTAACCAAACTCTCATCAAACTACCCTTGAAGTACATCCTTTCCAATAAAAAAAGAATCATCGAAATCGGTTGGCGTGATATTGAGTTATTCGTCCATTTCTCGCGCACATACTTAATGCAAATTTAAGACTTATATGGTTTTCTCATGGATGCCAATGTCGGAACTGGACCAAATTAAAATGGGACCACACGGAAAGCACCAGCTTTCAAATAAAAAAGAATCATCAATATCGGTTCACCCAGTCGAAAGTTCTGAGGTAACAAACATAAAACAAAAAAAAAACAAAAAACAAAAATACAGTCGAATTGAGAACCTCCTCCTTTTTGAAGTCGTTTAAAAATGTTATTCATCGGTGAAAAAACTAGAAGTTGTATACCATTTTACCACGGTGTTTAATTCGTTCATGTTTTGCCCTCAAAGCAACCTCTTAACCCCTAAAAGCCGCGATATCTCGAGTTCCCGCTTTATTTCTTCCTCGGAAGCAGCTGCGAGGGGAGGGATTTGGTTCAGATGTAAACCTGTTTGTTGGCGGAAAATGCGCATTAATGAAGCGGGCTCCTAAACGCTCTTTCTTTTTGCTGCAAAAATTATTTTAGGTTTATCGATGGCGCTACCCTCAGAATTTAAACTACCATGCATTACCATGTACAGTACTTGTGTTTGCGTGTTTGTTGTGTTACTTACGTCAGTCACATTAGGTGAATCTTCCTGAACAGTTGGATTATTGGAAAAGTCGCAACACTCCCAACCTTCCTCTTTCTTATCTCCTTCCCTTCTTCCCCACTCCCTTCAGTCTCACAACATACCCCGATTGACAATGGCTCCGGTAGAGACTCTTGTGTAGTATTTACATAAAGTTAAAATAAAACTCGGTTCATAGCCTGTACTTTCATATATTAATGGGGCCGAAATTCCCAAGAGATCTCCCAGTTTAAAAACATAACTAACTCTGTGGAATTGCAGATCTGGACTCTAGTTCTTCTAAACGCAATCAGTACAACGTCGTCCGTATATCATCATACTAACTAACTAACTAACTAACCATCACGCCGTTTCCCCGCCGGGGTAGGCAGAGAGGACGGACCGCCAAACAACTCGGTCTTGGCACACACTCTTTGCCTCACTCACATTCATACATCGTCTCATAGAAGAGAAGAATATACAATCATACAAGAGAAGAATATACAAGAGAAGAATATAACAATTTCTTACACTACGGTAACAATTTTTCTTAGTTAGAGGACAAACATTAGTATTAAATTTTAACGTAGCATTTGTAGAAAAAGCGGTTACATATTTTTTTAATACAAATCTTTGAGAATTTCGTGTTTTTTTTTTCACAGGTTGATGGTTCGTGATCGCTCTTGTTATAATTCCTGCTTTGTTGGCACCCTTTGCTTTGCACGTTAAAAGGTTTACATATATTAGACTCCAGTATGAACTCTGAGGCACAAAATGCGAACTTGCATTGCATTTCTCTTATGGGGAGCAAACTGCTCTTTCGGAAAACAGTAGGTGGGTATGTGGATTCCTAACCTCCCTTACTTTGTCGGTTATTTGGGTTATTATGTCACCAATTAAGCCACATCGGGTAATCTTTAAGCCACAGATTTAGGGTGTTTCAGATTGCGATAATAATAATAAAAATACAGTTTTCATTGTTTTCAAAATTGTTTTGTTCCTTAACTTGGCGAGTCTCTACCATCTTGTATATAATATGTTGATCTTATTACTTATTATTAACTAGTACCATTGATGACCTTATACATGCCGATGTTAGGTTCATATTCAGGAAAGGATTTATCTTTATTTAAAAATCGCGCAATTTAGATTACCACTGTATTTTGTTTGTCAAGCATTTAAACTTGAATTCGTGAATGAAGGTATTGTGCCTTGTTACTGGCAAAGGTAGATAAGAAAATTAATTGTTTACTCAAGTCAAATTGTTTATTAATATACATAATACCCCCCATACACACAAGCGCTGCTTATTTATGGGGGTACATCAAATACATGTATTATGTAATTAATAATTGTATAAAATTTATTATAATTTATGTATCTTTTTGTAAATAACAAAAATAATAGAATACAATAAAGCGAAATTGCAAATACGTTGGCACTATACATAATTTAAAAGTAAACTAATTAAAATAAATATGCATATTAAGTACCATTCCACAATTCTATATTCTAAAAATCATTACATAAAAGTGAGAGTAAACCGAGTGATTAAATTACCTGGTTAGATATTTTAGTTTTCTCTGATGGTATTTTAATATGTTTAGTGTTAGAATAAAATTAAAACGCATTGTTTTAAATCGTGGAAAATTTATTTTATTTCTTCCGAACTCCAAAATTCGCAGGCTTAGATTGATTGATTGATTTGATTTTTTTAAAAAAGAAAGACAAACATTCCCGGGTTACGAATAACCCAACAATGTTTGAAAATCTCCTACTACCACCACAGAAAGCCGAAAATGTTGCTTGTGTTGTGATGGAGGACTTAGCCAGCCGAGGAATCGAACACGCGACGCTCGGGTGGGACCCAACCGCTATGCCCACTCAACCACTGTCCAGTAGATGAATTATTGTTTGCGAAAGCGCCATTTTTAATGCGACACCGCTTCACTATACACTACATATTATAAATTAAAATCCTCCGTTGCGTCTGACTGTCTGTCTGTTCGCGATGAACTCAAAAACGAAAAAACTACTGAACGGATTTTCATGCGGTTTTCACCAATAAGTAGAGTGATTCATGAGAAAGGTTGAGGCATATAATTTGTTAAGGTTTTATGTAAATTGGTTGAAATATATAATATATAAAGGAGAATGTCTGTATATGGTGGGCGAGCGGGCTGGCAAGCGGGCGGTTTTTTGCCGAGGTTTATGAAATTTTGCACGTGTGACCTTCAAAACACGAGGTCACTATCTACATTTGATCTCGAAAACTTCAGCTAGTATATTATATTTACCGGTTAAGAAGGTCCCTTGGTCACGCCATAACTTCAGAAATTTCTTATACTTTGTAGAAGATTCTTACGGAAAGAAAAATAATTTCAGAAACGACTATTTTAACTTCGCACGTTTGAAAATTTTAAATTGGTACCTATGTTAGGTACCAAATTTGATTGATTGTTCTTATAATATACAAAAATGAATATTTGTAATATACGAAAAATGAAAATTTGAATAAAAAAATTGTAATAGGTTGCACGCGAACTGTTTGAAAACTGAATGTACTGGGACTGAATATATGGAACGCAGGAGGGGGGTTTGCGGGACGGGGGAGCGGGAGAGGTGATAGGGTGGGCGGGAAAGGTAAAGGGGAACGCGGCCAGGTAGGGGATGCGGGAGGAGAACGGGGACGCACGGGAAAGGACAAGCAGGGAGACACAATTTATTTCTTTTAGTATGGCATTGTAACGCATGCCGGGAACCAGCTAGTAAATAAATTAGTACAATGTAATAATAATGTCTCTAAAAAGTAGGTAATTGGAAAGTTCAATAGTGAAATTTTGGACAGTTGGACTGTATTGCTTTTTAAAATCATTTCAGCGTGTCGATGTTTATATATTTCATGAATGGGATTCATTTGATTGTACGCCATACAGTCTACACACAATGGCAGTCATGATGACACATACTAGACGATGACAATAACATTTCACATTTCTATTGAACAGACACGGGCGAGCGATCATAGCACTGTAACGTGATATCTATCACGGCCGTGAGGGTAAAGGGGTACGACAGTGTTGTCATTCTGCGGGGTTTCCAGGAGTTTCCGGAAACCCTCATACTCTTGGTTCTCATTGGAGAGTCTGGATCCTTAAAGTTCGCTTACTTAATTATTATCCAGTAATTTCTAAACAACTCTGATAACTTATTATAAATGTTTATTAATTGCGGCCGGTGATATCGGAACTCCAGAAAAATTATTCGTTAGGGTTATTTAGATTTCATTAAGAGGGAATAACGAGAGAAAACCGGAAATGTTTCATTTTTAAATCAAATTTTTACGTATTGATTCTTTTCCACAAAAAATTATAAATTGATTTCGAAAGATTGTTGTTTTATGTTGTAAAGGTATGTTTTAAATTTTGAGAAAAAATTATTATTTTTAGTATATCAAAGGTATATATCAAAGGTAGGTACCATAGGTCGTTGGCAGATTTGTTAAATTTTCAAACAAAATTTTGTATTATACAACACACATTTCATATCATATAAACATGCAGTAAAATAAATCAATAAATTTTCTGGGAAAGCTACGTTAAATAAAATCATTAAAAAAAAGATCCGCGCACGTGTCTTGTGACGAAAATACTTCAGTTTTTCTTTTTATGTTCGGTTTTAAAAACTAATAATATATTTTTTTTAAAAATTTACATTCTTATTTTGTTTAGACATTATTGAAAAATTATAAATACTTATGATCAAAAAATAATTACAAAAAGTAGGTACATAATTTTAATAGTTTTATCATCATGCCTTCCAGCATTTTTGGATGTAGGTATAAATTAAAGCAAATTTTGAATAAAATTGATATTGAGTTATAATTTAAAAAGCTGGTACGGAGAATAATTAATCTTTCTCATTGGAACCGCCCTGTACGATCTTAAGAACATCTTTCGACGAAATTTGAATTCTCGGGCGCTGACTGGTTAAAGGCCCTTAAGTATGCAAGATGGATCTACTTTTTACCTAAATTTGTTTTTTGCAAATGTAGTTTTTAGATTTTCACGGCCAAAAGTATTTTCGTTATTTGTTTTTGGGGTGTTGCGCTACCAATTCTTTAACCAGTGTACATCTGCCCTGATGATGGACACTTTAACGCTGTCCGAAACAAATAACGAAACCCAAAAACAAATGACGAAAATGGTTTTTATTTTTTTTTTGTAGTACAAAATTGTTGTAAAAGTGAATGGTTACGAATCAGACGAGTGTTATAATAAAGTTATGTAGTATAATGTAATTGGCATATAATATATGTTGATATTCGCAGAGGTATAATGATTGGTTTCTTGTGTGCGTTGTAGCTCAGTGAAGGTAATAAAAAAAACATGAATAATAGTTGCGAATACAATTTTTTTACATTTAAAATTTCTTTATTTACGTTAATATCTACTCATTTCCACCAAAATTAAGTTTACCATGGGGAGCGAAAATTGTGTAACGATCTAATTTGGAAAATAGATTTTCCTACAATTTAATTTGTACATAATTTAATAACAAAGTCTAATTATTTTAATCAGACGATTCTTTAGACATTACTAAATGCGAATCTCTTATAGGTACCTATATGATGCAGAGGCAACGAGAGTTTTAAATGTTTAAATAAAAAAACTTTTAAAAAAATGAACATAATATATGGTAGGTATAAATAAATCATTTTTATTATAATTATTTGCCCTCAATCAAAAAAATAACGAAGCTGTAGGTATAAAGAGATTGCAGTTTCCTGCCAAAAACTGACACTGCCAATAACACGTTTATTATCAAAACATAATATTATATATATTACAATAAAATATCGTACGCGGTTAACTATTCTAGGGACACATTTAAAAAAAAAGTTTTTAACTATGTTTATTTAGTTGCTACATTTTGCTTCCCATTGACTGTAAAAAGTCCACATACCCCATACTAAATGTAAAACTAATCAAGCACAAGAAATAAATCTGCTACGTTAACATTTTAAAAAATTTTCTTGTCGACGGAGGCATAGCGTTAGACGAAGCTAACACCGTGCTTAGCCGTAGCCCGTAGAACCGTAGCATCGTAGAGCTTCAATAAAGCTCCCGCGGCTTGCCTGTCAAGCTCTACTCCGAGCAAGTAGTATGATGTTCCGTTTGTATACAGAATACAGACACAGAGCTTGGAGAAGTTTACCGTTCGCGGATATCCCGTCCTTGTGTTGAAGGGGCAAAGAGCTGAATTTATTCAGAGAGATAAATTTATTAAATCTTTTGCTTAAATCTACGCTTTTTCTGTGTAGTTTTATGGCGGCCGTTTTATTTGATCAATTTTTATATCATCGCAAGGGAAAAGCTTCATAAAATTAGCGATTGACTGAGCGTAGTGTGGTTCTGTTTTCACTCGACTGTCTTGCCTTTCGTCTGTCTGTAAATTTGTTTGTATGCACCGTTTCAAGGTAGTGGCCATTTTAATGGTTTGGTAAAGATTCTTTTTTCAATTGTGAAATCTTCGTGTTTATTTGATCTTTAATATTCGAATTTTCATTCAATATTATGGTACCTCTACCTACCTAAAGAAAGTTTGAAAAAGAATATTCATTGAGATAGTGGCGTTTCTTTGGACAATTTGTGTAATTCCTAATTTAAATTTAAAGTTAACCCACAATATGTGGTTTATAATTAAGTAGGTAGGTATTTAAGTGCTTTCTAACAATTATTATTATTTCAGAGAAAACTTGGTTTTGATTTATTACATAAGAGAAAATTACATACATTCTGTTTTGAGCGCAAGGTCTGCTGTTCACAGAACTACCTACTGGTATTTTTCGTTTAATGTGTTCAATTATCTGTTGTTTTCTTATCATGTAATATTTTATCTGTAATTGCTACTTTTCTTTATGTGCATACCAGAGTAAAGTTAGCCTCCCAAAAACTGGGCGTACTGTACAGGGCCCGCAGATACTTTAATAGTACACAACTGCTAACCCTGTACAAATCACAAGTGCGCCCCACGGTTGAATTTGGCAGCCACCTCTGGTCTGGAGCTCCAAAATACCTGGAAAATACCCTCGACTCTGTGCTGAAACGGGCGGTCCGTTTAATCTTAACAGGCGGATTGGAATCTTTAGAGCACAGGCGTCGTGTGGGAATGCTATCCTTGTTCTACCGGTACTACAATGGAAGATGCTCCGAGGAACTAGCGTCATTGATCCCTTCGGCACCGGTGCATAGTCGGGAAACACACCAAACGCGTGCCCAACATTTGTACACAGTTGACATTTGTCACATGAGAACAGGTCGTTTCTTCTACTCGTTCTTGTGTTCAACAGCTCGGCTGTGGAATGATTTGCCGGCCTCTGTGTTTCCTCCTTCCTATAACATGGGTCTCTTCAAGACCAATGTTCATTCCTTCCTCTCCTCAAAAAGACCCTCCACACAGCATCCCAGATGACATAGGCCCTGAGGGAAATTATTTTCCTCAGGGCCTCCTTTGTGGAGTTAATAAAAAAAAAATAACTAAAGCACAAACATTGTTACAAAATGTCTGACACAAGTGACGCCATGTATAAAGTCTCGACGGCATGAATAGGAATGACTTCGCCTAGCCGATCGTTTTCAAAATGTCGGCAACGCGTGCCTGTGTACGGCACGCCGCGGAGTCGCCAAGATATTTGAATCGTCGAGTATCGGATACTTGCGTATCCCTGTGGAAGAACAGCCTGAGATTCCGTAAGTTTTGCTGTGTCGATCTATCTGGATCTCGTGGATTTACGACGATTCTATTCAAGGGCACGTGGGCACGTGCCCCCCCAGATGGTATTTTTGTGTACTGTGGAGATTTCATCACAGTACATACTTAGAAGCTAAGACTGTCTTTATTAAACATTTAATTTTTCGATTGTTTTGACACTTTCATAAATCTTTCTATACATACTTGAACTTGTAGAAATAAACTTGAAGTATGATACTCAAGATTGTTTCTAACAGTAATTATTGATTTTTTGCCCGTCCGCCTCTTGTGCCCGCCCAGAAAAAAAATCCTAACAGTAATTGTTGATTTTTTGCCCGTCCGCCCCTTGTGCCCCCCTCAGGAAAAAATCCTAACAGTAATTGTTGATTTTTTGCCCGTCCGCCCCTTGTGCCCCCCTCAGGAAAAAATCCTAACAGTAATTGTTGATTTTTTGCCCGTCCGCCCCTTGTGCCCCCCTCAGGAAAAAATCCTAACAGTAATTGTTGATTTTTTGCCCGTCCGCCCCTTGTGCCCCCCTCAGGAAAAAATCCTAACAGTAATTGTTGATTTTTTGCCCGTCCGCCCCTTGTGCCCCCCTCAGGAAAAAATCCTAACAGTAATTGTTGATTTTTTGCCCGTCCGCCCCTTGTGCCCCCCTCAGGAAAAAATCCTAACAGTAATTGTTGATTTTTTTGCCCGTCCGCCCCTTGTGCCCCCCCCCCCAGAAAAAAATCCTGGATCCGCCCTTGATTCTATTAACACTGGTTAGTATCAATTTTATTCAGCAACGGATAAGTTGCTTTACTGTAACGAAAGTATTTCTTTCCTTTGACGATATTCATGGGTAATCCCAGCATAAAATTTAGGTGCTTTTAAATAATATATTTAATTGCCACATACTGAGAGTATCCTTGTGTTTCTAAGAAGTCACTTGGGTTTACGTCAGTAGTATTAAAAAAATACTCTTTATAGTTTCATTATCGTTTTTTCCTTATTTAAGTATGACTAATATTATGGTACTCTGGCAAAGCAAATATATCACTCAAGTTATATTAGAAACCAACTCTGAGACTCGAGTGACGGTTGATTGAAGTCATTAAAACATAATAGCAGGTATTATTTTGGCAGATTATTAGTTAGGCGGCTCGGTTGACAGTGAATAAGTGATGTGACTTCACCGGGTCCTTGCCATTGTGTTGTTCCTCTGGCAGCTGGTAACTAGCACACGTGACATCATTACTTGGTACCACTCGAGATCTCTATAAGATGGGCGAGCCTGGTGATGGATCACTAGTCTTCCCCTTCTTGGTGTTTACTCCGTGTCTGGTGATGACTTGATACTTGTAACCTAATGCTGTGTACAAACAGGAAACGTTCCAGAGTGGAAGATACTCTCAGTATCGCCCTGGTGTAACACCACCATTCAGAATTGAAACGTTGCTTGAAATGGCTTTAGCCGTGTTTGGTGACCAGATCTGAATAGCCAGTTACTTCCCCACCTACCTCTTCCCTATCTCCTTCCCCTCCCCACTACCTCCAGCCTCATAACATACCCCAATTGGGGATGCCATAGTCCCACTGGCTCCAGACGGGAGCAGTTGGGACTCTTGTGCGGTATTCGTGTAAAAAAAAAAGGAAAAAAATTCGCCAGTACAACACGAATCATGGGAATGGAACGAAGCAACCGCAATATGTGTTAATGAAACATTAAAATGACTAATCTTGTCGAACCGTTTATTGATCGTGATCGTAGTACAGTTATCTTATATATAAAAATCAATTTTGGTTTGTTTTTTCATATTTAAACGCTGCCTTACCCAGCGCCCTTGAGGTGATTTTTCACAAAAACGGCGCTATATAAATCATCCAAATATTATACCGTTCATTCGATTGCGATGAAACTTTGGTGATTTGTTGTGCGCATGTTGTGTTGTTGCATGTTTCTATATATTGTGATGAGCTCTGGCGTTATGAAATTTGTATGAATGAAAATGTGTGTATTTCATATATTTGTATGAATAGGAGGGGGAGGGTAACGAAGGAGGTAGGGTTCGCAGGAGGGGTGACGAGGAAGGGGAAGACGGTGAAGGTAGATGGAGAACGCGGGAGGGGACCGGGGGCGTATGGGAAAGGACACGCAAGATTGTATTGTGACGCAAGATTGATTGTAAATTATGGCAAGCCACAAAGTTAGTGCTTTTTACAAAAAAATAAACAATTTATTTCTTTGAATGGCATTGCAACGCATGCCGGGTGCCAGCTAGTTGACGGTCAACGGTCAAAATAAATAAATCAAGTGCATAAAAGTTTTAAATGGTTTCAGTATATTATAATATGGAATCGTATTACAGTTTTTTACAGAAAAATAGTGCTCGAAGTTACGTCGCTAGCTGAATATGGTGAAATTTTGGTCAAAAGGGCTGTATAAGTTATATAATATCAACACCTCTTTTCGCAAGTTTTTATTGAGCAGTACATGTACATATTTTATGCCTTTTAATGCATTTATTTATTTATTTAATATTTAAGGAACATAAACAGTTTTAGTAACATAATATACATAAGAGGATGACAAAAAACAGACCAAATAATTAATGTTCACAGATTGGTATTTAGAAACATAAAAGTAACTGAATGTAAACTAGAATATTTAAGAGGGTATTACCAGAAAAAACCAGAAATATGTAATTTTTAAATCAGATTTTAGACGTATTGATTCTTTTCCACAAAAAAATATAAATGGATTTCGAAAGATTGTTCTTTTATCTAGCATTCGCATGTTTTAAATTTTTGAGAAAAAATGTTTTTTTTAGTATAATAAGGTTATACCCTAAGAGTATGGATACTATCTTAGTTCCATGGTTATACCACAGGTCGTTGGCAGATTTGTTAAATTTTCAAAAAAGATTTTGTATTATACCACACCAATTTAAAATCATATAATCATGCAGTAAAATAAATCAATACATTATCTAGGTATCGCATGTTTTACAATTTTAATTTCAGTTTAAATAAAATCATTCAAACATATATACATACATGTGTTTCTTGACGAAAATTTGTCCGTTTGTGTATTTATTTGCGCACTTACAAACTAATATATTTCAAATTTTTTTGTAACATTTTTATTTAACTTAGACATTATTGAAAAATGATAACTACTTATAATCAAAAAATAATTACAAAAAGTACATTATTTTAATAGTTTTATCATCACGCCTTTCAGCATTTTTGGATGTAGGTATAAATTAAAGCCAATTTGGAATAAAATAAAATTTTAAGAAGCTGGTATGGAGAATAATTAATCTTTCTCATTTTAACCGTCCTGCACGATCGTAAGAACAACTTTCGACGAAATGTGGATTTTCGTCCGCTGGCTGGTTAAACGGTCTTAAGAAAAGAAAAAAAAAACGGGACAAAGCAGCAATTAAAAAAATAATTATAATACAGGTGTAGATTCAACAAGTGATAAACCTAAATATAAAAACAGCAATAAAATAAATGCGATTTATAACTTAAATAGGCTGCGAAATAGTTATTTGGATTGGGACGGGTAAGGGAAAGTAGTTATATGTCCTAAATTCTCATTGAATAATTATTGTTCACGTATTATGGGCAGGGCTGGGCAGTATTTGAATTACTTGTAATTGAAATATGTATTTGAAATACAAATACGTATTTTGTATTTGTATTTCAATTACTTCCAAAAATGTATTTTGTAATTGGTATTTCAATTACCTGCTGCTGAGGTATTTTGTAATTTGTATTTCAAATACTTATGGCTTCAAAATTCATTTTCAAATACATTTAGGGATCTTATAATGATAATGAAAAATAAACTGACATAGATAATACATAGACGCTAAACGCTAGAATCCTGTACTATTGTCCTATTGTCCTGTGCTACAGCACTCCTACTAATGATTATATATTTGTAGAGTGGAAGATACTCTCAGTATCGCCCTGGTGTAATACCACCATTCAGAATTGAAACGTTGCTTGAAATGGCTTTAGCTGTGTTTGGTGACCAGATCTGAATAGCCAGGTACTTCCCCACCTTCCTCTTCCCTATCTCCTTCCCCTCCCCATTACCTTCAGCTTCACAACATACCCCAATTGGGGATGCCATAGTCCTACTGGCTCCAGACGGGAGCAGTTGGGACTCTTGTGCGGTATTCATTTAAAAAAAAAAAAGTTTTCTTATCATTGCTTTATAATGTACTGTACATTTATTGCACTGTTATGGTGCATTCTGTATCATATTACATTATACTTGTCATTGCTTTGTATTGTACATTTTTGTATCATAGTATTAGATCAAGCACCATAGGAATAATTTGACTGAAAACTAGATTATTTTTTAATTAAATGAAGACAATATAAGCGAAACTCAATCGAAAATCTGAAAACAGAAAAATCAGAAAAAGATATTGACACATCTGGGACCCAGTCCCAGATGTGTCAATATCTTTTTCTGATTTTTCTGTTTTCAGATTTTCGATTGAGTTTCGCTTATATTGTCTTCATTTAATTAAATATTACAATTTGAGGTTTTACTCATAAAGTTAAAATAAAAATAAAAATAGATTATTTTTATGTTAATTACTGTAGAGCGCACTTGAAGTAAACTCACACAAAACTGTGCTATACAAATGTCATCTATGTATATAAAAATGAATCCTTGTTTCCCTTGGTCACGCCATAACTTTAGAACGACTTTACCTATTTCATTCATTTTTTTTTAAGTTTTCTAATACTTTGAAGAAGGTTCTTACGGAAAGAAAAATTAAGTAAATTACGCAGAAAATGGATAATTTCAGAAAACTAAACGACTATTTTAACTTAGCACGTTTGACAGTTCGCGCGTTTGATGAAATTGAATTTAGCAGGCAGCTGTTTTTTTTGTAACAAAAGAATTGTCTATGGATTTTTAAAATTATAAATATTTTAAATAGGTACCTATGTAGATTTGATTGATTGTTCTTATAATATATAAAAATGAATATTTGTAATATGTGAAAAATGAAAATATGAATTTAAAAAAATTGTAATAGCTGACACGCGATTTGTTTGAAAACTGAATGTACTGGGACTGAATATATGGAATGCGGGAGGGGGGTTGGCGGGACGGGGGAGCGGGAGAGGGTAGGCAGGGAAGGTGGAAGGGGAACGCGGGAGTGGAAGGGGATGCGGGAGTGGAACGGGGACGCACGGGAAAGGACATGCACGGAGAAACAATTTATTTCTTTGAATATGGTATTGCAACGCATGCCGGGAACCAGCTAGTGCTATTATAATAATAATTATTATTATCTAACACCTAAGTCCTATACCACAAAACTTTACAAGTGGAGCGGAGACGAGATGTGTCTTCTGAGCAATATGATTGGTCAATTTTTGCACGTCTCTGATTCACTCTGCTCGACTTTGCTTCTATGGAAACGCACCCTTAGATAAGGGCACTTACGACAATTTTTGCAACCAAATTTCTACCAAAACCAAATGTATTTTGTAATTTGTATTTTGTATTTGAAATTAAAAAATGGTTAAAATACTGCATTTTGTATTTGGTATTTCAAATACACTTGAAAGTATTTTGTATTTCGTATTTTAAATATATGCGAAAAATTTTTTTGTAATTTGTATTTTAATTACAGCAAAGCATGTATTTTGCCCAGCCCTGATTATGGGAAGCTATTATTTAATCAAAATCATTTTTTTTATGTGAATTTGGTGTAATTTATATTGATGTTTAAATGATTTGTCTTCCTAGCTTATAACTAACATACCAAACTCACTCATATTTGGTCATACATTATGAACTCTATTGATATACTTGGTTGAAGACTCTATTATTTGATGAACCTACTTATAGAATGATATGCCAGTATAAAAATATATCAATAGGTAGGACAACGGACATCGTCGAGATTAATTATTATTCATTCAGATATATTGACAAGTGAATATAAATGGGATAAAAATAACTAAAACACATTTGTAATGTTAGAAATTAGTTAGAAGTAAAACACTTCATTATTCAGCCACGGCGATTTAGTTATTGCCTTACCTTAATTTGACATTGTCCATAAAACCGTTTATTGCAATAACTACCCATTCCGAACTGGTTCATGTTTGTTTTAAAAGCTTTATTGTAGATATGGTAAAATTTATGTGATATGGAACTGAGTCGTTCTAAATTATTATTCTCGGCGGCAATATAACATTAATTTCCTCCGGGAATGATTCTGACTATTGTTCACGTAACTTATGCTATTTCAGCAGAATATTAAACATTTCATCTTCTTAGATTATATTATTATTTGAAGTTATCACCACCTTAAGAATATTACGTGCAATAAATATTGTACCTAATTTAGCCTAAACTTACGAGTACGTTCGTAAGTTCTGGAACATTCGGAATCCGGCGAAATCACGCAGTACATGGCGAAAAAGTTGAAATTCCCGCTTCACCGATTTATCCAAAAAGCATGTTTTATTTTATTTAGTGAAGTTCAGCCACAAATATTTTATATTGTTTTCCGATCATTTTCTAAATAACTCAATTTGCCACATCAAACACCAGCACATAAAAGCATCTCCGAAAAGGGCTTTTGGTAAGTAGGAGATATTGCACTTTAAAGCAATTTTTATGGCCTGATACTTTATTTTGTTCTGGGCTTATAAAAATGTCCGAATTTTTCAATGGCCAAGATCTGTTCCGCTCGCAGTATATTAAAGCGTCTGTAAAATTTCTAAGCAGTCAAGTTTTCAAACCAAATGTCCATGATTTTGCATTGCTTAAACTGATTTTCCAAAGCCCGATTTTGAACGTCGTGGTATTTTATCTTAAATTATAATTTTAAATAATATCAAGTGAAATAGCCGTAAAAATACGCGTAACATCTCAAAAAACCTTCAACCCACATGATCTCATTTCTCTTTATAGTGAACATTATTTTTTGAAGTGAAACTTCTATAGCCCCCTTGTGATTTTGAATTCAGATGAAACGTAAATGACGCATTGAGCACCTGCGAAGCATCATACTCCTATCAAGGCTCCTACTGGTTGAGATATAAAACGGAAATGACGCTTGGTCTGTGCTTATTGGCCGCTTTTCTATAGCTCGCTTTTCTCACTTTTCAGGCTCCTTGGTTCTTCATTGGTTTAGATTGTTTTGGTAAAGTTTCCCTTCTACCGCGTGTTAACTGCACTCGAATTATTTTTTTCGAGTTTAATTTTATTGGTTCGAAATAAATAGCACCTTTCCGCTAAGGTGACGATTAAGAAAATGGTGACCTCTGCTTGCTACGTATATGTGACCCTTTCGTTTTATGTTTCAAGCCAAACTTAATGGAATTGTCTCTTGTGTGATTTTCTTTAATCTCTAGTACACACAGGAATCTGCTCTTCCCTTTCTCCTACCCTATACTGGAGTCAGGGCCGGCCCTGAGTCAAATGGCGCCTGGAGCTGGTAACTTGACGCCTTGGCAAGTCACCTGGAGCGGACTGCTCCAATTGTGCTTCTACAGGACCGTCTCTGATGCTTTTACCGTCTCTAGTATGTTGCCTCACGACACTGGTGATGAAACTATTGACGATCATTAACTTTTGCACTGCCTGCAAGGGGCCTGTGATTTCAAAAAACTAATTCATGATGAATATTGTGCATGAAACATGTTTGTTTGTCGTTATGAAAAAAGATTTTATCTCACTTTTTTTTAATAACGAAAAACTTACCAACCGCCACTGGTTACAAACAAGCAGTTGGCTTTTGAAATTAGAACTTTTATGTGGTGTAAACACGAAACGAAAATTGAAATGATACACATTTTGGTCGTGTCTTTTCTAAGAAATACTGTACAAAAGATGTTTACAGAAATTATAATAATATTAGATATTATACTCCTCTCTGTTAACAGGGAGTAATCCATGAATACATGGATTACTCCCTGTTTTACATAGAATAAATAACAAGTCTCTGAGTAATAATAATTGTAGTGTGCTGGCATACAATATACAAGCAATATTATTTGAACTTGACCTCAAAAGCGCGTGTTTGATTAATAAATTGGTGCCAATTGTGCCGTTTTAAAGTGCCAAGTGCAACGACCGAATACTCTTTTGTCTCCAGGAGTCTACAAAATCAAGATAATTTTTTTAATGTTGAACAATGGTTTTCACACGTAGGCTGTGTTTGTTGTGGTTTGTTATCAAGCGGTAATTATTCAACGAACATTTGAAATTAACTCTGAAAACATTTTTATGTAGCTATCTATCTCAAGTGAGAATGTAAAATGTCGTAAAAACTCATTTTTATCATTTTTCATGTCATAAATGCGCGTGGTTTTATCTCCGAATTTCGTTTAGCCGTAATTTATTTATTGCATCCTTCCTAGAGCAATTTTCTCCGAACATCGGCACTATCGGCAGCCATACCAATTTTTTTCTTCGCTCCAGTATTTATAGGCCTAATTATGTTATAGAAGCATTTTTTAAGAGCTGCCAAAAAAAATTACTTCCATGCTTATTTATTTACGGCGATTCTATAGATAAAACGATGTAGATTCATTTAAAATCGTCAGGGTTATTTGAAAAAAAATAGTTAACAAAATTAAGGATTCTATTTAACGTGAGCAGCGATTTTATCAAATTACTTGAAAACCTTTTGAGAACCTTCCCACTTTCGATTTTCATAAAAATTTCTCTCTACGTTATAAATTAAATTCTTTTTTATTTAATATAATCCGCTTTACTTTCCGGTGGGCAAATATACATTTATTTTAATATTCTAACGCCGTGCACGTATTTCTATAATCTTAAGTAAGTTTAATTTGTTTTAAGCATTTTCTGCAAACAAAGTATTTTATTTCGAGTAAAAAGTCTGTCCATGCAATATGTCAAATTGAAACTAGGTATTAGCACAAAAATGGAATTATTAAAAGAAGATACCTTAATTCTTTCATCATTAGGTAACGTAATTACTTTCCGTATACCTGCTGGGACACTGGGACACTGGGACACTGGGAGATAACTGGCCGGAATTGCAGCGAAAAAACTGATTTTTGTATTGTTTTTCTGCTCGAATGCGGCCGTTAAATATTTTATTTTCGATTTGAGAAATAATTAATCTATAAACACTGTTTATGGCGCATGCTAAATGTGCTTGTGAAATAAAATTGTGATTTTCGGCTCGTAACATTATGAGAACTCGATTGAAATGGTGTCATCAAGATTTCAACTTGCTGCGCCGAAATTAATGTTATACTAGTTTTACAGCCATTTTTAGTATTTCCTAGTTACTTAGTTTTAGTATTTACCAACGATAGGCAGGGACGTGTCGTGACTTTAACCCGTATGTGCTCAACTTTTATTTTTTTTTTTTTCTTATTTTGTGTCCATTTTAATATTCGATTAGACTTTAATAATGATGTAGTATAAATTTTTTTTTATATAATTTTTTTTTTATAGAGAAATCGACCGCCCCAAAAATGGGGCGCTGGGCACATTACCGAGCATAAAAAAATGTTAGGAAGTAGAGAATAAAAATGGGATTATAGTATAAAATTAATGTATCCAAAAGTATAATAATGACAAAATCTTACAACTAAGCACAACATTCTATAATCTCTAAGTATGAAAATTGACAAAACAGTTTGTGTGACAACCAACAACACACTTCCTGCACTTCTTAGTCGTATTTTTGTGGCACTCGGCACAACGAATTTGTGTAAGACTTGATACTATCAAATGCCCTACACCATCCAGCCTGACTCCATCTGGGACTCTTCGTCTTTTTGTCGTTTGCTTCAGTGGTCTACCGATAGAACGTGCTGCTGAATATCGACCAAGGTAAGTTCGGTCAACTTCTCGTATAAATGCCAGGTAATCTAAATATGCTTTTGCTTGACCGGCTGGAGACAATTTGTAGAGCTGGTATGCATTGTTCATGGATGCATTCAAAGGCCACATCAAAAGTTGCCAGTACCATTTTTTGCGATTGATACTTATCCTATAGCAACCGATGTTTTGGTCAAGTCGATCCACTCCGCCCATATACTTGTTATATTGTATAAAGCACGACGGCTGTTGGACTGCAACTCTTTTCTTTTCCCTGCTAGACCATCGCTGAGCCGAGCCCAACGAGCTGACTCCTTCGAGGGGGATGCTACAGTTACCACATTGCTGTCGTTGTATTGGACCAAGGAGATACCTGATTTGATCAGTCAGTTGATAGTAACTGCCACGCGCTTGCTTTTTCATTTGTGCAATATCTTTCAGAGGCGCCTTTTCAACACGATTTATACGAATGGTACCTGTAGCTTGGTTGCCGGCTTCTTTGAGGTGGGTAAACAGTCGGAGAAACGTAAAAAAATTGTCCATATAAACATGGACTTTTAGTTCTGTCGGTAACTTTGCAATAAGGTTAGTTACCACAGAACCTCCAACGCCTAACTCGGGATTATTGTTTCCTGTACTCGCGCCTTGGTAAGGTTCAGCTTGTACAAGGTAACCAAGCCGTGAAGCCATGCACCAACTCTCGAACCCAAACCGTATTGGTTTGCCATGTATATGTTGTTTGGTGGTGTGGTGTCCATAATAAGGAATCATTGATTCGTCGACACTCACTTATATATCGTCCCTTCTATGATGTCGTCATCCTACTCCAGTATATCGCATATATCGGCCACCGTCAAGCTGAAAAAACAATTTAGGGACAATTATAGTATGCTGTTATGATATTGTTTTTAACAATATTTGATAATCTTTATGTACAACTGTGGAATATCGAAAGTTTATATCGAAAGAAACACTTCTAAAATGTGTACACTGCCGCACTCACCGCCCCTTAAATGGGGCGCACAACAAAACTGTCCAGATTGATATCGGAATATAGCCTAATCAAACTATTTATATTATTATTTTATAGTATACATATTATACTGTAACATAATGTCGAATTTGCAGTAAAACTATGGAAATAAATTATATTTACTTACTTTTTTCTCCGCGACATTACTTCAAGAACCACTATGAATAATGAAAAACAAAATGGCGTCTCGCGCGTAAAAAGTATTTAAAAGTGTTGCAAGGAATCATAATAAATAAATTATTAGTCATAAAAAAAACAAAAGCACGTGATATTTTTTTTAATCGGAAATTACTAACCGTTTTAAAAATGGGGCGATTGACGTATGTATATGGGTTAAGAGGGAATAACCAGAGAAAACCGGAAATATGTCATTTTTAAATCAAATTTTAGATGTATTGACTCTTTTCACAAAAAATTAAAAATAGATTTCGAAAGATTGTTCTTTAATCCAGTAAAAGTTTGTTTTAAATTTTAAGAAAATGTGTTTATTTTTATTATAATAAGGTTATAACCGTAGGTCGTTGGCAGATTTGTAATTTTCAACCAAAATTTTGTATTATACAACACACGCTTCAAATTATATAATCATGCAGTAAAATCTTCTTCTTTGTGTACCGTATCAGGTCCCCCCGACGTTGGCGATAATCCTTGAGAATGTCTCTCTGTCTTGCGCTGCCCGGAATAGCTCCTCCACACTTCTAATGCCGGTCCACTCTCGTATATTACGCAGCCAAGACATTTGTTTTCTACCAGGCCCTCGGCGACCCTCTATCTTGCCTTTCAATATTAAATGGAGCAAGTGATACTTCTCCCCTCGAAGTATATGACCCAGATATGAAATTTTCCTGATTTTGATTGATGTAAGCAGTTCTCTATCTGCTCTAGCCCGCCTGAGAATTTCTGTGTTGGTGATCATGTCGGTCTATGGGACCTTGAGCATTCTCCGGTGAAGTCACATTTCAAAAGCCTCTAACCTGTTCATGGTATTTGCTTTCAAGGTCCATGTTTCACATCCATAGAGCAAGACCGACCACACATAATATTTTAGCATTCTCTGCCTTAGTTTTAAGCTGATATTGTCATTGCAGAAGAGGGATTTCATTTTAATGAACGCAGTTCTTGCTGCTTCAATTCTGCATCAAACCTCTACATCTGGGTCAAGAGTCTCCGTGAGAATACTGCCGAGGTGTCTAAATCTTTCCACCTTTTCGACATTGCAACCATTTAACTGTATCACTGATTCAGAGTGATCTAGTCGTCCAAATGTCATCCATTTAGTTTTATTGGCGTTGATTGTAACTCCCAGTTGCTCACCAGCATTATTAACAAGATTTAATAGGTCTTGGAGGTCATCGATACAGTCAGCTAGTAATACAGTATCATCTGCGTATCTTATGTTATTAATGTCAACTCAGTTGATCTTCAGATCCTTCTCAGTATTTCTTAGGGCTCTTTTAAAGACATAGTTGGAATAGAGATTAAACAATAGTGGCGACAGGATACAGCCTTGTCGTACTCCACGCTGAATGGCAATTGCATTAGATCTCTCATTTCCATGTCTTATTTCTGCTGTTTGGAACCATTACAGGTTTTTAATGAAATTCTGGTCTTTGGTGTCAACATTACAATCTGCAAGCATTTTCATTAGGTCAGCATGTTTTACCCTGTCAAATGCCTTTTCGTAGTTAATAAAACAGGCAAAGACTTCCTTTCTTTGGTCACGACACTTTTGCAATAGTACGTCGATAGACAATAATGGTTAACGCGTCCCAAACGCATTTCTGAAGCCAAACTGAGTGTCATCCAAGTCCTGCTCGCACTTATTGCGTATCCTGGCATGTATTATTTTAAGGACATGACTTATCAGGCTTATTAATCGATAGTCACTGCACTTCTTAGGGTATTGTTTTTTAGGCAATGTCACGAAGGTGAATTTTAGCCAATCTTGTGGTATATTCCCTGTGTCATATATAGAGTTAAATAACCTCAACAGGTAGTTAACATTTTCATCATTAAAGAGCTTCAACACCTCAACTGGAATATCGTCTGGTCCGCACGCTTTTCTATTGTCTGAAGTTTTTATCGCATGAAGAATTTCTGATTTTAAAATCGATGGTCCATGCAATTGATCATTAGGAATATTAATATCAGGTCTAATATCTTTGAATGTATCATGAATATACTTTTCCCATCTTTGTAAAATATCTTTTTCATCCAATATTAATTTATTGGAATCGTCAACTAAACATGATAGAGTCATTTTTCTAGAAGTGCCTGTAATTTCCTTCAATTTTTTGTGAAGTTTGAATGCATTATGACTACGACTGTACGACTCTAATTCTTCACACTGTGACTTCATCCATTCTTCTTTGGCTTTTTTAATTTCATGTCTAATCGTTCTTTGTAAGTTTTTATATTGTGTCTCATTTTGTTTGTGTTTACGTCTCTCATCCATTAAGTTCAAAATGTGGTCAGTCATCCAATTCTTTTTTCTAATTTGCTTATCAGCTTTCAAATTTGTATCACAGGTTTCACATATAACTGACTTAAGGTTATCCCATTGTGTTTGTATTTCTATCGATGGATCACAAGGGAGTAGCTTAATATTATCGTTCAAAGTCTGAGATACCTTATTTCTGACCACTTCTTCGTGGAGTTTCGAGATATCCATTTTAATTTTGTTTTTGGGCTTTTTTATTTGTTTTAAGCGTAAAACAATATCGGCAGTTAACAAAACATGGTCAGAACCAATGTCCGCACCAGGGTACGTGGTGACACTCTTTACAGAGTTCCTGAATCTATGGTCTACTAACACATAGTCAATTTGGTTCCTGACAATATCATAGATTGTTCCATCCTGAGGTGATCTCCATGTATAAAGCCTTCTTTTCGGGAGTTTAAACCAGGTATTTAATACAACCATATTTTTATCCTGGCAGAATTCATATAGTCTATCACCTCTTTGATTGCTTATGCCTAAGCCATATTCACCAACTATATGAGAGCGGCGACCTTCGCCAATTTTGGCATTTAAGTCTCCAATGACAAAATTGACTTCTCCTCCTTTCAAACTTTGCAATGTACTGGCTAGTGAGTCATAAAAAGACTCCACATCACCATCATATCTCACTTCCGCTGTTGGTGCGTATACTTGAATAATATTAATTTTGTAAAATAAATCAATAAATTATCTAGGAAAGCTGTTTTTCAGAATTTTAATTTTAGTATAAAATCATCAAAAAAAAGATCCGCCTACGTGTTTTGTGATGAAAATACTTCAGTTTGTCTATTTATTTACGGTCTTAAAAACTAATATATTTATGATTTTTTTTACATTCTTATTTTGCTTAGACATTATTGAAAAATTATAAATACTGATCAAAAAATAATGATAAAAAAAATAATTACAAAAAATAATTACAAAAAATACATAATTTTAATAGTTTTATCATCATCTCGATTTTGAATGAAATAAAATCGATATTGAGTTGTATGTAATTTTAAATGGCTGGTACGGAGAATAATTAATCTTTCTCATTGGAACCGGCCTCTACGGCCAATTGTAAAGGCCAATTGTTTTTAAAGGTCGTTGTTCCAATGAAAAAAATTCTTTGCATGAAAAAAATTTTTCACATTTTTTATGGAAAATCTTTTTGAATGGAAAAGTTGTTCTTTCTGAAACAGTAAACTCCAGAGATCTTTTTAATTTCATAACATGACTTTGCTCCTTGGGCATTCTTATTACTTTTTTATTATACAATATGTATTTCTTTACGAAGTTTTCCGAAACGACAAATAAGTTTTCTTTCCCGCTTTACGGATATATTCTTTGTCAGGCGTTTTATGTCCGTTTATTAGCTTTAACTATTTGTGAAGATTGAATGGACTACAGTGAACATTACTGCGAATTTTGCCAATGGCTTTTCAGAACTCGATCATACATATTTGCCATAAAAAATGATTTACGAATTCGTCATACATTCATCGCCAGTAATTGAGTCAGTAGTTCAGCTGAATATTTATCTCAACTATAAAGCATGTATATCTCAATAAAATTGGCTAATATTAAGCGCTGGCTTCATGAAATGTGCAAAGCTTTTTTTCGAAATTTCTCGTCGCACCTATCGTCAGCTCTAATTTCTTAATTAAACTTTTTTTTAAATTTGACATAATTAATATGTGTGTTGTGGAGTAATGAAATCTTAGTTTGGACACCAAGATAAGGTGCCTCCCTTATGTCATGCGCTGTTCTTATATATATCGAAAGGTGCCTCCCTACGATGAGATTCCGAGGGTGCGCGGCAAAGCGTGTAATTGATCCTATGGCAAAGGATTTCCGGATTCGAAATACCCACTAGTAAGGCCTTTCTTCCACAGGAATGCGTAAAAAACTGGTACTGTAGTTGTGTATTTCTCATTTTGTAAGGCGGGTATGGGTACCGCTGCCCCGGGAACCATTTATTGGATTTATTGAAACCAACACCTGTGCCATACGTCACCGCAAGTGGTTCGCTACGTTTTGTGATTTAGCAGGGGCCGCCGGGTTCGTAGGGTTAGGTTTGTCTCGGTCCTGTCGACGAATACCTTTGTCCATCTACTGCGTGGGGGGCCGGATCGGGAGAGACTCGTTGAAGGAGACCTAACTAGTCCTCTCCAGCCGGACTTTCTAGACCCATCGCTTTGCACCACAGTGGGAGAGAATTTATCCGTCCGTTACTCCTGGACACATTGACACACTCCCACTTTCTCACAGCTGCTGTACCTTCATTTTCTGTTAACTGTTTTTTACTAGCATTGATCATTGAAGCACACGCAGTATTACAAAATGTCTAACACAAGTAACGATGAGATTATCATTTATACTTGACTAGCATATTTATTAATTGCTCCGCCATGTTTAAAGTCTCTACAACCTGAGTGGTAACGATTTCGACCGGCTAGTCGGGAGATTAGTGTCGCCTACTTGCTTGTTTTCAAAATATTTATAAATCTCTGCGCAGATGCATGACGGTAGTGTATATTAGATATTTGAATCGTTGAGTATCGGATACTTTTGCGTATCCCTGCTGGAAGAAGAGCCTAAGTGTCTCCGTTCACGGAGATACTTACAAGATACTCGATCCTCGTATCGTAAGTTCCCCCCGTACGATTTTGCTGGTGCCCGTTCACGGCGCTACGCGGTGGCTGTCGGTTTCCAATCAGTATAACGATACCGACAGTGCTGATCGCACGCGACGCTCGCATCATTTGTGTCTGATACTTATTTGTTTGACGTTTGACAGAAATGGCGTCGGAACATGAAAGTAATGTTAGATTTGTTCTGGAAGTGGAAAAAAATGCATGTTTACATAACTATACTTTACCAGAATACGTAAGAAACGATTTAGTGGAGAAGGCATTGATTGATGTTGGAAAAAAGTCATATGACATCGCATGACAGCGTGTTCACTCCACGGCTGCACGTGAAAAATGATCAAGTTCAGTACATTTCGGATAGCGCCGTGTACGGAGACCAGCATTAAAAAGTGGTATATCAGCAGGGTACTTATGGTTTCGTCACAATTACGTAGATTGTAAGTATCTCCATGAACGGAGGGCCTAAGAGTTCCTCTCCGTCGACGTGAAATGAAACAATAACCTGGAAGTTTCCCTGTAAAGACAAACTACTTCGATTATAATCTATTCCCACGAGTTAATAATAATATATTGTCATAAAGGTTTCGCGAAGGTCACGTCGTAATACTACTGGCGTTTAAGGTTATGCTCTGTCACACTGTCAATTTTCTATCGTAAATAATGTGTTATAAATGGTTTATGAAAATCTACACCAAATATCGGCTTTCTCGTCTGCCAGGCATTTCTTAGGTAACCTTGGATGAAGTTTCACGGAGAAATCCAACCCTTATATTATTTATAAATGGTTATATTATTATTATTCAGCCCGAATCACTGAAGAGTTGAACCGTTAGAACTGTGTTGTGAGCGTGTCCGTATGCCTGTAGCAAGCTCATTTTTTCTTACTTCTGATAAACGTTATCGAACATTGAAATTCTCTCTTGAGCAGAAAATCAATTTTGTTGGCGTATGTGGGATCTGGGAGTCGATTTGTCTTTTTTATCGCTCCACACTGGAGGCCCCGAGGAAAACAAAATTCCCCTCGGAGCCTACGTCATCTATGGAGATGCTGTGTGAAGGGTCTTTTGAAGGAAAGAAAGGAGACGACAAGTTCTGGGAAGGAATAAGGTACGAGAGGTGGATAGGAATCTGGAGTTCAGCGTGTCCGGGAATGACGGACGCATGAATTTATCCAATGCGATTGGTCGAGATAGTCCAGCTGGAGAGGTCAAAAGTTCTCCCTCAACCAGTCTATCCCGATCCGTCCCGCCGCGCCACGGTGTTTTTGCCCCGCACGCTAAGACCTAAACAAATCTCACCCCATGAACCTGGGCACCCCTGCAAAGTCACCAAACGTAGCGAACCACTTGGGGTGACTTACGTCTGAGGTGTTGGTTTTCCAATAAATGGTCCCCGGGGCGGCGGTACCCATACCCGCCTCTCAAATTAAAGTTTTTTTTTTCATATCAGAGTTCATTATTCTAAGAATTATCTATTCAGTACAATGAATAGATCGATTTCCAATAATGTGCTATGAACTTTTTCATATTTACATATCTCATGAAAGTTCACGTATTTGGAAATTTTAGTTATGAGGTCTGTAATTCTGTCAATTTTCCCTTATACTTAAACCCCTCAGGCTTCCACCATATTTAATCAGAGTGTCAAAATATTTCCGCTTTACAATAAAATCCAAATAAATGGTATATTTCTGAACCTATCTGAAAACTAAAAACTGTTTTTGAAAGGTGATAGATAGTCTTCAAATTTTATAAATCGAAATCCTTACTAATATTATCAATGCGAAAATGCATGTGTTTGTTTGTTACGCTTTCACGCCTAAACCACTAAACCGATTTTAAAAACTTTTTCACCAATAGAAAGCTATATTATCAGTGAGTAACATCTTTATATAATGGTTAGATCAGTATATAATGGTTAGATCAGCCGTTATGAAATTTGTTTAAACGAAAATGTGTTTATTTCATATATTTTAGCGGCAGGGTGTGGAAAGGCAGGGGGGTTCGCGGAGAGTGAAGGTACGAGGGAGGGGGAAGGCGGGGAAAGTGTAAGGGAACTGGGACGCACGGGAAGGAACATTTTATATTTTATTTTATTAGGAAAACCAACAGTTACAATTAATAATACTGTTTGATGAAATATGTACAGAGATTTAACCAATAATAGGTTTTCGCTGAAGTATGTAAATTATTTAGTGAGTAGGTATAAAGAAAAATCGAGAAAAATAGTTAAATTATGTTATGTGGATGGGATGGTGGAAGGGAGTGGAAAAGGATGGATCCTTTCTGTGTAAATAATGGTATGTATGTGTGAATGTTATTTATTCATTTTAGTTTTTAAAACGTTAGGTACTGTGTTAAATAAGTCGAATTCACTGTATGAAATGTTAAAGGTGTGTGAAGCGCGATGAATGAATGTATTTTGTTTAGAGTTAGTGTTGCATTGAGGAATGTTTGATGCGTGGAATGCAGGGAAAATCAATTTATTTCTTTGATTGGCATTGCAACGCATGCCGGGTACCAGCTAGTAACATATAATTTTTAAAATACAGAAAATTTGCAAGCAAACATAAAAAGTTTAATAAATGGCTCACTTCACATTTTTTCTGACTAAAATTACCGATAACGAAAAAATATAAATACACTTATATTTTAGTAAGGACACAAATTTATTATACAGGGTGTTAAAGGACGTACTTGACTTACTTTAACCAGTGATTCCTGACATTATTTGGAGTAAAAAATGTAAATGAAATTTTGGTCTCCGGTGACTTTTTTTAATAACTTTTTTTTTGTTTTCAAAATTTTTTTCTCCAAATTCAAACAAAAAAAATGATACCGCATGTCGTCACTGGTCACTCAGCCGAGTAACAAACCAACCCCTCACCCCGCCTCCAACTGTTCAACACCTATCATTTTTTTATGTTTTTGTAGAAAAAATAAATTATAAAACATCAAAAATTTCACCGGAGACCAAAATTTCATTAACATTTTTTACTCCAAATAATGTCAGGAATCACTGGTTAAAGTAAGTCAAGTATGTCTCTTAACACCCTGTATAAACGTTATTATTAGATACCTTACTTTTTGTTTTCAAAATAATTGATGATAATTTTTCAAATTTTCTTAATATTTTTTTCAAATTGCGACCCGAAACTTTTGTTTCATACATTTTACTTCTTTTTTGGTTAATTTTTATATTTGAATATAAATGGTGTTTTTTTTTCTTTCAACACCGTTCATATCATATTTGTCACTATGATAGTGAGGGAGACAACGATTTCTACGAAACCTATGTCAGTTGTTCCGAAAAGTGAACAAATTATCCTGATGAGTAAAAACGTTTTTTCGGTAGTGTTATTTTTGTTACTGGCACTAAATTCACAAAATGTTTTGTTGTCATAAGTAGATAAGTTGCACTGCATTATTAATTACTTGAATTTACTTGAAACTCTTTTTAGAGTTTACGAGAGATGGGAGGGCAGACAGAGATATCGAAAGATGGGTAAATGCAGGCAACTCTATTAATGGAGGACTGAACGCCGTTGGAGCCGACAGAAAACTGTTCAAAGAAGCGAAGTTAGCCATCCATAATGGAGCGATGGTACCTACTCTGATGTATGGCAAGGCATGGAACTGACAGAAGAAGGATGAAAGTAGACTGAATGCTGTAGAAATGAGATCCCTGATGCATATGTGTGTTAAAACCATGTACGATCGTGTGAGAAATGTGGAGATCGGCGAAGAATGCAAGGCTGATGTGAGCGTAATAAGTAAGATTAAGAAAGGGACGCTCAGATGGTTTGGGCATGTAGAGCGAATGAACGAGGAAAAGAGTATAAGGAGAATATATGACGCAAATGTGAATGGTAGAAGAAGTCGGGGACGTCCGAGGAAGACATGGCACGACCAAGTGAATCAGATACTTGAGTCGGGCCACGTGAAGAGTCGGAATAATAGAAGAGCATGTATGAGACGATGTATAAATGTGAACGAGGCAAGGAGTGTGTGCTAAAGTCGAGTTGTTAGGCGGTCCGTCCTCTCTGCCTAACCCTGCGGGGAAACGGCGAGTAATGGTTAGTTGGTTCTCTCTTTTTAGATTTGAAACTCGATGAAACGAAAAATAGCGACACTAAAAAGAGACAAACGATTCGGTTGCGGTCCGTGAGTTTTCAGTGAGCTATGTAAATATTACGGAAAAGTAAACACCAACCGTCCCCGGTAAAACTAATAAGTAAAAAAAAGAAAACCTTATCCGTTTTTCTTATGTAGTGAAACAGTTTCGACTTTACGTTACGGTCCTACGCATCAAACGATCTAGTTGCACCATAATTTCATCCAATTTCAGGGAAATGCGAGTGTGAGTGCCACCAAAAGTGCAATGCATTTTCATCGCCAACGAGTCTATCCGCCGAGTTTCAGTTCGATAGGATTTCGGGAAGTGGGTTAATTTCTTCCTTATAACTTCCTAGATTTGCAATCATTCATTCATTCATTCATTCATTCATTCACGAAAACAAAATGTAAATTCAAATAGATGTATTTAAAAAAAGTTAATAATTATGGAAATTTTTATTTATCACTTGTGCATGATGTGCACATTAGTTGTTGGGTTAAAACATAACCTAATAATAACCTACCTGTCAGTGGCGGTCCGTGAGTTTTCAGTAAGCTAGAGTGCTAAGATTGAAAATTACGACATTGCTGATGTTGTTGTAGCTGAAAATGATTTTTTTTCAAAACTTCGACTTTTTGTGTGAAGATCTTTCAGTATGTGGATGCGGCGCATCCCTTGACTGAAAGAATCCTGAAGATCTTCATAAAAAAAGTTGAAATTTAGAAAAAAAAAACATTTTCGGCTACAACAACGCCAATAACGTCATATTTTTCAAGCTTAGCGCTTTAACTCACTGAAAACTCACGGACCACCACGGAAACACATGCATCTATAGGATTTAGACTGCGAGAGAATGATACAGTATAATCGGTCTCTTCTTTGTGCGGTGCTTCTAAGCCTCCCCACTCTTGTCTACTTTAGTTTTCCGAAGGTTTCACTTCTATCGCGTATGAATTGCAACCTCTGTATTTTTTTTTTCATTTTCTTCGTTCCCTGAGATGTGTTCGCGGTAACATTATCATTTGTCATGACATGATAGTTTGTATTATGCTTTGTAGGTACTTACGAGTATTCTTGTTTTAATTTAATTATTTTACAGTAGGTGATTAATTAACCACCGTAAAGTAGGTCAGAAAAATATCTTCAGCGGAAGGGAGTTTACGAGTATAAATGTAATTAAGTTTATTTATCGCAAAACCGCAAAGCATCAAGGTTTGACCATCCCACACTAAAATTAATTACGTCGTTAATGTGTGTTCTTATTAAGATATTATGTCAATTATTTTTTCCCTTTGTGTTATTGGAACTTGAAAGAAAACGAATTCTGATACATTGAATTAAATTTCAAAGTTTTAGATCATTTTATAAAAAATATATAATACAATTTATTGATGATACTGTTTGATTATCAAAGCTACAAATTGTTCCTCAAGGAAAGGGAATATAATATGTTTGAACTTGAGATTATAATATAACTAGCTGCTCGGCGAACTTCGTACCAACACCAGAATCATTAACTGTTGTGACTTATTAGCTGAATTATGAATTAAATTATTTTTTTTGTATTTCTTGGGCATTGACTATGCAACAATTTCTAGACATTTTTGTTTCGAAGAGTTTTAATTTTTAATGTACATTTATTACTTTAATTTTAAATTTTTTGCGACCGGTTTCGACACGTGCGTCCGTGTCATTCACGAGCAAACTTAAAACTTAGTTTTCATAACAAAAATTAGTTTTCAAAACAAAAATGAATTAAATTCAGTTTTTTATTGCGTTAAAAATTACACAATGACGCAATTATCGATGCCCAACTGTCTGTGTTTTGTTTATGTCAGTATTAGAGGTGGTGTTGTGTGTGGATTTATATTTTTTGTGATTTTCTTACTTTTCAACTTACTTACGGAAATTGCGTTTCGTATTCTTTGTACGTGTGAGGGAGATTTATTATAATTATTGTATTTTTCCTTTGGAGGGGTGCAGACATACGATTACCGTTTATCTCATCTTCAACTGTTGACATTTAGTGTGTAAGAAAGAGGGGCAGCATTATATGTTTAAGAACAAAAGCAAAACAATCAGCGCATTAACATTTGACGTTTTTGAATTTTTGGATTTCACTCACTATTCAATATTATACTTATCACAATATTGCTACAGCTCTTTCAAAATATGTTACATATAAAATGTATGAGGAAAAGAATTTTATTCATAATTTTTTTTTCATGATTTTTTCCGATGTTTGAATAGCTATTCTGCTTTTCGGAGCAGGAGACAAATACAACAAACCAAAGATTATAAAAATAGGTCTAGCCTTTCTTGAGTTATAAATGGTGTGACTAACCCGACTTTCTTTCATATTTTAAGATATTATGTTGTATGAACTTGGTACGTACCACCCATTTTAATTTAAAAGGTCAAAAGAGGCCAATAGACGGATTTGGTATATCAGATGCACGCCATCGTCGACCCTACTACAGTGTTAAACGTAGGTACAAATTCGACAATAGCCGATTAAATTCGAATGATATGAATTAGAACAAATCTGTAAAATTATAGGACCTAACTAATACAGTGTCTTTAATTTTACGCTTCTGATAAATAACCATTTACCCTTCATACCAGTTGTGTAAAATTTTAAACATGCTTACAAGGGCTTTACAGTATTAATATGAAGACAGTTTTGCAAATCGATATAGATATTTGAAGCTTGTTATGAAAACAATGTGTAATTCTGAAAGTTTCCAATTTGGTATAGATATTGAAACTATTATCAACAGTTTAAACTTTGATAGTGTCACTTGAATGACATATCTCATTCACCAAGCTAATAATTTTTAATAGATAATTAATGTTTTAAATTAGATTAGGTTTTAGATTGCTCATTGTTTATAATATATTACAAACAAGGATGTTGATTATTTTTATATCATCAAAGAAAGGTTATGGACACGATTGTAGTCTTATCTCAAAGGAATGTTACAAGTAGCAAAAAATACTGGAATTTAATTATATCGAAGTGCATTATCCATTTAAAGTACATGCAAAATAATCTCAAAGATAACATGTTGATAGGGTCGAGTATCAATTTAGTGGGCTCAGAAACAAAATACAAGTATCTCGGTACGATAGTTTATTTTACAAGTTACACAGAATATCAGTTAATGTTTTTTTTACAGTCTCACATGACGCTTCTGAAAAAAAAACTCCTATCCGTCAAAAAAAGAAAAATCAAACAAAACAATTCAATTCGAATTCTGGTGCATTTAAAAAAAATGGATTTGTGTAACCACCGTACGAAAGTCTAGACTACACTGGGTAGCTCGATTCGAGCCGTGACTGATTCCCTTTGCGTTTATTTTTTAGTGACGGGGTTTTGGGTCACTCTTCATGCTCGTATCAATCCACCCGGCCTTCTTGAGTCAAAACCTCGTTATCTTGATCCTCCACCCGGACTTGGATTGTCGTTACCCTTTTTAATTCATCTGCGTGGATTTTAGTGGGTTTACCTCTTTTGTCTACCCAGTATATATTACCTCTTCCACTTTTCATGAGGATTTTGTGAGGTCCACTCCATTTAGGTGCAAACCCTGCGAAATTTCCTTCTAGAGACCCAGATAATT
Organism: Limnephilus rhombicus; assembly: GCA_929108145.2. NCBI lineage: Eukaryota > Metazoa > Arthropoda > Insecta > Trichoptera > Limnephilidae > Limnephilus > Limnephilus rhombicus. The sequence goes on from OV815276.1 coordinate 58,400,177, forward strand.
GGTGTTCCTTTACTAACACCTCTTCTCCTTGTTGGTATCTAAGTAAGGCTTCCACCGCTGGGGCGTACCTCTCTTGGTACGCTGCTTGATTCCTTCTTATTTCCTCATCTGCTGGTTCTCGCTGATGGGGTAAAACGATTGCCTCGTTCGCGTTTTCTGGGAAAGCTTGCCACTCTCCTGGTCGCGGTATATCGTATCCCAGTAGTGCTTGACTGGGTGATACGCCTGTCGCTTCGTTCTTTCTGTTGCGGGTCGTCATTATTACTCCCGGCAGTTTCTCATCCCATTTGTTGTGAGGTGAATCTCTGAGGAGAATTCTCAAGCCTTTTTTGATTTCCTAGTTTCTCCTTTCCGTGGGGTTTGAGCGTGGGTGGTATATATAGCTATTGTCCAATGATTACATTGCCATCTTTCTATTGCGTCTAACCATTGGCGGTGGATGAACTGTCGCCCGTTATCCGTGAGAATGCGTTTCGGGTAGCCGTACCTTGGAAATACTTCAGTTTCTAACTGGTGGATTATGGTCCTTGTTATACTAAACTTAATCGGAAATGCTTCTACCCATCTTGTGAATAAGTCTGTTACTACAAGAATAAATTTGTTTCCATGCAGGGTTCTTGGGTACGGTCCCATGACGTCGGCGGCGACCACTTCAAATGGTCTATTTGGTTTTGTGCCACCTTGAGGAGCCGCGGGTCTATTTGGGCCACGTTTTGATGTGGCACATGTCATGCACTGGCGTACCAGTCTCCGGATCTCTTCGTTCATTCCTGGCCAGAAGTAATGTGCTGATATTGCTCTCGTTGTTTCTGCTGCTCCCGGGTGGTTTGCGGTGTCCGAGTTGTGGTATTCTTCCAGAACTCTTGGAATTGTGCTTCGAGGGACGAACAGCCGGTCCATCTTTCCTTCGTCTCTTTTCCAAAGTATTCCTTGGTGGACGTTATACCTTGTGTAGTGATTTACATCGATGGCATTGTTTAGGATTTCTCTGTCGTTTAGAGTGTTCCATCGATCTATTCTTTTCCGTGTTTCCGGTAACCGTTTCGAGTATCATTTGCGTTGGTCCTGGGTTTCTAGACAGCGCGTCGGCGAGCTCGTTAGCTTTCCCCGGACAGTGCTCTACAGTAAAGTCGTGGTCTTGTAGGAGTAGGGCCCATATTGTGAGTTTGGCTCTTTCGTCCTTTGCCTCGTTTAGCCATGTTAGAGCTCGGTTGTCTGTGATTAGCTTAAAGTGCCTCCCTTCTAGGTAAGGCCGGTATTTCTTAATAGCCCATATTGCTGCCAGTGCTTCCTGTTCATTGCTATGGTACCTTTTGTTTTTTTTTGTTTTGCTTCTTGTTCATTGCTGGTGAGAACCGAGTGCTCGAGTATGATATCACATCTCGTGAACCATCTTCATTTTTATGGAAGAGTACTGCTGCGGCTCCTAATTTACTTGCGTCCGTTTGTAGCACGAATTCCCTACTAAAATCGGGTCTCTTGAGTTCCAGCGGCCCCGCCATTGCATTTTTTATTTGCTGCATGGCTTCTTCGGCTTCTCCGGTCCATTGGAATTTTATCTTATTTCTGGTAAGATTTGTTAAGGGTGCTGACATTTCGGCAAAGTTTGGTATGTATTCCCTCAACCAGTTGCACACTCCTAGAAAACTGCGAAGTTCTTTTCTTGTTCGAGGTGATGGTTTATTTTTAATGGCTTCTTCGTGTGGCCTCTGGGGAGTGTTGCCCGTGGCACTGACTGTGTGTCCCAAGTATGTGATTTCATCTGTGGCGATGATACATTTTTCTGGAGAGCATTTATTTATTTTATTTATTTAATTATTTTCATATTACATTTGGTTATAAAATGACGTATTGCCTATCTCACTAGGTGTGAAACGCCTGTGTTGAGATGGCAATTTACAGAGTGGTTATCTAAGATTTTGTAGTAATATTATGAAAATGGCAGGTTAATATAATTTTTTTTTCTTTAAATATACAATTCAAGTATGTTACATATATATAAGAAGATTGCAGTAGGTACATGGTTACATATATACACACAGTAGGTATAAAGGTAAGTCTGTTTTTAAATACTTGTGATGGATATGTTTATTTGAGGTGATCAATGATTTTACTTTTAAATGTACTTTTGGTTTGCGTGTTTCTAATTTCAGGAGGTAGAGAATTGAACAGCTTTGTTGCATTATATTTAAAACTTCTTTGCCCATAAGAAGTTTGACAAACTGGGATGTTGAAAGATTTTACATTTGACTCTCTTAAGGCTCTTGTGTTCATTCGTTCTTCAAACATGTGTGTAAACTCTGCCAATCGTTCTAGGATGAGGCGGAGGTGCCGTAAGTGGTCTTTTAAGTTTTCGGAATATACGACGATATTATCCAGATAGGCCATGGCAAATTTTCTTAGGAACCCGGCTAATACTTGCTGGATCATGGTTCTTTAAAATGTCTTGGGTGCACCTTTTAACCCGAATGGCATTACTCGGAACTGGTAACTGCCCCCATCTGGTGTGGTAAAGGCAGTCTTTTCTCTGTCTTCTGGTGCCATCGGCACTTGCCAGTACCCGCTTTTAAGATCCAGTACTGTGAATACCTTGGCTGTGCTCAGGTCTTTAAGTGTTTCGTGGATGATTGGCAGTGGGGAGGGTTCAGTTATTGTTTCTTGATTCAACCTTCTGTAGTCTATGCAGAATCGTCGCCCTTCTTTTCCCTTTTTGGCCACCATTACTACTGGGAAACTGTATGGGGATCTGCTGGATTCTACTACTCCATCCGCTAGCATCCCTTCCAGTTGTTTGTATAAATCCTTTTTCTTCTCATCCGAAAGGCGATGTGGTGGAACGCAGATTGGTCTGTCGGTGTTCAGGTGGATTCTGTGCGGTGGTACTTTCGCTGTGCCTGTCAAGGGGGAAAATACTTCACTATATTCGGATAACTTTTTTATTTTATTTTTAATTTTTTAATTTTTTATTATTATTTTATAAATGTTTACATGATACATTGTTGGCATTTTTTAACTACCACACTAGGCTATTGCCCGTGTTGTGGTAGTCATACATGACATATTATTTTATATAAACAGATAAAAAATATAAGAAGAGGAAAGAAAAAATAACATATTTAAGAATAAATAAAACTAAAAACAGATAAAAATAAAGATATAACAATTAAAAGTAAGCTAAGAAATTAAGAATAAAAAGATAATTTAAAGAAGATTGAAATAAACTTTGGTAAGTATTATTATTCTTGAGATAAAAATAGAAATAAAAATTTGTAAGTATTCTTCTGCAGTACATGTTTGTAGTCGCTTTTGATATTCTTTCTCTAAAAGAAGTTAGAAAGAGTGTTAGAGAAAGTAAATTTTTTGTTTGTAATTTTTTTTAATGTAATGTTAAGTTAAATTAATTAATTAATTAAATTTGTGTTAATTTTTTTTTTATTAATATTAATATTATTTGTTTTTATTGTAATATTAAACTCTCATGTGTTGTTTGGAGAAATCTCCCTCCTTTTCAAATATCCAATGTTTGATACGGGCTTTAAAGAGAGATTTAGAATTATTCTGTGATTTTATATCGGCACTCAGAGCATTATATATTTTGGGAGCGATAAACCAGAATTGTCGTTGGGCGAATGAGGTTTTTGTTTTAGGGACCACGCAACCCGGGCTTAATGAAAAACGTGTGAGTGCTTGATGTTGTGGAGCCACCAGTAGATTTTTTTGGCATATGTAGCATATGCTTATCTTAGTAAATATTTGTCGAATGTCTAAGACCTTGGTTTTAGCAAAGAGTTCATTTGAGGGATGGGTAGGTTGGCATTTAAATATGATTCTCAAAATTAGTTTTTGAACTGTAATAATTGGATTGATAATGGATTCAGCACAACCACTCCATCCCACAATACCATATGTTGCTATGGATTGGAAAAGGGCAAAGTATACGGTTCTTAGGGTCTGTAAATCTAAGTTGGACCTAATGGAGCAGAATATATGGCAGAGTTTACGGAGTTTTTTTTACTGTGTCACTTATGTGAGCTTCCCAACGCAGTTGATTGTCTATGATTATCCCCAGATATTTGACTTCCTTTGATGATTTTAGGTGTGATTTCTGGAGTGTGTAAGTTGAGTGAACATGAGTGAATGATTGGTTTAGGGCAGTTGTTAGGTATATTATTTTGACGTATGGAAAAATCATATATTGTGTTTTGTCGATGTTAAGTGTGAGGAGGTTAGTGTCTAGCCAATGCTTTACTTTTATTAGGCCATTATTAGTTTTGTTAATAACGGATTGCCACGTTTCATCTTCGAATATTAAGACCGTGTCATTGGCAAATGATAATATCTTACCTCTAATATTCATGGCACGTAGTGAGTTAATGTATATAAGAAATAAAATTGGTCTTAGTATACTGCCTTGGGGTACACCATAGGACGCTGATAATTTATTACTCATATGTTTTTTATCAGATTCGATAAGAGTTTGTTGTGTTCGGTTTATCAGGTAGTTTTCAAACCATGTGTGGGCTACTCCTGTTATTCCAATCTGTTGTAATTTTTTTAGTAGTAAGGGATGGGAGACCGTATCAAATGCTTTTGCAAGATCAAGAAAAACAGCAAGTGGTTTGCGACCAATGTCGAGATTACAAGAAACTATCTTTGTGATGGCGGCTATTGCATCTGAAGTGCTCCTACCTTTGCGAAAGCCATATTGGTTATCCGACAGTATTTTTTTATCTTCGAGGAATTTGCAGAGTCTACGTTTCACCGCTTTTTCTATAATTTTAGATATTGTGCTTAGTAAGGATATTGGTCGGTAGTTATTTACAGATAATTTAACACCTGCTTTGAAGATTGGAATTATTGTGGTCTCTTTTAGGGAGTTAGGGAAAATGCCAGTTTTGAAGCTTAAATTGATTATGTGTTTAAGAGGGGAGACGATATATTTTTGGATGTTTTTAATAATTTTTGCCGAGATGTGATCTATTCCGGTGGAGTTACTGTTTTTAAGAGATGCTATTAGTTCTATAATTTCTGTTTCAGTGGTGGGAGTGAATTGAAATGGCTGATAACTCAGAGTATCGAAAGGTATATTCTTTGCAAGATCTTTCTCTGAGACACAGTTTCTGTCTAAAATATTTTTTGCTAAGTTGGGTCCGATATTGGAAAAAAAATTATTGAAATGGTCAGATATTTTTTTAGGTTCAGAATTTACATGTATCGTTTTGTCATCGATATTAATCTTAATAATAGGAGTGTCGGTTTTATTAATATTAGCTATATCTTTTATGATATTCCAAAAATTTTTATCATCGGTAGCTTCACTGATTTTTTTTGTAGTAATCTCTTTTAACCTTTTCAATTATTTTTTTGCAGTTGTTTCTATAGTGTTTGTAAAATGTGAGAGAAGTATAATCATTGGGGTTTTTCCTACAGAAGTTATGAATCTTATCACGTTTCCTGATACAATGCAGAATACCAGTAGTGATCCATGGTTTGAGTTTTGTGTCCTATCGTTTTTTTTTACATTTTGTGTATGATGTTGCATTAGCTAAGTGGTTATGTAAAGTATTTATAAAAAAATCGCATGCAGACGTGGCATCAGAACAAGAATAGGTAAGTTCCCAGTTCTCCTTCGAAACATGATTTAGAAGAATTTCATAAGAAATGTTTTCATGGGGTTGAGTGTTATGGGGTGGTTTATGTTTATTTTTTGAGATGGAAGTGATGATTGTATAGTGGTCTGTAATAGTTGATTGAAATATAATTGATTTATTGTCTAGTTTACTCTTAACAAAGACATGATCTATACAACTGCAATTGTTTGAGTCTGGTTCTCGTGTTGGAGCGGTGACAGCAGGGAAGTATCCTAATAAAGTTAATACATTTAGGTATTCATTGGCTTGAGGATGCATTTTGTTGATTATATTTGTTGGTGTTTTGGCAGTGTTCTATGTTTGATAATATTACTTGTAGTGATTGTAAAAATGGTGTTATGTTACGTGTGTTTATTTATTTATTTATTTATTTATTTACGGACTTACGTCCAATTTAAAACAAAGTATCACGAAGTATAGAAATGAACAATGTAAGGATTCGGATGGTACATGAAAGCAAAGACAAACAGTGAAATTAGAAGAAAAATAAGTGTCAAGTCACGTCAAGACCTTGCAAAAATTAGGGTGAATATTACATATCTTCATTTGTTTAAAGAGCGACAGAAATCATTTAAGCTAATACCAAAAAAATCAAGGTCTTGACGTGAGTTGACCAGTCTACACATTCTGGACAGTGGTGAGTTATAACCATAGTTAGTCGAGTGCTGATTGAGGAAAAGCAGGTCTTTATTTCTGAGTCTACGAGAAGGTATATTAAATGTGATGAGTTGTAGTAATGTAGGCGAGTCGATTAAACAGTTAATAATTTTGAAGAAACAAATGAGATCAGATTTTATCCGACGGTCTTCTAAAGGAGAAAGGTTTAGAGTTTGTTCAATTTCAGCATACGAGTAATTGCCTCGCTCTAATCCTAGCCTCCAAGCAATTCCCTTTAGGAACCGATGTTGAACGGATTCAATATGACGAATATGGACAGCATAAAAAGGAGACCATATAATACAAGCATATTCAAGATGGGGGCGAACCAAGGAGCAGTAAAGAGTTCTTAGGGTATTTATGTTTTTGAAGTCAGAAGTGGTTCTAGTGATAAAACCAAGTAGTTTGAGAGATTTATTAACAATCGTATTTATATGTTCCCGGAAAGAAAGCTTGCTATCAAGAGAGACACCAAGATCTTTAATAGATTGAACAGTTGTTAGGCAATTATTATTTAATTTGTATTCGAAAACAATCGGATTTTTAGATCTGTAGAAGGACATAATTTTGCACTTATCGACATTTAGTTCCAAGCAATTAATTTTACACCAGTCATTGAAAGAGTCAATATCTGATTGGAAAAGAGGGCAGTCATGGTAGTTTTTGATTATTTTTAGGATCTTATTGTCATCAGCAAAAAGCCAAAAGCGTGTGTGAGAGAAAATACGAATAATGTCATTTATAAACAAGTTGAAGAGAAGCGGGGCTAAATGTGCTCCTTGCGGTACGCCGGATGTTACTTCAATAATAATAGACTCAATGTTATTTATTTTAACTCTTTGTTTTCTATTGCTTAAATAAGAATTAAAGAAAGATAGCAATGGGTTTCGTATACCTATAGCATATAGCTTGGCCATGAGGATAGCGTGTTTTACTTTGTCAAAAGCTTTAGAAAAGTCGGTATATAGAACATCTACTTGTGATTTATCTTCTAGGCCATTGATTACGGTGTTGGTGAAGGAGAGTAAGTTTGTAGTGGTAGATTTAGCAGATCTAAAGCCATGCTGTTCCTCAATCAGCACATTTTTGAAAATAGGTGTTATTTTTTTTGTGATTATAGATTCAAAGATTTTAGGAATATGAGATAACATCGATATAGGTCTATAGTTTTCTACGTTCGACCTATTACCCGATTTAAAAATAGGTCGTATATAGGAAACCTTCCAGGAATCCGGAAAAGTGGCAGATGATAATGATAAGTTATATAATAAACAAATTGGCTTAGATACAACAGATTTACATTCTTTCAATAATATTTCAGGTATACCATCAGGACCAGTGCTTGTTTTGCTGGGAAGATTTTTTAAGTAATTGAAAACATCTACAAGTGTGATTTCGCAATTGTTAAGGTCAATAGTATTAGCATATTTAAGTGGAGGGATGGTGCATATGTTATCAGTATAGACAGAGGAGAAATGTTCAGCAAAAAGGTTGGCAATATCGAAATCGTTGGTGGCGTGAGTATCATTAAAAAATAAACTTGAAGGGAGATCGTTATCAATACGTTTTTGTTTAATAAATTTCCAAAATTGTTTAGGGTTAAGATTTAATTTTGTCTCAGTGAGTTCAATATAAGATTTATAACACAAGTTAGATTCAATTTTGGATAATTCTCTTAACTGAGAAAATTTTTGATAAAGCGCTAAGTTGTTCGTTAATTTGAATAACTTGTGTGTTTTCTTTTTTTCCATAATCAAATGCTTTAGTTTCATACTGAACCAAATAGGAAATTTAGGCTGGGAAAAAGTTCCCCTTGGAACGAACAAATCTATAGCATGAGTTATACATTCGTTGAATTTAAATACAGCATCGTTAATATTGTTGTTTGATAACATACCTGCCCAGTCATATTGGGCAAGGTACCTATTCATGCCAGTATAATCACCTTTGTTAAATTTGTAGTGGAATGTAACTGCTGATTTCAGAGTGTCACTTTTGAAAGGATTAGTGAAGTTAATATCGAGTGGTGGATGATATTTATCTATTGGTAATATTGAGTCAGTAGCTTCACATACACAAACGCTAGGCATATTGGTAAATATTAGATCAAGACAGTAACCTCCACAGTTATTGATCGAGTTTAATTGGTACATATTCAGGAAGGCAAAGAAATTTACTATTATGGAAGCATGAAGGGAAACATTATTAGGAGTTTTCACACCATGACTATCATTAAGCCACACTATTTTAGGAAGATTATAATCACCACAAATAAGTAAGGAATCGGCCTTTATGGAAACACGCTCAACTGCTTCAGTATGTGACTTATAGATTTCTATTGAAGAGGAGGGGGGAATGTATACACAACCAATGACAAGTTTCTTGGAACCAAGTAGAACACAAATAAATAATTGTTCAGATACATTATTAGACGATTCAAGAATGTGGCAAGAGTATTTTTTTTTAATACATATCATTACCCCACCTCCTCTACACTTGTTAGAAGAGGAAGAGCGGTCACAGCGAAAAATAATGTAGTCATGGAGTCCAAGTTCTGTTGAAGCAATATTGTCTGATAGCCATGTTTCGGTAAAACATAAAAAATCATAAGGGCATAAATTTATGGAGCATCTAAAGGAGTTTAGCTTAGTATTGAGACCACGAATATTTTGATAATAGGTGGAAAAGTTAGTATTAATAAGGTGTCGATTCTGATTCAGCCTAAAAAATTGACTCGAGATAATTCGCGTCTCTCAGCGGCTTGGCGGGCAGGACAGTCAGGGGAGCCAGTGTTGTGTGTGGACGGTTTTCTGAAGAACTTGCAGGTAGCACATGCTGGTGGCTTTTCAGGAGTCGGGCAAGCATCTCGATTGTGTCCAGGTTTTCCACAGTGAGAACATGTAGGCATGTCTGCGTTACATTTCGACGCCGTATGGCCGTAAAGTTGACAGTGTCCACATTTTAGACTGTCGATCCAATCCCTTACGGTGTGTATTTGCCAGTCCATAGCCAGTTTAGAGAAGCGAATGAGGGAGTGACGAACAGAAGGAGGAACTCTGAAGACATGAGTGCACGATCCGGTACGAGGTCCTACTTTGTGAGAGAACTGCAATTTATCTTTCAATTCATTAATTTGTAGACCGGTTTCTTCGTGTGTTTGCTGGTGGATTGCCAAGATAATGTTCTCGAGGGGCACAACTTGAGGTAGACCATGGATAGCTATCCGAGGAAGTTTATGTGAAGAAACTGCTGCTTTCAGACCAGCATCGGATAGGGTCGGTGCATTGGCAAGTTTTATGGCCTCTGCATCGGTACTTGGATGCACGACTACACCTCCGTTCCTTATTTCTCGTACCCCCGTGATTGTAATTCCCAAAGATGATGGGTTAGTTGAGGTTTTGAGAGTTTCAAGAGTACTGCTGGAAGGAAGTGACTTGTCATCTTTGGGGAAGATAAGTACGGCTGGTCTCGCAGGAAGTATAGGGGCATTATTTCTTGTGTTCGGTGGATATTTCGGGAGGACTTGGTTGGACGTAATCGAACTATACGTTCTGTTCCCATTTTCGGGTGTTTGATTAGAAGACATATATTTGTAGGTCTTCAATTCTCCTTCAAGGCTCCCTAACTTTACACCCATTTGACCGACATTACCCAATAGATCGGTGAATTTAGGGGCGAGTTTCGCTATTTGTTCCTTGGTGAATTTGTTAGATGTGTCCATTATGATGATATTTAATAGGTTTAAAATAGAGGTTGCCTTTGCCAGGAATTGTTGGGCAGAGTTTTCTTGTTCCATTATAATATTATGGATTATTATTAGATGTAGGTAGATGTTAGAATGGTAGAATATTCTGTTAACTTTTTGTCTATGGCTTCAAATGTCACTTGACTTCAAACTTCAAATTCAAATTCAAATTCAAATGGTTTCAAATTCAAATATCACTTGTCATGTTAATTTCAAGATTTTGTTTTTAAATTCAATCTTATAATATATCTGTTCTCACTGTAATTATTTATTAATAGGAAAACGATCCACTATTTTAATGTGATACACTTAGTTTAGTGTGAAAAACACAATCTAGATATCGATTTTTGAAACTTTTTGTAGGACAAAAATATTTGGTTACTTATGAGAAACTCCATGTGTTAATAATAGATCCATGAATCCTTTTTTCTCCTGTTCTGGGACTCGATCTAATAGTGGCCCATGGATATCGTTACTATTTTGTCCCTGGCGAACGGGCACAAAGTGGGTGGATGTCCTGATTGAGCTTCCGAAATTTAAACAGTTCCGCATGAAGTCTATTGGAAGCTTCCTCTTTGGACAGCCAATCGCGTCCTAAGATGATTTCCTCCCTTAGGTTCTCTCCCACGAGGAAGTTCCATTCCCGTGTTGTATTCTGGATGTCGAATTTTATCGATATCATACCCTTTATTCGCATCACGTTTCTTTTGTTCGCTAACTTGAGGCATGGAATCAAGGATTGTTGTAATTTGGTACTTTGGGCGATGCCCATTCTTATTATAGAGTGTGAAGATGCAGAGTCTACCAATGCCTGATAGGTTTGCCCCTCTATGGTGACTCTCACCCTTGGAAGGAAGGAACCTGCTATTGCCGTGTGGCACTCTGCGGTTTGTTTCGGTTTCTTCCTTCTTTGCCCGGGTTGCCGTTTTAGTAACAAGCTCCCGGGCGGTACCGGTTTCCCGAGTTTCTATCTCTTCTATTTTGTTGAGCTGGGGATCGCTGGGCCGGGGGATGGCGGTATGGCGATTGGCGATTCGGCGAACGGCGTGGCGGTGAATGACGCTGAGGTGAACTGCGCTGAGGTGAACGGTGACGCGGAGAATATTGTTGAGCTGACCGGCGAGGAGATAAATTGATTCTTGTTTGGCGTTGGCCTAGGATCTTATATCTGCCTTTAGAATTTTCAAACCTCATGGCCTGGTTCATCCACTCTTCCATGGTGGTGGCATATATGTGTATGTACTGGGGTAACATTTGGCTATTACAAAACGCAGGCACGAATACATCTAACTCCGATAATTGTTTTGTCGGGTGGAGTCGTGCAAACATTCTTTGTTTATTAGCAATAAACTCTGCCAAGGATTCCGTGTTATCTTGTGTTTTATGGTAGATCTGGTTTTGAAGTCGGAGTTCCACTTCTGGTCCCTCGTATTCCCGAAGGAAAAATCTTTTAAAAATCGACCATTCTGGGTGTTTATAAGTATTCGCCCAGTCCTTCGCTTTTTCCCGGAGCTGGGCCGTTGCCACCCTCGTTTTGTTTTCCTCGTAGGTGTTAGCTATTTGGAAATAATCTTCGCACCGTTCCAGGAAAAGTCGTGGAAATTCTTCCAGTCTCCCAGAAAATATTGCCTCCAGGCGAGGCTCCCTTTGATACACGGCTATGTTAGCGAGTTTTGTTGCTAACATTTCAAGGATTCGTGTCATCTGGGTGTCTGTCGTGAAGGTTTCTTCATTTGGTACATCCGCTGAGGATTGAGCTAGAGGACTGTTATCCTCATTCTCCACTGTGATAGCGTTGCCCGCTGTTGTGCTACGTGTTTGTGGCATTTTCAGTGTTTTAAGCCCACTTTTGTTCGGTTTGTTGCCTCTCTTGTCTTTGAATTTATTCGTTAAAACTCATTGATCTGACAAACACGTTGGGCGCCAATTGATAGGGTCGAGTATCAATTTAGTGGGCTCAGAAACAAAATACAAGTATCTCGGTACGATAGTTTATTTTACAAGTTACACAGAATATCGGTTAATGTTTTTTTTTACAGTCTCACATGACATTCTGAAAAAAAACTCCTATCTGTCAAAAAAAGAAAAATCAAACAAAACAATTCAATTCGAATTCTGGTGCGTTTAAAAAAAATGGATTTGTGTAACCACCGTACGATAGTACCTAGACTACACTGGGTAGCTCGATTCGAGCCGTGACTGATTCCCTTTGCGTTTATTTTTTAGTGACGGGGTTTTGGGTCACTCTTCATGCTCGTATCCAGTAAAAATTTTAGCTCTCAAAAAAAAAAAAAATTATAGATTAACATATTTAAATCTTACTTCTTAGTATTTTATATAGTTATATTTTAGTATTTTATATAGTTATAAGTTTATATTTCAGTATTTTATTTTTTACATATATTTTATATAGTATTTTATTTTTAACTTCTTTAAAAATTTTTCTTTTTTATAATCCTTTATATATTTATATATATACATATATATGTATATATGTGTGTTTGTATGTATTTATATGTATTTGTGTATGTATGTGCATATGTATTTGTATGTGCATACGTATACATATATCTTGTTATATTTTACCTTAAATATTTTTATCTTTTTTCTTTCTCTTGTTTCTAATATCTTATAATTTCTATTTCAAACCTATATTTTGTTCTAGTTCATACACTGTATAACTTATATCATGTATGATTACCTTAACACAGGCATTAGCCTAGTATGGTAATCAAGAAAAAAAACATAAAAGTGTATTTTCAAAAATTGTATGAAATAAAAAAAAAATAAAATAAAAATGTGATAAAATATCACACAAATTACTTCTTCACAAACTAAAGGCCTTAGGGATACATATCAAATTACTAATTTGGTTCGATAGACTATCTGTGTGAAAGAAAATTATTTGTGTAAGTGAAATGACAAAATCTAAAGAATTCTACGTCTCAAGTTGCTTACCCCAAGGTAGCCATTTAAGTCCTGTATTATTCTTACTCTTTATTAATGATCTAACATCCTGCTTCAACAGTGTTAAATTTATTCTCTTTTCTGATGACTTTGCAAAGAAATTTCCCAAATTAATGATTGCCAAAAGCTTCAATCAAATTTAAATATTTTGTATAATTAGTGTGTTCCAAACTAACAATTTATTTCTAAATATTATAAAATTTGAATCAATAACTTTCTTTCAATTATGCCATAGACAATATTATACGCTTTGATTATATAAATGTCTAGATAGAGTGTTGCGCTGTAACTCCGAAAAAAGAACAGGCCAGATTTGAAACGCTTGTGTGCGTGACACGCACACAAGTATAGGTAACTTATATTGTTAACGTAAAGCGCTCAACGTCAGGCGTGATGAGTGATACCAGCTCCCGAGTATTTCCCATAAAAGTGGGTAAAAAATATGTTTCGGTTTAGCGGGACCTATAATTCGTTTAATTTTGAATTCATTTAAGTAAGATAGTTTTCTACATATAATGATATAAATGAAAAGAAAATCATTGTTAAAAGAGATTTATTTTTGTTTGATTATTTAAAAAAAATAAATAATAAATACAGAAAATAAGAAAGATACATTCATAGACGCTGCCAACTGGCCGGCAGGTATCGTTGTGTCTAAATAAAAAAAATTATCATCATCAAATAAAGAAGGTGGCCCACATCCAGGTAAATAAATCCCTACAAATGGTAAAACTATCTTGTCACACTAAAAAAGACAATGCAACTTTTTAAAACTAAAGCTATCGATAGTTATTATTTATTCTTAATGACCTTCCCTTTTAATTTGTTTTTTAAACAGTTTTCGTATAGATTTTACATCCCGGTTAATATTATCCAATTTTGTCTTATAGTGATATCTTAAGGCCAAATATTTTTCCACGGCCAAACTTATCAAATTAACTTGATGCAGAAGACCGTAAATCTGATCGGTTTTTACTTCGAAATAATTATCGGGAAAATTTAATTTGAAGAACAGGCAACCCTGTAAACATGGCGTCAAAACATGGGGTCAAACGGCGTTGTCCTAAGACCAAATTACACTATTAAAACTGAATTGTTTCTTTAACTGAATGGTTATTTAAAGGTTATTAACCGATGACAGGTAACATTTTTAGTTGTTTTCAATCGTCCTATGTAATTCCTGCACACTGATATAGCGCAAATCGTCATTTTCAAATGTCACACAACACGTGTTTACCGTACAACGATAGTGTCGCCACTGAGCGGACAGGTCGAGCTTATATGCCAACTTTTGGCAGATATTTTTTTTGGCGCTTCGTCACTCGAGCGCTATATCTAGACATTTATATAATCAAAGATTATACGTATAGAGATCTCGGAGTTACCTGAAAAACCAGAATCTGTACATCACGTTAATCACATTACAAACAATATGAAAACATTAGGATTTTTGCTAAGAACCATTCAAATGTTTAATTCACTTCTTGTTATGAAAATTTCCTTTGTCTCATTAGTTCGTTTAAAATAAGAATGTAATTTCGTCTCTTGGTCACCCCAACATAAAATTCACCTAAAAATGTTGATAGAATTCAGCGCAAGTTCTTACGCTTTATTAATTTTAAGTTGAATATTCCCTTAGAACAAATGAAATAAACTTAACTATAAATGTTAAATACCTCTAATAAAGTTACACACTGAGTCACTAGTGGATCGACGAAGCTTCTTTTTTTAAATTGTTAACTCGAAGCACGACTGTTGCAAACTCCCGAGTCTAGTTAATATAAGAGTACCTTCTCCACACTAGAGGTAAGGACCTATTTCACTTTTCACAAACAAAATATGTAGCAAACTCGCAAGTTCCTCGCCTACATGGTTTAGCAAACGAATATACAAATAATATCGTCATTTTTAACATTAAATTAATCTTTCGTGTCAAAATAGGTATTATTTCTTAAAAAAATAATATTATTATAGATTTGTGTATATATATATATTTTTTTAATTTTATCCAATTGTAAACCATGTGAAATCATCGTTTATTATTACTAACAAAATTGTAACCATATGTGCCAAATATAAAAGCCCAATGTGGGTATGAAAGAGAAATAAATAAATATTTATTCGTTGTGTTTATAGATATTTATTAACTTTAGTACAATTGTTAATACCTACTAGGAATACTGATATAAAGAAAATACGATTGAACCAAGCACACTGCCTTGGGATATTCCATAAGATACCTTAGTTCCTTGACATTGTTGTTTTTTATTGACGTTTGCTGGGTGCCATTTTCCATATTGTTTTCAATCAATTAACAATAAGTTCTGTTTTCGTGATTCCGATATTTATTGGCTTATTGGACAGTTTTTGGTAGTGTATTGTTTATTTATTTATTTTTATTTATTTATTTATTTATTTATTTATTTACATATGCATATATATTACAATACATTACAATGTGATACTTTGTCTGTCCAACTGGGCAGAATACCCGTTTCAGGACAGCCAAATTGTATATTTAGTTCATAATATTCCTAACAAAGGAATGGTTTTGTTCAAGATATCACGGGAATTTGCTTCTGTCAAGACAACTTTTGAGAAAATTAAGAATCGTATATAATTAAGGGATGGTTTCTTTATGTCTTTAAAAGAATCGCAAAGATGTGATTTTTTTCAAGGTCAATTTGGAGTTTTGGATTTGTTTTCTTTAGTGAGATCACAAGTAGGAGATTCTTTCCAGGCCATTTCCAGGTCAGAATTTACACATTTATAAAGCAATATTTGACATATGAATTCCCAATGTATTTATAACTATTTAATTTTAATAAAGTACTATAATTTTTAGAATTTCTTAAATAGTAGAAATTACACAATTATAATCCAGCTATATGACAAATGATTTTTTAAGCTCGTTTTGGAGAACATTAATTTATTTAGTTGTTTATTTATTTCTTTTATTTTACGCCCAGATGACTTTTATATAAATAATAAGGCAGTACCTCCATCTTTTACATGAGAAAACAAATAGTTTAGATAAAGTTACGATGGGAATAAAAAGTATATAAATTAAATAAAAATATAGGCAACAAAAATTTAGTACAGTGAGATATATAATATCAATATGTTACGATTAAAAAATACGTACATAATATAAAAATCCAACCAACAAATTTAAAAGTACGTGATCCAAGGTTTGCAAAATTGCAACATTAACCGTGTCTTTTACACCTATAAGTATGTTTCGATGTATCAAGCCGATGCGATGTATCGATGGTACCGACCTCCTGTACCTCTCTATGGAGTTGCAGGAGTACGAAACCATCGGACCTATCCAATTTCGAATTCAATATTTTAGGTAAAAAAGTTAACCCATTTTTTTTCAATGAAATTACAAAGGCATTACATTTAATTACATTAATAATTGCATTCCGAATAAGTGAATGGTTTCTTTCGGGAGATCACATTTATGAGATTTTTTCTGGGTTATTTTGAAGAACATTTGCGTTGCATAATTAGAATTTACACATTTATACACAAATATTTGACATATGAATTTCCAATGCATTTATGACCATTTAATTTTAATAAATGTACTATTATTTTTACATTTTCCTAAGTAAAAGAAATTATTCATTTATAAACCCGACTATATGAATATGAATTTCCAATGTTATAGAAATTTTCAAAAATTATTTTTGAAATGTCTAGTCGTTATTTTACAAGAATAAAAGACCAGTCGTTATTTTACACGGATCAAAAACAGATAAAAGTTTTATTTTTATGCATTAACATAAACTTTTTAGTTCATATTAGGGATGTGAGATTGTGTTAGCATATGTTCGCTCTCGACTCTCCCCATATCCAGAAGCCAGTTGCTAACCAATTTCCGTAAAATACTTGTACTCTTCAGTTTCCAAGCATCGGGTATGAAGTTGAACAATTTAGGCCCTAAGTATGAGTATTGTCTTTGGGCATGTGATATGTTTGTAGAAGGCGGAATTACTGTATTGTATCAAAGGTTTTTGACAGATATGTGAATATACCTAGGCGTGTTTCCTCTGATCTATATGTATTTGCTTTTAGGATGTGTTACGGCATATGAGGTTCCCATACATTCTATACACCATGATACTAATAAGAAATTCGATTAACAATTTTTATATGAATTTTTTATCATTTTAGTGTCTATTTATTGTTCTGTTATACGTGGTGGAATTATATGGTATTAAAATTGAAATTAAAACACTTTTTAACTTATTTCCACTTATTTATTTCACCAGTACCGGTTTCATCCTATTTCAGCCAGCCTGATGATGTCCATAATAGGATGAAACCGGTACTGGTGAAATAAATAAGTGGAAATAAGTTAAAAAGTGTTTTAATTTCAATTTTAATACATTTTAGTGTCCTTAAGACATAAAGCTATGTACTACTGAATGTCCTAACTTATACTACGCACTACACAGTTTTCTAATTTTTTTCGTGTTAATAAATAATATTGCTTCTTTTTATTATCTAAGTATTTGAGTACTTCTCTAACAGTTTTTCCTTCCCGGTTCGCTGATAATGATATCCTCGTTCGCCTTCAAAGTGACTAAGCAATTCGTTTAATTTTTGTGCGTTTAATACAGCACGTTTCGTGCAGCGTAGGTACCTCGAAACTTTTTTATTGTTGCTTTTGTTCACAATTTTTGAGAAGTCCACATCGTAATTTGTTTATTTCTGATACCGAATCGATCTAGGAGTTTAGAGGCCCGGGGTGTTATGGAAGCTTAAAAAAATTGTTCCTTATTTCGTGAAAATAGTTTTTTTTTGCATTAATCCTACACATGAGTTCCTGAGGAAAATAATTTCCCCAAGGTCCTAGGTCATCTTTACGGATGCTGTGTGAAGGATCTTTTTACAGAAAGGAAAGAGAGGAAGTTCTGGAAAGGAAAAGATATGAGGGGAAGGTAGGAATCTAGGGATTAGTGTGTCCAGGAGTGACGTATGAATCCATCTCATCCACTGTGGTGCAAGACGATGGGTCGAGAGAGACCAAGGTCAAGGTCAAAAGGTTTACCTTAACCGATCTCTTCCGATCCGGCCCGCCACGCAATTGGTGGGCAGGTGAATTCGCTGCCAAGTCCTGAACACACTTCACCCGATGAACCCGTGCACTCCTGCTAAGTCACCAAACATAGCAAACGACTCGGCGTGACCTATGGCAGGGTGCTGGTTATCCAATAAATGGTTCCGGTACTGGGGTGGCGGTAACCGTACCCGCCTCCCAAATTCATAAGTTACAGAAAATATTGATTCATTCGTTTCGTGGTGCATTGTGGATTATTTTATTTTACAAACCATACCTGGTAAATAATGGCCTCCAACAGATCAAAAAGGAAAACCCACATGCAGAAGAAACTAGTATTACTTTCCTATGTTTTTTCTTGAATCGTAGTCATAAATATTTTCTAAATTATAACTATTATATTTAAATTCTTCCATCTTGCAAAATCCAGGCCTTAAATTAAAAAGCAACAATTTGGAGATTCGATATTGATAAAACGTTTCTTTTATATAAGTACAGAACAACATTGTATTGAATGTAAACGTTTACATAGTTAGATTTAAAGCGGCTGAATATCGATGAGTCACGTCATAAAAACAATCTGAACAGATTTCAGTTTTCAAGTGTTAAGTTTTTTAGTCTAAGAACCCTGAACTTGGGTTTTTTATAGACCGTTAGTACTTACAGACAAACAGACACGTATAAAATATCAGATTGGTTGACAGCAAACAATAAACAACTCGGTAGCAACTTTCTTGTTTGCACGAACAATGCTTCGAGTGTAATACGTACTTATCAACACGTGCACTTTTTATAATTTAAATTTTAAATGGACCGTTGCTCGGTTTATTTATTCAATTGGCACTATAAATTGGGCGGTTAATAAAAACATATGTCGATTGGATGTTGGTGATGTGGCCTCATATGTAGCTACATAAGTTTGTACCTATCCAAGTTATAATTGCAATCTTTGCTGTGTGGATACAGTTGCGGTGCATGAGCAGGTCACGCATTCTCTTCTCTCGTTTTCTTTTTGCTCCGCGTGCAGTAATCATTTCCTTCTGATCAATTATTGTAGGTTTACACTAAGTATTACAAACTGTAACTCATTAAGTGTGTACGTATGTACTGTGTTTTTCTCCTATTCATAATAATCCTCGAATGCTTATATACGTTGTGAATTTAATATTCATCCAGGTTATAAAATTTCTAGCCCTGGAAAATTTTAAAGCGTGGCAAAATGTTTCAGGATTGACTAAAATATGCTTGAAGCATTGACCGAGTATATCAAGACGAGCCCTGTGAATGTTAAAAATGACGCCAGAACGAAATTCAATGGGTTTACATGACCATTTATGAAAAAGTGCGTGTATCAACAATAACAAAGTCAGTGACAGACGTCAAGTAAAATTTTGCTCCTTATAAAATAGTGAAATAAAGCGCAAAAAGTTTATTTTGAACATTATAAAACTTATGTAGCAATTCATCATAGTGCTGCGGTAAAACTGGAGCAAATATTATGTATGTACTGAACCATATTCTTAAAAGAAACTCATTTTAAAAAGTCAAATAACAGTGATTTTTTAATAATTTGGATGCTCTACCTACACATGGTATATTTATGCTACCCGTTAATAGAGGGCAGTAAATAACTACATGCATTAATAAAATTATAAATAAGTTTCACCACTAATCAACAGATGGCAATGCATGCGTAATTTGTAAAGGAAAATATTTTAATACAACTTTTGCCCAATAGATGGTGATAGTTATTGTAAACATCAACATAATATTTATATTTTAACTCCAGATGAAACTCTTGATATTTCGCAGTGTACCATAAGTCTCTCTGATGTAGTAACTAAAGTTAAATCATTAGATATCAACAAATATGCAGGACCGGATAATATCCCCACAATATTTATCAAAGAATGTATCAAAGTAATTGCTTTTCCATTAACCAAACTTTTTAATTTATCTTTATCCAGTGGAATTTTTCCCGATATATGGAAAACTAGTTATTTTACTCCAATTTTCAAAAAGGGCTATAAAATTGATGTTTGTAATTATAGACCAATATGCATTCAATCCACCATACCAAAACTATTTGAAAGCCTAATACTTGACAAATTTTTTGCCCAAATAAAACCTGTAATATCACCTTACCAGTTTGGATTTATGCCAGGTAGAAGTACACTTTCTAACTTGGATTATTTACGAAAATTTTATAACCAATGCTTTTAAAGAAAAAAAAAACAAGTACACTCTGTCTATACTGATTTTAGTAAAGCCTTTGATTCAGTTTCCCATAATATTCTCATTTGGAAATTAGAAAAGCTTGGTATACGTGGCAGTATATTAGCCTGGTTTGAAAGCTATCTTACTAGAAGACAACAAATTGTTAGAATAAAATCCTCTTTGTCGGAAAAAATTTATGCAACAAGTGGAGTTCCACAGGGTTCACACCTTGGCCCAATATTATTTATCTTGTTTATAAATGATCTTTCAAAAATATTTCTATATCTATATCTTACTTTTTGCTGATGACCTCAAAATTTTTAGAATAATTCAAAATATTTACCATTGCAACATTCTTCAAGATTATATCAACAAATTGTTAATTTGGTGTAATGAAAATAGACTTTACTTAAATATCTCAAAATGTAATATAGTTAGATTTTCTCGAATAAAAAATCCAGTGATCTTCAATTACAACATTGATAACAATACTCTGGAGACATTAACACAAGACTTGGGCATCACTTTTCAATCTAATCTTTCATTTGTTAACCACATAACAGAAATCTCTAATAAGGCCTTAAACATGTTGGGATTTATAACTAGGCTAACTAGAAATTTTAACAATATTAAGTGTATAAAACTGTTATATTTTGTATATGTTAGAAGTCAACTTGAATACAATTCTCCCGTCTGGAACCCATATTACAATATACATGTACAAGCTGTTGAAAGAATACAAAACAAATTCTGACGTTTTCTTAATTTTAAAATGGATATTCCAGCAATTATGTTGAACTACAATACTATTTTGAATGATATGAATATGCTCAAATTGTCAGACAGAAGAACTTTCACTGACTTGGTATTTCTGTATAAAATTCTAAATAATTTAGTTGACAGTCCGGTATTGCTCGAATTGGTAAGCTTCCGGATTCCAATACTAGAAGTCAGGATTTATTTCAGTGCAGTAATTCTGGAACTAACTACCATATGTATTCCTCTTTACCCAGAATACTAATGGATGGAAACAATTATACCAAGTCAGTGGACATCTTCAATTTATCTTAAACAAATATAAAATATTGTTACGAAGGTAGTTCAGTTATGTACAATAAATACTGTATATTTCTTACTATTCATATGTAAAAGCCCCGAAAAAGGGTGTTAATAAATAAATAAATAAAATAAAATAAATAGAGTATTGTATTGCAGCATTTAGATCGCATCGTGCTTTGCGTTTTACATTTTGTTGGTCTACAGTGAAGCTAATTGGTCTGCTAGTCATCCTGAGCGAGTTAACTTTTTCAAACACAAAAATTACACAGTTGCATAAATTCTAGAGGGTTGATGCTACGGACTTTATTTTTAAAAATGTAATCAGCTATCTGAGTACAAAAAGATATATATAAAGCTTACAGATAGCTTATAGACAGCGTCTTAATAAATGTGTACTTGGTCGAAGGAATTATTTATTATAACTCATCTCTCTGTATGTTTATGTAAAAGTTGAATAAGAAATAACATCTTCGCGCTTGCATGGAAACAATTCGCGAAGTTAGCGTTATGTTGAATTTCAACAAGAACGATCTATCTGCATAATTTATATTCACTGCTTCTGTGCAATTTCGTCTTTCGTCTAATTTCAAAATAGATTGTATTGACGTGAGTCGAGTCTTCAGGTATCTCGTCCCACCAAAGCAAAACTATTCCATCTAAATTTTAACAAATTTTACGAAGTATATTTTCAGAAAAGTTTTCATTCTATTATCCATGTAAAAAAAATGTGTTTTTCATGACTGCTTTTAGGTCCTTCATATGTTTTTAGGTCCTTTAAGTGTTCAGTCTGAGGTGAACAAAACAATGTAAAAAATACCATTTGTTTTTAGTGTTGGTATTTTTGTGCAGGTGATATGGAAATATGGTCATTCGAGTTAAGATCTTTTTGCACAGTAACATTGGCCATATAAAGAAAACAATGAATTCATAAAACTGGCATCATTGTTTGCAATTTAAAATGATTAAATGTGCCTTGTACTAGCACTTTTATCGTTTTGAAGAAATTGTTCAAAGTTTATACATTATTTGTACGCAATCTATCCAAGATGCCCACGAAAGCAAAGCGTAATGACTTGCCTACTTGCTTACTATAATATGTCAAAATGTGGGCGCTTTTGAGAATAACCATAATTTACATAATTGAATTTGGAATTCAGCATCATTAGTCATTCGTAATAAAAAATAATTATTATAAATTAGCCAGTAACGATCGAGATAAATGCAGTATGCACTCGAAAAATATAGCTGTCCTTACCACTCTTGAAACTATGTTTAATTATTTGTTTATTTCTTGTGCAAACTGGTTGTAAAGTACGTCACCGATAATCTGGATCATTCTTCCCAATACATATTTGAAATAAGCATCGTAATGCTTGGTAAAACTCAAGTCTCTCGCTTATAGGTGGAGGCTTGCATGAAGATTTGAAGACCTGTTTTTACCATCAATAACAATTTGAATAGGTAACACGCTGGGCTGTCCGCGCCGCATGTCTTGTCAATGCGAGTAGTTATTACAATATTTGAAGTGTGCTGTACTAACAATGGTGCTCTTGTTGTTTCAGGTGAGTTGGTTTCTCTTCTACTCCTCTGTCTGCACCAGTACCACTGTACCAGGTACCAGGTACCAGGTACCAGGGCGGCAGAAGTGTGGCGGTGGTTGAACGGGGAGGAGCGGGTCACGCCCGCAGGAACACGCTGCGGAGCGAGGCTTCTCGCCTCGCCTGGTAATTCATGGACGGTGACACTTTACTGTCAACAACCATTCTGTTTTTTCTAGTCTTCTTAATATTCATATGCCTTTGCCTCCGTGTCGCATACATACATACCTACACACGTTCTCCATATTTAACGTGTCAACACGCGCTCGACTGAATTCATTACGTGTAAGATGGCACCGTTTACGAATCTTTTTCCCTTTACACAAAGAGTGTCGTGGGTATATTCTCAATTATTACTAAATATTTCGGTATGCGCAGTTTTGGATTAGATAATAGACCACGTACAAGAAAATGCCCGCAATCCCTTTCGTGAAAACTTAAATACGGGAAATTTGTATATTATAAATTAAAGTTGAAGATTTTACCTTTATGGCCGAACAAGTTGTTTCGGGGAACTTTCTGTTTACAGAACTACTGCAGTATGAAATTTGGGCACATGTTTAAGATTAACACAATTAAAATGAACTCGTAAAGTAGCAACAAATTAAAAACTTGAACGTTTATTTTTTCCGTAAAACCATTGTAATATCTAAAGTCTTGCTTGATGCTATTGGCCCTGCTGTTTTAAGTATCTGTAAGGTAATACGAAAGTACTTTATTCGAATTTATTATAAGCGAAACAGCGTTTTTAATGCTCAATGAAAAAATAACCACCTTCAAACGAGAGATATTTTATTGCCCGATGTTAAACCCGAAGCAATGCAACGGATGGAAAAATATTTTTGTCGGTATCAAATTCTTTTATCACTTATTTTACAGTCGCAATTGCACTCGTTTTAATGTCCATTTAAATTATCCGACAATGTGAACGGCAACAGAAAGTCCTGAATTATAAAGTAGAAACAAACGTGGAATAATTAATAACATTTCGTTGGGTCAATAACAATGTTTTTATGGTTTTCGTTAAATCCCACTCGTCACCACAGTAAATTAATATCTGAAAAGAATTCTTAATTATACGTACTTTAGAGCGTTACGGAACCTCCCACAGTCGATTTTGCGCGTACTCAATATTTTTGAAACAATAGAAACATAATGCCGTTTTGGAACGACACACCGACTTTTTGAATGCTAGTTGTTTTCCTATGAATCGTTTGCCGAACAAAGAGAAATGGTGTATTGGTGGGCAGTGGTAAAACCTGGGCGCGGGCGTTAAATCGGAAAACTGGCGCGGGCCAAGGAAATAAATTCGAGACAGAAACTTTTCTACTTGATGATCGTTTTATAATATCGGAAACTGAGATAGTTTACTATTATACGATTAACTTTTACTGGACTTAGTAACTAAAAGTATTATAAAATTGCGAATCCTGACTTGCGATTTGCGCACGCACCATCACAGAAAAGTGTGCCTTGTTCCTGCTACTAAAGAGATTTAGAACTTTTGGTTTTGACTTTAGACTCTTTGGGTCTCGACTCTCCATAATCAGAGTTCCCCAGCGGATTGACATAATTTCCTGTTTGAAAATTAGAAAATTTACTACAGCAAAAAGGTTTGTGTTGTTTTTTTATAACTTATAACATATCTATGCCAGTTTTCATTCAACCAAAGCTGAACGTTTGTCACTCCAGTTTTTACAAGCTCTGGCATGAGATTTATGCAAGACCTTCAAGCTCATATATTCAATGGGCCCTAATGTAATAGAAAGCACCGAAATGTTTATGTGTGTGTGTGTGTAGCGAGGGCGCAGTGGCGAACAGTCCAAAGGGTAAAAAGAAAAATGAACAATAAGTTGATAGATAGATATCCATACCTACAACGAAATTACAGAAAATTTTGAAAAGGCGACAAATTTCTGATTAATAACATTCTTTCTATGAATTTGGCAAGGAACTTGTATGCTCATTTATTTAGCAGACCATAATAATCAGAAAGATTATACCAAAATTGTCACTTTAAAATATTCAATGCACAATAATTATTCATATCCGAACATTAAAAAAATCACACATATCCTTCCATGTGTGGCTACTTAGTTTACCACCACAGGAACTGGTAAAATTCTGCGCAAAAATATATTTTTGCCAGGTTTGTGTCTACATATTTTTAACCTTTTTATGGTTGTTCTAGTTTTTATCCCGCGGCCTCTGTTCAACCTTTTCTCGGTTAAAGGCCACTAGCGTTATTTTTCCCAGTGATTTATTATTTATTCTATACGGCTTTTGTTATAATTCTTCCGCTGTGTTTATGTATTTATTTAAATGGTCACTCTGCATTTTAAATCGGTACATTTATATTCCAGTTCATTCATAAAAAAATCTCTATCCTAAAATCTGTATTGTGTAGAAAAATGCCAATCGATCGGTCTGAAATACATAGGTAGCACAGAAGTTCTTATTTCTTAATCATGCTTTGAATGACCTGAAACTCGGCAGATAGACTCGTTATTGATGATAATGCATTTTCCCAACTGTTGGCTGCTATCACGCACACACACTCGGACATATACGAATTTTTCTGAAATTCGATGACATTACAGCAGTATACGAAATAAATCTCGGTCTTACACGGGATTTGGCTCAGTTGGTAGCGCGGTTGCAGACTCTGGACTGCAGTTCCTGGGTAACAAGGTCAAACCAATTTTTCTTAAGTTTTAATAGACATTTGAATTGTTTTACAGTAAAGAAACTTTGTTTTTACGGGTTGACATTAAAAATACGGTACAAAAAAAACCGTCTTACCTTAAATACCATTATCTGTCTATTGCTTTATTTCCACAGGTAAGCAAGCAAGCATGTTAATTGTTGGTAACTTTCATTCTACGGTAAGATGTAGGTATATTTATTTGTCTTTTGTCTTGGCGTCGCGCGTCGGAAAATAGGGTTCAACACCTTGGTCCTCTTCAAATTCGATGGATTATAATATTATCATTCGGGTGATTATGTAAAGTGTAACGTCATTTTAAAATACATAGTTACAACGTGAATTTGTATTTATGTTTTTTTGTTTTTCAAGCCCTAAGAATAATTTATTTTTATTTTGATACAATATTTTACATATTATCGTATAATTGAATAATGTTGGTCTCACTGTGTGACTTACCCCCTTACCCATGGTGAGGCCCCCATTTATTCACATGCTGAAAGGTTTGGATAGTTTTATCGCTATTTCAATGTCTGATTTGATTCCTTGACAGTTGATCTCCCGACAGTTTGCCCCCCGATATACGTATATACAATATGCAGTCGGCTTAGGGAAAGTACGATGTACCTACTTGCTTAAATCATATTTTTAAGGCGATTTTAGATTTCAAATTGGTAAATAATGCAAAAAAAAAATTTTTTTTTAATATCTATAATTTAGGGGGTTTAACTGTCGGAGGATCAACTGTCGGGTCACCATCTGAATTGTATAAATGTATTCATTAGGGGTCGTCCATTAATCACGTGAGGCTCGAAAGGGGAGGGGGGGGTCGGAAAAAAATCACGAAATATCACAAGCAGAAGGGGGGAGGGGATATAACGGGATATCACGTGTATTTATTTTTCGTTGAACGCACGATAGTATTCTGAAAATTTCAATATACTTTGTACTACCCCTTTCCGACCGGCAAAAATGTCAGAATTTTGATGGGCCTCACCAGTAAAGCTCTTAATTATGATTTCTTGGGGCTGGGCGATTTACTGGTTTAACCACGTGCGCGTGATGGCACCCTGCATATGCAGCTCCCGCACGACCGATCGATACCGATGTCGTTCCCAAAAACAGATTTATTTGCTGAAAAGATTTTTTAAAAGACAAACTCACGCTTGTATGAAGCCGGTCGGAAAGGGCTACACGTAAAATACACGTGATTTTGGGTATGGGGGGGGGGGGGTAGTCTAAAACCTTACCACATATCACCAGGTGGGGGAGGGGGGTTAAAAATATGCTAAAAACATCACGTGATTAATGTACAACCCCTTATGTAAATGCATATAGATACACACGAGAATATATCTCACTACATTATCGTGTGTATCTACAAATAGCACTGTGTCTAAATTTGGCCATATTGCGAACAATTTTCTGTAATTAACTTAGGGAACGTACCCATACTACGTGACCCACTTTTTGCAATTTTTAACCCCCCCCCCCTCCCCCCTCGGTGATCACGTGTAGTATATTCCAAGACCCCCCCCTCCCCCTACAGTTTTCACGTAGTAATTTATAAATATGGTTTTGAATCATTTCTTGCTAACAAAAAATTAAAAAAAAAATTATTTGGCTTATATTTGTCTTTATTAATACGGCGCTTGCTGCGTGACGGCAAGAGTGCATGGGTAGGTACCTATAATTACAAGTGGAAAAAATATTATCAAGATAAAACTTATGTCAAAATATATTGTACTATTGTGACTACGTGATAAAAACCTAAGCCCCCCGTCCCTCATTGTGACTAAGCGTGGTATTTTGAAGATCCCCCCCCCCCCTGAACGGGTCACGTTCCCTTAGTTCTGATTATAACGGTGTTGTTATAAAATAAATTTATATATAACCTTCACTTTGGTCCCTATGGATGGCCAGATTACACAAACTAAGAAGTTTCTATTTTAGTCTTTTATATTATGTATCTAGTTAAAATGTCAAATGAAATATCCGAGACGTTTTCAGCGTTATTCCTGGTGACCTTGTGGGGCGGCCATGTATTAAATGTAAAGGAGGGAAACGCGAACATTTTAATTAATGTTCGTACATTTTTTATTCGAAGTTCATAATATTTTTATAATATCCTCTTGTGTCAATAGTTTTTATTCGTATACATAATAGTTGTGTGGGTGATGGCAAAATGATAAGTGATTTTATGGTTATTTACAAAAAATCCCCAACTACTGTTTATTATGTAAGGTTGGATTGGTTAAGACTGGTTCAGGGACAGCTTTTGACGTCTCCAGCAGGACTCTCTCTTATAATGTCTGAGGTTTGTAATTAAACACAGAAACTATTCATATGTAAGACGTTTATTGACACTGTTGACAAGTTCAAGGTTATCAATCAAGTGACGCGACAGACTTGCCAACCATCAGCATCTGACAGCTGGTTATTATTATTACCAACATAACATCTCTGAACATTGTCTTGCATCGCGGTGCGAGGGATGAATTCATTGCGAATGTTCCCCATAGATTCCTACCCATCCCTCAGACTTACCTTTTCATTCCCCGAACTTCCTTTCCTTTTCAGAAAAGACCCTTCATCCAGCATTTCCGAAGATGACATAGGCCCTGAGGGGAATGATTTTCTTACGGGCATTCTGTACGGAGCTAATGTAAAAAAAATAATAGCTAACCCGCTTCAAGCAGCAAAATGAAAACTTTTCAGGAGACGATAACAAAGATTATTCTTGAAGTTTGTGTGATAGTGAAAATGTGTTTTTCAATTGTTTTGTGGAAAATATTGCAGTACTTTCTGTTTTATAATAAGGAACTCCAGTGAAAAATATTATGGCTTTAAAAAAATATTTTCATATATACCAATAAACGCTGATTCTGAATATATAAGTTTTATTTCATGTTATTAAACGCAGAGTTTTTAAAAAATTATTAAAAAGTGCATTTTTAAACCTCTCCTCAAAACGCAGCGTCAAGTTGGCATTACTGAAATGGTGAATGGTGACGTCACTGTTAACCTGTCACCTCAACAATTTATGAAAGGGGCTATATTTGCGGACAATCTGCAATAAATTTTGCCTATTTGAGGTTAAAGTCGTGTCATATTTGACATTTGGTTTATGTATTTTCAAATTGTTTTTAGTATAGGGCTTTTTATACAAGTTTTTACACACTCGTCATGATCAGTGTATTATAAATACCAGTGTTTCTGTATGTGTTATACATAATAGAATGTACAAAATCACACCTGAACACAAAATTAGATGGCTTAAGATGTCATTTGTATTTTCAATGAAAAAGATGATTTATTGTTTTTATATTGCACTTTGGTAAAATACAATAACGGTAGCGATGAAAAGTGGACATTTTACCAATGTTTTTCTATATTAAAAGCAGTTAATCTTGAATAAAAAACGACTTTTCACACCTAAAAGTTCACACTAGTCATCCGCGATCATTCCGCCATATTGTCCATTTAAAACAGGGATGTTCTGCCCAAAAAATTTATTTCCCTAGATTTCGAAGTGAAATTTCCCTAGAATTTCACATTTACGCAATTACCTACGTAGCCACCTGACTGTGTAACACTAATCCTGTTATATGTTAATTAATATAATTAATTAATTGGAAAGATATCGGAACTTGGCAAATATACTAATAATACTGTTCTTTTCCAAATAAAACACTTTTTGCTACGTGAAGTAATAATTTAAAAGTACAAATACACTCACCACTGAATTAGAAACTGAATTCCAAATTAAAAAAAACACTTTGCAAAATAAAAATCAACCGCAATCACCGAAAAAACGGAACTAAAACATAAATAATTTTTTTTTTCAGAGGTTCCATTTATCTTTTTAGATACATAGAGAACGTACCCATACTACGTGACCAACTTTTTGCACTTTTTAACCCCCCCCCCCCCCCCCCACCGTGACCAAAAACCTAAGCAACCCGCCGTTTATTTGTACCAAGCGTGGTTTTTTGAAGACCCCCCCCCCCCCGAACGTGTCACGTAGTATGGGTACGTTCCCTAATATCATTTTGAGTTGTCAGTGTTAAAAATAAAATATATATATATATATATATATATATAAATAATACCAGTAATATTGTCATATGTAATAAAAATTTTGCCAGAGTTCGAAATTTCCCTACATTTTGTCCTGATTTCCCTTTTTCCTAAAAAATATTTTTCTCCCCTAGATCTAGGGAAATTTCCCTAGACATACATCACTGACATAAAATGACAATTTGAAAGTAAATAAACTATCGGTGGGTGAAGACGTCACACAATCCACCATAGATACGGTGCTTTTCGGGGGGTCTTGAAAAATTAAAACTTTGACAATTATTTTAACTATTAAAACTAACTATAAAAATAAAAATGCAGTTATTTAAGTTTGAAGGTCTTTATTCATTAAACTTTATTCATTAAAAAAAAAAATAAAAAAATTGGACTCGAGTTCTCTATTATGAATTATTTGAAGGTAGAGTAATTTTATCTAAGGTTTTCTCGAAATAACCAAAAATTACTTCATTAAGTAGGCTATTAAAAATGTATTAATCAGCAAAAATTACTTTACCATATTGTATTTTGATGTTGACTATTCTTATATGAAACAAAAAATGTGTCTTAAAGTGTTTTACCAATTGGCAGTCAGTTTTAATTCCGTATTTATCCCAATAATGCAATGAAAACTACTTTTAACGTTTTACAGTTGGATATTATTAATTACTAGCTGGTTCCCAGCATGCTTTGCAATGCCATATTCAAAGAAATAAATTGTTTCTCCCTGCATGTCTCCCTTTCTCGTGCGTCCCCGTTC
This sequence comes from Limnephilus rhombicus, assembly GCA_929108145.2. NCBI lineage: Eukaryota > Metazoa > Arthropoda > Insecta > Trichoptera > Limnephilidae > Limnephilus > Limnephilus rhombicus. Next base: position 58,430,683 of record OV815276.1, read on the forward strand.
CCCTCCCGCGTTCCCCTTCCACCTTCCCCGCCCACCCTCCCGCTCCACCGTCCCTCTAACCCCCTTCCCGCGTTCCATATAGTCAGTCAGTTTTCAACAACTCGCGTGCCGCCTATTACAATTGTTTTGATTCAAATTTTCATTTTTCGTTTATTACAAATATTCGTTTTTGTATATTATAAGAACAATCAATAAAAATTACCTATTCAAAATATGTATAATTTAAAAAATCTATAGACTATTCTTTTAATACAACAACAAAAAAACAGCTGCCTGCTAAATTCAATTTAATCAAACGCGCGAACTGTCAAATGTGCCCATTAAAATAGTCGTTAAGTTTTTAATTTTCTACATTTTTCTTTCCGTAAGAACCTTCTACAAAGTATTAGAAAACTTTAAAAAAAGATGAATGAAATAGGTAAAGGCGTTCTGAAGTTATGGCGTGACCAAGGGAAACAGGGATTCATTTATACAAAATGCTGTGTTTTGATTTATTATTTTAATTTGTCCGCACAGCACTTAATATATAAGTGGTACGCGATGGACTAATACTTGGTTTGGATTTTATAACCCACTGGGAGAACATGGCAATATTTAAATTATATGTGCACATAACAGATTTCAGTAGTTAGATTTTCAATATCTCCCGTAACACTAGTTTTACGTGATCCGCAGTTTTTCCGTAGCTCGCGTAAACCTAGATTAACGTGTTACCCCGATGTTCATTAGCTCGCGTAACACATGGATTTCTCGTTCCATTGTTACTTACCCCTAGATCAGTGGGTTGGTAGTATATCCTCCCCTGGGTAGGCGAGTGGGCGTCTCACCCACCCCGGTCCCGCTCAGGGCAGAATATGACCACATGTAAAACCGCCGAGTAGAATGAAAAGCTTCGGGGTTCATTCGAACGAAAAGGTTATCTTTACCACCGAAACGCTCCAGGGAACTCCGGTTATGTTTCGAAATATTATTGACGCTTTATGACTCTGCAGTCAAAGGGGTTTTGTATCGATCCTACGGCACTAGAAGGCAGAAAAAAAATATTTTTGATGTCTGAAGCTACAGAAACTCTCGGATGGTGAACTCGCGCAGAAATTTATAAGTCTGTTTCCATCATAAGCAGTGGAGTTTTGAGATGCCCAGCAATCTATAAAAAAACAAGACAGCATCTGTTAATTATGATCGCCGGTAGTTACGTCTATCAATGGTGATTTTTTTTACATTAGCTCCACACAGGAGACCCCGATGAATATAATTTCCCTAAGTATGTCATCTTAGGGGATTCTGTGTGGAGGGTTTTTTAAGGAAAGGGAGGATAGGAAGTTCTGGGAAGGAAATAGGCTTGAGGAGTGGGTAGGAATCTGGTTTCAGTGTCCCAGGAGTGACGGACGTATGAAACCATCCCTCCAACTGCAGTGCAAGGCGATATTCACAAGAGTACGGCTGGAGAAGTCTCCCAGGTCTCTAGGGACTCCCTCAACCATTCTCTCTCGATCCGGCCTGCCATGCAGCTGGTTGGCAGACCCATCCGCCGCCAAGACCACCCCATGAACCCGGGAACCCCTGCTAAGTCAGCAAACGTAGCGAACTACTTGGGGTGATCTATGGCAGTGGTGTTGGTTATCCAATAAATGGTTCCCGGGGCGGCGGTATCCATACCCGCCTCCCAAATTGATGTGTTTGATTGTTACTTTGTGAATTATTAGGTACTATTTAATAAACTATTTTATTGTCTAGTCATTTCAATAACAACGTTTTATTTTAAAAGTTCAAACTCCTAAACACATAACCTAACATCATTTCATTTCTTTATGTTGTAAATCTTTTGTAATTCCTCCATCTTGTTATCAGGTACATGTTACACTTTTCAATACTACTAACTTATCTCATACTCTGTAAATCTGAATGTATTATACATATGTTACCAGGTTAATTCGGTAAATCCGATTATAATATATGCTACCAGATAACCTTTTCTACTTTGTCACAAAAAATGTATGTGTACTTATATTTATATATTTTATATACATTTTCTTTATTACACAACTTAGCTTCAGAGAAAAATTAAATTTTCTGTTTTTTTTTTTTTTTTGTTATGTAATTATGTACATTTTCAGGTATAATATGAACTAAACATGTCAATTTGTCTGTCCTGGAACGGGAAACTTTCCTAGTTGGACAGGCAAAGCTTCCTAATTGTAATTTGTACTTTATTTTGTATCTATAATAAATAAATAAAATAAATTTTCACGTTCATGTTTTTTAAGATTATGATTTTGTATAGAAATCTCTGGCAAGGTTATAAAAATATTCCTCACCACCCTAAAATGGCGTGAATGTGAAATGTCGTGCTACTTTAATATAATGCAAAGCTTTTGTACATTGTTTTTTTTACAATTAGTTTATTCTAAAATTATTTCTGAAAACTAGGTTGAAAGCGTGATACTTTTATCTGAAAATGTATTTTTTCTTGGGTTTAAGGGTCACAATAAAGGGGAAATTAGTTAACTATGCGTGAAGAGCTTACTTTCATAATCTTTATAATGGAAAGCGATAAAACAACCGCATTTAAAAAGTTACATTTCTCACAGTACTTTTTATGTTAATAAAGCTTTAAAATCCAAAAAATTACATTTAATTTTTTATCCAATTTGATCACGTTACGCATTTGTATTCACGTAGGTGCTATTTCAGAAAATACTATTTTTATTCCCTCCAATATATCATTTCCTTAATTTTGCCTCCATAAGTCATCCCTTATATTTTATTTAGCTTTAAAACACCCTTAAAACATAATACAAAACACCAACAAAAAACAGGTTATATTTTTGATCTTTTACCTCTAGAGATATAATTTATACTTTTTCTTAACTTTAATTTATATTTTTTCTAACTTCTCAAAGCGGTACAGCTTGGGGTTAAGGCGCCGTATCCCTGCTCAAAGCGGTACAGCTTGGGGTTAAGGCGCCGTTGCCCCGCTCAAAAAATAAAAGACGATGGAGAGACATGTAATTACGAATGTTGAGAAAGCGTGCTAATATTTAAAACGATAAAATTGTAGCGAAAATTGTGAAAATGTTTAATAAAACACGACTCATTTACAATAGAGCAAAAATCTCGTTGGGAACATCTAAAAGAGCGTTTCAAGAAACACTGTGAATTTTTTCATACATATAACTTTTTAAAAAAGTGAAATGAACGTGTTTATAATAATTTTCGGAGACCATTTTGAGATTTTTTTCTTTCGGGGTTTCATATAATCTGCGTTTTGGCGTGGAACACGTCTAGATATTATCTGAAAAAATAACATATTTTTTTAAGAGCTTAAAAATTTCAAACGTTTAAGGGAGATATGTAAGAAATCGGTAGAAAATCGGGTAGCGGCGGTTTAAGCTAAATTTGATCGCCTAGAACAGTGATGATCAGCCTTTTTAATCGGAGGGCCAAATATTATGAGGTAGGGCACGTACAAGTTAACATTGTTTAATGTGCAGTCGGTGGTTTCGCAAACTTATTTATGTTTTCTAAAATGGTAATTTTTTAATAAAACCATTATAGGAGGCAAATTACTAGCGCCATTTTTTTTTAAATCTCCAATGCCAAACGAATAAAAATGCTGTCGATTTTTATCATTCTGAATTAAAGAATGTTTTAAAAATATTTACTTGCAGTTTTGGGCAACTGTTTTCATTCGGAAAGTTAAACAAAATTTTGTCAAGAAAACTTTTGTATTTTATAAAACGGAAACCTTTAAATATGTCATGTCAGAAAAAACACATTGCATCGTCACCGCAAACTAGCCGATCATGTACTGGTATCGTGGCTTCGGGTGCCCACGCGAAGCTAAACACAAAGCCAGAATAGTAACTTTGCGCTCCTAGCTCAAAACTAGAATCCCATCCTAATAAACTGTCCTGGCTTGAGACGCTAGCTTACTAACTTCCTCACTAGCTTACCAGTTAAAAACAAAGTTAAACTCAGCTAGAATTACTAGCTTATTAGTAATAAGAATTACTAGCTCACTAAGCATAGCTTGCTATCCTGGCTTGAAATACTAGCCCCGTACTGTCCGGGCATTGAGGTCGAACCACAAAATTTTATGTAAGTATTTTTTTTATATTATTTTGAGCGGCTGATTTAAAACATTTAAGAAAAACTGAAGTTTTCGTTTCAACCTTTTAAAAGAACAGAAACCGTTGAATATTCTTTACCGCAAAATATGTTTTTTGATATTATACATTTTGATTACGTTATGCATTTTTTTCCATTCGCGCTAAGTCGTACCAACTACAACTACTATCAACCCGCCTCTGATCGGAAAGTTTATTGGAACAAAACCGTTTTATTATTTTTTCACCTCACCTTTAAATTTTTAATCGCTATTAACAAATCACCGAACAGCGCTTTTAGTAAATGCGGAGCTTTCTCAGGCAATTAATGATTGATCGGTATTCCGTACCGCGGTGGCCTCCCTAGCTCCCCAGGGCTGTGCCATAACACTGCGGAACAGAAGCGCGTAAGTGGTTTTATCGAGTTGCTTTGCAAATATTATACAACCCTTACGTATTATTATTAGGGTAGGACGTCTCTTGAATTAATACAATTTGGGTTGAGTACCGCATGAGGCAGTTTACGGTCTGAGTTATTGATTTTATGCGGTCAAAAATACTTCGCGTAGCCGTGTTTGGGGTTTTCTTATCTGTCGAGTTCATTTACGTTTACGATGCTTGTCTCGACAATATTCTAAACATTTCTGTTATTGAGGTCGTACAATATTTATACCGAAATACAATTTGTTTATTGTGATTTATTTTATTTAATAGGAACAGGTTAATAACATTACATAGATAGGTTATTATTAGGTTATGTTTTAACCCAATAACTGATGTGCACGTCATGCACAAGTAATAAATAACAATTTCAATAATTATAAACTTTTTTTAAATTCATCTATTTGAATTTCCGTTTTGTTTTCGTGAATGAATGATTGCAAATATAGGAAGTAGAAATTAACCTACTTCCCTAAATCCGATCGAGCCGAAACTCGGCGGATAGACTCGTTGGCGATGAAAATGCATTGGCACTCACACTCGCACACACTCGTATTTCTCTAAAATCGGATGAAATTATGGCGCAACTATGTCATTCGATGCGTGGGACCGTGACGTGAAGTCGAATCTGTTTCACTAACAGATAAGTGTTATTTTTTTTTACTTATTTGTTTTACCGGGGACGGTCGGTGTTTACTTTTCCGTACTAGAGGGCTAATATTTATATACTACAGATATATATATATATATATATATATATATATATATATATATATATATATATAAGATACTACAGGTATATATATAAGAAGAAACTACAGGTATATATATAATTTCGCACAAGATACCGGAATATCTTAAAACAAACAAAATTATCAATTATAATAGTTTTTCAATGTACCCACATAAACACGAGAAAAGTCACCAGCCACCACTGATTTTAACCAGCTTTAAATAATAATCGTTAAAGATTCGTTTTTAAAAAATAATACAGACTTGTTTTTGCCTGGCGTCCAATGTTTTTACCGTGTTAGGTTACTTATGTTACGACTTTCTTTTTGTACGTAGTGTTAATTGATGAAAAAAATTATTTCACTGATATTCTGAATTCTCCTCTCCTTCATGTACTAGATTAATTTTTTTTTCTTTTGGGAACAACTCATGTAGGTCTCATAGAAATCATTGTGTCTCCTTTAATCTCAGGGTGAAAAAGATCTGAAAAAAACGGTGGTGTTAGAAAGAGAAACCCTTTATATCTTAATATATAAGCCCATGAAACTTGGAGGTTTTTTAACGATTATTTTTACGTCAAACGACAAAATGGTGATGTGACAGTAACGTTTATAATACATTTGTCTAATAAAAAACTTAAATTTTAGGAAAAAACGTAAGTAAGTCATTTTTAACACCTTTTTATGGTTGCACTCAAAATTTTCATATTTCACGAATTATATATTTGAAAGAGCATTTCATCACCTTTCAAAAACAGTTTTTAGTTTTCGGATAGGAACAGAAATACTTCATGTTAATGGATTTAATTGCAAAGCGGAAGTACTCTGACCGTCTGACAGAGTATTCCGGAGGCCTGAGGGCTTAAAAGATCCTCTACACGGCATCCTCAATGATGGTGGAGCTATTGTAAAAAACTGTATAAATTTCAAACAATTCTGAAAAATCTGACTTATCTAAACAATCACTGGAATGATCAATTTATTACTATTGTTATTATTATTAGTTAATTTTATTTATTAGTGTGGTAGTTAGAATAGAATGATCATCACACAGGCACATTTGGGAGTGCCCGGTGAAGCGGTGTGCCTTGCGAAACCTTTGCCGCTCCATTTATCCTAGTTCAATCCCCTCGCTTACATGAATGTGTTCACGATTATACAACTCTACAGAATGCAGCACAAAGATGCGAATTTCATATCTACCTAAGACCTGCCTTTCCGCGTTTCTACCGATTTATTACATATTTTCCTTAAATACTTTAAGTTTTAAATCTACTCGATAATATCTATACACTCCCCACGTCGAAATATATGAAATTCCCTCGATAGAAAAGAAACCTTAATTATGCTCCGAAAATTATTATAAAAACGTTTTTTTCAGTTATTTTACAAGTTATATATGTACGAAATATCACAGTATTTCTATTTTATACTGTCGCAGCTATTTTAAACATTCCCCGCAGGATTTTTGCTATATTTTAAACGAGTCGTGTTTTAGTAAACATTTTCACAATTTTCGCTTAAATATTATCGTTTTTAATATTAGTTCTCTCCTTCTTCTTTTTGAACTAGAACTACTACATTTGCGAGTTTGTTTATTGTGATTTATTTTATTTATTTATTTATTTATTTCAAAACATACGGCACAACATGTGCCATTTACATAATTATATTTATATATATTATAATACAATAACATAAGAAAGTGACATATAAATGTAAAGTTAAATATAAAAACAAAGGGTAAAAGAAAGGAGTTAAGGTAATGAGTAGTAAATAGAATTATGATGTATAAAATGAAAGTATAAAGTAAAAGTGTAAACTATAAAATATAAAGTATAATGTAAAAGTAAAAAGTTAAGATAAAAAGTTGAAAGGCAGGAAATAATATAAACTATAAGTTACCTTTGTAAATAATATAAAGTACAAAAGTTATAAATATAAAAAAAGTATGACAAGTAAACAGTAAGAAATGCTCTTAGGAGCCAAATATTGAAGATAACCAAAATTTAAAAAAAAATATATAATAAATAAAAGGAAGGTATTACGGAGTATACAAAGCGATATGAAAAATAGGTACCTATGATATGTTTCTAAGCCATAGGTATTAGAGTGCATACTGGTAGGACATAATATTATGGTTACATGATTATACTTATTATTTATTATGTAGTACTAGCAGATAAATTTTGTCTAATGCATCTTTTGTATGATGACAGACTTTCGGAATGATCGATATGAGCAAATTCATTACCTAAAGTGTGTAAACGATGTATTATTGAATTTTGTTCTGCATTACTGAGAGTGTTGTTGCAATAATAAGGTGTTTTGAGTCGAGTTGTTCTACTAGGTACATGATAATTTATTAACGATACCAATTCAGGGGAGTCAAACCAGTTATTGTTTATTTTAAATAAAAAAATAAGATCATTGAGTATTCTTCTATCTTTTAACGATAAGAGTCGCATTTTTTGTAATAGAGAATCATAGTTTATGTCATCCGCGGGAATTCCTAATTTGAAATTAATTGCTCGGAGAAATTTGCGTTGGATTTTTTCAATGGAGTTTGCGTGGCTTTTGTAGAGAGGGTTCCATATGGGGGAATTATATTCCAAATGACTCCTAACCAGAGTTGTATATAGTAATTTAAATGTATGAATGTTTTTGAAATCTTTACATAGTCTTAGAATGAAACCCAGCATTTTCATAGCTTTATTAGTAATGATATCAATGTGGTTGATAAATAGTAGTTTAGTGTCGAAGGTTATTCCGAGGTCCCTTATTACAGGTACTGACATTAAACTGTGATTGTTAAGTGAATAACTGTATTTGATGGGGTTTTTTATTCTAAAGAAACTCATGATTTGACATTTTTTAATGTTGAGTGTAAGTTTGTTAATGGTACACCATTCTGCGAATTTTACAAAATTGGATTGAAGGGACAAGCAGTCGTATATATTTTTAATGATTTTATAAATTTTCATGTCATCAGCAAATAATAATATGTTAACATCAGAGAATATGGAGGTGACATCGTTTATAAAAAGTATAAAAAATATTGGACCAAGGTGCGAACCCTGAGGCACACCACTAGTTGCTTCAAATTCGTAAGACAAGTGTTCTTTAATAGAGACAGTTAGTACACGTTTTGATAAATAATTCCTAATCCAGCATAATAATTTACCACTTATTCCTAGTTTAGACAATTTATTTATAAGAATTTTAATGCAAACCTTATCAAAGGCTTTACTAAAATCCGTATAAATTGAGTCAACTTGTTCTCTATTAGCAAGAGCACCTGAGATAAAATTTTCGTACAGTGTAAGGTTAGTTAAAGTAGATCGTCCAGAGATAAAACCATGTTGAAACGATGAGATATTAAATTTTATGCAAGAACATATTTTTCGAAGAATTAACTTTTCAAAAATTTTTGGTATCGACGATTGTATGCATATTGGTCTGTAATTTTCAACTAAAGACTTGTCTCCGCTTTTAAATATTGGAGTGAGAAAGCTATTTTTCCATATTTGCGGGAACTTGCCTGATAAAAGTGATTGATTAAATAGTAGGTACAGTGGGTAAGAGACACTAGCCCCGCAGTTTTTAAGAAATACGGGGGGAATTTTATCTGGCCCTGAGCAAGATTTAGGTTCCAGTCGTTTGATACATACTGCAATTTCTTTAATCTCAATATGTACCTGAGATAGTTGTAAATTTATATCTGACTCGAAATTTGGAATGTCATCATCAGGGATATCGGTTTCATACACATCCTTAAAAAAGTCTGCAAACAAATTAACAATTTCATTGATTTTACAGGAAGTTTTCAGTTTGTAGTGCATAGTTTCAGGTATGCCAAGGTTATTATTATTTTGGGATTTACAATAGTTAAAAAAATGTTTTACATTGTTAACAATCGAAAATTCAACATTCTTAATATAATTATTATAACAAATGTTTGATAATTTATTACAATCTTTTCGAAACTTGCTGAAAATTGTAAAATCAGAAAGACTTTTTGTTTCTTTGTATATTTTATGGGCTTTTTTCTTCTCAATTACTAAGTTAATGAGGTCCTTGCTAAACCAGTTAGGGAAATTTGAAGATAATTTATAACTAATCGGAACAAATTTTTCTATGGCTTTATATAGGTGATCATAAAAGACTTTAATATTTTCATCAAGGTTTCCTCCTTCTAATATAGACCAGTCAGTGTTATGTAGATAATCGCATATTGCGACATAATTGGCTTTATTAAAGTTGAGAAATTGAGTCTGGTTTTTAATTTGGCATTTTATAGGGTTACATAGTATAGTAATGTCTAGAGGTGGGTGATGAGAATCAGGGGTAAGAACTGAGTCGAGTGACTTACCAACCGCAGTTGCCATGTCGGTACAAAGAACAAGATCTAGTAATCTATTATTGTCATTTTTTACATTGTTTAATTGAACTAGGTTAAGGAAATCGCAAAATTCAACTATTTCTTTTTCTGTTTCAGATAAGCTTGCGTTTTGTGATACTGTAGAATTGTCACGGGTGCCCCAATTAATTTTTGGTAAATTGTAGTCACCGATGATAGTGATTTTACTGTTTGGAAATTTGTACGACAGTTGTTCAATATCCTCAAAATGACTCTTGTATACACTTATATCCGATGAAGGTGGAATATAAACACTGCCTATGATATTTTTTTGATTTTTACCGTTTAGTAAGATGTAAACTTGCTCCACATTACAATTTTTGGTTTTCAGAAGTTTTGAAGGATGTGCCTTGTTGACAGCTATCATGACACCACCGCCTCTAGATTTAGAGCTGGTATGTTGACTTCTGTCAGACCGGTAAATATGATGGTGGGGTAGACCAAGCTCAGCAGAGTTAATTGATGGTTCCAGCCAGGTTTCCGTTAGAATGAGAATATCATGTTGCAGTGTCGGGGCATGTATTTTGAATTCCTTAAGTTTAGTTTTCATGCCTCTGACATTTTGATAATAGCACTTCAATTTGTTTTGGTTGTGTCGTTTTTTGGAATAGTTGTAACAATAGTTGGTTTGGAGTTTATGTACTTTATAGTAAGGTTTGGTTCACCATTCTCTTGACGGTACAATAATTGCTTTCTCAGCTCCACCAATTGGTTACGTTGGAGGATAGTTAAGTCATTACTGGCCTTGATGCCGTCTTTAAATTTTATGCTATTACGTCGGAGAGTTCTCGGTGCGATATTGTCAGAAAATTCCACTTTAATTGGACGATTTTTGTTAGCAATTTTTTTGGCACCCAGTCGGAATATTTTGACGTCGATTAGATTTAATGACGGGTCAATGGTTTTTATAGCCGAAGAAATTTTCTCTCTATCTTCAGTAATGATGACAGCCTTTTCATCTGACAAGCTCTCAGGAACGTTATACAATATGACGTTTTTGGATCTGATTGCCCTCTCTTCCATCTCGGTAACAATATCACACATATTTATGTCCTTCGTATTAGTCCCGATTGGCGTCATGAGTTGCGTATTATTTTTCATTGAATTCAATTCGCCTTGCATTACTCCAAAATCAACTACCAATTCACCAATGGTAGCCATTAGTTCGGTAGTTTTTGGTATTATTTTTACGATATTTTCTTTCGAAAATTTATTGTTTGGATCATGAACAATTGAGATCAATCCACTGATTATGGCATTTACTTTGGTAATGTACTGTGAAGCTTTGTCACTTAGAGCCATTTTTAAAAAAAAATTTTTTTTTTTTTTTTTTACTTCGATTAAAACAGTTGTATACCCCTGGATTTTTGGTACGGCGTGTAAGTACTGTCGCCGGCTGCGGTGTAGGTGCGGGCGCGGGGGGGGGCTTATAAGAACTGTCACTTGATTGCGCTAATCGTTCTTTTATACACTTTAAATGCACTATATACTGTTCTTATGATTCGTATACTTTAAGCCAGTTTTAATTTAATATAATTTAGTGAAACACTTTGATTTTAATACTTTTTGCGATTGCTTAAGATGATTTTATTGGGATAAAAATAATGCGTGTACACTCTTCGTATTGTTATTGTTGTTTAATAGGAACAGGTTAATAACATTACATAGATAGTTTATTATTAGGTTATGTTCAACAGTTGTGTTGATTATGGGATGGAACAGTTGTGGGATGAGTAACGAAAGATGGTGAATGTGTCCAGACTGCTGAAATCAGAATTTTTAGAAGAGTTGTGAGAGTCATAATATGAGACTCACCGAGATAGGAATAAAATAATAAAAATAAAATGGTTTTATTAAAACCAGCAAAGACTCACAGGAAAATCACGGGATAGTCACAGGACGCCATTTTGTACTAGTGTCTCGTCGAAACGTGTTTAACTATTACCACGCGAGTAGCAGTGCGCGGGGACCAGATTCAGCCGTTTCCGGCCGTTCAAAGCTCAAATTGAACTAATTGGAATACAATTTTTTCGCTTCGTGTTGTCTCATCTAAATATAATATTTCAATCGGTATTGTCTGAATTCCCGACAAACAGTCTGGCAATTGAAATCATTTTCTATTAAAAATATTATATTACAGGTAGGCACTCTATCGCTTGTCTGGATTCTCCAAAAAGTACTTCCAATTCAAAGTAAAAGTTCTAGAGTTCATTGAACCGGAGTTGCAGATAGAGGCACATCCGAAATTAGTATCTTTGATAAAATAATTTACAAATCGGATAATGTAATTTGGATATTTGCTCAGAATGCCACAGAAAAAATGAACCCCCGAGTCCGGATGGAAGACGCACCAAACGAAGCTGATGAAAGCAAACGCAGACTGCTTATCATAATCTAAAAGATTTAAGTTGATGTTGTAAATATCAACACGCGGAACATATAAAATTGTGTAAACCTAAAAGAGAGTTAAGCCTCGATGACATTGAGCGAGTTTACAAGCTACTATCTGGGAAATTCACTATCTGTTAGTAAAATCGCTCAGTGTAATCGTACCTATTACTATATAACTAGCAGATTGTGGACAATCTACGAAAAAAGTTGAAAGGTGTTCAACTTTACTCGCTACTCGCTCAAGGTGGCGGCCTACCAACAGCTGATTTCATAATTGTCAGAAGCGTGTGGCGCTACCTGCGACCGAAGTTTTTACAAAATGTCGACCGAATTGGTTCGCGCGGGAGTCGTTGTAGTCTCGCGCATAGAAGCTTGTAAACTCGCTCAATGTAATCGAGGCTTTGATCATTCAATTAAAAAGTTAGTTATATTGGTAAAGTTGGATAAGTCGGTAAGTCAAATAATATATGTACAAACCCCAGGTTACCCCAAATGGTTCTTTAGGTGATTTAGCACCCGGGTTCGTGGGATGAGGTTTGTATAGAGTTTGGCGGCGAATGCGTTTGTCCACCTAATGCCTGGCGGGCCGGATCGGGAAAGACTGGTTGAGGGTATAACCTAAACCTGTCCAGCAGAACTCTCTTGACTCATCGGCTTGCACTGAAGTGGGAGGGATGGATTCATACGTCCGTCACTGAATACATTGACCCCCAGCTACCTACCTCTCATACCCTTTTTACTTCCCAGAACATCTCCTTCTTTTACCTAAAAAGGCCCTCCACACAGCATTCCCAAATATGACAGGCCCTTAGGGATTTTTTCTTCTCAGGGCTTCCTGTGTGGAAAAAGAAGGAATGAAAAGGGGTTGATGGAATGATTTCAGTGGATTTATTAAGATTTTTTTAAAACAATCACGAAAATAAAATAATTGAATAATAAAATAAAACAATTATGATAAAATTAAATAAAAATTATTTATTGTTATCAAGTTTAATTTGTAGAACTCCATTTTTTTATTATATAATCAATAATATTATTATTAAATTAATAAAAACAGTTTATTTTTAAACAAGTTCTGCTGTGTAATTATTATTAAGAGTGACAGCTGTTTCGCCTTCTGAAGGCATTATCAAACTGTGGGCATGCCACATACAGGCGATATATTTATTCTATTTCTAGAGAGGTATTTACTATAACCCATTTCTAATTTCAGATTAAAAATGACTGAGACTATTAATGGTTATTATTTTCCCAATTACTGTAATTTCCCACTTCGACTGAAAGTTTAAAAATATACTGTTTTTATCAATTTAATAATAAAAATAATAAAAATTATATAGGAATAAAATAAAATAAATTAAAATTAAATAATAAAATTAAATAATGAAATAAAACAATTTAGTTTGGCTTCATGAACCGTTTTACCTAGAAACTCGTTCTCCATGTCTATTTCGCCTCCTTGGCGCGATATCACACCACACTACATTGGAAGCCCTAATTTACATTCTTTGGATCTGTATTACATAACATTAGATCATTTTTGAAAACTCGTTCATCGTTTATCCGCTCCGTTTCCCCTGAAATTGTAAACCAAAAGGTAACAAGTAAGAAGGTGGGGAAAGCTCGTTACATCATATTGTCATTTCGATAATCTATCAGAGTTGTGTAATGGGATTTATTTTACAAGCGTTTCGATAACGTTTTTTCCGTTGATTCATATTCTATGTTAAGCAATTCAATCAGCCTCAAAATTATTTTACATCAATGTCGAATCTAATACTTGAAAGTCGTTGTTTGGCTTATTTTAATTTCCTTTTGATGATTTAATGGTCTGTATTTTCGGAAAGTAGATTGAATCGAAAATAAATGCGAAATAACACTATATTGATTAAAAAAGTAAAGTAAAGTTCATTTTTATTATAATACGGTGTTTTCGTTGTTCGTTGGCAGATTTGTTAAATTTTCCAACGAAAATTTAGTTAATGAAATAATTAAAAACACTATGTTTTTACCACGATTATCTTTTTAAAAAGTCAACATGTTTCAAGAACGATTTTCTCTTCATCAGGACATTAATGTACTAAAAGTAAATGATCAAATATAGAAAGGTGGGCGTGGGTAGAAATGGAAGTAGTGGGGGAGGAGAGAGGTGGAAAGGGGTGGTGCTTAGAAGATCAACAAGGGGGGGGGGGGGGACGTGGAAAGGGGGTGCTTAGAAATATCAGTTATTTATTTTTTATTTGACGGCCGGCGTCGTCTAGCGGTAAGGCTTTTGACTCGCAATCCGAAGGTCACGGGATCGAATTTGTGTTAATTCACAATTAATTCATTAAAAATAATGTATGGTATGTTTGCGACACGTTCCAGAGTGGAAGATACTCTCAGTATCACTCTGTGTAAGACCACCATTCAGAATTGTGACGTTGCTTGAAATAACGTTAGCCGTGTTTGGTGACCATGTCTGAATAGCCAGGCCTTCCTCTTCCACATCTCCTTCCCCTCCCCATTACCTTCAGCCTCACGACATATCCCAAATGGGGATGTCATAGTCTCAGGGATCAGCTGAGACTCTTGTGAGGTATTACTATAAAAAAGTTCGAATAAAATCGTTAAAAAAATCCGCGCATGTGTTTTACGACGAAAATACTTCAGTTTGTCTTTTTATATACGGTCTTACAAACTGATGCAATTCTGATATTTTTTTATATACTTCTTTTGCTTAGACATTACTGAAAAATTATAAATGTTTATGATCAAGAAATAATTACAAATTGTACGTAATTTTAATAATTTAATATTCATGCGTTTGAGACTTTTTATCGTTAACTTGATTGTAGGTATACGTATATTAAAGCAAATTTTTAATGAAATAAAATTTATTTTGAGTTATAGAATATATGAGAATAATCAATCTTTCTCATCGGAACCGCCCTATTGAGTTGCAAGGGTACGATCGCAAGACCATCTTTCGACGAAATTTAAATTCTCGGCCCCTGGTTTATGAACCAGTGGTTAAAATAATCATCACAGCCTGCAAAATGAGTATGGGCCCGTTCCCATCTACCAAAACTGGACTTCGGACGCCTTGTTTACATCTCCGTTTAAAAAACGGAACGATAAAAAGTCGGATGTCGGGCGTCCTGTTCACACTTCCATTTAAAAAACTAATCGATAAAAAAATCGGATGATCTCACAAACGCCGCTTGCACGATTCCTTGCGACTGGTAGCGGGCAGGTTGAGAGGTTGCTTAATACAAACCTACGAGCGAGTGAGTTTCGAGACGATTTTTAAAAGGACGAGCAGCTCTGGCTATCCATCTGACAAAACGTGCTGGAACCATTTTTTTATCGCGTCGGACATGTGTGAACGTGAACAGTTTCATACATCACGTATGAAGCATTAGCATCCCTAGAGCATCCGATTTTTAAACGGAACGACGTCAGATTTTTAAATGGGATTGGGAACGGGCCCTTATGCGTCTCGCCTGCGCGGTCACCCTTATTAAAAACATCCCACGCTGTGTTTCCCACTATCTCTGGTGGAAAAACTTTTGTAATGGTTGTTGAAAATTTTTGCGACTACTTTCATACCAAAGAGTGCGAAACAAATAGCGTACAGCAAATATGGGTAAAGTTTTTGTGACGGACGCGTGCAAACACAATACCTACATTATAACTATATATTTAATGGACGTTGAGAAACGGACACAAAATAAAATTATTTAAGTGTTAAGAGCAATACAAAAAGATTTATCTAAGTTGCTTCTATTAAATTTTATGCTATTTTTAAGAAAAGGAAAGAAACAACCCATTTTGGGTCTGGGTTAAGTGTTAAAAAATATGTCGATACTGAATTTGGTTAAAATATTTGCAAATATTGTTTTGATTTTTTGTACAGTAAATTGATTTGATATATTTTTAGATATCATATTATTTCACGTAAAATTAGCGAGATGAGAAAAACATTGCTCTGTGACCAAAAAAATATAAGATAAAAAATAAGATGAAAAAAATAAAATGATTTTAATTATAACTTCAGAAAATAAGATGATTTTTTCATTTTCTTCTAATTATTGTTTGTTACTTTTGATTTTTGATTATTTTACCTGTGTTTTAGAAATAAAACAGCAAGTCTTTGTGAGAACCCGGTTTTAAATATAGATAAAGATATTTTGAGCCAATAGATCGCACCCACCTGAAAGGTGGTCGGTTCCTCCGCATAGAAGAGTAGTTTCTACTGAAGTTGGAAATCCGCGAGAGAAGTAGAGCGCGCAGTATTTTATTCAACACCAGACCACTCTGCCGCCGCGCGCCCGCGCCGTGTCCGGCTACTGAAGTAGTGTTATAGTTTTATTGCATTGTTACTGTTACTACTGCAACAATCTGAGTACACAAGCGTTGTATTTTCCAGATTACCCACAACAAAAGTACAGATTTTACGGTTTGACAATGCCTTCAGAAGGCGAAATAGCTGTCACACGTAATAATAATTACACAGCAGAACTTGTTTATAAATAAACTATTTTATGAATTGAATATATAAAAGAAAAATTAAATATATTGAAAGGTGGTCCAAAAGCAAGCACCGGAACGAATGGAAGTGGGCACCCGGAATGAGGCAATCCAAAGATCCAAAGTACTCATAAACGGACCAGACCCTAGATAAACCAGGGAACTGTGTAGGTACTCAATAAACACAGAAACTCACTGAGGGAACTGGTAAGGCTCTTGACTCGCAATCCGATCGAATCCTGGTCTGGCAAATATCTATACTCGTATTTTATATGATCAATTTGTGTTATTCACAATTGATTAATTTAAAATAATATATAGTATATTTGCGGCACGTTCCAGAGTGAAAGATACTCTTAGTATCGCCCTGGTGTAAGACCAGCATTCAGAAGTGAAACTTTGCTTGAAATGGCTTTAGCCGTGTTTGGTGACTGGATCTGAATAACCAGGCACTTCCCCACCCTCCTCTTCCCCGTCTCCTTCCCCTCCCCACTACCTTCAGCCTCACAACATACCCCAATTGGATATGCCATAGTCTCACTGGCTTTTGGGCGGTTATCATATTTTTTTTAATTGCCATCTCAGGAGACCCATGCATTTGTTGGGAGTAGAAAACACCAATAGAAGCAGGAAATGTCAAGGGGATGAAGTGACTAATTCTCTTGTGGTACCAATGTCCCGCAGTAATGGGAACAAGGCTCAGATAGCTGGTAAGGGACGTTGTGTAACTGGAAGACTTAGCCACATATCCAATGACAATCCTGGTGAACTTTATTAATGGGCCGGTTTACTATTAAAAGAATGAGGTAAAATTGGAGTTATGGCCCAAGTCCTCACGGGGACTGTACGTAAACCGTCTCCGCTCTGGTAAATAAGAAAATAAAAAAAATATTTTATTTATTTTTATAATTTCATACAATTCTTGAAAGTACACTTTTATGTTTTTTTTACTACCTTACTAGGCTAACGCCCGTGTTAAGGTAATCATACATGATATAAGTTATACAGTGTGAGAACTAGAACAAAATATAGGTTTGAAATAGAAATTATAAGATATTAGAAAGAAGAGAAAGAAAAAAGATCAAAAATATTTAAGGTAAAAATAACAAGATATATGTATACGTAAGCACATACACACATACATATGCATATACAAACACATAAATACATATACATACATACTAACATATATACATCTCTACATATTATAAATTAAAGTTCCCCGCGCCGTCTGTCTGTTTGTCTGTCTATCTGTTCGCGATAAACTCGAAAACTACTGAACGGATTTTCATGCGGTTTTCACCAATAGATAGAGTGTTTAGGTTTGTGGAAGTGGAAGGTTTAGGTTTGTAATTTGTCAAGGATTTGTGTAAATTGGTTGAAACAACGATAATTGTTCGGAAAAAGTCAAGCCGCCTGGTAGCTTTCATCGAAAACGCTGCCTAATCCTTTTGGGATATAACAAAACAATTCATGGTGGGATATTCCTCTTTTATAGATCTACAAAAAAGTCCGTGAAGGCATATATCTATCTTTTACGGATAGCTTACTATACCCATTCTATCTTCTAAAAAAATGGTCACGTACATTGCGGTAAGTAATTGAAAAGTTATTTAGACGGATACAGTATTAATCCTTATTAACTTAAATAGGTTAGTTTTATTTATTTTTTATTTAATATAGATATATAGTACAGTGGTTTTATATAAATTACATATCGGTACACAAATTATTTAAAATTGCAATCTCACCAAAGAAGAAACTAGTTCTTGTGCTTGATGAGCGAGTTGCACTAATTATAACAGAAATAGAATAACATTATGCAATAGGTAAGTATATAATGGGAACAATTGAAACTTCTGGATTATCTATAAGTGTAAGTTTAAGTGTAAGTGTAAGTTACCCCAAGCATTTCATGCACATTATTGTAATCTTTCACACCATCTCTACGTATTATAAATTAAAGTCCTCCGCGGCATTTGTCTGTCTCTTCGCGATAAACTCAAAAACGGCGGTGGTTACGAAGGTTGGATTTTACAAAGTGTTTTATTAGCCACAGCAATGCGTGGCCGGGTCAGCTAGTACATATATAAAATTGAAAATAAACAGGATTATAAAAAAGTTAAAAATAAAATACTATAAAATATAAAATTCTAAGAAGTAAGATTTAAATATGTTGATCTATAAATTATTTTATGAAAGCTAAAATTTTTACTGGAGGTTAATCAAGGTAGGTAGGTAAATAGTCATCGAGAAGAGTATATATTTAGGTTAGATTAGATTTCAGTGAAGTTAGGTTGGAAAAAGATGTGAAGTATGATATTTTATTTAGTTAATTTAATTTTTTTTCTTTATTTTATAATGGTTAGGAAGTCATATATTCTCTAAAGAAATCACGTCCCCTTTCGAATATCCAATTTTGAACACGGGTAGTAAAAAGGCGCATGGTAATAGTTGATTTTATGTCGGTTCTCAACGCATTGTGTATTTGTAATATCTTGAGTTTTTTTTAAGTGAAACTTCTATAGCCTCGCTGTGATTTGGATGGATGAAACGGAAATGATAATTACTGCACCTGCGTTGCATCAACTGCGCTCATTGACCGCTTTGATTATGATGTCACTTTTAAAGGCTTCTATTGGTTGAGTTATGAAACGGAAATTACGCTAGGTCTGCGCACATTGGTCGCTTAGATTATGACCTCACTTTTCAACTATTGGTTGAGATTGTTTTGGTAAAGTTTCGATTCTACCACGTGTAAATTGCACTCGAATTTTTTGTTTGTTTTTGTTTGGTTTATAATAAACTGTTTTTATAGATTAAATAATAATATGATTAAATATATTAAAGAAATATATATTTCTGGAAGTTTGGGGTCTTGCACTACATACTCCATTTTCTCTACAACTGTGTCCGGCTACTGAAAGAATTCTTATAAGGTTATTGCATTGTTACCGCATCAACCTCCATAGAAAAGGTGAAGATACTGTATTTACCGTCTTACCCTCACTTGTAAAGATTTTAAATAGGTACTTGAAAACTCATCCATTACCAGATTTCCTGAAAGTTTGGAGTCTCGCACTACTTGCCCCCGATTTTGTTTTGTCCCATTTTAGTTAAAGCGCAGTTTGAATTTGTTTCCCACGGAACTTTGCACATTTCAGCTAATTCTGGACAGTGCATTTGCAGTAAATACATTTTTCTTCGGTATCAGTTTACGAACAATTAATTAATTAAATTTACTTAACGCTTGCTCTCCTGAAAAATAGGTGTTTTAATTTTTTTTAATCATTTTTTTACGTGTGTTATGTAATCATGAGAACAGTTCTCGCGTTACGAAAATAATATCAGGCAATAATTTTATTGTAGGTATGTAGGAATGCAGTGGTCATAAAAAAAAGTTGTCAAAGGAACGCGAGGATAGCAAACCTCTCCTCGCAAGAGTTCCGATACCAAGCCCGTTGAATGGTAGTGATAAATGAAATTGGAAAAGGAAGAACGAAAGTAAACCGAATGCATTAGAAATACTGGACCTGAGACGTGGCGGTGAAACCATTCGTAACAGACTACCTGCTACCGCTACCGGGAGATTTATTTATTCTGCCTTATTCCTTATATCGGTATATTCATATTTTATCAGAGCTGTCGGGTATCAGTGGGACTATGGCATTCTCATTTGGGTTATATTACGACGCTGAAGGGATTGGGTAGGACTGAGATGGGGAAGAGCACGGTTAAAATTATTGCAAACAACGTTTCGGTACTTAATAGTGACGTTACCTATATGAAATTTCCAGTATTGCAGATATTCTCAGTATCACTATGGAAAAAGACCATCATTCAGAATCGAAACGTTACTTGCAATGGGTTTAGACGTGTTTGGTGACCAGCTCTGGATAGCCAGGTACGCTATGGCCCCATTTGGTGATGCCATAGTCCCTCTGGCATCGGACATTTGGGTAACTAGTGCGATATTCACATTAAAAAATCTACCTTTAGTAAAAACGAATTTTTTTTTGCTATGATACTAATTTCATTTTCGGGCCTCCTCTTTGGCAGGCTTATATCCAATTTCAGAGAAATTCATTTATGTGTGGGAGTGCCACCAAAAGTTGATAGAATGCATTGTCATCGACAACGATTCTATCTGTCGAGTTTCAGCTCGACCGGAAGTTGGGAAGTGGGTCAATTTCGACTTTATTTATTCAATAAAAAAAATCGAAATTCAATTAGATGTATTTAAAAAAGGCTTCTTTTATGAATACAAAGTCAGAATTTTGTATAAAATACCTATTTCTAGATATCTCGAGATTTCCACAAAACATTTTACTTCGATCGTAAAATAATGTTCGATTTAAAAAGTGTACTCGTATTTTAAAAGGGATATTTTCTCCCCCTTAAAACCGTTGTTAAGCATAATATCTCCTTCCTTCCTTCCCTCTATTAACATCTACTTCACGGCTCTTAATTTTATTTGATGGCATCGACGGCATTTTTTTCGATCCAAACTTATCAACGTCGAATGATGATAAAATTTCCGACGGCCATTGTGATGTTTTATTATGTTAATGCCTCCGGCGCGGCGCGGCGGTCTGTCAAACGTCAAGCCATTAAAGGAGAATGGCCATAGCTTTCTCTAGGTTTTTGTGGACGGTGTAGTTAACGAAAAAAGTGTAGGCATTTCTTTCGCCTGCCTCGTTCAAGTGGCATTTTATCAAATTAACGTAAAGGCGATAGCAATTCGCGTCCCATTTATATTTTACTAGGTACCCGAGCTTCTACGCTCTTTTTACTATATCTTTTTTTCATTCAGTAATTGATAAATTGAAAATGAAAACAATATAACGTCTTGTCGAATTATTTTATTTTATTTTTAAATACCTACATATATTAGAATTTCAATTTTGTTTTCTTGAATTAATGAAATGGAAATTAACCCACTTCCCGACATACGATCGCGCTGAAGCTCGGCAGATAGACTCGTTGTCGATGACAATACATTCTATCAGCTTTTGGTGGTAATCACGCATACACCCGCGGATTTTTACGCATATCGCTGAAATAAGGAACTCCAGTGAAAAATATTATGGCTTTAATAGTATCATATAGACCAGGGTTTCCCAACCAGTGGTCCGCAAGAGACTAGAAGATGGTCCGCCTGTCAGTAAACGAACCAGCGCGCGGGCGGTCCCTGGTCGAGAAGTCTGAATAAAAAAAATTGGGACAATATTCAGTTTATCGGGACAGTACCCCGTTCTACCGCCTCCGCTGTGGTAAATATTCTGCTAGAACCCGTCCTACCCTATCCCATTACGCCCCTCCCGTTATGCTACTCCACTGACCACAAGCAGTGGCTTAAGCTAGCATGGGTAACGTCTGGGACGGATAGGGCGGATAACGTGGTATATACCCCCCCCCATTAAAGTTGACAAAACACAAATTTCGACTTCATAAAAAATTGGTCCGTCCTGGGGGGGAGCGCCCTCCCGCCCCCTCGCTACGCCACTGCTTGTGGTCCCTATCGATAAAATAAACGTTTAAGTGGTCCCGGGTCAGAAAAAGGTTGAGAACCACTGATATATTTTTTTTTTTTTACAGTGAATACCGCACAAGAATCTCAACTGCTCCCGTCTGGAGCCAGTGAGACTATGGCATCCCCAATTGGGGTATGTTGTGAGGCTGAAGGTAGTGGGGAGGGGAAGGAGGTGGGGAGGAGGAAGGTTGGGAAGTACCTGGCTATTCAGAACTGGTCACCAAACACGGCTAAAGCCATTTTCAAGCAACGTTTCAATTCTGAATGGTGGTCTTACACCAGGGCGATACTGATAGTATCTTCCACTCTGGAACATGCCGCAAATATACTATATATTATTTTAAATGAATTAATTGTGAAATAACACAAATTAATCAAATAAAATTTATTTGCGCATGCCGGGTTCGAACCCGCGACCTCCGGATTGTAAGTCAAGAGTCTTACCCACTGGACTACGGAGGTCGTCCAGTGGGTAAGACTCAATATATAGACCAATAGGTAAATATATAATTAAATAATATTAAACGTAGAGTTTTAAACAAAATTATTAAAAAGTCCATTTTAAATCGTGTCATTAAAACACACTGTCAAGTTGGTGGTATTGGATTTTTAGTGCTGACGTCACTGCTCTCCCTTCTTTTCTTGTCAAAACTCTGAACTCCAAAATGACGGCCGTCGAACAGCTGATTCGGTGCTGTGTGCTGTATCTTATCAATTGCCTACGATTGTGCAGGCGATGCTTCGGTTTAAATAATATTGATTTCGACTCGTAAAACTGAAAAAATAATAATTTCAAACATATTTTATACCACTCTCCCGTAATACCTAATGTTGAAAAATAAAATAATATAATAAATAAATATAATATAATAAATAAATATAATATAATAAATAAATAATTCCACCTAAATAATGTTTTTACATATTGCATAGTTTCTTCCATACAAAATGACAACTCCTGTTTAAAATAAATAAAACTTTTGGAGAGTGATGACGTCACACGATACACCAATTTTTTTTTCTTAAATTGAACTGGAGTTCCTTATTGGAAAAAATATGTTTATAAATTTATAGTTTAAATGAAATGGATCTTGATGCTATCCCATTGGGATTTGGCTTTGGTGTTAGCACCGTTATCGGTTTTTCATTTGTTTTTCAATCCCTCGGGAGGAAGGTTCAATTTTCAGTCTAAGTTTTAAAAGACATTAAAGTTCGCAGCAAAAAAATAGTTATACGAGTATTATAGTAAAAAAAATGTATTTAAAAAATCCTTAACACAATTGTAAAACCATTTTGTAACGTTCATTAATCTAATTCAGATCGGTTTGTTGATCCAGCGGCTCTTAAGTGTCGGATTACCACGCTGACGTGGCGGGTTCAATTCGCTGATAAATCCTCCATCATTGTACAAGCCTTGTTCTGCCGGTGTATCAATGTAAGATGCTCCGAGGAACTAGCGTCATAGATCCCTTCGTCACCGGTGCCTCGTCGGGATATACGCCAACATCTGTACACGGTTGATATTTTTCATATGAGAACGGGTCGTTTCCATGACTCGGCAGCTCGGCTGTGTAACGATTTGCTCTTCAAGAGTGTTCACTTCTTCCTCTCCTTAAAAAGACCCTCCAGACAGCACACCCCAAGATGAAATAGAACCTTAAGGAAACTGTTTCCTAAACGTCTCCTGTGTGGGGTTAAAACAAAAAACTAGTAATATTATGATGGTGGTAGGAAAAATGCAAATATTGTCATGTTCTTTAAGGGTATTTGGGTATGCTTGCTTTTCTTTTAAAAAAAAAGAAAAAAACTTCACATTACCAAATATGCAATATCTGAATATAAATATATTTTTGTGCGGAAATCGAACCCTCATCTTTCAACTCGATCAGTGCGGCCATCCACTGAGGTACCAAAACTATCTAGGGATGTACATAATTATAAAGCACTGTTCCAGATTTTTCTCCGGTTTGTCGTTCATTCGAAAATCGACCAAGGATTCACCTTTAATAAAAGGCAAATGAGACTTTAACATTTTTATTCGAAGACTCTTCAATGACTAGACCTTTTTTAACTTTCCATGATTTGCCAGTCTTCTAAATTGCCTACATGCATTGCAAGGTTTATCTTCGTAATTCCTACTTTCCCTTTAATTTAACGCTTCAGCGAAATCTGACTCCCGTTTCGCATCGTGATCTATGTATTTCCTACTGGGATTTTCCTCTCCGAGGCATTCAAGTCTTTTATTTTTCTAAAACTTCATTATTTTTAAGCGTAAATTTAATTTCGTTTTAATTCCTGGAAAAAATAGGCCTTGTAAGTTTTCTGCGCAAAAATTATTTGTGTATTAAAATTACTTGAAATATTGTAAGCATCGCTGTTTTACAGGTAGCAGCGCTTAGGAAGTTTTTGTTTCACCAGATCCTACAAGGCTTAGGAAAAATCTCTTTTCGCGATAAATTTACTGAAAAAGCATGAAATTTAATTAGCTTTAATGAAGATGCGTCTCATTTATGGTTACGCCCTGGTTCAATTAGCTCCATGTTTTGTAGGCATCATGTGATATCATGATGAACCGTATATAACTATTTGTTAAAGTAGACCGTATATAACTATTTGTTTAAGTAGTATATTATGTATGCAGGTGTAACAGCCGAAGCCGAAGGATTTTAATCAGCGATTCCTGAGCATATTTGGAGTAAAAAAGGTAGATGTCATTTTACTGTGCGATGATATTTTTCATTCACGTGTTGCCACTGATCATACTCCTACGCATGCTGTTTCGTGTATTTCCGTGCTGCTGGAATGAGACGGACTTGTAGAGAATGATACTCACCAACTGGGAAGTTTTTATAAATTTACAAAATTTTATACAATTTTTTCTTTAAAAAAACTTTTATAGAATTTTGGAATGAAATTTTTATAAGTACCTAGTTTAAGAAACTTATCAAGTTATATTCTAGGAGAAAATTGTCTATCTTTGATTAATTTCGGACGCCTTCGGTCAGATGTGCCCCAACGCCAGATATGAGTGAAGATGTGGATGAAATTAACTTTACTAGTTAATAAGTTTTCCAAATGCTTACGGAAGCGTCATAATGTTAGAATTGATTCAGTTAATACATAGTTCAAAATTAAATAATACACCAGTTTTAAATGACGAATTACCTAGTCTAGTAGTTTTTAATAGAGATACTAACATCACGCTCCGGTAAGCAATTGTTGGTAATATACTCTTGTTTGTTCATGAAACTTCAGTGATACTCGAAGAGAAGTACATTATGGATGTAATCCTAAAAATACATAAATAAAAAAACTCAAGTTTCATGAACACAACATTATATATTTTCTAAATTAATAAAATACAAACATGTACCTTCACCATATTTAGAATAGGAATGTTATCATATTTCAGTGATAGGAAAATTACTTTGTATGAATAATTTTTAGATAATCCTTTATCATTCTTACCTTTACCACATTAAGAGTAATAAATTTTTCATATTTCAGTGATAGGAATATTACTTTGTATGAATAATTGTAGATATTACACCTTATTCACCTGTAACACATTAAGAGTAGAATTTTTTTTTCATATTACAGAGCTAGGAAGATCACTCCATATGAATATTTTAAGAATTTGCCGCTTTATATTATTTGATAGGTACATACTCATCCAGCTTAAACAGTCTAAAACAATAAGCTAGAATGCAATAGACATTTAAACAGTTCTTGCTCCAAACATAACGTTTGTCGAGGCAGTATTTTTAAGTATTTTTTTAAGTATTTTCCATTTGTACTAATTTTAAGCAATATTATTTAACAAGTTTCAGAAAATATAATTACAATTTGTGTAATTAAACAAAATATGACTTAAACCTTATCGTCATATATGACATTTCCATTATGTTTTCTGAAACACATCGAATTATCTAAACTACTGTCATATGTAAATATATTTTTTTTATCGTTAAAAACTGGGCGGGAGGTATGTAGACAACGATACTCACCAACTGGGTAATCGGGTTTGTACGCTGGCAACTCAGCTGACGTGATTTTGCGCCGTGTTCCGTTCGGCAAATGTACCGAACTTCATTCGTTTCCCGACGGCCCGATTAGCTGCTCACGCGTAGAGTTGTCGTTCCCTACCTAATCCTTCTGATTAAATACTTGTCGTGTTTTACATAAGATCGAATAAACTTTAACTTCATTGAAGCACCCACCACTGTCCCGCCCCGGTATAGGCGACTTATTGTCGCCCCTTCGGAACTCTCGCAAGAATCTATTTTTTTTTTATAAACGACTCTACATTTAACATTTGTATAACTAATCTAGAGCTTCATTGTCCCCGCATACGTCGTTAGAGGGCGGTATGCAGGCGCGCCTACAGGATTGCACTATTGCATTGATTATCTTCAGTGTAAAATACTTTCTTTCATTTGAAATATCATGGTACACTTTGGTAACCTAATGTGGAGTCAGATAAATAAGTAAGTATCACAGGCGGATTGCCCGAACCAGGACTGGTGAGGCCCGCCATTAGATTTACCTACCAAAGACTTTTCACGTGAACCGCTAGGCTATACCCGACTACTCAGTTGTGTGTATTATATCGTAAAATAGTATAACTATCTGTCTTAGCGAAAAAGAATATCTGTTTTTTAAAGCAGGGTAACTCTAGAACAGTAAGCTTTGGCGTTATTAAATTTGCACAGCATTTTGTGTTTAGAATATACGGTTTAGAATGACTATTTTCAGCTCATTACGGTAGTTTTCGGCATAAGCTATAAAGAAGCCTTGAAACGTAAAATCAATTGTAGTGTTGAATCGATGCATAGAAAGAATTGATTTTGATGTTGGTAAAAAATATTTTTCTTTCTTGGTAAATCTTCGCATTGACATTTTTTATCGTCATCCATGGTAAAATCCAACATCGTTTCTATATATCTATTGTTATTTACAACCACTTTAAACATTAAACTTAACAATTGCCGCATAAATAAATAAAAATAAGATACATGTATGTAGTTAGAGGGAAAATGTAAAATGCTGTCTTAACATTCGCCCTAAGAATATTCTCGTAAACGAACGACCGCTGAGTCAGCATCAAGTCGTATAATCATGCATATATAGTAATAGAAGGTGCTACATCCACATATTTTACACCGATTTTGGAATTCCTCATTCCAAAGACTGAAGCCCATCGCACCGATCGCACGTGAGTACTGAGTAGTGTGAGTAGGTATGTATTCTGCCAGCACGCCCATGTTGGGAGTTGGGATTCCTTTATGACGCAGTTATTTGTGCCGCAGCTGCGTTCTGCGTTCCGGGAAGCTTTGCCAAAATAAAATTTTCCGCGGCCGGTAAACACGCCTCCATGCCCAAGTAAAAGTAATAATAATTACCGGCTTTTCCGAGAATCGCTTATATTATTTTGGTTACCATCTCCACAACGTCCATCTTTTGATCTTTACTATTTTAGATCCGACATGTTTTCAATCCAAAAAAATAATACGTCGGAAAACAAGAGGGTATATCTTAGAATTTTCACTAAATAAAGCAATGTCTGTTTATTCGCAAGTAGAAAAAAACTCTCTTGAAGAAACAGCGTTTTGTTTCTGAAATTTCCAAGTCAGCGCGAGCACTTTCAGTTCGCTGCGCCATTTCCATCGTGACCTATGAAAGTTTGTAATATCCGTTTTTCTAAAACATTGCGTCATATTTTCATAGAAGCCGGTTAGTACAGCTGGTATATTGTAAGCAACGATTTTTTTCTTTTCTGATATTGTAAGCATATGATTCGTAGCCAACGATTGTAACCACTCAACCACGGACTCGAATCACGAATTATTGTAATATTTTCCCACGAAAGTTCAGCGTAGGTAATAACTTGGCTTGTTAAAAAATTCACTCTGTTTGAGATCTTCTGCTTGTTGTCTGCTTTTATTTTTTGGATTGTTGTAAATCAAAAAATATGTAATTTTCATGGGCCTATAAAAACCTCGTTACCAAATAAGTATGGAATTGAAATGACGGTCTCAAGAGTATTTGATTCTTTTTTTGTCTCTCCAACTCCTTTTCCCAGTGTTATATGTATAAAAAAACATTGTTTGAGTTGTGGTATTATCGTTTCAGCCAATCTATTTCTTTTTTGAACTCTAAACGAGTAAATGTCTCAATTTACATTGTATAAGCTATTTACAGTTTGATTGACAGTCGCATTATCAATTTGTCAACGTCAAAGACTGTTTCTTATCCCGGATTAGCATTTTTTTGTTGAAAAATTTTTCCAGTTGGCTCATTTCCTTTGTGTAGGACAATACCGCGGAATGAACTCATTTCCTACTAACTACTTCCTCGTGTGATTGTACTTTTCTCGACATTTGTACGAATCGTTGGGTGTATTATCTATGCCGACTTTAGCCGTGGAGATAAGACAACAATTTCCTCGCTTGCAATAACATTGGTAAACTGTACAATATACAAGAGTTCCAATTGCCCGTATTCAGTTGTGCATTCGGAAATGTTTTGAGGCCTTGTGAAGAGGAGGGGAAAAATAAAGCATAAAGGAAGGTTTTAAAATACCTATATTTGACCTCCCAGTACGAGCACACCGAGAAAGGTTTTATCGGCAACTTGTTATCGTTCGTGAGCACGACAAACCAAAAAAAGTGAAATTGACTACTAGCCGGCCCAAAGGATTGCGGAACTACGTCGAAAATTGAAAATAGGTGTATTATACTAAAAACACTTTAATTTTTAGGTTTGTTTTTTTTAAATAGTGTCTAACTCAATTGAGAAATGATTTCTCGTATTTGAATTGGGTAATAGCGCCACTATAGTATATAAGGCGGGTAAATTTAAAAAAATTAAAATAATCTAGATAAATACCCAACGTAAGGCATAATAATAATTAACCTAAATAATAAACTTAAATGTCACACAGTTATCAAACCATAAAAAGCAGAAAGATGATTACAAACTACAAAATAATTAACTTACATTTCCGATACTATCGGTGAAACTTCGATATGCTTGTTAAAAACATTTCGGTTTCGGTTCTAAATAATGCCTCTTACCAGGACGATACTAAGGTTCAGTCGTTTCGCAGAAATTCACGTGTGACAAATCATCAAATGGCCGCTCAGCGCCATTTTGTTTTTTGGCAGTTGAAAGGTTCGCACTTAATCCCGATTCTAAATCCGTTTCAACTTTTGAACCAATTATGATCAGCAGAAGAGGCTTGTCGGCTTATTACAAACCGGCGTTTATCAGGGACCTTTCTAATAAATAATAAAAAAACAAAATGGCTCTGAATGACCATTTGATGACAATGTTACGTTTGAAATAGTGTGAAACAACTGGGATTTAGCGTATATTCCAATGTCGAATAAGACGCTAATACCTACCGTATTTTAAGTTATTCACATTATGTATGTGAAAAGTGTTCAGGTCGGGTTTTAAACCCGCGACCATTGGGCCTTGAGCCAAGATGCCTACCGCTGTGCCACGGTGGATGCTTTGCATAAATGAATTTGTTATCATAATAGGTGACTTGTATATTTTAGCATCGTCTTAAATGAATTAATAAATTTAATTAAATTTCGATATACTAAGGTCAGTCAAAAAGTAATGCCTCCAATTTTTTTCTCCTTTAATTGTCAAGAAATAAAAAATGCAATTATATGGGTTGAAAATCACACTATTGACGATTAATGTGTTACTTTTCTATATAATCTCTTTTTTATATAATCTCCATCTATTTCCACAGCTTTGGTCCATCTTTTAATATCACAGGATTGTAAAAAGCACGGTTACACCCATAACACCTTCGCCATAACTTTCCCCGCCGATCACATAGTTTTGATTTTTTATCCTTGGTGAGTTTGTGTGATGCCATTCCATTGACTACCCCTTTGATTCAGGTTCAAAATAATGAACCCATATTTCGTCTCCGGTCACAATTTTTTTCAGAAACTAAGCGCTGCAAGTGTTGTGAGGGTATTGTTTTTCCTTTTTTTTATTCTGGCCGGATAACTTTCTTGGTACACCCACCTTGCACAAACTTCTGTTGAATAATCAGTTGTCGAATAATCGTCATCACACTGCTTTTATTGAGGAAGAGAATGCGATATCTGTAGTTATCTGGGGTCACCACGAATGATGTCATCAACTCACTCAATGTTGCGTGCAGTCACTGCAATAAAGTCAGTTTTCGTCAGTCAGCGGTGTTTGTCCTTCAGCTTCATTACAGATATGAACCCATCGTCTAGCAGTGCTGACCTCCACTGTTGCATAATGGTACACATTTTTCAGTCTTTATAAATGCGAATGGGCGTTTCACCTTCTACAGTCAAGAATCAATCACAGAACGCTGTCTAATATGGACATAGATGTTGGCTATTTTGCAAACGACTGCAGTGCTGCCACCTGTTGACGCAAAAAGTTACTATTGCAGTAGATTGTAGAAAAAGGTTTGAGGAATAGCACCAAATTCAATATTTTCACTTAACTAACTTTATTTAAATACAAAACAAATAGCAGGTATTACTTTTTGACTGACACTCGTAATTTCACTTTGCCTAAATGCTATATTATTTATATCAGAATAAATCGAATTATCTCCAGAGCTTCTTTCCCATAGACCTTCTTCATTCTCCTCTCGGTTAGCCACTAACTTTGTATATATTTTTTTGTTATTTTCATTCCACTAATGATCGGTCGGAAGTGATTTATTTCGTGTTGGGCCAAACGCGCTGGACCGTCGCCACCGCCGAAAAATAAAGCCACTGGGCACCGCGGCACCGCAGGTGACCGACACGCACCTCTGCTCAACCAAAAATAATATTTCAGAAAGAATATCGAAAGTGGTTTTGTACATGTAAGATTGTATGAACCTAAATATCTATAAAATTATTTCATCCTAATTTAACTTTATGATTTCATTTATGATTGGGGTTTCTATGGTTCTCAGTGTCTCCGAGTCTGGATGGGTTGGGTGTTGGGTTACGTTAGCTCATATCTCTATGTCCAGTCATGATGGGATGGGTCGTTTATGGTCACCGATGCCATCATAACGATGGACCATTCTGTGTCCAGTCATGATGGGATGGGTCGTTTATCGTCACCTATGCCATCATAACGATGGACCATTCTGTGTCCAGTCATGATGGGATGGGTCGTTTATCGTCACCTATGCCATCATAAAGATGGACCATTAAAATGGTTGATAGCTTACTTCTTTGAGGAGTATGAATAGAATGGACTGACATTAGTTACTTTTTTCGTTCTGTTATACCTACTTAAAATATATCTAAAACAAAGTCGGGTTAGTTATACCATTTATAACTCAAGAACGGCTGGGCCGATTTTTATGATATTTGATTTGGGATGGATTTGTTGGATTTGTTGGACGTTGGATTTGTCTCCCCCGAATAGCAGAATAGCTGTTAAAACATAGGAGAAATTCACTAAACAAAAACGTGAGTAAGTTGTAATGTAAGAAAATCACAAAAAATATAAATCCGTACACAGCGCCATCTCTGATACTGAAAAAAATAAAACACGGACCATTGCGCATCAATAATTGGCTTCAGTGTTCAGTGTAATTCGGCTAATAAGTTAAGGCAGTAAGTTGAGGCGGTACGAAGTCCTCCGGGTCAGCTAGTACAGGGTGGCCACAAGACCTGGAAAACCTGGAAATATCAGGGAAATGTCATGGAATTTCAAAAAAAAATTATAATATCAGGGAATTCCAAAAATAAAACTAAATTCTTTATTTTGCGATTTGTGAAACCCCACAGTTGTTTTATTGCTGTATTTTAAATAGGTACATAGTTATCTATGTCCTAATACAATCCTTATATACAGGGTGTTAAGGGACGTACTTGACTTACTTTAACCAGTGATTCCTGACATTATTTGGAGTAAAAAATGTAAATGAAATTTTGGTCTCCGGTGACATTTTTGATGTTTTTTTTATTTATTTTTTCTACAAAAACATCAAAAAATGGTAGGTGTTGGACAGTTGGAGGCGGGGTAAGGGGTTGGTCTGATTCTCGGCTGAGTGACCAGTGACGAAGTTCGGAAGAATTTTTTTTTGTTTGATTTTGAAGAAAAAAATTTTGAAAAAAAAAAAAAAAAGTTGTCAAAAAAAGTCACCGGAGACCAAAATTTCATTTACATTTTTTACTCCAAATAATGTCAGGAATCGCTGGTTAAAGTAAGTCAAGTACGTCCCTTAACACCTTGTATACATACACTTAAAATAACACATCTATACCAAATCAATCACATATCTTCGCAATTTAATTTTAAATGCCTTTATGCTCTCTTCCAATTTTATTTCTTCTGGTAATTCTCCAAATATCTTCAATGCTCCGTACATCCAATGGCTTTTGACTATGTGTTTTTTTTCCTGAAGGGGAGTCTTAGTACGTTTCTTTTCCTCGTCTCTGTGTGTTTCCTCGTCTCTGCGTCTCTCTGTTTTCCTCTTTTGCTGCTTTGTAGTTTTATCAATTTTTCTTAGGAATTCGATAGACGTATGGCCATTGATTATTTTGTAGATTAACAATATAGGGTTGAAGTAAATAATTTGTTTAAATGACTAGATATTTAACTCCTTCAACATTTTCTTGACTGAATTGTACCTATTTTTCTTCAATATAGTTATCATAGATCTGTTTTGTAGAATTGTCATTTGTTTCATTAATCCGTCGTTGGCTAAGAATAGAATGCTGCTACAGTAATTTATGTGTGGTACAATGAATGCGTTGTACACATTTTTACTGGAGGCTATGTCAAGGAATCTTCTTATTCTTCTAAGTGTATTTTGTTTTTAATAGATTATTGTGATGCAAAGAAAAAATAAATGCTATAGATGACGGAATTCCCTTTATTATTTATCTAACGAACGATATCCCCTTATATCAAATTAAACATATCAGGGAAAAATGTAGAAACTGCCCTGGAAAACCTGGAATTATCAGGGAATTTTGAAATCCGTTTTTTGTGGCCACCCTGTAGTACTTAAACAATTCAAAATGTTCGTTTAGATCGGACCCCCGCAATAAGGAACTCCAGTGAAAAACATTATAGCTTTAAAAAAATATATTCATATAGACCAAGAAACGCTGATTCTGAATATATAAGTTTTATTTCATAATATTAAACGCAGAGTTTTTAAAAAAATATTAAAAAGTGCATTTTTAAACCTCTTCTCAAAACACAGCGTTAAGTTGGCATTACTGAAATGGTTAACGGTGACGTCACTGTTAACCTGTCACCTGGTGATAGTGTGTATTGTATTGTATTGATATTTGAAATGACTTGAAGTGCACACGTACCTATGCAATTCAACATTTCGTGTTTTTGGTTTATTTTCATACTGTTTACAGAGATTTAGATAAATAATAGTTATTGTGTTTATTGAAACATAATTTAGGCCCTCAACAATTTACGAAAAGGGCTATATTTGCGGACAATCTGCAATAAATTTTGTCTATTTGAGGTTAAAGTCGTGTCCTATTTTGACATTTGGTTATGTATTTTCAAATTGTTTTTAGTATAGGGCTTTTTATACAAGTTGTTACACACTCGTCATGATCAGTGTATTATAAATACCAGTGTTTCTGTATGTATTATACATAAAACAATGTACCTACAAAGTAACGCCTGACACAAAACACGATGTCACATGTATTTGCAATGAAAGAGATGATTTATTGTTTTTATATTGCACTTTGATTAAATACAATAACAGTAGCGGTGAAATGTGGACATTTTACCAATGTTTTTCTATATTAAAAGCAGTTAATCTTGAATAAAAACACACCTCACACCTAAAAGTCATTACAAAGCATTCCGCCATGACCGCATGACCGCCATGATTCTTCATTCAAACAGGGATGTTCTGCCCCAAAAAATTATTTCCCTAGATTTCGAACTGAAATTTCCCTAGAATTTCACATTTACGCAATTACCTACGTAGTCACCCGATTGTGTAACACTAATCCTGTTATATGTTAATTAATATGATAATTAATTGGAAAGATATCGGAACTTGGTAAATATACTAATAATACCGTGATTTTCCAAATAAAACGTGAAGTAATAATTTAAAAGTACGAATACACTCACCACTGAATTAGAAACTGAATTCCAAATAAAAAAAAACACTATGCAAAATAAAAATCATAAGCAACCCGCCGCTCATTTGTACCAAGCGTGGTATTTTGAAGACCCCCCCCCCCCTGAACGTGTCACGTAGTATGGGTACGTTCCCTAATATCATTTTGAGTTGTCAGTGTTAAAAATAACATTGCATGTAAGTACATGAACAATAATTAAGATTCATAGGAATTCCAAAAAAAAAAAATATATATATATATATAAATAATACCAGTAATATTGTCATATGTAATAAAAAATTTGCCAGAGTTCGAAATTTCCCTAGATTTTGTCTTGATTTCCCTTATCCCTAAAAAATATTTTTCTCCCCTAGATCTAGGGAAATTTCCCTCGACATAACATCACTGATTCAAAATGACAACTTAAAAAGTAAAAAAACTATCGGTGGGTGAAGACCACCATAGATACGGTGCGTTTCTGGGAGTGTTTAAAAATTAAAACTTTGACAATTATTTTAACTATTAAAACTAACTATAAAAATAAAAATGCAGTCATTTAAGTTTGAAGGTCTTTTATTCATAAAAAAAAAATAAAAAAATTGGACTGGAGTTCTCTATTAAGAGTATATTGCTGTATATCCAACACAATTGATGGACTAGGATGCTTTGCATCTTGACTGTATGTGTTGCGGAATATAAACATGATTAAAGATTTTTTATAATTTGAAAGTTTGAAATATAATGATTTTTTACCAAAATTTTTATAGTTCTAATTAACCAGTGGCGTTTCCTGATCATTCTCAATGGGGGTTAAATTAAAGTTTAGAGAGGAAAAACGAATTAATTTAAATCACCATTCACGTACCTCTCTCTACCTGTAATAATTAACAATGTAGGAAAAGTGATAAAAACTTCAATTATACATTTTTGGTAATCCTCAATTCTGAATAATATATATTTTTTAAATGTATGTACATGCTTTCATCCGAGGCGCACACAAATATGATATTAATCGAAAGTGACATCTGGCTAATTTTATAAAAGCTCGTGAACGGTACCCCTCGACAAAAACGACCCTTTGCAATAACAAGGTTACATCTGTTACAGTAACGGTATGCAATAATGAACTCTAAATTAGCTTACTATGCATCCCATTATCGCACGACGTTACTGGGACAGATGGAACCTTGTTATTCGAAAGGGCTGAAAATACGAATATTTTGGCCCCGGAGATAGAGAGGTATGTATCTACTTCTCATTATTCAAGACAGAAAATTGTTCGTTCGAAAAAATTCATAGGAATTATTTGTCCATCGGTGCATTCTGGATTCCGCTCCCAAGAACGGATTTATGAATGTGCGCTGTTTAAAATGTAGTAATATTATTTATTTATTTATTATATCTATAATGAATGTTTGTCTTATTCGTATTTGCTATTGTTTGGGAGTTCACTGCACACTCCTTAGGGGGCGTATATTAATTACGTAAGCTCAAAAGGGGGGGGGGGGGTCCAGCAAAATCTCTCGTCTACTTGAAAAGAATTACGAAGTGGCCCAAATTTATCTCACCAAGGGGGGTGTAGATTGGAAGAAAAACTGCTCACGTAATTAATGTATGCACCCTTAGAGAAAACCAATGTAATTAGCTATGAACCTGGCAGTACAACAATTAAATAAATAAAAACTGTGTCTCGAAACACTTAAATTTGTTTATTGTAGTAGCTTTGTTAACTTAGTGTTCTTTCAAAGTTAGGTTCTACACTACCAAACGCAACAATTTTTTTTACTTATGGGCATTGTAGTTGCGGGGGTGTAAAGTAACCTTTTCAGTTCGAATAACACTCAGCTACAACTCGAATTTAATTGTGCTTTCATCATTATTTACTTGAAGTTTTCTTGTTTTAAAATCATCGAAGTTCGGCATCTCAAATGTGAACTGCGAGTCTCGAAGTAGAGTTATGGATTGTAGAAGGTACCGGCCATCAGTTGATTCCGCACTTGGTCAAGTTCCGGAGGGATTGGTTACCGGCCAGATGTTGCCCGGAAGTTTTGAGCAATTGCTGTTGTGTATTTAATTATTGTATTATTTCACTGTAATGCTGGGGATAAAACGTGCCGACCCAGAAACTTCAACGCTAATGTAAAATTGATTTTGCCCTTAGTTCTATCGAATTTCTAAAGTTACATCTTTCGTATCTGTAATGTACACCTGCTTGTATTTCTATAGTTATGTATCTTTAATTTATTCAAAAAGGCCAAATCAGTACACATAACTTATATGTATATCCGATTTTGTTACGAAATTTGGATTTAGGTCTTTGTTCTCAGACTCTACGGGTCCGGTTCGGCTGAAATTTAGGATTCCTACTAACGGCCGATTTTCAGTATACTCATAAATGTTGTTGGTCGAATTGGTTTTCAGGATTCCTGCCCTATATCAACTTGGCGAACGTAAATATCTCAAGATTGTCGATCTGCAGCAGTTTCAAAGTTTTTATAACCTTAAAGAGTTAAAATTGTATAAAAAGCTAATACTCTCGCCTAACAACTAACTTTTGACGGCCCCGTCAAGCAGAACTAGAGAGTTTCAATTCAATTCGAAATTCCTGAGTCAAGAGCCTTACCCCGAGGTTAAGGAGTAAGGTTCTTGACACACAACCCGAAAGTCGCGGGATCGAATCCCGGCGTGCGCAATTATTTTTTTTTGATTAATTTGTGTTGTTACTCAATTAATTCATTAAAAATAATATATAGTATATTTGCGGCACGTCCAGAGTGAAAGATTCTCTCAGTATCGCCCTGTTGTAACACCATCATTCAGAATTATTGAAACGTTGTTTGTAATGGCTTTAGCCGTGTTTGGTGACCAGATCTGAACAGCCAGGTATCCCATCTCCTTTCCCACCCCACCACCCACCACCCTCGGCCTCACAACTCACAACATACCCCAATTGGGGGTGGCATACTCTGATAAACGAAAGAAGTTTTTGATTTTTTACTTGTACTGTTCATAGTTACGAGTATTTTGTGCGCAGTAGCTGAGATGAAGATCTTTCATTGTTTATTCTAAGTATCGATTTGAATGCTCATCCGATGCGCCACAGGCTAATTATTATTCAGCTGTTTATGTTTTGAGAAGATATATTTATCATTATCGTACTTTTGAAATCATTTCGACACGCCGGATGACTGCATGAGCTATTTCATATTTTAACGAGAACGTCAGTATCATCGGCTCTAAATAAATTGTATGGCCCCAATTTTACTGTTATTACTGCAGTGAACAGAAGTAATATTTACTTATCTTTTGTCATGGAAATACGAGTAATATAAAACAAAACCTCATCCATGACTTCATTTCCTAAACAGTCCTGTATAATAATGCGCGCTAAATAACTGGTGCTGACAATAATTTCAAGTTTTATTCATTGAGTGGTATTTAGTATACAAAATCAGTACAATGACTTGCGTTATAAAAGGCATTTGTCAAAATTTTGGCAAAATTTGTCAAAATTATAAAAATGTTGTAAAAACTATCATATTCACATGAAAAATATTTTACGAATAAGTACCCAATAATTTTATATATGAATGTATATTTTTAAAAATTTACTTGGGTATTTATTTAAAGCAATTTTTTATAGCATTATGAAAAATTTACACGTTACACGGTGTGTGGTTTTATATAATATTATAAACTAGCTGAATTCCCGGCGTTGGGCGGGCTTCACGCAGAGTTTTTCGAAATCAGATATAGATAATAATTTTCCTCTTATTTTTAACGTCAGGTGTGCAAAATTTCATGAAGTTTCAAAATTCTGCTTTTAGGAGTCCCAAAAAGGAATGGGGGTGAAGCAAAGATATTCAAATACAGAATATCTTTCTTTCAATATCTTTGGGGTGAAGTCAAGTTTATTTTTAGATAGATTGAAAGTCAAGTATTATTTTTTTATATTAAATATTCATTAAGTATCTATTAAGTATTCATTAAGTATCTACGTGCATTAGGGAATGTTTCGAAAATAACAGACCTCACCTCACCTAATAACCTATTCCTTGGGTCGCCACATCTCGTGGATGTAGTACTATTGCTTTATACCAAAAATGTGTTTTGTTTGAAAAATTGTCATCACGCACATATAGATTCATATTCCCCGTTTAAAAATCTACACTGAGAAACAAATGACTCAGAATTACAATAGTACTCGTATATACATCTTCCCCTTTTAAAAATCTACAATGAGAAACAAATAACTCGGAATTACAATAATACATACATATTCCCCATTAAAAAACCTTGACTGAAAAACGAATACCTC
The DNA here is from genome assembly GCA_929108145.2 of Limnephilus rhombicus. Taxonomy (NCBI): domain Eukaryota; kingdom Metazoa; phylum Arthropoda; class Insecta; order Trichoptera; family Limnephilidae; genus Limnephilus; species Limnephilus rhombicus. The sequence goes on from OV815276.1 coordinate 58,469,263, forward strand.
AAAATTACAACAGTAGATAGATATTTAACATTGCTATAATATATTATGTAAATGTTTTCACTTAAAACTTCTATGGGCGATTTATCTTAAAATTATTCTTCTTTGTCTGATGTGTTACTTAATTCTACGTCCGAAGTTATACTCAACATTACCAATTTCTTTGTTTCCCTTTTTTCCTCAAAAATCGTTTATATTCTTGGCTGTTCGATGAATCGCGATTATGTAAATGAAATTAAAAAACTAGGACCTGGAAACAAGACCAGGAAACTCCTTCAAAATATTTTGTTTTAATTTACATTAAATGTTTTTAAAATTTGTTTTATTGCGTTTCGCTTCTGAATGATAAGATTATCTCACGGACCCGGACGGCATGTAATTTGACGGCATTCTAATATTTTCAATACAGTTAATAAATAAAATAAATAAATTCTTTAACAATTTTGACGATAAAAATGAATGTTTCTTTGTTTGTCCCTATACCTTTCATTCGATTGGGCCGAAACTTTGATGAGTTGTTGTAAGCACACCCGAGAAGGTCTCTATTTCCTAAACCATTCATCCGATTACAATGAAACAAGTTATTGTGCGAGCACCCACGAAGGATTCTATATATAATGGTGGGCTCTGGCGTGATGAAATTTGTTAAAAAAATTATAATAGGTGGCGCCGTGAGTTGTTTGTAAAATTATTAATTGTGAGAAAGGCGGGAGGGGGAGGGAAATCTGGGAAGGAGGAGGGGAACGAAGGAGAGGGGTAAGTGGCGGGAGGTGGAAGGGGAAGGTGGGAGGGGATGAGGCAGGGAAGGTAGGAGGAGGAGGAGAATTGGACGCGGGTGGGAAGGGGGGACACTTACCTTAGGGGGTAGTATTTACCTATCTTTAATTGAATTTGTTCAACAACGAATTACTTACTACCCTCGCATATCATGTCCAAATATGGATCATTACAATATGGTTAATACTGTTTACGCGCGTAACTAAGTAAGTAAATAGTGAAACCATGATCACTATGATCACACTACACCAAAAAAGGAATTGCTCAGCTGGAAAAATGTAAACCACTTGTGCAGTTACAAAGTTGTAAGAACTATTTGAAAATTTACTTTGGCTTGTCGATAGTTTTTGCGGAAAAGCTCGCATAGGTGCAATTTAGAAAGACGATTAAATTTGCTCACAACCATGAACGACCATCAGTTTGCACTTAGCGTCCATAAAGCCCCGCTAAAACTGCGCCGTATGAAGTTTGCGTATAATTGAATTAGCAAAACGTCCCGGCTGTATATTGTTGTACCCTGCAGCTGGGGGTACTGGGTACCTGCTGGGTACTGTGTAGTGGGTACTGGGTAGTGTAGATTGGACGGGAATAATAACTCTGTTATGACAATCCCAGGCAGATCGGGCTGCAATCTGCAATGCGACCTCCTGCAGCCTGCAGTCCGCGGGAGGTGAAAAGTTCAATGTCGCCGCTGTGGGATTGGCGGTCACTGGGCATAAAAATATAACTCAACGAAACTTATTCGGATTTTAGTATCATCCGTGAATTGAGTTTTCTAGCGCTGTTAAGCGCTGTTGAACCCGTATTTAATATTTAGTTTTTAATTTTTCTTGTTTTACAGAATATCACCCAAGGGTCCCAATTGCTGTCAACTAAATACAGAATAAAAATTGTTTTAATATAAAAAAAGGATTGCAAAATAATTATACAGTGTAGATTGGCCTTATTATAGTGTAAAGATGTGATTTTAACTAACTAAAAGTTACAATTTCAGAAACAAATGCAAATAATAACTATAATAACTATTTACAAAATATATGTTAAATGCTTTTTTCTTTAGGTGCTATTGAAAATATCTGCTGTTTCTGCATATTGATCACCTAACGTAACGGGAACGTACCCGTACTACGTGACCAACTTTTTGCAATTTCTAACCCCCCGGTGACCAAAAACCTAAGCAACCCGCCGCTCATTTGTACCAAGCGTGGTATTTTGAAGACTCCCCCCTCTGAACAGGTCACGTAGTATGGGTACGTTCCATAAGCTGTGTATGCTTGGTATAAAGTAGTTCATAAACGAGTTGGTATAATGACTAATGACATGATTGTCGCAATGAAAGATATTTTTATTTCATGTTAATCTATTGGGAACATGAAATGAAATCAATTGCAAAAATGCAAGGCTGTCATTAAGGGATTTAATGATTTTAAAAAGAAAAATCACATTAGATACCAATATTCTAAGGCTAAGTTGTTAATTTTAGATTTTTCCTTAGACACTTATCCTACTAATATTATAAAGGCAAAAATTTTAAAGAAAGTTTGCGTGGATGTATGTATGTTTGTTACTCTTTCACGCAAAAAGTACTGAATTAAAATCATTAAAGAATTTATTGTTAAGTTTCATTAAAATCATTTTAATGAAACTTTACAATAATATAGCTCATACACCAGAATTACATACAGGCTATATATAGCTCAGAGCTCTGGCATTATGAAATTTGTATTAAAAAAATTGCAATAGATTGCACGATTAGTAAGATATTTATAATTCTTTATTTGATTCAAATTATATTGAGGGAGTTCTTCAAATAAATGCGGGAGTTGTGAGGGGGAGGGTGTAGTGGGGGAGGGGGTGGAGGGAGTGGTGGACGGAGGGGGGGAGTGGTGAGGAGAGGGGGGTGGAGGAGGTGAAGTGGGAACCCCCCTAATACCATGCGAGCGAAGCCGCGGGACAAAGGTAGTAGTTTATATTTTCAATAGTTTATATATGTATACTCCGTGTCTTAAAAATTTGTGCTGTGTTTTTTCAATAGAATCTGAGTGAACATAGAAGAGTGTGCCGATACAGAGTTGCATCGCCGTCTATCCTATTTGCCTACCCCTGCGGGAATCGGTGTGATATTTCGTTATCGAGTTGGAATTTTTATTTTTTTAATAATCTTATATATAAAAATGAATCGCTAAATGTGTTGCTAAGCGCAAATCTCGACAGCAGCTGAACCGATTTCGCTTATTTTTTTTTTTTTTAGAATATTCCTTGAAGTACGAGGATGGTTCTTACGGAGAGAAAAATTAAGAAAATTGCGCAGAAAATTGGATAATTTTAGAAAACCTAACGACTATCGCACGTTTGACAGTTCGCGTGTTTGAGAATGACATTTTGCAATGATTGTTATCAGGATTCTATTTTTGAAAATCTTTAAGTTGATAAATTTATTTAAAGTAGGTACTCCCATAATAGTTTGAATCGAATCAAGAATTTCAGATATTTTAAATAGGTACCTATGTTAGATACCAAATTTAATATACATGAAAAATGGAAATTTGAATAAAAATTGTAAAAGGTGGCACGCGGGCTGTTTAAAAACTGAATGTACTGGGATTGAATATATGGAACGCGGGAGGAGGGTTGGCGGGACGAGGGAGCGGGAATGGGAAGAGGGAAGGCGGGGAAGGTGGAAGGGAAACGCGGGAGGGGAAGGGGACGTGTGAGGGGGGAGGGGAAGTGTGAGAGGGGAGGGGAACTCGGGAGGGAGGTTTGCGGGACGGGGGAAGGGGGGGGAGAGGGAAGGTGGAGGTGACGGAGTGGGAACGCGAGAGAGGAAGAGGACGCAGGAGAAGAAGGGGAGGCGGAAGGGGAACGGGGCGAATGGGAAAGGACACTCAGGGAGAAACAATTTCTTTATTAAATGGCATAGCAACGTATGCCGGGACCAACTAGTTAGTAATAAAAATAAATGTTGTAGCATTATTCAATGGCGTCTTTTACATTCCTGATAGTTATTCCGTCACGCATTCCTCATTGTGTGTGGTCAAGCCTTTCAATAATTCTCATCGATCCTCATTCCTTGGTTCTCCATTGTTCGGCGTATCCCTCGGTTCTTACTATTAACTCTTTAACAATCGGGATCGCCTGTGAAACGATATTACAGTGAGATATTTTAATTATTGTGGTTACTTCAGCCTTCCAAGTCAATGTAAACTTACCACCCAGGAATCGTTTCAAAACTGTCGTGACTTGAAGCCTGTTTTATTGGCGTTCTTAAATCAATATTTATTTAATGTTCGTCACCATAACGCTGAGATCGGAGCAAGAATATTTGTTTAATATTGTTAATAATAATATTGGCGATGATCGTGATGTATGTATCACATTTGCAGTTCAATGGTTTGAAATTACTTACTCATATTTATTTATCTAATGTGTATCCTTGCAATGTACTAATAAGACTTAAAATTATAATAATGATATTTGTTAAGTTTAGTGTATCGCAGTAACTGTTATTTTGATAAATATTCCACTAACAGCCTCACTTTATAAGGCACCGATTTTGGAAATTACACCACATTTCAACTTAATTAGGTACTACAAGAAACAACTAATTAGTGTAATTACGTTTGTGTAGATCCGGTAGATGATAAAAGATGCATTCAAATTTCATATTTATTCAATAAATGTTCAAAATTTTCCGTATAAAACGATTCATTTGCCGCCATTTTAATTGTTTTTTTTTTATATATAGTTTGACTATTCGTGAATTTTGTTTCAATCTAAATACGCATTAATTACTTAGTTTATGCAAACTAAAAAGTATTTTGTGCATGTAAATAGTTGTTTCTTGTGGCTCCGAAGTCAGCGTTCAAAAAGAAGAAGAAGATGGTTTGAAAGGGAGATATTTATACGTGAATGTTTTAGGGAGCGCTATATTAAAAAGAACGATTATAATTAAGCGAAAATTGTTTAAAAATATTTAATAAAACACTGCTCAATTATTTAAAAATTTAAAAAATCAAAAATCTCTCGGCAAATGTCTGAAGTAGCATTTAAAGATACACTGTGAATTTTTTCACACCTATAACGTGTTAACTAACAGAACAAAATGTGTTTTTAATTAATTTCGGCGCTTACTTTACGGTTTTCTTCTATCGAGGAATTTCACGTAATTATCGTTTCGGCTCAGCATATTGTATACATATTATCTTCAAAAATAACTTTTTTTTTAAGAACTAAAAAACAGAAAGTGTTCAGGAAAATATGTTATAAATCTGAAGAAATTCGGAATGCCGGGTCTTAAAACGATGTGTAATTTCCGTAATATGTGCTTAAAAGTGCGGCGGTTATTGCCTTTATTTTACTATTTTGATATTGTAGATGGAATTTTTTTCAATTTCATTTTTTGGATTGAATGAGAGAGCTAGATGAAGCCCCGTCTACGCCGGGGCTTACGCGAAGTTTTTCAAAATCAGATGTAGAAAGTGACCTTCGTCTTGTTTTGAAGGTTAAGTGTGCAAAATTTCATCAATGTCGGAATAAAAGTGTACATTTGTGTAAATATTAAAGAAACGCTGCCCGCCACAGACACTCTTCTGTATATAAATATAGGTACAGCCCTGCCCACTCGTCAATATATTTGCTATTGTAATTATCCAAGGACTTCAACTTTTAATTATTACTTTGAACTTCTTCAAATGAAAATTTGAAAGTGATTTATTTAGCTTTCACATATCTTGAAACTCGTCTGTCCGTTCTGCACGAACGCCTCATGACCGGATCACTGAACAAATAATCCCTAGAAATGTGATCTATACCGATTTGAAAGGTAAATGTTGACTCCGAAACTAGAACGACTTCTAGAACCCCTGACAGTTCAAGAAAAAATATTCAGTGTTTAAAATTTTTGATCAGAGTCAGTTGGTGATCAGTGGCCTATGTTATTGGGAGTTTAATCTGTGATTAAAAAGGGAGAAAATAATCTCTCAGGTGTATGAAATAATCTTAGTGTTAGCACTTTCCGTAATATGTATATATTTTTCCTAGATCTATAAGAATTTCATGGTCACTGCACCAAAAACTAGTGACCTAGCAACGAAATACAATCCGGCGATTAATTAAAACGTGCGAGGCTGAATAAATGTATTTAAAAATAAAAATAAAATCATACAAAAAAAAAATCAGTAGGTAGGTAAATATTTTTTTGTATTATTTCACCCGCTATTGCTAGGGATGTGGGTGTTTTATGGTGGGTGAAGTATATAATAATTATACAGGGTGTTAAGGGAGGTAATTTACTTTAATCAGTGATTCCTCACATTATTTGAGTAAAAATGTGAATGAAATTTTGGTCTCCAGTGATTTTTTCTTTCTTCGAAATCAAACAAAAAAATCTTCCACATGTTGTCACTGGTCACTCAGCCGAGTAATTGCTCAACTTCTCACACTATCCCTAACTGTCCAATACTTACATTTTTTTAATGTTTTTAGTTGAAATATAAATGTCACCAGAGATCAAAATTTCATTAACATTTTTTACTCAAAATGATGTCAGTAATTGCTGGTTAAAATAAGTCTAATACGACCCGTAACACCCTTTAAAATGTCCTAGTTACGAAAAATAGTTTTAAACACGAAAATAACAATTTGAGCAAGACTGTTTTTTTATGTAATAAATAAAGTAGGTAACATGTTTCTTAATAACTAATTTTAATAACAATTTAAAACATAAAAAGAAAAAACAGATATTATAAATCTCGTGGTCGCTAGCTAGTAGATTCGCTCTAGCGCCACTATAATGTTTTGTCAGAAGTCAGAACCTTATAAATATGACAGAAGGTCCCACATACTTATTACGTGCTGATTTTCATAAAGCACGTATGGGTTTGGATTATTTGAAATTCATTTCGGACTCGCTCTTCACTCGTGGTAAAATTATAATACAAGTTTGTATTATTTTATTATCTTTTGTGTTGAAATCCACTGCACAGGGAAAACCTTTACTGATCAAAAGTAAGGCAAAATTTAACTTACTCTGTTCATATCGACACGCCATCTACGTATCTGATATCTTTTTATATGTTCAGTGGACCCAACCATAGGTCAATCGAGAGCCATTACGCATTGCTTGCCAATTTGTTTCTTGTCAGATCCTTCAAAGTGAAAATAACGCCAGCCTTTGCAGAACAACTGTCAGGCCAGAAGAAAAGCTGATAATATTAGAGTCGAGTCAATTTATTGAATGTCAGTCAGATATATTTTATGTTGATGGGATCAAATAATATAGGCGTGTGTAAATCAAGGTTTTTGATCAATCAAGTCTCTTATCAATTATGGAACAATTCACTCTATATTTTTTTTATTAATGTTGACAAGATATCGTATAAGCAACTTTAAGTTTTGATTGGGTAATTTTCAATTTTGGGACAACTCAACAAAGTGGCATTTCAGCACCCCTTTTAAAAGTCATTGAAAGTCATGAAAAAAATATTTTAAAAATAGCCCATAACCTTACCTAACGTAACATATTTAACCCATTTTTTAATCACATTTAATAACGTTTCATATAGGTGATGAAGTTGCACCATTTTGAGTTGTCCGGTCACCAATTTAATCCACTGAACTAATTTGACAGAAAAGTGATGTTGCCAGTTAACGTGAGGCCTTTCGACTCACAGGCCCCAGACAGGCAAAGAAAATTGATAATGTATTTCAGATAAAAAATCGATAAGTTCCTGAAAATGTTTGATCAATGTCACCAGAAAAAAGGAAAAATTAGCTTATTTTAGACACACCAACACGCTCACACCACAATAAAAATATTGTTATTTATGTGATTCATTTTTTAATGATTTTTCATTAATCTAACTAACTAACCATCACGCCGTTTACCCGCAGGGGTAGGCAGAGAGGACGGACCGCCATACAACTCGGTCTTGGCACACACTCTTTGCCTCACTCACATTCATACATCGTCTCATACATTCTCTTCTATTATTCTGAATTTTGACATGACCCGACTCAAGTATCTGATTCACTTGATCGTGCCATGTCTTCCTCGGGCCTCCCCGACTTCTTCTACCATTCACATTCGCGTCGTATATTTTTCTTACACTACTTCCTTCGTTCATTCGCTCTACATGTCCAAACCATCTGAGGTTCCCTTTCTTAATCTTACTCATTATTCTTACATCAGCCTTACATTCTTTGCGGATATCCACATTTCTCACACGATCATACATTGTTTTACCACACATACGTCTCAGGGATCTCATTTCAACAGCATTCAGTTTACTTTCATCCTTCCTCTGCCAGTTCCATGCCTCACTGCCATACATCAGGGTAGGTACCAGGACTCCATTGTGGACTGCTAGCTTCGCTTTTTTTGAAAGTTTTTTATTAGCGCCAACGGCATTCAGTCCACCATTAATGGAGTTACCGGCATTCACCCTTCTTTCAATATCTCTTTCAGCCTTCCCATCTCTCGTAAACATACTACCCAGATACACAAACTCATCCACCTGCTCCAAGTATTCATCATTCACAACTATGTTGCATACTGTTTTCGTACTCTCTCTTTCAAACACCATGACTTTAGACTTACTTACACCATGACTTTAGACTTACTTACATTCATCATTAACTCATTCTTCATACATACTTCGTTCATCCTAGATATGAGAGACTGTAGATCTTCCATAGTGTTAGAAATCAGCACCGCATCATCAGCATACAACAGGCAATATACTTTCAGATTACTCAATTTCGCGCCCAATCTCACCTCTTTCAATTCTTGCATACAGTTATCCATGTATAGATTGAATAACCATGGTAACATTACGCAGCCTTGCTTGACACCTTTTGTGATGTCAAACCACCCCGTAAAACCACCGTTCACCCTAACACACGCAACGCTTCCCTCGTACAGAGACGCAATTGCCTGTATGAGATTTGTATTCACTCCATACTTGGACAAAACCTTCCATAGTTTTTCCTGTCGACTCGGTCGTATGCTTTTTGTAGATCTACAAAGGCGCAGAAAAGTTTCTGGTTTTTCGCCAGAAACTTCTCAGTAAGCATACGCAAGGAAAAAATCTGGTCCATGCATCCCTTTCCACTCATAAAGGCACCTTGCACATCCCATATTTTATCCTTTGTTTCCATTCTTACCCTTTCAATCAATATTCTTCCGTACAGCTTGCCGACTGAACTTAGCAGGCTAATAGCCCTATGATTCCCACATTACATACGTGACCCTTTACCTTTGTATAACGGCATGATTACAGCGTAATCTAATGGCGTGTAACCCTCCTCTAAACACTGTTTAAAAAGTTTGCACAACCATGTGAGAATAATATGGCTATCTCCTTTAAAGTATTCGGCAGCAATATTGTGGAAACCAACAGCCTTACCATTCTTCATGCATTTTATCGATTTTTTTTATTTCATCCACGCTGATTTTGATTGAATTCACTCCGTCATCGTTCATACCCGATTCACTGCTGGCCTCACTATCACCCGGATTGCTTTCGAAAACCTCCTCAAAACATTTCATCCATCTCTCTTTTATTTCTTCCTCATTCGTCAACATTTTTCCATCTTTCGATTTTATGACTTTCAGGCTTCCGTTCTCTGAACCACTCCGGAACCTTTTGACCTCCTTCCAAAACAGTTTAATGTTTTCTTTGAAGTGTTTTGTCATTTTTATTCCCTCTTCCTCTTCCAGGCGTTTCTTTCGTTCTTTCACTCCAACACTTACTCTTTTCTTACATCCCTTATAAACTTCTTTTGCTCTATCTCTCTCTTCGCTAGAATCAGTGCCAGCCGCTATCAGACGTAACCATGCTTTCTTCTTCTCTGAGACCAGTGCTTTGATCTCGTCATCCCATGCGTCACCTTTCTTCCTACCTTGTTTACTTATTCCACATACATCTCTAGCAGATTCACAAAGACTCACCTTTATGTGGTTCCATGTTTCATCAATGCTTAGACCGTCCATTTCCTTCTCATTCAATCTCATCTCTGTCAAATTCTCATACTCACTTCACTTAATCACTTTTTCAATTTAATTAATCACTTTTATTTTCACTAAAATATTTTTTTTTGATACACTAATGATTTTGACTTAGTCAGTGTGTGCTAAGACAGAGTTATATACAAAATAGAATCACTTCGAATATCGATATGTTTAATATCAATGAAGCCCAATTCAGACAACAAGCTTTGTTGTTGTTAGTATGATTGTGCTTCATTGAAGTGCAAATTGCTTAAATATGTTTGAATCTTAATACTTTATCTCTTTTAAAACGCATTGAAATTGTATTTTGTAATGTTTTAAAAATGAATAAATTGAATTGAATTGAATTGAAAAGTTATGTAGCGTTTACTTACCTCTAAAGAAGCTATCATAACGCTTATTTAGTTATTCAGTTAATTTCAAGAATTATACCAATATTATCGTTATCGTTCTAAAATCACGCTTCTTTATTCATTTATTTTGAAAATAATAATTTATTGTAACTAATATAAATCATAATAGGCCAAACTGTCAAGCCAAGACCAACATATTTTCTTTATGGGTTGTTATAATTTCTGCAAATTAGCCATTGAGTGGCGCACAATGGTTTAGTTATTAACAGTGAAAACTACAATAATTCAGTAGTTGGACGGTACAATGCAATAATCATTTCAACCACAACAACAACAAAAAGTGAAAATACTGATTGTAAGTTTGACATTATCTAAAAATTTTGCACCGCTTTTTTTGTTCTAGTTTTAATAGATTTGTTGGGATCAGTTATTAGTATGTTATACCTAAAATATAGCCATATTTTCGTTAAACTCAAAATATTGAAAAAAATAAATTATGCTTGACTGATTCAAAATATCGTTTTCTTTTCACGTTTTACGTTTTCTTAAACCTGTCGCTGTGGTTTTCTTGGCCCCAGAAGGTATGAAACTTTAACAATACATAAATATTTTTAGAACTTTAAGGGGCATTTTCGCCAATGTTTGTACATGTTTTTTCCACTCCGTTACTCTTGCGTTTTATTTTTGAAGTGAAACTTCCTTAGCTCCGTTAGCGATTCGGAATTCGGATGAAACGGAAATGACGCGTATAGAACCTGCGAAGCATTATACTCCTATCAAGGTTGATAGGAGTATATTGGTTGAGATATAAAACGGAAATGACGCGAGGTCTGCGCTCATTGGCCTGCTCACTGCGTTTTGATTATGACCTCACTTTTCAAGAGTCCTTGGTTCTTCATAGCTTGAGATTGTTTTGGTAAAGTTTCGCTTTTACCGCGTGTTAACTGCATTCGAGTTTAAAAATATATTTTTTTTAATTTTCCACCAATTTTAGATTACTAGAAGCCGGGATTTTTTTCAGTGCAATTTTCTTCAGACTACTACCATAATTATGTAGGTGCTTCTAATTGCCCAGAATACTAATGGAGGGTTATAATGTGATCAAAATATTGTTTATTACTGGAGCAGTTCAATTATGTACAAAATTTAATAAAAAACTGTGTAATGGTAAATTGTTTATAATTTTATAAACTATTCCTACGTAAAAGCCCCTAAAAAAAATTTGTCTGATTTTTTTCAATGTTTGTCGAAATTTACGTAAAAATTGTATATTTTCCATAAGTATATTAAGAAATTATTAAGTAACCTCCAAATTAACCTAAAACACCTGTAATTACTTACGAAATTACACTTTGTTTCATCAGATGTAGAATGGGATTCAGTAAAAATCATTGTCTTTTGGTCCAAATAATTAATTGAAAATATAAATATACAGTTTTCACAGTTGTTTGTAACTTAATAAAGTAAATTAATAAAATTTCACTTTAAAGATATATAGTTTTCCAATATTCTGTTATACATAACTAGGAAAAAGCCAATTAAATCGTGGGGCATGACAAAAATGCAATGTACCTACCTAGCTGTGGCGAAAATGCCTAAAGACGTTGTGTAAAATATAAATAAAACATTCGCTTAGAAAGTGGTTTACAATTTTCATTACCACGATATACCTAACACTACTTTGTGATAGGTACGGTTTCGTAAATAAAAAAAATATAAAACTTATGTTGTCTTGGCTCGTGCGAGTTTCTTTGTCTATTTTACAAATTTTTTTTTTTTTATAAATAACAATTGAAAAATATGGAACCAACAATATGGCGTCTTGGCTTGTATCTTTTTTGACAGTAAAGTGAATATTTTAAGGCTCTCTGTTCATTATGGAAATTAATTTGATTCCTGTATGTATATAATTGCCTACTGTACCTAAAAATTTCAAGACCTAGAGATCATCCTTAATATACATCAATATTTATCGAGGCAAACCAACAATTTTCTGTTGGTTTGGGGTTTTAGTTGCGGATTTTATAAGTAACAGTTTGTAAGCTTACCAACTTTTGGCTATATTACCACGATATTTTAAATTATAAATATTTTTCCCTGCATCATTTCTTTCGATGATTTCAAGCTGTTGAATAAAATTATCCACGTACATACGAGCGCCTACATCTTTTTTGTATGAAAAAAACTTTGCAGCCGGTTAAAATTTCTCTTTGATTCATTGTTATTGTTGATCGACGGTCAGCATTCGTAACGCTGCAGACTTTCAGCTATCAAAGAGGTAACTACCAACGAGGTAACAATCAACAAAGGTGTTGAATACCATTTCAATTGGAGATACCAACTTACCAACACTATAGAAATTACATTGTCAGTATACTGGCATCATCTGCCAAAGCGTACGTCCCGCAATATGCAGCATCCAAACTGCAACTGCTCATTATATACAGGTATACAGATTTACTGTTCTAATAATAAATATAATGTTCTTTATGTGTAGGTACCCACACAAATTTGGAAAGGGTATCTTTATGAATTCCAATACCACCCATTCACTCCTATTGTGGTGCCGTGACTTTCAATTTTAAATTTTGTATCAGATGTACCTACAATGCCAATTATGGTGGGTCAGTTAAAGTTGCAAACCTTATAACAATAAACTTACTTATCAAGTGTTATTGAAGTCGTCAAATCTTCTGTTTTCATGGAGCAAACTTATCTCTGCGGTGTTATTGAAGCCATTAAACGTTGTATTAATTTAATGGAGCCCATTTTTTTAGGTGGTTTGGGCATCTAAAGCGGATGCACGAAGAAAGGGGTGTAAGGAGAATATAATATGACGCAAATGTGAATAAAGATGTCGGGGGCGTCCGAGGAAGACATTTCATTATCAAGTGAAACAAAAACATGAGTCAGGCCATTTCAACAGTCCTAATAACAGATGTGTATATGTGAGACGATGTATGAATGAGAATGAAGCAAGGGGTGTTTGCCAATACTGACTTGTTGGGCGGTCAATCTTCTCTGCCTACCCCTGCGCGAAAAGGCGTGATGTTAATTAGAAAACTTACCCCTGCGGTGTTATTAAGGTTATCAAACTTTATATTTTCATGAAGCAAACTTACCTTTGCAATGTTTTTGAAGTCATAAAATAAATCCAAAATAATATGTACGTTCGCATTGCTCAAGGTTTTTTTAGTTTGGCATTTACAAACATCCGCAATAGATAAAATTTCATATGTTTTTTCTAAGATTAATTGAATTTTATTTATGAACTTCATCTGATCATTTCAAATAATGGATTACTGAAAAGCCTTTGATCTGGGGTAGGAACTTTCAGTACAAAAACAAGCCAATCTGAATAAAGCTTAAGTTCAGAGGGCAAAGATCACATGAATGAATATTGTTTTGTGCACTGGATTCGATCAACCGATGGAAATAAAATACCCAAGTTCTTATTTATGTTTAAATTCTAATGAGGTTCTTTGATGTAAGAAAGTTCAGATGGCAAACGTCACACGAGTGAAAGAATTATTTTAGTGAAAGAAAAATAATGGAATTCGAATCATCTGTGTACAGAGTTTGAAAAATTGTTTGACTCACACCCCTCTCTCCCTTCCTGGAAAACGTCATCGTTTTACGACACTAATAATGTAAATATTGAAACTGAAATTGATTGTTTCTAATCAACAAAATGTTACAATGTCAAAAGTGCTTATTAAGACCAGAAGTGATTCTGTATCTTTTGTTATCTCGATTTCGTTTTATCTCGTTTCGATATCTGTTATCTTTTGCGTTAAGTCAGCGTTACGAGACAATTAAGACGAAAAAGAAAAATCCATCGAATTTCGGAAGGTGTCCGTCGTGCGTTTATCGTCGTGCGTTTATCGTCGTGGCTGTCAAATTTCTGTGGTTTTCTACGGCTTTCAATGGTTTGTTTATGTTGACATCGTTGGTGTGGATTACAATTACTTAAAAATACGAATTTCTGTTTATTAGTTATTATAACTACTTACATATAAGCTTTATGGGCGTTTATAAATGATTATCCGTTTGTCAGATTATTTTGATGTTTGTATGCGATGATATTCGATTTGCAAATTCTCCTGCGACTGACGTCTCTTTACGAGGATTACGCTATTACATCGCTGGCGTTAGGTTAACTACTTTTAAGAGTTAGTGTCTTAACACAAGCATATTAAGCTCATAAGCTAAGCTAGTAATTAAGAAAATTGTCAAAATGTATCGAATACGACCGATTTAACACGAAAGATACAGATTCACCCTTCTGAGTAAAGTTGAGTCTTGAAAAACGATCGGCTATAATTTGCGTGTGTACGTTTCTTGCAGAATATTCGTATTAAGTTAAAATTATATATTTATTCACTACATTATAACATCCACAACACGGGCACGTGCCTAGCATGGTGGTTGAAAAATCCTTAATTTATGTTACCAACAATTCAATGAATAAAGAAAACTTTAAAAAAAAAACTAGTGTGCTTTAGACCACACGACTGAAGTAAAACTTCACTAACTAATATCTCCCTTTCAACTTCCGTTCGCCTCGCCCGATCACACTTTTAATAACGCTCTCGTCACGCATTCACCAGCTTACTCCCCAAGTCAAGCGTGCGTAAAGAAGTTTTACTTCAAAAAAAGAATCGTTTATATCTACCATATGAACGGTTCATATTAACATCCATTCTCTTAGGTTCATATGCATGATTTCTGAAATGATGCTTCACAAATTAAGGAAATGTATTTTAGTAATATTAATGAATTAATTGAATTATATAATTTTCAAATATAATAAAATATGCAGGGTACTGCTTGCTAGCAACATTTATTATATAATCATGTAATTTATTATGTAATCATTTAATATTAAGAAATGCTCTATCATGTGCTATACCAAGGCGAACAAAACGATTTACTATAACTACAAAATGTCTTATTCGTCTCTTCAGCACATTGTTATTTTGAGAGATTTGGGAATCACATTTGATGCGCACCTAACATTTCACGTCCACATAGAAACGATATGCAGCAAAGCTCTAAGAATGCTAGGATTTGTGCTAAGCAACTCCAGACACTTTTGCAGCTCAGCCGCGATTCGTTTGCTATACTATAGTTTAGTACGTAGCATTTTGGAAAGTGGTTCAGTAATATGGGGACCAGTGGATTTAACATACTCTCAAATGATTGAGAAAGTGCAAAAGAAGTTTCTGAGATATTTATATCTTAGAGACTTCGGATATTATCCCTGGTTATATCCATCAGCCTTTTTGTCCGGCATGCTGGGTATTAATAGCCTCGCCGAAAGAAGGAAAACTGCTTTGCTGACAACAGCATATAAACTTTTAAACGGTAACATCTGTATTCCCGATATATTACAAAAATTTGAGTTTTATGTCCCCGACAACTTCACAAGAGCGCGCAGACACAGAACTTTTGTTGTTCCGAGATGCAGAACTAACTTACCATTAGTAATGCCGCTCGGAAAAATGATTCTTTTACTAAATTTCCTGCCCCCTGATATAGATATTTTTAAACTAAATATTCATCAATTTAAAAACGCTTTTATTACTTAATAAAAAAAAAGTATGTTTATTATTGGTTATGTATAACTGTAAATGTGCATTTAAAATAAAATAAATAAATGTACCTACTGTATTTACATTTTCTTATCTCCATGTGTAATCTTATATTACATACCTAAGCAACATTTTTTATGGAAATTTTAATAAAAACAACGTGTAAATACTTAATATAACAACAATACGTATGTACATGTTTGTGTACATATATTTATATATTTTTATGATATACATTATACATGCATATCTTTGTTGATACATATTTTTTTAATAAATATAATATGTTACTTACCCGCCTCAGAACAGACTATGTCTAGTGAGGTGGGTAAAAGAAAACTATCTACATAAATGAAAATAAAATAAACGCCCGGGTTGCCGGCACTGAAATTAAAATTGAATTGAATAAGGTTTGTTATTAACATTTTAATATTTTTTTATTGGCGTTCTGCATCCTCCATAGTTTTAGTGTGTGCGGGTAGAACAATATTGATCCGTCCATATCAACATGCGTGGGACGTTACTATCCCGTTACGGGGCTTCCTTGGCGTTTCGTATGGTGTATGTCCAATAAATAAATAATCACCTTATAAGAGGAATAGGTGCCGACTACCGAACCATTTTTCTTACTTTGGGCCTTTATGGCACTAGTTAATACTCACTCCTAAAAAATGTATGTAATTGGTGTCTCTAATAATATTTATGAAACTCTCTAATAATGTTATCGAATATTTGAGGATATTTATGTTGTATTTACTCTGGTTTCCGTGGAGGGGAGCACTCAAATCACTACGTATTATAAATTAAAGTCCTCCGCCGCGTCTGTCTGTCTGTTCGCGATAAACTCAAAAACTACTAAACGGATTTTCATGCGGATTTTACCAATAGATAGAGTGATTCATGAGGAAGGTTTAGGTATATAATTTGTCAAGGTTTTGTGTAAATTGGTTGAAATATATAATATATTAAGGAGAATGTCTGCATGTGTTGGACGAGCGGGCTGGCAAGCGGGCGGTGTGGATTTGATTCGTATGCAAATCTACAGTTTTATGCCGAGGTTGATGAAATTTTGCACATGTGACCTTCAAAACAAGAGGAAGGTCACTGATTTGATTTCGAAAACTCTAAGTAAAGCCCGGGCATCGCCAAGGAATTCAGCTAGTGAGTCTATAAACCAACTATAAACCATTGCGATGCCATTTTTGTATCAACACGAGCGTACTTTAAAATCTCAAACTATTTTACAACAAGGCCTTTTACAACAAAACGAAAAGTAGGTACCTAGTATTTACGGATTGCATAGGAGCCATTCATTTATTACGTAAGACGAATTTTGCCAGTTTTCTACTCCCCCCCCCCCCCTATTTTAAGAAAAAATAAGAATAGGCCGACCCCCTCCCCCTGTTTAATATTTATTACGTAAGAATCTAAATGAAAAAATCAATACATATTTGGTTTGTTTTAATGTTTATTTTTCAAAGTTACAATTTTTAGAAATGTTTATTTGTATTTTAAAAGGTACTAATAATTTTAACTTTGCGCATTTTTTGATCTTACGTAAGAACTATCGAGACTCCCTCCCACCCCCTTGTAAGAAAAAATAAGACATGGTCGACCCCCCTCCCCCTAAATCGTCTTACGTAAAATATTGATATTTTGAACATTTTTGATTTTTGCTATGTCAAAATAAAAAAATCAGAGTGTGTAATTCACACGCGGTAGAAGTGAAACTAGAAAGTCGCTAGATGTCACTTTCTTTTCTTCTTTTGCCTTTTTATTTTAAACTCGTTTGAAGATTGGATATTGATTTCACAAAAATAAAAATGTTTTTTTTTTTTTTTTCGTAGGATTCGAACCTCCGTTCGCTTGATGTCTGTCTCTCTGGCCGCTGAGACTTGTCAGGCGCCTTGCCCATTGCACTATCGAAGGCCCGCGCCAAAGCGCGAATTTACCGCATTATATTGGAACCGAGTATTTGTGTAGAACTGAGTTGTGACGCATTCATTCCATTTCATCGTTTCATCGTAATTTCAAATCATTAACGGCGCTAAACAAATTTCACTTCAAAAAGGGTTACGATTTAATTAGTTTTTTTTATAAATAACTAAGTTTTCCTTACTTATCATGAGCATTTTTTTTGTTTTATATAATTTAGGTAGGTAAGTATGTTTAGAATGTATTCATTAGCGTTTCGCCGTCCCGAGGCGTTGTTCAACAATTAATCAATGTCTTTGACAGTGTAATTGCCTTCAGGAGGCGATACCGATACCTATCCGTTTATTTAGGCCTTCTTCTGCATATCATTATCTTGTGGTTCTGTCAGGTCTAGCCCATCGATTGGGATCGTTGCTTGCGTTAAATAAATACAAACATTTCTCTTGGGAACATACTTTGTACAAAGATAAACATAAAATTAATAAAATGCGCTATTTGATGTGAGATAAAATAAACATCTACTTGGATATTTGCTTATTTCTCAATTTATCTGTAAGAAACCAAATGTTACGATTATGTAAAATGGCTCATTATTGATTATGGTTCCATGACAGTTGATCCGCCGACAATTGCCCCCCCCCCCCCCCCCCCGGGCGTACTTATGTACAATGTACAGCGGAGGTTATCCACCTCTTACCCGCCCTGGTATAAGTAACCGATGGTTACTCCTTCAAGGCTCTCGCAAGATTCTATTTTTTTTTCTTAAACGAAGCTACATTTATTTATTTTGAACGAATCTAGACCTCCAGTGTCCTTGCATACGTTGTTAGTAAGCACTATGCAAGTGCTTAACAGGAAAACAAAATGCAAAAAAATAGGTTACAATGTACAGTGGAGGTTATCCACCTCTTACCCGCCGTGGTATAAGTAACTTATGGTTACTCCTTCAAGGCTCTCGCAAGATTCTAATTTTTTTTGTTAAACGAAGCTACATTTATTTATTTTGAACGAATCTAGACCTCTAGTGTCCTTGCATACGTTGTTAGTAAGCAGTATGCAAGTGCTTAACAGGAAAAACAAAATGCAAAAAAATATGTTACAATGTACAGTGGAGGTTATCCACCTCTTACCCGCCGTGGTATAAGTAACTTATGTACTTATAGTGGTCAGAGCATTCGACCGGCAATCGGAAGGACACGGGTTCAAGTCCCGTTGGCGGCAAGTATCTTTTCTCGGAAGATTTTTCAATGTAAATGAGTGTTTCAGGCTGACAATTATTGCTTGTAATAATTGTTACCCTTTGTGCTATGCATAAAAATCTTGTCTAAACGTTAGTTTATAAATTAAAAAAATAATAATTAATATTTAACAAGTTTAAGTATTTCCCCAATAAATGCAGACATAATTTTGTCTCGACGCCACCTAGCGAGGGATTTAATACTAACAATGTCTTTCTCGCAAAAATAAAGTTGGTTGTTTTCAGGTGGGAAAAAATATAACAAGCAGTAATTGTTGAATGAAACACTAGTATATATTGAATTATTTGGCGGGTATTTGATAAGCCCCCATAGCTCAGTGGTCAGAGCATTCGACCGGCAATCGGAAGGACACGGGTTCAAGTCCCGTTGGCGGCAAGTATCTTTTCTCGGAAGATTTTTCAATGTAAATGAGTGTTTCAGGCTGACAATTATTGCTTGTAATAATTGTTAAGTAACTTATGGTTACTCCTTCAAGGCTCTGGCAAGATTCTATTTTTTTTTGTTAAACGAAGCTACATTTGTTTATTTTGAACGAATCTAAACCTCCAGTGTCCTTGCATACGTTGTTAGTAAGCAGTAAAATGTACAGTCGATTTATGGAAAACACGGTATACCTAACTCTAATTACATTATAACTAAGTGACCCTAAAGGGATGTGCAGAGACCATGTACCGCCGAATAATAAAAGTATAAAATATATTTTCATTCAAATGCATCAAGGAAAATTCTGCTTCTCTGTATACTGTGTATACCAGCGCACAAGTACAAAAAAATCGACACTGTGTATAAATTCGTTTTATATTCATACCAACTTATTATTAAGGGTATTTTTGAAGCCGGTTATACGTTTGTAATTGATAAATAATGCAAAAAAAATATATTTTTTTTAGTAAACATCATTTCGGGGGGCCAACTGTCGGCGGATGAACTACTATGGATTAACTGTAGGCGGATCAACTGTTGGTGGATCAACTGTCGGCGGATCAACTGTCGGGCCACCGTAGATTATTACTTGCTTCTGAGATTATTCTCATCATTTAGATTTATATATAGTTCATTTGATTTTAAAATGCTGTAGATTTTGTTGCATTTTGTTCTTACTTATTTATTCGTGCGTGCCTCCATAGACCGTCCTCGCCCAATAATGTATTATTTGATCGGTTGGGATGGGTTGGTGGTTGGTGTGAGAGCGTGGGAAATCCTTTCTGAATAGTAACTACATCCGCGCCGGCATTTTCTCTGATTCTTATTAATTACTGTTCATTTTTCATTACAATTTTTTCTTTGAGGGGCTTATGCCGGAGAAATAAGCAAATAAAACTAATTTTATTTCGTTGTTTTACGAGAGTGTCCAGATCTGGTCGAATTATTAAACCCTCTTTCTAGAAGTTGTGAGGCTGAAGGATATGGGTTAACAAATGATGTGACCATTCAAAGAAATGAATAAAGAAAAAAAAAATATATATACATATATTTCCACTCGCCATTTCCAAATAAAGGCTTCTATTCTAAAAAAATGGTGGTCGCTCTCAAGGTCAAAGCTTAGAGATTATTTCACTCTGGAACAAGATTCAATAATGTAGATATTTTATGGCTGATAGAATTGCGGTAGGGAAGGAGTTGAGAATGGTTTTGAAGTACCTGACTATTCAGGTCTGGTCCTTGATTCTCTTTCTAGATTCTAAATGCGTAGAATAATATAGATGACGTTATCGTAGTGGGAAAAGAGGAAAATAGAAGGAACGGAGGAATTGCAATGACCCTGCTGTCTCATTTACTCTTCATCTAACATAATAAACAAAAGCATTTAAAGCAGGGTACGAGTATCAAGATAAATAATTAAAATTGCAAAAAAAGTATTGTGCAGTGCATCCATCCGATTATTGTGAAAATTATTGCACGCATCTATTTTTTCCCTATCATTGTATCATTGTTCGACCTCCAAATAAGGATGTCTTTCACAGTTAGCCCTGACTGTTGCATATTTTAATTTTGATTGTTTGGTAAATTCCCACAGTTAAAAAAGTGAGGTATCGTGCGTTTTGCTCCTGCTTTGCCCTTTCTTTTACCGTTTCATCGACCTTTTCGTTCTTGTAGTGTTTCCCGGTTCTGCAAAAACGTTGGAATAAACCAAGGGCACCTCAAAACAAAATATTATATAAATTGTACGTAATTTAAAGAGGAAATGCTTTGTTTTGTAACTTTTTTACATTGTGTCGGGAAGCTTTAACTCCTGTCATAATAACATGTCAGGTTCGCTTAGGGCCTTTAGTTGATACATGAAATCTTTTGTTTTCGTGAGTTGGTTGCCAACGCAATACCTACATCTTATTGTTATGGCTATTTATGCAAACTTACACTGTCTTACTTCTCACTAATACATCTTTATCAACTTCTATACACACTTGTTGTGTTGTATGCTTAGCATATTTTGGTAGAGTCAGACATCTCTCACCAACTTTGGCAAACTTTGACCCGGCACAATATTGACTTTTTTTTGTTATTTTTTACTGTTATTTAATATTTTATTAAATTTGAAAATGTTGCTGTCAAATTCTACACACTTCTGCAGAGTTGTTTTTTTTTCCTTAAACCTCTCCGCATTTGACAACCAGTTTCCAAGTGGATAATTATATATTTGTACTTGATATTATACAGTATAAGTATATA
This sequence comes from Limnephilus rhombicus, assembly GCA_929108145.2. Taxonomy (NCBI): domain Eukaryota; kingdom Metazoa; phylum Arthropoda; class Insecta; order Trichoptera; family Limnephilidae; genus Limnephilus; species Limnephilus rhombicus. The sequence goes on from OV815276.1 coordinate 58,490,858, forward strand.
TATATATATATATATATACCAATTAAATTAAACATTTGGCTATAAAAAGCAAAGCTGTTGGACTTACAGTAGATTCTACAATAATATGTTAACAATATATTTAAAAGTAAATGGTTTAAAATGTCATTTGCCAATAATAAAATTCAGAAAGAGGGTAAGAGCGAATATTTTGTGCCTACCAAAGTTTATATGTATATTTAAAAAAATAATTAGATGAATTTTACATACGAAACCTTATAAAAATATTATGTTATATGCATACCGCAAAACGCCATCTACATATCTAATACAAAGAGAAGTTCAGCGGATCTCTCGGCGGCAGTGGCCGATGGGGACATTTTAAATTGTGCAAAGCACTTCCACCTGTTTACTTTGCAAGGAACGTTCCACCAACATACCCACACGACATATACGCACATATACAAACAAAAATATGCACACACACACGCGCAAACACATCCTACGCATACATACGCACACACACACGCGCAAACACATCCTACGCATACATACGCACTCACACACTGACGCAGGTGAGGCGATCAGCTGATGTGGCGTGACGCGTGACGTTGCCGATGCGTGTCAGGTGAACACAACATTAAACGGACATTTTATGTTTAAATTATTCACATTTTATTCAGTTTGTTATAGTTCTACTACAACGCTTTATTGCGTTAATTTGTACGTATTATTGTGTAACTTACTACTTCCGCAAATTAAGAATATTAACAGTTTTTCTAGAAAAGTCATTTTGGTTACCCTCCGTTTTACTTCCTCATTTTGTCGTTTCATCCAAATTCATTACATGATATAATAATAATAATAATATTTTGATGATTTATATAGCGCCATTTTTGTGAAAAATCACCTCAAGGGCGCTGTACAAACTTAAAATACATTTCTAAAATCTAAAAAACTACAAGCTAGGCAAACAATTATAAACAACTTATGGCTAAACATTGCATACATCGGTTCATTGATCACCGATACGAAAATATGTGTACAATATTTTGACCAATGAACGCGATGCTGCCTAAAATTTAATGAAAACAGGACCATACTTACCTGGGAGGTCGCTTGAAATTAACACTGTATATTGTCCATTTAAAGAAATTTAGATAGAGTTCGCACGCAGAGGACATTATTGTGAACATAATAATAATACAACTTTTTTTCGTTAAAATTACGTTGTGTGGATAAATACGTTTTCTATTTCAAGTAAATTCATTAACGGCGCCCTTGAAGTGATTTTTCCCAAAATGGCAGAATAAAAATGATCTACGTATCTATATATTTTTTAAATGATTTGATTGGGTTTCTCAAAATTGGTACATCCTTGTCGAAAACTTCGTATTATTTATTATTAATTAGAAGAAGGAAAATTTAATATGAACACAATTTCGATGCTTTCAAATCATTTACTACAATTATCAAATATAAAAGAAATTGATATTTTATGCGATGCCATTTTTGTGAAATATCAACTCAAGCGTAGGTAGGTACCTACTTTACAAAGTTTTAAAACAACGCCTTTTAAACAACGCTTTTGGGATGTCAAAAATAAAAATAAATTTATTGTTTAAGATGTTTTTTCGTGATTAATTATGTTTTTGTTATTTGTCTAAGCGATTTTTTGTTTTATATAACTTTCTTTTAAGTTATCAATCACTATGAGAAAATCCATAATTGTTTTTATTTTTGCTGTGTACTAAACATGTGTAAACTGATGAAATTTAAACTATCGTTAAAATATGTCGTCATAATTTCAAAGTACCACACATAATGGAGAATCTATTGTCACTATTATTTTCTCAGTAAATCGGTTTAATGGGTAATAAATCAATTTAGCCACCTTCAAATTGAAATTTATAATCATATACCTAAATAAGTCGTCTCCAAGTATTTTAACACGATTTAATTTTTTTACACATTAACTCCACACAGGAGGCCCTGAGGAAAATAATTTCCCTCAGGGCCTATGTCATCTGAGATGCTCTATGGAGGGTCTTGTAAGCCAAAACAGCTGTCACAATAATAATAAAAAAAAAAAAAAAAAACAAAAATACTCGCAGATCTTAATAAAAACATTATTAAATTAAATTTAAATTAACATTTTAAAAACTAAACTGTCGATTTCCCGAAAGTGAATAAAAGATTATCAAATTTAGTACCTACCTAGTACGACAGAATAATTTTCCGTCAAACCCAAGCGTCTTTTCCCTTCTATCAATCTTCTGAATTGCTAGAAGTTTTTTTTATACACCCACCTACCTAGGTTTTCCTCACATTTTCATGATTTTATTTACTAGCAACACTATCGGTCATAGATTTCGATTATTATTTTCTAAATTGTTTGGTTTTTATGAATATTTTACGTAAAGCTTAGTAGTTTTTAAGATATGAAACATCTTGTATAGGTACCTGGCACCTGTATACCTACTTATCATCTTTTCGTTGACTTACTTTCGTACTCGGACCGCCGACATCATTATGGAACCGGCTTTATACCAGACTGGATTTCCCAAATTAGAGCAGTTGCATAAAATATTAAACGTCAAGCGCAGCGTCTTCTTTATATACTTACAGTTACATTTCCTTCAATCACGTACACTTTTTAAAGAGAGGAAAAAACCTTTTACCTTTTTTGCTCGGCTTCGAGTAGATCAGACCATACGTCGCTGCGCGGGCATTGCGGGTCCAAACAAAAATCGAATAATCCAGTAACCTGAGAGAAAGACGCATCTCTGCATAAAAATGTGAAATTGGTTTTTGGCGTCCAAAGCGAATGCGGTTAATGTAATTTAACCTTTTGCCGTGGTGTCTGATAATTTTACCTGGTTTAGTAGCGCGCGGTGTGGACGCGTGCGCGCGACTCGTGCATCAGCTGTGCTGCGGCAGTCCCCTTTCGGCCGCGCCGCAGTGAAGTAGTCGAGGGAAGCGCTAGTCTCACGTCGCACCGCGGATTGTCATACTGACGTTTCATTGCCGGCATTCGAATTTCAAAACATTACACCATTATTTTTCGGCTGGCGCTCGTGATTATACGTTTCCCTTCGCAGTTTAATTTGATCGCAACCAGTGATGTTTTAGAAGCTTTACTAGATTCATAGTTGGTATATTTCCAGTGTTCCGCTGTGGCTTTTTCCTCATTTCGATGTGTTTTTTGTTGTTCAATCTTTGTATTCTCCGCGAATGTTTTTGTGACATCTCACCGAGACTCGGGCGGATTTAGGATTGTTTGGCTCCGGGGGCATGCGGCACGACCGTTGTTTCGCTTCATTGTCGGAGATAATTATATCCGCGAAGCATGATTGCGTGATATTCGACAATCGCGAAGACGGCTATTTCGATCGCCAGCCCGAGGCCAGTGGCCCTTTTAAATATACCTCGAAACTTTCTCACTAAACGCATAAAAAAGAGTTTTAACTCCCACGAAGATTGCCTCTCCGCGTGTCCCTCGGTCCTCAGTTACTCGAGTTGCCATTGTTTGTGATGTCTGTCAATGGCGAAGGTCCCACGCTAATGCTGATTGATCGCAACTTTTGTTCTAAGGAACACCAAACTGTTTATTATTGAACCGAGGTAAAGTAAACGAAAGTACTTCTATACGCCAAGGTTCGAAATTGCCTAAGCAAATAAAATACTTTTCAAATCGTCTAATTTTTTGTTTTGTTTTATACAATATTATGACAAACCGATCATACGACCTGTGTTTCTATATCAGCGAGTGTCAATCAATCGCTAGTTACTATTGCAATGTAATCATATCACTCGACCGATATCAGCCTAGTTCAATAATTAATTAATAATAATGCACGCTTATCCACGATACTGATTGCTTGAAGTGGATGTAATTTACGTTTTTTGTGCGGTTAAGGTTTTTATATCCATTGCAAGATTAAAGAAAGTGATTTATTGCAAAGTAAAAAACGTCGTCGTGACGATCGTGAAATCAGTCGCGGCTATATTATACGCGCGACTCAAAATATTGTGAAACTTGACTTTACGTAGGTACATCCTGACTCCTGACGTCAAAATGTTTACCTTTTAAAACTTTACAATCAGTTTTCAGCGATTATTTTTGACATGAAAAAAGAAAAGTGACAGCTTATTCATTCAGTAAACTAGCCCCAGCGAGAGCTCGTACGGACGTCATCTACATTCGTCTTGTTCATTCTCGGAAAAGACGGATGATCGGGTTAGAATCCCGGCCTCCCGGCCTGCGCAAATACATGTTATTTGGTAAATTCTTTAAAAATAATATATAGCATATTTGCGGCACGTTTCAGAGTGAAATATATTCTCAGTATCGCCCTAGTGTAAGGCCACCATTCAGAATTGGAGCGTTGCTTGAAATGGCTTTAGCCGTGTTTGGTGACAAGATCTGAATACCCAGGTACTTACCTCCCCACCTTCCCCTTTCCCGTCTCCTTCACCACCCCACTACTAAATGTATGTAAAAATTTGGGCATCATGTCACGTACGATCTCTCATTAAGACTTTACTCATCATTACATTACTGATTGATGACATATAATAAATATTTCCTCCAAGGATTCAAGTTTCCTTTTGAATTTCGAAGTAATGTTGACATACGAATATTTTTGGCGCGTTATGGTAACTTTTTATAATAAAAACAACTCAATAACTCACAAATGATAGTGAAAAACGCAACAGAAATTTAAATAAATGCGTAAATTAACACTTTCATTGGATATAGTCGTATCTTGTTTTACACCGCCTAATAACTAGGTCAATAAATAATTACACTCTTCCTTCAGGTAACGAGCAGTTCGTTTATTGGTGTAAGTAGATACTGTAAAGGTAAAAACACGCTAGGCCCACGTACGCAACATATGCAATACTACGATCCCAGGCCAACGCAGTTGCACTATTGTACCTAGTATCCCGATGTTCAATGAATTTTACGTTATAAATCACTTCGTAATGTCTTATTAATGTTCATCTCCCATTTTAACAACAAAATCAGCATTAAATGGTAATAAACGCCAAATCTCAAAACAAACATAACTTTAAACGACAAATCAATTCGTTGGAAGGTCTTTCTCCACAGCCATCTTTCTTGCGCACGTCCTATGCGGACCTGAACAGCGCAGATCGGCGTTGCGTGTGACAACTGTGTTTCTAAAACTCTGTTTTCATAGAAAATGTATGTATTGTAAGTTTGTCCAGATGTATCAATGCGTTGCTTACTTTGCGTACGTGGGCCTAGCGTGTCCTTACCTTACAGAGGAAACAACGTAGGTTGTAGGTAGTTGCTTACTGGAGACTGGAGAGTACCATTTTCTCGAACAACACGATAAATCATACAACCTTGAGTTATAGTTTTTCATCCTGTTGACAAAATGAGAATGTACGTTATGGGAATATCCCCGTGCCCTGAAAAGTATATTACCCTGTACATCATACCAACTGCTAACGTCTGTATTTTCATTTTGTATACACATGTTGTGAAATATGGCTTCTGTCTGCACGGTTGACATTCAACATGTTTCAGAGACACTTAAATAAATTATTATTTATCAAATAATCGATGCTGATTAAAATGTTGATATATGAAAGACCTACCTCTTTCTCATCTCCTTCCTTTCCTGACTCTCTTCAACCTCGTAACATACCTCAATTGGGGATGACATAGTCCAACTGACTCCGGGCAGTTGGAACTCTTTTGCGATGTATAAATAAAATAATTGCTTCGACAAAAGTCCCTTAGATCCTCTATATCGCACTGGTTTAAGACTCCATTCAGATGTGAATTGCCAGGTTTTTTTTTCAACTTTTTCCTTTTTTCATATGAATACCGCACAAGAGTCATAACTGCTCCCGTCTGGAGCCAGTGAGACTATGGCATACCCAATTGAGGTACGTTGTGAGGCTGAAGGTAGTGGGGAGAGGAAAGAGATAGGAAGAGGAACGTGGGGAATTACCTGGCTATTCCTATCTTGTCACCAAACACTGCTTATCCATTTTAAGCAACGTTTCAATTTAGAATGGTGGTCTTACACCAGGGCGATACTGAGAGTATCTCCACTCTGGAACGTGCCGCAAATATTATATAACTAGGTATATATTATTATTTTAAATGTGAAATAACACAGATTAATGAAATAAAATGTATTTGCCACGCCGGGATTCGATCCCGTGACCTTCGGATTGCGAAGGTCCGCTAGACCACGCCGTCTTTTTTTTCTATCTTCTTCCTCTACCCATATATTTAAGCCCCTCAATTTACTCCTAATTGGGGATTCCAACGGTTTCACTGGCTCTTGTACATCAGTAATCATAACAAAGTTTTCCATAGTAACTTTTCTACTATTTTATTGGAGTTGGTAAATATTTGCTAGGTATATGTGAACATTTTTCTTTGATGGCATACGAGGAGTCGACGCAACCTATCCAGTCTAGTCATGCAATAATGAAACGAGATGATGAACAATCCTTCAAAGCTCATGACGTCTTACCTTTTTGGGAAATAGTAACGGCGTGATGTAAAAAATCTATGGAAGTCACGGCACGCGTCCAACGGGGTCAAACAATAATATGGCCAAGAGTAATCATTCTAAATCTTTCCCTAAAAGATAACATTATCAACATAGATTGAACAACTTTAATAATAGTTTTTTTTCTTCAGGTACATATTATCATAAGTTTCTACATCGTTTTATCCGTAACGAAACAATGCAAATCGGAGAAAGATTTTAAATTCCACGGTAACATTCATACTTCAATGTTTGGAGGTTTTATGTAAAGAGATTGCCTCAATCCGCTCAGTGTATCAAGAAGTAGTACTAAGTGTGCAGCAAACAATAACAAGTGTATCAGATTAGATCAGTTTGGTTGGTTGGTTGTCTGTTTGGTCGGCATCCAGTGTACCGATGCGGTTGTGGTGTGGAGTGGGTGGTAGCTGGTAGCTGTTTCGCCTGGGATGCTTCGCTCGCCCGCCCACCACCAGACGGTGGGCGCCCCGGCCGCCCTACTGGGCCTGCCGCCCGCGCCCCCGCGCCTGTCGCTCTTCGACACCTGCCACAGGAAGATCCGCCTCATTGGCGGGGGGCCCGTGGCCTTCCTAGGAGGACTCGTTGCGTAAGTCTCTACTCTACTACACCCTTTTCCCCTTAAACTTATGATCTACTTACTCACCTTTCCGTCGGTTTCCTATCCCAACATCTTTAAACTTTTCTGCGTAGGTACGGACTCCATTTGCACGATAATTTCATATCTCTCCAAAAAATCCCGAAATCTCGGCTTATCCGGACAGGTTTCACTCCAGAAGATAGTTGAAAACATGTGGTCAACGAATGTCCTCTCCATTCACTCCCCTCAGGGATTGATGAGGTCCACAGGGCGACCCCTGAGGCTCTAGACTGGCCCGCTAACCCAGATATCCCCCCTGAATCCCCACACCATACAAAAGAAGAAGAAGAATAGAATGTTTTCTGTTTTGGGCTAAGCCCTGCCATTTTAGCCTTCTGTACCTTTTTAAATTGTCATCCCATGTATTCAACAGTCTTCCCCTTTCTGATTTTCAGTTTAGCATAATGCTAATCTTGGTGAATATCAGTGCTGCTATTATTTTGGCAGTATCTGTGACGTGAAAATGTCATATATTGTTTTGTCTTTATAATCCCGTCGCTGAAGCCTCGCAGGCTGTTAACCTCTCTTTCTGTTATATGCCTCTTGAGAGATGGAGATGTTACAACAGAGCTATCAGCGACGGGACTATAGGAACAATAATTAATGTGCGAATTAGAGACATGTAACACAGATATGGCCAAAATAATAGCAGAACTGATATTGACGCAAAGGAAGACTGTACAACTGTACAGAATAGATGCGACCACTCTTTCTATTGCATAGGTACTTCGTTTATGAGAAAGATGGAGAGCTTACAACAGAGTTACCAATGAACAATTTTATTATCATCTTATCATAACCAGGAGTGTAATGTAATCTGTATTGAGTCGCGTGTTTTGTCTGATCTATAAATTGAACACCCCCTTCCAAAACAGTGGGTTGAATACCAACTTAGGGATGGCATCACATCTTTTTACATTTGTATCTAGTAGCCACTTACTCCAAATGCATAGTGCTATCGCTTTGGCTATCGCTGATACTAGTAAGTAGCATTACGACTAAAATAATTATTTGTTATGATAATATCATGTTCACTAAACATATTTTCTCTCTCTAATTATGCGCCACAAACTTTTTCCATAATTTTAAAAAGATAATGGACTCGTTAATCGTGCTCTACTATAATGCGCGCTTAATAAATACTTCGTACTAACCTATAAGTACATAGAAGCCTTCGGCTACTCTCGACTCTGCACTCTGCTGCGTCACTTCGTGGTTGATGAAATCTGAACCTTCGAAGCCTTCTATTCCAGGAGTGCTTTTAGTTCAATGCCCATCAGGAAGGAGCGAGAAATGTAGGAGTTTTGTTTTAAAAGGTTGGAAACTTACAAGATAGTTTTGATTTAAAAAAAATGCAAAATATTTACACATACAGGGTGTTAAGGGTCGCACTTGACTTACAGTGATTCCTAACATTATTTGGAGTAAAAAATGTAAATGAAATTTTGGTCTTCGGTGACTTTTTGATGCTTTTTTTTCTTCAAAATAATACATTTTTTTCTTCAAATAATGTCTGGAATCACTGGTTAAAGTTTAAAGTAAGTCAAGTTCGTCCCTTAACACCCTGTATTGAGCTATTTAAAAATTCGAGTGCAGTTAACACGGTAGAAGCGAAACTTTATCAATACAACTTCAACCAGTGAAGAACCTTGAAAAGTGAGGTCATATACAAAGCGGCCAATGAGCGCAGACAGAATAGGGGCCTTGATAGGAGTTTGATGCTTCGCAGGTGCTGTATGCGTCATTTCTTTATGATATGCGTACTCTTAACTATTTTTATGACTAGATTTTTGCCCATTGCGCGCAACTAATTGGGAAATTATTTTGTGTTCTTATTGTAGGTACTTTTGTAACCGATGCCCTATGTGATCGTGATCATGAATTACGATGCGATAAACTGTTACCGTAACAAGAATTCAATATGCAAATAAAGTAAAATCATTTAACATCCATGTGCAGATGGAATGGTGTTTCCACAGGTAAGTGTGCTTGTCCACCGAGTCAGCAGCCAGATGTTTAAACCGTTGTTGCTAGGTGAACGTTGTATCAAGTTACTGGATGGTTCTGTAGTTCTGTACGGCTGTGTTCTGCCACTGATAACATTATTATATCAGGTTAGTCTGCATCCGTTCATATTATATAATAATGTTTCACTCAACTTAGGTTCGGTTTTTTTACGTTAGTACTCGTATATGGTACATGGTACGGCTTTGGTATTTTTTTAGTATAAATGTGTGACTGGGACAGTGGGACAGTGGTACTCTAGCATTATCCAAATATTTTTGGGGCTGAAGGGAACGGGAGGAGATTGGAGAGTGGAAAATTGGGAAATACGCAACTATTCAGATATGTTTACTCAACAGAGCTAACACCACATTCCGGAGATCGCGGGTTCAAAACCCGACGTGCGCAAATTAATTTTATTTGATTGATTTGTGTTTTCACAAATTAATAATTAAAAAATAATAAAAGGTATTTTTGCATGTATGATACTAAGAGTATCTTCCACGTTCCAGGGTGGAAAATAGTATCGAGTATCGCCCTGGTGTAAGACCACCATTTAGAATTGAAACGTTTCTTGAAATGACTTTAGCAGTGTTTGGTGAAGAGCCGGGTACTTCCCCACTTCCCTTCCCTCCCCACTTCCTTTCCCTCCCCACTTAGACTCATACATATGTGAATACATACATACCTTGAAAATACAAAAAAACTACATCTTTGCGATTCTTTCAAAGACGTAAAGAAACCATTCCTTCGTTCAGAATGAATTTTTTAATGTTCTCAAAAGTTGTCTTGACAGGAGCAATTTGCTGTGATATCTTGAACGAAACCATTCCCTTGTTAAGAATATTATGAACTAAATTATACAATTTGGCTGTCCTGAAACTGGTATCCTTTCCAGTTGGACAGACAAAGTATCATTTTGTAATGTATTGTAATATATATGCATATATAAATAAATACATAAAAAATAAAACCTCAATTTGGGATGCCATAGTCTCACTTGCTCTAGACGGGAGCAGTTGGAATTCTTCTGAGGTATTCACATTTAAAAATACTGAAAACCGTTTCTATCAACTTTTCATTTATAAATTATTGTTTTCTTTCACTAGGGTGAAACTGAGAGGATCTACCACTATGTTTACCTTGTGTTCTAAAGGATGGTTACTATCGAAATGGTTGTGATGGAATACGTTAGTTAATTAGCCAAAAAATCATGTTTTCGGAATGGTGAACTTATGTTCCAAATTAAACAAATTAATACTCAATGGTTAATCACCATCAGTGAAACAACCGGGCCTTAACACATCAAATCGTTTGCTTTTTCCATAGAGCGCTGGCTTATTAACAAAGTCTATTCTCCCAGTCACAATGCTAAGTAATTGGAATGTTCCGGCTATTTCTGCGATATCGTTTTATATGGTAATGCTATAAGTGTTATTTGTCATTTAGACGTAGTAATACTTCATAACTCTTCCTTCCTCTTCGCCGTGATTTACTAACACGGCTTTCCCATTAGCGCCGGATAATCCATTTCACACATCTGTTAAATCTGTTTTGCATTGCGAATCGAATTCATTGAAGTTCTCGCAGCGAGGTATTTTTTCGCACTTATGTGCAAGTCCTTGACTCGACCTCGCTGAGGTGACAGTTTTATAAATAAAACATCATTCAAAACATTCTAGGTACTTAATCTTGGCAAATAACGCGTGTTTCAGTTTTGTGTTTTTGATACTGTGTTAGGTATTCATTCGCGCAGGTGTTTCACAATATACCTTACCGTGTCCGCGGGTAAAGTGCACAAACTTTGGGGGGTGATTCTTTATGATCGTGTAAGATAAATAACGTTTTTCAAAATTCCAACATTTGAAAGTAGTTTTCGTGAAAAAAAGTTGAATCACATCTAGCGGATCTGCCGGATCTGCCCTGATGATGGACACTGCAACGCTGTCCGAAACGTTGGCTAAAGAAGAAGGTAGCGCAACACGGCATAACGCCCCAAAAACAAATAACGAAAAAGTTGAATTGTTTTAAAATAATAATCTTCTACGGAAAAATATTTTTGTGTGGGAAAAAAAAGTTGTAATTTCGGAAAAGTTATTTATCTTCTTTACATCTACCATCATGTGGAATCTCCTCCCGACGTTTGTGCACTTCCTCTTTAGGTATTTGCAACCTCGTTCTAGCGTTATTATGTATAGTTCATATGAAAATGGCTTTAGCTCTAAATTAACATTTAGGTACTTCCTAACCCTTACTTTCTTCAGCTTTAATAAGTTATTGGCGATGCAATAAAAGAATAGAATGTAAAAATGCAACCTTTAGCTTTTTATTTTTCCGTGTCTTGTTCTTTTTTATTTTTCGTTCCGATTCAATGAATAGAATGTACTTTACTGTAGTAGATTTTAAATATCGACTAAACTAATGTTACCATAACAGAGTACATTGCATTCCTTTCTCAATCAAATAGTTCACTAGTAATTTTATTTTTCCTGAAATGTAAAATTTTAAAAACACTTCAGTAGTATTATTATCATAATCATTTTTCAATAGTATGGACGCATCCTCCTCAGTGCGGTATCCCATAAAAAGCTAAATCTGTTTACAAAGAATAATAAACTTATTGTTTAATGATAATAATTATTGGTGGGCAGTTGGTGCTTATCCACCGCAGTATTCATTTAACAAATAGGCCATCCGTTAAAGTAGCGATGGTTTCTGCAGTTTACCCATTTAATTAGGTAGCCGCCAACAACGGCAAGTAGCAATAGATAATGTTGTAATTAGAAACTTGCAGATAATGGGCGAGGCAAATCAGCCGACAAACAGTAGTTGTTTCTGTCAGCCGGCGCGGGCGCACGAAGGTATACATTACTAAATAATTCCACCATATCGGACATTAACAAACATCGACTCGGTTTTTACCAAATGTATCTCAAATGTGGAAGCAATGGACGGTAAAACATTTTATGCATTAATTACAAACAAATTTGGGTTTGCTTTCGTCAAAGTCTTCCCGCAATAGGAAGATGAACCCAAAGAGCAATGATCTCGTTATGTTTATGCATGATATTGTAATTCATTTATTCCATAATTGCTGTCTTTTGGGTCCATTCCCTCTCTCTTACTCCTCGACTTTTAACAATGCCGGTTTATGGTCACTGAAATTTGAATCACCGTTATGCCGCTATTGTTTTCTGTCCTTCACTGTTTCTTTTAATTACTGGGTGCTTGCGCGTACTCTTTGAATTGATGACTCTTTGGATTAATGACTACAATTTAAGATTAGAAACTTCAATTTTGTTTTTTATTTTTTTCGTTCAAGCAATTTTTGGACCTTTTCGAATCACACATGCCTAATCGCCATCAACAATCCCCGTCTTTCTTCCACAAACCGCAATGACAACATTTTCGTGATAATAATAATAATAATTATTACTGAATTGGTCTGTATAGGTTTTGGCGGCGGATGCTTCTGTCCACCTTCTGCGTGGCGTACCGGGTCGAAAGAGACTAAATAGACGAAAGAGAGAAGTTGACGGAGGCCTTTTAACCTCTCCAACCGGACTCTAGACCCATCCCCTTGCACTGCAGTTGGAGGGATGGATTCATACATCCTTCACTCCTGGACCCACTTACCCTAAGGTTCCTACCCATCTATCCTTTACCCTTTACTTCCTACCCACCCATACCTTTTTCCTTCCCAGAACTTCCTATCCCTTTCCTTAAGAAGACTCTCCAAGCAGCATCCCCTACGATGACTTTTGCCTGAGGTAAATTATTTTTGAATCCGGTGGGTAGAGACACTTGCCTGGCAATCCTACAGATCGTGCTTGTATCCCACAGCGGGTTTTGATATATGTACTTACTCCAGCACAAGTTAAGCTTGATATCTGTAGGTACATCTTGAAACAAGTATCGCGAATTCGCCTGGATCAGTCCAATGAGAACGAGGTGTTAAAAAGCTATAGGCGCACGACTAACGATAAACCGTATACAACATCGTGCTTGCTTGCTTGGATAGCGTGTTCACTGTTCACTGTTCATGAAGCGAGGTTATGGATTTATAGTAATTTTAGTTATTGCAGTCTGTTATAGATGGGCGAGCGGCGCGTGGAGTGATCAGTGTGATCACTGCTCGCTGATCAGTCACTAGAGCGTGGCAACAGCTGATGTGAGACCGACTGTCGAACGTTTCCTTTGTCCGGTCTTGCACGGTAATCGATACAGCCCAACTCCATATGGGATGTGTACTGTGTACTGTGTACGCAATCTGCCTTCTTTTATCCGGCTTCCTCACTGACTTTCAACATATCCTCATCACATCATACTACCTTACAACGTTTAGAAGGAAAGTCACCCTTCTAATTCACATTGCTACGTCGCTTCTTCTAATCAATTCACGTAAATAATAAATTAGCGAACTCCCTTTGCAGAGAGACGATATACAAAGTGGAGCGACGTGTATTGTTATGGCGAAGCAAAAAAGGATTCTATTGTATGGACCGCCATCAACCGCACAGATAAAGTGAGCGCTGCCGACACAAAACAAGCTTCTTTGTTCTTCCATCCTCTGCGTCCCGCGTATCCAGTTGCGTCCAGACGACTGACCTGTGACAACATTGGACCCGTTCGTAACTTCACAGCGACGAGAAAACCAGTCTAAAAAATAACAGAACTGCTTTTATGTTAATGAGGAGACCGGCTCTCGCTGTCCGGTGCGACCGCTCGTCGTATAACAGGAAACTATATTAATTATCCTAAACAACTTAACTCGTTTTCTGCCTAGACTCGATACTAACCTTGTCAGTCTGCATCGCTCATCATCGATCCCATCGCGTCGCTGGCAGCTATTATTCATTTATTTATATGGAGACTGGACTGACTGGAGACGGACGCGTCTCGTTGCACTCGGATTATATTATCTGAACCGTGGTCACTTACATCTTCCGCTGGCCCTGCTGTTGACCGGTACTGCCAGTACAGACAGACTGCAGTCCTGCTACTTAGCTACTCCAAGAGATAATAAACATGTTGCAATAACCGCATTATGACTCCCGCTCGTGCGACTATGTCGTCCCCGATAATTACGTATAAAATATCCGCATTTCGTATGCTATTTTATACACTCTATGGAAGAGACTGAGTGTTTTCGAGTGCATCTCTTTTTACTTCTTAATTATCTTTTAATTACATTTCATTTTTGCTTGCCAGCTGTTCATTGGACAGTTAATTAAAAAAACTGTTAATATTTTTTTTTTTCAAAATTAAAATTTTTCTGAAATATTACACCGTTTAGATTCGTGTTTCTTAGCCGAGATGAGGTCAATGTTATACAGTTCATATTTCGAAAAAAAAAACCCACCGCTATTACTGACTTATTTATTCGCAGTGAATCAGCTTATTTTCTTTTGACGTAACATTGAATTTAATATTGTTTGGCAATCTCGCAATTTCAGTTCCCAACCGAGACTTATAATTTTCATTGTTCAAAAAGGTGTTTTTTTTCGGACCAAACTCACTCCAAAAATATATTTTTCCCGGAAGATAATAAGCTGCTTGAAGCATTGTCATAGTAAAACGGAAGTGAATTCTGGAGTAGAGGCCGATGAATACACCTTTTTTAGCACAATAAAAAAATATTGTACTTGAGAAGTTGACACCTTATTTAGGAAATGTTTACGGTACCTACCTACTCATTATATATTGTTAGAATTTGTATCGTTTTACAATCTGCAAAACATCTCGGAATGGAATTTTTACGATGTTACACTTTTCGCAGCATTTACAGACTGCGACATCTTTACATGCATATTTTAAAACCTGTTTTCATTTGTGTTATAATGCCTTGTTTGATCTATCAGCGAGTTGCTTACAGTATTTACGGTAATTTAACGTTATTATATACTAAAATGGTAACTACTTAGGTAGGTACTAGAAATTAGCAAAGTAGGTACTCGGTGCAAAGTACATATTTGAAAATATGTTCGTTCTTATGGCCTTTCCATATTTTGTCACCTCTGGACCATTGTATCCACGTTGCAATATACATACTTAAAACATTCAACCGTGATAAATTTCCATTCAGGTATCATCCCTTCTCTTCAATACCTGACTCTTAAGTTATGGTTCCTGTACATTGTCTCATCAATCTCAAAGCTTTACGACCCATTGTTGTATTGACGATCTGTCCCTTTTACCTGGAATAACTGCCAAACCTTTTCTACAAATGCACTAAATTTCGCGTTGACTGAACCACTGCTGTTGCCTGTTTGACCTGTCTGACGGAGAGGGGAAGATTATTTGATAAAATTGTAAATAATTTTCAGGTTTCCTGTAGAATTTTGCATCAGTCACATGAAACTACTTCGCTTCCTGGATCGAGAACCTCGTGAGGGTTTTTTTTTCTTGGGTGCATTCTTCTAAAAATAGACCGACCTGAACGAGCGGAAATGGCGCGGCGTATTACGCGACTGCGACTCCCGATTGCTTGATAATGCCGGATTACGCCATTCTTGGTTTTTTGTTGTGTTCGGATGAATCTGGAATTATTATTAAATTTCTCTGGTTTATACCCACCATGCCGATCCGAGTAGAATTCTAGTTTTCTTGACAATATTATGTATTTTTTAATAATATTTGAATAATTTGTATAGCACCGTTTTTGTGAAAAAGGGGTCTGTAATTTTTTTTGCTGAGTATTAGTAAAAACATTAATCAATAAATTAAGATATAAAACATTGTATTATTATGTTGTTTATTTGAACCTATTTTCAGAGTAGATGGTACTCTCGGTATCGTTTAGGTAAGAAAGACATCGCCATTGTGAAAAACGATATGGCGTAGAGCAAGTGGCAATGCCGCCGCTATCCGAATTTCTACCGATTTCTTACATATCTCCTACACGTAAGGTTTAAAGCTCTTAAAAAAATATATCTTATTCTTGAAGATAATATCTAGACAATTCCCCGCGCCGAAATGCAAATTATATAAAATTCCCTCGATAGAAAAAGTCTCAGTGTGCTCCAAAAATTATTATAAACACGTTTGTTTCAGATAAGTTTTAAGATTTTCACGGCCAAAAGCATTTTCGTTATTTGTTTTTGGGGTGTTATGCCGTGTTGCGCTACCTCCTTCTTTAGCCAAAAGGAAGGCAACACGGCATAACACCCCAAAAACAAATAACGAAAACGTTTGTTTCAGTTATTTTACAAGTTCTATATATGAAAAAATTCACAGTGTTTCTTTAAATGCTGTTTAAGACAACCCCCGCGAGATGTTTGCTATATTTTAAACGAGTCGTGTTTTATTAAACATTTTCACAATTTTCGCATCGATTCTGTCGCTTTAAATACTAGCGCGCTCATCTAACATTCCTAATTTCATATCTCTCTATCTTCTTTTTTTTGAGCCTGGTTGCAGCACCTTAGCTTCACCTGCTTCGCGCAATTGGAAATCTTGACCATAATAAACATAATATTTAAAGAATTCATTCAAAACCAAAAAAATCCCCTGGAGTTGATTGGGGATATACTGTGTGACAGGTGAATCATAACTCCTGAGAGTCAAACTTTTTCCATTCTCATTTCGTCATTTTAGTCCAGTAACTAAGTAGTTGTAAATAGTAAACACCGCAGGTAGTTAGTTAGTTTTTCATTCTGTAATTTCAGTTGTCTTCTTTTACTTGCTAATTTGACTTTTTTTAAATATTCTGTGTTCATGTTGCAATTTATTTTTTAGGGTGTCAGATATCCGATAGTATTTCCTTCTTTATGATATGGGGATGAATTACATAGATTTCTAAATATCTGAAATCTACTTAGGATGGAGAGCATGTCTGTGTTATAGAGTAGATACGCACGCGCTGGCTAAACGATTCCATATCCATACTGGGCCGAGGTAGCCGCTTTGCAACACGTGCAAATTATAGGGAAATCTTATGGAGCATTACAACTTACAACAATGAAATTCGCCAAGCGTGAAATATTAAATTTTAATATCGACACCGTTAAACTGCGGAGAAATTGCCAATTCTGCTTCGACGTTAAACAATAATCACTGATTTATCGAACGTAATATTATTATTGTACCAACGTAATCATTATTGTACAAAATTCGGTTCTGGATGGAATTAGCTATAAATAAATAAAAAGAAAATACTTTGTTTTAAGTCACTTTATTGTTATTTTTTCCGTCTACCGGTTTCAGTACCTCCGTACCTTCATCAGGACTGAATATAAAAATACTAACAAATACAGATTAATACACATATATATATACAAATTGTGAAAGAAAGAGACAATAAATTAGAGTGGGACAGTGCGGAAATATTTATGCAAGAAAGAGACAGTAAATTAGCGTGGGACAGTGCGTCAGTTGTGGGAGGGAAGTGGGGGAGGAGAGAGTGGGATAACGGGAAACATACTTATAATAGGGCTGAATGTTAGATTTAGTTGATTATTAATGATTTCAGTATTTGTATTAACTGATTTTTTTATTTCCAATGCCTCTAAATTATTTAATCTTAGGCCTATCCCATTTTTGTGTATGACTTTAATACCCGTATCCCGGTTAAAAGTGTGATCTTTATTAATTAAGTGCTCTGCGAATTCTGAAAACCCTGAACTGGTTGGGCATCTAATCAAAGGCGGCTGGTCGAACAGTGTGTTTGTGTGCAGCACTGGTAAATTATATCGTCTAAAATTACTTTATAATATCTTACCGAAAAATATAAAATCTATGAATTTCATTAAAAATATCACCTACCAATATAATGCATAATATAATATGAATCAGGGAGAGCAAATTCTCAAAGTTCCGCGCGAAGTTACCCTGTCCGGTGTGCAGGCCGATTGCAAGCGGAACGAATTATGTTTTTGTATCGAATATCCCAAACATCGCCAGCGCGCAACGCCGGCCATATGTATGAAAAATTAAGCTATATTGGTGTGCCACCCAGCGGCCTTTATCATACAAACTTAAATTTGGATTTAAGGCAAAAATACTTAACCAAATTGAATAATTCTTTTTTTAATCAAAAGGTACAGCAAATACCTAAATTTTACATATATTTGCTTTTTTATTGATTGGTGTTTTAAATTATAAAACGCTGATCATTAAGGAATACAATTTTTTTATAGGTAACTTTGACAATTTTGCCCTCGTGCTGTTTATACATTGTTTATAAATACTGTTTGTATCCTGTATAAAATGAAATATAAAACTAACTAACCAACCATCACGCCATTTCCCCACAGGGGTAGGCAGAGAGGACGGAACGCCAAATAACTCGGTCTTGGCAGACACTCTTTGCCTCACTCACATTCATACATCGTCTCATACATTCTCTTCTATTATTCCGACTTTCGACATGGCCCGACTCAAGTATCTGATTCACTTGCTCGTGCCATGTCTTCCTCCGTCCCCGACTTCTTCTACCATTCACATTTGCGTCGTATATTCTTCTTACACTACTTTCAAATTTATTTTATTTTATGAAATATAAAATAAAATAAATTAAACATTGTAAAAAAAAAGAGTTTTTTGGGTTGACATTTTAGATTTATTTACGAAAAAATAGTATTTTTTTTTATTTTCTTAGTACCGAAAAATAAAAATTTTAATTAAAAAGCGATATGTAGAAGTTTTCGCACTTCGAAAACAGCTTAAAATAGATCTTCTCTCCAAATAAGATTAGTGGGATCATTTTTACCTAATGTTGCTTAGTAATCGTTATCTCATAGTTACGGATTATCAGTGAACCACCACGTTTTCAGGGCAGCGGCCGCCACTGCATCTAATGTGTTCCTTTACTCTAGTTTCCACATTGCGTGACGTTTGCCCAATGTAGAACGCTGGACAATCTTTACAACTAATTTTATAAAGAGTGGCTTAGTACGTCCTCTTTGTCCTTGGCATTAATAAAAAAATGTCCTAGGTTGTTATTTGTATAAAATGCCGGTTTAATTCCTGGTGGGAATTTAATTGTACACGAAGAGGAGAGGTTATTCATATATAAAATTCTTCGCCATTCGTGGTTAATGTTATTATTGTTAAAAGTTATTGGACTAGGGTAAATGTATTTATTTATGGATATTAATCTTAATTTTTTTGCTAGGATTCGATCTATTAGGTCTGTTTTGTATCCATTATTAGTGACTTAAAACAAAGTATTTTCTTTTTATTTATTTAAAATGTCAAGTCACAATGTGTTTGCTTCTTTTGAAAAAAAAAGAATTAGCTATAAATGTTTTGCTTTCGAATTTCCGTAAATGTCATTTCTTTTTGTAGTATTTTATTTTCACATTCCGAATTTATTCCGATTTATAACATATTTTCCTAGAGCCGAGATGAGAAGGGAAGAATCAAGAAGAGGCAAGAAGAGCCAAGAAGATCCTAGAAGAGCCGAGAAGAGGCAAGAAGAAGGAAGATACAAACAAAAATAAAGTATTACGCTCAATCCATTCCTTTATTCCTGACCATCCTAAATTCCAATATTGGCTTATTAGGTTGCCATGTATCCCGGTCGATTCAACTCCAACCTCCTTCCCATCCGCAGAGCATGTGTTCCAAGTCCTAACAAAACAGTGCCCCCTGGTGTACCGGTCTCACTGGGACAGGAGTGCTCCTGGCTGGGGTGGTACAATCGTATCGTATCGTATGAATACTTTATGTTTTTAAGAAAGAGATTTTGTGTTATTTTTTAAGATAATATCTATACATTTGCTGAGCCGAAATAGTAATTTTACGAAATTCCATCGATAGAAAAAAATCGCAAAGTATGCTCCGAAAATTAATAAAAACACATTGTTCTGTTGTTTAACATGTGGGTAACACCGTGATATCAAAGACCTATTAATGCTCTGTAAGATAATTCATAACTTTATTGATAGCCCATACTTACTACAAAGTATTCATTTCAGATGTACATTATGAGTTACTCGATCTCCGGACACATTTTATCTCCCTAAGAGCAATACAAATTACCTTGAAAATGTATTTATAAGAATAAGCTGTCGTACATTTAATAGATTATGCCCAATTGTAAATTTCAATTTGTCATTATTTTATTGGTCAATGACATAAAATATCCTTATCACTGTCATATGTATATGAATTTATAAAGACTGTTTATTACGCTAATAAATATTTTCTATAATTTCTTATAGGTACGTCATGTAATAAGACTGTGCAAATTTTATAACAAATTTCATGGAGTTCACCGATCGAGACTGTTTTATGCGGCATAAATACTTTATTCTGCGTGCCTTTCCATAACTCACGCATTAGTGAGTTGGTATTGCTCCTACCTAATTAAATTATCGATTATATCGGGCGCCACCGCTGAATGGACAATGAGTCCCTTATTTTTCTCCTACTTCACTTTCTTCGAGCGAAACCTGATAAATCATATATAATTCTTTCCGTTCATTCTCTCCACCGGAGCTGAATCGTCTCCTTGGATAAGTTGAATGAATGGTGATGAATCGGCCCCCTGGCGCCTGCGCAGTCGCCTCGAGTAATTTGAACCAACTGAACATAATTTAAAACCGACAGAAGTATAATTATTATTTTGTACTAAGCTAAATATTTCCTTACTTTAGATGAAATAATAATTATTGATGAAACATTTTCATTTATTGTTTTTGTGTGAATACCGCTCAAGAGTTCCAACTGGTCCCGACCTTCCCGAGTCAGGGGAACCATGGCGTACGCAATCGGAGTTTGTTATGATGGGAGTAATAAAAGGAAATAAATAAAAGAGGAAATCATTAAATTTATGAAATAACACCAACGCATCCTACAGGTTATAGGTCTTTTTGAGGAGAGGAAGGAATGAACGTTGGTCTTGAAGAGACTCATGTTGTAGGAAGGAGGAAACACAAAGGCCGGCAAATCGTTCCACAGCCGAGCTGTTGAATACAAGAACGAGTCGAAGAAGCGACCCATTCTCATGTGACTAGGGTTCCCAGATCAAAAAATCACAATCCCGGAGAAAATTCCTGACATTTGATAAAAATTCCGGACTTTCTTGTAAATATAAATATGAATGTCGTTATGCATCGTAACAAATTTAAGTAACAAATGTACCCAGTGGTCAAAAGAAAGGAACAGGTTTTCTGTAGAATCTGTCAAGTCGATTCTCTTAACACAGTATTAAAAAATAGTAATTTAAAAAATAAGACTTGCGAAATGTTCTACAAAACTATTATTAAAGATTCGGAGTTGAACAACATTTCTAGGAGCATTAAATATCAGAAGTGATGTTTTTACTTTGATTTGTAATAAAAATAATTTGGTTTATTTCATTTTTTATATCAATCTCCACTTGATTGTAGAAATTTCGGACTATTTAGAATTCCCCCCGCATTCCGGACAAAGACCTATATTTCCGGACTTGTCCGGAAAATTCCGGACGTATGGCAACCCTACATGTGACCAATGTCAACCGTGTACATATGTTGGGCACGCGTTTGGCGTGTTTCTTGACTATGTACCGGTGCCGAAGGGATCAATGACGCTAGTTCCTCGGAGCATCTTCCAATGAAATACCGGTAGAACAAGGATAGCATTCCCACCCGACGCCTGTGCTCTAATGATTGCGATCCGTTGGTTAAATTAGGAGTTTCTGCACAAATCGAGGTGTATAAATATGGGGAAGAGGAAGATTTGTGAATACTTGTCTTTGGTCACCGAAACCGGTTAAAGCCATTTTAAGCAACGAATTGTGTTGGTGTTATTCACTAGGACTGGTTGTTTCACAGAATTTCAACAAAACGTCAAATTACAAAGTCAATTTTTAAGTTTTTTGAAAGTTCTATTCAAGATGGTCCAGTTGCTTCACAGAATTGAAATAATAACAGAACTTGTCGGTATTTGAAAATTAATTTATCAACTTTCATTAATTGCTTTTATCATTGGGTCTGTGGTCTTTGATCTTGTAGATTAGCAACAACCGTTTTGTTTCAAATCTATATTCACGTATATCACACTTCTAGAGATTATCTGTGCAGTGTTTAAACCCTACTGCAGTGGACCTACTGTAGTGCAATGGACCTATAAACCGATTTGAATATAATATGCATAAGTTACGAGTATTTCCTCATTGGATGCACTATTAAAAGTGTTTGTGCATATTAAAACGATTTACCATGTAGGTATATTTCGTCGGTAGCTAATTCTAGATGTATGGAATATCTCACATTCACTTTCACAACGTTACGTAGGTATATATTATGCTTTAATTCAAATCTTTATTTTTAAATAACGTACCTACTTTAAAGTCATCATCGAACAATAAATATATCGTTGAAAATGGATTAAGTCCGTACCCGCTGTGGGTATTTAATGCTACCACCCCGACTGCCAGCCGACCGTCTTACCCTCCAGGTTATCGACGCTTCAGAATCAAGAAGAAATAAGGTTTCCCACATTTACTAATCATTTATTGGAGTCGATCCATTTAATCCATGTTTTTAACTACAATAACGGAATTGAGTTGCTACACTAATATTAATGGTATCCTTTTAAATAAACTTGAAATCTTAACCCTTCAAAAATTTGGCTTTTTTTTCGGATGGCCAAAATATTTTCGCTTTAAAATAAAATGCAAATATTTGGAATATTTCTGAACACATTCAAAAACCAAAAACTGTTTTAGAAAGGTGATGAAATACGCTTTCAAATTATAGAATTCGAAAAAAAATTATTTTTTTTAAATTATAAAAATTTTGCATACAAACATAAAAAAGTTTTCAAAATGGCTCACCTTATGTTTTTTCTAACTAAAGTTACTGATAATAATAAAAAATAAAAACACAAGCATATTTTATTAGACAAATGTATAAAACACACATATTGTAACCTCAATTTTTTGTCGCTCTATGAATTTTTTTTTTTAAATTCCCGAAGTTTCAAATTCTTTTTTCAATTTGCGATTCAAAACTTTGTGTACATAAAAGTGTACATTTTACTTTTTTGGTGGCTATTTTTTAGATTGGAATATAAAGCATGATGTTTTTCCTTTCTAACATTAGAACATATTTCTAACTATGGTAGTAAGGGAGTTACGGCGTCTTATGTGAGACCTATGTGCGTTGGGACAAATCTGGTCTCCTGTGATTAAACGGGTTAAAAAATAGGAAAAGTATAAAGAGGAGTTTAAATATTATCAATAATCAAATATTTTAATAACCCTTTGTTAAATTTCTTCCCTTTGTAAATTACGCCCTCCCCCCCACCTCCCCTTTTACTCCCGCCCCGATGAAGTAAAAGCATTTCTTAAGAAAAATATTGGTCTTTTAAACGATAAAAGCGGTTAAAACTGTGTCGATTAATTATATTATAAATAACGTTTTCTCAATTTTGCTCTGAAATCGGCAGATGCTCTCATTATAGCGAAACGTTTGCTTGAAATAACTTTAGCCATGTTTGGTGCCCAGATCTGAATAGCCATATTTTTCCCAACCTTTCTATTCTCCATTTCGATCCCCTTCCCACTTCCCTCATCCACGCAACATTCGCCAAATTGGGGATACCATAGCTCCATTTGAATCGCACCGCAGGGAAGAATAATCCCCTTCAAAGATATATTATCTAATATTCATTAAGTGATTGAAAATAATGGTACCAATAAATAATTGGTTGTGGTCGAAGTGCATTCCCAATTCCCTTATTGGTGGACGCTGCGCTGGTGCTGCGGTATCGTGCTGGCCACCGGATCTCTGCCCGTTTGGCTCATCTACAATTCTGAACTGCCACGATTCGCATAAAATATGCACCACCGCCAATATATTATTATCTCTTACGCCTGCCTCCATGATCGGATACTCTTTGACCCGTTCATTCTAGGTCCCTTTTAGAGATAGCTCGGATCGCTTGTAATAATGTGGATACTGCATACATGTTGCAAACCAAGTAATAAAATGGCATTAATTCTTCATTAATTTCACATTATCATAGCCAAATAAATCAACGGGATTAAATATTATTTATTATTAAAACAATTAACTCAAATATGTTAAGACGGGTTAGTGGCTGATTTGGCATCGCTTTTGGATCCCACTTAAGCGTCGTGAGTTCAATTTTTCGGCTGGCTCCTCCCATCACAAATTTCCGCTTAGTAGGAGATTTTAAAATTTTGCCAGATTATGCGTAACCCTGGAATATTTGTCTTTCTATAAAACCGAAGAAAATGTCCCTTTTCTTGGGGGTTATAATAAAATTTATTTCAAATAATGTCAAAGTATGTCAAGTATCTCCTTTAATACCCTGTATGTCGTATATGCGATAATAAATTTTTAGGTAATATCCAGGAAAAGTTTTACGACCACTGGTTTAGATGATCTGATAAACGTCAGTCATTATAACAGGTTTGCACTATGTATCGTCGTTACCGACATTACATACACTTTCGCCTTTTAGCAACTGGATTACGTAAAAAGTACGATTCGAAAAACAATGCAATAGATTTCCTTGCAGATTTACATCACATGGACGTTATTTGAACGTAGATCGTATCGGAAGTACTTTGAACACATTTGTATATTTCAACAGCGCAGCACATGTTTTCGACAAAACAATAAAAATGCACATATTTTGCAATAAAACAGTGTAATTAATATATACCTCGCATGCAAAACAATAAGTTGTTTGATAATTGTAAGAATAAAAATTAAACATGCAATACACAGCGAGACAAATTTCAGACAATACCACATGACGTTTTTGCATATTGCAAAATAAACATGCGTTGCTGTTATTTGCGAATTGGGTGGAAATATACATTTCTCTAAAATCCTCGTTCTCGGGAATGTATTGGGATCTCCAGGATATTTCTCTTCACTTCGAAAAGAGTGAAGAGAACTATGAAGAATTCCTAATATCGGCTTTTATGTATCACAAAGTACTTGCGGACGGTGTGCTCTGGCGTAGTGAA
Source organism: Limnephilus rhombicus (assembly GCA_929108145.2). Taxonomy (NCBI): domain Eukaryota; kingdom Metazoa; phylum Arthropoda; class Insecta; order Trichoptera; family Limnephilidae; genus Limnephilus; species Limnephilus rhombicus. Next base: position 58,515,951 of record OV815276.1, read on the forward strand.
ATTTGAGCGGATCTTTTAAAATTTTGTACATTCCACACAATACTACTCAAACCTAGCTATACGCCAACAAGATCCATGACAACTCAGAATCATGCACTTTCAACAGCCATTTGAAAAGCCATTAAAGGTTATACCAAAAGTAGCCCATAACCACCTAACGTAAACTATTTAACTATATTTTTTTCATCACTTTTAACAATTTTTCAAAGGAGTCGTTGAAGTTGCATGGTGAGTTGTCCAGTCGCCATGCCAACAGTCCTTTTTATTATTAGTTTCTATTTACGGTAAGTTTGTACATAATTATTACTGAAAATGTTATTAAGGAATATGTGTAGTAGTTTTTGTATTATTTATTTGTGAGAAGAATAAAGTCAGCAAGCTTAAAAGTTTGTGTTATTTTATTACCTATCAAATGCGATGAAAAATTAGATTTAGTACAATAAAATTAGATTTAGTACAATTAATTTGGGAGGCGGGAATGGGTACCACCGCCCCGGGAACCTTTATTGGATAACCAACACCTCTGCCATAGGTCATCCCAAGTGGTTCGCTACGTTTGGTGATTTAGTAGGGGTGCCCGGGTTCATGGGGTGAGGTTTGTCTAGGTCTTGGAGGCGGATGACCAGGACATACTGAACCCAAGATTCCTACCCACCCCTTAAACCCTTTTCCTTCCCAGAATTCTCCTCTCATTCCTTTCCTTAAAAAAACCCTCCACACAGCATCATAGGTGAGCATAGAGATGACATAGGCCCTGAGGGAAATTATGTTCCTCAGGGCCTCCTGTGTGGAGCTCATGTAAAAAAAAAATATATATAATTTTAATAGTAATAATCCGGTTTCCCAACCAGTCCTGGATTTGCCAACAGGCCGTATAGGCCTACAGGTGAGTGATTATGAAAGGTGGCAACTTCTAAGAAGGAGGAAGGGGCGGCGCAAATGAAGTCGCCTATACTTATGAAAAGTATAAATCCGTCACTGTTCCTGACCCCTGATTCAAATATTTACCACATACATAACAAGAACATTGAACATGTAATATAATACATTATAATCTTTCTACTTGCGCAGATAGGTGCCGTAATATATTTTTTTGTCTACACTCATCAGTCTTTGTTTATTTTTTTATATGTGACTTTATCCCGTTTGTGTAAGCGTGCGAAATGATTGCAAATTGCTTCGAATCGTTTCCACTCAGAATTCACTAGAGAGAGATCCATCGCTAAACCCAACAAATCCGATATAACACCAAATAGTCTAGGTGAGTTTCTATTTTGTCTGATTTTATTACCCAAACTAAAGAGTCGTAATAAAATGTTGGGTTCACTCGTAAAGCCGTACAACTAACCCTCAATCTATATCTAACTGTCTTTTAAACAAATAATATGTTTTTATTACATATTTACACGAAAATAAATTCAAAAAATAATCTAAACACATAGGTAATAGAACCATTGGAGATGGTACATTACCTATTTTTTACTTTTGATATACTGGCATACAGAGCTCCGGGCCAAAAAGGCCCCTTTCTCTTTCATCATGAAGTTATAATTAAAAATTTGTTTGTAGAAAAAAATGGAATTTAGGTGTTTGTTAATAATTATTTGCAAGGGGGAGACATGGCTGCAATAGGGAAGGAGGATCTTTACGGAGGATTTGCTTGGGTTTTTTGTGCTTGGAGATTTCATTTACGTCGTATCGGGTGAGGCAGTTGATAGACGGGTTTACATGGGTGGGAATTCCCGCATAGAAAGAATCCGCGAGACTTACGATGTGGTTTTTTAGTAACGGGACTTCTGAGTCCTTGTGGAGTTGGGACACTCTCAACCACTTGGGAGCGCCCAGGGCTGTACGAATTACTTTGTTTTGGAAGATTTGGAGTTTTTTCATATGGCAATCTGCGGCGTTTGCCCAGATGGGGCCTGCGTAAGTGAGTTTCGGTCTTATTGTTGTTTTGTTGATGAGGAGTTTATTTTTAACTGATAGATGTTTATTTCTTTTGCATAGCATAGGGTAGAGGGCTCCAAAAGTTTTCTATTATATTATTACTTTGAAAAATTCTTCATTGGTTTAATCTCTGTTTGATTAAACTTGACTTACCCGAAAGATCATTTGGAAGAATTCATCCTAAAGGTAGAAAATGTTGGATTTGAATTTTAGCAAATATTAGCATTTAAACCAATGAAGAATGTACTCCGAATATCTAATCACTGCTTATTTCAGTCCTTCCATGAAAGTTTGAAATCTCTTTTTCTAGAAATACTGACGGTCGATTAGCCCTTCTCTGAGATTATCTTTTCCATTATGGTTTTGTCTGAAATCTGCCATTAATGTGGATTTACATTTTTCAAGCTAACATCTAGTGATAATAATATTCGCCGTGAAATAAATAATATTTGTTGTTAAAAGTATGTAACAGAGTTAATTTATTTTATGACTTCAACCGCCGTAAGGGGACATCCATAAATTACCTCACACGAATTTAATGATTTTTTGACATCCACCCCCATCCAGTCCCTGTCACACATCGTCACATTTGTGAGCCCCCCCCCCCCCCCCCTAGTGTGACGTCACTAGAGCATGCAATACCGTTATATCGTTACCGCAATTTCGTGTTGTTTTACTGTACCGCAAAAGCGAGGTTAGAAATGCGAATTTCGCGGTATTAAAAACGAACCGTGATAGGGAAATCCCTGCTACGAACAGTGCGTCGGGGAATTTCCTACAGCAAACTAACGTTTGTTCGTAGTCTTACTCAGTCTTAGTCTCACTCGCAACTACTCGCAAGTCGGACAATGAGTGACTAATCTGTCATATTTTATTTGTTTACTACGTGAAAGCGTGAAAAATAATTATTTTGACTAATATATTAACATATTATACTTGTCTCCGTGTATCAAACTTTTTTTGTAAATATGAATACTGCATTTAATGGTATTGAATTCAAAGACTTCAAAAGTTCTAATATAGTGTGGAAACATTTTTTGCGATCTATATATAGATCGTCAATCAGCGAAGTGTAAACTCTATCCAGTTATTATTAAAACTAGTTAACGAATAGTTTCTGCGTTGCTAGGCAGTGGGGTTGCGCAATATCGTGTTTTGTTCAATTAAAAATACCCAAAGTCGTGTTACACCTGTATAAAATTGCATTAATTGTATTTGTGTGACTTGATTGTTAAATGTGTGCAATAATGTGTAATGTAATAATAAAAAAATGACACATTTCTATCATTACACGTGTAAACAAGATAGATAGGGGTGTGGGGTAGTAAGACACAAGGGGTACTCAGGCTCAATGAGGTTGACAACCGCTGCTCTAAGCAATAAAGTAATGTACGCAGAATTAGTGTTATAAAAAAATAAAACTTCTTTGTTTGATTTGTGTACAAATCTACAGTTTTATTCGGGGTTTGAGAAAATTTCCATAATTGATTTCCAAATTAGTGAAAAGGTCACTGATTTCTAAAAACCACCCCATTTACATTTCTTACTCCTTAACCCTAGACACCTAACCTTCGTCGATTCGACGAATGCGTGACACAAAATAGGCTGTCCTATTGGCACACCACTAGTGGCAGAAAAGGCATCCGATATTACGTCATTTAACTTTACCAGCAGTTGCCTATTTGTTAAATAACTCTCTACCCATTTAAGAAAGTTCCCGGTTATACCCATACTCCTTAATTTATTTATCAATATTTTATGACAAACTTTATCGAACGCCTTGCTGAAGTCAGTATAATATCGAATCTAATTGACATTTATCTGCAAAGGCATTCGCTATAAAGTTTTCATATATCAGTAGATTTGTCAGAGTTGATCTATTCTTCATGAAACCGTGTTGAAACCTTGTTATAATCCCATTTAATTTTAAAATAGTTTTATCCAAAATAATTTTTTCAAACGGTTTTGGAATAGTTGAGTGTATACACACAGGTCTATAGTTGCGTATATCGCATTTGTCACCTTTTTTTTAAATATGGGTTATTAGATGTTGGTATTTGTTTGCCTCTTGGCTGAGCCTTCTCTACAGGTCTAGTGGCGACAGTTCCGCTTGTTGGTTGGGCTTCAGTCCGCCCCCTGTCCCCTGTCCCCTGTCACACCTGACAGTGGCGGGCAGTGACGGGGAGTGACTCGGTGACACGCGGCCAGGCCGTCAGCGAACAGACGCGCCGCCTTTGCGGCCACTAATACATTTTGCCATATTGGACCCTGGCCAATACCCCTGAATGCGGAACCGCTATTTTTAAATATTCAATGACACAGATGAGGGCTGTCCTTTTTAATTTGTGACCGGCGTCAATTAAATGCAGAGCTTGATTTATGGAGTCACCTGAAATAATTTCGACGTTGGTTGATGTTGATAGCTCGTTTCTGACTTTTCTTTTATTCGGCGATGACAGCAGATAGACGCGTTGCTTCCATGCTTTAAATACATTTTAATCACCTGTCTTCGTGTTAGTTTTAGTTTGTTAACGAGGCATTATTAATTTATTGTTATTTTGAGTTTTGGAAAATGAAAGCAAGTAAAATGTGGCTATATTGAACCTTTTGACTAATTATAATAAACTCTTCACCAGATTTTTCAAATATAATTTGTATTTTAGACGGTTTTGTGTGGAAGAGTGAGGGGGAGACAATGCCAATGGCGCAGAGAACAGCTTGGTAGGGATTTGATCTACGTGTTTTCTACGAAAGTGCTCCAAATTGTTTTGAACAAATTTGAACTAATTAATGAACCAACTAAAACAAACTCTTCTATTTCTTTATTTTTTAATGTAGCTATCACTTTGTGGTTATCCATTATAGAAAAATGAAACAATACAACTTTGTATAAACCACTTATATAATGCGTAAATCCGACCGGTTTCGGAACAAACGTTCCTTCTTCAGGGAAAGCTTATACTAATTTTCGGGGATAAATATTCTTCATATTAATCATAAAGGAAAACGTTTGGATAACTTAGAAGCCTTGGAAATTAAAAAAATCCCTTAAAAATAATGAATCTATTATCAACAAACAAAAAATATTATCTTTTAGCCCAATCATGGATTTGTTCCCCTACCCACCCACTCTACACTAATACCTACCCACCAAATCTACATTAATAACTAGCAACGGCTCCACCCCTACCATAATAAAACATTGTTTGAAACTGTCAAATTAGTATAAGCTTTCCCTGAAGAAGGAACGTTTGTTCCGAAACCGGTCGGATTTACGCATTATATAAGTGGTTTATACAAAGTTGTATTGTTTCATTTTTCTTCTATTTCTTTTATCAAAAATATGTTTTTAAAAAATTATTTTAGTATTCTTAATTTCGTGTATGGAAGAGAGATCGTGACGAGCGGTGCGTGCGCAGACCGCAGATTGGTACTGAGGTTGTTTGCTGTGTGTGTTTTGAATGGAAGTAGTCAGAGTCAGAATTGTTTTGAATGACAATGTTTACCAAAGTTAATAACATGTGTTCTCTTATCTTGGTACGGTACTAAAACTGTCTTATCGTTCATTACACTTGCGTTTGCGTAGCCGGTACGATTTTAATGCTCCCAAGGGGAATCTGATTTCAAACTAGATATTTTATAATACAGGCACAGTCGTCCCAGAGAGAGGTCGTACGTGACGTCATCTTTCTATTATCTTTTGGGTTTTTCGTTCTCATGCAGGACGTGGGAGAAGTAAAATTTTCGTCTATGGCGTACGTACGACCTCTCTCTGGGAATACTATTACACTTTGACCGATGCACGTTTCGAGTAATTTTCCGGTGCAACATAGCCAAACAAATTTATATTTAAAATAAAGATAGCCATAATAGTCCCAGAGTGAGGTCGTACGTCGTACGTGACGTTGTCGTTCTCGTATCTTCTGTATATTTTCGTTCTCATGCAATACGTGGGAGAAGGAAGATTTTCGTCGATGACGTACATATGACCTCTCTCTGGGGGATACTATTGTACTTTTACAGATGCACGCTACAAGTCATTTTCCATTGAAGAATTGTCAAACAAATTTAGATTTAAAATAACTGTGGCTAATTTAAATTGTGGAATTTTTTCGCGACACTACAATTCAACATATCTTTCTCTTGCATTTTTCAAATAAATATGATTTTTATTTTTGAAATAATGTACGTACTTTAATAGATGTACATCTTGCAAGCAGCTGCCAAATAAATAAAAATAACTACGTACGTCACAGTGAATACACAAATCTTTACACGCTCTGAAGCCACGTTCAGAACACGTTCCTTCATTGTTATTATACCTATCCTAAATAGCGATGGGTTATAATAATAATGGTTATAAAAATACTCATTGTGTACTTTATTTTTAAAATCATTTGGAGAACAACGGCTGCGAGGCTTTTTTCATACAAAACTCAGACAACGGAACTGAAAAAAATAATTTTTGAATCAAAATCCATAGCAAATATCTACGGATGTGTTATAATTTTAGGCTATTAATTTGTCAATTTTTCACGATTTTAGAGCTAACTTTGGCAATTATTTGTGAGCTAATGATGGTTACTTTAAAAATAATTTTGCTACATTATCTAACTATGCAAATATGATGAAATCTTACTAATATTATAAACGCGTAAGTTTGTATGGATGTATGTGTGTTTGTTACTCTTTCACGCAAAAACTACTGAATGGATTTTAATGAAACTTTACAATAATATAGCCATACATCAGAATAACATATAGGCAAGGGGTCACCAATTACTTTCATTAGGGGTCCGTTTTTTTAAATAACATGACCGTCGCGGTCCGGAAGGGTTTGATTGGCGTAAATTTATGTTACAAGTGACTGATTTTTTGGAACACAAATTTGTCGTGTATAAATTAATATTGGTAAGTATATGAACACTGTAGAACTGTAGATAGGGCAAGATTATTTTTTAATAATTATAATTAACTAGGGTATAACTTTAGGATATATCAAAAAAATGCCAAAATTGAATTTTTGAATGGTCTTTATTACAATAATTTAAAACAAAAATAATTTAAAAAAAGCACATTTCCGCACTAGGAATTTGCTATACTTTATCTTTCTATTAAAAAGAATATTATTCCGTTTGGTTTGGTATTTGAGACTAGAATCATAATTTAAGTTTTGTAAAAAGGCCGTTCCTCTTCGGGGTTTCCGATAATTTACGCAACTCAGAGTCAGAATTTAATTGTCGGTGTAGCATTGTATCAAATTTTAAATATGTATATTTATGCATTTAATCACTTATTTACTATTTAATATTAATTATTATGCATTAACTTTCTACGGCTCTGCCCATTGACAACCCGTGTTTCCAATTTATCATGTAGGATTTCAGAACCTACGTACAACGAGGTGTGTTAGATAATTCATACATTATTTTACGTAACGCAAAGCTAATAATGGCTGTTTTAAAATATGAGAGGTGTTCGCGGACCGGAACAAATTAACTCTCCGTCCGCTGCACAGTGCTTCTTAAACTGAGGCCGCGGTCTAAACTGCGTAATTACCAGGGATAGGAATAATCGTGAAATTTATATAAATATCGGATATATCAAAAAGTTGTTTTTACTTATGGAAATAGATGTTTGAATTACAGTTCAAATAACTTGTAGAGTCTGCCTTGGAGCAGGAACCAGGTAGGTGAGGACGGCTCTGTAATTACATAATATACTCGTACTACGTATCTTACAAAGTCATCAAAAAATATATTGTAAAATTCTATTTAGTTAACAACTGCCCTGAAATTTTTTTTCTGAACTTTTTTGAAATATATATATTTAAAAAAATATTATTATCATTATAAGGATGTCATTTAATATTAATAATAGGATATTTGCCGTTTCTGTGAAAAATTACCTCACGCGCTGTATAATTTATCATGATTTGTTAGGCTCTTTCTAATTTCATTATTTACAAACAGATACGGAAAACATACTTAACTGGCAGGTCACTTCCGATAAACACACTTTAAGGCCCCGCATCCGCGCTCAAAAAGAAGAAGATGGAGAGTTATGTAATTACGAACGTTAGAGGAGCATGTAATTTCGAGGAGCGAATATTTAAAGCGATAAAATCGATGTTAAAGAAACATTGTGAATTTTTTCACAACTATAACTTGTAAAATAACTGAAACAAACGTGTTTATAATAATTTTCGGAGCATATTTAGCGATTTTTTTCTATCTAGGAAATTTTATGTAATTTGCGTTTTGGCGTAGAACGTGTCTAGATATTATCTTCAAAAATAACATATATTTTTTTAAGAACTTAAAAAATTCAAATGTTTAAGGGAGATATGTAAGAAATCGGTAGAAATTCGGGTAGCGGCGGCTTATAAAGTTCACGCTTGGAGAAGATATGACTTTGCATATTTAAAATACTGGACATTGCATGATTTTATATTTGCTACCCTCATTACTGTTTATATTACATTTATGAGAAGGTTAGTGTGAAAAGTAGGGTTGGTATTTAATTGGAAAGGCTGGTTAATTTAAGACTCTTTAGGACTGGAGAATTTTTTATGAAATGACCTCTGAAAAACTTACAAGTTCTTATAATGACATTGATAAATATATTATACAAGTCCTTATAATGGTAATAATATTTGGACGATAAAAAATCATCAATAATCATCTCAAGGGCGCTATGTGCATACAGTGTCCCTAAAGCATAGCTAGCAAAGCGCAGAATGGCACATGGGATTGCATAGCGGTGCGTAATATAGCTAAAGTACCAGGAAGCCTCGGGTTTTCAGATTACGAAAATGTTTGAGGAGCACTACGCTATCATCATAATCATTATTAAAAGTGTAACATTATGTATATTTAAAAGGCATGCAGCTTTATGGCACGCGAAAACTCATTTGCCAAATCCATCAATCAACTCGCAAATTATTCCGCTATGGGACATACATTATTATAACTTTTTAAATTGCAACACGAGTGTTTCTAATAAATTGTTGACGCTCTTGTTGAAATAAACCTGCAATCTATAATTTCTAATGTCAATGGAATAGCGCAATTAGAATTTACGATTTATTGGCCATTATAGCCTTAGATTTTCCTTATTTGTGTCTACTTTTGAAGCCAATAATGTTCTCATTCATTTATTGTTATTAGAATTTCATTCTGCACATGCTTGTAGGTACCTGTAAATCTACACTTTCTTTCATAAAATTCTTTGCTGTGCCTACATATTATAATATAATAACAATTTATTGTGCGGATACGGATTATTATTTACCCCTTTTGGCTATGTTAGTTACAGTATTTAAAAAAAATCTATATTCACACATTATTTGTGTATTTAAACTAGCCTGAAAAATAATTTTTTTCAAAATATTTCTTGCGTTGTTGTTGAAGCGCATTTTACCCGGTACATTTTTTGTACTGAACATTATTATTTGAAAGTTATTTCAGAAAATTTCCATGTGCACACTCGAATGTCCGATCCTTTCATATACGTAAAGAGTTTGTATTGTAAATTGTATTTTTATGTGTTTATTTATTTTGTTGTGTTGTTGAATTTCCATTTTTATCTTTTCTTCATGCACAATGGTTTGGTTCTTTTTTTCCTCTCTGTGAATGTTTCCATTTTGTGTAGTCGCTTTCTAATGTCCGCATAGCTTTTCTTTTTCATGACATGAAATGATGCTAATTATTATAATAATACGTTCATTTTATTAAATAACTTGACTGTGTGACAATAATTTGTTGATCTTTTAATGCATTATGTCGATTCTGCTATTTCTCTGTCATACAAAGTTTAAAAAAAAAACATTGTTTGTGTTCGCTTTATAGTTATCACCCAATTTTCCCGAAGGGTTACGCCGGGAGGATGTAACGACTCACAAATCTGCATTGGGGCACACTTCTTACTTCATTCACATTCATATATTTGCTATGCATTATCCGGATTCTTTACATTACTCGATTAAAATATATTTTTTACTCTACATCAGGGTTTCCCAAACTGTGTTCCGCGGAACCCTAGGGTACCTGAACAGGGGTTCCGCGACGATTTGTCGGAAGAATTTCTTTTAATTAATATACACATATTCATATTTCAACACTACTGAAATTATTCACAAGAAATTAGTTCTTAAGTTAGGCACTAGGACTAGACCCTTTCAAGTACAGAGACTAAGCTTTATGGAAGTTTAAAGAGCTGTTATTGCAGTAAATATTCATTTTACAAACATAACAAAATCTCTGAAATTTATAACTGTGATGTGTAATAATTTGATGAGAGTCAATAATAAGAACATCTGTGCGATGTGGAAACAATAACAAAGGGGTAACGGATCTGCATGTGTTTCACGAAATTTCAGTTCCCAAGGAACCCAACCATATTTTTTTCGAAATAGACTTTACCTGAATGTACAGAAATGTAAAAATCAATCAGTCTTTCTACATCTTCGTTAGCAATTGGTCGAAATATAAACGCGCAATGTGCCGTAAATTTTGTTGAAAATTAAAAAAAAATATACATTTTTGGATTTCATCAGTTCATTCCAATCATTTTGATTTGTCTTTTTTATTTTGTCTTTTATATTTTGTTATGTGAATACCTCTCAAAAGTCCCAACTGCTACCGTTTGGAGCCAGTGAAACTACGGCAACCCCAATTGGGGTACCTAAGTTAAGATGCTGACGGTAGTGGGTAAGGAAAGGAGATGGAGAAGATGAAGATTGGGAAGTATCTGGCTATTCAGATCTGGTCACCAAACACGGCTAAAGCCATTTCAAGTAACGTTTCAATTCTGAATGGTGGTCTTGCGCCAGGGCGATACTGAGAGTATCTTCCACTCTGGAATGTGCTGCAAATATACTAAATATTATTTTTATGTGAATTAATTGTGAAATAATACAAATTAATCAAATAAAATTTATTTGCGCACTCCGGGATTCGATCTCGCGACCTTCGGATTGTGAGTCAAGTCATACACGAATGTTTGAATGAATTAAATTTTAAAGTATTTGAAGAGGTTTCCAAAGAATTTTAAGAATAGGTACTTACATAACTTGAAAACAATTCTTTTGCCATATTTTTCGAAAACTGGTAAGGACGATTCCTGGATTTGGATCCATTTTCCGTGACAGCTAAATCAGTAGGCCTTAGAACAAGTGAGTATGAAAATCTGATTTAATTAGTGACTCTTACTTGAAGCAAAAACACAAAGGTCAGCCTTTCAATGATTTCTGGGTGAGGTTGTGAGAAGAGTAGGTACCCCAATTTATCAAAACACGCTATTATTGTTTTACTTCGGTTTTTACAATCTATTTATGAGAAACGTAACCAAGCTGCAACCAAGCCAAAGTGCAGGAACAGGCTCGACGCCACATTAGATATTAGAATCCGACTTACCAATATTTTGTCTAATATCATGAAAATATGCAGTTCACGGAATCAAAATCGTCGAAAGTCATTAGGTGCTTTATTTATTTAATTTTTTTGTTTACATTCGATTTTTTATATACTAAATAAATAATATGTTTAATAATTTTTTTTTAATTTTTACTTTTAGAAATTACACATCCTAAAAATAACCTAAGGGTTCCGTTAAAATTTACGGGTTTGCGAAGTGTTACATTGCAGAAAAAGTTTGGGAAACCCTGCTCTACATGTTTTCCCGTGACTTCCCGACTTCTTTCATCCACTTGCGCTTCTTACATTCTCTTAACACTCCTTTATTTGTCAATCGCACCTCCTTACATATCCTCATTCGTAACACCCACGTATGTCTCAGGGATCTCATTTTTATAGCATTCTTTGTATTTTCGTCCTTCCTCTCCCATTTCCATGAGTTCTGTTAACAACTATACACAACTACTATACATCAGGACTTGATTAACAATCATCAGAACTCCATTAAGAACAGTTTAATATACCTAATTTTCTTTTCACTTAATCTTAACAATTTGTCTTGTTATCCTATTTTAAAACTTTTTTTGGTAATTGGCATACCGTACCGGACCAATTAGGCTTTAGCTCTTTCAAAATGACAGATTGATTGGGTTATTGATTTTAGAAATTAATTGAATTGGGAAAATATTACACACGCACTGAATTGTGGGAATGGCTTCAGGGGACTGATCTTTGAGAATAATTTATTTTGGCTTCATTTAATTCTCCCGTTAAAATGCAAATCGTGTATGCATTTAAAAGAATACACTCGTTTGGTCTTAGAATTCTAAGATTTTGCTCATTTCTTTTACGTCTGTCGTCGGTTACAAGTTAAGTAAAGTAAAGTTAAAGAACGTGATTGTGTTTTAAATGAGATGTTCATGTTAATCGCTTCTCGTGGTGTTAAGTGTATGATTGTTTTCTTATTGGCGAGATTAATATCGTCTGCATGCTTTGGCATATTACGGCTTTAGCCTGCTAAAACGCAGAGCAATTTATACGTTCCTATTTTCCTAACGTCTTTTCAGAATTTTCATATAGCACTCTAATCTTAGGAACAGGCCCTCCATTGATATGCTTGATGTAACCCTAAGTGACCAGTTTGATTTTGGCAGCCACCTCTGTTCTGGAGCTCCAAAATACCTGAAAAATACCCTCGACTCTGCGCAAAAACGGGCGGTCCGCTTAATAGATTCTCCCATCTTAACAGACGGATTGCAATCTTTAGAGCACAGGCGTCGTGTAGGAATGCTATCCTTGTTCTACCGGTATTACAATGGAAGATGCTCCGAGGAACTAGCGTCATTGATCCCTTCGGCACCGGTGCATAGTCGTGAAACACGCCAAACGCGTGCCCAACATTTGTACACGGTTGACATTTGTCACATGAGAACGGGTCGTTTCTTCGACTCGTTCTTGTGTTCTACAGCTCGGCTGTGGAATGATTTGCCGACCTCTGTGTTTCCTCCTTCCTACAACATTAGTCTCTTCAAGACCAATGTTCATTCCTTCCTCTCCTCAAAAAAACCCTTCACACAGCATCCAAGATGACATAGGCCCTGAGGGAAATTATTTTCCTTTATTTTTTGCCTCTGAGAGTAAACCAACGATTATTATTTTGTTGGCATACACCAAGAAATGTCTACTCCACTTACAGAATTGTTTATGTTTTTTTATCTACGGATAAAACATTTTCATTTCCTGGTTGGGTTTTTGTTTTGTTTAGGTATTTGATGGATACTACAATGGGAGAAGGTCTGAGAAGGAATCTTTGAAATATTATTTTATTAAATGTTTATCTTGAGATATTCCACGACAAAAACAAGTCAATTTACTCGCACCTATCGAATGCATCTCGATCTACGCTTTTCGAAAATTCCTGTCCCCTATGGCGTGCACACGATAAACAAATATTTTTTTCTTTGTCTTAATTGTTAACAGGTTTTTGGTTTTTAGGTTTTTACAGGTTTTTGGTTTCAGACAAAATCTGTAAAAGTTCTTTTTAATTACCTACACCTTGAAGCGAAATGAAGCAAGACGAAGCAAGTTGAGGCCAGAAGAAGGGGCTACTAGAAGCAAGTACTTGTAAGCAGATACTATAGTAGATTAAAGCAAGAAAATGACAGAATTTAGAAAACAACACTAAATCAAAATATTTATTCTTGCCCATCCTAGTTCGAGTATTGGCATATTAGGTTGCCATGTATAAAACTGGATTAAATTCCGCAAGAAGTCGCAAGAAACACCAAGAGCAGCCAAGAAGGAGCGAGAAGAGATAAGAAGAAGCAAGAAGAGACAAGAAAAGACTCGAAGAAACACTAAGATACAAGAAAAGGTGAAAAATCAATAGAAGGTACAATAAAAAAAGGCGAGTTAAGAAGAGCCAATAATAATAATAATTGGATAATTTGTTGAGCGCCATTTTTGTGAAAAATCACCTCAAGGGCGCTTTACAATTCATTATTAATTCAAAGGCTCTATCTAATTCTATTATTTACAAATATTAGAAGATAAGAGACAAGAGGTAGTAAGCAAAACCGGAAAGCGAAGAGAAGATCCAAGAAGAGCCAAAAAGAGACAAGAACATTCAAGACGAAACAAGAAAAGATGAGAATATTAGAGAAGAGATAATCGGAGACAAGACAAGCTGAGACAAAAAGAGATAAGAAGATTAGAAGATATAAGAAGTGACGAGAACATCCAAGAAGAAGCAAGAAGAGTCAAGAGAGACAATAATACACAAGAAGCTGCAAGGAGAGTCGAGAAGAGCCGAGAAGAGGCGAAAAGATCTCAAGAAACAAGAAGAAGTCAGAAGAGTCAGGAAGGGACAAGTAAAGCAAGGAAGAGATAAGAAGAGCTAGGCAGGGCCGAGCAGAGCCAAGAAGAATCTAGAAGATCCAAGAAGAGGTGAGAAGATAAAAGAAGAGACAAGAAGATACTAGAAGATCCTAGAAAAACCAAGAAGAGACAAGAAAATCCTAGAAGAACAAAGAAGAGGCAAGAACAGCCGAAGAGATAAGAAAAGACTAGAAGATCCGAGGAAAAACCAAGAAGAACCTAGAAGAGGCAAGAACAGTCAAGGAGGGGCGAGAGGATCTGGGAAGAGGTAAGAAGAACCAAGAAGAGACGATAAGATCCCAGAAGAGACAAAAAGAAATTTGAAAAGCCACGAATAGCCACGAAGAACTGAGAAGAGCCGAGATGAGAAGGGAAGAATCAAGAAGAGGCAAGAAGAGGCAAGAAGAGCCAAGAAGATCCACGAAGAGCCAAGAAAAGGCAAGAAGAAGGAAGATACAAACAAAAATAAAGTATTACGCTCAATCCATTCCTTTATTCCTGACCATCCTAAATTCCAATATTGGCTTATTAGGTTGCCATGTATACCGGTCGATTTAACTCCAACCTCCTTCCCATCCGCAGAGCATGTGTTCCACCTAACAAAACAGTGCCCACTGGTGTACCGGTCTCACCGGGACAGGAGTGCTCCTGGCTGGGGTGGTACAATCGTATCATATCATTAACATCGTTTCCCCCAGCGGTAGGCAGAAAGAATTATTACGTAATTCGCATTCACATATCGTTTCGTACTATACTTTTTATATTACCCAATTTTTAAGTATTTGATTCACTTGGCCGTGCCATGTCTTCTAAAAAGAAAAAAAATATTAAAAAAAGAACT
Organism: Limnephilus rhombicus; assembly: GCA_929108145.2. Lineage (NCBI taxonomy): Eukaryota > Metazoa > Arthropoda > Insecta > Trichoptera > Limnephilidae > Limnephilus > Limnephilus rhombicus. The sequence goes on from OV815276.1 coordinate 58,531,032, forward strand.
AACAATTGTTGGCGCTAAGTTTGAACCTGAAAAAATATGCTAAGGGATGTTTTCTAATATTTTAAACCGTTTGCGTTTTATATTTTGTGTTTCGAATAAATTGTGATGGAAAAAATCTCTCATGTAAACCGAGCTTTATGAGGGAATTAAGCGAGTCACTAGTTTTAGTCTTGACTCGAGTCCTGTCAGATACGTCAATGTCAAGTGACTTCCATTGCGAAGCAATAATAACATAACATGAGCGATTAACTGCGGCCGGCCCCAAGCCCGAAGCCCGAAGCCCGAAGCACGAAGCCCGGGCCTTCTTTGATGGAAAATCCCCGTCAAACGTAACTAATCTCCTCGAGTCGCGGAACGTTTTGTCATGCAAACTGCTCTTCGTCTCTTGCCTCGTCTCATCTGCGGCATTCTGAGTGCGATGTTTTAATGCCATTATTCCGGTAATGTGCATGCAGACTACAGACGTCGCGTTGGCATCTTTACATCTCTAGCATCTTGCACAGATCGTACAGCTTGACATGGTTAACTTTACAGGATGCCAACAGAGGAACGCCGTGTTTTTTATTGTGCTGCTGTTTATATAATATCGACACTGAAAATTTAAAATGCAGTAAAGGACAAAATGTTAATTGTTCAGGAGGGTGAAAAGAAAATTGGTTTTTCTTCAAAAAATCCTATCTCCTGTTTTGTAGATCTATAATTTTTTTTTTCCATCAAATAAACATTGAATTGATCTTTCAGAATATTTAACATTTTAATAAAAATGTCTTTAATAACAGAATTTGTGTCCTTTACTGCATCCGTTTTTAGCCTTTGAAAATGAATAAGCTAAGGACATTCAAAAGTCTTGTGAGCTTTCATTACTGTCATCGTCTCTTTTCCACGCACGCCAGCGTAATACAAGAGAGTTTGAGTAAAGTCAAATTTAAATAAAGACAAAATTTAAATAATGTCACATCACAAAGTATCTGCTTCATATAAACAAATTCTTTTTTATTGTCGAACGCTAAGGAATGATTAATTTAAAAAAAAATAGGACAATTTATTTGATCTATTCATAAAAGCATTTTCGGTACAATAACAAGAAAACTTGTGTACTTTGAGAAAATGTTTTTCCGCCACGGGACCAGTTTGGGACGTATTCGTTCGCTTCGAAGTACGTAATCTTACTTTTCATTACTTCTGGTAAAATATTCTCAACTATCAACATTCTTTCATGAAAAGATAGTATAATCTCATATCCTTGTCTAAGCGATTTGCAAAAATTTTCAGAATATGTCCAATAAGACTAACTCTAGGAATTTTTGGTTTCTCCGCAACTGTCTGCAAAGTTAACCGTGTCGGGCTGTGATAATTTGTTCACTTAGTTAACCAGGAATACCGCAGATAGCTAATGCATAATGCTGAATAGAACCGTATTACGTTGAATGAAACCCAATTAAAATAATAACTAATAACATAACGAATGGCAAGAGTCCACGAGTCATGCAATATTAATGAGAGAAACTTGAAAATGTTTCGGTGCTTTATTTTATTGGGTGCTTGCTGCTTACACCTATTTAGCGTAGTTATACTTAATTGCATGTTCAAGTAATCCAGAAGCATTCATTAAGTCATTTTATTGTCTTATGCTTCATTTTACGAACTTTACGTGAATTACTTTTTATTTTTTAATTGGTTTCTTATTCGAATTTATTTTTATCGTTTTCTGAAATTAATCAAATATTTTATCCAAACTCCCGTTTATAGAGCGCGCGCCGTAATGGACTTATGAAATTTTGCATCTTCACTAGGAACATTCAATTCCTCGTGTATGTGCACAATATGATACAAAATTTCACAGCATTGACATTTTTAGTAATAACTTAAAGAAATATCGATATGAAATAACCGTACGATCGATTATTAATATGAGAGTATGGAATGTATCGGGAGCATCTCCTATCTTTTCCTATATTCCTCTTCCTCTCCCGTTCTTGTAACTCAAAATTAATTATAAGATATTAAAACTTCATTTCCAATGTACTTTAACGAAAGAAACTTCTGTGGCTTGATTTCAGCTCACTTGTTCACATCTATTATCGTTGTATATCATGTAAAAGCTGTTTGTTTCTTACAAATAAATATACATATGTATGTGGGTATTAAGACTTTTTATGTATAAACATAAATAAAATTTTTTGTATTGTGAATTTACAATTTGAAAATATGAATTATAATTTTATTAAGTGTTTAGAGATCAAATTTACTCTGAACTGTGGCATACTATCAGAATTCAAACGTCCAAAAAGGTTGAAATATTAAATGTTGTTTTTATAGTGTAGTAGGTTCCTAAGGTTTGTTCAGGTCTTGAAGGCGGATGCGTCTATCCATCATTCGCGTGGAGGGCCGGTTGGTGAGACCATTTGACCTCTCCAGCCGGACCCTCTTATTCCTTCCTCCACAACATCGCCAGAGATGACCTCTAGGGTGGAGTTAATGTAAAACAATCATGTTGCTTATGGGACAGCAGTGAGAAACGCAACTGGATATAACCTACTATACTCCCTATTAATTCTCGTGGCAGGAAGACTGCCCTGATGATAACCAACCTCAGATAAGAGAGGGGATCAGAAAAAGAAGAATAATGAATGTTAGTACTAGTGTTTTACTGGCTGTTTTTTTCAAAGATTTACACTATCAAACGTTTTACTACTTAACTCAAAACACCTAATTTTTTTTACTTATTTTAATATCATGACTCGTCTTTTCATCGGATGTCATTGAACTCAATCACCGACTCGTGTATTAAGTATTAGTAATATTGTAATTTATTATCCGCAGACTTGAATTATTTCTTCATTAAGCGTATGAATTTCGAATACAAACACCCGAAGAAGATACGTGAATTGTGTTAATAATAAAGGCAGTTTCGCAATGTTCGCGCGGAATCGGCCGATTGTGTACTTGACACTGCAATTCCCTGGCAGGAGCGTTTACATTCCGCCAATGAACTTGCTTTACGAGTGCCAAAAGTCCACCTCAAAACCGTGAATAATCCTCGGATTGCGCCTCAGTATGGCGTGTTTTTAAACCAATACCGCAATGGCCCGTATTCGCAACAATCTCAACTCGCAGGTTACATTTACAATCTAGGTCGGTATTGCTTTGTTTCCATTACTTTATGTACGCAGCACAATTTTCTGATACCTAAAGTTGCCATTTTACAAAGTGATGCGATTTTATTACAAATTTAAATAAACTATAATTACTTATTACACGTCCTCGTCCGATTTTTAACACATTTTTTGAAAAATATGGTGTTTTTTTTTTGTCAATTTGGTGGAAACGACAGCGACGTTGCGAGCTAAAAACTGTTGGCTTGGCCTAGAAATTCCTCGTCTGTGCAAATTTCAGTACTGCTAGAACACCGTTCGTGAATTTTTAAGTGAAATGATTCGTGTTTTTATTTTTAATATGAACACGTTTTCATGTCTTATAATACTTATTTTAATTTCCTTGCACGTTCTGGCGTGTTTTCAGTGATGATTACGTCCGCGTAATATTAACGTAACATTTGCAACGAAATACCGCTAGCGGTTGCTTCGTTCCGTTTGCGGTTTCTTCGTTCGTTTTCCAAAATTCATGGCTAGGCTCGCATCTCGGTTCACAAATGTATAAGCAACATTAGACTTGAAATTCCAAATCTGAGGTTCTGTGTTTGCGTATTTAGCATTCTCGAATGGCGGCTATGACGTCATTGCAGAATTAGTCTCTTTGAGATTTGGCAGGTACTTAGGCTCTCACAATAGTTACATTATGTTTTGGTAGCTGAACAGATTATTATAATAATTAATGGGGAATACCAAAATAGAACTTCATTTATTTTGATGACTGCTTGATTTATTTTTGCACAAGTTGTCGGGTTCATCATCGGAAATAAAATTAAATCATCGGAATATTTCATTATGTAATTAATGTTAATAGATTGGGTAGTGGGAGTCCGAATTCGGATCCGAAGTAGTGGAGGCGCATCCTCAAAATAGGTAGACAAGGATCAGCAACTGATTAAGAAGTTCTTCATCGAATGGCCAAAAAATGCGATGTTGTATTTGACGAAATAATAATAGATATCCTCAAATACCCTGAATCACATCACGATGAGAGACACAAAGATTGATAATCCAGGGAAAAATTGTTCGACGTAACCGAGGAAGTCTTGTGATTGGCATTACTATTTTGTGCAGTTCCTCTGAGTTGTTCCGGCTGAGTTGTCTGCAGGGTGAAGATTGCACATGGATAAAATGAATACTGTTATATGTATGTATTTATTTATTGACGCCCTATTGGGCTTTTATATATCAAATACAAATTTCATTTATAACAACAGTATAACATAAATAAAAAAGATTACAAAATATACAAATAAAGCAACTCAATGTAAAAAAATAGGAATACCTACATTTAATGCTATTTCCACATGGATGACTTTAGAGAACTCGTAGGTATAACAATTCATATACCTACGAGCAACAAAAGCATTAAAAATAATCAAAACTCATTAATTCTTACTTAATTACTCGTTGTATGCATTTGATAAAACTATATGACTAAAACTATATGGCTTATAAAACCTTCTATGTAAGCATTGATTTTAAAGTTAGTTATAAAGTGTATTACCATTTTATATTATAAAATCTTTACTTTGGCGATTTTCAGTTGTTAAAATTCAATCTTGCCAAGAATTCTAGAAACAGTTTTGAAGTTAATGGCACGTATTGCTTATTTACAGTGGCACAGTTGAATGTAGCGTGTTTACGTGCGCTTTATAGGTGCGCTTACATCTATGTGCTTACATCTGTGCATCTCGAATTATATCGGGCGTAGGAAGTTGACCCAATTCTCGACAATTTTACTTGAACTTTATGTTGATAGACCCAAATCTAAATCTTGCTTTTTCATGCTTAATGAAATACGACAAGTTCTATCCATTTTATCAACTTTAAACTGCGTACTTTGTATTTTAAGCAGGATGGCAAAACCCAAATTACGATATTGATTTGTCTAGACATTATTATTTAGATGTTGGATGTTATGAAACGTAATATTACAATGTCGAATTTTAAAACGAAACAAAGTTTGTCGGGTTGTAAACTTATCCAAGTTCTATTCGGTCCTTTTTTAAAAAAACTTAATCAAGTCAAAAAGTTCATATTTATAGCCAACACAGCACCGTTATTGATTTTTTTTTATCACAATAACTTAATATCGTATCATCGTGGCGCTCTGTGCGTTACAAAGTCTTGTCCTATAAAATATTTTATTTGCGTATGATTCCGTTTTTTAACCACAACATTATTACATGGTTTGTGCTTGTAAATTATCATAAATAATCACAAACGTCTGCAGTTATGTGTTTGATTTCCGTTTATTTTGCACCTTTGATAACTTTATCGCCAATAAAATAAATGTTGACATGAAATATAAACGATGATTGCACGTAAGATGAATTCAACCGGCATACTTTGATCACCATCTTGCCTTATTATATATAACTTTTACTTGCTTTCAAAGTAAAGGGATGTCAACGTCGCTATAAATGACAGCAATTTACTTATTGATTGTTTTCTCAATTACCCAAAACTGATCAAACCAGCGCATGTAATTAGATCGTAAAAAATAACCTTCTCACACATTGCAGAAAATACCGCAAAAATAATGGAATCTTGTTTGTACTTAAACATGAAATCTGAGTCGACATTTAAAAAGTTCGAAGCACTTTGTGAAATTGCTTGAAAGTTAAGTGCCCGTGCAGTTGGTTCCCACATATTTTTAAGCACGTTCGAGTTCTGCACTGCGATAGTAAAACTGTAGAGGAACGACACAGAGGTGCAATATACACACTATAACATAAGCCAGTAATCCAAGATGTGGAGAATTATTCACGTTATACATTGGAAGTTTCCGTGTTAAGTAAAGTAGTTACCTAACATGCATTCACCTCTACAGTTGTGGTTACATAGTATCAAGAACCAGGTCTTAAAAGTCACTTTTTATTACTATGGTACTACGTTAATCTAAATTGCACGCTGTTTTCTCGCAGATACGAGAAATAAATATCCCAAATCTGCACCGTGCCATAAAATCCTTACTTCCTTTTCATATTATACCCGTTTATTCCGACTCTCATTTTTTACTCGAGATTATCTTAGCATTAATGACAGATAATTGCCCCAAAAGCGACAGCGTTCTTACTTTGCGAATCTGTTCCTGGTGACTAATGACAATTTATCTACAGTTTTTTCGTCTCCGGCTCTAAAATAGTGTTCTGCGGAACCAACATAAAGGTTTCTGCAGTTAGTGGCCTGTAGAGCTTAAATTTAAGTGATTTTTCTTCAGGGACCAGTTGGCGAACTTAAATAATCGGCTATCGAACTGGGCGGGGCCTGTTTGTAATCGCTAATCGTAATCGTAAGCCTGCAAACGAAGGGCGTCCTTTTGGTTTTTATGATTGGCATTTATATAGCTTAAACTTACAAGATACGAGTACACAATGTAAGATACTAATTACAAGTAGGTGTTACACGTAATGGTTTTCGATTTGTTACACAATCTCCGGGGCTGGACGGTAAGCTCATAAACGCAGTGACCGTTGTTTTACGTGCTCGTCATTTTTGCGATGGCTGATTTTCGTGAACAGCACGCGGTCGTGAACTTTTGAAAAACTGGCACGGAAACAATTGAAATATTACAAACGGCATACGAGCATGGGGGAAACTCAAATTTGAGTACCACAAATGTTTTTGGTTCTCAAATAGAGAACAAACTCTGAATGGATGACTCCTCTCACATCAAAAAACAAGTTAGCATTGTCTTGATGTTTGATTTCACTTGACGAGCCTTTTTAGAGTGAGGCGAATTTGGATTGGATTTGGACCTTCCATTGCATTCTTTCAGTCCTTTCCGTAGCACCATGATTCGTCCTTGGATAAAATTTTTGGGTCATTGCGGAACTCTGTTCATGAAAATCGGCCATCACAAAAGTGACGAGCACACAAAAACAACTGTCACCAAAAATTCACACCAGCCGAAAGGACGACTTCTCCAGCGCCTCGTTTGGCATACTGGCTACTGGCTACTGGCTACTGGTAACGCCCCCTTCAACTTCACTTCTGTTTCTTTTGGGTACCCACTCTTACGTTTTCAGTATCTGTTTGTAATCAATAAAATTATATCCTAGGAACTCATAACAAATTGTACAGCGCCCTTGAGGTGATTTTCGGTAAAAACGGCGCTTTTGTCCAATTATTATTATCCTTATCATTTTATTTGTATTTATTTTTTAGCCCGTATCAGAAAAAATAATGGTCACATTAAAGAAATAAGTTTTACTGGCCCAACTACATAGAATAAAGAATAACACTATGCCCGACTATATTATTATGTTTTGATATTTTTTTTGTTTGTTTTCAAAGCCAATCGAATTTCTTGTGAAATATCCAAGGTTTTAATTTTGATTTAGCCACCACATGCAGAGACACCTTCACAAGGTCTTTTATCTATTGTGCATTAGTTCCGTTTCATTTTTGATTAACAATACATTTCAATATGAATAAAACACCTTGAATCGTAAACAAGTTTTAAAACATATTTTTGTTGAACACCACACAAGTGTTCTCCTGCCCGGAGCCAGTGTGACTATGACACCAACAAATAAGAATTTTTTGGAGCGGGCTCTTTTGTAATGTATATTTTATTGCGCATCTCATATTACTATTGTCTTCGTTATCTCCACACACCAGTGGTGATGGAACCCCTTTCATTGTTGTGCTTGTTTTTTTAGGTTTTTATATCACAGTATAGCTTATATTAAGACTGTCAACATTGGTGGTCTTTGTCTCTTGCTCGACGTTTGAAGCGATATTAAATTTCCAACAAATGCTTTAACGATATTTTCATACACATTGTGTAATCATTTCGTAAATTATTTTGTTTTTCGTTTGTTCTTTGTAAGTCTTTGGTTGTTATTAACAATTGTTATGTGTTTAAGAAATCGATCATTTAAATAACAAACCACCAGTGTTGTTGTGAAGAATAAACCTTAGGAATATTTACAAAAAATTCAAATATATGAAATTAAATCGAATCCTTGAGCTTTCTCGTTATTATTCGTGGTAGTTTCACTGATTTCGGGAAACTCTTTCAAGCCTCTCACATAAAAAAATAATAAACATACAAATGTCAGTCAAAAGGTTAGGTTCACCTTTCCACCGACGACGTTTAATACGATAATGCGTCCTGTGCCTTCCGAATGTTAACATTTCCAAAGCAAACTTGGCCGTGCGGGGCGGGGGTAATAGAATTAATGGCACATTTCTTTACATCGCCTGTCAGCTGTGTTTGGTAGGCAATGATTGATCCGACTGATTTCTGTACTCCTGATATCGGAATATATTATTATGGTGGGCCGGTTTTGTTGTTGTATTTACGTCATGAAAAATTATGATGTAAATAAATAGGAGAGAGACGGATATTCTGAACATTTGCACATAATACGCCATCTATTACGGCTGTGACTTAACGTTAATGAAATCAAACTATCGATTTACATGGCTAATTAACACACCTCTGAATTGTCCGGAAAGGTAATTTATAATATCTAGTAATTAATTAATCCTTATTCAATTTTTTTTTTAAATCTGCAGACAACATGGAGGGGTCTGATGATTGAAATAGTGACCGGACAACTCAACAACATATCTACAACTTCATCACCTCCTTAAAAGTGATGAATAATTTTTAAAAAAATGGTTAATCAGGTTACGTTGGGTTGGGTTACGGACTATTTTTTTTTCATAACTATTAATGCATTTTCAAAGGGGTGTTGAAATGCCATATTGTTGAGTTGTTGTGGAACCGATTGAAATTACGTTGCAATCTGAAAATGTTTTCCGATCAGAAAAATTTTTGCTCACCGTTCCAGATCTTTTGCTCCATCTTTCAGCTCACTGATTTTCTGCGTTGTAGTTACGGCTGAGACTGCAACTAAACGGCGTATGATGTGCGGAAAAGAATGCCGCTAATTTTTACCTTTAGCAATTATTGCAGACAATAATGACAATGATCATAACAAGGTAATGTGGAATGCAACCCCAAGATACATAGATGTCATAATCCAATCAGCAGCAGCTTGCATTTGTCTAGATTACCTGCTTTAACAGTATAGCTAGACCGGGCTGTGCTAGTGAAACCGAATCCCGTCAGGTACTGGCTAGTGAGTGGCTCGGCCGGTAAGAGTGTGTTTCACGGCCAGGTGATCCGAGGCAAGTACAAATAGCGGTCAAGTTTCCCCGAGATAAATAATCACTGATCAGTATCACTCTTCGTGACACATACTTCAATCTGTCTACTATTTGCTACTTCTTCCTCAACACGCAGCGGCCAGGAAACCAGAAAATCTAACGAGTCTACTAAGTCTACTTGTACTTGCGGCCGGCTGAGGTGGGATTGGACATCTTGGAGTGTATGTAATCAACGGTGACACCTTAATCTATTACGTTTATAATTTTACAGTTTACTAGCTGGGGTACGCGGCTCGCTCAGGGAGTTGATATGAGATTAACTGACGTACGAACCCACGACGGATATTGCTTTATATACCCCTACCAATGTGTAGCCCCATCCATACAAAAAAGGCCTCGAATGGTCCACATGTTCCAGAACATTCCACAACATTCGAGAGTGTTCTGGAAGGTTCCACAATGATGTTCCCCCTTCCCTATTCCCGAAAATTCCAGAATGTTCGGGATGTTCTGAAATGTTGTGGAATACTCTCGAGTGTTCTGGACTGTTCTAGAAATTTCTAGAGGCTGAAACTTCCAGCCCTTGTGTCTTCAAAAGCATGCCCTTCAGGTAAAAACGGGAACCTTCTTCATGGATGGGGGATAGAGGGCTACCACACCATATAACTCCGTTGATCGTACCTGGACTCGTTTCTGAGTTTTAGCGGGACCCACACTTTTGTACTTACACTTTTTTTATAATATATATTGATTACTAACTACCTACTGAATTATTCAGGCGTTCATTCGAAAAGAAAATAAATTATTAAAGTTTGAATTAAATCACGTTTGAATTTTAAAGAAATAAGTTAAACGATGTTACAAATTCTTAGATATTTTTTTTAAAAGAAAGACAAACATTCCCGACTTACGAATAACCTGACAATATTTGAAAATCTCCTAGTACCACCACAGTAAGCCGCAAATGTTGCTTGAATCGTGATGAACGACTCAGCCAGCTGAGGAATCGAACACGGAACGTCTGGGTGGGACCCAAACGCGATGCCCACTCAACCACTGACCGGTCAATAATTAAGAAGTGTTGTCTGTATGTTCCTGTCAAATACCAGATTTATTTCGGCTTTCGAACCTGCAGGACCAACCTCTCAACGATCATGCCGATTAGAAGAACTGTGTCTTTTTTGACAGTTTAGGGCAGTTTTCTTTCCTTGAAAGTTGGCATTGTCTCTGAAGGTATTATGTAAAACCTTCATTTCCACTTGTTTTATTAATTAAACTAGCGTTATTATAGATCCAACTTTCAAAAAGAAAACTGTAATAATTTTCTGTTACAATGTTATATTATTAATAATAATAATTGGATAATTTATAAAGCGCCGTTTTTGTGAAAAATCACCTCAAGGGTGCTGTACAATTTATTAGGAATGCTTAGGTTCTAACTAATTTTACTATTTACTATTTACGATGAATTAAAGTTTTTAATGGTATAATGGACTTCCATCACGAATAATTAACAGTTACAAAATTAGAAATATTGCTGATAATCTTGCTATTGGCTAAATTAGTGGCCAGTTTGAAGATATTATAATTAATATCTATTGCAATGGCGCATGCACAGAGGAATACATTAATCGATGTTATGAATTAAGTAATTTTACCATTAGCACAACCTTTATCCGTGTAAAAGGTTTTATGGGAGTTTACATCGAATGTATAATTAAAATACACATGTGCATTGTGTAATATTGCAGACGACGGTCGGAGGCAGGTTGCACTTTTTTCCGTAGCTATCGCCCCAAGTGCATAACAGTTAAGTGCAACCACTTGTGAACCCGTTGTGCAGTCTCCGCGCAGTGCAGCAGTACAGCCAACCCACATAATACGTTATTATTATGAACACCACGCACAAACAGCGTTGCCGACCATCGGGCATCGGGCTATAACTGGATTACGTCTGATTTATCGCCGGTTGTGCAATGGAAATTGACCCACTCGAGTAGTCCGAATGCAGACTGCAGTTCTGCCCAGAACAACTATAGAATCCTCTGTTGCAGCTCACACTTAGAACAACTAACGTAACAAGACTGCAATCATTTTCGTTTCCGTACGACTAACAACAAAAGTAATGTATCAAGTGAATGTAATAACCACTGTGTCTTGCAAATTGTACCCTTAACTACATGCGCAACAAATTAGTGCCACCTTCTGTTTCCACAGCAATTTACTAACTAGTATATTCATTAAGTTATCTTGACTAATGCATGTTGTATAGGTAACTAGAAGTTTAATTCGAGATTGCTTATTTTGCAAAGTTTCTTCTTACACTTGGTACTTCCACTTTGAGTAATTGATTTAGTAATCATTGCTTTAACTACTATAATAAATTTTAAACTTGTTTTAAATAGCAATTCGAATATTTTTTATCTGGTTTCATTTAGTTATATTTAGCAAAAAACCCATCAATTCCGCATGAAAATAATTCATAATGTTCAGATAAATTGCCTTTTTTAAAGTGTTTTTCAGACGTTTTCCTTATCTCCATAAATCAGCTGGTTTTTATTTCCAATCCTCTTTGTGAAACGATTAGCTTTATCGAGCAGTTTAGTATTCAATAGGTAGAGGTTTAGTCGATACTTCACGCGGGTAGTCGTTGAATCTGCATCCATAAAAAGAGCTTTATTGTTTTTTCTTACTACTGATGCTATAATGTTAAATGGTAATGCGCTATAACATTTTTATACCTTTGTGTCAGTTGACTTCACCACTCTTCTGAAACCATTAAAAAGTAGACAAAGAATGAAATGTTTTCACAATTGAGGGATGTTAAAAATGCTTGGAATATCTTTAATATCTTCGTTCTTAAGATTCTAATTGTCGCATAAAATGTATAATTTTGTAATAAGTATTTTTTTTTCGAACGATCTAAAACCGCAAATTCCCTTAACGGTTTATATTTTTTTTATGGTATTTAATTTTTTTTTACATGTTTATTATTATACGACACTGTCCTCCATGCTGAAAGTTCTCCTGTATTGTGGAGGATAATTTACAAGGGTAAATTATTATGACGTAGATTCCGCTACTGGCCGCTACCTACATCTGTCATCGTGGCCCGTCCGCTTAGAAACGTAGACCTGTATGACGTCACAAGTCACAACCGTTTTCCGCACGAACGTAACATTTTGGCGGCAATTCAAAATACGCATAATTCAAATCGTTGTATCAAAATTTATTCATCAACACAAAAGTAAAATAAAATGAAAAAAACTGATACCCTTCCCTATTTACTAATCAAAATGTTAAGGTAATAATATTATTATTTTGTATACCTTCATTATTTTATCTACTGTGACGTAAGGTTCTCAAGTGGTCATTCTTGTTTACTGGCCAAGGTTATCAAAGTCCTGGATAGAATATCCACCACTCTTCTGTGAGTCGACCCTTACTTTCTCTGAAGCAAACCAAAAAATCTGCGGTAATTATTTACTCGAAATTTGACATCTTGACTGTTTTTGACAGAATCAGTCCCTATTCGAAATTCTCCATAGAAGGATCTTACTATGTTCTGTATAAGCGTAATGTATAAACGTAACCAATAAAAACACATAGCTTAATTTATGCTCACTTACACTCAACAACAATGTAAATCTGCTAAATTGTACAATAGTGTTAAAACAGTTGGTGTTATAGTTTATAGCTGTTATTTATTACTAAGAAAAAATAAATATGGTATTTTGTTGGAAACCCGTTTATTACCGAAGACGTACAATTTGACTGCTTACATTGTGTTAATGATATGAATCCGAGTGTGGGATCTAAACTGCGTTATATTTCACACATAACACAAATGCTGCCAGTGATTGAGTGATTTTCTGTTATCATGTTTCCGCGTTTTGGGTTTCAGACATTCTAGATAAATCATAGAGTCCCATAACAGAGTCGATAACAACGACACTCTGGATCTTTCATAGTAACTGCGGTTGTTAAATAATTATGGTCAACTAAAACAACCCTATTATTGACAAACGGGCAGATTAATCACAAAATAGTGATTTTAACTTGTATTGCTGTTGGCAAATTACCTAGGCCAGAAATGAATATGTTTTTTAATAATAAATCAGAGGATAAAAGCCATGAATAGAAATAGCATAGCCTTGTATTTACACGGAGTGTTCTAATAAGGGCTTCATGGTTTGTTTTAATAAAAATCTTTTTACGTCAACGTAAATTTGTACCTCTAGATAAAAAAATATACGTTTAACGCATAAACGTTCAAACGACCAGATTGAGTGTTCTGGCAACGTTCAAAATATTTCTCATTTTTACATTATTTTTATAAAGCATTTTTTTACTAAACTACAAAATAACTAGGTGATCCAATTCGTAAAATTCTAACGAAATCTCGCAATCCTTACGCGGACGGCGATAAGGGTCGCGAAAAAACATCGCCGTAATACTAGTTTTGTTTTATTTGATGAAATTCAGTTCGTTTAAATTTGGATGTCTATGGTTCGTAAGTAAGAGATTTTACACTTCAAAGCATTTTTATAGGACTTATTTATTTTAGGCTTATAAAAATAATTTTCAAAAAATATTCTCGATGAAAGCAAAAATCGATTCTACTCACAGTATCAGTAAATTATCAATAATAATTCTAGGCCATCAAACTTTCCAACCAAAAACTGTTGATTTTGCATTGCATCGGTTTGACCGTTGATAAATATCTTAAAATACTCCACCATCGTATCTGGATTTAAATAAAACATTTCTCTCTAACCATAATAATAAAATCTAATCGTAAAATCTGTAGGCTGACAATATTATTGATTGGATAATCGCAAAATTTCATGCTAGATTTAAATTTTATCAATCATTCGTGTAATTCAACAGAAAAAAAATACCCTCTGTTCCATGGTGTAAATCCATAACCGATGTTATTACCGAGTATAAATGACAGCTGTCAAATTAATATGAGCGCACTATCTCTATCGAAATCTCGAATGGCGCGCAATTCAAATCTTTAATCTCTTATTGGAACACCTTAGAGTGAGCGTTGGTTGGTGATGGGGTTGTGGGAGGGGGTGGGGGGAGGAGGCTGGTGGCCAATGACGTGGGTTCAATTAAAAGCGGTTAATTAGTTTAACACCGGGGGATTTACTCTCACGACGTTACGTGGATCCCTGCCGGCATTGTCTTGCATCTTGGAGAATTCGAGGAACGCCACAAATTTCTCTGGAAATTTAATCCAAACGCTTCTTTTTGATTCTGATCAATTTATTTTAAATATTTTTAAACCCCACTGGTGTCCTGGACAGTAACATTATATTTAAAATTCAACCCAGTTTTTTTATAATTGATATTTTTGCTGTATTACATCGTCTTCCCAGGGTGACAGGACGAAAGCACAACTGATAGGGAATCTTGTGAGATGAAAATATAAATATCGGGAAGGTTGGGCAGTACCTGACTTTTCCGATTCAGTTACTAAAGCTGAAGCCATTTCAAGCAAGGTTTTGATTCTTAGAAATAGCGTTACTGGAATTGTTACGTTAAAGTACATATAGAATTAGCAGAGCAAGGATTGGTAATACTAGCCTAGTCAGATAAAATTTCGATTTTAAATCGTGACATAATATAAGTATAAATATATTTTTTAATTAAATTTCTTGTACATTATAAACTTGTATAAATTTGATACCAACATACTAGCACAGATGAGGAGATATTCTTTCAAGAATTAAGAGAATCCCTCACCAGAGCGTTCCCGAAGTGTAAATGCTTTTGTGTATGTGAAAACGAATTTCAATATAATACATGCCGTCGGGGTTTGGTTTTGAACCCTCGAATCGCAGACCGATAAGCTCTTCTCGCTATGTCACGATGCTCTTCCTTTGTTTGAGAATAATTCATTTAAAAATCAATTGAATTTTCCTTCGAAGGGTTTTCTCATTATAATAATTCCCTAGAGCGTCAAAGGAAAACCACGACGTTGCATGATTTCTTGTAATGTTCTAACGTTGCTGTTACAAAATACGTTTAGCGTAAGTGCAACTCATCGGTGTGAATTGTCCAAAACTTTCATTGAAACAAAGGGATTTCATTGTTATACGACCACAAAGAGGGAAAACATTTAAATCGTTATAATTTTCACGTTGATGCACCACATCGTGTAAAATTCGGGACTAGGCCGCTAACAATAACACTCCTTGCGTAGATGGCTACAAGGTTTAAATTCACGTATAACACCAGCCGCCTGTAAGATTTATTCTCGAAAAAAAAACATCGCCAAAAAGCGTCTTTTATTTTATTTCGCACAAATATTCAATTGTTTTAATTGTTTTACGATCATTTTCTAAAGAATTAAAATTTCCCCGTTATACAATAAAACCATTACCGAAAATGTGGGTTCGTAACTAAGAGAACTGAACTTTAAAGTAGTTTTGAACTTTAAAGTAGTTTTTATAAGCATTATGTATTTTTTTTCCGGGCTTATAAAAAAGCAAACATGTGTTTTACTCGCTGTGTTTTATTAAAGCATCTAAAATTTTTCTAATTGATCTAATTTTCAAACCAAAATTCCATGATTTTGCATTGCTTAGTAGTGCAGCACCTTCCCGCATTTCTACCGATTTATTACATATTTTTCTTAAAAGTTTTTTTCTAGCTCTTAAAAATAAATATGTTATTCTTGGAGATAATATCTATACATTCTTCACGCCGAAACGGCAGTTATATGAAATTAACACGTTTTTTCCAGTTATTTTACAAGTTATGTATGAGTATATGCACAATTCGCAGTGTTTCTTTAAATACTATTTTAGACAACCCCACGAGATTTTTTCTCTATTTTAAACGAGTCGTATTTATATTACGAGATTTTACGTTTTATTACATTTTATTTTTTAACGAGACATAACACAAGAACGTGCAAAGAAATCAGGCTTCAAAAAAAGGACAAGGAGTATACGCAGAACAGTTTACTGTACAAAGGGATGAAGTTATATAACAAGCTACCAGAAACTTTAAAGTCCACACCAATTGGAAAGTTCAAGGCGTATTGTAGGAGCTATATAAAATTACATAAAATTTAGTTTGCAATATGAAATATTATAATTAATTAGAAATTTGTAAACTTAAATGTACAAATTACTAAAATAAAATTAATAAATAAACAATAAACATTTTCACAATTTTCGCGTAAATATTATCGTTTTTAAAATTAGTGCGCTCTCTCTAACATTCGTATTTACATATCACTCCATCTTCTTCTTTTTCTTCATTATACCTTAATATATCTTAACAATGATTTTAAGAGTTTTGCAATTATTATCTGTTTTATGATGCAAAATAAAGTCTGCAAAAGACATTTTTCTATTAGTACATTATTCAAAACAGTATTTTGAATCATAATATTCGAAACAATTTCTATGCGTAGTAATAATGCTCAAAACACGTTCGTTGAATATTGTGTTGTATCCGTACCGTCGCGTTTTAACCGGGATTTACATAATGCAGATTTACTTAAGCCACATTCAGACAAGAGAAAATTCGTCGCTGAAACTAAACTTGTACTTTGGAGTTGGCGCGTGGCCATTCAGTGCCATGTTTTTTGCCGTAATCTCGTTTTTTGGATATTTAAATTTTGAGTATACAACGCTTACTTTTTTACCGTGGGTTCTCTCAAACCTACGAAGATTTGATGTGCCAGGATCTAATCAAAATAAATACCTTCTCTTCTTTGCCACTAATCCTCTAATACTAATAGATATAATATAAAAAGAAATGAACCATAGTGTAAAATAGCAAATAATTTATGATTTCTGAAATTTTTTAATGCAGCGTCCCCGCTTGCGAAGTCGTATCTTCCAAGCATAAACTAATATAAATGTTACCCTTTGTTACTAATAATAATTGTTACCCTTTGTGCTATGCATAAAAATCTTTTCTTAAACGTTAGTTTAACAATTAAAAATAATAATTAATATAAATGTGTTTTAATAAATTTGTCAGGTGAGGTGAATAATATCTGTCTCTGTTTGCAATTAAAATTGGGTGATTGAAGTCTTCGCTCGGCAAAAGGATCGAAGAATTGATCTTCTTTATAAATAAGTAAGATAGTGCATTTATATAAATGTACATTACGTTTTAGATGAAATCGGTGAACCACCAAAAATTTAAGGCACCGGCCGCGCCTGATAATAATACTATTATTATATTTTTATTAACTGCGCCTAGCAACAGGTATATGTATTTTTTGGAAATTATAAATTGTTATTAATTAAAGTTTCCCCACTTATTGTATTGTTTAAATTTTAATAAATTTCGCTAAAGTGAGGTGTTTCCGAATGAATAATTTGTATGACTCAGGGGTTTCTTTTTCCCCTACATAATTATTATACTAACTTGTATTTTATGTTTTACATACAAAAAATAGGTTCCGTACTCCGATGGATTGACTCAAAATTTGTACAAAACATTGAATTTTAGCAGAAGAGTGTTTCTATATATAGGTAATGGCAAGCTCTGGCGTTGCGAAATTTGTATAAAAAAATTAAAATTTTGGTTCCGTATGTTTGGGTCTGCAAATCTCGGAAACTGATCGATGGATTAACTCAAAATTTTTACAGAACATTGCATTTTGAAAGGGGACAGGGAAAGGGGAACAGGGACGCATAAGAATGGACATGCAGAGAGAAACAATTTATTTCTTTGAATGGCATATCAACGCATGCCGGAAGCCAGCTAGTGTTTTATAATAATTGATCTTGGTTAAACATATTTGGGTCGCCGAGGGCCTGGTAGGAGACAAATGTTGTGGCTGAAAGAGTGGACCGGTATTAGAAGTGTGGAGGAGGTATTCCGGGCAGCGCAAGATAGAGATACATTTACCAAAGTAATCGCCAACATCGGGGGGATCTAATAGGGCGTACGAAGAAGAAACATATCTAGAAGTGGCGAACGAACTTGTTTATAAATGAACTGTTTTTTATACTAACTGTTTAACTGTTTTTAACTGTTTTTTATGTTTTTTTTTAAATAATATTATTATTGAATGTATAAAAAAAATTGTAAAAATAAATAATTTCATCGGTTCAAAATTATTCTCCCTTTCTGGCTGAGGCTTAACTCAACTTATAACATGGATATAACGTACATGATGCACCTAACCTTATATGTATAGTTCGACGTATTTACTTTCTTACCGCATTCGCTTACCTTAGTCATCGGAGTCTATTGTTCCCTTCGCTTTGTTCGTTGCCCTTTGGTGTTGATGTTGTCTTTTTTATACAACTTGCGCTATGCTTATTATAATTTGCATTCGGTCGGTTACCCACTCGCCATTTTTCCTGTTCATTGTCCATACGTGTTATGACGGTCACGTTTTAATCTTGTTTTATGCTTTCAAATCTAACGAACGTTTCGGAAATGATTTAAATGCAAAATATATTTATCGTAATCTTTTATTTAATTTATATATGTATATATATATTTTTTTTTTTAATTTATAAAAATATCAGTTTTGTGTATGGTCTGACAGTTGACAACTGGATTTCACGTTTAGCGCTACCTGCGGAAGTAAATGTAACTCCTTGTTAGCACCTTCGCGCGGGTAGACAATTTTCAAAGTGGGCAAGCCGCTCGACAAGTGTTAGCGGCCAGAGAGACAGATTTCCAGTGAACGGATGTTCGAATCCTACGAAATAAAAAAAATAAAATAAAAAAATTATTTTTGTGAAATCAATATCCAATCTTCAAACCACTTTAAAATAACAAGCAAAAGAAAAAAAAGCGACATCTAGCGATTTTGTAGTTTCACTATCGCGTGTGAATTGCACACTCTGATTTTTTTTAACTTGTTCCAGAATAGACAACGTGTATCTCTTTTCTCATCTCTTAACCATCGTTCAATTAAGTACACCTTTCGTAAGTTTGTTTGCTTCGCTGCTGCGAAAGTGACTTTCTGGTCCTGCAGTTCTGAACTATAGATCCTGGGTATTCAGATGTGCCACCTATTCTTTCCGCCATCAAATTGAAATGAAAATACTGAAAATTTTAAATGGTGTATGTTTTACGTTTTTACCACAAATTTGTAATAGGCCTTTTGAACTCGAACGTTACAAATAAATATACTTTCAGTTTTCGTACATTTTCTGTTTTATTATAGCATTATTTCATGTTTTCACTGTTCGCTAATTTATACAATATTTTGAATTTGTTGAGATATCCATCATCCTTTCATTCTCTTCTGCTTGATTTTATAATGATTTAATTTATGAACCATAAGATTTGAATATCTTAAAATAAAGAATAACTCATTACGAAGTAATGATATTATGATTTCCCTTATCGTACGTATTCAACGTAATTCTAATTAAACGTTTTGTATTGAACTCCAGTGGCGTGTACCAATCACCCACCCAACAAATACCATTATGGGCTGTTTATTTTTCTTTCTTACAATAAATTTCAATTTATTTCTGGGACGGGTACTTTTGAGATGACTTTAACCAAATAGCTTGCTAACTTCATTATTTAATGACTCAGTGATCATTTATGTCAAATCAAATTAACTAATTTATAAATATTATACGCACCAGATTTAAATGTCCGGGTTTAATTTTCCCGACAGGAAAAACTAAACCCTTTCACACACTTCCCAAATGATCATCTGGTCAATCCACGTTATGCAATTGCACTATATGTATTATAATTACAAAACAATACAAGAACAACATGTCAACCTACCAGAGACCAGATGGGAAAATAATTCACCGACTCCAGATATTTTCATATCAGAGGGTTCGGCTCTGTGGAATTCCTAATTGATAAATAATAAATATTAATTATAATTAATATTTATTATTTATAAATAATAAATATTAGTATTAAATAAATATTAGTATTAAATATTAGTATAGATTTTAGAAATGTGTTATAAGTTTGTACAGCGCCCTTGAGGTGATTTTTCACAAAAACGGCGCTATATAAATCATCCAAATATTATTATTATGAACAATTGTTCTTTATCATTTTCTTTGCTCGTCCATAATTGGCTTAGCCCCGGGGCTGCCAATTTATCATCACGCTAACGAGGAACTACATTGTGTCGCGTTTATTTCTTAAACTTTCATAATATTATTGTTAGTAGTAAATATTGTTTTAATGACGGAAAATAACTGCGATGATGATAGAGACGAACACAGTCAGAGAACATAATATTTTATAATATTGCGTTCTTCACTCACAATAAACATTACAATAATTTATCTTGTGATTCTTGTCTCGTATGTTATTAGACAAATTAACAGTTCAACTAGAATTATGTCATTAATAAGGCGATAAAGCGGCTAATATAATATTATTATGACATGCCGGTCACCTATTATGGTAATATATCAAGCGTTGATAATAATCGATTCTTTGTGATTGTGTGCATTTCTCGTTTATATGTAAAATCCAATTTTGCTGTACAATATTGACCATTATTAAAATAATTGTTTTCATATTAACAAAATTGCGTCTATAGTGGAATATTATTTATTTTTTCCTTATTCATCTTTTTTAATTCTATCACAATTGGTATTGTATTGCATAGCAATGTAACTGTATTACTAGGAACTCTTGTATTGAAAGCAGGCGCAGTCTATATCATGATCAGTTTATAACAGAAATACAAATAACAATACAATGTTACGTTTAAAATAAAATACAAGCATCATCGTTCCGTTGGAAATGCATGCTTATATTGCTTATAAATTGCTTTTGGTAAAATCTTTGATGTTAGATCTGTCTTGGCTGATGATCGTGGTGATTTTTCGTGAAAACGGCACTATATAAATTAGCATTATTATTTGGGTGTGATTTATATTTAAAATAAGTTGTGTTCTGTTTTGGCAAGTGGAAGTGCGTTGTGTAGCTTTGTTGCAAAATATCTAAAATTTCTTTGGCCAAAAATTGTTTTAGCGGAAGGGAAGTAAGTAATTACGCCCTCTGGTTCTATTATCTCGAGCAGTTGTAGCTTGGACATTGCAGGACACATTTATAATGTCATGTTCTCTTCAATCACGGCGGTCTCTCACCTGGACGATACTAGGAAACCAACTGATACTGTGTATATTTCTATTTTACTTACGTAGCAAAATGATTGTACCTACCTACATTTTTCCAATAAAAGTTTCCAATCACAATTTGTTAAAATATATTTTTTTCTTTGCATTATTTTGGTGTGTATGCAATGTATACGTGCACCTGCATGTTTTCAAATGCAATTATCTGACTTTTATTGAGTATACAAAATATGCTCATTTACAGACCACGTGTCCTTGATTTTTTTCTTCTTTTCTATTGGGCTGTACGTTGGCATTTAATTCTAAGTGGGTATTGCCCGAGAACTATGTTAAAACAACGGAAAAATGTTAAAACAGCGGAGGCATAATACTTGCACTTGTGGCTCACAGCTTCATTTCATTGAAGCCCTCGATTCCCTTTAGTCCCGCTGTTAGGGCATCGGCATCACGTGAGCAGGTAGGCCCAGTGGGCTTAGTCACTAATTTTTGTAAACCTCCGTTCCATGAAAATTACGGGTTTAGCTACGTCACATACCCGTATTTTGACAGATTCGCCAACTTTGGTAGTCTCTGTCAAATCGTAAACGGAAACGGTAAACCTACAAACCAGGAAATCAGCGACGCCTCACGACGTCCTTGCATTTTGACAAACTTAGGTAGTCCGTAAGGCGAACTGTCAGTTGGAGTTTCTGGTATACCAAATTTGTCCATTCGCCGTCCGGTTTACGGGTTACCGGAGAACGGGTTTGATCTTTTTTTGTTTAAAAGGTAAGTTATAATATGATTTATTTCGATTTAAACGATTCCTCAACCGAATTGGTAAATCAAACCGCCGCAATATTGGGCACAGCTTATGGAAATATCACTTCGTTTCAACAATTACTACAAAAATAGGTTATGTTTACTTCAATCGCGGCAAAGTGATCATTTTATTGGAAATTTTATCTTGAATGAGAATAGAATTTGAATGCAAACAGTCTGTTAAAAATAGTAGTTTAATACGGTCCCGCTATACCTAATTTTGTTTGTAAATTCCAAATATGAGAACACTCTTTGCCCTATTTTCTTGTTCGTTTTTTGAAAGAAGATATGGATTGCGCTGGATCCGCCCTTGCTTGTTGGGTACAGAGTTAGGGAAATATTTACCTTTACTACAATAGTATGAACCCAATCTTGCAATATTATTCATAATTAGTGTATTTTTGTAGGTTCAGCCACAATGCCAGGTTATCTCCGCCTGGAGTACATGAACAGAGTCATTCTCAGAGAAGAACTCAGAGAAGAAACATTCCGAAGAAGACAATTGAGAGATCTATCGAATCCCATGAACATTCCCGCTTCACTCTTCATAGCAAATTATCGGCTGTCGCAGGACCTATTTACCATATTGTGTGAAGAGTTGAGGCCAATTCTTCCTGTACGCAGGCGAACTACCGGAGTTGCCTTGGAACTTAAAGTGAATACAAAATTATTTCTGGTTTATCACATTCTTTTTTTTTTTCATTGCTCGTACTCATTATATTTAGTTTGTATTGTTTCTTTCTGCCTATCTTCTCTTATATTTTAATGTATTTGATTTGTACACATACTTAAAATATATTATATTTTTAAGGTTCTAACGGCACTGTCGTTTCTTGCGACAGGGTCATATCAAAAAATTGTGGGAAATGATTTTCATTCAAGTCTTTCCCAAAAATCAGTCAGCCGACACATGAATGAAATTGTGTCAGCGTTAAACCAAATAATGGACCGACATATCATATTCCCAGGAACTCGGGAGGAAAGAAATTCAGTAAAACAAGGGTATGTTTTCATTTCATATATTTTATTTTTACTTTTTTTTTCACACACATAGACGGGCATAATACCTTTACATGAAATGACATATAAATGTGAATGAGGCTAGGAGTGTGTGCAAGACAGAGTTGTTTGTTGTTGGGTGTTGCTGTGTTTGAAACAATAAAAAAAAAACTAAATTCTATAACCATATTAATAGATTTATCTACATCTGTTTTAATTATAAAAATTGTACATGTTTCAGATTTTATGAGAAATTCCAATTTCCAGGGGTAATTGGTTGCATCGACGGAACTCATATAGCCATAATCAAACCAAAAGTGCACGAAGAGGCATTTTTCAACCGAAAAGGTTACCATTCATTAAATGCTCTCATGGTAAATAAGCATTTCGCTAAAAACATACATATTTAATTAACTTACATAATATATTATCATCACACAGCTATCACGTAATATTATCTTAATATACATTGCAGATTTGTGACTCCAATCTTAAAATAATTGGTATATGTGCGAGATACGGAGGTGCGTCACACGATGCCCATGTTTGGCGGATGATGGCTATAAAACCTCCATTGGAAGAAGTTAGAAATCGAGAAACTTTCTGGCTTTTGGGTAAACTTCTTTTATATTTAAAGTGATCAGTATACCTACAATGTTTTATTGTATTTGTTTAAATGTATGCGTGTGTTCCATATGTTTCAGGAGATTCAGCATTCCCATTAAGGCCCTGCATGATGACTCCTATTTTGAATGCGTTACCGGGATCACCAGAAGAAAATTATACTAAGATGCAATGCAGAGTGCGAAATTGCATTGAACGGTGTTTTGGGGTGTTAAAGGGAAGATGGCGCTGTTTATTGAAGCATCGTGTTTTGCATTACACACCAAAAATGGCAATGAAGATAACTATCGCGTGTGCTGTTCTTCACAACATAGCTGTTGAAGCCCACATGCCAGAACCAGAAGATCCGATTATTGAAGATGATCCTGCAGAAGGGGTTAATATTATCGATCAACCCGAAGATCTGCTTACGCAAGGTCGGCTCACTCAACGTGAGCTTGTTCAAACTCTCAATCACCATATTTAATCATCAGCGCTCCATCCATGCCACCGTCTTTCTAAAATCAACTAAAATAATCAGATCTTCTGGTTCAAGCTTGTAGGTAGTTAGGTAAGTATTTACCTTTACTATAATATGTACCAAATAGGTAAGTGTCTGTTGCAATCTTAATAATAATTTGTATATTTATGTAGGTACGTTAGCCACAATGCGAGAGTATATCCACCTGCGTTTTTTTAATAGAGCCTTGCTCAGGGAAGAACTGAGGGAAGAGAGTGTCCGAAGACGGGAGTTGAGGGATCTATCAAATCCAGTTCTAACTCATTTAGCATACCCTCTATCTTTCTACATTTGTGTTACTTACAGTGTTACGTAATTACGGTATCGAACCACTTGATTACTGATTTATAGGCAAATTAATAATGAATAACAACAAAATGTTCAATTTAGATACTTACAAAACGAACTTTATACTCACAAGCCTCCCCAGCTAGCTCGATCGGCAGGGTCTCGCCTTCACAGTTCGTTGACAGAGTCGATTCAAGACAACTATCTGACTAATAAATGCAGGCAGGGTTACAATAAACTAGCCGACCCGGCCACACGTTGCTGTGGCTAATGAAACACAACGCCATTACCCAACCTTTATAAAATCCATACCATCCGCTTGCCAGCTGCCCGCTGCCTGAATTGAATATTTGAATTTCTCGGCTTTTCTCCACTATAATAAGCATGTATTATACATATAAACCTTCCTCTTGAAAACCGCATGAAAATCCGTTATGTAGTTTAAAAGATCTATGCGCACATACATTTTGAGCGACTTCATTTTATACTATGTAATGATTAAAAGATCTATTTAAAGACTTATTAATTTATTTATGACTCGATGCTTATAGGAAAAGCCTTTAATCCCAATGTGAACTTTGTATTTTACTGAATCTAAAATATAATAAAAGGGATGATTGGATAATGTATAGAACCGGAGGGCTCTCCCAGCCTCCGGCTGCCTGCCCTTCCCCTCCCACCGAAATCTGGGCCAATGAAGGCACGTCGGTGTGTTGCTAACTATATATATATATATATATATATATATATATTTATCTCCTCACGTACTTTGTTGATATTGCGCGACGGTACACCAGTTTTTTGTTGATCCGTTTGAGTTTGTTGATCTATCCGGATTTGTGGATCCGTTACCGAAGCTGGGATACATATCCTGATCCATGTGGATCAACTTTTGTCATCGAGATTTACCTGTAAGCCACGCCCATTTTTCGGTGTCATATACATTTTACACGTTTTTATTTGTTGATCCATATATGTATATATGGATGGTGCCGGTCTGTCGAACTTTTCTGCTCCTTTTAGTAGGTACTTGTAGGTACGTTCTTATTTGCCAAGTTTTGACCGCGAACTGTGCGCAATGCAAATGAAAAGTTCTATGTGCGTCTGTCGTATTGTTCAGGTCCATTTAGTATCGGTACGTTCTATAAAGATTAAAATATACTTAAGAGGATAGACCGCCTCACAATTGCGTCATGGTACTTTACCCTTGAAAAGTGTTTTTATTTACCACCTAACACGTGCCAAACTATTTGTACGGACTAGGTAGAGCGGCTTTTTATCGTTACCCGGTTGGGAAACTTTCTGATGCGAGTTAAGGTGGGGACCAAAGACTCGAACTCGAAAAACTACTGTAACCATTAAATAGATTTAGCACACCTATTAGAGACGGCTTGAGTAATGAGACTACGAACTTTGACTACGAATCCAGAGGTCGCGGGTTAGATGACTTGAGTAAGGACTAATTGAATTATTATAAACGAGGTATTCCAATTTGGGAAGCGGGTATGGGTACCGCCGCCCCGGGAACCATTACTGTATAACCAACACCTCTGCAAGTAGTTTGCTACGTTTGGTGACTAAGCAGGGGTGACCGGGTTCATGGTATCAGGTTTGTCCAGGACATGGCGGCGGATAGGTCTGCCCTGCTGCGTGGCGGGCCGGATAAGAATTTGGTTGAGGGAGGCCTTTTGACCTTTCTAGCCGGACTCTGTCGACCCATCTCCTTGCACCGCATTTGGAGGGATGGAATTTTAGGGCCGTCACTCCTAGACACATTGACCCCAGATTCCTATCCACCCCACATACCTTATTCCTTCCCAGAACTTCCTATCCTTCCCTTCCTTAAAAAGACCCTCCACACAGCATCCCCTTAGATGACATAGGCCCTGAGGGAAATTATTTTTCCCAGGGCCTCCTATGTGGAGCTACTGTAAAAAAATGAGATTGCGAACTTCGACTACGAATCCGGAGGTGGCGGGTGAGAGACAAATGAATCCATCTCTTAATTAGTAAACCATGTAGGTATTGTTTATTATAATAAAATATAATTATGATATGATTTACGGTTAAAATACCAAATTATTTCATTACAGAACTTCCTCTTCTTCCTTTCCCTAAAAAAACCCTCCACACAGCATCCCCAAAGATGACAAAGAAACTGAGGAATTTTTTATCAGGTGTAGTGCTAATGCGAGAAAAAATACAATTTAACCAATTAATATTATTACATACCAAACTCTCCCGATCCGGCCGGCCACGCAGTAGATGGGCGAACGCATTCGCTGAAAAGAACTAAACAAACTTCACCCGTCGAACCCAGGCACCCCTATATAATTCAGGTTAGTTCTCCCTCAATCAGTCCTGATCCGGCCCGCCACGCAGTAGATGGGCGAACAAATTCGCCGAAAGACCTAGACTAACCTCACCGGATGTACCCGGGCACCCCTGCTAAGTCACCAACAGTAGCGAACCACTTGGGGTGACGTATGACAGAGGTGTCGGTTATCGAAAAATGGTTGCCGGGGCGGCGGTACCCATACTCGCCTCCCAACCTTTAGGTATAGGTTAAGTGGTTCGCTACATTTGGTGACATAGCCGTGGTGCCCATGTTTTTGAGGTGAGGTTTGTGCGGGTCTTGGCAGCAGATGCATCTGCCCACTAGCTGCATGGCAGGCCGGATCGGGAGAGGATGATTGAGGGAGTCCATTGACTTCTTCAGCTGCACTCTCTCGAAACGTCGCCTTGCATCGCAGCGGGAGGGATGGATTCATACGTCCGTCACTTCTGGACACACTG
Source organism: Limnephilus rhombicus (assembly GCA_929108145.2). Lineage (NCBI taxonomy): Eukaryota > Metazoa > Arthropoda > Insecta > Trichoptera > Limnephilidae > Limnephilus > Limnephilus rhombicus. Next base: position 58,558,388 of record OV815276.1, read on the forward strand.
ACCCCCAGATTCCTACCCACCCCTAATACCTTTTCCTTCTCAGAACTTCCTCAACTTCCTCTCCCAAAAAGACCATCATTATCACGCGAGGCTCGAAAGGGGGGGGGGGTCCGAAAAATACGAAATATCACAAGGGGGGGGGGGATATAATGGGATAACACGTGTATTTATTTTTCGTCGAACGCACGATAATATTCTGAAAATTCACCATACCTTGTACTAAAAGAATACACGTGATTTTGGGTATGGGAGGGGGGGTAGTCTTTAATCTCACCACATATCACCGGGGGGGGAGGGGGTTAAAAAGTTGCTAAAAAACATCACGTGATTATTGGACGACCCCAAAGGAAAAGGAATAAAGGGTGGGTAGGAATCTGGAGGTCGGTGTGTTCAGGAATCCATCACTTCCACTGCGGTGGAAGGCTATGTTCCGAGAGAGTACGGCTGGAAAAATTCAAAGGGACTCCTCAACACTCTCTCCCAATCCGGCCTGCCATGCAGCTGGTGGGCTGATGCATCCGCCGCCAATACCCGGACAATCCTCATCCCATGAACCTGGGCACCCCTGTTAAGTCACCAAACGTAGCGAACCACTTGGGGTGACCTATGACAGAGGTATTAGTTATCCAAAAAACGGTTCCCGGGGCGGCGGGACCCATACCCACCTCCCAAATCTTAATCTAGAAGGCGACCTTTTGATACTCCAGATGGATTTTCTCGAAATAACGCCATGCGCCGCAGTGGGAGGGATGGATTCATCCGTCCATCACTCCTGGACACACTGACCCCCAGATTCCTACCCACACTTCATACACTTTTCCTTCCCCGGACTTCCTTTTCTTCTTTTCATAAAAAGAAGCCCTCCACACAGCATCCCCAAAGATGACAAAGGTAGGTACTGAGAGGTTTTTTTCTCAAGTGGACATCCGTGGAAGTAATGGCACGATCAAGTGAATCAGATACTTGAGTCGGGCCGTGTCAAAAGTCAGAATAATAGAAGAGAATGTATGAGACGATGTTTGAATGTGAATGAGGCAAGGTGTGAGTGTCAAGACCGAATTGTTTGGCGGTCCGACCTATTTCGTTGTTTAGTAACGTGGTTTATGTCTGTCTGTAACTCGGGTTCAATGAACTCGAATTTGCTAAGAATTTAAGTGTCATTTTTAAAATTGAAAGTGTTTGAAATCCACAAAAACTTAAAAGTACATACCTACATAATTCAATATACAACCATATTATTACTAAGTCTGTGGCGACGCAGATACAAGTGAGCCATTACTTAATACAAAAGTTTCAATACGATATTTTATAGAGAATATACAAGAATACGAACGATTCATAACCGTTTTAAAAATTTAGCTGATCCATTGGATATCTTTTTTTAGTAGGTGCCTTTATATTACGTGTTATAAGACTCAGCATTCAAGACTGCACGTGCAAAATAACCACAATTTATACAAGGTTTCAACTGCCCCTTACAATAGAAAGAAATTTAACATCTAAGAACATGTTCTTAGATGTCAAAGTCCTAACCACTGTAAAGTGCCGTTAGAAGTTTCTCCAAATGATGTTATTATGTTATTTTTGGTCGAAAGAATTGATAAAGAACAACAGTACAGACAATTGAAGTCTACAGCGAAAGTGTTAAATTATGTTTTCGGTTTAAATTGCTAACTTGTTTAGTCTTGGTGGTAAAATTTAATTTGGGAGGCGGATATGGGTATCGCCGCCCCACAAACCATTTATTGAATAACCAAAACCTCTGCCATAGGTCACCCCAAGTGGTTTGCTATGTTCAATGACTTAGCAGGGGTGCCTGGGTTCATGGGGTGAGATTTGTCCGGGTCTTGTTGGCGGATGCGTTTGCCCACCAGCTGCACGGCAGGACGGATCGGGAGACACTGTTTTTTTTACATTAAATCCTCACAGGAGGCCCTGAGGTAAATAATTCCCCTCAGGGCCTATGTCATCTTTGGGGATGCTGTGTGGAGGGCCTTTTTAGGAAAGGAAGGAAAGGAAGTTCTGAAAACAGGTCGTCAATTTATCACGCGAAGCTCGAAAGGGGGGGGAGGGTTCAGAAAAATACGAAATATCACAAGGGGGGGGGGGATATAATGGGATATCACGTGTATTTATTTTTCGTGGAACGCACGATAATATTCTGAAAATTTCACTTTACTTTGTACTAAAATTATACACGTGATTTTCGGTATGGGGGGGGGGTAGTCTTAAACCTCACCACATATCACCGGGGGGGGAGGGGGTTAAAAAGTTGCTAAAAAACATCATGTGATTATTGGACGACCCCAAAGGAAAAGGAATAAAGGGTGGGTAGGAATCTGGAGGTCGGTGTGTCCAGGAATCCATCACTTCCACTGCGGTGCAAGGCTATGTTCCGAGAGAGTACGGCTGAAAGAAGTCAAAGGGACTCCTCAACACTCTCTCCCAATCCGGCCTGCCATGCAGCTGGTGGGCTGCTGCATCCGCCGCCAATACCCGGACAATCCTCACCCCATGAACCTGGGCACCCCTGCTAAGTCATTAAACGTAGCGAACCACTTGGGGTGACCTATGACAGAGGTATTGGTTATCCAAAAAACGGTTCTCGGGGCGGCGGTACCCATACCCACCTCCCAAATCTTAATCTTGAAGGCGACCTTTTGATATCTCCAGCTGGATTTTCTCGGAATAACGCCATGCACCGCAGTGGGAGGGATGGATTCATCCGTCCATCACTCCTGGACACACTGACCCCCAGATTCCTACCCACCCTTCATACCCCTTTCCTTCCCCGGACTTCCTTTTCTTCTTTTCACAAAAAGAAGCCCTCCACACAGCATCCCCAAAGATGACAAAGGTCGGTAGTAAGAGATTTTTTCTCAGGTGGACACCCGTGGAAGTAATGGCACGATCAAGTGAATCAGATACTTGAGTCGGGCCGTGTCAAAAGTCAGAATAATAGAAGAGAATGTATGAATGTGAGTGAGGCAAAGAGTGTGTGCCAAGGCCGAGTTGTTTGGCGGTCCGTCCTCTCTGCCTACCCCTGCGAGGAAACGGCGTGATGGTTAGTTAGTTAGTTATTTAGTTTCTTTTAGATCCATTTTATCCATATAGATCGGAGGTGACTATAAAATTCGTAAAATAAATAGGTGGGCAAACGCATTTGCCGTAAAGACCTAGACAAACCTCACCCCTTGAATCCTGAAACCCCTGCTAAGTCACCAAACGTAGTGATCCACTTGGGATGACGTCTGACAGAGGTGTTGTTAACCAAAAAATGCTTCCCGGGGCGGCGGTACCCATACCCGCCTCTCAACCTTTGGGTATAGGTTAAGTGGTTTGCTACGTTTGGTGACATAGCCGGGTTACCCAGGTTTATGAGGTGAGGTTTGTGCGGGTCTTGGCGGCGGATGCGTCTGCCCACCAGCTGCATGGCAGGCCGGATCGGGAGAAAATGATTGAGGGAGTCCCTTTGACTTCTTCAGCTGCACTCTCTCGAAACGTCGTCTTGCATCGCAGCGGGAGCATAATACCTATTTCCTTCTCAGAACTTCCTCTTCTTCCTCTCCCAAATAGACCCTCCACACAGCATCTTCAGATGCCAAAGATGACATAGGTTCTGAGGGAATTTTTTTTCCTCAGGGCCTCCTGTGTGTATATTTTCATAATGGGAGGCGTGTAAACAAAACCTTTGCCATAGGTAACTCCAAGTGGGTAGCTAAGCTAGGTGACTTAGCAGGGGTGCCCTGGGTTCATGGGGTGAAGATTGCCAAGGTCTTGGCGGTGGATGAATCTACCCACCTACTGCGTGGCGGGTTGGATCATTTTTTCCTTTCTAAATCTTTCTCTCTTTCCTTTCCTAAAAATACCCTCCACAAATCATCCCCAAGGATGACATAGGCCCTGAGGGGAATTATTTTTTCCCTCAGCCAGTCTCTCGCGATTTGACTTGCCACGCAGTAGGTAAGCAAACGCGTTCGCCGCACAGACCTAAACAAATATCACTTATTGAACCCGGGCACTCTGATTAATCTTCTTCTGGCGTTTTGAATCGGCTTACAGTATAAACATAAAAAATATGCTATGTATATATCGAAGCTTTTACTAGCCTTTCTATGTATTGGAATTACAATAAAATTTGCACAAAATACATTTGTTCGACACACCCACCTTCTAAATCAAACGTATTTTTAAACAATATCATTTTGTCGCATAACATGCATATTTTCGGGGCTTCATCAAACTAGCGCTGTCTCGTTTGTTTAAAGTGCCGCTAGAATGCTGCTAGAGCGAGATGCAACGCCTGTCGAATGACCGCGGGCAGCAAATTGAATATTTTGTGGAGAATATAGAATAATATATATTCTTCAAAACCGTTGTAAAAATTTTGCTGAACAAATGGATATCTTTTTTTAGTAGGTGCCTTCCATATCTGCCAACCAATGAGAAGGCTTCGTCCGACCAATCAGAAGGCTTCCTATTTCAGCCATCTTTGATTATCAACAGGCGGATCAACCGCGTATGGGGATTTGGGCAGATCGACAACGTATGGGGATTTGACCGGATCAACAAAAAAGATGCGTATGATTTCCATACAAAGTTCGAAAATTTTATGTGCAATATATCAAAAACTTTTACCGAAAAACTGGCAACCTTGGTATTTGTAGTAACGTTGTTGCCAATTCATACAGATGTATTCCATCAAAGCCAAGTTATACGGTGTTAAAGGTGGATCAACATTGTCAAGCAACTTCTTACAGGATCAAGATACTACGGGAAGAGGTCAATATATATATATATATATATATATATATATATATATATAACAAATAATATTAAATATCAAGTACCTGGTGCAAATCATCGTACAGGGGCCGGAAGTTAAAATTCAAGAAAGTATTTTCCGCCGTTGTAACGAAGGTTTTTTGACTTTAAACCCTTCGAAGAATTCCCTCAATAAATTTTACAAAAAAAAAACATTGTTCACATAGAGATTAGGCATTAAAAACCTAGGCAAAAAGTTGTACAGTTTACATACATACAATAAGTTATAAAGTTTACAGTTAACATAAAATAACAAAAAAACAGCAAAATCATCACGTCGAAGCGGCCTGGCATGAACATTTTTAAACGCAGCTTCCTAGGCAACGCAAGTCAGTGAGTAGTGTCCATCGCGTCTAGAATAACAGTCACGATCCTCGCAGAGAAATTTCAACATGAAAGCAAAATAACAACATTATTAGAAAAGTACAAACATTTAGGTTCGAGGCACATAGAGTAACAAAACTATCTAAATGGTAAATGTATTTGCAATAAGAGATCAAAGCGTTGTGATGGACCTTGTTTTAGGAACGCAGGAACCTTGGTTCGCAGACGGAGGCGCTATCGCTGAAAGCATCTCGCGTTGCCTGCAAGGTAGTGTGGAGAGGTGGGACATCTGTGGGACGGAACCCTGCAGCAACATCACATTTTTTAGTCCTGTCGACCCAGAAGCAAACGTAATGCTCACAAAGTGAGGATTATGTCAGCTCCTGGAGGTGGAGTGTACACGCTAAGACCGGTCACGTAGAAGGATGGATCTGTCTATCACAAGCTGTACGCCACTTGTACGCGAATAGAGTCTTGACAAGGGACGAAATGGAATACCCCTTCTAGAATCAGTAAAGTAGTCTTCCCGGAGGTGTCAGGTGTTGGGGCTGATTGGGAAAAGCTCGAAGGCGCCCTCGTTCTCTGCATTGGGCGGATGATGGTGTTCGGAGAGCTGGCCACCCAGTAAGCTTGGTAAGTGGAGGAGCCAACACTAGCTTGCAAAAATTTCCTTTCATAATCCCCATTCTATCCCTTTGTCATCTTTATGCTAGCCAACCTTGGTACAAGGTTGTGTTTACTAACAACAGATTGTATCACCACGATTATGCATAGGGCCCAGCCATTGGAAAGCGGAGCAGGGACTTTTCAGTTGGAACAACAATTGGAACCGTCTAGGTATGTACAATTAAAGTTTCATTAACGCGTACAGGAGAGAAGATTTAAGTTTGTAGCGCCACTAGAATATGGCCGATAGGAAATCGATATGTGGGTAGGGGAACACAGTTATACCGTTAGGACCACAGTTTAGGACATACTAATACAGATTTAGATGGGGAATACTACGACGGGGAATGAACTTAATAAATAATAATAACTTAGGGATGCCTCATACCGCCATTATATATGTCTGGCCGTGTTGTAGGTGGCTTGTTTTCAAGCTAATGGGTCCAAGGGGATAGTAAATTTTCCGCTCAGCAAACGCCGCTCTCCTCTTGTTGTTGTCCTGAAACCAAAAGAAAACTGAACTCTAAAAACTATATTGATAGTTCAATAGCTACCGATATCTATTTTAATAATCAAAATTGTATATATTTCAGATTTTATGCCGTGATGATGACTCCCACTTTAAATGCGTTACCGGGATCACCAGAAGAAAATTATACTAAGATGCAATGCAGAGTGCAAAATTGCATTGAACGTTGTTTTGGGGTGTTAAAAGCAAGATGGCGCTGTTTATTGAAGCATCATGTTTTGCATTACACACCAAAAATGGCACTAAAGATATCTAATGCGTGTGCTGTTCTTCACAACATAGCTGTTGAAGCCCACATGCCAGAAACAGAAGATGCGATTATTGAAGATGATCCTGCAGAAGTGGTTAATATTATCGATCAACCCGAAGATCTGCTTACGCAAGGTCGGCTCACTCAACGTGAGCTTGTTCAAACTCTCAATCACCAAATTTAATCATTAGCGCTCATCCATGCCACCATCTTTCTAAAATCAACTACAATAATCAGATCCTCTGGTTCTGGCATTTGAGCTTCAATGGCCATATTGTGGATATAAATATACAATAAATCATAACTTACATATCCGTTTTAAAACCTCTGCGAATATCTTCTCTACCAAAGCTAACACATTTTCTCTAAACTGCCGGTCTTCTTCTCTCTGTGCGGCGGTTTGTATCAGAAGTGCCTGCAACAGTTCATTATTCTTCTCGGCGAGCAGAAGCTTCTTTTCTCTGAACCATGAAGCGGTCAGTGGATTTTTTATTAACTGAAAATGAAATATTTTATGTGATTTTTTATAAATATATTTGTTAAATACGATTCTTATTCTTTTCATTGCATCATTTCCACAAAACCTAAGATATTTCAGTGTAAATACTTACACAGTCCTTTACCAGATTGCGTTGTGGCCTTCCGCTTAGGCGTTGCCGGGGTAATCTCCATGTGCAACGCCGGTTCTAGTGTTGCCGGGAGACTCTGCTGGGGTTTTCGCTTGGTGCCAGACGGCCCAGGCGTTGCCGGGGGAATCTCCATGTACACCGGTTCTAGCGTTGCCGGGAGACTCTCCTCGTACAGCTCTTCCGGACCAAGTGCTGCAGGCGGAGTCTGAGGCCGACAAACGATTCTTATCTGCAAAAACATTAGAAATTTCCTATAAGCTTTTCAGCACCCATATTAAAATATAATTGTGCATGAATATACAAATAAACATACAAACGGAGTCTCCCCTCCGTCCAATCCGTCAACCCCCTCTCTCCCCATTATGGCAAGGATGTTTTCATCCATTTGGGAGAGAGGTGGCAGTTTGCTCGGCCCCCCTCCCGTCTGGCACATCTCAACTCGCAGCCGCGACGCCTTCTTCTTCGTGTTAGATTTAAGGTCCTTCCATGACTGAAACAATTGATAAATGGTCAAACTACTATTCAGACACCGGTAAAATAGATTATTTTGAGTAAGGTGTTTGTTTTAGGTTCAGTAATGTTTATTATAAGATGTACATACTTGCTCCCATTTCTCGCCAGTCTTGCGAGCTCCAAACCCAATGGCATTTAGCCTGTCGGCTAAAGCCTCCCAGTGCTGCCTGTTTTGCAGGCGACCCTCCTTCCCGTCATGAATGCCTGATGCCATGGATGGTCTCTCCCTCATCCATGTCACCAAGCATTCCACCTGTTCGGGCGTTGCCCTTTTTGTCTACAAAGAAGAATAATAATTTTTATAAATGTTTTATATAACTAAGGTACTATGGCCATTCCGGCTAAGTAAGATCTTTCTACACAAGAAAATCAATTGCATAAAGAACACAATGAGTTAATAAAAACTATATATTCGATAAGTTGGTTGAATTTTCTACCTATTGCAAGTATTTATTTAAGCATTTATTAAATACACGCCATCTTATTAATAAGCTATGAGGACGGTAAAATCACCTATTTCACATGGCATAAATCGTAAATGAATAATACTGACACAGTATTATGACAAAATCAAAAATACACAATACCTAACTGAGTTGTCATTAACTGCAAAGAAATCTACAAATAAAAATTACGTACTCTTAAATCAATCATTCAAGTGAATTTGAGGTTATAAAGTCTTTATAAACTAAATACTTTCTGGAAAGTTCGCGATATCTTACGATATATGTTTAAAAACATAAACAAACAATATTTATACAACTTAGGAAACAATATAAGCAATCAAAATTCATATAACTTACGTTCATCGTGGAAAAAATTGAAGTTCCAACGGACATTTACTTGTTTTCATTCAATGATTTTTGTTTTGACGTTTGTAGCCCAAAGACAATCTCAGATTTATATAGAGTTGAAACTACGACGCTGCATCATGGCTGCATCCGACGCCAGACTAAACCAAACCGCAAACCTCGAATTACATATTAGCATTTTCTGACAAGTGGGTTCCGTTTCGCCAAACGGCCAGGTTTTAGGTTTCCGAAACGGAATTTTATTGACTAAGGGCCCAGGTAAAGACCCCCGTCAGCCCACACTGCACTCACACTGGCCCTAAAGCTCTACACACTACACATCCAGACTCCCACAATTATTATTATCTTTGTTGTGCAATCACTTCCATGCGGCGGCGGTACTTTTTGATCTTGAGGGCTTTTTTCTAATGCACAAATCGTGTTTGTACTTTTTACGTTTAATGTGGAGGTGATTTATATCGGAGTCTCCTTTTCAATTCACTATCTTCATTTTATCAAGGCTCAAAATTACTAAGGTTTTGATGTTAAATTCAAGGTTGCTCGTTCTTACTTTTGTAATATAATGAAGTTTTTACAATAGACATTCGTTTCTAACTGTGATAAACATAACCCAACAAGTCAAAGGTCGTTTGTCAATTTTTTACGAAATAGATTTATTCATGAGACTTATATTGGTTTTTACGTATCTTTACAGAGAGGTATAAATACTGTTGTTGTTCTGAGATAACTTTAAATGATGTTAGAACATCAAAGTTCGGAAGTCTTCATATAAGGTTCAGAATAAACTAAAATATTTAATTGAAATCTCCTGAATATGTTCTAATCCAAATTTCATGATTCTGAAATAGGATCTACAAGTATTTTTTATTAAAACTTGCCGAAGTCCCAGGCGTTGCTAGGACTGTAGACAGTGACCTGTCTCGTGTTTTGAAGGTCAAGTGTGCAAAAATTTCATCCATCTAGAAATAAAAATGGAGATCTTTTTTAAAATCAAATCCACGCCTCCCGTCCGTCTCAGTTACTCCTCTTTATAAAAATAGATTAAATCTTCATTTGTACCTACTGTACAACTGTACTGTACGTAGTTTAATTTATACATAACATAGTTGCAAATGCATTTTTTGCTTATCCTGCAAATTTTACAAAAGCAGTTACTACATTTGGTAATCGAGATGACAATATGACGTACATGACGTATGTTTACCAGATAGCGTTTTATTTTTTTATGAAATTTGTGCATGGATTTTGTCTTAAAAAACTATTTTAAAAATACTCAACACCCAATAATACATATTGTTTTGACGATTTTCTATCTCCTGAATAATAAAAAAGTGACATCCCCGACCATTGACACACGGAAAAGTACTTTGTTCTAACATTTTCTTTTTATTTCGTCCTTTTACAGTCACGATACTGACGATTTGTATGGTTATTTAATTTTCAGCAATTAACTTGGTAAGGGAACGTACCCATACCACGTAACCAATTTTTAACCCCCCCCCCCCCGGTGATCAAAAACCTAAGCAACTCGCCGCTCATTTGTACCAAGCGTAGTATTCTGAAGACCCCCCCCCCCCGAACAGGTCACATAGTATGGGTACGTTCCCTAACCAGATACTTAAATGTTATGAATTTGATAACTCATGAATCCAATCGAGTTCACAAATAATGGTTCACATTATTTGTAAACCCGATACCATAATATAATATTATGTAATCTGTTTTGTAGAGTGTTTGAATAAATTATCAATCATTCTCACGCTACCTGATCCGCAAGACATTAATGTTTGAAGACCCATATAAACTATAAACGCGATTGACAATTGGTTTTTTAACCGTTCATTGTTTCGTTTTAATTGTGCTTTTAGCGCAGACCCGTGAACATTATGGGATATTATAATTTTAGCATTTGTAATGTTGAAAGTTTTTATAAAAACATATTTATCTTGGGATCCTTCCTTTTCAAAAGACCATCAGAAATTTACCTTTCGATTTAACGCTGTTAGTAAACTCAAAATTTGCGATTATTTTCAAAAAATAAGCAAAAGAAATGCACATTTCGAATAACAGAATTATAATTTAATAAAATAATTTTGTCTATTCCACAATATAATATAATAGTTCCCACAATCAGTTTCAATTTTGAAAATCAAAGCAAATCCCAGTTGCAGGGGTCATTAAACCGTTGTTACACAGACACACTACCGAACTTATTATTTTAATGTACTAAAATATCTATATTGCCTTCGAAAATTGAAGTAGAGTGCAGTAGCCTAGTTTAATTTATTTTACTAGCAACGTACTTAACGAAAGTTATGAGTTATGACAAAAACCAAAGGCAAATTTCAGGGCTCATGTAATCTTTGGGGATTGTTGGCTGGGTTAATTTTTTAGAAAATTTAGCGTAGAAACTGTACGAGGGAAAAATTCCCCTAAGTAGAGGTTAACCCAAAGATATTGAAATATAAGTAGATGTGCTATCTGCTGTTTTTACTATGTGGGTCTGCGCTTCCGGGTGTCGCCGATATTGTTTACCAATCAACAAATAAAATAAAAGAACAAATAATTAGCGAATAAACCAAACGAACGTTAAACTAAATTAACGAATTCTTTCCTTATTCAAAATATATTGTTAACCAATATTAATGCACATTTTCAAAAAATCAACGAAATGAACAAATTCTTTTTGTATGAAAACTACGCTAATTAGCGCGTAGTCCGGTGACAGTTGCGCGGACACCATAGCATATCTCTTCTGTATTTGAATATATTTGGGTTAAATTGGGAAATATGTTATAAACTGTGTTAGAAAGAGAAAATATCAAGCTAATTAACGCTATTCATATCTAAAAATTAATTATAAAAAATTAAAATGTACACCTTTATGAAACCAAAGTTTCCGACCGCAATTTAAAAAAAATAAACCTTGTTTTTTTTATTACTTATTTTTACGCGAAACGACAAAAAGGTGAGTTGAAGTTAACGTTTATCATAATATATTTGCCTAGTGAAATATGTGTATGTTGTTATTTTTTATTAAAAATATCGTAAGGTGAGCAATTTTTAAGAATTTAAAAATTTTATGAAATTAACTTTCGAAGACAGTTTTTAGTTTTCGGATGCGTTCAGTAAAGTTAATTTTTATTTGAATTTTGACAAAATAGGCCCGAGGCCTAAGGGGTTATAAAAAAACTGACTATTAGGACTATTAGCACGTATATTTTTTATACAAATCTTTTGCAATATAACCACTACCCACTTGTTCCGAACTAATTGACGCAGAACCCTGAAGTGTCATTTTTTATCGATAGCTTGAAATATAAAATCAAAAATTAAAAAAAATCGTCTTTGATTTTGAGTGGGTTTTTCGAGGTTTGTGTAACATTCTCTTACAACGTACCTTCAACAATTAAGTTGTATTATTATAATTTATCATGGTTCTTTTTATTAATTGATCGGTCAACTTGAACTTACTGTAAATTATTGTAACAGGTTCTCAATCAATTAGTGCAGAGTTCTTCACGTGGTCGTACTTGGTGTAATAAAGTTGTTTCAAATTAATTAGGTAGTCCAAATGTTCATTCGTGTCTGCAAACCGCACGATTTTTTTTAATATATATGAACACATGGATATATTTATAACCTGTTAACAAAAGTAGGTGAATGTCTATTTATATCTTTATAATTGATTGGGTGAAACAATGATATAAATTAAATATGTGTTACTTTATCAATTTATGTACTTTCTATTTCGCATTGCTTAATAAGTTATTTATAATAGTACTACGTGCCTGCTGCCAGCTAATACGATCTGCGTGGGTTATGTTCATTGTGAGGGTGTGTGCGGTCCTTTGAATATTTCCTACACCCACGTTCAGATTTTTATATGCATCCCTTATTACGGTCCCTTTTATTGAAATTTTAACCAACCTAACTGCGTATTGCATACCTCGAAACACCCACCCTGTTTCTTTTATTTATCTTTCATTTTTTCCAGATCTTCAAGAAAGTTCTCAATATTAATAATAATACTTGTATCATTTTATAGCGCTGTTTTCTGTGAAATATGACCTCGATTGCTATACGAAACTTTCAAGTAACTTTAATATAGTAAGCGTCCTTGAAGGGATTCTTGCAAATAATCCAAACGAGCTAGAAAAAAACCCGCTTCCGCGGGAAAACTGTAGTTTAAAATCTTCAATAGTTCTATTTGAATATTACAGACAGCACTTCCGTTTGTATCTATTCCATGAAGCGAGTGTGTACGACAAACGTTGGCATGTTAATAATATAGATATTAGTTGAATTACATCAAAAATACTAAGCAATTGTATTTACCCAGCACATGAATTATGTAAACAAACAAACGAAAGTATTATTCTTACCTCTATTTACTATTCACCCATACTCTTACGTTACTTTGTTAAATTAACGAAACCACTTCGGTAGGTTAGCGTGTTACTTATTATGTCGAAATTAATTTGTAATGCTCTCCAGCACTGTTGAAATTGTCAATTTAATGTTATTATTAGCATTATAAAAGAGTGAATAATACAATGTACTTAATAAAATCTTTCTCACTTTACCGCAGGCATTTAGTAGATACCTAAATAGGCATTGAATAAGATACTATTTTGTGCTGCTTATTTCTCTTGAAATGTTATTTTTTTATGTTAAGGCTCTGCAACCGGCCCGAAAAGAAGAAGATGGAGAAATACGAAATTACGGATGTTAGAGGAGAGCGCTAACATTTACAGTGACAAAATCGGTGCGAAAATTGCGAAAATGTTTAATAAAACACGACTCATTTAAAATAGAGCAAAAATCTCGCGGGCATTATCTTAAACAGCATTTAAAGAAACACTGCGAATTTTTTCATACATATAACTTGTAAAATAACTGAAACAAGCATGTTAATAATAATTTTTGTAGCATACTTTGCGATTTTTTTTTATCGAGGGAATTTTATATAATTTGCGTTTCAGCGCGGGCAAAGTCTAGATATTATCTTCAAGAATAACATATATTTTTTTAAGAGCTTTAAAACTTACCGTGTTTAAGGGAAATATGAAATAAATCGGTACAAATCCGGGTTGCGGGCCCTTAATATCTATACATTTTCCGAACACAGAAACAAATCGCAAAGTATGCTGTGAAAATTATTAAAAATAAAGTTTGTTCTGTTAAATAACATTTTATGGGTATGAAAAAAATCACAGTGCTTCTTTAAGTCCTACTTTAGACATTTGTCGCGAGATCTTTGCTCTCTTTTAAACTAGTCTTGCTTTATTAAATATTTTCGCTTTCACCTATTAATAATAATCGTTTTACAATATTAGCGCGCTCCCTCTGACATACGTATTTACACATATCTCCCTTTCAAATCATATTCTTCTTCTTTTTAATATGGGTAACGACTTAATTTTAGAATTGCTTTTATTGCAGCTGTTAATATTTTATTCTTTGCAATCGTCAACCGCACATTGGCAGTGTTTAATGTTTTTGCATTACAATTATAAAATATTGTGTGAAGATGATACACTTACTTATATTATATGAATAAGTAATTATAACGTTTTGGTATATTATAAATAATATTATTGTATTTGAATACATTTTTAATTGTTCTTTTCTGTTTTTTTTTTCAGGTAAGTTTCTTCCTACACCTACTCGTATATAGTAGAACTGATAAGATTGCTAGAAGATCAACAATGATGCACAGTAAGTTTTTTTTTGGTTTCTTTTATAATAAAGAATAAACAATATTTTAAAAATAAAACTGAATTCGGTTACATCGAAAAGGTTCAGATTTGTGAAAAACTGTCGAAAATGAAAAACAAATACTCATTCATAGGCAGGTTCTACTTGCTAGCTCGGAAATAGGGGTTTAGTATTTTGTATTAATTTGGGAGGCGGGTGTAGGTACCGCCGCCCCGGGAACCTTTTATTGGATAACCGACACCCCTGTTGTTCGCGCATTATTATATGGGATTGGTTGGATATTGCATTCGCAGACTTGGTGGGTAACGTCAAAATCCTGAAGTTATCCCACCTACCTAATCTTTCCATTCTAAATGTCACCATGAAAAATTGTTGCAAGAAAAAGTACTCAACTTTGGAGAGGTGACAGTGTGCTTTGCTGTTCAATGCAAATTAATATCTCAGACAGGGCGCATGTATCGTAACCTCTTGCTATAAGAATATTACGATTTTTAAATTTAAACATTGTGAAGTGTACACCACAAACTGGAGTTCAGTGAGGCCCTATCTACAACAGTGAGTCCTATTTTCCTTTTTCCAATCTGGGCTTATCTAATTTTCCAAAAGAAGAGATCTGAACTATCGACTGACTATCCATCAGGTTTTGCGAGTGTATGCTATTTAATCGTCCCGTATAACTTATAGTCTTTCTTGACACATAGCCAAACGTTAGTACATTTTAATTTTTTTTAATTTACAAAACTTCGTTCTCCTTTGGCGACAGTTATAGGGATGGTCAGCAAAATCCGAAGCCCTGTCCACACATTCGGGAATAAATCCTGCCAATCATTTTTTTTTAGAAGTTGAAGAACTTGTAGTGGCTCTGCTGAGTCAAGATTTTTTAGTAATGTGTTTAGGCTCAAAAGTTCTTCATCCAATTCGCGACTAGAGACATCACATTTTCCCCATCGGTTAAAACGATTTGCAAATCTGCACAGGCTTTTTCGAATGAAGACTTATCAGGGATTATTTTGATGTTATACAAAAAAGACCACGTATCATTGAATTTAAATAATTGTCCAAACCGAGTGACCAATCCATTTTCAATTGTATCTATCATGGGATACAAGACGTTAATTTTAAACAGTTCTTCGGGATTTGTTGGTGTCTCGTCTGCAGCTTCATATTCAAATAATCGCTTCTTTCTTCGGGATCGGACTGGCTTAAACGTCGAATCTATCCCAGCCTGGGAAGCTATTTCCTTAGCTGTTATTTGAGCAGACGAATAAGTCCGGTACAGCTTCACAAATTTCGAGCAGTTTTTCAGCAATTGCGATGCGTTTGCTAAGTCCATAGTTTCAGACTGCGTAGCTTTTCTTACAATGTTTACTTGAAAAATATATCGTATCAAGCTACCATTGTAACCATGAATTCAAATTGCTCCATATTCTGAATCAGTGACAAAGCCTCTGATGCAGAAATTGAGTCATTCGTTTCTTCGTGAAGATTCAAAGGGGCATCATGAACTGAAGAGTAGTTATAGCGAACAGAAGCAAGCCTAGAAACTCTACTCTCCCAGCGAGTTTCGCAAACTTTTTTCAGTGATAGTCCTTCTATGTGTTTGGATATGACTTTCCACCCCCTTGTTGATCCAGAGAATAATACAAATAGTCTTTGGAGAAATCCAAATAAAGAAACCGATTTAACGGATTTAATTGATCTGCTATCACCAAATTCAAGCTGTGACAGCCACATGGGTTAAAGGATGCTCGAGGATATATATATATCCTCGAGCATCCTTTAACCCTTATATATATATATATATATATATATATAAGTCGTTTTTTTTTTCAATCTTAGCACTCCAGCTCTCTGAAAACTCACGGACCGCTACTGATACGGATGTACCTCTTACCTCTCTGTGGTAAAATGTTTAATTGAATTACTTTTTTTTGGTCCTATTAAAGTAATAAAATAAGCAACCATTCAATTACCTGAACTCTTGAAGATACTGTTGGTTTCCAAAGTAGGGGAATTGTTCATTTCCCATACACATGTAGTGGCAAACATAATTGGATGACGGTGGGTTTTTCGTTTTCGAGACCGCTACCAACTACCAACCTGTTCAACTGTTCATTCCACTCTACTCTTACAAGGAAGATGACGCCATTTCAATACCTTTATTATTGACATCCACTTGGGATTATTTTTCATAAAATCTTCTGCCTCAACCAGGGTTGCCAAGTGTTTTTTTGGAAAAGTCCTGGCAACCCTGGCCACAACTCATGCGTGTCGTCTGTCAGGCAACTTCTCTAGTTCTTCGCGTCTTTACAACGGAGCGAATGCGAGATCTTTTGTAACATTTTGTTGTTTTTATTGAACTCGTATTAACATCAATACAATAATATATTGAGTAGAGACATAGACTCGTCATTTTGGTTGGACAGGGTTCTAACTTCACTTTACCTTGTTCTTAGATACAAAGTGTAAATATAAAGCCAAGACGATTTCTCACAATCTATTTACCGATTTCCGATTTTGAGTTTGAATCTTATGTAATGTATTTTAGTTTAACATGTTTTAAAGGAAAATATTTAAATAGGACGTGTAATAAAATTTTGGAACATACCTAAACGTGCAGAAAGAACCATATGCAACCAGCTTGGGAGTAATAATTCATTGAATTAGTAGTGATCGACCGTAGGTTCGATTTCGGCAAGTTTCGGCAAGAAAATCTAGGTTCGGCATCAGTTTCGGTTTCGGCAGAAAATCTGCTGAACCTTCGGTTGAACCGAAACTCTGCAAAAGATCTCAATTAATTGATAAAATAATTGTTGTGATTTCAAACGCAATTAAAATTAAAATACTCAATTAATGAGGTGCTTCCTTTATAATGTAAGTGTTCATTATTGACAATTTTTTATTCCAAGAAGTAGTTAACGTGTTTAGTTAATTTATAAAAATTTTGTTGGTTTTATAGCAGTAATATTAAAAAATGTATATTTTTTTCACCAACTTCAATTATTGTTTTTTTTTTAAATTTCATTTAAGTAACACGTGTTAGCTGTCTGTATAATTGTAAAAATAAGTCAAATTTCAGTAAGCAATAGATATTTAACGTGTCTAAAAAAGTTTCGGTTTCGGCCGAAACTGAGACAGATACCGAAGATTCGGTTTCGGTAGAAAGTCCTGTTTCGGTCGGACACTACGAATTAGTTCAACTACTTTTCTTTAATGCCATTCCAATACAGGGTCACATTCTAGCAAAATATTTTCCTTTAAAATATGTTTAACTAAAATATTTTACAATGAGTATTTTAGTTATTACTTTACAATAAATATTTTAGTTAAACACATTAAATAGATTATGAGAAAAATTCGTCTTCGCAAACTTTGAAACCTCAGAACATAAAAA
This sequence comes from Limnephilus rhombicus, assembly GCA_929108145.2. NCBI lineage: Eukaryota > Metazoa > Arthropoda > Insecta > Trichoptera > Limnephilidae > Limnephilus > Limnephilus rhombicus. The sequence goes on from OV815276.1 coordinate 58,576,050, forward strand.
GGTCAAGTTAGAAGTTAGAACATTATGCAACTAAAGTGATGAACCACCTACACACTACGCCTCAACTGTCAGATACAAACAAAATGGCAATTGTAAAAGAATCAAAATGATATTAAGACCTTGTAAAATAAATCGATGCTTTAAAAACATGATGTTAGAACTTGGTCGTAAAAATTATCTATGAAAATACAATGCAGATGGTTCTGAAAATTATTTTGCTTATAGTAAATGAGGAAAAGAAATGGTTTTGCATTTTTTTTTATTGAAAATTTTTGATACAATACATAGGTATAATAGATACATGAAATAATGAAAAGTATATAAAAAAGCTTAATATAATAAATGTAAGAACAAAAAAATCCCACAAAGGCAATGCCCGTATAATATTGATTTTTTTACTTTTATTTTTAAACGACTTCAAAAGGGAGGAGGTTCTCAATTCGACTGTATTTAAAAAAAAAATATGTGTGTTACCTCAGAACTTTCGACTGGGTGAACCGATATTGATGATTCTTTTTTTATTTGAAAGCTGGTGCTTCCCGTGTGGTCCCATTTTAATTTGGTCTAGTTATGACAATGGCATACATGAGAAAACCATAAAGTCTTAAATTTGCATTAAGTATGTGCGCGACAAATGGACGAATAACTCAATATCACGCCAACTGATTTGGTGATTCTTTTTTTATTGGAAAGGATGTACTTCAAGGGTAGTTTGATGAGAGTTTGGTTAGGTTCTGATTATCAGATCCATGACAAAGTAACGGAACTCTTCAATTCTTAGGAGCAAATTAACGAAACTCGGCCGAATATCTTAATTTGACCCTAACGTCGTTATGGTCAAATTATGTCTGTATCTGATATGAGCAGCACGTTTAGTAGGTCTACCCATATTCAGACAAATTATTTAGTGTACTTCAGATTCACTAAAAATCAAAAAATAAACAAAATTTTTAACAAAACAAAAAAACGACTTCAAAAAATGCACCAAAAAATAAAAAAAATAATTTCGTATTCTTCTACAACTTCATAATCAATTTACTTTTTCTACTCATCAATTTGTTGGTACGATTGTTATTTTTGGAGTTGGTGTCAGCAAAGGTACACGGCCCGGCGTGTTCACTTGACAGCTCCCCTCACGCCGCGGCCCCGCTCTCGCCTCTCGTCTCGTCAAGTCGCTTGTGCGACACAAGCACATCTCACCTATAACTATGTATGTAGTTACAAACCTACCTTGACTGACACCGCCTCCAAAAATAATAATCGTGCCTACATATTGATGAGTAGAAAAAGTAAGTTGATTATGAAGTTGTAGAAGAATGCGAAATTATTTTTTTACTTTTTAGTGCATTTTTTGAAGTCGTTTTTTTGTTTTGTTAAAATTTTTGTTTATTATTTCTATGGTTACAGTGAATATTTTAAGAATACATAAATTAGAGATTTAAAAAAAGTAACTGAATAAATGCATTTAATAACTACAACATAATAACAGTCTGCACTGTTATTATTATCGTGTTTGTAAGTTTTGTAAGATTAGATGTTACAAGTGCAATTTACAAACATAAAAAGGTCAAAGGTCATTTTTGAAAAAAAAAGTCAGTTAGGACCTTGCCCAATTGTGGTTATGCACTTTATATCCGTACATACCCACTGTATACATTGCACAAAAAACAATACATCAAAAATTTCTATATATTATTTATGGTCTTTTGCTGTTTAGTATTTGATAATGAAACCGTCGTGTCGCCGTCGTTTTCAAATTCTGATAATCCTGACTAATTTTATAAATGCGAAAGTTTGTTTGTTTGTTTGTCCTTCTTTCACGTCGCAGTGGAGCGACCGATCGACGTGACTTTTTGCGCATGGTTAGTTGGTGGACTGGGAAGTGACATAGGATACTTTTCACCCCGGAAAAATATTTCATTCCCCTGGGCAAATTCTTTAAACGACTATTTCTCTCTAAAACCACAGGAACGAAGCCGCGGCTGAAAGCTGTTAACAAATAATTTCTGTAACGCTGTTTTGTTTTTTTGATAAAAACCTCAAGGTTGCATAAAAATACAAGATTATCTTACAACATATTAACAACTTTTTTTTTTTTTTTATATTAGTAAAAGGTACATAAATTACAAATAAATTTTATACAGTAATTAATTACATAGTAGATATATTTGATGTACCCCCATAATTAAGCAAGGCTTGTGTGTATGGGGGGGTGTTATTGTATTGCTTTTTTTATATCATTCAGTTTATTTATATCACATTTAACTTACCATTTAAACGAAGTGTTCAGTATAATTTTTAAGGTGAGTTTTAAAAATTTTTATATTGGTATTCATGTTTCTAATTTTTTCTGGTAATAAATTAAAAAAATATAATATAGTGATAATTTGAAATTAGGTTGGAAGTTAGGTTAGGTCGTAGAATAAAGGGTTCGATAAATTTATATATAAGATTATCGATTGTGTTTGCGGTATTATGTTGTCGACCTTGTTCCGTCTTCGTAGCGAATTAAGTCAACTACCGCGGTGGGAAATGGCCGCAGAACTAAACAGAACAGGCAACCAACCTAACGGGATGCGCTAATTGCATAACGCACCTGTTCGTGTTCCCTGTTATTATTCGACAGCCGCGAATGCTTAGCGGTTCTACTGAATATCTTTGGGTTCTCCAAACATACTACATTGGGAATTGCCTAGAAGCTATCATTTTAACTTCGAAGCTCTTTAAACACTAAACAACGTTTGTATTTTTTTTAATTAGCTATCTACAGCCAGTTTATGGTATCCACAAAAGGACCCTCCGCACGGTTTCCCCAAAGACGAAATAAGCCCTATAGACCAGTCAAGTTAAACATGAAAAGGGGGTTGTGCTTGCAAAAGGTCCGGTCATTCTGAATTTTTTATATGTTGTTAGGACCTAAACCAGTAGTAAAAAAAAAAAATTTGCAACTTCGAAAGTGCTGTGCGAGCGGCGGTGGACCCAAAAAACCAGGAAATTTTCGGATATTTTTCAGTTTTTGCTCAATATCTCAGTGAAGGAAGGGTCTGACTGGTGTAGTCAGTATACATACTTTTAAAGTAGACTAAATTTTCTATAATTTGAGACTAAAGCGAGCTATATACAGTCATTGGTTTCCAAGATACAGTTCTTCGAAAATAGGTCACTTTTTCCAAAAGTGAAATTTTTTCGAAATGGTCACTTATTTTGTAAAATAATTTCTAAAATACGCATCCCACGTCAAATATTACATGAAATAAAGTTGTTGTAAATTTAATTAGCTTTCATTTGAGACTAGACTGATATCTTTAGACTTAACGGTTCTCTCAAAAATGGCAGATAACCAAAAACAGTCATAAGTGGATTTTGGGGGAAATGCATATAAGGGAACGTACCCATACGGTTTTGGTCACCGGGGGGGGGGGGGGGGGGGGGTGGCGTTTAAAAATTGCAAAAAGTTGGTCACGTAGTATGGGTACGTTCCCTAAACTGTTCTCACGTCTTTTTATGGTTTTATTGTGCTGTGAAGTAAATCCATTAGTCATCGTGGGTGTATCCTAGGGTAATAATATGATTACGACCATTTCAAATTTCAAGTACCCATTAGTATCTATACCCATGACTCATCATGGGTTTATTTTATGGCATAATTATTGACCAATACCTTCAGTCAAATTTAAGCAATACAATAATTGGGAATCTTACTTAACTCAAATTTAAAAGAACCATTAATATTTTAGCCAAATGTTTTCATTGTCCCCCCCCCTTGACTTCCTTACCCGCACCCGTTTCGTGTGTCGTGAGGACCTCGACACAGGTCCTGTTGTGATCATCAAAGAACGAGGAATTCGAGCACTAATTGAAGTGAGTCAAAAACATGGCCTCGCACAAAATAAAAATTTCCTCCAAAATTGCAACCAAGTCAGCGTTCATGATGCATGCAGGAAGAGATATACAGCTGTGCGTAACTTCGAAGCCTCAGATCGTCGAGGAGGAGACTCTGCTTCCCTACCGAAGACTTCATCGACAAGATTATCAAGTAAACTGGCTTCTACCTTGAAAGGGATTTGCTTTTTGTGTGGTGATGCTATCACTGAAGAATTTTTCCAGCAACAAAGCAAACTACCATTGGCAAGAAGGAATATGATCCATACAGTTGAGAAGTTGGGCATAAGGCAAACTGTTTTAGATGCAGCTAAACGCCGAGGTGACGATTGGGGAAGGGCCATTGAGGAGCGCCTCCTCGCCACTGACGACCTGGTTGCTGCAGACGGGACGTACCACAGAGTGTGCTACAGGTGCCTGTTTACATTACCATCTGCTACTGGGAATAAGAGAGGTTATCGTCCAGCCAGTAATACCGAAGAAGCAATGGAGTGTGTGTACGATTACCTAATGGAAAACAGTGATGAATGTCAGTTTTCTTTATCACACCTTCTGCGGCAAATAAAGGGTGATTGTATCCCTGATGTCAGAACAGCGAAAACTCACCTCCAAAAACGTTTTGGCGATGACATGGTCATATTGGAGACGGGCTCCAACAAAGGGACACTCGTCTGCTTCAAAAAACACCGGTCATAAAACTTTGTATGATCATTGGTACAAGGAACAAAAAGGCGATGCGAAGCAAGAGCGGTTGAGAGTTGTGAAGGCAGCAGCAGAAATCATCGTGGAAGATATCCGCACACAAGTGTATGACACCAGTCAGTATCCCCCCTCGGACGATTTCTTCAACAATGTTGATTCTGTCATCCCTGAGTCAGTACAGCTATTTTTTGAGACTGTTTTTCTCAGAAACAAGCGTTTCCTCTTTGAAGCATGGAAGAAGAAGTGTGTGTCATTTTCTCATGCTCTGATAGTTGCTGTACGAACCCGATCTTTGTTTGCCACTTGCTGAGCAAGTAGAGGTCTTCCTTCGGCCAGACTCCACCCCACAAGCCGTGAGTGAAGCAGGCATCAAGTGCTTTGTGGCTCTATATGGGGGTGACATCGCGAGAGATCTTTTGGATTTCCTAAGGTATAAGACGTTTGTCACTTCAACAAACATAAACCTCGCCCTTTTGTCACCGACGTAAGATGCCGCAGGCCAAAATGCAGTAAAGTGCTACCTCCAAGTGCAGAAGTGGCGGGGAGTCAACTTGAATCCCACTGAATGGGGGTGGAAGCTGTCTTCTCAAGGACTCACCCCCATCCCCACCACGATGGATGCCGCACTCCTGCCCTTCTGCGAAAAATTTGATGTAAATGCAAGAAAGGATGCTCTGGGAGCTGCTCGTGCAGAAAGGCTGGGCTCCACTGCTCAGTCCTCGGTCAGTCATGCGGTGGCAAATTGTGCAATAACGTCCCGGATGTGGAGCTGAAATGCTCGGACGATGAAGATGACCCGACTACAGACTGGGCGCCTCTCCCAGCGTCCATCACAGATATCGAGACACCTTCTTCGTGCGAGCCTAATCCCGGGCCATCTAAGATAAAAAGAAAGACATGATTTGGCAACCAAGACACAATACCTACATGATTTATATTAGTTTTATTTTTTGTGTACATGTAATTTGTCCTTATATGCAGTGGCGGTCCTTCCCTCAGGACAATTGGTCAAAAACCTCCCAAAATTATAAGATGACACTAAAACATAAAATTATTATGAAATATTAAGCAAATCAAAACAACTGGTATTGTTCTAATGTATTTTAAATGCACCGCGAGAGAAAGACGGCAGCGACAAACAGTGACATCTAACATCTTAAATGGAAGCTTTTTTTCCCATGCACTAACTATGATTGGCTGGGTCAAATTATGAAATGCCCCAATATCATATCTTCTGTCTCTTTACGCACCACACAACAAAACGAGATGGCACTATGTCCCTTTACTAAAAAGTTTTCGGATTCTGAAGACGGTTTGGGTCAGAGCCGTGAGGGAGAGAGAGCATGCTGAATATTATGCATCTGAAAGAGATGGTTTGATAAACGTTGATTGATTTCGCATATCTTACGCTTGTCGCATGAAATCATTTACTATGAAATGTAATTTGACTTAATATGTATGTGAATTTGACTCTCATACTCGTGAGGTTCCTACAAATGAATATTACCATATTTAATTTAATATTGTATCATAGGTAATTTAATTTTTTTAAATGACCTTCCACTTCTGGACCCCTAGAGCCGCCTCTGCTTATATGTAGTAGCTGCTCATGTTTGTACAAGCATTTTAGTATGTAAGTATATAAAACAATGTTTGAAGATGAACAATAACAACAAAAAAAATTGTAACTGTTTGATAAATAAAACCATAAAAAGACATGACAACAGCTTATTTGCATTTCCCCCAAAACCCACTTATGACTGTTTTTGGTTATTTGCCATTTTTGAGAGAACCGTTAAGTCTACAGATATCAGTCTAGTCTTAAATGAAAGTTAATTAAATTTACAACAACTTTATTTCATATAATATTTGACGTGAGGTGCGTATTTTAGAAATTATTTTACAAAATAAGTGACCATTTCGAAAAAAATTCACTTTTTGGAAAAAAATTGCCTATTTTAGAAGAACTGTATCTTGGAAACCAATGACTGTATATAGCTCGCTATAGTCTCAAATTATAGCAAATTTAGTCTACTTTAAAAGTATGTTTACTGACTACACCGGTCAGACCGTTCCTTCACTGAGATAGTTAGCAAAAACTGAAAAAAATCCGAAAATTTCCTGGTTTTTTGGGTCCACCGCCGCTCGCACAGCACTTTCGAAGTTGCAAATTTTTTTTTTTAATACTGGTTTAGGTCCTAACAACATATAAGAAATTCAGAATGACTGGACTTTTTGCAAGCGCGGATGTACATCTTGACTGGAGTACTAAGGGAACGTATTTTCTTCAGGGCCTCCTGCGTGGAGTTAAGGTAAAAAAAATCCCTTGGCAATCTAACCCGTATCGTCAAAGTCACGTTTTATTGTTGCTACGTAGTTTACATACATTTAATCCTCTTACCAGTAATACCAAAATAAATTCAGTTTTTTCTAGTGTAGGTTCGTTTTGCGTACATTACTGGAAATTTAATGTTATTATTTAATTTTATGAGTCTACTAACTTTATTACTTGACGATTCGATGCCCGAGATTTGGTTTAAAAAAATGTTGAATATATTATAATAATGAAATCTTGCCCTTTTCAAAAACATTTTTAATATATTTTTTTAAAGCCTCTTGATGAATATTACGTTACTAGCTGAAAATATTTGCGTTTACCTAGAAATTCGAGACAGATAGTTCTTAGGAAATTTCATACGCCAGAGCTCACCTTTCGGGAGTTTTTACTCCCTTAGAAAGATTTCAGTACCATTTTCTAAATTACGGTTCTTTTCGTTTTTGCGTCAAAGGTCCGCGTTCACAGAAAGAGAAATTCAGCCTTTTCGCAATCAAAATCTACTTATACCTACTCTGCCATTGGGTGAACTCTGCTAACTTTGCTTTGTCTGACGTCGGCGTAAGTACCTACTGTGCGACCAGCGAAATAAATAATAATGTCCATAGTCCATAGTCAGGTCCGTACGCTCCGGGAACGGTTGTAACGGCTGAAACGGCTCGGTGTCGGTGTTATTCAACCGAGGGAAATCGGCTCGGTCGTGTCCCTGCCGCGTGAGCTCGTGCGTTTAGGCATGATCCAGCGATCATCTCTGCGACGCGACGGACTGCCCTATAAATACACCCTAATTTATATAAATACCCTTCATAATCGATTGTTTGGGACGAGAGTCTCGCTTTCTCTTTTTCCAATGCTTGTGTTTTTAAATATGTAATCATGGACCGGATTCAAAGTGATGGATTGTTGGTAGAATATATGTTTTGTCACGATTTGATCCATTCTCTTTCATTTAATTCTATAGTTTCAAGCAACCTCTAGACTAGTATTCTTTTCTCAGTGATGTCATGCAATTGAGAATCGTGCGTTCTGTATAGTTGCCTAAGCCTAGGGAATATGAAATAGGTACTTTTGATAGATTCTTCTATTTTAATTGACGGATTGGTTTGAGGCTACAAAGCAAAAGAGAGACCGATCATAATGTCTCATTCTCTCGCAGGCTAAAAATCATGTAGATGTATGTAAGTATTTTAGTTACACACATTATGTCTTTTAGTTTCATAGATGATGATAATGACATAAATTTTTGTAAGATAAATAACCTGTGCGAATGGCTTCGTAAGCAAGACACAATGAAACGTGAAACGAGTAAACTCAATTTTGTGGAACTAAACATTAGATCTATAGGTAGGTATTGGGACCTATTTCATGTTTATTTTAAAGACTGCTTAAATCACATTGACGTACTCATGCTTTGCGAAACTGCAATTCGTTCGGAACTTGTTAATCTTTATGATATTCCCGGTTTCAATTCGTACCACTATTGCAGAAACCATAAATCCGGTGGAGGCATTTTGTTATATGTAAAGAATAACCTCTCCTTTTCGCAAATATTTCTGGACAGTAAATATTTTGAGAACGTTTTTGGAATATTGACACTTCCAAATAACAGTACTCTAAATGTCTTGGCAATATACCGACCCCCGAATTTAAATAAGCAAGCATTTTTGTCAGAAATATCCAATGTGTTTGAAAACAATATTAAATCAAATGAAAGTGTAATATTTTTCGGTGATGTAAATTTAAATTTATTACATAAAAATGATGCTATCATTATAAAATATGAAAATATTCTTACTAATAACTATTTAAAAAAATGTATAAATTATGTTACACGAGAAGTAATAGTTCAAGGGAAAATTGTTAGTTCTTGCTTAGATCACTTTTTTGTGCGAGTTAGCGGAAAGTTACCTACTGGATTAACCAGTACAATCTCCGCGTGCGTATGTGATTATAATATTGCCGATCATAATACAACAGCTGTAAGCATACTCTATAAGTCGGTAGATAATTTCAATTCTAGCGATTCTAATAACGTCAAAATTCTTTCGCAAAAACAGATTGATAAACGTATTTGTAATTATGACTGGAAGTCGCTTCTAAAGGAAACCGAATGTTCGGTTATTTATTTAATTATTTTGACGACTTGTATAAAAACAGCACAATTATAATAAGCAAAAAACCTAAAAGCCGACCTTATGCCATAAATGATTGGATATCTAGTGATGCACTATATAAAATTAAAAAAAGGGATTATTTATATAAGCGTTGGAAAAATGCCCCAACAAATAAATACTATGAAAAAGAATATAAGTGCTATCGAAATGTTTTAAATAAATTGTTACTTAAATTAAAAACCTCATACTATAATGACAAATTCAAAAATCTATTTCAAGATTCAAAAAAGACATGGGACGAGTGTAATCAAATTTTAGGTAAGAAATGTAAAAATAATTGTGACCAAGTTGCCTCCAAATATTTGATGAAAGATCGGACCAAAGAAAATGTAACTAATGATTTTGTTGATTATTTCTCTGACAGTGTTTGCAATATGTTACATAAATGTAATTACAGGACAAATGCTTTTGAACCAGAGAAGATGCCTCAAAGCATGTACCTACCAAGGGCCAAAATTTCTGATATAGAAAGCATTGTGCGGCAACTTAAAAGCTCTTCTCCTGGAATTGATAATATCAGAATGAGTGATATTAAAAAACATATAATAATTTTAGCTCCAATCATAGCCCATTTTGTAAATAGAATTTTATTTGAAGCAAAAATTCCAGATGACTTAAAATGTAGTATTATCAGACCCATTTATAAAGGAGGTGATCACACTCTATTGGGTAATTATAGACCGATTAGTATTTTGCCATCACTCGAAAAAATTCTTGAAAAATACATTCAGTTGAAATTAATAAAATATTTAGAAGATTTTTCTATTATTGATACAAATCAATATGGATTCCAGAAAAAAAAGGGTACCGAAATGCTACTTCAAAAATTTGCCAGTTTCATAAATAATGAACTAAATAGTAAAAATCATGTATTAGTTTTATTTATAGATTATTCTAAAGCATTTGACACTATTAATCATAGAAAATTATTGCAGATACTAGAAATCATAGGAATAAGAGGAAAGCTCCTAAAACTATTTGAAAATTACTTGAACAACCGATGCATGAAAATAAAGCTATTGAACACTTTAAGTAAAAAAAGAAAAAATTTAGCTGGCGTTCCTCAAGGTTCCATATTAGGTCCAATTTTATATATCATTTATGTATCTTTTATTAAGTACATCTTTAAACATGTAAAACACTTTGTATATGCGGATGATACTGCACTAGTGATTTCTCGCAGTGATTTAAAATTATGTATTGAACTCTTACAAAAGGATTACATTGAGCTTTTGAAATGGTCTCATGACTCTGGTTTAATCATAAATGCAAAAAAAACCAAATTGATACATATTAGATCACCCAATGCCAAGACAAATATTATTACACCAGAAATAAAAACACACGGTTCAGATTGCTTACATGTTGGTATCCCAGCATTGTGTACATGCGAAAATATTGAAGTGGTTAAAGAATATGTTTATTTAGGTGTAATTATTGACTGCTTTTTCAAATGGGATTTACAAATAAATAAAGTCTGTGAACGTCTGAGATCTATTGTTAGTAGATTATATAAACTTAAATTCTATGTTCCAATATGCACACTTCGAATAATTTATTTATCATTAGCTGAGTCTATTATAAGGTACGGAATTACAGCTTGGGGACTTTCCTGTAAGACAAATGTTAATCATGTTCAATCTGTCCAAAATTCATTAGTTAAATTATTAGCTCATAAAAGTTTATACGAGCAAAGACACAATGTTCCGTACTTTTACCAGAATCTTAAAATTCTCTCAGTAAGAGCAATTCTGTGGCATAAAATTATTTTTCAGCATATGAATAGCCCTATATACATAAATAGACTGGACACACTTACAATACTCGATTTATGTTAAATGAAGGACTAATCGTACCTAAGCACTTAAACAAATATGGACAAAGAACGCTGGACTACATGATACCTACATGCTTAAATATGTTACCTGCTAAAATTAAAAAATGTACAAATAATGTAAGAACAAATATTATATTGAAAAATTGGCTCGCCGAAAGAAAAAGTTTGTATTAACATTCTTGTAGTACTCGTAACACAAAAAATGTCTAACTGCATTATAAGTTTTATAAAAAAAAAAAAAACTTCAAAGTAAAAGCACCCATTGACAAACTACTTAAAAGTAGTTTATTGGGACTTTTCTTTTTTGTAATATCTTATTTTATTTTGATTTCCTGTAATATTTTATAACTTTTTTCTTCTAATAAAAAAAAAAAAAAAAAAAAAAAAAAAATGTGTTTGTCTCTTTTTAGTGTCGCTATTTTTCGTTTCTATTTTTAGTTTCGAATCACAACGGTGGTACAGAAGTTTTCACTTCAAAAATATGTGGTCAACAGTAATACACATTGGGATGGGTCGTTTTTGTAACTCATTCTTGTGCTCGGCTGTAGAATGATTTGCCGCCTATTGTGGTTTCTCCTTCCTACAATTTTGGTATTTTCAAGACCCCAATCACACCGCTTTCTCAAATGTGACAACAGGGCTTTCTGTGGTGACTTAATATTTAAAGAAACGTTGTTTTATGGCAACGAAATAAATCAAAATTCAATTAGGTAAAATCGCAATCCAGTATGATAAGAACTGTATTTGAATTCTAGGTACATCACGAGACATCCACTCAACTTTGAAAAGAGGAACTAACGAATCAAAGTTAAGTGTGTCGATCTGTACAAGAACTGATATAGGTTGATTGACTCTGTTGGATTCGTATGCAAGGAGTCAAAGTAAGCCGATGCAAGTTGCAAAAACATCCTAATAAGTGCGAGGGAGAGAGGATCAACTTCCCTCCATTGAACAGTGAGCAGTAGACAGTAAGTTGTAGGTAGGTACCGTCATCCACATGTTGTACTCCAGAGCATTGACTCCTGTGGAGCGCCAGACACTTTGGTCCAGACTGAGCCCGTACTCCTCATATCTAAAGGATTTTTATTTTATTTTATATACACGCTGGCCAAAGTTCTGAATAAAGTTCGTAAAAATCCTTGATTACTATATGTCTCTGAGGTAATGGTATATTTTTTTACGTGGAGATTCGTGACTTGGGGTGATTTATCCTAAAAACTATGATTAATCACGTAAGTTTGCATCATGGTCTTCTCTTTAAATCATTCAAGAATTAAAAAAGACGATTTTATCTTGCCAGCAGTTACTACCTGGCTTCGTCGAAGTGTATTAACTTTTTATAAATAAGGAACAAACGATACGACGTATTGCCTTATTTTTTTGACAGTTAATTGTAAATTTCAAAGCGCCATAATATCTCAAGATAGAAAACGTCGTTGGGTTCCGAAAATAATTGAAGAATTTCAGGCAGCAAACACTAGAGCTCACCGCTGGCGTGATTTTAACAAGCCATTCTTACTGACCGATTTTCTTCCTTATAGTTCAGATGAATAAGATTGCAACGTAACCGAGACATTTGCTTAATCACGTCATCTTACTGCTACCGCCGTTAATTTGTTTAAGTTATAGCCTCGTGCATACGTGATACCGCTAAATGCATTCACCATTGGATATACCGGGCCTTTGGGAGGCTTGAATAATGGAAAAGGTCGAAACCCGAGCATTTGATAGCCATCGCTGCACAGTGCACAGTGCAACAATGGCCGTGCATTTGTGCCTGTAGTTTGTTTATATCTAGAGATGTGGGAACTGTGTGGGACCAGTGGCGTAACTACACGGTGCAAGGCCCCGCAGAGCCCTGGGCCTAGCGGGAAGTATTTAAATATTTATATGTAGCTCTTTCTTCTGGTGTTCTCCTTATCGGAGGTTGGCCATCATCGGGGAAATCTTCAATCTAAAAATATTCTATCGCTTGGTGAACTGAAATAATACGTCTATTGTTTGAGGTCTTGCCAGATTTTTGGTTCAGATTTTTGGAGGTTAAATCATCTTTTAAGTAAATAAACTTGTTTTTTGTTGGCAATTCCTTGTTTATAAATTAGTTAATAATAATAATAATTAGAAAAATAATCCCAAGGGTGACTTATGTACTGTACTATATATGTCAAGAGTGTGTAGGTATGAATGAAGCAAGGAATATTTGCCAGCAGACAGATTTATGTGGCGGTCCATCCTCTTTAGAGTTTATAAAGTACTCGGGTATGGGATGGTTAAAATGTTCCTTTATACCTCCTAATGAAAAAAAATTGTTTTCGAGTAATTTTTCCTGTTTAAAAAAATGTTAACATTCAGACTTTACACATAGGTAAAAACAACTTCTTCATAATAGTGTTAGTACTGAAAATCTAGTCTCTTTCAACGGAAGCAATCTTCCGAACAGGCCCTCCATTGATATGCTTGGTGTAACCCTAAGTGATCAGCTCAGGTATGGGGGCTCCATCGAAGCCAGAGTAAAGTTAGCCTCCCAAAAACTGGGCGTACTGTACAGGGCCCGCAGATACTTTAATAGTACACAACTGCTAACCCTGTACAAATCACAAGTGTGCCCCACGGTTGAATTTGGCAGTCACCTCTGGTCTGGAGCTCCAAAATACCTGAAAAATACCCTCGACTCTTGTGCAGAAACGGGCGGTCCGTTTGATAGATTCTCCCATCTTAACAGACGGATTGCAATCTTTAGAGCACAGGCGTCGGGTGGGAATGCTATCCTTGTTCTACCGGTATTATAATGGAAGATGCTCCGAGGAACTAGCATCATTGATCCCTTCGGCACCGGTACATAGTCGGGAAACACGCCAAACGTGTGCCCAAAGAAACGACCTGTTCTCATGTGACATTTGTCACATGAGAACAGGTCGTTTCTTCGACTCGTTCTTGTGTTCAACAGCTCGGCTGTGGAATGATTTGCCGGCCTCTGTGTTTCCTCCTTCCTACAACATGGGTCTCTTCAAGACCAATGTTCATTCCTTCCTCTCCTCAAAAAGACCCTCCACACAGCATCCCAGATGACATAGGCCCTGAGGGAAATTATTTTCTTCAGGGCCTCCTGTGTGGAGTTAATGTAAAAAAAAAGTAAGGGTTTTATAAACGAATATGTACTGACTCTACCTACCCCTCCGGGGAAACTGCGTGTTGATTAAGTTAGTTCGTTAGTTACATATATGTGACATTTGAGATGGTATTTTTTATTTTTATTTTATTTTTATCTTTTTATTATTGAAACATATAACAAGGTTACAATTTTACAACACAATATATTTATGTAAACATCAATATTTCTATCACTCTCCTAATAAAGCAACTGCTTGTGTTTAGGAGAGGACAACTAAAAAAATTTACATTTGTTTAAATTAGAACAAAAATTATTAGTAATTTAACAAAAAATATTTGTGATTTTATGAGAAAATACAGATAAAAGTAATAAAAATATAGGTTAGTTAATAGATGATTCAAAGTATTGATAAGGCAAAAACATATTTCTAAACAATGTGTAAAGTTATGAGGTTGGTACTAGAGTATTTTAAATTTATTTTTTTAAATATTTTTCGTAGTTTTCTTCCGATCGTATATCAAGGGGTAATTTATTAAATAATTTTATACCCTTGAATATATATACCTATATATATAGTGATGCTGTACTGTTGTGGTTCGTACTAGCGGCACGGTTAGTCCTCCAACAGATATTATTCTTTTGCTAATATTTAATTGTGGTAAATTATTTTTACTAAAGAAATCTTTATGTATTTGTAATAGTGCAAATTTGTCATAAATTTTTGTAAGTATCCATTACACAATTCAATTTGGTAGGCGGTTATGGGTACCGCCGCCCCGGGAACCATTTATTGGATGACCAACGCCTCTACCTTAGGTCACCCCAAGTGATTCGCTACGTTTAGAAGAGGTGCCCGGGTTCATGAGATGAGGTTTGTCCGGGTCTTGGGCGGATGCGTCTGCCCACCAGCTGCATGGCAGGCTGGATCGGCAGAGAGTGGTTGAGAGAGTCCCTTTGACTTCTCCAGCCGTACTCTCTTGGAACATCGCCTTGCACCGCAGTGGGAAGGATGGATTCATGCGTTTCGTCACTCCTGAACACACTGACACCCAGATTCCTACCGACACCTCATACCCCTTTTCTTCCCAAAACTTCATTTCCTTCCTTTCCTAAAAAGACCCAGCATCCCCGAAGATAACAAAGGCCATGAGGGGAATTATTTTCCTCGGGGCCTCCTGTGTGGAGCTAATATACAAAAAAAAACAAAAGGCAACCCCATACATATATGACATGAATGATCATTAGTGGTTAGTTACTTTATTTTGAAGATCATCGTGAACTTCTGTTGAGTGTCCAAATGTCGAGGTTCCGCCACTGGCTCACTCACACACACCTGTTAGGGTCCGACCGGTTTTTAACTTTCGCTGGCCGCCGACTCGGCGCGGGGCGGGCAGAGGGCCGCGGGCCCCAGGGCTGCAGGCACGGGGTACCGGGCACCGGGCACCGGCAGACTCGCGCCAGACCCCTCGTTGCATAATGCTATAATATTGGTATAATCATTTGGACGCTCTAAGTGGGTCAGAGGAGGAAGCGCAATGTTTGAACCTTGCCACTGAGCCGGCGAGGTCGCGGATCCACGCTGACTGCAGATATGCAACTAAATCTATGCGATTATGGTGCCTTTACATTTCTGCTTTTGTGTATTATCTAACCCAAACATGGTGATTATCATACCTGCTGTTTCTTCCTACTTTATATTTTGATATCGATCATATATTAATGTACATAGATTCTTGTGTACCTACATCGCGTTATTATTATTTATAAGATTACAGTTTCGGCACAGCCGTTCCTTTGTCATGGCATATATGTATAACAGAGCACCTTTTCAACGAATTAACCTAATACCATTGCTAAATGAAACATTTATATAGATAATTTCATTTATGAGAAACGTCAACCGGTTTCGGTTCTGTGCCTTCTTGATGGGAGTCTTAAATAATAATTATTACTCTTATTCCGCCGCTACCCGAATTTCTACCGATTTCTTACATATCTCCCTTAAACATTTGTAGTTTTAAGCTTTTAAAAAATATATGTTATTTTTGAAATTAAAACTAGACGCGCTCCACGCCGAAACGCAAATTGTATGAAATTCCCTCGATAGAAAAAAAATCGCAAAGTACCTATGCCCAAAAAATTATTATAAACACGTTTGTTTCAGTTATTTTATAGATTATAGTTGTGAAAATTTTCACAATGTTCCTGTTAATGTTACTTAAGACGCCTTCCACGAGATTTTTCCTCTATTATAAACGAGTCGTGTTTTATTAAACATTTTCACAATTTTCGCATTGATTTTATCGCTTTAAATATTAGCGCGCTCCTCTAACATTCGTAATTACTAATCTCTCCATCTCCTTCTTTTTGAGCGCAGATGCGGCGCCTTAATACAATTATTAAATGAAAAATTGGAAGCCAACCGGTTTTGCCACAACCGTGCCTTCACCTGCACTCACAGATAAGTTGATCCTGCCGCTGAGTTTCGTTGCAAATTATCTTTCTGATTTATGGGACACGAGAAAGAATAATAATATTCCGTATTTTATTTCAGCGATGGCCAATGCATATAAAGTGATTTACACCCACAAATTATGCTGTTTTATTTAATAATGTTCCAACTAAAGAAGATAATTTCTAAAATACTATTTTCTTAATAATGAAGGAAAAGTTTCTTCAATATCTTGAATGCATACTTTATAATTGCTTACTCAGGTCTTTTTATATCTTCTTTCCTTATAATAATGATACACGCGCCGGCATTGCAAACACAAATTACGCAAGATACACAACCAGTGTGGGCTCCGCTCAAATAAATCTTCTAGCATAAAAAATATGCAAAACCCGAGGTTGTCCTAGTACCCGCTGACATACTGAACTGGCATACATTTGGTTATAAACGGTTAGACGTCATACAATATACAATCGTACCTTCTAATAAGCAATGCTACAACCGTTGTATGTTACAAAGACGTTATTGAAAGACTACGTTGAAGATTATTGTATAAATCCTACAAAAAAAGTATGAGGTTTCCTTTGTACCTACATACAGTATCTAGACCGTAGGTTCTCAAAGTGGGCGATAATGACCCCCTGTGGGCGTCTGCGATTTCAGGGGGGCAGTGGAAACCCCAGAGCAAATTAGGGGGTGTTGAGATCGCACAGTGGTCAATGGAAAATATGGTCTAAAAAAGACAAAGAAACACGTTAATCACGTATGCAATGTAAATATTTAATATTAGTTAATTTTTGTTATTGTATGTATTGTAATCATTTTTATCACGTTTGCGAAAATTCACATATTTCGGTAGTAAAACTTCTTTACGCACGCTTGATTTGGGGAGTAAGCTGGTGAATACGTAACGATAGCGTTACTAAAAGCGAGGCGAACGGTAGTTGAGAGGGAGATATAAGTTAGTGAAGATAGAAAGAGAGAGAGTTACGTTTCGTATATTACTGTAGGGGCAAGAGAGAAAGGTGCGAGCACACATTTTCTTTCTCTCATAGCCGGTTACGTTTCGTATATCTAAGACACGGTGTAGGCCTATTGTCTGGATCACACTGTAGGAGCAAGAGAGAGCAGTGCGCGCGCACATTTTCTTTCTCTCTTCCTATCATATAGAATATACATAGAGCTAAAGAAGTTTTACTACAATCGTTTTGTTATTTTTTTTATTATACCTAAATATAAAGCGGCGGGGGGCTTAGGTTTTTAGTCACCGGGGGGGGGGGGGGGGGGGGGGTGTATTATTATTATTAAAAATTGAAACTATATCATGAATACACGAAGAAAGGAGGTAGCAACCCAGTATTTAAAAATACAAAACAATTGCTTTTTTAACTTGCTAAATAAAAAGGTGTAATAAATTAAATACATTTTCGAATTATTGACTCATGACAACTGAGCCCCCCCATAAGTAAAAAAAAAAATGGTGGGGCCCTAAAAAAAATATTCTCAAAGTGGGCGGTGGGCAAAAAAAGTTTGAGAACCTGTGATCTAGATGCACAACAATACGTATTATTCTAATATGCACAATGCGCTAACTTTATGTTTGTAGCGTTGACTTTATTCATTGTATCGTTCAAGACAAGCAGTAAAGAGTAGCTTTATTATGATTGTATAAAATGAGCCCGCAGAAAATTCCTTATCTTATTGAACCAGACTGCACCTGGGTCTGTGGCATTTACATAAATTGTATTTTCATGACGTTCTCATAAAACATATACCTCACCTTTAAAAATAATAAGGATATAACTTGTTTCTGACAAAATCAAAACATCACAATATTAAACAGCTTTCTTACTACATTATGTGATATAGATGCATGCAATCATTATGCACTTTCCAGTGGTAGATACTCAGAATATACTGGATAGAGGTGACAATTCAGAATCGAAATTATACTTGAAATAGCTTTATGCACTACCGAGTAATGCAAAATCGTGTGTTTTTGGTTTGAACATTCGGTCGCTTAGAAATATTTTAGACGCTTTACTTAAATTCTGCGATTAGAACACATATTTGTCTTTGAAATAGTCTAGCATTTTTTTATTTGGTCTTTTTATAAGCCCATAAAAAATAAAGTATCAGGCCTATAAAAACTGCTTTAAATTTCAAAATCTCTTACTTACGAAACACCGTTCAGTTGTGGTTTTATTGTACAATGTGGAAAATTAAATTCTTTAGAAAATGATCTTAAAATATTTAAATATTTGTGCGTGAACTCTCAAAATAAAATAACATGCGTTTTGGCGATTTTTTTTCTTGAATAAATCAAAACAGCCGGCCGGTGTTAAACCTTATCGCCATCTACATAAGGAGTGTTATTGTTAGCGTCCTGATGCCGAAGTTTTCACAACATGGAGCATCGCTTTAATCGTGTTCAAATCTGAATAGCCAGGTACTGCTTAACCTCCCTTCTTCCCATTTTCTTCCACTTTTTCAGCCTGACAACATTTCCTATAATTACGGATACCACAATCCTACTGACTTCGGGCAGTCGGAACTTTTGTACGGTATTCATTAACGTAGAGATGTAACAGTTACGTAAAAAAATCCTTTTAATAAATATGTTAACTTTTTGGGTAAGTCCACCGTTTCATAACGGCGATATGCTTTTGAAAATCAACACAATTACAGGCATAACACCTGTTGTTTTATCAACACTTCGTATCATTATGAAGAAAGATCACCCGAGATCGAGACAACTGTATTTTGCACGTTTATTTCTACGAGTCGTTTGTTCACAGTTATCACGAGCATCGTTCAGACCACTAAGCGGTATAACCAGACACAACCGAAAATTTGTCATTTTTAAATCGAACTCTAGAAGTATCGACTCTTTTCTGCAAAAAAGAATTCATAAATTGATTTAGAAAGATTGTTATTTTAACGAGTTTAATTACTTCCTAAATATTGAAGAAATATTTATTTTTTCATTATAATAAAGTTGTACCGTTGGTCGGTGCGCAGATTTCTTAAATTTTCTAACGAAATGTTGTATTTATTATACAACACGTGTTTCAAATCATATAATCATTTAATGTTAAAAATCATTCATTGTCTAGGAAACCTATTTTTCGTAATTTTAATTTTAGTTCAAATAAATATTTTTTAGAATCCGAGCACGTGTTTTGTGACGATAATTACTTACAGAATTTAACATTTTATAAAAAATTACACCCTTAACTCGTTTATTAGACATTATTGAAAAATTATGAATAATTATGGTCCAAAAATTATTATGAAAAGTATATAATGTTAATAAGTTAAACAGTTTTCTTTTAATACAATTTTTTGTTCAATAAAAGTTGATCAACCAAAATCGAATCGTTGGAACCCGCTACAGCATACATTAATTACGTGAGCTCAAAAGGGGGGGGGGTCCAGCAAAATCTCACGTTACTTGAAAAGAATATACGAAGTGGCCTAAATTTATCTTACCAAGGGGGGGGGGGGGGGGGGTGTCTAGATTGGAAGAAAAACTGCTCACGTAATTAATGTATGCCTCCTAAACGCGGCGCGACGGTGAGCAGGCGTCTTTGCATTAGCAACGTTCTTACTAGCAAAATTTTTTTTTCAACAAGCAGAGAAAGGTTAAATAACAAAAGTTCCACCAGAAAACACGAGTTTATAATCAATGTACCTTGGTTGTGCCTTAGAAATTGTAACGTATGGGGTTGTTCGAATGGATCAATGGTGTTAATCGAATATTTTTTTTACTGCGTTTACGTGAAAAACTATTTAGATTAATCTTTACTTCGAATCGGTTTACATTATGAACATCAAAAAATATGCTACGGATAAATTGACGCTTTTACTACCTTTTGAAAGAATCGGAATTACAATAAAATTATTATTTAGGGGTCGTCCATTAATCACTCATCATCATCATTAATGTATTTTAGCAACTTTTTACAACCCCCCCCCCCTCCCAAGTATATTGAAATTTTCAGAATATTATCGATTTAATTTGCGTTCGACGAAAAATGAATACACTTGATATCTCATTATATCCCCCCCCCCCCCCTCCTTGTGATATTTCGTGATTTTTTTCCTAACCCCGCTTCCCCTTTCGAGCCTCACGTGATTATTGGACGACCCCTTACGTAACAAAAAATATAAGCGTAAACTACAAAAAAAAATTTTTTTCATGATTTATCTATGAAGTAATAATATAAGAAACGATTAAAAAATACCCCTTTATAGCTAAGACTACTTTTTACGTTTTGTATGATCTAACTTTTTTTCATTCATATAAAATTATTCACAAAATAAATAAAAACCACTCTGGCGCTTACTTGCCTCGTGCAAATAAGACGCTCGATTTTAAATTTTGAAGGTGTGAGAATCGAAATATTTCTAGCGTTTATAATATTCCTCTTAAGCGCTACATTCACATACGGATATGCTCGGCGGACAGCTCCGCCGGATACGGAGATGCGACTGTCAAGACGTTGGTCGGATGTAGCGCGGTAATCCACAAAGTTATACTCATACTCATTATCGAGAATCGAGAGTGGAATGTGCGTCAGCGGGGGTATTTGTAAACATGCGACATATTTCGCAATGTTTATGTTGTGAATTTCTTCTCGTCTACCGAAATAAATGCTCTCACGCGTTCCGTTCACAAACTTGATCTTTATTATTTATTATTTGATGCGATGTTTGTTTTGCATTAATTATAATAATATAAATAATTTGCAATGTTTGCAATTATTTAATACTTTTTCTAGATATTATATGAATTACGTTTATGTTATTGTACACGTTAAAGCGACGTATCACGTCGTGCTAAATTCGAGATCTAAATTAACAATAACACTCCTTAGCCGGTTTAACCGTAACCGGTCATAACCGTAAGTAGGAAATTTTGGATTTCAAAACATTTTTTGTAAGCTTATTTTATTTTTTCTGGGCTTATAAAAAGTCTAATAAAAAAATACTCGGTAATTTCACAGCGAAATATGCGTTCTACTTAAAAGCATCTAAAATATTTCTAAGAGATAATTTTCAAACCAAAAACCCAAGATTTTGCATTACTTAAACTTACGGCCGTTGTTCCCAATCCTACTGATCAACTGCCGAGTTGAAGTTATGGCTCAACGTTCCTCAAATCGCAACTATTTTTTTATTTTTTTTATTTATTTATTTTAAGTTTTTATTCCAGCAGGACTGGGAAGGTAGTGCAATCCCAGTCTGCTATATTGCGTAAACAACTATAAACTATAAAAGAAAAGAAAAATTGTTTACAACTTAGGTAGGTACCTAATTAAAACATAAAATGAAAACAAAATTCATCACACAAATAACAAAAAAATAGCATAAAATTAAAATAAATAATAATTAAACAGAATTAAAAATAAAAAGATATTTTAGGATTGTCCATCAGGGAGGTCGCCTCATCATCTGCGTCCATCGCTCATTACTCATTACTATGCTCTTCCCAACGCAACTCTCCGACAGATAGGCGAATCAAGCGTTACTAAACAAATTACTTAGTTGATCGGAGACTCAGATTGATCGATTGAAAAGTTGGGAACAACGGCCGTTAGTGAATCACCTTAAATAAAATAAATAATGGCGAATCCGATCGCACATAAGTAGGTAGGTATGGCGTTTTAGAAAAAATCTTTATATGATCTGAATCAAATTTATGTGTAATTTGATGAACCTAGTGATTATTCTATTTTAATGGCAACCTTTATCCTGTTTAATGTGTATAACCAAATAATGGTTTATCTCGAGCCCTTCCCAAACGTGTGAGCTGGCGCCGTGTCGTTAATTTATTATGGCACTTTCCTTCTCTGGTCCATTAGGGCCCTTATCTTCCCGGGGTTAATTAGTGTCACATCCGAGGAAGAAGGTTCTCAAGGAAATAGACCAACATTCTGGGGACCGATTGGGTCACCCGAAACGAATCTGTCTTCCTTTCAAATCTAATGCCCTTTTTAGTTCTTTCTTGGAGTAATCTAGTTGCCGACATCGACATTACGTAAACAATTCTGGTTCTATGCAAGATTTCCTTCTATCTATGTTGTTTTTTCCTATTTGGTTCCCTTCTTGGCATTTTTTTAACCCGGCATGTGGGGTGAAAAATTCCGACGCCGTTGGTATGGTGGGGTTTACGAAACCCCCACTCTTATTTCTAATTGAACTTTGGGACACATTATTATTCACAAGTTTATTTTAAAATATTTACCAAAAACTTTCAAATATCGATCTAATGTATAAGGAATTGGCACATAAAACCTTCAGACCAACTCTAGAGATATTTGCAAAAAGCATTATATTTGAGATTAATAAAAACAGTACGTTGCCACCATTTTTTTAACGTACAACGCCTTTAAAAAATTGTAATACGTTGCCTACAATTAAAGTTAGCGGTGAGCACCAGATTTTCTTTTTCTAGACGATGGAGTAATAACTTCGGGAGGTATTCATTTAAAAACATCTTCAATATTAGTAACACGTTCTTCAGAATTAACCCGGCGGAAAGGTCGAATATCCAGGCCTGCTAGGGTGAATTCGACCGTACGGTTTTTCTTCATATTTTTTTTTTTCAATTTTTCCGATGTTTTAATAGCTATTCTGCTATTCGGGGCGGAGACAAATCCAACAAATCACAGATCATAATAATCGGTCCAACCGTTCTTGAGTTATAAATGGTGTAAGTAACCCGACTTTGTTTTATATATTAAGGGCCGTCTGCTTTAACGCTCGCTAAAGTAAAAGTAAAACAAAACGCCGTTACTATAGTTAAATTTCAGCAAAATGCGTTTTTCAATCAATTTGACTGATTGTTTTACATTACTTTTAACTTTTGTACGTACTTTCCGAAAACCTATAGTTACTCTAGAGTTACTCCGCCATATTGGCATATTTGACAGTTCTGGTCGAAGTAATGTACGGAAATGGGTGTTTCAACATTGATTACTAATATGCTAATCAATAATTATGATAAATATTATAGAAGAGGATGATAATGACGATGAATTCCTCATCCAATATGTCTTGAAGCGAAAGCCAAAACATTTCATCCCCGCATCAATAATATGGTTATCTGGGATGATCTCGAATTTTTCGCGTGGCACCTTCACAAAATCTTGCTGTTGAACAGAATCAATTCTGATATCGACATATTTAGCGTTACCTTAAAGACAAGCTCTATTAATGGATGTATCGCAAATTTTACAAGATCTTCAAATCAATATACCTATTGTATTATAAACATTACAAAAATATAACATGAGTAGTAGGTTAGACTCGTTTCGTATATCCACATTAGCGAGTGAAGCTGCATTTAAAAGACAAGCTCTATTAATATCGCTAGTATAGTTTGTACACTACTTACGTTTAATGTAATGTAAAAATGGATGCTAAAACTAACTATAGAACCTCACATTCTAAATTCTATAAAAAAATTGTACAAAATAACCTATTCTCTCTTCAAATTGCACTATTCTTAATTCTCTTAATTATTGTAGTTATTTTAAATAATTTAGTACCGATAACATTTATCCAAATCATTAATCGAACTGATCTATTATCTATATTTCCTAAATCTATCTATTTTCATTTACTCAATTTAATTTTAATTCTTTTAATACTTATATTATACACTTTTATCATATATTATATTATACACCTCTATTACACTTTTATTATAAACTTATATTATACAATTTTACTCGATAAAAATAATTTACTTTGTTCAATTAGAAAAGCTTATTCAATCTACATACAATATTTAACTAAAATTGTAAATCATATTGATCATTTAATTATATTTTCTATACTTATCTATATTAACTTACTACACTTAATTTTACTTATTTTAATTCTTAAAATTTTGCAATTATGTGATTCCCCTAAAATTCTCATTTCTCAAATTAACTTTCATGATCTTATTTACACCTATTTATCTAAATTACCTTTTTATACCAAGTATTTTACATTCAAATGTTATTATACTACATGTATTTATTACCCAAACTATTTTAATTATTTTAACATCAAATTTTATTGTTCTAAATGTTTTTACTACCCAAATTATTTTAACTACTTTACCAACAAATCTTATTGTTCAAATTGTTTTTATTACCTAAATTATTTTATTTATTTTAACAACAAATTTTATTGCTCAATTTGTTTTTTTACTCCAAACTATTATAATCGTTTCTTATATTTTAAAAATCGTAATATTTCAATTTTATTTGTCATCTTAGTATTTATTCTCCTAATCGTTTCAGTACCTTCACTTATTTCAACCAACTTCATCCATAAATTTTTAATGTCTTATTATAAGCCTTCCAATTACTCTAAGTATGCAATCCTTTTAAAATTTTCAATTTCTACATTTCTATTTATTCCTATATCTAATGAAATTATTTTTCCTTTTATAAAACATATAATCTATCATTTACATTCCCTAAATTTATCTTTGTTGACTCAATTTAATTTTAATTAATTTAATGCTTATATTACACACTTACACAAATACTCACCAACATGGCTGAAAACATGGAACATATAGACTCGGACAACCAACACTACTGTATAAGTACAAACGACATTAATCTATGGACCAATATCACAAAAGAAAAAAATAAAATCAAAATATTGCACCAAAACATCAGATCGATTAATAAAAATTTTGATGAATTCACTATGTACCTAGAACAACTAGATAATAACTTCGATATAATTGTGCTGACAGAATGCTGGTTGAATGAAAAATATATTCCAAAAACAATTGAACACTACAACACACACCACACAAAAAAACACAAAAATCAAAATGATGGCATAGTCGTATACACTAATGATAAAATAAACACATTCATCCAAGAAATACATATCGTAGACTCCAACTGCATACAAATAACATATGAAAAAGAAACGTGTATTCTTGCAATGTACAGATCTCCATCCAAAAACAATATTACAAATTTCCTAACTGCATTTAATAATACATTAAATGATCTCAACAAATACAAAAATATCATCGTCATTGGAGACCTAAACATAAACACTCTACAAAACGGACACCCACAAAACTTAGAATACCTAACAATATTAGCACAGCATGGACTGGAGCCAACGATAAATGTTCCAACACGAGTCACACACAACACAAAAAGTTGTATAGATCATATAATGATCAAAACAAAACTAAAAACCAAAACCATAGTACTTGAAAGCACTATTACAGATCACTACATGAATATGATAGCAATAGATACCGAAAACACAAAACCTAACCAACATAAAATATTCACAAAAAAAATAATTGACTACACAAACTTAAAAGAAAAACTCAAAAAAATAGACTGGAGTACAATATACCAAATAGAGAAGGTCGAAGAGGCCTGGGACAAATTTACAACAATTTTAGCGCAAGAAATAAATAATAACACTACTCTAAAACAAGTAAAACTTACGCACAAAGCAAAAAAAATTAAACTATGGATAACGCAGGGAATATTAAACTGTATTCGTAAACGAGACAGAATTCACAAACAAATTAAACATACGCCATATGACATACAACAACTTAATTACTACAAAAGATATAGAAACATCTGCACGAAAATTATTAGAGTAGCTAAGGAGTTGTATTTTAGAGAAAAACTTAAAAAAGAAGAAAACAATAACCCAAAGGAAATATGGAAAATATTAAAAGAAGTTACATACACACAAAAATTCAAACAAGAAAATACAATCGAACATCTAAACATTAACTCAAAAAAAGTAGACGCCAATACAAATAAAGAAACTATAGCAAATCATGTAAATAACTTCTTCGCAAGTATAGGAAAAGTCTTAGCGAACCGTAAAATTCTCAACACAAACACGACAACACAAACAAACAGTTCAAACATCAATACACAACCGACACAACGCAGATTTGCAATAAAAACAACTTCGGAAGAGGAATTTGACAAAATAATAAACACATTAAAAAACCGTATTGCTCCTGGATTAGATGAGATAACGACGGATTGCATTAAGATAATAAAAACAGAAATTTTAAAACCCATAACACACTTAATCAATCTAAGTATAACACACTCCTGCTTCCCTAGTACTCTTAAAAAAGGACTGGTGATCCCTATTTACAAATCCGGAGACAAAATGCAAATAACTAACTATAGACCTATCACTTTGTTAAACTCGCTTTCAAAAATTTTCGAAAGAGTAATAAAAAACCAAATTATAATATACCTGGAAGAAAATAAATTAATCTCGGAAAAACAATATGGATTTAGAGAAAAAATAGGCACAAAAGAAGCTTTGGCGTGTACAATAGACTATATACATAGCAATTTAGATCAAGGGTATAAATGCATAGCGATATACCTAGATTTAGCTAAAGCTTTCGATTCAATCTGCCACCAAACGCTTTTTAAAAAATTAGAAAACATAGGCATCAAAGGCAAGGAACTCCAACTATTAAAAAGTTATATGAGTAACAGAACACAGCAAGTAAAAATTAACAACCATATTAGCAAGCCACTGCCAATTACATATGGAGTTCCACAAGGAAGCATACTAGGGCCCGTTCTTTTCACTATTTACATTAATGAACTTTGCAGCATGAAAATAGACGGTGAAATAGTTAGTTATGCAGACGACACAGTTTTACTCTTTAAATCTAAGGATTGGAAAAATGCATACAACATAGCGAATTTAGGAATCACGCGAGTGAAATCATGGCTAGACTCAAACATACTTACACTGAACATATCGAAAACAAAATTCACAACGTACAGTATAAATAGCACAGGACAGCCAAAAAATAACACAAACACCATAAAAATACACGAATGTTTAAACACCAACATTTGCGTTTGCCCTCCTCTAGAAAAAAAAGAACAAATAAAGTATCTAGGAATCATAATTGACCATAACCTTAGATGGACACATCACATCCAACAAGTCACAAATAAACTCCTCAAAACGATACACATTTTCCTAAACATAAGAAACATATACAAAATACAACAAATGAAAACAATATATTTTGCTCTATGTCAGTCTATAATAGAATATGGAATAATTGCTTGGGGAGGAGCAACAAACTCAGCTATCGAACACCTGGAAATTGCGCAGAAAACGATCTTAAAGGTAATACTTAAAAAACATAGACTTACTGATACAGACCAAATATTCAACCGTTGTGACGTACTAGACATACGACAATTATATGTTAAATCGCTACTAAATTACATTTTTGACCAAAAAAACAACCTTCAACAAACACAAAATATCACAAACAGACCAGTTAGACAAGCATACAAAGAAACCTTAAAAACTCCGACGGTAAATACAAGCTTTGGACAAAGACATTACCAATATCACGCTATAAAAGCATTCAACAGTCTAACACTTGAAAATAAAATTGAGGAAAACAAAAATAAATTCCGACACAAAATTACAAAATGGATTAAAGACCAAAATAGACAATACTACCAAAATATCATAGCATAAAATAACAAAACATATAAGTAACACACAAAACCAATATAAAACACAATCACCCACAAACACACAACACGTATTAAAAATATCGTTTTTAACCTTATATAATATTATTTATTCTTAATTTTACGTTAATTCTAAATCTCTAATTTTTAAGTTTAATTTATCTTAATCGTATGTTTTTTATTTACTTTTTTCCTTTTTTTCACCAATATTATGTATATATATATTTATATGTATTGTGTTTAATTTTGTATATGAAATGGAGGCCTCAGCACGGGTAAACCACCCAGTGAGGCCAACATCATTGAATTATGTAAAATATGTAAATAATATTGCATCAAATAAATAAATAAATAAATGCTCTTACAAACGGATTTTAAAAACGCCGTAATGTATTTTTTTCTAATATTTTCGATACCATAAATAAATTGAATTGAAGATATCAGGAGATATCACAGCTACTGGAAAGTAAATTACATTCATATTGTATATCATATGTATTATAATAGGTCGTCATTTATTTGTAAATATTCATACAAATTCTTTTATCGGAACAAAGCCGTCAGATTCTACGACGCGAAACAAAATACAACCGGATATTTTGACAGTTGTTCTGATTTAGTTTACGGTGTTGCCGCATCAAAAAATATTTCAATAAATGAAGACAATATAAGCGAAACTCAATCGAAAATCAGGAAACAGAAAAATCAGAAAAACATATTGACACCTCTGGGACTCGAACCCAGGACCTCTTGCTTTCCGGACAAACGCGCTAACCACTGAGGTTTTGCTCATAAAGTTAAAAATTAAAAACTAAAAAAAATATTTCGATGCATTTTGTCACGTAATTCCGAGGAATATTCTGCTTTTTAGACTGGTCACACTGACAACTATTACTTAAGCGAAAATATACTTGAAACAGCGCGCGGTCCTATTTAACGTCCTCGTTACTTTAACTGACCTTTAAAATTTAACTTTAGGATACGATTTAGCTTTCTGTTGAAACAGACCGCCCTAAGATTTAATGAGCTACAAGTATCTACCTATAGATAACTCTCCGTCATAAGCATTCAATAACCATAATATGATATTAATTTCTGAATCATGCGAATCTTTTCTTTGTTACGCATTTTTAAATATACATATCTATAAACTAAAAACCACAAAAACAAACCTTCGTGTTTTACTCGTCTTTGTTTGATAGTTCACACCAATAATATCGTTTTGTGAATATATTGCAATGTATCAATAAAGCGACCTTCATGGATGGCTGCTTGTTGAGAAATCGGAGTTTCTCCTTCACAGGTTTCGGACTTGACAAATAATACAATGTTTTGCATAATATTATGATATTTAACAAATTTAACCTCTGCCTGTAAAAATACTAACAAACAAAACATTTTCACACGTTCCACATTGCGTTGATCGTGTGCCCATATAAAAGCTTTGTCCGATTTCAATTAAAGAAATGATTATATTGCTTTGTTAGACCATTCTTCTTGTTCTTGAATTTAGTAAATATTTACATACCTCTTTAACCCCTCAGGCTTATTTGTTCAACAACTCGTGTAGGTCTCGTAGAAATCGTTTTGTCTCCCTTACTATCATAATGAGAAATACGATATGAACGGTGCCAGAAAGAGAAAAAAACTATGCTTTATATTCAAATCAAAAAGTTTTCCACAAAAGAAGTAAAATGCACATCTTTACGAAACCAAAGTTTCGGATGGCAATTTGAAAAAAAATTATGAAAATTTGGGAATTTTTTTATTTATTATTTTAACACGGAACGACAAAAATGTTAGCAAACAATAAGGTTTACAACATATTTGTCTAAAAAGAGTATGGGTTTTTATTTTTTTTTTTCGTTACCAGTAATATTAGTTAAAAAAATATAAGGTAATCCTTTTAAAACTTTTTCGTGTATGCGTTAAAAAAAATTATATTTAAAAAATTGTGCGTTTATTTCGACTTATAAAATTTGAAACTGTATTTCATCACCTTTCAAAAAAAGTTTTAAGATATCGGACGCGTTCAGAAATGTTTAATTTATTTGTATTTTATTGCAAAGCGGAAATTTTTTGACCTTCCGACAAAATGGGGTTAAAATAACAATAAAAAATATTATATATTTTCTCGGTTTTTACGATCTCAGTGGTGGGGCGGTTAGATTATTATCGATTACGATTTCAGATGTTGCAGGTTCGAATCCTGGCTAGTTAAATGAATTTATTTTAATTACCTTATTATGCGTTATTTCATAAATTATTTTTGTACATTGTCGGCACGTTCCAGAATGGTAGATGCTCTCATTATCGCCCCGGTGAAAGATCACCATTTAGAATCGAAACGTTGTCAGAAATTTACGCAAATGGTGAATAGCCGGTTAATTTTAAGCCTTCTTCTTCCCCATCTCCTTCCCTTACCCGCTCCCTTAAGCCATTGTTAGTATTTTTGCCACATGTCTACGAAATTCCATAATTGTGCCCTATAAAGGTTTTAAGCCTCACAAATACCCCAACTATGGATGCCGTAGTTCCACTGGATCTGGGCGGTTTCGCAACTTTTCATCCCGCGACAAAATACCCCCCGACAAAATGTCCCCGACAAACTATCCTGTGGACAAAACATCCTCTGACAAAATATCCTACGGACAAAACATCCCTTAACAATACATTTACTAAAACCTAACCTAAACTAACTAACTAGGTAAGGTTTTAGTAGATATTTTGTTGGAGGATGTGTGGCGAAACCATTGTTTTTCGCCATCAATTTCAGCGCCCACTTTTGCCAAATTCATTGCGCCGCCACTGGCTCTGTAAGAACTATATTGTTACTCTGAGGTAAGAACACGCCAGAAGATACCTACCGCCTACATCGCGTAAGGCGCCGTCGGTACATGCCGCTATCCAGCAACTATCAACCAGCAACCAGCAAACCGCTACACGCCGCCCCCCGTGTAGAGCTACGCGCCGGCTCCCTGAAGATCTGTGATCTTCACTGCCGCAGCTTCCTGACCATCATCATGCAGCAACACCGAGCAACATTCACTGCACCACCGTCACTCCGCACCGCATCGACCTTCGCTACGTAGCTACAATAAAGACTGACTCAATACATCGACTGACTGCTTTTCATTTCGTCCTCCGTCTTTACGACACCCGGAGTCCGGCTCCCTCAGATGGTTTATCCGTAGGATTTTTGTTCTTGTAATATTTTGTGTGAGTATATTGTGTTGGGGTTTTTCGCGGGAATAAAACGCTTGGTACCGATCCGGGCAGTTGGGACTTATGTACAATACTTATTATCTGTTTAGATTATTGTTATTAATTTATATGGCTAGACTTAACCACTCTCAACATGGTTTCATTATTGAACCTGCTTTGATATCTGTAGTCCATACATAAATAATGAAGTTTTTTGCTGTTGTTTTTTTTTAACTCCGGACACCGTGAGATATTATCATAATCACGGTTTCTTTATAATTTGATCTCGGGGTAACTGTATGGATGAAGAGGTGCGGTCGAAAGTCGAAACCTTTCGAGAGAGACCCTTCGTTAATTCACCGTCGGCCCTTAGGGATATTCTGTAATAAAGATTTCACCCCGTAAAACCGACGGTGGGCCGATTATCATAAAATATTTTGAACATGACCATAACTAATACAAAATTAATTATAACTATGATTTGTAATAATTAACATTCTTCAATGTGATCATTTTTTTATTCCTATTTGAAATGTGAATTTTTTATATATTATATTTTTTTAAATTAGTGTTGGCGAAACCGCGTAGTAAAACTTTTTATTTTATTTATTTCTATTCTCGTACATGCATTTTACAGATGTTTTCGTTTTCATTTAAAAAAATAATTACCAGTGATATAAAAAAAAAACAGTAACCGTATGTAAATGGGTTAGTAGAAGTATTTTGTGAACACCACACTAGGAAAACCTGTGCTGAGGTATTCGCATGTTTTAGAGGAAGGGTTATTATTGAAACGTTCTGTGTTAAGTTCTTTTCAAGTTCTGATATTATACCAACATGATAGGCCAGTTGCTTCATAAATCTGAAATAATTATAGAACTTTTGTATAACTTTCATAGAATGTGAAAATTAACTTCAAATATTTAATGAATTGTTAAAATTTTTTGAAACAACCCATTCTATGTGTTTTTTTGCCGTCATAAATAAAAAGAGCCACGTCGTCGTGTCGTCGATACTGTGGTTCCACCCATAGCGACAGTATTGTATAGTAGGTTAGTAGCAGTTAAATAATAATAAAGTTAAGCTAGTGTAGTACACGCCAAACTTTAATGCCGGCCTGACATTGATACAGAAATCGTCGCAATTGGCGAGTTTAAGGTAAAAAAAAAACTTGCACGCCTCCCCGCCCATGCCTTTCCCCGTCGCACGTATGTTTTTACGCTTTTTTTCATCTATTTCGCTTACGCTCAAGTCAGTAACTGCGCGAGAATGGACCATACAATGTACAAGCAGGCAAATGTCTTGCTTGTACTATACCATTTTTGCTGTCAATCTTACAGCTGACCGTTCAGCCAAGAAGGTGATGTGCTTTGGATTTCGTTGTTGGTTCGTCGTCCCACGTTGTATTTGTTGGCACCGATTTATGGATTCCGTTGGGCAGACCGGTCGTGGACGTCTTTCGTGTTTATAATAATATTGTCGCTTGTTCATTCAGCAAAGTGCGTACTGAATACTGACTGCCATGTCATTGAAATAGTATTTATTTGGGTTTGTCCGCTGTCGTCGATCGCCTGTTTATTTGCGGTTTCCGGTCACAAACCGAGCTAACCTTTATATTTTTTAACCGAGAAATCGTTAAATTACGCTAATATAACTTTATTTGTAGATTTCTTTATGAATCATTTATTTTTTGGACAATTGATATTAAACATTTACAGCAGTTAACATACAAAATAATGTCGATACTCTTCAAATGGGATATAGCTCAGGGGTTAGCATTTTTTACTCCTGTCCCTGGGGAGGAAGGTTCAGTTCTCTGTCAAACCAAAAAAAAGTTTTAAAAGACATTTGAAAATATATTTATTATACATAGTTAAAAACGTTGTTTTTTGAAGTGAAACTTCCTTAGCCCCGTTAGAGTGATTTGAAATTCGGATGAAGCATCAAACGACGCTCAAGTCTCCTATTGGTTGAGATATAAAACTGAAACGACGATAGGTCTGCGCTCATTGGCCGCTTTGTTTTTTTTATGGGTCGTCGGAATATAATGCGTAAATTCGCGCCTCGCCGAGCGCGTCCAACAGCGCAGCGGTATAGCGCGTTGCAAATCTCAGCGGCCAGAGAAATTCAGCGGACGGAGGTTCG
Source organism: Limnephilus rhombicus (assembly GCA_929108145.2). Lineage (NCBI taxonomy): Eukaryota > Metazoa > Arthropoda > Insecta > Trichoptera > Limnephilidae > Limnephilus > Limnephilus rhombicus. Next base: position 58,609,430 of record OV815276.1, read on the forward strand.
AATCCTACGAAGCCAAAAAAATAAACATTTTTGTTTTTGTAAATCAATATCCAATCTTCAAACCATTTTAAAATAAACAGGCAAAAGAAAGCGACATCTAGCGAATTTGTAATTTCACTTCTGTCGCGTGTGAATTATACACTATTTATATTGGTTGATTTGTTTCAGTTTTCTGTACCTTAATAATTGGGTCTAGTGCTGATGCAGTACCACCTCCCCATGCTATGATACCATACTCAATAATAGATTGACAGACTGCAAAATAAATCATTTTCAATGTTGTAAGTCGAGAAAGTTTCGTATCGTTCTGAAAAAGTGCATGGTTTTTCTTATTTTCTTTGCAATTATTTGAGTGTGAATATTCCATTTGAGATATGGATCAATTGTGAGGCCGAGATACTTCATCTGTGTAGTGCGCTCAATGTAGGGACACTGATAAGATTCATCGGAATTAAAACACTTGTGTATTCTAATAGAGGCGTCATCATGAGGCTGATCTGTTATATTTATGCTTGATCTGACAAATATGATATCGAAAGTATTTAGAATTTCTTATTCGCATTTTTTTTTTCAATATTATGGCAACTAGGTACCTGCTTGAAGAATGTTTGAAAAGTCAGTTTTTTGACGACCGGCGTAGTCCAGTGGTAAGGCTCTTGACTCCCATTCCGAAGGTCGCGGGATCGAATCCCGGCGTGGCAAATAAATTTTATTTGATTAATTTGTGTTATTTCACAAGTTTTTCATTAAAAATAATATATAATATATTTGCGGCTGGTTTCAGAGTGGAAGATACTCTCAGTATCGCCCTGGTGTAAGACCACCATTCAGAATTGAAACGCTGCATGAAATGGATTTAGCCGTGTTTAGTGACCAGATCTGAATAGCCAGATACTTCCCACCTTCCTCTTTCCCATCTACCTCCCCTCCCCACTACCTTCAGCCTCACAACATACTCCAATTGGGGATGCCATAGTCTCACTGGCTCCAGACGGGAGCAGTTGGGACTCTTGTGCGGTATTCATATTAAAAAAAAGTCTTTGGGATAGTGACATTTTTTGGGACAAATTGTATTATTCGTCATTTCAAATGTATTTATTTTTTTACATAAAATATATGATTTATAATTAAGTATTTTAGTACCTACTTACAAATCTTATGATTTCAGAGAAAAAATGGTTTTGATTTATTAAATAAGAGAAAAAGAAAAACTTTTTTGTAATATATATTTAAGCATTGTAATGAAACTTAAAACGTCCAAATGGGGTGTGAATAGATGCATACATTAATTCGACAAAACATGTTAGGTAACGTATACCAGAGAGGTTACAGTTTTCAGCGTAGGTTTTTTGTTGTGGTTATATTTCTGTTCAAAATTTGCTACTGTGCCTCGTTTTTTATTATTAGTTTGCTACTTATCTAGACCGCCATTTATACTAAGTGATCACATCTGGTTCACATTTCCATTAGTCCGTTGGGATTGCTCTGACCGCAACTGTTCGTTTTATATCTCCCACTGCAGTTCCCTTATCGTTCAATTGGCCATATTTCAACCTAATGGATTAATAATAGCATGAAGTTCCTTGCATCACTTGGTTAAATGCGCCAATATGCTGCTATTTGCTTTCTTCCTTGCGATTGCGTGCACACACTGCACACTACACTGCACACTGCACACTGCACTCATCAGATGGTTAAATTACTATTACGTTTTAATATTTTGGTAATAACTTGTTTTTAGTACCTAATAGTTTATCTGTGCAATATTCGATTTTCTGGAAATGAGGTTGCACCACGTGTTGTTCAAAACTTACAAAATGTACCCACTACAACCAGAGGCGTGCATTTCTGCATTGCACTGCTTGCTTTCAGCCTTCACATAAGTTATAACGTCATCATCTGTACACCACTCATCGAAATACAAAAGTACGGTTCAGAATAATTCCCGCCAGTACAGGGTGTCCGGGGGTAAAGTGCATTAACTTCGGGAGGTGATTCTACATGATGGTAGGAGTAAAAAAGATTAACAACTTTTTTCGAAATTCCAACATTTTTTTCCCATACTAAAAATCCTTGGTGTGAGGTACGATCTTACTTGCTGAGGGCCTGCCGGGCGCCCGACTCGATTGTGATTGGCCCGTATCGTAACAGCGGAAAAGAATAAATCTGACCGCACACGCCGGACTAATTTTATCTTTTTACCTCAAAACTACCCCTAAAAGTTGGAATTTCGAAAAAAGTTATTTGTCTTTTTTACTTGTACTATCATGTAGAATCACCTTTCGAAAAGTTAATGCACTTTACAACCGGACACCTGTATATATAACTCATCCCGTGCACTAGAGGCGCATGTGCGAAGCGCCTTGAAGGCAATCGAATTTTGCATCATTTTGATAATGCGATTCCAATACGTCTGGAATGTAATGTATTAAGGAATATTTTTTTTCTTTTACATGAGCTCCACACAGGACGCCATGAGGAAAATAATTTCCCTCAGGGCCTACGTCATCTTTGGGGATGCTGGATGGAGGGTTTTTTAAGGAAAGGAAGGAGAGGAGAGTTCTGGGAAGGAAAATGGTTTAAGGGGTGGGTAGGAATTTGGGGTTCGGTGTGTCCAGGTCATCCGCCTCCTAGACCTCGACAAACCTCGACAAACCTCACCCCATGAACCTGGGCACCCCTGCTAAATCACCAAACGTAGCGAACCACTTGGGGTGACCTATGGCGGTGGTGTTGGTTATCCAATAAAAGTTCCCGGGGCGGCGGTACCCATTCCCGCCTCTCAAATTGAAAGTACTTGTGTGCGGTAATCGGACAACTCAGAATGAACTCAACTCAAAAAAAAAAAAAAAGTTTAAAGAAAGTAAATTTTTTGAAAAGCTATGAAAAAAAATCGTAAGATTTGCATATCTTTCACTCTAAAGATGATTTTGTAAGCGCTGACGCTGTATTATTTAATTAATTATTTTACGGACGTAACATAGTGGAGTGAGTGAATTGCAGTACCCCATTAATTATTTTTCTACGCTTAAATTACAGACTAAAAAAAATTAAAGTGAAACGCTGGCAATTTCAGTCACGAGCCACCTCTGACTACAACCTACAACCATCACTGGTTGTACTCTACAACACGTCAGGTGAATTCCTGGAGTGGAGGTCATCATGTGATTTGTACATTGAAAACAGTGTATAGTTAGATGTATCTAATAATAATAAAAAAATAAAATTAAAATAAAGCATAAATGACAAAACAAAAGGAAGTGATGTAAATATTCACTTGACGCAAAGCTTCTAATGACGAAGACAATATTGAATTGATTTTTACGCCTACACAAAATGCTTAACCATCTATTATTAGATTTTGTCGTCCCCTGAAATAACGTAAAAAAGTCATTATTAAAATTATTATTGAAAAATAAAAACGCTATTAAAATATTTCCGTGAATTTCTGGCCAGGATTCGAAGGATTATACATAATAATGGCTTTTAATATATTTTCTTATGCAATTTACTTTCCATAAGGCTTTCTTTTTAAAAGCTACATAGCGTAATTGATATTCGTGCCTGCTGTCTGTAGTTAGTTGGGTGCCATTGTTTTTGATACAGTTGCACAAGTCAGGTATCCGATTCGCAACAGGTATTCTCCGTAATATCAAAGACTAAAAACTACAATGTACAGTGCCGTTACTTAGTCGCTGCCACCTATCTGTAAAGAGTACGCCATAACTGTTCACTTATTTTCTTGCAAAACAGGCTCTTTGATGCTTAGTTTCATTGTTCCAGTGATTCACCTCACCGTGCTATCGTGATAGAATTTTACAACTGTATGAACTGTATCCACACACTAATCGCCTTTTGTTCCAATACTCGTCACGTCAAAATAATTAGAAGTTGTCTCCCGATTGACAGATATTTTGATTAATTCAAAGTTTGTAACGCAAAGCGATTCGTTTCAATAAAGGCATTCCTAATTTCAATAGCGATGTAGAGCGTTGATTTGGATTTATTTTGATGTCATCGCTGAATAATATGAAACCCTTTTCAAATATTGACGATGGGGACTTCAATTTGCCTACGTAACAATTCTAGCATACCTGATTGATTCTCATGAATCTGTGGTCCCAAGCGATCCAACAAAATGATTCGTCTCAAAGCAGTGATTCCTGAAAAGGTTTCGAGTGATACTAGAAATGCTATTATTATTAGGTATTTCTTTTTATATTCACTGGCTTTTATCGTCCTGATTGTCGCTTTGTGGCTGGATCCTCGTTTCCAACATCCGTAGCGGACTTTTGACCGAAAGGGATGATATATTTGTTTAAAATCTATTGTTCAACTTATAGAATGATTTGATATTTTGACTCTGCGAAGAGTTTTATCTACACAGGGTGGGTCTAACCTACCAGATATCTCGGAACAGACCATTCCCCTCTGTACCGGTATCGGATCGTCCTTCCCCATAAAACTCACAAAAAACAAACTGTCCTAATCTGTCCTATTTTATCGTTCTTCGGGAAAGTGGTGCTATTCTTGAATTACACCAATTCTTCCTATTCGCTGTTCATATTTTATTAATAAGTCTTCTGATTTCTTGAATCTTCATTGTCTTTTTATCTTTAAAATTGCAAACCTCGTTTTAGGTTTGCGTAGATAAATTTAAAACGTATTTCATGAAAAATTTCATTTGCTCTGTACACAAAAGTTATATTGAAAGTTCACAGTAAAATACAGGTGAAAATTCTTTGTAACAAAAGTTTGGTCATGCACTTTTAAACTTCATTGAAGTTTCTCCGTTACCGTCTGAAGTTGGTTCAGAACTTAACTGTTATTATTTTATCGCGCCACGTTGCGCACCATGTTCCTGCTGAAAACTAGGAGGCCAGCGTTCTGGAGAATAAAGCTCCCACATTCCCCGTTCCATTCCAGGGGACTGTTCAGTGTTCACTTATTTGTCTTCACCTTTGTCCCAGATAAGATAATAAACACACAACAGGTGTCTCCGGCTTTGTGCATCTTCGGGTCGTTAACACTAGACGCTGTGCAAGTACTAATAAGTATCATGTATCTACTGTACATACAATTTCGGTTCAGGCACTTGCACGAGCTAGCACGTTGACTGAACTGCACTCATTAAACTAGATAGGTACAGAAAATAAATGTCTCGGTCGTGTTGCAACACCGTTGCCTTTGTATTCGACTTTCTATTCAATGCATGATTCAGAATGGAAATATCGGCGTTATTTATTCAGAAAATGTACTTGGCTCATAAAGGACAAGGATTGTTTCTTGTTAGCGATTCTTCCCGTGATGGTATTGACGGCATCGGATAAAGCAACGGATGTTTGGATTTCTCGCCCCTTCATGCGCTGCATTCGCACCCTTTTATGAGTTTTTTCTTCGGAAAACTACAGTCGTAGGTTATTGCGAGAGCGGCATGCGCGATGTATGTTATCTCAACTAGGCGTAAACAGAGAGTTCATAGCGTCGGGCCCTTTAGCTCCCGCTGTTTGTTGTGATATTTCCAAGATTTCTTTCCACAATCTGCCTTATCTAGTTTCTGCCGACTCCCGGAAATAGCGGCCGGCGGGGCTTCCGCCGGCAGCCATTTGCGGTTTTCGCCGAAACAATATGACTTCCCCCCTCTCGCCATATCTCACCGAAAGTGTTTCGCGACAATTCTGAATCGTGTCATCTTTTTTTACGATCAAAATAAGGCTACTTTTTAAAAATCAAACATGTTAAATCCTAGGGTCTGGGTCTGTTTCTGTAAACTTTCAAAGGTTCTCGTCATTAGTCGACGCCTTACATGCCTTGCAAGAAATCTGTTCTCTGCTTGTTGTACAAAGGTGACAAGATAAATCTCCCGGTTAATGTTTACGGCATACACGTTTGTGTTTATTTGTCTAACGTGAATAATGCCGTGTGTTTATCATTATGATATCCCTAAAATTGTGTTCTGGGATACAAGTTCTCTGATCCATAAACAAAGCACATAAAAGTGATATAATATTATCTCAGTATGGTAATAAGTACCTGCCATACGTTTCAAAATATTTATTATTTAACGATCGTGTCAGGTTTTGAAATTAAACATATCCACCGTACCAATGTTTATTTTAATTTCATGTGATGTGGTCATTATTTGCCTTTGTTGCTGCGTTATTAAATAATATCAAAGAATGTGTGTCATGATTAATGATAATTAGTGTCGAAATGTTGGTGGTCTACCTTCTTCACCGTAATGGCTGCTTTTAGTGTTCAGGGTTCACCACCTATTTAATTCCTAAGTGTACCTGCAGAACCTAATGATGTTTCTGAGAACCGCAGCTGTAAACAAATAATGCGATTTGTACTGTAAACAATGCCTAATAAACCGAGTAATCAAAATGCTTCAGTAATAATCTTGTGGAGGACTAATTAGTTTCGTTCTTTGTGCAAAAGCTTGTTTCCGAGCTTTCAGTTTGCAGTCGTGTGTCGTATCTGCGCTGTACGACAAGACCAGGAAACTGAAATTTTTACTTGTTTTGTTTCGCATGGGCAGAATGTTTTATTTTATGCAGTGCGTAATATCGCTTCTCGGAAATTATCGCAGGTTGACGACGTGCCTTGGATTTAATTAAATTTGTCGCCGTTTTTGAGATTGTTATCTTCTTGCGTACCTATACTAAATTTATTCAAAGTCTTGATTGTTAACTATAAATCTTTGTTAGCAAAGAAATCTGTTGTCTGAAACGCAAAACTCTCCAATGATGAGCTCTGGAACCATGAAATTTGTACAATTTTTTGAAGTGAAACTTCTACAGCCCTGCTATGATTTGTATTTTGGATGAAACGGAAATGACGATTACTGCACCTTCTACGCATCAACTGCGCTCATTGACCACTTTGATTATGATGTCACTTTTAAAGGCTCCTATTGGTTGAGATATGAAACGGAAATTACGCTGGTCTGCGCTCATTAGTCGCTTTGATTATGACCACACTTTTCAAGTATTGGTTGAGGATGTGGGTGGTTTGGTATATTTATGGTTGAGATTGTTTTGGTAATGTTTCGCTTCTACCGCGTGTAAACTGCACTCGATTTTTTGTTATCATATATTTTGTATTTGACACAATAACTACACGTATTTTAAAACATTATTTTATAATGTCGGCCTCAATGGGTGCTTTACCGTGCTCAGGGCCCGTATTTTACAATTTGAAAAAATTCAATAAAATAACTTACTAAAATGAAATAAAATAAAATAATAAAGGCGGTAATGATTTTTAATTAAATCGGTAAATATTATGAGGCTCGGGATAATGATGTTGTATGAATTGTGTTGGTATTATCTTTTACGTATATAATTTTTTTTTTTTTTTAATAATTTTATTTATCTTAAAAAATGGAACATGTTACAGTGTTACTTTTCCTCCATTAAAAGCATTTGCTTGTGGATGGAGGAGCTTGTGGATACATTTTAAATATTTACAATTTATACAGTCAGGTGTTTCACATAATATATGCACAGATTCACAGTTAATACACATACACCGTTAAAACACATTTTAATCATATCGTAATCAAGATCCTTTAACTAAAAGATAAAATCATCCACATGTATTCAGTAATAAGTAAAATAGGTATAATTTTTAGTGTGACATTCATGTGGTGATGGGGGAAGCAGCAATTTTCCCGTTGGTGAGATCTCTAAAATGTTTTTTGATGGAGTTCAACAATTGTACTTTGTCATTAATGCTTCTGATTTCTACTGGAAGGTTATTAAAGAAGTATTTTCCTTGGTGTGTATAATGGTGTTGGGCAAAAGACGTGTTTAGTTTGGGGCATACAAATACATGTGTAAGTCTTGTACGATTTTCAGTTATGAACGAGAATTTATCTTTTTCTTTTATAATTTGTATGATTGAATTTTTCTCAAATAAGTTTTTAAATGTTGGAACTTTGAACTCTTCGAATATGCGTTCAGTGGGGAAGTCCGGAGGTTTTTTTAGTATAATTTTTATAATGAGTCTTTGAACAATTTCTATGGGGGCCAAACTAGTTTTGTAAGCTGCTCCCCAACTGATAATGGCATACTGAAGAATAGACTGTGCTAGTGCGTAGTATATTGAGTATAGATTTTTCGTTGATAAGAAGTTTCTAATTCGTATATGTTTTATTTTATTACTTTATATAATTTTTCTAATATAATTTTTATATGTAATTCTTATATAATTCTTTATATAATTTTTATATGTTTTGTTTTATTACTTTATATAATTTTTCTAATACTTATTGCCTCTTTTGTTATATTGTAGTGTTGAAAGCTTTTATTGTCTGGTATTTGTGGTGTTTTTTTTCCAAAGCTTGTGTTTTACCGTCGGAATTTTTTTTGTACGCTTGTCTATCTGGTCGAATAATTACAGTTTATATCTGATTTATTGGTCAAAAATGTAGTTTAGTAGTGTATTTATGTATAATTGGTGAAAATCTTGTAGGTCAAACATGTTGAATATTATTATTGCGTCTGCGTTTGTGATTCTATGTTTTTTTTGTCTTAAATTTTTAAGTCAACGCAACTATTAGTAACGCATTTTCGGCTATGGAACTTTCAAATTGCTTAAAATAAGACACACTGCATGAATTGTTTGATACATGACGGCCGGCGTAGTCCAGCGGTAAGGCTCTTTACTCGCAAACCGAAGGTCGCGGGATCGAATCCCGGCGTGGCAAATAAATTTTATTTGATTATTGTGTTATTTTACAATTTATTAATTTAAAATGAATATGTGGAAGATACTCTCAGTATCGCCCTGGTGTGAGACCACCATTCAGAATTGAAACGTTGCTTGAAATAGCATAAGCCGTGTTTGGTGACCAGATCTGAATATCCAGGCACTTCCCCACCTTCCTCTTCCCTATCTCCGTCCCCTCCCCACTGCCTTCAGCCTTACAACATACACCAATCGGGGATGCCATAGTCTCACTGGCTCCAGACGGGATCAGTTGGGACTCTTGTGCGGATGTTTCAATAAAATTATAAGAAAATAGAAACGACTAAAATATTCTGTTGAAGGACACAAATTTCAGTTTTTTTTAGATACGTCAGACTTTCGAAAAGCTAGATAAAATATCAAAGCATGTGATTCGGTATTCCATCAGCCCCCAAATACCTGCATGAAATTAATAATACAACATTAAGGCACGATGCGTAACATTTGAAAGACCGCTAACAATAACACGCCTGTAGATGGCGATGCGCGATGGGGGCGTCTCCTAATATCTACAGGAATTCCAAAAACTGAACAAATCGGACTAATATATATGAGAACCAAAGTGAGGACGAATATCTACAGCTCAAACTACTGACTAATATCTATGAAAACCAAAGTGTGGACGAATATCTATAGCATTTGCAATTGTATATAGCGCATTGGAATAACGTAATATTGCATAGGTTAGGTTTTCCGTACAACCTCTTGCTCAGCTGCCCTCTGTAGATATGAGTCCAATATTAGTCCAACATATAGCTGTAGATATTCATCCGACATACAGGCTGTAGATATTAGTCCTCACTCTGAAGTTCATAGATATTAGTCCAACATATGAACTGTAGATATTCATCCGACATACAGGCTGTAGATATTAGTCCTCACTCTGAAATTCATAGATATTAGTCCAACATATGAGCTGTAGATATTCATCCGACATACAAGCTGTAGATATTAGTCCTCACTCTGAAGTTCATAGATATTAGTCCAACATATGAACTGTAGATATTCATCCGACATACAGGCTGTAGATATTAGTCCTCACTCTGAAATTCATAGATATTAGTCCAACATATGAGCTGTAGATATTCATCCGACATACAAGCTGTAGATATTAGTCCTCACTCTGAAGTTCATTGATATTAGTCCAACATATGAGCTGTAGATATTCATCCGACATACAGGCTGTAGATATTAGTATCTGGAGTCGATGGCGATAAGGTTTAAAAATTCCCGCAAAACACCAGCCGCCTCTTTTGATTTATTCAAGAAAAAAACATCGCCAAAAGCGTGTTTTATTTTATTTTGCGAAGGTCAGGCACAATTGTTTAAATGTGTTGTGATAATTTTCTAAACAATTTAATTTTCCACAATGTACAATAAACTCAAAACCGAAAAGGGGTTCATAAGTAGGAGATTTTGAACTTTAATGCAGTTTTTATAGGCTTGGTGTTTAATTTTTATTATTTCAAAGGCCTATATGTATTCTACTCGCAGTATTTAATTAAAGTATCTTAAATATTTCTGAGCGATCAAATTTTCAAACCAAAAATCATGATTTTGCAGTAAGTACTTCGTAGTGTAATATTGTTTTCGCGTAAAGTGCATAAATTCCCGGTGACCTGTTGTGAACTGGTGTCGCGGTGACCCCATCCCGCCCTGAATGTGGAACAAAGTCGTATTTATACTATCAAACAATGACAATAATGAAGGCGGGTATCAGTTCTATGTAAATTATCTTTGTATGGATGATATTATCAAGATATTGTAATAATATGTTTTGCCTCTAAGATTACGTTGTAGCATTCCGTGGCGCTTCTCAAAGCTTTCAAAGTATTGTTCCCGTATTAAAATAACTTAAACTTCTAAACAATGCAAACAGATCTCTTTATTTGGTCTGTTTGTTCGGAGTCGAAAGGTTTTGTAAATTGGTTATATCAGTTTTCTTTCATAACGTCATTACGACTGCTAGTCCCAGCGGAGAGTCCTTTGTATGTGACGTCGTCGTTCTAGTATTTTCCGTCTTTTTCGTTTTCATACAAAAAAGGAAGGTATGAAGACTGTGAAGGAAGAGAACGTTTGTCGGTGACGTACGTAGAAGCTCTCGCTAGGACTAGTATAGATACACTCGTTTTCCTATAGGCACCTACAGGTTATATATGTATAATAAGTTGATAGGTTTAATTCATTTTTATTAATTTCTAAATAAAACACTTGTGTTGCAAAGTTTTTTTTAACTAAGAAACGACATTTATGTTTATTAATATCACTTTGAATGGTTTTTTTCTAACAATCAAATAATAGAATAACAAAACAAATGACAATCGATGATTGCATTCTAATTGACATTATAGGATTCAAATTTAAAGGGAATATATTTCCTTTACATCTCCCCCCCCCCCCCGCGGGAAAGAAAATTATTGCAAAAATTTTCATTCATCTTCGATATCCTCTTCATGGTTCATCAATGCAGGTGCTGGAATTAATTTCGAGATGTGGAAAAAATTTGATTCTAATTTTTTTCGACCAGTATTTATCTTGTAAATTGAGTTTGATAATTTTTATATGATTTTGTAGGGTCCGATTCTCAATTCGTCGAGCTTCTTCCTGTTAAGTTTGTTTCCATTCTCCACAAAAACAGTATCACCAACTTTGAAGTTAATATGTCTCCTGGTTTTATCGTAAATCATCTTGTTGTAATTATGTGACTTTATAGTATTTTCCAGAGCTTTTTTTCTGTCTTGAATCAAATCGATGTCAGTCTTCTTAAGTTTTAACTCATTTGGCAAAATCGTAACATCTGTGCCGTTAAGTAGGTACTGAGGCTCATAATCAGTGACAGTGTGCTCCGTTTCATTATAGTTTTTTACACAATTACGGGCTATAGTTGTCCAAGCCACTTTTAAGTCATTTTCGTTGATTTTGCATCTAATTTTATTGACTAGCGTTTGATTTAATCTTTCATTTAATCCATTTGAGAAAGGCGAGTTTACTGCAGTAAAAATGATTGGAATATTTTTTTCATCCAAATTTTTTTTGAATTCTCTAGAATTAAGACCCGGATATTGGTCTGATAGTATCATGCCAATGTCATTAGTTTCTGTGGAGTTTAAGAGTTTGATGAAATCGTTGGTATTTTGAGTTTTTGACGTCAAAATATATGCAAACCTCGTGAAATGATCTGATAGCAGGTGCAAGTATCTCTTTGTTGACCGTGAACCCCCAAAACCACCTATCGTATCAATAGAACATATTTCAAAAGGTTTTGTTGCGGGACCCAAGTAGGACATCAATCCATATTTATTTTGACCTCTTGATTTGTTCTTTAAACATACTGCACAACTTTCGCAAGTTCTCTTTATATTGTTTGTCATGTTTTCTGATGTGTACCATGAGCTTATCATTTTTTGCATTTGATTAATTCCTATGTGACCTAGGTCTGTGTGAACATTTTTGATAAAATCTATGCTGAATTTTTCTGATAGAATTATTTTTTCTTTTTTTTTTACTTTCTTGTAATAAACATTATTCTTCGATATCAATTTATCTTTTCTGCACTGTATCTTCTCATTTTTGACCTGATCTTTTAAGATATCTTCTAATTTTATTAAGTTGACAACTTTTAATTGCTCATCTTGGTTCTCATCTGGTTCTAAGACTGGGTTTCTGCTTAGACAATCAGCTTCAATATTGTACTTTCCTGGAGAATATTTAATTTGAAAATCATATTGGGATAAGTAATATTCATATTTTCCAGCGGTTTGTGATCTGAATAAACTGTAAATGGTTTACCTATCAACCAGTATTGCCAGTATCTCACTGCCTCTTTTATAGCTAAGCATTCTAAGTAAATTGCTTTTTTCTTTTTCTGTGCGCTGTTTAATTTTTTCGAAAAGTAAGCAACAGGTTTTTCTTTTCCATCAGATTGTGTCTGTTTTAAAATAGCTCCAACACCCTCTAGAGAAGCATCTGTATATATATTAATTGGTAAATCTTGATCAAAAATTTCCAAGATCGGTTGTGAGCATATTAGGTTTTTCATCGTTTCAAAAGCATTTTGGCATTTATCAGTCCAAATAAACTTTTGATTTTTCCTTAATAAATTATGCAAAGGATCTAGTATTATTACACTCTTCGGAATGTACTCATGATAAAAGTTGATTTTTCCTAGAAATTGTCGCACATTCTTTTGTGTTTTTGGAATAGGAAAATTCTTTATTGAAATCAAATTATCCTTTACTGGCTTGACTGAATTATTCTGAATTATATGACCCAGATATTTTACCATATCTGATGCAAATGTGCATTTTGTAAATTTTAATCTAAAACCTTCTGTTTTGATTGCATTCAGCAGCTTTGTCAGATGATCAATGTGTTCAGCAAAAGTTTTTGAAAAAATAAGAATGTCATCTATGTAGTTGACAGCAAATTCGTTTAGTTTATATTTTCTCAATATATTGCTTAATATCCTCTGAAAAATTGCCGGAGAAGTCTTCAATCCAAAAGGCAGGTAGGTCCATTGATAATGTCCCTCCTGTGTTACAAATCCTGTTTTTTTTTTGTCTTCAATCCGCAATGGAATAGACCAAAAGGCTGAGTTTATATCCAGCGTTGAAAAAAATTTGCAATTTCTGGTCTTTGTCATTAGGTCTTCAATCAATGGAAATGGTTAAGCTTGAGGTATTACTATTTTATTTAAGTCTCTGAAGTCTATGCATAATCTGGATCTTTTGTTTTCTTCTTTTTTAAATGCTAGAGTAACCGGTGCAGCAAATGGACTGTACGACTCTTCTATCAGTTTATTGTCTAATAATTTTGCTATTTGTTCTTCTATTTCCTTTTTATCTTCTACACTGCATCTGTAAGGCCTCTTACTACAATATTTATCCACTAATAAGTCTATCTTCGCTTCATATCCATTGACAGTGCCAACATCATATTTACTCTTCGCGAACACTGATGTGTATTTGTCTATTAGTTCATTTATTTCTGTTTTTTGATCATTATTTAAATGATTCATTGTTATTTTAAAATCTTCTTCTTTAACATGTTCGTTAAAATTAATTCTGTGTTTTTCTATATGATTAAATTCAGTATTCGTTTTCATACCTGTAGAATATTTTTCTTTTTTATTTGTATTATTTAGGCAGAGTTTCTGTGATATTTGTAAGTCTTCAATTTGGATAAGTTTGAAGTCTTTTATCATGTCTAATCCAATCAAAAAATCATACTTGAAATTGTGTTCATCAATAATGTACACATCAACTTTTTTCTCCAATTCAAAAATTTTTATGTTTCACGTTGTCAAACCACTCGTCTTTTTAACACCATTAATCGTTACTAAATTTGCTTCATTCAAATTGTTTCCTTTTCCTTTTAGTTTCAATAATTTAGAATTAATTAGAGACACATTTGAACCTGAATCATAAATTCCGTATATTTTTAATTTATCATTTAGTAATAGTTTGACTTTTATTAATGGTGTTACTATTAGTTTTTTTGATCATTTTCATTTAATTCAGTTTCTATCACTGAATTGTTTACATGTTTAATGGCATTTCTCTTAAATTTTTCATCCTCTTTTGTTTTGAACCAGCATGTAGCTTCAGGGTGGTAACGAATGCCCTTATTCAATTTTTCACAAATTTTACATGGATTTTTACCCCCATTTTTATTATGTTCTGCATTTCCAAATGTTTTCTTATTCATAAATCTTTTTTTGTTGACCATATGTTCATACTTGTTTACTTCATTCAACAAATCTACAGTATCTTGTAATCGTTCTCTATCGATCTTGTTAAGTATGAATTCTGGTAGTCCGGAAGCAACAAGATCTATCAAAGTACCGGTGTCAATTGATCTTCTCACATCCAATAGAAGTTTTTCTTTTCTCATAGCATAATCCAACAGAGAACCATCTTTGTATCTAAATGATAGTGCGTATGTGACAGGGTTCCATCCTTTGTTTGCAAATGATTCACAGAATTTGTTTTTCCATGTTGACCACTCTGAGTTCATTGTTAGTTTTATAATCATGGAACTGTACCAGTCTATACAAGATTTATCCATGAACAATCTGAGTATTTCTATTTTTTTTCCATCCATGGTCACATCAAACCGCAAACATTCTTTTTCAAACACTTCCATCCACTGGCTTGCATTTGTATTTTTAGTGCAGAATTTTTCTATAACAAACTTCTCAGCAATGTTTTTTAAGCTCTGTTGCTTATCTTCCATTAACTTTTCAATTAATTTTCCTAATGCATCTTCTTTTTGATGTACTTGTAAACTTTTTTCGTCCAATTCTTCGAGGTATTGGTCTCCAAACTGTAGGTTTCCATCTTCGTCTACATATGTTTTTTTTAGTTCTTCTGTCATGGTTAACCAGACTCTTCTAACCTGGTATCTTTTTTTCAAACTATTTTTTATTTTTCCAAAAGCACTAGTTTTCATTATCTCCTCGTGATGGCTGGCGGATTGTAGCATTTCTGGTATTGTAAACACTTTTTCATCACTTGTGACTATTTTTGTAATGCTAATAATATTTGACCTGCCATCGCCTCTAGGTAATAGCGTAAATTCGAATTGAATTTTCTCCATTTTTGGTTTAAAACGAAATGTCGTTTTATAATAAGTTGATAGGTTTAATTCCTTTTTATTAATTTCTAAATAAAACACTTGTGTTGCAAAGTTTTTTTTAACTAAGAAACGACATTTATGTTTATTAATATCACTTTGAATGGTTTTTTTCTAACAATCAAATAATAGAATAACAAAACAAATGACAATCGATGATTGCATTCTAATTGACATTATAGGATTCAAATTTAAAGGGAATATATTTCCTTTACATATGTTTAGTGCATAACACAGTAGGTACATGCTTTTGTTTCGGCGCTTTCTGTTTTTTGAAGTAAAACTTCTTTACGCACGCTTGACTTAGGGAGTAAGCTGGTGAATGCGTGACGAGAGCGTTATGAAAAGTGTGATCGGGCGAGGCGAACGGAAGTTGAGAGGGATATATAAGTTAGTGAAGTTTAACTTCAAGCGTGTGGCACACTCTTTTTTTTTTAATTGTGTTTCAGTATACATAAGTTAGGTTAGGTTTATTCCTTACCGTTTTTATATCCTAATTATAATAACATCGCAGAAACTTCATCTTAAAATGATTAACCTATAATATTATTTAGGTACCTATCCATCATCTAATCCATTGATTTTCAAAGTGGGGGGCGCGCCCCACTAGGGGGGCGCGAAGACATGTACAGGGGGGCGCGGGCGGCGGTATCACTACGATCGCCGTATACCCGCGCTACCGCACGCATCTGTGGAGTTAACCCTTTTTCATGGTCCGAATGCAGTTATACAAGTTCTCAAAGGGAAGATTTAAAAATCCACAGTTTGATTCACAAAAGAGAAAAACCATTTTCATGTCCTGACTGCAACTATTCGTGTCCTCAAAACAGATATCTAAGAAGTCACTTGCTGACTCATAGTGCAATTATTTATGTACTACGAAGAGAAATCTAAAAATCACATGTTTACTCACAGTGACGAAAAACCTTTTTCATGTTCTGACTGCAACTCTTCATATTATTACTATTCATATTCATGTACTATTAAAAAAAAAAAAAAAAATCACGTGTTTACCCACAGTGGTAAAAAAACTCATTTCAAGCCCTGACTGCAACTATTCTTCTTCTCGAAAAAAAAAAATAAAACAGTGATGAAAAACCTTTTTCTTGTCCCGACTGCGACTATTCAGGCGCTACAAAACGTTATCTAAAAAGTCACATGTTTACCGACACTGGACAAAAACCCTTTTCATGTCCCGACTGCAATTATTCATGTTGTACAAAGGAACTTTTTAGAAATCATTCGCTGACTCACAGTGCTATAAAACCACTTACATGTTTCTACTGCGACTATTCGTGTTCTACAAAGAGGCACAAAAATCACATGTTTACCTTCAGGAGACAAAACCATTTTTGTCCCGAACGTGGTTATTGAAGTTCTCGAAAGGGAGATTTAAAAATCCACAGTGCGATTCAAAGTGGAGAAAACCTTTTTCATGTTCTGAGTGTAACTATGCATGTACTACGAAACCTATCTTTAGGTAATATTATTATATTTTAGCAGTAAACTAACCTGTATGTAATAACTAAAAAGCGTTGTTCCAACTAAAAACTCTCATATAACATCATTCATATGGTCCATAAATTTTTCATAAATTTTTTTATTTTTTCTTTTGCTGTCTTCCAAATATGGTTGGCATTTTTTGGTTGCGCTGCGCTGGCAAGTCAGCATGAGAGCTTTTATAGGCCAATAACAACAGCTGATGACATTATAATTCCTACAAACTCACATTAATTGTGTTTATGCGTATTTCGTGCTTAAAACACTAACGAATACTGACAACGAAAATAAAATAAAAATTACGCACAATACAGTCGAGGAATTCCCCGTACAACATAAACTAAAAGGGTTGCCAACTTGGAATATTTTAATTCCCTGTTTTTTTTTGTTTAAATGAAGAAAAACATGTTAACCCCCCCCCCCCCCCCCCCCCTTCCAAGTGCATTACGTAATACTTGAACGGCCCCTTGCTGGGCCCTGGGCCGAGGGGAGGCGTGGGCATATTCATTTTAAGCAGTAGGGAGGCGTGATACTAATAAGTTTGGGAACCCCTGATCTAATCACTATCCATGTTTTTATATTAATTAATCAAAAATGTTTCCCCAGTTCTCATCATCTGTTACATATGTTTTTTTTTGCGCCAGGTGTAACGTCTGTCAAAGACAATTGCCACTGATAATTTGCTTACCTTCGAAAGGCAAAATAGCTGCACGCTTTAAAATAAATATCACCAAGCTGAAGGAATAATTTAAATAGAATTATTATTGTGTACAATATTGTTAAATTATACAAAATAACACCAACCAATATATCGATCATGGAAATTTGAAATGCATATCTGCAATGCAATAAATCATATCTCTTGTTTTTTTAGACATATAATTAAGAATTTTTTATTATAAAATTTGTTTTTCAGAATAATTAACATTTTTTGTAAATTTCTTTAGTGACAGAATTTAATTACATTAAAATGTACGTCGTGAAGAACACACATATTTTAGTAGAAATATCCCGTTGATGCAGATCGAAAGAGAGAAAAAAACTGAGATAAAAAAATACATACTCGTATTCAACTGTTTTTTGGATTTTTCGTTCTTTATAGCATTTCAAATTTCCACGATCGATATTATTCAATTAAATCGGACTACGTGAAACAATAGTTGAGTTATGTTCGAAGTGTACCTGCATACATTACTTTCGTCCATAAAGAGTGTTTTTACTACCAGTAAATATGTAGGTGCGTTATTTTTATAAAAGTAATAAACGATTTATTGAGCACTAAAGACGTGTCCTAAAACTGTATTTATTATCATGTTTAGGTACATGTTGTGGCTTTTCGACCAATAAAAATAAAGGCGTAAAATCTGATAACGTCCTCACTGGTTCATTTATTGATCCCGCTTCGAGCGTTGTACCTTCCTTTGCTGTAAACGAACTTGGTTTTAAGCAACAAAGTATATTATAATGTTTAAAATTAAACTATTACCAACGATTCGTGCATAGAGGACTTGTGTTGTGAGCCTTGGTTAGTACTCGTGCGGAAACTCTAGCCTTGTGTAAAGTACCTATACAAGAACGACAGAAGAATAGACGCAGCATTAAAGAGAATTAACCCATTCGTGGTGAAGGTTCCGAAAATTATTGGCACACCACCATTTTCATGCATAAAATGCCAAGTATTGGTGAATTAAGGAATAAACGCTCAAGGCTGGCTACTGGTGAATTAAGGAATAAAAGCTCAAAGCTACTGGTGATTTAAGGAATAAAATGCTCAAGGCTACTGGTGAATTATGGAATAAAGGCTCAAGGCTACTGGTGAATTAGGAAATAAAAGCTCAATGCTGCTGGTGAATTAAAGAATAAAGGCTCAAGGCTACTGGTGAATTAAGAAAAGCTCAAGTGGTAAATTAAGGCAAAAGTGAATTAAGGAAAAAGGCTCAATGCTGCTAGTGAATTAAGAAATGCTCAAGACTACTGGTAAATTAAGGAATAAAGGCGTAAGGCTACTAGTGAATTAAGGAATAAAGGCTCAAGGCTACTGGTGAATTAGGGAATAAAAGCTCAATGCTTCTGGTGAATTAAGAAAAGCTCAAGACTATTGGTAAATTAAGGAATAAAGGCTCAAGACTTTTGTTGAATCAAGGCATCTTTTTTATTTATGGGGTGACTTTTAAATCGGGTAGCGTCTTTGACCATCGCGGATTTCATTTTTTTTCTACGGGCAACGTGTATACATAATGACGCTTCGAAAATAAGTGTTAAATAAGTTGGTTAATAGTTATGTTGTATTGAAAAATATTGTCAGTTAAATAGTGAAGTTGTTTTTTTATAAATATTTTTCTCAGTTTCAGATCAGATCAGTTTCTATCGATATCCATATTACATGTACCTGGTGCCTGCAGTAGTTGAATATTCGAACCATCATTTTTTTACACATTTTGTTGGGATTGGCTTAATAATAATTTGTAATAAGCTTACAAAAATGGTATATCACAGTCACTCCAGTTACTTTGATCACCATTTTTGTTTTGACTCTCCACAACCAGTGGCGGCTCGTGACTTTTGGGTGTGGTAGAGTGCTGATATTAAGAAAAATGGCATTATTGAGGTTGTTGTAGCCGAAAAAAAGTTTTTTTTTTTTTTGAAAATCAGTTTTTTGTACGAAAAATTTCAGAAAGTTTCAGTTTGGCGGTGTGCCGCACCGATTTCCTGAAAAATTTTCATACAAAACACCGATTGTTGAAAAAAAAAAAAATTTTCGCACACGACAACATCCATGATGCCATTTTTTAATATTAGCACCCTAGCACATCCAAAAGTCACGAGCCGCCACTGCCCACAACATATAATATATAATTTAGTTTTTAATATATGTCGATACTTTAAAAACATGCAATAAATATATTCATATGTCCTTTCACTCCGCGACACACACCCAGATTCCTCTACCCACCATTCATACTTTTTCCTTCTCAGAATTTCCTCCTCTTCTTTTCCTTAAAAATACCCTCCACAAGGCGTCCCCAAAGATGTCATAGGCGTTGTGCGCAAATGTTTTCCCCAGGCTTCCTTTGTAAAAGTAAAATAAATACGACAAATTTTCCGACACAATTTTTTTTTATAAAAAGTGTTTTAGTTTCAAATTTGAAAATTGATAAAAATACCCCAATTTTATTATATTTTATACTTTCCCACCATCTTTCGAAGTTTCAGCACGAAATTCTTTAAAAAGAATAATAGCTTCAACCACTGGCACTGACTTAACGACGTACTCCTCCGCTCCCCGCTCCCCGCTCCCCGCTCCCCGCTCCCCGCTCCCCGCTCCCCGCTCCCCGCTCCACGCTCCCCGCTCCCCGCTCCCCGCTCCCCGCTCCCCGCTCCCCGCTCCCCGCTCCCCGCTCCCCGCTCCATGCCTGGTTTGTTCCCCTCCCCCTCATGGGCAGGGCTATTGTTTTCTTATGAATGTGGTTTCAACCGACCACTCGAGATATAAGTGTGTTGTTGGCGTGTCTGTTTATAATTTATGTCGATTTTGTTACTTTGGGTGAAATTGATGAAAAACTCCAAAAATCGAAATTATTCATCAAATTATAATTTTTAACAAATAATCATTTTCATTAGGCTGTCTGGGGTCTAGGAGTCGAAAGGTCTTATGTCAATTGGCTGCATCGGAGTTTTTTTTCAATTCGGTATGGAACACACTTCAAAGTCTTTTATGTTTAGTAGTAACTGTTTAGTGTATAATTAGATAAAAGTATGGTATAAATATCTATTATTCAGGACGGTGTTGATATGTACAACAGTAGAGAAAAGAAGTACAGAAGAGTACAGTAGATTTCCCCTTTCATATTTTAATATTTGATGATTCTGTGTAGGTAACGGATATATTCGCCATGGCATGATATTGATATTGCGGTTGGCTTTCGCTGCCACAGCGAGGGAACATGTTGATAGTAAACAGACTGATATGTATTATTTCACCGCATTGGAAAATCACAAGGGATGAGTTTTTTCAAGGACTTACCTGCTTGTATATTCATTGATTCCATCAGTACCTAGGTACTATTATTATAAGCAATAATTATCAGCCTGAAACACTCATCTACATTGAAAAAATCTTCCGAGAAAAGATACATGTCGCCAACGGGACTATTGATATATTTTTTTATTAATTGAGCGTTTAATTGCTTTTTTATAGTAGTCCTAGAGAGACTTACGTTTTCGACGATCGTCCTCTTCCTTCTCACGTGTCTTGTATGAAAAAAAGGTAAAGATACTAGAACGATGACGTCACTTACAAACTCTATCTGGGACCACTTTTTAGTATTTCGTTTTTACGATCTGCTTATTGTTCAATGAATTTTGGTAGAAAATAAATTGTTTATCTTCTCTAAGAATAATCTGACGCATTTCATCTGATTTATTGCATATTCATTGACGTCAATAAATATAATTAGGTGACTTGTATTTTATGAGCCGTGACTATATGTTTTGTTAAAATTAATATCCGACATTGTAAAAAGGTAAACCAAGACACAGGGTTCAAATCCTGGGAAAGTTCTTCCTCTTAAATAAGTTATTACAAATGTGGAATGCTTATAACTTCAGAGTTGAAGATGCTTTCAGGATCTCCCTGATGCGACCACCATTCAGAATCGAAACGTGTTTTTAAATGACTTCGGCTATATTTAGTTACCACATCAAAACAGTCATATACTTTCATCAGATATCGTTTGCTATAACTTTTCCAATTCTGGATGTCATCGCCCATCGGCGCGGCGCCAGACAGATTAGACTCCTGTTTGCTATGACGCAAATAAAGTTTTCATTTGCCAATACCTGCTCCCATGTCAAAATTATAGACGAAGAGAAGTTGTTTGCGCAGTTATGTGGCCAAAACCAAAACGGAAGCTGACATTTAACACGTGCAATCTCTCTCTGGATCTCTTGCTGGCAGATCTTTCAAAGTAATCATCCTATATACCTTTGAAGTAGGTAATCTTTTGTAAATGCAAGCCATTTATTTTCGGTGGGAATATTGACAGCTCTATCTGACCATGCTGGCTCTGATGCCTTCTCCTCGCACGTGATGATATAGAGGTACTTTATTCTCTCGGTTTTAGGCCTTGACCTTTACTCTTCACTTGGCTCCTTCCTTGGGTGGCTGCCAGTTTTTTTTATATTTACACTTCACCACTCTTAGACCGGAATTATTACCGTCGTTGAAATGAGTGAAAAGTACTATCGCTAGGCATTTATTGACTTCAAATCTCTTTTAGACATTTTCTAAGCGGCTTATGATGTACTCGACTGGTAGTTTTTGGAGATTTGCCTAAACGAATATTGCGGTTCACTAATAAAATAATTACCAGTTATTTGGGTTTTTTAGTTCCATGATAGATGTATTATGAAATGATTGCTTCTGAGAATAATTGTTTAATATTATTATAAGGCTTGTGTAGATAAATATCTCTTATTTATAGATAACAGTAGAATAATATTGTAAAAACGGTTTTCATCCAAAACATACCAATTATAGGGATGAAATGTTTTTCAAAGCCCGTATTTTAACAAAAAAATAATATTTCGCATTACCTACATTAATTAATTTCATGGTTGTGTAAATACGGTTTTTTTCCAACCAACCCAGATTCAGCAGTAGATGTATTGATTTTTTTAATGTGAAACCAGATATAAATCGTACTGCTGATTATGACATCCGCAATTATTGGGGAATATTGTGAGGCAGTAGCTAAAAGAGGAGGGTTAGATAGTGGTTTGGAAGTACATATTTTAGTAAGCTTGGTTAAAGCTATTCCAAGTAACTTTGAATCTGTATCATGATCTTTTCCACGAGAGAAAATATATTGAATGCATATTTATACTGACGATTTTTAAACCATCAATCAATGTGGATCTAGATCGAAAGTTCTTACCGCTAAGCCCCGGAGTTCGTCGAGAATTTGTGAACATTTCTCGGTAACCCAGAAAGCAATCGCGATATTGCGGAAATACAGCAAAATGTATAATGCCAAATCTCTGCATTAGATTTGGTAGTCAAGCACCCGAGTGTGACGATTGCTTCATCTAGTTCCTTGCACAGAATGAATAAGTATTTTTGGTCTACAGAACACAGTTCTGTGCAACACCATTCCATTCTGTTCATTAATATTTCTGGTTTGTTCAATTACGTTTGGTTATACCTCCGGGTTATCCCACTTTCTGCAATGGCGACGTAGTGTGAAGATATCTTTTCCCGCAATCATAAATATCGATTTACGCAACTGTGCATTTTCCATTGTCAGTTATTATAATATTTTGATTTCTTTTTGTTTCAGGTAAGTCAATTTCATTTTTTCGAGAACCTGCCGACATCCGCATCAGCCAGAGAGCTCGGTGATATAATAACTCCGTGAAGAATCGTTTACCACGAGATAGCCACAAGTAAGAAGTATATAATACGCGTTTCATTCGTTAAGGTTAAACGTCACGTACGTTATAATCTACGCATTCACAGATGGCGCCAATTCAATATTTTGGGTTTTTAATACTTTTTGCACGTTTTGCTTTAAAATTTTGAGGTGAATTAATTGTTTGCGTCCGTACATATTCAATATGAAAATAAATAAATAGTTTTGTCCATAAACAAACAAGAAAGGCTGAAAAATACAATATCGGATTGAGTCACCGATACAAAATTGAATTTTTCAGGATATATTATAGAGTACGTAGATAAATACACGTGCGTTGAGGATAAGGGAACGGACCCATACTACGTGACCAACTTTTTGCAATTTTTAACACCCCCCCCCCCCCGGTGACGACTAAAAACCTAAGCCCCCCGCCGCTCATTTGTACCAAGCGTGGTATTTTGAAGACCCCCCCCCCATGGAACAAGTCATGTAGTATAGGTACGTTACCTAAGCTGCAATACAGGTGTGAATACATTATGGCCCAGTGAGCTTTAGTTTCTAATTAGATAGATGCGTTTTCTTAGAAACTAATAATAATGTTTTGCAAAATTTCAGTTTAATTTTGTAGGTTTTACAAATGGTATTAATTATTATCTAATCTACCCAGCATAATCGCCGTATACCGTAAAACGCCAATTACTATTCGTAATATATTTTATTTCAATATTATTTCTTACTACCGAATACAATTTTCTGAATAGTAAAGGCCCTTTATTTGAAATTTGAACTACCTATCATCAACATATGGGAACGGGATTACGTAATAGTTGTTTTAATGGCTTAAGTCCACTTCTTGCTTATACAGTTTTATCATTTGTACAGTTTACGTTTCATTTACATTTTCCCATACTCAAATCTGAGTCACCTGGAGTGGCACTCACCACACCACTCCTCACTCTCGAGTGAATCATCCTTTTAATAATTTGAATGTCAAAGTCAACACACTCAACACTATAACTTATTATTTTAATGTCATTAGTTTACGTCTACGTGTAACAGAAATATATTGCAATACGTAAAGATTTTTTTCATACTGATATCCGTGCCTTAGAAATCATGGATCTTTCACGTTTTTTTTTATTATTCACTAGTGATGTACCTAATTGTGAAATAATGAATCTCTATGAACAATTCTTGATAATTTTATTTGTATATATTTTTCTAAGTGAGAAAAAAACAACGTCGATTGCCCACAAAACATTTACATAATGTAATAGTTTAAAATATTATTTCTGTATAAAAGACATTGATCTTTTGTGTACTTTGAAGACATTTGACCATTTAATATGATGGGACGGTCAGGCATCCCTTAAGCGGCCTACACACGACACTGCATGCAGTGACTGCAGCAGTGACTGCAGAGAGCGTGGGTTTGAGCGAACTAGCGCTGTCTCGTTCTAGCGGCCCTTTAACAAACGAGACAGCGCTAGTTCGCTCAACTCAACGCTCTCTGCAGTCACTGCCGCAGTCACTGCATGCAGTGTCGTGTGTAAGCCGCTTTAATGTAGTCATTAATTTCAATCACTTATTATATTTAGCCTTATACCTAACTAATTTCTGTAAAAAGTTGGAAAGCCAAATTATTTTTGTAACGTTTTTAATAACGCACCTACAGCCTATCAGCAACCGCATCACCACCCTTTTGGACGAGGTTGAGAGGAGTCTGGAGGAAATGCTTGGTTCACTGGACTAAGACCCTAAATGAGGGAATAAAGGCGATTGCTGGCAGCTACAATGCAGAGCCAAAAGCTGGTCATTTTTTGAAGAATCTGCTGGCTAGTCCAGTTTTTTGAAAATTTCAATAACATTTTTTTTCAAACCTGATATCCAAGATTGTAGGGTTGATTGTACCCGTAATAAATATTAAAAAAAAATTGTTTCGTTAAACGACAAATTTTCATCACTAATCAAATTTGATAACAGTCACACTAATTCTATTAGATAATTAGATGTATGATTTTTCATATATTACATCGGAGCTTGCGGGGTTTGTAGATGAGTATAGCCTATTATAAAAGCTGAGTTGCTTTTTGATTCGATTATTTCACTTTAGCATCATCAATTTATTTTATATGAACATGACAAATATTTTATTTTTAGTGTTATATATTTGTGAAATATAACAGAGTTAACTTTGAATATTAATCTCTGACTGGAAACGTTTCAGAAACATCCAACTAATTATAATGGACTAGAATTATGTTTTTTTTTATATTGTATTCATATTTTTTCCGTAATTGGTTCCTCTTTGAATCACTGCTTCAGTTGACAAAGGAAAAAGGCGCGTTCTATATAGTTGATTCTTTACGTCATAAAAAGGTTTTCCATTCGTTGTCATAGAATAATTATATATTATATGTGATCCGGGTTTTTTTTTTTCAAGATAACGTTTTGTATCGGTGAGTCACTTTATTTTATGTTGACTTTTGCGAATTGACCTTCGTTTCATTATTTCCCATACCGTTATCCGGTACAGTGCACTCCTTTGTCGATGGAAAAATATATTGATCGGAATATTATAAAGATAGCGTGCTGAACATATTATCACCTCATCGATTTGTTTACCTGGGCTCTACCTTGTCGATAGGAGATAACGAACACTTCCACATTGCTAATATATCCCGATAAAGCAATTTTGAAAAATTCCTTATCTTCCGGATTAGTTATTTATATTTGCATCCAAATCAACCACTTGATCCAAATTATCTTTCTTTACGTGCGACTTAATACATGAAGTGTTCAATTTATTACTTTTGCGTTTGGGTCTTAATTTTATTTTTATTGTGATTCAGTAGATAGACTATCGAAGTTTTTACTGACATTTTGTTCTACGTGCATTGCATTCTACTTAAAAGGCTTGCACGCCTGATTGAAATTTATCTCAAGAATATTTATTTTATATATTTTTCATATGAAGTAGATATTTTGTAATGTGACATAATTAAAAATAAAACATTAAATTTGTGAACACCACTATTATTTTTTTTTACTTTTGTCGACCAGGTTTCGCTAGCACCGGCAGTATAATCCTCTACTTTAACTTAATTTTACTCTTAATACCTTTCGTAGTTTTCGAACTATGTCTATTTCACCTTGGCCTCTTTTATTATCTAGTAAATATTATTGCAAAAGCAATGGTCAGGTGAACTCGTTATCCAAAAGTATGTTTTGTGTTTAAATAATCCGTGTGCGAGAACTGTACAATATTCTCCGCGTGCGCTCGTTGTCTTATCAGTTTGATATTATGTGATAAGTCCGTATTATCAGTAATTCGCCATTTTTACCAAAGTCATTACATTTTAGTGCTGAACGACACCCCGTCCTTCGCCCACCTTTTCTCACCGCTACTCCGTTCGGACGTTATAAGTTATAAGTTATAAATGACAGTTTTACCTAGCTTAGCAGAGGATGATTTGTGTTGTGCTTTCGGTGATTATTCAATATGTCTGGCATGCAATTATTTAGTCAATGGTCTCTACCCAAGATGAGTTGTTTGGTTTGGCTCGCGTATTTCATGCGGGATGATATTTCTAACTTAGGGTAAGTTCTAATTTGTTGACTGTTTTTTGTATCCTTATTTATCATGTAAATGGTGTTAAGGTGGTAATATTGTGTCACCCTATTGCAGTAGCAACAGTCTATTGTTTTTATTGTCTTGTTTTGGTAAATGTCTCGTTGCTTTATATTTAAAAAATATACATATACATCAATACTGTAGTCGTATGTTTATGCAAAAAGTTTGTTTTAATTAGGTAGGTACCTACTTAAGGGAAAGCTTCTAAACACCTATAGTTGACACATTTACAGTAAAAGTTATTTAACCACTGGAGCGACAGTGCAATTTAAAATTTTTTCTTCGATAGCCCGAGATTTTTTGGGGATCATTTTGAATATTTTCCGCCCACATTAAAAAAATCATACCTCCGAGTTTTAATATGGAGACATACAACTGTATGGTTGAGTATAGTTTTGTATAGCCAATGAATTCACTTATCTTTTGTGGATTATCACATATTCGTAGGATTTATTAAAAAATATATCGTAAACTTCTACTTAATGACTTACAAATAAGTGAAAATTTATCAAAATTGGCAGCTAAGCAATCCGAGGTATTTTAAATAGTGCCATATTGTTGCAAAAAGCGCTCCGGTGGTTTAAATACATCGGCATTCTGCGAAGATCAATAATACGTACAGATAAGTCATTACTACACTAATTTAATTACTGTTTTAATGGGAACCTGGTTTTGGTTGTTCATACTTAATGAAAATACAATAATTAGGTACCTGTCTCAATATTAGCGATATTAAGAGTATGCGCGCTCTGGCACTATCAATCCACTACATGGAAAATAAAACGAATACAATACGACCATAATATAACTAAAGTGAAGTTTATTGAGTCTTTTCTCTTTTGTTATTTTTTCTTTTCGTCTATTACAATATTTTTATAAGAGATTAAATAGAATTAATAAAATGTTTTTTTTTAAACCAATTTTTTATACTTATTGTTAAAACGACTTTTGTCTTATTATGTTATCATAATATAATGTTTATCCTTCATTTTAAATAAGTTTTAATATTATAAATCTCTCAGTAAACAAAATCAGTTAGACATTTCAATTTTAGATTACGTTTGGTATTTTTGTATTTTGATTAAAATAGGTATTTGTAATATGTTTCTATATTTATTTTACAAATCAAATACAATCTCGCGTTCTTCGATAAGAACGTTACAAAGTTAAGTCGTGTTACATTAAGTACCAACCTATTTTGTTGCAAGGTTTTTTTTTTTTACAGTGAATGCCGCACATGAAGCACATTGGTTTAGCATTATATTAACCCTCTCACTTTCGAAAGTAAGATAACTGATAACGATATATTATAAATAATGTAAACGTAAACGTAGAATTTTGTGTCGGTGACTATCTGTGTTTTAATGCGGGTTACACGGAATCCCCTATTTGTTTTATTTTCTCCTTGCATTTTTGAAAAGTACCTACTTTTTATTTTAAGTTTATAAATCTGTCAACTGGTTTTACAAGTAGGTAATCTTAGTGTCTTTCGGACATATCTATAATTAACGTTGATTAATATGGAGTTATAGTAAAGTAAGCGTTTTTAATTTAGAATTTTTACGAAGTAGATAATTGCAGTTTATTCGTAGCTATAATAACTACCGGCTGCTCTAGTCTCAACTGCTCATTACTGTCCGGAGCCAGGATGAAGTGGTCATGGTGTATTGTAATACCTAATTGGGGTATGTTGTAGGGTTAAAGGGAGAGGGGAAAGAGGAAGTTTGGCAAGTACCTGGTTATTCGATTTGATCACCAATCATGGCTGATGCCATTTCAAGTAACGTCTCGATTCTGAATGGTGATCTTCCACCAGTGCGACACTGAAAGTATCTACCATTCTGACTCTACATAGGTTTGTGACTTTATGGAATCTACCGAAGAAAGTAATTTTCCCACATTTTTCGACATTTCGCCAACTCTTTCAATACGTCAATATCTAGCCTTGAATCTTGGAAATTTTCTCCTTTGGAAGCGAGCCACCGTAAAATGTGCATTAAATGTATCGCGTTCATTGCCAGATATTTGACATAAATATTTTCAATGTAAAGGCATTGAACAGTATTTTTTGTTCTGCTGTGAATTCTTTCTTTTGCAAAGCAGAGGTCGATTTATACCAGTCCAGTACCTACCTACCAGTTTTATTCACTGGCTTCTTCAAACATTTCAATAGCTTTTTTTTAACAATTGAAAAGATGGAAGAAACAAAATAAGCTCCTTGTCAGTTTTAAAAAAAAATGTGCTGAAATTAGAATCAGCTTTCAGTCACTCTCTATCCATTTGACAATTAAATGAACGTAATATTTATTTATTTGTGGAACAAATACATTTAAATACAGAATTAAATATTAAAAAAATGGATTACCAAATAATTATACATTGTAAACATAATGATATTTAAAATAACTAAAATTTACAATTTTGGAAACAAAATGCAAATTAATAACTGCTTACAAAAATTATGTTAAATCTTATACATCTGCATATTGGTTACCTAAGCTGTGCACTCGTGGAATAAAGAAGTTCATAAACGAATTGATATTGACATTTTCGTTATTTGTTTTTGGGGTGTTACGCCGTGCTGCGCTACCTTAAATAACGAAAATGCTTTTGGTCGTGAAAATCTTAAAACTTATCTGATATTGACATGATTGTTGCAGTGAAAGATATTTTTAGATCGTGGAGGGACATAAAATGAAATCAATTGCAATAATGCAAGGCTGTCAATAAAATAATTAATGATTTTAAAAAGAAGAATGACACCAAATACCAATCTTCTTCCAGGCAAAATTATTATGTATTTTTTAAGATAATTTTCTAATTTAAATGTTTTACGATAAAACGGGTTTATTTTTATTTTATGACTGTCGTATTTTATTTTATTTAAGCATACCAATATTGGTGATTGCGAGCCTTCAGAATTTAATATTTATGGCGAGGTCAAGTAGTTTTCTTCCTGGTAATTATTATGTTATCTTACGAATAATTATATAATAATATTATGATAATATTTTAGCAAATTGATTAATTATAAGATCAGCACGTGGGTATATTAATAAAAAAATAAAAACATTTACGAAGACTTTCCGTGGCAGAACGGCAAGTTCTTTGGCTCCGAACCTGGAGATAGCCGGTTTGAAATTCAGCGTGGGCAACAAAAAAATTAAGCTACCGGTTATTTCACAAAACAGAATTAAAATTTATGATACTAAATGTTACTTGAAATGGATTTATCTATGTTTAGTGATCAGTTACAAGTCGCCAGGTCCTTCAGCCTCCCTAAAAATGAATGCCACAATTCTGCTAGCGCGTTTCCAAAAAATACTGTCAAAAATATTTACCGATGTGTTTTTTTTTACTGATACCGTTATTAATTAAATTGATCTAACGAACGATAAAAATGATCCATTATAAACTGATATTGACTTAATCTTGTTACTTAAGGCGGTGCACCACGTCGTGAACATTTGTAATCGGGCTGCTAACAATAACGCTTCTTACGTAGGTGGCGAGAAGGTTTAAATTCCCGCATAACACCACGCGCCTGCTTTGATTTGTGCAAGAAAAAAACATACACAGATATTGATAATAATAATAATAATAATTGGATAATTTAAATGTTTTACAATCATTTTGTAAAATACTTAATTTTCCACATTATACAATAAAACCATAAAAGAAAAGGGATTCGTAAGTAGGAGATTTTAAAATTTACAACAGTTTTTATTGGCCTGATACTTTATTTTTTCTGGGCTTATAAAAAGACTTCAAAAAACTTCGTCAAAAACGCCCGATTATTTCAAAGGTGTGTTCTACTCGCAGTATTATTGAAATTTAAGAACCCGACTTCGAATTGCCTGACGCCGCGATTTTCGTATGTTAAGCTACTAACGTGTCGCCCGCCGCCCGCAGGGCCTAGCAGCAAAAATCTGCGGAGCGTGTCTTTAACAGCTAGTCTGTGTTAATTGGCAACATACTTATTGGTAAAATACTTAACAAAAACAAAGAACATTCGGTTGCGTATTTTATCACCGGGAAAAAGAGAGACGTAAGAAAGCTGTAGGTACCTTCAAATGTTTGATGATTTGGTCCTTCATCCACTGGTCACTTGGCACAGCACCCATTGGTTAACATAAAGTATCTCTATCTCTAAATATTATAAATTAAAGTCCTGCGCCGCGTCTGTCTGTCTGTTCGCGATAAACTCAAAAACTACTGAACGAATTTTCATGCGGTTTTTACCAATAGATAGAGTGATTAATGAGGAAGGTTTAGGTGTATAATTTGTCAAGGTTTTGTGTAAATTGGTTGAAATATAATATATAAAGGAAAACGTCTGTATTTAGTGACCGAGCGGGCGGGAAAGCGAGCAGTGTGGATTTGATTTGTATGCAAATTAACAGATGGCGGTGTGAGTTAATTTATCACTTGGTTGTAAAGGTTCGGTAACCATCCAGTAGACGGCGATGTGTTTCATTAGCCACAGCAACGCGTTGCCGGGTCAGCTAGTATCATATAAAATGTATACGAGAGCGATTTAGCGCGAGATTCTAATAACTGGTGGGGTCACGATCGATATAATATTTCAACTGATATAATGTAACCGGCAAAAGTGGGTAGTGTTTTTTGTCATCTTCTTCTATTCGGCTACCCAAGTAAGACTTTGTGAGTGAAAGAGAGGGACAACGGGAGATGACAATACATTGAACAAGACGTTGGGAAATAATATAGGTATGGAGAAGTTCCAAAGCTGTTTCAATACTAAGCAATCTGAAATATTTCTAAGCTACGAAATTTTCAAATCATAGGTCCTAATCCAAACCTGGTTTTGGATTAGGACGTAGTGCATCGCCTTATCTGAGAATAAAATTATATTTTATGGCGACGATATCATTAAGTAGCATTGTGAATAAATGCAATATTCATAAAATTACCTTCATTGCACTTGTACATCCTGTTATGAAAATTTGCAATAAATTTGTTTTACTGAGCCTTGGCCACTCCAATAACAAAGTGAGTCGATTGTTTAATTTATGCGCTAAATAATTACATCGTTACTTGTAATAACAAAAGTTCTGTTGAATTTTCTCCTGGTGGTATAAATTTAGGTTAAATAAATAAATTCGATTAACAATTATTATCGCTTGCTTCATATGTTACAAGACTCTCTACACTACATCTCCAAAAATGATATAGGCCTGGAGTTAATGTAAAAAAATGAGGTAGATAATGAGAAAAGCGCGTGGAAATGTTGTTTAACAAATTTTTGGGTTTTGGATTTGTGAATTTTTGATGTGATCTTAACCTAACCTCAACCTAACCTAACCTAACCTTTTAAATAGGATAGAATGACACAAAATTCTACCTTAGCTCACTCTACTTCATAACTCTACTTCGTAAGAATTGGTGTCATGAAATTTGCGATTGAAAGTTTCTATGGCAAATATCTATTGAATTTCCAAAAACATTAAAGCAGTCTTGACTCTTAAGGCCTCCGTGGTCGAGGGTAGGGTTGGTAAGGCTCCCGACCAGCAACCTGAAATGCGGGTTCAAATCCCGGCGTGCGCAAGTAAATGTTATTTGATTGAATTGTGTTATTTCACAATTTAATCATTTAAAATAATATAAGTATATTTGGGGCACGTTTCAGAGTGGAAGTTACTCTTAGTATCGCCCTGGTGTAAAACCACCATTCAGAATTGAAATCTTGCTTGAAATGGCTTTTAACTGTGTTTGGTGACGAGATTTGAATAGCCAGATAATTCCCTGTCTTCCTTTTCCCAATCTCCTACCCCTCCCCTCTCAGCTTCACAACTGCCACCGTAAACTCCAGGAGGTTGGGAGCAGTTGGGATTCTTGTGCGATATTCACATTTATGATAAAAAACTTCGGTCCATATTTTTCAATTGTTAATAAAGATGTTAGTCATTATTAACTTATGTAGTTACAAGGGCGCTTTATAAACCAGAAAAACAGCTCAATAATACGTTCAAACTAACTTAGTATGCTTAATAGCTACTCAGGTGTAGATTAATACGAGGCATTATATTTTTATTAAGTTGTTTGACTTTTGGGATACTAAGCCGCATTTTGCTTCCTGCTCCTTATCGATCCAATATTTGGAATAACCTTGCTGTGTCCATTATCAGGGCATGTAATATTGGACGTGAGAATCTCTACATATTTTTGTATTATGGACTGTCATGCTGTGAAAAGGTTCAGTTTTGTTTGCAAAAACAGTTATGACCAATAAATTGCAAAAAGTATAGTTAACATAATAAAGATAACAAAGGTTACATGTAGTTAGATACGTATACAAAATAAAGGGTGCTTCTTCCATAGAGTTGTTGAAGGACATTTGGAAAATATCCACATTTCCTGATAGGCAGTTAATTAACCTACTAAGTCTTCGCAGGGGCACCTGCATTGGTGAGTTAGTTCTGCTGGGAAGAATCAGAAACCTGTGTTGGCGGGCTCGCGTGAAACTATCCGGGATATCGAATCCTATTGCAGTCAAGATGTCTGGTCTAGGAAATCCTTCAGTAGCTTTCAAGCCATCAGCAGTAATGCGAAATCCCACCTAGGACCACAAATTACTACTAATAACCCATCATCCCTGAGATAAATTCTTTTGAAGACAGCCATCCTAAAAATGTCTATTGAATTTTCTCGACCATGCATACAAGGTTTTATATTTCTCGACCGTACACCCAAGGTTTACCCATTCTTGAGATCCATTCTCGAGAATGCTACGCACTAAGCTAAAGTAAAGCGAACTTGTGACCGCAAGGTTTGTCAACTATTTTGAATTGTGTGCATGACAAAACGCAACATATTTGTGGCTTATTTGCAGATATTTTCAATGTACCTATTAAATGTTAGACGAGCATGCAGTTCCCAAGTCCTTCCAAGTCGACATGCGCTTCAGAAAACTATTATTATGCGATATTGTGTGACCTCGCAAAGTAAATAAACATAACTGAACATTATTTGAAGTTAAAATCGAGATTGTTAGTATTGCTCCAGTCATTTGTGGGATAAACTGTCTAGATGAAAGAATGAAAAATTCAAGATGATCTCGTTGCATAATGAAGCTAATAATTAAATTTCATATGAAGATAACTAATAATTCTACGATTCCTCGTTATGTCCTTCATTAGGTCCAGGTAGTTTAGATCACGCGTTTATTTGCAGATTCCAAGATTCCCTTGGTCTGTACCTATGTTGTATCTTTCACCTCTGAGATCTCTTCATTCCTCCGTTCCTCCATTCCTCCACCGCACAACACAATAAGCGATTGTTTCATGACCTCCTCACCACTCACCACTCACCACTCACCACCAGTAATAATATCACGCAACCACCACTCTTTATTCTTATTGTTACTCTTTTCCATTGTTCCGCGCCTACTGGATTAAATGTCGTTTACCGTCCGACACTTTCCTCTTGAACGCGTTAACATCATGTAGGTATGGCAGGTACTGCTGCTGATAGCTACCTTGTAGCCTCTCTTTCTGTTTTTGAAGATTTAGATGAGTCGCGTCGTTTATGAGAAAGTGGTCGAGGTTGTAATGGAATTATCAGTAGTATGTTTATGATATTTAAACCATTTACAACGCCAATAATGTTTACATCATTTTAGTGTTCCTTGCCTTTTTTGGTGTCCGTTCTTTATGTTCTGTTCATCTGATGGGTTTGATATTAATTTATAATCGTTATGATATGGCGTGGGCTCTTTTTCACAAGTCCCCATTTCTGGCATAGCACTCTAGTTAGTTCTATTTTGTAGGGTTTTTTTTCTAAATAAAACATTTATTTTAGATGCTCAATTGACATAATGGGGCATTTCCACGTTTTTGTTATTGTTTAAAAAAATTAAGCGAAAAATTTCTTAGCATTTTTATGTTGACGAATAAATTTTCTACACCGGGTCAAAGTTTCCCATTTTTGAATTACCGCTAAAACGATATTTTGGGACGGCGTTATCGTGTGACGTCATGAGCGTGGACGCTCACTGACAGTGTTTATTTATGCTGGCCCTGCTCAGCTGAGTCCCAGCTCACAATCCGATTTGTCAACCACGGGCCGTTTTGATTTTGTCAGTTTTAGATAGTTTTTAAAATCAATAATATTGATTGAAAACAAAAAAAAAACAAAGTAGGATGATTAAAATCAGAAAAATGATCTTTAAATATTCCGTACATTTTCAACAGAATTCCTCGTTTGTGGAAATACCCCATTAAAAATGAACATTAATAATAAAGAAAACTTTTTTATGTGAAACTTCTATAGCCCCGCTGCGATTTTGATTTCACGCATGAAACGGAAATAACGATTACTGCACCTGCGACGCATCAACTGCGCTCATTGGCCGCTTTGATTATGATGTCACTTTTAAAGGCTCCTATTGGTTGAGATATGAAACGGAAATCAGCTAGGTCTGCGCTCATTGGTCCCTTTCATTATGACCTCACTTTTCAAGTATTGGTTGAGATTGTTTTGGTAAAGTTTCGCTTCTACCGCGTGTAAACTGCACTCGAAACGTTGGTTAAAGAAGGAGGTAGCGCAACAGGGCATAACACCTCCAAAACAAATAACGAAAATGCACTCGAATTTTTTAAACATTATATTATACCTTTTACACTTTCATGAAGTATTTAGCAGGGTGGATTTTTCCTAACTTCTAAACCCTTTTCCGTAGGCTTTTATTACCACCTTCCTGGAAACACTTTATATTTGAGGTGTTAGATTATGTTACCTTTAGGAGTTTCAAATATAGTCCACCTTAAGGCTCTGCAACCGGGCCCGAAAAGAAGAAGATGGAGAGATACGAAATTACGAATGCTAGAGGAGAGCGCTAACATTTACAGCGACAAAATCTATGCGAAAATTACGAAAATGTTTAATGAAATACGACTCATTTAAAATAGAGCAAAAATCTCGCGGGCATTGTCTTAAACAGCATTTAAAGAAACACTCTGATTTTTTTCATATATATAACTTGTAAAATAACTGAATCAAACGTGCTTATAATAATTTTTGGAGCATACTTTGCGATTTTTTTCTATCGAGGGAATTTTACATAATTTGCGTTTCGGCGTGGGCAATGTCTAGATATTACCTTCAAGAATAACATATATTTTTTTAAGAGCTTTAAGACTTACCTTGTTTAAGGGAGATATGTAAGAAATCGGTAGACATTCGGGTTGCGGGCCCTTAATGATCGTGAATATGAATATAGAGAAACATTTTATTATTGTTGATTTCAGTGGTTATGTTTGATGTTAACAATGTTTGATCATGTTTGTAATTAAATTTTCATCTGAGAGGTCCATAAAATAACATTTTGAAATGAAAAATTCTACAAAGCCCAAAGCGCACAGGAAGTTGGTGTATTATTTATTTCTATAGCCCTCATTTCTACAACACAGAACGAATGTGATTGTGGAAAAAAGGAAAGTGAAAATCGATATATTTTATCATGCGTATGCATAAGAGCTGCTGTCTATTTTATCTATCTTTATTTTTAGGATAGGTTAATAAAAACCCCACTCTTAACTACGTAGTTAGGTTTTCTAGAAAATACCATTTTGACCTTGTTTGTAGAACTATAACAGCGATAGTTCAACTAAGTTCAACCAGTTGATTTCACAGTACTCTATTTGATATATATGTATATTATTCGTATATGTACACTGACAATATTGACATTGTGAGTCGTGCATTCATTATATTGTTATCGAATAATAATTGAAAATATAATTCTACACCCTTTATAATATTAATTTTGATCGTGGATCGTGGGTAAAATAGGCTCGTTTTAAATAATTGAATGCCATTTGTTTGTTTAGCCTTCGTTTACATGTTTTATGGACTTAACGTTTACTTTCTCGTGTAACTTTGTGTGTATGTGTACTTACGGTTTTGCATGTATAATTTAAAAGGTAATCAACGTAATCAAATATAAATGTTACCCATTATTCCCGACGCTTTGGCGTGTGTGAAAGAATACAACAATGGCTACCAGAATGGACAAAGCATTGCGAAATTTGTGTGGACGAAAGTAATTTAAGATATTATCAACACAGAAACATATGAAGACATGTCATAACTAAACATTTTACGGAATTTAAATAGATGAACTTTTATTTTCGCAATGCATTATAAAGGTTTGTGCAATATTTGAGGTTTGAAAGCCACAATATATCTGTACAAATAATAAATTATGATTTTATACTGTTGGCAATTTGCACGGAAATACAAAAAAATATTCTAAAAATAAAAACAAGTATGGAAGTGGTCCACGTAAACTTTTGATTGAAAGTAAAGTATTTAAAACTCAAAACCGCGGAGTTCTACTCGTATTTTGATTTATTACAACCTAACCTATGTTAACACGTCCACTAATTTACTTGGTTTTCAAGAAAATTTCGCAATGGTCCTTGCGGGTTTAATATACACATAATATGTTGCGTCTCGATTAGATTTATTTCTTTGTTTTGACTTGGTGCGTGGCCTCGATTCTCGTCTCGCACAATCGGTTGACGAACTCTCCTATCGCCATCGTTGACTGCTATTGTTTCCTACAATTTATTGCTCTCTAGCGGCATGGGTGTGCATAAAATACTGTACCAACTTTATTTTATTTCTAATAAAAATTGGCGACTAAAAGTTAACGACTTGACTGATTTGTGTCCAGTATCCTAAGTACTTGACCATCAATTTCTTTATTTATTTATTTGAGACACAAACAGGATATTTATACAACATTTTTGTAGGTAGTATATAATAAATTAGAATACAAATATAATTAACCCTAGACTAATGTGTCTGCAGTAATCAATCACATATGCATTTTAACAGAAGCAAACTCTTGAAAAACAATGCAAGTATTATTTATAACTTGAAAACTTAAATAGAAAATTGAAATACATAATAATAACAAGTATACAATATTTATAAAGTATTTACTGAAAAGTAATATAACAATTTATTTTTTTTAAGTGCACAAATTGTGGAGATATTTTTTGAAATATATTATATTATTTACAAAAATATCTATGAAACTGTGTATTTTAACAAGATCGTTGTATGACCGAGACATTCTAGATATAGGATTAAAATATCCAGTATTATTCGTAAAAATTTCAGTCCAAAATATGTTAAAGGGTTCTTGTAGATTTGGGCCTGGCGTATAACTTGATTTGGTTGAGTAATTCCTTGTCTACACAATTATTCACAATTTTATAAAGCATTAAGAGGCCATTTA
The DNA here is from genome assembly GCA_929108145.2 of Limnephilus rhombicus. Lineage (NCBI taxonomy): Eukaryota > Metazoa > Arthropoda > Insecta > Trichoptera > Limnephilidae > Limnephilus > Limnephilus rhombicus. The sequence continues at coordinate 58,647,633 of OV815276.1, forward strand.
TGTTTCGTCTTTTAACTTGAAATATGTAAGTCTTTGTTCGTACCCGTCTAGAAGATGGTGGACACCTGATCGGTAAGACAAAATCCGTGTAAATTTTCTTTGGACTGATTCGAGTCTAGATACCTGTGTAATATAATGTGGATTCCAGACTGTTGACCCGTACTCAAGAACACTTCGGATTAAGGAATTGTATAGAATTATTAGGCTATTAGAATTTTTAAACAGTTTGGTTGATCTTACAATAAAACCTAGTAATTTATTTGATTTACTCATTATGTATTCAATGTATTGATTGAATGTCAGTTTGTTGTCAAATATAATTCCTAAATCTTTTATTGATTCTTCGTTGAGGTAATTAGCGCTAGGCTGAACCTGAACACACAATGAACAATTTATACAACCAGGTGAAAGGTGGTATAGCATTCTTTCTTTACGCATGAAAATGCTAGCTAAAAGCTTGCTGTAAATTTAGTTCTACCTCAGAAAAGCTATTGTCACGGAAAAGTTGGATGTTGGTATCGTTGTGGAGGTGATTTATGTCCCTTATCTTCATCAGCGATCTGACCTTATTCCGAGTGTTGGTCACTGTTTCACCTTTAAATATTTACCGGCTCTGTGCGTCTTGATTTAGTTAAACTTCTGTTGAAATGCCATGAGAAGCGAACTGTTGTGGAAAACGTTGCATAAAGGCGCCACGGCAACTAGACCAAGAACAACATCTTAATTGATGAGACGTGTAGAAAGAGCTGCTTTTAACCTAAAAAAACTAGCCTTCGGAGAATAAACTGTTTCATAGTAAACGTTTACCGTTAGGCAGAGTTCCCAAACTTAATTTGTTCATCTGCACCCCCTTTTCAAAGATATTTATAGCCCTCCTCCTCCCCATGGGAACTCTGCTTCAAAACACTTTATGGGTGTCTGAAATGTATTATTAATAATAACAACGTTTTTATACAAGTGTTATTGGTACGTCTATCCATCTCTTCAATTAATACTGTTTACGTTGCTATCTAACAATGAATTAGTTTTTATTCTATCAAAACTTCAAATCATATTTTGTAGATACAACATTTTAACTCTAAGCCATCGAATTGCACTGTCATCTTGAAAAACGATCGGCTGTGACATCTTTGCATATTTCCTTGAAAAAATTCAGCGTGTTCGCAAACACGTACCTACATGAACGATTCTTGAGACGGGAGATGATTGTATCTAAGATCATGATTGTGAAAAAATATTTTTGTTAAAAAATTTGTCAACATCTTCTTATTGACCTTACTGTCCCTTGTTGCCCTTCAATGCCCCTCATAACTCTGAGAACACCGCCGCCCCCTGGATCTCTCCAGCGCTCCGAGGGACGATATAGCCCACTTTGTCAACATCTTCTTATTGACCTTACTGTCCCTTGTTGCCCTTCAATGCCCCTCATAACTCTGAGAACACCGCCGCCCCCTGGATCTCTCCAGCGCTCCGAGGGACGATATAGCCCACTTGTCAACATCTTCTTATTGACCTTACTGTCCCTTGTTGCCCTTCAATGCCCCTCATAACTCTGAGAACACCGCCGCCCCCTGGATCTCTCCAGCGCTCCGAGGGACGATATAGCCCACTTTGTCAACATCTTCTTATTGACCTTACCGTCCCTTGTTGCCCTTCAATGCCCCTCATAACTCTGAGAACACCGCCGCCCCCTGGATCTCTCCAGCGCTCCGAGGGACGATATAGCCCACTTGTCAACATCTTCTTATTGACCTTACTGTCCCTTGTTGCCCTTCAATGCCCCTCATAACTCTGAGAACACCGCCGCCCCCTGGATCTCTCCAGCGCTCCGAGGGACGATATAGCCCACTTTGTCAACATCTTCTTATTGACCTTACCGTCCCTTGTTGCCCTTCAATGCCCCTCATAACTCTGAGAACACCGCCGCCCCCTGGATCTCTCCAGCGCTCCGAGGGACGATATAGCCCACTTTGAGTATCGCAGATCTAAACTTCGAAATTACATATTATTTGCATTCAGTTTTGCACATTTATTTTCGACATCCCGCGGCGTAGATTATTTGTTGAAGGAAAGTATTGACTAACCGAGCCTTGAATTAAGGCCGGCCACATTGGGCGTTCTCAGAGAGGCAGCCTCGTCTTGTTATTATAATCCGCCGTCGTGATTCGTGATGCAAGAAAGTGGACACGATTTTTCTGGAACAATCATGCTTCAAGCTTGTGATGATGCTGACATTAAATCTTGCTACAGAAATCGAAACGGAAACAAATCACAGAAAATCAATACTTCATTGTCAAATAAGAACTGTGTGAATTCGTAAAGTATACTTTCGTAAGCTTCTTGAATAAACTTTACTTGACCCGGTAATACTGAATGAATTCGGGGAGAAGCATCCAAAATGGCCGTACGACCACCTAGAGATACTTTGACCTTCATCCGTAGGTATCCAAACCATTTTTATTCCACCAATATGTACAATTTTTTTGCCCTTTCTTCCTGTGGCGATTTCATATGAAGATTACGCATTCAATGTGAAAGCGTAATAACCATTTATCTGTACCTACTACAAAACACGTCGCCAAATAAGATTTAGTCCATTCTTAGTTGCTTTACTCTAAAGCTAAAGCTTTCAGATTGGCATGCAAAAATGTGTGCTCTCTTATAATGTTATTTTGATTTAAAGTTTCGACACTAATGCCACTACAATAAATAAGTTAGTTTCTACTTGAACAAAAATAATCGTAGAGCATGAACAAACTTTGTTTGTTCTCAGTCTCTTGGATTTTGGGTTATAAGATATAAACGATCATGTGAGAAATATCTACATGGACTGTATCCCTATCTGCAAGGCATAGATTAAACATAGATGGTAATAAATTGATGTTGATTACATAAATCATGCAGTAGGTTATGCCGAAGATTTTTATGCCTGAGGTACGACAATATTTGACATTTAAACCTTTTCAGGCTGTCCTTAATCTGGCTTCTAAAAGCAAAGGTAGTTCTTGCACAGCACTCTGCAAGAAGTGAGTGTCGTGTTGTGTAATGACTGTTATGTTTTGGTTGGCCTGGTGTCGCAACCATTGGCCTCAGCATTGGCCAATAAAATCGATCAAGTCCATCGCTACCGGAAACGCCAGTTTTTAGTAGCAGTTTGCTCAACAATGACCACCGTTATTTGAATAGAAGTGATTCACTAACCCGAAACAACCGGAAAATTAGCTTTGGATAACGTAATATCAGTCTAATACTTCCTATTTGTCAACTTTCGCAGATTTTAGACATTAAAAACGTACTTAATCTAATATCACAGAATACAGAAGAAAGAGAAAAGAGAGAAATAAAACTGCCAATGAAATATTGGATTTTGATTGGACCGATGTTTTCATTGATTTATAGATTAAAAAAGAATAAAAGAAATGCGATGTGGGTATATTTCATGATCCTAAAGTCTGACCACTCTTTGCTTAAATTTCAAACACAGAAATTGCTCTCATCGTCATTATGAAATTTTCAATTTGATCTGTTTCGATCAATAGATTGGCGATATACGATATAAGGTAAGACAGAATGCGTGTTAAATGGGCTAGAACCAAAATACACTTAAGTCCATTCAAATTTACATCGAAAATATTTCTAGTATGTATTATCTACCTATTCGGTGATTAATACCCACTCTATTTCAACAAAGTTGTGTAAAATCACCGTGAGGAAAAAACCTTATTAATGCTTATGTAAGCAATCCTTGATTCCTATTATATTATACAGCCCCATTTTAGTTATGTTTCCTGAGTGCTTAAGATAAATAATACATTGCGTTGTTATCGACCTACGCATTTCCTGTACGATTTTCCAGAGAAAATAACATATTTCTCGCGATTTTACCTATTTCACTGCCATGCTGAAATCGCGCCCATTTGATTACGAAACTGATACTAAAAAAAATGATAAGCCTTTTATTAATAGACAGACATTACATTATCATATTGTAAAATATTAATTTTTCTTCCTTCCTATTCTTCCTAGACAGGTCTAAACTATATCCGGGTATCCCAAAGTAGAACATACAGCGTCGTGATAAGAAGGAATCCGCGTTCGCATTGGCCCATTATGTTAAAAATTTCTCCCGAATCAGACACGCAATGTCGAGAGCAGATGGTGACAAGATATTTATGTCGCATCGCGTGCCACACTGGCTGCTGCCGCGCCACTGGACAAGCTTGTGGGATCGGCAGCCGCGCCCCCGAATAATAATTCCTACTCGTCGCTTTACACATGACATTTATTTGAAGTAAACAAACTTCATGCAATATTTTTCTATCAAGATTGCCGAAATAAGTTTTTTGCGAAAAGCGCGGAATTAGCAAGATTTGCGATCGAATTAGCATTTTATTCACTTCCTTGTAACAACAACGAGCGACTAAACCGCTTTCTGTTTTGCTTCCTTTTATTTTATAAATTTGCTGCGGTTCCTACTTTAGTTACGCTTTAGTAATTATTTTATTTTAATGATGATTTAGGTGCGCACTCACTATTATTATTGCTTGAATCTATAAACTGTTTACTTTGAGTGAGGTAAATATTTTTTTGCACCAAGTGCTGTGTAATAATTTTATTTCTGGAATACCTCCCGCACGTTTGCCAAATATTTATATTGAAAAGTTCCATACCTCAATAATAATATTATTATTTCTGCATCTTCTCTTTGCTCGTGCGTCACTAAATCACAGTGTGAATCGGATTGGAGCAGAATTATCCAGTTTTATGCCAGAAATATTAGGTACAGCAGAAAGGAATAAAAATTATTTGTTGGAGGTGAGAAATTCATTAATTAATTTTATTATTTTTCTCTATTATTCGTTTCTTTTAGATACAAAATTTCGAGTTACCCCAACAGAAAAATACAATTACTAAATCGTGAAAGTGTAAAATTAGAAATCTGGCTACTAACAATAACTATAATCATAGCTACTAGTAATCCTCATATATATGGCGATAAAGTTTAAATTCCCGCCGCCTGTTTTGATTTACACAAGAAAAAAAACATCCCCAAAAAGCTTGTTTTATTTTATACTAGCTGTTACCCGGCATGCATTGCTATGCCATTTAATAAATAAATTGTTTCTCCCTGCGTGTCCTTTCCCTTTCGTACCCTTCCGCCTCCCCTTCCTCTCCCGCGTCCTCTTCCTCACTCCCCCGCTTACCCCGTCCGCTAACCCCCCTCCCGAGTTCCCCTCCCCTCTCCCGAGTTCCCCTCCCCCTTTCTGTGAACCCCCTACCCGAGTTTCCCTCCCCCCTCCCCCCTCCCCCCTCCCCCCTCCCCCCTCCCGCATTCCATACATTCAGTTTTCAAACCACTCGCGTGCCACCTATTGCAAATTTCATAATGCCAGAGCTCACCGGTTTTATACAAACCTTGTCCTGACAATAACGAAAACAATTTTTTTTTATCAATTTGGTGCAGTCGTTCGGAAGTTTTGCGCGTACATACATTTCGGCGATTCATTTTTATTAGTATAGATAGATAGATTGATAGAGAGATTAGATACTTTATTTTTTCGTGGGGTTATGAAAAGACTTAAAAAATACTCCATTGTTTCAAAGGTCAAGATGGATTCCACTCGCAGTATTTAATTAAAGCATATAACTTATTTCTAAGCATTCAAATTTCAAATCAAAAACACATGACTTTGCGTTACGTCGTAGTGCTTCGTCTTATAAATTCCAAGAATCCTGTCTTATTTTCGAAATATTTATTTCTGGTAATGAGAATTCTCTAAGAGAAAAATTTATAATTCCAATTTTCAGTATAATGAATGATTAAACTCTGTACCCCAAAGGATAAACCACGTAAGTCCATAGCTAAGTCTACGGTGGTTTATCCTTTAAGGTACAGAACTGATAAACAGCTTAATTCTGATCCTTAATTTTTTCTCGTATCTCAAATGGTAATTTTGTTATTTTGGTGGTTATTTGTTACCCTTCTTGTTTACGTCTTAACTTAGGATCAAGTCACATGTCCGCTGTCCACCCACGACGCAGTTTACACGGGCAGTCTTCGACCGGTTTATACTTACAATATTATCAAGCCAACCAGAACAAGTGTACTGATTTGGTGTGTTCAGTTGTCACGGTCGTGCCACATATACAATCGTTGTTGCATATATTTTATAATAATATCAAGTTTGCTCCAAGCTAAATCCGCCCACGTAACCGACCAGCATCACGTCCTATCTCAACGACTTCAGATCGACAATGACAAATCTTACGAACGAGCAGTAGAAAAGCTTTACCATCTGTGTTGTATCTCGAAAATCTGCGTCACGTTTTAACGACATTTTTACTGGTGTGCTGTGTTTTGACGGGTGTTTTTCCGAGTCGCTCGCGTTTTCCGCTCGCCTTGTTTTGCGCAGGGACCACGTGGGCGGTCGCCCTTGATTCGCGTGTCGTTCGATCTGCCGCCCCGGCGTGACGTCATCACTGCCGTGACAGCAGACCGCGTCGCTTCGCGCGCGATCTCTTGTTATTTTCCGTGTCATTTTTTAATAGGCACAATGATAACAATTTCTGCTGGTCAATTTAATTTGTATCGCCCGGTGGCCGTGACGCACTCTTGATGTGCGATACTTTGTTTTTGCTGCCTGCGCCCGAGTCGACTATTACGACTCGTTATTATTATTGGTTTATTTACAACAATGTTTAAGTTGGTAAGCATTAAACTAGTTGCGTGCTGATTTGCGTGGCACGAGTCTAGATTAATGGCGGAACAGTCGTTAAATCACCACACTCAATCGAATGTTACTGAAAAAATACACATGTACCTACTCAATAAAGTTGAAACCCTAATTCACAGGGTGACATGATAAATCAACACAGTGGCATTTCAACACCCCTTAGAAAAGCAGTTAAAAGTTATGATATTTTACCGATTTTTTTCATCACTTTTCAAAAGGAGTGGTGAAGTTGTCCGATCACCATTTCACAGCTAGCCCAACAATATTATCAGACCGGTCAGTGGCTGAGTTGGCATCGGATTTAGGTCCCATCCGGGCGTCGCGTGTTCGGTTTCTAGTCTGGTCAAGCCCTCCATCGCGACACAAGCAACATTTTCTGCTTACTGTGGTGGTAGTAGGTGGTGGTAGGAGATTTTCAAATATTGTCAGGTTACTCGTAAAACCTGGGAATGTTCGTCTTTCTTTAAAAAAAAAATATGTGTAAATATATATATTTTAAAGAAAGTAAGTAATGATAAATCTTGTAAGTATCTACTGTTAAAAAAATAAAACAAATTTGTTTTTTCGTTATGTGTTTTTGGGGTATTATGCCGTGTTGCGCTACCTCCTTCTTTAGCCAACGTTTCGGACATTATATTCATTCTTGACGGTTTACACAACAATTTGAATCATTTGTCAGACATTTAAAACATTATAAAGTCTTTGTTAAAAATGGCATATAAATTTTTATCATAATTTTACTTCATTTTTTTTGCTTTGCAAATCGCCCTTGATGATATTTTTTTATTATACTTGGAAAAAAAATATTTAGTTCTTTTGAACAATCATTATTTTATTTCAATTAGCGATAGCGTCTGCCCTAAAACTATCTTTTCAAAATTCTCCTAATCAGAATTATCATAATATTTGCAGTAGCTCAGTTGACCCAGTGTTTTCATATCACCTTTGTTTATACAACGTAACGATCACGCCATATTTCGACTTCCTTATCGCCCTCATCCACGTTTCTTATGACGAGGTCTGAACGCTCCGGCACGGGCCGAGCCGCTTTAGAGCGGCCGATCACATGATGTTGTTTTTCCTCTCCGCTCTACGTCATAGTCAACCTTTCACATTTATTTCTACAATATTGCACAATAAGATGTGAACACACAACACATCACAACTCTTGCGTTTCTAGCTATAAACATATACAGAAATTTATACATTTAAAACGCGTAAACATTTTTTTTATTAGTGTTCAGATTTTTTACGACTGGAAGCGATTTATATTGTTGGTATTGCCCCTCTTACGCTATTCTAATATTTATTTTAATATTAGTATGTTATGCAAAGAATCTAAATAATTATTTGATATCAGTTCGTCGTACTGAAGATGTAAATTAATTGGGTAAATATTTTGACGATCTCATCTCCCCACGAGGAATATCTTATTATACTAACTGGAACATTTCGAACCCAATCAAAATAAATCAATCTTGTAAGTATCTACTGTTAAAAAAAATTAAAAAAACTTGTGTTTTAATTTTTTTCAGTAAAAATTGTAAATACCTGTTTATAAGAAAGCCAAGAATTTATCATCGATATCGACATTATTTAATTTATTAAGGTGATCCACCACGACGCGACCTGTACATTCGGAATCGGGTGAAATATGATTGAATTTGATTTTGTAAAGAAAAGACAAGTTCAGACACAAATATAAAAATGTTTTCCGCTCATAATCTAAAGTACTTAATTTGCTCCATTGTACAATAAAACCATATCCGAAAAGGGGTTCGTAAAAAGGAGATTTTGCACTTCAGAGCACTTTTTATAGACCTGATAATTTTTTTTCAGGCTTAGGCGTAGCTAAAACCTTTTTTGGTGGATTAGAGTACAAGATCAAACATTGTTTTTTTTTAAATACAGGTGTGCTTTGAGTCAGGTTCGCCAATATAAATTTATATTTATATGTCTATTATGTAGATAAGAAAAAAAAGTAATAAATTTATCTATCACTTTTACCTATTTTATCGGAAAAAACGAATGTTTGTGTCAATATCTAAACAAATCTTAAATGGCGTGTTAACCAAAAAAAAATCCTGTTATCCTTGGTTTTGCACTTATTACTATTATTTTTCTTTTCTTTTCTACTTTGTAATGTGACAAACAAATTCTAATGACAATAAAATATCACATTATAAACTAATTAAAAATATGGCTCTATGATTCAGATGATCGAACACTTTTCCTAAACCTATGTATACTCTCTGTAAACCTTCGTGTTTCACTTCTACAAAAGTATTGAAATTATATGTACTTGAAACAAAAAAATCTTGAAGCATTTATGTTTCACTTCTTCCCATATGTAATTTTTGGTGTATGTTCTGAGGCCAAAGGTAGTGGGAAGGGGAAGGAGATGTGGGAGAAGGTTGGGAAGTACCTGAATTTTCAGATCCACTCACCAAACACGGCTAAAGCAATTTCAACCAACGTTTCAATTTTGAATGGTTTTCTTACACTAGGGCGATGCTGAGAGTTTTTTCCACTCTGGAACGTGTCGCAAATATACCTTATATTATTTTAAATGATTAAATTATGAAATAACACAAATCAATCAACAAATGTAACTCTATTATGCATTTGATTTTGTAATATTTTTAATAAAATTTGTTCGCTGGATTAAAAAGATATCAAAAACTTATATTTAAAAAATAAACTCTCATAAATGATGATTGTACAGTAATTGAATAATATTAAATCGACGGTCCCCAAGAACAATGTATTCTGCTAAAAATTAAAAATCGTTTGGTTGGCTTATTTTGTTCATTTACCAGTACATTTTCGGAATTTTGAATTTAATGAAATGCAAAATATCAAAACAGCACTAAATTTCTTGATCTTAAAAACAGTATGCAATGCAGAAACAAAACTTTAAACAGCTCTACTGCAAAACCACAAAATCGCACATCCGACGTTGTTCTTCGGGACCTTCGAAATATCCGAACTATATTCCTAAGCAACGCCTTTGTTTCTAATTTAGTTCCTGCCCCCCCCCCTCTCTACTCTCCCTGCTGAAATAGTTATTTCTGAGTTGAATTATTTATATCGTGACGCCACGTGGAGCTGATTTATCATTGTATCCTTTATCCGTGAAAGATATTAGGTATAGATATTACAGATATAATAGAAATAATAGAAATAGGCAATCCTTTATAATATATATTATTATTTTTAGATCCAGTACGTGTCACGTGAGTCAAGTTTTCGTGACTATATTTTTATTAATTTGATATATCCACTATCCCGGAAGAAAAAATAACGTTATATAGTTGGAGCAATTATTGTGATAGAGCGAGAAACAAATACGGTTAAAGGTATCACGAAACCGGTTCCGATTATTTATTACGGCGCGTCATGCATTAACCATACAATATGTACTTACTTACTTAACACCTGTACAGTCCGTACAGATTACAGCCGTAGCTACTACATCTTTTTTTCAGGGAATCCCCGTTCACGAGCGTTTTATTAACCTTGACCCGTCGCGTGGGGTTTTTAAATGATCAGGTTTTACAGGAATGCTAATTATGTACATTTAAAATGTTCCCACTGATTCCTTACTTTAGATAGCTTCCTAAAAGGGACTATACTTGACGCTACCTCCGCCAACATTCAATCTGCGCATGTGCGATGTGAGATACATACTTGTATTTCGGCGTGAGGTTTATACGTTTTTTTATTATATTTTGTTGATTTTTTTTAATAATAATAATAAGTCTGTATCAATCTCAAATAGTTATAAGTTTGATAAAAATTAGTTTTTTTTTTTAAAGTTTTTTATTCAAAAAGTCTGATTCAAAATTTAGAAAAAAATGTTCCTTGTTGAATTTTAAGCTTTAACATTGAAAATAAATATCTAACTAACTAACTAACTAACCATCACGCCGTTTCCCCGCAGGGGTAGGCAGAGAGGACGGACCGCCAAACAACTCGGTCTTGGCACACACTCTTTGCCTCACTCACATTCATTCATCGTCTCATACATACTCTTCTATTATTCTGACTTTTGACATGGCCCGTCTCAAGTATCTGATTTACTTGATCGTGCCATGTCTTCCTCGGGCGTCCCCGACTTCTTCTACCATTCACATTTGCATCATATATTCTTTTAACACTACTTTCTTCGTTCATTCGCTCTACGTGCCCAAACCATCTGAGGGTCCCTTTCTTAATTTTGCTCATTATACTTACATCAGCCTTACATTCTTTGCGGATATCCACATTTCTAACACGATCATACATGGTTTTACCACACATACGTCTCAGGGATCTCATTTCAACAGCATTCAGTTTACTTTCATCCTTCCTCTGCCAGTTCCATGCCTCACTGCCATACATCAGGGTAGGTACCAGGACTCCATTGTGGACTGCTAGTTTCGCTTTTATTGAAAGTTTTTTATTAGCTCCAACGGCATTCAGTCCTCCATTAATGGAGTTACCGGCATTTACCCTCCTTTCAATATCTCTATCAGCCTTCCCATCTCTCGTAAAATAAATATCTAATTTTTAATATTTCTTTTTATTTCAATGCAGTCATTATCACCTGACTATAATCAGTTAAAATAACACATACAATTGTAAGCTATAACAACAATTTAATCATATTTAGTTTTGGGGTCCGCAACGACCCCGAGCGACACCTCACGTTAAAAAAAGACCCGACGGGCGGAGGGTTAATTTACTCATTATTTTAGAGGAAGATAAACATTACCGGAATCCACAGAACAACCTGGCGATTTTGTTTGTGTGATGATGAAGCTTTACGTAGCTAGTAGAGAACAGATCCCATGACGCCTTGGTGGAAAATCAGCGCATTTGTCCACTAAGCTCCTATGGGTCTTTACCTCATGGGTCTTCTGTAAAAAAATAATCAATACTAGCCTTGTATATTTTTTGACAAAACACAACAAATGTGGCACACATAATTAAAAATTGAACAAAAAAAAAAGAATGAAAAACCCTTAGTTTTAACAATTACTTACAATAAAAGTGACACTTTGACAAAGTGACAGTTTGAGAGAGGTATATAGGTGAAATGATTTTCTACGCTATACGTAGCTTGGATTTAGTGTATGCGTTACCCATTTCTATTATGGAGATTTTCTCCATATAAATTCGTTAATTTATTATTCTTATTTATTTTTATTAGTTATTTTTTTTTTAAGTCGCGATTCACCGGTTGAAGATACCTGGTGGGAAGTACCCACACTATCATCGTGTATTATTATTATATTATCACACCTATAATACATTAGCACACCTATAATCAATTATTGCTCCGCACTTCAACTACTGCTCAAGTATACTTTTCCCATGTAACGAAAGAGAACAAAATAAGTTACAAATTCTCCAAAACAGGGCAATGAGAATAAATCTTCGACGAAACAGATTTTAAAAATAATTAAAATGTTAAAGGAACTAAATTGGTTAACCGCGAAACAGATGCTGACCTTGAACACGATGGTATTTATCCACAAAATATTGAACAACACGTTACCAAAATACTTCTCAAATAAAATTGTATACAACAAGGACATTCACAGATATAACACAAGGAAATTAGGCTACAATAAAGGACAAAGCTAATACGCAGAACAGTCTACTGTACAAGGGAATGAAGTTATATAACACACTACCAGAAACTTTAAAGTCCACACCAATTGGAAAGTTCAAGATGTATTGTAGGAGCTACATAAAACTTGAAAAAATATAGTGAATATGAAATATTATAATTAATTAGAAATTTGTTAACTTAAATGTACAAATTACTAAAATAAAAAATTATTATTATTATTATCTATTCTCACGAGATAACAGTTTTGTACATTAATAACGTTATCCTACTGTTTTATTATATTTACGACATATATTATTTACAGGGAATTGCCTTAAATGGGAATAAGTGGGTATCATTTTTTTAAATTCAACTTTCCTTGTAAGATTCTACGCAGTTTGTGAATCTGCCAGAGATCTAGTAATCTACAACCTAGTCTTATGTTTACTTATAATTTATAATTTAATACCATGCAAAGCTTCTGACAATCTCCGTAGTATAGCTTTAAGCTCCTTGACTGTGGACTCTTTGGTACATTAGAATACATAACGTATGGATCTTATTCCACTGTAAAAGATAGGTATCTACTCTCAGTATTTCCCTTGCCTAAGCTATGTTTGAAGTCTAGGTTTGAATAGTCGGGTGCTTTCCAATCACTTACTTACAATTCTCCTCAAATCTTGTTTAACTATAAAATTATAACGGATTTCTGCAACAACTAACAACAAATCATTATCTAATTCAAAAGTTTCTAGTTGCTCGTATCACATATAATAGATATGAAACATGTTTATAGTCGAGCTTCTTTCTCGTCTACAATCTACAAACCACCAAACCTTACCTACTCTTTACATTCATACAACTCTATTTTACAAGACATGGTATGTCAACACAGTGCCATTATGTTATGTTATCTGTAACGTGTCACTTTAACAATACGCTTTATCTAATGAATAATATTGTGGTAGGAAGTCACCCAGCCATTTTTGTGAGGTTTTTAATAACAAAGTAATTAATGTCCACTGCTTTGAATGTGGTAATTGATAATCTCTGAACGATATTGTTAATTTATATTCAATATAGTGCCAAGTCCCTCTCCCAATCAGCTACCAAACATTTAAAAAAATAATAACAAACAATGAATCTCTTTGATCGTCATTATTTTCATTTCGTCGCTTTGCTTGTAATGAATATTCATTATTTGATTAATTATAATAACGATTGTAAAGATGGATGGATTCCAATTTATAGGGTGTAATTAATTCTATTATAACATTGCTTTGTACATTTCGTCTTCAATTTCAATTAAGGTTTATTCTTCTCTATTAATTTCTGAGATATCAATTAATCCAACAGTGATATTATTCATTCTCAATTATCCTAAGCCTCCCATTACTAGTTCGAATCCTCGCGCAAAAAGGAATTTACGTGTAATGATTTTTTTAATGTAATTATTATTTAATATACATACTTTATAAACGTACAGATACTTCTTAAAATTGTTTGTTTAAAAGTGTTTGTTTTTTTAACAATACTGCCCAACTCAATTCAGATATTAATTATCACGTTTGAATTGGGGATTAGCCCCGTTATAGTTAATAAATAAATAAATAAATAAAGGTCTTTATTCCAGAATGTGATAATAAGATGGATAAAAAAATTATATTATTTGGAATGCATAAATAATAAACTTAAAATAGCATGGTAATAAATTGAAATGACAATAATTTAGGCTAATATGTTCGGTTTTCGGAATAACTAATCGTTGATAATAAATAATAAGAAATCGTCGTGTCGTCTCCCTTACTATTATAGTGATAAATATGATATAAACCGTGTTAGAAAGAGAAAACCCAAGCTTTATATTCAAATCTAAAAGTTAACCACAAAAAGTCAAATGTACACCTTTATGAAACCAAAGTTCCGGATCGCAATTAAAAAAAAAATGATGAAACTTTGCGAATTTTTTATTCACTGTTTTTTACATGGAACGATGCGAGGTAACAATATTATATTTATTTATCATAAAAATGGTACATATTAGATAATTTGTTTTTAATGTTTTACCTGTTTTCACGAACTTATCAGTAGAATTGAAAGCACCGCACAAATAGGTGATCGATTATTCCATCTCACTCTCCCGCAGTCTTTCATTTTATAATATTACTGATATTCCATTAAAATCATTTTCTTGTGGATGGAAGAGAGTTTGTTGTTTACAATACCTTTGTGTAATAAAATGTGTATATGTTTTTTCCGTTATCAACTGATAGAGAAAACGTAAGGCGAGCCATTTTAAAAACTTTTTTAGGTTTGCGTGCAAAATTTTAATACCTTTAAATTAGATGTTGCCGATTTATAAAATCTGAATGCTTATTTTATCACCTTTCAAAAACGAATTTTTAGTTTTCGTGTATGTTCAGAAATATTCCACTTATTTGTATTTTATTGCAAAGCGGAAATATTTTGACTCTTTGAAAAACTATGGTCGAGGCCTGAGAGGTTATATTATATTATACCAAAAATGTCAAATGTCAAATTTGAAGATCAGTTATGATACATATCACATTATTTGATTATGATAATCATTACCTACGTGGGATCAACGAAATATGCTTTAAAAATGGGTTTCATAAAAAGCACAGCACCCTTTCCCGTGTGAATATTTATGTCCAACGAATCCAATTTTAGTTTCAATCCGGGCTTGGAGGGTTGTCTAAACGAAGTGAATTCGTGCCATCGTTTCATGTTTTTCGTTTTCAGTTTTTAAAATGTAACATACAAAAAATAATTTACAATATTGCAAGAATTTCCCTCGCTCATTTCGTGTTTCAAATTGTTATCTTTTTATCATAAATGACGCACTGTGTTTTTCCAACCTTTCCTAGAATTAGTATTAAGGTTGTTCTTATGTTTTGACCTTTTTTATGTTTCGCTTTTCGTAACAGTGTTCCTGAATTTACTAATATAGCCCTGTTTTGTTATATCCGGTGAGAAACAAAGCTTTCCATAGGCCCGCCTACGCTGACAATTCCCTTTAACATTGACTAATCACTGTTACTGCCTCTGCCTTGGCTATTATTTCATTACAACATGACTTTTTACCTTGGCTGGCGATGGTTACTGTATTGTGTATTGATTATTCACGGCCGTTCAAACAAAACGAGGGTGATAGATCAACGATTCAATTATAAACAGTATTGTCAAGAGATGTCGTGGTTTGTACATGTAATTGGGTACTTAGAAGATACATACACAAAATAAAATAATGGACCTTAAGTTTACGAAATTTTTATTAGCCGTCAACTCAAATTGTCTTTCTATATGCAGGCAAATTGTTCAGAAGAGCCGTGACATTGATAGTCAGGTAACGATTAAAATTAGTTTTTGAAGTGTTCATTTAAGTTTAATAATTTTACCCAACATTTGTTCACAGTTGACATTTATCACATTAGTTATCACTCATGTATGGAGTTAATATAAAAAAAAAGTTTTCAAGTGAAAATGAAAACATTCGCGCAGATATCTCAACCTTTATTAATTTACCTTGTAGTTGGCGATACAAACGCGTTAGGTACCTAATAAAAAATTATAATAAGTAGGTATATCTTAAATAGTAATTAAAAAAAATATAAAAATTAAAACTACACCGTATTTAAAGAAATTAAGGTTGATTAGACCGCGAGCACAGTTGAATAATCGAAGAAACTGATCACTTTTGACTGGACGAATACATAGAAATGAGAGGTTTTGATCAGATATATTGTTATAAACGATCTCTCGTTTTCTTATTATTTTTATCTTGTTTTTTGGTTTTGTTAATATATTGTTTTCTTTTCACTATTTTGTAATCCTGGTATCGGTTTTCTATATAAATTTGTATCATCGTATGTCTAGTTTATTCCATTTAGAGTAAAGCGCAATTCAAGTGAAACATCACTAAATTGCACCATAGAGATTTATCTGCCATTTGTTTGAATGATATCGACATTTCCTTACCGCTATGTTACCTTGTTGGGAGTTGGGAAGGTACTGAGTACTGAGTACCGAGCGCTGAGTAGGGCCGGAGTAGGTATCTTCTGAAAATGACCTGATTAAGCGCAAGACATCACCCTACTCCGTATTCTCGCACGAACACGAATATAACGGTATTACTCGAGGAACTAGAACACCCATGCAACAACGAGCCATTAATTCATACCAATTATTTATTTTACCGGTAAATGGGTTATGTTCGTAACAACCGCAGTACTTAGTAATAAGACCAATAGATAAGTTATAATGGTTGCAATTATTTGAGCGAATTTGTTTGTTATCGAATGCTGAAATGGTATATCCGTTCCATGTATTGTTCGTAATGGAAGCTTGAACACCAATTTCTGCGAGAAACGTATAGATACCTAAAGAATACTAAAGACGTAAAACAATTATAAACTTCAGCACAATATAGACACTCTTGTCACATGCATTAGAGAAAAGTGAAAAAATACTGTACTGGACCGGGATGGATGCCAATATTCTCTTTTTTGTGCTTGAGATGGCCGTTACATTTTGAAAAATTGCTCGATCTGCGGCTATATGGGAGATACGTCATTCATGCTCTCAGGGAGAAGAAATTAATAGTTCTTAATTTCTAAAGCTATTACCACTTTGTGATGTGATTTTCTGATGTAATCGAATTTCGTATATAAGTTTACTTATTTCGTATACTTACTTAATAACCCTTTTATAAAATATTTATACCTTAGGTAGACTGAAACTAATGTGAAACTGATGATGATGATGATGATCACTTTCGAGGATTGCTTATTTCAGGCATGTTCGTCGGGAGAGTGTTATTTACCGTTCCTGACTTAATATTGTATGGGCCGCTTCAAAGGCACGGACTTTCCCACGCCAATCGATATAATGTTTTAATGTAACATGATAGATGGTCGGAAATACGCTTATTTAACTTCCTCTCACGATTCCGGCGCCACATGTTCTGTCAGAACTGTGTCACGTTGCTCAAATTCGGGGTAAGTTTATCCATCAGCATTCTCTGGCTGGCTGCTGGCTGCTGGCTGCTGGCTTCTCGGTGTGCGGTGTGGTGGGGCAGCACTGTGGTGTGTGGTGGGGGCACGCATCAGCGGGCGGGGCGGGAAATGACATGTGGGACAAATCCTGTCGCTTTGTTTGATATTCACTCTGAATTCTGAATCGTCGGTGTCTTTGTCTTAGATGCGTGCCACCGCTCTACAAAATGCCACTTTTGGTTATAGTTATAACCCAGATGTCCCAGATAGAGGTTATTCATTTTCCCCTGGAAGGATCAGTGGAGTGCCGTGATTTTACTTCTGATATTCGCGATTTTCCTGCACAAAACAATTTTTTTGTAATTTTTTCACAAAATTCACTGTTTTAGAATGAAAGTAGATGTGAAAATAAATACTCTTTCAGATGTGTTTTGAGTTTTAAGTGTTTTTCCTTGGCTGCCTATTTACTCAAAATACCTACCTCTTGAAAATCAGAAAAAGGGCCAAAGCTTGCCGTTTTCGGTAGTAAAATGACTTCATACTGGGGGTATTAGTAGTAAAATACTTCATATTGCCTTCTCACTGGCCGAAAAAAGACGTCGGAACCTTTTCGACTCCAAAACAGAATGAATTAACTTCAAAATATTCGCACTGAAAGGTCTGTGGCTTGTGTCTACATTGTACGACGCATCATACGACGCGTCGTATGTCATTAAATTGGGGTCATTAAAATGCTAGGAAGATGATGTTTACCAGTGACGAGTATCAATACGAGCATCTTCGGACTGATTTGATTTCGATATCGCTCGTTCGTTTTATTTGATCCAAAATTTTATCGATGGTATAAATTTGGTTAGATTTTTTAGATTAGTACACTTTTATTTTTTATTACCATTTCAACGGCACCCGGATATACCTACTCGACATTGAATATTTGAAACCATTATTACCACAACATATTATTATGTTTACTGAAAACTTATCGCATTCTTATAAAGGTAAAAATAATACAACTTGAAAGTTTCTGTCGAATTCTACATAATATATGCTTGGTTATTATTGACGTGTCCGTGTCCGGTGTATTTCCAAAATTTTACAATTTTGATAACCTGATAATTTGTATATTTTTACGTACTGATATCGCCGTATTAAATACGTCGCAAAAAAATGACCTGTCAAATCATACCCCATAAAATGTTAAATTTAAATTTGTGATGTTGTAGTATGGTAAATGGTGTAAAGCTTTCCATCGCAATGAACAGCATGAAAACCCCCCCGCTGCTGGCTAAAAATCCCTGACACGGGGTCACTTTTACCTCCTACCCTCCTTGCCCACCCTGACGCGACTCGGCCCGCCTCCCTCTCTCCCCCCCCCCCCCCCCCCCCCCTCCACCACCTGTGACCTCGACCTTTGCCCCTACCCGCCCCGACCTATCCCGCCCCATACATTGCACCGCCACCTTCCGTCGCTCAATGAATTTGTACAGCACGCAATGGGTATGGGTGGATGGGTGGTATCAATTCTATCATTTCGCTTTCATATGTAACGGCACACAACACCAGTCTGATTAAATGTTTTGTTTTTTTTTTTTAATTTACTGATATTGAACGGGAAATTGATTCTTAGGTAGGTACTTGTTTTTAATCAGTGAATTTTCACTAAACCTTGCGAGGTAGACACTTTCAGCCTTACTAAAAAACCCAGTGAAAATTTTATTCAATTGACAAACGGCCGCGGATGTGAAAACATTACTAATTAAAAATTTGTTCTTTGAAAGAAATACACATGGTTTCCACGGCCTGAGAGGGTAGTTTATCTCTGTTTTAACCATTGATGTCCGAACGATATTTGTAATTTTTCCATAGTATTTTGGATGTTCTATATATTTCTTATTTTTGAAGGTGTCGTAAAAACAAATACCATTTATGAAAACTAGATAAAATTACCTTTTAGATTTGAGTATTTGAAATACACTTTAGCTTTCAAAAACTGCCGTATTTTAAGATTCAAACTCGGAAAAAAATGGAAAAAAATTTCCTCCCACAACATTTTTGACCAAAATGTAGAGAAATTTAAATAAAATCAAAATTTAAAAAACACAGTCCTTTTGTGAAATAAATTTGAAAGGAAACTATCACCTCACTTTTTCATCGTGTATAGTGTATACAATAAAAAAATAATAAAAAATTTCAAAGTTTTTTTTATTGCCAAAAAAATAACTTAGAAATAATACCGAAATTTAAAACAGATTTCTTCCATCTCTAAAGACGTTAATTTTTTTGATACGTTTACGAACACATGTATTAGGTTTTAATATTATAAAAAATTATCACTTTTAAGAAATTCTCTTAAAATAAAGATCTTAAAATGAAAATTTTATCTTTTAAGTAACCTATAAAAAACAATATTCTGACAGTTCAACTTTGAAAGTACGGCGTTTGTACAATAACTTGATTAAACTGATGTAAACCACACAAATAACATGGTAAATATATCAATTATGTGAACAGAAGAGTAAATTCGTCACTACAATAGAAATTATTAAGTAAAATCACAAATTTTTCGATATCCCGCCATAAAACACACCAAGCTGTTTTGTCATCGCGGGCTGTCACGGGCCGACGAACTAATGCATAGACGCGCCAATAATGCCCCTTGCGGAGAAAAATTAAAACAACATTGTTTCCTAGTAAATTAAAACCATATACAACGTTGTCACATCTTCAATACGTTTTAACAGCGTGACCACGAAAGAAACGTTATTGGTAATAAAACGTCTTTTAGTGTATACGAGCTCTATTTATGTTATTGCAATAACACAGTTAATCGGTCGCGCTGTGGTTTTTTTTTAGTAAGGCTGTTTGTGTTTATTCAAAAATCGGTACTTTGGTAGGTAGGTAAGTACTTAATTCGAATGTTTATTAAAAAATTGGTACTTTGGTAGGTAGGTACTTAATACGAATGATTTTTTTTAAATCGGTACTTTGGTAGGTAGCTACTTAATTCGAATATTTATTCAAAAATCGGTACTTTGGTAGGTAGGTACTTAATTCGAATGTTTATTCAAAAATCGGTACTTTGGTAGGTAAGTACTTAATTCGAATGTTTATTCAAAAATCGGTATTTGGTAGGTAGGTACTTACCTAATTTTAATGTTTATTCAAAAATCGTACTTTGGTAGGTAGGTAGGTACTTAATTCGAATGTTTATTCAATATTAAGATAAGGAATTAACGGATTATAACCGGTTTACTCATCAATAATTCCATTTAATCTATGGAGATCAGTGAGGATGATTAGCGTTTTATAAAGAATAATTATTTTGAATGTCGTTAATATTATTTGTTTATTTATGAGAAGGTATCTATATAATGCATCTTCGTTCATCAATAATAATTAACACTAATTCAATGTCTATAATTTTTCTATTGAAGGCTTCAATGTTGTTTTATATTCAGCCTTGCCAACGCTCTTTCAGTTTATTTACACAGGTGTTTAATATAATAACTGCATTTTTAATAACATTATTGTATACTTTATATTCCGCTAGTATAACAACTTAATTCACATATACAATGAACGGTCATTGAATTTTAATAAGTTATTTATTTTTATCTTGTTATTTAACTAGTTATTTTACACATATTTTTTCAATCTCATAAATGGGTAAGCCACCCAGTAAGGGCAACATTATTAAATTATACTATAAAGTGTAAAATATTGTATCAAAAAAAAAAAAAAACGGGAGATGGAAGGGCTGACAGAGATATCGAAAGAAGGGTAAATGCAGGCAACTCTATTAATGGAGGACTGAAAGCCGTTGGCGCCGACAAAAGACTGTCCAAAGAAGCGAAGTTAGCCGTCCATAATGGAGTTCTGGTACCTAACCTGATGTATGGCAGTGAGACATGGAACTGGCAGAGGAAGGATGAAATAGACTGAATGCTGTAGAAATGAGATCCCTGAGGCGTATGTGTGGTAAAACCATGTACGATCGTGTGAGAAATGTGGAGATCCGCGAAGAATGCAAGGCTGATGTATGCGTAATGAGTAATATTAAGAAAGGGACGCTCAGATGGTTTGGGCATATAGAGCGAATGAACGAGGAAAGGAGTGTAAGGAGAATATATGACGCAAATGTGAATGGAAGTAGAAGTCGGGGACGCCCGAAGAAGACATAGCACGACCAAGTGAATCAGATACTTGAGTCGGAATAATAGAAGAGCATGTATGAGACGATGTGAATGAATGTGAACGAGGCAAGGAGTGTGTGCCAAGATCGAGTTGTTTGGTGGTCCGTCCTCTCTGCCTACCCCTGCGGGGAAACGGCGTGATGGTTAGTTAGTTAGTTAAATAAAAAAAATTGAGTGCAGTTAACACGCGGTAGAAGCGAAACTTTACCAAAACAATCTCAAACTATGAAGAACAAGGAGCCTTGAAAAGTGAGTTCATAATCAAAGCGCAGTGAGCAGGCCCATGAGCGCAGACCTCGCGTCGTTTCCGTTTTATATCTCAACCAATAGGAGCTTTGATAGGAGTATAATGCTTCGCAGGTGCTGTACGCGTCATTTCTGTTTCATCCGAATTCCGAATCGCTAACGGGGCTAAGGAAGTTTCACTTCAAAAACAAAAGCAAGATCATCAGCGCATTGACGTTTGACGTTTTTGAATTTTTGGAATGCACTTTTTCAATATTATCCTTGTAATGCTTGTAAATGTATTCCATACTTTCAAAATTATTATCACGGTTAGTAGGGGTTAGTATCGTAGCGGTCTACGGAGACGTCACGGTGTGAGAGAGATGCAAGAAAATGATTTTTTTTTCATTTAAATAAATGAAGATAATATAAGCGAAACTCAATCGAAAATCTGGAAACAGAAAAATCAGAAAAACATATTGACACCTCTGGGACTCGAACCCAGGACCTCTTGCTTTCCGGGCAAACGCGCTAACCACTGCGCCACGGTGTCGATATGAAATTCGGTCATGTTTAACTGTACCATACTTCGACTAAGAACCACCTACATTATCTTCATTTTCTTTAACGCATATATTATTGGCAACTATCTTTATGTATGATTGCAAGATTCAAACCCGAACTAAATGCTCTCTAGATAGTGTCTGGATAAATCTTAATCCATTTTATTTAATATGCGACATCTATCGACTTTTCTGCAAGTCTAGGATGAATATTTAATTTTTTTTATTTTAACTTTATGAGTAAAACCTCAAATTGTAATATTTAAATAAATGAAGATAATATAAGCGAAACTCAATCGAAAATCTGGAAACAGAAAAATCAGAAAAACATATTGACACCTCTGGGACTCGAACCCAGGATCTCTTGCTTTCCGGGCAAACGCTATATTATCTTCATACGCAAATATTATCTTCATTTATTTAAATATTACAATTTGAGGTTTTACTCATAAAGTTAAAATAAAAAAATTAAATATTCATCCTAGACTTGCAGAAAAGTCGATAGATGTCGCATATTAAATAAAATGGATTAAGATTTATCCAGACACTATCTAGAGAGCATTTAGTTCGGGTTTGAATCTTGCAATCATACATAAAGATAGTTGCCAATAATATATGCGTTAAAGAAAATGAAGATAATGTAGGTGGTTCTTAGTCGAAGTATGGTACAGTTAAACATGACCGAATTTCATATCGACACCGTGGCGCAGTGGTTAGCGCGTTTGCCCGGAAAGCAAGAGGTCCTGGGTTCGAGTCCCAGAGGTGTCAATATGTTTTTCTGATTTTTCTGTTTCCAGATTTTCGATTGAGTTTCGCTTATATTATCTTCATTTATTTAAATATTACAATTTGAGGTTTTACTCATAAAGTTAAAATAAAAAAAATTAATTATAGATTTTTTTTTCTTTTCGAGGAAACAGACCTAAGTACATTGTGTATCTCATCTTTTGAAAGAGCTGTGATAAGGAACGTATGTTTATTGCCTTTTTTGTGCCGTTACGGTACCGTTATCGTGGATCGTCACGATAATAATAAAAGCGCTTAGCGGGGATTAGTTATTTTATTTACCACTTTAATTATTGTTTGCTTATGGACACAATCCTAGCGGGATTTCTCGGAACTAGTGAACCAGTGAACCAGTGAAATAGTGTTAATCCGTTATAATTGGTAAGCACTCACAGCAATGGTGATTACTGAGATTATAAATTATTAGTGTCCCGGGTCAGATCCGCTTAGATCTTAGATAATGCAAGTCCTCCTAACCAAGGAACCCGACCCGCTTTCTAATTTCTTGACTTTCAATGGTTTTTGGTGTTGGTTTTTTAATCATGATCATCCTACATATACACAAAGCGTTTTGTCATTATGTTAAAAGTCCCAGGTGACTCGTTCAGTAAGGAGGCTAAAGAAGGAGGTAGCGCAACACGGCATAATACCCCAAAAACTAATAACAAAATCGTTTCAGAAATTTGAAAAATTTTAAACACGTCGTTTTGAACCCATTTGGCACCCTTTTATCGCTCTTAGAATTTAAAAATAACATTTTTTTTTAAATGACACACCTTAGTGTACAGTCAACGAATACAAATAAATAAAATACCATTCATGACTAGTAAACGTGAAGTTTCAATTTTTTGTTTTTGTTTTATGATTATATAAGGATTTAATTTGCTTCTGGGACTACAAGCAAGATGTATTCTGAAAAGATGCCTCAGGAACGAAGCTCTTGTGGTGATTTTGGAGCAGTTCAAATGTATTGAAAAGTATGCAACGAACAAAACCGTAGAAAGACATTTTTTTAATAAGTATTTTTTTTATGACGTAGAAGGCGTACCTACTGTCTATATGAAACACTCAACGGTTGACATACTATGGTTGAATCGACGGAATTGAGTGGTCTGTACGGGGTTTAAGAATAATTATCGTTCATGAGCGTTATTGCGAGATAGTTGCCTCACGCCTTAGCCCATGTGCTCTGTGCAACGCTTATTGTTTGGAAGTGGTGGCTAATTGAATTACTGCACCTCTTTGTGGAAGTTTTTATATTGCATATACTTACTATTATACGAGTAGCTATACTCGGAACTGTGGCATTGTCACGTGCTCCGCTGTGCTCCGTGTCCGTTTGACCGAAAACACCGCGTTGTGTGCGGCTTCAATAAGCAAATTATTGCCAATTTGTTCGACATGGTGCTCGTTAACGTTCCCGCTTTTAATGGGGCTTGTGATGGGTATGTTAAGGTAATTTTTTTAGCAGGTATGTTGAATTGTTTTTTTTCTTCTTTTTTCTTCTGTATAATTGATGTAAATATGAACCTATAGAGATGATGTACATACCTGTAGGCCTGTAGATAATGTATACTTTTTTTTAAGTTCAAAAGTTATGTCATCTTTGAAGATACTGCGTGGAGGGTCTTTTTGATGAAAGGAAGGAGTGAACATCGGTCTTGAAGAGACTCATATTGTAGGAAAGAGGAAACACAGGCCGGCAAATCCTTCCACAGCCGAGCTGTTCTACTCAAGAATGAGTCGTAGAATACGTACCTGTAGATCAGTGGTTCCGAAACTTTTTTTGACCAGGGACCACCATTACATTTATTTGTTCTCACAGGGACCACAAGGTACAATAATGATAAAATGTTAATCGCGTAATTAAACGCGACCTTGCAATTTATATATTTTTGCAATTCAATGTGTTTTTTTTGGACTTCTTCAGCAACCTTTCCATCATTAATATCTACCAAAAGGTTTACGAATCAGCTATTGAATACCTTTCGATTCAGTTTTTGTAGTTAATGAATAAATGTTCCGTGGACCACTTTTTAGATCTCGCGGACCACCTTTGGTCCACGAACCTCCGGTTGGGAACCGCTTCTGTAGATAAATTGTACCTGTAGATGATAAATTTGTCACTGTAGATGATAAATATGTACCTTCCTGTAACATTTATTTCAAAGATTTTGAGCTAATAAGGTTATGGTTTTTATTTTTTTATACTTGCTTATAATTATTATAATGTGCTTTAAACGTACCCATTTCCTACAGTTTTTATCTAATTACTAAGCTAATTTATTCATTTTCTGCTTCATGTATCGAGTATTGTTTATTGTTTAAAAGCCCAGAGCTTTAATAAGCACGGCGTATTATAATTATGTTTATGTTATGCCTCCTTACTTCCGTGGTATAGATACACTATGTTTTAAAAATCACATTCGCATTTATTGCGCAAAGTTTTAATTTAGCTTTCGTAATTTAATATCATTCAAGAATTACGGATACTTCAAGAATTACGGATACTTAGGACTACACTATTTACAAAGTGAATATTAGATACTTTGTTCGATCGCACATAATATTTCGTACAAAATATGTATTACTTACTCTCCTTATAAGACGTGTATTTAATTTGATTGAATTGATCGTTAGAACGCGAAACATAAAATATAAACACGAAACGACACGTAGAGCTTGTCACGTGAGTAAATTTCTTATTTTAGTCATATTCACTAACAGGCTTGCAATTGGTAAAATCATATTATTAAAATAAGTAGATATCCTTATAAGAACTAATAATAGCTTGAAAGCGTTAGTTGTTTTCATTAGCGAGTAATCGTGAGGTGAACACTACTCCCACCTTCACCTTTCTGAATCGGAAGTTTAGTGTGTTTTCTCCTTTTTGTACTATTCTCTATTGTAAAATCGCTCATAACTCCGTTATCTCCCTCTTTTTCACAGCATGTGTAACAGAAATGGGTTACAGTGGGGTTTCCAGCGGATGAACCTTAGGTTATAATGGTTACATAATACTTGTACTTACATACGAAAAATACAATCGAAATTTATGTGCAAAATACAATCGAAAATAAAATTGCAAGTTTTTACGCTAATGTATCGATGTACTCAAAATCAGAATGCATGGCGTACCCCTATTCCTAATCTAACCTAACCCACCATATAAAGCAATACGAAAAAATATCAAAAGACATGTACATATCTGTAAAACATACCAAAAATATATCCTATCCTATTATCCTATTAATATTATAAAGGTGAAAGTTTGTATGGATGTATGTTTGTTACTCTTTCACACAAAAACTACCTAATGGATTTTAAAAATTCTTTCACTAATATCTTAAAGCTACATCATTTGCGATTATTATAGGCTATATATATTGGAAAGTTCTGGCGTTATGAATAATCTCTGGCGTTATGAAATTATTTATCATACGTTTTCTGTTGCTAACAAAATCGATTTATTGCAAACGTCAGAAACCAATTGTCGCCTTGGAAACGATGTTTTTAAATTAGGCAATTCACCCTAAAAATAGTGCTTTTTTGGCGTCGTACTTAATAACCATCTCTAAAAATGAATCACAGAAGTGTATGTATGCGCTCGTAAACCCGAACGACAGCACCAAATTGGTTAATCTTTTTTTTTGGTTCTTTATTTTGAGTTGAGCTCTGCCATTATGAAATTTGTATAAAAAATTGTAATAGGTGGCACGCGAGCAGTTTGAAGATTGAATGTACCGGGAAAGAATGTGTGAAATGCGAGAGGGGGGTGGGGGTGTGGGGAGGTCGGTGGGGGAGGGGGAGGGGGATTGAGTGGAGGGGGTTAGGGGGGGCGAGAGGGGGATGGAAGGATGGGGGGAGGGGTGGAGGAGGGTGGGGGGTGGTAGAGGGGGGAGGGATAGGTGGTGGAGGTGGGTTGGAGAGGGAGGGGGGTGACGGGAGAAGTGGAGTGGGGCGAGGGAAGGTGGAGGGAAGAGGGGTAGGGGTGGGGAGAGTGGTGTCAGGAGGGTGGGTGGAGGGGGGGGGGGGGGGGGGGGGGGGGGGGGGGGTTGATGGGGGGAGTGGAGGCGGAGTGGGAATCCCCTAATATAATGCGAGCGAAGCCGCGGGAAAAAGCTAGTACTTAATAAAATCCCCTCAAAATTAAATATTAATGCTTGCAAAATGTCCCACATCTGTTCAATAATAACTACATGGTTGATTGGTTTGGGTAGGGTGAAATCTGAAAACTATTAAATAATGTCACTTAAAATTTTACATGGCCTATTCAAACGGCACATTTAGTAAAAATTTAGTAGATACAGGGTTGCGCAAAATTAATCATCCAATTTTGTTTTTGAATAACTTTTTTACTAAATAAAAAAAAAAGATTTTGAGAAATAGAAATCTTTATTTGGACTTTTACAATTTTTTCTGTTAAGTGGAAAAGATGATATCCGTCAAGTGGCTGCCGCCAGTGTTGATACACATTTGTGCCCTTTTATCGCATTTTCCATGACTTTCCGCAAGATTTCCGGTGATAACTGTTCGTATTCCTGTCAAATATTCTCCCTAAGGGCTGCGATTGTTGGCATAAACCCGCGACTTCAAATAGCCCCAAAGAAAGTAGTCTGGGATGGTTAAATCGGGAGATCTTGCTTGCCATACCAAATCGCCAAAACGAGAGATTACGCGATCAGGAAACGCTTCCTTCACAATATCCATTGTGGCTCGTGCTGTGTGCGTGGTTGCACCGTCTTGTTGAAACCACATGTTCACCAAGCCCCCGCTCACCCAATTCCGGAAGTGAGAAGTCGTTATCATGGCCCTGTAGCGTTCGCCAGTAACAGTGACCGTATTACCAATGGCGTCCTCAAAAGTACGGCCCAATCATTCCGCACGCCGCACCACACAGTGGCTTTGAGTGGACGTAATGGCTTTTCGTGCATCACACGCGAATTTTCAGAAGATTTTGCTTATTGACGTAACCGCTTAAGTGGAAATGCGCCTCGTCGCTCACGATAACTTTCGACACAAAATCGCTAAAAGCGTTAAACCTAAAATCGACACAATTATTCCACGCTCTTGCGGAGTATAGCGCTCCATTGCTTGTCTGTTTGTATTCTACAGCTGTCTAGTTCACAAATGTCAAATATGATAGACGTACGACGCCATTTGCAAAAATTATAACATCTTCCGATGGGGTGATTAATTTTGCGCCACCTTGTAATATTTAAATTTAAAAAAACATTTTTCTTTTTTTTTACAGAATAAATTTTTGGTAACTTCATTCATATATATTTAATTAAAAAAATATATAAAAAAATCAACATTTTTTTAAGGAATAAACAGCATTTGGTCCGTTATTTTGTAATATTATTATTATGTTATTTTTGCTATATGTATAAATGTATCTTAAGTAATGTAATAAATAAAAATAAATAAATATAGATAGGAGTGTATGTAGGGATTGGTGATAAGGGCAATTAAAAAGAAGAAGAACTCAAAGCGAACGCGGAAGTATTGACAAAGCCACGCAATAGCAGTGTTTTTTTTAAAACATTTTTTGATGAATTGGCACACAGTTTACCTATCCCGCTTACTTCTATCTGACCCCACTTAGGGATGCCATATGCCATTTTCCCACCGGCTCCGAACAACGGGGAGAATTTGGGACTCTTGGGCCTTATTCACATAAATAAATAGCAGTATAACAGTCAAGTTCTGAACCTATTTTCCTTCAGCGCGACAAGCTGCAGCATCACACAAATGGCCAGTTAGATCGAATGGGAATTATACAAGTTACCTGATTATACGGTAGAAGCCTGCTGCTAGGTAACTGATGCGGACAAGGCTAGTGCTAGTACTAGTGACTCTTGGGGCCTGACTATATTCCACAACGAACTAATGTCATGAAGGCAATTACTCACGGCTCGCTGGGTTAATGGAGCGCGTCATTACCTGTCATTAAAAATATCCTCTACCTCTACAAGCATGTGCAAGTTGCTACATGTATCTATTAACCCATCAAACACTCGCGACGAAATTAATATCAGTGCACAACAATTGTACTCGTAGGTCTCATAGAAATCGCTGTGTCTCTCCTACTATCAATGTTTAGAAATATTATCTAAATGGCATTAGAAAGAGAAAATACCACGCTTTATATTCAAATCTAAAAGTTAATTGCAAGATAATTAAAATGTACACCTTTATGAATTCAAAGTTTCCGATCATAATTTGAAAAAAAGAAGAAATTTCGGGAATTTTTTATTAATTATTTTTACATGAAAAGACAAAAAAGTGAGTTGACAATTACGTTTATAATAACATTTGCCTAATGCTTTATGTAGGTGTTTTTATATTTTTTCGTTATCGGTAATTTTATTTCGCCAAAACGTAAGGTGTGCCATTTTTAAAACTTTTTTTATGTTTGGATGCAAAATTTTTATATTTAGAAAATTATATGTTTATTTCGAATAACAAACTTTGAAATCTTATTTCATTTCCAAAACAGATTTTAATTTTCGCATACAATCAGAAATATTCCATTTATTTGGATTTTATTGTACAATGGAAATATTTTGATCCTCTGACAAAATACGGTCGAGGCCTGAGGGATTATGTGCGTTTATAGTGGGAAAATAATATTGTCGTAACTACCTTTCATCTATGAAGAGAAGGTATTCACTGAGTATTCAAACATAAAAGTATTCATTATTATTTTTTAAATTGTTAAACTAACGTTTAAGACAAGATTTTTTATGCATAGCACAAAGGGTAACAATTATTATAAGCAATAATTATCAGCCTGAAACACTCATCCACATTGAAAAATCTTCCGAGAAAAGATACATGACGCCAACGGGACGAAGAAAAGATACATGACGTCCCGTTGGCGTCATGTATCTTTTCTCGGAAGATTTTTCAATGTGGATGAGTGTTTCAGGCTGATAATTATTGCTTATAATAATAAAAGTATTCAATTAACATAAAATATTATTACTAGCTGACCCGGCAACACGTTGCTGTGGCTAACGAAACACAACGCCATCTATTGGATGGTTACCCAACCTTTATAACCACGATAAATTAACTCATACCGCCATCTGTTAATTGGCATACAAATTAAATCCACACCGCCCGCTTACCAGCCCGCTCGTCTGTTCTGGATAGGGATACCCTAATCACCTAGCAGTATGAAATATACTTTACGACCTATTCTCATACCTACCAAATATACATAAAAAATTCATAAAAATCGGTCGAGCCGTTTCGGAGGAGTGCGACCACAAACACCGTGACACGAGATTTTTATATATATATAGATTAGCAGACCCGGCCACGTGTTGCTGTGGCTAACGATACCTTTATAACCAACGCCATCTGTTAAATCAAATCCACACCACGCTGCCCGCTGCCGCTTGGCTAGGTATATTATGTATTTCAACCAATTTACACAAAACCTTGACCAATTATATACCTACCTAAAAACCTTCTTCATTAATCCTTCTATCTATTGGTGAAAAACGCATGAAAATCCGTTTCGTAGTTTAAAAGATCTAAGCGCACATACAGATACTTAATAATAATAATAAATATGTAAAAATGATTATAAAATTTGGTTTGCTAGCTGTACGACACAACTGACCTATTCTCGGCACTGCAATGCGCTATTTTCCACGCTTTGTTCTATATTCATTCCGCAAAGTTTTCCGAATACCTTTATAATATGTCTAGAGCTAGAGTCTAGGAGTGACAACCGAACGTTTAACAAAGACCAATGAACCATTTATCAACTGAATGTGTTTCAGACACGCCATTTCTGAATTATGCAAAAGTGCATTTTGGCATGAACGTAAATAAGAGATCTGAGAATTATTAATAACGGTGGAAAGCTTTTAGTGGATGTGCTCCGTTACAAAAGTTACATTCTTTGAAAAGCAACAGTAGTTTCCACTTTTAAATTTAAATGATAAATATTATTGTTAGCTTCGCTAAGGTAGGTACTAGAAACCCGTCTTCATTTTTGCTTAAAATTCTTGTCGGTATATTATACTAGTATTTTATGTATGGAAAAATTATGGAAGACGTAGTAGAGAAATATAATAATTCTTGGTTTCAAAATCTACCTAACTTTTTTCTTAGTTCATAATCAAAAAAATATGTGTGCCAAACCATGGATGATCATGTGAAAAATGTGAAGATGCAAGGCTGATATAAGCGTAATGACTAAAATTAAGAAAGGGACCCTCAGATTATTTGGGCATGTAAAGCGAATGAATGAAGAAAGGATTGTAAGGAGAATATATTTTTTAAATTTTTTTACACATATACGGCACAACACGTGCCATTTACATAATTGACATTACTTATAAATAGTAGGTACAACAACATGAAGAATAACAGTATAAATGTAAGTTAAATTTATAAAAAAGGTAAGAAGTAGTGAGTAAAAGGTAAAATGTATAAAAGTATAATTATAAAGTGTAAAGTATAAAATAAAAACTATAAAATTTCAGGTAAAAAGTAAAAAAAAAAATTTTAAGTGAGAAATTAAACAATAAAACGTAAAATATAAAAGTAAGATATCTTTAAAAGATGACGCATATGTGAACGGTAGAAGAAGTCGGGGACGCCCTAAAAAGACATGGCACGATCATGTGAATCAGATACTTGAGTCGGGCCATATTAAGAGTCAGGATAATAGAAGAGTATGTATGAGACGATGTATGAATGTGAATGAGGCGAAGATTTGTGTCAAGACCGAGTTGTTTGGCGGTCCGTCCTCTCTGCCTATCCCTTCGGGGAAACGGCGTGATGGTTAGTTAATTTTGGAAAAAATGGTTGAATGGATATTTCCAAGCTCCACAGTTCATGATAGAAATGACTTAAGCCATCTGAAAACCGTTGCATTGACCAACAGTTTCACAGAAGTTAACCGTTAAAGAAGTATTTCGTTTTCCACCATTTTAATGGCTTTGTTTTCCACCATTTTAATGAATTTTTCATATACATTTTTGTCGTGGCGTGTTAAAAATCGCTAATGACATTGATCGCCTACCAAGTTATTTATTTCAGCCGTACTAAATTTAGAATCATTTCGTGAAAATGCAAATCCTAACGGTAAATTACTTAAATACTCAACATTATCACCCCGGTAGCTAAACTTGTTTGAACGTACTTGACAAAAGACTGCGTAGGCATTATCGATTCATGATTCATACTCTTATTTATATTAGCATTCGGGTAAGCGTTAAAACACGATCGAATGTGAACACTGAACACTGAACACTGTACACTATACACTATACAGTTTACACACAGCGCAACTGAACTTACTCTGTTTGTATTGAAATGAAACTAACGGTTTTGTAAATCCGTTTCTCTTGGTAAATGCGAATGACACAGTTCGCTTGCTACTTGTTAATCCAATGTTTGCTCCACTTAAGTGTTACATCCCATACACTTTACCTACTCAAGTCTTTTTAAGAACACAATGAAATTGTAACCAAATTATATCCCGTCGTATTTTTACAACTATACGAGTATCTAGCTATTTTAAGAACGCAATGCAAAATATCCAAATTATATTTTTATATTTTCGTTATTTGTTTTTGGGTTTCTGCAACGATGTCCGAAACGTTGGCTAAAGAAGGAGGTAGCGCAACACGGCATAACATCCCAAAAACAAATAACGAAAATGCTTTTGGCCGTGAAAATCTTAAAACTTATCTATATTTTTATAATTTGAACTTATCCGGTATTATTTTTAAACTCTAATAATAAACCTATCTCTTGCAAGGAGATCCACAGCTTTGTAAGGAGGGTTCAATAGAAAACAATATCTGTGAAATACCTTATCAATTTGGAAGGCGGAAAAGGGAACCATTTATTGCCTCTGCCTTAGGTCACCCCAAGTGGTTCGCTACATTTGGTCATTAGTACAGGTGCACAGGTTCATGGGGTGAGCTTTGTCTAGGTCTTGGCAGCGGATGCGTCTGCCCGCTTGCTGCGTGGCAGGCCGGATCGGGAGGGACTGCTTGATGGAGACCATTGGGCCTCTCCTGCAGGATTCTCTCGACCCATCACAGCAATGAGAGGGATTGGTTCATACATCCGTCACTTCTGGGCTCACTGAGCCCTAGATTCTTACCCACATCTCACATCCTTTTCCTTCCCAGAACATCCTCTCCTTCATTTCCTTTAAAATCCCCAGCATCCCCAAAATGACAGGCCCTGAAGGACATTATTTTTTTAGGGCCTCCCGCGTGGAGCTATTGTAAAAAAAGAAACCAATGTTTTGTAAACGTAAACCTAAACCATTGAACCTTTACAAAAAGATTTCGAATAATTTCGCAAGTACCTACCATAAAATTAGTAGTAGATCTTAGTTACAAGAAGTTTCAACGTTCTTTTTTACAATTGTACAAACAGTAAAAAGAAAACAAAAGAATACTCTTGCTATATTTAAAAGTTTCATGGCTAATGTTAAATTGACATTTATAAGCTGAAAGCAGTTGCGTCGACTAAGATATTCGCGACCTAATAATAAACTTGCAAATTTCTACCACAGCTCACCGTTCAAAAGTTTTGATAGTTCAGAAACCATCAGCAAGAATCGCTTTGTTTTATTTTCTGCTCTCACTAATTCCCCATGATTTCTTTTTACAAAGTTTATCGTTACCATATCTGGATTTTGATTGATATTGAATCACAGTGTCATTATTTTACGCGAAATTGCTTAATAGAAAATAATTCTATATTATTATTTGTTCTGATTCAAACCGTTATTTTACTTGCACTCTCGATGATAATAATAAATGTTATTTATTAATCTGAGCTTAGCTTATGATATGATTAATGAATTTCTAATCTCTCGGATTAAAGCACGTGACAGGAGAGGTTTGTTAAAAGATCAACGAACTACTTTTCAACATGTGCCCTGTTAGTCACATCCTTGAATGCTTTCGAATTTCTTCAACGCTCGTCATGATGTCATTTACGACACACGACTGATGTGTTGTGTTGATGTTTCGAAATCATCAGACCAGGTACCAGGTAGACACTGGTTCTTTATGAGCTCTATTCTCCACTGTCCTATATAGCTAAGGTCATTGTTATTAAATCTTCTCGGCTGATGGTATTTTAATATCACCTCCGCTGGATGTATTGGTATTGAACAAAGTCTTATCTGTTGAACAAAGGAGCACTGACATTATTATTTGTCTAACAAATTATTTTTAAGGTCGGTGTAATGACTTACAGTACGTTAAATTGTATTATTTCAGCTCCTTCAATGATAGTTTTATTCTGTTCTTAATGAGAAAATACGACCCTGAAATGTTGAAATAAGTAATAAAAATAAGCCTTGGCTTTAAACATCCAGTCATTTGAATTTTATACATAATTTTTTTTTTTTTTTTTTAAATTGTTTATTTGGCTTTCACCCATTAAGGGTGATTTTGGCCATTTATTAAAGTAAGTTACATATTTTTAAAGTTATTTACATTGCCAGTTTTTTTTGTAAATTAGTTACATTATCAATTTTTAAAAAATTATTTACATTTTCAGATTTTTTAAAAATTAGATACATTCTCAGTTTTTTTAAAGTAGTTACATTTTCATATTTTTTTTAAATTAGTTACTATTTCAGTTTTTTACATGGAATAGATAAATTATATTAGCAAATACTTATAGACAATGGGCCAAGACAAATATTCATAAGATTATACAAGTTGTACTAACATACAGAGTTGGTATTAGTAGTAATTACAAAATTGTAGAGTAGGAAGATGTACAGGTTCCCAAGAATAGGAACCTATCTCATTTAGTATTTATTAAACCAACCTAGTTTGAAATGTTCCGCGTTTAAATAGTCATTGTCCATTATGAAACGTGCTTTTATCTGTGTACAATTTAATGTCTTTGCCTGGAAGCTTTTCTTTACGTAAAAAAATAAAAATAAAATTTTAATACCCACGCTTTATAATTTAAAACCATTTTTTATACTGGAAACCTTAATAGACCATGTTCTCAAAATAATCAAAAACGAGGAATGTTTGAGTATGATAACAGCGTAGGAAACAAAAGAAATACCCTCTCAACATTTATAGCTTCTCTCTTTTGTCATAGTCATTTTATACCATTGTCTTCTAAACCTTTTATTAAAATTCAATTCAGTTGGTGAGACACGACATTTGAGAATCGACGTAGATAGGTGGTTATTTTAAATTTTTTTTTTCATTAGCTCCTCACAGGAAGCCCTGAGGAAAATAATTTCACTCAGGACCTGTGTCATTTTAGTGGATGCTGTCTGAAGGTTATTTTAATAGAAAGGAAGTTCTGGGAAGAAGAAAGATGTGGGGTGTGTAGGAATCTGAGGCTCAGTGTGTTCGGGAATGACGGACGTATGAATCCATCCCTC
Source organism: Limnephilus rhombicus (assembly GCA_929108145.2). NCBI lineage: Eukaryota > Metazoa > Arthropoda > Insecta > Trichoptera > Limnephilidae > Limnephilus > Limnephilus rhombicus. The sequence goes on from OV815276.1 coordinate 58,683,160, forward strand.
CAACTGCGGTGCAATGCGATGGGTCGAGAGTGTCTGACTGGAGAGGTCATAAAGCCTCCCTCTACCTGCCTCTTTCGATCCTGCCCGCAACGTGGGTGGGCAGATCCGCCGCCAAGATCCCGGATAAACCTCACCACGTGAACCCATACACCATTGCAAACGAAGGGAACCACTTGGGGTGATCTATGGCCGAGGTGCTGGTTATTCAATAAATAGTTTCCGGGGTGGCGGTACCTATCGCCGCCTCCCAAACAGTTATCATTCTCATCAGTTCAATTCTCTACAGAAGAACAATAATAATTTAGCAATTAACTCTAAACGGTGTCATCGCCGAAAGCTGCACAGTTTCTAAATCGTTTTTAATCTCGATCTCGCTGGAGCTCTTATTTTCTCGTTCTATTTTCATTGTGGTGTTTCCTTTCCACTTTCTTGACAAGAAAGAGCGGAGGTAGAAAGTGCATCGTAGGAGTCGGATATTTGGCCAGGTGCAGGTGGAGTGACGAGCCCGTGACCCCAGAGCGAAGGTTCCGCGTCACGGCGTGTTGGCGAGACATAACGGACCCTCGATTTGCATACCGTTTCGGGCGTTGTGTTTTCACAGAGGTTATGACAATGGACGTGACCAGGGTTCCAGAGAACCTCCTGCCAGCCCTAAAAAGTCTTATTTCGTAATGCGTCCTCAAAGTATGCCTCGTCAAGTCTAGGTAAGACCACCAACGGGGATCCAAACGATAGATGTCCTCGCTTCGCCGTCCTGGCTTTTTGCGCACCGATGCGACGTCAGCCACTACAGAACCAATAATAATCACTACAGAACCAATAATAATCCAAGCAACAACTGCGCGGTACTATAGAGTGTAGCAGAAGTCATGCCTTTTCGGCTCTTTAACAGTCTCGTTAAGACATTCGTCGAGAGTGAAGAATATTTTTTTTTTTTAAATATTGCCTTAAATAAAGGCTAACACCCATGAAATTCACAAATGAGGTTAGAGTAATTTTCTTTTACTTTTTCTTTTACATTAACTCCCAAAAGGAAGCTCTGAGGAAAATAATTTCCCTCAGGGCCTGTCATCTTTGGTGAAGAGTCTTTTTATGGATAGGAAGGAGTGAACCTGGGTCTTGAAGAGACCCATGAGGGAGAAATCACAGAGGTCGGCAAATCTTTCCACAGCCGAGCTATTGTGCTAAAAAACTAGTCGTTGAAACGACCCATTCTAATGTGACAAATTCGGGCGTGCGTTTGAATGTATGGTCTTTTTCAGCAGTTGTCAACCTTTTTAAGCTTGCGAACCCCTTGACTTTTACTACAAATTTGTTGTACCTACCCCGTACTACTCTATCTATCTTCTGTAAACGTGTAGTGAATGGTTCCATGCCAATTCAGAATCACTTCAACTCAAAACCTTGAAAAGTCATTAATTGAGGGCTATGAATAAAATTATTTTAATAATAATAATTTTAACCTAACGTAACATATTTAACCAATTATTTTTTCATCTCTTAATGATTTTTCAAAGGAGGTTCTGAGTTGTCCGGTCACCGTGATGAAAGACGTGTTTCATTTGTAATTTTTTAATTCTCTCATTATTACATGAATTTAACAATCAAGGCACATTTACTATTAATGCAATTTTATACAGTGTAGCAGGACTTCGGGCTTTTAACCGGTGATCCTACATGCGTACCACAGATTGAAAACCACTGGTCTATTTAGGTGACCGGTCATCTCGGAATGAAACCAACTCAGAACCAGATAAGTTTTAAGATTTTCACGGCCAAAAGCATTTTCGTTATTTGTTTTTGGGGTGTTATGCTGTGTTGTGCTACCTCATTCTTTAGCCAACGTTTCGGACATCGTTGCAGTGTCCATCATCAGGGCAGATCCGGTAGATGTGTAATTTTTAGTCGTGAAGTGTGGGCTTATTTACTTCGAAGCGATACCGTGTCGCCAGCTCCACTAACTTTCACCAGTACAAAATAATCGTGACAAGCAGTGGCGTCATCGCCGCGGAACCGAATAAAAAGTTCACTAAAACGTGGTATTTATGCTAGCCAGGGGCAAGTCCGTTTGCGAGATGCCGACGGAAGTGGCTCCATCTCTTAATGAATTCTAAAATTAGAAATCACAATTGTAAGAATGTAAGAAATAGAATTACAATGGATAAAGCAATTAGTCAATATAAATTAAAATGGTTTACCACGAGCTGTCATTACTGTATACTTAGATATGGTTTTTTGCTCTTTTAATATAAACTGAATTTTGCTAGAATTAGAATTAGAATTACAATGGTTAAAGCGAATTTAGTTAATATAAAGTTATAACAAAAAATGGTTTACCACAAGCTGGCATTACTTTATACTTAGACATGTTTTTTTGCGTTTAGCTTTGGTGTAGCCGTCAATCACCGTATACCAAGAGCTATTGAGCTTAGCTCCGTCGTCTCTATTAATATTAAAAGGATTTTTGTAGATTTCAATTGCCTCCGTAATTAGGCGTGCTCTATAAGTTTTGGGTCTTCCCAAGACCTCAGGAACAATTCCAAAGTAATGGCCGGTTTCGATTAAGTGCTCAGCGATTGCCGATTTATCGGAGTGGCCGAGTTTGCAAGCACGAAAGTGTTCTGCTATCCTTTTGGAGATCGTCCGCTCTGTCTGGCCCACATAAACCTCGTCACATCCGGAACAGCTGAGTTTATACACTCCATCTGCTTCCAGAGGAAACTTAGTCTTTGCAGACTAAGGTAGGTAGGTGTAGGTCTTGAATTTTAGTTGTGGCACCGAAGACAGTCTTGATGCTATCTTTTCTCAACAACCTGGCAATTCTGTCTGTCCGATTGTGAAGGTAAGGCAGGAAAGCGCAGCCTTTTAACTCTTGTTTAGCTCTGTCTTCGTTTGGTGTAGATTTGGCTCTTATGATTTGCCTTGCCTGCCTTGCTGGGTAACCGTTGCGTTCCAGTGCATCGGTCAGCTTTGTAAGTTCTGCTCCAATTTTAGTTTCTTCACATATTCTGGTCGCTCGGGTCACCAACGTATGGATAAGTCCTCTCTTCTGCGCTGGGTGGTGATGCGAATCGGCATGCAGATACCGATTTGTGTGCGTTGGTTTTCTATATACAGTGTGTCCTAGATTACCATCTTCTTTTCGCATCACCTCCACATCTAGAAAAGGCAGGATTTTTGCATCCATTTTTCTACTTCCATCGTGAACTTGATTTTACCGTGGAGTGAATTAAGATGATTCAGAAATTCATTCAGTTTCTCTGTTCCATGAGGCCAAATGGCGAAGACATCGTCAACATAACGCCACCATACCGTGGGAACAGCTGAAGCTGTGTCGAGTGCCACTTCTTCAAACTTCTCCATAAAAAAGTTGGCAAGTACTGGCGACAACGGACTGCCCATCGCAACTCCTTCAACTTGCTCAAAAAGTTTTTTTAGCTTACTGATCAGATCTGTGGAATCCTTGATCCAAGATTCAGTTTTACCAGTTTGCATCTGCAGCAATCTCGAAAGGTGTTGGGATAGCACTAACAATCGATCTCATTCAGAACCATCTCAAATAAGTCTTTTAGAGTGATAAAAAAATACAAAAAAAATGGTTAAATGGGTTACATTAGGTCAGGGTTACCGGCTAATTTAAAATTAGTTTTTTTCACAGCTTTTAATGACCTTTTAAGGTGTTAAGTTGACTTTATTCTCAATTGGCATGGAACCATCTATTTTAACGCTATTTAATGTTAATTATTGACTGCTTGTTGAGAAATTGTAAAAAAGTCCCATGTATTTTTATTTATTGAAATCTTTTTCACTGTCTTTATACATAAACATTAATCTTTTTAGCGTGAATGTGACACCTTCGTGTTGAATTTTATTGATTCTCTTCTAACCGTATGAAAATTTATTATTTTATTGCCTTCGGAGTTACATATTACACATTATTATAACCTGCTGACGGCGGAGGTTTGTTTACTTTGTATGCCCACCTATCAGACTAATGATATGCAAAATAAAAATAATACATTTATTAGTCTGGGATTAAACATGTTACGAAGAATAATTAAGAGTGGCAGTGGGTTGTCCTCGCGCAGGCTTTTATTAGAAAGGTAGACCAAGCTCAAGGTTTCTACTTCCTTTTCGATTAACGGACAGAACCTCAAAGGTCCTCTTCAGCTCCATATTTGGTTCCTACTACTTTTGAGTTTTTTTGTTCCTATCGCCTACCACGCACGCAGGAACTCCGGCAAAACCCGTAACACAATAATTATTGAGGTTATGCCACTTGTCCGTCTTCAAATGGAGCTGATTGTCAAGGTTTTATCGGCATCTATTGCTCATCAAAATAAATTAATAGTGTGTTTTAACGTTAACCCTTCAGTCCTCGACCAATTTTGTCGGAGGGTCAAAATATTTCCGCTTTGCAATAAAATCCAAATAAATAAAATACTTCTGAAAATATCCGAAAATTATAAACTGTTTTTTTTTTTTGCATAAACTGCGCTTCTAAATTTTATAAATCAAAATAAACACATCGTTTTTGAAATATAAATATTTTGCATGTAAACATTAAAAAATGGCTTCGTTCACATTTTTTCTAACTAAAATTACTGATAAATGAAAAAATATAACACAACGATGTCCGAAACGTTGGCTAAAGAAGGAGGTAGCGCAACACGGCATAACACCCCAAAAACAAATAACGAAAAAACACATGCATATTTTATTAGACAAATGGCTTGTGAATGTTATTGTCACCCAACTTTTTTTGTCGTTCAATGTAAAAATTCCAAAATTTTCATAATACTTTTTCAAATTGCAATCCGAAACTTTGTTGCATAAAGGTGTATAATTTACTTCTTTTGTGGTTAACTTTTAGATTTGAATATAAACCGTGGTGTCTTCTCTTTCTAACACCGTTTATATCACATTTTTACCATGATATTAAGGGAGACAAGACGATTTTTATGAGACCTATATGAGTTGTTCCGAAAAGCGAGCAAATTAGCCTGAGGGGTTAACGTATTTTTAATATATCGAAATCGCTAATGTAATGCATTGTATTTTTTTACTTCCTCAATAATATTTAATGCATGAGAACTTTTTATTTAACGTTTTGTTTGGATATTGCATTTCGTTTATAGTTATTTTTATTGTTTTTTTTTTTCTTATGCAAATTAATAAGTTGTTCCTGATTTTTATTACGTGTTTGTACTTTGTTCGCCCAGTGATCCAATATTATTTAATTTAAGTATGCCAATATCTACATGCGGAAGACGGACGTATCCCATAGTTCCCTCTTGGCAAGGTTACAAATAATTTGCATTGTGCATGTTTTTGTTGTAAACATTAATCAAATATATAAATTTCCATTTATGTGCTTGTTACCGTATATTTTATAATAAACAAACGAACATAATAGTTTATCTCTACAACAGTGGCGGTCCGTGAGTTTTCAGTGAGTTATAGTGCTGAGATTGAAAAATACGACGTTATTGATGTTGTTGCAGCTGAAAATGAATTTAATTATTTTTCAAAATTTCTATATTTTGTATGAAGATTTTCAGGATTATTTCAGTTTGGGGATGCGCCGCATCCGCATACTGAAAGATCTTCATACAAAAAGATGAAATTTTGGAAAAAAATATAATTCATTTTCATTTACAACAACATCGATAACGATACATTTTTAGATTTTCACGGCTAAAAGTATTTTCGTTATTTGTTTTTGGGGTGTTATGCCGTGTTGCGCTACCTCCTTCTTTAGCCAACGTTTCGTACAGCGTTTTAGGACAGAGATCCGGCAGATCCGGTAGATTTGCTGGATCTGCCGGATCTGCCCTGATGATGGACACTGCAACGCTGTCCGAAACGTTGGCTAAAAAACACCCCAAAAAGAAATAACGAAAACATCAATAACGTCGTATTTTTCAATCTTAGCACTCTAGCTCACTGAAAACTCGCGGACCGTCACTGCTCTACTACATATTATAAATTAAAGTCCTCCGTCGCGGCTGTCTGTCTGTTCGCGATAAACTCAAAAACTACTGAACGGATTTTCATGCGGTTTTCAACAATATATAGAGTGAGTCACGAGGAAGGTTTAGGTATATAATTTGTCGAGGTTTTGTGTAAATTCTTTGAAATATAAAGGAGAATGTCTGTATATGGTGGAGAGCGGGCTGGCGGGCGGTGTGGATTTGATTTGTGTGCAAATTAACAGATGGAAGTGGTTCTAAAGGTTGGGTAACCATCCCTTTCTCTCAGTATTCTGGGGTCGGAAGGGGGGGGGGGGGGGGAGACCAGCGACAGTGACGGCAACAGAGTGATAAAATACTTATTATTCAAATTTCTCGGCGACCGTGTTTCCTCTTAAATTTCAATTCGTTTAGAAATACTAGCATCATTGTCTGTTATTTGCGTAAAAGTCGTTAAAAGCTGACGAATATTCAACATCCATACAAGCCATTAAATTATTATATGTATCTCTAGTTAGAAGCCTAATGGAATATAACTCGGTAGTTTGGTCTCCATCTTACAAAATTCACATTAATAATATTGTGTGAATAGAAAAAAAAATCTGCGTTTTATAAATTTGAAATTAAATATCCCATTAGAAGACTTAAAATATAATTTATTATTAAATATTCTAAAAATACACACACTAGAAGACAGACGTAAAATAAACGACTTAACATTTTTATTCAAAATACTTAACTCTAAATTTGACTGTTGCGAACTCCTGCAATTCATAAACTTACGAATACCGACAGTAACTACACGACAAAATACACTATTCTACTGTAGCATTCATAAGCGGAACTACATTGCCTACTCTCCGATACAACGATTTCACACTACGGGAAATCAGTACTTTGGTGATGTTGGTATATTTAACATAAACTTGGCGAATTTTGTTGATCTTGTAAAAAAACTTATTCCAAAAGTATTCCTAAACATATCTGTATTTTTATAAACCTATGAAATGGCTGCATTTTTGTATTTTTATGACTTGTGTGCTTTTTTATCTAATTTTATTTTTATTATTTCTTTATCTGTTTAAAAATCATCTGGCATGAATTAATTGTACTACCAAACATGTAAAAGCCCTTTGGGCGTTAAATAAATAAATAAATATTATCAAACAATCTGATGAGTTATTTAATGACTTTGCAGCCTTTACGATTTGATTGTAGAAGTTATTTCAGTGAAGATCCTCAGACTACATATAAAGGGATAGCCATGAAAAAATAAAAACCTTCGCTCCATTTTCCACAGCTTCATCGTTCCATTAAATATTATTTTGTCTTAGCTACACTAATTTTGACAAAATTATATATTTCAAACACAACAAAATTAAGTTTTTTTGAATTTTTTGAAATTCTTTCCATACAAATTTATCTCTAAATTGACGAACGCATTTTTTAATCTTATTTTTGCTCTGTCCTTACCTAAATTCACTCTTATTTGCTTCTCTTGTGACGATACTCTTTACTCCCCGTGTAGAGACCGCATTATTCTTAAAAGCTTTTCTCAATTTCCTTTGCCCCAGTAATAAGTTTTTTTTAACAATGCAAAATTTAATATGCGTATGAAAAGTTGATTACTGATTACAAAAAGCATTTTTACAAATCCGAACGTTGTCGGGTAATTAAAAATCTGTTCTTAATTATTAATTACAAATTCTCTTAACATTTTGCGCATACTGTTGTGTAAGCTAATGTGGTGAGATTTTTCTTTGGTAATAAAGTTGAGCAAGGCCAGTGGGTAACAAAGTATTCATTATTATTTAATTTGATACTTTTATAATATATTGGAGTGATTCTAATCACACGTAGTTCTATTATACTCGTCCGTAGAACTATTGATTTGCTGATCAAAGGTATGTATTCAATAGTGCCGGCGTAATCTGATGAAAAGTGGATTCTAAACCCGGAAAACATTTTTATCGCGCAATGTTTATGCAAACATAGTCATATTATTATGATAATATTTTTTATTAGGTTCGTAGAACTGACTTCAATCGAAAGCTTTTGCGTATTCCAGAAATAAGAACCCAAATCTAAACTTTTTAATTGAAAGCTTACGTAACTTCCTAAGTTTTGTACTGGAATTTGAAGGGATAAAAAGTAAAAAGAATTCCTGTTTTTATGCCATTTAAGGAACTCATCATTTTAATTAATTTAGTCGTGGTAGTTTTTCACTAGAATTTCTTTGTAATTAATTTTTTTCGTGGTTATTAAGATAATTACCATCGAACAATATTAACGTCTGCCTGGTTGAATTTCAGAACCCGGCTTCGAGTGCATGTCTGACGCCACGCCATGCGCGCCGCGCCACAAATAACATCTGTGTACGTGGAATTTCAAACTAAGCCTTTGTAATTCGGTTTCGAATTCAATTCTTCAATAAATGGCGCTATTTCCATAAAGGTGTAAGTCCTAGTGAATTTGTAGTATCTCTCCGGATATGGAAAGATTGACGGTAGTACTTAGTTATATCACGCGGCTATATATTACATATGACGTCATTGCCCGTCTCGGTTACTTTGTCCCGGTGACTAGCTATCACAGTTTCTATTGGCTTTATAAAATGGTTACCAACACTAACTAGATGAAGCCGAATGAAAAGCCGCCAGCAGGTCCTAGCAGTAAAAACCTGCGGAGCGGGCATTCATTTTAACAATGCTAATTTTGAAAAGGTTTTCACCGTTGGAAAGAAGGGGCACATGGCGACCCAGAAAATGCAAAACAATGAATCTAGATAAAATATCTCTCAGTTAAGCATGTATTTCATTTGTGTTTGATATTTTCGTTTGCGAGTAAAAAACCATGCCAGCGTATAGTATGTAGGTACTAGGTACTAGGTACTAGGTACTAGGTACTAGGTACGTGTCATCCACGAATGGTTTTAAACTTGTTTTTTCGTGCCAAAATTCTGTATCGGCAATCATAAGCGGGCACCACGATACACGAAAGTGAAATCGACCACGTTGACTGATGACGCCATACACTGTAGTCCATTGGTAAAAAATAAACATATTGATATTCTCTACGTTACTATTAGGCATTTGAAACATCGCCGTACAAAATTGGTGGAACCTTTTAATTTTTTTTAAACATAACCTGTTGTGTATAATTTTGGAGTTTCTCAACGAATGTAGTCGAAAATGTCCTGACTTTGTATCCGTGCAGCCAAAAGCAAGGTCGACCCCTCTCTGATAGCTGAAGTTGTATGGAATCAAAGTGGTGCCCGTCACTTGGCCGTGTCGATTATGATTTTAGTAGTCTCTGGTTATTCGAGCCGGAGGTGTTGTCCGTCGTTCATGATCAAATGATTGGTCGTTTCCATTCCTGTTTAGGCTCAAGTTGTATTTGATTCGGAAGTGGAGGTTACGGCTCTGACGGTCAAAAAGTGATTAGTGCGAAGTGATGAAGTAATTATGTAAATCACAGTGAAGTTAATCGTCTATTTTTATTCGACTTCCCAATATAGATTGTTTCGAATGGGCCATGAGAAAGTGTCTGTCAAATGCTGTACTGTGTTAGCTGCTTCGATTATGTATTGTGCACTGTGCGGTTCTTCTGTTCTTAGCAACATGATTTTTACGCCGTAGTGATAATGTCTTTGTTTACCATTAAAAAAACTCCTTACCGGATTTAGATTGGGTTTCGTAACAAAACAGGAATTGAATGAGTTTCCAGATTTTCAAATCACTATGTATTTAACCTTTCTTTCATTAAACTCGTTCATTATGCATATGTGAATGGTAGAGGAAGTCGGGGACGCCCGAAGAAGACATGGCACGATCAAGTGAATCAGATACTGGAGACAGGCCATGTTAAGAGTCAGAATAATAAAATAGTATGTATGTGGCAAAACTGAATTGTTTGGCGGTCCGTCCTCTGCCTACCCCTGCGGGGGAACGGCCTGATTATTAGTTAGTTACTTTCTTTAAATTTCTTCTCTTATCTTATCGAATCTCTTTTGGGATAAGACTCGCTGGCTTAACGAGATTTGTGTCTGTGTATAATGGAATCTTTTGTAACATTAATTTGCTCGTTAAATAGTAATTATGGGACTCCCAGACTCTCATATAAAAAATATAAAATGATTCAAAGTTAATGTTTTTATCCTAGGTATTTTTTTACATCACTTGTGTAATTTACCTTTCATAATTTAAAATTGGTATATTATCAGGAAATAAACTATATTAAATCACAAACACACTTTGTAATATACCACTTTTTATTTGAATTAACAAATGACAGTCGACCAGGTTTCGCTTATCTCAAGCTTTGTCGGGGCTTATTATATTAACTAAAGATAATTAAATACATACCCATGTATAAGAAAATAAAATAATGAGTGAAAGAGTTTCAAAATTGAAAAGAAGAAACCTTATTGGTGACAGGAAGAGATACAAATGGAAAATAGGGAAACAAATTAATACATTATGGGGGGTAGGTAAAGGAGTAGGAAACAGTTTCAGCGGAGGTTAACGGAATAAACTTAATATGGGACTATCAGTTAAATTTATTCTGAGAAAAAAAGGTAATAAAATATTCATATATGCAATTCGCTTACCTTAACTTTCCCAGATTTCTATGATTGTGGATTTAAATCTGTCGATGTTAAACCAGATAAGTAATCGCGACATAAAAGTGAACCTCGTTACGTAAACTAGTTGACATCCGAACCTGATAAACAGGAAATACGTCACACAAGTGGTTCAATACCCGGCTACGGTAAAACAGATTCAATTAAAATTATAATCATCTTTGTCCGAGAGAGTGGGTAAACTTACATCTTACAAGTGGAGTATTTATTTTATTTTATTATTTATTTTTATTTTTTTATTTATTATTAAGTTAAAAGAAACATAGTATTTCGCTTTCTTAACTTAAATACAGAGCATATATATATAGTACAGTAGTAAGAATAATATTTTTAATTTTGTTCCAACATTTTGAGTTTAAATAGTTTTTTTTAAAGGTTTTTATGTTATTTTCCGTTTTTAGGCTATCTGGAAGGAGATTATATATATGAACTCCCTCGTGACCAATACTTCTCTCATCATTTAACTATGGTACTCGTAATTGATCACTCAATGACATCTGTTTTACGTAGTAAAACGCAGATTGCTACTCAATCCTATAAACACTAAATATGTTGATGCAAACTCGTCGGATTAATGTTTGCGTATGAGCTTTTAGTGTTGTTTATCTCCCGAAATTTCCCTTTCCGGGTTTCCGCAAGTTTCCCTTTCCGGATTCCAAAAGCTGTGCGATACCGGGTCGGATAGTTGCATCAAATTGCCTTTAACGGCAGGTTCATCAACGAAGGTTCGGAAACTTGACCTGGTTTCTTCCGTCGACCCACTAACAACACGGACCTGCCGAGACAATTACTTCTGCAAATTAATGTCGGGCGACCCGCGCTAGTAGGCGGAGGCGGAATGGCGCTGATGCGGCTGAAGGCGAAGGCAGTATGAGTGTAGTTCTCGCGCTAGACGGTAGTCCGCGACACTGCCACTACTCGCAGCAATCAGTATTCAGTTAGTAGTTATCTGTTGTCAGTAATCAGACACTCTTCGGCTGTCAAGACTTTATGTATTCAAAAGATCACCTTCCGGACTGACCCACTAATAGGAGGACGCGACCCGGTAGACAAACTAATGATAAACTTCTATCGGGACGTGCTATCGGTTAACCGTTAACCCAAGAGCGACCGCTTTCATGGATTAAACCAAGTGTCAGTGCATTAAAACGTAATTGCTCTTAAAAACCATATTTTAAGATAAACCATTAAAACTGTGAAATAATACAACAACTACTGTGCTAACGCGTTACCTAATTAATTAAAGTTATTCAGATGTGTTCACGGTGGCCACCTGTCGGAGTACGGTACTATCGTAGTAGTACACAGCACCGACTTTCTTTGTCAAACTAACATATTATATTATTTTTTATGATGTAGATGCGATGCATATTTATAACACGAAGTTAACCGGATTAGGTAGAACGGATGTAATATGTAAGAAGTTTACGAACCGGTAAATTTAAAGCGAGCAGTTAAACGGAGTGATTTCATGATCGATAAAACTTCCATTGTTGGAAAGAGTGCGCTAAATGAATAAATACGATATTTAAAAGTGTCTCGCAAGTGGTTGAAGTGTTACGGTGCGATCGTAGTTCCGTGTCGTCTGTCTGTGTGTGTTTAGTCGACACGGATTCAGTGCCAGTGTTGTTGCGGAGGCTGCGGGATAGAATAGTGCGGTTGGTGTGATGGGCGGGATGGGAGGGATGTAGGGCGGCTTGTTTGATGTGGGCTCCCCTCACGCGCAAGGTGGGCGGCGCCGTCACGACCCTGGCGCGGGTGGCGCACCTCACCCTCTACTCGCTCTTCTGTCCGGTGTAAGCACTCACATATTCCCATCTCCCATACTCCCATACTCCCTCAAACAACAAACACCCTTGTTCAACTTCCACCTTATGCAATACATTGAATGTGACCTGCCTAGGGCCAGCTTCTTCGCCTGCTTTCTGTTTTTTTTTTCTTTTATCTCTACACAGGAGGCCATGAGGAAAAAAAATCAACAGCATATATCTTCTTTGGGGATGCTGTGTGGAGGGTATTTTTAAGGAAAGGAAAGAGGAAGTTCTGGGAGGAAAAAGGTGTGAGGAGTGGATGGGAATTTAATGTCAAATGTGTCCAGGAATGACGGACGTATGGATCCAATCCTCCCTCTGCGGTGAAAGGCGATGGGTCGGGAGAATCCGTCTGGAGAGGCCTAAAAGGCTCCCTCAACCAGTCTCTTCCGATTCGGCCCGTCACGCCGTAGGTGGGCAACCGCATGCGCCGTCAAAACCTAGACAAACCTCATGAAAACGTACCGAAAAACTTGGGTGACCTATGGCAGGCATGTTGGTTATCTTGTTGCATATTGTCTCGTGTGTGCTATGACAGCACTATCTTTGTTAATTTTGTTCTTCTGTCATTGTTTTGCAAATACTGTATATTCTTTTATTATTTTCTCAATATTAAAAGGAGCACTATAGGATTATTTTTAAATTTATTATAGTTAAGCGCACTTGAAGTGAAATATCACAAAACTGCGCTATATAAATACTACGTTATTATTATTATTATCCAATAAATGTTTCCGAGGACGGCGTTACCCATAACAGCCTCCTAAATTGATTGGACTGTAATAAATGTTATGTTATTGTCAATCGAGATATTAGACGTGATATTTTCATATCCCTGATAGTAAATAATCTTTACAAAACCTTGCTTACAGCTGTGTAATTTATTATTACGAGAAATTAATGTCATTATTAACTTTAATTATGCAACGTAGATACCATTTGATAGACGGGGATTATTAGACTGCTAGACATCTGATAAATCAACGTATACATTGTTTTTTTTGTTTTGTTTTTAGGTACATAATATTTATACTAAGATTAGATTTTTAGATAAGAGTGAAATTCTGAAAATGACTCAGTTAATTATGTGAATGATTTATTTGGCAGTGAAGTGACAGTATTTTTCCGTGCTGTGTATATTTAGAACTGTTTCAAAACGCTTTATTCAATTTCTCCACTTAGCATTTTTATTTCATCCGGATTGGAATAGCCAGTCATTGTCTTGTGCTCTATTTATTGGCAATAAAACTTTGTTTTGATGTGTGTACAACATTTGTTTGAGAAATTCTAAACTTATATTTTCACGTTCATAGCTTTCTTAGCTTTACTGGTATTAGAATTTTAATATTCATAAATTTGTTTTGCTTTGAATATTATTTTATTGCAAAGTTTTCCTCATTGGGATTTCCCTTGCTGTGGAATATGTTTTCCATTGTTTGTGATTTGATTAAAATATAAGGTTACAATGTGTGTTGAACAATCATTTTCATAATCGTAAAATTTAACTTTTTAATTATCGTCAAGGTTTGCAGTGTTGTACGCCTTCGATGAAATTTGATTAAATAAACCATTTTATCAATCAATACTTCCTTGTTACGGAATACGGATGTCAACTTCCCGGATATCGATAATGCGTGTTCCAGGCATTACGAGTTGTTGCGAGCTCTTCAAAGACCATCGATTTCTTTCAAATTATGCAATTCATTTAGAATATAATTAATTAAAAATTTAATACGTACAAGATCAGATTTAATATTATGCAGTACGCACCGTGTAATAATCAAATGTGGAAACATAATATTTATCATTATTTACCCTTGAGGAAATTACATTAGAAAAAAATATTTTGCAGTGAAATAGTGTAAATCGCATATTCTTTTGCAACATGTAAAGGTGAAGGACTCTAGCGAAGTAATTGTGAAATATGCAATGTACCCATCGGTGCACCGGTCACTCACGGCCGCGGGGGTTGAGTAGTTTTCAGATCCTCCGGATAAGGGAAGTTCCAGAGTTCAAATCTCAGTCGCAGTAATATTTACTCATTAGTTTTTTTTTATTACTGATAGTTAACAAGAATTCATTATTTCATATAAGTTAATCAACGAAACACGGGTATTTTTGTATTTTATCATTTGCAAAGATCGTGAAACTGTTTGTTCACATGTTAATTTACATTAATTACATTCAAATGTCAACTTGCGTCTTTGCTCGGTGAAATATTGTTTTTTTTTTTCAATATTTTGGTCTGTAGGCCAATTTATATAGAAGCAGTATTTATAAACTGCGTTGAAAAAAATGGGTGACCGGACAACTCAGCTCAACGTAACATCTCCTTTGAAGTGTCATTAAAAGTGATGAAAAAAATGTATAAAAAATTGGTTTAATATTTTTCTTTTTTTTCACAGCTTTTAATAACTTTTCAAAGAGGTGTTGAGTTGAGTTGATTCTGAGTTGTCATGGAACCGAAGAAATGTTATTTTGACGACATTTGGTGTGTTTCTTTCCATTAAAAACGATTAAAATTTTGCTTGTTGTGGTTATTTTTTACCTCACTCAATAAGATAATTGTTATTATGGCTTATTCTTGAAATTATGAAAACTGAATGGTGCTTATGTTTACAACCTATTCATTACAATTATATTGGCTGTGTAAAACAAACAAAACGAAAGATATGTATTTTGGGGTCGACAAAGGAGGTCATTTGAGTTTAAAAGTTTCTTTGAACATTGGTCCGCATATTAACTGTTTTTGAGTCCAGCTGACCTGCTGTTATAGACGCGAATTATGCCCACATTGTATAAAAGATTTTTTATCGAATCAATTACTTTATTTTTAAAATATGAAAGTGGCCTTATCCGACAAACTAAATCCGTTATATAACGCAACTTAATATTTTTTGTTACGTTTTGCAATTAACTATTACTTAAGGTATATCGGCATGGGGCAGCGGTAGTTAGCAGCAAGTAATGTGCAATCAACTCGGTGGTAATGATATTATTTCAATACTCAGGTATAAGTTTTTATGGCTAAAATTAATTACAATCGTGCGTCACAATATTGTCTATTGTCTTTCCGTCTGCTTTTAGAACGTGTTTGCATTTGCTCATTCATTTGTTAACCATGAATTCTTTAGAAGTAGGTACCTACGTATTAATGACACTAACCAGTTTTTCCTTAAAGGGCAGTGCATAATAATTAATTTTCCACATCACTAACTGGTTTTATGCATCTATAAAATCTCCGTCGTGATGTAACACATCTAAGTAACTGCCAAATGCATTTTAATGTTATTAGAAGTTGATTGAAATTCCCTTGATTTTGAAATATTTTCAAGTCAATTTGGGAGGCGGGTATGGATACCGCCGCCTTTTTAACCATTTATTAGATAACCAACACCTCTGCTATAGGTCACCTTAAGTGTTTCGCTACGTTTGGTGACTTCGCAGGGGTTCCCTGGTTCATGGGGGGAAGTTTGTCAAGGTCTTGGCAGCCGATGTGTCTGTCTACCTGCTGCGTGGCGGCCGGATCGAGAGAGACTGGTTGAGGAGGTCTTTTGACCTCTCCAGCCTAAATCCCTCGACCTATTATCTTGCACCGCAGTTGAGGGAAGGAATTCATACGTCCGTCACTCCCGGACACACTGACCTCCAGGTTCCTACCCACCCCTCATACCTATTTCTTTCCCAGAACTTCCCCTTCTTCATTTCGTTAAAAAAAACCTCCACACAGCATCCCCTACGATGACATGGGCCCTGAGGGAAATTATTTCTCTCAGTGCATCCTGTGTGGAGCTAATGTAAAAAAAAAATTGCTTCAAAAGTGACCATTTTCGGCTATATCGAAGCGCTATTGACACAAACTTTAGTCCTCCTTCTGGCCTGCCTCTACGAGACTAAGATGGCGGCGCCAGCAGATTTATCGAAGATTGAAATTACTCCGACTAAACTGTCGCTGATTTGGTGCGCGATTGCCTTCCCACAACCTGCATCAATTTTAAATGACGTTGCGAGCTGAAAATGGGTTTTGTTGAAGCGCCAGGCCTTTCCTTTTGAGAGTTTTTGCTGCTCCACGCGAACACATTTTCTGCTTTTATGTTGTCAGATGTGAAAAGTTTATATATGTAAATAACATTACCAACTAAACCTCGTCAATTTTTGTTTTTTGGTTTTAATGCTACTTAGATAAATGTTTGAATACACAACACAGTTTTTAATATTGTTTTGTATTGTATTATTACAATGCAGGTAAATGCAAAATAAGAAAGTGAAACAATCGATGAAGGTTATGGTAAAAATACGCCGAAATAAGGAAAAAGGATGACATGAATGAGAAAAGGACGTTAAAATGAACACATCTGTATATTAATTTTTCGAAGAAAGCTTCTTCGGAAAGGTTTTCACTTTGTGATGGCATTATTTATTTTATTGAAAAGACAAATAACTTTGTTTACATCACTGGGTATATATTTTATCAGTCTTTTTCGGTTAAATTGTGTGTTTTTATATACTATATCAGTTTTTTTCGGTTAAATTGTGCGTTTTTATATATTTCAGTTTTTTTCGGTTAAGTTGTGCGTTTTTGTGTCCGGTACAAAGAAAGCGCCCCATTTTATGACCACATTTAGACATAGGTTCGACGTTACACTGTTTTATTTGTTTTGTACCAACCAAAAGGGCAATAATAATTAGTCTATTTGTAATACTTTTGCTTCTCAGCTTACCGCTTTAAAATTTTCAATAACATTGTGTACCTATATCAAATACGTATTGGTCGATTATTAGAAAATTAAAACTGTCATTGGAATCATGAACTTGAGTTAAGTCATTATAATAATAGTTGTCATTGATCTTAATACTCGTAATATGGTCAATTGGAAACCGGTATAAATTCGTCCATCAAGCGTATGTCCAATTACAAATTATTATACTAAAAATCTTGTTAGAAAAGTAAGTATTAAAAGTAAGTAATGTACTTAATGCCTTTGCTTCTCTGGTTACCCCGTGGAGTCTGTATGGTCGGTTACTATTAGAGAACTAAAACTGTCATTGATTCATGAACTTGACGGGTTCCGACGAGTGATTATAATAATGATTGACATTGATATTATAAATTGGTCAATTGAAAGGCAGCATAAATTATTATTTAGAACTCGCTCTGCCTTGTTCTGCATTCGTGGTTCAATTGAAGTTTTGTACTGATGAATCTCAATTTGCTTCCTCGTTATAATTATATTGTACGAGTATCTATCTATCATTCAGAAAGTTGTACCAACCCTTAGAAAAACGAACTAAAAGATAATTTTTAAAATGTGACAATTTTCAAGCGCGGTTCATTTATTGAGCTGACCACTATAATCAGCGGAAGATGATAATATAGTGGCCATTTTCAAATATTCAATATTTCATTTTCACCATTCATACTCGTACTTAAAACTAAACACAGCTTTCCCTTGGTTATAGAGCAATATACGCTTACTGGTATCTTCTTACACTTCCATTTTTTTTTTAATGTGAATACCTCACAAGAGTCCCTGTTGCTCCCGTCTGGAGACAGTGAGACTATGGCATCACCAATTGGGATATGTTGTGAGGCTGAAGGTAGTGAGGGAGGGGAAGGAGACGGGGAAGAGGATGGTAGGGAAGTACCTGGATATTCAGATCTGGTCACCAAACACGGCTAAAGCCATTTCAAGCAAAGTTTCATTTCTGAATAGAGGTCTTACACCAGGGCGATACTGAGAATATCTTCCACCTTGGAACGTGCCGCAAATATACCATATATTATTTTTAATGAATTTATCGGAAAATAACACAAATTAATCAAATAAAATTTATTTTCCCACTCCGGGTTCGATCCCGCGACCTATAATATCTCGACGCATTTAATATCTCGTCTGCAATATTCCTTTTATTCGTTTCCTATTTTACATTAAATTTATTTTTGAATCATTATATCAAGCCTTGTTTATGGTGTAATTATGTATTGCCATATTATTTTATTTTTATTTTTTTTCGAATATGAAAATTGAAAACGTTTTCACGAATGCTAAGTATTTTGCCTATGTAAAGGAGCCATAATATCGTTTGTATCGGGGGGTTACCCAATGTGCCCTTACAATGGTCTATGGAGATTTGTAAACCATTTGTAATCTTGATATTTTCTTGGTATTTATAAATACTTCACTGTGTAGGTATGTTTGATATGATAATGGACTAAGTCGGTACCTAACCGCTGCGATTATCGAAATCTTTATCAGTGCGACTTCTAGCCGAGCATCACATGCACCGGGCTAACTACCATCTAATTATACGCTTCAGATGTTTATGACGCAAGTAAGGTCATCTCTAAGGTGATTACGGTATTTCAATTTGATTATTTTCTTTCACCTCATAATATGCAGTATCGCACTCATTGTGTTGCTCTGGAGAAATCTGTTACCTGGAGTGTTACTTGCTTCGAAGAATATTTATCTCCAGGCAGAAAATATCGGATCTTATCAGCTAAAAACTTGATGATCGACCCAAAAATCGTATATGAGGGCAACTACATTAGTGGAGGAATGAACGCTGTTGGCGTTAGCAAAAAACTGTCAAAAGAAGCGAAGCTAATAGGTCTACAATGGAGTGCTGTGAGTGAGGCATGGAACTGACAGAAGAAGGATGAAAGTAGACAATGCAGTAAAAATGAGGCCCCTTAGGCGTACGTATGGTAAAACCATGTATGATCGTGTAAGAAATGTGGAGATCCGCAAATAATGCAAGCGTAATGAATAAGTTAAGAAAGGGACGCTCAGATGGTTTGGGCATGTAGAGCGAATGATCGAAGAAAAGAGTGTAAGGAGGCAAATGTGAATGATAAAAGAAGTCGGGGACGCCCATTTAAGATACGATCAAGTAAATCAGATACTTGAGTCGGGTCATGTCAAGAGTCAGAATAATAGAAGGGTATGTATAAGACGATGTATGAATGTGTATGAGGCAAGGAGTGTGTGCCAAGACCGAGTTGTTTGGCGGTCCGTCCTATCTGCGTGCGGCGTGATGGTTAGTTAGTTTGTTAATTTTAGGTACCTAATGGCCTAATGCTATGCAATTAATATAAGCCTTTAATTTGATTCCTTTATGAATTGACAAATTTTATTGAGTTTTTTTCAGATTTAGAAACGTAAATTAGAACGATTTACTTTTATTAAAATTAAAAGTTTTCAAAATGAGACATTTTATTGTATCGGTAATATAAGTAACAATGATTTTTTTTCATTCGCTAATAACAGTCTATTTAATAAATGACAGGAAACATTACATTACATACGTACCCATTAACTACCTGCAGTTCCCAGTTACCTGACGTTTCATAATATTATAACATTCATTTCTCTCCATATATGAAGCACAAATGATGTTACGTAGCGTTCGCTTCATATACACAATTATCATTAATTGAAATACCTAGATTCCTGGTTGTTTCTTTATTATGAAATTGATTGTAATAGGTATTTAGGTTTAAAATAAATAAATTTGTTGAGATTACTAACGGGGTTTGTTGTTTTGTTTATTTGCAGAAAGGCGCGACGCAAGGAGCGCGAAGGAGATGGGTCACAAGGCGACCCCAAGCTTTACCTAGAAGGAACCCTTTTGGAGAGGAAGCTTCCTGAACTCGACATGAGGCAGGTGGTGGAGATACCGGAGGGGATAGATTATAACGAATGGCTGGCGTCGCACAGTGAGTACTTCTTATTTTATTTTATTATGTATAATACTACGCGCCAAATTTAAATGCCGACCTGAACTTGATACGATTCATTCTCGCGCAGGTACAGTCACTTCATTAACTTTACACTGACCGTAAGCGAAAGAGAAATATGCGTAAAACATACATGCGACAGAAAAAAGTGTGGGCAAGGAGGTATGCCACTTTTCGGACCTTAAACTCGCCTATTGTCACGATTTCTGTATCAAAATCAGGTCGGCATTAAAGTTTGGCACTTACCATACAGTTAATTTGCTACTCATCCCTGACATCGTCGGTGATAGACCACCATTTAGAATCTATATAAAAGTTGCTTGAAAAGGCTTTAGTCGTGTTTAGTGACTGGATCTGAAGCCTTGAATCAATTGAATTTGGATTGAATCAACGGTGCAATATTGTATTTGTATGCCTTTTTATAAAGAATTGGTTTTTATACGAACAAAACTATTTATTATGAACAAAACCATTAATGGGAGCAAACAAATAATTCAACTTCATATTTTACAGCATAACTTGCGCAAGAAGGATTTTTCCTCAAATACTCGTAATTAAATTACCGCCACCAATGAACGAGCAGATTATGAATTTCTTGTCCACTGGAGCTTCCACACGAAATAAATAAATTTGCTTCGATTGCTCAGGATTTCCCAGATGATCATTTTTTTAATTTTTCGCCAACATTAAAAAAAATCATACCTCCGAATTTTAACATGGAGAAATAAAAACTTATTATAGTGCTATATAGCCAATGAATCAACCCGTATTTTACCGTTTATCTCATATTTGTAGGATTTATAAAAAAAAAAAAATAATAATTTTAGTTTATAACCGCGCGAATCCTGCTTATTTTTTTACTTTGATACTGTCGTGAGGGGTACTTCTTCGAGTCAACATAGAGTATTTTCGATGTTGATGTTGTCTGTAGAAAAAAGACTTATTTTTAACCGTGATCAGCTAATCAAAAATTCTGCGGGAAAAAATATTTAAAAAAATTATTTTTAACATCGTTCTAAAATAGTCGACGAAGTTCGGATTTGCAACATCGATGGTCATAATAGATAAAGCTTTTTAATAGCGTCGTTTTAAAAGAAATGGCTGGCCATGGAAATGTTTGAAATAATTACAATAATTTTTTTACGAATGATAGGAAAATGTGGTCGAATTTTGGACCGCTATCAATCGCATAAAAAGAAAAGTGGTCCAGTTTTCGACCATAATCGCTCCAGTGGGTCCTCATTCATTTTAAAAAGAACTCTGCTCTAATTCTCAACACATAACTCATTCATACTAAGTATCGAATCCGCAAGATAAGTCCAATCTTTAAACATCGCAAATAAATAATATTGTATGCAACGCGAACAACTAAACACATTTTGATAGCGATTATTTTTATATTCATGTGGTACCTGTGTTTCCGTGATAAGAAATACGCTGATAATAAATGTTTTCATTGCAAATAAACAACTAATCCAAGATTATTAAATTTATAAATATTATTATCAAACTAGTCATAATAAAAACATTGAAAAATTACAAAAATCTTTAATGTTTACATTTTAACGTAGCGTTACTCAATAAAAACATAAATGTCGAAGGTTTTATAGTTTTTAAACTCACCAAAAATATTTTCTTTTTTTTTTTTAATGTATAGAGTCCCAACTACTCTCATTTGAAGCATATGTGACAGTCTCACACCAGGGCTATACTGAGAGTATCTCTCACTCTGGAACGTGCCGCAAATATATCATAAATTATTTTTAATGAATTAATTGTGAAATAACACAAATTGATTACGTCATTGAGCACGCCGGGGTTTGAACCCGTGACCTCCGAATTGCGAGCCGAGAGCCTTACCCTTCGACAGCGGAGGCCGTCTTGTGTTCTTACCGGGGTACCCCGTTCTAAAATATATGTGTAAACAGAGATGGTTATTCATTTATGTTATTTTGCGATTATTGTAGAAGAAATCGTTAATCGTTTTATGTCGTCATAAATATCGTAATTAAAATTTGTGTTTTTCTATAACATAGTATTTAAAGCAAAGTCCCTCCCGCTGTCTGTACGTTTAGATCTTTTAAACTACGCAACGGATTTTCATGCGGTTTTCACCAATAGATAGAGTGATTTAGGAGTAAGATTTAGATGTATAATTTATGGTTTTGTGTAAATTGGTTGAAATATATAATGGGAGCGGGCTGGCAAGCAGGCGGTGTGGATTTGATATGTGCGCAAATTAACAGATGGCGTTGGTTATAAAGGTTGGGTAATGGCGTTGTCAGTAGATGGCGTTGTGTTTCGTTAGCCGCAGCAACGTGTTGCCGGGTCAGCTAGTAGATGATAACGTATTTACTATCTACT
Organism: Limnephilus rhombicus; assembly: GCA_929108145.2. Classification (NCBI taxonomy): domain Eukaryota; kingdom Metazoa; phylum Arthropoda; class Insecta; order Trichoptera; family Limnephilidae; genus Limnephilus; species Limnephilus rhombicus. The sequence goes on from OV815276.1 coordinate 58,705,690, forward strand.
AGAGGGGGCGTACATTAATTACGTGAGCTCAAAAGGGGGAGGGGGGTCCAGCAAAATCTCACGTTACTTGAAAAGAATATATACAAAGTGGCCCAAAGTTATCTCACCAAGGGGAGAGAGAGGGGTCTAGATTGGAAGAAAAACTGCTCACGTAATTAATGTATGCCCCCTAGAGAAATTATACAGGTACCTACCTTAAAGGTTTTTAATTTGTTTTATTAATCCGTTTTAATGGGTAATTTTTTAGATAATTTAAAAAATAAATAAATGTATATTATTAGATTTAATGGGTTGAAAGATAACAGCAAGTCAATAGGCATATTGGTGTGTTTTGATTAAGCGGATATCTAAGCATTAGTATTTCATTCTCAGAAAACAAATCGTATATTTAACGGATTACCCTGACTTTTTAATAGATAATAAGTATTATTTGGATTTTTACACTACTTTGCTGATTAGATGGTATCTACTGGGAATATTATTTTCGTAGTTTCACCATCTATTACTATCATAAAATGGTAATGAATTAAAAATAATTCTCTTTTAAGATTTCGTTTTCAAAATAATCGCTTTTTCGAATTATGATTTAAAAACGCTTAACTGATTCCATTTATTATCTCTAAATGTAGATATGTCGTAGTTAACCTTCCGAAATAGAATATATGGATCTGTTTCGTATGCCGATAACCGATCGGAATAAAATTCATAAAAATTTAACGCTTTTATTACTACCGTGACGGTTCACGATTACGGTTCCGTGACGGCGTAAAAAGGCAGTAAACATACGTTCCTTATCACAATAAAGCTGCAGCTCTTTCAAAAGATGAGATGTAGGTCTGTTTCCTTCAAAGGAAATAAAGTAATAATTTTCTTGCATCTCTCTCACACACCGCACCGTCACGGCTCCTTAGCCCCCTAGGCTGTGACGATAATTTTGAAAGTAAGGAGTATAGTTACAAGGACCGGTCAGTGGCTGAGTGGGCATTGCGTTTGGGTCCCACCCGGGCGTCGCGTGTTTGATTCCTCGGCTGGCTAAGTCCTCCATCACGACACAAGCAACATTTTCCGCTTAATGTGGTAGTAGTAGGAGATTTTCAAACAATTTTTTTTACATGAGCTCCACGGAGGAGGCCCTGAGGAAAATAATTTCCCTCGGGGCCTATTTCATCCTTGAGGATGCTGTGTGGAGGGTTTTTTTTAAGGAAAGGAAGGAGAGGAGAGTTCTGGGAATGAAAAGGGTTTAAGGGGTGAGTAGGAATTTGGGGTTCAGTGTGTCCTGGCCAGTCATTTCCAAGACCTAGACAAACCTCAACCCATGAACCCGGGCACCCCTGCTAAATCACCAAACGTAGCGAACCACTTGGAGTGACCTATAGCAGAGGTGTTGGTTATCCAATAAAGGTTCCCGGGTCGGCGGTACCCATTCCCGCCTCCCAAATTCTGAAATTGTCTTTAAAAAAAATGATAGCATTGAAGTGTGAGTGAATTTAAAAAATTCGAAAACGTCAAATGTCAATGCGCTGATGGTTTTGCCTTTGTTCTTAAACATATAATGCTGCAGCTCTTTCTTACACACTAAATAACAACATTCGAAAATGAGACAAACGGTGAACGTACGTCTGCACCCCCCCCCCCCCAAGGAAACATTCAATCGTTATCATACATATTCTCAATTCGAATTCCCGTCGAAACGCAATTCCCGTCGCCGTAGAGCCAATAAGATATATCTGTTTCCTCTAAAAGAAAAAGTAGTACTTTGAAAGAAACAGACATACGTATTTTGTATGTCTCATCTTTTGTCTCGCCATTATTTAATGTGTAAAGAAAGAGCTGCAGCATTAATGAGATAAGGAACGTATGTTTATTGCCCTTTTTTGCCGTCACGGTACCGTAAACGTGGATCTTCACGGTAATAATAAAAGCGTCCTTTGATTCCAATTTGTTCGCAAACGATCATCATTTACAAATGAGATAAAAATAACAAATTTATTTCGAGTTCAATAAAGTCATCAGTGACATTCGGTCTGTCGATGATTTAGAATAATTTAAATAATGTTCGCCTTCTTCAATATGGTTTCCAATTGTCTCCATAAACGAACGGGGTCAGTTCTGGGGTCAATCATACTGTTTGTCCGCCGCGGTACGGTAATTTGCTGGCATCGCTTGCTCCACACACAGCATCCAGCTGTTGTCCGACTAACAGTGGTGACCGAGATGAACACATGAACAGAGTCTTGATTCTTGAAAGAGGCTACTTCTGGACGTCTGGACCAACCGTTGATTCCTTGACCCTGTTTATTAAAGCTATTCCCCTCTGATACTCTTCTTTCTTCGAATGCCATCTTTTCCGACCTTTCCGGATTTAAAGATGAAATTAAAATTGGTTGCTTTTTTTCCGCGTGGTGTGATTTATTTTTCTTGCATTAGCTCCACAAGGAGACTCTGAGGAAAACAATTTCCCTCGGGGACTATGTTATCTTTTGGAGGTTCGTTTTAAGGAAAGGAAGTTCTGGGGATGAAAAGACGGTAGGTGATGGGTAGACCAGATAATAATCTGGGTTTCGGGGTGTCCAGGAATAACGGACGTATGAATCAATCTTTCCCACTGCGGTGCAAGACAATGCGTTAAGAGAGTCCTGCTGGAGAAGTCAAATAGTCTCCTTCAACCAGTCTCTCTCGATCCGGGCAAGACCTAGACAGACCTTACCCCATGAACCCGGACATCCCAGCTAAGTCACCAGGTGGATGCAGATGGGTGCAAAAATATTGGTTACCCAACAAATGGTCCCCGGTACCCTTACCCGCCTCCAAATAATGAAATACAATAAGAGAACGTACCCATACTACGTGACCAACTTTTTGCAATTTTTAAACCCCCCCCCCCCCCCCCCGGTGATCAAAAACCTGAGCAACCAGCCGCTCATTTGTACCAAGAGTAGTATTTTGAAGACCCCCCCCCCCGAACAGGTCACGTAGTATGGGTACGTTCCCTAAAGTGAATACAATTATCTTCACGTGGTGAACCTTTGGGATAGAAAGATAAATCAATTGTGAAGGTAGAGGGTAGATGCACAGCATCAAAGTGGTGGGATCAGAAGAGCCGATCGGAAGTTTTTTCCTTGAAGGTGCTATTGAGAGGGCACTCGCATATCAGAGCATCGCTTCAAAGGTTTGATTCTTGTACTGTGATTGGTTTAGAGAGGTGTCTTCACTTCAGCGAAAGAGATTTTATTAGACTCGTATATTTTTATATTTCACTGTCTAACTTTCTTGCTCTGGTAATATATTGCTTTATATTATATAAATTTTTTTTAATTTGGGAGGCGGGTGTGGGTACCGCCACCTCGGGAACCATTTATTAGATAACCAATACCCCTACCGCAGGACAACCCCTCGCTACGTTTGGTGACTTAACAGAGATGCCTGGTAGGGTTGAGGTTTGTCTAGGTCTTGGCGGAACTTGTGTTTGTCCACCTAATGCTTGGTGAGGGAGAGACTGGGCGAGGGAGACATTTTTACCTCTCTAGCCGGACTCTCTTGACCCATAGCCTTGTACTCCTGGACATATCGACCTTCAGATTCCTACACACCCCTCATATCTTTTTCCTTCCCAGAACTTTCTATCCACCTTAAAAAAACTATCCACACAGCATCCTCAAAGATGACGTGGGCCCGAGGATATTGTTTTCCCAGGTCCTCCTGTGTGGAGCTAATGTAAAAAAATAATCATTTCCGGATGGTTTAAGTTTTATTTGGATCCCATTGTTAAGTAAATATAAAACAAGCCAACTTAAGAGAAAAACTATCCATTGAGCGCATTTTATTAAAAATCTTAATATATAAAACAAAGTCGGGTTAGTTACACCATTTATAACCCGAGAACGGCTGGACCGATTTTTATGATCTTTGATTTGTTGAATTTGTCTCCGCCCCGAATAGCAGAATAGCTATTAAAACATTATTTTCCTCACACATTTTGTATGGAACGAATTCTCATATTTTGAAAGAGCTGCAGGAATAATGAACAATATTGAGTAGTGAGTGAATTCCACAAATTAAAAAAACGCTGAAAAACGTCAAATGTCAATGCGCTGATTGTTTTGCTTTTGTTCTTAAACAAAAAATGCTTCCCCTCTTTCTTACACACTAAATGTCAACAGTCGAAAATGGGACAAACGGTGAATGTATATATGTCTGCACCCCTCCTAATTCTGAAGTCACATGGTTCACTCGGATGAAGGTTTGCTCGATGAAATGTTCCATTCTCGTTTCACCGCGTGTTCAGACGGTTCCTTCGAAGGAAGAGTTCACTCGACATTCTCGCTACGAAGTCGTCGAGCGTAGTCGCGGCGCGCATTGGAATTCGTCCGGCGCTGACGACTAAGTTCGGGAATATTTACGATTTCAATTAACATTTCCGATAAAGTCAAACTAAATTACGAGAAATTGGCGATTCTTGTAAACAGTAAATAAATTTCAGCACCATAAAATGAACATATGGTTAAATAATAATCTTAAAACTGATATCTACTAGTATTTTTGCACCATGAAATTTTTTTTATTCCAAAATAGGCCTCGGCTTGCAATAAAATCCATAAAAATGGAATATTTATTAACGTATCCAAAAACTAAAAACTGTTTTGCAAAGGTGATAAAATATGCTCCCAAAATTTATTATTAGAAATAACCACGTAATTTTTTAAATAGAATAATTTTTAATGTAAACTTTTAAAAGTTTAAAAAATGGCTCTCCTTCCTTTTATTCTAACTAAAATTACTGGTAACAAAAAATATATATATAAAAACACACACTTATTTTGTTAGACAAATAAATTATATAGGTTTCTGTCACCTCACTTTTTCGTCGTTTCATATAAAAATAATTCATAAAAAATTCACAATGTTTCATAATTTTTTTTTCAAATTCGATCAGACACTTTGGTTTCATAAAAGTGTACATTTGTATTATGTGGTTAATTGATATATTGAATATATAGAGCATTATTTTCTCTTTCCAATACCGTTTAGATCATATTTTTTACTATGATATTAAGGGAGAAACAACGATTTCTATGAGACGTGTAGGAGTTATTTCGAAAAGCGAACTAAACGGAGCATTTTGACGTTTAAGCCGCTCCGGCTACTCGTCCTCACGCCAGAACATTCTCGGCCGACTAATTCGCGAGTGAAAGACTGTTCACTTGAGTGTTCACACACATCATTCGCGTCACGTGATGTTAAATTCCGGTTGCGAGTGAACAATGTTGGAATGCTTCCTTCGGCACTGTCTCTCTTCACTTTCGTGTTCACACGGTTCATTTCGAGGGAAAGAGGCGGAATGAAATCACGAAATGAAAGATAAATGAACCATGTGAATGGGCTATAAGGAAAGATCTTACTAACGTGATATGTGTTTTTGTTACTCTTTTTTACAATAATATAGCTCATACATCAGAATAACGTATAGGCTATATGTAATTGTAAGCTCTGGTGTTATGAAATTTGTATAAATGAAAATGTGTGTATTTCATATATTTTAGCGGCAGGGAGGAAAGGCACGGGGAAGGGGAACGGGGGAGGTGGGGTTCGCGGAGAGGAAAGACACGGGTGGGGGAAGGCGGGGAAGGCGAGGAAAGTGGAAGGGAACGGGGACGCACGGAAAGCACAAGGAGAATCAATTTATTTCTGTGAATAGCATTGCAAATTGCAATGCTTACCGGGGACCAGCTAGTCATTAATATAACGTACTTCCAAAATATTGAACGAGTTATTTAACTTCGAATAATTTCGAAGCCTTTTCAATCCTCCTAGAATCACGTTTGTTTTCACTGCTCGCTGTTTTGATTTTAATTAACAGTTGTATACAGGTCTAGAGCTAGCTCTTCTAATATCCAAATTCGCGAAATATGGGGCTGGCTCATTTAGATATAATATTGTTCTGTCAATCCCGTACACAGAAGTTCGCAGCAGAGAGCGCTTTTGAGGGTTCTGTTGAATATAGCGTCGGAGTATCTGGCACTAAAGCTTGGAATTGACTTCCATATGAACCAAAAAATAATTCAAAGGGAAACTATAAACTCTAAACTAATCTCTTCAAAACGTTTCTGTAAATAAATAATAATGTTGAAAACCTTATTTCAGCGCTAGCCCATAGTACTTTAATTCTATAAGACAATATTTTATTTTTGTTCTATGGCGCAAATAATATATGGATCTTCTTTTGGTTTCAATTTATTTAATTCGTGACATTAAAGCTCTCGATCCTACAAATCTGAACAGCCAAATTCGTGACAGTAAAGCTCTCGATCCTACAAATCTGAACAGCCAAATTCGTGACAGTAAAGCTCTCGATCCTACAAATCTGAACAGCCAAATTCGTGACAGTAAAGCTCTCGATCCTACAAATCTGAACAGCCAAATTCGTGACAGTAAAGCTCTCGATCCTACAAATCTGAACAGCCAAATTCGTGACAGTAAAGCTCTCGATCCTACAAATCTGAACAGCCAAATTCGTGACAGTAAAGCTCTCGATCCTACAAATCTGAACAGCCAAATTCGTGACAGTAAAGCTCTCGATCCTACAAATCTGAACAGCCAAATTCGTGACAGTAAAGCTCTCGATCCTACAAATCTGAACAGCCAAATTCGTGACAGTAAAGCTCTCGATCCTACAAATCTGAACAGCCAAATTCGTGACAGTAAAGCTCTCGATCCTACAAATCTGAACAGCCAAATTCGTGACAGTAAAGCTCTCGATCCTACAAATCTGAACAGCCAAAAATTTCTGTTAATATTTTATTTTAGTAATTTGCTTTCCAAGTCTTATTATATCCTAGAAAAAAATAATATATCAAACCCTACAGAAAATGATTTGAAGCGTAAAATCTCCTAGTTTCGAACTCCTTTTCGGATAAATTGTATTGTATTGAATACATTACAAGTTAAATTCTTTAGATAATGATGGTAAAACATTTTAATATTTGTGCCTGAACCTCACAAAATAAAATAAAAACATGCATTTAGGCGATTTTTTTCATAAAACCTTACAGCCATCCATCCTCCTCTTACAAAAAAGTACACATTTTGTGGTTAGGTCGGGGCTCCAATGTTTTTGCCTTTCGTGGCTGATAGAAAACAAAAAACGTTGTAGCCCTGCCCCACGTTTGAGGTATTGTTCTTGGAAACCGTCGCAGGAGACCGGCCTTAAGCTACCCGAATTTCTTCCGATTTCTTACATTATCTCCCATAAACACTTGTTTTAAAGCTCTTCAAAAAATATATGTTATTCTTGAAGATGTCCAGCTAGAATTTCCCCGCGCCGAAACGCAAATTATACAAAATTCCCTCGATAGAAAAAAATCACAAAGTATGCTGAAAAAATCATTATAAAAACGTTTGTTTCAGTTATTTTACAATTCATAGTGTTTATTTATTTGCTTTTTAAGACAACCCCCGCGAGATTTTTGCTCTATTTTAAACGAGTCGTGTTTTATTAAACATTTTCACAGTTTTCGCATCGATTTTATCGCTTTAAATATTAGCGCGCTCCTCTAACATTCGTAATTACACACCTCTCCATCTTCTTCTTTTTGAGCGCGGCGCCTTAAGGAGTCTATGATATAGTACGAGTTGGGTCCCGTATAGAAGAACGGCTGCGCGACCGTTTTTTGGATTTCAGGCCAAAATGCTCAAACCGAACTGAATTTTTTTTTGATAAGTTTTAAGATTTTCACGGCCAAAAGCATTTTCGTTATTTGTTTTTGGGGTGTTATGCCGTGTTACGCTACCTCCTTCTTTAGCCAACGTTTCGGATTTCGTAGATGTGTGACACATCTACCGGATCTGCCGGATCTGCCCTGATGATGGACACTGCAACGATGTCCGAAACGTTGGCTAAAGAAGGAGGTAGCGCAACACGGCATAACACCCCAAAAACAAATAACGAAAATGATTTTTTTTTTGTTAAAAATGTGTATAAAATATCTAGTATGGAAATTATTAAATTATATTTCACATGTTCATGTTTACATATTAGGTAACGCAAAAACTATTTTTTCCAATTTCCAAGTTGCTTCTTAAATCATGATTTTTTTTTTTGGTTTATATTATTTTACAAAATCAAATAGCTCACATCCGTGCTACATATATGCTATACTCATACCTTTTGATTTAAACAAAATGTTCAGATCCAAAATTAAGTTTTGTATTAAAAAGGTCGGGCAGCCGTTCCTCATATCTATGTATGTTTTATGATATTTCACAAAAATGGCGCTGTAAAGATTAGTCAAGTATACTATTATTATGGTAAAACAGGTCATCTAGATTTCTAGCTAAACCATCTCCGACATTTTCCTGTGTCAGGCCGCAATCAACTATCTCTGTGATAGTATCAGATTAGATCGTAAATTATAAGTATTTTCGGCTTATTCTGACGAGTCATAAATCACCGTTCGCGGATTCGCATAAATTTGCCAAGAATTATTTTGGGCCGGCTGCAGAGTGCCAAAAATCTCGGAGAAGCCGAATATTTCGCTTTGGAACCTAAGAGTGTATAAGTACCTAATATTCTAATAATAGTGTAATGAACCTATTTTCGGCTTCGATAACGTGCGGCAGTTCATTTAGCCCGCAAACGGACTGAGCGTTATTTACGGCGGTGGGCCTTTATGTGCCTGTACCGTTTCATGCACCGGTTCTCTTGGCCGTCCGTTTGTGTCGGTTCATAGAGAAATGAGACTATATCGGAAAGTGGTTTGAGATTTCTTCAACGCTTTTCAGACTAATAGACTCTAGCAAATCCTTGCAATGGCTGGCTTTTTAAAACTACAGTAAGATATTAAACTAGACTAGATTACCACTACCCGGCTTTAAAATGGTTCAGACCGTCGTGGGTCGAGTGTAAAGTTATGTAAGTCAGAGATACAACTTTTTTTCCAATGCTCCCAAATTTCAAAACCATTTATAATAAAAAGAAATTATATAAGAAACTAAAAAAGCATTTATATACCCGACCTCGCCCGAGTTTAAACACTGTTTGTTAATAATAAATGTGCAACGAACAATGTGGCACTATTGACATCTCTAATTTTACAGTTAGATTAAGGCTCCGTATTAAAAAGAAGAGGAAGGTGGTTTGAAAGGGAGATATGTAAATAAGATTGTTAAAGGGAGCGCACTAATATTAAAAATGATAATAATTAAGCAAAAAATATAATAAAACACGATTCATTTAAAATAGAGCAAACTTCTCTCGGCAGACGTCTTAAGTAGCATTTAAAGAAACTCTGTGATTTTTTTCACACCCATAACATCTAAAATAACAGAACATAATGTTATTATTTTTAATTGTTAAACTACCGTTTTAAGAGAAGATTTTTATGCATAGCACAAAGGGTAACAATTATTATAAGCAATAATTATCAGCCTGAAACACTCATCCACATTGAAAAATCTTCCGAGAAAAGATACATGACGCCAACGGGACTTGAACCCGTGCCCTTCTGATTGCCGGTCAGCTGCTCTCCCAATTGAGCTATGGCGGCTTATCTTATACCCGCCAAATGATTCAATATATACTAGAAACACTAATTGTTGAATGAAACACTAGTATATATTGAATCATTTGGCGGGTATAAGATAAGCCGCCATAGCTCAATTGGGAGAGCAGCTGACCGGCAATCAGAAGGGCACGGGTTCAAGTCCCGTTGGCGTCATGTATCTTTTCTCGGAAGATTTTTCAATGTGGATGAGTGTTTCAGGCTGATAATTATTGCTTATAATAATTAGAACATAATATGTTTTTATTCTTTTTCGGAGCTTACTTTGCGATTTTTTTTCTATCGAGGGAATTTCATATTATAATTACCGTTTCGGCTCATCTAATGTGTAGAGATATTATCTTCAAAAATAACTTATAATTTTTTAAGAACTTAAAAACATAAAGTCTTCAAGGAAAATATGTTATAAATTGCAATAAATTCGGAATGTATCGCCTTATTTAAAGTTTAAACTATTTTTCTTGAAAAGGATTGTTGCTGTTTTCTTACTTTACAACCGATACGATATTTCTTCGGTAAGACAAAAATATTTCTTAGCCAATATTACCACAAAGACTGGACTTCCTCCCACATATTTTCGATATTCTTCGGTTTTATGTTTCATCTTCGTGACATTTTTATCCATTTAATGAGACCTCATTTTCTTTTTTAAAATAATAATATCTATTATAATATTATTATGAAATTACGTATGAGATATACAATGACCTTCATAACGTCACACATTATTCCCACGTTCTGTTATTACAAAAGACGCATTTTCATCACTTTTCGCACGTAAAACATTATATTGCTGGCGTTATATATTTTTTTAATTGTACTCTATGCACAATATTATCAGGTTTTTTGTTTGCTTAAGTTTTTCAACAATAATCTTCTACACAAAAATTATATATTTTATCTGTAAATATAAATATTAATATTCATAATAAACGGTTTTCAATGGGTAAACTTGTGGTTAATGTCAAAAAAAACTAACTTGTGTCAAGGGATCCAAATACAGAAATAGCATTTTGCTATAGAGCAAACATCTTTTTATATGAAGCAGCTCAAATTCTCCCGAACGGTGAGCTCTGGCGTCATGAATTTTTCACATATTTCACTTCTAGAATTCTTAGTTAACATAACTTTTTTAAGCTCTCAACTCTCAACCGCTCGGATCAAGAGAGACTGACTGTGGGAGGTCTTTGGCCTTTCCAGCCGGACTCTCGACCTCGACCCATCGCCTAGCACCGCAGAGGGATAGATTGATACGTCCGTCACTGCTGAATAAACTGACCCCCAGATTCCTATCCACCCCTCATACCTTTTTCCTTCACAGAACTTCCTATCCTTCCCTTCCTTAGAAAGACCCTCCACACAGCATCCCCTAAGATCACATAGGCCCTGAGGGAAATTATTTTCCTCAGGGCCTCCTGTGTGGAGCTAATCTAAAAAAGGCAATTCAACCTAAAAAGAGTTAATTGTTCCCCCCCCCCCCCCCGTCCCTGTCAGATTTGTGAGACCTCCCCCCCTCCTAATGTGTGGTCACATATTTTGCATTTTTACATGTGACGTCACAGAGCTGATGACCCCCCATACCCCTTGTCACATAATGTCACACTTCTCTACTCCAGTAAATGGTTACAGTTTTTCTCCTTGGTTTGACGTAATTTATGGACGCCCCCTTATTGTGTTTTTTAATTGTTCAGTAAATCAAAATAATGTTGAAAATCAGAGGAAGCCGGGTACTAACTATTTTAAATGTATATTTTCGTAATAGAAATGCATTCTCCACGTTCCTATGTATTTTTTCTTCTAATTACAATGCTCTGTTGAAGATTGATTGGTTGATTGAGTTTATTATAATATAATAAAATTAATACCAACGGTTTAATATTATATGGACGATAATTTCCGAATGTGATTTGGAATCGCCACTTTCCCGTTTATTCCTCAAGATTCTGATTACCGCGTATCTCCTAAATGCAAATCCGGTTAGTGAACGGTGATTTTTCTCGACCTAAGAATAACAGTTTACCGATTCACGATGTTTGTAAACAATGCTTACTGAAGTCTGCAATAAATCAATATGTTTTAAATTGATTATTTAATATTGTTAGGGAACGTACCCATACTACGTGACACACTTTTTTCATTTTTTTACCCCCCCCCCCCCGGTGACCACGTGTAGTATATTCCAAGACCCCCCCCCCCTACAGTTTTCACGTAGTATTTCATAAATATGGTTTCGAATCATTTTTTGCTGACAAAAAATAAAAAATGCATTATTTGGCTTATATTTGTCTTTATTAATACGGCGCTTGCTGCGTGACAGCAAGAGTGCATGCATTACAAGTGGAAAAAATATTATCAAGATAAAACTTATGTCAAAATATATTGAAACCGGAACGTAATTTATGGAAACGAAAGTCTAGTTATTTTTATAAACATTTTTCATCTCAATCATCTTCAACAAACACGTTCCCTGAAAATTTTCACTTATTTGAATGTACGGGGGTGGATTTTTAAGTTTGCGGATTGGGTAAGGAGTGGAAATAAAAACCAAAATTATTTTTCCTTTTCAACATATTCACCTACTACCCTAATACATTTTTCCGATCTTTAAATTAACTTGAAGGAACTTTATAACAGCGCGGAACTCAATTTTCTCCACATTTCACAATTTCTTCCCGATTAAGGTGTTTGGTCGACGATAGCTCAAATACTAATGACCTAATTACGATAAAACACGGTTTTTATCCTAAAAATGAGTTGTTCAGTTAGTACCTAATTCAGCGTACCCTCATTAATCACTTACCTTCCCATTCCGCGAACTTAAAAACCTCCCCTCGTAGCTCGAAAAACAAACGCGAGATTTCTAGATTGACTACATGATAAAAACCTAAGCCCCCCCCCCCCCCCGTTGTGACCAAGCGTGGTAGTTTGATGACCCCCCCCCCCCCCCCCTGAACAGGCCACGTAGTATGGGTACGTTCCCTTATCATTTCGATACACATAAATAATGTGTGGGGTCGAAAGATCATTAACCATTCCTTACGGTTCTAGAAAATCCCAGAGATCCGGTGCTGTGTACTCGGGACAAGTACGGTTAAAAGCTAATATATTCAGAAACTTAACGACATAAGTAAAGAAGCCGTGTATATAAATTGCGACTCGCGACCCGTGTATTGGACGGACCTACTGTCGAATTTGCCGTATTAAAGAAAAGAAGAAGAAGACAAATAATGTGGGATCTTAACGACGTGAGTGAAGAACGCGTGTAAACAAATAACGCCGCGGCACGGCGTATTGTACGAACGTACGGTCGAATTCACCCAAGCAGGCCTGGAGATTCGACCTTTCTGCCGCGTTCATTTTAATTAATTCTGAAGAACGTGTTACATATATTTCAAATGTGTCTTCATGTTGTCCTCCCGAAGTTATTAATTCATCGTCTAGAAAAATAAAATCTGGTGCTTATCGCTAACTTTATAGTTGAAAAACGGGTTATAAAGTTTTAAAATCGTTGTGCGTAAAATATATTAATGGTAAGGTACTGTTTTTATTAATCTTAAATATAAATAACTCGCATTACTTGTGCGGCATGGAAATAAAAAAGTTATTATAGTTACGAATTCGCCGGAAATTATTAAAATGTGAGTTTTGAGCAAACAAAAATTATTACGGTTGTGTACCGCCTGGATACTAAATTTGTCCCAGCTCACATAGGTCTCTTATAAATCATTGTTTCTCCCTTACTGTCACGGAGAGAAATATGATCTAAACAGTGTTAGAAAGAGAAAACTCCACGTTTTATATTCAAATCGAGAATATAACCATAGAAAAATTTAAATGTGCACCTCTATGAAACTAAAGTTTCCGATAGCAATTTAAGAAAAATGTATAAAATTCGAGAATTTTTTATTCATAATATTTTTGAAATGACAACGTGTTAGTTTTAGGAGGAATACTAAAAATACCATTACAATAACTTAACTATTAATCCACTCTACATGGATGACAATAATTTCATAGACTTTTGTTACTGTTTTTTTTTTACTTAAAACAAATAAAATGGTTTTGATTTTTGACACTAATTATTGAATGTTTACCTGTTTCCAGCGCTGGCGTTATTCGACCATGTGAACCTGATCTACGGCACGGTGTCGGAGTTCTGCACGCCGGCCGTGTGCCCCGACATGGCGGGCCCGGGGGCGCGCGCCTACCCCTGGTTCGACGAGAAGGGCAAGAAGACGCGCGTGGCCGCCCCCCAGTACATAGACTACGTCATGACCTTCACGCAGAAGACGGTCAGCGACGAGAACATCTTTCCCACCAAATATGGTATGTTAAACTAACCTAACCTTTATAAACAAAATCAAAATAAAATCACACCTAACCTATCCTACCTTAACCTGACCAAACCTAGTTAACTTCTTACTGGTAGGTGGCTGGCGGTGGCAAAACGAAGATTCCAGAGCCGCTCATTATTAAAGGCAAAACAATTAAATTATAGTTATATAACCCGTCTAATTTGTTTCATGGGGGCCATTGGAGGGGTCCCCACCACTTGGCGTTATAAGGAAACATATTGTTTCCTCCTTTACCCCACACGTCAAGTCTCTATTTTTTTATTGAACGAAGCTACATTCATTTAAACGACTCTAGGCCCTCCAATGTCCATGCATACGGAGTTAGTAAGCAGTAGGCAAGTACTTACATTAACATAATATAAAAGAGAAATAAATGTGGCAGCCCGTGGAATAATACTTCTGAAATCTATAGAGAAAAATATATAGAGATAAAAAGGGTTAGTAAGAGATAAAAAGGGTTAGTAAATTAAAAGAAAAATAAGAGCTGCACCCGGTTGAGGAAGCCTGGAACAAGAGAAATAATGAATAAAGAAAAAAATAAAATAACAGTAATAATATAATACAAGTATTTACAATAATAACAGAGAGAAAATAAAATGCATAAAAAAATTGTCAGAGAAGGTATTCCCCAAACCAACCTGGCAGTCCCAATGACAATGTGCATGGGTATCGGCCTAACTGCAGACAATTTTTTTTTAAATATTCATTTAACTAGCTACCGTTGGGGGATCTAACCTGTACAAAGAAGTTTATGTGGTGTCCGGAAACCAGTGGTATAAGCGGAAAACTGATAAATCTACATCACATTTGGAGCCGATTTTGTTGCGTTACTCTTTTGATTAGAGCATTTATTTTCGTATAAATCCAGTCCGAAATTGGAATTTTTTTGATCCAAATTTTTTTTAATTAATGCTAGGGGTTTACTTTCTTTTTAAAACGCGTCCAAGCATAGACACGGCTTCAATTTTTTAACCCTTTGAGTTGCCGAAAAAAAGAAAGAGTAAAAATAAATTAAATTAAAATGTTCAAAAATGAAAAAAAAATACATTTTTTTTATTTTTTATTTAAAAAAAATACGTACGTATACAGATTCATAGTAAAACATTTGATTCTTAAAACTAATAACAATATGTAAATTTCTTTTTAATGAAACTACCCAATTCAAAAGAGAAAACATTTCTCGTGCTTGAATTTTGGAGTGCCATTGTAAAATGCATAGTTACACAGAGTATGTTATTACAAGTACTTATATTAATAAAATATATATTCATGAAGACAAGTGGACATAATAACCGACAGTATTGTCAGAGTAGGTACATATAATAAAGTTGTAACAATTTGGTGCCTGCAAATAATGCGTATGTACTTTACTATCAATTTGACATGGTGATGAAATATTTTTAGAGATTATGTTCTACTTTTTTTTTTGTTATATTATTGTGATGATGAATTTAAAACTTATAATTAGTGTCGGGTTGGTCTATTAGTGTTTTTATTTGGGATTTAAAACCTTTATAATTTTTTTCAAAAGTTATTACATTATTTTGGTTCTCTTTTTTTATGTAAATTATCCAGATTCTCGCTTTTATTACTAGTTTCCGAACACCATGTACACTCCCAGTATCACCCTGGTGAAAGTCACCACCCAGAATCGAAACGTAGCTTGAAATGGCTTTTGCCGTGTTTGGTTACCAGATCTAGTTAGCCAGGTACTTCCCCGCCTACTCTACTTCTTTCTACTCTTTCCTTCACATCTGGGGATGCCGTAATCTCAGTGGCTTCAGACGGTTGGGAGCCCTTGGGACCCTTGTGCGGTATTCTCATGAAAGGGTGCTGAACCGGCGTAGAGCATTAGAAAGTAGCACCATGATGGTATTTATTTATTTACACTCTTTTTAGAGGCTTTTACATATGAATAGTAAAAATCACACAGTATTTATTGTACACAACTGAACTGCCTCAGCAACAATATTTTATATTTGTTTAAAGATAAATTGAAGATGTCCACTGACTTGGTATAATTATTTCGCTCCTTTAGTATTCTGGGCAAAGAGGAATACATATGGTAGTTTGTTCCAGAATTTCTCCACTGAAATAAATCCGATTTTTCTAGTATTATGTAGTGGAATCCGGAAGCTTAATCAATGCTAGCAATACCGGACCATCAACAATATCATTTAAAATTTTATTTAAAAAAATCAAGTCAGTGAAAATCTTTCTGTCTGACAATTTAAGCATATTCATATAACAATGAAAACACATATAAATTTGTTGTAGACCACTTTTGTTTTATAAATACTCTACCGGTTTCAGAAGCACCCTTCCTTCATAAAGCAAGGAAGGGTGCTTCTGAAACCGGTAGAGTGTTTATAAAACAAAAGTGGTCTACAACAAATTTATATGTGCTTTAATTGTAAATTATGGCGAGCCACAAACTTAATGCTTTTTAAAAATACATATTATTCATATAATTTAAAATAGTTTTATAGTTCAAAATAATTGCTGAAAAATTGAATTTTTAAATTTAGAAAACGTAAGAACTTGTTTTGTGTTCTTTCAACAGCTTGTACATATATTATAATGTGGGTTCCAGACGGGAGAATTGTACTCAAGTTGACTTCTAACAAAGACAAAATATAACAGTACATTTTCGTTATTTGTTTTTGGGGTGTTATGCCGTGTTGCGCTACCTCCTTCTTTAGCCAACGTTTCTGACAACGATGATGGACACTGCAACGATGTCCGAAACGTTGGCTAAAGAAGGAGGTAGCGCAACACGGCATAACACCCCAAAAACAAATAACGAAAATGCTTTTGGCCGTGAAAATCTTAAAACTTATCTATAACAGTACACTTTACATTGTTAAAATTTCTATTTAGTAGCATAGTTATAAATTCCAACATTTTGTGTTAACTTTTTATGTTTTGAAGTAACGTTGCATGACTTTTGTTTCCAGCAAACGAGTTCCCCACGTCATTTGAGAGTATAGTGCGGAAGATCCTGAGGTTGCTGTTCCACGTGGTGGCACACCTGTACGCTGCACACTTCAGGGAGGTGGTGCTGCTAAGTCTGCATGCTCACCTCAACCTCACCTTCGCACACCTCACCGCCCTCAATAGGTCATTATTACATTTCTTTTCTCCTATTCTTAACTTATGACCTTCAATTCAAGTCATCCAGTTGGTCTTTAGGGATAGCTGTGTCTGCCGGAGGGTCTGCGAAATTTGTATACATTTTAGAATATTGTGAAATGTTTCTGTTTTCACACAGTATTAAACACAAGCTACATTATTAGCCTGTGGCCTTTGTGTACAGGCCAAAATTGTTTTGCATTGTACGTATTATTGTGTTTGATTTGAGCAAAAATATTTTCCAATATATTTATTTATTTTAAAGGTAATTTGTTCTTATCTTACCAATACCTTAGTCAAGATTCAACTTTCTTTCCTTTTCTTGTATTTTTTTTTTTTTTTTTACAGTGAATACCGCACAAGAATCTCAACTGCTCCCGTCTGGAGCCAGTGAGACTATGGCATCCCCAATTGGGGTATGTTGTGAGGCTTAACCTCTTGTTTGCCGGTAGGCCAGCAAAAAGCTCCACCAATTACGACGCGGCATCCGGCGGCAGAAATGACACTCGTGTCCAGCGATTCTGACACTGTCCTTTACAAATTCGTAGGGTCAAAGGGTCAAACTCGTAGATAAACATATTTTTCCCGCGCATGCGCAAGAACTGCGCACGCTCCCGCGCTCCGGTAAATGATTAATATAAATTATTTGGAGTGACTAGGCGCATTGCAGGTTTCGCTATGGTAAAGGGCGATAATAGAGCAAGCGATTCTGACCGTGTTCTTCATACACTTTCTTTATACATAACGGTCAAAATCGCGTGTAAAATCTCATGACACACCGGTGCACGAGCGGCAAACGAGGTGTTAAGGTAGTGGGGAGGGGAAGGAGGTGGGGAAGAGGAAGGTTGGGAAGTACCTGGCTATTCAGATCTGGTCACTAAACACGGCTAAAGCCATTTTCAAGCAACGTTTCAATTCTGAATGGTGGTCTTACACCAGGGCGATACTGATAGTATCTTCCACTCTGGAACATGCCGCTTTACTTATACGCATTTACTTAAATTTACAGATAATTTATGCATATTTCTAATTGTTTTCCTATGTATTATGTATTAAATTCTGGATTATATAAATGGCATTAACCTGTCAGGTTAAATTTTTAATTTAATTTTTTTTTAAATTAATGGCACAAAGTGCCATTTACAAACATGTTTTTATTAAATGTTTTTTTAACAGTCGTAGTACATTGAAGAAAGAAAAGTTTAATGTCTTTGATCTATTTATTCGCTTTACGGAATAACTCATATGAAATCGTTGAAATCGTCTCATTGAAATCGTTGTATCTCCCTTACTATCATGGTTAGAAATATGATATAAACGGTGTTAGAAAGAGAAAACACCACACTTCATGAAACCAAAGTTTCGGATGGCAATTTGAAAAAAAAAATTATGGAACTTTGGGAATTTTTTATTAATTAATTTTACATGGAACGACAAAAAAGTGAGATGACAACGTTTATAATATATCTGTGTAATAAAATATGTGTGGGTGTTTTTTTTTTGTAATCAGTAATTGTTAATTTTAGTTTTCGGGTGAGTTCAGAAATATTCCATTTATTTGGATTTTATTGTAAAGCACAAATATTTTTACCCTCTGACAAAATATGGTTGAGGCCTGAAGAGTTTACCGTAAAAATAAAATAAATGTTTGGATTATAATTATTGTGATATGTTTATTAATAGAATTTTTTATCTATTTCAGGCGATTTGGCCTCATAGAACCCAAAGAAACGGAGGTGCTCCGTGACCTGGAGATTGCGCTCCGCCTGACAGACGAGCCCCCGTGTGTAGAGGGTGTGACGGGGACGGTGACGGGGACGGGGCCGGGAGCAGGGGCAGGCGAGGAGGGATGCGGGGTGCTGGTGGACGGGGACGCGTCGCTGCGGCCCATCGTGGAGCAGCCCGGCGTCCGGCTGGCGGCCGCGGCCCCGGCGCCCGCCTAGTGGCCGGCCGCGCTGCTGGCCGCGCTGGCCCTGGCGCCCGGTCTGCTCGGCCTGCTCGGTGTCTGCTGCCTGCCTTATCACGACCTGTGACCCGGGACTGACTTTTGCATTCTGTGATCGGATAGTTTGCGCACCCGTGAGCTCTATCTGCCGGTTCACCCCGTTCCTCTCCGTCTGTCACGGCATGTGATCCCGTTTATCCCCGACCTTGGTAAAGCGTCACCGCCTACTTTGATCAACTGACCAGGTCCTAAAGAAGTGTTAACATTGGCTTGAGTATTGAGTATTTGATCAATTGCCAAGTGTTAGGTTAAACACCATTACCACGGGAAACAATGTGAGCAAGTTTGCTGAACTTTTGAGCGACAGAATTGTTGATCTCCTAATTTTTCAATTCAATTTGTAATTCACTACGTCGTAGTCCTTAGAAGGAGCTATTAGACTTACTTAGCATGCCACGAGCCTTGCCACATGTTGCCCTGCGGGTTGCCTGCACGATCATGCGGGCAGCGGACGGGGGACGGGGAACTGTCTGCCCTATTTAACGAGTACGTACCTGACGGGGATAAATAACATCACGTAATGTGTATGTCAATTGTCAATCATTATTGTTTTAATCTTTTGGAATGGTTTCTCTGCAAAGTGTGGCAAATGTAATTTGTACTGGAATAAGATGATTCTGAATTTGGGATGTTATTGATCTTGTGACCCTGTCAGTGTATGTGCATTGTGTTGCGCGTGAGTGTCATTTTTATTTGAACACATCTATTTGTAAACAATTATATTTTCTCAATAGATTTCATTAAATTATTTATACGCTGTAACAATGTGATACCACGTAGAAATGACACCGCCCGCAGTCGCACAGTCTATTATTTACTTTTAAAGAAATCTCGTTTTTGAAATGAGCTAGTGTGATATAATGATTTAATTGCTTAGAAGACCTTCCACGGTTACTAAACTTATCTAAATACTAAAGTTATATATTTTAATTAAATGTAATGTTTGCCTATGAAAAAGATTTAAAAAATTAAAAGAATGAAACGTTATGATAATGGTAAAAGTCTAAATCTATGTAAGTTGAATTTATATATGAATATATATGAACATATGTATGTTATATATAATTAGATGTAAATATGTAGTATTGAGAATATAATATGTATTGTACGATACGAGTAGACCATTTGGCCAGTGAGCTGGCTGCAATTAGTCGGCCGGAAGTGCTTAGTGCCTGAACATGCCGGTTGTGCGAGCGGTGCGTGTTGCGCCCCGCTCCCTCCGCGACATGACCTTACAACAAACAAACAACACTTGATTCATTCGCATGGCGGTGAAGCAACTAACAACAAACAACAAACCAACCACCTTGTTATCAATCAACCAATACCTTGCATTGAATCTACGTATGGGGGAATTATTAAATATACTTACTTATTCTTTTATCTAAAAGTGTATTATCAAAAAGTGACCTTTAGCAGATTGGTGTGTATAAAAGTATAATTATTCTTTGTGGGATTTTTAAGTAAGGTACTTTGTGGATTTGAATAATCGGAAGTAAAATAATCTATATTTGCAAACAATGCTAAGATATGTTGAGGGGAGTTGTATGTATAGTTGGCGTAGGATACTTGTCTGTTGATCTACTGTTATATAGAGGTTGACCTAGTACCTAGTTGCTTGTACTTACTATTATAGTGGCTCCTGTAGTGTAGTAGCTATGTATCAGCAACAGTATCACTATCACTACCGCTAGAGACTACTTTTGCTTTATCATTTCAATCTTTGAATAGACTAGGCGTACTAGTAATAATACACGACACCCTAGTGTTTGTTGTTTGAGCATGTGACTCACATTTCAATATGCTGAATGCAAGCAAACCTTTGCTGAAATTGTTTATTTTCTATACTAAACACTTTATTTTTCTAATTGAATGTTATAGAGATAACTTTACTCTTTCTTCCTGCATTGCAATCACTATGTGCACCGTATGTACACGCAATTGAAACCATTATTGATTCTACCGCGGTTACAGGATTGCAGCCTGCTAGATTGTGGATCGTCCTTATAATTTCTACTCTACCCTAGCATCTGCAAAGTTGAAATAATTCTTGTATTCCTGCCGGGTGGTTTATCTATTCTTTATTATGAGTGTATTTTGTCATCTGTGTTTATGATCTCCTTACTAACGTGATAATTCTCAAAAGAATATTGCAATCCGTCAATTATTGTACGATGATGAATCTGTAAATTTATTTGTAAATGTTATGCCATGAAACCATTTTCATGCTTCCAGAAAATTCATTTTGGTTTATTTTATAAATAATGAGAAAGGAAATAAACCCATCCCATAAGGTTCAATGAAGTTCTGACGTGACTTTAAGCTTCTTAGCATTAACATTTTTGGTTGTTCCTTATAGCTTTGAAATTGTTTAGTTTTGTAAATTGTAAAGATTGTATTAGTTGCATTGTGATCTGTCTTATATGATTATGTGCGAGTGCAGGTTTTGTAAATAATGTGGCAATTCTTTTATCAGTGCTGTGGCAACATTCAGGAAAATGTTCAAAGCTTATTTTTAATCTGTGGAGAAAGGACGTTTCATGTTGAGATGGATTTTTTCAGTGATAATTTATTTATTATTTAAACTGCAACAATGCAAAAACACTTTTCTTCTATGAGGTATGGTTAAAGTTATATTGGCAATAATAAGTTGTGTCTGTCATCTCGTGGCGTTTCCTTCCTTCTTTCTGTTCCTCAATCTGACATTTTGATGGTTTATTACAACTATTCATAAAATTGATGTCTTTTTTACCATTAACCAATCTAAATGTGTGTGCCTTTATTGTTAAATATCATACTTTGTTTGAGAAACCGTACTTTCTGATACTCTTTTTTTTAATTGCCAATTAAAGCTTTGTTTCCGTAAATATAATAATAAAATAGTAAAGATAATATGCACCATGCTTTTAGCTAAAACCCAAAGTTTTAAATGAACTTTTGAATTGTTTAGTTTTGAAGTGTCCATGTATCTATATTTTAGCCACAAAAATATGTTTTCGTTTTTCTTTGAACTTAATGTTTCGATATATTTATTCTTTTTCTATTGTTCTTGTGTTTCTATCTTAGACATGGTGAGGCTAAAATATCAAATAAAGAACATTTTTATTTACTGTTCCTGTTGAAATATTGTAAATAATATAGAACCAACATCCACCCCCCCCCCCCCCCCCCCCCTCCCGTTGTCAATAATCTCTGTAAATAATATAACCTAGAAAAATTTGTAGGAGTGGAATCTACAACCATCTTGAAATTGACTTGAGTGAAAAACTGCTTTTAGCATAGAATAAAGAACGCTAGAAAGCCTTCCATGTAGATTTTAATGAAAACCAATATCGCAACCGACTTAGTACTTTCTGGTTCTAGTCCTTATACCATGCGCTCTGTTATCTTACACGCCATCCTATTTAAATGTCATAATTCATGATGGTGAAAAACAGTTCAGAAGAGTTAATCTCTATCTTTTGTGGGATCGTTATCGAGATAACGGACATGATCTCCTGTCAGATTTATGTGAATTATTTGCTTTTTCTGTGTACAGCATACAATAAATTAATAAATAATAATGCATACTTTCAGGAATTCGTATTTAAAACAATCTAAACTAAAATATGTGACAGTAAATATCTAAATAGTGACACAAATCTGACAGGAGATCACGTTCCACAAAAGATAGAGAATAACTCTTCTGTATATGAAATGTATGAAAGTGTTGAATAGTCAGACTTTTGGATCACGAAACACCCACAGTGGCATTTCTTGTATTCTTCTTTATTCAATGACTTTTATGTAGGTAACATAATCAATTATATGAGCATTGAGTAGCTCAGCCCCACAATCCTAAAATGTTCTTGCCTCTGGTGCTAGCAAAATTGTTTTCATAACTTTCAATAGAGTTGTAAAAAAAATTAATGCTTGTTTGTTTCTTTATGTAATACCAAAACCCACAACATTTAAAAAAAATCGTCAATTAATTACAAATACATAACTCTTTTTAAAATTACGTTTGTTTCTATTCTACAAAAACAGGTCACTATGTACTTATTTATCTCGTATATATTTTTGATAGTATCAAATCGATTTCAGATTCATAATATGTAATAAAATCCTTAGAATTTTCATGAGTGAAAATAAAATCTTGCCATTTTCCTTGCGACTTTTACATGGATGAGAATTTTAGCTTGGCAAATAAATCAAAGTCGTTTCTCATTCATGAGTTTAGAGTTACAGAGATTATTGAGCGCTGAGGGATGAGAGAGAGTGAATGGGAGTGGTCCAGGAGGTATCGGAGGTACGAGGTGTGAATGGCACAACACACGCGTTGCCTCCAGTGAGCAGTGGGCGTTCCACTTATATTTGTTATTAAAAGTTTAAGCTGACTGCTCATGCTATGCAAGAAAATTTGTAGCCAATCTGTTCTGTAAAATAAATCTAAAATAAGATGTTATTAGGTGGTCTTGTTATTTATTTCTACTATCCCATTTACCCTCACATGGAAAGCAGTATACACGGTATCCGGAAACTAGTGGTACAAGCGGGAAACTGGCAAATCTACTTCTCGGGTTCGAACCCGGCATGTGCAAATAAATTTTATTTGATTAATTTGTGTTATTTCACAATTAATTCATTTAAAATAATATATAGTATATTTGCGGCATGTTCCAGAGTGGAAGATACTATCAGTATCGCCCTGGTGTAAGACCACCATTGAAACCACCAGAATTGAAACGTTGCTTGAAAATGGCTTTAGCCGTGTTTGGTGACCAGATCCGAATAGCCAGGTACTTCCCAACCTTCCTCTTCCCCACCTCCTTCCCCTCCCTACTACCTTCAGCCTCACAACATACCCCAATTGGGGATGCCATAGTGTCACTGGATCCAGACGGGAGAAGTTGAGATTCTTGTGCGGTATTCACTGTAAAAAAAAAAAAAAAACAGAATCCAAAAAAACTCAATTTTTCAAGCTGAGATTTTATTTTGTTTTTTTTTTGCTTTTTTCTGGGGATGTTATGAATATGAATTTTCGGATCTTGATACGGACATAGGAATAATATTATACCAGTTTTGGATACAGTTACGGATATGAAATTATTTCGGATTATCCGATAATTTCGTATATGGATATTAGAATTTTAAAATTATAAAAGTATAATACAAATAGCAAGATTTGACTATTATTTCTAGTCTATATTGTCATTTGTTTTTACAATTACATACCTAGTCAAATAAATAACTAGACTTAGGATGCATTTTGCCTTTTACCAAGCTATTACCAATTTATTTACACAACACTCTGAAACTAAGTAAGTAGGTACTTGTAAATAATTAGTTTTACTCGTAAATAATAAGTTTTAATGTTTGTACACCCACAATCACAAAATAAATCATAAACAATGCAAATTGCAAGAGACGCGGCTTGTGTGACAAGTGATGACTCGGCCAGGCGAAACAAACAAAAACCTGTCATTTAGACTCCGCCTTTATCCAAAGTTTTTATATCGGTTTCGGTTACGGTTATGGATATTTTTTTTATGATAGTTTCGGTTACGGTTACGAAGCTCCATAACATCCCTACTTTTTTCCCTGCATTTGAGGTTTTAAAGCATTTTGAAGTTTTCGGAAATTAAAGGGTTAAAAAACTTTTGCCGCCAGATCTACGCGACACATTTTAAAAGACAAACAGCTGATAGTCACCCTATGATGATAATTTTTTTTTCAAATTTGGCCAAAAATCCAACTTTGAACTCAGTTACTTGAAAACGAAAGCACAAATCAAAAAAAAGTCCAAATGCGAACTTCATTCATCAGTTTCTTGCTTGTACCACTAGTTTCCGGACACCATATTTATAAATAATGCAAATGAAAATGACCACCGAGTCTCGAGGTAGTGGATTCAAATCCCGGAATAACATAAATTAATGAATAAATTTAATTTATATTATATCAGATATTATTAAAATATTTGTGGTATATTCCAAATTGGCAGCAATTTCAGAATCTTCCTGGTGAAAGACCACCATCCAGAAATGTCACTTGAAATGGCTTTAGTCGTGTTTGCTGACCAGATCTGAATAGCCACTCCCTCAGTCTCACAATATGCCCCAATTGGGGATGCCGTAGTCACGCTGATTCCAGGACAGTCGGGAACAGTTGGGACTCTTGTGCGTTATAATTCATAAAGTGCTGATCATATCGACGGTCCTGAAGAACAATGACAGATTGGCTAAAAATTGAAAATCATTTTGTTCGCTTATTTTATTTTCCTTCTGATGATTTAAATATCTGTATTTTTGGAATTTTTAATGAAATGAATTGAAATGCAAAATATCTCAACAATACTATAGTTCTTGTTCTCAAAAACAATACAAATGCAAAAACACACTTCTAATGCAAAACTACGAAATCGCTCGTCTAACATTATTCTTCAGAACCGTCCATATGTAATTTGTTTTACTGCTGTTATCCCACTTCTTTTTTACGTTAACTTTTCACAGGAGGTCCTGAGTAAAATAATTTTCCTCGGGGCCTATGTCATCTTTGAAGATGATGTGTGGAGGGTCTTTTTGAGGAGAGGAAGAAGTCATAATTAAAACCTGACGCCATGGAAAACACTCATAATATGAAAAGAAATCACTATATTTGTTAAAAATAATAACAGGATTTGGAGAAAAGGATAGCATAAACAATGTTGTTAGTCACTTTCAGCCCTCAGCTCACTTCCAATCAAATTTGACATATCACAATTACTATTTTACTTTTATAACACACGGATGGCTCTACCAAACTGAAATTCTTTCATAGGTACACCATTTATGTTTTCAAGAAGAAGAAGAATGATACGAATGAACGGCCGTATCACTCATTTGATGGTGATTATTGCACTGAACCTTTTAATTTTTTGTAACTCCTTTCATGGGTAGGTATGGCTAATGCCAAGTTTTCGGGTAGGTAAAGAAGGAAGGGATAATCCCTAACATAAACCACCCTCCAATTTTGCATAGAAAAATTTTACGTAAATTAAGTAGAAAATAAATAAAACCGCAAAAGTACTTTGCTAGGAGCCATCCACACAGAAGATCCGAGGACATGCAAATTTGATAAAATAAAAAAAATACTGCTCTCATGACTAAAGAAACCTACATATTAGTAGTGTCCGACCGAAACAGGATTTTCTACCGAAAACGAATCTTCAGTGTCTGTCTCAGTTTCGGACGAAACCGAAACCGAAACTTTTTTAGACATGCTAAAAATCTATCGTTTCCTGAAATTTGGCCTATTTTTTACACTTATACAGACAGTTAACACGTGTTAAATGAAATAAAAAAAAAACGATATTTGAAGTATGTGAAAAAATATGTTTATATTTTTTTATATTACTGATATAAAAGAAACGAAAATTATAAAAAAATATCAAAACATGTTAACTACATCTTGGAACAAAAAATTGTCAATAATCAACACTTACAAGAGGAAGGACCTCATTAATTCATTATTTTAATTTTAATTGCGCTTACAATCACAAAGTTCTTATTACATGACGTGTTAAATGAAATAAACAAAAAAACAATAATTGAAGTACTTATGTGAAAAAATAATTATTTATTTTTTTGATATTACAGCTTTAAAACAAACTATAATATGCCGTCATATAATATGTGACACACGAACCACGAACTCGCCCGAAGTCAGCCGAATGACGCGCGATAATTCATGAACGCAGAGTTTCGGTGCGGCCGAAACTGATGCCGAAACTAGATTTTTTTGCCGAAACCGAACCTTTGGTCGGTCACTACATATTAGTTTGTAACCTCCTTATTTTGAGGAATATCTAAAACTAGGTAGTGCTTGTTCAGAAGGGGCGAATTCGGCGAATCGTTACATGCGTAAGCATACGCATGTAGGCGAGGTACTAGGCGCCAATACATTTCGTCCAGAAGCATCTTGCCTGTTTAAAATACGCGCGTAGTACCAATAGCAATGGAGCGGACGTGTTCCACACTCCTTGGACACAAACGTTCGCGCATATACGCATGTAACGATTCGCTACTTCTGAACAGGGTCTTAAAATACGTTTTCCTTATTTGAAAATTGACTCAAACAGAAGGCGTAAAACAAAAAGTACTTAATACTACATAGCTATTTGAAATATCAATATACTGAAGTAGAAAACTTAATTTGTAACAAAATTTAAAGTAAGGAAACAACATTTAGAGAATTTCTCATGAAAGTAAATGATATATTCCTTCTCGAGGTAAGTTGCTATGAAAAACAATTATAAACTAAAGCCTTTTATGGATCAACTGGAAAGGGACACACTTTTACTATGTATCTGAACTGAAGTCGTCTTTAGTTCACTGATACTACCGTAACCACCCCATCTCTTCCAGACCTTACGATGATTATGCATCACAACTACTACTTTAAAGCCAGCAATCTTGGATCCTTCAATATTTCCCCTTTGAAAATTTCTTAGGGAGTGAACCATTTCTCTCTTTGTTTCAAAGCACTCAGCACTCCAACACCATAAAATTATCTGAAGTAAGAGCATCCACTTGGGATCATTTGAGAAACTACACAGAGAACGGCTTCTATTTTGGATAGGAGAGAAGAAAATTCCTCGACAGCATCTCTTACTACTCTTTTTATGTGGTACTTTACGGAGCGAATTCCTGCTTCCCACAGGCCGGAAAAATGAGGACTTGATGGCGGATTTAAATGAAACTGTATTCCTCCCTAAGTCATATCCATAAATTCCTCATTTCTCAAACAATTCATTTCATAAACTTGAACAATATCTCGAAATTTTAATAAGTATTAGAAAGAAGGTATAAACTCTCTGCAATAAATTGCCATTCTGATTGGACATGAAGTGGAACTGTAGAACTGTACTACCTATCACAATTAAGTTGACAGAATTTAATCAGATGTAGACAGTAATTAACCAATATTTTGAACTTGTTAAGTGTGCAAAATTCATCAAGAAGAATCATAATCATGGACAACCGCACTCAAGTAGATATCATATATACAGACTTTGCCAAAGCATTTGATAAAATTAATCAAAAACTATTACTCAGAAAACTTTGGTCATTAGGTATACGTGGTAATCTATTTCATTGGGTTACATCTTATGTACTCAAGAGATCACAGGCAGTAGCAATAAAGGGCTTCGAATCAGATTTCAGTGAAATTTCCTCTGGGATCCAACAGGGTTCTCATCTTGGACCATTATTTTTCATTTTATATATCAATGATTTGGTCAATGTTGTTAAATACTCTGAAATAGAATTATTTGCTGATGATGCCAAGCTATATAAGCCAATAAAAAGTCTAAACGATTGCGTCAATTTACAACATGATTTAAACAATATATTTACCTATTGCCAACAAAATCAACTATTTCTAAATGTCTCAAAATGTCATCACATTACATTTTCAAGAAATAAAAATAAAACATTATTTAATTATTCGATAAATAACAACAACATTGCAACAGTCTCAGATATTCGTGATTTTGGAATAACCCTTGATAGTAAACTACAATATAACCTTAATATACAACAAATCACAAATAAAGCTGCTAAAATGTTAGGTTTTATCATAAGAAACACAAAACTTTTTAATAGTATCAACGTCATTAAGCAACTCTACTTTGCCTATGTACGAAGCCATTTGGAGTTTGCGTCAGTTGTTTGGTCTCCATTTTATAAAATCCATACAAACAAAATTGAAGCAATTCAAAACAAATTCCTCAAATATCTTTGTTACAAGTCATATGTAAGATTTAATAATTATGCAGAGGCAGCTTCATACTTTAAAATTGATTCATTGAGTGTACGAAGGCATCATAAGTGCAATATTCCTGTATAAATTAGTTAACAATGCCCAGAGTTGCTAAATAAAATTCAATTTAATGTACCTGCGCGTACAACACGCTCTTCTGTCCTATTCAGGGTTGATCAATGCAAGACAAACTGTAAGCAAAATTCTTGTCTGAACAGACTATGCAATAGTTACAATAGCATATTATCCAAGGTGGACATTTTCAATTCTGAACTTTCCAAATATAAGGGGTACATAAAAGAGTATTTCTCTGATGTTTCATGAATATGTTGTGTCTATGTTTCTAACGTTTATACTTTAATTCTGTTATGATTTTATTTATATGTACAACCTGGCTTCTTATGGTTACCAATGGATTGATATTTTTATGTAAATTTTAGTTTTATATACTTAATATTTTGTTTTATAAAATTTTTGATCTCATACTCCTTTATTATAAATTTTATTATTTAAAATTTGTTATTATGCTGTTTAATCAGAGGTAAAGTCACATGGAGGAAATCCATAATTGGTTTTATTTTGGCTACACAAACATGTACAAACTGGAAAAATGTAAACTGTTGATTTCCCGAAAATAAATAAATAAATAATTCTTCTTTATGGTCTGGAAAAAAGGGATGAGGGTAGTTTATCGAAATCTCATGTAGAGTGTTTATTACCCTGTTTTGAAAGTTAAGTGTGTGAAATTTCATCAATTACGTAATAAACGTGTAGATTTGTTTAAAAAACAAAGCTACACCGCCAAAGACATTCTTTATTATAAAATAGATAGGTACTAAAAAATTACTTAAATTTAAGTATTTGTTTTTTAAATTAACTCCTAAGGGGCCACAGGGCCTATGTCATCTTAGGGGGTGCTGTGTGGAGGGTCTTTTTGGAAGGAAATGATAGGAAGTTCTGGGAAGGAAAAAGGTATGAGGGGTGGGTATCTGGGGGTCAGTGACTCCGGGAGTGACGGACGTATCGGGATGGGTCGAGAGAGTCCGGCTGGAAAGGTCAAAAGGCCTCTCTCAACCAGTCTCTCTTGATCGTCGCCAAGACCTGGACAAACCTCACCCCATGAACCCGGGTACCTCTGTTAAGTCACCAAACGTAGCGAACGTGGGGTGACCTAAGACAGAGGTGTTGGTTATGCAATAAACGATTCCCGGGGCCGAGGCGGTGGTACCCACCCGTTTCCCAAAGTTATTATTTATTACTTAATTGATTTTGAACAGTTCGTAAATAGTTGTGGATTTTCTATGATTTTTTTATTCCAATATCTCTAAAAAGTCCCCTAAAGTACTATTATATCAAAAAATACCTCACATATTATTACAGTATTATTCGTATCAATCAAAAAATCTTCCAAAAGAAGAATTTAAAAAAAACATCATACAATGTAGGTACCTACTTTCCGTATTTGGACCTACCACTGAGAGCTCCTGTTCAACTCCTCTTTCCATCTCTTTCTTTAACATGCGTATTTCCAAGACGGAGTGAGAGGTACACAACGTCCCATTTGGCTTAAGTCGCCAATTGAGGTCAAAATTAAGGACCCCTTCTGCTGCATTGTGGGTTTTGGCTTGGGCTGTGATAGCGAAGTCATCTGCGTAAGCAAATTTTCTGCCTTCAGTATGAGGAAGATCTCAAAATTCTCAAGTATAAGATGTTAAAGATCGATGGGGCCAGCATTGAGCCTTGGACAAGGCTATTATTCAGGGGTATTTTTTTGCTTTTTAGTCAGCCTAGAAAAACCCTGAAAGTACGGCCAGTTAGCAGTTGCTCAATAAGTCGTATTGTGTTGCCATCCTCTATGGTGTCGTAGAGCTTGACAAGGAGGTCTTTGGGCCACACCGTGTCGTAAGCCGCAGAGAGATCAATGAATGCTGCCGCAGTCTTAGGCCGTTCCTGGAAATCAGATTCGGTGTGTGTTGTCAGAGCTAGTAGTTGACGCGTTGCATGTGCAGTAATCGTCATTTCCGGTTCATCAGAAATCCGAATCACAGCGGGGCTATAGAAGTTTCACTTAAAAAACAAAAGAACCTGTAGATATTCCAATATTTGAATTACCTGGAGCAACAGCCGACCAGTAGGTAGGTGGCTGAGTACCTACCGACATGAGCCCACATACTTACGAAAGTGTTGCCATCCCAATACACCATATTAATTTTTGAGCCCAACCTCCCCCCCCCCCCGCCCCCCTCTCGAGAGAAAAAAATACTGCCCCTGATTGTGGCTATTGCTCCCGAACGAGCGATTAATCGATAAATCGTTCGATTCTTTTGATGTATCGATAAAAATATGTCGATTATGTAAATGTATCGATCATTCCATCACTACCAACCATTGCCCAACACTAATCTGTTATCTATGGGATTAGTCTAGTATATTTTGGTATATTTATGTCTATGGGTAAAAGTAAAAAGTGACAGATGACAGCAGTATCGTGGTTTTATTATTGTTTCCAAAATATATAACCTGAATATATAAGAATTCTCATTTTAAAATTGTAACTAATGTGAGACAATGTTTTCAAGAAAAATTCCTGGCACCAAAGCATCCCAACAAAATTCTCAATTGCTCATTTCCTCTGGAGTACCGTCTTTGGATCATGTTGTTGGTAAGTTTGTTGAAAACTCTGTTTAGAATTCTCAATTGCTCATTTCCTCTAGCATACCTTTCTAATCGCAGGGTTTGAAGTCAGCTTGGAAAAGGTTCGGTTTATGGGCGAAATTCCTAAAAAATAAAACTAGTTATATTTATACTAACTTTGGGCCGGGGAATCCGAATCTGAAAGAATTAGGTTGGGGCAAGCAAATATAAACTGAATAACACGACTGCAAAATTTTAAATTCATACACAGCTTACAGGCCATTTTGACGCTATCAACAATGTCATAGAAAAAAACGGTAAATATCGGTTCGGACTGGCCACGCTTATTACGAATAATTTTTAGAAAAATACTTTAGATTCGCCTTAATTACTATAAAAGGAAACTTTTTGGCTTTGGGGCGGCGGAAAATAATGCATTTTAATTTTCAATTGCATAAAACCAAAATTCGCTTCGCGACTGACACAGCGAAAATCCGCGGCCGTACATGTCACTGTGATGTTGGTATCCTTGATAAATTAACAAGAGCTAATACGACTGTAGCTGACTTCGTGGGATAAGGCGCGTAATTATGAAATTTGTCTAGCGGGCTTGTTTGTGTAACATGGTTTGTGATTCAAAAGAAAGTGCCCCTTTATAACGCCTACTCGCGTCAAGGCAAGAAAAACATCCCAGTTTTCAAGTGGCTTAGCGGCTACGCTAGGTTTGTGTAACATGGTTTGTGATTCGCGGTATTTCATGTAGGTATCCCACGAAGTCAGCTACAGTCCATAACAGTGACAGCTACGGCCGCGGATTTTCGCTGCGTCGGTTCGCGAAGTGAATTTTGGTTTTATGGAATTGAAAATTAAAATGCATTATTTTCCGCCGCCCCAAAGCCAAAAAGTTTCCTTTTATAGTAATTAAGGCGAATCTAAAGTTTTTTTCTAAAAATTATTCGTAATAAGCGTGGCCAGTCCGAACCGATAATTACCAAAAAAACAAAGATATTTTATGTTCAACCACAGAAAATTAAGTGTTGCCATAAGCAATAATATCAATAACGTAAAACTTTCAGACACGATACTTCCTTACTTGCGTCAAGGCAAGAAAACATCCCAGTTTTCAAGTAGTTTAGCGGCTACGCTAGGTTTGTGTAACATGGTTTGTGATAGAAAAGAAAGTGCCCCCTTCGTAGCGCCTACTCGCGTCAAGGCAAGAAAACATCCCAGTTTTCAAGTAGTTTAGCGGCTACGCTAGGTTTGTGTAACATGGTTTGTGATAGAAAAGAAAGTGCCCCCTTCGTAGCGCCTACTCGCGTCAAGGCAAGAAAACATCCCAGTTTTCAAGTAGTTTAGCGGCTACGCTAGGTTTGTGTAACATGGTTTGTGATAGAAAAGAAAGTGCCCCCTTCGTAGCGCCTACTCGCGTCAAGGCAAGAAAACATCCCAGTTTTCAAGTAGTTTAGCGGCTACGCTAGGTTTGTGTAACATGGTTTGTGATAGAAAAGAAAGTGCCCCCTTCGTAGCGCCTACTCGCGTCAAGGCAAGAAAACATCCCAGTTTTCAAGTAGTTTAGCGGCTACGCTAGGTTTGTGTAACATGGTTTGTGATACAAAAGAAAGTGCCCGCTTCGTAGCGCTACGCTAGGTTTGTGTAACATGGTTTGTGATACAAAAGAAAGTGCCCGCTTCGTAGCGCCTACTCGCGTCAAGGCAACAAACATCCCAGTTTGCAAGTAGTTTAACGGCTACGCTAGGTTTGTGTAACATGGTTTGTGATACAAAAGTGAATAAAATTTATAAAAAATAATTACTGAAATTATAAACATGTTTTTTTACCTTATTGATATTATTGCTTAATGGCAACACTTAATTTTATGTGGTAATATGTTATCTTTAGTTTTTTCTATGATCTTTATTCTCAGAAAAAAATGGCCTGTTATTCCTGTTATATTGTATGTAAATTCAAAATTGTACAGTCGTTTAACTCAGTTAATATTGCAGAGTGTAACCTAATTCTTTCAGATTCGGATTTCCCAGCCCAAAGTTAGTATAAAGATAATTAAATTTCTTCTTTCGGAGTATCGCCCATAAAAAGATGTGTCATTAATTTATTGGAGATTGTTTGTGTATCGAAAATTTTTAAGTCGTGTTATTCAGTTTATATTTGCTTGCCCCAATCTAATTCTTTCAGATTCGGATTCCCCGGCCCAAAGTTAGTATAAAAATAACTAGTTTTATTTTTTAGGAATTTCGCCCATAAACCGAACTTTACCCGTCAGCTTAGCTACAAAAATAATAATTGGTAAAATTTCTGTTCTCCGTTTAATTCTCAATACACACTAATTCTTGAAATAAAATTAAGTGTTCCATAAGCCGCCTCACTTTTAGGCACAGATTGTGGAAATTACACTTCATTTCAACAATTACTATAAGAAACAACTATTTACCCCGCAACAAGGTTATTAGGTTCTTAGTTTGGGTAAACTAAATAATTCGTGCATCTTTAGATTGAAACAAAACTTTGCAAATGTCAAATCCACACAATAAAAATTAAAATGGCGGCAAAGGACACATTATTTTATGAAGGAAATTATGAAATTTTAATAAAAGTTGGGTAAATTTTTGAGATCGCTGGCAATAGTTAATGCGCACTTTTTTTTGAAAAAATCTTTTGATTAACCTTAATTACATTAAAAGACAACTTATTTGCATCGGGGGAAGTGGAAAATATTTCATTCTAAATTTCGATTACGTAAAATTAAAATTAGCTTTCATTCTGTGAAACGAGACCGTCCATTTTCAAACATTATTTTCAAATGTCATTTTGTTATGTTGGTATTCTTGTTACTGTACGAAAAGATGCTAGAGCAAAGCGTAGCAGACTTCATGGGAATTCTAGGTTTGTGTAACATGGTTTGTGATCCAAAAGAAAGTGCCCCTTTATAACGCCTACTCGCGTCAAGGCAAGAAAAACATCCCAGTTTTCAAGTAGTTTAGCGGCTATGCTAGGTTTGTGTAACATGGTTTGTGATTCAAAAAAAAGTGCCCCGTACCTTCAAAATCTTCTAGCCGTTCGTTATACATTCAAGTGTATCAGGAATACCAACATACCAAAGTGACAGCGAATGAGCTAATAGCTAATGGCGTACAATCTCACAAGACGAAAGCTAATTTTAATTTTACGTAATCGAAATTTAGAATGAAATATTTTCCACTTCCCCCAATTCAAATAGTTGCCTTTTAATGTAATTAAGGTGAATCAAAAGGTTTTCTCAAAAAAAGTGCATATTAACCGTTGCCAGCGATCTCCAAAAATTACCTATATTTTTTTAAATGTATGAAGATCCGAACCTTATGTATGTTTTTTAAATGTATGAAGATACGAACCTTTCTACAGTCTAACATTTCACTTAGTTCACTATCGTGCACCAAACAAACTCTTCCGTTTCTGAAATATCGTTTTTAGTGAAATATCTTCTGTAAATTCTTAAAAATATTTTTTCACTGTAAGTGAAAAAATACAGTAGATCCCGGATATAACGACCCTCCAGGGGGCCGGCGATACTTTGTCGTACTAACCGGACGACGCACAAAACGGCTGGATAATTTAAGTTTGTTTTAACAAGAGACACGCCGAACTCCTTCGCGAGGGTTACATTTGATTCACCGGTTTCTAAACGGTGTAATATAGCATTTTTTGCTTCAATTGAAAAACACTTTTGCTTCACGGAACTAATTGTGTCAAGCTTTTAACCTAGTCACAACAGGTGATAAACACTGTGTGTGATTTACGCGTGCTAATAAGTATAGGTGTTAGCGCGTGGGGAGTATCCGGGCACGGGGAGTAGGCGAGGTGCGGGGAAGCAAGGTAGATTTTGTAAACAAAAGATTGCCGCGCCATTCTAACTTTCTTCTTAAAATGGAGTTGTACTAAACGGATACCTAACTTGAGTTTACATTGTCGTCGCTAAAAACGGTAATCCGTTATAAGCGAAGTCGCTACATCCAAATTCTACTATAATATGTTTTTATTTTTTCAGGCGGTGGATTCCCCATTGGAAGCATCTTTCTACTTGGTAATTTTAATCTTAGATATTCAATAGAGAATTTTTTTTTTCATGCAGTTGAAAACTATTGTGTTGTCAAAATTTTCTCCTCAGAAATCATTCAAACCCTTTATAAACTTTGCTAAGTATATATTATAATGTTTTCCAATTAACCTTTCAGAAGAAGATGTGTATGCAAATTATTCCAAAGTTATGCTGAAATATTATTTAGCTGAAGGAGTAGTCAGCAACCATTCTATTTTACTGGCGTCTTTGGATACAAACCCTGAAAAAATAGTTGAGTATAATATATATTTTTTTTAATTTGTCAATTTGTCTATTTATCTAAATAAAATCATTTTTTTTAGATTTCAGAATTACCATCTCCAACAAGCTTAGAGTCAGATAGTTCTGAACAACCCCAGCGCCGGGGCGATGACGAGAATGACATTAAAATAGCTTGGAGATATAAAGACCTTTCCCCTGTGGATTCTATCCTAGGAACAAAGTTACAATTCGGCCACTTTTATGATTTGACTAAAGGAATGGATGCGTCTTTACTTCACAGCTGCTCCAAATCACTGTGGAAATATGATTTTAAACCAGTTTCTGATACTTGTAAGTCCTCCTCTTCACTTTATATTTTTAAACGACTTCAAAAAAGGAGAAGGTTCTCAATTTGACTGTTTTTTTTTTTTATGTTTGCTACCTTAGAACTTTCTTTTTTTATTTGAAAGCTGGTGCTTCTCGTGTGGTCCTATTTCAATTTGGTCCAGTTCTGACAATGGCATCCATGAGAAAACCATATAAGTCTTAAATTTGCATTAAGTATGTGCGCAACAAATGTACAAATAACTCAATATCACGCCAACCGATTTGGTGATTCTTTTTTTATTGGAAAGGATGTACTTTAAGGGTAGTTTGATGAGAGTTTGGTTAGGTTCTGATTATGGGATCCATGACAAAGTAACGGAACTCTTCAATTCTTAGGAGCAAATTAACGATACTCGGCCGAATCTTTTATAGGCTATCCATATCTTAGAGTCACCTACCGTAACATTGTTATGGTCAAGTAATGTCTGTCTCATATGAGCAGCACGTTTAGTAGGTCTACCCACATTCAGAAAAATTAGTTAATGTACTTCAGATGCACTAAAAATCAAAAAATAAACAAAAAATTTAACAACAACAAAAAAACCGACTTAAAAAAAAAAACTATTCCAAAACAAAATAATATGCACTAAAAAGTAAAAAAAATAATTGTGTATTCGTCTACAACTTAATAATCAACTTACTTTTTCTACTCATCAATATGTAGGTACGATTGTTATTTTTGGAGTCGGTGTCAGCCAAGGTAACTACATGCATAGTTATAGGTGAGACATGCTTGTGTCGCACGCTCGACTTGACGCGTGCCCGGCATGTTCACTTGACAGCTCCCCTCCCGCCGCGGCTCCGCTCTCGCCTCGTCAAGTCGCGCGTGCGACACAAGCACATCTCACCTATAACTATCTATGTCCGTGGTCGTCAAACTGCGGCCCGCGGCGGGTATTATCAGCCGCTATTTTTTTTAAATATTTTTTTTCTTGTACAATTATATTTTGTGTTTATTATATGATTTCAAAACGCTGATTTTAATTGATTGATATTTGATTTTAAAACGCCCAGTCGGTTTTTGAACACATCCTAAGTCGATTTTGAACGCGCGGATAGTGTACGTCATATGTCATAACGCCTCCTTGTGAGTGTTTGAGACTTTCAGGAGGGGCAGTAGAAGATCCAGAAGAAAATTAGGGGGCGTTGAGATGGCAAAGTGAGGGCGTGGGCAGGTTAAAAAAATACGATATAAAAAAGACAAAAACACGCTAATCAGTTAATCACGTAATGATAAAGCAAAGTAAACTTTAATATTGGTTAATTTTTGTTATTATATGTATTGTAATAATTTTTATCACGGGTGCAAAAATTCAGTGCTTGTATTTCGGGATATGCATGAAAATTGAACTGAAAGATTCTACATTCAGATCTACATTAAATTGGATAATATGAATTTTTTATTTTAAGTACGTATATCTTTTTTTTTCATAATTTTTCTAAAAAAATTATGTAATAAAAAATAATTTAATTAAGTGTATTATTATTAAGAATTATTTCATGAATACAAGAATGAAGGAAATAGCAACCCTGTACTTAAAAGGCCCTTGACCAGAAAAGTGTGACGACCACTGATCTATGTAGTTACAAACCTACCTTGGCTGACACTGTAAGTTTTTTCCTGTAAATCGCTCTTGTAAGCGATTTATGGCCAAATTACCAATGTAAACGACACCAAAAGTCACTTAACGTAATTTATAGCAAGTTACAGAACTTATTCTTTCAAAAGTTCTTTGACAGGTCTAATCGCGCCCGCGCGAATTTCCAGCCTTCTTACAGCTTATAAAATCAGTTTGATAAGCTAAGAGACTTACCGCAAGAAATAGTTCCGAAATGCGCCGCGCACCGTTGCGAAATGTCAAAAATTAAAAGACAATTGTTTTCGTAGGATTTTTTTCCTACAAAACTAGTATTTATTTCCACTTATTTAAGTTTTCTGGAAAATGAGCATCCTTCTATTCAATTATCGGTCCAATCCTTTCCAATTTTATTGTTTTTGTTTTTAACATTTACGTATTTGAAATTTTGAATTCAAAGTCGGTTGCTGTCAGCAGGTGTCAGGTAGCTGTCATTCGGATAAAGTGAAATTAATTGCCGCCTTTGACGGTACAAAAGCGCGTGGAAAATTGTTTAATTAAAGCCAAAATCTATTTCAACACTTTATTTGGAACTTTTCGTCTTTATTGACAAAATCGCGTAAATTTGACAGTAGTAGGACATTGTTGACAGGAAGTCATCTTACCGCCAATAAATTTACAGATGTAAACGGTCGCATGAGCATTTACACAGGTCGAACTTCCGAACAACTTCCGTGATCATTAATTACCACAAATCGGATGCATATGTAAACGCTCCTGTGAGTGACCTGTCAAAATCTTATGTAATCCGTAAATTTTAATTACGAGTCTAACCCCAGCCGTAGAAGAATACGCAATTATTTTTTTACTTTTTAGTGCATATTATTATATTTTTTTTTTTTACATTAACTCCACACAGGAGGCCTTGAGGAAAATAATTTCCCTCAGGGCCTATGTCATCTGGGATGCTGTGTGGAGGGTCTTTTTGAGGAGAGGAAGGAATGAACATTGGTCTTGAAGAGACCTGTGTTGTAGGGAGGAGGAAACACAGAGGCCGGCAAATCATTCCACAGCCGAGCTGTTGAACATAAGAACGAGTCGAAGAAACGACCCGTTCTCATGTGACAAATGTCAACCGTGTACAAATGTTGGGCACGCGTTTGGCGTGTTTCCCGACTATGCACCGGTGCCGAAGGGATCAATGATGCTAGTTCCTCGGAGCATCTTCCATTGTAATACCGGTAGAACAAGGATAGCATTCCCACCCGACGCCTGTGCTCTAAAGATTGCAATCCGTCTGTTAAGATGGGAGAATCTATCAAACGGACCGCCCGTTTCTGCACAGAGTCGAGGGTATTTTTCAGGTATTTTGGAGCTCCAGACCAGAGGTGGCTGCCAAATTCAACCGTGGGGCGCACTTGCGATTTGTACAGGGTTAGCAGTTGTGCACTATTAAAGTATTTGCGGGCCCTATACAGTACGCCCAGTTTCTGGGAGGCTAACTTTACTCTGGCTTCGATGGAGCCCCCATACCTGAGCTGGTCACTTAGGGTTACACCAAGCATATCAATGGAGTGGAGTTTTGCTTTGGAATAGTTTTTTTTTTGAAGTCGGTTTTTTTTTTTGTTAAAAATTTTGTTTTATATATGTGGAGATGGTCTGCATAGCCAGCAATTTGTGATTACCACCTATAACGTCAACAAAATCAATATTACTATGTAAAATAACTTAAACAAATCAATGTTCTTCATTTTCAGGTAATGGGAATACAGCATACAACAATCTCCTAATCTTCATCAAGAATGAAATCCAAAAAGGAGGTTTCCATAAATCAAATACTGCCGCAAATAACAATGTTTTAAGAGTTGGCATTGAATCTCTGGGATCTCCCCTTTGGCAGGCTTTTGAGAAGCATGAAGCGGGACATGATTGTTTTGAAGAAGGAAAGGAACTTATTAATTTCTTGTCCTGCCTGCGAGCAATTTTAAGATCAGCTTGTGCCGTTGTGTTTTTGACAATTCCAACACATCTTTTTGAGGTAGTTATAAACATACTACAATTTTTTTTAAATATTTGTATCTATATACAGCTGGAAAAAATATTATTGAATAAATATGACTGCATATTTATTCAATAATAATATCTGAAGAAATGTGTATACCTACCAAAGATATTGAAATACAAGAGATATGCTATGATGGCCGCCCCACCGTCGGCAGACTACTGCCTAATGTGCATTGTTTGAATATGGAAAGAATTCGTTCATTTATTTGATTTTTTTTAAGGTGTGCAATAGTATTGGTTTTTTTTATTTTTTTTTTATTTAATGACAATATAAAAAAAGGTAAAGCAGTTTGTTCACAGTCCTCCTCACTAGGTATTCCTGTTCTGTATGTTGTTGTAAGGGTGCTGATCATGGTTAACAATATAGTTTGAATACGGAAATAATTCGTTAATTTAGTTGATTTTTTAAGGTGTGCAGTAGTATTGGTTAACAATATAGTTTGAATATGGAAAGAATTCGTTCATTTAGTTGGTTTTTTGAAGGTGTGCAGTAGTATTGGTTAACAACATCGGCATTGCCAGAGAATACAGTACCATCCAATAAAAACTGCGGATAGCACATCTCTTAAATTTCAATATCTTTGTACCTAACCCTACCAGGATAATAATATAAATGTCAAATTCTAAAATTCGTTTTTGCCTCTTTTGAAAAGTGGCCCCTGAGTGGAGAAATGGAGTTTGTATTGACGATACGTGAAGTGAGTAGTGTCATTTTAAAGCTTTGTTATATTAATTTTCTTTTTAAATAGCCCATAATCTAACCTAATCTATTTAACCATTTTTATTTTCATCACTTTTACTGTCTTTTCAAAGGAGGTGTTTAAGTTGCTTAGTGTTGAGTTGTTGAAATCCTTAATAATAATAATTGGATAATTTATAAAGCGCCGTTTTTGTGAAAAATCACCTCAAGGGCGCTGTACAATTTATTAGGAATGCTTAGGTTCTAACTAATTTTACTATTTACAAATGGATACAGAAACGTACTTACCTGGCAGGTCACTTCCGATAAAAACACTTTAATTAAAAAAGTTTATGCTTGGAGAAGATACGGCTTTGCACGCGGAGGACATTACAGTTAACACACTGGACATTGCATGATTTTACATTATTTGCTACTCTCATCACTGTTAGTGTTACATTTATGAATAGATTAGTGGCAAAAGTAGAGTTGGTATTTATTTTAAAATACTGGAGAATTTAAGACTATTGGAGATTAGCGGCAAAAGTATAGTTGATATTTATTTTAAAATACTGGAGAATTTAAGACTCTTTAGGGCTGGAGAATGTTCATGAAATGACCTTCACAAACGCTTACATTTTTTTTTTTTTTCCTACGTTTTTACAGGTTAGTTATTTACGGTGTCGCGGGCGTTGAATGTGAAGGTGAAAGATTTTGAGTTTATGGATACGACTGTCTGAAAAGGTAAGTTTTAAGTCTAGCTCTAAATTCCGCCGCGTCTGTGATCATTCTTAAGTCATGTGGCAGTCCATTCCAGGCTTTAGGTCCTGACACTCCGAAAGCGCGCTCACCGAACTTAGTATCTGGTGTGCGCTTTGGTTCCTTTAACCTTCCGATAGCTGATGACGCTGCTGACCTCAGGGTTGACTGTCGATAATTGGAATTTTCTGGAATACACAATTCCGATAAGTAAGCCGGAGCCATTCCGTTAAGGGACTTAAATACCATCCAGCAGAGCTTAAACTGGATCCTTTCAGGACATTTAAGCCAGTGAAGATTTTTGAGATGCTCTGAAATATGGGAATATTTAGATGCGCCGGTGATAAGTCTTGCCGCAGCGTTGAAAACGGATTGTAATTTGTTGATTTGGCATTTTGGAAGACTTGCATATATTCCATTGCAATAATCTAAGAGTGAAACCACATACGAATTGACTAGTAATTTAGTCGCCTCTGTTGGCAGGTTTCTCCTTACTGCTTTAATTTGCCTTAATTGAAAAAATCTCAGCGTCCAGATTGACACCCAGTAGTTTTATACAAGTCTTTGGAGTGATGTCGCTTCCTGAAATGGTTATTGGGGAGTTATCAATGTTATGCTGACATCTGCTTGTGGCGGTCCAAAGAAACTCAGTCTTTGACGGATTAAGTTTTAATCTATTTGAGGTCATCCAGCGGGTAATTGCTTCTAGACACTCAATTATGCGAGTTTTTAGACTGTCTACTTCCTCTGGTAAGCAGTAAAAGTAAACTTGTTGGTCATCAGCGTAGCAGTGAGATAGAAGGCCAAATGATTCGATTATTTTAGCGACATCATTTGTGAAGAGGATGAAAAGAAGTGGGCCCAGAACAGACCCCTGGGGTACTCCAGATGAAAGGGTTGCATATTTTGATTGGCTTTTCCCTACCTTTACGGCTTGTATACGGTTACCCAAGTA
This sequence comes from Limnephilus rhombicus, assembly GCA_929108145.2. Taxonomy (NCBI): domain Eukaryota; kingdom Metazoa; phylum Arthropoda; class Insecta; order Trichoptera; family Limnephilidae; genus Limnephilus; species Limnephilus rhombicus. The sequence goes on from OV815276.1 coordinate 58,747,889, forward strand.
CGATGTCAACCAGCTTTTAACGCCGCCATTTAAACCAAAGGATTCTTCTAATCGTTTAATAAGAAAATCATGGTCGATCGTGTCAAAAGCGGCACTCATGTCCAAGACTGAAAGGAGTGCCAGTTTTCCCGACTCGATAGCAAGAGTTATGTCTGACAAAACACGTAGTAATCCAGTTTCCGTTGAGTGAAACCTTCTATATGCAGATTGGTATTTAGTCAGCAATTCATTTGAGTTTAAGTGATATTATCTGTGAAGCAGTGATTTTCTCTAAGATTTTGGAAATTAATGGAAGATTTGAAACGGGTCGGTAGTTTGAGAGATCTTCACCGTCCAATTGTGGTTTTTTTATTAGTAGAGTTACAACAGCTGATTTAAGGAGTTTTGGGAAATCACCCATGCTAAGTGACCTTATTGAAAAGATGAACTAGAAAGGGAGATATTTCCTTGCAACACTTCTTCAGTAACCACGTTGGAATAGGATCGAGTGAACACTGCTTGTTCGGTGAAGTAAGTATTAACTTCCTTACTTCCTCGATGGTTGTAAGTTTGAAGGCAGAAAAGTTTCCGCTATTGCTTTTAGTAAAATATGGTGGTGGGGCGGAGGCTGTTAGATCACGTATTGACTTAATTTTCTGAAGAAAAAATTTGGGGAAGATTTCCGGAGCTATTTCGGTTGTATTTTGTGCACGTACATCGGCAACGACCGTCTTAATAGAGTTCCACAGACTTTGTGGATTTTGACGCTCTGAATCGATCCTACTTGTCAAATATTCAGATCTTTTCGAGCGAATTAATAATGCATACTCTTTTTGAGCCCGTATCCAATTGTCTCGTGAAGTAACGCCTGAGTGTCTGTAGGACCTCTCCAATTTACGCATTGATCTCTTCTGGCTCCGACATTCTTCGTCAAACCAGTCATCAGAATTTCGCAGTCGCCGAGTTTTTGTTGAAGTTGGAGCATATTTATTTTGAGTTGTTCCTGGCTGCAACCTGCAGGGTGAAAGATATCCAACCTCCAGTAAGGGAAGACACAAGAAGAACAGTATTCCTTTAACATTATCACAACCTTTGAAATGTTCACCATTGTTTCTCATTTTTGTATTTAGTCCAAATTGAAATAATTTTGAAAATTTTTGAAAAATAAACTTTTTTGCAGAATCCCAATACTGTTCTTCATATGAGACATCTAGTGGACTCCGCTGTAAGGTTAGATGCGTTTGCGGGAACTGATAAGGAATCTAACCCGGTTCTCCGGGACTACCACGGACTATTCTACATACCTAAACACTCCTCAATCAATTCACTGGTCCCGTACATACCGTCCACGCTGGATCTCGCCTTCAAACTGAGAAGGAAAAAGTTTTTAATTGAGAAGCTGCACCTTCCTCCAGGTCTGTTTATTTTATGAAATATGTTTTGTATTTCTTTTATAAATAGTAATAGCTCACCAGATATATCTCCGATGACCTCCGAGTGTGTGAAATCACCTCCCATCTCAGTGATGCTTGGAAATTTTCCAACTGTGATTGCAATCTTATAAATTATGGCTATGTATTAAAAAAGTATATGTTTTGATTATCAATAATTTTATCCTCAATAAAAGTACGAAGCAGTAAAAGTCATAGAAAATAAAAAAGATATGGTCCCCATTCAAACTCGGAATCTCTAGTCCAGCGGTCGGCAATTGGCGGCTCGTGAGCCAGATCTGACCCGCAAAGTCTCTGAATTGACGATTATTCTTTCCCACCATACTTCAGTCGCACACCATCAGTCACAATCATACAAGGTGGGGCAAAAGTAATCACCCTATTAGAAAACGCTATAACTTTGGCAAATGGCACCAAATGTCAATTCGGTTTTGACATTTGTGAAGTAAACAAACGCAAAATACAAATTGACAAGCCATGAATCGGTTTACTCCACAAGAACGCGGAATAATTTGTCCCATATTTTGCGCAACAATTCGTCGGTTGTGTTGGCGCAGCGTGAATTTCATCGCAGATTTCCTGGCCGTCCGACACCAACCGGACAAACACTGCGGCGTTTGGCCACTCGCCTTGAAGAGACTGGGACAACACAAGATGTTCCCAAGGCTGGCCGACCCCAGAGCAGCCGTTCTGCTGAGAATATTGCTGCTGTTGCCCAAGATGTCGAAGATGAGCCCGGAACATCGACCAGACGACGTGCCACGCAATTGGGCATTAGCCGGTGGCTAATAACTTACGCTCAAGTCATCCTGAATCTCAACGAAAAGGTGGACGATTTTTCATCGAAAATTGTCATGAACGATGAAGCTCATTTCCATAATAGCGGTTACGTGAATAAATAAAATAATCATTTCTGAGGCACCGAAAATCCGAGTATCACCCACGAAGAGTCATAACACCCGCTCAAAGTTACTGTGTGGTGTGCTGTTTACGCTGGAGGAGTCATTGGGCCATTTTTTTTAGAACGCCGCGGGCCAAACGACGACTGTGGACGGCGCGCGCTACAGAGCCATGATAACCAATTTTTTTCTTCCTCAATTGGATGAATTGGGACTGGAGAACATGTGGTTACAACAGGACGGTGCAACGGCGCACACTGCTCGAGCCACAACCGATATTCTGAAGGAAGCATTTCCGGGTCGCCTAATCTCTCGTTTTGGTGATTTGCACTGGCCGGCCAGATCACTGTATTTAATCGTTCCAGACTTCTTTTTATGGGTTTTTTTTAAGTCGCAGGTTTACGTCATCAAGCCTCAGACTCTTGAAGCCCTTAAGGAGAATATTCACCAAGAATTCGAGAACCTGTCGCCCGAAGTTCTGGCAAGAGTGATGGAAAATGCCATAAAACGGGCCCGTACGGTCATCAACTCTGGCGGCGGCGACTTGGCCGATATCATTTTCTAGATATGATGGAATAAATTCTAATGGATTAAATAAACAAATTTCACAACCAGAACCACAGTTTTTCATTAAATAAAAAAATTACAGCAAAAGAACATCGGATGATTACTTTTGCCCCATCTTGTATATTTTTTTTATCTAGTTCTTGTGAAGGAAACATAAATATAACTTTTTAAGAACCCGCAATACCCGAGTGGAATTCAATAAATAACTATGCTACTAACAGGTTGGTTGTGTTATTTCAAAACATGTAACAACCGCTGAAAAAGGCGCTTTTCCATATATGCTATCATACTTATATGTACAAATAATCTCAGAATGTTGAAAATCCACCCATACATCATTATAAATTGGAAAATGTGGCTTCTGCAATGATTTTTCAATTCAATTTATTTATTCTTTCAAAAACATTACAAAATTTATAATTTTAATGCGTTTTTAAAATATATTTGTAACAGTATTACATTAAACATAAATATAAATGGTAGGCAAAAAAAAACTATGTAAGCATTAATTGAGCTTGCCTTTTAAAAGCAGCTTCACTGACGCTAAATATGTCTTTATCCGAATTGATTCTGTTCAACAGCAAGATTGCTCTCCCGACTGGCATAACCATTGGCAAGTTAGTTCTGCAAGCCGGGAGATAAAACAGTCTATGCTGTCGATGACGGCGATAACCATCGGGAACATAGAAACTAATGCTCTGCATGATAGCCGAGCTTTCGAACCTTCCTCGAATCAGTCTGAAGAAATGTGTTACAATGAGCGCATCCCTTCTGACCCGTAGAAAAGCCGTTAGAGGACTAAACTAGTAAAGGATCGAACCAGCAATGAAATGAAACGTGGAACCGAGTGGAAACCAGTAACTACCACGTTACTGACCGTATTGTGGTATTTAAAAGCAAGTCATTTTCACAAGGTGTTTTTTTCCTGTTTTCTCTCATACTTTTTTTATGCAATGGGGGAGAGGGGAGCATTGAAGAAAATACACTTCAGATAAGGTTGGGAACCTTTGCGCTAAATGCTGCTAGCTTCTAGGCAAGACACAAGACACAAATTATTTAGTCATAAGGCCCGCCACCAAAACTTATTGCCCACCGCTGCTCTAGTCTATCCGGAAGTGACGTCTCTTCCAATTGAGTTACCGAGACCTAGTTGAATTCTATTATTTTTATCAATCTCGTACTACCCTTGAAAATCATTAATATTATTTTTGAATTATTTCCCATGTTCATATTGACTTCCATCTTTGTATGAGAGTGCAAAGTTCTTCTCAAACATGATTGCACCCATAAATGGTGTCTTGAATAAATCTATTCATTTTTAATTTCAATAATTAATATTACAATGAAGTCCAATAAGTTAATCACATTTTAATAATTTATAAACTTTACATACATCTCACTTGTCAGAGTTTTATTATGTAAATGTTGTATTGGTCATTGCTTGGATGAGGCAATGTTTTTCTGTACATTTAAAAAAATTACATTGATAAGACAAATAAATTATTCATAGTTTTCTTACACCTTTACAGAACTACAAAACTCAAGTGAGAGGGAACAAGATGACGTGGGATCAAGCTGTGGAGGATCTGGAAACAGTAAAATAGACTTCTAAAAAAATGGTGCACTAATATTCATGAATAAAAATGTTATTGTAATAAAGATATTTTTCGTATGGTTTATTGCAAACAATGATTTTTATTTAAAAGATATCTAAAAACATAGACAAATTACATAGCATGACAGAAGCAGTGGTGTAGTCCAGTCCTTGAAAGGACCCGCTTTGTTACGCTCAAATGCCCACAAAACTTTTATACAAAATGTCCACCTGTCACAAATTTTATCCCCTTAATTTTATTGGAATAATAGGGAATTTTATAAAATATCTAAAGACCGGACAGTTTATTGTGGCACCACTGGCCAAAAAAAGTAGTGGATACAAATTTTTTAATACAAAGCTAAACAAACAAAAAATAAAGTGTTTAGTGACCCTACCTTAACTAAATAACCATTATATTTGATTGCCTATTGACTTCACCAATAGTTGACATCTTTACCTCAAACACAATAGAATTGACCTACAACTGCATTCCACCCAGACCAACTAATTGCTTTATTTTTTTCAACAATGCAAATTATACCTACCACGTTACCTGTAACTTACTGAATTTGGCCTGTATTTAGATCTGTTTTAGGCTAAAGTATTTGTGCACTCTGATGTGTGTAATATATTCAGCAGCTTCAACTGTAATTAGTCACCCTTCATGTCCGACAGAGCGTGTCTCCCCTAGCCTATGGTCTTGCTGGCCAAAAACACAAACCACTCTGCCTGTATCACTCCAACAGACCAGTACTTACTTTACCAGCCCATTCAAACTTTACTGTTGCCATTCTTAATTCAAAATAAATAGAACACCGGTCGTTTGGCTTGGAATAATATAGTTGCATACAGTTTTTAACAATACAATTTGTGCCTACGAACATAATTAGTTCCCATTCCTGGTCCCCACACATAATATAGTAGCAGTTCTATTTGCTAGTGAACACTTCCTTCCTATTGTGTTTTAAAATTCACTTCCACGTTCATAACAATGAGGGAGTGCTGCGTAGTGTTTGTGATTTACGGAATTTCTTTGTTGATTTCATTTTGATTGAATAACTTTAAAAGTGTTTTTGTGTTTTGTGAATTATATCTTGTGTTTGGATTATCTTTTCGAGGAAGTGTTTTTGTTGTAAATAAACATGAGGTGCCATAAACTCTTCAGTTCTAAAGTATTACTAGGATGTTTCAATTTTTTATTTTTGGTGAGTACAATATTTCACGTATATTATTTTAATAGTAAGCTTTAATTAAATAAATTCCCTGTCAATTTTGTAACTTAATTTATTTTAATTACATTATGTTGTTCTCTAACAATATATTCATGATGACGGATTTCCTGGCGGAATCGAATAAAATAATGTAAAATAAGGACATAATTTAATAGGCGAAAATAGCCCATACGGTTATGAAAATTTATGGAGAAATGATAGGTGGGATGCATTAAATAAATATAAATACTATATTTATAAAATTATTCCAGAAATGTTCTGTTCTGTTTTTTTTTTTGTGTAGTTTCATATTTGTAAAAAAAAAATAGACGGTGTCAATAATGACTGACAAGTTTTCTATTTTTATTTGTGTCCATAACTAAAAAGCAAAGGGCATCTCTAGATTCATCTTGTAGATATGTTAACATTTCATTCTTATAATTACGTGCTTTTGTATTATTTAAGCTTGCGGTTGTGTTGTTCACAAAAGTTTTTTTTTAAATTCATAATGAAAAAATATTGGTGCATTGCACGATATAAGGTACACTAGATATATAAAGGTAAAAATGGCATAGGGGGTGTTCAAGTATTACGTAACGCAATTTTTGAAAATTTTTGACCCCCCCTCCCCCCCATGTAACGTTTTTCTGTACCACCCCCCCCCCCCCCCCCCCGTATTAATAAATAAAACAAGAGATTTCGAGAACGAAAAGGATTGCCAATTTGGAAGATTTTAATTCCTAGTTTTTTTTATCAAAATAAAGAAAAACATGTTACGTAACGCATTGTTCGACCCCCCCCCCCCTCGTAACGTTTCACAAGACCCCCCCCCCTCCAAGTGCGTTACATAATACTTGAACGGCCCCATAACTGAATAAAATATACAAGAAAATAAATCAAGCCGTAATAAATACAAAGGTTTTTTTACTACAATAGGATCTATTTTCAATTTTCATGATGTAATTGTGCCATAATTTCATCCAATTTCAGAAAAATGCACGTGTGCGCGTGAGTGCCACCGTAAGCTGATAGAACACATTGTCATCAACAACTAGTATATCTGCCGAGTTTCAGCTCGATCGGATGTCGGGAAGTGGGTTAATTTCAGCTTCCAAGATTTGCATTCATTCATGAAAACAAAATCGAAATTCAAATAGATGTATTTAAAAAAACTCTTTATATTAATGGAATTATTTTACGAAGACATGGCACGATCAAGTGAACCAGATACTTGAGTCGGGCCATGTCAAGAGTCAGCATAATAGAAGAGTATGTATGAATGTGAATGATGCAAAGAGTGTGTGCAAAGACTGAGTTGTTTGGCAGTCCGTTTTCTGTGTGATGGTTTTTTTTATATATTTTTTTGTATGAAAACCGCACAAGAATCCCCACTTGCTCCCGTCTGGGGCCTGTGAGACTATGGCAACCCCAACTGCGGTATGTTGTGAGGCTGAAGGTAGTGGGAAGGGGAAGGAGATGGGGGAAAAGGAAGATGTGGAAGTACCTGGCTATTCAGATCTGGTCACCAAACATGGTTTAAGCCTTTTCAAGCAACGTTTCAATTCTGAATGGTGGTCTTACACCAGGGCGATATTGAGAGTATCATCCACTCTGGAACTATACTATATATTATTTTTATTTAATTAATTGCAAAATACCACAAATTAATCAAATAAAATTTATTTGCGTACACCGGGTGCGAACCCTTCGGATTGTGAGTCGATAGTCTTACCTCGGGACCACGGAAGTCGTTATAGGTTAGTTAGTTAGGAATATTAATGAAAACTCCAATAAAACAACCAAATTGGTAATTTAATCATTATAGTTTGTCACTTTCAGGGTAATAACTAATAATGAATATATTTTTTGTAAATTATCACAACATGTTTGTGAAAATATTTGTATTTATTTGATTATGATAAATACATAAATATCTAATTAAGAACAGCATGTATGAAAAGAACTCGTAATGCATTCATAACACCCAGCTGGGTGCAATTTAATTAGTTGTCTGCAATTTGATGAGTTTGGCAAACAACACCAAGATTTTTACTGTAACCATTTTGGAATTTCACAGTTTTAAGAAGTTATTTTATTTTATTCGACAACTTAAAAATTATCACCCTAATGTTCTTATTTTCAAATGGCTTTGAGCACTGTAGAGATAATCAGATAGAAGTGTAATCCATACTGATTTGAAAGGAAACTGAGGTCACCAATTTACAAAAAACCTTTTTTTAATTTAATATAATAAAAAATATAATTTTTATAAAACATGAAATAAAGTTTTTCTAAAATACATTAAATAATACGTTTTACACCCTTTTTAAGAGCAAGGCTCGAGTTAAAAAGGCAGATAAACGCATGTTAACACAATATTTAGCAAAGGAAAAATAACATTTTTTTATATATAAAACAAAAAATAGATAATTAACAGTAAATAAGAAAAAAATATATAAATTTTGACTCCTAGGCCCTAGATATGCCAATGAAATTGATTATGTTCGAGAAAGAATTTCAATGTTTGGTCCATTTCACCTGAAGTAAGATAAAATTGACTTTACTTTGGGCACACATACACGCACACAAAACACTGTAAGAAACTCTATCATTCTTCATAACAATTAATAATTTTCATGCACGTGGTAAATTTAAAAATAACACTTTAAATAATTGTTTGTAGGCACCGTCCAAGGATTTTGTATGTTCTTATTTTAAATTAATAAATTTCTTTGGTCATACTGTCAATTTGAAGACAACATTAAAAATAATATATATTATGTTCTTATTTTAAAATTTGTTGGTAAAAATAATTATATTATTTTGTCATGTGGTAACACTCATATACGACAATAATTATAATATATTTTTAAAACATGTTCAACACAAATATTAATTTTTAGTCATGTGGTTTACTGCTCCTTGTGATGGGGTTCCTTCTGCTCTGTGATTCACCGAGGATACTGCTGTCTCGGCTCCTGACTTACCCTGACGATGAGGCCCCACAGCCCCCATTTTACTATGCCTCTCTCGCTATTATCGGTGCAGGATTGTTCATGACGGCTGCGGGAGCCACTGGATGCTGGGCCACCTATGCGAGAGGATATTGCGTTCTCACTTTTGTAAGAATTTTTTTTTTTAATGTGAATACCGCACAAGAGACCCAACTGCTCCCTACTACCGAGCTGGTGGGTCTATGGCTAGGATTTGCAATCCCTTAATCCTGCATAATTGCAGATGTTATTAATACATGTGCGGGATTTGCAAGATTGAAAAAAAGGTGACTAAAACCTCAATCACATTGAGCTATTATATAAACTACTAGCCGGCAAGTTTAACATGAGAATCAGCGAGTGCGATTGTAATGATTACACATAAAACTTTAATAACGAACTAGCTAGCGAGTTTAGCAAGCTAAAATAACGACTCGGCGCGAACTAATTCTGTCAACATTTTGTAGAAAACTGAGATATTCGCATCTAGCTCACCGCTATTAGCTACTTGCCAGCAAGTAGTTTGTAAACTCGCTCAAGTAATCGAGGCTTAACAGATTGTACAATGAATAATCCGGATCAAGCAGTAGTTTGACAGTTACGAAATCAGCTGTTGGCGGGCCGCCATCTTGCCATCCACCTCACACGCTAGCAAGTAGCGAGCAAAGTAGCCCCCCTTTCAACTTTTTTCGTAGATTATTCACAATCTGCTAGTTAGTTAGTAATACGATTACACTGAACGAGTTTACTAGCAGATGGCGAATTCTCCGGTTAACTGTAAAAACTAAACTTTGTAAACTCTAACTGTAATTTAATGACTTTTCAAAGGGGTGTTGAAATTGCATGATTCTGAATTGTCATGGAACTGAAAAAAAATTAATTTACACCAAAAAGATGCAGTTATGATAGTCCCACCAAATAGTGTGGAAGCAGAGAGTCCAATTTCAGCTGCTGGACTTACTTTTGTGCACAAATGCCTGTGTTAACAAATGAGTGACTGGACTCTCCAGAGTCTGTTTTTTACGGTTTTATTTTTTATCATTTGCTTTACCAACTTTAAACCCTGGGACTTTTTCCTACAATCTGCATAGTATGAATTTTATTCCAATTAGCCAAAAAGAATGCTCCATTTCAATGGTCCCATCTATGAACCAATCATAACTAAGAAAGTAACCCATAATTTCAACAAACCAGTGGTTTGCGCTCTAACTACAGAGACTTTCATTGGGATTTGAATTTGAGCTGAACGCTTGTATACCAATCTTTAACCTTTGGCACATGATCGTATCATACGTTTGGTATGCGCCCCTATCAACCTTTGATAAGGAAGGATTGGTTGTCGATAATGTCCCATGTTGGGGTTTTGAAAGGTTAATGTAAAAATAAAAATGATGATTTCAGTACTTCCTAATGGTGCTGATATCCCTGGTGTGTCAGTGTGCGGCGTGTGTGGTGGTGGTGGCTTGGCCGGGCTGCGTGGGGCTGGCGGGGGCTCGCGGAGGCGCCGTGGGGGCACTGCAGGCAGCTTACGGGGTCCCGGGACATGAGCAGTTCACTGCTGCGCTGGATTTGGCGCAGACATTGGTATGTTACGTGTTAAAATATGTTTGACTTGAGATATCCTGCATCTAATCCCCCTGATAATTCATGTGTTTGATATCTCAAATAATTACTTGTGTGTTACCTTCTTTCTTAAACGTGGCTTTCTTCAAGATATTTGAAGATATTAAATATTGAAATAATACACTTCATCAAATCGCGTGTATTGGAAAAACACACGAGAAAAAAAGGATGTTGCCGCAATCAGTGATTTTTGACCTCCTTATTCAGTTCACTCTTACCATAGAACTATTGTGACTACCAGAAGAGCTGTATTTCTCCAATGCATGTGGTTCTTTTGGAAATACTAGTGTTTACAATGACCTACAAAACAAATTGTTGACCTGCTTCGGAATGATCCTGACAATTTTATAGTTTTTGTTTTCGATAAGGTAATTTCTTCCTTCTACTTTATTAGGCAGTTTTAATAGATTTCTAAATATGTAGGTATGTTGATTTGATAAAGTTGAAAAATATCGCATTCTACTTATTATTTTTCAGTTTGAATGCTGTGGAATGACCGATGGAAGAAACTACGACATGTCTCTGTGGCAGCTCCATAGGCTGGGCCCCCGGGACCTGATTGTGCCCCTCACATGCTGCGTCCCTGCTGAAGTAACCTCCTCGTACTTGGATCCCAAACCAGCCAACGAATCTATCTGCCAAGAGCTGTTGCCGGAGCATTTTACTCCCTTTAGATATGGGCAGGTATGTCTTCCCTTATTTCTCTACTTTAAGCTCAATATTGTTGTCCCGGATTTTGTGTCCTTTCCTACTGATTTGTCTCTCCTACTAGAGATTAGATTTAATCACCCTAATAATTACTATTTTCATTTGAGGGCAGCCATTCTAAAAAATTAATCTCATATATTCTTCAGTCAGAACATTCTTCCCCTACATATACATTATTTTCCTTGAATCCTTCCTTGAGTTGTTGTAGAAGTTTGTATTTATCCTGTCCTTGATATTTTCCAGGGATGCCTCACAAAAGTGGAGATTTGGTATCAGCAACAATACATTGGATTCCTGATTATCATCCTCATCATTTCACTGGTTGAATTTGGGGCACTATTCAGTACAATCCTGGCGTGCGTGAAACTACGAAAGAGGAGGAAGGATTCTGGTTCATTCATTATCAAACCATTAAACAATAAGAATACAGAGAACATCTACCACAACAAGATGTTCACAATAGAAAGACCTGTCACCGATACTTACATACAGCCTGATACCTTTTACAGCCCAGGGTCCAAGCTTCACCACCATTACAACTCTAAGAGGGATGAAATGGCATGAAAATTAGCTGATGATGCACTTTCACTCACAAATAGGTTGCAGACTTTTTCAGATTACTTGTTAAAAGTTCAAGCGGAATCAATCATGTGGTAGACAGCGATTTAATACATAAATAGCAACAAACAAAAACAAAAAAACTGTGTTTTCCCTAATACATAATAAGTCATATACATTGGCTATGTTTTTGTTAGTCAGTTTAAAAAAAAAAAGTATTAAATGTAATCTATAGATTTAAGAACAGCAGAACGAATCGACCACAAATATTTTAATAAATTACAATATTACTATTATAAAGTTAGTATAATGGCGACGCAAATTCTTTTCTGCACAAGCCATATTTGGACACTTACCTAAAAAGTAGAAAAAAACACCGGTTCGATGCAGAACTATTGAACAATCTTATGTATTGTAAATATCTCATTTTATTTCTACCTTGGGACTATGTAGCCATTGTCAGATGTCATATTTTCATTGTGACTTTTGCAGTGTTACTTTGGCAGTAAAGGAATCACAGAGTGCAGACATATATTTTTTTAAATTGAGTGAATGCATCATTATTTTCGTGTGGTTGGCCATTTAAATATGTAAGCTATTGAAAGGTTATAAGAAGTGTTTTTGAAGAGCATTCACATACGAAGTACCTACGTGTTGTATAGGCAGTGGTGTAGTAGGGGGGGACCTGGGTGCCACCCGACTGGAAAAAAAATTATGAAGAATATTTTCACAAAAATATTGATCACGGTCTGTTATTTACATTTTCGTAGCCCTATGGCTACGAAAATGTAATATATACCCATGGAGTGCCCCGAAACGGGAGAAGAGACGGTCTTTATAGGCGAGCAGCCTATATTTATGGAGAAATTTTTACCCAGAAATTCTCTAGCCACCCCTCACTAACCATAGGGCTACGAAAATGTAATATATACCCGTGGAGCGCCCCGAAACAGGAGAAGAGACGGTCTTTATAGGCGAGCAGCCTATATTTATGGAGAAATTTTTATCCAGAAATTCTCTAGCCACCCTTCACCAGGAATTTTTATTTATTTTTATGAAGTCGAAATTTGCGTTTTGAATTTCTCAAAGTCAACTTTGATGGGGGGGGGGGGGGGGGGTGATACCACTCCGCCCCGGGTGCCACCCATGCTAGCTACGCCACTGTGTACAGGTAGTTTGTATTATTTTAGGGTTTGCCTAGTCCGTTAATTAAATATTATTTATAATTAATTGATGGGAACTCTACTAGAGGTTTTCATTTTTTTGGTTTCAATATTTTGAGTTTAGAGGCAGAAAAATTACTTGCCGCAAAAACTTGAGATGACTTGGAGATGATGCAATGATCAATACATAGTATTACATACTTTTTTACATTACAAAGGATTAAATTAGTTTATCCGGAAATATAGTATATAGTATCAAATGACGAAATCAGTTTCTGGGGAATTTGCACGACTTATGTACATTATGATTAAAATTTCTCGTCTTTTTACTTCAAACTGCTTATTATATTCTCACTTTTCTTCAGCATTCGCAGCAGCACATTTCTTTTAATTGTTTTGTTAAATTGATAAATAATACAAAATGTTTTTGTGAAAAAATATGAATATATTTCAACATGTAAATAAAATATAACTTTAATAAACAAGATGCAAAATCATAAGAACTGAATGAATTTATTTCAACGTTATGTACAATAAACCCTGGAATCAAGTATCACAATCCCTTTTAGGTAGAGAACGGGCGGACATGGCTAATCCTAAGAAAAATAGCGGCTCTAAAGACTTTACTATGTTTTCTAGTTGTATAGAGCTTAAAATTAATTAGAAAATAACTTTTTTTAATATATGTATGTAACTACTTCCTATCCCCGGTGAACCAAGGAAATAAATGAGATATAAATGAGATACCAAAAAAACAACATCAAAATAAGGTTAAGAAAGCGTGAAGATGAGGAGATTATACAAATTATGAAGACAGTGTAAGTACAAAAATACCACAGAGATAAACAATTTTCAAAAACATCAAAATACGGTTAATTAAATATTAAGATGAAGAAATTATGACAATTAGACAGCTTATAAGTTAGTATGTGTGTATACGTAACACCAGCACAATAACCTACAGTCTGCCTCGGAACCGGAATCCCTAGCGAGTATAAATCAACTGGTTGAATATATGTTGAAAATAATAATATACTACCCCCAACCAATTTGATTTCAGGAAAAATAAAGGCATCTCTGATGCCATCGCAAAACTTACAGTTTTTTTAGTCAAAATGACAAGGGTTCAAAATGCTGGTCAATACTTTTAGACCTATGAAAAGCATTTGATACTATCTCAGATTCCAAACTGTCAATAAACGGAAACATTGAAATAAATAGTAATGAACTTAGGGCACCTTTAGAGAGACTTTAGTTGCGGAGACAGTTGAAAAACTATTTCAACATTCAAAAAAGTCTCCCAACTAAAAAGTCTCTCATGTGCGCATCTCCATACACCATAATGGATTTTTATGCCCGCACTGTTGCAATGCAACTGTCTCCGCAACTAAAGTCAAGATGTCTGTGAGCTGCCTTAGAAATATTAAAAACTACCTTTCAACCCGTAAATAATGTGTAAAAATCAATAACTGCCTCGGCAATCAATCACCAATTAGTTTTGACATGCTTCAAGGAAGTGGTTTGGGTCCCACTTTATTTCTAATTTATATAAATGAATTGTGTAATCTGTCTGTATATACCAAAATTGCAAGTTTCGAAAATCTAATTAAAATATGTGCTTGCCATCTTACTAAAGCTAATATATGCTGATTGAGATTGCCCTTACTTAGAATGGAAGATTAAAATCAAATACTTGGGTATTATTTTTTATAGTAATTTAAAAAAGAAACAACATATATCGTCACTATAACAAGCAAACTTAGAAAATCCATTTATGTACTTCTTTAGAGAAACTCATAACCTTCCTTGAATCAACTCAAAAAAATTTACTATGTCAATCTTTAATAGAGTGCGGTACTATAGCCTGGGGAGGAGCTACCGCTGCCGCCATTGATCCCATCTTTAAAGCTCAGAAACTAGTTATAAAGATTATTCTAAAGCTACCGATTACGAGCAGTTCAGATGAAATCTTTAGGAGATCTGTGTTTTGAACATTAGCCAACTTAACAAAATATTAGGATGGGTTTTTAAAAAAAATTTGAACATTTTATCAAATATTTTAAGTTAATTTTCACGTTATGTTTCAAGTTCTGTGATTATTTCAGTTTTATGAAGCCTGTAATGATGTAACAACAGAACTTGATTAGAATTTACACAGAATGTGAAAATTAACTTCAAATATTTGATGAATTGTTCAAATTTTTTTAAACAACCCGTCCTTAGCATACCCCTTCAAACACAGAACTTTTTTTGACAATGTCCAAACTGCTTGTGATTCTAGATACAAAGGGTGTCATCTCTTATCTTATTCCGTTCTTTAAAACAATGTTTGATCAAAGAAATTTTAGATACTTTGCTACAAAGCTGTACAATGCACTTCCACTGGCCATTAGACAGAGTACAAATTACTCTAAATATAAATTGGCACCAAGTCTTGGATCACCACCAAAACGGATCAAACATCAACGATTTTATTAAAACCTGTTTATAAGTATGTATATGAGTGGCGGTGCGTGAATTTTCAGTGGGCTAGAGTGCTAAGATTGAAAAATATCGACGGCAGAAAAGCTAATTGACGTAACCAAAATTTTGTCTTTTACTTTTTGATGCCATTTTACTTGAAAAAAAATACTGCGTCGATCTGTGTACTCGAAGTTTATATATTATGAAAATTTGAAAGTTTACCTACCCCCTTAAAATGCCTACTGTTTTTTGCGGAATCCGACCTCAAATTGACGTAAGTGATGGAAAATCTGACGTTTTTTAATAAAATGCGGGTTACTCCCATGAACGTATCCAATGTTTTAGTTATTATTTACTATGAAAAATTATATGGTTACGTCAAATAGCCTTTCCGTGTTTTAGGAAACATTTTCGCTTACGGCAAACGGCTGACTAAAGTTTTAAGTTTTATTTGGTTACGTTAATCCTATAAGTTGTGCTCATCGAAAAGTTTTTAGTAACATCATTTTGTAAGTTTAAAAACTTTATAAAAGTTGAATACTACCACAGATTTGAAGACTTGTATTTTGTGGAGAACGTTACACTGTTTTAATCGAAAATGTGTCACGCTCAAACATTGTGTTATTGCATCCTGCTTTGGCGTTCAGTGCACATCTGACCGATGCAGGGTGAAAGTGAAGACGTAAATTCGTGGTAAATATTTGTGCTCATGGTCATTGTGAATGGTCTCATACGATAGGGGTCGATTAGTAAATGAGAAAAAAGCACGTCTGCCGACCAGCAGCCTGGAAAACGACGGAATCTTCCGAATCCCATTTTGAATTTTTTCAATATATTTTTTAAATTTTTTTATTATTTTTATTTAATTATGTTTTTAAAAACTTCGATTGCCATATTTAAAAAAAATAAATGATGTACATAAAAAAAAAAATTGTGTTCCGATCATACGGCAGAGCCATTTGACGCGAACGAACTTTCGAACTCGGCCGGCGGCGGTGACCCTCACCCCTGTCGCGTGCCTATACAGGGTGTCCGGGGTAAAGTGCATTAACTTCGGGAGGTGATTATAGATGATATGATAAGTAAAAAAGATAAATAACTTTTGTCAAAATTCCAACTTTTAGGAATTGTTTTGTGGTAAAAATATAAAAATAGACCAGCGTGTGCCGCCAGCTTTATTATTTTCCGCTGTTACGATACGGGCCAGTCACAACCATGCAATGTTGCCACAATAGTGCCCGGGCGGGCGCTCAGCAAGTAAGATCGTACCTCACACTAAGGATTTTTAGTAGGTACGTCTTTTTGTACGGGAAAAAAATGTTAGAATTTCGGAAAAAGTTGTTGATCTTTTTTACTCATACCGTAATGTAGAATCGCCTACCGAAGTTAATGCACTTTACCCCCGGACACCCTGTATAATTGTATAAATATATAATAATAATAGTCCTTGTCAGATTCTGTAAGCGCTGCAATCGTCTGGAAAACGACCGAATCTTCCGAACCCCGTCCGTTCCATGTTACTTTTGCATGCCCGCTGCATCTACTATATCAAATACACGAATGAAACTAATGAATAACTGTAGTCTAGATCATCCAATTGAAGAATTTCTTGGTCTGCCGACCAGCAGCCTGGTAGTTTTTGGTGTACGATTTTTTTAAAGTTTTTTTATTATTTAAAAAAAATATATATTATTTACCTACTTATTCTTTTTCTTATTTTTATTTCAGCATGATTTTGAAAACTTAATTATCAGATTTAAAAAAAAAATGCGATAATAATTGTTGGATGATTTCTATAGCGCCATTTTCGTGAGAAAATCACCTCAAGGGCGCTTTACAATTCATTTACACATTTAACCTATACATGTATATTACAAGTGGCTTATTACTAAGATTGGTAACTAATTGATAGCGATAATAAAAAATAATTTGAGTTTTCCGAGTGCTCCGATTGGACGGGCGAGCCTTTCGACGTGAATTACCTTACGAACCCGGCTGCGGTGCTCCTCACCGCTATCACCTGCACAACATAAATATGTAAAAAATAATGTGCAGTTCTTGTAACATTGCCTAATAGTAAATAGTGGTTGGAAAAATTGCCGCGCCGCCACCGTATCTTCAGAACCCCGTCCGTCCCCTCATTGCATCGCTGGTTACACGAGAAACAAAACGAGCTTCACGAAAATGCCTGTCTTTACTCTCCGGATGGTGGTCGGAGATTGGCGCATGACTAAGCAGATCCCCCTCCCCCACTCCACCGATCCCAACCGGTTCGATCATGTTGCGACGTGTATTCACCTCAGTCGCAACATGATCGGACCGGTTGGGATCGGAGGTGAATACACGCCGCGACACGATCGAACCGGTTGGGATCGGTGGAGTGGGAGGGTGGGAAGGGAATCTGCTTACTTAGTGTTTCCAACTTTGGAACAAATAGTAGATCGAGTATTTTTTTTAAATTACGCGTTATCGCTATTTAAATAGAGCTTAAAAAATCCAAAGAAATGATGTGCATAACTCTATTTCTGAAAAAATGTCAGTTTCGAGCTGTCAACTTGTTGCCTTCGATATGAAAAATACGGTTGTTAAAAGAACATTTCGCCA
The DNA here is from genome assembly GCA_929108145.2 of Limnephilus rhombicus. Classification (NCBI taxonomy): domain Eukaryota; kingdom Metazoa; phylum Arthropoda; class Insecta; order Trichoptera; family Limnephilidae; genus Limnephilus; species Limnephilus rhombicus. The sequence goes on from OV815276.1 coordinate 58,765,705, forward strand.
TACCTCCCATTACAAAAATAATATTTTAATTTAAATTTAGTTACCACAACTAATTGTAAGTCTGATTCCCTTCGAAGAGGCTTACATCATGGTTTTAGGAGCTACAAATAACACAAAAGAGGTTACGCCTTTCTGTAAATTAATCGCACACCGAGCTTCTCATACTAGATATTGTTGGTTACAGCCAAGCAATCGTAAAATTTTCACAAAAAAGAATGGATGTAACCACCAAAATCATTATTTTTTTAAATAATTACATAGATCTAATTATATTGGTAGAAACATATAACATTATTCTGTTGATCATTGTAAAAATCAACGAGATAGGGATTACCATTACTATTTTCTGATTTTTTTTTTTGTTTTTTGACTTTCCCGAAAGTAGAGGATTTGCTGGTTACGTCAATTAGCCTTTCTGCCGACGATATGACGTTATTGACATTTTTGTAGCTAAAAATGATTTTTTTTTTTCAAAATTTCAACTTTTAATATGAAGATCTTCAGGTTTCTTTCAGTCAAGGGATGCGCCGCATCCAAATATTGAAAGATCTTCATACAAAAAGTGGAAATTATGAAAAAAAATTAAACAGAAATTCAAAAAAAATGTAGCCGGGCTACAGAGGCCCCTAACGTGTGTTAGCAAAAATTAGTAAAATAAAATGTTATCCACAATATCACTTAATCTCGTGCTTTCCGGAAAAAAAAACATATAAAAAAAACTGTCACACATGCCTATTGAGTTTTCACTTCAGAAATGACAAAAGTCAGAAAAAGCCTTCTTTTTCCCGGGTTAAGCGTGCACCCAAAAGTTGGCAACATCCCACATCGGTTGTAAATGTACAATGACAAACCTCGGAGAGCAATATTTACACGTTTTATTTCATTCCGGTTCAAACGTTATTTATTACATTGTAATACAATACAATCTTGTTCTTTTGATTATTTATTGGTTAATTAGTTTGATTTGTGAAAAGAATGAGTGAAAGGAAAAGAGATTATCCCGGTGGAGCTATGAAAAGAAAAAGTAAACAGAAAAGGGAGGAAGTTATAAAAAAAATGCCCTAAATTTTTTCAGCAGCAGATTCTGTGAGTGATTTAGATTGCAATGGTAAGTTCTACCTATTTATCTACCTTTCTTTCTTTTGTGAGAAATCTTTACCCTTCATTTGGGCCCCCCAACTAATTTTGATACAGGGCCCCCCCAAGGCACGCTACGCCACTGATATAACCAATGGTACACAATGTTGATTGCCTTTTATTCTTAATGTAAAATTATGATGTAAACTGCGATTGTGTTGTAAACATGATTTAATTTTGAAGTAAACTGACTTTGTTGTAAACTGTCCCTGCTCTCAAAAACAGGATTTCCTGGCGAGACAGGCACAGTACATTACCCAGGTAATATAATTTTAAAGATGAAAATTTAAAAAATGATAAATTATCATATAATAATTTATTATTTTTTATATACTTAATTATGGAACACATAATATTATACTTAATAATAGAACACGTAAAAATGTACCAACAGTCATTGATAAAAAATATATATAAATGTATGCATATTTGGTACATAATTCAATTTTGAGCCCTGCCACTTCTACAAAGGAATAGCCACAGGTTTGTCCACACAAAAAAGACTAATATTTTGTATAATAATATTATTGATATGATAAAACACAACATTAACCAACAAAAAAATTATAAACTATTTGTAGGAATGGTATTTTATTGGCATATTTGTACCAAAATCAGCTAATTTTTAATTGGCACTAAACCGACTTCGTAAAATAGATTAATATTTAATTTAATCTTGTTTGTATATACATTAGTGTACATTTCAATATTTTTTTAATTTGTATTGGCAACTAGTATGGTAATACATATATAATATTTATGTATAGTTTGTTTAATGAATTAATGTACCTATTTCTTTGTAAAACTTTGTATCAGTTGATCATACTTATTGTACACATAAATTTTTTATTAAAAACTAATACAGTCAAACTTGGTTAAAACGAACACGGCAATAGCGAATTCACGGCTATAATGAGTAATTACCAAATCATATTTTAGTTCAGGCTTATCTTCATTAACATAAATGTATAAAGGGGACCATTCACTGATTTACCGTACAAATAATTTTATCAACATAATTTCTAAATACATACATAATAGATCATTGGGTTTGAATAAAAACCCCTATTCTCGAAGTTAGTAATAAAATAAAAGATTGTGGCATAGAGCGGTGGCGTTTGGGCAAAACCTCCTAAATCCTGTGATCTAGGAGGTTTTGGTTTGGGTCCCAATGTGACCCCATTAAGCAGAATCGACTGTATTACTAAAACCTATTTCTGATACAACGAGTGATGGCTACAAGGAGCAAATTTAGTTGGTCCCCTCGTGCTCGTTATAACCAAGTTGACTATGTACCTTCTTAACAACTTCGTCGTCTTGCTTCGTATTTGTCCAACAGACCATTAGAAAATTTTAAAGGAGAAGGTTTTCTTTAATTATTTCAATGTAACATTATGATAGGTGTTTAAAATAAAACTATTTCCATAAAGGTAAAGGTTTCAGTAGTTTAAATAATTCTTAGTTAAGTGATTAACTATCATTTTTAGATAAGTGATTAACAAAAACTAAAATGTCTATTGGACAAATAAGAACTAAGGCGACAACTTACTTTCACTTCACTGTTTTTTCTTCAACGGCACTTTCTTATTAGTTGCCTTCATCTTATAGACTAAAGCAATGATTGTCCCAATGAAAGAAGAGATTAAAGAAGCAATCAAAACATTTTGCAAACCAAACTTATCTCCTAAATAACCAGCAACAGCCGGAGCCACTATTCCTGCGATAGACCTCACGCTGTTGGAAGCACCAATCAGGGATCCCCTCTGATTGTTTGGGGACTTATGAACAATTATTTCTAAACCGACTAATCGTAGAATCGCATTTCCTACAGCCATAGGAATCATTAAGGCGACAAATAAAAACCAAGAATTACAAAATATTATCATTAAAAATGTTGTTGTTATAACTAAGAAGCAATGCAAATTTCTGTCAGAGTATTCTAAATCCTTCTTATAGAAAGTTGCATTAATATACTTAATAAAAAAACAGCATACAGCCCCGATAACTCCCTGGAATGATATTGTGTACCCTATCCACTTGGGTGATAAACCGTATATATTCTTCAACAGGGGTGAATAATTGGAATAAAATATTCCCATGCTGAAGCTAGCCAGAGCTTTTAGCAAGAAGATGTCCCAGTACTTCTGCCACTCCACTTCCTTGAGTTCTTGGATAGATTTGGTCCATCCATCGGCGATAACTTCCAGGTAGTCAGGAGTGTGGTGTTTAGAGTGAGGATGAGATCCCTTCTTACTTTTCGGAGATGTACTGATAAAATATACCACTCCTAAAAAATAAAAATAATTAGCATCCGATAGAATTATTTAGTAAAAACATGTCAATATATCATTTCGACAGTCAATATAAATCATAAGACCAACTTACCGGCATTGAGTATGAATAATAAACAAGTGATGGAGCACACAATTGAAAACCCTGATTCAGGATTATCTTCCGAAATGTGACCACCAATCATCGGTCCTAGAGATATTCCGATTCCAGATACGGCTGCCATCTTTCCATAAACATCAGCCTGTTCATCATTCTTCACAACGTCGCTAACAACGGCTTTGGCTAATGTTTGTGTATGCTTGAATATACCTGGAAAATCAATTCAAATATTTAAATTATAAGCCATTTTAACGCAGCGTCAAGTGACATTCGTAGAATAATTTAATTTTATAAAGTCAAATAATAGTTGGTAAGTTACAGATAATGTGACAGTTTTTATACTTCCTGTAGCTGTAAACGCTGGACTTGGACTGTTTATTATTATAGAAGATCTAGCTTTCTGCGCCTGGATATCACGCTAAAGCTTAGAATGTTCGGCTATAAAGGCAATTAAAAAATGTTCTGACCCAGTGTGCCCCTTATCTAAGCACTTGTATGTAAGTGTGTTTATTTACAGTAAAGCTGACATTGTCATGATATTAAGTTTATAGAAAGATGAAAACTATTCAATAAAAATCTCTAGACTCGCCATTCTTGCTTCCTTTGAATTCATACTTCATCATAAATTAACCTTTTGATTAGTGAGTTATTTTTTATCATTTACTTTGTGGGAGTGAGTTAATTTTCAAGTTTTTCTTAATTTTAAATAATCGATGAAATTAATTATTATTATTATTTTTTTTTACATTAACTCCACACAGGATGCCCTGAGTAAAATAATTTCCCTCAGGACCTACGTCATCAGGGATGCTGTGTGGAGGGTCTTAAACTTCTTAAACGAGGGTCTTCTTACTTTTTTTTACTACACAAGTTTATTTTTCTATCTTTTTTTATTACTATAACCTTTTCTTATTGCATTATAAATTATAGAAAAAATTTAATAAAGTCGTACGGCCCCACGTATGCTGCGATATTCTAAATGGATCATTCGATACTCCTCAAAGGGTTGATATATAATTCTTCTAACAACATGACAACTTTCAATATTTGGTTAGGTGACTTGTGTACAATGTATTATTTATTTTTTTTACATGAGCTCCACACAGGAGGCCCTGAGGAAAATAATTTCCCTCAGGGCCTATGTCATCTTTGGGGATGCTGTGTGGAGGGTTTTTTTAAAGGAAAGCAAGGAGGGGAGAGTTCTGGGAAGGAAGAGGGTTTAAGGGGTGGGTAGGAATCTGGGGTATTATAGGACATCTCTTACTATTTCCTTTCGTATCGAAGTGTCTGATTACATCTACAAAAGTTTTGTCCATGTCTGTATACGTATATTGCGTCTATGTCTGTATACGTATATAGACGTCTACAAAATTTTTGTCATGTCTGAATATGTATATTGCTGAACAATTTAAATAATCAAATGACGGTCAGTGAAAAATCTTTTATGTGCTTAAATCTATGGGAACCATAATTGACACAGCATTAGATAGCGTATTTTTAATGTTTAATGTACAAACATTTTGAATGGTGCGTTATACTAACCTAGAATAATTCGTAGTGCCAGTAAAACATAAATTGACGAAATAGAGCCAAATAGTAAGTACGCTACGCTACAACAAAGTAGTGTTGCAATAAGAACTGGCTTCCTTCCCTTGATGTCACTAAAACTGCCCTGTAACAGAAATGAATAGAGAAATTATTACAATAAATTGATTGCAAAAGATATCTTAACATACAATGCGAGAAACAATTTACTAAAAATTCTGCCTCAATACAGGTTCACCTAGTGAGGCAGGCTATGCACAACTTAAAATATGATATATTATACTACTTCTATATAACCGTTCTTACATGCATATTTATTGTTTTCTCGTATTAGATTCTGCTCTAATGACATCAATTATTGTAACATTATTCTTGTAACAATGTTATTGTTATTAACTTACTAATGAATTATTACCTTATGTTGTTAACTTTGAAATTGAATTTTATTGAAATTAAAACATGTTATTATTAATACTGTGTAAAAGAAAAGGAAAAAAAATAAAAAGTAAAAAGGGAAAATATACTCAAAATGTAACCAAACCAAGGTAACTATGTAGTAATATGATATTATATTATATACAGCTGACCCGACGAACTTCGTACTGCCTCAGAATCAATAACTACTGTTGAATTAAATTAAGTGTTTTTATTAAGTTAAAAATTACACAATTAAGCAATTATCTCTGCACAACTATACTTGTTTTGTTTTTGTCAGTACCTATCAGAGATGACGTTGTGTACGGATTTATATATTTTTTTGATTTTCTTACTTTTCCACTTACTTACGGGATTTTTAGAAAGGAAACGGGTACAGGTGCCGCCGCCTCAGGAACCATTTATTGGATAACCAACCCTCTGTCATAGGTCACCCCAAGTGGTTCGCTACGTTTGGTGATTCAGCAGGGGTGCCCGGGTTCATGGGGTGACTTTTGTGCGGGTCTTGGCGGCGGATGCGTCTGCCCACCTGCGGCGTGGCGGGCCGGATCGAGAGAGAGACTGGTTGAGGGAGGCCTTTTAACCTTTCCTGCCGGATTCTCTCGACCAATGGGTCGAAAGAGTCCGTAAAGAGTAAAAGGTCAATTCCGGTCAAGGCAATGGCCCTGCACCGCAGTTGGAGGGATGGATTCACTCCCGGATACACTGACCTCCAGATTCCTACCCACCCCTCATACCTTTTTCCTTCCCAGAACTTCCTATCCTACCATTCCTTAAAAATACCCTCCACACAGCATCCCCTAAGATGACATAGGTCCTGAGTGGGGCTTACGTAAAAAAAATGCATTTGATTTATTATTATTGTATCTTTCCTTTGGAGGGATGCAGAGACATACGTTCACCGTTTGTCTCATTTTCGACTATTGACATTTAGTGTGTAAGAAAGAGGGGCAGCATTATATGATTAAGAACAAAAGCAAAACAATCGGCACACTGACATTTGACGTTTTTGAATTTTTGGAATTTACGCACAGTTAAATATTATACCTATCACAATATTGCTGCAGTTCTTTCAAAATATGAGAATTCGTTCCGTATAAAATGTATGAAAAACTTAATTTCTTCTTAACTTTCTTTTTTGTGATTTTTTGCGATGTTTTAATAGTTATTCTGTTATCCGAGGCGGAGACAAATCCAACAAATCAAAGATCATCAAAATCGGTCCAGCCGATCTCGAGTTATAAATAGTGTAACTAACCCGACTTTGTTTTATACATTAAGATTCATGATATTTGTGGATGAAATAATTTTTTTTTTTTAAAAATACACAAACGTAATATACATACTATGTTATGACCAATAACTAAATAAAATACCTAAGAGATATGACATACTTAGATAACAGTCAGTAAAATGAAGCATAATCATATGATTAGAAACATAAGTGGATAACATTACGAAGCACTAAAATGAGATGATTTATCAGAACGGGTGGTGTGCCAATGGTGCTCCAGAGACCTTTTTTTTAAAGGCTGAACTTATCGATGGTGTTCCGGAGACTCGTTCTAACACCATCCACGCTAGAATTTTTTTGCAATGCGATTTTAACCTTTATGTTTTTAAAACTGTGTAGAGGACAAAATCAGAATCTCTTGCGCTGATAACACTGTCGATTCTACTTTTTATTTCATGAATGAATCGTCTCTAATCTCCCAAATAATTTGTCTATGAAAGTCAAAATTCGTTTTCATGAACGGTGTAGCAAAAAATAATATATTTGACTTTTCAAAGTAGTATAAAGGTAAAAGTATCTTTGAAAACACTCTTTGATTAATGTTTTTCATGTAGATTATGTATTCAGGTTTATGTAGAAATAATGAAACCAATTTATATATTCGTATAAATACATTCTTTTGGCAGTTATCTCCCAAATGCGAGATTTTTTTTTAGATAAAGTTAAAGCGTATTCTGGGGAAAAATGTTGTGATATAAACATCTGTACATATTATAAATTAAAGTCCCCCGCGTGGTCTGTCTGTCTGTCTGTAACTGTAAAAACTACTAAACGGATTTTCATGCGATTTTCACCAATAGATAGAGTGTTTCGTGAGGAAGGTGTAGGTATGTAATTTGTTAAGGATTTGTGTAAATTGGTTGAAACATAACAATAATTGTTAGAAGTGTCGAAAAAAGTCAAGCCGCCTGGTAGCTTTCATCGAAAACGCTGCCTAATCCTTTGGGGATATAACAAAACAGTGCACGGTGGGATATTCCTCTATTATAGATCTACAAAAAAGTCCGCGAAGGCATATATCTATCTTTTACGGATAGCTTACTATACCCACTATATCTTCTAAAAAAATGGTCACGTACATTGCGGTAATTGGAAAGTTATTTAGACGGATACAGTATTAATCCTTATTAACTTAAATACGTTATTAACTTAAATAGTTATAAATTAAAGTCCTCTGCGGCATCTGTCTATCTCTTTGTGATAAACTCAAAGACGGCGGTGGTTATAAAGGTTGAATACCCATCCAGTAGATGACGTTGTGTTTTATTAGCCACAGCAACGTGTGGCCCGGGTCAGCTAGTGAAATATATTTTAATAGTTAGATATTTTATCGGGTAAACAGAAAACAAACGAAAAAAAATAAAAATCACAGTTTTTTAGCCTTAATTTTGTGCAAAACTCGCCAAGATAATTTTCACGCAGATCTGCGTATTTTCGTCCGGTACTCCAGGGTATGCTGAAGATTTTATGGGTAAACGTTTGAGATCGCTGGACACATTTAATATGAATATTTTTTTAGAACTAATCTTTGGATTCACCTAACTAGTAAAAATTACTTAAAATGATAATTTGCTTTTGTCGTATGGGATAACAGCCATTTACAATAATTTCTGTCCATATTCATTTAGGTATGTTGGTATTGAGATTATAACATAAAGAAGTTCTATGATTATCTTGACTTAATCTGCCTTAAAACCTTTTTATACTTAATACAAAATAGGTTTGCAGACTACTTTTTAAAATTAAATATATGTGCCTCAGCTTGACCCTGAAGTGATTCCGATTAGAGATTTGTTTATCAATACAAGCCAAAGTGGTTCGATATGTTTGGTGATCAGGCGTGCCCGTTGTCTGGGTCTTGGCGGTGAATTCGTCTGCCCACGTACTGCGTGGCAGGCCAGATTGGGAGAGACAAGGGAGATCTTTTGACTTCTGTAGCAGAGCTCTCTCAGACGTCACCTTGCACCGCAGTGGGAGGGATGGAATCATTCGTCCATCACTCCTGGACACACCCCCAGATTCCTACCCACCCATCATACCTTTTTCCTTCCCAGAACATCCTCCCCTTCCTTTCCTAAAAACACAGTCAGCCCTGAGGGGAATTTTTTTCTTCCATGCCTCCTCATTGTAAAAAAAAAAAAGTACACAAATCACACATCATCTTATTCGCATGAAGTCAGCTCTAGCCTTTCGTGAAGTATCAGGAATACCAACATAACAAAATGTCAAAGAATATGGACAGAAAATATTGTATCATCCCGAAACGAAAGCAAGGTTTCATTTTATGTAATTGAAATTTTTAATGCAGTATTATTTTCCATTGCCGCGAATGCGGATGGTATAGTCTTTTATAGTAATTAAGATGAATCAAAAAAAATATTCTAAAAAATATTCATTTTAATCATGTCCAATCATCCCGAAAGTTAATCATTTTCTGTTCTGGCTCTCCACAGGTTAAGGTATAAACTTAGAAGGGCAACTGATGTATATATTTAAAAAAGATGAAGACAACTCAACCCTTTGGAATGACGATATTTGGAGCTAGACGGAAACATATTATAAAGCATGGAACTGGGAATAATGGAGGAGGCTTGAGGAGATTTTCATTCAGAAGTAGATAGAAAATGACTGCATAGTGGGAAGATACTTATATTTAAATTTAGATATTGCATTAGTTTTATTTTTGAGTGAACTTACAACAATGGGTCCTGAAAACAGCTGCAAACCAGAGTAGAATGATCCCATTAGCCCCACAATAAAGTGGGACCCTCCAAGAGACGTCACATGAGCACTGATTAAAGGCACCACCAATCCAACGGCAACTAAATCCTGGAAATATGAAATATATAATATTTTTATTTATTTTTTTTTTTTTTTAAAAAGAAAGACAAACATTCCCGGGTTACGAATAACCCAATTGTTTGAAAATCTCCTACCACCACCACAGAAAGCTGAAAATGTTGCTTGTGTTGTGATGGAGGACTTAGACAGCCGAGGAATCGAACACGCAATGCTCGGGTGGGACCCAAGCGCTATGCCCACTCAACCACTGACTGGTCAAATTTAGGATTTACACGAGTTATAACTGTTAATTAGTTACGGTAAAAAAAATGATATTTTGATAGTGGCAATAACTGAAATAGCTTTATCTTCCTCTCATTGCATTTAGAAAATAAACACATTTGTAAAAAGCGTTAATTTTGTCGTTCGCCATAAATTACAATAAAACATATAAATTTGTTATAAACCACTTTAAAAATAAACTGGTAAATATGCAGTTAGTCCACCTCACGGATAATACGGAACGTTCGTATTGTCGAAGTTTGATGCACGGATAATACGGAATGTTCCTTTTTTTAATTAATAGACAACCAAATATGACATTTGTCGGAAGTACCAATCTTATAAAATAAATTCTCTAAAATAAACTCGCTTTTCATCATACTTTTAAAAAACATCCCAGGTTTTGAATGGTTTTTTTGGCTACGCAGGGTTTGTGTAGAGGGTTTGTGTAATTATTTTAATACATTTCTTTCCATGTTCTACTGTTATAAATACAGGTACAAACTTGTCAATGATGCATTCACTTTAAAATGTTAAAATAAAAACGATGAATAAACATGGCGTTACCCGCGCGAGTGAATTAATTATAACAAAATTAAAATGTTAAATGCATATTTTTTGCATGTTTTTTGGTCTCCCCCGACATAAATACTCACTTTTCGTTATAATAAAGCTAAATCTAACTGTTTGGATAAAAAGTTTTCCGTATTAACGAGTAAGCGGTTTAATGCATAAATAATAATAAACTTTTCCAATAACAAACCGTGAATGATATGAAGTACAGAACGATCGTTTTAATCTGCATCTTCAAGTTTTGTCTTCACGAGGTAAATAATAAATCTCTTTTGTCAGCATTTGTTCAAAACGAGAGGTTATTTTCTTTTTGTAATAATTCGTGGTTTGAAAAATGTTCCTAGCGCAGCAAGGTCTTTCGGTTATCTATTTATCTACGTTTACTACGAGCTGCGATCGTTACCGGCAAATTATTATCACATCACATTATTATCAACATCAACTACTTGCCACACGCCACGCCAAACATTGACAGCTGTCAAATTACATCTCCAAAATAAGCATTCTATAAAATATTTAAAATAGTGCAATATTAAAAAAGTACCCCATCTAGAAGTTTATCATTAAAACGTCACCAAAGACGCTAGTTGTTGGAATTTTTTATGCACAACTTTTTTTCGTATATACTTTAGACAAAGTTGTTTCTATTACAATTAGAATATCGGCATTGGAGCGAGAATGTGCATATTTGTTATTCCAGATTTCAAGAAGCATAATGAGTAAGATTAAGAAAGGGACCCTCAGATGGTTTGGGCATGTAGAGCGAATGAACGAAGGAAGTAGTGTAAGAAGAATATACGACGCGAATGTGAATGGTAGAAGAAGTCGGGGACGCCCGAGGAAGACATGGCACGATCAAGTTAATCAGATACTTGAGTCGGGTCATGTCAAAAGTCAGAATAATAGAAGAGAATGTATGAGACGATGTATGAATGTGAGTGAGGCAAAGAGTGTGTGCCAAGACCGAGTTGTTTGGCGGTCCGTCCTCTCTGCCTACCCCTGCGGGGAAACGGCGTGATGGTTAGTTAGTTAGTTAGTCAGATTTCAAAAATACAAAACAAAAGAAAATCATCCCAATCTTCTTTTGAGAAAAACAGTAATAAAAAAACGCTTGTACATAATGTGGTAACGTTAGTAAGAAAGCAAACATATTTAAATTGAATCAACGATATTATAAAGTGAAATACCTAATTAATTGTAAATTCAGCCACATTAACTAAATGCGTATCGAAAACTAATGGCAATCACAATTGAATAGAGGTTTATTTGTGATGAAAATATAACAGCTGCAGTAATTGCCCCACCGTTGGTCTTTAAAAATATAGGACGGTGATAAAACAGATAAACCAAGGAAATTTTTAAAATGACGATATAATTATTTTTGCAGAAAATATCGGACTACCATCTTGAATTACCTTTTTCCGTGGAAAAAAATCGTTGGCGTAACGGATAGTATGGCAATATATTCCTACTGGCAACTCAGACGTTACATAGGAAAATGGCCACCAGCGTTAGCTAGTACCTATTGGTACATCTCAATGGGTGGTTTGGTGTTTGTGTTGTTAATAAGAACTTTCGATTTGTTAATATCATTGTCAATTGGACTACCTTTAATGCCAAAAAATATTTCTCATACAGTTTTGTGCATCTCGCCTTAGAGATAAAGTTTTTAACGTTTTGAAAGTAATGTTCAGTGCCCAAAGGAATAAAAACAATACTAACGAAATATTGTTTCTACCAAAATATCGTGAATAAGTGATCTATATCGGATTTTGTGACTTATCAGAACTTGTTTTAGTCATTTTAACTTTAAAATGCTTCACCAACGACCAATACATCCAATATTTAATAAGTAAACATTTTGACAGCTAATAGTTTCATAAATCACAAACGTATAAACAACCTGTTAACTCGTTGTTTTTGTTTTCTCGACAAGTAGACTACTTTCTGTAATACAAAGTGTTCAAAGTGATCGTGTAAAGTATCATTCTGTACCAATAATTACTAATAAATAGGTTTTTATAAATGTTTTGATTGCGGTTAAAGTTTATAAACGGAGCCAAGTCAAACAAGTCAGTTGAAACGTGCGACCGTTGCGCGCACTCTCGTACAAATCGGTGACAGCGATCTTATCAATACACTACAACTTCTTGTCAGCGCCAGATCCGCTGGAACTTGGCTTTTTGCTCGAATCTGAAAGTCCCGCCGCTTCCTTCTGTCAAGATGCGGACTTGAGTGACGAAAGTGTCTCATGATAAGTGAAGATTCCAGATTCGCGGGAATAGAGAGATTCGGAAGTGTTTGCGTGTGAGGTGGTAATGATAGTGTCGTAGGGTGTATTTGGACACGGTGGATCACATCGTGGGAGTCGGGGGCGGGTGTGTGGATGCTGGGGGCCTGCTCCCGCGCCCCCCTCCCCCTCCCCCGACCCTCCCGCAGCAGGGACTGCAGGGACTCCAGGGACCCTGCGGAGATGGTCTGCCACCCAAGAGACAGGCCGTTGTTGAAAGATTAAGGTATCTACTAACTTTATAATACTAAGTATTGCTGACATTTCTCTCAGAGGAGGAGCTCTCTCCACATCCTCCGCATACAGCTGGAATCCGGCCAGTGGAATGTGCGGGCAAAGTGCCCCCCGCTGAGATCTTATCGCTCCAGACAATGTTTTCAAAAGTTCATCTTGTTTTGTTCTATATGTATCGTAACTTGAAGGTCGGAAAAAGTTTTAGAGCTTTTTATTGTTTATGTACCTACCTGCATGTTAACCCCTTCTGACGGCTCTAAACCCTTCCCTTCCGCAAAGAAGACGGTCATTAATCATCATATTTGTATGTGTGTAGTTGTTTAGATAGTTGAATGTTATGTAACATTGATATTCTCATAGGTAGGTATGTAACACAAGTTTTGTAAACATATTTCAGGGCTTTCCCACAGCTAACCGTTTCATGTAAATATTGTAAACTGACATAAACCAACACTTTTACAACCAGTGATGTGCACTGATTTTATCAGATTTTATGTAACAGGAAAATTATACGAGATTGAAATAACTTCGTCACCTACAATAAGTACCTACCGACATACCTAATGCATACGATGAAAGGTCGGTATAAGACATAATTACGAAAGCACAAAAAGACATAATATTTGATACTAATATTACTGATAACAAAATAAAACAAAAATGTATCAAGTAGCAATACTGTAGTGTTCGTTAATTAACATTCTAATTAAGTACCTAGGTATCTTGTTATTAAAGCAATTAGTACATGACTATAATAAAAAACCTTAAAAATGGACTGGTTAGCCACAGAAATATATATTTTTTAAACACACGAAAGAACGGCGTCGAAATATTATTTCATTCACGAAATTTATGAAAATACTCTGAACGAAAAAATTATGTATTTTTTAAATCACTAAATAGGTACGGAATTTCACAAAATTAAAAAAAAATACTTCATGGAAATTTATACTTAATTGTTTTTTGAAATTCGTAAATAGTCAATACGGAACGTGAAATTAGCAAAAAAAATCTTAAAACACCACTGGAATTTAATGAAATTCGTAAAAAATCAGTATGGGAATTTGAAGAGTCTATACGCCACTGGTCTCGCGCGGCTAGAGCCAGTAGGGACTGTAGAACTGTAGAGGTAGAGAGTGTAGGGAGTAGGTAGCAGGGAGTAGGGAGTCCGGGAGTACGAGAGCTCAACGTCCTCCATGACCCGTTCACCGTTCACCCCAACACGAGCGTTATACTACCTTAATATAAGAATACTTTTGCCTTGATCATTATGCTAACCACGTTCTCGGAAACAAACTGTCTAGCTAAATTACCACCTCAACTAAGCACATATTACTATTTTAATTTATTTGTAATGGTATTTACTTACATTCTTACGAAAACGATGAGCCTACGAGATTGTGTTGATCCGTCTCCAAAACACATCTTCTTTGCGATTAGTTAGTTACCTATTCATTTTTAATTATCTGGAGTCTTTGACTTCTTTGAAATCGATTGAACCTGAATTAAGGCGAAGCTTAATGCTAAATCACACTATTTTAGATTAATATTTACCACGAATCGGTTTACATTATGAGTACAAAAATTGTGCTAATACTTTTGCTACAGTTTCCATCGGGGAGAATATAAAAATTTGTTAATTACTTTATAAAAAAATATATGCGTTAACTCCTAAAAAATGTATGTTTTCATAGATGTGAAAAAATAACAAACAATTTTTTTTAAATATAATATTATGGGTAAAATCATCTGCGACCAGTTTCAATTGATTATTTTTTTTTCTTATAAAATTATTCATAAAATTAATAAAAAATCACTTTCGCGTTTGAAATCGTGACCTCTCTCCGTTTGCCAAGCGATTTTTATGCTTATTACTTGTATTCGTGGCGATATAAGGCAAATACTAAGAATACATATATTTTTGTCTTATGACTTCCTCTTAATCCTTCCGTAATTTTACACCTGTTATAAGAATACGCCGTTTTAAGCGCCGCAACCGGGCTCGAAAAGAAGATGGAGAGATATGAAATTACGAATGTTAGAGGAGAGCGCTAACCTTTAAAGCGTCAAAATCGATGCGAAATTGCGAAAATGTTTAATAAAACACGGCTCGTTTAAAATAGAGCAAAAATCTCTAGGGAGGCCTCTTAAGCATCATTTAAAGAAACATTGTGAATTTTTTCACAAATATAATTTATATGATAATAGAAACAGACTTGTTTTTAATAATATTTGGAGCATACTTTGCGATTTTTTTCTATCGAGGGAATTTCTATAATTTGCGTTTCGGCGTGGGTAGCATCTAGACATTATCTTAAAAAATAACATATTTTTTAAGAGCTTAAAAACTTCAAATATTTGTAAGAAATCGGTAGAAATGCGGGTAGCGGCGCCTTAATTTTAACAAACTAGAATTAATAGCATTAATATCATTAGAAAATCAATGTTAGCATTTTGCACCAAGTTTTTATTAAGGCAATCATCAACTTCTGTGTGAACTAAATTCTTCAATTTAATGCATTGTACCTGTATGCAGTAGGGGGGGCGGTCTAGGTCTAGGTCTTTTTATAGGCGAACATAGCCTATATTTACATAGCCTATATTAGCGCCCTTGAGGTGATTTTTCACAAAAACGGCGCTATACATATAAATCATCCAAATATTATTATTATTTATTTGTGGAGTAATCTGAAATTCTCAAGCCACCCCCCCCCCCTAGGGGGGGGGGTGGCTTGAGAAGGTGAGAGGTGGGGTTAATAGGGGGGGGGGGAGTGACACCATGCCCCAGGGGGGTGACATGCGCCCGGGTGCCACCCATGCTAGCTACGCCACTGCCTGTATGTACCTTCTGTGTGTGTTGATCTCACTGAAATTAACTACATACATAATTATTACAATGCTTACAACTTTATTCACTAAATTTGGACAAATAATATCCTTTAAGAAAGGAGTGCTTTTTAGTCGTTAATTAGAGGGTTTGATCAATGAAAATTACGCGTGAATCGGGCTTATGAAAATGCTTGAATGTTTGTATGGAAGGGGAGACACGAACCAAAAAAATAAGTAAAAAGGATAAGAAATGAGACTAATAATGAGACTAAATACCGAGACTTCCCTTAGGCGAACCTTACACGCTCAATATTTATTGTGATCCATCGATATTTATCAAAAATCGTGATATTTATTGAATGTGTAGGCTAGCGTATTGACGAATCAAATATTTATCGCAGATGTCTAGATTCCTGAATTCCGTATCGTGAACCCACGGATCGTGGAATATTGATGCGTAGGTTACACGTCATCATTTATCTCGATCCGGAATTCCGAATTCAAATTAATCGATATTTGAATCTAGAAATACTGTGATCTGTCAATACGCTTGCCTACGCGTTCAATAAATATCATAATTTATTGATAAATATTGACGGATCACAATAAATATTGAACGTGTAGCCTACGCATTAGGATTATTATAAAGTAAAAACAAAAATTATTCTTCTTGTCGATCCTATTAATTGTGTACACATACAAGATGAAAACACGGCAAAAGGAGTGTGGTATAAATTGGCAGCGGCATTTGATGATTCCGGGCTGAAACGCCGGGTTGGTCTGCTGCGTGCTTTGTGCAATACCTCGCTCAGTGCTTGTTTTTTTTTTTTTTTTTTAATATCTTTATTCAGTTTTTTTTTTTTTACAATTTTTTTTTTTTTTTTTTTTTTTTTTTTTTTTTTTTTTTTTTTTTTTTTTTTTTTTTTTTTCGAAGAAACTTCTTCTAAAAGGTTGTTACTTTGTGATGTCATTATTTATTTATTAAAAGAAAATAACTTAGTTTACATCACTTTATTTGTTTATATTTTATAATATCAACATGTTTCGTGAACCATGTTCACTTCTTCAGGAATAAAAGTATACTTAAATAGAGTATACTTTTATTCCTGAAGAAGTGAACATGGTTCACGAAACATGTTGATATTATAAAATATAAACAAATAAAGTGATGTAAACTAAGTTATTTTCTTTTAATAAATAAACTTTTACAATATTTATGTTACAAATCTTACTAAACTGATCAATCAGTTTGATTGTAAGAAACTTATTAAAAAACTTATTGTAAAAGTATTGCAGAATATAATATGAGCAAGTAATGTGGCTATCGCCGAGAAAGTCGACATCGAAGAGCGTGTATCTCGTACGACCCGTTGTTCAGTTCTCAGGACACCCTTAAACATTAAATGGGTGAAGTTCGTGGAAAGGGGTGGAGTACAGAGAGAGGGTTGCGTGGGCATACCAGATGGAGTGATACTATATGTAATTTAAAAAAATCTATCAGAATCTATACCGGAGACACGCGAATAACAAAGAACCACACCACTGGAAGGCAGATAGCCCACCAGGTTTTAGGTAAGACGTTAGAGCAGGGGTGGCCAACTTGATTAGACCCAAGATCGACCGTTCACTGACGAAACCCTGTGCGATCTACCCCCTGGCGTAGAGTGAGTTTCAGCCGCCCGGGGTGGAGGAAAAATTCACCGTCCCCTTATTTGGGTACATCAACCGCATATTTTCAAGCGCGAGGGGTTTTCGCTTAAGAGCCTAGCAGGACAATCGGTTTTGTCGAAATTTGCTAAAATAGTTAATTTTTTTGTCGCTTGTGTCGCCCTCATCGCTTTTTAAGTCAATTCTGCCAAAATTTATTGTAAATGGTTACTAATAATGGATTTGATAGTGGCATCCGCTCGTAAAAATCCGAAGTTACACGATCATTCCCGATCACAAATTAAATATTGGCATATAATATCTTGGCCGCTATCGTGGTCATTTTCGTTGAACGCTGGATTTCTATTTTTCCCCATAACGTGGGGAAATTTCCCTTGAGATTCCCTATTTCGAAGAAAATTAATTAAAAAAATATTATTTGAACAAGTTTTTAAAAACTGACGGAAATTCACGATTCAATTTATGATTTTAAAAGCAAATCGTGAGTTGTTAATGGAGTTTAACATTACAATCTATGTTTGTTTTTTTTTTTTAATTTAAAAAATATATACGACAAAAAGTTAACCAAATTCTATAAAAATCTGTATCTTCTCAATATGAAAAATATTAGAGACACATTAATTTATTTTACATGTGAATTTGTGAATCGATATTCCCACATTTTACAAGTAAACTAGTTTTCCATAAATACGGGAATTTTTTCGGCTAACTGTCAACCCAACAGAACACCTGCATGGTGAAAAGTACTGTATTAAAATATAACTAGCCGTTGGAAACAATAGTTATATTATTTCAACGTCCAACGCTGTTGAAAATAATTAGCGCCAACAGTTGAAATATAATACCTACATGCGAATATTATTCAACGCAGTCAACGATTCAACTGCCTAATAAATAAAAAGGGTTAAGAGTTTGTACTTCGTGAACAACATTACTCGATATTTTAAATGGTCTTTTGGTTATGTACGTACCTACTGCACGTTTTTTTTTATTTTCCCATCCAATGCGGCCGATACTCAGCGCCATGGAACAATCAAATTTATCAACGACAAGCAAAAAAATAACCTATTGATATTGTCAATGTTTTGTACCTATTGTTTTCAACGGTGTTGGAAGTCAAAAGGGTCAAGAGATCACACTTCGTGAACGATATTATACCCAATTACACAAGGTCTTTTGGTAATGTACATACCTACTGCACGTTTTATTTTATTTTCCCATCCAATACGGCCGATACGTAGCGCCATGGAACAATCAAATTTATCAACGACAAGCAAAGAAATAACCTATTGATAATTGTCAATGTTTTGTACCTATTGTTTTCAACGGTGTTGGAATGATTAAGTCAAAAGGGTCAAGAGATCACACTTCGTGAACGATATTATACCCAATTACACAAGGTCTTTTGGTAATGTACATACCTACTGCACGTTTTATTTTATTTTCCCATCCAATACGGCCGATACGTAGCGCCATGGAGCAATCAAATTTATCAACGACAAGCAAAAAAATAACCTATTGATAATTGTCAATGTTTTGTACCTATTGTTTTCAACGGTGTTGGAATGATTAAGTCAAAAGGGTCAAGAGATCACACTTCGTGAACGATATTATACCCAATTACACAAGGTCTTTTGGTAATGTACATACCTACTGCACGTTTTATTTTATTTTCCCGTCCAATACGGCCGATACGTAGCGCCAAGCAACAAGCGAATTTATCAGTGACAAGCAAAATATATCTTCAACAGGATAATATTTTCAACACCGAAAACCAACGTCTTCCAACAGTTTCAACTTTCAACGTTATTATAGCATTATTATTACGTGTGTGTCGCGTGGGGTATAGAGATAATAATAATTAATAATACATCAATGATTCGGGGAACCACCCGTTAAAAGGGATTCCTTAATACGATTTTGATATAGGCGTGAAGACGCCTTGCGATGAATGTCTGCCTGCGTCCGCCAGTTGAATAGTTCCTAGGGCGTCACAACATAGAAATATAAAACACCATTGAAAAATATATTTGTTTATTTAAAATTTAAGTTTTTACAATAAGTAGTGGTTATGTATTAATACATTGTTAATGTTTCCTATGAAATGAAGGTATTCTGCTGTGTAAGCTGTATAATAATGACATATTATTTATTTATTTATTTGTTTATTAAGACATACACAGTACATTATAATACAGATTATAAGGTATGTTAAATTAAATTATTACATGGTTATATACCTATTACGTAAGTCCATAGAATGTCATTTGATAATTACGCCTGAGATATGAACCGGTCTTAAAACTTAATTATTGAATGAATGAAGTAATAATAATAAAAAGGAAGAAAAGAGGGGGGGGGGGGGGGGAGATAAGGAGACATTTTGAAATCAAGAATTATATGCTCACTAATTGTAATTGACTGATTAAAGTTTAATGAAAAGTTAACTGTAAGTAATTTTAAAACAATTATATCACGCCAAGAAATTTAATAAATTAGTTTTGTATGTTTGCAAGGAATCATGAAAAATGTCTAAGTGTAGTAATTTTTCATAGTGGTTATAAGTTATGATTGCGCGAGTAATTGGTGAGTTACTCGCTGCATTAGTGTTATTGGATTCTATATGAAAAAGAGAAGTGTGTCTGGTACGCCTCATTGGGACATTTAAACCAATAGTGGATAGCAATTCAGGACTATCTATTTTATTATTTAGCAGGTTATACAGAAACAGCAGATCTGATAATGTGCGTCTTTTTTGTAAACTTAACATGTTATTTGTAGTTTTGTTGTATTTCTTGAATAAATATTTAGAGAATTTATTCTGTATACTTTCTACTATATCTATGTACACCTTATATTGAGGATTCCATACCGGGGACGCATACTCCTCATTATATCACACTATCATCATCACTATGTCATTTTAAGGAATGCTGTGTGGAGGTTATTTTAAGGAAATAAAGGAGAGGAAGTTCTGGGAAGGTAATAGATATTAGGGATGGATAAGAATCTGTGGATCAGTGTATCCAGGCGTAACGATCCATCCCTTCAACCGCGGTGCAAGGCGATAGGTCGAGAGATTCACAGTATGGAAGATCTACAGTCTCTCGTATCTAGGATGAAAGAAGTATGTATGAAGAATGAGTTAGTGATGAATGTAAGTAAGTCTAAAGTCATGTGTTTGAAAGAGAGAATACAAAAACAATGTGCAACATAGTTGTGAATGATGAATTTTTTTATTTATTTTTTTTATTATAGCGACTATATAATTTTTTTTTACATACAAAATGCAATGTGAAATTAAGTACAAAATATTGTATTTCTTAGTCCTCCTCACTAGGGGGTCCTGTGCCGAGGCGGACTAAAGTTATTTAAATATAGTTCATTTGTCTTCTACGTCGTTTTTAGCGTCTTCGCTAGGGTTTTCTCATTGACCTCTTTAAGCCATAGAATACTTGGAGCAGGTGGATGAGTTTGTGTATTTGGGAAGTATGTTTACGAGAGATGGGAAGGCTGATAGAGATATTGAAAGAGGGGTGAATGCAGGTAACTCTATTAATGGAGTACTGGTACCTACCCTGATGTATGGCAGTGAGTCGTGGAACTGGCAGGGAAAGGATGAAAGTAGACTGAAAGCTGTAGAATGAGATCCCTGAGGTGTATGGCGTAAGTGTGGTAAAACCATTTACGATTGTGTGAGAAACATGGAGATCCGCGTGTATGTAAGTGTAATGAGTAAGACGAAGAAAGGAACTCTCCGATGGTTTGGGCATGTAGTGCAAATGAACGAGGAAAAAAGTGTAAGGAGAATATATAACGCAAATGTGAACGGAAGAAGAAGTCGTGGACGCCCAAGAAAGACATGGCACGGCTAAATGAATCAGATAGTTGAGTCGGACCATGTCAAGATTCAGAATAATAGAAAAGCGTGTATGAGACGATGTATCAATGTAAACGAGGCAAGGAGTGTATGCCAAGGCCGAGTTGTTTGGCGGTCCGTCTTCTCTGCCTACCCCTGCGGAGAAACTTCACAACTAAATTAAAAAATTAAAATTCACAACTATGTTATTAATGCTGGCGTTACTTTTTTTCAGTGTTAGTCATTTAAATAATGTTTTGTTGATGATTTAGTTTCGTTAACGATAGGTTTTAGGTTATTTCTGAAATGTTATTTTTTTAATGACTTTTCCGCGTGAATTTAATAACTAACTAACTAACCAACACGCCGTTTCCCCGCAGGGGTAGGCAGAGAGGACGGACCGCCAAACAACTCGGTCTTGGCACACACTCTTTGCCTCACTCACATTCATAAAACTTCCATAGGTATATCCTTTTTAATTGTATGAACGAGATAAAAAGTGAATCGACAGTTTTCTTCCAAATTTATAAACTAAGAGGACTGTATTTTTTAAATTTTGAATTTTATCTAAATTTTTCGACTATTTAATAGGTAGAATATGTTTACAGTTAGCTGTTTTTTTCAAATTTTTTCATGTTGAAGCTTAAAATACTGCAATTTTCAAACACGATCGTATATTTCAAATACAAAAATCTAAAAGGCAATTTTATCTAGTTTCTATAAAGGTATATGATTTTACGACATCTTCAAAAATAAGAAATATACAAGACATTTAAAATACGTTACACCGGGCTCGCCGCTCGCCGCTCGCCGCTCGCCGCTCGCCGCTCGCTGGCCGCGGAATGTGGAAATTATGCGCGTAACGCTTTATTAAACGTCAGGATGGCGCGGATCATTACCGATCTCCATTTATCCAAGAGGCTCGCCACAATAACACGCGGCAGAATATCGCCCGCGTTCGATCTCGATCTACACGAACACACTCGCGTATTTTCGTGGATTCGTTGTATTGTATCACTAATTAGTAAACTATTGTCGCCCGCGTATACTCGATCCAAAACTTGCCCGAAACAATTAGCACTTTCTTAACTAGAATTAGGTGACAAGTCGATTTGAAAGCGGGCTGCTCTGTTCGCTTCCAAATCAAAAAATAAGAGGAACCGAAACCGCTCCCCGCGCTTCACATAGACAAAAACCCAAGAAAGTGTCGCCAACATTATTATTTTTTTCTTTAAAAGCCACAGCTTAAGAAAGTACTTGAGGAAATAAAAATATTTAAAATTGCTTCATAACAAGATTCGTCCGTCGCTCCTGGATTCTGACACCTTCCTTTTCCTTCCCAGAACTTCTTCTCCTTCCTTTCCTAATAAGAACCTCCACACAGCATCCCCAAAGATGACATAGGCCCTGATGGGAATTATTTTCTTTAGGGCCTCCTGTGTGGAGCTAATGTAAAAAAGGTCTAATTCATGAATATTCAAATTATATTATAATGCCATCATTTCAATATCTGACCATATTAATTTTAAATGTTTTTTATAAGTTATTTTCATTTTAAAAAGTAGACTAGTAATCCAAGATAGATACATTTTCGTATTTGAAAGATTGCACAGCGATTCTGAAGAGTATATAAATTATTCGTTAATATAGATGCGTAGAACCGCCACATTATCCATAAACCAAGCTACTTTTTGTAGTGGGTAGGTAGGTACCTACAACTTACTTAATCAGATACTTAGTAAACCTACTGAATATGTCCCAACTCGTTCTTTATACTCTTATTGGATTTTAAATGTACTCATACATAAATCTCAACAGGTACTGTAACTTCTTGAAGAAATTTATGTTTGTCGCCCGATTATTTAGTTGGCTTTTCTTTTTCCAATCAATATGATGTATTTATGTAATTCATTTGCTCCGAAGCCGTTCAAAAGTTAGTCCGCCGAGAAACACTGAGAAGTCATAATAATTAAGGGAACGTACCCATACTACGTGACCAATTTTTTTTGCAATTTTAACCCCCCCCCCCCCCACCCCACCCCCGGTGACCAAAAACCTAAGCAACCCGCCGCTCATTTGTATGGAGCGTGACATTTTGAAGACCCCCCCCCCCTAAACGTGTCACGTAGTATGGGTACGTTCCCTAACTCCTTTTCAACTAATAAACCATTCAGAAAAGTCGAAACAGAATTGTGCCAACACACTGCGTTTTATTACTCATCGTCGTTGATACTGGAATATGTCGTATGCCAAAAATGTATTAATATACCTACCTACAGATTAAACTGCAATTTGTTATTTCTTCAGTTAGTCTCTCACCAAGGATAATCCAATTCTTCACTTGTTGAATGAGTTAGTTATGACATATTGCAATATCAACGACGTTATTTCAAAATGCCTAATTTGCCCGGTTCTGATGCTACGATACTGCCCAGAATCTAGTAGCAATCTGAGCGATTAAAAATTATATCTGGTTTCCCGATCTTATTATTTTTTTTACTCTACATTAACGACAGAATATTTAATCGTAATATGTAACTAATAACATTAACCGTTTACGATAAATGACTACATACTTAGGTAAGCAGTTTTCTGTACAAAATTTAAATTTATACCACGTTTATCAGGAATGTTATTTTTTGGAAATATCCTGGGTTTCTCAGAAATTCTGATATTACCGTACAAATTTTTTTTTCTGCTATGACAAAAAACTGTTCCATGAAAACTCAGAATCAACTCAGCTCACACATTTTTGAAAAGTCATTAAAAGATATGAAAAAAATAAATTGGAAAATTAGCCCATATCCTAAACTAACGTAACCTATTTAACCAATTTTTTAAATACATTTTTTCGTCATTTTTATTTTAAAAGGAGGTGTTGAGCTGAGTTGATTGTGAGTTGTCCTGTCACCGAAAAAAACGATTGATTGCATTTAAAATTTCAAACATTATTTTTTAATGTTGTAATTTGTGACGATTGGGATTTCTATTTCGATGCATTGTTACCGCAAGATATAAGAATCTTAAAGTTTTTCATAATTGCAATTTTCTGCCAGAATTTCAGATTTTCGGATAAGTAATTTCGCTAGTTAAAAAAATTGGCAACAATTAAATTTCTGTTCATCCATCTTACTTCTGTAATAATTGTTTTCAGTGCAATCATTATGGCGATGCACCACGTCATGTAAAATTCAGGATCTGCCGCCTGTTTTGATTTATTAAAAAAAGCGTTTTTTTAATTTTATGTTGAGAAGTTCGGGCACATATGTTTAATTGTATTACGATAATTTTCTAAAGAATTTAATTTTCCAAATTATACAATAAAACCATAGCCTAAACAGGTTTCGAAGATAGGGGATTTTGAACTTTTAAAAGACTAATTAAAAAAACACTCGATTATTTCAAAGGAAAATATGTGTTCTATTTACTTGCAGTATTTAATTAAAGCATCTAAAATATTTCTAAGCGATCCAAGTAATTTTCAAATAAAAAACAAATGATTTTGCATTGTTAATCGCATGGTAATGGCATTGGTAATGGCCTTAGTTTGTAAATGCATAGTCGTAGTTAAGAATCTCTGAATTACAGAAAATATAATGCATAGAGACCAAAGATTCGCCAAATTTCTTTCAACATATCGCTCGCCATATGTTCCCATTGGGGAGGTTCGGCGAGCGATATGCCGAAATACGCCAAGCCAAATGATTTTTATCTTTTATAGCTGTGTGTGACACATGCATTATAGTTATAAATATCGCTCGCCATATAGTCCCATTGGGGATGTACGGCGAGCGATATGCCGAAATACGCTAAGCCAAATGATATTTTATCTTTTATAGCTGTGTGTGACACAAGCATTATAGTTATAAATATCGCTCGCCATATATTCCCATTGATATTTTATCTTTTTAGCTGTATGTAACACATGCATTATAGTTATAAAATTACCCAATATATGCGAGTTTATGTTTTCGAGAATTTTTTAAATGGTTTCAATGAACGGCTCCACATATAAATAAGTTGTTTATTGTCTGTCTGTCTATTTTAAGAATTTATCGCGGATTAGTATGTACACTGATTATTAATTTTGTACATTTGTTTTCGTTTGTGATTGACTGCTCGCCCGGAAATGAACAAATATTATTGTTTGTACGCATTTTACGCCTGACTCACATTGGTGACTCAAGTACTTCAAGATTGCGTGAGTTCTACGCACCGAAAAATGTACTAAAATGATTTGATGATTTCATTTTGAAAAATAATGTGACTTAGTTATTTTTCAGCGTCCCTAATGAGATAAATTCTCATCTCCAATCGGGTCCGGGTGGGTCCGCGAGACTAATTGACTATCTTTCTCAAACCAAATTGCCGCCGTAAATATCCTCCGAGCCGATATTGCGAGAAGAATCTCATGTTACGTCGGCTTCTGGGCTTGGCTCTCGCCAAATTCTGTGGAAATAATAGTTTGGTTCGGTAGGTGAATTCGTTATAAATAATATATAGGTTAAGTTTAGTAGGGAAATTCAAATTTCATACAATTCAGGAATAGTGGTTAGGTTCAGGTTATGTTTCGTAGAAATATTAGTTACGATACCCGACTCTTTGAGCAAGTTCATAGATTCCTGTGGTAGACGTAAATGTCTGAAGTAATTTCTTATACCATCCAGCTGAGAAATAAGCAATGTACATCGGATTTGAAAAAATATAAATAAAAAAATATTTGTTGTCCTTTTTCATACAAAACATTAATTTGAATTTCTGGCCAAAATACCATACTAAACTAAATAATATCTTTTGAATTGAAAGGTACCTTTAGCAAATATCTAGTGCGGATACGAGGAACCTACTTTATTTATTCACGTTTTAAATTATGATGTGTGGGCCATTAAAGAATTAAATTTTCCGTGGTTTTAGAGGTAACTTCGTAATTTTTTGTGAGTTAATTGTAATTATTAAACAAATAAAATCTTGCCCTTAAATTTAAAAAAAAATGTAAAAAACCGCTTTTTTGTAGTAATTTTAATTAACATCTACAAACTTATGGTCAAACTTAAATCCGTCGTATTGTACTGTATTTTAATAGAAATAGAGATTAAAAAATCATTTAAAACTATATTTTATAATTTAACTAGCTGAAGTCCCCTTAGGGCTTTACACGGAGTTTTAGAAATCAAATGTAGACAGTGACCATTCTCTTGTTTTGAAGGTCACATTTGCAAAAATTCATCAACCTCAGCATAAAACTGTAGATTTGCATTAAATCAAATCCACACCGCCCGATTGCCAGCCCGCTCGTCCACCACATACAGACACATTTTAACCAATTTGCACAAAACCTTGACAAATCATATATTTAAACCTTCTTAGTGAATCCCTCTATCTATTGGTGAAAACCGTATGAAAATCCGTTCAGTAGTTTTTGAGTTTATCGCGAACAGACAGACAGAAAGACGCGGCGGAGGACTTTTAATTTATAATATGTAGATATAAACAAATAAATAAAATAGCACGTTTGATTAAAAAAATAAATATATTCAGTTTGGTTGGGTGTTTTAGGCTCTAATCCAAATTTAAGTTTTGTATGAAAAAGGCCGCGCAGCCGCAGTCGGTCATCTTAAAATAATGATTGGTCATTATTCATTATATTATTTTACTCTTTATTGAATTCCTTGTTAATTTCTACAACTATCAACTGCCTAGGGCCTAGGTACATCGCTCGAATTCAAGAAATAATTTTTTTCCAGTTTTATTTTATTTCAATAGGGATTCGTATTTGCTTTATTTATTATAAAATGCCAAATGTCATATCTTATTCATTTATATTAGAAATATTGCGTAGAAAGTTATATCTATCGCTTTGTGGTTTGACCTTATATGAAATATTTACTTTGTATAAATAAATGATCACTTTGTACAACTCTACTAATTGTATTACAATATTTATAGCCTACTGTTTCCACTTATTACCTACATAAATTTTATTCACCAACATCATCACAATTCCGGTTGTATCAAGGCACTGACTACCTTCCACTGATGTGGAACTACTCTTCGATTATATAACCACTTAAGTGAGAATATCTTTAAGAATCCCAGTATAAATGAATAAATACGCCAATGTCTTTTACCCCTGGCGTAATAATGTATCAATTCCCCCTAAAAATTTGAACTAAACATTTAAAATTTTATCTGTAGTCTTGTCCTCTTATTACTATTGTTAATATGGATTCAGTCCCCATAGTTCTCAGACCGTATTATGACCATTGTTTATCTCCCTTGTTTCTATTTATCCCTTTGACAATACTCCTGCCTTAGTCCCTTTTATAGTTCACCAGAGTTGTCAACTTGCGATGTATGGTTTTTCCACGGCTCCATGTTATCTGAACTTTCAAGGTCGGATATTTGCGCCTTAGATGAATCGATGTATCCTCGACCTCTTGTTGGTGCTTTCCAACAACTGCACGTGTTTCTGGAGGTATTGAGGTGGCAGTGTCCTGTTAATAGACCTACCCGCTCCCTCAGCGTGTTTCCATCCATATTGGGTAGTTGCCTAAGTCTCTTGGGGTTTATGTTTTGTACCATCTATAAGACTTATGCACACCTGGAAAGATTGGGGATGCAACTTTACTACAAAATCTCTCCAGCCGGTTCAGGCTTTGAGTAATATTAATGGAGAATTTTTATTATTATGTATAGTAATTTTTTAGAATCCCATACAATATTTTAAGTTCTACATTGCAAATCTGGTCGTTTACAAGATCATACTTAATGAGCATGTGTTTCTACAAAGAGTAATGATTCTGGAGTCGATATTGTTCAATTGATTGGTTCATTTGGGATGTGCACCGTCTCTAAGCACATTAGTTTTTGCTAACAACTATTGCTTTAATTGGTCGAACGGTCGAAGCGTCGGGCTTTCACAATTCCACACACGCGTCCAGCTAGATCAGTTCTACATCATTGCACAAGCAACATTTTATGCTTTTAATGATAGCCCTAGGAGGAATTAAATTATTTTCAAGTTTTCATAACCCAGGAAAAATGCTCCGTTGCGTCATAAGATCATGAAATAATAACATTTTTTTGACTAGATTCTGAATGAAATATTAAACAACTGCAAATTTGATCGTCCCTCTGTGTATCAGGGCTGGATGTTACTTATTAAAACGTCCATTGGTTAAAACAAAGCACGATAGTTTAGGTCAGATTTGGTTCGGATAAGTACCATCTGGAATGTTCTCTTTTGTCACGAAACCTATTAAAATATTTTTATTTATTTATTCCTCAGACGAAGAATCGAGAGCTACCGCCGGCGGCAAAGCGAGTGCGTGCCGCGCTTCGACCAATCGTTCAGCGGCGTGTGCGAGCAGCAGAACTTGGAGACCAGCGCGCTGCAACGCAGGTTCCTGGAGGGCAAGGCGAAGCGGGCGGCCAAGAAGGGCGGAGACCGGCAGGGCGGGCGGCAGCAGGAGCCGCCCCTGCAGCCGCCCCTGCAGCTGCACCCGCACGCCCATCAGCTCACCTCCAATCTGCACAGCAGCGTCCACGTGGTGAGCTACCGTCTCATACTACTCTAACATACCTTCTTCAATCTATACTTTAAGGGCGGGTTGTTTGACTGACCGTCACATCTCTTCGTCATCGGCTCACCTCCAAACTGCACAGTAGCGTTGAGTTACGTTCTCATACTCTATCCTACTTATACTTGTATTAATCTATACATTAAGGGCCAGATGTTTGACCGACCGTAATATTTGACATCATCACAAAGCGACGATCTATTTTGAATTTTTGTCGTGGGTTCCAGTTAAACTCAGATTCGTTCCATACAAAATGTATGAGGAAAAGAATTTTCTTCATAATTTTTTGTTTCGTGAATTTTTTTAATAGCTATTCTGCTATTCGGGGCGGAGACAAATCCAACAAATCAAAGATCATAAAAATTTGGCCAGCCGTTCTTGAGTTATAAATGGTGTAACTAACCCGACTTTGTTTTATATATTACTAGCTGACCCGACGAACTTCGTACCGCCTCAGAATCAATAGCTGTTGAATTAAATTCAGTTTTTTTATTAAGTTAAAAATGATGCAATGAAGCAATTATCAATGCGCAACTGTCCATGTTTTGTTTTTGTCAGTATCAGAGATGGCGTTGTGTACGAATTTATATTTTTGTGATTTTCTTACTTTTACAATTACTTACGGGAATTCGGGAGGCGGATACGGGTGCCGCCGCCCGGGAACCATTTATTGAATAACCAACACCTCTGCCATAGATCACCCCAAGTGGTTCACTACGTTTGGTGATTTAGCAGTGGTGCCCGGGTTCATGAGGTGACTTATGTCCGGGTCTTTGCAGTTGATGCGTCTGCCCACCTGCTGCGTTGCGGGCCGGATCGAGAGAGACTGGTTGAGGGACCTTTTGACCTTTCCAGTTGCAGTTCTTTCAAAATAGGAGAATTCGTTCCATACAAAATGTATGGGGAAAATAATTTTCTTTATAACTATTTATTTCGTTAACTTTTGTGATGTTTTAATAGTTATTATCCTATCCGGGGCGGAGACAAATCAAAGATCATCAAAATCAGCCCAGCCGTTCTCGAGTAATAAATAGTGTAACTAACCCGACTTTGTTTTATATATTAAATATATATGTAAAGATATAAAATTACGATTAAATTCCGCTTCAATAACAAAACGCTAAACTAATCGATATTTTATTTTATCTATTATACTAATCACATGCACAGCTCAAGAGATGATCTCGCGTTTTTTGCTTTAGAAACGAAGATAACTCCATTGGAATTTCACAAATCGTTACGAAATAAATTTAATTAGCAGCGTAATAATAAATAATTAATATATCGCCGTTGCCTCTCGGTTAATACTTTCAGACAATTTGTCGACCGAAGATAAATGACGTGTTGTGTTACGTCGCTGTGTTAAATAAAATAAGAAGACTGTGAAAGCGAACGGAACAAACAGGCAGAGATGATAGTGCCTGTAAATAAATGCGAAGTGTATTCATTATTCACCGTTTTCTATAGCATTTATTATCTCCACTTTTCAATCCAAACCGTGTCAAGGTGCGCACCATTTGTTGTGTGTGTTTGTTGTATTCACCTAGCGATGGAAAACTAATATTCCTTTAATATGTATTGTTATTGTTTCATTTACAAGCATAATATAACTTGTTGTTTCATTTAAATGGTTTATTTACATTCCGATTGATTATTTTGCATAGAAAATCACTGAAATACCTACTTTTTCACATCATCCTGTAAACAAGTCTCTGTTATTTATTAATTATTTTTGTGTTTAATTCGTAGAACTCCATTTTTTTAATTTTTTTTTAAATCTCTAGTGTCACCAATGTACATATATGATCTAAATTTACCAACCTGAACTTGATATGATCTGTTCTCGCGCAGGTAGTCACATTACTGAATTTAGAATGCCCGTAAGCGAAAGAGAAAGAGATGCGTAAAAACGGTGACCGGCCAACTCAGAATGAAACCAACTCAGAACCACCTCAGAAAGGTCATTAAGAGTGATGATAAAAAAATATTAAAAAATTGGTTAAATATATTAAGTTAGGTTAGGGTTATCGGCTATAATTATTTTTTCATAGCTTTTAATGACCTTTCTGAGGTGGTTCTGAGTTGGTTTCATTTTAAGTTGGCATGAAACTGTAAAAACTTAGGTGCGATAGAGAAAGGCGTGCGAAAATTGCGAAAATGTTTAATAAAACACGACTCGTTTAAAATAGAGCAAAAATCTCGCGGGCATTGTCTTAAACAGCATTTAAAGAAACACTGTGATTTTATTCATGCGTATAACTTGTAAAATAACTGAAACAATCTTGTTTATAATAATTTTTGGAGCATACTTTGCGATTATTTTCTATCGAGGGAATTACATAATTTGCGTTTCGGCGCGGGCCCTTAAAATAAAGGGCCAGTTATTTCACATAATTTGAACAATTCATCAAATTTCTAAGTTAATTTTAAAGTTCCGTGAAAGTTCTATTCAAGTTGTGTTATTATTTCAGTTCTGTGAAGCAACTGGCACATAATGACATACAAAATATTAATAACTTGAATAGAATTTTTCAAAACTTGTATTTTAACTTTGAAATTTTATGAGTTTGTTCAAATTCTGTCAAACAACCCGTCCTTAATATCCGCTTAGCGTTGGACTGTCAGGTGAAATTGTTGTAGCAATGCAGTAGACACTAAGTTGTTCGTATTATCGTGGTAATATCGTATTCTGCGATTATGAGTAAGACGGGAGTTTATTTAGAAAAGTGCGTTCAACGTATAAAACGTATTTTAGTGTACCTAATTTTAATTTGATTGATTTAAATGGCCTTATTTAAATTATTATTATTATTTTTTTTTATTTTTTTTTTTTTTTATTGAAATAATAGATAATACATAATATAATCAACAAACAAGTCCTGCTAAGCCAATTGAATCGGCTTGTCAACAGGTGCTTATATTTTAGTTACATATTTATACATTTTTTAAATTTAAAATTTACATCTTATATCTACAGATACAACATTTTTTCATACATATCAAAATCAATATAAATCTTTTTTTTCCGATAGCCAATTTTTCACCATATATTTAACCTTATTCATAGAATTACATTGCTTTATAGTGTCAGGTAATAAATTAAATATCTTCGGTATGATATATTCAAACGTTCTCTGTCCGTACTTATTGTTAAATTTCGGAACTATTAACCCGTCGTTACGCGTGAATCTAGTGCTGTATTTATGTTCTAATTTCTCTTTATGCTGCGGGGTAAATATATGTTGAATTATAATTTTGTGCCAAAGTATTGCCTTAACAGGTAAAATTTTGGCACTCTGAAACAGCAACGGTTTATTTTGTCTCTGTTTGAAAATATTAGGGACGACCAATAATTTTACAATTGCGTTTTGTACAACTTGCACTTGTTTCAGATTGGTTATAGAAGTATTTCCCCATATTGTTAATCCATATCTTATAATAGATTCTGCTATTGACATATAAATTATTTTAAGTGTTTCAATTGATAGGAAAAAATTTAATGTGTACATTCTGCCAGCAATCGATCTGAGTCTTTTACAGGTTTTTTTTATATGTTTGTCCCATTTAAAAAAACAATCTACAGTAACACCAAGATACACGTATTCCGAAACTAATTCTAAGCTTTCACATTTACAATTAGTTGGAATATTTTTATGAATGCAATTAAAATTATGAGATATAATATTAGGATTAAATTGAAATTTGGCATTAGGTGATCTTATATGCATTACTTTGGTTTTTTTAGCATTTATTAATAGTCCTGCATCATGTGACCATTTACAGAGTTGATTAAAGTCAATTTGCATGAGTTCAATTGCAATTTTTAGATCTTTATGTGATATGACCAATGCCGTATCATCTGCGAATACAAAATGTTTCACAAAAGAGAAAAGTTTTTTCATTATGGTTACATAAATTATATATAGTGTAGGTCCTAATATGGAACCTTGTGGAACTCCTGCAGATACATTTTTTGTTTTACTAAAAGTATTATTTATTTTGATACATATTTTTCTATCTGTAAGATAATCTTTAAATAAATTTAACACATTTCCTCTTATTCCAATTTTTTCTAGTGTTTTAAGCAGTTTTTTGGAGTTAATTGTGTCAAAAGCTTTAGAGTTATCAATAAATAAAACAATAACATGTAATTTATTATTTAAATTATTATTCAATTGAAGTAAAACTTGAAAAATATATATTAATGTATTATAAAAATATATTTATGAAATTGACAAAAAATGAGTTCTTTATTGATTAAAAAAAAACAAGTTTGTGTTTGAATATATTATTATTTACATTATTTTTGTGTGAATCTTTTTGATGTTTTTCACATCACAAAGAGGTAAAGGGAGTAGATATACACATAATATTAAAAATCGTTGTTTTTATAGATTCTCTCGCGCAAAATATGATTGAAGCCTTGTGACCAAAAGAAGTGCGATGTGAGCGAGTTTCGTAAAGTTTGGCCATTTGGGAATAAAATTTCAAATTCCGAAATTCGGTATCTAAATTCAAAATCAAATGTAATGCGATGTACGCATGTACGATGTCTTCAGTGTAAGATAGACAGATCGCTGTTTTTTTTTTTTTTTTTTTTTTTTTTTTTTTTTTTTTTTTTTTTTTTTTTTTTTTTTTTTTTTTTTTTTTTTTTTTTTTTTTTTTTTTTTATTCCAGTTAAAAGAAAATTACATTTTCACTCATTTAACTAGAAATAATTATACAAATTAAAATAAAGTAAATATTTCAATACAGCGCTATTCAACATCATTATTTTGTTTTTCAAGATTAAATATTAATAATTTTTTTTTTTTAAATTTACCCAGCTTCTTTTCGTTTTTAATGTCGTTTGGGAGGCAATTATATAAGTTGCCTCCCTCGTAACCAATGGATTGTTTACCATAGTTAGTGTGGATGGTGTTTAAATGTATGTTATCGTGTTGCCTCGTAGTGTTTGTGTACTTGGGACGTTTTAATGAATTCTGTGTTTGTGTGTACGAGTTTATTGTTTATTTTGTATATAAGGAGACATGTATTGTATTCATATAGTTTTCTTAATGTTAGTAGTTTTGTTTCCATATATATTTTTTTTGTGGGTGTTCTGGGCTTGTAGTTAAATAGTTTTTTGATTACCTTGTTTTGTATTACCTGTAATTCTTTTATGTATGTTTCACATGCGTTTCCCCAGATTTCAATCAAGTAATTTAAATGTGAGTGTACGAGACTATAATATAAACCTTTTTTTAATTTATTTGGCAACAGATATGATATCCGGCTAAATACGCTAATTAAGGGGATGATTTTATCTTTAATACCTTGTATATGTTGTTTAAATGTCAAATGCTGATCAATGCACAGCCCAAGTAATTGCATTGGCTCTCTCGGGATTAGAATCAAAAGGTACTAAGGTCAGTGGCTATATCAGTTTCCATTCAATGAATAAATGGAAAGCACTTTTATATTATTTCAAACTCTTTTAAATATTGAATTGTAATAAACTGTTTTAAATATTGTCGAGGTAAATATGATGTGGCTAACGAAACACAACGCCATTACCCAACCTTTATAAAATCCACACCACCCACTTGCCGCTGCCTGAATTGAATATTTGAATTTCTCGGCTTTTCTCTACTATAATAAGCATGTATTATACATATAAACCCTCCTCTTGAATCACTCTATCTATTGGTGAAAACCGCATAAAAATCCGTTGCGTAGTTTAAAAGATCTATGCGCACATGCATCTTGGGCGACTTCATTTTATACTATGTAATGTAATGATGATTCACAAAACGCTTTACAATACAACACGGGGTTCTTTTGTTAACCCCCAGGCTAATTCGTTCGCTTTTCGGAACAACTTCTACAGGTCTAATAGAAATCGTTGTGTCTCCCTTACTATCATAGTGAGAAATCTGATATAAACGGTGTTAGGAAGAGAAAACACAACGCTTTATATTCAGATATAAAGCGTTAAAAAGTTAACCAATAAAGTTAACCACAAAATAAGTAAAATGTACACTTTTATGAAACCAAAGTTTCGGTTCGCAATTTGAAAAAACATTATGAAACTTAGGGAATTTTTAAAATGAATTATTTTGGAAATTAATTATTTTTGCACAGAATGACAAAAGTGAGGTTGACTGTAAACATGTTTCTAATAAAATATGTATGTGTTTTTTCGTATTTTAATTAGAAAAAACGTAAGGTGAGCCGCTTTCAAACCTTTTTTCTAATTGTTTGCAAAAAATTTATACTTTTATGTTTATTTTGATTTATAAAATTTGAAAGCGTATTTTATCACCTTTCATAAACAGTTTTTAGTTTGCTGACATGTTCAAAATATTCCATTTATTTGGATTTCATTGCAAAGCCGAAATATTTTGAACCTCTGTCAAAATATGGTCGAGACCTGAGGGGTTAAATGTCACCTTCTCTTCTACCCAAAGAGGTTTGCAAAGGAAGAAAACCAAAATGGAGAAGATTCTTCGCCTCCAGCAAAATTAAAAATTTTCCCTTAATACAAGTAATAGCTATTTGGGTGTTTGAAATCTTTCACAGCGTAGGTACCTACTATTGATAAATCCGTTGTAACTTCTCCCAATTTATCACTCGACACATTTAGCAGAAATAGGAATAACAATGGGTCTCACAGCTCACATTACATACTTGAGCGGCCCGTTCATATACATATTCTTCGAATGGTTCTCCTTTACGTAAGCGGCGCTACATTTTTTATTCGACTAAAATGATTTGTTTTTTCACATTAGTTTCACACAGGAAGCCCTTAGGAAAATAATTCCCCTTAGGGGATTTTTTCCCTTCCCTTTTCTTTGGGGATGCTGTGTGGAGGGTCTTTTTAGGGAAAGGTAGGAGAGGAAGTTATGGGAAGGAAAAAAGGAATAAGAGGTGGGTAGGAAACTGGAGGGCAGTGTGTCCAGAAGTGACGGACGGATGAATTCATCCTTTGCACTGCGGTCCAAATCCTACTGAGAGTCCTGCTGGAGAGGTCAAAATACCTCCCTCAACCAGTGTCTCCCGATTCGGCCTGCCACGCAGTTGGTGAGCAGGCGCATCCGCCGCCAACTTACGGACAAACCTGACCCCGTAAACCCGGGCACCCATGCTTAGTCACCAACCAAGTCGCGAACCACTTGGGGTGACCTATGGCAGAGGTGTTGGTTATCCAATAAATTAAATTATTCAACAAATAAAAGAGGTGTTGGTTATCCAATAAACCCGGGCACCCCTGCTAAGTCACCAATCAAGTCGCGAACCTCTCGGGGTGACCTATGGCAGAGGTTTTGGTTATCCAATAAATGGTTCTCGGGGCGGCGGTACCCATACCCGCCTCCCAAATTGTATTATATTGAATATAAACTGTCTTTTTTTTTAATAATCGGAGATGGTTTACATATACATATATAGTTCCCGTGAGCCCTTAGGCCATAGACCCATTGTACTGTCTCCCATTTGGTGCCCCTCCCCTTGGTTCCTTGAAGGCCCCACAAGGGAAGAGTTCATGGAGGTGGCCTCAGCTCACCTCTCCACGGTTTCTCCTCTTGGTTCCTCCTACGGCCCCAGGAAGGAAATCCACAGAGGTGGCCTCAGCACTCCTAGGTTCCCAAAAGGCCCCTAGTTTTATGCGACTTTGTTTCTCGGAGGCACCGTTCGTGACGCTGTTCCCCAGGACATTCAGCCTGAGCACGGTAGCTCACACCTTGGCTTGGGATGGCTATTGCAGGTTTGTGTTTCCACTCCCTGAGCGATGGGTTCGCCACACTCCCTACGCTAATAAACTGTCTTGAATTTGTATAATGTCGTTGTCTGTTTAGCTGGAAAGATGACGATTATCTTGCACAATTTGTTATGTGGGATTCATCGCTATTACTAAACTGAGCCATGAACCAATTGTACTGTTGCCAAGGGCACGCATTTATCACAATATAGAAATCATAGGAACTCCTTGTAAACGAATGATACAATGTATGTTATTGCAATCTCTTTACATTTTGTGATCGATTTACAATGTTTATGATTAATCCTTCAGGCCTCGACCATACTTTGTCAGAGAGTCGAAATATTTCCGCTGTGCAATAAAATACAAATAAATTGAATATTTCTGAACATATCCAAAAAATAAAAACTGTTTTTGAAAGGTGTTAAAATAAGCTTTCCAACTTTACAATTGTAAATAAACATATAATCTTCGAATTATAAAAATTTGCACCCAACATAAAAAAAGTTTTAAAAATAGCTTACCACCTTACGTTTTTTCTAACTAAAATTACCAACAACGAAAAAAAAACACATACATATTTTTGGATGTAGCTATTACTTTGTGGTTATCCATTATAGAAAAATGAAACAATACAACTTTGTATAAACCACTTATATAATGTGCAAATCCGACCGGTTTCGGAACAAACGTTCCTTCGTCAGGGAAAGCTTATACTAATTACTTATTACTTAATTACTTATACGTATTACTTTCGGGCGCGTTTGCCCGGAAAGCAAGAGATACTGGGTTCGAGTCCCAGAGGTGTCAATATGTTTTTCTGATTTTTCTGTTTCCAGATTTTCGATTGAGTTTCGCTTATATTGTCTTCATTTATTTAAATATTACAATTTGAGGTTTTACTCATAAAGTTAAAATTAAAAATAAAATAATAATATTGTTTTGTTTACAATCTCATTGTTTTCGCCACAAAATTGTAAACAACCGGGATAGGACTTTATAAATATAACAAAACGTTCTTACGATAGGGTTCGACGAACAGTAAACAATTTAGCAAGCCAAAATTTATTTGTATTATTATAAAAGCAAATTGAATATGAAATCGTTGTATCCAGGAAGTGTTATCGCGTTTTATTCCCTCTCTCGTTCCTTTTCAACGATTGTGAACTGTATTTATTTTATCCTTCGAATGAATCAATCCATGCCATAGGTCACCCAAGTGGTTCACTACGTTTGGTGATTTAGCAGGGGTGCCAGGGTTTTGGGGTGAGGTTTATCATCAGTTGATGACGAATGCGTTTGCTCACCGCATGGCGGGAGAGACCGCTTGAGGCAGACATAATCTAGATCTCTTGCACTTGCACCGCAGTGTGAGGGATGGATTCATACGTCTCTCACTCCCGGACACATTATTCCTACCCACCCCTCATACCCTTTTCCTTCCCAGAACTTCCTCTTCTTCCTTTCTCTCAAGAGACCCTCCGCACAGCATCTTCGTAGATGACTTAGGCCCTGAGGGATTTTTTTTCCTTTTTCCTGTTTGGATCTATTGTAAAAAAAAAATATAAGTATGCGGTTCACACGCGGTAGAAGTAAAACCTTCAGAAAACTTAAGTAGACAAGAGTGGGGAGGCTACGAAGTACCGCACAAACAGAAGACCGATAGGCTACGAAGCATCGCACAAAGAGGAGACCGATTAGTCTCATTCTCTCGCAAGCTAAATCCTATAGATGTATATGTTTGTCTCTTTTTAGTGTAGCTGTTTTTCGTTTCATCGAGTCTCAAATCACAACAGTGCTAAAGAAGTTTTCACTTTAAAAAATCCTGGAGAATTAGCACCACAGGCAGATTTTTTTGTTGTGTCTTTGATATGAGCTCCTAGGCTACCTATCGTTCGCTACACCACTGAATATAAGTAGGTACCTATTTGATTTAAAAAAAAAATTCTAGTGAAAATACCATAAGCGTAAGGATTCTAACTTCTAACCTTCTCCGTATTTAGGGTATTATACTGTTCATTATTTTCTGTTCAGCTTTGTTATTGGTTGCGAACTTGTACTCACCGAGAACAGCCATCATCTTCTACGTATTATAAATTAAAGTCGCCTGTCTGTTTGTTCGCGATAAACTCAAAAGCTACTGAACGGATTTTCATGTAGTTTTCACCAATAGATAGAGTGATTCAATGAGGAAGGTTTAGGTATATAAATTTGTCAAAGTTTTGTGTAAATTGGTTGAAATATGTGATATATTAAAAAAAAAAATGTCTGTATGTGGTGGACGAGCGGGCTAGCAAGCGGATTTGATTTGTATGCAAATCTACAGTTTTATGCCGAGGTTGATGAAATTTTGCACGTATTTGATTTTGAAAACTCTTTATAAAGCCCGGGCATCGCCGGGGACTTCAGCTTAGTTATTATTAATTTTTTGTATTGTTTAGTTTCTAGGTGTATTCCGTCCGATGTGAAACCTCTCTCTTAATAGAAGTGGAATGTCTCGTTGCCAGTTGTGGGTGGAGGCTCATTTAACAGTAGGCAACTCGTGAATCATGATTGTGCACATTTGGATTGTAGTTTGTATCTTTACACTTCATCGCGGTGATGTTTTGTTTGAGAAAGTGTCATAATTCATGTTTACTGTATGCATTGTATAATTCATGCTGTATTAGTCACTACTCATTCAATAGTGGGTTTCTGACTAACTAAATGGCTTTCGTTATTTTATTGTCTATTGGGAGTTCCACCACATGAAGAACCACAGCGCTGGAAAGCTCTCTCGGTCACCAGGTGTTAGGAAAGATGTATTATTTGATGAGTTTTTAAATGGAATATTTAAGGTTTATAGTTATAATTGTGCTAACTGGGGTACCCGGCTTCCCTCAGGTAATTGATATGAGATTTAACTGACGTTCGAACCCACGACGGATCTTGCTTTATATACGAGTACCTCTACCAGTGGGTAGCCCCACCCATACAAAAACGGTTTCAAGTGGTCCGTAATGATCTGGGATGTTGCCTAACGTTCCATACTATTCCCGAATATTCCAGAATGTTACGAGATGTTCTTGAATATTGTGGAATGCCCTCGAATACTTCCAAATTTTCTGGACTGTTCTAGAAATTTCTAGATGGTGAAACTTCCAGCCTTTATATCTTCAAAAAGCAAGCCCCTCACGTGAAAACGGGTACCTTCTTCATGGATGGGTGAAAGAGGCTACCACACCATATAACTAACTCCCTTGAACGTACCGGGACTCGCTTCTGAGTTTTAGCGGCACGCACATTGTAGTAGGTACACTTTCTTTTATATTATATATTGATTAGATATTTTAAGTGGACTGAATCCAATATCTGATTAGAGATCTCATAGTTGTTAGGTTCTCATTGTTTACTTCCGTTAGATAAATGCAAAAGGAAACATATTCTCTGTATACTTTTTGCGGTGACCCGAAATCTGATTCCCCGACTATTAACCCCCCGAAATTATAATTATTAAAAAATTATAATTTTTTGTGCATTATTTACCAATTTCAAACCTAAGATCGACTTCAAAAATGCCTTTAATAATAAGTTGGCATTTTTTTATGTGGATACCGCACAAGAATCCCACCTGCTCCCAACCGCCTGGAGGCAGTGAGACTATAGCATCCCCAATTGGGGTATATTGGTTGTGGAGAGAGAAAGGAGATGGGGAAGATGAAGGAATTAACCTGACTATTCGGATCTTCTCACCAAAAATGGCTAAAGCCATTTCAAG
This sequence comes from Limnephilus rhombicus, assembly GCA_929108145.2. Classification (NCBI taxonomy): domain Eukaryota; kingdom Metazoa; phylum Arthropoda; class Insecta; order Trichoptera; family Limnephilidae; genus Limnephilus; species Limnephilus rhombicus. Next base: position 58,806,098 of record OV815276.1, read on the forward strand.
CAACGTTTCAATTCTGGATACACATTGAAAGTATCATCCACTCTGAAAATGGATATCAAACGAATTTTTTTACAGTGTCGATTTGTTGTACACTGGTATTAGGGAATGCAATCCGGGTATACCGGGATTCCGAAATACCGAGATCCCGCACACATTTTGCGGGACTAATCTCGGTCGAAAACTTTGCGGGATCCCGCTGGACTAGCGGGATTACAGAGAAGAAGAAAACTATAGTCGAAAGGCTAGATTACCTACACGTACACGGGTAACAACGCAGTAGCCACTGCTCCTGCTGACGCTGATGATCCTTACGATAACGACACTCCTCTTGCTAATCTGGAGACATACGCAGCAGCAGCAGCACCAATGTCACTTCAAGACGAACTCGAATTTACGTTGATTAGTATGAAGAGTTCGAGATCAGCAGCCCAACAACCTAGATCTGGCAATATGAGCAACCTTGAGGTTTTGATAAAGAAGGAAATGAATTACTTTGAGTCCGGTGGATTAAAAGTAGGGTTGCCATATCTTAAATTTGGCAACCAGGACAAGACTCGTGAAAACCCCGGATTTTAGAGCCCAGAACCCGGACATCTCAACAGGTTTTTTTAAACATAGTGTAATAAAAAACAGTTGAAAATGTCATAAATCACCTTTTTATTTATTTTCCAATTAAATTTAGTCATGTTTTATCATCATTATAAATGTACTTAACAAAACAGAATCCAATTATAGTTTATTACAAATTATTTTAATAATCAGTTAGAATTTTTTTATTCTTAAAATAAAACACAAATTATTAATATAATCTGTCGTGAAAACAAAACCTTATTAAAATATTAAGCCTAACCAAATTCAATTAAATTTTTAGACAAAAATCTTAAAAGTACTGAGACCATTTTAGTATTCAGTCTTACAATTTTTGAGGTAACTCTTTAACTCAATAATAATTTTATCTTTAAATTTTTATCAGCAGCCATTTAAACAACAAAATATCTCTTAACATAATATGAACTAAATTCAGTCTTCATAAATCTTAAGCAACGAAACTGAAACTTTTTAAAGTTTAGACTTACTGTAATGTAAGTTACATTATTAATTTTTTAAGCATAAAATAACCAAAAAATATACTCATTTATATCACTTTAAAATTTTAATCAACAGCCATTGTAATTTTCTTTTACGTAATAAAAACAATCATAACTTTAACAACAAAAATGAAAAGAAATTATTGCACTCAAAAGTACATTATTTGATTATCTAGCTATTAAAGCCTTTTCCTCATCCTCTCGCCTTTTTTACTTTTAAGTTTTTTTGTTGTATTTATCACTCTTTCCGATAGCTTTTAGAATATCTTCCCCTTTTAAAAGGAATTTGTAAAAATCATTGCAGCTGTATTCTTGGATATTGAATTTAATTTTAATTAAAGATAAATTAAACAATGTTACTTTGTTTGAACTACTTTTATATTTGTTTAAAGCCGACCGGGTTCAGAACGACCGTTCCTTCCTCAGTGCAAACGTGTAAGTTTGCCTTTAAATTTTAAGACTTAGATTTTTTTTTTAAACCCGGACATCAAATGAAACCCCGCCCGGACGCTCCCCGGACGCCCTCTAAACTAGGACAAATCCGGGGAAACCCGGACGGATGGCAGCCCTAATTAAAAGACACATACCTTCAATTCACTTACAATGCGCTAATGACTATTGTGCGAAACAGCGTGGAAGCTGAGCGAGCTTTTTCAGCCGCTAGCTACCTTGTGTCAAATATCAGTAGCCGTTTATCAGACGACACATTAATACTTTCTTTTTTACGAAGCTATTTCCAAAATAATGTTTAACTTATGATGCTTATTGTACAAGAATATTGTTTATCGTGTGAACGTTATTATTTAAATTTAAGTTGTTATGTACATTTATGTCATATCTTATTCTTTGCCAATTTATGACTTAAACTTTACCTATGTCTAACTAAAGGTATATTAATAAACCATTTAAAATGTCCCTAAGAACTTGTTTGATTAGGTAAAAATTTAAAACTCTAAAAACAAGGTTGGTAGATCGAGATATTAGGTGTTTATTATACGATTGATTAGATATCTAAGTCCACCCTGCTGGATCCCGCAAATACCTGGATTGACATGGTCTTGCGGGATTGCATTCCCTAACTGGTATAAACAGTATAACGACAAGTGGTTTTATCCTTGTTGCATTTCAATGAAAATATATTATTTGACATATCCTCTCTGCACATCTCTTCGGGGACACTTAGTTACATTTGGTGTAATTAGGTATACCGTATTTTCCCTAAACCTACTCATATTATATATAAATATGCCGGGGGCGAACTGTCGATGGATCAACTGTCATGGAACCACATTTTACTATGACTTGTGAAATAATATCTTAATTATGCAATAATAATAATCTCCCACGTCCAAGAAATATTTCTCGTAAATGGTTTGTCTAAATTATTATTGTTGTAGATCAGATTAGATTTAGATAAGATAACGTAAGATAAATCTTGTAATTATTACAATATTAGAGATATTTTAACATGATTCAGAAGTAGATTAAACTCAATACGAAATACGCTAAGACTCACCTTCGCAAGATTCTACAAGTTACAGCTCTGCTGTTATTATCGGCGCCAGTTGATTTGAATGATGAAATAACTATGGGTGATGTTGCTTCTCTGTGCCATTATTTTGTCATTATCTTCTGCGTGATTTTTTCGAAAAATATTACTTCTATAGCACCGCTGTGATTTGGATTTCGGATGAAACGGAAATGACGATTACTGCACCTGTGACGTATCAACTGCGCTCATCGGCCGCTTTGATAATGTTGTCACTTTTAAAGGCTCCTATTGGTTGAGATATGAAACGGAAATTACGCAAGGTCTGCGCTCATTGGTCGCTTTGATTATGACTTCACTTTTCAAGTATTGGTTGAGATTGTTTTGGTAATGTTTCGGTTCTACCGCGTGTAAACTGCACTCGATTTTTTTTTTATTTATATAAACTTGGGAGCTCTCTAACTTAGCTCATTTTGCCTTGTCGTAAAATACAGCTTTAAAGGGGTTTCAAGTGACCTGAACCCTGTTGTGTGTTTTGAATGACGGTTAATTTAAACAATAATTATTATTATCAATTATCATGCTCGAGTTTTATTGTATTTATTGGCCAAGAACGCCCAATTAGCATGTTATATTATCAAACATGATGACCTCCGTGGTCGAAGGGTATTAATCCGAAGGTAACGGGTTCGAAACCCGGCGTGGGCAAATTTTGTGTTATTTCACCATGACTTAATTAAAAATAATGTGTAGTATATTTGCAGCACATTCCAGGGTGGAAGATACCCTCAGTATCACCCTGGTGTCCGACCACCATTCCGAATTGAATCGTTGCTTGAAATGCCTTAGCCGTGTTTAATGACCATATCACTTCCCACTGGTGGCAGTTCCCCACCTTTCTCTCCCCATCTATTTTTCCTCCCTAAAAATCCGATAACTTCAATATCTTGGACATGTGATGAGACATCCAGAGAAGTATGAGATCCTGCATCTCATAATGCAGGGAAAGATTGCCGGAAGACGGGGCCCTGGAAGAAGGAGAACCTCATGGCTGAAAAACCTGAGACAGTGGTTTGGCCAGTCTACCGTGGAGCTGTTCCGGGCCGCAGTAAGCAAAGTTCGCATAGCCAACATAATAGCCAACGTCCGTTGAACGGACAGGGCACAAGAAGAAGAAGAACTACCTTCAGTCTCACAACGTACCCCAATGTTGGGGATGCCACAGAATCACTGGTTCCAGACGGGAGCAGTTGGGACTCTTGTGAGATTTTCAGATAAAAACAAAAAAAATACAAATTTTGGTTGTCGGTCTATAATTACACAGCTCGACAAAATATGTATTTTTTTTGTTGCCCTGGATATCTCTGCGGATTTTTATATTTTCAAGAACCCAGTTTACGGATATATTCATGAAAGTACTGAATTGGCTCTAGTTTTTATGATTTTGGCGTATCTTATATCATCGCTACATAGTATAAAGTAAAGACTCTCCCGTTGTCTGTATGCTTAGATCTTTTAAACTACGCAATGGATTTTCATGCGGTTTTCACCAATAGATAGAGTGATTCATGAGGAAGGTTTTAAGGCATATAATTTGTCAAGGGTTTGTGTAAATTGGTTGAAATAGATTATATATGTGGCAGAGGCAGCGGGCTGCGGGCGATAGGCAGCGGGTTGGCAAGCGGGCGATCTTGATTTGATATGTATGCAAATTAACAGTTGGTTAGGAGTTGGTTATAAAGGTTGGGTAATTGCGTTGTCAGTAGATGGCGTTGTGTTTCGTTAGTCACAGCAACATGAGGTTGGGTCTGCTGGTTTAAAATAATTATCAGTGTAAGTTGGCTCTTCAGAACTAGAGTTATTAATAGGTATTTAGTTTTTTCGTGAAATTCGCTTTCTGCGACATCACGTGACCCCCCCCCCCCCTCCCCCGCATGCCTCATGTAGAGAATCCTTAACTGTTGGTAAAGCCAATGTTCTAAATGAGCCGTTATTAAGTAGAGAAAAAATTATACTTCCGCCACTACATATCAAGTTAATAGGTATGATGATTCTCCACATGAGGCAGCGGGGGGGGGGGGGATGTCGCAAAAAGCGAATTTCACCAAAAAATTAAACATCTAATAACTCTAGTTCTAAGAGCCAAAGACTTTACTTTATACTATGTAATGATGATATAAGATACGCCAAAATCATAAAAACTAGAGCCAATATTCCAAAATCATTCATAGTTTCATAAATTGTAGGCATAAAATGATTCAGAACCACTTTCATGTCAAGGGCAACAAAACCATTGTTGACCAGTGTTATAAGTCTGGATCAATGAACTCTGGTTTGTTTTGTTAATACAAGGGTCATTTTCAACATCGGAACTGATTTTTTCAATAATTCAGGCAAGTTAATAGTTACCTACCTATAATATAATATTTTAGAGGATAAACAATTTTAATTGTCATTTTCAAAATTGGAACCGATGTCAAGAATTCAGATTATCCGAAGATTTTTCACGGGTCTGCGACATTTTATAATAAACAGGAACCACAAAAATATAACACACCCTGAGAGAAGTGTTTCCTCCTGCGTGAAATTATAATAAAAAATACATAATTATTATATAAGAAATCGTGTTGGCGGTCATAGTTTCTTTAGCCGGGAAATTTATTTTGCCATTATTAAAGCAATAATTGAATGACGCCAAATTTACACTTATAAATCAATAAATTTAATGAATGTGTGTCTGCCACCGGGGAAGAGGTTTTCTTTTCATATTTTTATGTACTCTACTGTTCTGTAATATAATATCTGCAATAATTATTATTATTACCTGAACCTTCGAATAATATTTGTATCTTCTGGTAAACTTCGGTTTCCTATTATGCAATTTCCCATTTGTTCTTTGTTTTCTGATTTACGTAATATTTTCTTTGTTATTTATAAGGTAGATTTAAATAGGTACAAGTTAGGCAGTCATTATAATTATTAATAATATTTTCCAATCTATGAAATCAGCCACGCCTTTATTTACAGCATTGTGAGATTTCCGATTGAAAAATTAAATGTAAGTAGATTTTAAATCTATGAATACCATAGAATAAGGAATGTGTTTTTCTTTGTTCTGTGATGAATACGTGTATATCGAGATTACTTACGTAACAATTACTACTAATATTTATTTTATGCAATCGGTAACAACTTTTTATCGATTTTCATGGGTATTTATTTTTATTTGTGGCAGCGATATACTTAAATATACATATCATATTTTTATCCTTTTATGGAAACTTTGTATACTTACTTATTTCTGCACATAGTTTTTATATTGAACGAGTTTTTTTTTATTACATTAGCACCACACAAGAGGCCCTGAGGAAAATAATTTTCCCCAGGGCCGATATCATCTTAGGGGACGCTGTGTGGAGGGTTTTTTAAGGAAAGGAATTATAGGAAGTTTTGGGAAGGAAACAGGTATGAGAGGTGCGTAGGAATCTGGGGTCAGTGTGTTCAGGAGTGAATCCATCCCTCCAACCACAGTGCAAGACGATGGGTCTAGAGATTTCGGCTGGAGAGGATAAAAGACCTCCCTCAACCAGTCTCACTCGATCCTGCCCACACGGCAGGTGGGCAGACATCGGCCGCCAAGACCTGGACAAATTTCACCCCATGAACCTGGGCACCTCTACTAAGTCACCAAACGTAGCAAACCACTTGGGTTGACCTATGACAGAGCTGTTGGTTATCCAATAAATGGTTCCCCTGGCGGCGGTACCCATATCCGCCTTTAAAATGGAAATGCGAAATCTAAATAATGAACACCACAGCTTCTTGTTTCCTTTGATATTTTATATATCTTGATGGTAATAATGAGTAATGACGTTCTAGATTGAAAATAGATTCGTCGACTTGACATTCCATGATTAAAAGTTTTGATAATTTCATCACGCCAGGGCTCATCGATAATTAATTCTGCATTAAAAATAAGAAGTAACGGTTTTCAATAGTTTTGTAAATATACATATAGTTGCGTAATTTTTTTCTTTTTAAAATATTTTGGTCTGTTCCCGATCGTTGATGTATTACGTCATTACAATAATTATATTCGACTCTGCGATATTTTTTAATCTCTTATTCAATTATCTTTTGTAAAAACAACACACGTTTTATTATTACAGCTTCCACTATAGTAACAAATGTTAGCCGTTACCAGCCGAATCTAGTTTATAATTTAGTGATGTATGAACATTTGCAAAATGAACATATTCTCAAATGACGCTCTGTTGCCAAACGGTGACAAAATCTCACGGATTCAACATTTAGAAATTATATAAGTTTTCTGTCAAATTTTCACAGCTTTGAGTTTCGTTAGAACACTGATCAGACTATCCCTAGAAGTGTAATTTGTGACATTTTTTACGTTTTTTAGCAGTTTTCATGATAAATGATATTTACCAAATTTCACGATATTTGACCAGATTTTTTTTTACGTTAGCTCCACACAGGAAACCCTAAGGAGACTAATTCCCCTCAGGGCGTCATCTTTGGGGATGCTGTGTGGAGGATCTTTTTAGGTAAAGAACCAGAGTTTGTTCTGGGAAGGAAAACGGTATTAGGGGTGGGTGGGAATTCTGGGGGTCAGCGTGTCCAGGAGTGACAGGCGTATGAATCCATCCCTCCTACTGCGGTGCAAGGTTATGTTCCGAGAGAGTACGGCTGGAGAAGTCAATTGGACTCCCTCAACCAATCTCTCCCTATCTGGCCTGCCTTGCAGCTGTGGGTGGGCAGATGCATCCGCTGCCAAGACCTTGACAAACCTCACCCCATGAAGCCGAGCACCCCTGCTAAGTCACCAAGTGTAGCGAGCCACTTGGGGTGATCTATGGCAGAGGTGTGTTATCCAATAAATGGTTCGCGGGGCGGCGGTACCCATACCCGCCTCCCAAATTGAAAATCTGAAGATATACTATTTTCCGCCTAACGATTGGAAAGAAAACTGTTGTCGCCAATTTACATAAGGATCTGACAGGCCGATAAATTTGATGATTTTTTTCTAGAATTAATTTTGATATTTGACAACGTTTGATCAATTTTTCCAGAAGTAAGGTAAATTTGAGCTTATTTCGCCCACAAGATACACCCAGATCATACTTATTTTAATTTATCTCCTCAGTGCGTTAGAGCCACTGAAATTCCAAGAAGAAATTGTTTTAAAGTGTTGAATTGCAAATCTCATTTAAATTCTGTTTATATCTCTTTTTTAAATCGTATTGTGATGAATTCTTGTATGGTTTATTTATTTAAATCATTAACGTTTTACATAGTATAAGACTTAAAATGAGAATTGCGTAAGTAATAAAAAGCCCTTACGAGCGTGTAAAACAGTAAAACAGCAAAGGATAGTAAATAAAAGTAAAGAACACGTGTAATTAATTATTAATGATCAAAGCAAACAATGGCATCCTGTAATACAATATTGGAATGATAAAAAACATATATTTATAAATTTGTGTAACTAACTTAAGAAAATATAATGTATTATTTTATAATAATGTCTCTGAATATTATTTTACTTCCCATCGGATGATATTAATTTAATTCTGAGAATTATTATTGAAGTCATTTCCGATTAAATGGTAAGCAGAGTTTTGGGTGACTGTTGCGTTACTCATAGTTTATTTTAGATGGTAAAAAATGGACCATATTATTCACTACTGGTCATACCAATGATAATACTCGTAACGGGTAATGGACTTGGTGGAAGATCTCTCATCATTCATAATCGAAACTTCATTTGAAAGGGTTTTGGCTGAGTTTAGTGATTAAATCTGTATGGTCAGAAAATGCTAAACTTCCCCTTTCCAATTACCCTTCCCCCCACTAAAAATATTTTTACACAGAATTTGTATTTTACTGTTAATATTATAATAATTAATAATGAAAGAATGTAAAAAAATCATGATGACTTGAATGAATATTTAATGTGTTTCTTAAAAACTTGGGCGTTTTTTACTTCTTTTTTTGTGCCACAAATTAAACATCCGCAAATTACAGCGTGCATTGCTTGCGTGTCAGCGTCGAGTTTTACTCAGCTTTTATAGGGAAACCGCTGATAACTAGGTTGTAATGTCTTCTTTCTTTCTAATACAAGTGTGTAACAGAAATGTAGGTTATGGCGGAGCTTTCAGCGGTAAAACCATCAAAACCGATGCAAAATCCTTGATGGAAACGTCAGAAGTTATTATGATTCTATTATGGGCCTAATGCTGAGAGCTCAGTCTATCTATCCACCTTCTACTTGTATCTTCTATCTTTCTTCTATCTTCTTCTTCTATTTTCTATCTATCTATCTATATTTATTCTTCTATATTCTATATAAATAAAAATTAATCGCCTAAATGTATGTACGCGCATAACTTTCGAACGACTTTACCTGTTTCATTCAAAGTTTGGGGATTTGATGTGTGCTGCCCGCGAAGGTTTCTTTATATACTGGTGAGCTCTGGCATTTTGAAATTTGTATAAAAAATTGCAATAGGTGGCACGCAAGCTGTTTGAAAACTGAATGTACCGGGAATGAACGAATGGAGTGCGGGAGGGGGGTGGGGAACTCGTGAGTGGAGGGTTCGCGGAAGGGAGGGGGAGGGGAACCCGGGACGCGTGTTCACCGGACGAGGGGAGGTGACGCGGGAGAGGAAGGGGAACGGGACGAATGGGAAAGGACACGCATGGAAAAACAATTTTTATGTGAGATGTCTATGCGTTGTTAAACCATTCATCCGATTGCGATGAAACTTTGGGGATTTGAGGCGAAGGAGAACGGGATGAATGGGAGAGGACACGCAGGTAGAAATAATTTCTTATTATAATTTCTTATATAGCAACGCATTTTGGGAATGCTAGTTGATAATAATTATTGTAACCTCTCTTTTCCGATACATGAATGTTGTGTACGAGAAAGAGTGATAGATTATAATGAAACCATCAGTAGAAAACCTTTATATTTGATATCGTTTTCATTAGGATTGGTTTTGATTTTATCAAATTACGATTATGTCAGGACATCCAGCATCGACACGTTACGTCTCGGTTTAAACCACTTCACCCATCGGTAATAAAATCGTATTCCGTCGGCAAATGTACAATTATACAAATGTAGGTACAATTCTGATTTGAATAATGAATGCGCTGGGCGGCGGGCGGCGGCGGCGGGCGGCAGGCGGCCGGCGCGTAAAGCTTTTAGCGAATAATTGCAGCTCCGTCGCGCGTCGCTGTTCGGGATTGATTAGCTTTGCTTTTTGCTGAATGGAGTGATGAATCGCTCATTACCCCTCTGTTCTTGCAAGTTCATCTCAGTTAGCGATGGACATAATCGAGACATCATTTTCGAAAATTCATTCAATAGAAAAAAATTTAAATAAAATTGTCAACCAAAATACTTTCGATTTAACAAGACTATCCGCAATATTTCTTAAGGCCCGCTGTACCCGCTCAAAAAGAAGAAAATTGAGAGATAAAAAAGAGTAAAATTGTGAAAATGTTTAATAAAACACGACTCGTTTAAAATATAGCACAAAATCTCGTGGGAATCTCTAAAATATAATTTAAAGAAACACTGAATTTTTTCTACATGTAACTTGTAAAATCACTAAAAAACGGGTTTATAATTATTTTCGGGGCATACTTTGCGATTTTTTTCTATCGAGGGAATTTCATAAAATTGGCGTTTCGGCGTGGGGAATGTAAAGATATTATCTTCAAGAATAACGTATATTTTTAATAGAAAACAGAGCTTGAAAGTACTTAAGGAAAATGTGTAATAAATCGGTACAAATGCGGGAAGCTGCGCCCTAACCCCCAGGTCTCGGGCATATTCTGTCAGAAGGTCAGAAAATTTCCGTTTTGCAAAAAAATCCAATTTAATGGAACATTTATTAATGTATCCGAAAACTATAAACTGCGTTTGAAAGGTGGTGGGACATACTTTCAAAGGGATAAATAAACGTATAATTCTGAAATATATATATTTTTTTAATACAAACACCAAACCATTTTAAAGATGGCTCACCTTACGTTTTTTCCGTTTTAAATTACTGATAACGAAAAAAGAAGAACACACTCATATTTTATTCGGCAAATGTATTATAAACGTTATCATCGCCTCACGTTTTTGTCGTTTCATAAAAAAATTATTTAAAAAAACTCAAAATTTTATACGTTTTCTCAAATCGCTATCGGAAACTTTGATTTCATAAAGGTGCACATTTAATTTTTTCTGTGGATAAATTCAAGATTTGGAAATAAAGGGTTGAATTGAATATAAAGTATTCTCTTTCTAACACCGTTCATATATATATTTCTCACCTTAACCTCACCAAGGGAGATACAAAGATTTAATATTTAATTCGAAGGTTTAAGTTCATGAAAACGTTTAAAATTCTTTCGATCACTTAGTTTCCATAATAATCGAATTCAATATCATTCGAATGAATAATAATCGATTTCTGAATTGACAGAACGATTGAAATGGTTGGCGACATCGATATTCTGGCGTTTTTTTTTAGTCCGTGTAACTGACCTTTTCAAAGCATTATTCGATTATTTTATTCCATTTACTTCGATTACTCCCATCAATTTTGTAAGGATTTTACTAATCATACTAAGTCATTTCGACTACCCTGGATAACACCTATGACGATAGGAAAATATACTAGATATAGTATTAAAATCATTTTGTGAATATGTATTGAAGTATCTTATTATGGGTTAGATGGCCCTATGAGAGGGACACTGGCGGTCTTGGATGGCTCGAGTTCGAATCCCAAAGAAGGCAGCAGGTACAGATATTGACAGACTTTGGCTATCGGATCTTAAAAATTATATTATTATAACTTTTCCAGAATAGATATTTTGAATTCCTGTGATTATATTACACTATTATTTATGTTATCATTACAACGTATTATTCTAATTATTTTCTATGATATCTGTTTCCAACGTAACTTTTATCGCATATTTCTAGAGAAATTGTAATTACCTCCTAGTATGAACGAACGCCTGACGTATTTATTATGCACACGTACCCACCGTACCATTACGTTCGTTATACTAATACGTTATCCGGAATCAGGATTACGTTTCCTGAAACAACTTCGATCTTCGACAGATAAATAGCTCCGCGTGCAGTAAATGTTATAATAGTTCAGATTATATATTAAATCAATAACAGAAAGAACTAAAGAGGATGTGGTATTAATAAAATATTTTATTTTATATATATATATTACAATACAATACATTACAAAATTATGCTTTGTCTGTCCAACTCTCAATGATCTTTGCAACGTTCATGCGTGATATCAGATAAGTTAGTGTACGAGTATATATATTTTTTAATTGTGATTTTAAGAGATAAGTGGAATTGAGGCAATCGTATGGGGATGGAATTTTGTGGAGGAAAAGAAAGAAGGTGGAGAAGAGAAGTGCGATTAAGTGCGAGAAGAAAGTTGTCAATCGTTCCTGGCTCTTTAGATCTGGCCTCCAAACATAACTAAAGCCATTACAAATGTCTGTGGCAATGTTTCACCAGCTTGATGTTGAAAGTATTTTTTTTTTTTTACATGTGCTCCACACAGGAGGCCCCGAGGAAAATAATTTCCCTCAGGGCCTATATCATCTTTGGGGATGCTGTGGGCAGGGTTTTTTAAGGAAAGGAAGGAGAGGAGAGTACTGGAAAGGAAAAGGGTTTAAGGGGTGGGTAGGAAGGAACCTGTGGTTCAGTGTGTCCTGATCATAGACAAACTTCACCCCATAAACCCGGACACCCCTGCTAAATCACCAAACGTAGCGAACCACTTGGGGTGACCTATGACAGAGGTGTTGGTTATCCAATAAAGGTTCCCCGGCGGCGGTATCCATTCCCGCCTCCCAAATTGACGTATCTTTCATTAGGCGTAAATTTGGCCAGTTGATTAGTCAGACATCTCCGAATAATCGGAATTTGAGTTGAGTATGCAGTTTGTAAAAGTGTATCCTCTATCTGGTACAATACTGAGATTACTCGCAAACACCCCCAAATCAAATGTAATGCATAAAAACTTGTTAATTAAACAAAATATTGATGCTTTCTGCGTCACTATTAAGATATTTCAAAATGTTGTACTCATTTTTGTTATTTGTTTTTGGGGTGTTATGCCGTGTTGCGCTTCCTCCTTCTTTCGTTTCGGACAGCGTTGCAGTGTCGTCCATCATCAGGGCAGATCCGGTAGATGTGTCACTTGTCACGCTGTCCGAAACGTTGGCCAAAGAAGGAAGTAACGCAACACGGCATAACACCCCAAAAACAAATAACAAAAATATTTTTGGCCGTGAAAGTCTTAAAACGTGTCTGTTGTTCTTATGTTTTTTTCAGTTTCATTTCTCATGTTTATTTGTTTTTATTTAATTTATGTTTTGTTATTAATCTATTACCTCATCTTATTATTATTTGTCTTTCTTTTCTTATTTCAAAATATGGAATGTATATCATTGCACTTCCCCTGCATACATTCTGGAATAAACCATTATTATTAATGTACCGGACCGTTAAGCCTGCCGGTGTTATTTTATGGCAAATTTAATATGTAAAACACAGACACATGTAAATAATATTTGATTTATGGTGAGCATTCGAATATTGCTTTCCCCATTATCTCAAAACTTTGTATTCGGAGATGTCTAACTAATTAACTGGACGATCGGTATAATACAGGGTGTTGAGGGACGTACTTGACTTACTTTAACCTGTGATTCCTGACATTATTTGGAGCAAAAAATGTGAATGAAATTTTGGTCTCCGGTGACTTTTTTGACATTTTTTTTTCAATTTTTTTTCTTCAAAATCAAACAAAAAAAAATCTTCCGCAAGTCGTCACTGGTCACTCAGCCGGGCATCCGACGAACCCCTTACCCCGCCTCCAACTGATCAACAACTACCTTTTTTTTTTTTTTTTGTAGAAAACAAAAAAAAAACATCTAAAATATCACCGGAGACCAAAATTTCATTTACATTTTTTACTCCAAATAATGTCACGACCCACTGGTTAAAGTAAGTCAAGTACGTCCCTTAACACCTTGTACCTATATGAGAAAAATCAATACAAATTATAATATTTTTTATCTGTTCCTCATTTTGGGACCATTGGAGGGGGACCCACCACTTTCCCAACGGCGTTATAAGGAAACATATGGTTTCCTCCTTCACCGCACACGTCAAGACTCTACTTTTTTTTGAACGAAGCTACATTTATTTGAACGACTCTAGACCCTCCAATGTCCATGCATACGGGGTTAGTAAGCAGTATGCAAGTACTTACATTAACATTATACAAAAGATAAATAGAAGTAGCAGCCCGTGGAATAATTCTTCTGAAATAGGTAACATCAAAAAGAGATAATAGTGTTAGTAAAAGAAAAAGAAAAATAAAAATAACGGCTATGACCAGTCGAAGAAACCTTCTGTAAATAAAATAAGTAATGAGGAAAAAACAGTTATATGATTATGTTATAATGTAAGTAATTACTATAGTAGCGGAAATAAAATAAAATATATAAAAAAAGCCAGAGAAAGTATTCCATAGACCACCGGGCAGTCCCAATGAGAATGCGTATAGCTATCGGCCCAACCGCAGACGATGCTCGAAGTCCGCGTCCTTTAGCCGGTTCCCCGATTTTGCCTCGAAGAAATGTACTTGGGAGAGAGGGGGCAGTTTTTGAAGACCTTCGGTGAGCGGAGGGGGGACGGAAGGACATCGAGACCGCACGGTTACTCCTCAGGCCAGCGCATGTCGATGGGGGAGGCGCGGGCGGATCGCGGGAAGACCGCTCCGGTGTGTGTTCGCCTGGCAATGTGCATGGACAGGGTCTATCCCACCCCCTTTCTATGGGGGAACGACGATACATAACATGCACAGTTCAGTTGCGCCACCAAAGAATGGAAACCAAAACTAATCAAGAAAAATAGAAAAATAATAAGAGCATTTATACATGTAAAACATAATTACAGAATCAGTACAGAGTGATAATGTATCAAGCGATAGTGTCATCACTACCATCGCTCACCAGGATGACCTGTCAAACATAAATCATTGTTAGCAGAGACCAGAGAAGAAAAAAAAAATAGTCAAACGTAATCAGTAATTTATAGGTCACATAAGTTATATTATAGATAGTTCAAAGCATATTCACTAAATAAAGAGTAATAGAGGAGGACCGAAGAAGACAGGAGTAATACGTGTAGCACCTGAAACAAAGATGAATTTAGTCTAGGTCGGCGACTCTAAGTACAGGCCATCTCTCTACCCAGCACTTGACAAACTTTTACAAGCATTCGAAATTCTCTTTGTTCGACACAAGGTCAGCATTCCACGCTTGTCTTGTTATTCCGCGCGAGCCATCCAACATTTCCTCCCGTGCTTCCTTCATCAACTCGCAGTGCCACAGAATGTGCTTGGCGTCTTGGTTAGTATCACCACATGCGCAGTTTGGGTGAGGAGAGAGGGTCAAGCTATGAAGCCGACCCCTGAATTCCCCATGCTCAGAAAGCATCTGCGTCATGTAGTGATCTAGTTTAATGTATGCCCCTTCCATTCTGAATTTAACTGAAGGAAAGAAGGAGAAAGTCCATCTGCCCTTCGTCGACCTATCCCATCGCTCTTGCCATACACTCAGCGTCCTCTCACGCATCGCTTTGAGCAAGCCAGGGAGGGCCACTACTCCTCCCGGTGTCAGCCCTGCCTCTAATAAGTTCCTTTTTTGGTCAATATTTCCCTAATTTCAAGGTCAATCGGCAGAACGCCGCGCGCCGGCCAGAACCGGTAATGTATCTGAGGCCACAGTCCTATAAGCGCCCAAGAGTGCCAACAGGGGAGTCCGCTGACCCCGTTTAAGAGCCGAGTTTATCAAGACGTTATCCAAGCGATGCTTCCACACAGAGGCAGCATATGAGACTTGCGACACATATACCCCTCTGTACAGCAGGCGAATCGCCGGAGAGCGCAATCCCCACTCGGCAGTTGAGAGTCTTCTCAGTTTCTGAAACAGGGCCTGGACCCTGTCGGAGGCGTTCTTGACGTGGGCTAGGAACGAGGAAGATCTGTCCAAAATTACGCCTAAATACCTGGTGTTTTCTGCAAATCGGATGAGTGAGCCTCCCATTCTGATGAAGGGGTTCCTGCCTCGGCTGAGCATGTCCTTCATAAGGAGGCCCACGGTCTTATGGGGAACGAAGTTCAGTCTATTTCTCTGTCCCCATTCAAGGATCACTTGTAAACCTTCTTCAGCCTATTATTTTGGGACCGTAATTTCTTTATTCAGAGTTAAGGTCTTATCTCTCTGCAAATATGGTCAACGTAAACATATGAACTTAAACATCAGCCATACTAACATTTTATTTTGGTGACGTGCATTATTTTAGTCGAAGGTCAATTCTCGAATGTACTACCTATAGATTTATATAGAATTATATGTAATAGGGTGTATTGAATCATTCTTAGTATTCAGTGAGTTTTCTAACTCTAAATTATTTAAAATATCTTGTTTATGAATGTACCTACCTACCTACTATATTATATATTTATTTGTAACATAATTTCCACGTTGATTCCAATATGTCCGCGTTTCGTCACATAAACCAAAATTTCTATTCGGTGACCTAAAAAATTCCATGATGACCTCTCATAGGAAATTTTGGATGAAAACTAATTTTAATGTAATTATTGTACCATGATTCCAGTAATTAAATTGTTTTTATTACTTAGATTCTTATGAGATATTACATATTACCATCAGTTGTGACCTTTAGAACTACCTATAATTAAACGCATATTTGAATCCGTCCAATGGCCAGCCAAATTAGTAGACAACTATAAAATGCTGTAATAGGGTTGACACCTTGTTTATCTTCTTCTTCTTCTTGTGCCCTGTCCGTTTAACGGACGTTGGTTATCATGTTGGCTACGCGGATTTTGTTTACTTCGACCCGGAACAGCTCTACAGTAGACTGACCAAACCACTGTCTCAGGTTTTTTAGCCGTGAGGTTCTCCTTCTTCCAGGGCCCCCGTCTTCCGGCAATCTTTCCCTGCATTATGAGATGCAAGATCTCATACTTCTCTGGATGTCTCATCGCATGTTCAAGATATTGAAGTTTTCGGATTTTTAAAGGTAGATAGTTTTATTAACTTATTTTTCCTTGTTTATCACATTTTTATAAGTTCGGTTAGGTTAGGGTAGTTTCTTCACGTTGAAAAATAATCATTATAGTGACTGCCTGCTTATTTAATCGATTTCGAATAAGTTCTTGATGAAAATATTCGCGTTTGGAGATTTTGTGTTGTGTGCTCGTCGAGATAGGACGCATATTCTCGGGTCCAGCTTTCTTTCTAAAGCATCCGTCGATTTTCTTAACCGATTTTCCCGAAAAGTGATACGAACGCGTGTTAGAATCAGTGCAATTTGCTTGTCTTTGCGAATTAATTTAACCTCATTCCGTTGGAAAGTTATGTGTGATTTTTTAAAAATATGTTTCAAAATGTATTCAAATATTGTCCGTTTTTGATAAAGTTACACAAAGCGCAGCGTGTTTGCTCAGCGCAACATAAACAGTTCGAGTGGTGTTAATGGATTTATTGTAAAACGACTCTAAAATGGACCTTGGTTTGTAAGTGTTTCCATAGGACACAAAGGAGTTCATCACACGCAGACATCTAAAGATAAGACTCACTCATATTACAATTTTATTTATGGCTTTCTACGATCTGTTTATTTTAACCTAATAATCACGCAATTTCTGTCAAAGAAATTTTAATTTATTGCCTTCAGGATCATTGGATTTTGTTTATTTACAAGCAGACGCAAGTTAAATTCTTTCAATATTATTTCAATGAGATACTTAATGGTTTTGAGATACCTACATATTCCGCAACAAAAAACTAGTCGAGTTACTCGCACTTATCGAATGCATCTCTCAGTCTGCGCTTTTCGAAAAATTCGTTTCCCCCTCTGACGTGCACATTATAAACAAATATTTTTTTCTTTGTCTTAATGGTTAACAGGCTTTTGGTTTTTAGGTTTTTACAGGTTTTTGGTTTCAGTCAAAATCTGGAAGAAGTTATTTTCAAGTAACTACACCTTTTATCTTTATCTCAAATGTTAACGTTAATTAAGTTATTACACTTTGGATGAGTTTCTTTGTTCTCTTGGATTATCTGATTTGAATATTCAAGAAGATGACAGAACTTACATGAAGAAAAATCAAGATGATGCAAGAAGACTAGAAGAACCAATAAGTTGCAATCAAAATTAGGAGAGCCAAAAAACCAAGAATAATAATAATAACGTAACATTTGCAGAGCGCTGTTTTGTGATATTTCACTTCAAGCAAAAGGAAGCATGACGAAGCAAGTTGAAGCCAGAAGAAGGGGCTAGTAAAAGCAAGAACTTGTAAGCAGATATTAGGGTAGACTGAAATAGACGAAAAAAAGGCAAAATGGTGCAAGAATAAGCAATAAAAGACCAGAAGAGGTAAGAAAATGACAGAACTTAGAAAATAACACTCAATCAAAATCTTTATTCTTGCCCATCCTAGTTCGAGTATTGGCATATTAGGTTGCCATGTATAAATATGGATTAAACTCTGCAAGAAATCGCAAGGAACACCAAATACAACCAAGAAGGAGCGAGAAGAGATAAGACGAAGCAAGAAGAGACAAGAAAAGACTCGATTAAACACTAAGAAAAGGCAAGAAGGAGGAACCGAGACGAGCCAACAAAGGGTAAAAAATTTGAAAGAAGGTGCAAAAAAAAGCAATAAAGAGCCAATATTACAAAGAGAAAAAGAGATAGTAATCAGAACCGGAAAGTAACAAGAAGATCCAAGAAGAGCCAAAAGAGACAAGAATATTCAGGAAGAAACAAGAAGAGATGAGAATATTTGAAAAGAGATAATCAGAGACAAGACAAGCTGAGACAAAAGGAGATAAGAAGAGACAAGAGGAGATAAGAAGAAGCGAGAACATAAAAGAAAAGACAAGAAGAGATAAGCAGATGCAAGGAGAGTTAAGAATAGCCGAGAAGAGACGAGAAGATCTCATGAAACAAGAAGAAGCAAGAAGAGACAAGAAGGGACAAGGAAAGCAAAGAAGAGATAAGAAGGGCCAAGCAGGGCCGAGCACAGCCAAGCAGAGCCGAGAAGAGTCCAGAAGATCCAAGAAGAGGTGAGAAGACACAAGAAGAGCCAAGGAGAGACTAGAAGATCCTTGAAATAACAAGAAGAGATAAGAAGATCCTAGAAGGGCCAAGAAGAGACAAGAACAGCCAAGGAGGGGCGAGAGGATCTGGGAAGAGGCGAGAAGGACCAAGAAGAGCCGAGAAGAGACGATAAGATCCCAGAAGAGACATGAAGAAATATGAAGATACAAGAAAAGACATGAAGAGCAGAGAAGAGAAGGGAGAAATCAAGAAGAGGCAAGGAGAGGCGAGAAGATCCAAGAAGAAGCCAGAAGAGCCAAGAAGAGCCGAGAAGAGGCAAGAAGGAGGAAGACAAAAACAAAAACGAAATTATAACGCTCAATCCATTCCTTTATTCCTGCCCATCCTAATTTCCAATATTGGCTTATTAGGTTGCCATGTTTACTGGTCGATTAAACTCGGGAATGGGACGTTTCTACGCCGCCGGTTCTTCGCCGCCAGTTCATCGCCGCCGTTTCTACGCCGGGACGGTTCTACACCGGCCGTTTCTACACCGGCCGTTTCTACGCCAGCCGATTCTACGCCGCATTCAAATTAAATTAACAATTACAATTAAACTTTATTGTTTAAACACATACATACAGTCATAGAAAATAAAATAGAAAATACAAAAATTATCGAATCATTTAAAAAGTAGCATTAACATTTATTTTAATTTAAAAGATATTTTGTACATGCAAGTTACAATCGCCGCACAGTGGCTGAAATTGGAGCGCTGGCTGGCGCGACATCCCTCTCGGCGTTCGACCATTTGGTTGTTTATTGTTGTTTTTAAGTGTTTATATGAAATATTACAAAATTTTTGAAAGATTCTCTATAATAACTTCATAAATTGAAGGAGAATCCCAAACAATAAACATAACATTGTTAATCGATGTACATAGCAATAATACTTAGGATTTTCCAGACAGTGGGGAATAACGTTAAATAATGATAATTGGGGGTAGAATGGTTTAATGGGGGTAATTAGTGTAATTACACACAATAGGTAATCTAATTATATATTAACTCCTGCTAAAAATGCTCACACGCAAATTGAATGTATTTATAAACATTTTATAGTTGGCAGGTACCTACTTAAAAATATATTATACATTTAAGACTGTCATACCAGCAAATCGTAATTTCGGTTCCGACTATAGCGCTCACACATCAGCGGTCGTGAGCGGACGTTTTTGGAACTAGATTTCGTTCCGCAGCGAGCTTGGTTTCGCGTATCTACTAGGACTATCTCACGCGGAGCTAGGGCTCGCTACAGTATGGGTCAGGTGAAGATGTTGAATTCTCGTTTCCAGAATTTTAATTAGTAGTAGGCAGTTATTTGTAATTTGTACATCGAAGTACATAAACACAAATATATACAAATGAAATGCGTAAACACAGTAGGTATAAAGTAGATGATATAATATAGACATGAATAAAAAATTTGTTATAATTTTTAAATATTTTGTTTTTTAATTGTACTTTAATCAAATTAACCGAGTAATATTCAGTTGGATTGTAAAAAATGTCTCATTTTGAAATATTTATTCGTGTGCACAATGGAATTATTAATAGATTAAAACGGAAAATAATATGAAATATATTGATAATAGACTAATATAATAGTGACTTAGTCATTAGAACAGAAATTATTAACAAAAACACAATTTGAATTACACAATCACAAATTAAAACTGTCATTTTGACGGGAATTTCAAGCGTATGGTGTCTGGCCTCTCTTTCGCAGTCCGTTAATGACATTTTTTATTATTAATAGTTCAAAACAGAAATTTTACAGTATTTATTGTGTGTAACTATTTTTTGATAATTTTTTACAACGTGCTTACACCATATACCTACTATAATTGTTTAATAGGCCAATTGCATCACATTTTTTTTTTTTTAATTCCGGTTTAGGCAAATATTCTAAGACATTCTGTATTTTTTTTTAATCGTATTTTTGAAACCCTGGGGATTTTTTGAAAATTTCAATCCGAAAAATCAGACCATTTTTTATAAACCGGAAAGACGGGACATAATTTTATGGGTGCGAAAAAATGATAATTACATGGTCGAAAAACATTTAAAAAAAAATAACGTTTTCCACAAGAAAGGGCACAGGAGAATAACGAGGCATACCAAAAATATTACATCTCATAAATATTTTTTTCCTTGATCCATCTTATTGATCATAAATCAATTATAATGTTCAACGTCTATATTACTAAATACAATGTAATATACTTGTACTGGTAAATTATAATAATAATAAGAAAATTATAAAATTTGATTTTATTAAAATCAGCACCACTACCATTATACCTCTAAAACGCGTACAGACAGCGTAAAATGTACAGGGTTCTCTTCATAACATCTGTCAAATCAAATGATAAGTTCGCAGAGAGGATATTCCATGGCCCCCTCGCTCCCCCGATTTGACCCCGAGTGACTTTTTCTGTAAGGATACGTCAAAGTTGAGGTAAACAAACTTCGATCATGAACCATTGAAGCTCTGAACGAGGCGATTGAGGGCGTCATCGCTGGAATTCCGCAAGATATGCTGGGAAGAGTGGCCGAAAACTTCTTTCAAAGGGTCAATATGTGTATTGCTCGCCAAGGCCGCCACGTCAAACGATATCATTTAAAAAATATCATGAAAAAAAACGGCATCATTTCCCCGACGTAACGGCACCCGCCCCGCTCCTCTGCTCAGTCTGGGGAGCCTTCAGTGATTTTTTGAAATCAGTAACTCCTCTCTGCCCCACCCTGTATTATCAATTTTTTTTTTAAAATATTATTTTTTTTTTGACAAATTAGAGAGGAGTCAGTAATTTACATTTCGAATAAACGCCGTTAGTAAGCTCGAAAATCATCTGTCAAAAATTTAAATAAAGCAAGTACACATTTCTAATATATAATTATAACTGAAACAAGTGTGTTAAATTAATCTTAGGGTAAAAAATAAGTCAACAATCTAGAAAAGTAGAAAATGAAAAATGAATGCTTGCTAAAAGAAAATAAAGATCTTATAAAAATAAAATGTGAATGGATGTGGGTTAACTTTCGAAATCACTGGACACGCATAGGAATATTTTTGTAAAAGACAACCTTTTTTGTTCGGGACGAAGGAAAATACTCCAATCAAAATTTCAATCACGTAAAATGAAAATTTGTTTTCGCCGTACGAGATCGCGACTTTTGACTGGATCATCAGTCTTAGTTGGATGTGTAGGCGTAGGCGTTTACTTCAATATGCAATACAATACAATCACCCAGCGAATAGTTTTCTTTTGCAGCCAGACGTTTTCTTAAGTAAAGACCTTTTTTCCATTTCATCTACTATATATTTGGGATCTCTAAATTGCATATTCCTTGAATGCCTTGGATCCACTATTTCTGGCAAAACGCAATCTGTATAAAAGCACTTCAATTGTTGTAACATTTTATCACGCCAAAACACATCGTCTTTTTCTATTAAAACTGTATGCAACGGTTTCTCGGGACCTGTCCATACTGCAAATAAACAGGTACATTTTTCTGCAATATGTAACTGCCCTTGTACTTGATAATACCAATCATGGTTTTTGTTGATTGTTACTTCATTTTTTTCATTGATTTTAAGAAAACTAATTTTCTTCCTCCGAATTGCATCTTCTATATCAAGGCCAGATGCTGACGAAGGGCATTTAATTTCAATGAGTAAGTTATTTGATATTCCATCTGGCGTAGCACCCATGTAATTGTATTCACAATCAATAAAAAGTCCACATTTAGAAATTTCGATAGACATTATTTGTTTGGCAAGTTGGCGAATAGCTGTCTCTTCATTATCTTTTCCATATTTTATAGATCGTACATGTCCCAGATTTTTTCCATACAACAATGTTCGAATTAAAGGAGCGCAACTAATATTTCTTCTTCTTTTACAAATTTTACCAAAAAATGAAGCTGTGATCATTTTTCTGCGCAACTCGAGCCATTTTCCACAATCCGCTTGCAAAATAGTGTCTCTTTCAATTCTGAACCTTTGCACATCTGTCAAAGACAAAGATTCCATAAATGTCTTCTTCGCTTCTATGAAAACATCTGCATCCATATCAGGAAGTTGTACGTTACTGCCGTAATCTGGATCATTATTTGTTTCACAGTTATTTGCTTTGACTCTGTCGTACGTTCTTTTTGATCGCTTTTTTCTCAAACGCTTAATTTCTAAATGTTTAATTCTTTGACCAGGACTCTGACCAAAAATGGTTTTATGCAAATGGTAATGTGGCCGCTTTGTATTAAAAGATATTACAGCAGCTGCACATCTTCCCGAATAAGATTGTTTAGTGCTGTAATTAATTCTTTTTCCCCCAACAAATTTTGCTACAATACTATTGTACCTTTCAACAACATTACTATCCACATTTACTAGCAAACTCCTCGAATGGGACGCTAACTGATTTGTGAATTGTAGGATTCTTTCCATCATACCAGATGCAACGAGTTCAGGTACATAGTTTATATCTTCTGTATCCATATTTTGTTTACAGAAATATTTTGCGCATTTCGAATGCTCACCAAATACGTGTTTGGAACTATTTGAAATATCCCCATAAAGTAATTTAATTTTCTCACTGTTAGAATAATTTTCCGATAGTCTATAATTTACCGCACATCTTACTGCAGTTCTTAATCTCAGTAATCGACCGGTCAAAAGGCGGCGCTGACTTATTGGGAACCTCGTATCCGCTGTCAAATTACGAAGTTTTGTGCAGTAATTACGTACAACTTTCTCAACTGTGATATCCGCATATGGCTGAGCATCTAAAATTTTTTTGTAGGTACTTGAATCCCCATCTGAAATTAGCCTTGAATATATCAGACCGTACATATCTATTGATTTTTTAAAACCTTCCACGAGAATACTGGACTCCATACTCGTAGAACTTCCGGAATGATTTTTGAAACAACGATGTTCCTGCGATGTTACTACCTTTTTTACTGCACGTGCGCACGTCATACAAAATTTATTTCGTACCTGCATGTATAAAACCTCACCAAAGTGATGTCCTACTATTGCAGCTACGCCTGACAAGGCAGAGTAATTGGTACGATATGATCTTTTTGACCAACAACCATCGGCGACAACTGTTATTATAGAAATTCCACCTTTTGAGACGTTTCCCAGAGATCTAGCATATTCTGCTTCACGTTTTGCAGCAATTTCCATTCGGTCTGTGGCACCTTTTGACCACCAATCACAAACAGTTTCATGTACTTTAGCATAAGTTTTAATACATGGAATATCGATGACGGATATAAACTCCTCTAAATTAGAAAAACCACCACCAATGCTCATGATTCCTGAAACGATTGCGTGATTTATATCGATTTTTTCAATATCTTTACGTTCCGAACATATTGTAAATGTTGCATTGCACATATTACATTTGACTGAATTTTTACTAAAAAAACCTTGACGCGTTTCTGACATAAAACATAAATTTAAAATTGAGCATCCAAATGTTTGACCATGTGTGGCTATTTTCTTGAGCTGTTCAAAGATGAAGGCCATATCAACGATTCGTCTTCCACTCATTGTAAAGTTTGGAATTTTTTTTTCTTCATTTTGCATTTCCTGTTACTGTCTTATATCAGATTGTGGCAGGTAATTTTCATCAATCGATTCTGCTGCACCAATCTATGAAATAAACAATTAACAACATAAGTAAATATACCTAGGCAATAAGCCCGCCCATAAAGGCAAATGTCGTATCATTTTCCACGCTGATGTGCACCCTTAGTCCAGTCAAGGAAGGAAGTGTAGAGTGCGTGAGCAGGAACCTAAGGGATTCTTTCAGAAACTTATTCAGGGTGCTTAGGGTGTGAACATACTAAAGGTCCTGACGTCTAGTTTGTGAGCTAAGGGGATGGGGGGGAAGGTCCCAATTTTCGGATTTCCGTTTATACCTCGGAAACGGTGGGTCACAAAGAAAATTTTTCTGAAACTAAGTAAAAGCTTGTAAAATTATCTAAAACTTTTATATTGTATGTAATTTTCGAAATTCCAGCCGTTTTTTAGTTACACGCTCCACAAACGTAGATATTTTCGAAAAATCATTTAACCTTACATTTTTCATCAAACATTCCTTCATATCGTCTAAAATATTCATCAAAGAAAGAAAATTATTTGAAAGAAGTTAATATTACTAACCTTCGTTTTTTCTCGTTATATTTCTCCCAGATATGTTTTTGGTGTAGTGTTTTTTTTTGGTGAAAATTTTGTCTACACGTGTTTTTCTCCCCATTTTGAGCGGATGAATAAATTTAAAACGTTATAAACTGGACCGGCGCGGACAACACGACCGCTCGCTGCCGTGAATCGACAGAGACAGAAACATAGATAATAACAGTTTTGGTTGGCGCTGGTTGCGTCAAAATACAGAATAAAATATTAACAAAGGCGTGTCGCAAATTCAATAGAATTATATTAAAAAAAAAATACTTTTGGTCACAAATTATTTCTAATATTTCAATAACGTCCAAGTTAAATTTCTGTGTTAAAAAATTCTGAGACAAATGAGAGCGTGCGCAAAACAAATCAACAAAGTTTCACGGTAATCGGGTGAATGGTATAATAGAATATATGTATATATAATTTCATAACGCCGTAACTACTTTCTCCAGATCCGACCTGCCATGCAGCTGGTGGGCAGACGCATCCGCCGCCAAGACCTGAACAAACCTCACCCAATAAACCCAGGCACCCCTGCTAGTCACCAAACCTTGCGAACCACTTGGGATGACCTATGGCAGACGTGTTGGTTATCTAATAAATGGTTCCCGGGGCGGTGGTACCCATACTCGATTCTCGTGTTTGTTATTTTTGTAATACGAAAAATGTATATAAAATAGGTCTACCCGCCCACCCCCTCTCAACCCCCCCCCCCCCCTCATACCCTCCTTCCAATCCCCGCCTCCTTTACCCCTCATCCCAACTCTTCTTCAACCTCCCTCCCTTGCCAAAGCATGCCGGGTACGCACTGTATATAATTTCTTTTATTTATTTACGGACAAATAGTCCATTAACAATATAATAATAACACGAATAACAAGCGAGCCTAAAGGCCCGACCCGCCTAGCAATTGATCACTGTTCGCATCGATTACCGTTCGCATGTCATTTTTTGTAACCAGCACCACTTTTCGTAATAATCACCACTTTTCGTAACGATTCACCAGTTAACCCCATGTGTCGAGCATGCGTAAAGAAGTTTTACTTTTAAAAAATGGGGCATTTGGGACTCTTGAGCAGTCGGGACTCTTGTCTCTTGTATCGTATAATGAGGGACAAATAAAAACATTTCTTTTTAAATATAAAACTTTTTGCATAAAAATATTCAATGAAAATGAAATTCGGTCAACCCTGTTGATTTTACGAACGTGAAACAAGGAATTCGTATGTATTTACAGTTTCGTTCCCAAAATATTATTTCAAACTGTTGTGATTCAGAGCGACGTGGACACGTCCTTGTCGGGCCACTTTTCGGGCCGTAATGAAGTGTGAAATTTGTGTTACGGCGCTATGATAAAAATCGTGAAATGCGAAGCTGTAAATTAATTAATATTAAATACTTCCTAAAATTATTTTTCGCTCAAACTTATTTATGATTTGTCAATAATGTCTTAGCACAATAAGTATGTAAAAAAAATCTGAAATATATTAGTTTATAAGTTCGCAAATAAATACACAAACTGACTAAGTTTCGTCAAGAAACACATGTACGTATATATTTTTTAATGATTTTATTGAAACTAAAATTAAAATTCTAAAACATGCGTTTGCTAGATAATGGATTGATTTATTTTAATGCATGATTATATTATTTGAAATGGCTGTGGTATAATACAAAATCTTTTTTGAAAATTTAACAAATCTGTCAACGACCTATGGAATAATCTTATTATACTAAAAATTTAAAAAAATTCTCAAAATTTATTACATGCGAATGGTAGATAAAAGAACAATCTTTCGAAATCCATTTATAATTTTTTGTGGAAAAGAGTCAATACGTCTAAAATCTGATTTGAAAATGACATATTTCTGGTTTTCTCTGGTAATGCCCTCTTAATGACATGCGCATTAAAATAACCAAACGGAAAAGACTCCAAAAGATAGTACAGGATATTTTATATTTATGTAATAACATAAATTAAAAAATATGTTATTACATAAATTACAGAATAATTAACTTTCTGATGTTATTTTCAATGAAATTTTTAATTTTAGTGACTAATTGAAAATAAAATTCATTTTGACGTTTTATTAGTTATAGTAATAAAGGTAACATTATGTTAATCTTTCTTAGACATAAAGGAATCAAAGATTGAATTCAAAAAAATAATTGATGAAAAATACAATCATTCCTTAAAAATGCAATTACTGGAGTGGCTGGTGACGGCTGGTGATAATTTTTATTGTTCCATGTACAAAAAAGATACATCAATAATATTCTTTTAAAATTAGAGTGGAGAATCGTGGAGTTTTTTTTCCTACTCCATTAAAGAAAATAAATTTGAAAAAAAAATTTGGAAAAAAGACGTCAACTTTAAATCAAGATTTCCGATATAATTTATGACATAAATATCTTTTTACTGTTACTTTACTAAAGCTCATACCTTTAAAAATATTTTAAATGAATTTATAAAAAAAAAAATCGATAATAAGTACACAAACAGCTAGATTCTGCACACCTTCAAACTCACCTAAATACAGCAGCGTAAAAGTGCGCCCAATAATCCTCTGTTCTGCGACTAATTACAGAATAATTAAGTTTCAGATGTAATTTTCAATGAAATTTTTAATTTAAGTGAGTAACTGAGAATAAATTCATTTTGACGTTTTTTTGGTCATAGTATCAATGGTAACATTAGGTTAATCTTTCTTAGACATAAAGGAATCAAAGATTGAATTCTAAAAAAAAATTGATAAAAAATACAATCATTCCTTATAAATGCATTTTGGGAACATGCTGATCAGGGGCCGGTGACGCGCCAGCGTTCCAATTTCAGCCACAGAGCGCCGGGATTACCAGATTGGGACCCATTGACAAAGCAGGTAAGCAGAAGTTTTAATCCGGGTTATCTTAATGGTGTTATGGTTATCAACACAGGCCCATTAGCACAAAGGAGGTAATGAGAAGTTTTAAGCCGCTTAAAATTCTAAAAACTGTTTAACAGTATTTGGTATAAATATGGGGCAGGAGCCCTTAACACATCACTCTAAGTGTATTCGTCACAAAGTAATCATTACGTTAGTTAACAGTGATCTTAATAATGGAACCAGCAGTTCTCAGCAAGAAAGGAAACGAGAAGTTTTCATATAACGGATATTTGTACGTTTTCGACAAAGTTAGTAAAAGGGACGCTAGTTTAAAATTTTGGCGGTGCGAAGAAGTGGGTCGCTGTAAAGAAAGAATTCACACGAGGGCTGGAGAAGTGGTCAACGAAATCAACAATCATTCTCACCCTTCCTCGGCAGCAGCCATACAATCAGCAACTGTTTGCACTAACATGAAACGTCGTGCAGAAGAAACTATGGAGGGCACAAGTGTAGTTATAAATCAGTGTATAGTCGACGTGCCTGAAGCTGTTTTAGCATCGATTCCAAATAATGCAGCCCTGAGAAAAATAATCAGAAGAAAACGGAATCAAATTAATGCTGCACCTGCTGATCCCGCAGACCTAAACGATTTGGTGTTGCCAAATCGATATAAGCTATATGTGCCTCAACCAGGAACAGAAGAAACTTTTTTGCTAAGCGACGATGGAGAGGGAGCAAACAGAATTTTAATTTTTGGAAGAGGGAGCTGGTTGCAGCATTTGCATAATGCCAATACATGGTACACTGATGGTACCTTCGCAATAGCACCGAGGCTATTTTCGCAAGTTTATATTGTTATGGCAACAAAACACGGAGGAGTGCATCCTATAGTGTATGCTCTGTTACCTAACAAGCAGCGTGTTACATACACACGTATGTTCGAACTAATTAAAACACTAGTGCCAAATTTAAGTCCAGGATCTATCATTTGTGATTATGAATATGCAGCTTTTAGTGCCATGAAAGATTGCTTTCCTGAAGTAAATGTAAAAGGTTGCTTCTTCCATTTAGCACAAAATATGAGGAAGCATTTAGCTCAGATTGGTGTTATTAGTCAATACAACAATGATGCTGAATTTGCATTGAGAGCTAAAATGGTCATTGCATTAGCATTTGTGCCAATAGCTGATTTAGATGAATACATTGATGCTTTAGCAAATGATTTGCCAGTAGAACTTCAGCCGCTTCTAAATTGGTTTGAAGACAGCTATGTTGGCCGTTTAAATCGACGCGGGAATGGTAGGCGCCCGCCTATGTTTCATCCAACAATGTGGAATTTATACCAGAGAACAATCGATGGAGAAGATCGCACCAATAATCATGCAGAGGCAGCCAATCGTCGATTGCGTTCTGAATTATGTATGCATCACCCAACTATTTGGAAATTTATAGATGGATTGCGAAAAGTACAAAAAGGACGAGACACTTATTTTGAGCAACTTATCGCCGGACATTTACCACCGATGAAGCTGAAAAAATACCGTGACGCTGATGAACGTATTCGAAGAATTGTCTTAGATTATGAAAACAGGGAACCTCTAGATTATTTACGTGGCCTAGCACACAATTACCAAATGACGCAATAATCTTATTTTTCCTATTTATTCTTTTAATTTAAAATAAATGTTAATGCTACTTTTTAAATGATTCGATAGTTTTTGTATTTTCTATTTTATTTTCTATGACTGTATGTATGTGTTAAAACAATAAAGTTTAATTGTAATTGTTAATTTAATTTGAATGCGGCGTAGAATCGGCTGGCGTAGAAACGGCCGGTGTAGAAACGGCCGGTGTAGAACCGTCTCGGCGTAGAAACGGCGGCGATGAACTGGCGGCGAAGAACCGTCGGCGTAGAAACGTCCTAGACCCATTAAACTCCAACCTCCTTCCTATCCTCAGAGCATGTGTTCCAAGTCCTAACAAATCAGTGCCCCCTGGTGTACCGGTCTCACCGGGACAGGCGTGCTCCTGGCTGGGGTGGTACAATCGTATCGTATCGTATCGATGAAAATATTTGCGTTTGACCTTTAAATTCCGCAGAGAAGTTTTTTTGCATTGCATTAAAACTCCGAACTCCAGACGTCTGAATGGCGGCCGTCGAACAGCTGATTCGGCGCTGTATCTTTTCAGTTGCCTACAATTGTGCAGGCGATGCTTCGGTTTCCATAATATGGATTTCGGTTCGTAAAGCTAAAAAAATAATAATTTCAAACAATTTTTTTGGTACTCTCTTTGTTACACTCTTGGTACTCTTGGTAACTCGAATTCCAACATGAACTTCCAACGCACGAACTACCGCTCTACACAATCGTCCGAACGTTTGAAGTTGGAAGTTGGCCTCAGTATGGCCGTACCATTAAAAGAAAGACAAACATTCCCGGGTTACGAATAACCTTGAAAACCTCCTACCACCACCACAGTGAGCCAAAAATGTTGCTTGTGTTGTGATGGAGGACTTAGCCAGCCGAGCAACTGAACACACGACGCCTGGATAGTATCCAAACGCGATGCCAACTCAGACACTGACCAGTCATATTTGAGCGAGCTATATGCTTTATTTACTTTTCCAAGAGAGGTAATTATGATTTTTTTAATCGTATACATATTTTCGCGTTATTACCGCATATTTTGACATTTATAATGCATATAATCCGATGATTACTTATATTATCGTTATAGTATGCATACAATTTGCAACACCTTATTTATCGCCTGCCATTCATCCATCCTGTTACGTATTTTTTCACAATTAACCATTTCATATTGATAACAGGCGATGTGTCACCCCTTGGCCGACATGTTGTCATTTTGTTAAGCGGCGTCTTCACGTTATTTGTATAAACTTGCATCGGAATATTTCTATACATATTTCCACATAATACATGGAGGTACTTACTTATTGTTGTATATGTAGGAAAAATACTGCTTCGGTTGCATTAATCGTGATTATGTGTGGCATGCGCATGCGAATGGTATAATCGAAATAATCCAATTCTGAAACACTGTATTATAAAAACTGAATGATTTTTGTCGATGACGATTCCAGAATTTCGATACCCAAATAATATAATCGATCCAATTAAGGATTTAACGGTTTTTAAGAATCGTTTTGAAATTTTTGAAATTTAAATATATATTACAAACTTCACATTAATGATTGAACACACAATCAAAATGTTTCTCAATTATTCATTTATAAATTTGCTTAGTTTTTATCTGAATAAAAAGCTATAGCTCTTAACAAATAAATTGTTAAAGATCTATAGTAAGCATTTAAAAAGAAAAAGAAGATATTTTGAAAGGGAGGTATGTAATTATTCATATTCGAGGGAGTGCTCTTATATTTTTTACAAGTTTATAATTAACTAGCTTTTTCCCGCGGCTTCGCTCGCATGATGTAAGGGGGGTTCCCACTCCGCCTCCTCCACCTCCCCCCCTCCCATCAACCCCATCCCCCCTCCCCACCCCCCCATCTCTCCCTCCCTCCCGCTTTCCATAAATTCAATCCCAGTACATTCAGTTTTTAAACAGCCCGCGTGCCACCTTTTACAATTTTTATTCAATATTAAATTTGGTACCTACCATAGGTATCTATTTAAAATATCTAAAATTCTTGATTCGATTCAAACTATTAGGGGAGTACCTACTTTAAATAATTTTTTCAACTTACAAGATTTTCAAAAATAGAATCCTGATTTAACATATTGCAAAATGTCATTCTCAAACACGCGAACTGTCAAACGTGCGATAGTCGTTAGGTGTTCTGAAATTATCCAATTTTCTGAGCAACTTTCTTAATTTTTCTCTCCGTAAGAACCATCCTCGTACTTCAAGGAATATTCTACAAAAATAATTAGCGAAATCGGTTCAGCTGCTCTCGAGATTTGAGCTTAGCAACGCATTCAACGATTCATTTTTATATATAAGATAGGCGTATATATATTTAATTAAGCCCGACTTGTTTAAAATAAAGCAAACATTTCTCAATATATGTCTTAAGTAGCAATTTAGCAAACACAGTGATTTTTTACATGCCCATAACAGAACCAGGTGTGTTTTTAAAAAATTTTAAGCATGCTTTGCGATTTTTTTCTATCGAAGGAAATTCGTATAATTACATTTTCAACTCGGCAAATGTATTGATATTATCTTAAAAAATTACATACATTAAAAAAAATAATCTTAAAGTTTGCAAAGGAATGTGGTAGAAATAATAAAGCGGTAGATATTCGGAATGCGGGTTCTAAAAGAAATGTTCAAAAAGCTTTGATTCTGAACAAAGCGGTCGATGCCAAGTAAAATGTATTAATCCAGAAACGAAAAATTTGTTGAAATCTTTCTCTGTTTAGGAAATAGATCTAAATAACCAGGCACCTCTCAACCTTCCTCTTCCACTATTGTTTATCCATAATAAGTTATTGTATTAATTATATTAAATTTTTTAAGCGCCCCTGATGTGACGTTTTACAACAAAGATGCCAAAAAAAATTGCGAAGCATTATTATTAATTTTCCAGTGTGTGTGTGCGGAATGTGTATGTACCGTATGCGGTATCGTATTTAAAATAAAATGAATAAAAATTTACATATAATTTTGGTTGACTCATCACATCATCATAATCTGCGTTATTATTAGGCATCGCAGATCGGAATCACATTCTCCAACAAGTATTGTTTTTGATAGGCTCGTCAAGTGTATGTAGGCCCTTTTCTCCAGAGAATGGATGATTTTCGACATTTGATAATTTAAATTTCATTTTTTAAAGCTCAAGGTTTTACCAGCCGAAAATCAAAACATGTTCGTACAGTCGTCTGTCATTTGAATTTGATTTAATTTGATTTGAATTTGAATAGTAATATTTTTTAATTGTTTTTTCAATTCTGTAATTCTTATTCTAATCGTTATTTTTGATTGATGTGAAATCTTTGCGTGCCGTCATAATCAAGATCATCCAAAATTTGTATAATTTTACTGTCAAAAATGTGATGATATTTTGCGCTAATTGATGGATAACGACGAATGCCGAATAGTTTAGCCTTCTTTTAATAAAATGAAATAAATGTAAAAGATATTTAGATGTGATAGATATTATCAACAAAGCCCTAAAGACTCTTGGCTTTGTTTTGAGAGCTGCAAAAGATTTCAATGATTTAGGCACATTTATTATGTTATATTTGTCAGATGCTAACTTGAATAATTCTACGTTATGGTCTCCCTTTTACAACATTCATTCAGAATTCAGACAATATTGAAAAGATTTAACGGAAGTTTCTGAGGTTTATAAACTATAAATTGCATATTCCTATACTAAACGTTGATTACAATTACCTCCTGGATAAAACGTCTCTATTAAAACTTTCGGAAAGAAGAATAAGCACAGATTTAATACTATTACATAAAATACTACATTATAAAATTGACTGTCCTGAATTACTTCAATTTATCAATATCCATGTTCCCCAAAAATCATGTCGACATTTATTACCCTTCTACTTCAATAACACCAGGACACTAGCTTATCAAAATTCTCTGTTTCCGAGACTTCACACTCGGAAATAAATATTCTAATCTAGGTGGTATATTTCATCTTAAAACTAATCAGTATAAATGTTGTATATTCTATCACTTTTATTCTTCTAGACACAAATAGATTTACATAATTTCTGCAATTTTTGTTCACTTGAATATGAGATTTCTTATCATTTTTACATAATATGTGTTTTTATTTTATTACTAGCTGAACCCGACCACGTTTCGCTGTGGCTTTGTATGATTTTTAATTATTATAGGAGTTAACAAAAATTTTCTAGCAACTGT
Organism: Limnephilus rhombicus; assembly: GCA_929108145.2. NCBI lineage: Eukaryota > Metazoa > Arthropoda > Insecta > Trichoptera > Limnephilidae > Limnephilus > Limnephilus rhombicus. The sequence continues at coordinate 58,839,897 of OV815276.1, forward strand.
GCATTTTCCAAGAAGACACATTGCTTAATTGAATATCTGCTGTGACTATGCTGTAGTGTAGAATATAAGGGAAGAAAAAAAAACATTCGTAAATTTTTTTAAATTATTTATTTATTCAGACCTTAAAGGCTTTTACAATATCACGTTATTATACATCTAGTTATTTAGGAGTATAATTATAAGCATGTCGTGTATAACACAATAAACTGAAAAAGTTGTACAAAGGTGAAAGGAGTACTACCACTATATGTTGCCGGCAAAATAGTCAACTTCCCTATGTTGCTTACATCACCATCATTTCTTATCGCATCTCTCAAATGTATGAATTCTTCTGATCTTAGTTTCTTTTGATTGAGCCTAATGAATAGTAGTCGTTCTGATTCTATTTTCGCGTACATGTCGACAATGTACTGATGAAGAGCTGACGGCATTTCAGAAGATGGTTATCTTTATTTTCACTTACCATAATTCGATACGAATAATAATTCATTGAACTAACTTTTTTTTCTGTGTATAGACACACTGAACCCCAGATTCCTACACACCCCTTAAACCCTTTTCCTTCCCAGAACTCTCCTCTCCTTCCTTTCCTTAAAAAACCCTCTACACAGCATCCCCAAAGATGACATAGGCCCTGTGGGAAATTATTTTCCTTTCAGAGCCTCCTGTGTGGAGCTCATGTAAAAAAAAAATTCACCTGTCACTGTATTTATCATTTTGTTATTGAAATGATAACCATCTTGACCGCTTGGAAACAGAATTGGATATTGCAGTGGATCGTAGCACCTATGAGTGTTAGCACTTCTTTGTAGTTGATCATTTCTGCGTTGCAAAACGATATTTTATTTTTATTTTTATTTTAGTTTATTTAGGAAACAAACAGTTATACATATTTTAATAAGAAAGTAACATATTACATGATTGCATTAACCAGCGAAGTTTCCGCTACGATATCGCGAGGATGAAATTCTTCTCCAACCATGACAATTCCCACCTCATTAATTGTTGGCGCATTATATCGTCTGACATGCTCACTTGCTGGTGTTTGATCAGCACTAATGATAATTTTATGGCTGTCTGATGGCATGAGATCAATTGCATTTTTGAACATTCGAATTAAATTATTGTTATCATGTAACATTTTTTGCAACGACTCAACAAGCCTTTTGACTTTAGTAGAGATTTGACAGCGTGCATTCAACATTCAATTTTGATCTCCCATGAAATATATTTGTAGAAATTTATGTTGATTGCTGTGAAAGGGAAGCAAAGATCCAGCTTTATGGTAAATTTATCCCTGAATTTTAAACGTCGGCATAAAATTTTCTTTTAAAACTTTAACTCCAAATGAAGTCAACTGAAAACATGAATTGTATTTTCTAATATTTTTGAGGAAATGTTTTGAATCATCAGTAATTCCTTGCAACAAATTTATTGGCTGAATTTCCGCTTGCACTTGAGTTTCTCCTTTAAATTTCATCGCTTTGCAGCGTGGACAAACTTTATCCATTTTACCGATTTGAACAAATTTACATGAGGTATTTTATTTAATATTTTTTTCGTATGAAAAAGCAATTCGATGGTACGAAGCATGGTTATTCAAAAGTTGCACTTGCATTCGTCTTCGGCGTTGATCTATTTCTTCTTAACGTTGCTGAGATGAATGTGCTGCTCGTCTTCTTCGCGCTTCTACTCGTAAGCTTTTAAGTCTTTATTCCCGACGATTCGCCAGTTCTTCTGCTCGCCTCTGAATAATTCTAACTCCAACATCTTCATTGTCGTCTAAACGTTCTTGATCTTCTCTTTGAAAATTTGTCATATATAATTCGATTTTTTAATCTGATTTTTTTTTGGTTTTGCAAAGTTACGAACTGACATTCAGTACAATTATGGGTAAATTTAAAACGCACAGAGAAAACAATTTTTTTTTACATTAACTCCACACAGGAGGCCCTGAGGAAAATAATTTCCCTCAGGGCCTATGTCATCTGGGATGCTGTGTGGAGGGTCTTTTTGAGGAGAGGAAGGAATGAACATTGGTCTTGAAGAGACCCATGTTGTAGGAAGGAGGAAACACAGAGGCCGGCAAATCATTCCACAGCCGAGCTGTTGAACACAAGAACGAGTCGAAGAAACGACCCGTTCTCATGTGACAAATGTCAACCGTGTACAAATGTTGGGCACGCGTTTGGCGTGTTTCCCGACTATGCACCGGTGCCGAAGGGATCAATGATTGAAAATTGAGTGAAATTGAGTGAAAATAGTAATATAATTTGTTAGATATAATTCTACTTTTAAATCCGATTAAATTCTTTTAATTCCTAATTGTAGGTATCATAAATTTTTGTAACTTTTAATAAAATTAATAAAATGGCAACACTGTCTAGAACTGTCATTCCGTTGTTTACTATGACAAATTATGAGTCAATTTAAAACGCATAAAATTATCCTTTTCCTTTTGAACTTCCAATTAATTATAGTTATGTATAATCGCTCTTCTGCTAAAATGCAATGTTCTGTAAAAATTTTGAGTCAATCCATCGATTACTTTCCGAGATTAGCGAACGCAAACATACGGAACCTAAATTTATATAAATATAGATTTGTTTTACATTGTATTGTGTATTTTTCTTTACTCATTGGATACTCAACTTATAAACTATAATAATAAATAAATAAGTTTAATAAATAAATAAATATGTGTATATTTATACATTTAAATCATCCAGTTGATTAGGCAGATATCTTCAAATACTAAGTTTTGAGATAAGGTGTAAACAATATTCGAAAGCTCTCCGTAAATGAAATATTATTTACACATGTCTGTGCTTTACGTATTAAATATGCTGTAAAATAACACTGGGAGGCGTAACATTTTGAAATGTCTTGCTAATGACCAAGAAAACATCAATATTTTGTTTAATTTACCACAAGTTTTTCTGCATTACAATTGATTTGGTGCGTAATCGGAGTTTTTTTGGAGATGTCTGACTAATCCTGGACGTTCGATATATTTGTCTGTATATAGATTTCTTGGAATAAAGGCGAACTTTTAAACGCAATTTTTGATATAACAACTCATCTGAATAATAACGGACAAATGAGTCACGAAAGAAATTTTACAACTAACACTCTGTCCCAAAAATATTCTTCATGACTAATTAATAATGTATGACATGAATATCTTCACGATGGCTCCATGTCTTATATACAAACATATTACAAGATGTGGTTTTACTTTCAGAAAGTTAAACGTGTGTTACTTGCGTATATTATATAATTACATTAATAACGCGTGTGGATAATATGAGCTCTTTCTCCTTAGCACTCCGCTAGTCGCAACGGATACAACACATTTTTTTTATAAAATACAAATTGTTTATTTAAATTATTCGTGACTTATCTCCCGAGTCGACACCTCATCATCCTTAACCTTTGAGGCTGCGCCAGTATCACTTTCTTTTACGACAAATCGTTTTACTTTTTAACCCCTAGAGTGCCGAAAACAACTGAATTCGTTAACCTTGACGTCATATGACGATTACGTGCGTCCTGTATGACCAAAGTAATATCATGTTTATATAATATGGTATACGAAATATACCTACATACATAAATTTCCTTGTAAGAACCGCAGACGAAAATATTCCTACTTGTTTTCCGTTTATTAATCAAATTTTAAATTTGTCTTTATTAAATTATACTTTTCGTACTATCTTTTTCCGGTTCTCGCTTATCGTACGTATGATCAAACTGTGATTGGCCACACACAGTTGACTTATTTATGTACATTTTGTTATTACTACACCTTTGTTTGTTCGACAAAATCGTATCGTAAAGGGCCCGCGGATTTTTTAATAGTAATCAACTGTATAAATAGAATTTTGCAGCAACCTATGGTCTGAAGCCCTAACAACCTGAAAATTTCCTCGACTCTGTGCAGAAAGCGGCGGTCCGTTTGATAGATTCTCCTATCATAATAGGATCGGGTGGGAATGCTATCATTGTTCTACCGATATTTCAATGGAAGATGATCCGAGGAACTAGGATCATTGATTCCTCCGGCAATGGTGTACAGTAGGGAAACACACCAAACGCGCTCCAACATTTGTACGGAGTAGACATTTGTCACATGAGAACGGGACGTTTCTGCGACTTGTTCTTAAGTTCAACAGCTCGGTTGTGGAACGATTTGCCGGCCTCTGTGTTTCCTCGTTTCTACAACAGGTTAACTCCTCCCTTTTCCTCCGCACAGCATCCCCAAAGATGTGCCTCCTGTGTGGAGTTAATGTAAAAAAAAATACCTATTTAACTCTTGAAGGATCGTAAAACGCCGACTAGAACTTAGTGCAATTATCAATTTAGAAATAACTAACTAAACATCACGCCGTTTCCGCAGGGGTAGGCAGAGAGAACGGACCGCCAAACAACTCGGTCTTGGAACATACTCCTTGCCTCGTTCACAGTCATTCATCGCCTCATACATGCTATTCTATTATTCAGACTCTTCACATGACACGACTCAAGTATCTGATTCACTTGGTCGTGCCATGTCTTCCTCGGGCGTCCCCGACTTCTTCTACCATTCACATTTGCGTCACATATTCTCCTTACATTCCTTTCCTCGTTCATTCGCTCTACATGCCCAAACCATCTGAGCATAACTTTCCTAATCTTACTCATTACGCTTACATCAGCCTTGCATTCTTCGCGGATCTCCACATTTCTCAAACGATCGTATATGGTTTTACCACACATACGCCTCAGGGATCTCATTTCTACATCATTCAGTCTAATTTCATCCTTCCTCTGCCAGTTCCATGCCTCACTGCCATACATCAGGGTAGGTACTAGCACTCCATTAAGGACGGCTAACTTCGCTTCTTTGGACATTTTTTGTTGGTGCCAACGGCGTTCAGTTCTCCATTAATAGAGTTGCCTGCATTGACCCTTCTTTCGATATCTCTATCAGCGTTCCCATCTCTCGTAAACATATTTCCCAAGTTCACAAACTCATCTACCTGCTCCTAATAATCATCATTCACAACTATGTTGCACATTGTTTTCATACTTTCTCTTTCAAATACCATGACTTTAGACTTACTTACATTCATCATTAACTCATTCTTCATACATACTTCGTTCATCCTAGACACGAGAAACTGTAGATCTTCCATAGTGTTAGAAATCAGCACCGCATCATCAGCATACAACAGACAACATACTTCCAGATTACCCAATTTCGCGCCCAATCCCATAGAAAGATTTAATTTAAAATTATACAAAACTAATTGTGCAAATCGAAAACTAATACATTTAATTTCCCCCAGTGTTAAATTACGACCACTTTATACTATTTTTACATTGTATCTGATCATCATAAAATGCCTTGGGCCTCTTTATTCAAGTCAATATTATTTTAATAAAAATATCATCCAACTCGGAAATGGTTCTAATAACATATTACAAATATTCTCAATATACAATACAAACAGGGATACACGCTCAAATGGAAATAATGAAAAATGGAAGCCTCCTTAAAAATATTATTTATTTAGCCTTGCGTAGTTAGTTTGTTAAACACGGTTTGGAATACGCCGCAAAGGGTTAATATTTAACATACGTAAATTTTTTGTCATCGACGACACACTGCAAAAGTGAGAGCGTCGTTTCGGCAGATACAAATTATGTCTGTTCCATTTCCACTTTGCCGGAATAAAACTCGGCAAAATAACGATTAAATTATCATTTCACTAGAGATTACGTATTCATGATTTTCGATTTAACTCTTTTGAATCTATCTACTCCATAGATTCTCAACCTTATTTTGCCCACCGCCCACTTTGAGAATATTTTTTTTTCTAGCGCCCCCCATTTTTTTTTACTTGGGGGGGGGCTTTGTTATTTGTTATACCTTCTTGTTTAGCAAGTTAAAAAAGCAATGGGGTATTTCCACATTTTTTTATTGCTGAAATAAATTAAGCAAAAAATTACGATAATTATAGCTTTTTATTTTATTTTTATGTTGACCAATAAATTTTCTACAGCGAATTAAAGTTTCCCATTTTTCAATTAGTACTAGTGACTATCGTGTGACGTCATGAGTGCGGACGCTCACTGACAGTGTTTAATTATGCTGGTTCAGCTGAGCGTAGCTTCTGACGTCACAAACTACGGGCCGTTTTGATTTTGTCAGTTTTATAGCGTTTTTAAAGTCAATAATATTGAATAAAACATAAAAAGCAAACATTTTTAGTAGGATGATTAAAATCAGAAAAATTATCTTTAAATATTCCGTACATTTTCAACAGAATCCCTCGTTTGTGGAAATACCCCATTCTTTTGTATTACAAGTACCGGGTTGCTGACTCCTTCCTTCCTGTATTCATGATGTAGTGTCAATTCTCAATAACAATTATAATACACTTTAGTACGTGTTTGCGTGTTTTTTTTCTTTTTTAGACCATTTTTTTTTACCTGCCCGCGCCCTCACTGTGCCATCTCAACGCCCCCAAATTTTCTCTGGGTCTTCTACCACCCCCCTCAAAGTCTGAAACGCTCGCGATGGTGTGTTATCGCCCACGTTAAGCACCTTCCATTGAAATATTCAATTGATAATTTAGTGATAGTTTCATCTCGTAAAAATTGCAATATCTTTTATGCAAATAAAATTTATGAAATAAAAATATATATTGAGGCCTGGTAGTACCCGCTCAAAAAGAAGGAGAGATGTGTAAATACGATTGTTAAAGGGAGCGTGCTAATATTAAAAACGATAATATTTAAGCGAAATTTGTGAAAATGTTTAATGAAACACGACTCGTTTAAAATATGTACAACAAAAATCTCATGGGAAATGTATAAAATAGCATTCAAAGAAACTATGTGACTTTTTCATACATATAACTTGTAAAATAAATGAAAAAACGTGTTTATAATAATTTTCGGAGCATACTTTGCTATTTTCTTCTATCGAGGGAATTTCGTATAATTACCGTTTCGGCGTGGGGAATGTACCTATATAAATTATCTTCAAGAAAATAACCATATTTTTTTAAGAGCTTTCAAACTTAAAGTGGGAAAATATGTAATAAGCCGGGCCTTAAACCACTTGGGTAATATTAACGTTTGAAGTAAATTTGAAATCGACATTATTTTTCGTTATCCATGTCCAATGCCCTCAAATGATACGCAATCCAACCTTTCCTTCAATTAAAAATGTTCGCTAGTGTGGAAAAGCGTCGCCGGGGATCGATGTAGAGATAGAATCTGATTATACGAGTAATATCCTCGACCAAGTATACCCTTGGAGTAATATAAACCGATTGAGACTCGGAATGAGTGCGCGCTGCTGAGACTGAAGACTGAAGACTGGGCAGTAGTGGGCAGTGAACAGAACAGCAACAGCAACAGCGACCAGTGAACATTGTCTCAGTAATCCCCGGCCGCCTCGCTGACCCCATGTCCGGTCAGCTGTGAGCTGTGACTGTTGCAACCGTCCACTCCAAACTTTCTGATTCATAAATAAATTGCCATTAAGAGTAATTAGGGCCCTAGGTCGCAACCTCCGCTTTGCGCCTATTGTTGCCCGCCGAGCTGCAATTTGATTTGCCGTTCACTGTATTTAATACGTCCTCTTTCACAATTATTGTCCGTCGACTTTCAACTCGAACATGCTAATTATTGTATCTATCTACATTGTTTTTTTGGGGACAAGACGCTTAATACATTTTTATTGTCGAATAGCGGTTTATTTATACGAATCTATTATTTTTCCGAGTTAATTTTCGTTTGCGTTGCTTGGTATAGTTGTGATATTTTTTATTAATGCCTGTGTTAGACCACGCTATGCTTTCATCGCTTGGTCTATTTCAGCATATCACTCGCCATACATTCACAATGATGGGAATGTATGTGCTTAGCACAGTACTTGCTAAAATAGGCCAGGTCCAAAAACGCTTGCTACGTTATAGCTTAGTCTGACAGTATTTTACGGCCCGGCTTCCCGCATTTCTACCGATTTATTACATACTAGCAGACCCGGCCACACGTTTCTGTGGCTAACGAAACACAACGCCATTACCCAAACTTTATAAAATCCACACCACCCGCTTGCCAGCTGCCCGCTGCCTGAATTGAATATTTGAATTTCTCGGCTTTTCTTTTCTAAAATAAGCATGTATTATAAATATAAACCTTCCTCTTGAATCACTCTATCTATTGGTGAAAACCGCAAGAAAATCCGTTGCGTAATTTAAAAGATCTATGCGCACATACATTTTGAGCTACTTCATTTTATACTATGTAATGATTTTCCTTAAATACTGTAAATTTAAAACGTCGTAAAAAATATATGTTATTCTTGACGATAATATCAATACATTGCCCACGCCGAAACGGCAATTATATGAAATTATCTCTATAGAAAAAAAAATCGCTAAGTATTTCCGAAAATTATTATAAGCATGCTTTTTTCTGTCATTTTACGAGTTATATGAATGTAAAAATTTATTGTTTCTTTAATGCTTTAAGAAATTTCTCGCGAGATTTTTGCTCCATTTTAAATGAGTCGTGTTTCATTAAACACTAGCTTTTTCCCGCGGCCTCGCTCGCATGGCATTAGGGTATTTCCACTCAGCCTCCTCCGCCTTCCCTCTCCCCACTCCACTCCCCCCATCAATCCCCCTCCCACTCCACCCACCCCTCCCCCCACTCCACTCCCCCCCCCCATCAACCTCCTTCCCCCCACCCCGAACCCCTCCCCACAACCTCCTCCATCCTTCCCCTTTCCCCTTCCTTCCCTCCCCCTCTCCCTCCCCCTCTCCCTTCCCTAACCCCCTTCCCCCCACCCTCCCCCTCCCCTTCCCCCCTCCACATTCCGCCCACTCACCTCTCGCATTCCACACATTCATTCCCAATACATTCAGTTTTCAAACTGCTCGCATGCCACCTGTTATAATTTCTTATACAAAATTCATAATGCCAGAACTCAACGGTAGTTTTATACAAAAAAAAACGAACAAAAAAAGAATCATCCAATTTGGTTCAGTCGTTCGGGTTTATGTGCATACATACATTTTGGTGATTCATTTTTATTGAGTGCGATTCAGTTATTAAGTACGAATTATTATTCTTCTTTTTATATTCTACCAAAAAATCCAGTACGGCAGTTTTATACTTAAAAAATGCGATACCTGTCTATCCAATTAAAACAAATTTGAGAATGACATTTTGCAAAACAAAGATTCTTAAATAAAAATTCTATTTTAGAAAATATTTAAGTGAATTTATTTGAAGTACCTACTTCCCTAATAATTTGAATCGATTAAAGAATTATAGATATCTTACTAATCGTGTCACCTATTGCAATTTTTTCATACAAATTTCGTAATGCAAGAGCTCTAAGCTATAGCCTATATGTTTATATTATTGTAAAGTTTCATTAAAATCCATTCATTAAAGTAGGAATTAGTATTTTATACATATTTGAATTTTAACATCAAAGGGATGTCCATAGTAACCTAATTTTAAAAAAAACATCGTTTCCAAGGCGACAATTGGCGTTTGCAATAAATCGATTTTGTTAGCGACAGAAAATGTATGATAAATAATTTCATAACGCCAGAGATTATTCATAATGCCAGAACTTACCAATATATATATATTTTCACGATTTTCGCTTAAATATTTTCGTTAATATTATCGCGCACCTTCTAACATTCGTATTTATGTATATCCCTTTCTTCTTCTGTTTGGGCGCGTACTGTCGGGCCTTAATGCTTGTGTCGGACCTCGTTATGTGCGCGCTATACTCTCGTCGCTTGGTCAATTTCAGAATATCACTCACTACAGAGCGATATGCCGAAATAGACCAATCCCAAAAACGTTTGCTACGTTATAGCTCAGTCTGGCAGTACCTTAAGGAATAAATTATTTGTTTCGGTATCTACTTATTTGCTTCCATTATCTAAGGCAGTTTTTTTAGAAGTCTGATAAAACAGAAAAAAAGTTAAAATTAAATTATATACATATTTGTTATTCATAGGTCCATTGAACTAAGATTTGAGAGGATAACAAAAATATACGACTCTCTTTGGAAAAATCATAACTATAATTACCCATATTACGAAGTAATTAACTAACTACCTTTACTCAAATTTTACACAAATGTTGGTAGATATTTAAGTATACATAATAGTTATTCACATTTATTCATCGTATTATACACACTTTTGGGTTATTCCAACTACATAATATTATCTTGATCGTGTCTTGTCTTTCTGAGGCGTCCCCCACTTCTTTTGTCCGCTATTGTCTTGGTCGTCGTTTATTTTTCCTGTCTCCTTTCTCTATCTATCCGCTATCGTACATGTTTAAAAGGGCCAACACTCTCTTGTCTATTTCAATAATTACCTACGCTTACGGTGTATAACCGAACAGTATTAATAGGGTAACGTCTGCGTGGTTAAATTTCAGAACCCAGCTTCGGGGTACATGTCTGACGCCACGCCACGCCAAATAACATCTGTGTACGTGGAATTTCACACAAAGCTACTGTTATCATTCGGTTTCAAATTCGAGAGTTCGTCACAAGATGTCGCTACTTTCGTCAGCAGGTCGGATGGGGACGTCTCCCCCCTAGGTATAACTGCTACGAATTTGTGCATATGTAGTATCTCTCCGAATATGGAAAGATTGACGGTAATACATGTTGTATCAAGCGGCTATATATTACATATTACGTCATTGCTCTGTCTCGGTTACTTTGTCCCGGTGACTAGCTAACACTGGATGACAGTGGATCCGAGGGACGAACTATTTTTGGAACCAGTTTCTATTGGATTTATAAAATGGTCACCAATACTAACTGGGCGAAGCCGAACCAAAGGCCGCCCGCAGGGCCTAGCAGTAAAAATCTGCGGAGCGGTACTATACGTTTGTATTATTTTCGGATCTCTTCATTCCTAATACGATCGTACGCCACGTAGATTTTATATATTAATAGATTTCCTTTAGAAAGACACTATTGACGCTTCAGTGGCGAACAGATGGAGGAAGCGGAAGTCAACTTTAATCCCTTCCCTAGTTTTTACTTCCGGCTTCCGGCTTGGTACTTTAGGACAGCCCGATAAACGCATGTATTTTAAATCGTTACATTTCTTCGATGGAAATCATTTTATTTTCAGTTATTTGACTTCCACCCTTTAAGGTGTTCTTATCCATCAATTCGAATTTTGAAAAGTTCAATAAATATTTAAGGGTTGTTGTACGTATGTACTTGTGCACGTGATAATATAGAGTGGAGACTTCAGATAGATATTTATTAGAGTCTTGATATTTATTTTAACGGTGATTGGAAAGGGTGAACATGGAATAAATATATTTTTTTTATATAACACGCCTATGCTTTTACAAACATGTGATATGCATAATAATTTTGTGGATCAGTAATCATGAAGTAAAATATGGTATTTAATGGCCTTTAACCAGCCTGCGGCCGAAAATCCACATTTCGTCGAAAAATGTTCTTACGATCGTACAGGGCGATTCCAATGAGAAAGATTAGTTATTCTCCGTACCAGCTTTTTAAAATTATAACTCAATATCGATTTTATTTCATTCCAAATTTGCTTTAATTTATACCTACACCCAAAAATGCTGAGGCGTGATTATAAAACTAATATAAGTATGTACTTTTTGTAATTATTTTTTTATCATAAGTATTTATCATTTTTCAATAATGTCTAAGCAAAATAAGAATGTAAAAAAATCTTAAATATATAGACAAAATAGAGAAATTTTCGTCATAAATAAGTGTTCGGATATATTTTTTAATGACTTTATTTGAACTAAAATTAAAATGTTGAAATGTGCGTTTACTAGATAACGTATTGATTTACAATAATGTATGATTACATGGTATGAAATGTGTCTTGTAAAATAAGACTTTTTGTTTGAAAATTTAACAAATCTGCCAAAGACCTATGTATAACCTTATTATACTAAAAATAAACATTTTTTCTTAATATTTAAAACATGCGTTTACTAGATAAAAGAACAATATTTCGAAATCAATTTATATTTATATTTTTGAATGTAGCTATTACTTTGTGGTTATCCATTATAGAAAAATGAAACAATATAACTTTGTATAAACCACTTATATAATTTGCAAATCCGACCGGTTTCGGAACAAACGTTCCTTCGTCGGGGAAAGCTTATACTAATTTGACAGTTTAGAACAATGTTTTATTATGGTAGGGGTGGAGCCGTTGTTAGTTAATAATGTAGATTGGGTGGGTAGGTATTAGTGTAGAGTGGGTGGGTAGGGGAACAAATCCATGATTGGGCTATATGACAAATATTTTTTTATTCAATTTATATTTGTTTGTGGAGAAGAGTCAATACGTCTAAAATTTGATTTAAAAATTACATATTTCGGATTTTCTCTCCTTTAGGTTATACCCTCAACCAACTCGGAACCTCCTTTGAAAAGTCATTAAAGGTGATAAAAATTTGATCAATTAGGTTACGTTAGGTTAGGATTATGGGCTATTTTTAAATTATTTTTTTTTCATAGCTTTTAATGAATTTTCAAAGGGATGTTGAGTTTACTTGATTCTTGGCGTGGAACCGTTTAAATTATACAGTACCCATGTAGCATAATAGTATTATGCAACATTGATTATTATTATTACAGTGCAGTTGCTAAACACGTCAATATTAGATATATGTATTAGTGAAATTATCAAAATCGACCATCATCTTAGCATCTGCATTTATACATATCGGTTCACTCCTATTTCCTCCGTTTGCTTGCTGGAGCTCTTGCGAGATTCAATACTTTTATTATTCTAGCCTGGTATGCTATCCGATTTCACCCGAGATTTGCTTTTCAAAATATGATTTCTTTATAGTTTAAAGTTTAAAGAATACTTCAAAGCTCCCATAGTTCATGATGGAAGTTACGATATTATTTGAAAATAGTTCGTTGACTTATGCAAATTTTGACCACTGAATTCCATTAACCTTATGTTAGTTTTTTCTTCTTCAATCAATAAGATTTTCTGCTTTATAAAGCATACCGTCAATGACTCAGCTGCCACCTCTCCTTCTTTTTTACAAATGACACATGTATCAGAACGAGAGGTTACAACGGAGCTGTCAACGGCAGGGCCATGGATAAGATATACCTACATATATATATTTTTAATTTTTTTTTTATTTACACCTATTTAGGCTTTTACATACATATATAAAATTATACTAGTAAATAGTGCAGGAAAGTACTGTTTAAAACACTTGCATAAAAATAAATACAAAGTAAAAATATTAGGTATTGAATTTAAACCACACAGTATGTAGGTACAAAATATAAAAAATCCGAAATAGTTTATTTTCTTTCAGCCGACAAAATACTGTCAATGTGTTAGTTAATTTTAATAGCTTTATCAAAATATTCCCCTATTTGATGAAAAAAACTTCAATAAGGTATGCTTATATAATAAAATTGATGTACTAAATATATCAACAACATCGGAGTATTTGTTTCCAAGCTGTTGAATCCGTCGCATAGGAGTGTAATATTGGCTTGTTGAATTGCTACAATAATATGGTAGGTACTGTCTTGTGACTGACCTGCCTGGAGTATGAAAAGAGATTACATATAATAAATCAGAGGTATCAAACATTGAATTAATTAATGATTTTATACAAACAGGTTAAATCGGAAATGATTCTACGATCAGATAATTTTATTAAATTTAATGAACAAAGTACGTTATCGCAATTTAGGCATTCACTAGGAATACCCATTTTAAAATTCACATATCTTAAAAATTTATTTTGGATTCTTTCAATCGCATGTGAATGAATCTCATAATTTGGGAACCTAACCGTGAAATTGTATTCTAAATGACTCCTTACGAGTGACATATATAATGTTTTTACAGTATTGACATTATTGAAATCACTAGATACCCTTAAAATAAATCCCAACATTTTCAAGGCTTTATTGGTAATTATTTCTATATGCTTGATAAAGTTGAGTTTCGTGTCAAACCAAATACCTAAGTCATTAATTTCCAAGACAGATACTAACGACATATTGTTAATGGAATAATCGAAAAATATTGGATTCTTTATTCGATAAAACCTCATAATTTGACATTTGCTTATGTTAAGTTGCAAGCGGTTATCATGACACCATATAATAAATCTCAACAAGTTATTTGACAATATATTGCAATCATTAATGTTTCTGATTGCTTTGAATAATTTCAGGTCGTCTGCAAACATTAATACTTGAACATCATTGAAAATATATAGCACATCATTAACAAATAATAAAAACAGGATTGGACCTAAATGTGACCCCTGAGGAACACCACTCGTAGCAGTGAATTTGTACGAAAATGTACCATCAATTTTAACAGCCAGTAATCTGTTGATCAAGTAACTGTTAAACCACTTATATAGTGAACCACCTATGCCGAGTTTATGCAGTTTATTCAGCAATAACTCATGATTAACTTTATCGAACGCCTTACTCAAATCGGTATAAATGGAGTCAACTTGACATTTACTAGACATGGAATCAGATATATAGCTTTGATACGTTAACAAGTTAGTAAGGGTAGATTTTCCAGTAGAGAAACCATGTTGTTCAGGAGAAATGACGTGGTTTAATCGGAAAATAATTTTTTTAAGAAGAATTTTTTCAAAAACTTTAGGAATTGTTGATAAAAGGCATACCGGTCTATAGTTAATCACCTCGTGTTTATCACCTTTTTAAAAAATAGGTGTAAGGTAGCTGATTTTCCATTTAATAGGAAAACACCTGTTTGTAAAGACTGATTAAACAGCAAAAATAAAGGATACGCTAGATTGGTAGCACAATTATTCAAAAATACAGGAGGTATTTTATCTGGTCCACCGCTTTTAGTTAGATCTAGTAATTTTAGTTCAGTCAGTGTAACATTATATTCTATGTGGATACAAGATAAATTAAGATTATGATCAGTGGTAAAATTTGATGCTGTACTAGCAGAAACTGGTGTATCACATTCATAAACGCTTTGGCCTTTTTACCTGCATATTCCAAGTTGGTGGGTATACCAAAGTTGTTATTTTTCATTGATTTATTTTGTTTTTCATTTATTTTTCATTTCTTTACATTATGATTTATTGAAGTTTGAACATTATTAATAAAATAATTGTAGCAAATTTTTGATAAGATTTTGCTTTCTTTTCTAACATTTTTAAATTCAATATAATTTGATAAAGACCTGTCTTCTTTATATTTCTCATGTAAAACTTTTTTAAGGTCAGTTAATTGAGCAAGTTCTTTATTGAACCATCTCGGATATTTCGATTTTATTTAAAAAAATATGTTTAATCGACCACCATAACACGGACATCAGCCTAGCATGGTGGTCGAAAAATCAACAAATAATTTAACCATAATATGCAATGAATAATGAATAATTAAAAAACAAATGGATAGAATTTTTTTTTTTTTTTGAGAGTTTTCAAATATTATAACGTTTCACTTAAAATAATGATAATATCTACCGTCACATTTTTCGGTATTAACACATAACATTAGCACATAGAAACAATGGTAAACGCTGCTAAACACAAACCAACTGTGTTGCAAGTTGCAACTTGCAACTCCGTCCATGTATAGAAGCCGACACCGTAGTGCCGTAGCCAAACCTCAGAGTAACTGTTACTTTGAGAGCCGAACCAAAAATCCGTCGCCGGGTAAGTACTGACTATAGCGCAACATTCACGTACGAATTTGACCTCGGGTCTGTCCGCCGAGCAAGCTCGTCATTCTCACAGATTTGCTCGACGAATCTGTCCGCCGAGCCGATCCACCGCCGGCAACACACATGCCAGGTTTGTATATTTATGACACATGCATTCGGACATCCGAGCGGCGAGCATCTCATACAGTGGTCTAGGAAAAACTGTTTTAGGCAAAAGGGAAAGAGCACAAAACCTAGGGAAATTATTAATTTTAGTTTGGCAGTAAAAAAATCTCTAAGCCAATCTGAAGAAATTTATGGAAACTTTGAAATTCTGAAGAACCTAAAACTCCGAACAGTTGAGAGAAAGGGAGATCCGCGAAGAATGCTAGGCTGGGATAAGCGTAATTCTTCTTCTGTCGTACGGTGGAGGGTCAAAAGGGTACATCTAGATCTGCGACACAGTCTAGGGCCTCAGGGGTTGCCCTGTGGATCTCAGCAATCCCGCCGGGGAATGAAAGGAGCGGGCATTCATTCACCGGACCGCATTCACACATCGCCGTAAGTAATGGTTAAGATTGAGAAAGGGACGCTTGGGTAGTTTTGACTTATAGAGCGAATGAACGAAGAAATGATTGTAAGGAGAATATATGATACGAATGTAAACTGTAGAAGAAGTCACGATCAAGTGAACTAGATACTTGAGTTGGGTCATATCGAGAGTCAGAATAATAGAAGAGTATGAATGAGGCGATGTAAATGAAGAAAGGAGTATGTGCCAAAACCGAGTTGTTTGACGGTCCGTCCTCTCTGCCTACCTCTGGGGTGTAAATAAATGTTCAGAGGGAAGTATACGTTCATAATACGGGCATTTGCCTAGCTTGGTAGTCGAAAAACCATGTAAAAACAAACCTGTAACAAACAAAATGAATGAAGAAAATTTAAAAAAAAAAAGTGAGTATTTAAGTACAAACTCATTTTTAAATCTAGTGTATTTTTTTAAAACTCAACGGCATTAGCAACCGACTGCGAACGAGGCTGTGCTCGGCAAGCATATCCATTGCGTACATACACACACGGATAGACGGACCGATCTGTCCGCCAAGCGTGCTGAGCGGACAGATCCGCCGAACACATCCGTGTGTGAATGTTGCGCTTAACCACTGCGGACGCGAAAGTGTACATTTCTGTAATAATGGCATGTCGCGCAGAAAGAAATGAATACTTTCAAAATACATACATAATTATGTTTGTAATCGTCGAGGCAGACTCGCACAACTCTCGGGCCATTGTTGTTAGTTAGTTCCCATACTCGCTGGTCTCGCTTTCCCGCTGGATTGGATTGTGGATATAAATAAATAAAACAGCGGACCAGTAATACAATCGCACGGCTGTTTGTCGTTAATTTAAAAATATATTTGGTTATGTCCGGCTTTCAGGGTTGGCATTACTGTACCTACGCCACCTGAGTTAAGTCGTTTTAGGTCGCGGAGTTAAGGCGACCAACACATGCATACTTCACTCCGATCTAGGGTGGAAGATATACTACATTGTACGTTTTAGGACGCTAATAAATCGTCAGAAAATGGTAACACCTTGAACATATCCAAATATCACATTGTCCTTTGTCTTTGCCGATAGCAAATCATCAAAAATATACGCAAAATTCATAATAACATTCAATTTATGGGTACTTGGCAGGGGTGCCCGGGTTCATGCGGTGAAGTTTGTCCGGATCTTGGCAGCGGATGCGTCTGCCCACCAAGGGCAGGCCGGATCGGGAGAGACTGTTTGAGGGAGACCTTTTGACCTCTCCAACAGGACCCTCTCGAAACATCGCCTTGCTCCGCAGTAGGAGGGTTAGATTCATATTTCTGTCACTCCTGGACAAACTGACTCCGAGATTCCTACCCACCCCTCATACCTTTTTTCTTCCTAGAACTTCCGCTCCTTCCTTTCTTGAAAATACAGGGCCTCCTGTGTAGTTAATGTAATAAAAATATTAATACTCGTTCATAATCACATGTTATAATATTTTTTATCAATACATTTAAATTTAAAACTAATCAAATATACAACATTTGCACATAATATAGACACGTAAAATAATGACAGAAAATCGGTACCAAAATAGAACACGTCATTTTTTCATTCCGAATCCGTATGAAAAGGCGACCCATTTGGAAACTGGACGAAAGAACATCGTTTGAAAAGCCCAAGTATCTCCCATAACTATCTTGGTCTCTGGGTCTAAAGGTAGCGGGTCCAAAATATATATATATATTTTTTTTTACATGAATACCGCACAAGAGTTCCAACTGCTCCCGTCTGGAGTCAGTGGGACTATGGCATCCCCAATTGGGGTATGTTGTGAGGCTGAAGGTAGTGGGGAGGGAAAGAAGATGGGGAAGAGGAAGATGGGGAAGTACCTGGCTATTAAGATCAGGTCACCAAACACGGCTAAAGCCATTTTAAGCAACGTTTCAATTCTGAATGGTGGTCTTACACCAGGGCGACACTGAGAGTATCTTCCACTCTCAAACGTGCCGCAAATATAATATATATTATTTTAAATTAATACATTGTCAAATAACACAAATTAATCAAATAAAATTTATTTGTCACGCCGGAATTCGATCCCGCGACCTTCGCAGTGCGAGTCAAGAGCCTTATCTGCCACTGGACTATGCCGGCCGTCAAAATATGAGGAAATCGATATAAAAATGTATTAAATTCGTACGAATTTTTTCAAGTGTTCAATTTTATTGAATTACTTGAAATATCTTTCCTTTTTTACGAAATAATTGATATTTTTAAGTTTAACATCACATAGGAGGACCCGAAGAAAATAATTTTCCTCAATGCATATGTCATCGTTTGGAAATGCTGTGTGGAACGGAATTTCTGTGAAGAATGAAGGTGTAGAGGGGGGGGGTGTAGGAATGCAGTGTGTTAAGGCGCCGCATCCTCGCTCAAAAAGAAGAAGATGGAGAGATATGTAATTACGAATGTTAGAGGAGCGCGCTAATATTTAAAGCGACAAAATTGGTGCGAAAATTGTGAATATGTTTAATAAAACGCGACTCATTTAAAATAGAGTAAAAATCTCGTGGAAGGTATCTTAAGTATCATTTAAAGAAACATTGTGAATTTTTTCACAACTATAACTTGTAAAATAACTGAAACAAACGTGGTTATAATAATTTTCGGAGCTTATTTTGCGATTTTTTTATCGAGGGAATTTCATAAGATTTGCGTTTCGGAATGGAACGCGTCTAGATATTATCTTAAAAAATAACATATATTTTTTTAAGAGCTTAAAAGTTGATATTTAGTGGATCGATTTTTTAAAAAAGTAAGGGTTCTATCGGAAAAATGTTTATTAAATACTAAAATACACAATTTGGGAATTTATTTCTGAAAAATAATATCGTCCAAATGTAAACCCTCACGTTCGCGGCATTCATTTAATCGAAGAGTAAAAATTCTTATGACGGCTCGCCAGGTAGGCTTCGTGATGGCTGCCATTTCGTGACGGATATTTTATTTTAATTGCATCAGGGAAGTCGGATTTTTGGCGCACACTTTACATTTGAGATAATCCCACAGGAAAAAGTCCATAGGGGTTAGGTGAGGACCACGAGAAGGCCAATTTATGTCACCTCTCCTGGAGATCAATTTGCCAGGGAAAATTTCACGAACTCATGGCAGAGACGTATTGGACGTATGTAATGTTGCTCCGTCTTGCTGGAACCATGTTCTTTGGTTATAGCCAGTAAGTTTGTAGGGGTGCAGCATTAGGTATTTGCGCAAAATGCTGTGTAACGATGATCTATGCACATTTAAAGCACTTGCGCGCTTCCTAATCGAAAAGTTTGAGTCGTCACGAAAAGACTGATAAACACTCTCTACGTTTTCTACCGTTCTCGATGACCTTGGTCGACCGGATTTTGGTTTTGCTAGCGTTGTACCGATCTCTTCAAACTTTTTTTACCCATTTTCGAATGAGAGGAATGCTTGGCGCATCATTGAATTGACGAAAACCTCAAATATCACAGAATCTTCTACGCGCTACAGTCGCCGAATCACAACGTAATTGTTTTAACGTAACGTTTGTAAAACTCACGCATACACAACGCGCAGTCGCTCCCGTGAAATGCTTCATAGCGACTAAATTCCCAAGAGCCAGACTACTGATTGATATACCCCCCGCGCCCCTCGGAAAAGTTGCGTTCACACAGAAAGAAAAAAAATATCAACTTTCTTTTGGGGCATCCTGTATTTAAGGGAGATATGTAAGAAATCGGTAGAAATTCGGGTAGCGGCGGCTTCAGTGTGGTCATCCCTCCCACTTTTCAAAATTAATATTATACGATTTCTTCCTTCTATTCCCCCTTACGTCTTTCCTTCCCGTTTGTTGTATTCAGTGTGTCGCATTTTAATTATGTATGCAATATTATTATCAATTTAGAAAATACATTTTCACGGCTGATTTTCTATGATTGTCCATTAGATTTTCTTTATTGTAAAACCATGTATCATTATTATCCATTGCATTATTATTCGGACAATAGTGAAAGCCCACTTGACTTGCCTCTGACCTATACCATAATCCTTTACTAAAGTCTGTCACGTAGCTTGCATTCATCTTTCGCCTTCCTTAAAATGGCTCGGGTTCCTTTGCTTATAGGCAATCCTCGAATTACTTTCTCACATTTCTCCCATTTACCCGCACATTCTACAAATGTAGAGCATGCAACTGAGCGATCAAAAAAAAACTGTATGTATACATACAGGGTGTTTGGGACGTACTTGACTTACTTTAACCAGTGATTCCTGACATTATTTAGAGTAATAAAATTAGTAACCGACCGAAGGTCCGGTTTCGGCAAAAAAATCTATTTTCGGCATCAGTTTCGGTTTCGGCAGTTTTTTAGACATGTTAAAAATCTATTGTTTACTGTTATTTGGCTTATATTTTACACTTATTCAGAAAGTTAACACGTGTTAAATTAAATAAATAAATAAAAAACAATAATTGAAGTATGTGAAAAAATAATATTTACTTCTATAAAACAAACAATATTTATAAAAAATAACAACACATGTTAACTACTTCTTGGAACTACTCGTTCGGCTGACTTCGGGTGAGTTTGTGGCTCGTATGTCGCCCGCCATCATCAGCCAAATACTCAATTAATGAGGTCCTTCCTTTAAGTGTTGATTGTTGACAAATTTTATTGTTTATTGTTCCATGAAATAGTTAACATGTTTGTTAATTTTGATTTGTTTTATAGCAGTAATATCAAAAAAAATAAATAGTTATTTTTTACATACTTCAATTATTATTTTTTTATTTCATTTAACGCGTATAAAAAGAATTTTGTGATTGTAAACGCAATAAAAATAATGTACTCAATTAATGAGGTCCTTCCTTTATAATGTAAGTGTTGATTATTGACAAATGTTTGTTCCAAGAAGTAGTTAAGTAAAATGTTTTGTTATTTTTTTTGTTTTATAGAAGTAATATTTTTTATTTTATTTTATCACATACTTAAATTATTGATTTATTTAATTTAACACGTCTTAACTGTCCGAATAAATTAAATATAAGCCAAATAACAGTAAACAATCGATTTTTAACATGTCTAAAAAAGTTTCGGTTTCGGCCGAAACTGAGACAGACACCGAAGATTCGGTTTCGGTGGAAAGTCCTGTTTCGGTCGGACACTAAAAAAAATGTTCATTGAATTTTGGACTCCAAAACATAAGAAAACATTTTTATAATTAGTAGGTGGGTATTGGAGAAGTAGGATTAGGGTGAGGGGTTGTGTGGTTCCACTCGATCGAGTGAAAGATATGTTTTGTTTTTTTTTTGAAAAAAAGATCAAAATGTCACCGGAGACCAAAATTTCATTTAATTTTTTTTACTCCAAGTAATGTCGGAATTCACTGGTTAAAAAAGTGTAACCAACAAGCTTCACATTGTGCTAGAAGATTCTTTCTAGTTTATGGTGAATTTGTTTGTTCCAGAAATTGAAGCCTTTTTTTTAATATTCGGAGACGGTTTACATAGATATAGTTCCCGTGAGCACTTAGGCCGTAGACCCATTGTACTATCTCCCATTTTACCTCATTCCATTGACAGTAACCCAGTCCCTTTTATAAAGTTCACCAGGATTGTCATTGGAAATGAAGCTGTATCTTCTGGTTCGACAATGTGTCTTCCCAGGTCTCATTTCCCCTCTTCACTCCTCCTTGGTTCCCCGAAGGCCCCACGACGGAAGAGGGCTTCATTTCTCCTCTCCACTCCTTAGTTCCCCGAAGGCTCCACAACGGAGAGTCCACCTCCTCTTGGTTCCCTAAAGGCCCCACAAGGGAAGAGTCCACTCCACCTTGGTTCCCCGAGGGCCCCAGGAGGGAAGAGAACTTCATCTCTCCTCCTTGGTTCCTTAAAGGCCCCACAGAGGAGGAGTTCACCAAGATGGCCTCATTTCTCCTCCTCACTCCTACATGGTTCCTCGAAGGCCCCACATGGGAAGAGGACATCATCTCTCCACTTCAAATTCAAATTCAAATTCAAATTATTTATTTATTCTTTCAAAAACATTACAAAATTAAAAATTTTAATGTGTTTTTAAAATCCAATTGTAACATTATTACATTAAACATAAATGGTAGAATGGTAGGCTAAAAACTATACAAGCATTAATAGAGCTTGCCTTTTAAAAGCAGCTTCACTAACGCTAAATATGTCGATATCCGAATTGATTCTATTCAACAGCAAGATTGCTCTCCCGACCGGCATGACCATTGGCAAGTTAGTCCTGCAGGCCGGAAGATAGAACAGCCTATGCTGTCGGTGGCGAAGATAACCATCGGGAACATAGAAATGAATGCTCTCCAAGATAGCTGAGTTTTCAAACCATCCGCGAATCAATTTGAAGAAATGCGTAGCAATGTGTACATCCCTTCTGACTCGTAGATGGTTCATTCCGAGCATACCCAAAAGAAAGTCAGTAGGATAGAGCCACGGGTAATAGCCGTACTCCCTCATGTACAGAAATCTCAGAAATTTTTTCTGAACTCTCTCCAACATGAGGGAATATTTTACTTGGTGCGGACTCCAAATTACTGACCCACTTTCAAGTCTACTCCTTACTAGGGAATTGAATAGGATTATGAGAACCCGGGTATCTCTAAAATTCCTTGCAGTACGCAGAATAAAGCCCAGCATTCTCAATGAAGTGCTACAAACCATCTGAATATGTATCTATATCTATATCTCCTCCTTGGTTCCACTAAGGCCCCGCGCTGGAAGGGTGCCCTTCCCCTTGGTTCCTTGAAGGCCCCACAAGGGAAGAGTTCATGAAGGTGGCCTCAGCTCACCTCTCCACGGTTTCTCCTCTTGGTTCCTTCTACTGCCCCAGGAAGGAAATCCACAGAGGTGGCCTCAGCACTCCTAGGTTCCCAAAAGGCCTCTAGTTTTCGAATGCTCCAATTTTTTCCCACGAGTTACTAGGGAAATAGAAGGTCCACTCCAGCAGAGCCCTGAGTGCTGGAGTGAGGTCTAAATACTCCGAGGTGTGACCTTGTTTCTCGGAGGCACCGTTCGTTACATTCAGCCTGAGCCTGTTCCCCGGGACATTCAGCCTGAGCACGTTAGCTCACACCTTGGCTTGGGATGGCTATTGCAGGTTTGTGTTTCCACTCCCTACGCTGTGAATTGAAGCCTTAATCTCACTGATTAGTATATTTCATTGCTGAAGAGCAATCGGTTAGCTAAACTTCCGTCAACACCTATGTGAGGTATGCTGTATTTGTCATTGCGATATTTCAATGGAAGATGCTCTGTCATCTGTGACCCGTAGCAAAAGAGGGCCTAAGCATTGACCTTGAATAGGAATGCTATTTATCTTGATATTGTAAATTCCCACAATATCGGTCAGATGTCGTTGTCAAGTACTGCAAGTCCTACCGACCGGATTTTTGATCACTCCAAATTATGCCAATTTTCGCGAATATTTTTTTTGTTACTTTCCGAATTAACGTAATACAAGTTATGCAACTGATTCTCGTAAGCTTTAGGTTTTCGTCCCTGAGTTTCCCTTATTCATGTATTTTCGCATTTCTCCGCGCCCTTTTTGTGCCCAGTTCAATAAACGTCGAGTCTCCTAAACACCTGGGACCTTGGCGCTCTTTGTACTTTGGAGTTTTGTATTCTCATTTTGGTGAATCTCACCTTTTTTACGTTTTGATTAAATTTAGGTCCTTGAAAAAACTGTAATTAAACGGCTTTAAATTAATTCTCTTACTTCACTTCGGACTTCGTCTTGTTTATTATTATTATTTTTGAAGTACAGAACGCCTGTGAAATTATCGGTGTTCGTGTATTTTTGCTGCTGTCTGTGGCTAATTCTTTCAGTTGCTTTTAATGTCAACATTCATATTTACGGGACCACCTAGAAGTAATTCATAACACAGTAATCAGGATTGCCCTTGACACATAGGCACACAGACACGCGGTATGCGGATGTATCAAATAATTACAGAGTGGACGACTCTGGTCTCTGTCGTACCGTAACATAAACTAATGGAAAGTCGGAAATAATAAATATAGAATGAATAACTCGTTTATTATGTTGCTTGCTGTTGATTTTGATTAATTTTTATCGAGATATAACCTACCACCTTGCAATAATAATTGAAGTCCGGACGTCTGTGGCAGTTCAAACCAATATAGCAAAAATACATTATACTACCGCTGAAATCTCTGATATTATCCTTTAGCACCACTCGCTATTTTCAGCCTACACAAATTCACTTGTGGGGGACCTAGGTCCCCCATAAATTTATTCTTCATAAAAATTGAATAAGCGCTTTCTGGGATTTCGATCGAGCAGGACCTCTTAGGCCAAGCAAATTCGCAATAATGTTATGCGTTCGAACTCGTGACCGCGATGGCGGTGTTTTTTCCCATTTGTATCTGTTTTTGCCGTAAAACGCATTAGAGATACTGTCACTAAGATTTGCAATATCTAGGCTATCATTTTCCGAGTCACCAAATGAATAAAAAAAATCTTACTAACTACACTCTTGGGGGACCTAGGTCCCTGCTCCTAGGTCATAGGTCCCAGGTCATCCCGGGCGATATTCTTATAAAAGAAATATTTGCGATAACCTACTTGGTGGGAGACTCTACTCCCCCGTGGGAGGTGTTAATGGTAACTTTGTCTATCTTCTGTTCAAGCGTCTCTTTCTGTATGAGAAAGGATGTAAGGTTATGACTATCTAGCTATAAGGGTCAATCGAACACAAAAATTTAGTGTAAGGTGTTAAAAAGTCATTAAAATAATTCACTACTTGCTAAGTTTAAATATATTTTAGATGCTTTAATTAAATATAACGAGTAGAATACATATTTCCCTTGAAATAATCGAGTATTTTTTCGATTCGTCCATTTTATAAGCCCAGAAAAATAAAGTATCATGTCTATAAAACTGCTTTAATGTTCGAAATCTCCTACTTACGAACTCTTTTTCGATCGTGGTTTTGTTGTAGGTATAGTGTGGGAAAATAAATTATTTTGAAAATTATCGCAAAACATTTAAATATTTTTTTCCTGAACTTCTCAAAATAAAATAAAACGCGCTTTTTGGCTGTATATTTTTCTTGAATAAATCAAAACAGGCGGCTGCTGTTCAACGGAAATTTAAACATTATCGCTGTCTACATAAGGAGTGTTATCGTTTGCTGCCTGATCCCGAATTTTACACCACGTGGTGCTTCGCCCTTAGGTCTTATTTTTTGGTTTTTTGTCTGTATGAAGTAATCTAATGGAAGTAGAATTAGATCTACATGATGCACTCGGTGTGTTTGCCAGTGTAGATTTTGTCCGCGGAAATTTTTCATTATTTCTTATTGAACGGACAATAAGTAATTTTCGGCTGTGTAATGTTTGTTTGGAAATAGGTAGATATGCATTCACGTGATGTTTTTTTTGTAGAAAACTGAAAATGAAATACTGAAGACCTAACTACATAGGGAAAGTTACGCCGTTGTTCCCTTGTTCAACTTTTCGATCAATCAATCTGAGGCTCTGATCAGCTAAGTGATTTGTTTAGTAACGCTCGATTCGCCTGTTTGTCGGGTTGTGTTGGGAAGAGCACGTGCATTTGAAGAGTGTTGAGCCATAATCAGTTGATCAGTTGGATTGGGAAGAACTGCCGTTAGTGTACCTCAGTTCAAAATGTTTTTCCTTTGCAACAAAATTTATTTATTTATTGTTGTTATACGCACGTAGGGGCTTTTACATAGATTATAAAATAATATTTAAGATATCGAGGATTACACATAAAATACAAAAATGTCTATCACGCTGCGTGTTGGTTTGGTTTTACCATGGAACTAAGATTTTTACAATCCACAGGTTTCTTAAGAATTGCCCAGGCCTGTCCGGGCCTTACCCCAAGGAGAATAGAATAGGAAATGAGTTGTAATTATTACGTTTGTAATACATAATTGTGTTCAAGGTGTTCTGATAGTCCATAATTGACTGTCACGTCATTGACGAGTGCGTGTATAGTCCAAGATTATATAACTGTGTATTTTATTTTTCAACTTTTGGACGAGACTTGCTATCTCAGCTTTATGTTTTAATAAAAAATATTGCCTATTTCAATACAATGTCTCGAATGTGTAGATTGTATAATGCCATAGAAGAGAGAGATGAAATAGACATCTTTATAAAAAGCCTTAATTAAAAAAAAAAACTTAAGCTAATATGACGTCATGGCAAAAAGAAGTATTTGGACTAAAAATTATGTAATTGCTTTATTAAAGTAAAACTTCTTTACGCACGCTTGACTTGGGGAGTAAGCTGATGAATGCGTGACGAGAGCGTTACGAAAAGCGAGGCGAACGGTAGTTGAGAAGGAGATATAAGTTAGTGAAGATAGAAAGAGAGAGTTACGTTTCGTATATTACTGTAGGGACAAGAGAGAGAGGTGCGAGCACACACTTTCTCTCTCTGTCATAGCCAGTTACGTTCCGTATATCTAAGACACAGTGCAGGCCTATTGTCTGTATCACACTATAGGAGCAAGAGAGAGCAATGCGCGCGCACATTTTCTTTCTTTCTTACTATCACATAGACGGAGTTAAAGAAGTTTTACTTCAGTCGTGTGCTCTAAAGTACACTCGTTTTTTATTATGTCTTTTCATTCTTTATTCTCTTTCTAAGTGCTATACAACGTGTCCGGAAACTCGTAGTACAAGCCAGAAACTGGTGAATCTACATTAGACTTGGGCAAAATTGAATGACCGAATTAAATTAATAAATTCAATCTTGTGACACACTTGATCCGATTCTCAATTTCAAAAGGAATTGATTCTTCATTCCTTACCTTTGGCCTTGTATCGTACGATTTTTAACGGCAACATAAATGTTTATTTTCCATTTATTTTACTGTTAAATTATTTCAATGAATAATGTGTTCCGTAAATGATTTAAATATTATAATGTTTCATAGGTATTTAAAAGTCACTGATCCGTCACTCCCGGACACACTGATCCCCAGATTCCTAACCACCCCTCATACCCTTTTCCTTCCCAGAACTTTCTATCCTCCCCATTCCTTAAAACGATCCTCCACACAGCATCCCCTAAGATGACATAGGTCCTGAGAGAAATTATTTTCCTCAGGGCCTCCTGTGTGGAGCTTATGTAAAAAAATGCGTTTCATTTCAGAGATTTATTATAATTATTGTATTTTTCCTTTGGAGGTGTGCAGACATACGTTCACCATTTGTCTCTTTTTCGACTATTGAAAGTGAGTGTGTAAGAAAGAAGGGCAGCATTATATCATTAAAAACAAATGCACAACAATCAACGCATTGACATTTGACGTTTTTGAATGTTTGGAATTCATGCACAGTTCAATATTATACCCCTCACAATATTGTTGCAGTTCTTTCAAAATAGGAGAATTCGTTCCATACAAAATGTATGGGGAAAATATTTTTTTTTATAACTATTTATTTCGTTAACTTTTGTGGTGTTTTAATAGTTATTATCCTATCCGGGGCGGAGACAAATCCAATAAATCAAAGATCATCAAAATCAGCCCAGCCGTTCTCGAGTTATAAATAGTGTAACTAACCCGACTTTGTTTTATATATTAAAAGATATAGTTAGCGGTCGCCACTAATTATACAATGCTTGCAATGCAACACTGGATATTTGAAAACGGAAAATCAAATACCTACTTACGGACATCTATTCTTCCGTAGAA
Organism: Limnephilus rhombicus; assembly: GCA_929108145.2. NCBI lineage: Eukaryota > Metazoa > Arthropoda > Insecta > Trichoptera > Limnephilidae > Limnephilus > Limnephilus rhombicus. The sequence continues at coordinate 58,867,942 of OV815276.1, forward strand.
CGAATTTCAAAAGTGACTTATAGTACGACCCGCCAGCCGTTTTAAATCGCACAAAAATATGTTTTCTTTGAATTTCTCGGCTTTTCTCTAATATAATTTACATGTATTATACATATAAACATTCCTCTTCAATCACTCTATCTATTGGTGAAAACCGTATGAAAGTCCGTTGCGTAGTTTAAAAGATTAACGCGCACATACATTTTGAGCGACTTCATTTTATACACAGCTGAAATCAACACCCGGGTGAACAATTTTTTTCAAATTTAACCAAAAAAATTCCAACTTCGGACTCGATTTACTCGAAAACGAAAGCTCACATCAAAAAAGTTATATCACAAATTGACTCCGAATGTGATGTAGATTTACCAGTTTCCCGCTTGTACTACGAGTTTCCGAACACCGTGTATAATTACTATGTTTTATATTTTATTTCTGTTATTTTACTAGTAACATCTCCACCTGGTAACAACTAAACCTTGATTTACGCAATGGAGTGTTAATATCTGTGCATATCCCATTGGCAATTTATTTAATATAATAATTGTCAACACTCTGTAAATGTTTCAAACAATAAATAATACATAAATTTGGCATCACAAGACAGATTTTTTAAAGGTGATTCTAACTTTTATTTTTATTCGATTTTTTTAATCGAATCTATTATTATATATCATATATTATTAGAAACACCTGAACACATCTGCTCTGATGACGGACACTGTAATGCTACCCGAAATTTGGCTAAAGAAGGAGGTAGCGCAACACGACATAGTACATCATATTTCAAAAATAAATCACTACAACACTTTTGTCCGTGAAAATATAAAACCATTATTAGAAAACGTTCATTCGCTTATAGTTCTGATAATTTTCACGTAGGTGGGTATTTCTTATCGATTGGAATGAATTGTAACCATTTTCCTACATTTAATTCTGTTGAAGACCACAGAATTCTTAAGATTGCGCAATCTAATATTCAATCGAAGATAGAAGCTATAAATCGCCACCAAGTGGAAATTGCATTACTGAAACCCCAATACCATGTATACATTTTTCTAAAGATTTTCATATATTCATTTCTAATTTATTTCGCTTAATTCCCTACAATGTAATGAACCTCTTGGCCAACAGGTAAAGGATCCGTTATTGCTATTATATATTGCAGATTATTTTTTAAGGATTCACTAATTGAACCCATAATAAAAAAAAATCCATAAAGTAGTCCCAGAGAGCGGTCGTACGTATATAAGATACTAGAACCATGATGTCACGTACGACCTCTCTCAGGGATCTTTTATTTTTATATTAGCTCCACACAGACCCTGAGGAAAATAATTCCCCTCAGGGCCTATGTCATCTTTGGGGATGCTGTGTGGAGGGTTTTTTTTGGAAATGACGGAGAGGAAGTTCTGGGAAGGGAAAGGGTATGAGTAGTGGGTAGAAATCTGTGGGTTAGTGTGTGCAGAAGTGAAAATATGAATTCATCCCTCCCACTGCGATGCAAGGCGATGTTCCGAGAGAGTACGGCTGGTGAAGTCAAAGGGACTCCCTCTACCACTCTCTCGATCCGGCCTGACATGCATCTAGTGGGCAGATGCATCCACCGCCAGGACCCGAACAGAGCTCACCCCATGAATCCGGGCACCCCTGCTAAGTCTCTATTATATTAACCTCCCTTTTCCAACATTCTAAAAAAATTTGCGTACAGTTAACAAGCGGTAGAAGCGAAATTTTACAAAAACAATCTCAAACTGTGAAGAACCAAGGAGCCTTTGAAAAGTGAGGTCATAATCAACCGCAGTGAGTAGGCCAATGAGCGCAGACTTCGCGTCGTTTCCATTTTATATCTCAACCAATAGGAGCCTTGATAGGAATATAATGCTTCGCATGTGCTCTACGCGTCATTTCCGTTTCATCCGAATTCCGAATCGCTAACGGGTTAAGGAATTTTCACTTTAAAAACATTTTTTTAAATCGGTTTCCTTTTTTTTGCACAAGTTGTTCGAAATGAACATATTCGTGCATTCAAAGACGAAGGTGAATAATTTCGCACAAGATTCTCAATTTGCATATTTTAATAAAATCTTTTCACGACCCATATGAATGCTGTGAATGTAAGCCTGTCAGGTTTGTAAATCTTAACAATCAGCCATCATCAACAAGACCGAAAATGGCGTAATATTTTGATACACACAAACATTAAAATCAACGTACTTTTACCATTTATGCAGTAGACAAACTCACGATCTATCAATGGTATTGGCTATGATTTCGCGATGTAACATTTTTTCTACTTTAGTAACTCTCCATAATGCCCGGTACGCACGAGGCTAGTATTTTAAGCCAGGATAACAATCTAGTATGCCGGCACCCTGTCCTAGCGAGATACTGGCTTACTCTCCTGGCTTGGCACAAATTAGAGCGGTTTACACGATGCTAGGACATTTGAAGCCAGTATCATTGCAATGACTACGGTAACCACACGCCCGTAACCACACGCCCGCGTCCGTCCGTAGAAGAAACTTTAAACGTAAAAGGTCATTATTATGCCGATTGAAGTGAAAACTTCTTTAGCACCGTTGTGATTTGAAACTCAATGAAACGAAAAAGCGACTCTTAAAAGAGACAAACACATACTTGTACAGAATTTAGCCTGCGGGTAATCGGTCTCCTCTTTGTGCGGTGTTTCGTAGCTTCCCCACTCTTGTCTACTTTAGTTTTCTGAAGTTTTCACTTCTACCGTGTGCGAACTGCACACAATTTTTTTAATGCTGAATACTAGCGTTCCACGGACATTCTTTATCACGAAACAATTGTACATTTTTAAAATTAATCTCGTTACTGAGTTTTGACATTTTTAAAATCGTATCATATTCCAGAAAAACACAGCGCGACATCACCGTACACTAGCCGATCGCGTACTAGCTTCGCTAGCTAAATACAAAGCTAAGATAAGCTCTTGGGGAGCGCTACTAGCTCAAATAATAGAACCACATCCTATTAAACTAACCTGTTTTGCGACGTTAGCTTACTAGCTTCCTCTCTAACTTACTAGTTTAAAAGCAAAGCTAGTTTTGTCTACACTTAGCTAGCGTTACTAGCAATGGCTTGCTATCCTGGCTTAAAATACTAGCCTCGTGTGCGCCGGGCGTAAGCAACCAAACATACAGTCCATAGTTTTTTCATCACAGTGTATTGTTTTCAAACCCACCTCCATATTCAGGACGACCAGAGTCACTAACAATATTTTGTGTATAAATGTGATTAATTAATATTGCCTCCAGGTATCAAATTGATGTGTTGCTATTTGGATTAATTGTTTAAAAAATTACATCGGTAGGTACCTACCTACCAGTGCGTTTTCGACGCTTTCGTCGACAATATTATCTATACTAAAATAGCATAATATATTTCATATTAGCGCCCTTGAGGTGATTTTTCACAACAATGGTGCTATACTTATCAGCCAAATATTCTTATTATGTTTTAGAGTTTCAATTGTGTAATAATTTATAATTTCACTTTTTATAAACATTACACATAACATTAGCAAAAGCGTAATGTGCCTGCTTACATTATTAGTAAAATAACGAAGGCAATGTACCACGTCGTGTAACTTTTTAAATGGGGCGCTAACCATAACACTCCTTATTTAGAAGGAGATAAGGATTAAATTCCCGCTTAACACAAGGCGTCTGTTTTGTTTTATGCAAGAAAAAACATTGCAAAGAGAATGGGAAAGAAAGAAATAATTTCTCCCTGCGTGTCCTTTCCCGTAGGTTCCGTTTCCCTAACGCGTTCCTCTTTTCTTCCGTGTTCACCTTCCACCTTCGCCGTCTTCCACCCTGCCGCGTCCCCCCGTCCCGCGAACCCCCCTTCCTCCACGCGTTTCCCTCCCGCTTTTCACTTCGACCTTCCCTGCCTTCTCCCCTCCCTGGTCCCCCTCCCGCAATCGCCCTCCCCTCCTTCGTTCTGTCCCCCTCCTTCCCCTCTTTCCCCTCACCCTGCCTCCTTCCCTCCCTGCCGCTAAACTAAATGAAATACACATTTTTCAAACAACTCGCGCGCCACCTATTGTAACTTTTTAAGCAAATTTCGTAACGCCAGAGCTCACCAGTATATATAGGAACCCAAAACAGAAAGAAACACCAAAGTTTCATCGCAATCGGTTGAATGGTTTAGGAACGCATGTGAGCCAAACAAAGAAACATTCATTGTTATATATTTATTAAGAAAGGAGGATCTTGTGGGCATATTATAACATAAAATACCGATCTAATTCAGTGTTCTGGCCTGGGTTGATGTGGTTTAGCTGGATAAATGTGTTCTGGAGTGATTTGGTAGTTCCCAATTCCCAACAACAAGGTATTTATTTGTCCATGATCTGTTTGATCTTTGAACATTGATTAGATTCCTCTTGGCATTTCTCTTTAGCCAATAATGTAATATGTGCGTCGTTGTTTCTCTTACTAGGACCTCTGGGGGCCCCTGAACTTCGCCATGGGCCAATGAAATATTTGTTTGATTTATTTAGGCCTAACTGGGATTTCACATTTACGAAATTATAAAAAAATTACACAATATAATAATAATAATAAAAACGTTTATTCATCAATAGATTTTTACAATATTACACTTTTTATTCATTCATCATTGATTCTATTGACAAAAAGGTCTCTGCTCAGCTATAATTCAGGATTTCTCCTGAAAAGTAGCTGGTTTTCAGCAGTGCCTCTAATATAATACGCAAAATAAATAATTGAATTAAATATATTCAAAATATGTATGTGCATAAGTTGCAATTAAGTTGCAATACATTTTTATTAAAAGGGAAGAAGTTACGTTAAAACACATTATAAAAAAAAATTAAAAGTAGGGAAAGATACCCACATAATTAAAATGTTGGTGGTCATACATTAGTCATAAACAGACGTTAAAGGACGTTCTTGGCTTACTTTAACCACGGATTCCTGAATTTATTTGAAGCAAAAAATGTTAATGAAATTTTAGTCTTAAAAATTTTAAAAAATCAGTAGGTATCGGATAGTTGGGATCGGGTGAGGGGTTGAGCGCTTGTGATGACATGGAAGATTTTATCTGTTGTTTGTTTTTGAAAAAGTCACCGGACACTTTTTCAAAAACACCGGACATTTCATTAAATTTTTTTAATAATAATATTTGGATGATTTATATGTATAGCGCCGTTTTTGTGAAAAATCACCTCAAGGGCGCTGTACAAACTTATAATACATTGAAATTAACACTGTATATTGTCCATTTAAAGAAATTTAGATAGAGTTCGCACGCAGAGGACATTATTGTGAACACAATTTACTCCAAACAATGTCAGGAATCACTGGTTAAAAGAAGTAAGTGTCCCTCAACACCCTTTATAATAACTGTGGGTACCTTTATGTATGCGTCCATGATAATGGGTAAAATGAAGAAAAGGTTAAATAATGCTGGTCTCACACTAGCGCTATACTTTCATGACTTGGCCTATTTCGCCATATCGTTCGCCCACGCTCGCTATACATTACCTATGAGAAAGTATGGAGAACAATTTTCTGAAATAGGCCAAGCCATAGCCGGGATAGCGCTCGTGCCAGACCATCATAATGGTTTTTTTTTTAAGTTTTTTTTTTCAAAAGAAAGACAAACATTCCTGGGTTAGGAATAACAAAGTTCACTGTTCACTGTTGGGGGATTTTTTTTAGATACGCGCTTAACAACAATCTTCGATCTGATGGACCAATAAGAGATCAATAAATGATTTTATTTAAAAAAAAGAGTAATTATTATATAGGTATACTTATTATCTTATGATACTACTCTGTTTTCCTAATTTTTCTTTCTTTCCTTAGTTTCTTTTTTTTATTATTATTTTTAATTGATTCGTTCTTTGTTCGTTGTTCTTTATTCTTATTTATAAATACGTAAATACTAATCCACTTACTTATAATCTCTACGGGATGTGGAGATTGCACTTACTTCCCCACATTCTAGAACAAAGACCATTATTATTATTATTATTAAATGTCGTTGTATTCTCTTCTTCAAATATATCATGTATTTCTTAAGCCGCCGCCACCCAAATTTCTACCGATTTCTTATATATCTCCCGCATTAGAAGTTTTTAAGTTCTTAAAAAAATTTATCTTATTTTTGAAGATAATATGTATGTATGTTTCGAAATTGTTTTGAAACGCAAATTATATATGAAATTCCCTCAATGGAAAAAAATCGCCAAGTATGCTTCGAAAATTATTATAAATAGGTTTTTTTATTTTATTTTACAAGTTATATGAATGAAAAAAAAAATCACTGTGTTTCTTTAAATGCTGTTTTAGACAGCCCTCAAGAGATTTTTGCTCTATTTTAAACGAGTCGTGTTTTATTAAACATTTTCACAATTTTCGCTTCGATTTTATCGTTTTAAGTATTAGCGCGCTCTCTCCAACATTCATAATTACATATCTCTCCATCTTGTTCTTTTTTGAGCGGGGATACGGCGCCGTAAATCCAGACTGTAATTGTTTCCTAATTGTAAATCAATTACAATAAAAAGTATCTATTAATGTTTACATTTAAAATTCGCAGTTCGCAAAAATAATCATTTAAATGTTGATAATGCCCGACTAAATACGGTACTTGATAACTTGATTTTCCAACATTTGCAGTATAGTTTAGAAAACTTGACAATGTAAATACAAATACGATAATTGAAATATATAATACTAGCAGACCCGGGTATACGTTGCTGCGGCTAACGAAACACAACGCCACGCCATTACCCAACCTTTATAACCAACGCCATCTGTTAAATCAAATCCACACCGCCCGCTTGCCAGCCCGCTCCCTTTATTTATATATTTCAACCAATTTACACAAAACCTTGATAAATTATATACCTAAAAACCTTCCTCATGAATCTCTCTATATATTGGTGAAAACCGCATGAAAATCCGTTGCGTAGTTTAAAAGATCTAAGCGCACATACAGCGGGAGCGACTTCGTTTTATACTATGTAAAGATGCATATATTTATGGCCACAGCTTGACTCACTTATCTTTGCAGACGGCTGAATAAGGAACTTACAAAAATCTTAAAAATCGATTGATTTTTTTCTTCACAAAATCTACCCTAGCGACCCCACCGATTTCAAAGAGAAGTATGTTATAGTTGTGTGCGGCCCTCCCTGTTTGCTTGTGGCCCCGTGCGCCCGCGCCCTCTGACCCCTTGCTGTAATTATGCGCCCAAGTGAAGGATAAGCCGCTAATAGTTCATTAAGAAACTCATCTGTATTCATAATTAACCCACCTCACATGCACTTTTATTGCTCTCGCAGTCGCTCAACTTGTAACGAACTTTGTGGCCGTATCGATGCGCGATGGTCGACCCTAAAGAGCCGTTCGCACTTCGCACTTGGCAAGTAGTTTAGTCTTATTATATTATATTAGTATATTAGTAACTAAACGCGTCCGAACACCATAATTTTAGTAGAGTGTAATCAATCCATTTCGTTCTATTTTTTTCGGGCGTGTAGGGACCCACACCACGCGATCATTTTCTAAAGAATGTAGTTTTCCACATTGCTTAATAAAACTATAACCGAAAAGGGGTTTGTGAGTAGGAGATTTTGAACTTTAAAGTAGTTTTTAGAGGCCCGATGCTTAATTTTTTTCTGGGCTTATAAAAAGACTAATAAAAAATAATCCATTATTTCAAAGGTTTTACATCAGTTTTACTCGCAGTATTTAATTAAATCATCTAAAATATTTCTAAGCGATTTAATTTTTAAACCAAAATCACACGATTTTCAATTCAATTCAATTTTTACATTTTAAAAACATTACAAAATTTTAATTTCAAAACGTTTTTAAAAGAGAGAAAATAGTAAGTTCAGATAAGCAGATTATGTATGCAATTTAAAATCAATGAAGCACAGTTAGACTAACAGCAACAAAGCTTGCCGTCTGAATTATGCTTCATTGATGTTAAACATATCGATATTCGAAGCGATTCTATTTAACAACAAGACAGCTCTCCCGACTGTCATGGCCATTGGCCAGTTCTGCAAGCCGGGAGATAAAACAGTCTTAAGTCTAAGCCCTCGGTGACGGAGATAACCATCGGGAACATAGAAATTAATGCTCTCCAGTCGAGTTCTCGAACCATCCATTTTGCATTGCCTAACCTTAATCCTAATTAGGGTTAAAGCCGTAGATTTTTTTCAGTTGTGTCAGTTTATTCTCATTATAATGATACCATATGTGTTTGATTGCTTTGCGTATAGTTTTTTGAAATGTTAGTTTTTCGTAGGATTTCCTGAACTTTTCAGATGACCAATCGTATTTTTTACATGGCAAAACGTTAACGATCCACTTTTAGTTGACCATTATATTGATTTTTTTATTTGTTTAACTTTCCAAATATATTATCGGCATTCGTTCGATTAGATGAGGTTGAAAAGTCAGTTGAAATTTATATACTTTTTTAAAGTTGAGTCATGAAAAAATTACTCTTATTTGCATAACTGTTGCTCTCTCAAGTTCCATATATACCTATTATAATTATTTGGAAAACATAAGGACAGGTAAGTAGCATGAACTTTGGCCTTTTTTACGATGTCCATTAAGCGTCTTCCTCGTATGTAAGAAGGGATAGGCCGTGGTCCAGATTAGATGGTCGATACCCCTTACACAAGTGGCAGTATTAGCCGGGTTTTACAGCCTCCGTGGCAGGATACGAAGGTAACGGGAGACTGGCGCGACCCACCGCACCCCTCCAGACCCGGACCTTCCAGCCCCGAGGTATCCATCACTGTCCGGCGTGAGATTGCTTTCAGGAATTTCGATTTCGCACTCTTTGAACTTTCCTCCGGCCATTTTTAATAATGTAACATGCAATGTAACAAACGTAGTTTACGCTTGTTGTGAAAGAACTGTGGAAGATTTCTTTTTTTTCTTAATTTGAATACGCACAAAAATCTCGACTGCTCACAACTGTCGGGACTGTGGCATCCCCAATTGGGGTATGATGTGAGGCTGAAAGAAGTGAGCAAGGGAAGGATATCGGGAAGAGGAAAGTTGTTAAGTAGGTATCTAACTTTTCAAATTTGGTCGCCAAAGAAATTTAAACTGCGAAATAGGTTTATCGTTTTACAATCTGCATAAAATATATATCTATTATTTTATGGGTCGTACTTGATTTACTTTAACCCGTGATTCAGGACATTATTTGGAGTAAAATAATATTTATGAAATTTTCACTAGTGACATTTTTTTTCAACTTAAAACAAAAAAAAATAGTTGGTATTGGGCAGGTTGGGTCGAGGTGAGAGTTTGGGCGGTTGGTTACTCGGCTGAGTGACGAAGAAAGGTTTTGAAAAAAAAAACGTAAATAAAAATCACCAAAAAAACAACATTTCAATTACTACGTTTTGGACTCAAAATAATTTCAGTTGAGTCACTGGTTAAAGTGTGTCAAATACGTCCTTTAACATCGTGTATATAAATAAGAGTTATGTGGGTAGCTTTGTTTTTCTATACAAAATGTACAGTTATATTCCAAGATTGATGAAATTTTTTCACGCTTGACCTTTGAAACAAGAGGAAGGTCGCTATCTACACGAGTTTTCGAAAAACCACCCCAATCCCCCTTTCCCACACATTAAAGCAGAATATTGATACTTAGTGAAATTTTGCACACTTGACGTTCAAAATAAGAGGAAAATTTTGTCTGCATCTGATTTCGAAAAACTCTCTGTAAAAACCGTGCAACGTCGGAAACTGCAGCTAGTATTGAATATAAATGCGCGTACGAGATATTATATTGGACATGTGTACCCACCTATTTGTTCTTGTAGCAAGTAAGTCAGGTTAATGAGTTGTTCATTAATTATTTGTTTAACTTTGAAAATCCGTACACAAATTACCAGTGTCCAGCTGTGTTAAGTGCTCGTTAAACCGACATTCATTGTTCTAATATTCAATCATCCGCTTTTCTAACACGACTTATTCCGTAAGCTTAGAACGAATACGATCATCCGATCCTTATCTAGTGCACTTCTAAGTAACAGTATGTTCTAGGTTCATAGGTCACACAGTCGTTCCTTATTGTTATATCCAAGCATCCGCTTATAGCTCCGCTGTAACTTCTCCTTCTTTCTAGTAAATGACGCTTGTAACCGAAAGAGAACTTACAACCGAGCTCTCAGCAGCAGGATCATATGAGTGACCGTGAATACCCCATTTCGCACGGATATAGGTCTGATCTTCCGGATTCAGCCCGGATCGTTCGGGTTTAGCCAAGACCATCGGTTTTTCCGATGTCTACACTATTCTAATAAACACTTATATTATTATGTTAGAGCAGTTTGCAGAATAAAACAAAGATGGTGTTTTATTTAGTATAACTTCTCTAAGGATCTTTATTGGAAATTATCTTGTTACTGAGCGCACTAAAAAGTTAACAAAAAAATTTTCAAACGGGCGCTAGTGATGGACATTTTTATATTCGAAATAAGCTTTTTTTAACGTTTCATATGTTGATGATTACCTATCGTTGTTGATTACTTACCTATTTCTACCTACAAAATGCACGATTTCTACCTAAATTTCTTCCTTTAGGCGAGTTATATTTAGTAAAGTGGTTCTTAAATGTGCTAGTCGCTATTTACCTACATCGTAAACTGATTCAAACTTGGAAGTGACATTATGTTTTTACTGCAAAGATCGAAATAACACAGGGTAGGTACCTACCTGTTTTTTCTTGGTGTTTTGGTGCGATCCCTTTTCCCTAACAAGAAGCTCTTTTAGTCTACGCACTATCCCTCAGAGTTGATATTTCTAGACCCCAAAGCGCGGCGTTTATGGCACCTTGTTCAAACAGCGTTAAATCATTGTAAAACCCTTTGGGGTAAGTTATTTTTTATCCTGCCGTTCGATCTTGAAGCTACTAAAAGTAAGGCCTCAGGTGGGCTGCGTGCTGACATCTAGCGGCAGCCCGCCGAAGCTCGTCGCAGGAAGTCGACAATAAGCAGGCTAAACGGATGCTTTGAACTTCGTGTTTTTTGTTTGTTTAATAGTTATAAGGGGGTAATAATAATTGTAATGCAGTGAGTACAATACAAGCTGAACTTGGACTGATTACAGAAATGCAAAATGTGGTGAAGTATTTGAAACTTGGCGGTTATCATATAAAATAAATCAATATTGCAAAATTCTCTCTTTTTTTTTTTTTTTTTTTTTTATTATTTATTGAAACATTTATTATAATTACAATTTTACAACTAAATATTTTTTTTTACAGGTTTTTTTTTTTACTACCCTTCCATTAAAAGCATTTGCTTGTGTATGGAAGGGGAGTGTACATAAATGCTATTAGTTATTAGTTAGGTATAAGTTAGTACTTAAATAATTAATTGTACATAAATATATGTGAGCTGCAGTATTTATTTGATAATGGTGTGTTTTTTTTTTTTTTAAAGAAAGAATGTTATGGAGAACTAAGATATTTGTAAGATTAATTGACAGTAGTTCTTTTCTTAAGAACATCTTTAAAATGTCTCTTGACAGAGAGCAGCATTCGGGCCTTATCATTGATGCTTCTGATTTCCTCTGGTAGACGATTAAAAAAATTTCTTCCCTGATAAGTATAATGATGCTGTGCAAAAGACGTATTTAGTTTTGGGCATAGAAAAACATGTTTAAGTCGAGTTCTGTTTTCATTTAAAAATGGATATTTATCTTTTTCTTTTATTATTTGAATTACTGAATTTTTAATATATAAATCTTTAAATGTGGGTACTTGAAATTCTTCAAACAGGCGTTCTGTTGGGTAGTCTAAGGATTTTTTTAATATAATTTTAATAATTGTTCTTTGTACAATTTCTATTGGAAGAAGGTTACATTTATACGCGGATCCCCAACTAATAATAGCGTATTGTAGAGTGGATTGAACTAAGGCATAGTAGATTAAATATAGATTTTTTATCGACAGAAAATTTCTAATTCTTAAAAATATATATATTAATTTTCTGATTTTGTTTACTACTTGACAAATTTGTTCCTTCCATTTCAGATTTTTATCGATAATTACGCCGAGATATTTAATTTTATTTGTTGTTTTTAATATTGTACAGTTTGATTTGCAATAATGTTGGTTGTGAATTTTAGTGTTATCGTGTATGAGAATGTTAAAATTTTTGGGACCGTCGTTTGGATGGATTGCAAATGGAATTACAAATGTCTTTTCACTATTTAGTGATAGTAAATTAGTGTCGAAAAAATTCTTAAGCGTATTGATGTCTTCTGTGGCCTGTAATTCTACATTTTCCCAAGTATTTTCACTTATTATTAAAACTGTATCGTCGGCGTATGATGTAATTTGACCATGTAGATGTTGAAAAAAAATATCGTTTACATATATGGTGAAAAGGATTGGTCCAAGCACTGTACCTTGGGGGATTCCAAAGCTTGAAATCTCTTGATCACTATTAATACGATTGATTTTTACCACTTGAGGGCGGTTTTTTAAGTAGTTGGTGATCCATTTAATCGCGTTGCCTTTTATGCCAATATCATTTAATTTTTTTAATAGAATCTCATGGGATATGCTATCGAAAGCCTTTCTGAGGTCAATAAATATGCCCGCACATTTTTTACCTTTATCTAATGATTCGTAAATGTATGAAGTTACGTTAGCAATTGCATCATGTGTGCTGAGTGATTTAATAAAACCAAACTGGTTTTTGTGTAGTATTTTATTACTATCTAGGAAATTTACTAATTGTTTTTTTACTATTTTTTCAAAGATCTTTCCTATGTTAGAAATTAGACAAATTGGGCGATAATTCGTTACTTGGTGTGGATCACCAGATTTGTAAATAGGTGAGATTATTGTGTTTTTGTAGTTCATTGGAAATATTCCTTTCGTTAAACTCAAGTTTATTAAATGAGTGATGGGTTTTATTAAGTAAGATTTCATAGATTTTAACATGTGTGCCGTAATAGAATCAAAACCGGGAGACGAACCTCCTTTCATATTTTCTATTATTTTTAAGATTTCACATTCTGTTGTTATTTCAAATGTTGAAAGTATATTACGTTTATGTAAATTTTTATTTTTATGTTTTTCCGGGTTAGAAGGTTTATGAATATTTTTCGCAAGATTTTTTCCAACATTTGCAAAGAAGGAATTAAATATGTTTGCACATTGTTTAGGCTGTAAATTGGCATCTATAATTTTTTTATCGTGTTCGATGTACTTAATATTTTGTGTTTTTTTTGTATTGTCTATGGCCAAATTCACAGTTTTCCACATTTGTTTATGGTTATTTTCTGAAGATAATATTTTATTTTTAAAAAACTCTTCCTTACTTTTTTTAATATAAGATGTTAATTTATTTTTATATTTTTTATAAAAAATATATGCTTTTTCATCATGGGGATTTTTTAAAGTTGTTTTATAAAGTTTTTCTTTGTTTCTGATAGATATTATAAGTCCTTTGGTAATCCAAGGTTTTAAACATCTTAATTTTGATTTTATGTGTATTATTATTTCAGTTGTCGAATTTTTAATGTGTTGTGACAGGATTTTTTCAAAGTTAGTCGAACATATTTCAGTATCATCACTCTTTAAAACATTGTTCCAGTCTTCCTTTTTTAGTTTTTCAGAGAGAATAGTCATGTCTATTGTTGATTTTTTGGGTATTAAATTATGTTTTTTATGTTTAATATTATTATTATACAGAAGTAAGCATGAATGATGATCAGTTATGTTAGTTTTCCAAACAATTGACTTTAGTTTGTGAAGATCTTTAATGTTTACGTTTGTCCAAATGTGATCTAAACAAGATGGAGTATGTTCTTTTATTTCTCTAGTATTTTTATTTATGCAAGATATGAAATTTTGTTCAGTCATACAATTGATGTATTCAGTTTTGTTATTATTTTCTATTTTTTCATTAATGTTCACATTAAAATCACCTCTTTTTAAATTTTTGTGTTTTTTTAATGAAATCCGTTATGGTGCAACATTTCATGTAACTATCAATTACCTACTTGACGGCAGAACCGTGTTTTATTGATTTTTTTTGAAAAATATTATTATTTTTTATCATATTTATGGGTACTGCAAATATTTGCGTTTACCTAGAAATCCAACAGAAAAAAATTGATGATAGCCGCCATTCAATTGTTTTTACTGCTTCAAACACTATGGGAATATTTTCATGAAAATAAATAATGATTTCACTTAAACCTCATTAGTCTTTAGGGAACGTACCCATACTACGTGACCAACATTTTGCAATTTTTAACCCCCCCCCCCCCGGTGACCAAAAATCTAAGCAACCCGCCGCTCATTTGTATGGAGCGTGACATTTTGAAGACCCCCCCCCCCCCCTAAACGTGTCACGTAGTATAGGTACGTTCCCTTAGGTACCTACGGGTTCACGCAGCTAACCTTCCCAACTTATTTTATTATTCTATAATTTATATAGTAGGTATATAAGTAAGTGTAGGCTTACCTTCAGAACCGTCTCAGATTCGTTCGTTACCTTTGACGAAGTATATCTTCGTTACCCTTTTGTACGTGTATCCAATATCCCTGTACGTAAGTAGTTACTACAGGTTCCATTATCATTGTCCTGTAGAACGTATTTATGATAGGTGAGGTTGGAGACGGAACAAGAACCTTTCCTAAATTCCTTACCAGCACTACTTGAAACTCCGAGAATCAGTGGGCATTCTTATCAAACCACCATACATTGTACAGTCACAGTGTACCTACCTATTGTGTCGTGAAAGTTGCATTCTTGGGCTGTTCGGAACGGGCGTTACACAGAATGTTCTTACAACGAAAACAAATGAGTGCACAACTTCATTCATTCCACTTTAAAGAGCATTATTTTATGTAGGTTGCTTTTTGGCAGATAAGCAGTTGGAAGACAAAACAAATAATTATTACGAATGCCGCTGCTTCAATTGTTCGATTATTTTATATCTTTAGTGGGTATGTAGTGTAGGTGTACCAGTCACGTGCTGCGATTTCTTTTGCATTCGATTTATTTATTGTGATTTCGATCTTTTTCAAGGACAATCCTGTCTGGAGGATACATAATTTTGTAAGATAAATCTTTGAAATAAACATAATGTTTTGAATATTATTCGTCCTTGACTAAATTCCACAAATTTTAGTTTCAAGGGCGCTAAAGCTAGAAAAATAACGTAATAGTTGAATTATTTTTAATAGGGCCATGGTAATATTATGATGTTCGATTAATTTATCTGTTTATTACAGTCGAATATGATTTTTATAGTTTTTGTTTCTGTAACTCGTGTTATATTATTGCCTATTGTTTCTTCACGTGTTATTACTGTTTATAATTCAATTTTTAATCTCACCGGCCTTTGTTAAGCTTAATAATTTTATAAAGTAACACTATCACCGCATTAACCCTGGATAGCTAACCTCCGTCGATTCGACGGGCAGCGCTAAGAAATATCGCTGTCTCTTTTTAACGCCGCGTCCGAATGTGTTGTCTCGGCTAGCCAACTAAGTCGCCGGTGAGCCCGTTGCAGTGACGCTCGCAGTGAACAGGTAGGCATCACAGATTTTGAGATACTTGACCAATGCCCGTCGTTTCGACGGATGGTTAGCTTTAACGTCAGTATTTTAATTCGAGTGCGCGTGAATATTTTACTCTAAAGTTGTAATTATTTTTAGATTTAGAATATTTTAGATAAAGAAGATGAAATAATTAATCTATTACATCAAGAACTAAATAGCGATGCCATGGATGATAGTTCTGCTGCTAGTGAGACCGAAGATTTGGTGTCGGAGGATGATGTGCAGAGTGATGAAAATTATGAACCATCAAATTCCGAGGAAAGCTATTTTTTTTCGGTTTTCTTGACATGGAAACATCTCCAGGTCGAGAAAACCGCAAAAGGAAAACGTGTGAAAAGTGCCACTATAAGAAAAAACGAATGACCAAAGGTATTTACAGCGCTCTTGAGGCGATTTTTCGCAAAAACAGCGCTATATAAGTTGTCCAAATTATTATTATTATTATTATGTGCGCCAACTGTAAAGTTGCGATATGCGGTAAACATAAAGTTTATTTTATGTCACTTGCGCCAAAGAAAAATGATTTATTTGACGTTTTAATTACTTTTTATGTTTTTACGTGCCTTATGAAGCCAAAAAACTGATAGTTTTATTTTCATTTACTAATTGATATTGCATGCCAAAGTGGTTAATAAAAAATGTTCCTATTTCATTAGAGGTCTAAGAAAGATTAAAATAATTTAGTTAATAAATAAATCAGGTTAAATTCCAAAACATATTTTTATTAACAATCATATTTAAGAATAAAACTATAAAAAAGGAAACGATTTTTATAATTATATCATCCAAAAAAATATAATAATCAAATACCCGTCGTTTCAACGGATGGTCAGCTTAGAGTACACCAGAAGGTTAGCTATCTAGGGTTAAAAAAATATTAAAAATAATAAATTATCTTAAAAACACCAATGCCTCGTCCAGACTAGGAGCAAGATCCGCCGCCAAGTTTTGAGGTGGGCGTCGCACTTGCTTTAAACGTGTTCTTATTGTGTTGATATTACATTTATAGTTAGTACGCGAAAATATTCGCACACTCGAAAAATTGAGTCGGATTAATCATGATTATTATATCAACTTTGGATTATTCTTGGTTGTTATACTCGATCTTTAGTTAACTTCAGCGTCTGGAGAGAGTGTAGGTACAGAGTCAGTGTAGGTACACCATAGGTTCTCAACCATATTTGGCCCATCGCGGCATCGCCCACTTTGAGAATATTTTTTTTTCTAGAGCTCCACGATTTTTTTTACTTATGGTGGGGAGGGGGGCGGGGGTTCAACTGTCACGGAATCAATAATTCGATAAAAAATATATTGAATTATTTGTTATACCATTTTGTTTACCAAATGAGAAAGGCAATTATTTTGTATTTTATGTACCGGATTGTTACTTACTTGCTTTTTTCTTGTATTCATGATGTAGTGTAAATTCTCAATAATAATAATACACGTAAGATGACAATATCAAATAATAAAAAATTTAAAAAATTCATGTCATCCTATTTAATGTAATCGGAATGTAATGGAATTTATGAGTACAATTTTCATACATTTCCCGAAATGCCGAAATGTGCGGATTTTTTCACATATGATAAAAATTATTACAATTTATATAATTACAAAAATTAACCAATATTAAAGTTTAATTTGCTTTATAAGTACGTAATTAGTGTGTTTTTGTATTTTTCCTTATTTTTTTCCCTTCCAAAACCCTCCTGGGCCATCTCAACGCCCCCTAATTTTCTCCGGGTCTTCTACCGCCCCCCCGACAGGCTTACACACCCACAAGGGGGCGTTATCGCCCACGTTGAGAACCTATGGTATACACAAAGGCAAAAACACAAGTTCGGACTGCAACTCTCGTGTTAACTCTCCTGTCAGATTACATACTAAATAATGAGGTTGGAATACTGCTCTAAAAAAAAACCTCCCCGAAAGCAGCTCAAAATTAGCTTGAACGACACGATATTATTTTTTAAAGCTACATTAATTGTTGCCTTGTTATCTAGTTTTATTTTTAAGCGTGTCAAACTTATTTTTTTTTTAGCTTTTTTGTTTACTGAATAATATTGCGTATTCCACGTTTAGTAGTCGTCTTATTAAGAACGTACGATACGATAATAATAATTATAAGCCTTCTTTTCTTAAATTTTTAAAATTTTATAATAATGTTTTTTTTTACATAAGCTCCAAACGGGAGTCCCCGAGGAAAATAATTCCCGTCATGGCCTATGTCATCTTAGGGGATGCTGTGTGTAGGGTCTTTTTAGGAAAGGAAGGAGAGAAAGTTCTGGGGCGGAAAAGTGGTGGGTTGGAAACTGGGGGTCAGCGTGTCCAGGAGTGACGAACGTATGAATCCATCCCTGCGGTGCAAGACAAAGCTCCGAGAGAGTGCGGCTGGAGAAGTCAAAGGGTCTCCTTCAACCATGCAGCTGGTGGGCGGATGCATCCGCCGCAAAGACCCGGACAAACCTCACCCCATGAACACCCCTGCTAAGTCACCAAACGTAGCGAACCACTTGGGGTGACCTACGGCAGAGTTTTTGGTTAACCAATAAATGGTTCCCGGGGCGGCGGTACCCATACCCGCCTCCCAAATTGTCACGTGTTTTAAACTTATTGAGAAATTCTCAGATAAAATTTATCTTTCAATATAATATTTCACACTTAGATATATATGAAAATGCTTCTCATTTCTTTTCTCCCATTTCATTCCGCCTCACAATATTCATTATTCATTTTCTTTATAGATGGGTGCCATGGGGTTCTTGTGCGGCGTTCACAAAACCAAAACGTAAAAAGTTTTGTTTTTATTTTATTTGGGTAATGAAACGACCAGACATCGTGTATGTAGATGGGTAATTTATCAATATCTATGTAAATTTTAAAGATTTTCTCGAAGAACAAATATCTACCTAGTTGTATGCAACATAACCTCACTTATCAATTTCGTTTTGTTGGATTAGCGTAAATCTTAAATCCGCGAACTCGAGATGGCGCCGTTTTCGTCATTCCGAATTCAAATATATCACGGGGCGCGCGCACCTGCACGGCCCGGCACCCGGCACATGCGCTGTTGCCAAGTCACATCACTAATCGTAATCACTTCACTACACCAACACTAACCTCACCTCCCTGCTCCTGCTCCTGTTCCTAGCGGCTGCGTTCCATTCACGCCTAGCAACACTGAAACATTTTTGTAATGTTTTGTTTATTTTTTGTTGCTGTACGTATAAAAGTCACTTCATTTGTTTGTTTGTTTTATACTTTATAAATGCATTACAATCAATCACCCGATGATAATATTTATACCATTTTAAGTGTAATTAAAATTATTTATGCTTACGGCATAGGTAATCGATCACCTGTTTATATTAGTTTGTAGGAATGTATGCATATAAAACTACACCAAACAAACAACAAACAAAGGTTTCTGTCATTTCATTATTGTGTTGTTTTTTTCTAAACTCTACGGTTAAACGACCTCAGTGGTTGAGGGGCAAGGATTTCGACTAGCGACCAGGAGGTCGCGGATTCAAATCGCGGCGTGCGCAATTTTTTTTTATTAATTTGTATTCTCGCAATATGATTATTTAAAATAATATACCATGAATTTGCGGCACTCTTGCGAAATATACTCTCAGTATCGCCCTGGTGTAAGACCACCATTAAGGATTGCAACTTTGCAAATGGCTTTGCCGTGTTTAGTGACTAGATCTGAATAGTCAAATACTTCCCACCTATCTCTTCTCCGTGTCCTTCCCCTCTCGGCTTCCCTTCAGCCTCACAACATACCCCAATTGGGAATACTAGTTTCAATGGCTCTAGGCGGTTGGGAGCAGTTGGGACCCTTGTGCAGTATTCACTTTTAAAAATTGTATGTTTTAAGTATTAATTTCGGCTAAAAATGACAACATTGTGTGAGTCAGAAGCCTCCATTAAATACGAACTACTTGATGTTCGGTTTAAAATTCTTTGTATCGAGTAGTGTCCGTGTCCGACCGAAACAGAACTTTCTACCGAAACCAAAACCTCCGACCTTTGACGACCTCCGTAGTCCAGCGGGTAAGACTCTTGACTCACAATCCGGAGGTCGCGGGTTCGAACCCGGCATGCGCAAATAAATTTTATTTGATTAATTTGTGTTATTTCACAATTAATTCATTAAAAATAATATATAGTATATTTGCGGCATGTTCCAGAGTGGAAGATACTATCAGTATCGCCCTGGTGTAAGACCACCATTCAGAATTGAAACGTTGCTTGAAAATGGCTTTAGCCGTGTTTGGTGACAGATCTGAATAGCCAGGTACTTCCCAACCTTCCTCTTCCCCACCTCCTTCCCCTCCCCACTACCTTCAGCCTCACAACATACCCCAATTGGGGATGCCATAGTCTCACTGGATCCAGAGGGGAGCATTTGAGATTCTTGTGCGGTATTCACTGTAAAAAAAAAAAAACCGAAACTTTTTTAAACATGTTACAAAATGAGATACGATTTTAGATTTCCACGGCCAAAAATATTTTTGTTATTAGTTTTTGGGGTATTATGCCGTGTTGCGCTACCTCCTTCTTTAGCCAACGTTTCGGACAACGCTGTCCGAAACGTTGGCTAAAGAAGGAGGTAGCGCAACACGGCATAATACCCCAAAAACTAATAACAAAAATGTTATAAAATTATTGTTCACTGAAATTTGGCTTATTTTTATACTTTTACAGATAGTTAACACGTGTTAAATGAAATAATAAAACATGTTAACTACGTATTTATTTATAAAAATAATAAAACATGTTAATTACTTCTTTATTTATAAAAATAATAAAACATGTTAACTAACTCCTTCTTGGAACAAAATGTTGTCAATAATCACCACTTACATTATAATTATTATAAAGGAAGGACCTCATTAATTGAGTATTTTAATTAATTAAATTACGTTTACAATCACTACATTTTTATTACACGTGTTAAATGAAATAAAAAAGTAAATATGTGAAAAAAAAAATTTTTTTTTGATATAACTGCTATAAAACAAACAAAAATTGTATTTATATTACAAACATAAACTCACAACACAACCACGCCGGACCGGCCGGCAAACTCAGCTGACGAGCCACGAACTCACCCGAACGACGCGCGATAATTAACTTACTCTGAGTAACGGACGCAGAGTTTCGGTGCGGCTGAAGGTTCGGCAGATTTTCTGCCGAAAGAGAAACTGATGCCGAAACTAGAATTTTGTGTCGAAACTTGCCGAAACCGAAACCGAACCTTCGGTTGGTCACTGGGATCGGATGGGAATATTTATTCAGTTTTGCATAATATTTGAAAAATTGTCAAAATATAAAAAATGTCAAAATTGTCAAAGGTTCAAAATTTGCTAAAATAAATATTACCGAATCAAAAGTCATCCGGCGATGTACTTATTCATCTATAGGTATTAAGCAACGGGTAGGTATGTACAAGGCCTACCCTTGCGTAATTTGCATTATCGTTATTTAGTTCGACTTATTAATTTGGACTTTTATCGCCTTGCACTATAGAGTTTTTTCATCGAGACATTACGCTTTACTGAAAAATTCCAAAAATTATATATCTATACAATGGCTTGTAGATCAGTCCCTTGATTTACTTATAAATAGACGGAAAGAGATATTGACAATTTATTACTTGAAATTGTTGACACAATATTACTTGAAGATAAGAATTCATTCAAAAATATACAATAAATTTGTTTCCACAATATAAACTCATCGTAGTAGTTCTTTCTCGCTCGCACAGCGGCGTGTGCCGCCGTGCCTCGCGCCTGCGCGTGGTGTCTGTCTCGCTGATAACTCGCCGCACAGTGCGACCAACTTGACTATTAGATGGATTTAAAATATTTAAAAATTTACAGAACGTTGCATTTTTGCATTAAAAATTTATAAAGAGTATTATAAATCTAAATTCCAATATATTTTTACTATTAATTTGATGCCAATTTGATGGTAATAGTGTTACATGCCTAAGTGTAACGTAGTTTCGCCGCAGTCGTTGTTAAAGTATCGAGTTTTGTGTTTTTTTTTACAGATTTAAGATTATTAGACAAGCTCTCAAAAATACTACTAAATAGCTTTCAAATATCTTATTTTTGCGTCGGTTGGATGAGGTTTATGTTTTTATTTTGATGAAAATGTTTTATATGTTTAAAGAGTTAATAACTACAGTAAAATTAGTTTTTCGATGTCTCCAAAAAATGACGAAGTTATTAGCTTTCAATATGAACATTTGTGAAATGTGTGCAATAGTGTCCTGTGAAGTCATTCACAATATTCATAATTCGAATGGCAGTTCTGCATTTCCGCCGCACATGTCCCGTGACGTCACATTCTCGCTTTTCGCTCGGCCGCAAATATCAATGTTTTGACGCTATACCTTCGGTACTATTCGGTATTTTACAAAAAACTAAAAGATTTTATGACCCATACTCTAATTAATATAATGCATTTGTAAATAATATGAATTTTCTTTGTAGAAGACAACTTCATACAGACGGAAAGTCAACCTACCTAGAAGTTAAGAAAAGTGGTAAAGAAAAAAAAACTTTTTTGATAACCTAAGCATACGTGTTTTAAAGCAAATTTCATAACCTGTCCTAAAAAATAGTTATCTATTCCTATAGTTAAATAGTTGGTGTCTCATATTGCCTCTCTCGCCACACCCAGGGCCAAAATCGGTAAAACATGGCATCAATTCGCATTCAATTTTTAAATCGGGCATTAATAAAGGCATTTTTAACATATAAAATCACAAATAAAATGTTAAGAAATATATCTGAGTGATGGGATAAAGAAGTTTTAGAAAATAACTTTCTTTGGAAGACTTAAAAATAAGGTTTTATAAATACATCGGTTTTGTTCATAAATATATATTTTATCTTATCTTTTCGGAGTACCCAAAAACTTTACAGGATAGGTGTGTCATCGTCGGATTCCGTTGGAGATGCACCTATTTCTGGAAGCAGTGACATCTCCCAATACCTCACTTGGAAGTGTTTTAATTTAGGGAATGAATTTATTTTTCTTTACGTAAGTTTTCGAATACTAGATATAATTGGAACTGATGGTGCTAAAAGCTTGTATAAATATAGCTTCCACCGTATGTTGTCTGTCGCCAACAAATCATTCCATATATTCTAGCGCCTCTTCTGATAACTGCCCAATTGGTAGTAGGTATTTGAAGATATGAATGTACGTGATATTTGAAGATATAATGTAGATGATGTAGGTTCATGAATTATTATTTTATAGAATATTTATTGTTGGCTTATTTTACCAATAATGTAGCCACCAAATATTGTTCTTAAAATTACGTCAAAATTCTTAATGACATCAGAGTTAAGTACCGTTATGATATCTTGTAAATATATTATAATTATAATATCTTAATATAGACAGCGCCGTTATCTTGTATATTGTGGAAGTTTGAAAGAATATTTTCGGCCATGTTTTTCTGATTTGGGCGCTATGTGCGCCGGACAGAATACCGATTGCTGCTATCTCACGGCCCAGGGCCGCCGCTGGTTTATGGCCGCTGTATCGGTGTGTCCCCGCGGGCTGTTGTAACCAGGGCCGCCACTGGGAACTACAAATCGATAAACTAAATACAAAATAATTATAAATATATGTTACGTGAAGTCCAGACTTTAACTGAACTTAACTTATGGCAGATAGCTCGACCGCTAGCAAAAATGATTCCTTTGCTCTCCTGTGAGTGAGTTACATTAATTCACAATAAAGCCGAACAAAAATCTATAGCAGAAAAAAACCCGAACTTTAACTATGGAGCTCTGATATAGATAGGAAATTCGACGGCCGGCGTAGTCTAGCGGTAAGGCTTTTGACTCGCAATCCGAAGGTCGCGGGTTCGTATCCCGGCGTTGCAAATAAATTTTATTTGATTAATTTGTGTTATTTCACAATTAATTCATATAAAATAATATATACTTATTTGGTATATTTGCGACACGTTTTAGAGTGGAAGATACTCTCAATATCGCCCTGGTGTAAGACCACCATTCAGAATTGAAACGTTGTTTGAAATGGCTTTGGCCGTGTTTGGTGACCAGATCTGAATAGCCAGGTACTTCCCCACCTTCCTCTTCCCCATCTCCTTCCCCTCCCCACAAGCTTCAGCCTCACAACATACCCCAATTGGGATGCCATAGTCTCACTGGCTCCTGACGGGAGCAGCTGAGAATTTTGTGAAGTGTTCATTTAAAAAAATATATACGTATGGGATATGGTTTGATCCAATATTCAAGGTGGTCGCCTTCTTCAACGAAATTTCATGTTATTTAGTAGCGGTATTCATAATATTAATTAGAGCATGTTGCGATTGATGAGGACAGAACTTTTTGAATTTTTGAAAATATCGAATGGTACCGAAGATACAGGCCGTCCAAATATTGATGTTTGCGACCGGCCGAAAAGCATGTGACATCACGGTACTGCAGCACTGCCATTCGAATTATGAATTGCATTGAATCGTGTCTTGTGTGACGTCACGAGACACCACTGCATACGTTTTACCAAAGTTCACTTTGAAAGCTCTTAACTTGGTCATTAATTTAAAATTAACAAATCTTCACATAAAAAAATTGGAGACAACCTCAATGTTCCCTCGGGTTGAATTTCGTTTTTTTAGTTCTGCTCATTGATGCTGTATGGTTCTGCTATACCTTTCTAGCCAACTAACCATCTCGCCATTTTCCGCAGGGATAGGCAGAGAGGATGGACTGCTTTGCTTCATTCACATTCATGCATATCCTTCTGTTATTTTTATTTTTCTCACAACTGGTCTGCGATTTTATCCAGCTTGGGTTTTAAGAGGAAGCCACAAGTTAAAAATGTTTGTATTCTTAGTGTGTCTTATATCGCCACGAATATAGCCAATAGGCATAAAAATCGCTTGGCAAATAGAGACTGGAGGTCACGATTTCAAGCGCAAAAGTGTTTTTTTAAATTTATTTTGTGGATGATTTTACAAAAAAAAAATATTATCCAAGGGGTTTCCCTTGGATAATATTTTTTTTTGTCTGTCACAGATAAATTTAGCCATAAAATTAGCCAAGGTAAACGGTCACAGACTTCACTTACACTTCTTTCCTCGTTCATTCGCTCTACATGCCCAAACCATCGGAGCGTTCCTTTTTTAATCTTACTGTATTGTATTTTTAATCTTAAAATATTGTTTTTATAAAAATTAAATATTGTCACAACTCGATGGAAACGGTGGGGAAAGCATCAATTTATCCGAAGTTTATTTGTATTTATGACGTAAATAACGATTTTTGATAATAGGTAATATCGATTCGTAGTAAAGGTTAATCTTAAATAGTGATTTATCATTAAGCTTCACCTTAATTAGTTTAGTTGTTCCGATTCCTACCCACCCCTCATACCTTTTTCCTTCCCAGAACTTTCTATCCTTCCCATCCTTAAAAAACCCTCCACACAACATCCCCTAATATGACATAGGCCCTGAGGAAAATTATTTTCCTCAGGGTCTCCTGTGTGGAGCTAATGTAAAGAAAATGTGTTTTTCTGAATACAGCAAATCAAGTGCTAATGATTTTATTTCCAAGCCTTCGTCGAGTTCTTATTGAAAACAGTTTTGATCCGGTTAGCTTGATTTTTTGATTAAATTAATATTTCCTATTGTCCGACGATAATTATTCAGACTTGTTAATTAGCAACTTCTGCATTTAAGTTCAATAAGCGACTGTCATTACAAATTCAAGGTTTCTGGTAATTCACACATTGTGTCGATGACAAAGCGGCAAAGAAGTGAAAGATCGACGATACATGTTGCTTTCAATTATTATTCGGCTTGAACGTTGCCAGAAAGTGGCGAGTATAAAAATATGAGTAATTTCGGACATAAAATTTTACGAACCGTGACATGATTCAGGTTTTCAATGGCCGTTTAAAGGACTCGTGGTTTTGGAAGTCGACGTGACATGTGGGGACTGGAGAGATAATGTTTCATCGTTCTTTATTAGAGTAATTTGTTATAAAATGGCTTTATTTTAATAGGCAATTTTATGTTAGGTGGCCTAACTAAGTTCTAATCTGCTGTTATTTATTTAATTTCTTCTAAAACCAAACATTATTTGCTGATATGAACGCAAGTATCATATTATAATTGAACACATTACATGACCAACATTACTATCTGCCACTCATTATCTTATTAGCGTTTTGAAGTTACACCTACTTGTCGGTCATCTTCAGGATTTTATCTGAAATATTCACACATGAACGTAAAATTTATCCTATCTAGATAGCATTTAGTTCGAGAAGAATCTTGCAATCGTACAAAAAGATAGCAGTCAAGAAAATTAAGATAATGTCAATAGTTTTTTGTCGAAGATGATGCAGTTAAATATTCTTCTTCTTTCGTATGGTGGGGGGTCAGAGGGGGACATCTAGGTCTGCGAGCCAGTCTAGGGCCTCGGGCGTTGCCCTATGGACCTCATCAATCCCGCCGGGGAATGAATGGACGGGCATTCGTTGACCACATGTTCGGTGGTCTGCACCGCACCGCATTCACACGACTATGACTGAAAATATGACTATAAATAAAATTGTATAAGTTAAATATGACTGGAGGAGATAGGGTTCCATTAACTCAGTAGTAGAGCAGCGCCCTGAGAAAGGCCAAGGTCCTGGGTTTAATTCCTAGATGCAACCGTATATTTTTCTGATTTTTTTTTAAATTTACGATTGCGAATCGATAATATTGTCTTCAGTGATTAATTAAAAAAAGTTTTTCACATTTCATTCTTTTACATAAAATTTGACAAAGTGGTTCAAACACCAAACCCATAAATTATTATTATTATTTTTTTATTTTTTTTTATTGAAAAATTTATTAAAGTTACAATTTTACAACATAATTTAACAACAATATTTCTATCACACAGCTAAAAGCAGTGCTTGTGTTTAGGAGAGGACAACTAAATACTTTTAAATTGTATACATTAAAATATTATTACAAAAACTAATAGTACTTTTATGAGAAAATACGTTAAAAGTAATAAAATTATTGGTTAGTTAATAAATGATTTAAAGGATTGATAAAGCAAAACATATTTCTAAACAATAAGTAAAGTTATGAGGTGGTAGGTACTAGAGTATTAAACCCTCGAATATATAGTGATGCTGTGCTGTTGTGGTTCGTACTAGTGGTACGGTTAGTCTTCCAACAGATATGATATTTAATTGTGGTATAGAATTTTTATTAAAGAAATCTTTATGTAATTGTAGTAGTGCAATTTTGTCACAAATTACTTATGACTTATCATTGGACTGTTGATATAACATTAATTTTTCCTGTTTTCCTTTCTAGCTGTCCTTTCTCTTTTCTAAACTACAACATTTTTTTAATTTCCGTCGTTTCCATTTGTAACCTTTTTAGGTTAGCCGTTAGAAATTAATAGGCCACCCTACCAGCCTTTTTTTGTAAAATACAGGAAAAATATTTTGAATTTGAATTCAAATGAAAGCGATTTGGCTTGTTGACTCATACCGCTATTCTTTTTTTGCAGCAACAGAAGTTCCTAAAGCGGCCCGCTGACTCGGGAGTGGGTCCAGGGAGCGGGCAGGGCGGGGGCGGGCAGGGCGGGGGCGGGGCCTCTCCGCCCGGCAAGCTGCAGCGCGTCGGCTCCGGCGGCAACGAGAACCTCACCAAGTTCTCCGTGGAGATAGTGCAGCAACTCGAGTTCACCTCCGCCGCGGACTCGCAGCCGCAGCAGATCTCCACCAACGTGACGGTCAAGGCGCTCACCAACTCCTCCGTGAAGAGCGAGGCCGGGACGCCCCTGCTGGAGTGCAAGCGCGAGCCCGACCATGACTTCCCCGACCTGGAGCAGTGCGCGGCGGCCGTGGAGCGCGACGCGGCCTCCAACTTCCCGGGCTTCACCGACCTCATCGGGGACGAAGCCGGCAACGAGATCATCATGTCGGACGCGTTTAAAGACCTCATCTCCGAAATATCAGACTATCCCGAGTTCATGAAAGACTTCAATTTCGAAGACAAGTGCGATAACCTCGGTCTCGAAGATCGCGGAGTGTTGTTGAATGACAATAGAGTGAAAATTGAGGACGGGGGGCAGGGCATGATGAGGCGAAGCGAGAGCCCCGGGCAAGGCAACAACAACAGGGGCTTCGGGCCTCGACCCGGCGGGGGCTACGGGGGCGGGGAACTATCCCCGGCCGCGCAGACCCTCAAACAGATGGCCGAGCAGCACCAGCACAAGCAGGGGCAGCTGGGGCTCGGGCCGCGCACCGCTCGCTCCCCGTACGCCGAACTGCAGGACTACCTGTCCGGGCCGGGCGGCGCCTTCCGCAAGCAGGACCAGGTGAAGCAGGAACCGTCCTACCCGCCTTCCTACAAGCAGTACTCGCCGTACGGCAGTCCCAGCTCGGGCGGCAGTCCGGGTTACCTCCCCCGCCCCCCGCTGGGCGGCCCCTCCCCGCCGCGCCCGCCCTCAGGGCCCCCGCCACAGGCTTCCTCGGGCAACCTTCACATCAACCAGGCGCAACACCTCCACATCTCTCATCCCTCGCACGGCATTCAGGTAAGTCAACAGACACCTTCATTTATCTACTCTATTGATGTCCTGTTCTTTCTTTCTTTCAGTTCGTACTCGGCATTAAAGATTATCCGCTGTGCTCTAAAGTACCTCTGTCTTTTGTCCTGTTAACCCTTTCCGTATAATGCCGTGTTGGGGAAAATCAAAATGGATTCCACGACAAATGAGATCCTTAGGGTGGCCGACACACGATACCCTTGCCCTCATATATCTCCCCACACATGCGGGCAGCGCGCTGGGGGAGGGTGGGTACTCGCTATCGAGCAGCGAACTAACAACTCGTTCCACACCCCACCCTGCTGAGTCACTTCTGCTGTGAGAAATGTATTATTTTCTATAACAATTTATCAGTAGATTTAAAAAGGCAATGTTTTAAAATTACGAAATATGCCTTGTGTAATTTAATATTATTTTTTCGCGTCTTTCTTCCGTCTAAATCGGTGTTGAAATTGCCGTTACATAAATATAATGAAGTCGTTTATCATTTCTGTTTGTTGAAATAGCATCATTCATCAAATACCGTAAATTTCACCGTGAACCTTTTACCGTCAAATGTACGATATCTTAATTCATAGATCAACGTTGAATACGAATCAGTTTTACTTTTACTAAGTGTTACGTCATATCTCAGACACTGTGATGTTACAAAGTTTTATAGTAATTCAATTGCTCAGTTTGTCGACAAGACTCGCGGCTTTCGGCGATATATTGTTCATTCGACATGTTTTATTTTTGTATGAGATGCCTAGCAAATATTTTGATGATTTTTGACTCGGTGTGAGAGTGAATATCTCTAGGAATATTGCCGCAAGAGAAATACGTCGCTTCTCGTAATAATTGTTGAAACAGGGGCGTGCAACTCTCACGCCGTTAATTATTTATTTATTTCTGTATTAAAAAAAATATACGTATATCTATATTGATAAACATGGATGTTGAGGAATAAGACTTCAAAACACATTGTACTCCGCTATCATTTTTAAACATGAAATATCAACCGTGTGACTGTTAGAGACGGAACGAGAGAGAAAGGACTTAAATTGTGTTTGATTGTCCACAGTCTCTGTTTATTACTATAATGTTTGGTGTTTCGTACGCTCGTAAATAATATAGGCTCCGATATAAAGTATAATATATTAACAGCCTTACTAATAAATAAAAAAAAAACTTCCCAACCGTTAAACGGTGTTTTAGTTGCACATTGAATAAATACTGCATAATTTCTGTTTCGAATTCTTACCGATAAAACAATACATGTCTTTAATTGGCTGCGAAAGAACTAGCAACACCGCATTTTGTAAAGGTGACAGATTCCCGTCTCGAAAAAATTATATTATTTCTCTCATGTTTAAAAGTAATGTTTTTTAATAACATAAATGGCTTATCCATGTGTAGGTAAATATAATTCCAAGAAATCAACGTTTATATTGTGCAAACAACGAATCCAAAATGTAATTTTTTTTTTGGTTATTCTTTGATAATTATTATAATAATTATTCTATATTTTTTTAATTGTATAAACGAGATTCAGATTCCCTAAATAAGGAGCAATTTGTTTTCAAAATTTCCTATACTCTACAATTTTTCGGCTTGGACTAAAAATATGTGGAATTTTTTTTCAACTTGTTTTAAAAATCTAAAAGTATTTTTATTTATTTTCTAAAATGGTATTTGTTTTTACGACAACTTCAAAAAGAAGAAATATATAGTATATACATTTAAAATACCTTGGAAATATTCCTAATTCGATGAAAAATTTCAAGTCGATAAGTGCAATGTAATATAATGTTTTTATTGATTTCTTCAGTACTAAAGCGTTTATGAACTAGATATTATGATGCTCTGAATTTATAACTTCGGATTGTGCAACATGTATGAAGTCATTTGTAGTACGTGCCGCGATGCATTGTGGCCATTACTTCATTCTTTTAAATGCAATAATAATTCATTAGCATATTATTATTTTATAGGTGCTTTAACTTCTGTTTGTGGCGTATCGTGTAATTTGATGAGGTTTGCTCTGTCACGACCACGAAAGCCTTCATCCACCATATTATTAATGAGATGAATTATGGCATTATTTTGCATTCCTTCGGCTCGCTTATAAAAATACACACAAACACATCATCACGGCGTGTCTCCCTTGGGATTGGCAGATAATTAATTAACTAACTAACTAACTAAGCATCACGCCGTTTCCCCGCAGGGGTAGGCAGAGAGGACGGACCGCCAAACAACTCGGTCTTGGCACACACTCTTTGCCTCACTCACATTCATACATCGAAAAATTAATTATGTGTGATATTTTATGGGTTATGATATGATACTATAGTATTACAACCCGGCTTTCAGTTTGCCGCCCCAGTTTCAACCCCTTTGTTCGAAATATTTTTTCTCATTGAATACTTGGAGAGTATGTAGCAAATAATTTGGGATCTTGTCTTATTTTTTTGAAAGTTAATTGCTATTTTATGGCTTTCCGAGCTGTTGTATTAGTCTAGAAGTTTCAGACGTAAATTGCTGTTTTTCGTATTGTTTTTTTTTCTTCATTTTTTTCCATTAACTCCACAAGGACACACTGAACCCCAGATTCCTACCCACCCCTTAAACCCCTTTCCTTCCCAGAACTCTTCTCTCCTTCCTTTTATTAAAAAACCCTTTATACAGCATCCCCAAAGATGACATAGGCCCTGAGAAAAAATATTTTCCTCAAGGCCTCATGTGTGGAGCTCATGTAAAAAAAGAAAAACAGAGGCTTTGGACACCTTGTACAAACAAGTCGATTTTCTGCGTTATTCGAAGTTTTTTCAATCGGTCTGAAGATGGCCTTAACAGGCTGAAACCGGTTACGATCACAAATAAATTAAGTGGAAAAAGTGTTAAATTTGTTTTAATATATCTATTATTATAATGGAATTTCACCACGAATTGTCAGAATCAAAAACAGATATCTTTGTTTTAAATTAATCCAAAACTAATAGTTTTCTTACTTTAACTTTTACATTACTCTATAATAAAGTGATACGATGATGTACGTAAAGTTACATTATGTAATTTATTAACAGTAAACTGTTATTAACGATGGTTCGCCACCCCTGCGGTAAACGGATACGCGCTGGGGCGAGGAGACTCCGCGATGGGGTCGTTTTTCAAACCCCATCCGTTGATTAAAGTGGCCCCGACATCCTCGCGGCCGCGCGCCTTCACCCTGCCTGGAAAACACGCGCCGACTAAACTGCTTTATTTTGAGATTAACTAACAGTGCTAAATAGTGGGTAAATTCCTGCAAACAGATATTTTAACAGGTAAACGGCTGCCACCGACTTTTTATACTTATATGCACGACATAATATTATAATGACTTAAAATAATAATTGTAAGTTGTTCTTTCTCTATTTAATCCTGTTTTCTACCGGAATTTCCCGGAATTAATAAAAGCTGCGTATTTTATCACTCAAAAAATTTTTTCGGTAAATTTTCGGGATTAGTGTCCATGGTTATTACGAATAATTTTTAGAAAAAAAAAACTTTAGATTCGCCTTAATCACTATAAAAGGAAACTTTTTGCTTCACGGGCGGCGGAAAATGATGCATTTTAATTTTCAATTGCGTAAAATTAAATTTCTCTTCGCGAACCGATACGGCGACAATCCGGCGGCCATTTCGTCACTGTTATGTTGGTATCCCTGATAATATTAGCGAAGAGCTAAATACGACTGTAGCCGACTTCGTGGGATACATGAAAAGGCGCGCAATTATGAAAACACAACAGACAATGCATTTATGGCCAGTTGCATCGAAAATAGTTAAAGTTACTTTTTAGTTAGCCTCCCAAAAACTGGGCGTACTGTACAGGGCCCGCAGATACTTTAATAGTACACAACTGCTAACCCTGTACAAATCGCAAGTGCGCCCCACGGTTGAATTTGGCAGCCACCTCTGGTCTGGAGCTCCAAAATACCTGAAAAATACCCTCGACTCTGTGCAGAAACGGGCGGTCCGTTTGATAGATTCTCCCATCTTAACAGACGGATTGCAATCTTTAGAGCACAGGCGTCGGGTGGGAATGCTATCCTTGTTCTACCGGTATTACAATGGAAGATGCTCCGAGGAACTAGCATCATTGATCCCTTCGGCACCGGTGCATAGTCGGGAAACACGCCAAACGCGTGCCCAACATTTGTACACAGTTGACATTTGTCACATGAGAACGGGTCGTTTCTTCGACTCGTTCTTGTGTTCAACAGCTCGGCTGTGGAATGATTTGCCGGCCTCTGTGTTTCCTCCTTCCTACAACATGGGTCTCTTCAAGACCAATGTTCATTCCTTCCTCTCCTCAAAAAGACCCTCCACACAGCATCCCAGATGACATAGGCCCTGAGGGAAATTATCTTCCTCAGGGCCTCCTGTGTGGAGTTAATGTAAAAAAAAAAAAAGTTAAAGTTAAATAAAAGTAACTTTTAGTTAAAGTTAAATAAAAGTAACTTTTAGTTAAAGTTAAATAAAAGTAACTTTTTTATCATTTCTTACAAAAATGGCTCGTTTCAACTTCGTTTAAATAAAAGTTAACTAAATAGTTACAAAGTAGTTACTTTTATTTAACCCAGCAATGTGGAGAGTTTAAAGTTACATTTTGGTAAAGATGCTAGCTGTCATCCGTCACCAAGGAACGAAATACTGTTTGAATGGAAAATAATAATAAAAATGTCTTGATAATCCGGGTTTTGATAATCGATTGATTAGAATATATAGGAAATAGGTAAAATAAGGAATTAAACCATGAACCAATCATTTTCCGTTGGAAGAGATGGATTCTATTGTCAGATTTCGGATGTCCAAAAGAATGGTCAGGCAATTAACTTTTCTCGTTGCCAATGACAAACATTATTTACAAACAAGTGTTTATTCAAATTTATATACCTACACTTCTCTCGACAATTTATACTAACATTGTTATATTTCAATTAATGCAACTGAAACAAAATTATTTTTTTGTAAAATTAGAAATCATGCTGCTTGTGCTGTGGAACTGTGAACTAGGTTCTAATAACATTGCATTTTTATGCAACGGGAATGATGCAAATATATACAGGAGATATCTCTGGGGTGCATAAAAGTATTATCTCGTGTATAATAAACACGTAGACAGGGTTAGCAGAGCAATAATAGCCCGTTTTCGGCCACAATATAATAATATCATCAAACTTTTCTAAACTGCAACGGTGTCATAACAAATAACCATAAATAAACCAATTCCCAAATAACATAACCCTCAAAAGCTTCATAAACGTCAAAGAAATACAATCTAAAAATCGGTGTTGACACCTGTAAAAATAATTGTGTGTTTATTTTTACAGAAATATATCAAATCCAAGGAAAATTCGAAGCCATTTCAATGGCAACACTGGTAACTTTAAACTAACTATTTAAATGTTGATGGAACTCAATTGTGTTGAAATGCAGCTTAACTTTAGTTAGGGCTTAAACTCAGTTTAAATATTTAACTTTAAATCTTACTTTAACTTTTTTCGATGCAATTAGCCCTTAGTCCACCTCACGGATAATACGGAACTTTGAGGTTAAACTATGAAAGCTGAATGTCATCATAATTTTAAAAAACATCCCAGGTTTTGAATGGTTTGTCTGGCAAAGCAGGGTTTGTGTAGCGGGTTTGTGTATATTATCTTTATTTTAAAAAACATTCCAGGTTTTGAATGGTTTGTCTGGCAAAGCAGGGTTTGTGTAGCGGGTTTGTGTATATTATCTTTATTTTAAAAAACATTCCAGGTTTTGAATGGTTTGTCTGGCAAAGCAGGGTTTGTGTAGCGGGTTTGTGTATATTATCTTTATTTTAAAAAACATTCCAGGTTTTGAATGGTTTGTCTGGCAAAGCAGGGTTTGTGTAGCGGGCTTGTGTATATTATCTTTATTTTAAAAAACATCCCAGGTTTTGAATGGTTTGTCTGGCAAAGCAGGGTTTGTGTAGCGGGTTTGTGTATATTATCTTTATTTTAAAAAAACATCCCAGGATTTGAATGGGTTGTCTCCATTCCAGTGCCTCAGCTAGACTCTGAAGTGATTCTGATTAGAGGTTCGTTTACATTATATTATTAATTTTGTTTTTCATAATTACGAGTCTTATCATGTATCCCACGAAGTCGGCTACAGTCGTATCTAGCTCTTGTTTGTATCAGGAATACCAACATAACAAACAGTGACGGAATGGCCGCCGGATTATCGCCGCATCGGTTCGCGAAGAGAAATTTAATTTTACGCAATTGGAAATTAAAATGCATCATTTTCCGCCGCCCGCGATGCAAAAAGTTTCCTGTTATAGTGATTAAGGCGAATCTAAAGTTTTTTTCTAAAAATTATTCGTAATAACCATGGATACTAATCCCGAAAAATTACCCATTTTTCTTTTAATCTTTTTCTATTTTCTGAGAACAGGTCGCTTCTTCGACTCTTTTTTGAATTCAACAGCTAGGCTGTGGAATGATTTGCTGACCTCTGTGTTTCCTCCTTCCTACAACATGGGTCTCTCCAATACCAACGTTTATTCCTTCCTCTCCTCAAAAATACCCTCCACACAGCATCTCAAATGACATAGGCCCCGAGAGAAATTATTTTCTTCGGGGCCTCCTTTGTGGAGTTAACGTAAAAAAAGTATTTTAAACAGTTTTCGTGTTTTATCCATTTGACTCATTTCAAAATATTGTGATCATTGATTTTGCAGCTACGATTTTTTTTCATATTTTGAAAAGGGCAATGGTTCTGAGTGGTAAATAAAAGATATCTATAATCAAATTTTATAACAAAAACTCTCTTTTTATAATTTTTTAAGGTTATTCCCATCAATGTAATATATCATTGAAGAAGAAGATAATAATAATAATAATAATCTAAACGAAAATATGAAAGAGAACAAGACACAGAAAACAGAAAAAGATAATGGTTCCATACAAACTAAATCGGATATATTCATATCCGTGACATTGTCCAGGTTACAAATCAATTCTTAGAATGATTGTTTCCAATGAAAAGGGTAGTTGCCTATGATATGGAAAATAAATTAGTTGAAGATAATATTGTTAATTCTAAAATTTTAAATATGAGATTGGCTAATATGACGGTTTGATAGTAGGGCGCAATGGCGGAATTGGTAAACGCACGTCCCGGATAGACGAGAGGTTCTGGGTTCAAGTCCCAGTTGCGACTATTATCTTTTTCTGTTTTTCTATGTCTTGTTGTCTTTCATATTTTCTTTTAGATTATTATTATTATTCTTCTTCAATGATATCTATAATCGTTTAAAAAAAACGTATTTGAAAATAGGCAGCTGAAAAAAAACTTTGTTTTGGAAGTGGTTTCTATAAATTTTTTTCGAACTATAGGATAGATACTATCTTTGCTTGAAGTTTCGAAGTTTGTATGGTAATTTGTTTTCATACCGATTCCGACGCTTTTTATGTAAAGTTGTAAAGGGATAATAATTTCATGTTACCATTTTCTCGTCATTATGTCAATTATAATGCACCACGTAGGCACTACATAAAGGCACGTAAAATATTTTATAAATGCTTCCTTTTCGCGAACTTGAGATTCCAAGAGAGAGTTGACCCAATTTATAACATACTTAATTTAAAGCAAATTCTAAGATAGCATTGATTCTGATTATTTACACACTCAACCACTCCAAGGTGGCGCATGCTGTCTACATTCTGAGAGGAACCTTTGGGCACGAGCTGTAGGCCCTTATTTCTTATCTTTTAAATAAATAAACAAACTCGTGCCGTCCTGAACGCGTTATTGAATAACAATAAACCTACTACACCTTCAGGTCTATTTATTAGCTTAGATCATAATATGATATTTCCTCAAGGAAAATATTTCATTCCACTAAGTATATCTTGATAATTTAATATTGAATTTATTTACTTTTTATTGGCGCTATTCGACGAGTAAATGGCAATAAAATCAAACAAATACGGTTAAACTGATTGGTATTCAAATCCGTGGTTATGCCTTGATTCGTGCCTAAAATGTCGTTATTTTTACAGCTGAAGTAATTACCCACGATTTTGGGGGCGTGCTACAAAGATAGTATTTGTCTATATATTATAATGTACAAATTAATAAACTGATACACTCGCATGTACCTATAGGAAAGAATTTATTTCATTCGCCTCTAGAAGATTTACCAAGGCGATTCCTGAGCTTATTTGAAGCAATCAAAGTAGGTATCGTGTATATATACTGATCGGTGACATTTATTTTTTAATTAAAACCAACATATATTTTTGTCACCACCACGTACGTACAAGGTGGTTTACGCGTTTACGGTATAGCATTGGACAGTAGACATATTACTCGGTTGAGTGACCAGTGGCGATTGATGGCGAGCGTTGACCTAATGGCGAGGGACATTTTTATTTTAGGTTTTTTTTTTTTAGGTAAATGTCATCGGAGACTAACACGTCATTTTCCCCACAAAATAAGTTCAGGAATCGCTGGTCTAGTCTATCGCGTACGATGTGGACTGTGGGTAAATGATAAACAATTTTAAAATGTTGTATTACGAATGCAAGCAACAATTATGTAGGTATGATTCCCAGCATTGAGTGTGGTTTTACTTGAGACGGTCGGGTATGTTGACTGTTAACTTTCATTGGCTCCGCTGCTATGATAGTCCGTGTAATTTGGTCATACCATCATCTTCCATCCCATTCCTCCCTTTATTTCTACAATCTACGTGCATGTTTGTCATGCTTAATTTTTCATCTGATAGTCGCATCATTTTTAATGACCATAGGTATAACAATGTTTTCAGTAGTGCCCTTGTAGGTTAGTCTCCTATCTCCCATCGTAGAATTATTCAAAGCACATCAGCCCGGACTGCAATCAGCACACTGAGTTCAGTTTGCAGTTCACCTCAAGTGCGGAGACTAACATTTTTAATAATTAATAAGCTGGCAACATTATCATCCGGCCTTCTCTGGGCTTGCGCTATCTTCTGTCTCGCTCGACGCGGATGCAGGTTCCGTTGAAGTTGCTCATTGAGCATCTCGCCGTTGCATAAATTAGAGGCATTCCCGATGGCTCGTGCTGTCCCTCTCTCCCGGAGATTTGCGGGCGACAGAGTGTTGCAAAAATAAATTGTATTTAAGAATGGATTAAGTAATGTCAACCACACGCTCGTTTTTATTTTACTACGGTACAAATATCTTTAAATACACAATAAATTTTTTTTTTACATAAAAATGGATTACAAAACAATTATTCAGTGTACATAAGCATACTAATATGATTTAAAGCATAGGTTCTCAACGTGGGCGAAAACGACCCCTTGTGGCCAGACCAGTGGCCATAAGACCCAGAGAAAATTAGGTGGCGTTCAGTCTGTCAGGGGGGCGGTAGAAGACCTAGAGAAAATTAGGGGGTGTTGAGATGGCATAGGAAGGGCGTGGGCAGGTAACAAAAAAATGGTCTTTCTGCACATTTACGTTTTAAGATTTTCACGGCTAAAAGTATTTTAGTTATTTGTTTTTGGGGTGTTATGCCGTGTTGGGTTGCCTGCACACTGGTTGTCTAAGCTGTGTATGCGTGGTATAAGGGAGTTCATAAACGAATTGGTGTTGGCGTTATTCTTGCAGTGAAATCTTTAGTTCATCTATTAGGAACATGAAATGAAATCAATTGCAATTAATGGTTTTAAAAGAAAAATGACATCATATACCAATCTTTTGTCGGACAGCTTTAAATGAACTCTTATATCCTGTAAAATAGTAACGTTCACTGATAATGATGTTTGAGGTGTCAAATTATGTTGAAGTTCATTCTGTTGGGTTTCTGTACTGATGACATAAGCTATGTTGCAATGTGTACCAATGTGCAAACGATTAACCCGAAATATTTCCCTTTTGAAGTAAAAGCACCGTTGTGTTTTGAAACTCGATGAAACGGAAACGAGCGACACTGAAAAGAGACAAACACATACATCAATAGATTTTTACCTGCGAGAGAATGAGATCGCAATAAAATATTTATTTTATTCACGGGTACTCGGTTCCAATAAAGAACTCCTGGATGACTCAATGTTACAAAATTGTTCAGAGAAACGGCCTGGATGAAGGCGATACCCAGAACAGAAGATATTACAACCTGAGAACGAGAAGAGCCGACCCCAACAGCCAACAGCCTACCTAGGCAATGAGTTGGGACAGCGCAAGGAAGAAGAGTACTCGGTTCCAATGTAATACGATAAATCCACGTCCCACGCAAGTCCCCTTTAGTATAGTGGTATAAAGCGCCTGACGAACCTCTGCAGACATTTAGCGGACCAAGGATCGAATCCTACGAAATCAAAAAAAAAATATTTTTTGCAAAATCAATATCCAATCTTCAAACCACTCCAAAATTAACAGGCGAAAGAAAACACTAAATAAAGCGACATCTAGCCACTCCGAAGAAGAAAACACAAATACTAAAAAGATGACCAAATGTTTAGGAAAAGGTGCAAATGGAATTCGACCAAAAAAAATACGAAAAAAATTATCCTTCACATTGACTAAAAAAGTGCTTCATAGTCTCCCCACTTTACTTTACTTTTCTGAAGGTTTCACTTCTACCACGTGTGATTTGCACACTCTGATTTTTTATTTTTTAAGTTGGGTTGTTTGATCAGTCATTGATTAAACAATCGCAAACAATCTTTAAAATAGTAATCAATCGCTGACCGTTTGAGAATCGACGTTTGACCGTTCAAATATCAAAACTTTTCAATGTGGAGGTGGACCCATTGCTGAAACGAAGACGTGACGTAAAACGATCAAACTTAATCTAGGCCAAAATGAAAAACTAAATTTAAATTTTCACTTGACTTGTAAAGTCTTGATGATGGATACGAAATGCGTCATTTTTAACCGTTTATTTTTAATGAAAATCGTAAAACACAATAACAATCGTAACTAGTTGTCGAGCATTTCGCTGTTTGCCATCTGATTCTGTTATTCAGAGTCCGTAGAAAATTTGAATACAGGTAAAATTTCATTCAATTGTTGTCAGGCATTTGGAGACATCCTGTTATCGCGTGTTGCCTTTCTCTTTACTTCTGTTGGTGAACTGGCAGGCGCAGGCGGCTGTCAACTCTCTATGTAGAGTACCAAATACCCAGTACCTACCTATACTCAGTACTCACCTCTCATTTTCATATACAAATTTCGGCATTACACAATATTCGCGAAGAGAGGCGCTTTCGAATGCCCGAGATGTCATTTTGTTTTTCATCGCCGAATGTCATTTTCGTAATACTCTTTTCGCGCTGAACATAAAATCCCAAGAAGCGTGATCTATACCAATGTGAAAGATAACTGATTTCGTCACTTGAACAGGACTAGACCTAGACTCCTAGACCCCATATTGATCACTGAGAATCTGTTCAAGAGATAAATTACAATTTTATTATTTTTTAGATTGATTAATTTCACCTTAATTCCACGAAGTCCCACTCCAGAAGTCAGTATCCGTTTGATAGATTTTCCTATCTTACTAAACGGATTGCAATCTTTAGAGCATTGCCGTTGGGTGGGAATGATGTCCTTGTTCTACCGGTATTTAAATTGTAAGTTGCTCCGAGGAACTAGCGTCATTGATTTCTACGGCACTAGAGCACAGTTGGGAAACACTCCAAACGCGTGCCCAAAGTTTGTTCACGGTTGACATTTGTCTCATGAGAACGGGTCGCTTCTACGACTAGTTTTTGAGTCCAACAGCTCGGCTGTAGAACGATTTGCCGACCTCTGTGTTTCCTCCCTTCTACAATATGGGCCTCTTCAAGACTCAGGTTTACTCCTTTCTTTCCCCATAAAAATTCCCTCCACTCAGCACCCCCAATGATAACATAAGGGGGCGTACATTAATTACGTGAGCTCAAAAGGGGGGGGGGGGGGGGGTGTCCAGCAAAATCTCACGTTAATTGAATAGAGTATATGAAGTGGCCCAAATTTATCTCATCAACGGAGGGGGAGGGTCTAGATTGGAAGAAAAACTGCTCACGTAATTGATGTATGCCCCCTTAGCCCTAGATTATTTTTCTCTGTGGAGCTAATGTAAAAAAGAAGTGAGGAAAATTTGCGGTTACTGTGATACGAAAACCGATGGCGTGAGTTTACACAAGATATTTCGACTCACATAGGACCCCTAAGAAAGTGATAATCTGTACCAGAAATAATTTGATATTTGAAAATGTTTGATCGATTTCATCAGAATTGATGAAAAATAAAGATTATTTCGGGCACGCGGACCCGCCCGCGACACCCTTCTGTCGGTTTATCTCTTTATTATGTTAACGGATCAACCCCCGTGAGACTGCGGCATTTTGATATGGACACATTTTGAAATTGCTTCATCTTGTTTTTACATCTCTGCATCCAGTTTGCTTCCAGCTCCGTGTAAAACTGTATTATTGTTCTGGTGGAAATACTGGAAAGGAAAAAGTACCTAGGTTTTTCTTCACGTGTACAGACGGTGTATTGAATAATCAATCATGTTGTGTAACTGACCTAAACGACGGTGAAGATGTTTTCTGGTTGAATGGTTCTAACAATGTTTACGCCGACGAAAGAATGCTAACGTAATAATATTGTAAGCTTTGAAATAATGCCGATAATTGGCTTTTTTTATACACTGTTAGCACGAACATATTTTTTGTTATGTGTTTGAAATTTAAACTATGTTTAGGTTTAGGTTAAGTATTCTTTCTCCATTGTATTTTTCTTTTGAAACTTAACTACTACAACTCTATACTGACAGTCTCCGTGGTTGATGGGTAAGGCTCTCGAGTAGCTATCTGAAGGTCGCGGGTTCGATTCCTGGCGTATGCAAGTAAATTTTTTATTATTATTTTTAAATTTATATTTTTTTACAATCATAAAGGTACTGAAATTAACATGATAATATTTATATTTCAAATTATAAACTAGACATATTTACCTTTACGAGAGTTAAAAACTCGTGTGTAAAGGGGAAAAAATTAATAAATAACTAAAAATTATAACTTAACATTCAGTGTGAAGAAAAAAAACTTTAAAAAATTGTACATATAAAAGTGGAAAGAACTTTTTGTATATAATAATATAAAGTTAAATGTTCAAAACAAATTATTTAAATAAAAAAAAAGAATTAGATACACTAAAAAGTAATAGAATAAGAAAAATACGATGTCAATTGATTCTAATAAGCTAAATTATTTATGATAGAATAGGTTATTTTATTTTTATATTTATTATAATCAAGTTCTAATCTCAGCTCTGTCGCTAGTTGATTGAACCATATTTTTCTTATGTGTTATTTATTCAAAAATAAGGTGAACAATAATGTAGACAGAATGCTGTAAAAATTATAAATATGATATAAGTGTGGTAAAATCGATCCATCCAGGAGGCCCTGAAGAAAATATTTTACCTCAAGGCCTACGTCATCTTTGGGGATGCTGTGTTGAGGGTCTTTTTTATGGAAAAGTCGGAGAATAAGTTCTGAGAAGGAAAAAAGGGTAAGAATCTGTGGTCAATGTGACCAGGAGTGACGGACGTATGAATCCATCCCTCCCATTGCGGTGCAAGATGATGGGTCGAGAGAGTTTGAAAGGAGAGGTCAAAAGGTCTCCCTTAACCAGTCTCACCCGCCACTTAGTAAGTGGGCAAAATCATCCGCCGTCAAGACCTAGACAAACCTCACTCCATGAACTCAGCCACCCCTGTTATATCACTAAGCTCATTTCTTGGGGATTACCTATAGCAGAGTTGTTGTATTTCCAATAAATGGTTCCCGGGCGGTGGTACCCACTCTCGTCTCCCAAATTGAAAAAGGTTGAAATTTATTTTTTCTCTAGTATGCATTTGTTATTTAAACATTGTTATTTAAACGATAAGCTTAAGTAATATTTGAAAATTACAAAGTTTTTAACATTGAACATATTAAACAAATTTTTGTCACAATTTCGTTTATTGGCCGAAACTGTCCGAAACCAAAACTTCGGTCGGTCACTATTAATTAGTTAATATTGTAAATGTAGCTCGTTAACTAGTTTATGATAGTAACTCAAAGTACAATAAAACACGGTAATTGCATAAAGTTGTGACCGTGAATTAAACTTGTAAACAGTAAACACGGGTCAATTATAATTTCTGCCTGTCAGCCATTTTGCGTTACGACAATATTTACCTTCAGTGACGTTTTTACGTGCATAATCATTGTTTTCCTACAGTTTATTTTATTTTTCTTCATTTTCAGTAAGCACGCTTTGTTTTGCCTATTCGAGCAGGATTTCCGGATAGTATTGTACTTACTGTTTTATTCATAATAGGTGCGCAATCTTAACTATAAAACAGTTTTTTTTAATAAAATAATAACTTTAATGTTTAACATACTTACGTTTACTAAAAAATTAAATTTGAAAACAATAAATAAAACAGGAAATTTGTGAGTATGAAGCAGAAAAACCCTCAAAAGGTGAGACACACACATCTATTTTCAGACAATCATAACATAACAATAAGTGGTCCAAATAACACAGCTTGGCTAGCCGGGTAGTCTACTTAAAGTCACTCATATAAAATGTAAATTGGATTGGATTGAAAGAGCCTAGGAAGTCATATTTGTGCTGCGCCCTTGAAGTGAATGTTCGCGAAAACGGCGCTATCGGACGTTATTAATAGCCTTGCGTCTGTACGGTTGAAATTTAAGAACCCGACTTCGAATACATCTCTGACGCCGCGCCTTATGCAAAACCATCTTCGTACTTTAAGTTTGTTAAAAATCTATTTTTGTAATAGAACAAAATTAAAGCAAGTAATCAATTTGGGAGGCGGGAACGGGTACCGCCGCCCCGGGAATCTTTATTGGACAACCAAAACCTCTGCCATAGGTCACCCCAAGTGGTTCGCTACGTTTGGTGATTTAGCAGGGGTGCCCGGGTTCATGGGTGAGGTTTGTCTAGGTCTTGGAGGCGGATGACCAGGACACACTGAACCTCAGATTCCAACCTACCCCTTAAACCCTTTTCCTTCTCAGAACTCTCCTCTCCTTCCCTTAAAAAACCCTCCACACAGCATACCCAAAGATGACGTGGGCCCTGAGGGAAATCATTTTCCTCACGGCCTCCTGTGTGGACTTCATGTAAAAAAAAAATAATGCCAAAAGATGGCGCCACTTACTTTAACAGCTAGCGCGAGGAACAAATAATACGAAAGTTAACTTGTTCTTCTTCGTAATACTGGTGGATTTCAAATCTGGAAATTCTTACACTACAATTACAATTATCACCAAGGGGGTTCGGGTTCAGAGAAGCCGTCATCTTCGAGGCAAAATGGGTAAAATTGCTAAGCGATCACAATTTAGTAATTAGTTGCCGAGGCACCTTCACGGATCAGCGCCGGCAGACCCGTGGCCGAAGCCGGAAACATTTACGGACACATCACTGAAAAATTCCTCGGCACTTCGCTGAAACGTTCGCGGACACTCCTTCATTCTAGCGATGCATTTTAACCGATTCAAGAGAAACTCGCTGACAATATGTAAAACTCGTCTAGCCTATCTAGCACTCGTCCACATCACTATTATTATTATTATTATTATGTGCAAGCTGCAGCAATGTGTTTACAATATATCGGCGGTCGCTGTGAAGGAGGTTACTGTGTTACAGAGTTGGCCCCCGTCGGAGCGCCATTCTGTGTCGAGAACTACCGATGGCATTGGAAAATATTATTATGTCTTTATTTATCATGTGTGCGATTGGAATGCTTTCGCTGGTGCAATGGGAACATCTGGACAGGAAGAGGTAGATATATAAACGCATACCATATTTTCGAAATTGATGAAGTAGGTATTACGCAGCTTAAAACATTACAGTCCGATTTATTCAACGCTATTCGGGTATGTTTTGGGTTCAGGCTTGATTCATTTTTGAATTTAGATTTTTTAAACGGACTATGATTAAGGAAAACGGAGCCTCACACAGTTGTTGGTACCTATTGCACCCTCTCTGAACACCAATTATAAATTTAAAATAAGTCACAATATAATCGTATATTTCTTTGAAACCACTTTATTTTCATAATTATTCTTCTACTGCTTTCGGAAGGGACCTTCCTTCTTTAGGGGAATTCACATGCAGTAGAAGTGAAACCTTCAGAAAACTAAAGTAGACAAGAGCGGGAAGGCTACGAAGCGCCGCACAAAGAGGAGACCGATTAGTCTATCTCAATCTCTCAGGCCAAATCCTATAATGTGTTTGTCTCTTTTTAAAGTCACCCTTTTTCGTTTCATCGAGTTTCAAACGTGTTAAAGAAGTTTTCACTTCAAAAAATTTTCACCCCGTGAGTCTTTTTGGCAGACATTTGTCTCAGAATGAATCGGACTCATAAAAGTCTTGCTATCTCATTTTATATAATGGTGATCTATATGATTTAAACAATGTTACAAAGAGAGAATACGACACTTCAGTTTGCATACGAAAGTTTGAAGCAGATAAATATTTTTATAAAAGGAAAAATAGTGAACTAGCAAAAATTTTTGAAATAC
Source organism: Limnephilus rhombicus (assembly GCA_929108145.2). Taxonomy (NCBI): domain Eukaryota; kingdom Metazoa; phylum Arthropoda; class Insecta; order Trichoptera; family Limnephilidae; genus Limnephilus; species Limnephilus rhombicus. Next base: position 58,912,794 of record OV815276.1, read on the forward strand.
CTTTGTCTAATAAAACGTGTTTTTTTTTTAGTTTCGTGTAGAGTTAGTTACAGTTTACACGATAAAATCCATTTTAAAAACTTTATCTGAGTTTGCGTTCAAAATTTTTATTGCCTAATGATTTTTTTTAATCTGAAATAGTGTTTCATTTGTTTTAGAGTGTATTTTATTTTTAAATAAGTTTAAAAACAGCGAATCTATTTGAAATTGAATGTCAGGTAGGAATATTTTTGACATGGTATTTTTTTGTCGAGGCCCGGGGGGTCTTTTTTAAATATTCTCCTAATGAATGAAGGTCTCTTCCGAAACCGGTAGAGCAATAATGATTAAAATAAGTTTAAAAAAACTGTTATTTTGTGTTTATCACGTTTTGACCAGGCTTTTCACGGTTTTCCTTATTTTTTTACTAAGTCTTGATCTTCAAAAATAATAATAATTATTATTTTTAAATTTTAAGACTATTGTCATCCTGAAAACTTTTATCTGTGAGGAATGTCAAAAATAATTTGTAATCTTCGCATTTTTTTGTAATTCTTGGGCATTAACTATGTAACAATTTCTAGACATTTTGTTTTGAAGAGTTTTAGTTTTCAATTTACATTTGTTACTTTAATATAAAATTTTCTGCCACCGGTTTCGACACATACGTGTCATTCACGGGCAATCTTAAAACAGAGTTTTAAGTTTGCTCGTGAATGACACGGATGTGTCGAAATCGGTAGCAGAAAATTTAAAATTAAAGTAACAAATGTACATTTAAAATGAAATCTCTTCAAAACAAAATGTAATCTCTGCGCCTGAAGAGATTTGCTCCAAACATTTTACATATAATGCTGCGAATACATTTGCGAACCGAGACAGGTTCGGCTCGTTTGTGTATAACGTGCTGACCATCCTGGTCCATCGAAGCCAGAGTTAGGTTAGCATCTCAGAAACTGGGCGTACTAAACAGGGAACGCGGATACTTGGAATCCACCTCCGGTCTGGAGCCCCAAAATACCTTGGGAAAAATCCTCGACTGTGCAGATACGTGCTGTCCATTTGATAGATTCCCCTAACCTAACTACATTGATCCCTTCGGCACCGGTGCACAGCAACACAAACACGGTTGACATTTGTCACATGAGAACGGGTCGCTTCTACGAATCGTTCTTGAGTTCAACAACTCGGTTGTTGAATGATTTGTCGGTTTCTGTGTTTAGGTCTTCAACATGGGTCTCTTCGAGATCCATGTTCACTCCTTCCTTTCCTCATAAAGACATCTTCAAAGATGACATTGGCCCTGAGGAAAGTTATTTTCTTCAGGGCTTCCCGTGTGGAGTTAAAAAAATAAATAATAAGCAGCCTTACCCGTGACGTCTCGCCATGTGTCGCGCCCGCTGGTCGCCGAGCCGCTTTGGAAAGTTACCGTGTCAGCTCCATGCAAAGTAGGTCCATCCTATTGGCTATTGGCTAATGCAGGCACCGCTCTATGTCGGCCAGCGACGCCGACGTGTAATGAGATGATGGCTCTTTCTGCAATCACTTGTTTATTGTTCAGACTGGTTACAACCCAACTTTGTTGGTAATTTAAAGACATTCCAAGCCAAGTGAATCACTTTCCTTTCAAACCGTTAATGACGGCCTCAGCCACTCATTGCTGCAACCTGTACCACTAACGGTCGTATTTTAAAATTTGTAATATCTAAGCAATAGTAGAAACAGAAAGTCTTATAGTGCATTATTAAATCACCCAAATTATATCATAATATATTATAGTAAGTAGGTATCTTCTTTTTAAACCTAATTTATATTTGTATGGCGTTTTTTGAGTTTCTCTTCATCGGCTTTCTATTTTGGAGGCGAGTATGGGTTCTGCCGCGGGAACCATTTATTGGATAACCTACACTTGTGTCATAGCTCACCCCAAATGGTTCGCTAGGTGGTGCTACGTAGTGCTACTTGGACGCAGCAGGGGTGCCCGGGTTCATAGTAGTGAAGTTTGACTAGGTCTTGGCAGTCTTGCGTCTGCCCACCAACCGCGTGGAAGGCCGGATCTGGAGAGTTAGGTTGAGGAGACGCTTTGGCCTCTCTAGCAGGTCTCTCTCGGAACATTGCCGCGCACCGCTGTGGGAGGGATGGATTTATACGTCCGTCACTCCTGGACAAACTGATCCCTAGATTCCTACCCATCCTTCTTACCTTTTTCCTTCCCAGAATTACCTCTCCGTCCTTTCTTAAAAATACTCCCCGCACTGCATCCCCAAAGATTGCAAATACCCTGGGGGGAATTATTTTCCTCCGGGCCTCCTTTGTGGAGCACATGTAAAAAAAATGTTATGCTACCCCTAATAACATATTATTGCATTTACGGTTTGTGAAATAGGTAGGAACTCTGAAATATGTTAATTTAGCGCTTAAGCTTGTGACACACGAGGAATATAATATAAAGTGAGGGATGTCGCATTACTGCTGATGACTTATAAAATTCTTAACGATTTCTTTTCAATTCCTTCAATTAGACATTCTGGCTAAATAGGATTCTATGTCCAGTGCCCCTCGGTGTACCGATCTCACCGTGACAGGAGTGCTCCTGGCTGGGATACAATCGTACCGTATCGTATCGATTTCTTTTCAATCCCTTCAATTAGACATCCTGGCTAAATAGGATTCTATGTCCCGGATAATTCCTCGCGAGGCCGCCAACACAGGCTTACGATTCTTTTCCATGTGCAGAACTAACTTGCCAATTCTGATGCCCCTGGGAAGACTCAATACGTTAATTAACTGCCTCACTGGAAATGTTGAGATGTTGGAAAGGTTTCCACATTCTCGTCAATAACTTTAGTTGCAAAGTATTCTTCAACTTTGAACTACCTGCATGTAACCTTGTATATTATGTTAACTGTAATTTCAATATTTTTGACGCTTTTGTAATGTCTTGGTTGTTGTAGGTACTGTACTAATAATTGAACAACTGTGGACGTGGTTATACGATCCCGTACAACCGTCACATATACTCGTATATTACATTACCCGTTTGTGACGACTGCATGTGATTGTAAATTCGAGCGATATTGTGAGATACGCCAGTACCACAAATATTCCTCGTATGTAACAAGAACAAGCTTTAAGCTGTTTACACACAAAGGCATAATACACGTGGCTTGGCGTACTTCGGCATATCGCTCGCCGTACATTCCCAATTGGAATACGTCAAGCCACATATATTATAGCTGTGTGTGTACTGCATTAGAGTTTAGAGTTGATGGTTAGCACAGCGGGTAAGATGTACGCATCTTGCAGTGGGGTGGATTTAGTTCGCATCCCGCTGCGGGTATCCTCTTACTCCCTTTTAAACGCAAGTTATACTGGAGATATGTAAAGATCTGTAAAAGGCAATATAATTTCTATGGTTTTTTAATTTGTTTTTTAATTTATTTTTTATTATTCATATTCCTACGTATTGCGGAATCCAGATATGCCGCATTATTTGAGCAAACAGCTTCTGAAACATCAGCTGATTTTTACCACAATTTATTTATTTAACATTTGTTTCATTTTAGAATTGCTTTTATGGAAACAAATTGCTCCGCCGAACCCTTAAAAACAATATTTTACTTTTTACGACAATATTTGATTAATTTACAACTGTGCGTCATTATTGTCAGTGGTATTGAAATACCAGAGATACTTCCCGCGAGTGACGGCAGTAAAAAATAATTTATTATGACTGGCCCTCAAGTTTTGGTACTCAATACACTACCATCGACGCATGACTGTTCAAGAACTCATCCAAAATGAATGGGATCTTAAAAATATCGTTGGTAGGTATTTGAATTTTCAAACACCTTAAATTAGTGTTATTATTTTAGTGTAGACTAGCGCAACCCCTTGAATAATCATAGGATCATCATTAATACTTGCAGGATTTATGAAGCTGAAAGTATACAGTTAGTCAACTTTTCCCAGCGAGAGCTCGTACGGACAATATCGACGTTCGTTCCCTTCCTTCTCACGCATCTTGTTTGAACACGAAAAATACTGCAACGACGACGTTACGTACGATCTCTCGCTGGGACTAGTTTAAACTTAAAAATCATTAGTGATGCAGATCTGTCAAAAATTTAAACTAAAGAAATACACATTTCCTTCACCTTCATTGACCTTCAACTTCACTGCGACGTTGTAAATAACGAATTAAGTAAAAATTCTTATTTGTAAGCTTTTGTGAAGGTCATTTCATGAAAATTCTCCAGCCTCAAAGAGTACTAAATTCTCCAGTCTTTCAAAATAAATATCATTTCTACTTTTGCCACTAATCTTCTCATAAATGTAATACTAACAGTGATGGGGGTAGCAAATGTAAAATCATGCAATGTCCAGTGTTTTAAATATAATGTCCTCTGCGTGCAAAGTCGTATCTTCTCCAAACATGAACTTTCCTATTTAATCGGTAGTGACCTGCTAGGTAAGGGAACGTACCCATACTACGTGACCAGTTCAGGGGGGGGTCTTCAAAATACCACGCTTGGTACAAATGAGCGGCGGGGGGCTTAGGTTTTTAGTTACCAGGGGGGGTGGGGGGGGGGGCGGGGTTAAAAATTGTAAAAAGTATAACATCTAAGAATTCATAATAAATTGTACAGCGCCCTTGAGGTGATTTTTTGTTTATTTATTATTATTATTTCAAATTTGGAATTATTATTTGAAAATATAATGATGGTACCTACTCTATCACTTGGTTCCCACAATCAGTTCCAATTTTGAAAATTAAAGGTTTATTGGTAGAGGAAGTCGGGGACGCCCGTGAAAGACACGGCACGACCAAGTGAATCAGATACTTGAGTCGGGCCATGTCAAGAGTCAGAATAATAGAAGAGCATGTATGAGACGATGTACGAATATGAACGAAGCAAGGAGTGTGTGCCAAGACCGAGTTGTTTGGCGGTCCGTCCTCTCTGCCTACCCCTGCGTGGTGGTTAGTTAGTTAGTTAGGTTCATTGATCGCGGTTTATACATGCTTTCATAATTACTTAAATCATCATTAATTCACATATTTTGTAAAAGAATCAATATTTTGTGATTTTTTACAAAATGATCACGGTGCAATTAAATAAGGGGCCATCCATAAATTACGTCACACGAATTTCATGATTTTTGAGACCCACTCCCCCCCCCCCAGTGCGACGTCACATATTTTGCAATTTACATCTAAAAAAGTTTTGCGTTTTAATAATTTAGATTTTTTCACATAATGTCTCATAGCTGATGACCCCCCCATACCCCTTGTCACACAATGTCACACTTCTCTACTCCCCCCCCCCATTAAGTTGTGACGTAATTTATGGATGGCCCCTCATAATATTTGGATGATTTGTATAGCGCCGTTTTGCTGAAAAAACAAACAATTATATAATTTTTCAATGCTGAATCTTATTACTAACTATAAATTGTCTAGACACTAGACAATCTATTACAACAACTTATGGGTAACAAATTGCATTCACTGGTTCAAAATAATTCAACAATACAAAACTATAAGGGTAATGTTTTTGACCAAAAAAGCACTGCTGCGTTAAAATGTTAATATTATTTTAAATATATATTATCATTTATAATTTATATCCCTGTTTGAACGTTATTCATATATATAATGATATTTTATGTGCAAAAAACCCTGAAATACTCCCAACTGCCCGGAGCCAGTGGGTCTACCTTATCCCCAATTAGGGGAATGTTGTTGAACCTAAATAAGTGTGGAGCGAAAGCAGACAAATGAAGAAGTAGTATCTGACTCATCAGATGTGGTCACTAAAAGCATTATTTATTTATTTATCTATAAACAAGTATATGTACATTGGGTTTTTTTTATGCCTGTCTCACTAGGATATACCTGTGTCGAGGACAGGCGCACAGGATTTTTAAGCAACGTTTTAAATCTTAATGGCGAACTCTCACCAGGGTGCTACTAACAGTATCTTCCACTCTGGTGCAACAAAAGCTATTTATAAGTAGTTTAGTTTACTCGAGTTTCAGTTTAAGATTCTCTACAGCCGATAAGGTGGTTGCGCCGTACGCTATGCTATCTTCCATTCAAAATTGGTTCGTGTTTTTATATTGAAAGCTCTTTGGGCGAGCTTTTTTTACCTGGCGGTCTAGACGAACTTCCTTCGAATAAAAAGCCCCGCGCTTTACTGTACCGTCTCATTGATTTACACAACAAATAATGCTACTGTTAACTATATAGTGTCGTTCTTTAACATTTTCCAATAACTTTGTTTTTAAATTGTTAACGAAATTCATAATAGGACGTGAAATGTATATGCTGAAATTCAGGTTTTTAAATAGTGTTTTTTTAATGCTTACTTTTCTCATTTATTGTAAACTAGTAGTAATTAGGTACCCGGTTTCGCGCGCCCTAACACCATTAAAAAAATCATTGTTCTTATTTATTAATTAATTATTGCATATTAATATGGAAATATGCTGATTATATACAAACAATATGGCGAGTTGACTTTTTTCGATAGTAAAATGTATGTAATCATTGAAGACAATATTAGCGACTCCCAAACAAAAATTCGAAACGGAAAAATAAGAAAAAATATACCGTCACATCTAGGAAATGAACCCAGGACCTCGCCGCTCGATTAGCCTCGCCGGGGCTGTGCTTTTACCACTCAGCTAATACGACCCTATCCCTTTCATCTTATTTAACTGTTTGATGCTTCGACTAAGAACTACCAACATTATCTTAACATTTTTAATCCATTTTTACATTACCTCCACACGGGAGGCCCTGAGGAAAATAATTTCCCTTTCTTCTCCTTTTCTTCTTTTATCTATATTTTTATATTTTATAGGTCTTTTTAAGGAACGAAAGGATAGGAAATTCTGGGAAGGAAAAAGGTATGAGAAGTGGATAGGATCAGTGTGTCCAGGAGTGACGAACATATGAATCCATCGGTGCAAGGCGATGGGTCGAAAGAGTCCGGCTGCAAAGGTCAAAAGGCTTCCGTCAATCAGTCTCTCTCGATCCGGCCCGCCACGCCACCTGGAAAAACCTCTCGGTGAACCCGTGCACCCCCGCTAAGTTACCAAACGTAGCGAACCACTTGGGGTGACCTATGGCAGAGGTGTTGGTTACCCAATAAGTGGTTCCCGGAGCGGCGATACCCATACCCACCTCCCAAATTGTATTGGCTGCTTTCTTTATGTACCTATGATTGCAAGATTCTTGGATTTGCGACCGTATCTTTTCTGATTTTTCTGTTTCAAATTTTTGTTTGCGAGTCGTTAATCTTCAATGATTAAATATTACAATTTGAGGGTTTACTCAATAAAATTATTATTTAAAAAAATGTGTATATTTCAATACTTCAAAGTTCATTGTGGAAATGGTTTTGCGAGCTTAAAACAGCCTTGAAGGGGCAGACAGATTGAAATTTGATTAATTGTGCAAGTTTAAGGACACCTACTTCGAATATATTTTCTGCTTTATAGTTGAAATACACTTGCAAGTGCATAACAAGTGTGGGTTTTAGGGTCTTATCTGTTCCACCGTTTTCGCATTGATTGATTCAAAAGTATTTTCAATGTCATCTAACTTAGCGACTACTGAATTGTGCACCCGATAAAAATTTGGTAACGGTGCAGTAGCTCAAGAAGTCCAAAGTATTAATCGGTTCACCTCTTTTTTTTAACTGGCCCTTTCACTAATTTTATTTAATATCACGACAAAGTTTCGGTTAAAACCTCGTCGTGTTAGGCTTGTATGAGATGGCTGTGATGCGGCGCGCGGCGGTTCGTTTACCGAGAATTCGGGGTCGGAACAATACTCTAATCTGACTGGAAAGGTATGCGGAGGATGAGCATATAAAAAACAGGGCCATTTGTCATGGTTAACGTGGAGAATGAATACATGTTATTATGTGCGTTCTGTGCCCCTTAGGACATGTCATCTGACGAATTTTTGTAACATTTGAATCCACTGTCAAATTGCAGCAACAATAAATTATTCAAACCTCAACAGTTTTAGTTGCAAATAATAATGTTCGAATAATCTGGATTATTCGTGATTTATTAGGTCCTTACATATAAAATTGGCTTTTTGTATGGGAGGACCATAATAATAATAATAATAATGTTTATTCCAGGATGTGGGGAGGATAGTGCAATCCCACACGTCCCATAAAGTTGTACATATTTACACAACAGATAAAGTAAAAAAAGTAAATAGAACAAATATAAAAGACATAAGCGATAATAGAAATAAAATAAATAATCAATTATAATGTAGGACGTGGTCTGGAGTGAGCTAGGGCCCAGCGCTCGCTCAGCAGTGGCGCTTGGTGCTGGAAGGCTGCGATCACCACTGTGTTATCGGAAGCCATTAGCCGCATCCTGGCTCCAGTGACCCGGTGTCTCATCAGACCGGCGAATCCCTGTAGTCCTAGCTCCGTAAACATTGAAGATACGCTGCTGTATCTTCTGTATCCAAATATAATTCTGCAAGCATCATTATATTGGATCCGGAGTCGTTCTATTGAGCTGGTACGGTAGTGACACCATGTTTCACATGTATATGGGTTAGTGCAAAATGCATTGAACAATGTTTTTTTTATATTGTTACTGCATTTGAAGAATCTTCGGGCAATCATATTAGACAGTATACTGATACTTCTCCGCTGTCGTTCAATATCACCGTCATCCGAGAGGTCTTCAGTAATAATGTGTCCCAAGTATTTTACATTCTTAGATGCGTTTATATTTTCCTCATTAAGTTTTACAGGGAGCATTTTCTCGGGATTTTTTCCATTGTGGAATGCGATTAGTTCCGTCTTCTTGGGGTTGTACATCATGTTGTGGTCATTTGCATATTCTTCACAGATTTTTAATAATGTTCTCAACCCCTTAATCGACGGAGCTAGGAGAATCATGTCGTCTGCATAACTTATGTGATTTAGGCATAAATTATTAATACGACAGCCCGCCCTGGTGTCCAGGCGATTTGATAATTCGTCCATGTATAGATTGAACAGGATTGGGGACATACACCCTCCTTGCCTTACTCCTGATCGCAAATATATCGGTTGGGAGTACGTACTTGCCCACCGTAAAACGTTTTCCTGCTAAGAGTGCCATCGGGATAGTGTGTTGATATACATAGTAGGTATATTTCTAGCTTTCAATCTCTCCCATAAGGTTTTATGACAGACCCTGTCGAACGCTTTGCTCAGATCTAAGAAGCATCCGTATACAGTAGTTTTTCGTTTCTTGTAATATTCTATTATTTGCTTAGCGGAGTATATTGCCATATTAGTGGATAATCTGTACTTAAAGCCCATCTGATTGTATTTAGAATTGAGTTTACCTTCTATTTCAATCAGAATTACCCTTTCAAATAGTCTTGCAATTATAGTTGCCAGGGATATCGGCCGGTAATTGCTGGAGTTGGTCATATCGGGCTTTCCTGATTTCAGGATCGGGGTTATAATGGTTTTCGTCATTGCACTCGGTAGATGGTTGTGTTTGAGGATTGCATTGAACATAGTGTCGATTTTTTTTTTTAATATAATATATTTATTTAATCAAAGTATGTACCATTGCTATCCATGCACTTTTGCCATCTCATAGTTAGTTCATCGATCCCTTTACTAAAAAAACCATTCGGACGGGAATCAATAAAATCTTTGAAGGCGGTTTGGACTGTCCCATCGGAGTTGAATTTTTTCCCTCGCAAGAAGTTATCCAAATTTCGAAAAAAATGGTAATCTGTTGGGGCAAGGTCCGGAAAGTATGGTGGATGTCTTAGACATTCCAATTGAAGCTCCTCTAATTTGGTAGCCGTCTGTTGTGCAGTGTGTGGTCTAGCGGTCAACGCGCGTTTGTTGATTTCACTTAATTTGTGAGGTACCCACCTTTCGAGCTTTTTCACCTTCCCAATTTGCTTCAAGTGGATTAAAACAGTTTTATCACACCGCAGCCTGCAGCTAACTCGGACGTGGTTTGCGATGGATCCGCTTCCACAATAGCCTTCAATTCTTCATTATCAACTTTGGTCTCCGGCCGTCCACGGGGCTTGTTCTGCAGGTCGAAATTTCCAGAACGAAAACGTTGGAACTAAAAACGCACTGTGTTTTGTTTTGTGGCACCGTCGCCATACACATCATTAATCCTTCGAGCCGTTTCTGCAGCACTGGTGCCATGGTGGAACTCGTGCTCGTAAATAACGCGATATTTCAAGTTTTCCATTTTGTAAACTAAGCAAAGAAAAAAAACAATTAAGGAAAAAACAAATGAATTATAATTTTCGAAACACAAATACACGAGTAAATAGCTGTATAAATTTGAATTTGGAATTCCTAACCAAAGAGCAGATATTTGAGATCAAAGTTGCCAGTACGGCTAAACGCCAATTTCATATGTAAGGACCTAATCATCAATATGCTCCTCTCAATGAAAGGTCTGTTGTTATTTTTCTTTCTCGTATGCGACGTTTATGAGAAAATTAAAGCAGATCCGATCAAACAGGTGTTTTTGAAAGTGAAAAAGAAAAAAAACACCGTTTTTGAAAGGTGGTGAAACACGCTTTCAAATTTTATATTTCGAAATAAAACAAAAATTATAAAACATATCATTTTTGAAATATATAAATTAGAACGCAAACGTAGAAAACCTTAAAAAATGGCCCACCTTACGTTTTTCTTAACTAAAATTACTGACACACATATTTTAATATGCAAATGTATTATACACTTAATCCTCAGCTGACTTTTTGTCGTTTCACTTAAAAGTAGTTAATAAAAAAATTCCAAAGTTTCTATTTTTTTTCAAATTGCGGTCGTAAACTTAAGTTACAAAAAGGTGTACATTTTAGGTATTTTGTGGTTAACTTTTAGATTTGAATGTAACGATTGATGGTCTTTCTAACACCGTTTGGTTCATATTTCTAATCGCAATAGTAAAAGGGAGAACGATTTCTGTAAGAACTACACGACTTGTACCGAAAGCGATCAAATTAGCCTGAGGGAATGGTTAAACTATTTACCAATTTACTATTATTTAAAAAAATTATTCTTGTTTATAATCTATTTTTCTTTGTCTTTGGTAGGTTAATACTACGTTGACTCAATTTTCGACGTGTTCTCACAACTGTGATCTGCGTTATAAGTTATAACGTCTCTTACATATACATGCGACATTTATAAGATGTAGAGATAAAAATAGAGGTATCAGCGGTGCGCCCACAAGAAGAGAACCAGTTTCTTTGCAAAAATATTAAAATAATTTTAAATATTTGTGTTGAAATCCTTTTTTATATCTTCGCTCACAAAATTGACTCAATTATATTATCAATAGTCGCATTTCTAGTAATTATTATTGTGTACAGCTATTATTTTAATGGCGAGTATTAATATTGAATATTTGATTTCAACACGTGTTCATGACGGCTATTAGCCGATATGAATTAGTGTCAAAATTAGAATATTTTGCGCTTCAATGCCACGTTTTTGGCGGTTAACAAACAGCCTGTCGCGATTTTTGTTTCTTTTTGCTATCTTTGACCTGCTACAGTTTTGTGTCATAACACGTTGTAAAGCGCTTATGATTATTGCCACTGAGAGAAATGTCTTACAGGTGTGTCCGTGTGCCCGAAGAAAAGTCAGATTTTCCTTATTTCTAGTGAAATTGATCAAACATTAGAAGAAGAAGAGGAGAATATAAACACAAATGATTGAGGGAGCGCGCTAATATTTAAAAAAAATCGACATTATTACGGGAAAATTGTGAAAATATTTAATGTTTAAAATAGAGCACAAATGCTCAAGTTACATTTGAAGATCCGCTGTGAATTTTTTTCATGAGCATGTTAAATAACAGAAGTAATATAAATAATAATAATCGTTTATTCCAGAATGTATGCAGGGGAAGTGCAATGCAATACATTCCATATTTTGAAATAACAAAAGAAAGGTAAATAATAAGATGAGGTTAAAATAATTAACATCAACACATAAATTTAATAAAAACAAATAAGCATGAGAAATGAAATATTAAACACTTAAATTAATGCAAACAGCTGTTTACGGGGGGGGGGGGGGGTATGTAATGAGTAAGATTTATTTATTTATTTTTATTTTTATTTATTTACTATAGATACATACAAAAGAAAGTACAAAACACATATTAGGAAGCTTTGCCTGTCCAACTAGGAAAGTTTCCCGTACCAGGACAGACAAATTTACAGGTTTAGTTCATATTATACATACATAATTACATAACAAAAAAAATAGAAAAAGAACCTGGTAGCATAAAGTATATTCGGATTTGCGGAATTAACCTGATAACATATAATATATTCAGATTTAAAGTGTATGAGATAAGTAGGTAATAAGATTAAGAAAGGGTTCGGATGGTTTCGGCATATAGAGCGAATGAACGAAGAAAGTAGTGTAAGAAGAATATGCGACTCAAATGTAATAATAATAAATATCTTTATTGAACAAAAATTTTAAGATTTATAACTACAAAAAAAGTATACAATAATTTAATAAGTTGCATAAGTACAAAAGTTAATAATGGAAAACAATATACATATAAACAGTAGGTACTTAAAGAATAGAGATTTATAATTATTAGCCTGTGTTGAGGCAGTAATTTTACGTCAATTTATAATCAATGTGAATGGTAGAATAAATGGAGACGCCCGAGGAAGACATGACACGATCAAGTGAATCAGTAACTTGAGACGGACTACGTCAAGAGTCAGAATAACAGAGAATATGTATGAAACGATGTATGAAAGTGAATGAGGTAAAAAATGTGTGCCAAGACCGAGTTGCTTGACGGTCCGTCCTCCCTGCCTACCCCTGCGGGGAAACGGCGTGATGGTTAGTTAGTTAAATAACAGAATAAAATGTGTTTTTTATCACTTTCGGAGCATACTTTGCGATTTTTTTCTATCGAGGGAATTTCATATAATTACCGTTTCTGCTCTACAAATGTATAGATGTTATCTAAAATAACAATTTATTTTTAGGAATTTATAAAACTTAAGGTGTTCGAGCGAAATATGTACCTATATTGTGAATCGGTAGAAATTCTCGGCTTAAAATGTCCAATTTTTTTCTTGAACGGAAGATCACTTTTATTGGCCCGTCCTCCCGATGTTGTGTGCTCATATTATATTGACAATTCGGTTGATTTTTCGATGTTCTTAATGCAATTGACGATTCGGTTGATTTTTCGATGTCCTTAATGCAAGATGTACCTAATATGATTAACTAGCTGAAGTCCCCGGCGTTGCTCAGGCTTCACAGAGTTTTTTCAGATTTAGACGGTGACCTTCCTCTTATTTTGAACAAGTGTTCAAAATTTCATCAATCTCTGAATAAAACTGTAGATTTGTGTGTACGCCCGCCACATACATTTTTATTTATATAAATAGAATTTGTTAGTACCTACTTTATAACAATTAAGTTGCCTACGATGCCCGCTCTGTAATGCCACGTATAATTTAATTTGACGATTTGTGTAGAACTAAATTTGTGTGTAAAACTAAATAGTATGAAAAAAAAACAAAATAATGTTTGAAACTAACTAATAATGTAAAACTAATTAATTATGTGAAACTAACTAGTAACGTTAAACTAAATAGTTAACCTTGTCTATGAAGAATATATTACGCAAATGTGAATGGTAGAAGAAGTCGGGGACGCCCGAGGAAGACATGGCACGAACAAGTGAATCAGATAGGTACTTGAGTCTGGCCATGTGAAGAGTCGGAATAATAGAAGAGCATGTATGAGACGATGTATGAATGTGAACGAGGCAAGGAGTGTGTGCCAAGATCGAGTTGTTTGGCGGTCCGACCTTTCTACCTACCCCTGCGGGGAAACGGCGTGATGGTTAGTTAGTTAGTTTGGCTATGAAGTAAGGCTTCCATTGTTGTCGTTTTATTAGCACAGATTTGACTTTCATATCCGTTCAAAAAGATTCTAAAATGGCTAGAAAAGAACTGCTCAAATGTCACTAACAAAATTTATACCTATTCTGAAAGTTTATCCTTTGTGTGTGTATATGCACAATGCACATAGATGTAAGTTTATATTTATACTGCAAAACCATAGAGGTTATACCGATAAAATAAAGTGGTTTCATTTACATGAAGTGTGTATTTTTATTTGAAACTGTCTGAGACAGAGGAAAGGGTCGAAATAAAATGCATCTTGAAATCGCTTCGCCAAGGCTTAGGGGTTGCGCGCAATTAGGAGATTGGATTGGGTGGGAGGTGGGTTGCTGGATGGTTGAGTAGGGTGTCCCGCCCACGGCACCCGCCCTCGGCCCCCTTCTCTCCCAGCGAGTATTGATTGGGGGGCCCCACCCCCCTTGCCGCCACCCACCCGCTCTAGCTAGCCCGACTCCGTCCAGCGTGGTCCGATGGGATCGAATGGACTATACTCTATCCTAGCGGAGGCATCTTTGCTGTGCTCGAACTCATTAGGGTACGTTATCTACTTAGTACTGGCGATGAACATTCTCTCAAAACATCTTATTATTTGTGTAAATTTTCGTAATGTAACAGTGAAATATCAATATTTTTTCAATCCTTTGAATATTTTTTTCCTACCTTTTCAATGTTTCCCATCCATGCTTTTTGAGTGGTGCAGCCTTTCATCTATTTCTATCCAATGACGACCACCGAAATAGTCGCCATTGTTGCCACTAAGTGCTGCTATTGGTCAATAACAAAAAACTCTGTCGGTTATGTCAGTGTATGCAAACTGTCGGCCCACGTAGTGCTTTCATTCGGGCTTCGTCAATTTCGACATGCTTGGAGCAATTACAAACTATAATTTTTTTTATTTTAAATTACACGCCATACGGTTTTTGTGAAGATATTTGATACCTGCAAAAGTTTATACTTCGTAAGTACTATGTGATTTTCTTAAGTCTGTATACTTTTTTCTTTGGGTATCATAAAAATTAAATAATGTAATGTGTAACATTAACAAAAATTTCCTTAACCCTACTTCGATAATATTTACAAATGAATGCTCCTGTCATTTTCAAAACATTATTTTTTTTACATGAAATTAGTTAGGAGTCAAATCGAGTACAACTCAACAGCCTAGATACCAAGTTATGCTATTCATTCACTCACGATAGGAAGAATTCAAAATAAATTCTTTAAAAATTTTAACTTCAGAATGGGTGTTACAAGGGATTTTTTTAAATTTATTTATTTATTTTTATTAAGGAGAAAATACAGATGCAGATGTAAATTAAGAAGAATATACAAACAACAACTGTAGAACTCACTTTGTATCAATTATGATTATCTACTGTGTCAACTAAAATTATCAGAACGTAAAATAATTAAAGACTTATTAATATAAAATCATAAATTAATTAATTGACAGCCCTGAACTATTATACTTGATTTCTTTTATTATACCTCGCAAACCATCGCAAACAACATCGAGGCAATATCTACCGTTTTATTGTGATAACACTGATAACTCCAACACTGAATCACGACTGTACACTCTGTTCGCCGTATACAGTATTTGGGTAATGATTATAAATTATAAGGATGTTGGTGACATATTTAACGCATCAATCAGTAAATATAAACAGTTAGTGAGGAGGTCTACGAATATATTTTCTATTTTATATATACATCTAACTAACATGTTTCATATAAAAATGTAAAAAATATTATATATATAGTTACTAAATAAATTTTTTTTTAAAAAGTTCTTAGTAGAATTTATATCGGCAAGCAGAACAACAAATCTAATTGAACAAACTACCTCTGCTTCAACTAATTTTCAATTATTTATTGTACTATTCCATTTTTTTTAATCTTGCAATGTATAGAATTTAGTTTTTATGTTGTTGTGCTCATTTAGATGTTCTATGTTTAAAAAAAATAAAAGCCCTGCTGGGCGTGAAAATTAAAATAATTAATTTAATCTAAGTCTTTAACGATTCAAAATAGTTTTGATTTTCACTTATTTTTCTATGTTTTAGATTCTATAAATACTGATCTCCCGTACTGAAACGATCCTTTACCTAAGCAACTAGACTTTTAAATAAAGGGATGAAGTGAAAACTAAAATTTATTGGTGTAGTTCTGTAATTTAGATCCGCTCGTGTTTTGTTTAAGTTTGCGGACCGGACGAATTTTGAGTTTTCGATAACTGGTTTATAGATAATGTATGTCAAAAACACATATGGTGTGAATGTGACTTATCTTAACTTATTCTTCTTCGTCATAAGCGTTCTCTTGCCCATCATTGAAAATTCTCAACCCATCTCAAATGTATCCAGTTTTGCCAATTCTTGCTCTCCCGTACAAAGTGGTAGTTTGTCAGTCTACCATCTTAAAAAATTGATACTATATTTCTAGTATAATTTTAATAATAACAATAATATAACATTTAATTTAAAATAAAGTAATAACTTCGTTTGTAAAGTTATTGGTTTATATGAACAAACAATACACTTATGTGTATTCAAGTAAAATATGTTCAATATAAGTATAAAAAAACTTGTAAATAACGATTTAGCAACCGCATTCAGTCATTCAGTGATCAAGTTATTAAAATGACTCCCACAGTGCTCTTTACTATCGATAAAATACATTACCTATATATAAAGCAATAGAAAGAAATTCAATTAACAAGATCAGTGCTTTTATAGCACAGGAAAAAATAACAACGTTGAAAATATGTATGTAAAACAGAAAATTCCGAGTAAATATTACGCATTAAAAAAATTTTATTTAAATACATGGTTCAAGTGCCAGCAAATCATTAGTAGACGAACCGAGAGACGTGCTAAGGATATTATTTGTTCTGTTCCGATTTAGTATAATTAACCACCTTACGGATACCGTATGCGCCGCATACGGTATCCGAATGTGCAGTGGTATGCAAATCACTCAATTGCTGACAAAACAAAAGCGCCTGAACCTTAGCTCTGAGCTGCTAATCAATTAGTCAGATAAGCCAGTGGATTTTAATGCACGACCATCAAAAAGTTCGTGTTTCCCGTTCTAGGATGGATGTACTGTAGGAATTATATTAGTTATACCGATGCCGATGGTGCCCAACTGCCCAACTAAATGCGCAACCCCTTGATTTTTTCGTTTTCTCTTACTACTTGCTGCCTTGCTGTACTTGCTCTGTAGTACTTTTATCATTCGGCGAAGTAATGGGAAATTGTGTGTTTTTGGTTGGAATATTTGATAGTCAAGAAATATAATAGATGCATTAATTAAATACTGCGAACACTTGTAGAACACATCTTGGCCTTGCTTTAACAAAGCATTTTAAAGATTTTTATAAGCAAAAAAAAAAATAAAGTATGAGGCCTACAAAAATGCTTTGAAGTGTGAAATTTCCTACTTACGAATCAGAAAATGATTTTATTGTATAATGTGGCGACTTGAATTATTTTGACTTTAACGTTAGTTTATGATCGGAAAGCATTTTTTATGGAACTTCAACCTTATCCGCGTAAGGAGAGCGTGATTTCGTCTGATACCGAACGTTACATGTTACATGTCGTGACAATCTCATAATAATTGGATAATTTTTAGAGCGCCGTTTTTGTCAAAAATCGTCTCACAGTACAATTTTTTGATGCTTCACCGCAAGGGCGTTTATTAGGCTTTACGATGTTAGAACATCACTAAAACTGTCTGGTCCTACCTCTAAAGTTCCTTTGCAACCTCTCAAATCACTAAAAACTGTCTGGTCCTACCTCTGAGAGTTCCGTCGCAAGCTCTCTTTATGATAATTCGTATGACGTTATTGAGAAATAATGCATTATAACGAAACTATGGGGGGGGGGGTATATCAGTTTATTTTAATGATGATTTATGAATGGTTTTCATATCGTATGTATAATAAATATCAGAAATACCGAACATCCAAATTCGTAAAATAGTGCAAAATTTAAAAAAATATAGGTAGGTACTACCGACTAGCTAAATAAGGCTTTTAACTCTATATTTTCTTTATTTGTTCCATTATTTTTACTATAATATTGTTTACATATTTCCAAAGATTGTATTTGAATATCTTTGCATATTTCACAAGTAGGTGCCTAAGTAAATAATGCTTCTGTCATATTCAAACCATAAAAAAATTGTATAAATAAATTATTTATGAGTCAAATCGAGTACAACTCATATAAAAAGATATTTTATTTAATTTATTGGGGGCTAGAATTCCAACAATCCATGCGCTTGATAGCTGCAAGACGAGTGGTTATCTAGCCCCCTACATAGTTAAGTAAATTGAAATACGTGTATAAAAAGATATTTTATTTAATTTATCGGGGGGCTAGAATTCCAGTAATCCATGCGCTTGATAGCTGCAAGATGAGTTGTTATCGAGCCTCCTAAGTTAAGTAAATTCTAATGTAAAATCCATGCTAATTTGTACAGCGCTCTTGAGGCGATTTTTCGCAAAAACAGAGCTATATAAGTTGTCCAAATTTATTATTATTATTGTGGGCACAAATTTTTTGCTATTTATTCACTCACCGTAGAAAGAATTCACAATGAATTCTTAAGATTTATTTACTTCAGAATGGTGTATTTCAAGAGAGTGTATCAGTATCTACTCTGTCAACTAAAATAATTAAAATTATCAATCAGTACGTAGAATAGTTAATGACTTAACTTGTTTATATAAAACCATACATTCAATATTGGACCCCTGAACTAATTATAATTATAGTTGATTTATTTTCATATACTTGTTATACTGGTATTTATAATTAGTAGAGAATTTTTGAGTATATAATTTGCTTGTACGGTTTAAGCATCCATATTACTTTATGAAGTGATGAGTTTTGAGTTTCACTATTTTCGACCTTTTTTTTAATAAAAATTTAAATCCGGCATGTTTTTGCAGTAACTTCGTTTGTACTGTCGTGTAAGAATGTTGTTCCTGTACTGATATCTTGTTTAACCGTAGTGTAAACATCTTAATAATGGTTGCTGTGACAGTGTTCCTTGTATTGATTTCAATCTAGTTATCCTGTGCGATCTACCATGTTCACTCTTTCTTTATTTTCTTGTTTTTAGACAACTTTATGCTGTTTTATTTCATTTGAATTAATCGAGTAATCCACCATCAGCAATTACTGTGTACTATTATGGAGTTGGAAAGTTTATGGAAATCACCTTATCTGTTGCGTCATCGGAAAATTACAATGAATCTACCTACCAGAAACTATTTACATTTCAATCTAAAATTTTGGTTCACAACCATTTCCTCACGTAAGTGAATTTGAATTTGATCACAAATCAATGGGGCTGACACAAATTGCAATTATTGGGGTGACAGGTGGTTGGTAGGTACTCATTGTGGTAGAATATCGCCGTATAAAGTATAAACTAATGTAAAGTTATGTATAATTTACCGTTTGCGGAAAAATTAGTGAAGGATTTCTCAATTTAGTTTCAACACATTTTGGACTTAACGTTTACTCAACGCCGATAGACAAAAAGAATGTATATTATGCATCGACCAGATTTTTTTTCATTAATAATCACGTAGTTTTGAGAAAATTTGGGATTTATTATTGGTTAACGCACGCATGAAAACTTTTTGACTTTAGTGGAGTTAAAATATACAATGTTTTTAAAACAGTTATTGTGTGTATTTTTTAATCTGTGTTGTGATGTATTCTTTAGTAATACTTATAAATGTGCAATTGATTCATATACCTACTTAGTTTCTAAGGTTACCGGTGTAAATTTCTTAAACTTTTAGGATCTTTTAAATTCTGTGGAATAGGTCGGAATATACTAAAATGTCCTTGTGAATGTGAATTTTACCTAAAATTCCAGTATCTACGTATTTCACATAGAATTTAAAGGTTATAGTTAAAGATTTTTATTATCTGCAAACCTTAGATTATCTCCTAACTAGCTATAGACAGTACAATTATAGGTAACTCAATAATTTGTAGTATTGCTTGTATTACAAATTAACCAAATGTCTATTTTAATAGATTTGAGCAATATGTTTTATTTGAACTCGATTTCAATGTCGACATCCAGACGTGTCCCAAACGCCGACCACTGAAATACGGAGGTGGGCAATTAATTGTTTTGAAACAATATAAATATTTAGGTGAACACATTTGAATGTAAAGCTAACGGTCGAAGTACTAATTACTGATAATTTGTGGTTTCCACTGTTAATTTAAGTGTTGTCTTGCATCCGATTGGACGTGGGTCGTAATATTAATTCGCCGCATACCTCCTCGGTCCTGCGAATTAATGTCCAAGTAATTCTTCGAAGGTACTTACTGTTTCAACTATCTAGAAATCGCGAGACTGCTATTACTGGGTTCTAATGGCGGACAGAGATAAATAAGTAAATATGGTTTTATTTGATTAATTATGAAAACCTTAAGTTAACCGGTATTTTTGTGTGGGAGGCTGTTTTGGAGATGTTTTTTTTTATTTAATAATTTCAAAAATATTGAAAAAAAATTGTAATTTTGTACACATGGGTATTTATAACACCTAAAACGTAAAAAAGGTTTGTAGAAAAAAAATGTTGGAATGAATATGGTTTCATATATTTTAAAACAATGGTGCGCAGAAAACACCTACTTACCTGAAAAACATAGTGAGTTAAAATTTCTTTAGCACCGTTGTGATTTAAAACTCAATGAAACGAAGAAGCCACACTAAAAAGAGATAAACACATACATCTACAGGATTTAGCCTGCGAGAGAATGATAGAATAATCGGTCTCCCCCTTGGCGATGCTTCGAAGCCTCCCCACTCTTGTTTACCTTATTTTTCTGAACGTTTCACTTCTACCGCGTGTGAACTGCACACTTGAATCTGTGTAAATTTTGTGATCTCTGGTATCAGATTCGATGGTTTTTTTTTCACAACATGGCTAAACAATTTTTTCGATTGTTCACCCGTTTGTACCCTTACTCGGGTTATAAAAAAAAAAATACCGACACAATTCTGCTACCAGCGTTAAAAGAAGACAGTTATATATCGTGGCTGACAATAGAGAACTCCAGTCCAATTTCCTATGAATCTTAATTATTGTACTTACATGCAATGTTATTCACGTAGCAAAAAGTGTTTTATTTGGAAAATCACGGTATTCTTAGTATATTTACCAAGTTCCGATATCTTTCCAATTAATTAACAGGATTAGTGTTACACAATCGGGTGGCTACGTAGGTAATTGCGTAAATGTGAAATTCTAGGGAAATTTCACTTCGAAATCTAGGGAAATAATTTTTTTGGGCAGAACATCCCTCTTTGAATGAAGAATCCAGAAGAATAATGGCGGTCATGGCGGAATGCTTTGTAATGACTTTTAGGTGTGAGGTATGTTTTTTATTCAAGATTAACTACTTTTATAGAAAAACATTGGTAAAATGTCCACATTTCACCGCTACTGTTATTGTATTTAATCAAAGTGCAATATAAAAACAATAAATCATCTCTTTCATTGCAAATACATGTGACATCGTGTTTTGTGTCAGGCGTTACTTTGTAGGTACATTGTTTTATGTATAATACATACAGAAACACTGGTATTTATCATACACTGATCATGACGAGTGTGTAACAACTTGTATAAAAAGCCCTATACTAAAAACAATTTGAAAATACATAACCAAATGTCAAAATATGACACGACTTTAACCTCAAATAAACAAAATTTATTGCAGATTGTTCGCAAATATAGCCCTTTTCGTAAATTGTTGAGGGCCTAAATTATGTTTTAATAAACACAATAACTATTATTTATCTAAATCTCTATAAACAGTATGAAAATAAACCAAAAACACGAAATGTTGAATTGCATAGGTACGTGTGCACTTCAAGTCATTTCAAATGTCAATACAATACAATACACACTATCACCAGGTGACAGGTTAACAGTGACGTCACCGTTAACCATTTCAGTAATGCCAACTTAACGCTGTGTTTTGAGAAGAGGTTTAAAAATGCGCTTTTTAATAATTTTTTAAAAACTCAGCGTGTAATATTATGAAATAAAACTTACATATTCAGAATCAGCGTTTCTTGGTCTATATGAACATATTTTTTTAAAGCCATAATATTTTTAACTGGAGTTCCTTATTAGTAAAACATCGTTTTGAGAAAACCGCGTTTAAAGTATTTTTACCATTTACCGGTTAATCAGCCAACGCAGAGCCATAAATAGCTTCTTTCTCTCTCTCGTAAAATTGATTATGGTCAGATAGACCTTCTCTCCTTTAGTCCTTGCTTCTTGTTCCCTTTACTTTCTTGTTGCTTATTTTCTTCTCACTTTTTATTATTATTTCCCTCCCGCGCGTCTGCCGCGCTTCCCGACATTAATTCTTATTCGATTTTGACAAGCGCATTTATTTAGGAAAGTCTACACTATAATAATACAATTTTTTCAAATTAATATACTTCAATACCGCCTTCCGTCCCCTTATAAAATGATTCCGAATAATGCGTTAGTAGGTATCACCTATCCTATCCTGACGTGAACTTTTACAAATAATCATACCCTATACTGTTTAAAGGTAATGATTAAGGATCCCAAAAGCTTATACTAAGACATTTTCGATTGCATTTTGTAACCTATTAGTATCTCATAGGTATATAAAGAATGTTAAACAGACCATTATGTTTGATCTCTAATCACAATTTTATCATGAAACCGGCCGAGAAATGGCACTTAACGGAGACAATGTCTAAATCCTTAAATGAACTGATCCTCTATTTCGTCGTAAATCAAAGGTGACAAGAGTTAAACAACTCCATCCTCAGTGAATAGAGTTTCAAATGCTGTCAATTTTTGTTCAAAAATTTGAATTTGTGTTTTTTCGATTCAAGCAATAGAAAACGTTTTAGTGCTAGCTGTGGTTAGAAGCTGGAACTCTTTCTTACGAAGGTAACAATTCGAGATAACAGAGTGACCTAACATGCTTATTTCTCATCTACATCAATGTTATAAAATCACCAAGGTATGATTCAAGACATATAATAACATTATACGTTGTTACAATGTCTACGATATGATGTACTTTAACTTTTACTACATGCAGTATAGAAAATACATCCTTAGATATCTATTTTCAGTTTGCAATGGTGAAAGTTCACCATTTAGCGACGAAACTTACCTTAATGGCGTTTCTGTGTTGGATTTAAGTAACTGGATCTTAATATACAGGTTTCTCGTTTTCTTTCCCCTACTTCCCTTCCCTATCTTCCACACGACATCTCGGAGATAGTAAAATATTTCACCACAAAGTGCTAGCCACCCCCACCCCATGGCCTCCCCTTGTCGAGGCGTTGAATACATGGGAGCGAGGGGCTATTGGCTGTTGCGCAGTCGTACCTTTTACCTGACTTGAGCTAGTCTCTTCGTGGCCGTGAGTCATCGGCAGTGGAGTGCACGAAGTTTTTAAATCAGTAGGAAAAACGATGAATTAATTAATATTATAAAACCTAATCACAAAAGTGGTAAGTTTTCGCCGAGAATGGCTAAGTTGTTGGCTTTATCCGATTTTTCACAAGCAAATACTGAGGCCGATGGGAGTTGAACCCCTAACATCACTCAATAGTTGGCACTGATTGCTGCAATAAGGAACTCCCGTGAAAAATATTATGACTTTAAAAAAATATGTTCATATAGACCAATAAAAGCTGATTCTGAATATATAAGTTTTATTTCATAATATAAAACGTAGAGTTCTTAAAAAAATATTAAAAAGTGCATTTTTAAACCTCTCGTCAAAACACACTGTAAAGTTGGTATTACTGAATGGTTAGTGCTGACGTCACGCGTCACCAGTCATTGTATTGAAATCTTTGATTATGTAGGTATGACATAAGCCATCAGTATTAACAACATTTCATGTTATTCGTTATTTCATACTGTTTACAGAGATTTAGTCGTTGTTTTTATTGAAACAATATCTAAGCCTAAATAATTCAGTATCAAAAATAAAGGTATCTCTATTAGTTTATCTACATTATTTAAAATATTGAAAAAATACTGCACAAAAAAATAGTAATGCTACTTCTAGGGAGAATGCTTCGAATAACGCTATTCAAAATGGCGGCAATTGATCAGCTGATTGCCCAATCCTATAGTAATTTTTCAGGAGTGATGACGTCACACGATTCACCATACATACGGTGGTCTTAGGGGGATCTTGAAAAATTAAAACTTTGACAATTATTTTAACTATTAAAACTAACTCTAAAAATAAAAATAAAAATGCAGTTATTTAAGTTAGAAGGTCATTATTCATTTAAAAAAAAAAAATTGGACTGGAGTCTCTATTGTGATTTGTACCGGAAGGCATGGCCTCTTTTGATACTAACACAAGTTTGACGTACATACTAGATATACGCCAATTATACGTTAAAACACTACTGTTTGTACAAAAAATTAATTTTGAAAAAGTACATACTAGATATACGCCAATTATACGTTAAAACACTACTGTTTGTACAATAAAATTAATTTTGAAAAAAAAATTAATTTTGAAAAAGTACATACTAGATATACGCCAATTATACGTTAAAACACTACTGTTTGTACAATAAAATTAATTTTGAAAAAAAAAAATTTCAAGAAACACAAACTCTCACTAACAGACTAGTTAGACAAGCGTACAAATAAACATGAAAACTCTGACGGTAAACATAAGCTTTGGACAAAGACACAATAAATACCATGCCATAAAAGCATTCAATAAGTACCTGGATAGTTAGATAATTTAAAAAGATTTTTCGAATCAGAATAACGATCATTTCCCATGTGCAGGTGCATTAGCTTTCGCAGAATTTTGAACCCATAACTTATGAGTTAAAATCAATTTAATATTATTCAATAGTCTTTCACTTGATACGAAAAATGAGGAAAACAAAAATAAATTCAGACACAAAATTAAAAATGGATTAAAGAACAAAAAAACATATTACCAAAATTTTGTAACATCCTATTAATATTATAAAGGCGAAAGTTTGTATGGATGTGTGGATGTATGTTTGTTACGTTTTCACGCGAAAAATACTGAATGGACTTTAAAAATTCTTTCACTAATAGAAAGCTACATTATTTGCGAGTAATATAGGCTTTATATATTGATAAGCTCTGGCATTATGAATAAGCTTTGGCGTTATGAAATTATTTACTATATGTTTATTGTCCAGACGAAAAGCAAAGCGTTGCTTGGTAACTATAAGTAATTATTTGACGTGCGCTTTCATTTTGTTATTTGTTGATAGTTAAAATTATACTAATCTGTACTAATATTATAATTGCGAAACTGCGTGTGTTTGATTGTTACGCTTTAATAGGTGGGAGGCTAGCTGTTTGAAAAATGAATGTAATGGGTATGGCGAGGGTGGTGGGGGGGGGGGGAAGAGAGGGGGGGGGGATAGGGAAGGTGGAGGAGGCGGAGTAGGAACCCCCCTAATACTAAGCGAGCGAAGCCGGGGGCAAAAGCTAGTAAAATAATAAAGCAAATACATGTAACAAATACCATTATAAAACACTCATCATTCATACACACAACTCATAATATATGCCGACTTATATTTTATTAAAATTTATAATAATAATAATTGGATAATTTATAGAGCGCCATTTTTGTGAAAAATCACCTCAAGGGCGCTGTACAATTTATTAAGAATGCTTAGGTTCTTTCTGATTTTACTATTTACAAATGGATACAGAAGCATACTTACCTGGCAGGTCACTTCCGATAAACACGTTATGTACTCGTTCTTCATTTTATTGAATTTTTGTATTATAAAATGGTGGCCTCAGCACATGTAAGCCACCCAGTGAGGCCAACATTATTAAATGATATTATAAAATGTTAATTATTGTACCAAAATAAATAAATACCTGTTGAACGGTTTTTGTTTTGTTAATTTGTTTTATGCCCTTCAATGCAGACCGATATATTATGTCCTTTGATTTTCAAACTCACAGGTTACAGATTCAAAGTACTGCGAAGCCTAATGCATTACCTGAATTTCTTTGAATTTTTCATGGGAAATGATCGTTATTCTGATTCGAAAAATCTTTTTATATTATCTGACTATCCATATCCAGGTACTTTCCAACCTTCGTCTCCTACCACTTCAGGACTTCCTTCAACTCACAAAATTCTCACAAAATGAAGGGATACCTTGGATTAACTTGAGTTTTGCAATGTTGGATGTTGCAACTGTTGTACTATAAACAGAAATACCCGATCTTACAGATTTTACTGAATATACATTGAATTCATATTTACTGGATTCTGCATACAATGTAAAAAAAATGTATTAAAAAACATTAATTATATGCCGTGTGTTGATTTAATTTTACCACAGTTTATCTCCTAGTTTTAATAATATAATATCGGATAATTAATGATGATGATGCAATCCAAGGAGAATAATCGTAAGAAAGTTTCTGACTCTTTTGACTGATAGTAAAGATCTTAACAAAACAAATAAATTGTATCTCAAAGTCACAAGTATATTTCCGCTTTTCAGCGCATTTTCACCTTTGTGGCGCATTTAATTTTATTTATTTCCTCTCCTAAACACAAGCAGCTGCTTTATTAGGAGAGTGATTGAAATGTTGATGTATATATTATGTTGTAAAATTTGTAACCTTGTTATTTGTTTCAATTTCAATAAAAAAATTTAAATATTAAACCTTTTGAACTCTCCTTATTAATAATAAATTCATTAATTCATAATTGGATTAACTACATCAATTTATCACTCATCAGTTTTAGTACTTGAAGTTTTGAATTTAGTTGAGTTTTCATTCTGTTTGTTTTTTGTTTGTTTGTTTTATAAAAGACGTTTAGAGATGCGACATTTTTACAAATTATTTTTTGATAATCACGGCCGTTGTTTCCAACTTTTCGATCGATCCATCTGAGTTTCCGATTATTTATGTGATTTGTTTAGTAATAATGTTCGATTCACCTGTTGGTCGGAGAGTTGCGTTGGAAAAAACTTGTGCATTTGAGCCAAAATTTCGGCTCAACAGTTGATCAGTCGGATTGGGAACAACGGCCGTTTGAATCACGAGCTGAGCATCGAAAACACCTAAAGTTGCTAGAAATGGATTTAATTCAACATAAACGTCACCTATTGATGGCTTGACGGGCTTCGTTGTCGAGAGGTAAAGCTCCCGACTAGCAATCCGAACGTCGCGGATTTAAATCCCGGTGATCGCAAGTAAATTTTATTTGATTGGATTGTTTTATTTCACAATTTAATAATTAAAAATAATATAGTGTGTATTTGCGGCGCACTCCAGAGTGGAATATATTCTCAGTATCGTCCTGGTGTAAGACCACCATTCACAATCGAAACATTGCTTGAAATGGCTTTTGGCTGTGTTCAGTGACCAGATCTGTATAGCCAAGTACTTCCCCGGGGAAATTCATACGGGATAGAAGTGAAACCTTCGTAATTCATATGGGGTAGAAGTGAAACACTAAAATAGACAAGAGTGGGAAGGCTACGAAGCACCGCACAAAGAGGATACCGATCATACTATCTCATTCTTTCGCAAGCTAAATCCTATATATGTATGTGTTTGTCTCTTTTTCCTATCTCTTCTAAAACGCCGGCGAAACCGGCTACTAAAGCTAGTACATACCTACCTAAATTTTCTACCTAGATTTGCTCTACATTTATTGTAATGTGAAGAAATCAAATCATTCGAGATAAATAGTAAAAAAATAAAATTTGCTGATTCGATTTCCACGAATTCAAAATGATCATAGAAGATTATTTGAAAATAATTTGATGATCTGAATTTGATCTGAAAACCAATAATAAGTATGTTCGCCGCAGCTATCCTACAGTAGGACTAAGACAATTCTTTTTTTCGTTCGTTAGTTCCTCTTTCGACTACCTGCAGAGGTAAGTATGTCAATCTGTACCTTCTTTATCATTATGAGTTTTCTAAATATGGTCCGAAATTTGAATTTACTTGAACAGACGGAGGAGTCGCATTCGAAATTCTAGCATTAATTTTTCCTACTCTTTCAAAAGTGAAATTGCATTAGCTGTCATTGTCAGTTTTGTCACGCATTTATACTTCGCTCAATAGGCAAGTAATCTAACCAATCACTCGGTTTCTCCAAGAGGTAATCAGAGAGGATGAAAATTTTATTTTTCTATTTTTTATTTATAAATTATGCGATAACACATTAAACATTTTCATGTATATGATACATTACATCACCATACTAGGCGGCTGCCTGTTTCATGGTGACCAATGGAATATAGTTACTTTGTGGAGTCTTGTGTGAACAAATGGATTAAATATGTAAACATGTTGGAAAATGTGAAAAATTATAGTAAAAGTTTATAATGAGAATTATTATTAATTTTTTTGTTTTAATGGAAACTAGAAAATAGAAAAGAAAAGAGAAAGTTATGCACAAGATTATTAATCTATTAGATAATACTCAAAAACATAAATCTTGTTTATATTTTATATGTGTGCAGTGCATGTATGTAATTAGTAATTAGTATATAATTTGATTCTTGATTTTTTGAAATGTGTTAAATTATATATAAATATACTCTGTTCAAATATGCCTAACAAAACATGCTATAAAAATATATTTTCCTCCGTAACAGAGACTTTTTGTGATATTATTTGGGTATTGTTTATATTTTTGGTAGGCTTCTTATGCCTATTTATAGAAATTAATTTTAAACAAAATTCAAACAATTAATTCAGACAAAAGTTCCCATCAGAAACTCTTTATAGGTTAAAAATACTTTCATTTGCCTTCCTTGGAAGGCGATCTATATTTAACTCTTTTTATTAACAAGTTCGTGGTTGCGGGTAAGACTCACGACTACGAATCCGGAGGTCGCGCTTTCAACTCGTTAAGTGTGCGCAACATAGACATCCAAATTTAATATATATTCATATACTTTAATAGTAGATACACAACTGCTAACCCTGTACAAATCACAAGTGCGCCCCACGGTTGAATTTGGCAGCCACCTCTGGTCTGGAGCTCCAAAATACCTGAAAAATACCCTCGACTCTGTGCAAAAACGGGCGGTCCGCTTAATAGATTCTCCCATCTTAAGACACGGATTGCAATCTTTAGAGCACAGGCGTCGGGTGGGAATGCTATCCTTGTTCTACCGGTATTACAATGGTAGATGCTCCGAGGAACTAGCGTCATTGATCCCTTCGGCACCGGTGCATAATCGGGAAACACACCAAACGCGTGCCCAACATTTGTACACGGTTGACATTTGTCACATGAGAACGGGTCGTTTCTTCGACTTGTTCTTGTGTTCAACAGCTCGGCTGTGGAATGATTTGCCGACCTCTGTGTTTCCTTCTTCCTACAACATAGGTCTCTTCAAGACCAATGTTCATTCCTTCCTCTCCTCAAAAAACCCACCACTCAGCATCCCAGATGACATAGGCCCTGAGGGAAATTATTTTCCTCCTGTGTGGAATCATATTTTATTTAATTAGTAAGGCTCTCCGGCTACGAGTCCAGAGATCGCGCATTCAAATCGTACGCAAGTAAATTTTATTTAATTAATTTGTTTTGTTACACAATTAATTAATAAAAAAATAATATTCAGTATATTTGCGGCTCGTTCCAGATTGGAAGATACTATCAGTATCGCCCTGGTGAACGACCATCATTTAGAATTGAAAACTTGCTTGAAAGGGCTTTAGCCGTGTTTGATGACTAAATCTGAATAACCAGGTACTACCCTAACTTCCTTTCCCATCTCCTTCGCCTCCACGCTACCTTTAATCTCGTAACATACCCCAGGCGTTTGGGGCCCTTGTGCGGTATTCATATAAAAAAGACAATAACAAATGAATTGCATTCACAGCCAAAAGTAATTATTTTATTTTAGTAAAAATATCGGTGCCTTGTGTTTGATTTTATTTATAGAATAATATTATTATTGGTGTTTCGTAATCATTTTAACTTCTATTTGCTTTTTTGCACACTTCTCTGTTAGGTGCCCTTGAAGTGATGTTTGACAAAAAATTATCAAATTGTTTTTTTTTTCGGTAAGGACGTTCGCTGACATTTGACATATTTTCAGTTACATGATTTATGTGAATACCGCACACGAGTCACATCCAGGGTTGCCAGGTATTCGGTATTCTACCGAACCGTTCGGTGTTTTAGCACCGTGTTCGGTATGGCAAAAATACCGAAGTATGGGCGGTTCGGTATTTTTTTCTGATTAATTTTTCTCCCTAATAAGCGATTCAAGTATCAGATTTGATGCAATCGGCAATCGATGTTGCGTAGCATCCTTACTTAGTTTGTGCGATGTTGCCGCTTTGTGCACGCGCTCACTGTTTTCAAGCCATTTCGCGAATTAGTGTTACACATTAGGGAACGTACCCATACTACGTGACCAACTTTTTGCAATTTTTAACCCCCCCCCCCCCCCCCCCCGGTGACCAAAAACCTAAGCAACTCGCTGCTCATTTGTATGGAGCGTGACATTTTGAAGACCCCCCCCCCCCTAAACGTGTCACGTAGTATGGGTACGTTCTCTTAGGTGACTACGTACTTGCGTGAATGTGATTATTCAAAATAATCTGACTGCTTACATTATTTCAAAGTCTAACAGCCCCCCCCCCCCGACGCGGGTTTTGCCAAGGTACCACCGTGAAATCTAGGGAAATTTCACCTCGAAATTTTTTTATGATCTCTGTTCGGTATATTTTTGGAAAAGACCTGGCAACTCTGGTCACTACTGACAATCGAATTATGGCAACCCCAATTTTTGTATGTTGTGAGGCAGAATGGCGTGGGGAAGGTAACAAGATTTTAAAAAAATGTATAAGAGTACATGTTTTTTTTTCTACATAAACTTTATTTCATCATAATAATATTGATTTACTTTTTGTTACATGTAATCTCCTCATTAAGCAGATTTTTTTTAACATTAGCTCCTCCCAGGAGGCTCTGAGGAAAATAATTCCCCTCATCATATTTGGGGATGCTGCGGAGGGACTTTTGAGAAAAGGAAGGAGATGAAGTTCTGGGAAGGGTTGGATAGGAATCTGGAGTCAGTATATCATAAGTGACGGATGTATGAAAGCAGATGTTTGTGCTAGGGAGAGGCGATATAATAATAATTAATTATCTTTGTGAATTTCTAATGTAAGGTTATTTAGACTATTAATACCATTATTAAACCATTTTAGAAGACAATAAACTGGACACATTATGCATTGGAAGAGAAAGAATAATTTATAAGATAATATATAAGACTTGACCGGTCAGTGGTTGAATGGGCATAGCGCTTGGGTCCCATCCGCGCGTCGCGTGTTCGATACAAATACAAATACGTTCGTGTACGATAAAATGTTTAAATTACAATGGTGGTACTGCAAATTTATCTTGTTTCTGTTCGTATATCAAGAGGTAATTGATTGAATAATTTTATTTCCTTTTATACATGTTGCTGTTGCTGATGCTGATTGCAGTGCTGTTGTAGTTCGTGCGAGTGGTAGGGATAGTTTGTTAAATAAATTCAAAAGAAATACATGTGGAGAGGAAGATAGGGAAGCAAATAAACGATAGTTTAAAAATGCCTCAAATGGTCCACAGTATGTTTTAGTATTCACAGTAGTTCCCAAACAGTGTAGCAAAAAATATCTACGTTGTCAAGTCTGACTGCGAAAGGGCCGTTACCCCTTAGCGATCTCAGTTTCTTAGGGATTATTTAATTTATTGGGGGGCAAGAATTCCAATAATCCATGCGCTTGATAGCTGCAAGACGAGTTGTTATCTAGCCTCCTACATAGTTAAGTAAATTAAAATACGTACGTATAAAAAGATATTTTATTTAATTTATTGGGGGGCTAGAATTCCAATAATCCATGCGCTTGATAGCTGCAATACGAGTGGTTATCTAGCCCCCTACATAGTTAAGTAAATTGAAATACGTACATATAAAAAGATATTTTATTTAATTTATCGGGGGGCTAGAATTACAATAATCCATGCGCTTGATAGCTGCAAGACGAGTTGTTATCTAGCCTCCTAAGTTATCATCATACCTTTCATGAATTTTAACTCCTTTTCAATATACTTTAATAAGCCATGTGCCTCAAGTTTCTGGTAATTGTTTGGTTTCGATTACCTCCTTACTATAGTTTTATGTGCACTCTGAATTTGTATTATTTCTAAATGTTAACTGCCTCCTGTTCTATATAATTTAGTTTAAATGATTCTTGTCGAATGGCACCGTGATGGTTTATCATTATATATTGTCCTGTGCCAAAACAGCACTCACTATTGTTGTTAATATTGTTCTTTAGGAATTGCTTTGTATATTTTTGTATATTCGTTATTTCACATTATTTAATTAATTTTTTAAGGACTCGTAAGGAACACTGTAGGTTAATTTTAAGTTTACTATAATTAAGCGCACTTGAAGTGAAACATCACAAAACTGCGCTATATAAATACTACGTTATTATTATTATTATTATTATTATGTAAATTCTAATGTAAAATCCATGCTAATTTGTACAGCGCTCTTGAGGCGATTTTTCGCAAAAACAGCGCTATATAAGTTGTCCAAATTTATTATTATTATTATGGCAGGTTGACCTATTTTGCTATATCCAAGTACTGTTGTAAATTCAATTTATTTTTCGACGCAAAGTTGATGCGAGTATCGTCAAAGCAGGTGCCGCTTACTGTACGCCCTTTCCCTGGCCGGATCCCCCGCAAGAGCGATATCAAAAGCGCAAAACTTATGGCGCACCCTGTATTTTGTAAGGTTTATTCAATTGACAACAACATGAAAACACCCCAGACGTGTAAATATGAAACGTGAACCGTCATTTTGAAAGCGTGTATCACACGTCACTGAGGCCGCCAGTGTCGAAAATATTTTTAATATAAATATGTCTAAAATATTAAGCGTTCGTAATAGTTGTAGGGTAAAAGTTGGCTATATCTTAATATACGGTAATATCGTGATAATTTTCGTTATATTTATGTTTTTTGGGGCTAAATGGATTGAATGCATGTAATGTGGAAAATGGTTTCACCAGACTTGGGTAGGTAGCCATTCTTCCTTCGATCATCATAATACATTACCTGGGGAATAATAATGGCACAAATCAAAAAAAGTCTTTTTTCAGGAGAGCAGTTTGAATATTTCGTTTGAATATCAGTTTATTAACCAACAAAAAAATATTGTTTTACAAAAGTTGGGAAGCCGTCATGTAATTTCGTTACATATCTAGTGGATAGTTCAGCTCAAATGATCATTGTGCCACTAATTTTGCTTAAATTCGAGTAGAAATATTATAATATAACAATGGCATTTTAGTTTTTAAGGCCACAATAATATTTTTAAGAATTGTGCAATTTTTTATCCAAGATATAATAGATATCCAAGAACATTTCTGCATACTTAACTCAAAAATGCAATTTTTTTTACTTGTGCCACTATTATCGCTCAGGTGCGATATATGCATGTATACGTAGTTATTTCTACGCGACATTTTTAACAATATAGTATCTGTCTGGTGATGATATATGTATTATATTTTTTAATTTTTTTCTTTATTCATTGAATTGTCAATTACATAATTTTAGGATTTTTCGACCACCATGCTCGTGATGTGGTGGTGGATATGAATGGACCCCTAAAAACACCTGGGTCTGTCCTCTAAATTGAATCAGTAACCTCATTATTTTGTCACGATATTATCAATCACGGTATTGTCAACCTATCACGGTATTACCCAATAGATTAAAATTGAGTTTATTGCTTCCTTAATCAGATTAATATGTTAATGTGTGATGTTTCTATTAAAGTAAGAAGAAGAACGTTTAAATCAAGTTTTAACAAACAAAAAATAACAAAATCAAAATTTTCACTGAATTAAATAGAATTATTTCCTTATTATCACCATATAGCCACAGCGGCGAAGGTATATACCAATAATTATTTTAAATAACGAATCCGCTAACAAAAATGTATCATGTTTATCAGTGTTTATTTTAATGTAGATGAGTCAATTAAAATCATTATTTATTGTAATTAAATTATCAAGCGTTAAAGCGGTTGTCTAGTGTAGAATAATATTATTAGTAGTTAATTAAATAAATTTCGTATAATTTTCAAATATTCGTAACGATAGCTGAAATCCATTTTTGTAATGTTTGTGAAATCTTTTGCCAAAACGCCAAATTGCCAAAACGTATTGGCTGAACTAACTAACTAATCATCACGCCGTTTCCCCGCAGGGGTAGGCAGAGAGGACGGTCCGCCAAACAACTCGGTCTTCGCACACACTCCTTGCCCCGTTCACGTATTGTATCACGTATTGGCTGGACTGGATAAAATGAATGAAATCCATTCTAAGTATTTTCTGCATTAAAACCATCGTACCCGCAACCTTTCGAGTCAAAGTCAAGTGCGTTAAGCTACGGATGTCTCGTGGTGATGTTAGTTTGAAGAGGTTGTACTTAATGAAAGATTTCTTCCACGATATAACGATTTTACTGTGTTTTGGTTCAGGGGCGGATTTCAGGGACATCACCATTTGGGGTCGCCCATTAATCACGTGAGACTCGAAAGGGGGGGTAGGGTTCGGAAAAAATCACGAAATATCACAAGGAGGGGGGGGGGGGGATATAACGAGATTTCACGTGTATTTATTTTTCGTCGAACGCACGATTTCTAAACCAAATGCCAGTCAAAACAATCTGCAACCTTAATGTCTCTCTAGAAATTTTTATCACGATGATTTATTTTCCAAAATTTTATCAGATTATAAAAAAATATTTTGAACAAACATATGCCTTGCATATGCCTAACAATGGCCATGAAGACATCAATGGATGAAGGTTACGATTTAAAAAAAAAAACGACCTTTTTGCATGGATTAGTATGCTTTGTACGTTTACCTTAATAGGGGCACAAAAATTGGTTAAACATCATCGAAATTTATTAAACTGACCTTAAGAGGAAGCCACAAGCCAAAAATGTATGTTTTCTTAGTATGTCTTATATCGCCACGAATATAGAGGTAGAGGCATAAAAATTGCTTGGCAAACGGAGTCTAAAAGTGAAGATTTCAAGCCAAAATGGTTTTTATCCATGTTGTGAATAATTTTATAAGAAAGAAAAAAAGTTAATCAATGGAAAGTGTCACAGATAATTTTAGCCATAAAATTACACTTTTTAAAGGTTGTTTGTTATCGTACATTTTAATGAAAAAATACATCGTTAGTAGTTTACGCTGATATTTTTTATAAACTAATTGACAATTGTTTTTTTTTTAATTCTACTCAATAAAAACGGTGGAAAAAGCCTTAATTTATCCAAAGCATGTTTTTTTGTATTTATAATCTAAACATATTCGTAGTAAATATTAATCTAAAATGGTGAATTAGCATTAAGCTTCGTCTTAAATCAACCCTTTGTAAGTATACCCCCCGTACGATTTTGCTGGTGCCAGTACACGGCGCTACGCGACGTCTGTCGGTTTCCAATCTGTATCACGATACCGATGGTGCTGATCGTCATCTTATACTTATTCATTTGACGTTTGACAGAAATGGCGTCGGAACATGAAAGTAATGTTAGATTTGTTCTGGAAGTGGAAAAAAATGCGTGTTTACCAGAATTATTTTACCAGAATATGTAAGAAAGGATTTAGTGGAGAAGGCATGGATTGATGTTGGAAAAAAGTCATTTGACATTGCTTGACGTCGTGTTAACTCCACGTCTGCACGTGAAAAATGATCAGTATTTCGGGTAGCGCCGTGTACGAAAACCAACATTAAAGAGTAATATATGTATCTGCAGGGTACTTGTGGTTGCGTCACAATTACGTAGTTTGTAAGATCTTCATGAACGGAGGGCCTTAGAGTATAGTGCATTTTGGTTTTATGGTTCTTTGGCATTTATGTTGTAAGATTTGGTTTGAATCCGTCCCTGCTAAGGTTACTATTAAAGCGCTACTTCCGCAAAAAGCGAACAATCCCGGACGACACGGGTCCATCGCCCGCGCCCGGTCGCAGGCTGCAATGGGGCAACGTCTCGCCTTCGAGCTCCGAGCTCCGAGCGCTGCCCTCCGGTGCGCGGTGCTCCGATCCCGTTACCGCTGCACTATCACCGCTGTCTGCTGCTTGCTGCCTGTCATCTACCTACTGCCTAGCATATTATATAGAACCTAGAGCTGCCGTATGGGACCGACTGCTATATTGCTTAATTGTAGAGGTGAACGTTCCGCGATTCGCGCCAACAATCGCCCGCTAGAGCAGCCGACGACACCGTGAACCAGCCGACCGTCTCTAGGCTCTATTACTCCCGACTATTGTGGGTCTCCATTACCAGTCCAGTTATGGTCCGTCCCAAGAGGCGAGGCCATGCTACATTTGTAACACGCACATGACCCCCGCGAGACGAGATATTGCGATGCTACCAATGTTACCGTTAGAATCATCAGCTGTTATTGTATTTTAGTGGATATTCTGTCGTTTTATTACTAAACAATATTATTATTGTTTTGACAATGGAATATCTATGTATATTATTGTAATACATTTGTATCCTTTATTTATGAAGCAAGGTTTTTTTTAATGTTATGCGTCAAACATGCAGAATACATTAAAACCATATTAATTAGTTTAAACACCAACACAATTTTAAAAAAAAGTTGGGCACTGTAGGATACTTTTTAAAAGAACATATTATTTATTTATTAAACTTAAAAAAGATCTACTTCATGTGCTCAAACCTAGGTACTTTTTTATGCAGTAACTTACAATTTTCTTTGAATATACTATGTCTATTTTTTTTATTATTTCACTAGGAACTACTCTATATGTAGGTACATTTGTATACCTTTATACAGTAAACAATTCTGTGTTTTTGTTTTGTTATTTTTTCAGTGTGATGTTTTCTTTCTATCTTGTACGGTATTATTTAAATCGGTTATACTTGGGACTCGCAGTTGTGCTACTATCTACTCGCTTCACGTGGTGACCGGACAAGTCAGAATGACACCAACTCAGAACCACCTCATTAGAAGTGATGAAAAAAAAATTGTTAAATAGATTACGTTAGGTTATTTATTTTTTTCATAGCTTTTAATGACTTTTCAAAGAGGTGTTGAGTTGACTATTCTCAGTTGGCACGGAACCGTTTCACCGCTATCCAGGTTGCGTAGTTCCAAAACCTATACCGGTTCAGTCGTGGTAGCAACAATTTACATTTTCATTAACAACATTTAAATATTTAAAAATAAAATTATTAATTTCTAATATACACACTGGAAAGATTATTTTATGTATATTTTAGAACAATTTTTGTTTTTGCAAAGTGATAAAAAATAATCAATATAGAGGTGTATTTAAAATGTAAATTGTCGCTACCGCGAATGAACCGGTAAAGGTTTTGAAAATACCCATCCAGGTTATAGTGCAGTCAGCGGGTTAGATGTGAAGAAGATTTTTTTTTCATTTCTCACAAATTCTGCTTATTAAATTCTTGTGTAATTCTTGGAGAAGCCTCTTTTGTAGTCAGCTGTCTTCCATCCTTGTTTAATTAGTCTACATTTGCGATTAACAAGTCAAAATTTCGTTTTAAAATTTTCTTACCGGCTGTTGAAAAATCAATATTCGTACAGTATTCGTATGACATTTCGTTACGAAATGGGAGATAGTACCTACCAACATATTTTCAAATTTAATCTAACCTTCCTTGGTTGAACTTAGTGACATGAATAATTCATTATATTATATCTTCTATTAGCCTGAGCACTTTCAGTAAGCTTGTGTGTATCCTGCAATTATTCCCATCTCAGAGTCGTTTATAAAGTGCACGTGGATTATGTTATTTATCATCATTGTACCGTTGATATTTGCGCAGTTCAATGATTTGGCCGGAATCGCAACGGGTCGTTGTGCGAGTGATTCTCATTCTCCCAATGTGAAAAAAGCATTTTCGATAAATGCTCCTACTAAATTCCGATGCCGATATAGTAATCTGGTTACTCGGCTAATTTGCCATGCACGACTTGAAACAAATACGTAAGTATACTACCGCCTCCTCGGCTTGGTAAATGGGTATTGCCAAAATCACCTCAAACTAGGCCAGGACACTGAATCGAGTTGGTTTGCTATTTATATACATAGTATACTACTTCTTCCATATAATTGTTTTACAAGCCAAGATATCTAAATTAATAGAAATGCCCAACATGAAATCTGGGTATTATTTCGACGAGCTGAAGCCAAACCACATGGCCATATTTTGGCACCAGGAGAGTTAGGGAGTGCTTTGAATAAAGTATGAAACCAGTCATACATTGACCACCGAAGAGCGCACATTGAAATAACCAGACCAAGCGCAGAAAGTAAAGCAAAGGTTTGCAGCGCTGTCCATTGTCCATTGTGGGACTTTTCTGCGCACGATCTGAATGTTCGTTCTACGAATCGCCTTACTTAGCTAAGCTAAAATTGAATGAGGTGGGTAGTTATAACACATTTCTAAAAGTGTCTACGTAAATAGTATAACCAAACATTAAGTTTCGGAAATAAGTCCGAACTTTTATTTACCCGATTTGGGATCTATTGTTGTAGTTTTAACCAGCTATTTGAGCATCGTGGTGGAGATTAAATTGTTGAGAAATCACAGAAAGGGGACGGTCGGGCCGCGCAAGTCGGTTGTTCTCCTTTTCCTGATTGGCTCGTCTATTAATTTAAATACGTACGGTTACAAGCCCTTTTATCTATGTTAAAATATTTTAATTAAGTAATTATACACGGTTTCGGTAAACTAGTGGTACAAGCTGGAAACTGTTCAAGAATCTACGTCACATTTGGAGTCGATTTTATGGTATAATTTTTTTGATTTGACCTCTGTCTTCGAGTAAATCGAGTCCAAAGTTGGAATTTTCTAGGTCAAATTTAAAAAAAAATCTAATTTTAATATATTTTATTGTTTTTTTTTTAAATGCGTTGCAGCGTAGACCCGAATCAAAGAGGTTTTTAACCCTTTAATCCTCGAAAAAAACAATAAATTCTCTAAAAATGTTTCATCTAAAAATCAGTTTCCCGCTTGTACTACGAGTTTTCGGACACTGTGTATAAACAAGGTAGAACGGCTTATAACCACTGTTCTGTGGTGTTTGACAAGGCGATATTTTCAATAAATAAACCAATAATCTAGTTATTGTGGATTTAAGATAATTGATGTATCTGTTTGATGTACCTACTGCAGCTATTTTTGGTGAGTCCTTTATGAATTCCATTTTAGTCTTATTAAAAGTGTCGCCATTTTTCGACTAAAAATTGTTCAAAGGGAACATTAAACAGTTCACAACATATCAAAATTCAGTTTTCTTATATACATATGTAGATTGTGATTATAAATTAGACCATTTAAAAGAAACCTAATAGAAAATATTTAATGTGGAGGCAAAGAGGTGATTTTTCACAAAAACGGCGCTTTATAAATTATCCAATTATTATTATTATTATTTATAGGGAGAAAATCCTGAGAGTAGTTCCGTTTTAAATGCTTACGATTTTATAATATTTTTTTAATAAATCCTAGGAATATGTGATAATCAGCAAAAGATAGGTGAATTCATTGACTATGTAGAACTATGATCAGTTTGTATGTCTCCATATTAAAATTCGGAGGTATGATTTTTTTAATGTGGGCGGTCAACATTCAAAACGGTCACCAAAATGTCACGAGCAATCTGAGGAAAAAAATAAAAATCGCGCCGTCGCGTCGCTCCAGTGGGTAATATAATCATGTAGCGAATCTTATAGCCTTACATTATAGCAGGCCAACTTAATTCAGTGTCCTGGCTTGGGTTGAGAGGGCTTTTTATATTACCGGGTATTATGTACCGGATAGTGTATAGTAGAGATACAGGAAACAACGCATTAAGGTACGGTGAAATAACGTACGGATTTTACGTTACAAAGTTTTAATATCCTATTAAACGTTGATTTTGTATTATTAGTAATTTATTCAGCTATTTAATTACCCTTTGTTTCTATAAATCCTAGCTGAAAATATTCAATGTATGCATAAACAGCTAGAACTATTTGTTCTTACGAAATGAATAGTAAATTAAAATAAGAAAATATATTATGTCGTATTGTTTGTTCCATATTAATTTTTCAATTGTTTGAGTTTAAAGCTTAGACGAAGCAGGGTAGTAACTAGGCTAGCCTATTACGATTTATAACGAGTAGAAAATCTATTTAGCAATGCACTTTTCCTAGGGTGAATTGCCTTTTTCTAAAAAAAAAAAAAAATTTGTATCTGCCACTGAAATCCGAGTTGTATAGCACTCTCTCTTAGGATTTTCAAATTTAACGTAATTATTTATCTAAATATCCTTCCAAATATCTATAAAAAGGACGAGACCTCACATTTATTCCATATTTTAATTTAATCAATCGTAAAAGTAATGTTGAAACACAAGATAAGGAGAGTATTGGATTACCATTTATTGGATCACCAACACCTCTGCCATAGGTCACCCCAAGTGGTTTGCTACGTTTGGTGATTTAGCAGGGGTGTCCGGGGTCAGGGGGTGAGGTTTGTCCGGATCTTTTCCGACGGGTGCATCTGCCCACCAACTGCGTGGCAAGCCGGATCGGGAGAGCCTGGGTGAGGGTGACCTGTAGATCTCTCGAGCAGGACTCTCTCTGAACATCGCCTTACCCGCAGTGGAAGGCATTGATTTATACGTCCGTCACTCCTGAGCACACTGACCCCCAGAGATTACTACCCACCCCTCTCATCTTTTTCCCACTTCTTCCTCTCCTCATTTTCCCTAAAAAGACCCTCCACACAGCATCCCAAAAGATGACATAGGCCCTCAAGGGAATTATTTGCGTCAGGGCCTCCTGTATGGAGCTAAAGTAAAAAAAAAGTAGCACAACCAGTAAAATAATAAGTAAAGCAATGATTTATTGATGATGAAACATTCTACGTAAAGTTATCTCACAGTCGATAAATTCTATATGAATATGATATTTACTATATTCGTCGTCTATGGTCAGTTATCAATATTTGCAAGCACGGTCAGCGATTGAAAAGAGATATTCCGACCTGCGATGGATAAATTTTAGCGCGGCCCCCATACTATCAGATAAGTTTCGGTTAACTATCTATATACGCATATATTTGAAAAATATCGTTCGTTTTCCAAATTTTCTGGCTTCGAACGAAGTTCAATTAACGAAGCTCTTGGAATTGAAAGAAATCGTACACGCGATCAATTGTCTAATAATGTATCTAAGACACGATTAATTTATTCCGTTCGATCTTTGAGAAACGGAAGTTGTTGAAAAATATGACTAAAGA
Organism: Limnephilus rhombicus; assembly: GCA_929108145.2. NCBI lineage: Eukaryota > Metazoa > Arthropoda > Insecta > Trichoptera > Limnephilidae > Limnephilus > Limnephilus rhombicus. Next base: position 58,954,210 of record OV815276.1, read on the forward strand.
TTAAAGATTTTATTAACTAGCGGACTGCCAACGCGTATTTAGGCTAGTATTTCAATTCAGCGTTGCCAATTAGGGAACGTACCCATACTACGTGACCAACTTTTTGCAATTTTTAACCCCCCCCCCTCCCCCTTGACTAAAAACCTAAGCCCCCCGCCGCTCATTTTTACCAAGCGTGGTATTTTGAAGACGCCCCCCTGAACGTGTCACGTAGTATGGGTACGTTCCCTTAAGTAATATTTTTACGTAATTATTTGGTGATTGACGTTTCGGAATTTATGTGCAAAGAAAACATCTCCAGTGTTGCCAGTAGGTATACCGATTTCTTATTTATTCCCTGTCAATTTCGGTTTGGCTGTCAACAGTTAAACCGTGCTCAGAACATCGATATAAAATCGTCGGAAGTTACGCCTATCGATACAATATTGTAAAGTTAACTCTTGTCAAGTCAATGTCTTCTGATCGAATTGCCTTAAATATACATGAAATTTTGTGGTCGATGTTTGCGGATCAGGCCGATCGTCGGGGAAAATAGGTTACAGTACCATTTCTAATACCTATCTGTTTTCTAATTTATCCACGTGCGCTTTCGATTATTCTCATGCGAACGAAATACCTCTACTGATTTTTGTTGAGGAACTGTGCATATTTTTAACGAAGTTTTTTTTCGATGATTTTGATTATGTAGGGTTCATATATGTAAGTCAGATTTACTACCCAGCTTCGTCCGATATTTTAATTGAAAATATGGTAAAACAACAAGGCGCATCATCTATTTTAAAACCTTAATGAAAAATTGAGAATGAACCTCTGAATTCAAAAATCTCAAAAACTCAAAAATCAGACTTGGCGGGCTGAAAATTGTTTCGTTGTCCTCTACAACTCTGAGAGTGTCATGACGTCAGGGCTCACCGTTTGAGAGTTTTTGCTGCCTCCTCATATTTATGCTTTAGTCAAGATTTCGTAAGTTACTTTTCACATCTATCTGACCACCTTTACACAAGGGGGGGGGGGTTATTTACTAAGTTAAAAAAGCAATTATTTTGTATTTTAAGTACTGGGTTGCTACCTCCTTCCTTTTTGTATTCCTTATGTAGTGTCAATCCTTAATAATGCACCTAATATTATTAGTACGCGATTAGCGTGATTTTTTGTCTTTTTTACACAATCTTTTTTACCTTCCCACGGCCTCACCGTGCCATCTCAACGTCCCCTAATTTTCTCTGGGTCTTTTACTGCCCCCTGAAAGTCTCAAACGCCCACAGGGGGGCGTTATCGCCCACGATGAGAACCTATGCTTTAAATGAAAATAAGGTCCTTTCAAATCTGCAATTTTTTATGGTCTACAACTTTTTCGAAGATCCTGATGAAACAGTTTCTCACAATGATGAAGGATGAAGGCTTCACCCAAAAAGTCGATGGAATAGTATCAGCACGTTTACCAAAATGTGCCCCAAATGGCGTGGAGCTTTTTGCTTGGTGGCTTCAAGCCCCTCTTCTGCTTACTGTGATAGCCAGTGGGTATTCGCTGGTACTTAGCCGCTTTTATAGTCTAGTTTAGTACCCAAAGCAGTGTATACTGTATATACACAGAGTATGCATCTCTCCTGAGTAGTGTGGGAAAGTATTTTGCGGTTTTTAGACTCTGCCGAGCTGGACTGGCTACTGATGTCCGGAGTCTGTAGAGTTCCGGAGGAAAGTAAAATCGAACGCCTCGAGCGAATTTTAATCAAGTGAGAAAAGGGTCCAACTGGAGCGAGGTAGATTTTGGAAAGATGGTTGTTTACTTTGTCCTTTTTTCCCCGTGTGTCTAAAATACTTTTTATTTTTTGTTTTGTGTAGATTCTCACCACACCTATAGTAATACCTATAGAGATTCAAATACTAAAGAATTAAATAATATAATATATGTTCATCGCACACCCGCCACTGCATTGTCGTAAATCAAAACATGTTACTTCTTCAATATTCGCAAATTCACTTTGTGGCGTCATTTTAATTAAATCAAAACAAATCACTTTGTATACACTTCTTATTTAATCAGGTTAGTTTTCATTTTAACCAAAGATTATTAATTTATTATCATTTTATCTTATTTGATTAAATAAGAGGTGTGTACACAGTGATTTTATTTAATTTAATGTTACACTGAGATTACACGAGATTTGAAAGTTTTGCGTCTTCACTGTGGATATGTTACTATGTACATGACGCAAGATTTTTGTGTACTATAATTTAAAAAGTATGAATAATAAAGATTTTTTCGGAAGCAAATTGTGACATTGTAATAATATATTAAACTAGCGAGTACCCCGCATGCCATTCAAACAAAGAAAGATTTTGTGTTTTATTTCTGTTTATTGAAGTGCTTATGGATACCCGAATGGATTTTCAAAATTTACCCCCTGATATACCTTATCGCTATTATATCTCTTTGGAAATCCCTTCCTCTACCCCTCCCTCTTCCCCTACCCCTTCCCTACACACGTGCATTTATTGTAAATTTTTATACAAATTTCATAACTCCAGAGCTTACCATTGTATATAGAAACCTTCACGGGACTGCGCACAAAAAATCACCAAAGTTTCATCGCAGTCGGATGAATGATTTAGGAACGGGGATAAACAAAGATACATTCATCTATACATATATATACATATATATATAAAAATCTTTTTAAGACATTTTAATGATTTTTTTATGTTTATTTGGTAGGTATGAGAATAGGTCGTAAAGCATATTTCATACCGCTAGGTGATTAGTGTCTCTATCAAAAAAAAATATTAAAAAAAATATATATATATATATTTTTTTTTGGCATCAAAAAATAAATATAACCCCGAATTTCCACCCTCTACCCCCCCCCTCCATTTTTTAATCGCAACCCTACCATTTTTAATCGCGATTTTTGTATTTTTGTATGCACAAATTTAACCGTCGTTCGTATTTCAAAGAGAATGAAATTATTTATGTTGTTGAATTTGTTGTTGAACTTCCGCCCACACATAGAAATAATTTATATGGCAGAACAAAGCTTGCCGGGTCAGCTAGTTTTTATATATTTAGATGATAAACACACTAAGTTCTGATATTTTTGCTGGGTGTTCTTTCAAACCTAATAGATATGTACCTACTTACTCAAAACAATTTGATTTTGACTTATAGCAGTGTAGTTGCGACAGTGCGACTGCGACATGTAGGTTCTTTTTTATGCAGGTATAGGTATCATTTCTTATTCTTTCAGTGGTATATTATTACGAGCGTCTTTTTCTATACTTTGCACTTTCTCGATGCTAATTTAATGGTGGATTCTTTCGCTCAGGCATGAATGACTTGCGTCGGTGCAGTCTACCCTTTGTACAAAAACCACCGCAAACCAGGCCATGACACTGAAATTACTCGGCCTGATATTTATGCAAGATACTCCTATATAATGAAACTAGCTGGTACCCGGCAAGCGTTGCAATGCCATTAAAAGAAATCTGCATTCCTTTCCCGTGCGTCTCCGTTCCCTTCCACCTTCCCCGTCTTCCCCCTCCCCTGTCTCTTACCTCTCCGCGAACCCCACCTTCCCCCTGCCTTTCCTCCCTGCCGCTAAAATTAATGAAATACACATATTTTTATTTATTCAAATTTCATAATGCCAGAGCTTACCATTATAAATGTACAGTCTATGTTAGGGGTCGTCCATTAATCACGTGAGGCTCGAAAGGAGGGGGTCGGAAAAAATCACGAAATATCACGACTGGGGGGGGGGGGGGTATAATGAGATATCACGTGTATTTATTTTTCGTGGTAATATGCTGAACATTTCAAAAAACTTTGTACTAAAAAAATACACGTAATTTTGGTGGGGGGGTTAGTCTAAAAGCTCACCACATATCACCAGGGGGGAGGGAGTTAAAAAGTTTCTAAAAAAAACATCACGTGATTAATGGACGACCCCTTACTCGCTGATAATGTAGCTTTCTATTCGTGAGAGAGTTTTTTTAAATCGGTTTGGTGGTTTAGGCGTGAAGGCTTAACAAACAAACACACGCACTTTCGCATTTATAATATTATGGATTATGCCTAAAGTACATATTATTTAGTTATATGAGCTAGAATGGTTTGTAAGATAATTATATATAATATATGATGTGGATCTTATGTAAACAGCAGGCCAACTTGATCAATTCTCCTGACCTGGCTTGAGTTAGTTTTGGTTGTAGCCAGACACAGGCGCGCGCTTCGTACCTACTCTGCGATGCCGAGAACCATAGACATATATTCCATGCCGATAGGGTTGCCGTCTCTTAAATTTGGCCACCAGGACAAGACGCGTGAAAACCCCGGATTTTAGGGCCCAGAACCCGGACATGTCAACAGGTTTTTTTAAACATAGTCAGTGTAATAAAAAACAGTTGAAAATGTCATTAATCACCTTTTATTTATTTTAAAATGAAATTTAGTCATCTTTTATCATCATTTTAAAAGTACCCAACAAAAAAGAATCTTATTACAGTTTGTTACAAATTGTTTTAATAATCAGTCAATTTTTTATTCTTAAAAATCACAAATTATTAATATACTCTGTTATGAAAACAAAACCTTATTAAAATATTAAGCCTAACTAAATTCAATTAAATTTTTAAACAAAAAACTTAAAAGTACTGAGTCCATTTTAGTATTAAGTCTTACAATTTTTGAGGTAACTCTATTAACTCAATAATAATTATATCTTTAACTTTTTATCAGCAGCCATTTAAACAACAAAATATATCTTAAAATAATATGAACTAAATTCAGTCTTCTTAAATCTTAAGCAACTAAACTGAAACTTTTTAAAGTTTAGACTTACTGTAATGTAAGTTACACTATTATTTTTTTAATCATAAAATTACCAAAAACCATACCTATTTATATCACCAAAGTTTTAATCAACAGCCATATTGTAAATTTCTTTTGCGTAATAAAAACAATCCATAACTCTACAAAAATGAAAAGAAATTTTTGCACTCATAAGTATATTATTTATTTATTAAAAGAAAATAACTTAGTTTACATCACTTTATTTGTTTATATTTTATAATATCAACATGTTTCGTGAACCATGTTCACTTCTTCAGGAATAAAAGTATACTAAAGTTAAAAAATTAATTATAGATTACATATGGAGAGAAGAAATTGAAGGAGGGGGAAGGGTTGACAATGGTGGGAGTTTCGAAGAATTGGGGATTACCAAGCTATTAGAAGTAAGAAGAAAGACAATTGAACATGTTCTTAAATTTTTTAAATAAATTACACAAAAAACATTAAATTTACACTGGAAATTGGTAAAGATAAGAGCTTAAATTTCTTAGATTTAAATTTAACATTAACAGGTACAAAAATAGATTTCAATATTTTCCGTAAAGATACGTATACTGATATTGTTATACATAATTCTTCAAATCATCCCTTTTCTCAAAAACTAGCCGCTTTCCACTCTATGATTAATAGACTAATTACAATTCCTTTGTCAGCTCTTAACTATAATTTTGAATTAAATCTCATAAAGCAAATAGCAATTAATAATGGCTATTCTACTAATTTGATAGATGAAATACTAAATAAAAAAATTAAACAGAATTTTTTCAAATTATATATTTACCCTATATCTAAAGATAACAATAAACATTGGCGTAGAATTTTATTTGTCGACAACGATACGTCAAAAATTATTAGTAAAAATATTCCCGGTACTATTCAACCAGCGTTTTACACAAATAACAAACTGAAGAAATATATACTCAACAAAGAAGATAGCGAAATTAAAACGAAAAAATCAGGGGTTTACAAACTCAATTGTAATGATTGTAGTTCGTTTTATATAGGTAGAACTTATAGAAACTTTGAGATTAGGGTTAAAGAGCACCTCAGAGCACTAAATGGCAATAGCGATTCTGAGTTCGCAGACCATTTATTAAAATATGATCATAGCTTTGACATAAATTCAGGTCTTCAAATATTACATACAGGATATAAAACATCGCAAATCAATAATTTAGAAATTTTAGAAATAAGAAAAAATGTAAATTCCAAAGCTGACATAATTAATAAGCAAAAAAATTTTGTTAACCCTGTTTTAAATATCTTCCCACTTAACCGGACTTTTACTTATAATAGCTTGGTAATCCCCAATTCTTCGAAACTCCCACCATTGTCAACCCTTCCCCCTCCTTCAATTTCTTCTCTCCATATGTAATCTATAATTAATTTTTTAACTTTAGTATACTTTTATTCCTGAAGAAGTGAACATGGTTCACGAAACATGTTGATATTATAAAATATAAACAAATAAAGTGATGTAAACTAAGTTATTTTCTTTTAATAAATAAATAATGACATCACAAAGTAACAACCTTTTAGAAGAAGTTTTCTTCGAAAAAAAAAAAAAAAAAAAAAATGTATATTATTTGATTATCTAGCTATTATAGCTTTTTCCTCAGCCTCTCGCCTTTTTTACTTTTATTTTTTTTTTTGTATTTATCACTCTTTCCTATAACTTTTAGAATATCTTCCCTTTTTAAAAGGAATTTGTAAAAATCAATGTAGCTGTATTCTTGGAAATTGAATTTAATTTTAATTAAAGATAAATGATACAATGTTACTTTGTTTGAACCACTTTTATATTTGTCTAAAGCCGACCGGTTTCAGAACGACCGTTGCTTCCTCAGGGCAAACGTATACGTTTGACTTTAAATTTTAAGACTTTAAATAAAAAAATTTAAACCCGGACATCAAATAAAACCCCGCCCGGACGCTCCCCGGACGCCCTCTAAACTAGGACAAATCCGGGGAAACCCGGACGGATGGCAGCCCTACATGCCGAGAACCGATAGTCTGTCTTTCATTACTCTTAGGCTGAAGTTAATTAAACTACACCATGTATCCCAATATTTTGTTGCAAGAAACATAAAACGAAAGTTCCTATTATTGTTAATACATATTATTTTAACCAATGAAAAGAAGACACTGGTCCACTGGTGCAAGAGTGGCCTAACCCCAAATTTGGACAATGGAGATAAATGCTTTTGAAAATTTGACGTTCAAACTGAAATGATATGGATATTTTTAATGGGTTAGGTTAAGTTTCGTATTATACAGGGTGTCCGAGGGTAAAGTGCATTAAATTCTTCATATAATATAAGTAAAAAATATGAATAACTTTTTTCGAAATTCTAACTTTTAGGGGTAGTTTTGTGGTAAAAAGATAAAATTAGACCGGGGTGTGCGGCCAGCTTTATTATTTTCCGCTGTTACGATACGGGTCAATCACAACCATGCAATGTTGCCACTATAGTGCCCGGCAGGCTCTCAGCAATTAAGTTCGTACCTCACACTAAGGATTTTTAGTAGGTACGTCTTTTTATATGGGAAAACATTTTGGAATTTCGGAAAAAGTTGTTAATCTTTTTTACTCCTACCATCATGTAGAATCACCTAACGAAGTTAATGCACTTTACCCCCGGACACCCTGTATAATCAGCCTTGTTTGTTTTTGTGTCTTTAGAATAGCAATGAAAGATTTTAAAATTTCAAACTCTTGCATGTTTTTATTTTATTTTATTTATTAGCGTTATAAAAAGTATTTATGCATTCACATTTGACAGTGATAAGAAAGCTATATCGTTGACCAATAAAATAACATCTTTCATGTTTGAACAAACATTTCATTCAATGTTTGTTGTAATATTGTCGCTGGAGATGCGGCTTTAGTTCATCTAATTAGATTTCTCAAAAGATAATTACATTTCTCACTATTCAGGTGTCACTATCGCAATACACTCTTGCGATAGTGACCTCATTATGTTATCCAGTGGGAACCATTTCTCGTTTTACACTTTTTCGAGTCCGTGATAGTAGACTGAAACTGGTAATAAAAGTGGTAAGCTTCTTATCAGAGCTTTGAAAACCTCTGAGCCCTTCTTATTGAACCATTTTGCTGTGTTTTGTATTCCTGTAACAGTCATGCTGTGTTTACAAAAGACGCAAAGTTTATATTTACACAGGGTCACTTGCAATTATTATAAGTAATGCCTTGCGACTTTCTACTTCGCGCACCTAATTTGTTTGACGCTCGACTGAAATAAGCTTTCTCCACCACTATCTTCACGTCGCACAGAAGAACATCTATGAAGAAAATTGGCCACGAGTCGGAAACATTATTTTTGTTGAAAACTCAAAAAATGTATGCATTCATCACATCACATGACGGCTGTTTTAATAATATCACCCCCTCCCTGTCATACTACATTACTGGAAAACAGTCGTATCGCAGTCGATGTGCGAATCGCCTTTGTTTATTCTCGTCGCTTGTGTTTTTACATCAATGTGTTGAGAATGTTGTCAGTAGAATTACAAAAAGTTGTTTTGGATATATGAGTAAAAGATATGCAATTTATTTTAAAATATTTAGTTTTAATATTGTAGTCGATAAAGTTATACTTCTAATCATATGTACTCAAATTGTTTCAAAAGCTTGTAATGCATCATCATTACAAGCTTTTAAGTATCTATGTAGATTTAATCGAGTTCACTTATAATCACAGCGCCCTTGAGGTGATTTTTAAAAAAACAGCGCTAACAAATCATACAAATATTATTATTATTACTACGTGAAATTTGGTTATTTCTGATGAGATTGGTTTAAACCACGTTGCGCTTTTTGCGTCATTTTTACTATCTCTTTATACTTTTAGGTTAAAAAAAGGATTTTCTCAAATTCTTATGTATTATTTTTTATTAGATATTCCGGAGATGGTAAAATTTTATGAAAAGTTCATTTACGAGCTTAAGAAAAAATGTTCAAATGGCAATGTTATAAAAGTATACGTTTTGGAATATAGGCTTCAACACCGATCAGTAGCTGAGTCGGCATCGCGTTTAGGTCCCACCCGGGCTTCCTGTATTCGATTCCTCGGCTGGCTAAGTCCTCCATCACGACACAAGCAACATTTACGGCTTACTATGGCGGAAGTAGGAGATTTTCAATATTATCGGGATTTTCGTAACTCTGTTTTTCGTAACTGTTTGTCTTACTAAAAAAAATCAATAAATGCCCAGAAAGTGGTAAAGAGTTGCTTAAAAATCACTTTCTCCATTTAAGTTAATTTTTTAAACGTAATAGACCTCTAGCAATGCAGAAATCGAACCCTTAAATAATAAAAAATTAATAAATATGTAATGGCTTAACCCTTTCATATAATTAGTGTATATCTAGTCGTTTATCTTTGCGATAGTGGGTTTCCACAGTTTTTTTTCTCAAATTCTTAAAAAAATATATTAAACATTGTTCTTTGTTGAATTTCATGTGTGATTAGTGAAAAAAATATAAAAGCATGCCACCAAAACACCTTCTTTCATGAATCTATATGAACACACTTCATAGTTTTGGCCAAATTTCGAGGTAAAATACTCCACCGTGCGTATCAAGTCACTGCTTGCTCTAAACTCTAAACTATTATTTCATAAATTCATTTACTTAGTTTTCTTCCGTTAGTGTTGTGAATGTTTCATTCGTTTTGGTTATTTATGTATGAAATTGAATTGTAAAAAAATGCTATTTCGCTCCGCGTTCCAGATCACCGATTATATCATATTATTACTATGGTCGATGAACCTGAGATCGGTAAAGTTTTGCTTACTGTCACAGCGTCATTATACAATGCGCGTTTTCACATTGTTATCAGTGTAGGTACATATGTACTTTCAATCCAACAGTTTCTCCTTCTGATACGTACGTTGTCTTAGACTTTAAATTTTCGTCAGCTTTATAAATTTAACTCCTTACTACATGATTATTGATATCGACTCCGCTATATTCCAGTAAAGGGTATTAATTTAATCCTCTGAACGCCAGTAAACGATTAATCGCGTTGTTGCGATTGGCGAGAATTGCCAACAACGATCGTTGTTTTAGCAAATATTCAAAGCAATCGTTATTTATTTCTATGGGGCATAGCTGGGAAATTAATTCAAATAATAAATAGTCATATCTTCTATAAGGCGTTCAAATATTGAAATACAATAATTATAGACTAGCTGTTAAATACCCGCTCCGCAGGTTTTTACTGCTAGGCCCCGCGGGCGGCTCTTGGTTCGGCTTCGTCCAGTTAGTGTTGGTGACCATTTTATAAATCCAATAGGAACTGGTTCCAAAAATAACCCGTTCCTCGGATTTAATGTCATCCAGTGTAGCTAGTCACCGGGATAAAGTAAACGAGAAGGGCAATGACGTCGTATGTAATATATAGCCGCTTGATACAATATATATTACCGTCAATCTTTCCATATCCGGAGAGATACTACATATTCACAAATTCATGGCAGTTATATCTAGGGGGGAGACGTCCCCATCCGACCTGCTGACGTAAGCAGCGCCATCTTGTGACGAATTCTTGAATTCTAAACCGAATTATAGCCGTAGCTTTGTGTGAAATTCCACGTATACAGATGTTATTTGTGGCGCGGCGCGTATGGCGTGGCGTCAGACATGCACTCGACGCAGTCTTCTGAAATTCAACCACGCAGACGCTACGATATTAATACTGTTCGATTATTGTATTTAATTTTGTATTTTATTATTTAAGTGTTGCTTGATTTTGAAAGCATAAAATGAGAGAGCCTTTGCTTCCTTAATGTCTGACGCTGCGAGTTAGTTTTTCTTTCAAGGAATACATATGATATTACTAAACATTCGTGAAATATGAGGTCGCAGATACATAATATTATGTGCAGTATGCAGCACGCCTTGAGTGCCGAGAAATAACTGAATCTCCATTAGATAGGCTACTAGAGAAAAGGTTTCCAACTGGCGTAAAGTGAATACCATACCTGCGAGGTAGTATTATTGTATATTATATTATGATTGTAGTAGTATTTTTAGAGGAAGCCCGTAGGGTCTCCGGTTCGTGTAAGTGTTTCGAGTGTAACATGGAATACCTCGAGTCACGGAAGGCTGCCGCGCCGGTGATTCTATCTCCACTTGTCGTGTCAACTTCCCGAATTTCAAATTTTCTCTAATGCTGAGGCTCTTCAAGTTTTACATAAATTGATTAAATCTTTACGACTTTCTTTGTAATATTTAGGCGTACAGAAATAACTTGACTGTAATCGAATGCAATGTTCAATCTCCAAATGTTTTAACTATTAACCATCGTAACATTTCCGAAGTGCGAAATATGGACTAAAATAGCACACTCCTCGTTTCATCAACAAAGCTTAGTCCACGTGACCCAAAGCGAGTAGTATTTGATTCACTTGATCGTGTCGTGCATTCCTGTGACATCCCCGACTTGTTTTGTTCACTTTCAATATTGTATTAGAAACGAACACTTTCCGAATTTGCGGTAAGCGTATTTCTTCAAAATCAAGTTTCAGATAAAGAGAACAATGTAGAGTTAGTCTTGTTTTCTCGTCACAAGCGGCCATCTCTTTTCTAATATTATTATTATTATGGTTACAGTCCAAACCTTTATTACCCGCGTACGAATGATTTCAAAGAAGAGAATGTCAAGCAAAATTTAATGGCGTGTTTCGGAATAGCTGCATTTATATGAAAATACTAGCTGGGGTACCCCGGCTTCGCTCAGGGAGTTGATGAGGGATTGAACATTGAACTGGCGTTCGAACCCACGACGGATCTTGCTTTTTATAACCTTACTAATGGGTAGTTCCACCCATTCAAAAAGGCTTCGAATGGTCCACAATGTTCCAGAACATTCCACAATATTCGAGAGTGTTTTGGAATGTTCCACAATGATCTGGGGTGTTCCGGGATGATCCCGAACGTTCCAGACTGTTCCCGAACATTCCAGGATGTTCTGGAATGTTGTGGAATACTCTCGAATGTATAGAGGGCGAAAATTCCAGCCCTTGTATCTTCAAAAGCATGCCCTTCAGGTAAAAACGGGAAACTTCTTCATTAATGGGGTATAGAGGTCTACCTATGTAACTCCCTTGATCGTACCGGGACTCATTTCTGAGTTTTAGCGAGATGCACAATTTTTACACTATCTTTTTGATTATAAAAGGTCTTAATAATGATTAGAAACCTAGTTAATGTTTTTTCAGCTATTATTTAGTTTATGACATTGAAATTCCTTCCTACAGCCCTCACGGAGAGGGCTGTAGGAAGGAATTTGTTAAAAAAAAGTACTTAAATATTTTTCATTTTATATTTAGTTTACTGATCTCATACGATATTAGAATCGTAAGATACATAGAGTCTGCCAAATCCAGATAAACTCTCCGTCCAATTCGTTCACTAAAGCTTTTTGTAGTTGTATAGTTTAATTATTTCTGTTTCAATCTTTGATCGCTAGTTGGGCTATATCTGATGTTTTAGTCGCGATGATATTGCGTGTCGGTATGGACACAGAAGGCTATTATGAGGGAAGGGTCACGCTAGTTTTGATGAGGTAAACCGTGTTTATATACACCAACTTGTGTTGGTATCGATCTCGGGAGGCCCGGAGGCGAGCTTATGTGCTACAGTTCCAGAGTGTTCTCGATCTCAACTCGAGACTGACACGGTCTGACCGAGGAAATTATCCTAATGCCGTATTCATTATTTAAAGTGTGTATGATTACGTCGATTATGTGTCATTTTGGTTGTTACCTATCTGAGCTAAGGTTCAATATGAAATCTATGTATTGTGCTTTTTGCGGGAACTTCTCAAATCTGAAATTTTAATTTTGCAACACGAAGGTATAATTATTAATTAACATAAAAAATCAAAATACATTGGATTGTTTGTCAAGTTTATAGCATTTTATAAAAGTTCATATTTATTTTTGGAAAACACTTAGTGAAGAAATACGATGGTTAAAGGTGAAGAGTCATCAGGCTATTTTTAAAAGTTTTGAAGGAGTTCTCTCAGAATTTGATGTAGTAGGATCAGGCAAACATGGTGGAAGTTCTCGAGTGGTTGTGTGGTCAGTTAGCCAATAGTTCAAATTCAAGATGCAGGAATCTGATAAAACAAAACGATTACATTAAAATGACATTGTCATAATATTATCATGTCAAAAATAAATATTTCCAAAATCATGTTAATCCTTCAGGTTAATTTGTTCAACGTACACGTAAATTTATATTGTGTCTCCCTTACTATCGTGGTTGTAAATATGATCTAAACGGTGTTAGAAAGAGAAAATATCCCGCTTTATACTCAAATCTAAAAATTAACCACAAAATGATTAAAATTATTAAAAAATATTAAATAACACATGTTTGTAAATGGCACTTTGTGCCGTAAATATTTTAAATAAATAAAATGTATTTATTATAATGGTTAATATTATTTATGAAATCAAAGTTTCTAACCGCAATTTGAAAAAATAAACTTTTGTGAATTTGAAAAAAAAAAAATATAAAATTTTATATGAAACGACAAAAAAGTGAGTTGACGGTAACGTTTACAACAAATTTGCTTAAAATGTGTGAATTTCAGTTAGAAAAAAACGTGAGCCATTTTTTAAAATAATAATACAAACATTTATATTTCAAAAATTGGAAAGCTTCGTTTTTAGTTTTCGGATGCATTCAGAAGTATTCCATTTATTTGGATTTTATGACTATAAATAAAAAAAATATCAAAGTGTGCTGTTCACACGCGGTAGAAGTGAAACTAAAAAGTCGCTAGATGTCGCTTTCTTTTGTTTTGACTGTTTATTTTAAAGTGGTTTGAAGATTGGATATTAATTTTACAAAAATAAAAATGTTAATTTTTTGCATATCATAGGATTCGAACCTCCGTTCGCTGGATGTCTCTGGCCGCTGAGATTTGTCAAACGCTTTGCGCCGCCACGCTCTCGGAGACATGAATCCATAGAACCCGTCAAATAATACATTTTAGTGATGCATTTCCATTTCATCCGAATTTCAAATCACAACGGCGTAAATAAGTTTCACTTCAAAAAATATTTTGACTTTCCGACAAAATAGGCCCGAGGCCCGAGGGGTTGAGTAATTTGAATCGATTATTCTATGATTATTCTTATCTCATCACATTGCCTTCTACTAGCTTTATACCTACTTATCCTCTTAGTTTGATTTGATTTAGCTACGAGTACGTCGCCTTACTTCCGTAGCTCAAGCTTATAACACCACAAAAAACGTACAATTCTCTATAACCCTATAGGTAGGTATCTACTATATACCATACTCGGCTCCAGACTCTGGTCCAACACACGAAAAGCAGAAAGTCGACTTAGCTCGGAAAGCCCGTGGCAAACCCTTTGTAAGGCCCGCCCTATCAATCTCTCTAAACGGGGGGCGGGGAGGGGTCGTCTGAACCTTCCATTACATTTAAAGTTTAGTGCTAATTTTATTATCGGCTTTGTTATTTTGCACCTACGTTCAAACACAATATAATTTTGATATTATATTTTTCATATCCACAGAAAAAATATTTTGTTTATTAAAACTCACTTTATAGGTTTATCTAGTACCCCTGAACATATTATGTTCATCCCCTTTTTAAATGCAATCTGACATTACTAATACCCTAGCGACTGTACGATTGAAATTTAAGGCGATCCAATAGTTCAGGAAAAAATCGAAATCGGAATTCACGCCCTTTATGGGAGGAGTTTAAAAATACTTGAGAAAAAGCTTTTGGAAAGGTTGGAAAAGGTATTTGAGAAATATTTTTTTACAGGTTGATTTCGTAAAGGCCTGTAAACAATATTAATTCCTTTTTTCCGCATTGTTTATTGTAAGAAAACGGAAATTTAAAATTGATTTCACGAAACTAAGCGACTCGGGGTCACACAACTGTCTTCCGCTCCGGCCGGGGCGAGACTGATACGAAATTGGTGTGCCCAGTGCATGGTTCTTGTGCCCATGCCATAAGGGTCGCTTCAAGAATCCAAATTCCTAGAGTGCGGGCCGTATTGATTGATGTCAAAAATAACAACGAGAAATTGCATATTTTATTTTATTTTTTGAAGTTCGGGTGTAAATATAATTTTTTTGCGATTATTATAAAAGAAACAAAATTTGCCCAATAAAACGATATCCGAAAAGGGGTGTATAAATAGGAGAGTTTGGACTTGAAAGTGTTTTGTAGAGACCTTATACTTTATTTTTTTACAGGCTTATTAAAAGATTTTTAAAGGCCAAGGTGTGTTCTACATGCAGTATTTAATTGAAGCATCTATAATACTTCTAAGCCATCAAATTTTCAAAACAAAAACATATGATTTTGTATGATTTTACATTATTCATCTTAAGAAACCGACTCAAATACATCTCTGACGCAGCGCCATATGAAACCATGTGTGAATGTGAAGTTTGTGACTTAAATTACTATCGTAATATAACCGAATTAAAACAAGTAGCTAATAATTTCAAAAGATGGTGCCACTTACGTTAACAGTTAGCATGAGGAACGTCGGCTGGCAGGCGTAAGTACTCTGGGATTTGAATTTTCATTAATCTCTCCAGTCTGGATACGGATGGTTTGTGACTAAGCTACTGTCGTTTCGCCCGCCGTCCGCAGTATATTTTATATTCCTCTTGTTCTAGTGCCGTCTCTTATAGAAGATTTGCTATTATCTGGCCATTGGAGGTTATCCATCACTTACTTACCCGCCCTGGTATAGGTAACAGATGGTTACTCCTTCAAGGCTCTCGCAAGGATTGAACAAGGAATTTTTTTGGATGAACGAATCTACATTTAATTTTGAACGAATCTAGACCACCAGTATCCCTGCATACGTTGTTAGTAAGCAGTATGCTAGTGCTTAGCGGGAAATCAAAATACAAAAGTGTTATATAGTATGACTATAGACAAGACAATGGGACAGGTTGTTGATAGTCCACGAGGAGGCGCAGTCTGTGCAATCTTCGCCCATCATATTGCAAACAGGATCATCTATATTAAACTACAAACCTGCCGGTAACATAAATTTAGAAGGCATGAGATGCGCCATCTTCCATCAATCTTTTCCTAGATTATCAGTAGTTTCATCTTTTATTTGTCGCCCCTCATGATGTCACTAAGATATTAGGGTTTTCCCCTTTTTTATATGTAATTCTAGAAGAACATTTCAGAAGTTTTCATTTCTCGTGTCAATGCTTTTTAATGGGCAGTTTTAGATGCGAAACAGAATAATGGAGAAAATATAATAGTGCATGGTAACATATTGTGTGCAATAACTTTATATTTCATGTCTCAAAAGTGCAATAGCAGTTGGGAGAGATTTATGATTCATGTTAGATATTATATTATGAAAGGAGCTTTCAACTATACTGGTGGAGATTTTCACATGGTGGTGATTTTTCATGACCTGGGTGCTGTCGTTTGTCTTTCATATGGGCAATTATGCAGTGGGGGTAACCAAAGGCAGGGACGTAATGTAAATTATTCATATCAAGCTTCGTTCACTTCGGCGTACCCGGCTACGCTCAGAGAGATGGTATGAGATTGAACTGACGTTCGAACCCACGACGGATTTTGCTTTATATACCCCTACTAGTGGGTAGCCCCACCCATACAAAAAAGGCTTCGAATGGTCCACAATGTTCCAGAACATTCCACTATATTCCACAACATTCGAGAGTGTTCGGGAATGTTCCACGATAATGATAATAATAATAATGTTTTTATTCCAGGGTGAGGGGAGGATAGTGCAATCCCACAAGTCCCATATAATTATACATATTTACACAACAGATTTTAAAAATAAAGAATCAAGTACATAGAATAGGCAAAAAACAAAATAACAGAAAAAAAATGAATAAATAAATAAAATAAGTAAATAATCAATTTTATGTAGGGCGTGGTCTGGGGTGAGCTCGGGCTCAGCGCTCACTCAGGAGTGGTGTTTGGTGCTGGAAGGCTGCGGTCACCACTGTATTGTCGGAGGCCATTAGCCGCATCCTGGCTCCAGTGACCCGGTGTCTCATCAGACCGGCGAATCCGTGCAATCCTAGTTCCGTAAACATCCAATGATCTGGAATGTTCCCGAAGATTCCAAATTATTCCAGAATGTTCCGGGATGTTCTGGAATGTTGTGGAATGCTCTCGAACACTCTCGAATGTTCTGGACTGTTGAAGAAACTTCTAGAGCAGGGTTTCCCAATCTTTATTTCGCTGAGCCTCCCCGAACCAAAAAAATATATTTTCATGCCCCCCTTAATTAAGTTTCAACAAAAATAAGAAACACATTTTATTTTATTTTAACTAAGGAGTGAGTGAAAGATGGATTCAAGCGGGAAGGTGGGGCGGGGGTGCGCATCATACGTGTTGTGACTTGTCGAAACTTGTATAGCAGCGATTGAATGGCAATTCGGAACAGTAATTTACCTACGCGTCAAATAGATTTTTTTTCGGAAATGCAAACGTACCTATTACACCCCCCCTGAAATTTCTCTACGCCCCCCTGGTTGGGAAGTCCTGTTCTAGAGGATGAAACTTCCAGCCCTTATATCTTCAAAAGCAGGCCCTTCAGGTAAAAACGGGAACTTTCTTCATGGATGGGGGATAGAGGGCTACCACACCATATTACTCCCTCGATTGTACCGGGACTCGTTTCAGGTTTTAGTGGCACGCACATTGTGATCTTTTACAATATATATGGATTAAGAATTAAATAATCCCCACTATTTACGATTTTATGATAAATTAAAACTCATGGTAATAACCTAGAAATGCAGATAATCCTAGAAATAAACAAAAATTTTAACAAAACAAAAAAACGACTTCAAAAAATGCACTAAAAACTAAAAAAAATTATTTCGTATTCTTCTACAACTTCATAATCAACTTACTTTTTCTACTCATCAATATGTAGGTACGATTGTTATTTTTGGAGTCGGTGTCAGTCAAGATAGGTTTGTAAGTACATAGGTACATAGTTATAGGTGAGATGTGCTTGTGTCGCACAAGCGACTTGACGAGGCGAGTGGCGAGAGCGGGGCCGCGGCGTGAGGGGAGCTGTCGAGTGAACACGCCGGGCCGGGTACCTTTGCTGACACCGACTCCAAAAATAACAATCGTACCTACATATTGATGAGTAGAATAAGTAAGTTGATTATGAAGTTGTAGAAGAATACGAAATTATTTTTTTTACTTTTTAGTGCATTTTTTGAAGTCGTTTTTTTGTTGTGTTAAAATTTTTTGTTTATTTTTTGATTTTTAGTGAATCTGAAGTACACTAACTAATTTGTCTGAATATGGGTAGACCTACTAAACGTGCTGCTCATATGAGACACACATAATTTGACCATAACGACGTTAGGGTCAAATTAAGAGATTCGGCCGAGTTTCGTTAATTTGCTCCTAAGAATTGAAGAGTTCCGTTACTTTGTCATGGATCCGATAATCAGAACCTAACCAAACTCTCATCAAATTACCCTTGAAGTACATCCTTTCCAATAAAAAAAGAATCGTCGAAATCGGTTGGCGTGGTATTGAGTTATTCGTCCATTTGTCGCGCACATACTTAATGCAAATTGAAGACTTATATGGTTTTCTCATGGATGCCATTGTCGAAACCGGACCAAATTAAAATGGGACCACACGGGAAGCACCAGCTTTCAAATGAAAAAAGAATCATCAATATCGGTTCACCCACTCGAAAGTTCTGAGGTAACAAACATTAAAAAAAAAATACAGTCGAATTGAGAACCTCCTCCTTTTTGAAGTCGTTTAAAGGCAACTACTCGTATTATTGCCTTTTAAATATTCGTTGGTGTTCATTTTCTCACACTATTACTCATTTGAATAATAAAGAAGGCGTATTATCTTAGTAGTGTAGAATAAAGGGCGAGTGGAGATCGACCCTTGGGGTCTCGGCTGGGGGCAACAGAGACTTTCTCTCACTAATTTGACCATCGGGGCTGATTTCGGATAGTAAATTAAGGGTAGGCACGAGGCCCAACTCGCTAGAGGTTAAAGAGTCAGATATTCAATCAATTTGCCTTCATAGTTCCACGAGCTTCCATTCTATGCAGTGAAACGTTCGATAACGTGCTGCAGCTATCCACATTGTTCACTGTTCGTTACTAACATCACGTAGACCAGGACTTCCCAACCGGGGGGGCACGCCCCCCTAGGGGGGCGTAGAGAAATGTTAGGGGGGCGTAATAAGTACGTTTGCATTTCCGAAAAAAAATCTATTCAAAGTAAAGCTCTAGCAAAGACCATAATCGACCAGCTGGTACAGAGCATGCAAGCTCAAGTATCTAAAGAGTACTTTAAAAGTTTTTATTTATTTGTTTTAAAATTACTTTGAAAGTTGTTACACATTATCTAATTATAAAAATATTAGTAAAAAAATAATAATAGAATAATTTATAATTAAAAGACCACTAAGAAACAAAAGTAATTAATGTTTGAAAGTGTACCTACTCTTCTATTAAAGATACATTGTGTTTCTTATTTTTGTTGAAACTTAATTAAATGGACAGTAGCCTAGCGAGGGGGGGGGGGGCGGACCGCCCCGGATGCCACCCGACGGGGGGGTGACACTACACCCCACGGAGGTGACACCCGATTTTAAAAAGGATATTGTTACAAGAATATTGAATACGGTTTTATTTATATTTATGGAGAATTTTGTGCCTGACGGTCTTTTTATTGGCGAAAAAGCCTATTTCTGAAATGCCCCCCCCCCCATGCCCATGCTAGCTACGCCACTAAAGGGGTCTTGAAAATATTTTTTTTTGGTTCGGGGAGGCTCGGCGAAATAAAGGTTGGGAAACCCTGGCGTAGACGATATTTGTTTGATTCGCGTGGGTAGTGTTTGTTAAAAATGACTGCTGTGTAGATTACTCACAATATTTCCCGACCGAACATTCACAAAATATTTTTTTCCACTTAGCAGTATTTAGCTGCACGTTTGTACTTCATTGTGAAATAATATTTCTGCAAACAGATATAATGATGTTATATTATTTGAATGAAACTCGATAATGTAATATTCTTGGGAGTTCACGTAATTGAACTTCCATCCTATTTTAATGGCAGTTTCAAATTGCACTAGTTCATTAGGGGGCAAATTGTTCTAGGGAATATCTTGGGAGAGTGTTATTACAGCCCGGAGCAACGGAACCACCCCAAGCAGCCAGTCGTTGACCGGTACAGAGCTTTCATCAACCTAACCCTAACCCTAACCCCCAACCAACCCGGTACACCCCCAAACACTCTACTGAAATCTTACAAAAACCGACCACTTACTAAAAAGAACGAAACATTTCCCCCATCCCCTTAAATTTCGAAAGAATTTAAAAGCTTCCTTTTAACATTTTTGAACGATGGTTCTGACACGTCAGAACAAAAATATAAAACCTGTGCAACGCCCGTTACATCTTTAGACGTAGATATCAAGAAAGTAGAATTTTGGCACATTAATTAAATGCACCTGGTAAAAAGTGCCAAATTCAAACCGTCATCTGTGAATTTGATATTATATCGCTATTTTACTTTTTTGTCTGCCTCTTGCCTCTTGGGTGCTACTGCGCCTTTTGATGTCTGAAAATCGTCAACTAAACCCCATGTTCATTTCAGAGAAATTTACAGCTCCGTGACGTCTGTCGCGTCTAGACGCCCAATCATACAAACATTTCATAAGTTGGTACAGGCGATTAGAATACCTGCATGACATTAATTATTTGCCTCTAGTGGAGTCATAATTACAGTTCGCAATCAACGTACAAAATACAAAAGTTTATTCACGTGGCGCAGATTGCTTCATTCGTGTGAAATAGTATCAGATTTTTTTTTTTAAATTTGTTATTTCTATCTCAAATATTATATTAAAGTGACGCTCGATGGTAAATCATTATTTTAGATAACCTTTACTACAAATCGGTTTACACTATAAATTTAAAAAAAAATGCTATGGTTAAATAGAAGCTTTGCGTACCGTTTCAATTGAATACAATTAAAATAAAATTGTTAGTTACTTTATAAAAAATATAAGCGTAAACAATTATGTATTTTTTCATTACAAATGTGTGATGGCATATATGAAACAACTTTTTAAAGATACAATTTTATGGCTAAAATTATCTGCGACATTTTCCATCGATTAGCTTTTATCTTTCTTATAAAATTATTCACAAAATAAATAAAAACCATTTTTGCGCTTGAAATTGTGACCTCTAGACTTCGTTGCCAAGTGACTTTTATGCCATTAGCTGGTAACCGGATACTTCAGAACCTCCTTTGAAAAGTCATTATAAGGGATGAAAAAAAAATTGGTTACGTTAGGTTAGGGCATTGGTTATCAACCTTATTTTGCCGACCGCCGACTTTGAGAATATTTTTTTTTGTAGAGCCCCTCAATTTTTTTTACTTAGGGGTTAACGCCCCCTTGTGGGCGTTATCGCCTACGTTGAGAACCTATGGGTTAGGGATATAGGCTATTTAAAAATAATCATAGCTTTTAATGACTTGTCAAAGAGGTGTCGAGTTCAAGTTCTGAATCAATTCTGAGTTATCGTGCGGAACCCTATTAGCTATATTCGTCGCGATTTAAGACACAATAAGAAAACATACATTTTTGGCTTGTGGTTTCCTCTTAATTATTTTATTTATTCATTGAATTTATAAAAATTTTTTTTTATTTAATTTCATTAACGAACATTAATATTTTATTTTATTAACGAATAATGTTTATTCTTACAATTTGCATCACACGAATAAAATATAATGCTCATACATTTTTATGTGGCTGCTCTTGTGTGTGCTCAACAACAATTGGATAACTTTGAATCACAATGAAAGTAACTTTGGCGGTTTGACAGCGCTTCGATTAAACTTATATAATATATATTAAATTATTACCTACGATAAGAGATTTTTCAAACAATAGTTTTATTTTGTTTGTTTTTTGGTAGAGTTGATTCGGGAAGGCGGAGGAAGCCAACATTGCTAAAAAGTAAAAACAAAATAAATAACGTTTTATTAGAATTCGTAAGGTTTTTATAAGTAGGAATTCTCTCACAGGGTCGTCGCCCTTGATCACTGCATTTTTCATCCCATTCCGAAAGGCATCTCCACTTTACGAATACAGTTATGTCAGCGACGGAGCACCGCACTGCAATGTGTATAGATACAGAATAAGGAGAAAAGGTTTTATTGCTAGCATTCCAAAAAGCTTAACCACTTAAATAAAATTATTTTATTAAATTTAATTTATCTGCGGTCATTTATTTTCAATTATGTGTTTTTATTACAAATTATGAATAATTCAATCCAAATTAATATATTTTTTGTGATGACATACGTTAATTTAATAATGTATTTTCATGAAATACCCACGCATTCAAAATTAAAAAAAATATTTATCACTAGCTTTTGCCCCCGGCTTCGCTCGCATAGTATTAGGGGGATACCCACAGCGCCTCCTCCACCTTCTCTATCCCCACTCCAATCCCCCCTCCTCCTCTCCCCCGCCCCCTCTCACCCCTCTCCTTCCCACCCCCTCCCCCAACAAATCCCCCCTCATACCTCACCCTCCCCCTCCACTCTCCGCCCTCCCCCCTTATCCCCCCCCCCGCCCTGCCCCCACATCCTATCCCCCCTCACCCCCCTCCATACCCGTTACATTCATTTTTCAAACAGCTCGCTTGCAATTTTTGTATATAAATTTCATTATGCCAGAGCTCTGCTATAGCCTATAGACTATTCTGATGTATTAGCTATATTATTGTAAAGTTTCATTAAAATCCATTCAGTAGTTTTCGCGTGAAAGAGTAACAAACATACATCCATACAAACTTTCGCCTTTATAATATTAGTAGGATAGTAGGATTCTGCATTTCAGTTGTTTATTTGAAAAGTATTAACTTCCAAAATATAATGTCTTTTTTCATAATTATGTTTTCTAAGCAATATGCCATCAAATATACTAATTTCGGTTGTCTGGGCATCCCAGTGAAATCTGGTTCAATGAACTCAAATTTGCTTTGAATTTAAGTGTCTTTGCAAAGTGTTATTGTCAAAACTGATCGTGTGAAGAATTCAAGACAACGTCTCCTATGTTCGTATTTGTCCAACAGACCATTAGAAAATTTGACAGGAGGAGGTTTTCTTTAATTATTTCAAAGAAAAATTATGAAAGGTGTTTAAGATAGAGCTATTTCCGTAAAGGTTAAAGGTCTCATTAGTTTAAATAATTCTTAGTTGAGTAATTAACTATCATTTTTTATACTTTATTTTTAATTTTGTTTTGGTCTATTGGACAAATAAGAACTGAGGCGACGACAAGTAATACGAGTACCACCTAGGTGCCTAGCTATAATATAATATTTTAAATTAGAAAATTATTTTAATCATTATTTTCAAAATTTTAATTATAATATCTAATATCCCGTGATTTTTGACGATCTAGTATCAATGTGAAATAATTGAAAATGTAAATGTCATACCAAGTAATGAATCCAAAATTTTTGAGTTACTTGATTTATGTTTTCAATATTATTTTTGGTGACCGGACAACTCAACAATGTGCAATTTCATCACTCCTTCAGACATTAAAAGTGAAGGAAAAAAGTAGGTTACCTTATATTAGGATATAGGATTTTTTTCATTACTTTTAATTATTCAAAGTTGTGTTTAAATGCCGCTTCGTTGAGTTGTCAAGGAACCATTATTTTTATCATTGAATGGAAAGTTGTATATCTGAAAAATGTTGGAATTTTGTAGAAATTTCCTGGAACGTTCGTTATAATAACACGCTTTTGAGTTTGCTGGAACGTTATTCGGTTCGATTAATTTAGTCTGTTTCGTAAACTGTACCATGGTGGTAATTCAGTTCCTATGATTGTGCAATAAACAGGTAGCGCAATCTATCACTGTATGATGATCCTGTCCATAGCCTGCCCATATCGTGGTTCGACCCAATAGAACATCTACAAGTGTGGGAAACAAGAGAAAATCGCTTTAGAATTGTAATTTTTAATTAAATTTTCAATAGGTAGGTATTTGAGCTTTTCTTTTCATTTTTAAATAATTTCTATTGTATTTTTGAGGTTGGATTTTCATCCAGTAAAATGTGTTATTTAATAACTTTTATACACTCTTTTATTTATGACCGTTCCCGGTTTCAGCCTTTCACGGCCATTTTTAGATTGGTACAATTTTGAATTTGGTACGGTTTACGGTTTCCCTACTATGAAAATGGTCGTGATAGGTTGAAACAGGTGGAGTTCATAAATAAAAAATTGATAATTTTTTTAAAATTATTTTAATAAATCATAATGAAATTCTGCCATGAATTTTCAGTATCAAAAATAGAAATTTTATTTTTTATTTATTTTATTCAATTTATTTTGTAAATAAGCAAATCGCAGACGCGGGCCGCTAATTGCCTGTAAAGAAAGGTTTTAAAAGAATTGGTGTGTATATTTTTTTACGTTAACCCCCACACAGGAGGTCTTAAGGAAAATAATTTCTCTCAGGGCCTATGTCATCTTTGAGGATGCTGTGTGTGGAGGGGCTTAGTAATGAGCGGAAGTAATTAAATGTAAATATATTTTTTTACATTGCCATCTTCTGTCAAACCATCATATTTGTCGGTCTCATATTTCAAATTTTAGAATTAACAATATTATCCTCAACAATTTTTTTTCCAAATTACGGGCATCTACCCTTTTTTATTGGCATTTTAGGTGGCAAAGGCGAAATTGGTAAACGCGCACGTCCCGGTTAGACAAAAGGTCCGGGTTCGAGTCCCAGTTGCGACTTGCGACCATTATCTTTTTCTATTGTGTCGTGTTCTCTTTCATATTTTCGTTTAGATTATTATTGTTATCTTCTTCTTCAATGATGTATTACATTGATAGGAATAACCTACAAAAGTTATAAAAGAGAGTTTTACTTATAAATTGATTGATTTTCGTTTCTTTAAAACCTAACAACACCAAACAAACTTCCACTTGTCATCACTGGTCACTCAGCCGAGTAACCGCCCAACTGTTCACACCGACCCTAACTGTGCAGTACCTACTGATTTTTTATGTTTCAAGTTGAAAAAAAATGTTACTGGAGATCAAAATTTCATTCTCATTTTTTACTCCAAATAATTTCAAGGATCACTGGTTAAAGTAAAGTTAACTACGTCCCTTAACACCCTGTAAACATATTGCGATGTTATATTACAGCGATTATATAATAAGTTGCCAGTATCTTATTTCTCCTATTAATTAAATTGTATATTATTTTAATGCTTATGTTGCAAAATTACCTACAACTCGATACTCGGATCATGACCTTGTAGTTGGAATCTAACTAAAGAATGTTATCTCACTTGCGTAACTTAATTTCCCGATACTTGCGCGACGAAACGACGTCTGGTGTGAAACGCTGCTTACGACACTTTGACGTATTACTTTAAAATTTCAACAAATAAATATTTAATTAAATGAAGACAATATAAGCGAAACTCGATCAATATCTTTTTCTGATTTTTCTGTTTCCAGATTTTCGATTGAGTTTCGCTTATATTGTCTTCATTTAATTAAATATTACAATTTGAGGTTTTACTCATAAAGTTAAAATAAAAATAAAATAAATATTTGTATGTACAAACATAAACATGATGCATGGGGCTTTAAAGTTAATGAAAAACTATTTTTTAGCCATTCTATTGGTTGTATGATAACTAGAGGTGACTCCACTTTGAGGTGATTTCATTTTGATGCAATTTATCCACTTACCAAATATATTCGTAAAATTATTCTAAAATAATATCGGATTCACTCTTAGAGTACCAACTATGCGTACAGAAATAGTTAAAAGCTAGTCAGTTACAAAACCAAAAAGAAATAAAACCAGACTCATAAAATTATTTCATAATTTTACCGAAATTCGTGAATTATTTGTACGCCCTTAATAATATTTTAAGAAATAAATGTGCCTGTTTCAGTGATTTTTAATAAGCTCTGATTGACATTGTAAGTTGATACTAATTTGCAAACGAAGGTATATTTTTTAATACTTATTTCGTAATAGTAATTAGTACGTCATACGAGAATGGGTCGCTTCTACGACTCGTTCTTGAGTTCAATAGCTCGGCTGTGGAGTGATTTGCGGCCTCTGTGTTTCCTACCTCCTACATTATAAATATAGACCCAGGTTCACTCCTTCCTCTCCTCAAAAAGACCCTCCACTCATCATCTTTAAAGTGGATATAGACCTCTCAGGGCCTCCTGTGTGGAGACAACGTAAAATAAAAATAAAAATTTATCATAATATTATGTATGTCTGATGTTTTTTTTTTAAATTAGCTCCACACAGTAGGCACTGGAGAAAACAATTTCCCTGGGGGCCTATTTTATCTTTGAGGATGCTGTGTGGAGGGTTTTTTAAGGGAAAGAAAGGAGAAGAAGATATGGGAAGGAAAAATGTATTTAAGGGAAAGGAAGGAGAAGAAGATATGGAAAGGAAAAAGGTATGAGGGGTAGGAATCTGGGGTTCAGTGTGGCCAGGAGTGACGGACGTATGAATCTATTCCTCACACTGCGGTGCAAGGCGAAGGGTCGGGAGAATCCGGCTGGAGAGGTCAAAAGGCCACCTTCAATCAGTCTCCTCCAATCCAGCCCGCCACGCAGTGGTTGGGCAAACGTATCCGCCACCAAGACCTAGACAAACCTCATACCATGAACCCTGGCACCCCTGCTAAGTCACCAAACGTAGCGAACCACTTGGGGTGACCTGTGGCAGGGGTTTTGGTTGTCCAATAAATGGTTCCCGGGGCTGCGGTACCCATACCCGCCTCCCAAATTAGAAATTAGATGTATTTATTATATTGTAGAAATCTGTTATACAGAAGGAGAGCAAGTTATTATGGATTTTATTAAATTTCCTTTCATATTTTTCCAGACGTCACTATCGACAACACAAGTTTAAGTACACGGGCACCCGAAACCACTGTCGCAAGCGGCCATGTTCTCCTATCACATAATTTTATTGTGTAGGTAGTTGATTGTGTTAATATTGAACGCGTTTGAAACCGTCTCTGCTTTTTACCGGAATTTAAATATTATTAAATTCTTATTATTAAGTGGGTGATATTGATAATTCTACAACCGTACGAAAAATGCGGTTGGATAAAGGCGCTTGGTGTATAATCTACTGACCGCAGAGGTAATACAAGAATATAATCTGAATGATTTTTTATATGGCCGTTTTTATGAAAATCACCTCAAGGGCACTGAATAAATCTACATTATTACTATTGAAAATCTATTGTAACAACTTACGACGAGCACATTGTATCCACCAGTTGATTGATCAATAATACAAAACTATAAAATACTAGCTGACCCGACAAACGTTGTTCTGCCATATACATAAATTATTTCTAGTGAATATTTTGGTTGTTAAATAAAAACTAACCAATGTATTTATTGTAAGTGTGTGGGGATGGGATCTATCACAGAAATACGAATGGAGCGCTATAGACGATGAACGCCGATAAAAACAAAAAAAAACACCAACTAAAGTGGGATAATTAAATAAAGAAAATCAATATTAATTTCGAAGAGCAATTGAGTACGATATTTGTTGTCAGTCCGTCTTTAGCCAACACAAATAAGCTCGATTGTTTGCCGAATGAAATATCAAAATGACGCGACACTTCTCCTGAATGTCTTGCGCATGTGTGGATGAAAGTTCGATGAGGCGGACGTAGCGCCATCTGACATTCAACAACATAAATAATTTCGTTCTGTTTGAAATACGAAAGACGGTTAAATTTTTTCATCCGAAAATACTAAAATCGAGATTAAAAAATGGGAGGGTGGGGGTAGGAGAGTTAAAATTTGGGGTTATAGGTATTTTTTGATGTCAAATAAAATAAAAATCCGGATAGGGACACCCTAATAACCTAGCGGTATGAAATATACTTTAAAACATATTCTCATACCTACCAAATATACATAAAAAAATTCATAAAAATCGGTTAAGCCGTTTCGGAGGAGTTGACCACAAACGCCGTGATACGAGATTTTATATACATAAGATATAAACATTTTGAGTCTGACATATTGCCTACCTTACTGGGGGGTGTGAAACAATATCTACAATGCCTTTCTCAATGAACGTGATGCTTCGTTAAAAAGTACATGATTTAAATAGTGTGTTTTCTATATCATTATTTTCACACGTGCTTTATCATTGCCACTTCGCGTAGCTTTGTTGAGCGCTGGAGGTTTTGTACTTTTAAAAAAAAATTGTAGATTTTGAATTCACTCGCGCTCACTCAAAATATCGTACATCCGAATAATAACTAAAAATAACATTACACTTTACTATTCTTATTTAGAAAATTTTAGAATGTACTTACAAAAAACACAAAAAATCGTTTTTTTTCATTTTTTCACTTGACATAATTTTTCAATCGTAATTAATCAGTCTAAAAATTAGCTTAGAATTATAAAAGGAGGCTACTAAGCACCGCACAAAGAGGGGACCGATTATACTATACCATTTTCTCGCAGGCTAAATCCTACAGATTTATGTGTTTGTCTCTTTCTAGTGGCGCTATTTTTCGTTTTATCGAGTTTCAAATCACAACGGTGCGAAAGAGGTTTAATTTAAAAAAGAATCTTTTGTTATAAATCACTCTAATTGACGATATTTCACTTATGATTTGATGATAAAATACATACCGCTCCGAAAAAGTAGATTTTTTGACCGATGCAACTTAAACATCGCTTTCGCAGCTTATTTTTAATTCCAAGACTTTGAAATAACTGTAAATAAGCAGAGAATTAAATAAAGAACCCATTAATGTGCAATGCATAACAGAATTTGCCTAAAATAAACATTGACTGGAATTTTGAACGCGACAATAAACCGTCATGAAAAAAATAACTCGCGACTACGAACATTTGATTGTCTGCATATAAAGTTGTTCCAATATACTAGAGATGCGATACATATTTTGATAAACGTCGAAACTACTAAGTTAATTTTGTAAATATCGAAGTTACGAACACGCGGGAAGTTTTGGAAAAGTTCCTAAAAAAGTTTTAAAATATCTCTTCAAGTTGGCCAAATTTTGGCCAGCGTGCGCTCGCGGGTGTTCGTAAATTGGCCAAAATGTGGCAAAAAGATCGTGGTTACATAAAAGGTAACTGATTAAAAAAATTGTGTTCAGGCAGATAATATACAGGCCAACTTACCTGGCAAGTCACTTGAGATTAATACTTTAACCCAATGTATTAGAGAATTATGTAAACGTTAAATGTGTGCTTTCTTGATATATTCAATTTTTTTAATCAACTTTATTTTATTTTATTAATATCTGATTATTTGCTTAATTTGTTAGAATATGATAGTGTTTTAATAATTTTCTTAATTTACCTATTGCTCCCCTATGTTATTGTTTCCACTTGGTTTCCACGTTGCTTACACATTGATTACGATTGCTTACGTATTCGCAAGACTTCTACTTAAATTGTATTTTTGGAGTATAATTTTTGTTCTAATTATAGATACTAACTGGATAATGGAACAGTAATTTATACAAATAATTTTTTTTTGAAGGGCAACTTCTTGATTATGAACTCATCGACATTCAACCTAAAATTCTATTGGTTTCCATATCAGAATGTAAACCCGAAAGGATTGAAAATTGGTGAAAATATTATTAAAAATTTGTAAATAAATGTTTTTGGTATACAATTCGTCGAACTCCTTATCGCATGATACGTTTTAAGATTTTCACCGCCAAAAGTATTTTCGTTATTTGTTTTTGGGGTGTTATGCCGTGTTGCGCTACCTGCTTCTTTACTTACCGCATGTCTGTTTGGTGTATGGTATTAATCTATAAAAATGTTAAGTAAGATTTTTTTAAGATTTGTTATTAGTTTTATTCTTCATTATAAATATGCTAACTGCTAAAACAGTTTGTCAACAGTTTAGCTTACAAATTTTATCACTAAGGCATATTTATAGCATATATTATTACACCGATAAATTACAATGCATTGGGTAGAGGTAGAAGACTTATAATTTTTATGATTGACTTACGCAATAATACTCAAATAAAACAATTAGCTACATTACAAAGATATACATTACGTAGGCATACTTAACATATGATGCACACTCAAACATATTATGCATAGTCGCTAATACAAGTAAAAACTGAGATAGGCTTGCTTCATTTTTAAATAACCACGTTATATTAAACGCCCAACGCCCAGTCATTGACAGTTGTTATTGTAGTAATAACCTTGCAGTTTATGAATTGTGTAGGTATATGCAAACAATAATGTTAACTAAAATAAAGTTTTTGCTGTATGGAAACCTACTTTACACATTTATAAAAAAACCATTGATAAAATTGCGAGAAACAACTAACAAAAATTCTGCCTCAATACAGGTTCACCTAGTGAGGCAGGCTATGCACAACTAAAAATACTGTATAACTATACTACTTTTGTGTAACCTTTCTTACGTTACTTTCTGTTTGTTAATTTTTCTGTACTGATTGATGTAATATATTTGTAAACTACATTGAGCATGTAATTTTTTTTAGTTATATTGTTGTTATTTCATTGAAGATTAATATTATTATTATTATTATACTATTCTTTGCAGGATTCCTTAGATCACCTACAATATTGTGTAGGTATTTGTAAATATTTGATTTCCGATGCTACTTATTGTTTGTCTAAAGCACGTGTTTCCCCTTTAAATAGCTCATATGAATTTATATGCATGTTTTTGAGGCAGTAAACAAGCCTGATGGAATATTTTATACCTTACCATTCCATATGGACTGATGATAATACGTTCTATTCTTAAACACTCTAGTTTCTAGTCGTGAAGGTAAAAGGTTACACACTTATTCGTGAAGGTTTTATTATGACAAAATACCATCTCGAGTGATCAATTTTGCATAGAAACTCTTCGCTAACGGTTCATTTGTAGTATAAAAATAATACGACCAGGAATAGATTGCGTGTGCTGTGAGAACTATTTTCGTCCGTTCTTAATATAGCGCAATGACTTTTTACATTACGTTTTATTGGTGTTCATCAACAAGTAGGTACCAATGCCTCGTTCTTCTTGGCTGATTAAAATTTGTTATGTGACTTTGGCTTTAAAGCTAATTGTGAGTTATTTTCACGATCTGCCCGTTTACGGTTTTACTTAATAAAATTATAACGTTTATTTGTGTATATTCTCGTCCTAACTCCTATGCCGGAGCCTTAAATATTGTACCGAATGAGTTACGTTGAATAATGTATTTTATTATAAAAATCGATTCAAATGCGGTTAAAAAAAAGTGATCATCGCACAAGAATCCCCACTGCCCGAGCCAGTGGGGCTATTCCATCCCGAATTTGAGTTTTTTGTTAGGCTGAAGGATTGGGAAGGGAAGGATGGGGGAAGGAGAAATATTTAGAAAGACCTGCTTTTTAGATATATTCAAAAACAACTAACGTACTTACTATCTAACGGAGTCCTTCGGAGTCCCCCAAGGAAGTGTCCTGGGCCCAGCTTTGTTTCTTCTGTACATCATCAACCTTTATAACCTAATGATCGATAGCAAAATCGTTAGTTTTAGTGCTACTCATTCAATAATATGACTCTTGGCCAGACACACACAAAAACGGCTGAAAATTCAATAAAACTCTATAAAAAGTGATGATATTTCGGGTTGTTTCATAGTATTCGAACAATTCATAAAATTTAGAAGTTAATTTTCTGAAATTCTGTGAAAGTTTTATTTAAATTCTATAATCCTATTTTATAATTAACCAACCGACTGACAGTTCAAAACAAGTGGTTTGTCAATAATGGCGTCACACGTAAAACTGGAGAGGCGATTGAAATTTGACAATGCAGTTTTAAAAAGAGAAAGTAGGCGATGAAACTATTCTAGTCTCTGTCTAAAAGGGCATACATTAATTACGTGAACAGGTTTTCTTCCAATGTAGACCCCTCGCTTTTGTGAGATACATTTGAGCCACTTCGTATATTCTTTTCAAATAACGTGAGATTTTGGTGGACCCCCCCCCTCCCCTTTTGAGCTCACGTGTAATTAATGTATGCCCCCTAACAAGGGATGCTCCATTACAAGAGAAGAAAGAGTACAACTATGCGATGCTAATAAAGTCGTTTATTTGTTTTCTTTCTTTGTATTATTAGGGCTCTTCCTGTTGTTCTCTATTCGATGTTTTTTACGGGTTGATTTATTATTATAACTAATTTATATTATTTTATTTGTTACAGGTGAGTTCATAAATAGATTGATCCCAAACTAATGACGGGTGGAACAGTGAGGGTAAGTAGTTACTAGATAACAGATATCTTGACCATAATTTAAAATGCCCTTTTGTAGATAATCTAGCTAACATCCACATCTCTTTGGTATCAGTTTCCAAAGATACATTAACGGCCGTTTTTCTCAAATTTTCGATCGACCAATCTAAGTCTACCACAGCTAAGCGATTTGTTAGTATTTTAAAGGTAACGCTCGATTCTCGTTGTTCCCAAATATTTTATCGCTGATTATCTTAAGTGACCCTGCCTACTTTAACCAACTTTTTTAAATTAATATTAAAGAGTTAAATATTGTATTTATTATTAACACCCATAATTTCTTTTAAATATTGTTGTCCATAAACTTGCATTTTATATTTTTTAAACAAATGTATAAAAAAATGTATTAAAAATAAAGTGTCAGCTTGACCTTTGCCGTCATTGCGTCGGAACTCGGAACCTCGTGGCGTTAGCGCCACTTTGTTGACGCTTTTATAACTTTGCTCAGTCGAACTTGATACGTGTCCGGCTTCCTTAGATTAAGCGATTCTTAAGCGATGCTTGTGTGTTGGAAAGAGCGTAGTTATGCATTTTAGTTTCGGCTTAGCAGTTGATTAGTAGGATTGGGAACAGCGGCCGTAAATATACTACATCTTTACTACCGTTCTCTTAAGTATTTTTTTCTATAACCGTTCTTATACTATTAACTACGTTCTTATTAATTATCTTAATTTAGTAACTGTTCTTATAATATACTAAATTGTAAAATTATAGCTTCAAAAAAAACACTTCGACATGATAATTACAATATCTATTGAATGTGTTACCTTGAAATGGTATTTATACATTTATGTTTTTTATACATTAAAAAATAAACAAACAAAAAAGCCATTTCATGCAACATTTCGATTCTGACTGGTCCTTTCACCAGGACTGTCTTTGAATACTGACAGCATCTGCAAATTATCTAAATTTGACCACACTTATGTATTTTTCGGAAACATTTAGTTATGTTTAAGGGAGGTTATTGTTGAAATTTATGTTAGGTTTTAATTCGTTTGGAATTAAACATGAGTACCAAATTCATTATTGTTTTATGATTGTAGTTTCGTAAATGAACAATAATGATAAGTATTTATGACGTGGTATATTGCTCGATACAGTTGAATCTGTATCGAGCAAAATGTCCGATTGGATAATTAATGTCAATGCCAATGAGCATTATTACGCGGACGCAATCACCGTGCGAATTTCCCTCCACGGCTCGCGAAACGGCGACAGTGCCGCCATCTGTTGGCGAGCGCCGGCACCGCTTCCCGCCTTATCGCACCGGACGTGACGTCAGACCGCCTCCTCCCCCCCCCCCGACACCATGTAATATGTATACCCACGAACCCTTCGCCCACCGCTTCTGGTACGTCATAGGCTTGACGTGGTTAGCTGGGCCTTTTCAATAATATATATTAGGCCGTAATAGTGTGGTGCGTACGTTTTATTTATTTTCTGGGAGTTTTCTGTTTTTGCTCTTCTTTAAATCGATTTTCTCCTCCATCTCAAAAGTCACTGTAAACGAAAATGTTTTTTAAATTTATTTTTAAACATGAATTACACACTATACGACCTAAACGGAGTTTTTAGTCTATATTTTTTCTTCATTTTGGACGAAATTGGAAAATAATGTAAAAACAAATATATCTATCTATTAATTTTTTAAAAATGTTTAATGGATTTTTAAAAGTAGTGAAAACACAAGTTATAAAAAGTTTTTTATTTATTTATTGTTATCAAGTTTATTTTGTAGAACTCCATTTTAATTTTTATTTCTTTTATGGCTTCAGATTTTATGTCCGGATTAAATCTTCCCCACAGGAAAAAATAAACCCTTTCACACACTTTTCCACAAATGATCATCTAGTCAATTCACGCTATAATTGCACTATATAAGTATAATAAATACAAAATAATGCAAGAACAACATGTCAACCTATCTACCAGAGACCAAATGGGAAAATAATTCACCGACTCCACATATTTTCATATCAGAAGGTTCGGCTCGGTGGAACTTCTAATTGGACCTATAAATCCTACTGATCCCTCAATATAAATATTTTAAAAATCTTTTGTATTCCTACGTATATTTAAAATGACTGATTTTTGCATTTTTATATATAAATTCTTTGACAAATCTAATATGTATAGTATATTTCAATAACATTATTATTTAATCTAAAAAAACAGATTATTATGAACAAGTTCTGCTTTGTAATTATTATTACGCGTGACAGCTGTTTTGCTCCAAAATAAATAAAAATTCCCAAAAAGTTTCAAAAATTATTAAAAACTCGCAGAAAATGCAACTTTTAATTTCCAATTTCGTGTTAATTTTCAGTCATTTTTTACATTTTTTTAATGTGTACGTTATACAGGTTTCCCATTAAAAGGAAAAATATGGAATAAAACGAAATTACGAACCCTATTTGCCGTTGCGTAAAGTTCATTACTGCTTGCGAAGCTACAATACTATGTTCATTATTATATTATGTATATTATATATTAATAATAATTATATCGACTGACCCATACCTCTTACGACACGCAGAGCGTCGGCGTCGGCGGACCCGGGTTAATGTTAACAGGTGGGTTGGAGCGTCAGCCGCCCCGCTAGGATCCCAAAGGATTGATTATTGGATCCTGCGACCTTTCTGATTGACTTTGTATCTATTGTTTTATAATATTTAAGTATAGTCCTTGAAACCAAAACAGATCCAGGGAATGAGATGGAGATAAAGTTGAAAGATCCTTTAATATTTTAAGATTTTCTTATTCAGTAAAACCATGTTTTCTGAAAACAATCACTTTAAAAGACTTAACATCAGGAAAATCGTGGAAAAACTCAAATTTATTTAGTGTGGTAACATTCGACATTGAATTAATTATGCGAAAATTTGGAACATTTTGAAGAAAATTTATATTATATAAAAATAATTATTTCGGAATTTATTTAATTGCTTCACTTCACTAAATTAAAGTTTTTCCGATTTGCAAGCTTTTAAGTATTTAATTTAATTTTTTACTAATTTATGTTACAAATTAAATTAAAATTTGATGAATGAAGTTTATAATATTATTAGCTGAATTAACTATTACTCTGACGTTGCTCAGACTTTACGCAGAATTTTTCATAATCACATTTAGACAGTAATTTTCCTCTTAATTTGTACGTCAAGTGTGCAAAATTTCATTAAGACGAATCAAAATTCTGCTTTAAGGGTGGGTTTAGAAAACTCATGTTAACAGAGACCCTCCTCTTGTTTTGAAGGTCAAGTGTGCAAAATTTCATCAATCTCGGAATAAAACTCTAGATTTGTAAAAAAAATAAAATAAAATTCTTTGATCGAATTTTTTTTAGTAGTTGTTGAATACGCGTTTTAAGATTTCAAATTTTGGCGACTTTGAAGCTTACTTATTTGGAAGAGATTTATAAACATTTAATATCTTTAATGCTTATTTATATATTGGTATCTAGTATTTACATCTGCAAATTATACAAATGAATCTTACTAATAAACATTTTACACAAAAAGTTTGGTTACCGATAAATTTTAAGATTTTCACGGCCAAAAGCATTTTCGTTATTTGTTTTTGGGGTGTTATGCCGTGTTGCGCTACCTCCTTCTTTAGCCAACGTTTCGGACATCGTTGCAGTGTCCATCATCAGGGCAGATCCGGCAGATCCGGTAGATGTGTCAACGTTGGCTAAAGAAGGAGGTAGCGCAACACGGCATAACACCCCAAAAACAAATAACGAAAAAAAAAAAAGTTTGGTTTCCATACATAAATGTATGATAAATCGGTCGTGTAAAATGTTTATTAGAAAGGCTGAAGACAATATGATTCCAAGTCCAAAGAATTCATATTATGCGCATATATAAGAAGTCCACTTTTACACGATTCAGTCATTTATGTCACGTATGAAAGGATAAGTAGCGTCTGATACTCTGTTCACAAAACGAAGCTCTATCAGCGCAGCGCCTGCTTCTACGACAAACTCATGTATGCACATAATTCACATCGGTTTCTACTGAAACCCAGTCTGCATTAGAAAACAGACGTGAGTTCTGCGCACCTACTCAGTTGATTAAATGGCGCAGAATTGCATTAAATATAAATCCTGTTATAATTAGAAAACTCTGTTTGAATTAGAAAACTCAGATAGAACAAGAAAACTTACCACCGCCCCTGTTAACCCCCCCTCTCCCAAATATTATGTATGTAAACCACAATTTAAGGAATGATTGTACCAGTCTGAAGATGGCCTTAATAGGCCGAAACCGGTTACAGTCAGAAATAAATTACGCGGAAGAAAATTTTGAATTGTTTTAATATATTATTGTAATGGATTTCCACCTCGAATTGTCAGTATCAAAAATAGAATTATTAGGACGAGTTGTTTAAAAAAAAATTACGAATTCATCAAATATTTGAAGTTAATTTTCATGTACTGTGGGGGTTTTATTCTGTTATTATATCATTAAAGGCCTGTTGCTGCATGAAACTGAAATAATCACAGAATTTGAATAGAACTTACACAGAACGTGAAAATGAACTTCAAATATTGGATGAATTCATCAAATTTTTTGAAACAACCCATCCTTATAAAACTCAGTTCAAAGTAAATAACTTAGTTTGAAGTAGAACACTATTTGAAATTAAAACTAATTTTTATTATAAACTCGGTTTGAAATAGAAAGAGTTTTATTTTTTTTATTTCGATGACAATATATTACAAAATAATAACAATAATATTTATAATACACAATTCCCAATGAGTTTAATAAAACTGTTTCCGGTAAACACATCATTACACAATTAAAATATTATTTTTTTAACATAATAGTACGAATTTTTACAAGTATACAGATTTTAAAACAGACTAGACAGACTTAACAAATAGAGGAGGTAGTTTAATGTGAAAAACTTGGCTTGAAATAGAGAACTCAGTTTTAATTAGAAAACCCAGCTTAAATAAAACTCAGTTTAAATAAAAAACTCACTTTAAAAACTTTTAAAATTCAGATTGAATTAAAAATCAATCTGAATTCTGCCCACCACCTTGGTTTTGGTTCATAAAATGACTCCGAAATAAATTACATTAAATTACATCCATTCACATGAGATCTATCCATCAATTACTGAGTGCTTGATTTTTTCACTGTGATTGCAGTACAATGAATTATTTCCTTGCATTAAGATGTTGACAGTTTGTTTACAATTCTTTGGTACCTCTCTTTCAGCTACACGCGTCGCTTATGAGAAAAAAGGGAGAGGTTACAAAGGACCTATCAGCGATATGCCTATATACGTAATCGCTGCGATGAATAATTGCATAATAATTGTACATGTGGTATAAATGCACATAATTCAGCTTGGTTTCAACCGACACCCAGACTTAATTACAAAATAGGCTGAGATCTGCACACTGCCGCCAACAGATTGCATTAAAACTATATCCGATCACACGAGATCTTTCCATCAATTACGCGGGGCGCCAGATTCTTATGAGCCGATTGCGTTGAATGTATTATTTCCTCGGGCAACTTGATGTTGACAGTTCGCTTAACGTACTACAAATACGTGATTGCCGTGTTGATTAATTGTTGTCAAAATGTACTACCCGTCCCGTACGTAGTGGCTCGTGAATGCATCGCTCAGCCCCGAGACAGTTTTTCAGCGACAAGTCTGCAACTAAATAATTCAGTTGTGAATTCCTTGTTTCGGCGGTCAACTACATAACAACACGCAGGCGTACCTATACAAAAGTATACAGATAGTCCAAAGTTACGCCCAGGGCCGTACCGAGGGCGTTAAAAATGTGCTAACCTAATCTAGAAATTGTTTTATTTTATTTATTTGTCTTTGGGAAATCAACAATTGAGTAAGCATATTATAATAACAATTTTTACTTTATGGCTATGCCATAAATACGATCAATTATAGAATTCCTCCTTGTGTTAAGAAATTAACAGAATTGTATAAAACAAAAAACAAGAAACCGCAATAGTATATAATGTTGTTTACCTACCTACCAAATTCTGGTGAAGGTAATAAATAATAATGCTTTTCCGGAAACTATAGAACATATTATATCGGGATGTTCTATATTAGCGCCGTCCGAGTATACATTTAGGCACAATCAGGTTTTAAAAATAATCCACCAAAGTGTGGTAATTAAACATAACTTGATTGACTGCCGTAATATAGTACCATATTATGAATATGAACGAAATTCATTTTTAGAAAATGAATTTTATAAAATATATTATGATAAAACTATAATAACAGACAGAACAATTAGTCATAATAGACCTGATATAGTTTTACATGACAAAATTAAAAAAATAACTTATATCATTGATGTAGCTATTCCAAATTCCTGTAATATTCAAAAAACTGTTTATGAAAAATTTAGAAAATACACAGATTTAGGAAATGAGATTAGAAGAATTTGGCATTCTCGGACTATAAAAATATTACCATTTGTTATTTCGGCTACTGGCATTATACCTAGGTCTCTGATTCAAAATTTAGGCGTATTAGATTTGTCAAAGAATTTATAAATCGGTAATTTTAAATACATGTAGGATTACAAAAGATTTTTTTAAATATTTATATTGAGGGATCAGTAGGATTTATAGGTTCAATTAGGAACCCGGACATTTAAATCTGGTGCGTAAAACTTCTTTACATGGTATGAAGCCAAGTCGCTGCTCCTGCTTATTATCTTTATCTTCTTTACATAGTATAAAGCAAAGTTGCCCCCGCTGTCTGTACGCTTAGAGCTTTTAAACCACGCAACGGATTTCATGCGGTTTTCACAAATAGATACAGTGATTCATGAGGAAGTTTTAGGTATATAATTTGTCAAGGTTTTGTGTAAATTGGTTGAACTATATAATATATAAAGGGAGCGGGCTGGCAAGCGGGCGGTGTGGATTTGATATGTATACAAATTAACAGCGTTGGTTATAAAGGTTGGGTAATGGCGTTATCAGTAGATGGCGTTATTTCGTTAGCCACAGCAACGTGTGGCCAGGTCTGTTAGTTAGAAATAAACATAAAATTTTTGAAACATTAAAATTTTGAATGCAAACATTTAATAAGTCCGGTACACCTCGTACCGTACATATGTCTGGTTATGTTATATTATCGTGAAAACAAGCCTATGGTTCCTAGTGGTTAATCAGTTTTTTTTTTCTTTTCTTGTAAAAATAATTCACACACATACATTTTTTTTCAAATTGCGGTCGGAAACTATGGTTTTATAAAGGTGTGCATTTTAATTTTTCTGTGGTTAACTTCTAAATTCAAATATAATCGTGTTTTCTCTTTCTAACACCGTTTAGATCATATTTATCGCCATGACAGGAGGACATACAACAATTTCTGTGAAACTTATGTGATGTCTCCCCTTGGCCCGGCCGCCCGCGTGCGCCACCCACAGCACGCGCACGGAGGGATGCGGCGCCCCTGTTTTCGCCTAATTATTTATAGATTCATTTATTATTCTTTCGTGGAAATATTTCATTATATCAGCACACTTATCTAGAATAAAGAATAATACAATTTTATTGTTGGCGCTGTGCGATTAATTCCCTTCAGCAGCGTGCATACAGTTTCTCATACTTTTCTCAAATTATTTATCAGTCTCAAGGATTTATTCTTATGGGAGCAGAACAATGGAACGTTTTCCCATTTCAAAACTGCAGCTACGGCAATGCAATGTGCTGAGTGCTCGCGGTCTTACGGCAATATTCAGTCATAATGATTATTATATCTACTGGTGGACTGTTGCTAGTTGAGTAGCAGTTTCTATAAACACGCTATCTGGAAACATGGCATGCTCACTGCTCAGCCTGAGTGGACTGGTGACGGATTGTATATGGAATGTATAATTTATGTGTAGCGTTATTAGCAGATAGCGTACTAGGGCCTGGTTATACATATTTCATTAGAATTTTTCGTCTGAAGCCAGCAGTAATGCACTGGAATTTCCATTTGTGAAAAATAAATGCATACGAAGATAAACATTCCTGGGTTAATAATAACCTGACAATATTTCAATTATTTCTACTTGACTCCATAAAAAGCTATTTTTTTGCTTGTGCAATGATGGAGGACTTAACTAGCAGAAGATTGAACTGTCACCACCGTAACCCAAGCCAAATTGGCCGGAAAAACCGGCCAAATAGGTGGCCAACTTGATTCAGTGATTTGGTCTGCGTTGAGGTGGTTTTGATTGAACCCGCCACTTTTAGGTGTTAATCCTTTGCATTTATCTACTTTGCTACTAAAATTAAGTAGGTATCAAATCGTGTATAAATACATCACGAAGACCTCGTGATGGACCACCGATAAACCCCTATATCAATACTACTCCGTCACTTGACTTACTCCGTCATCTATGGTCAGTTATCAATATTTGCGAGCACGGCATCACATTTCGGTTAACTGTCCGTGTACAAAGATTTTTAACAATTTCGTTCCTTATGCAAAATTACTGGCTTATTTAATGAAAGTATTGAACTAATGAAGCTCTTAGAATTGAGAGAAATCGTATACGCGATCGATAGACTTAAAAATGCATCTAAGACGCTGTCTGAGAAACGAAAGTGGTGTAAATATGACTAAAAACTCATTAACTAATTAACTCCCGTTCGGTATCAAAAAGTAAGTGCAGACTGCCAATGCACATTTAGCTTAGTATTTCAATTCAACATTGCCAATTTATTAATATTTTTAAAATATTTATTGCTTAGCGTTTGACGTTTCGTAATGTGAATTCATAGAAAACATTTCCAGTGTTGCCAGCGTATATCGATTTCTTATTTATCCCCTTTCAATATCGCTTCGGCTGTCAACAGTGAAACCGTGCTCGGTATACCCTTTATAAAATTACGTCTGTCGATCCGATATTGTAAAGTTACTGATTTCTCTGTTCTTGACCCCCAGGAAGTTCTGCGTTGATTTTACTGCGGACTTTGGGCTAGTGATAATTCCACGCT
Source organism: Limnephilus rhombicus (assembly GCA_929108145.2). Taxonomy (NCBI): domain Eukaryota; kingdom Metazoa; phylum Arthropoda; class Insecta; order Trichoptera; family Limnephilidae; genus Limnephilus; species Limnephilus rhombicus. The sequence goes on from OV815276.1 coordinate 58,995,537, forward strand.
GTTCCAATGATTATTATTCTCACCTTTAGTATTCGATAAACAAGGTGATGATGGACCCGGGTTGTATGTTATACCAGGCATTAGTTGCTTCGGGTGAACCTTTACCACTCCGCCCGTGTATAGTGTGTATAGTATATAGTGTGACCAACACTGCCGTCATTAATATTCACCGGAGCGATTTGACTGCTTCCTGCGTTCGATTGGAAAAATGCAGCGCGCGTGTGGAAACTTCGGACGTCCTGTGTAAACATGAAATTATTATGCTAACCAAGAAATAATTAAGTATTCTCTTAAATTTATCGTTTTAAAGCTTAACGCTCATTTTTGGAACAGTAAATAAAAATGAACTTTAAAAAATTATAATAATCAAGCCAAAATGATATTTCCCCTACACCATCTCCTTGTAATTTTTTAGTTAAGGTTTGAGCCTTCGCTTAAAAAATAAAGAATGAATGTCGCTGCCGGAAAAAAACAATTTACACAAAGAAATTTTAAGTAATTAAAAATGCAGCGAATTTGAAAGATAATTCAATGGTGGTCGCTCGTAAAGCAGAAGATCTACACTGCAATTTTTTCTGTTGAATGTTTTATTTTTCAAATATTTCTGGCTCACCTTTCAAGGGTGTTCTAGCCCATCATTTGAAATTATGGAGAAAGTAACGTTGAATTTACGTATTAATTTTATTTAAATGGCGAAATTTCAAAATTATATGGAAGATTGGAGTCGAGTTCAGACTTAGAAGAGATGAGACATTGAATGGAGGGGAGGCAATTTTAGATAAGGCTTAATAGAAGAAAGGATCTTTGTTCAGAGAGGGACAACCAAAAAATATGTCGTCTATGTATAGTTCCCACTCCTAGACCACAGAATTTACAATCTGGGGAATCAAGGACGTGAATTTTAGATTTAGATTTAGAATTAGAAGGAACGTAACAATGTCCATTTCTCATTCGAATGAGTGAGGAAATATCTTTTCTGGATTGTTAAAACCACGGTTTTGATGGGATAATCCTTTGTATTGAGGCATAGCAGACTTCCTTGGATTGACTAGCAATTTGCCAATACTCTGTCCAATCATTGCGGGATGTATCTTTGATGATGGAAAAACTGTCAGGGGAATGTGGTTTACGATGGTAACAATAGGGGAATTCAAAAAAATATTCTTTTCTGTAATTTATTATGTCCAAGTGGTGCCGAATGGTAAGGATTTAGCATTTGACATCGCATTGTTGTGAATCAAGCAATGTAATTTATTTATTTTGTGGTCTTTTTTTACATGCAGGTATGTTTTTTATAAGTCATTATTGCGATCATCAAGTTACACAGCATTGATGTTATTGTTCATTTCCTCCATAACTTTTAATTAAAGTCGTCGATTTCCGGCCGATAGGGTCATTGGAATAATTGACCGTCAGGTAAATGGAACGAATAAAGGTTTCAGCCGTCGCTATTCTATAACTAAACCTCCGTATCCGGTCATCCACACCTCGTCACTGGAACTGGACGAAGCGGGGAGGTACTAAAAATTCCAATTGGGGCAAATGTGTTTGTGAGAGGGCATTGTATTTCCAACTACCAACATATATAAATGTTTCTGGCGAACACACTGGCAATTTTATTTTGCATTTTTTCCTTGAATATTAAAGTTTTTTTTTACAACAGGAACTTTCCTTGTTGTGAAGAATTTGTATGCAATGAAAATTTCATTAGAAGAGTCGAACTTATTTTTGCTAGTTCCTACTTAGATATAGCTCTACTGCTGAGGGGTCTGTTGTAACATCTCTGCCTGATTTGGAATCCTGAAGGAGAATCGCGATGTAATACAGCCCTGCCGCTGAGAGTTCCGTTGTGACCGCTCTTTCTCATACTTTCGTCATGCAAAAGCCGAAGAACTAAAATATGATCCTACCACTGAGAGCATACATGTGTCGTTTATGCCATTGTGGGTATACGAACATTACGAACAACCATTGATGTGATTGTTACTCTGAGATGTGACTATACTAGTCGTTTTTTTCTTGGTTATACCTGAAAATTCGCAGAAAGATTGAAGGGGCTACAGTAATATGCTTTTTCTTAGAATTATGTATGATAAGTTATGTTACATAAAATATACTTTACTGTTGTAAGTATCATTGCTATTTGTTGATAAAATTGTTTTTTTTTTTACATTAACTCCACACAGGAGGCTTCCCTCGGGGCCTGTGTCATCTTTGAAGATGCTTGGATGGTCTTTTTGGGGAGAGGAAGGAGTGAACATGAGTCTTGAAGAGGGGGGAAACACGAGTCGTAGAAACGACCCGTTCTCATGTGACAAATGTTAACCGTGTACATATGTTGGGCGCGTGCTTAGCGTGTTTCCCGACTGTGCACCGGTGCCGAGGGGATCAATGACGCTAGTTCCTTGGAACATCTTCAACATTGGAGATCAAGGACAGCATTCCCACCTGACGCCTGTGCTCTAAAGATTGCAATCCGTTTGTTAAGAAGTGTGGAAGGAGACGAAGAATATGAAGGTTGGGAAGTACCTGGCTATTCAAATCTGGTCACCAAACACAGAAAGCCACTTCAAGCAACGTTTCGATTCTGATAGGTGATCTTTTACTAGGGCATGTTTACCACAAATATCTATACATATACGGTTTGTTTATAAAATAGAATTTTATTTGTAACTCGGTTATTGTGTATTTTGTATAGCAGGTCGATCCACAGGAGGCCGGGGCGACCTTCGACCTTTCGTACCCGAGCCTCGCCGCCTCGTCGCCTCGTCGCCTCCCGCGCAGCGCAAATTATGTGCATTCATTACAATAAGTTATGGATAGTTAATGCGACTTTTCATTTTCTGATTGACACCGTTTCTCGCATTGTGTCAGTATTCGGCTCCTCCGCTAGTTCACGCACACGGTGAAAAAATGAACTAACAAACGAACTGTTTTTGAAGTGAAAACTTCTTTAGCACCGTTGTAATTTGAAACTCGATGAAATGAAAAATAGCGACACTAAAAAGAGACAAACATATACATCTATCAACAAAGAAAGATGCTCCGAGGAACTAGCATCATTGATCCCTTCGGCACCGGTGCATAGTCGGGAAACACGCCAAACGCGTGCCCAACATTTGTACACGGTTGACATTTGTCACATGAGAACGGGTCGTTTCTTCGACTCGTTCTTGTGTTCAACAGCTCGGCTGTGGAATGATTTGCCGGCCTCTGTGTTTACTCCTTCCTACAACATGGGTCTCTTCTAGACCAATGTTCATTCCTTCCTCGGCCACCTGTGTGGAGTTAATGTAAAAAAAAAACCTTTTTGCCCACCGCCCACTTTGAGAATATTTTTTTTCTAGCGCCCCCTAACTCGTGATTCTGAAAAACTGAAACAGCAATTGTCATCACGATTATATTTACCACAACGGAAGGGGCGTGATGGGGCAAGATGGGATAGGGCAAGATGGGATGGGCAAGATGGGATGGGCAAGATGGGATGGGGTGGGACGGGTTTCTGTGAGTTTCCTACCGCCCCCCTTAAAGTCTGAAACGCCCCCCAACTTTCTCTTGGTCTTCTACCGCCCTCCTGATGGTCTGAAATGCCTCTAAAGGGGCGTTATCGCACACGTTGAGAACCTAGTTAGAGTTGTGAAAAAATTCACAACGTTTCTTTAAATGATACTTAAGACCCCTTCCACGAGATTTTGCTCTATTTTAAACGAGTCGTGTTTTATTAAACATTTTCACAATTTTCGCATCGATTTTTATCGCTTTAAATATTAGCGCGCTCCTCTGACATTCGTAATTACATATCTCTCCATCTTCTTCTTTTTGAGCGAGGATGTGGTGCCTTTAATACAACCCTGCGTTTTGGAAATAAAACTCACTTTTATAAATATGAGTACCGTAAAAGAGTCCCAACTCTTCCAACTGTCCCAATCGTCTGGAGCCAGTGAGACTATGGCAGTCCCAATCATCTGGAGCCAGTGAGACTATGGCAGTCCCAATCATCTGGAGCCAGTGAGACTATGGCAGTCCCAATCGTCTGGAGCCAGTGAGACTATGGCATCACCAATTGTATGGGGTAGTATGTTGTGAGGCTATTCAGATCTTGTCAGAAAACACTGCCAAATCCATTCATTCAGCAACGTTTCAATTCTGAATGGTGGTCTTTCACAAGGGCAATACTGAGAGTATCTTCCACCTTGAATGAAATTATTTCACACGATGAACAGAAAAACAATTATATCCGAATGCACGCAGTTGCATTGTATATCTATCTACGAGAAAAATATCATTTTTCCTTTTGGCAAATTTTTCTCTCAACAATGGTATTATTGCGAGACTGGAAGGTAGGTACTTTCATTAACGCCCTGGTGAGAGCCACCGTCATAATCCAAAGTTTGCTTAAAATGTCTTTCGCTGTATTTAATAACTAGTTATGAATGACCAAGAACTTATCGACTTACTCTTCCCCATCTCATACCCACTTCATTCAGCTTAGTCCTAACCTCTCCCTCTTTCCCATAGATGACGCGTGCAATAGAAAGAGATTTACTACGGATCTCTCAGCGACCAGACCATACTGAACGAATATCTAAGATGATTCTGTGATTATTCAAGAAATACCTACATACAAAAGCATACGTTACGTACAAATTTATGTATCTAGATATATTATCTCTTTAGAATTGAAGGTAGACCCGCCTCCAGCAGTATTGTGTAATTCGCGCTGTGCTTGGTGACAAAATCAGTATTAAGAAGCGTCTATTCGCGAAACTCGGTGCCCTGTGTTCTTTAAAGTTGTACGAGCTGAGGTCGGTCCACTTTCAATATGATGGTGTGATGCGCCCTCTAGAATGATAGGTGTCCAGGGCCGGCCTGCCTGACCCCGCCCGCTCCCAGGAGGTCACCCTTAACCATGAACTGCTTTTGATTCAGGTAAATATATATTTACGTAGGTACTATTAGGTACACTTACAGGAGGTGTGTATACAGGTACTACTACTACTGTACATTAAGCCTACGCAGGCACATGGCTAATGTTCTCTTGGCATAACATTACTTAAGTAAATAGGTAGTTACTATAGGTAAAATTATATGAGGTATATATATATTTTCTACTAATACGATACATTAATCCTATGGTATTAGCTATAATGAACACTTAGCCCAATATTACTTAGGTATATTGGGTGGGTAGGTACTATTAGGTACAATTATATGCTGTACATTAAGCCTATGATATGTTAAGCTATAATGTACAATTAGCATAGGTAATATTACTAATGTAGGTACTATTAGGTACACTTGAGGTATATAGGTACAACTGCTTCGATACTTAAGCATATGAAATTATGAAGGTACGAGTATATAGCTGTAATGTGTACTTAGCATAACATTATTTAGGTACGATTAGGTACACTTATAGGTACTACTACTGCGATTCAGTAAGCCTTTAAATATATGTAGCTGCAATGTACCTACACTTAGCAATAGCATATCATTACTTAGGTACTGTTAGGTACAATTATAGGAGGTATGTACAAGTATTATTACTACGGTACATATTACTACGATAAATATAATATTATACACTTTCTGTTATGCATTATCATAACATTACCAGAATGTTATACACAGCTTTACCGCAAAGTCTTGTCGAAAAATTTAAATATCAATCAAACGACGCCATATTGTTTGTTACACATTATTTTTAAACTTGTTCAATCAGGAAAAAGCTTTCGAATATACAGGGTGTTAAGGGACGTACTTGACTTACTTTTAACCAGTGATTCCTGACATTATTTGGAGTAAAAAATGTAAATAAAATTTTGGTCTCCGGCGACATTTTTGGTGTTTTTTTTTTTTTTTTTCTACATAAACGTAAAAAATAGTAGGTGTTGAACAGTTGGAGGCGCGGTTAGGGGTTGGTCGGTTACTCGGTTGAGTGACCAGTGACGACATGCAGAAGAATTTTTTTTTTGTTTGACTTTGAAGTAAAAAAAATTTAAACAAAAAAAAGTCATCCAAAGATCACATTTTTTACTCCAAATAATGTCAGGAATCACTGGTTAAAGTAAGTCAAGTACGTCCCTTAACACCCTGCATAGTGTTGAAACTCGAAACTCGAAACCCGTAGTAACTAATGGTGAATTCATTCAATTCGATTATAAATGAACTAACTTAATTTTTTTACACTTTTTATTATCATTTATTTTAGATCCTGGAAGAGTGGGCGAGTTCCATGTAGTATGTACAAACCTACTAGCTGAATTCCCCAGAGTTACCCGGGCTTTACACGGAGTTTTTTTAAATCAGTTGTAGACATCGACCAAGTGTTATACGTGGTCGAAGGTTGTAGACAGTAATTTTCCACTTATTTTGAACGTCAAATGTGCAAAATTTCATCAGTATCTAAATTCAGCTTAGTGTGGGAAAACGGGATGGGAATTGTTTTTCGAAATCACATAAAGTCTTTTGTTTCGTTTGTGCAAAATTTCATCAATCTCGTAATATTGATTGTGATCTTTTGGTTTTGCATTGTGCAACTCCAATCTCCTTCCCATCCTCAGAGCGCGTGTTACAAATCAGTTTCCCCTAGCGTACCAGTCGCACTGGGAAAGGAGTGCTCTAGGCTGAGGTGGTACATATCTTAGGTTTATATAAAAAGAAAAAAGCCAGGCACTCTTGCAGGGTATTAAGAGACGTACATGACTTACTCTCCAGTGATTTTTGAGGTTATTTGATGTAAAAATGAAATTTTGGTCCCCTATGATTTTAATTAAAAAAAATTATTTTCAACTAAAAATATTAAAATATGAGTATCTGGTTATTTGACAGGGTGGGCGGTTACCCGCCTGAGTGACCAGAGACCACATATGAAAGAAATTTTTTTTTTTTGTTTTTTGAAAAAAAAAAACATAATAAATTGTACTGCGCTCTTGAGGTGATTTTTCCCAAAAAAACGTGTTGGACCTTAATTTATTTATGATAATCAAAAAAGTCCGATGTGCATTATCATTCTAATTCAAAGAATATATTATTCCTTTGCGTTTCTTTGCCTGGATAAAAAACTGCTTTATGTTCGCTGGCCTTTTATTGATTTGCTGTCAGTTGTCAGTGCAGCTGTTAAATGGCAATGATAACAGACATACACAATATCCGAATTTACGCTGCGTGATTCCATACGAAAAAAAAATGCTTATCGTAAGTTCGTGAAGACTTGGCAAATTAATGTACTTTTTCTATGTACATCCTCTAAATTGTATTTGGTTATGTCATGTTCACAATTTATTTTATTTTATTCTACCGGCTACTCCACCCTGGACTGGATGCAGATTGTTTATTATTTCACCTTGCAATTTCAAACGAATGACCCAATAAAACCCAATTGTCGGAACTCCTTCAAAACTTACATCTCGTGCAATAAGCAGGTCAAATAATTGGTTGTTTAAAAAAATCAACAAAATTCCGTTATAAACGATAGTGACCCCGGACCCCGGACCCCGGACCCCGGACCCGGCAATTATCCACCGATAGTTGGCCCCCGAAATTTTGATTATTAAAAAAATATTTTTTCACCAATTTTAAACCTTAAAAAACCCCTTTAATATTAAGTTGGTATGGATTTCAAACGAATTTATTTACTACTAGCAGACCCGGCCACACGTTGCTGTGGCTAACGAAACACAACGCCATTACCCAATCTTTATAAAATCCACACCACCCGCTTGCCAGCTGCCCGCTGCCTGAATTGAATATTTGAATTTATCGGCTTTTCTCTACTAATTTACTCGCCCTTATTAATTATACAATGCTTGCAATGCAACACTGGATATTTGAAAAGGGAAAATCAAATACCTACTTACTCTAGGACATCTATTTTCCAATTTCTTCCGTAGAACGAATTTCAAAAGTGACTATAGTACGGCCCGCCAGCCGTTTTAAATCGCACAAAAATTATGTTTTCTTTGAATTACTCGGCTTTTCTCTAATATAATTTACATGTATTATACATATAAACATTCCTCTTCAATCACTCTATCTATTTGTGAAAACCGTATGAAAATCCGTTGCGTAGTTTAAAAGATTAACGCGCACATAAATTTTGAGCGACTTCATTTTATACTATGTATGTAATGATGATGTCGGTTTTTTGTACTTATATGCTGGTAAACGAAGTATTATAGACACGTAGTTTAATTCTTGATGCATTTGAAAGAATATATGTTTAATAATTTTATTTCGGCAGTACATCTTCTCTACGCACCCCTTCGGGGACATTTAGTTATATTTTGTGTACACCGTACACCGTATTTTCCCTAAACCGACTGCATATTGCATATAAGTACGCTGGCTCCGGGGGGGAAACTCAGAGGGATCAACTTTCATTAAATCATTTACTATATAGTCATTATCGTAATTATTATTATAGTAATACATGTTGTGTTTTTGTATTCTACGCACGAACAAATTATTGTAAAAATGTGTTATGCATATATTTGGCTTTAACTATTTTTATTGATTATCACTATATTAATAATTTGCTTGAATCTGAATGCAAGGTTACCGTACTTGTTGTGATTGCGTTTGTCTTGGTTTTTTTTTTTATAAATACATTATTAACGAAACGAGGCACACCTTAGTACATGCAAAGCGTTTACAAACAAGCCCTGTCATTTTATCATATCGCTGGTGAAACTGAAAGATTCGAATTCAATATTGATCTCCAATTAGAGTAATTAGATTGAACCGAGTTAAAGCAATGCCAAAAGATGGCACCACTTACGTTAACAGATCGCGTGATTAGCATCCCCTGGCAGGCGTCAGTACTACGGATGTGTAATTTCGTGTATCTGTCGGGGTCCGGATATGGGGAGATTGGCGGTAATTAGTAAGGAAACTGATTTTACACCCGATTTGCTTGTACATGTTTTTTCAGCATACGTGGTAACTTGTTAAAGGGTTCAAATTTACTAATGGTCTCTTATTCCTGGCTGGCAACTTGTGAAAAGGTTCAAATTCAGTATTGATCTCTTAAGTGTGAGAAATAGTTATTTTTTTATTGTACCGAACTGTCTGGTTGTAAACACCGACAATGGTTTGTCGTCACGTCATTACCAAAGGTGGCAACTTGTAAATTTGTACAAATTCAATATTAAGGCGATGTGTGCCATGTCTGAAATTCGGAATCAAGCCGCTTACAATCACACCCCTTATGCGGATGGCGATAAGGTTGAAATTCCCATTTACCATTATTCCGCCGGTTTGATTTATTCATGAAAAAGACATCAGACAAAAAAGCGTGTTTTATTTTATTTTGCGAACTCTGGCACAAATATTTGAATGTTTTACGATAATTTTTTAAGGATTCAATTTAAATGGGGTTCGTAAGTAGCAGCTTTTTAACTTCGAAGCAGTTTTTATATGCCTTATATTTTATTTTTTCTGGACTTATAAAAATATCTACTAATAAAAAAATACTCAATTACTTCAGAGGCAAATAATATTTGCTCTACTCGCAGAATTTACTTAAAACATCTAAAATATTTCTAAGCTATGTGATTTCCAAATCAAAATCATATGATTTTGCATTACTTAGTAGTGCTTCATCTTAGTATTTTTTCTGTGGAAACTAACAATCGGGCTTGTTTGCGTGGTGCGCTTAGTTAATCAGGGTGGCCACAGACCTGGTAAACCTGGAATTATCAGGGAATTTTACCGAACCTGGAATTATCAGGGAAATGTCAGGGAATTTCTAATTTTTTTTTGGAATATCAGGGAATTCCAAAAATAAAACTAAATTCGTTATTTTGCGATTTGTGAAATCCCAAAGTTGTTTTATTATTGTTTTATTGTGGTATTTTAAATAGGTACATAGTTATCTATGTCCTAATACGATCCTTATATAATATATACATACACTTAAAATAACACATCTATACCAAATCAATCACATATATTCGCAATTTAATTTTAAATGCCTTTATGCTCTCTTCCAATTTTATTTCTTCTGGTAATTCTCCAAATATATTCAATGCTCCGTACATCAATCACTTTTGACTCTGTGTTTTTTTCCTGAAGGGAGTCTTAGTTCATTTCTTTTCACCGTCTCGTGTTGTTGCTTTGTAGTTTATCAATTTTTCTTGGGAATTCAATAGACGTATGGCCATTGATTATTTTGTAGATTAACAATATAGTATTGAAGTTAATAATTTGTTTAAATGACAAGATATTTAACTCCTTCAACATTTTCTTGACTGAATTGTACCTATTTTTCTTCAATATAGTTCTCATAAGTCAGTTTTGTAGAATTGTCATTTGTTTCATTAATCCGTCGTTGGCTAAGAGTAAAATGCTGCTACAGTAATTTATGTGTGGTACAATGATTGCGTTGTAATCTTTTTAATAATTGGTTTTGTATTTTGAGCGAAAGTAAATTTGGAGTCAATTATTACTCCCAAATATGTAATTTCAAATACTTCTTTCAAAACTTCACCTTCTATCAGTATGTCTTTTTTTGTTTGCGTTACTTGTTTTCCAATGTTCATGGATTTAGTTTTGTTTACATTTAATTTTAGTTTATTTTTCTTCAGCCATATTGATATATTATGTAGGTCTTCATTTAAATGATTCATTATGAGTTCATGTATGACTTCACCATTCCATAGTGAAAAACCCTTTTTAGCTTCTATTTATTTCACTCTTTTCTTTTAGACTTTTAAACTTTAATATATATATGTAACTTTACAAATTAATATTGTAATTTAATTTATATTTCGATTATGCTTAAGTCCCTACTAATGCTGATTAATTTCAATCCCGTTATTTTTGTTTGTAAGTACAAAAAAAAAACTGTTCTCCATAATGGTATTCTATATTATTTGTAAAACATTTATGTAGGTACTACACATATAATAATTATTTTATTCATATATGTACTTAAACTTTTATATGCCATATAGTTAATGTAATAATACTAATAACAATGTATGTAAAAGCCCAATGGGCGTTTAAATAAATAAATAAATAATATTCTCCTCCTGTATATATATATATCAATGCGTCGTCCGCCATACTTTTACCATATCATCAATGGCGTAGCGTGAGTTTTCAGTGAGCTAGAATGCTAAGATTAAAAAATACGACATTACTGATGTAGTTGTAAGAGAAAATGATTTTTTTTTATTTCAAGTTTTTGTCCTGAATTCTTCATACAAAAAGTTTAAATAAAAAAAAAATTTCAGCTACAACTACATCAGTAATGTCGTATTTTTCAATCTTAGCATTCTAGCTCACTGAAAACTCACGCTACGCCACTGCATATCATTAATGTACATAATAAAAAGAATAGGTCCGAGAACAGACCCTTGTAGTACTCCCAATGTAATCTTCATTGGTTCGGAGATTGTCTCACCCACTTTTATGGTTTGATATCTGTTAGTTAAATAATCCTTGAACCGTTTCAATGCCTTTCCTTTTATTCCATTTTTAGATAGTTTTTTTAATGATTATATCTCTATCGTTTCAAAACTTGAAAAAGTCTTCAGGCGAAATATCATAAATTTGTAACAAGTGTGTTTTGTTTTTAATAGATTATTGTGATGCAAAGAAATAATAAATGCTATGGATGACGGAATTCCCTTTATTATTTATCTAACGAACGATATCCCCTTATATCAAATTAAACATATCAGGGAAAAATGTAGAAACTGCCCTGGAAAACCAGGAATTATCAGGGAATTTTGAAATCCGTTTTTTGTGGCCACCCTGTTAATCTATGTTTGTAGTTTGTATGAGAGGTGGAGTCAGGCTGGATTATGGTGAATGTGAATAGTGATACATATTTCCTCCTAGCATTCTCCTAGCTGACTGGCTACTCACTACTGACTACTGACTACTGACGACCGCCTAGCTCCACTGCCGAGTGACCATTGCCTTTGATTAGCAGGGAGCGCCGACCCGAGAGAGCGCTGTGCACCAGTTAATTGAATTTTGTGTGATGACATCGATATATATGGAGACCACATTGTTGTTTCTCGACGATTGTTCTAGCTTCAATTATTATTAGGCATTGCTCTTGCTCGCCCATTCACTCGGCAATAACCCCTCAGGCCTCGACGATGTTTTATCAGAGGGTCAAAATATTTCCGCTTTACAATAAAATTCATATAAATGGAATATTTCTGAACATATCTGAAAGCTAAAATTGTTTTTGACTGGTGATAAAATTCGCTTTCAAATTATTTAAATCGAAATAAACTTATAATTTTTGAATTATAAAATTTTTATATGCAAACATAAAAAAGTTTTAAAAATGGCTCATCTTATAGTTTTTCTAACTAAAATTACTGATGGAAAAAAATAAAAACATACACATTTTATTAGACAAATGCATTTATTACAAACGTTATTGTCATCTCACCTTTTAGTCGTTCCATCTAAAAATAATGAATAAAAAGTTTCGTAAATTCATTTCAGATTCGAAATTTTGGTTTCATTCATTTTACTTCTTTTGTGGTCAATTTTTATATTTGAATATAAAGCGTGGTATTTTCTCTTTCTAACACCGTTCAAATCATCATGATAGTAAGGGAGACAACGATTTCTATAAGAGTTGAAAACCGAACCAATAGATTTTAAGGGTTATTTACGTAGGCACCCACCGCCGTATATTTTTAGATTTGCACTCGACTCTTTTAAGTCTGATATAAAGTTTTACCGCGTTGTTGTTTCTGTTGTATTGCTTTTACAACATATATATGCGTAAGAGTAGTTATTTCACGCATTAATTTTTCACTTTGCTAAAAAAGGTCGTTTTGAAAGTTATTATATTTCGATTGAGTCTATTGTCGTAATTTCTTTCAATCACTGCCAAAAGGCCTATTGAGCCCCAGAAATCGCTTCTTCCACCACAATACAGATTATTTTGTTATCTTACCAATTTTTAGATAATTTTTTAATATACATCCCACGTGAAATATACAGGATCTCTTTTAATCTACTCCTTACAAAGTCTGTAGCAGCGATGATCAGCGTTTCTAACTGGAGGGCAAATTTACCATTTTCAATTTGTTCGTGGGCCGCAGGGGTAGGGTAAATACGGTTAACTTTGCAATAGGCGGTGTTGCAAACCTTTTTAAATTTTGTGATACGGTAATTTTCTGTTAAAACATTAACAGAGCGCAAAAAGAAAGCGCCGCTGGTGAAAAATTTATCTCCAAGGCCAAGACAATAAATGCTGTCAATTTTTGTCAATTTGAACTTATAAAAAATCGAGAAATTTTTTTGGTATTTTATGAAAACGGAAACCTTTAAAATGCATTACACACCTCAACAAAAAATGCGCTGCGTTGCGAAGATGAAACTTTTTGTTCGCTTAGTGTCGAACCACCAAATTATAGTCTTTTTAAAATATCTAAGAAAAACTTATTATTTAGAGCGGTTTATTCAAAACTTTTAAGAAATACTGAATTTTTCCGCTAAACCTTCTCGCAAAACGGAAACCTCTTTTTTATTTAATCGAATTTAAATGTAACACTCGGAAATATATCATAAAACACGTTTTCTAGATTTAAGTACGGAATGCACTTTATTGAATTGTTTATATTTGATAAATTGTTGTGTATTTTTCTTTTTTATATTATGGTCTCAAATTTCAATGCCGTTATTTTATTGGTTAAAACATAAATATTCTTAACACTTTCTTTTACATTAGCTTTACACAGGAGACCCTGAGGAAAATAATTGCCTTCAGGGCCTATGTCATCTTTGAGGATGCTGTGTGGAGGTTCATTTTAGGAAAAGGAAGGAGAGGAAGTTCTGGGAAGAAAAAAAGGTACGAGGGGTGTGTAGGAATCTGGGGTCGGTGAATCCAAGGGTGAAGGATGTATTAATCTATCCTCACCACTGCGGAGCAAGGCAATTTTCCAAGAGAGGTCAAAAGATCTCCCTCAACCAGTCTCTCCCGATACAGCCGGCTACACAGTTGGTGGGCAGACGCATCCGCCGCCAAGATCCGGACAAACCCCATCCCGTGAACCCGGGCATCCCTGCTAAGTCACCAAACGTAGCGATCCACTTGAGGTGACCTATGGCCTATGGCAGTTATCCAATAAATGTTTCCCGGTTTCAACCGACACTGTTATATATGAAATTTTAAAGACTGTTTATAAAACTAATAATAATAAGTAACAAATAAAATTATGGTTAATAAATAAAATAAGCGGGCAGTAGGTACGAAAAGGCTTACCGGCCACGGGTTGCTCATCACTGGTCTATAGTTTAAAGTGTATTTAACATCTTTCGGTTGAGTCTGAGGCCGGCATTTCTTTCAACCGTGAATAAAATATGTTTTAGTCAAACGATAATAATCTACTGTTTATTATTCAAATTACTACAAGGTAACATAAAAAAGTACAATTTTGACCTTCAAAATCTTGTCCATTTCATAATATTTTTTGCATTTATTGTACGTAACTATTCGTACAATAATATTTTCAGCGTACGAAAAGTTTACTTCTTTGTAATATAGAACTTTTGTTGGAACCAAGTAGACTAGTAGACAGACGAGTCGACTCTATATGAATAAGAAATATGGGATGTGTAAGGTGCACTTATGAAATATACAATTAATTTGTTAATAGCTCCGTTGATATATCTGCCTCTTTTTATAAACACGCATTTCTCTTAAAGAATTCGTAGCTGCAGGACCATATTGGAATAAAACCCTTTTTCTCGCAACGTAAGTAGGTACCGGTACGTTCTGCGTAAACCTAATTGCTTGTATTGTTATATAGCCACCGGTAGAATGTAGATTATTTGTTATTATCTATATGTATATAAATGAATCCCTGTTTCCCTTGGCCAAGCCATAACTTCAGAACGACTTTACCTATTTCATTCTTCTTTTTTTTAAAGTTTACTTATATTTTATAGAAGGTTCTTACGGAAAGAAAAATTAAGATAATATAATAATTTCAGTAAACTTAACGACTATTTTAAATTCGTACGTTTGAGAGTTCGCGCGTTTGACGAAATTGAATTTATCATTTATCATATATATTTTTTTTTTATTGAAAAAATTGACTATGGATTTTTAAAATTAAGTATAGATATTTTAAATAGGTACCTATGTTTGGTACCAAATTTGATTGATTGTTCTTATAATATACAAAATATTTGTAATATACGAAAAATTAAAATTTAAATAAAAAATTGTAATAGGTGGCACGTGAGCTGTTTGAAAACTGAGTGTACTAGGACTGAATATAGGGAACGCGCGAGGGGGAGCGGGAGAGGGTGGGCGGGGAAGGTGGAAGGTGGAAGGTGAACGCGGGGGGTAGGGGATGCGGGAGGGGAACGGAGACGCATGGGAAAGGACATGCAGGGAGAAACAATTTATTTCTTTGAATATGGTATGCAACACATGCCTGGAAGCAGTTAGTTATATATAATAATAATAAAGGTAGGTTTTTAATGATAAGGATAGGTTTTTCCTTATTTTTCTTCGAATCTCTATCAGCAGAAATGCGCAATGTATCAATCCGGCGGCAATCTTTATTTCGAGAAATCGGTCCAATCTCACCTGCAGCCAGAGGAGGATGCTGTCCACTGTCCAGTGTCCACTGTCCACTGTCCGGAGACCGCCGACCCGACGCGCGACGGCCGGATGTGGTTGGCTCGCTTTTTCCACTACGAACTATGGACGTGCCCAAGAGATTGCTCCGTTAAATAGTCACCTCGCTATTTATATCACACGGACTGCTCAGATTTATATAATGTGCGTATTATAATCAGCCATTGTTGCGAATACAACGTCGATGTAGCATGTAGGGTTTAGAATCACACAATCCCGCGGGATGTCAGCAATATTTGATCCCTCGGATTTGCGGGTTGCGGGGTTAAAAAAAATACTAAATTTAGCCAAAAACATGATGTGGTGACGTCCCACCAACTAGTGTGGAAAAAGGGAGAACATTTTCCACTCTGGGCTTTTCTGTACAAATATCCGTCCATCTACCTCAATGACTCTCCTTAATCCATGTTTTTTTACTATTTTTTTACAAAGTCTTCTTAAAATACTTATTACGACGTATCTTTTAAATGTATTTTTTTTATTAATATTACTGGTAGCAAAGATGATCGATCTCAAATGACGATGGAGAGTCCTGTCAGTGTAACAGTTATGATTTTATATATCTACGATCATATTTTTTATCCCAGGTCTTCTTAGAATGATTATTTTATTTTATTTATTTATTTATTATTAGTTTCAATAGCAAGGTTTGTACATGTATGTATAATGTATAGTATAAGTATAGATTCTTTTTTTTTTTCACAGACCTCCTCACTAGGATTTCCTGTTCTGAGGTGGTCTGTAGTTTTTTTAAAATATTTGTATTTGGTTATGGATTGTCTTTATATCGTCTTCACGATGTTTGTAATTTTATTATCACTTTGATCTCTCAGCCATGTTTTTACTTTTGTTTTAAATATATTCATTTCCTTTATATTTTTGATTTGATCTGGTAGAGCATTGTATAATTTCATAGCATGGAATTTATTATTTCTCTGTCCAAAAGATGTGTTCAAACTGGGAGTAACCAGGATGTTATTGCTTACTGCCCTGGTTGAGTATTTATGTTGGGCAGTGGAGTATACATATATGTTTTTTTTCAGTTTAAATAAAATATTTTTTGAATAAAGTTTCTGTACATTGAAGACTTGAAAGTTATTAAATATTTCTTCCGTCGGAGTTCTAAGCGGAACTTTCAGTATTGTCTTTAGTACTCCTTTTTGGGCTATATTGAGTCGCTCTGTGTGAGTGCTCAAGGCAGACCCCCATCCAGTTATACCGTACTCTATTTGTGATTGACACAAAGCATAGTATACTTTTTTAATATCGTTTATGTTGAGGATATTACGAATGTTTCTAAAGAAGTATATGTACCTGGTTAGTTTTTTTGTAATTACGTCAATTTGTGAGTTCCATCGGAGATTATCATCAATTTCAATTCCAAGATATTTGATGCTTTTGGAGTGTGCTATAGTGGGACAGAGGCATGATAAGCCTAGATTTTGTTGATAAATTCCTTGGCATGTGTGTAATTTGAGATTTAAGTCCTCCGACGGCTGCCCTCTGGCTGTTATAGAAAATGTAAGATATTTTGTTTTATTAACATTAAGCGTGAGGGAATTTCTTTTAAGCCAGGTTTGCAGGAGACTAAGCCCGTGTTCCGCTTCTTTGTAAGTATTTATCCAATCTTTTTCGTTAAATAAAATTACTGTGTCATCAGCAAAACTAATAATTTTTCCTCTTGTTTCTAGGTTACAGATATCATTGATGTATATCAAAAACAATATTGGTCCTAGTACACTTCCTTGCGGTACGCCATGGTTGATTAGGAGAGGTTCGCTTTTTCTCTTATTAATTTGGACGCTCTGTGTTCGCTCCATCATATAGCTTTTTAGCAAGTTTAGTGTTGTATTTGTCATACCAATTTTTGTAAGTTTAGCAAAAAGTATTTTGTGGTCTATTGTATCAAAAGCCTTTTGTAAGTCTATGAAGATTGCCAAAGTTTTTTCTCCACTGTCTAAACTTTTAGTGATCATATCTGTAATTTTTTCTATGGCGTCACTAGTACTTAAGTTCTCCCTAAAACCATACTGTGTTTCCGATAATATTTTATTGTCTTCTAAGTAGGATAAGAGTTGTTTTTTTAATATTCTCTCCAATATTTTTGAAAATGTGTTGAGTAGGCTTATTGGTCGGTAATTGTTTATGTCATTTTTACATCCTTGTTTAAAAATTGGTATAACAGTAGCTTTTTTGAGAGCCGTAGGGAATATGCTTTCAGTTATAGACAGGTTGACTAAGTATGTTAGAGGTATGATAAGTTCTTTACAGAGATATTTTATTGCATTGGTTGTGATTAAGTCCTCCCCCGAAGAAACATTTGATTTTAGAGAAGAAATTGTGTTTTTGATATCATCAGCTGTAATTTGCTTAAACTCGAGTTTCTTTCCTTGTTCAGGGGGTTCATTTATTAGTATAGCGTCATTACATTGTGTAGCTTGCTTTGCTAGATTTGATCCTATATTTATGAAAAATTTATTGACGTATTCAAGAATTTGGTCAGGATTATCAGCGTATGTCCTTGGGACATTGCTTATATTCAGCACGTCAATGGATGTCATGGTAGCAGATTTAGAACTGGTTATTTCATTAATTATTTGCCACATTTTCCGTGGATTTTGTTTACAATCTACAATTTTTTTCTTGTAGTAGGTTTCTTTTGTATATGTAATAACTTTTTTGCAAATGTTTCTATATCTTTTGTAGAATCTTAACATGTGTATATCGTATGGATTTTTTTTTAGTTTCTTGTGTAACTCGTCTCTTTTTCTTATGCAGTTTATAACATTCTGTGTAATCCATGGTTTAATGTGTACATTTTTATGTGAGATTTTCTTAATAATTTTTGTGGTATTAGAGAGAATATTATTCTGAAAGAGTTCTATGAAGAAATTCCACGCATCATTTGCATTGTTCATACTTTGCAGTTTTTTCCAATCGGTACATTGTAGATTATGTTTAATGTCATTCCAGTTTATTTCAGTTTTTTCTATGGTTTGTGGTCTTTTCTTGATTTTATTTGGCTTGTTTATTTTTATTGAAAGTATAGTTGTATAATGATCTGTTATAGTTGAGTTAAATACAATAGTTCGAGTAATATCTTTTGTTTTACTCATTATATGATCTATGCAACTTTCAGTGCTGTCCACTTTTCGAGTAGGTACATTTATTAAGCTTACCAGTCCATGGGATGCTAGCATCTGCAGATATTGAATTCTCTTGGGATGTCCATTTTCTAGGATATTTATATTTACATCTCCAATAAAAAATATGTTTTTCGTGTCTTTTAGAAGGCAGAGTTCCTCGTCTACGGATTTAAGAAATGGGTCGATGTTTCTTGTAGAAGGCGATCGGTAGATTGCTAATATAGCCTTTTCTTTTCCGATTTTAATTTTTAGACAATTGGCATCTGTGATAATAATTTCCTCAACTTCGGCTTTTATTTCGTTTTTAATGTATATAATTACACCATCGTTTTGTCTTTTGTTATTCAAACTTGAGTAAGTGGTATATCCAGCTATTTCCAAATTCATTATTATTACCTTTTTATAATATTACTATCTAGTATACTACTAAAGTTGATTGATACGAAAAGTCCTCTATGACTTACTATGTTACCTTTTCAATGTCTTTTTAAAAAATAATATATTAGTATTAAAGATAATTGATTAAAAAAATGTTGACATCATTTCAATTTAATACCCCTTACTGAAAATTCCGCGGGTTTCCCGGGATTTTTTCATTCTATCCCGCAATCCCGCGGGATTCGAATCCCTAATATCGTGTAGATTTTTAGCGTTTTTGTTGTTTGGAGGTAGCGTAGGTATTTGGATATAGCTTGGATATGATAGTGGAACTAGTGTAGCACAGCGTGGATGTAGAGTAATTATTGTTTGGTCTATACTTGTAAAATTAGATAATTTACATTAATTTCGGTAATGTGGAAGTATTCCATATTATTTACTTAGATGTCAGATTTGACATGTGACTACTATCGCCTTGGCGTCTAAAAAGTGAACTATTCTCCGACCAAGGCTTGAGCGGCAGATTTAGGCTGCGTTTCGATAGAAGCGGAGCTGCGCGGGGCTGCGCGGAGCTCAGCTAAGCGGGGCTGTGTAAAGAGGTCAGTGTTTCCATTGAAGCTGCGCAAAGATGAGTGGTGCAGAGTTAGCTCTGTAGCTGGTTGAAGATGAGCCGAGCGGGGCTGAGCTAAGCTGTATTATAGCTAGCTCAAGTTACGCCGAGCGGGGCTGTGAATTCATTTTGGTTGCAGTCAGTTAAACAGTGTGTGTTGCACCGCCCCGAAAAGCCCCGCTCAGCCCCGCCCGGCCCCGCTTCACTTAGCACAGCTACACAGCTCAACTCCGCATCGCTATGCCTCGCTCAGCATGACAAAGCTCCGCTCTGCACAGCACGCTTATACATTTTAATATAATTCTTCTCAACTCAGCTAATACTGTTTCCACTGAAGCGGAGCGGAGATTTGATGTGTGATTTGAGCAATATCATTGGTCAATTTTTGTAAGTCTCAGCTCAGCTCCGCTTCTATGGAAACACAGCCTTAGCCCGCTTAAATTTGAGCGAGGAATGTCGTACCTAGCTAGGATACGAACAAACCTTAGATGAGGCGTGAAATTATAAGTATAAGTGAGGTGAACATAGTGTAAATGTGATATAATATATGACCTATATAATATTATATGATGTGGTTATGCCGTGTAGATATGCCGGGAAAGGTCCGTTGCTAATAAGGATGACCGTCGAGGGACTGTCATATAGCGGTCAAATTCGAATGTACGGTAAATTACATGTAATTTACTTATACTTATGGTTACTGGTAATTACTGTATTTCTAAATATAAAACCAGACTTGAATGTGGCTTCCAACCTATTAATGTTTCACCAAACGTACCCAAATAAGAAATAGTATGCAAAGTTCCAACTTTTTCAATGAAATTTTAAAAATACAAGACACCTTATATTTATACTAATCTAACAACAAAATTATCACCGCTTATCAACAGGATA
The DNA here is from genome assembly GCA_929108145.2 of Limnephilus rhombicus. Classification (NCBI taxonomy): domain Eukaryota; kingdom Metazoa; phylum Arthropoda; class Insecta; order Trichoptera; family Limnephilidae; genus Limnephilus; species Limnephilus rhombicus. The sequence continues at coordinate 59,016,193 of OV815276.1, forward strand.
GCCATTCAAAGAATATGTATGCATGAATTTGTTTGTGTAAACGGCCCGTTAAAGTATGTCCACTGGACTCGGTTCAGTGAATCCGCGTACTACCTACACCTGCAACTTTTAATCAATTAAAAATATATATATTCCTATTATTTTCTTTCTTCTTCTGGTTCCCACTTTTAACCAAGATCGGCTATCATCAGGGCAATCTTCACTCGCAGATTGCAGCGCTGAATATCTTTGATATTTCGATTATATGCATAACCTTTAGTCAATTTGACATAACCACCTGCGAAATTGTAATAAAAATCCGTAGTATGGTCACCGTCCAGATGAAGGATGCTTAATACGAAATACGATAATCACTGTAAATCTATTCTGTGTCGTACAGGTTTGGCGCAATTCTACAGGTGCTTTTAATGGCCAATAAAATATTTCGCCAACGCAGGTATTCATGGGCTGGACGTTTCTGATTAGGATTACCTAATATTTATTTATAAAGATTAATCATAATGTGAGCATATTCGCATGAAAAGCAGTTTGGCTCTTTTTATTAGATACGTTTAACGTCTAGCGGCATTAAAAATGGTTGGCTGAAAAGTTAAAGGTCCTTCTGTTCTATTCTATTTAAAAATAAGACAAACATTCCTGAGTCACGAATTATTTTTATTTGTATAACATTTAGTTTCGTGGTATGATCAAACACGTGTAAATTGTGTATTTTGCACTATTTAATTAATTCTCTTATGCATAATATTTCAAATAAATCAAACAATTAAAACACCATTGTTTAGATTTCGTTAATTAATGACAGCTGTGCAAAGACACGCTTCTTAAATTATATGCAACGTGTTTTCGGTATTTTTGTATCTTTAGTCTTTACTAAACAGACGGTGTGTATAAAACAAAAATTCAGTATGATAACTACAGTCTTGCCCCTGAGAGCTCCGTCGTTGCTTCTCTTTCTATTGCATACTTCGTTTATAAGATAGAAGGAAAGACAACGACGGATCCGTCGGCGCGGCGGTCTGCCTATAGATCATCGTTAAGTTAGTTAAGCCGTTTTGTCTGAATAATTGTAATAATCTTCTGTGTCGTTCAATTCTAATGATTTGACGCTGCTAGTATCACTTGTATAGATATGTACTTACAATGACCATGTCAAGGGATTGCTAAAGTAAGCAGTTTTCCTTTGAGATTGAATAGTTTTGATGAAAGATTGAAATATTTTATTGTAGCTGGAGTAGCCTGCTTCGCTCAGGAAGTTGATATGAGATTGAACTCATGTTCGAACCCACATAGGATCTTGCTTTGTATGCCCCTACTAATGGCTAGCCCCACCCATACCATCCATACAAAAAAGACTTCGAATGGTCTACAATGTTTTAGAATATTCCACAACATTCGAGAGTGTTCTGGAATGTTCCACAGTGATTTGGGATGTTCCGGGACGTTCCCGAACTTTTAAGACTATTCCCTAACATTCCACAACATTAAAATGTTCGGGAATGTTGTGGAATGCTTTCGAATGCTCTTGAATGTTCTAGACTGTTCTAAAAATTTCTAGAGGGCGAAACTTCCAGCCCTAATATCTTCAAAAGCACGCCCTTCAGAAAAACGGGAACCTTCTTCATGGATGGGGGATAGAGGGCTACCACACCATATATACCACACCCTTGATCGTACCGGGACTCGTTTCTGAGTTTTAGCGGCAAGCACATTAGGGAACGTACCCATACTACGTAACCTGTTCAGGGGGGGGTCTTCAAAATACCACCCTTGGTACAAATGAGCGGCGAGTTGCTTACGTTTTTGGTCACCGGGGAGGGGGGGGGGGGTTAAAAATTGCAAAAAGTTGGTCACGTAGTATGGGTACGTTCCCTTAAGACTTTCTTTTATAATATGTATTGATTAAGATTAGTATATTAAAATATAAGTGGATAAACAGGTCTTTAAAACACGCGCGATTTTTACGCCGTCGTGCTCGAAATAAAGCAAGTGTTTTAAAGACCAGTTATCCACGAATACTTTACGCAATTTTTTTTTTATTGGTACACTTTTAAAACATAAATATTGATATTATTATTAAAAATTTGGAAATAAGAACTATTAATGAATTCGTGATGTGACATCACAATATCTTGTTGTCATGGAAATGAAAAACACAAACATTAATTTGCAATCTGTCACATAAGATTAATAATTTAAAATAAAACAATAACTTTGTAAACACCACTTTTATTTTTATCCTTTATGCCGACCGGGTTTCGCTACAACCGTAGCTTCATCAGGGCAGTATAATACTCTACTAAAATTAGGTTACATTTGTGTTATAATATATATTTTACCTAAAATGGGCTGGGCTGGACTCGTCAAGTGAGGAGGAAGAGGGAGGCATAGATGGAGAATTGGCAAGGGAACGGACGTGTTCTTTATCAATAGGGAACAATCTTAGTATGGGACTTTTATTTAAATTAAGTTGGTTATTTACTACCTTACTATTAGTGTTTATGGCTTTCTTAAGTTCAAGATTAATAGTTGACATCACAGTTTTTACTAGTTATTGTGTGTTGTAAAATGAGTTCTAACATTGATAATTTAAATACCAAAGCAGAATCGCGGTTAATACCTGAAAAATCCAAAGACGTTTATAAAAAAGAATATGAAAGGTTCATAACATGGATGGAGGAGCAGAACGTAGTAGATGTAGATGAACGAGTTGTGCTTGCTTACCTTCAGAAAATGTCGGAACAGTACAAAGCATCGACTATGTGGGCCATACATTCGAAATTGCAATGTCTGTTGAGGATAAATAAAGGGGTTGATTTAAAATCATTTGTGAAAGTGCATGCATTCATGAAGGCAATTAGCAAGGATGACGTTGCTAAGAAGGCGTTAAAATATTCCTGTCAGATTTATAGTTAAAAGTTGACATTTAGACTTCACATTTTGTTGATTTGTTGATGTTGCCATGGTAACTTTAAAAAACGCGCGTTCCATAAAGTGCGATTTAAACACGCTAGAGCGCTAGAGCGTACTTTAAATGAGTAAAAAAGGGCACCAATAAAAAAAAACAATATATAAAGATATAATTTAATGCAGATTGTATTATACCACCAATAGTTACTATCGAACTTTGTCTTAGTTTGAATAAGTCTTTTTTAAGAATATTCATTTTGAAAATACCGGCAATAAGAATGGTGCTCAATTTAATTTTTTTACGGTTCAATTCATAGGTATTTATTTCAAAGATTCTTACCTTTCTATCAATGGAAATGAAGTTGCGAACTGAAAATAGTTACATTGACCTTTACATTCAGGACCGAAAAGCTGTGCAACTTTCATGACGTCAAAACTCACCGTTCGTGAGTTTTTATTTTTTTTATTTTTTACCAAGACATAAATATAAAAAAAAGATTAATTAATATTCCTCGAAAAATAATAATTTCTTGAAAAACCAACCCCGGTAACTTGCACGATTTTTTTTATCTAACCTTTTTTACAAAAAATAAAGCGATCGAACATTTGAATCTTATTTTTCATTATGTCAAAAAATAACTAACAATCATGTTGATTTCACTAAAAATTCCTATTAAAATGGAGACAAACTATCCTAAAATCTTGTTCTCAAGTCCAGATTACACGGTAGGTGAGGATCGATTTTGTCCGTGGGGCTTGTTGCTAGCCCGCAGCCTGTTGGTGAACTGAGAACCCCTTGTGACGGATCGATCAAGGGGTGACATTGTGCACTTAATTGCCGAGGACATTCAATGCACGTTGTATGCACATTAACGCCACCATTACGTATTGTTATAGCCGCCAAATGCATCTTCGACTCTTGACTTTATTCGTGTAAATTATTATGAAAAGTAATGAAAAAAACCTACCCGTACTAACCTAACCAAATATATTACGATTTTTTTATTAAAAAACTTCTTTTTTTTGTTGTTGGATAATTCAGATTAAATTAAATTCTACCAAATGATACAAAATTATAAATGATACTAACCTACTTCTTCGATTGATTAACTAATTAATCACCACTCTTTGTATTTTTTTCGTCTATGGGTAGGTATATTTGCCCATTCTTGTTTGCCTTTTGTCATTTTTGTTCATTTTAATTTTATCCTGACGACGGAACCATGATTTCGAAACATGTTGATAATTTTGATTAAATATGTTGTTTTTAACCGTACACCTACTTTGAAATCTTCGTTAATTCCTGATGTCTTTTCAAGCTTTTTTAAACCCTGGATTTTTATCAATTGTTTTTTATAAAGTTTTGTATTAATTTCCTTTAATTAAAATTATATCATCTTACACCTTCGGATGATTATTCAACTCTGTAAACCGAAAGCTTTGTTAAATCCTAGCATTTTCTTGAAGCTTTTTTATAAACTGAATCTTCTGAAGATCCTGGTTCTCAGGATGCTTTCATCACAAAGGTTAATTTGTTCTTTCTCTGACCCCAGATTTAGAAGCTTTTTCTTTAATTTTGAAGGTTATAATTATGTAAACCTCTATCTAATTTGTAATATTTATTTTTGGTATTCCGTGGTACTAAATAAATAATGTTGATAATTTCGAGCAAATCACTTCATGTTAACAAAATACAGAAGTCTCTTCGTTCTAAACTAATATAATAGATGATATGCACACAGTTGCGAATATCTTTGTATTATATAACATTTCATTAATCTGAAACTTGTGTGTAGAATATATAATTGGGCAGTAGATTCCGCTTGTTCGTTCCCTTTTTGTGTAAAACGTGTTCTTTATTTACGTCTTTATAGTATTTTTCATCTCGCCAACGTGCGAATTAAGTCGAGAATTTCCATTTAAAACTCGCTTTTCTCATCAGATTGTAATAATGAGAATTCTGAAATAATTGAATCTCGTTGAAACTGAGCCACTTTTTATCTCTAATTTCGAAATCTTTTATCATCTTTTCTATTTGGTGTTTCCTCTGTTCCCAAATATTAATATCGATAGAAAATCATTCTAATTATTTGTTATTATGTAACTTCTATAGGCATACAGTTTATGTAACATTTTTGCCTTTCCCATAAACCACACAACGTGTAAGACAGATTACAGCGGAGCTCTCAGCGACAAAACAATAAATAATAGACCGGGAGGCGAGATAGGTAAACCCCACGTCATCGACTACATGGATGAAACTACTTTTAAGTGATAATGGGCATTTAGAAAACATTAAAAAAGCTGGTCTGCCGGTGCGCCTCTTGGCAGGAGCCGCGCAGTCATGGAAATAGTCAGCGATTTTTTTGGTCAAAATTACGTCATCGACTACACGAACGGGAATGGTCTCATATGATAAAGGTCGATTAGAAAATGAGAAAAAAGCAGGTCTGCCAACCGGCAGCCTGGCAAGTTCGGAGGCAGCCGGCGTCAAAGTGGGGAAAAAATTGGTCGATTTTACGTCATCGACTACACGAATGAAACCAATGAATAACTATAGTCCAGATCATTCCATATAAGAATTTCGCGGTCTGCCGACCAGCAGCCTGGCAAATTTTTGTGTACGATTTTTTAAAGTTTTTTTTTTTTTAATTTTTCGTTTATCTTTATTATTATTTTTATTTCACTATATTTTTAAAAACTTTGAATGCCATATTTTAAAAAAATAAGCGAAAAATATAAAAAAAAAATTTAAGAGTTCCCAGTGTACACATCCGTCAGGCGAGCCTTTAGACGCCAAACCACTTACGAAACCTGCCGCGGTGCCCCTCACCGCTGTCGCGTGTTAATATTTTTGTACAAATTTATAATAATAATAGTCCTTTTAAGATTGCCTAATAGTCCATGTAGTTGGAAGTTCGAACAACTAACCCACCGTCGCCGTAAGAGCTGCGTTCGTCTGAAAAACGACGGAAATTTCCGAACCCCGTCCGTTTCATATCGGTTTCGCTTGCCCTGCTGCATCGATTACATCGAATACAAGATCGAAACTAACGAAAACCTGTAGTCTAGATCATCCCATTTATGACTTCCTTCGTCTGCCGACCAGCAGCCTGGCAGTTTTTTGTGTACGATCTTTTAAAGTTAATTTTTTTTTTTTTAAATATCTTTATTATTATTGTTATTTGAATATGGTTTTAAAAACTTAAAATGCAAGATTTTAAATAAAATAAGTTGTAATCATAAAAAATAACTACTACTAATTAAAATTCTGGAAGCTAGAATTCAACATCTTCATCTGAACCATACTGTAGGCCCAGCTCCGCGTGAACTAATAGGTACGTGAAACCCGGCTTGCGGCGGAACGTAATCTAGTTCCAAAAACGTCCGCTCGCGACCGCTGATGTGTGAGCGCTCTAGTCGGAATCGGAATTATGATTTGCTGGTATGACACTCTTAAAAGTAGTTTCATCCGTGTAGTCGATGACGTAGGGTTTACCTATCTCGCCTCCCGGTCTATAAGACGATCCCCTAATCCTGGACCCATTCGGAATTGGGCGGAGTAAGCGACTTTAGGGCGTTGACCAATAAAAACCATAATTAATAGCCAACAACGGTGTTTTGTTATTTCGCAAGTATATATAAGAACGAAGCGACGCGAAGAGCAATGCACTTCTCTTCGGTCCGAAATCTCGGCGGCCACTAACTACGATTATACGACGCGTTTTCGGTCGTGAAATTCTCAGTTGGGTAACGCTGCTTTTAATTTACTGAAAAAAAAACATCGCCAAAATTCATGTTTTTTTTCTAAAGTTGAAAAACAAATATTAAAATGTTTTCCGATTATTTTATAAAAAAGTTAATTTGCTACATTATACAATAAAATCATATGCAAAAAATGGGTTTTTAAATAGGAGATTTCGCACTTCAAAGCATTTTTTATAGGTAGGATACTTGATTTTTTGTAGCCTTATTAAAAGACTTTCAAAAAACTACTTGATTATTGCAAAGGCAAATATGTGTTATAATTGCAGTATTTAATTAAAGCATCTACAATATTTCTAAGCGATCAAATTTTCAAACCCAAAACACGTGATTGTGGATCATCGGTATTTCGGTATACTGATAGTTTTGTCAGCACACTGTCCAAACCCATTTGTGATGAATTTTAATAGCATCCAATCAATTAGCAGAAAGAAGGGTGTGTGTCAAATGTAACAGAAATAGACGTTACAACGTCTCTCTCAGCGGTAATACTATAAGTCTACAAATATAATATACTAACTTTATCTCTGTGTTTTCTCCCTCCTATAACACGGGTCAATACAGGCAATATAAAAATAAATTCATTTGTAGAGTTTAGCAAATTAATATCAGATAGTTCGCCTCGTAATTTGTAAGAATATCTACATAGGTGTATATACTATACTGGGTGTTAAGGGAAGTACTTGATTTACTTTTGACTTAAAAATTATTAATGAAATTTTGGTCTTCGGTGATATTTTCCATTTTTTTTCAACTAATACCAAAAAAAATCTATAGGTATTTGACAGTTAGGGGCGGGGAGAGATATTGGTCGGTTACTCGGCCGAGTGACCAGTGACGACATGTGCAAGAAAAAAAAAAAATTTATTTTTAAGAAAAAAAAATTGAAAAAAAGTCACCGGAGACCAAAATTTCATTTACATTTTTTACTCCAAATAATGTCAGCAAAAGTCAATTACATTCCTTACGTCGCACGTTGCCGTTACCCGAATTTCTACCGATTTCGTACTTATATCCCTTAAACGTTTGAAGTTTTTAAGCTCTTAAAAAAATATATGTTATTTATGAAGAAAATATCTAGACGTGTTCCATGCCGAAACGCAACTTATTTGAAATTCCCTCGATAGAAAAAAATCGCAAAGTATGCTCCGAAAATATTTTTTTAAAACTTTTTTGTTATTTGTTTTTGGGGTGTTATGGCTTGTTGCGCTACCTCCTCCCTTAGCCAACGTTTCGGACAGCGTTACAGTGACCATCATCAGGGCAGATGTGTGAGGGCAGAACTGTAACGCTGTCCGAAATGTTGGCTAAATGAGGAGGTAGGTACATGGCATAACACCCCTAAAACAAATAACAAAAATACTTTTGGCCGTGAAAATCTAAAATCATATCTATTTTTTTCACGTTCATTTCACTTATTTTAGAAGTTATATGTATGAAAAAAAATCACAGTGTTTCTTTAAATGCTCTTTTAGATGTTCCCCACGAGATTTTTGTTCTAATTTAAACGAGTCGTGTTTTATTAAACATTTTCACAATTTTCGCTTTTATTTTATCGTTTTAAATATTAGCGCTCTCTCTCCAATATTCGTAATTACATATCTCTCCATCTTCTTCTTTTTGAGCGGGGATACGGCGCCTTAACATCCTGTATAATATATAGGTACTTAATAAGAACAAGTTGCAAAACAACTGTTTGTTTTCAGTTTGTGTCCTATTTGAAGAAAGTCGGTAAATAAATGCATTTTTATCTTCGTTTATTTAGCAAGTGACACATGTGTAAACAATATTTATTTTTCTCTCGTCAGTATAAAATGCATTGTTTGGAATAAGAGATTTGAATGAAATAATGCGTTGACCTTTAGTCTTCAGTCTTCAGTCTTCAGTCTTCAGTCTTCAGGTGTTAGATAGGGAGCTGCAAGAGGAGGAGAACGCGGCTGGGATGCCAGTTGGGGATCGGTCTGCATTTGAAGCATCATGTCACCTCGTTCACTTTATTACATCTAATGAATCACTCGTCAGCGTCAGCCGGGCTCTGCATAGTGCATACGCATACCTTCACCGTCTCCGCGGTTTAGGAATCTCTGACCGGTAACATAACATAACCGCTGCCTACCGATCAGGGCCGGCTTATTTTTTGGAGATTTTCGTTATTACGACCTCCGCGGTAGGATGATAAGTTCCCTGGCTCCGCACATGCAGGTTGCGGGCTCGATACCTGGGGCGGCAATATCAATATTTAAAAAAAAAAAGTGGATTTACTGTATATACCTATATCAAAGAGAAAATATACAATACATGTATGTACAATGTACCTACAATTAAAATACACATAATTTAATAATTATCGTGATAACCATTGGTATGTACAAAAATAATTAACAATTTGAATAATTAGTAAGTATTTTACGTTGCTGTTGCCGTCGCTGTCGCTGTTAGCCCCTCCCCCCTAATACTAAGTGAAAGGGACAACTGCTCCTCAGGCTGATAATACTAAAACTAAGGTAAAATCGTCGAAATCGAGGCTTTTTATTCCCCCGGTTTTTCCTCCAAAACTGGACCGATTTTTATGATTTTATTTCAGCAACTGTGTTAGGAAAATATTCTATGTCTGTACGCTTTGCTTTTTAAAAATACATTGTCCAATTTGCATACTGAACGTCTGATGGCGTTCAAATAAGGCTAACTTAACTCCTATGAGAAGTAACTTATCAAAAAAGTCAAAACGTAGAGACCTGCCAGTTGTGGATTTTTATGTTATAATATAAATAAATATTTGCACTAGTGTCAAAATCCAGAGAGAAATTAGGGGAATATGTTTGTATGGACAAAACGCGTTTTCTCTTAAGGTACATTTTTCATCATTGTAGTCTTTAGCAACTCGCTTTGAGATTTTCTTTCGTTAAAATATTTTATGTAGGCTTTTATATAAAAATTATTTAATTGAAAACTTCATAGACGTCGTGGACTCAATAATCTTATATACGAGCTTTTAAATTGAACATCTGACAGGCTTAGTATAATGAGAACAAAGGGGTTAAAATCGAAACAGCCCAGCGTTTAGCTTCGGGTGTGGAAAGGGGTTGCAGAATGGGGAGTGGTGTAAAGTAGAATAGTATAGTGCCTTTACCCCTTCCGTTTACAAATTATCTCCCCTGTCTCGCTTTTATGCCAGAATGAAAGTGAACCTACAAATACGTACAACGTATTGATTGGTTGGCAGAAATTGTCAGTTGACTTAAGTCTGCCTTTAAAATAATAAATATTACGTAATAACTTCTTGAAGTAAAACTTCTTTACGCACGCTCGACTTGGGGGGTAATCTGGTGAATGCGTTACGAAAAGTGGTGATGTGTTACGAAAAGTGTGATGCGAACGGTGATCGATTTCGAGGCGAACGGTCGGGCCTTTACGCACGCTTGACTTGACGAGTGATAAGGATTAGGATGGTCACCCCAAGGTCGTAGGTCACCCCATGGTCATATTTCATCCCAATGTCAAATGTCACCCCTAGGTCATAGGTCATCCCGTTCGCTTCGTTTGGGGTAACTTAGCAGGGATACCTGGGTTCATGGGGCGAGGTTTGTCTTGTAGTTTTACTTCAGTCATGTAGTCTAAAGCACATTCGTTTTTTTTTTAATGTAGGTACCTACCGCACAAGAGTCCCAACTGTTCCCAACTATCTGGAATCAGTAGATTAATGCATCCCCCAATTAGTTTGTGAGGCTGAATGTAGTAGGAAGGAGAAGGGGATGGGAACAAGGATGGGGATATAACAAACATAAATGAAGACATATTTTTATTTTTATTTTAACTTTATGAGTAAAACCTCAAATTGTAATATTTAATTAAATGAAGACAATATAAACGAAACTCAATCGAAAATCTGAAAACAGAAAAATCAGAAAAAGATATTGACACATCTGGGACTCGAACCCAGGACCTCTCGCTTACCGGGCGAACGCGCTAACCACTGCGCCACCGTGTCGATATCCAATTCGGTCACTTTTAACTGTATCATACTTCGACTAAGAACCACCCACACTATCTTCATTTTTCTTAACGCATATACTATTGGCTGCTATCTTTATGTATGATTGCAAGATTCAAACCCGAACTAAATGCTCTCTAGATAGTGTCTGGATAAATCTTTATCCATTTTATTTAATATGCGACATCTATTGACTTTTCTGCAAGTCTAGGATGAATATAATAAAAATGAAGATAGTGTGGGTGGTTCTTAGTCGAAGTATGATACAGTTAAAAGTGACCGAATTGGATATCGACACGGTGGCGCAGTGGTTAGCGCGTTCGCCCGGTAAGCGAGAGGTCCTGGGTTCGAGTCCCAGATGTGTCAATATCTTTTTCTGATTTTTCTGTTTTCAGATTTTCGATTGAGTTTCGTTTATATTGTCTTCATTTAATTAAATATTACAATTTGAGGTTTTACTCATAAAGTTAAAATAAAAATAAAAATATTCATCCTAGACTTGCAGAAAAGTCAATAGATGTCGCATATTAAATAAAATGGATAAAGATTTATCCAGACACTATCTAGAGAGCATTTAGTTCGGGTTTGAATCTTGCAATCATACATAAAGATAGCAGCCAATAGTATATGCGTTAAGAAAAATGAAGATAGTGTGGGTGGTTCTTAGTCGAAGTATGATACAGTTAAAAGTGACCGAATTGGATATCGACACGGTGGCGCAGTGGTTAGCGCGTTCGCCCGGTAAGCGAGAGGTCCTGGGTTCGAGTCCCAGATGTGTCAATATCTTTTTCTGATTTTTCTGTTTTCAGATTTTCGATTGAGTTTCGTTTATATTGTCTTCATTTAATTAAATAAATGAAGACATTTCAAGCAACGTTTCAATTCTGATTAGTGGTCTTTCAATTTTACTTGTGCACGTCGGGTTTTGAGTCTGCGACTTTCGAATTCGTAGCCAAGGATCGTAGCCACTCAACCACGTAGGCCGTTATTAAATTAATAATATGTCCACTTTGCATGCGTCGTGTTTAAAGCTCACGTGGAAAAAGTTCGTATACGTAGCCCCCCCCCCCCGCCTTCTAGATCAAGATAATAATAATAATAATTGGATTATTTGTAGAACGCCGTTTTTGTGAAAAATTACCCCAAGGGCGCTGTACAATTTATTATAATTTCTTAGTCTCCTAATTTTATTATATACAAACGGATACAGAAACCATCCTTACCTGGCATGTCCCTTCCCATAAACACACTTTTATTATAAAGTTTATGCTTGGAGAATATACGACGATTCACGCGGAGGATACTGTATTTAACACACTGGACATTGCATTATATTTCATTTGCTACCCCCCATTTCTGTTGATATTACGTTTATGAGAAGATTAGTAGCAAAAGTAGATATTTATTTTGAAAGACTGGAGAATTTATGACTCTTTAGGATCGGAGAATCTTTATTAAATGACCTTAAAAAGCTTACTTTTTTACCCAGTTAGTTATTTAAAATTTCGCGGGCTGTGAGGATGATGAAGATGTGTTGAGTTTCACTATATAATTGTCATTATGGGAAAGAGACTGGAGACTGATTTTATGGCTAATGGCTTGCTTGTTCGCATTGGGAGAGTAGTTGAGAGTAGCGAGTAACTTGCTACTTGACCGCCGAAAAGCGTTCACATTACTTTCAAGTAGAGTACATTAGTAAGCCGTGCGTTGCAAGATGACGGGCTGCTACACAACAAAGTAAATACGCCAATTAAGCAGATTGTAATGCTTACTTTAGAAGAGGTAGAAGAATAAATTAGTGAGATTAAAATAAATAAACTATGGACACGAAAAGAGAAAATTTAGAGTAGCTTCTGCGCTCTAACGGCATGACATATCTGCGCTCTGCTAAAACGACGGGTTCGCGCATGTCAGTGCGCAGGGACGCGTTGTGGGGGTCACTGCTCTCCCGAAAAAATAGAACGAAATGTATTGACTTTCTACTAAAGAGCTAACTAAACGTCTTCTTCTTCGATGGCGCTACAGCCCATATCAGCCTCCTGCAACATTCGCCTCCAACTTCTCCTGTCCTCAGCTGCTGACTCCTAGTTGGGTACCTGGAGAAGCTGTGCTGCATCCCCTATTACCTCGTCTTGCCATCTCAATCTGGGTCTTTCCACCTTTCTCCTTCCACCTGTGTGTCCAGTCATAATTATTTTTGGGACGCGTGTGTCCGGCATTCTCTGTACATGCCCAGCCCATCTGGCATATGGATGTGAGGCGTTGACACTGACGGCAAAGATGGTTGGAATGCTGGATACTTTTGAAAGAAAAGTGTTGAGAAGAATATGTGGACCGGTGAAAGAGGGGGAACAGTGGCGCATCCGACACAACAAAGAACTGTATGATATATATCAGGCCCCTAACATCTCAACACACATCAGACTCCTCAGGTTGAGATGGGCTGGGCATGTACACTATGTACAGAGCTGACTAAACTACTCTACTAAAATTGTGGTGTTCGGACGCGATTAGTTACTAATTTACTCGCTACTCGACTAAAATACTTGCCGGGTGCGAACGGTTCTTATGATTACGTGGGACAGTTTCCTCTAATTAACTTGCAGCTTGAAATCGAGCTTTTCTAGACTCCGTTTGCCAAGCAATTCACACTAAGAACGTACACATTTTTGGCTTGTGGCTTCCTCTCAAATAATTACGTTGATTGATAGAATATTAATAGAATTCATTTTGCTGTGTTCGAAGATAAAATATCCCATGCTTGAGTTTGTCCGTCCCTGGCTGGTGTAAGGTAAGTCTCCACTAGATCACCTTGAGGCCGGCTCCCCGCGCCCCGCCACCGCCCCTGCCCTGACACATCTAACAGCAACCAACCGAATTATTACCGCCAACTACATTACTGCCGATCTTTACCCCGGCTGCTCTCTGATCTCCTGATCACAATATATTTTATTTATATGCTATTGTTCTCGTCTGTGGATTAATAAATACCTCATCATCATTTTATTAAATATTTTTGTAAATACGTACTTACTTTGTGGAACGTTGTTAAAAGAAACACTAACTTTATGTTAATTACTTTTTATAATTGCATGTACGGTACACCCGTACATTCGCCATAGTAGATAATATTATTTATTTATTTAGTATCGACGGTATAAATATACCATAAACACTGATAACGTGTCAAAAATCATAGGAAAAATATTAGAAATAATAAAAAAACGTGTACAACAGTTTGTGTCATTTCATTGTAAAGTGACACCAGAGATACAATTACATACAAAATCTATACTTAGTACAAATAAAATTAATATTGATTAATACCTTCCGTGCAGTTAAATATATCTGCCACATCTGCATATCTATTATATGAACTTAACTTCATGCAACCTAGGTACAAGCGAGTATTTCGTATACTCAGTCCTGGTATTGTTGCATTTTTTTTTTAGCATGAGCTTCACACAGGAGGCCCTGAGGAAAATAATTTCCCTCAGGCCCTATGTCATCTTTGGGGATGCTATGTGGAGGGTTTTTTTTAGGAAAGGAAGGAGAGGAGAGTTCTGGGAAGGAAAAGGGTTTAAGGGGTGGGTAGGATGGGGGTTCAGTATGTCCTGCTCATCCGCCTCCAAGACCTAGACAAACCTCAACCCATGAACCCGGGCACCCCTGCTAAATCACCAAACGTAGCGAACCACTTGGGATGACCTATGGCAGAGGTGTTGGTTATCCAATAAAGGTTCCCGGGGCGGCGGTACCCATTCCCGCCTCCCAAATTGAAAAACTAAAAATATGTCAAAAAAAGTTTAAAATATGTCTATTTATTTAACTGCTAATTTATCATTCTTGGTAGAATTCCATTGTAATGAGTATAATGAAAATCGATAAATAAATTTCCACTTGTATATTTTTACTGACCGGACCGGTTTCAGACTATCAAATCCATCTTCAAACTGACCCAAGACAGATCTTATCCTACAATAATATAAAATCAATAAATTGTGAGATATTGTGCATCACCACAATGTACGTAAAAACCATTTGTTATCCACCCCTGCTACGAAATGTACTAATTCCATACTTTAAGTAAAAATGTACCATTAACACCAAATTAGTATAGTGTTATTTTTTTTATTTTTCCCTTCGCTTCTTTTCACAAATCAGGGAAATGTTCATCCTGCAGATAGCACATTGCAAAGTGCCATCGAAATGCCAAAAAAAAAATTGTCGAATTTAGATAATTATTTTTATTTATTTGTGAACTCTAGTATGATTTTCTATGCCATCTATGCTATATGCTTAGAAAGTATACTACTGTTATCTATTCCCGATTTGACTTTTTTCCATAGTTGTTTGGTCGCTAAATCCAACACTAAATTCCAAGACGTATCGGCGTAGTCTCGACTCGGATGTGGACATGCACACCTATAGACTGTAGCCTGTCTACATCTATAGGACGTAGGTACTAATATAATATTATTCATCCCGTTGTAGACTTACACCGCTCCACACGCAAACGCACATGCCCGCTCATGGTGACGCACAGTGGTCAAAAGATTTAGGTGAAATAAATTGTTTCGTTCAAAAATCTTGTTTTAATAAACCCTTATACAAAATAAATTCATTCGCTTTATATTTTATATGATGATTTTTACTAATTTTGCTAGGTTCAGATAGATTAGTGGAGGTCTAACAAAGGTCACCGGTCACCGATCCGATTGGTTTCCTAGCAACCAATCGAATTCAACCTCAAGTCACAGAACTCTCCTCGCGTCGCAACGAAAACCACCAAGATTCTGATTCTGCTTTAAACTCCCGGTGAAGACTCACTTGCATATCGTGTTTGTTCGCCCATCACATTCATTATTATTGTTGATATTTAATATATAATGGAATTATGTGTCTGTTGTAATTTGTTAATAAACTTGTAAGTATTGTACCGACATCTTGCTTATTTGCTTTACCACACACTTTACACCTTTAAAAACATAAAACACACACACATTCTATAATTTGGTGACCCCGACGTAATCTAAAAATGGCTAATATCAGTTCTCTTCATAACAAAATTTAAGGTCCCCTTTTTTGTTACATAAAATTTGTCATTTCGCATAACCTTCAAACAATTGCAATTTGCACCATTGCAGACATGCATATGTCAGATCTGCTAAAAATCGAAAATCGCTCTGTTGGTTGCTTATTTTGTTGATGTCTGTATTTTCTGAATTTTGAATGAAATGCCAAATATCAAAACGACACTATCTTTCTTAATTTCAAAAACAGTAAAAATGGAGAAAAGAAATCGATTGTTCCAAGGAACACATTTAATTTCCTATGGCCTATGGTATTGGACGTGTGGACAGTAGTGAAATGATAATAATCTTTACGATTTTGAGTAGCATTTAATTAAGCTACAGGCACGAGGCACGACAGAAATCTAAAGTTCAAACACTCGGCTCTAATCGGAGAAAAACTCCCGAAAAGTCCTCATATTACAATTTCTTGCACAATCTTTGAAAGTAAACTGCGCGTACTGATCGTGTCGCAACAAATCGTATGCACTAAGCGAAACATCGTCATATGTGATTATGACATTGTAATTATTGTTATCGTATTGATGTATTTTGCTAGAAATTCCTTTTATTATCACATTATTGACCATAGTGCAGTAAGTTATTAAGAATGTTCGACTGTTGCATGTTTGAAAAAGATGATTACGTATCGTGTTTATGTAATTTTGCGTGACTTTAAATTAGGTTTAGGTCTATAAATTTCTTAAATCATAAAAATATTTGGATGAGTTGTTTAGCGCCGTTTTGTGAAAGGTCACTTAGGGGACATATCTACATTAATTACGTGAGCTCAAAAGGGGTGGAGGCAACAAAATCTCACGTTACTCGAAAAGAATATACGAAGTGGCCCAAATTTATTTCACCAAGAGGAGGGGGAGGAGGTGTCTAGATTGGAAGAAAAACTGCTCACGTAATTAATGTATGGCCCCTTAAGCCGCCGCTACCCGCTACCCAAATTTCTACCGATTTCTTACATATACCCCTTAAACATTTAAAGTTTTTAAGCTCTTAAAAAAATATGTTATTTTTTAAGATAATATCTATACATTCCCAACGCCGAACGCAAATTATATGAAATTACCTCGATAGAAAAAATCCCAAAGTTCTAAAAATCGCGAAAATTATTATTTTCATGATAAAATTCACAGTGTTTCTTTAAATGCTGTTTTAGACAGCCCCCAAGAGATTTTTGCTCTATTTTGAACGAGTCGTGTTTTATTAAACGTTTTCACAATTTTCGCTTCAATTTTATCGTTTTAAATATTAGCGAACTCTCTCCAACATTCGTAATTACATATATCTCCATCTTATTCTTTTTGTATTATTACTTACTGCAGATAATCTATTATAAATACTTTCTTAAAACTAACAGACTTTCTTAAAACAAACAGATTTATTTCACCAGCTCTTCGATCAACGATCAAAGAGCTGGTGAGTTTCTTCCCTCTATTATAGGCCTTTGACCATGGTGCGACGGTTTCTCTACTTTAGCACATTGTTGAAACTGTACGACTGTTGCAAGTAACCAGCGACGGTCTCGAATATGTGATACGGTCATTCCGGCCGGTAGGTTACTGCGCGTTCCCTACTGCCGTCCGTCGTGGCCGTATCGGCTCCACTTTGCATGGCGGCATTATTCTCAGCCGATTCTCGTTCTGCGGATTAACTGTGTCTCGTCAGCCATCCGTGAGAATGCATCCATCTTACGGACTACGGTACCGGAGCTAGGGTCCCGGTGCGGTTTCCTCAGACGCTCGCAAATCGACAACTCGTTCACAAAATCGTTCAAAATGGTATGAAATAATATAACGCATTTTGCGCCATTGCTTCAAATCAGTGGAGTTTTTTTCTGAAGTACGTTTATGCAGTGAACTCCCATAAAAAATATGAATATCAGCAACCATCAGACCTGCTAACATTGGGAATTTATTAGCTGCCCAAGTGTGCAGCACCTATGAGATTTGTTAACACCAAATTTGTACAGAGTAGTATTTTGCTAGAATCAGCCGATTTTGTTTTGTGATAATAATTTTTTTTTTTAATTTTTCTTTGTGTTAATTACATTATTTGAGGATTTTTCAATAATCACGCCAGGCACATGCCCATGTTTTGGTGATCGATGTTTTAAGTTTTTATTAAAAATAATTAATTACTGAAGATGTTTTTTTCATTATTTGTTTTTGGGGTGTTATGCCGTGTTGCGCTACCTCCTTCTTTAGCCAACGTTTCGGACATCGTTGCAGTGTCCATCATCAGGGCAGATCCGGCAGATCCGGTAGATGTGAGACACATGAGATGTGAGACACATCTACCGGATCTGCCCTGATGATGGACACTGCAACGATGTCCGAAACGTTGGCTAAAGAAGGAGGTAGCGCAACACGGCATAACACCCCAAAAACAAATAACGAAAATGCTTTTGGCCGTGAAAATCTTAAAACTTATCTGACTGAAGATGTTGTTACTTTATACCTATGTTAGTTTCTTGCGTATTTAAAGCAGTTTTTTGTAACCTACGATATAAAGTTTTTTAGCCATGAAAGTTTTAATGGGTCGCCGAATTTTGTATTGTTGCTAGATCGCTAATTTCTGTGACGGAAATTCTTTAGGTCTACGGAAAAATATATGAAATGGAAAACACCAATGTAGGATTTTTCACATATTTGAGGGAATTTTCTTCTCTCTTTTTAATCTCCGATTGAACTTTCAGTGAAATGGACATGAACCGCCATTGCTTCAAACTTTTATCCATCTGTTTTCAGTCCCGATATAAGTTACAAGTTAAAAGTTACATTTTATTGCTGCTAATTTATGTAAGCGAAGATTTACAATTTCAAAATTAAAAAATGATAACTTGAATACTTTAACCCTTTTTGACAAGTAAATTGAATTAGCCAGGTACACTTAGCTTGTGGTGGAAATGATGTTGCGTTGACCGTTGACGTAGAAATTAATTATCGATAAAAGATAGCGTTGTAACGTTATGACTTATGACGGTAAGCTCGATGCACTATTTTAAAATGGCTGAATAAGGTTAAATGCCACATAGCTATTAGACACCGTGAACAACGTAGCCATGGTTTTAATTACAAGTAATGCGGTAGTACTTGACGTCATCCAAATTATGTTTTTGCAACAACATCTTACGTAGGCTCCGCATGATTGCATTATGCAACGAGAAACTGAAACGGTTTCTACGGGGGAAGTAGGATATTTTTCAATGTTATTTCTTGTTGTATTATTTTTGTGTTATTTGACGTGGCTCGCGAGGCGTATCCGGTCCGAGTGTAGCATTCCTCTGTTACTCTTGGAACAATGGACCGATTTGTCGGCAAATCATTGATGGTGAGGGACCGTTCTATGGCCGTGTGAAGTTTCCTCTCACGCTGCTAAATGTGTTGCGTCATCCCGCTCACCGAAGGGTTCCACTTTCCAGCGCGCTCAGATGCCGAGCTTCCACCAATAATTAAACTCTAGCCCATAGGTTCTCAACGTGGGCGTTTGAGACTGTCAGGGGTGCTGTAAAAGACCCAGAAAAAATTAGGGGGCGTTGAAACTGTCAGGGGGGCGGTAGAAGACCGTGAGAAAATTAGGGGGCGTTAATATGGCACAGTGAGGGCGTGGGCAGGTAAAACAATATGGTCTAAAAAAGACAAAAAACACGCTTATAACGTACTAATAATGCAAAATAAACTTTAATATTGGTTAATTTTTGTTATTGTATGTATTTTTTTTCCTTTATTTTTTCCCAATATTTTCTTGATACATTTCAATCATTGTTATCATTTTTATCACTTTGCGAAAATTCACATATTTCGCTAGTTCGGGAAGTGGATGAAAATTAAACTGAAAGATTCCATTGCATTCAGATCTACATTAAATTGGATGATATGAAATTTTTTATTTGTTTATTTTCACCTTACGTGTATTATTATTATTAAGAATTGAAACTATATCATGAATACAACAAGGAGGAAGGAGGTAGCAACCCGGTACTTAAAATACAATTTTTTTTTTTTTTACTTGCTATCCAAAAAGGTATAACAATTATTCCGTCTGGAGTTGAGCACCCTTCCCCCCGTAAGTAAAAAAATGGGGGGCTCTAGAAAAAAATATATTCTCAAAGTGGGCGGTGGGCAAAATAAGGTTGAGAACCTATGCTCTCGCCAATAGACCGAAATGCACTTGGCTATTCGTCGATCGTGCGGTTGATTAGGCAGACATCTCCAAATACTAAATTATGAGAAAATGAGGAAAGCAATATTTGAATGTTTACCATACATCAAATATTATTATTTTTATTTTTAACTTTATGAGTAAACCTCAAATTGTAATATTTAATTAAATGAAGATAATATTAGCGAAACTCAATCGAAAATCTGGAAACTGTATCATACCTCGATTTAAGAACCGAAATTATCTTCATTTTCTTAACGCATATTATTGGCTGCTATCTTTATGTATTGCAATCATAGCAGCATTTTGTTTAATTCACTACAAGTTTTTCTGCATTATGATTGATTTTTTTTTCATAATTTTTAATGACTTTTCAAAGGAGTGATGAAGTTGTACATTGTTGAGTTGTCCGGTCTAACTAATCAACTGGACGTCTAACTGACGACGTATGTATTGAGATATTTAAACCTTGAAAAACATCTCAAGAACCATTAAGTCGCCGTATCCCAGCCCAAAAAGAAGAAGATGGAGAGATATGTAATTACTAATTACGAATGTTGGAGAGAGCGCGCTAATATTTAAAGCGATAAAATTGAAGCGAAAATTGTGAAAATTTTTAATAAAACACGACTCGTTTAAAATAGAGCAAAAATCTATTGGGGGCTGTCTAAAACAGCATTTAAAGAAACATCGTGAATTTTTTCATAAGAACCTACATAAACAACAACACCTACATAAATACAACTGTAAAGTAACTGTTTATAATAATTTTCGGAGCATACTTTGCGATTTTTTCTATCGAGGAAATTTCATATAATTTGCGTTTCGGCGCGGAGAATGTATAGATATTATCTTAAAAATAAGATATATTCTTTTAAGAGCTTAAAAGCTTCAAATGGAGATATGGGTAGCTGCGGCAGAGCGTTTAACCAGCCAGCGGCCTAAAATCCACATTTCGTCGAAAGTTGTTCTTACGATCGTGCAGGGCGATTACAATGAGAAAGATTAATTATTCTCCGTACCAGCTTTTTAAAATTATAACTCAATATCGATTTTATTTCATTCCAAATTTGCTTTAATTTAAACCTACAACCAAAAATGCTGAAAGGCGTGATGATAAAACTATTAAAATAATGTACTTTTTGTGAATTTTTTATTATTATAAGTATTTATCATTTTTCAATAATGTCTGAGTTAAATAAGAATGTTAAAAAAATTTAAAATATATTAGTTTGTAAGTGCGCAAATAAATACACAAACGGACCAATTTTCGTTGAGAAACACATGTACGTATACATTTTTTAATGATTTTATTTAAACTAAAATTTATATTCTAAAACATGCGATACCCAGATAATGTATTGATTTATTTTCCTGCATGATTATATGATTTGAAATGGGTGTGGTATAATACAAAATCTTTTTTGAAAATTTAATAAATCTGTCAACGACCTATGGTATAACCTTATTATACTAAAAATAAACGTTTTTTCTAAAAAAATTAAAACATGCGAATGCTACATAAAAGAACAATCTTTCGAAATCCATTTATATTATTTGTGGAAAAGAGTCAATACGTCTAAAATCTGATTTAAAAATGACGTATTTCTGGTTTTCTCTGGTAATACCCTCTTAATAATTGGTGCGTAATAAATAGTGCGTACGTTCTATTTCTCAAAGATGTGTATGTAAAATTTATATGTGTACTTAATGCGTTTCATGTATGTATTTTAAATTTTTCTAGCAAATTGTAATTTAAAAATTACTATTCATATTATTGTTAGTTTGTTCTGCCTTTGAGGAAATATTTTATAAAGTATTGCAAGCGCACTTACATAATTTTCACATAAAACTCAATGCCAATGCAACGAGAGCAACTGCTGAACAAGAATCGAGTCACATAATATTGTCGGATGAATGTTTGCTTACTTCGTGGAGAATTATTATCACCTCTAAGCAGTAGCGGCCGATGATCTAATTTTCAGGGGGTGCAATTAAAAAATATCATAGTACCTTTTTTGTAGATGAAATCCATCCCACGATCTTCGTTGGATTTGCGATGTTGGAAATACGAGAACATCGATAATAAGTTTCTTAAATACTGTAAGGCGACATAAAATATTATGTAAATGGCATTTAATGTGCCGTAAAAAATAAAATTCTTGTCTATGCATATTCTTCTCTTCACTTAGCTTATTTTTCCTTCAAACCATTTTGATTTTTTGGTACATTACCCAAAATGAAGTAATTTTTATATGTATACATAGAAAATTGATGAAATCATTATGGTAAATACACCTAGAGTACAAATAATAATAATAATATTTAGATGATTTTTATAGCGCCACTTTTGTGAAAAATTGCCTGAAGGGCGCTGTACATATTTTTTCCAAGGCTCTCGTTACGTATATACATATAAAAGTGTTAGTGAGCAGTTTTTATTTCAATCTAGACCCCTCCCCCCCTCTTGGTGAGATAAATTTGGGCCATTTCGTGTATTCTTTTCAAGTAACGTGAGATTTTGCTGGACCCCCCCCCCCCTTTTGAGCTCACGTAATTAATGTATGCCCCCTTATGATCCCGTACGGGCGCCAAATTAGATTTTTTAAAAGGTGTTTTATTGATTGGCCAATGGGTCTTTAAAATATTTGAGGGTGCGATATTGCTCGATATTGCACATTATCACGAGCCATCCCTGCTTGTGAGTAACGCCATTCGTACATGGAGATACTTACGAACGACTCAAGTTTCTTGCTCGTAGCACACGCGCAACTCGTGGGTATCCGCCATACTATTTTGCTAGTGTTTGTACACAACACGACGCGTCGACTACGGGTTGCACGGTACTGACGGTGCTGGTAGCATGCTACGCGTGTTGCATTCGCATCTACTACTTGTTTGGCAGAAATGCCGTCCGAATATGTTTTGAATGTTAAATTTAAGATGCCAAAACATTTATGTTTATGTAACTATGAAATTTGCCGGAATACGTAAAAAAGGATTTGGCGGGGAAAGTGTGTGATTGTGATTGGAAAGTCAATTTGACATCGTACTCATGTAGTTCCCTGGCGGTGACGAATGCCCTACAATTAATATTTACTTCGTGGTATCGCTGAACCCAAACTCTTCTTTTAGGTCGTTTTTTATGCTTATAATAAAGATAAATTAGAACAATATTGTCTTCATCGTTAGAGTTACTTGACATCGTATTGACTCCACGGCTGCACGTGAAAAAAATTATCAAGTTCAGTATATTTCGGGTTGCGCCGTGTACTGAAACCAGCATTAAAGAGTAACATATCGGTAGGCTACTTGTGGTCGCATCACAGTCACGTAGCTTATAAGTATCTCGGTGTACGAAGAGCCTGTATCGAATATTTGCATAACAACATTAGTGTCTACAAAAAGATCCAAATTAATAACAAAACTGTAAATGTACTCGGTGTCACGACTTCGAATCTGATTTTATAAAACCGGAATCTAAATAATAGAATGTCCATGCAAGACATAATGGAGGCACAAAGTGTACACTCATCCGCCGAGAGCTGTTAACGAAGTAATAACCTACCAATTTCCCACAGGCACCTCTAAATCCAGAGAGGCAGGTAAACGAGTTTGTTTGATATCAAAACACAATACATGTTGTGGTCTGTTGACGTCAGACGTCGCTAGTTAAAATGCGGCGAGCGAAGGCCAACATTCACCGGGGTGTTTCGTCACCAACAAACACATCGGAACAGAGTTTCATATCAACAATCTTTTCAGTGATTTATTGAAATCTAAGGCTTCTCTCCCGCTCAGGTGTCGAAGTTTTACAATCCACGAGCAAGACAACCTTTAAGCTGCGATTGATTATTTCACGTGGCAATATTCTTGTAAAGGGTTGGCCTTAAAGTCACACGGCAACAGATTACTAAATAATCATGCTAACACGACTTACGCATGTTTTGGTTTAATATTTTCACGTGGCAAAAGTTGTTGCCTTTTTCTGTTTTCTCTGTAAATGTAGGTTGGCCATTGTGACGTTATTTCATTTGAAGATATCTTATAACCTCTGACGGAAAACGCGGCTCGTTTGATTGAAGCTGGTTTCTCAACTCGTATTTCATGGAATTCCTAGATCTTCGTTAGATTTGTTATGGCACATCACTCAGGTTGATATTTTCATGTAAAGCTCGTTTCCTTTTTTCTCTAAATCACAGTATCGTCGTGGTGTTTGAAAGAGAGAGAGAGAGAGAGTACGAAAACAGTGTGCAATATAGTTGTGAATGATGCAAACTTGGAGCAGATGGATGAGCTTGTGTGTTTGGGAAGTATGTTTACGAGAGATGGGAAGTCTGATAGAGATATTGAAAGAAGGGTAAATATACGTAATTCTATTAATGGAAGGCTGAATGTCGTTGGCGCTAACAAAAAATTGTCCACGGAAGCGAAACTAGCAGTCCACAATGCAGTTTTGGTACCCGTCCGTCCTCTGCCTATGGTTAGTTAGTTACAGTCTCCACCAATCCTAGTTGAATCAATGTGCTTTGATGTAGTAGCAGATAATTGATGGACGATGAGCTTGCTCCATGTTGCAGCGTTCAAGCAGCTAGACTAGATTCAATTACAAATTGTGAATATTATCAATATCACATACTGTCTTCGATAGAAGCCTTGCGAATTATCTAACAACCAGGAAATATTACATGAGACCGTAATCGTTACATGATATTCTATTGCAAACTATCAAACACTATTATAATAATATGACAGCATTATGAAAATTTCTTCTTTGTTCTTCTGGTAAACGTCGCTTCATTTTTCCGCGTGTTGAAACTGGTTACCTACCAACTGTTTGCTCATAGAAAATTGTTTCACTTTAGTTCTATCTCGATTCTTTTTGGATTGTTGTTCAGTGCAATAATTACGTGAACGAAGTTATGCAGAACGCCAGTCTACAATTTT
Source organism: Limnephilus rhombicus (assembly GCA_929108145.2). NCBI lineage: Eukaryota > Metazoa > Arthropoda > Insecta > Trichoptera > Limnephilidae > Limnephilus > Limnephilus rhombicus. The sequence goes on from OV815276.1 coordinate 59,041,051, forward strand.
GGCAAAAATAAGATATTATTGTCATCCGACGGAGTTCTACTAAATGTTCTACTAAAATCAGCCATGCCGTTTTCATGCAAAAATTCATGGTTATCGCCTTCTGAAATTTTTGTTCATTGTGAAAAAAAAAATTACAAATGACTCAAATATTCAAACATTTTAAATGTGGCTATTTCTCACAACAAACTATTTTGCAGGAAATAGCTAGTCAACTCTCTATTTCAGCAAAATACCTAACATTTGAACAATAACAATTACCTAATCAGCAGAAAACGTTCACGGCGCATCGGCGCATGTAGTTATTATATACATTTAGTGCTTCTGGTAGATCTGGCTTTTTTCTGCTGAATGCCAATTTCGCATAGTAAAGTCAGGCATCTGAACTTACATTCACGAATATGTATTCTTCAAAAACAACCTGTCTCTAAAATCCATAACTCTAAAAATCTACATTTGAATCCATTTAAAGATACAAGAAATTAGTATCTATATATTTTTTATAATTTTTTTAAAGTAAAAACATTCTAGGTGTTGTGTAGATTTGATTATTTAATCTTAAGAAGAAAATGCCTTTATCTGACTTTGTGTTTTTTGTGGCTGGCTGTTTTCTACATAACTAATAATATAATAATAACGTAGTTTTGTGATATTTCACTTCAAGTTCGCTTAATTATAATAAACTTAAAATTAACCCTATAGTGCTCCTTACGAGTCCTTACAAAATACAAAATTGATTAAATAATGTGAAACAAAGAATATACAGTATATACAAAGCAATTCCCAAAGAACAATATTAACAGCAAGAATTCTTAAAACTAAATTATAATAAAGAATAGGAGGCAGTTTACGTTTAGAAATAATAATAACAGAGTGCACAGAGTAACAGTGTGAAACAAAGAATATGCAGTATATACAAAGCAATTCCCAAAGAACAATATTAACAAAAAGAATCATTAAAACTAAATTATAATAAAGAATAAGAGGCAGTTTACGTTTAGAAATAATAATAACAGAGTTCACATAAAACTATAGTAAGGAGGTAATCGAAAATAAACAATTACCAGAAACTTGAGGTACATGGCTTATTAGAGAGTAGATTGAAAACGAGTTAAAATTCATGAAAGGTATGATTTTTTAAATAAGTTTGTTTTTAAAGCTCTTTTGAATTCAGCCAAGTTTTGGATATTAGTAAGACTTTCATTTGATATTTCTATCTTACTGAACTTTTAAATAAAATGGAATCTGATCGATTATTGTTTAATCTACTTAGATTTAATAATATGTAAGAAGTTGTGGATCCGTATACCTAGGTAAAGGCTACTATCAACACGAAGTTCGAGTTCCTACAGTGTACACGCAATGAACAGCAACAGATACCGAGCAGTGAGCAGTGTGAGCAGTGTGAGCACTGTGAGCAGGTCAACCGCTGCGAGCTGCCGGTGTCAACATCATCTTTCGCTCATCTCGCCTCCCTCCCTCTTTACCTCTTTACCTCTTTACCTCTTCCCAGCGACGAATGCAATCCGTTCCATATATTTTGTAAAGAAACGTACTGGCTGCGTTTCTGATTGAGTTTTCACGAGGCCGCGGCGAGAGGGCGTGAAGCGAGTAGGTGTACTGTTGTAGGCACTAACCGACTGATAATATTATTTATAATCTGCCCTAACGGCGGCTCGCAACAAAGGTCCCGTGAAATATACGAAAAAGTAGTGTAACCCGAGGGCGACACAACACTACTCCAAACTCGATACAGATGTGCTCAACCTGTGGGAACCATAGAGACAGATCATAGAGTCGCGGCGACTGAACAAGTTGTTATCGTACTAATCTCATTTACCGAACTCTCAACCGATGAATATTCATCAGTTGTGACTATGTTTTTTTTTGCAATAAATTATTCTTCGAATTGCAAACAGGCACTTTGACGATCTTCACTTCTTCCAATACAATAATTTCTTCATATCGGCACTCCTTTTCCAGTATGCGCCCTGTGACTCCACTTGGTGTGCTTTAGGCTGCGTGTACGCACGCGAACCGAACCTGCGAGATTAAGTCGCTGCATTCCGAATTTCTACCGTTTTATAACATATTTCTCTTGAACCCCTTAATTTTTTTACGGTTTAAAAAAAATATATATGTTATTTTTTAAGATAATATGTATACATTTGTCACGCCGAAACGGTAATTATATGAAATTCCGCCGAAAGAAAAAAACCGTGAAGTATGCTCCGAAAATTATTACAACCTTTTCCACTCCGTAGGCCACACATTCTGGCCCAAACGATTTTGGTAGGCAGCTCCGTCGGCCAGAGGTTCTGGCCCGGCGCAGGTATAAGTTTAATCACCAATTTCTATCTTCCTAAGGACATTCTACTGACTATTACTTCCGATAATTACAAAGAATTGTCGCAACATATTGGATAAACCAACATTTCTTCATTTAAATTTACCGTTAATTAGATATATTCATGTGAAAATAGATTAATCTTTTTAACACAAGAAATATTTGTTTTCTTCCAATATTTTCGGAACAGTCAGTCGTTATCCTGCGTTTATGACGGTTCTCCGCAGTTACTCCCACTTTTTGTGACCATCTTTTTTCGTTTTGTGGAACTATTGATGTTGTTATTAGTAATTGAAAGTAAAAGAATTACTAATATACGTTTTCTAGAAATATAGTTAATTAACCGCCATAGAACATATGACGGTTAATTTGTGGATAGGCTAATTATTCAGCTGGTTGGAAATTATGGAGAAGGTGTAAAAACAAGAAAAGGAAGACATTCGGTAGATCCAGAACATAGGTTAAATCATGTCAATCTACATGTCATAACGCCTAATATATGCAGAAAAAGTATTACGGATTGCATCATTTTCAATTTGGGAGGCGGGAATGGGTACCGCCGCCCCGGTAATCATTTATTGGACAACCAACGCCTCTGCCACAGGCCACCCCAAGTGGTTCGCAACGTTTGGTGACTTAGCAGAGGTGCCCGGGTTCATGGGGATGAGGTTTTTCTAGGACTCGGTGACAGATGCGTTTGCCCATCTACTGCGGGGCGGGCCGAATCGGGAAAGACTGGTTGAGGAAGATCTTTTGATCTCTCCAGCCGGACTCTATCGAACCATTGCCTTACAATGAGAGGGATGGATTCACGCATCGCCTCTCCTGGATACACTAACCGCCAGATTCCTACTAAAAAAAAAACGTTAGTGGTTCTGATTAAGATACGAGTAGAGAAGGAGGGCAAATAAAACGAACGATATAACACTGTAAAATTTATGGAAAGGGGTCGTCCATTAATCACGTGTGGCTCCAAAAGGGGGGGGGGGTAAAATGAGATTTCACGTGTATTTATTTTTCGTGATAATATTCTGAAAGTCTCAAAATACTTTGTACTAAAAAAAAATACACGTGATTTTGGGGGGGGGGGGGGAGGTTAAAAAGTTGCTAAAAAAACATCACGTGATTAATGGACGACCCCAAACAAACTTGCACCTTATGTGGGAGTATGCTTCGAAAAATATCATACCCTAAAAAACTTTAAGTGATGGTGACTTACTAAAATAAAGTAAGAAATTTATAATAACATTGGACCGAATCGTTAGTTTTTTATAATGAAATGTGACAGTGTTTTATTGTGTATAATATGTACAGTACTCTAACTTGTAAACACCGTGTAGAATATTTGCCAAACCTAAAACCTAAAACCTCACCACATATCACCAGGGGGGGGGGGGGGGTTAAAAAGTTGCTAAAAAAACATCACGTGATTAATGGACGACCCCAAACAAACTTGCACCTTATGTGGGAGTATGCTTCGAAAAATATCATACCCTAAAAAACTATAAGTGATGGTGACTTACTAAAATAAAGTAAGAAATTTATAATAACATTGGACCGAATCGTTAGTTTTTTATAATGAAATGTGACAGTGTTTTATTATGTATAATATGTACAGTACTCTAACTTGTAAACACCGTGTAGAATATTTGCCAAACCTATTATCTATTTTATGTGTTGTGGGCTAATATATCTTTTGTTTCCTGAAAAATGGTCTAAACCTAAAATAACGTAACCAATGCAAAATAAGAAACCATCCACTACCAATAAAACCTAAGCCAATCAGGTTCAGGTAGTCACTGATTAGCCGCTGTGCGGTATAGGACAATTAGAACGGAACTTCTCCAAGGATTTGCATTGGATTGTATGTATATTTTACCCGTATTATACAAATTATTGCTATGCAATAAAAGATTTTATACAAATAAAACATATTGAAATCGAATATATTATCTTTTAGTTACTTAATGTGTGATTTAACAATTATTTTATGCAAAATATACCAAACAACTAATGGTCACACGAAATATCCGATAGGGTGCCGCAAAAGTTATGAACGGAAATTTTTATTTTAAACACAAAATATAACATACATTTTTGGTCGGAGTAGCTAAACGGTTTTGAGAAAAAATGGTCAGAGTGGAAAAGGATAAACACGATATTTTTCTATTATTTTACAAGTTATATGTATGAAAAAATTCACAGTGTTTCTTTAAATGCTATTTAAGGCATTTCCCACGAGATTTTCGCTCTATTGTAAACGAGTCGCGTTTTATTAAACATGTTCACCATATTCGCTTAAATATTATTGTTTTTAATATTAGCGCGCTCCCTCTAACATTCGTATTTACATATCTCCCCGTCTTCTTCTTTTTGAGCGCTTACTACCGGGCCTTCATCTCTAATTATGGGAAAGCAACCGTTGCTTCGTTCCTTTCCCATAATTCGTGGTTCGGCTCGCATCTCAGTTCGCACATGTACACGCACATTACAATCAAATCGTCACTACGTAATAATAATCTAGGTCATGAATGGATTACAAAGTGTGCGAGTAGCCCGGAAGTATATAATTAGTTGAATTACGTCGTATGCTTGGGGTACCGTTTCGATGCTTCCTAGGCCCTGGGCGGATGCAATTCTAAGGATATTTTCTAGTAGTTTTGTGGGAAACTAGTAGTATTGTAGTTACATATTTCCGAATCAGTTTTGTTTTTGGAAGATCGTGGAACGATCACAACAAAACAGCAAGGATGGCAGTCTGTAATAGAGAACGAAGAGGAATATTTTACGCACAAACGGGTGGAAGATGTCGAGGATCTTCTAAAATTATACGACACAATCAAGTGAATCAAATATTCGGAGTCGGATCATGTTTAAGAGTTGGTCATGGTTACGAATATTTGAAGCATGCTGTGTGCGCCAATATACAGTTGTGTTGCGCTCCATCCTCTCTGCCTGGTCTTGCTGAGAAATGGTCAGTTATTTAGCTAGTTTTCAGGTCGGCTAGAGAAGATTGGCTAGAGATGGTAGGCTGGGAGCAGGAAGGAGAGGGGTGGGTGGTGACTGGTGACTGGTGACCGCTGCCGGGCGAGGTAACAGATCCACCGGCCTAGTAGAACAGGTTGTTAACCCGCAGGTCGCGCCGGACGGATGCCCATTACAAACAATCGGCTCGCGTGACCGCCTTGCGCTCCCACCGACACGCACCCGGCCGGCGCGCTCGTACTGTGACTGCTGTACCTGGACACTGGACACTGGTCACTGGACATCCGCAGCTTCTTCCTCGCCTCATCCTCGCCAATCCACGCCTTTTCGCATTCGGCCCGTTCCATGTTCCATTGAACTCTCCCCGCGCGGGTCGCCGATCTTTTCCATCTCTGTTTTGGCCCGACGCGCGACGGAAGCTGTGATTACACCGGACGATGCTGTTAACTAACGAAAGTGTTACGCGGCGCTCGCGCCGGCCCACTCGCTGATCTAATGCATATTTAAACGATTTTTTGCATCCAGCTGAGTCTATTAACGACACTGGATCACCTTGCCCGTGCTTTAGGAAGGCTCGATTTGAATGTTTATAACTAAAAAAGTACCTACATGCAAGTTAATACATTGATAAATTCTTACACTTTCTCTTTGAGTGTGGGTGCTTATAATATGGTCACACAGTTGTGTGCTGCACGTGGCTTATTTATTATTTTGTACCATCATCAGTTTTCTCCTAAGAATCTTAAAAGGTTTATTTATAATCTTCAGGGAAAAACTTTTCGCGAATAAAGTTCTCGTTGCTACGCAACCCAAGACTGACACACAAAACTATTAAATCAATTGATTGATTAAAAGCTCTCAAAGCTTTGCGAAGCTCGACGGTGTGTCTCAGAGTTGCACCGTTCAATTTCGCACCTTGACATGGCTATTGATTTATGATGTAACACGCGAGTATCCTATGGTTACAAATTAATTTAATCAATCATAGGGAGACGCGGAAAGTTGGCCGAAACAAAGCGTTTACAAAAAGCTTTCATCGGATAAAGCAGGCTGTCATTACAGATTAAACCTGCACGCGGGTTAAATTTCGGAACCTGAATTTCATTATTGATACGGCGAAAGCGACGAGCCTTCAAATTCACCCCTGAAACACAAAACTTTAAATATACAAAATTCATTTTACTTATCACAGGGAAATCTCATTTCTTGCTCTAATTAGCATTTTGCTTGTACGTGTCTGTCTACCTACTTATACAACCGTTCTTATAAATTTTCTCATCACTTGTATCTACAGAAGTTTGTATTTAGTGGAGATTTTTAGTCTCGCTCCAATAATATCTCAGTACCCTTGGCCTTTGATATTAGAAACAAAAGTCTGAATACAAATCGTAAGTACGTAGGTACTTTGGGAAAAAAAATTATCTTACGTTTGCGTGTTTGCGCTGAAGCTAACCTTGATTGTTTTAAAAATTAGAATGTCAACGGCGCGCGGCGGTTTGCTTTGGTTGGAGACGGTCTGGAGTCTGGGGATTGGGGAACCGATTGGGTTCTGACGGCTTTGTGCAATGGGGAGAGTCTTTCATTTCCCTCTAATTTCTGTCCACATGTTCAACCGGATGGAGGGAAATGAAATGATGTATGAAGCTGTGAATTTCCCCGCGCTTTCCTTGCAATTTCCGCCGCCGCCGTCGCTATTGATTCTGCCCACTCCCCTTCCCCCCATGCCTCCCCGCCCTTCCCCCTGCCCCTCTCCCATGCCTCCCACTTCCTACGCGCTCCCACTCGGCACTCGGCACTCGGCACTCGGCGCCCCCTAGCGAACTGAAGTACCCAACAATTCGCGATGCATGCCGCTTTTTCCGCAGTATTTTAAAATGCAAAGGATGCACTGTTATTGATGTCACGAAAAGCAATAATTTTTCATTGTAGGCACCTACATAATTTATTTCTTAGAAGTTAATTAAGTACAGAGGGTGGTTTTTCTAGAAATAGCGTTATGGTTTATGACAGAATAAAAGAATTCCTCCATATTAAGTTACCGAATCGTAAATTTTTTACTCAGATGCTCAATTTTATTACGAGCAGATTTTTTGACACGTTTAGCAAATATATATAACCTTGGATTGTTTTCAAGGATAGTTTAAATATCATTTTCACACGACAAATTATTGCATTGAATTATTATGTCTGTTTATGATAAATTTGTCAGCGAAAATGACGAAACCTGACTCGTAATAATTAAATTGATCAAAAAACATAATATTTTGGTTATTGGGATAACTGTGACAATTTAAAAAAAAACATAATTCGACTAATAATTATATATGGGTCCCTAGTACAAGGATATCGATATCGATAAATGTTTTATCGAAAATGTTGGTACAACGTTCCCGAGCATGGCTGGAGATCGCCATCGAACAAACAACAGTTAATCACAGCTTAATTTAGTATTTTATTGGTGTACTGGTGCTAGGGGACCTGGATTATAACGTTATGAATTTTTTTTTAGAAATTAATGATTTTGACAAATAATGTGACAAATTATTATATTTTCTGGATAATAATATAATTATTTTATAAATAAATATGTATAACAATTTATTATTATGTTAAATATAACATTTTGACTAATTACAATTAAAAAAATATAATTATTTTTATATCTTATATATAAAAATCTCGTGTCACGGTGTTTGTGGTCGCATTCCTCCGAAACGGCTTGACCAATTTTTATGAAATTTTTTATGTATGTTTGGTAGCTATGAGAATAGGTTTTAAAGTATATTTCATACCGCTGGGTGATTAGGGTGTCCCTATCCAGATTTTTTAAATTTTATGTTTTTTATTTGGCATTAAAAAATACCTATAGCCCCTAATTTCAACCTTCCCCCTCCCGTTTTTTAATCGCGATTTTAGTATTTTTGTATGAACAAATTTAACCGTCTTTCGTTTTTCAAACAGAACGAAATTATTTATGTTATTGAATGACAGATGGCGCTACGTCCGCCTCATAGAACATTCATCCACACATGCGCAAGACATTCACGAGAAGCGCCGCGTCATTTTGATATTTCATTCGGCATCATGTTCTCGCGAGGGCAAACCATCGAGCGTATTTGTGTTGGCTAAAGACGGACTGACAAAAAATTCCGTACACTCAATTGCTCTTCGAAAAGTTGGTGTTATTTTGTTTTTATCGGCGGTCATCGTCTACAGCGCTCCATTCCTCTTTCTGTCATAGATCCACACTTACAATACATTCGTTATTTTTTATTTAACAACCAAAATATTCACTATAAATAATTTATATGGCAGAACAACGTTTGTCGGGTCAGCTAGTTTATTTATAAAATACAAGATTTTTGAACATTTAAGATCATAATAGATACATTAAATCACCATATTAGCCGACTGCCTATTTCATGGTGACCAATGAAACATATGTTACTTTGTATGAAGTCTAGTGTAAAAATATTTTTTAAGTAAGTAGATAAAAATGGTGAAAATTGGAAAAATTATAATGGAAAGTAGAAAAGATAATAGAAATGAGAAAAATTATAATGGAAAGTAGAAAAGATAATAGAAATGAGAAAAATTATAATGGAAAGTAGAAAAGATAATAGAAATGAGAAAAATTATAATGGAAAGTAGAAAAGATAATAGAAATGAGAAAAATTATAATGGAAAATAGAAAAGATAATAGAAATGAGAAAAATTATAATAGAAAGTAGAAAAGATAATAGAAATGAGAAAAATTATAATGGAAAGTAGAAAAGATAATAGAAATGAGAAAAATTATAATGGAAAGTAGAAAAGATAATAGAAATGAGAAAAATTATAATGGAAAGCAGAAAAGATAATAGAAATGAGAAGAATACATGCTTAAGGATTAGATCATACGCATGTACACAATTATTTTTTCTAGTTTTATATGTGTGGATAAATAAGTGCATATACCCACGTATACATATACATGCACACACATACACACATAATATGTACATATACATAGACATTCACACATATACAAACAATATATACACCTCTATCTGAGTATAAGAAACAGACTACTAACGCTATCACATGTATTTGTATTTTTATTATAAATGTGACAAATTTATTAATAAAGGAAATTATTTGTTTTTAGGTTTCCGCTGGGCAGCACATGCAGCTGAGCGGAGAGCTGGGCAGCGGTCATGTGTCGGTAGCGGCCCACCAGGGCATGTATTTCGGCCAGCAAGGGGGCAACTCTCCTCATCACCACCACCAGAACTCAGGTAAATAGCCCTTTAATCGGTCACAAATAGTCTAGTATGTATAGTCTAAGGAGAACCTTTGAAAAAATTTATCAAATTACAAAATTTGTCACACTTTTTCCACCCAATTTTCCACCGAAGGACACAGTTTTAAGGCAGTTCCCGTAAGCACTAAGAAGTCCATAAGCTCATTGTGCTTTCTCTTTATTTTGTTTCACTTTATTCCCATTAATTTGGGAGACGGGTATGGTTACTGCCGCCCCCGGAACCATTTAACCCTCAGTGAGGGAGACCTTTTGACCTCTCCAGCCTGACTCTGGCGGCTCGTACAGACGGGCCTTTTATATTATTCTACAGGCCGAGCTGAAAAGTGAATCATTCTGATTCTTATTGCCGCAGATTCAACTGCTTGCGAATTGCTCCAGTGTTCGCTTCCCACATTCTGATAAAATAACCATCTATTATAAAATTAAATTATGTGTGTTGAATATTGGTAAATAATCTTGTAAGTACTAAGTGTTCTTATTTGATTAACCATTGCAATATATTCCTAACCTCCATAGTTCTGACAGCTTCTTTAGTGAGTTTAGTGGTTTCATCCATATTTTGTGGTTTTTTGGCTCCTTTGGGGCTTGGATCTTCTACGGGCTCTTTAGTGAGTTTCCATCCACATTTAGTGGTTTTTTGGCTCATTTGGGGCTTGGATCTTCTACGGGCTCTTTAGTGAGTTTCCATCCACATTTAGTGGTTTTTTGGCTCATTTGGGGCTTGGATCTTCTACGGGCTCTTTAGTGAGTTTCCATCCACATTTAGTGGTTTTTTGGCTCATTTGGGGCTTGGATCTTCTACGAGTTCTTTAGTGAGTTTCCATCCACATTTAGTGGTTTTTTGGCTCATTTGGGGCTTGGATCTTCTACGGGCTCTTTAGTGAGTTTCCATCCACATTTAGTGGTTTTTTGGCTCATTTGGGGCTTGGATCTTCTACGAGCTCTTTAGTGAGTTTCCATCCACATTTAGTGGTTTTTTGGCTCATTTGGGGCTTGGATCTTCTACGGGCTCTTTAGTGAGTTTCCATCCACATTTAGTGGTTTTTTGGCTCATTTGGGGCTTGGATCTTCTACGGGCTCTTTAGTGAGTTTCCATTCACATTTAGTGGTTTTTTGGCTCATTTGGGGCTTGGATCTTCTAGGGCTCTTTAGTGAGTTTCCATCCATATTTAGTGGTTTTTTGGCTCATTTGGGGCTTGGATCTTCTACGAGCTCTTTAGTGAGTTTCCATCCACATTTAGTGGTTTTTTGGCTCATTTGGGGCTTGGATCTTTTACAGGCTCTTTAGTGAGTTTCCATCCATATTTAGTGGTTTTTTGGCTAATTTGGGGCTTGGATCTTCTATGGGGTGTTTAGTTTATCTCATTCAGATTGCTCTCTCAGTGTTATAATCTGACATTCAATCTTGCAGGTTCAGGTAACGGAGACTCGTACACCGTATCCCAGTCGCAGACCATCAACTTCACCCAGCAATCTCTGCGCCAGCGTCAGCAACAGCAGCAACAACAACAGCAGCAGCAACAACAGCAACAGGCACCCAACGCGGGGCCGCAGGGCGTGCCGATGGGCCCCGGCGTGCCCACGTCCGTGAACGGAAACGCCATGGCCATGGGCATGGGCATGACGCGGGAGCACCACGCCAAGATGTTGCAGCAGCAGCAGCAGCAGATGCTGAGGGCGCAGCAGCATCTGAGGCCGCCTCCCCCAGAATACAAAGCGTCGCAGGGTCCGCTGCCAGGTCTTGGCCAACAGCAGGCCAGATTCCAGCAGCCAATCAGACGAACTATGAACCAGCCTATTCCCCCCTCAGGTTAGTTTGAAATTTGTTGCTCATTAAACTAATCATTTGTGATTCTTTGTACTTCGACTCTTTTAGGCATTTTTCAGTTACCCTAAATCTTGAGTTTTGTGCAATATCAAAGTTATGTATCATATAATATTGATTATCCTAAAGAAACCGTTCGGTAGTCAGTCTGCATTTAAAAAAAAAATATCTCATTACCATATTTAAAGATATTAACTAATATCTATCCAATTCTGACGAAATTACACTCCCCTCTCCCCCGGTCCTCCATTACTTTTTCACAAAATTTTATGTATTATTGTAAAAGGGTTACAGATAATACATATTTGTTTGTGCTCGATTTTGTACTTTCTGTTTTACCGTTTTGCATTATCTAATGACTGAGTGTGTACGTAGAGGTTAAAGAAATGTAAATGATTAAGGACGGGTTGTTTCACAGAATTTTAACAATTCATAAAATTTTAAAGATAATTTTCAAATTCTCTAAAGGTCCTATATTCAAGTTCTGTTATTATATGATTATTGGCTAATTGTTTCACATAACTGTTTTTATTATTAAATTTGATTTACTTATATTAACCCGTCTGCTTGGTTATATATATTCACACCTCACAATCCGGAAGCCTCAGTTTCATGCGAAAATTCTGAAACCGTCACTTTGGATCGAGATTGTAAAATATCTATGCAAGATAGCTTTCATACTTCAAAGACAATTAGAAGCATTATTTTGTTCTCTTTCTGGTTAAAAGAAAAAATATATATGTTTGCGTGAGAGGAAGAGAGATATACATAAAGCTTTAAAAATGTAAGGTCGCTCGGGACGTTTTTGGTCTTATGAAAGTATAACGCGATTACGTGTTTTGGGATGTATTTATTCCTAAACAAGCAGACGGGTTAAATTAAAAAAAAAATGAAATGAAATTCCATGAATCAAACATAAAGCATTTAATAAATATGTTAACAGGGAATAACCAGGCAAACCCAGAAATATGTCATTTTTAAATATGTTAACAGGGAATAACCAGACAAACCCAGAAATATGTCATTTTTAAATCAAATTTTAGACACAAAAAATTATATATCGATTTCGAAAGACCTTTTATCTAGTAAAGTTATGTTTTAAATTTTGAGAAAATTTAAAACATAGCTTTATTTGTTTATTTTTAGTACAATAAGGTTTTACCGTAGTCGTTGGCAGATTTGTTATATTTTCAAATCAAAATTATATTATACAACACACATTTCAAATCATATAATCATGCAGTAAAATAAATGAATAAATTATCTGGGAAAGCTACATTTCAGAATTTTAATTTTAGTTAGAATAAAAAAATTTAAAAAAAGATCCGCGCACGTGTTTTGTGACGAAAATACTTCATTTTGTCTATTTATTTACGGTCTTAAAAAGTAAGTTGGATAGAGATATTGAAAGAAGGGTAAATGCCGGTAACTCCATTAATGGAGGACTGAATGCCGTTGGCGCTAATAAAAAACTGTCAAAAAAAGCGAAGCTAGCAGTCCACAATGGTGTCCTGGTACCTACCCTGATGTATGGCAGTGAGGCATGGAACTGGCAGAGGAAGGATGAAAGTAAACTGAATGCTGTTGAAATGATATCCCTGAGACGTATGTGTGGTAAAACCATGTATGATCGTGTTAGAAATGTGAATATCCGCAAAGAATGTAAGGCTGATGTAAGTATAATGAGCAAAATTAAGAAAGGGACCCTCAGATGGTTTGGGCACATAGAGCGAATGAGCGAAGAAAGTAGTGTAAAAAGAATATATGATGCAAATGTGAATGGTAGAAGAAGTCGGGGACGCCCGAGGAAGACATGGCACGATCAAGTGAATCAGATACTTGAGACGGGCCATGTCAAAAGTCAGAATAATAGAAGAGTATGTATGAGACGATGTATGAATGTGAGTGAGGCAAAGAGTGTGTGCCAAGACCGAGTTGTTTGGTGGTCCGTCCTCTCTGCCTACCCCTGCGGGGAAACGGCGTGATGGTTAGTTAGTTAGTTAGTTAAAAAGTTATATATTTAAATTTCTTTTACACTCTTATTTTGCTTGGACATTATTGAAAAATTATAAATACCTATGATCAAAAAATAATTACAAAAAGTACACAATTTTAATAGTTTTATCATCACGCCTTTCAGCATTTTTGATTGTAGGTATAAAAATTAGAGCAAATTTTGAATGAAATAAAATCAATATTGAGTTATTATTTAAAAAAGCTGGTACGGAGAATAATTGATCTTTCTCATTGGAACCGCCCTTTACGATCGTAAGAACATCTTTTGACGAAATTTGAATTCTCAGCCTCTGGTTGATTAATGGCCCACTGTAGTTTTACTGTAATCAGTAATCATAGGACTGACTGAGATAATAACCTTAGTATGTACATGTAATTAATAAAGTACACAGGTTCTAATGAGACTTTCTCTCTTGGTGACTGATTACGATTATATTAAATGTTACAAATTAACCTCTCCCCAGTACATTCATAAAATTAATGCTAATTTTCTGTCAACAGAAGATCAAACCACTCTTATCAGCCTGTAAATATATATTTTTTATTCTTTATTTGTCTTGGTAACATTTTTAACAATGGTTTTTGCTATGCCTGTCTCACTGGGAGGAGCTCCCGTGTCGGAAGTTAGGATTAGAATATTGCATTTTTCATAATTGTTTCTAAAAATTTCAGCAGGTCCGATGATGCGTGGAGCAGGTGGCGTAGTCTACGGAGGTGGGGCTAGGTACGCCACCCCCGGGGGGCCCCAGGCACCCCCGGACTGGAGGCACCACCTCGCCATGCAGCAGCACCAGCAGACGGCTCAGGGACAGTTCGCCAGGCACCCCAACATGGCAGCCTTCTCGCACCAACATCACCAAGGTACAAATATACTTAGTTTATTTTGATTTGATTTAGTTATGATTGATGATAACCTCGTTGTTGGCATCACCGGTAAGACCGCAGATATGTCGGGCTAAGTTAGAGTTGAGTTCATTATTTAACCCTTCAGTGTTTTATGTTTAAGTACAAGTCCCAAACAACCTTGAAATTTCTCATGGAATTTCGGAATGCTTCCAGTTTTTAAAAGTGCTGTATATTTTAACCTAAAAACAAATACTGACATAAAAACAAAATAAATTTTGGAAACTAGATAAAATTGTCTTTCAGATATTTGTATTTGAAATAAACATTAATATTTCTAAATTATATAATTTTAATATCAAACAAGAGAAAAGTTTTAAAAACTTACCTAGACTCAAAACGTCCATAATTTTGAGAGAATTCGATTTACAGAAAACACATTCTCCTTGTTTAGGGAATTAATGAGAAAATTGACATTTCACTTTTTATGCCGTTAACAAAATAAAAAAATATCAATATTTTTTAATCTTTTAACCTGTCATTTTTCAGAAGCCCGCGGCCATGAATTTTTTTTTTGCTTTTTTTTTAACTGCGGTTTTAACCCTTATGTATAAAGAAACTATACGAAGGTTAAGGTCAGAATCGCTTTCGCCAATATCGTTCTTGACATAACTGATGGTTTCATTAACCTAGCTACTCTAGAATATTTTTAATAGAATTTTCTATGACTTTGCAGGCCAGTTTTGGCAACTGTCAAAGACAAAAAAATCGATGTTTTATGTTTCAAATGCGTATAAAGGTCTTTATTTATTTGCAAATTCTTTGAATTGTGTTTTTTCATGTTGGGTGTATTCAGATTTGTGTAGAAATAATAAAATCAGTATACATTTGTGTGATAATATTTTTTGACAATTATTTCCAAAATGTGAGATTTTAATTTTTTTTTTTTTAGTTAGTTAGCTATTATGTATATTACGTAAATAAAAAAATTATATATATTAAGATACATTATCTGGTAAACAGAAAACAATCGCCAAAAAAATCAATTCCTTTTTTTTCATATGGATATTTGGCCAGAAAGCAACAAGGTAAAATCTGCACGGTTTTTCGAAATATGCCCGACATCCAACAGGTTAACCTGTCAATGGAAAAAACCCCCCAATTTGTAATCGTACCATATACTTTGACAATTTTTAGGATTTTGTACATGAAATCAAGTAGAAATATTTGAGACAAACAGAAAAGAATAATTATTTTTCTTTCTAATGACAAACAATTTACAAATTTCCGCATTGAAAAATATATAAAAATACTCTTATAATGAATGAAGGCCTGCGGTCAGATCTGTTCTTCAGAGGCTAATGAAATATGATGTTGGTGGCCAGTAATGTCCTACCGAGGTTTGAAGGGTTAATTAAAACAAAGACTATTAATTTTTTTTTACTAACTATGACAACATAACCTTTCCAGGTGGCTTCCCTATGGGAGGCGGAACCAGCATGCAGCAACAGCAGCAACTGCAGCAACAGCAGCAGCAGCAATTGCTGCGATCCCAGCAACAGCAGCAACAGTTGCTGGCTGCCCAGCAGCACCCGCACCAAATACCTCCTCACCTCATGGCCCAGCAGAACCAAGCTATGTCCATGCAAGGACAGGTAAACACCATATCACTCTTATACTAACTTTATCGAATTGCATGTTCAATCTAAATATAATTACTTAAAATAATGATGTTTCTTTACCACTCCTGTTTTGAAGGGGGTAAAAATATTTGTGCGATAATATGTAGGAGGACCCAAAAGTAAC
Source organism: Limnephilus rhombicus (assembly GCA_929108145.2). Classification (NCBI taxonomy): domain Eukaryota; kingdom Metazoa; phylum Arthropoda; class Insecta; order Trichoptera; family Limnephilidae; genus Limnephilus; species Limnephilus rhombicus. Next base: position 59,057,173 of record OV815276.1, read on the forward strand.
GAGAATCGGGTGGTAGAGGGGAGAAGTGGAAGGGAAACATGGTTTGTGTGGTTGGCTGTTGTACGGTTACTCTGTAACCGACAGTTCTACATGGAGGTACTAAAGAGGTTGCGAGAGAGCATCAGGGAGAAAAAGGTTGAATCCTAGGCGCACAGGGGAGTGGTTCTTCAACCAGGACAACACACCTGCTCACACCGCATTGTCTGTGAAGCAGTATTTAAGCAAGCATGGTATGACCCAAATTGTTCACCCGTCCTATTCACCCGACCTGTCCCTCTGTGACTTCTTTCTACTCCCTATGATGAAAAGGGACTTGAAAGGGAAATGTTTTCATACTCTTGAAGAAGTGAAAAAAAATATTGGAGGCCATAAAGGACATTCCAATCAGTGGGTTTCAAAATTGTTTTGAACAGTGGAAAAAAGGTTGGACAAGTCCATACACTCTAATGGTGAATACTTTAAAGGCGACCAAATTTTGGTGTAAAAATATTGAAAAATAAAAAGTCATCAAGAAATTCTCTTTTCTTTTGGGTACCCCCACGTATATAAGTTGTTCTTTATATCACATACTCTATAAAAACTACTCATACCTAATATATCAGCATAAAATAGTAGATCTGCATAAAAAAAAATATTTTGCTATTTTAAAAGAGGTTATACAAGGTGTAACAGAACGTACCCAAGGGATTTTAACCATCGGTTCCTGACATTATTTGGAGTTAAAAATGTAAATGAAATTTTCATCTCCGGTGATATTTTTGATGTTTTTTTTTATTTATTTTTTTTACAAAAACATTAAAGAATGGTAGGTGTTGGATAGTTGGAGGCAGGGTGAGGGGTTGGTCGGTTACTCGGCTGAGTGACCAATGACAACAAGTGGAAGAAATTTTTTTTTTTAGAATTTGAAGAAAAAACATTTAAAAAAAAAAAAAATGTCATTAAAAAAAAACACCGGAAACAAAAATTGCATTCACATTTTTTACTCCAAATATGGTCAGGAATCGCTGGTTAAAATCCCTCGGGTACGTTCTGTTACACCCTGTATAATATCTATCAAATTCCAACTAAATAATGAATTCCAATATTTTTTTTTATGAATGTGTCTTTTAACTTAGTTAAAAATATGAAGTCCTAATTTTATCTAAAAAATTGCTTAATATTATATTTTTGCTTTCTGCATAAGGAACGATAAACACAAATATGACGTGTGTTGAAGATAATACATGGGTCAGATATGAATCTGCTCAAAAAATATGTAATATGTAAATATGAGAAAGTAATATGTAAATATTGGTTTTATAATTTTAGATTCCTTTTATGTTACTTTTAATTTTGGGTTTTAATTAGATAAAATGTATTTGGAGGAATTATATTTAATTTACATATTTCAACATATTCCCATTTTCAGATGCAAAACATTCACATGAACCAGTCGCAGAGTATGTCCATGCACCAGAACAACGGCATGGGCAACCAGGGCATGCCGACTTCCTCCCAGGGTCCCGGCTCTGTAAACCACTTCTCCTCGCTGCACAACCCCGTGGTCAACAATTCCGTGTCCTCCTTCCCGGGCCAGCCCGCCGACTTCAACCTGGACTTCCTGGAGAACATCCAGCCCGGAGACTCCAGCAATCTAGAGCTGCTCAACTCCTTGGACAGCGATCCCGGGTTCAACTTCCAGGACATCTTGTAGGAAGAGCTCTTCCAAGTGCAGCCATAAGTACAAATTAGAGTTATTTTGCAACTGACGTGACACATTCATAAATATTTTTATAATGCTATATTTTATTCAGAATGCAACAAAATTTCTAATGAAATTTATGAGCGGATACCGTCTTATGTTTTGAATGTTTTATTTCACAGCTCAGAAAACCCAATTTTACTCTCCTATTTCATAGATGATATTTTTAAAACATATTTTCAGTTTTATCATGATTTGTTGTGAATGTTTGAAATTTAAAATGATGCACGAGCCGTGAAAAATTCCAACTTTATTGGATAATTTGACAAACCTATGGGATTTTTCAATAGAGTACTTTACAAGTTCTGTTTTTCAATTTAAGATCAATTTTTTACAAAAAAAAAAAAAACGATTCTCACCACCTTTCTCCAAATTAAAAATGATTAGTTAGTCTTCCTGTTCAATTAGTTACCATTAATATTTCATATCCAATCAATAGGAGAGTAAAAATATGCATTTTTATATTCAATTATGCAAATAATATAGTGTTTTGTTTGTTGCAAATTGAATATTGTACTTGTGGCTTTGCTTGGACCAGCTCTCTCGAGCAGTGCTAAATGCATTATTATTTGTTGGTGAAATTTACCTGATTTCACTTGGCAGAGGACCAATTATTCTGGTTACTTTCCACAATCATTTCCTAAGACGGTCGTCACTTCCTGAAATGCGACAGATTGCTGTTTGCATAAGATCAATATCCAAAAGAAACTTTATTCTTGGAATGTTCACTCTCAAAATGTGTCTTAATTATGTTTCTTCATTTATGTTCTTCTCAATCATATTCATTTTCAATAGTAGGAATCTTGCACATTTTGTTTCTGACACGCGAACAAAGATTTTATCATGACAAATAATAATTTTAATGTTTCATTTGATAACAACTACATAATATAACGAAACAATTAGTAGTTTTGATTTTGTTAGTAATAATACAAATTTGGTGCAACCGCTCTATATTGAGTAGGTGTCAAGAAAAAAGAAATATGTAGTTTAAAGTTTATATAAATTCACAAATCGGCAGTGATCTAGAAGCAGGGTTCTGTGGAATCAGAACAGAAAACAACTACTTCCAGATGGGAAGATTATTATGTAATAATTAGAGATCCCTTAGTAAAAAATATTATAAGTACATAAATCTCTCTATTTGTGTCTTTAAGTAAATCTGAAAGTATTAAGGCTATGAACCTTTTGTACCAGACAACGGAAATAATGTGCTCCGGTTGCCCAATTAACTATTTTGTTTTGTAGACAATTTTGTGTATTATTACCCATTCCAACTTGTATGATTTATGAATTCATATAAGGAATAGAAATATTTCCAAAATTATTTTTTAATAAAGCTGGAGAATTCCTGGAGAATTTCCTACAAATTGTTTTATAAAAGTTAACATTTTTGAACATTCATTGCGTAATCATTTCATAAATTTTTGAACATTCATTGCGTAATCATTTCATAAATTTTTGAACATTCATTGCGTAATCATTTCATAAATTTTTGAACATTCATTGCGTAATCATTTCATAAATTTTTGAACATTCATTGCGTAATCATTTCATAAATTTTTCCCAACGTTATTTTTTTAATATGTATTTCATTGAGCCAGTCAGAACACCATCGAAAAGTCTTTAGAATGAATTGATTTCAAATGAATTTGCTTGTTATTTACTGGAAGTAAAATAATTAAAATTAGGAAATGTATAAAGAGTTGATAATTTGACTCAAATGTTCCACTGCACATATTCCTTTCAATTATTAAACTTGTGTCCTAGTTGTTATACTTTATTTATTTATTTAATATTCTAGCAATATTTTTAGCTTAGATGGATCTGTTAGGTATTGAAGATTCAACTTAATGAATGTTTTTCTTAAGACTTCCACAGTAGAAAATCTGTCTCATTCCATTTAATTTAAATAAGTAACTTTCAATTCTTTATGTAATATGTGCGAAAATATATTATAATTGTGATACCTACTCATTTTCTGTTAATATTTAATTCTTATGACAAAGCCAGCAAACAACAGGCTCCATTGATGTGAATAGTTGATCCTTAATGTGTCCTCCAAATAAATATATCTAAACATTTGTAGATAATATATTTTTTGTAAATAATATAAAATATTATGACATGTTGATTTACAAATGGTTCAATAAAGAATATGTTTTTAGATCGTTCACTTTTTTTATTGACACAATGTTACACGCGATTTAATTTGAATATGTATATTTTTATACATTATGGAATTAAATGAATTTGTTGAATGATGTACATTATATTATGACTTAAATCTTAGTGAATTGCATTTTACCAGTTATAAGAATGATTGGATTTTATAATAATAGTAATAATATAATTGTTTGGTTGTTCCCTTTGGGGCGATATAGTTCAAATTTACCATAATATGGCATTTCAGGGCCTTTAAAGTTACCTACTCTGATCTTACTGTGAGAGTTTAAACTCTAAACATTAATATTATTATCATGAGAAAAATGTTAAACGTTTTGGTACCAAGTGGGTACTAATGTACAAATTCAAGAATCATGTCGACGCTTTAACAACAATCATAATACATATAAATGTTTCTCCCTTATTGGCTATTGGCTAATGGCTAATGGCTAATGGATCGTATTGTATTTTGTTAGATAATTTCCATAGGTGAGAAACACAAAAACGTTTCAACAAAAAGGCAAATGTCCAGGAGAGCAGAAAACAACCATTTTTGGAGTTTCATTGAACTTCTTCACAAAAATAGATAAATTAATATTGAGTTCTAAATTTCCTTAGTAAGGAAGATATGCTCTCTTCTAAATAGAATTTTTTTTTTCATTGAGTTTGATGTTGGCTACAAATTTTTTAATTTTTTAAAAGGGGATGCCCTCTTGTGTTTTTTTACCAAACATTTTCAGTTTTTATGATTGGATGAAGACTTAAATTTTTAATAATTTTTTTTTTATGATTTAAATCTTTTAAGAAAACTGTTTCAAGATTAAATTAATAATAAATTGTATTTTCCAAAAACTAAATAAAATACCCTAAGAGAGGCTTGGCATACCAATAAAACATTCTGTCTGAACGATTTTACAAAAATGGAGGCCAAGAAAGAACCAATATTTATTACTTGTCATATAAACTGAATACTAACTGTGGAAATCGCCGCCACTTTTGAAAAATCTTTTGGACAGAAATTTTGGTATTTATTTGGATTGGTATGCCAAGTCTTTCTCTTAGGTATTTTGTTTAGTCATTAGTTTACTAAAACTAATTAAAAGTGAGAAAACTAAAGATTCAACAATAAATTATTGCGATACGCTGCTGCCGCGTGATAATGTCAGTCTTTCAGTTGGTAACACAAAAACGTTAGTGCCTGATACGTTTCTGTGTTTCCAACGTTTCAAGAAACAAACCCCACAGCATCAGAACACAATAAAATTATAGTGAATGTTTTTTGTGAATGTTTTTGTATTTCTCAGCCATTGTTTTATAACTTATAACATTCCACGCAACAAATATAAGACAGATTGATTCGGTGTGTTTGCGTAGGACAGTTATAATACAGTAGTTACATAATACAAACGCAGAATTATTTATCCATTCTGGATGGGCCGTCATACAAACAAACCCTATACAGATTTTCTTCAAAAGGAATCCTTTTAGTTGAAGATGCAAGAGTGCAAATAATAAGTAGTTCAACAATACACAAGAAAAGGACAGCAACATTATTACATATGTATTATGTTTACTTTACCACAAGATTTCATGTTATGCTTGAATTTTTATAAAAAGTGTTATTTTTCAAAATGACTACAATATTAACAAAATAAATGTAAAAATTAATTCTTATGATAAATAATATTATATGTGTTGTACGACATGAGATATTTATGAAGTTTGCCTTTCATATTTCTAAATTTAAAGTTTCAGATAGTGAATTATTTATACACCGTATACATACTCTTTTGCTTAGATTTTTGTACATTGATAAAAAAAAAATATGCAAGAATCTCTTTGAAGTTTTTGAAGAATCTCTCTGAGTTAGACGTTATATATAGCAGCTTTGCAACTAAAAGTATAATATTCTAAATTATTACAAAATGATCTGTACATAAATGTAATCAAATTGAAATGAAAATGCTTGTGTAATATAATATAATGAGATAAATCTAATGTATGCTATTGTAAATCAATTTTAGAGTCATGTATACACTAAGCTAATGTTATAAATTAATATTTGGGTTAGTTCATTTTTGAATATGTACTTTAGAATAATACGCATAATTAAATATTTAGTGAACTTTTTGGTTTTAATCAAATACATACTATTAATTGATGGGCATAATATTCCCACAGTTTCAAGGATCAAATAAACGTAAGATAATGTTAGTGATACCAAACAGAACCTTACAATTATTTATGGTATTTGTGTTTAATTTGTAGAACTCATTATTTAAAAAAAAAAATTATATTGAATATTTTTTAATTTCATAATTATTAAGTTCTGCCTGTTTTTTTTTAATCATTCCGCATGACAGCCAATTGTTAAATTAAATAGCTAGAAATAATGAACAGAAGTGTAGCACATAATTTATGACAATTAAGATTAAGCTGCCTTTAGTAAGGAAGAGGTAAACAGAGTTATTAGTAGTAGGTATCTCTCACAATAAGAATATAAATAAACATTGGTTTAACCCATAGATTCTCAACCTTTTATTGTCCACCGCCCACTTTGAGAATATTTTTATTTCTAGCGCCCCCTAACTCGTGAATCCGAAACGGTAAATAGCCACGACAATGGGGACATAATGAGATACCACGACAGGGTTATATTTGCCATAATGGAGGGGGCGTAATGGGATACCATGATGGGGTTACATTTGCCACAACGGAGGGGGCGTAATGGGATAGGGAAAATATTTTTAAGATAGGATGGGGTGGGATGGGTTTCTCTGGGTCTCCTACCGCCCCCCTGAAGGTCTGAAACGCCCCCAAGGGGGCGTTATCGCCCACGTTGAGAACCTATGGTTTAACCCAACTCATATTAAAATAACTTCAGAATAGATATCGGGAAAACACCAAAATTTTTTTAACTCAATATACAATGTATTATAATAATGTAAATAAGTTTGAGCCATAGTTTGATAATGCCTTCGAAAGGCCAAATAATGGCTTTCATACCAAAAAAATATCAGAAACTAGCAGAACTTAATAGTAATGAAAAAAACAAATTATAAATAGTCTCACAACTGAATTGTTTATCCACCAAATTTACTCACAAAATGTGTTCATGCTATTATGCCGGATGTAATTAAATTATTGACGATTGATTTGAAAATCGTGGCATGGCATTGGTTAAAAAAAACCATTTAATAAGAGATTGTTTCAGGCAGTTCTTTTCTGATAGTAATATTTCATTTGAAGGATCTAATAGTCGTATGGAGTAAGCGCATTCCTCATCTAGAATTTCCATTTGCAATCAGCAAAATATTTAATTATGTAGTTCTTTATTGTTTCGGTGTTATCCAAATATTTCCTATATTAGATGAATAATCTCATTCCTTATAGTTGTATACTATCTTCTTTTGTTGGAACATGTGATAAATGTTCATGGGATCTTCTGAGCCATATCATTTAAGAATCTAACTTACAGTCTGTTGTTTTCCTATTTGTATGTATTGTTTGATGCGTTGAGGGGACCAACACTACATTATTCATTGGATTTTTTTTATTGTTTACAAATATATTTGATAAATTCAGTATTTTAAAATATTATTTCACTCTATTTATCATAGACACAAACCAACTGAACTTTTCTTGAATTCCTTTAAAATTGGCATTTATTGTAGATATTTATTCATAAATATATATATTTGTAGGTACTCTTGAAAAATGTTAATAATATTATGTACTTTTACTAAGTTGCACAGTTATAATGTTGTAAACTTAGACATTTTAAATTGTAAGAATATGGGTTCAATTAGCCTTTGTCTTTTATCATAATTTTACTTTTGCAATTATTGCAATGTACAATATTATATTAAATTAAGAAGTTGAAATATTCATTCTTTATGAAACGGTTGAGGCCAAGTATAGAAATAAAATGTTTCCACAATCATACTTTTTCTTTGTTTTTTCCCTGACTTTTCTCCTCGTACAACTTTTCCAATGGATATAATATGGAGTTACACCGTAATAAAATGAGGTGTTGGGTCCTTCGTACACAAGGCTTGGCAAGTATCTCATATGTAAATTGTGTACTCACGTCACAAACAACTTATCACATACAGTCCATACACGTCGCTACTAAGATCACCAGATCTGCATCACCACCAATCACATTTATTATTTACTAGCTGGTTCCCGGCATGCTTTGCAATGCCATATTCCAAGAAATAAATTGTTTCTCCCTGCATGTCCTTTCCCGTGCGTCCCCGTTCGCCTCCCGCGTCCCCTTTCCCCTCCCTCTCCCGCATTCCCCGCCTACCCTCTCCCTCTCCTGCTCTATCTTCCCGCCAACCCCCCTCCAACAACACACGAAACTTCAAACGTGCAAACTGTCAAACGTGCAAAGTTAAAATAGTCATTAAGTTTTCTAAAATTATCCAAATTTCTTAATTTTTCTTTCTGTAAGAAACTTCTACAAAGTATTATAAAACTTGTCGCTGAATTAGATACTAATTGAACAACTCATTATAAGTATAAACACGGGGTTTTATCGTAATTAAGTCATTAGTCTTTGAGCTATCGTCGACCAAACATGTCAATCGGGAAGAAATTGTGAAATATGGAGAAGATCGAATTCCGCGCTGTTATAAAGTTCCTTACCAACAGGGCCGTATTTACACTTTTCATTAGTATAGGCCACTTCATTTGCGCCACCCCTTTCTCCTTCTTAGAAGTTGCCACCTATCATAATCATTCACTTTTAGGCTTTTATTAGGTGAACACAAAATTTTTAAAATAAATATTCAAATATGGGTTAAGTAGGTAAAAATAAATGAATCAATTATGCACAAAGTAAAAGTAACATGAAACAAGATTTACAATTTTTTACGGTATTTTTTATTTGGCTAAATCATCTATAATGGCTTAACAGTTTATAGCATTCAGTCTGCTTCTATGCATAAAGAGTTTTTCTTGCAATAATGAAGACATTTGGTATTTCTTCACTCGCTAACTCCTTTCTCCAGAACAGTTTGTGGCTGCAGTGCAAAGTGCGACGCGGAGAGCTATATCCAAATTTGTGTAAACGTTGCACAGAGATTGTTTCCTCAAATAATAATAATGATTTATTGTCTTCATTTCTTAATAACAAATAGAGATAATGATATCCTCACTGGGATCTCCCGTGCTGAGGATTTCATTTACATTTTATAATTTAATTATAAGAATAATATGAATTCGACATAACATATATCATGTGGTATTTTTTTTTTAATAATTATAAAGTAAATAAGATAGTGTTTTTTTATAATTCAGTTCATTAGATTCGGTTTTAGTTTGTATTTGATTTCAGTATATTTTCTATTTCTGATCTCCCTATATTTAGTATCCAGCTTTTTATTTGAAATTTAAATGTTATAATGTTGAGGTTTTTGAGTGAGGGTGGTATTTTATTGTAGAGTTTAATGCCATAATATAAGAAGCTTTTTTGCCCAAATGTTGTGTTAGCAGTTACTTGTTGGATATGTTTTTGACCATGAGATCTAGTGTTTCTAATGTACGTGTCAGTTGTTATTTCTTGGGTTTTGTACTTATGAATGTAAATGAGTATAGTTTTAGAATATAGTTGTTTAATTGACATTATGTTAAGATTGTTGAAGATTTCGTCAGTGCTAGTTCTTACAGGAACTTTCAGTATAATTTTCATTATGGCTTTTTGAGTTTTAATTAGTGGATTTAGTATGTTTTTATTTGCACTGGCCCATCCGATAATACCGTATTCTAACAGTGATTGGCAGAGGGCCATGTAAATCTTGATTAAGTCTTTTTTAATGAGGACATTCCTAATAGATTTGAAAAAATAACTTAGTTTTTTAATTTTATTATTTAAATAGGTAATGTGTTCAGTCCATTTTAAGTTTCGGTCAATTTTTAGACCCAGATACGTTATAAAAAGATTCAGTAATGATGTATATTCAGGTTTCTCTGCCGTCTTATTAGAGGAAACGTGACCTTGAAAGTGTACACATTCCTGAACTAAATCTTCTTTTAAATCATTGCATAATATTGAACAAGAGACTGAGCTTTTTCTGGGACTCTTTGTGTTGAAAGTTCACCCATTTTAAAAGAAATGAAATTTTTTCTTTGAAGTTTATGTACCTACGCATTATGCATTCTCTCTAATTTAGCTCTGTCAGGAGGATGTTTCAATATCCTCATTTGATCTTTCATCTATACATTTTTTTCTCTTAGGGTTATCTTACTCTTAATGTCGCCCTGTTATTGCTAAAGTGCACTCATTTCAATTGCACTTTCTTTGAAATTATCATAGTTTTCTTGCTCTGGTATAATAAACTCAAGAAGCGATCCATAAAAATCAGATACCGTCAGTACATCAACAGATGAGTTCTGAATCTGAGCACTCTCTTTATTTAGTCTTTCCAAAATGGCATTCCAAAATATGATTAGTAACCAAATAAAGGTAGCCCACTTTTCAAGCATTTTTTTTGTGAAATATTCGAACCATAATCACACGACGGGATCACAGGGCGTCTGAAGGATCCTTTGGGGGAAATAGGTGTAGAGGCTTAAAATTTTTTTTTTCATAAATCGATAAAACTATTCAAAAACATTTTCTGAAAATTTCAAAATAATATACCACGCGCCATTTAAAAGTTATGTGCGTTTGAGTGGGTGTCCCTCGGTCAAACTAGCACTATTTTACTGCCACTCTTATTTTCAAACGCATTTTTCACGAAATTACTTTTTTTGAATTTGTGTAACCTCTAGCTCCTACAGTTTTTGATCAATCGTTATCAAACTCAGCACATAGTATCATTATATAAATCCTAAATAATATCTATATTTTAACTATTTTTTTATGGCACACAAAACGTACAAAAGAATGGTAAAAAATCATACTAAATTTTCACACTTCTCAAAAAAAATATTAATTTTCGATTTTTTTTGGATGATAGAGGTTCAAATAGAAAAATCACTTATAAAAAAGGTAAATTCATTTGAAAAATTGAGTTCGGATGAAAATTGTGACCTCCAGGAGTTACACAAATTGTCCAGCCGGATGGCGACTTGCAATGCGCTGCAGCTGACATCTCCGTTATTTTTTGAGGAAAATTTTAGAATAATCTGTTGAATGTATGTGTAAAATGACCAAAAGTATAAATAAAATATATATACATTCCTTATGTTTTAAAAAATTCATGAAAATCACTAAAAATACGCCATTCTACACCTATTTCCCCCCTTAAACGCTCGTCCGCCGCGTGCAATAAAGATAGACAACTGCCAAAGAATTTTTGTGAAATATTCCCACTACAATCACCCGTCCCTAAATGGTTGGGCATTGAAGGATACAAATCCGCGGTGCCGTACGGGACCACTAGGCGTATTGAGGTTTATGGATAGAAAACTCTCATCTATCCACAATGATTTTTTTTTTATAATCGCACACAAACTTAACAGCTTACCAAAGCGAGCAGGCGCCGCCCCCTGAACTCTGCCGCCCCTAGGCCGCGGCCTATAAGGCCTATTGACAAATCCAGGACTGCTTACCAAGCAAGTAAAATCATTTCTGACCAAACTGAAAGAGATGTCATCCGTTTACGGGGACTCTTTTCCAAGTGAAACTATGGTTTACAAGTGGCATACCCTCTATAAACAAGGCAAGGGTCACTTGAAGACGACCCATGGCCAGGAAGGCCGATCGAGGCGACCACTCCGGAAATTATTCAAAAAGTCGAAAAATTAATATTAGAAGATGCCCGACTAAAGAAAATAGCTCGCAGAAATAGTTGGAGTACGAGATACAACCATTTTCAAAATTCTTCATGGCCATCTTGGCATGACTAAAGTCAGCGCAAGATGGGTGCCGGGAATGCTCGCCGCCTCAAAAACAACAGCGCGTGGAGTGTTCTAGTGCATTTTCGGACCTCTGTAGGGAAGACAAAGATGGAGTGTTGGCTCAAATTGTTACTGGTGATAAAATTTGGGTTCATCATTATGAACCTGAGAGTAAACAGGACTCAATGCGTGGCATAGGAAAGCACACCACCACCAAGAAGTTTAAGGTGTCACAATCGGCTGGGAAAATCATGGCGACAGTCTTTTGGGACTCAGAAGGAATCCTGTTGATCGATTACAAAGATAAAGGTGTTTTTATAACCGGAGATTACTACGCTTTAATCCTAGAGCAATTAAAGGAAGCCATCAAGGAGAAAAGAAGGGGAAAATCGACCAAAGGTGTCCTCCTTCTGCATGACAGCGCGCCTCTTCACAAGAGCCGTGTTGCGATGGCTGCCCTGCAGAAGGTGGGGTTCGATATTTTGTCACACCCACTTCACAGACCTGACCTGGCTCCCAGTGATTATTACTCATTTCCAAACTCGAAAAAAGAACTTCGTGGGAAAAAGTTTTCAAGTGATAAAGAAGTGAAGGATGCAATTTCGGCATATTTTTTAGACAAAGACAAATCTTTTTTTTTGAGGGTATACATAAGTTGATTGAAAGATCCGAAAAATGTATTAGGGTAGCAGGTGAATATATTAAAAAGGAAAAATAATTTTGGATTTTTAATTTCACTCCTTACCGAACTTAAAAACCCACCCTCGTATATATAGATAATTTAATGGCCAAGTAACGATGAGACTATATGGACAAGTAACGATGAGACTAGGTGTCATTTTTGCTTACTATCATTACTGAAGGAGAAATTGTCATAAATACTGTTGTAGCTATAATAGTTGGTTCATCTCTATATAGAAAGGAATATTAACTGCAGAATGTTCGTTGCAGCAAAAGAATTACAAAAAAAAGAATGCTAAATTCGTAGTAACATGTCCAAAGATGTAGGCATATTTAGTGAATTTATTAACTTTTTATATACACCAAAGAGACACATATGAGAAAATGTGTATAAAGTGTTCAATTACGCTGGGATATGTTTACAAAACTTTAAAACCATAATTAAACTCTCAACGATGTGAGTTGATTCATCGAGTATCATCGGATATAGCCTTGTCAACGAACAGTTTAAAGCCTCGGTCACACAGATATTTTTTTAGATCAATATCTTTACATATTTTAAACATTATTTCATAATGTTGGTCTCACTGGGTGCTTTACCCTTGCTGAGGCCCCCATTTTATAATTTAATAAATTATGAAATAATAAATTTTAATAAAATAAAACTAAGATGAAATAAAATAAAGCACATAAATTTACAATGCTGCTATTTGAATAGTAGCGTCGAAATTGCTTAGTTTCTGCTCGTATAATAAAACTATGCTAAAACTAAATAAGAGAGGCAAGAATGGGTATCGCCGCTCCAAGTCACACAAAGTGGTTCGTTACATTTGGTGACTTAGCAGGGGTGCCCAGGTTCATGAGTCAGGTTTGTCTAGGTCTTGGCGGTAGATGCATCTGCTTGGCGGGCCGGATCAGAAGAGACTGATTGGGGGAGACCTTTTAACCTCTCCAGGTGGACTCTTTTGACTTACACCTCAGTGGGAGGGATGGATTCATATGCCCGACTCTCCTGGACACTCTGAACCCCAGATTCCACACGTCATACCTTTTTCCTTCCTTTCCTTAAAAACATCTTTAACACAGCATCCCCAAAGATGACATAAATTTTCGAGTGTGGAGCTAATGTAAATAAAGAGGAACGTCACTGTTTAACCTGTCCAGGAGGCGTATTTCTTTTTCCGTGTTTAATAGGAGGCAACCATGCCTCGAAATCAACACGGGTTTGTAACGCTATTTCACCTTCCAAACCCGTGTTCAATAGAAGGTAAGCGGCATCCAATTGTGCACGGGTTTGTAACGCCAATTCTCTTTCCAAACCCGTGTTCAGTACGAGGCACGTGTCCTCCAAACGTGATTATAACATAAAAAAGGAAATGCATGCACACACGCACAATATAATGGATGGGCAAATAAAAGGCAAACAGCCTTACTAATAAAAAAAAAACACTTCAAAACATAAAAAGTAAAACACTTCAATATATAAAAAGTTTATGACGGAATTCATTAATGAAAATGGTTAACCCTTAGAATGAACAAGACATCGCCAATATGTTGATCGAAGATGAAGGCGTACAAGTTGTTGAAAATTTGCAAATACTTTCGGATAGCTCATCCTTGAATGTATGAATCAAATGAATCCGTACATCAGATGCAGATGAAATTTTACCTAGTTGTTCAACTTCTAAAAAGAGGAGAGGTGATAGCTGTAAATGGGATCAGGGTGAATTTACCCCCATTATTCATGAATTCGATTCAAGTAACTCAGCTATAAGACCAAAAATATTTGTATTAGCGAAAATTCGTTGGAAATTTAGTTTTTAAATTATTTTTTCAGCTTCATGTAATGAAAATAATTGTTAACAAATCACTAACAAATGAGCATGATGTACAAATTTCTTTAAACGTTTTGTTAGGATAGAAAGAGATTAAATACATGGGTGTTCAGATTTAGTACATAAATATAACAGGTGTGTGTTGAAAAAGTGTAATAAAATCTGCCAGCTTTATTTTTAAAAGGGCGCCACTCGTTGATTAACCAGGCTAGCAGATGGGAAAGCAATAATCCTCTCTCAGGGCCTTGGGAGTTCAAACTTTAAGGTTAATATAAAAGAATTTAAAATGATAGACAGTATTGATAAGGAATAATAATAATAGATTTATTTGTACATATTTATAACATAAATAGAACTTAAAACATAAATAAAGTATTTAAACTCACCCCCTGGATCGACCAAAATTCAATTATATATCTATCTAAAATAAATCTCGGGCCTCTCGTTTTCTCAGGAAGCTTCTATTCCCGATGTAGAATCTGTCAATTTACCTTGAACTGAAGACGGCTGAAAGCAGTTTTGCTTTAATAAATTCACTCCAACCATGGAATAATTACAAATCCAGGCGAGTCTATCTTTCCATGAGCAAACAGAATTTTCTCCAAATCTCCAAGATTTCCTTAAATTCGGTCAGGCTAGACTCCTTGTAAGAAAATGATCTTCCATAATTTATTGTATTGCCTTGTTACTCGGCAAATAGAGGATAATTAAATCCTTTGTAAATAGATTGCGGTTATTTCGGTCTCAATAATAATGTATAATAAACACTTTAACGGCGCTACGAATAATACTGGTCGCGGCCTTCTGATAATGAACCAATTAGGTTAATCAAGCAATCATTTTTGATATTAACGCACGAAACAACTTGTAAAATAAGAATCACGTTCGACTTTCAGTATAGAATCCACCACCTCGGGCTCTAGGTCAACAAGTGAAGTCTGCAAGCAAATTTTCAAGTCCTAAATACCTTATTAAAAAAATAATTGAATAATTTAGCTTCTAATATTAAAAAATAAATTTACATTGATGTTTATTTTTTTAAAATCTTATTCAATCACGTCTTGAAATTAGGTACCTGCTTAATTCTATGATTAAATAAACTGCGAGTTATAAAAACAAATATTTTATCATAACATTTTCTCTGAATTCTAAAATGAAGAAATGAAAAAATACATGTTTTTAGCGACAATTATGCTTATGGGTTTAATGGGAAAAAGATCAGAAAAATTAGACAAATAATCCAATGAAGACTTTTGTCTTCAAAGTCTTATTTTCGCAAGGCAGATTTTTTCTTTTCCTGCGAGCCCTTCATTTTTCAGATAACGATACTAGGAAAACCGATAAATTATCTACACATCACCTCAAAAAAGAAGACATACAAAATATATTGTTATAAAGAAATGATTGACCCTATACACTGTTATTGACCCAATAAAGTTAACGTGAGAAAATGTTAATGAGAAACATAATTGTACACAATGTACATGTCGTAGACCGATTGTAAAATCAAGCAGATCATGATGTGGCGAGGCGCATCATGATCTTGTTCCCGGAGTAAATTAAATGTGTAGGTAATGTGAATTGAGAAGTTGTCCGTATCTGCTAGCTTTTATTTAATTAGGGCGCCACTGATCGATGGACCAGGCTAGCAGTGGTAAGAGCAAAATCCTCTATCAGGGCCTTGGGAAATACATACTATATAATCAATATTAAGGATTAGAAATGATAAACGGTATTCATATTGAATAACAAATTACAATTATATTTACAGATTTAGTAAAAACAGAACTTAAAGTAATATTTTAAGTTCTGTTTTATATTTTACCCCTGATCGACCAATTCTATTATCTAGCTATTTAATTCAACGTACGCCTAGGTGGTGTTGCATGGTGAGAGACAGGCCGCTAAGGGCGCCCCACGGTCTTCAGGGCAGCTTCAACTCCTGATGAAGGTTCAGTAGGTTTCCCGTGGACAGAAGTCGGCTGGTGATGTTTCGCTCCAACCAACGAACAATTTTGAGTTCTGGCGAGTCAAAATCTTCTCGAGGAAAATAATATTCCCCAAAATTCCAAACATACTCGATCGAACGGGGCCAGTCCTGTAGGTGAAATAGAAAATACTCGAGCGCTCTGGCTTGCGTATAATTTAAGAGCGAATAGCCTTGTTATCCGGCAATTGTGAAATTGTGAATTGTGAAACCATAATAATATTGATGCGATGGTCAAAATCGCGGAAGAACACGTGCCTCTAAATTATTGAAAATCATTGTTTCACACCGATTTGAAAAGCGACCATCCGAAAGAGAATCACTTTACATTTTTAATTATAATGTGAATTGCGAAATCTCTGATTATAAAGCACGATTCTACTTTAAATAAGAAAAACAGAAAATCATCAAGTTGACTTTCGGAATGCAGTCTGCCTTCCTAGGCTCCACTCCAACAAGTGCACCGCTTGCTTTTCCAAACGTCTGACATCTATTCTTTCGAAAAAATATTTGAATCGCATAGTTTCCATGTTTAAAATAAATTTTACTGACGTTTCACCTAGACCAGGACTTCCCAACCAGCGGGGCGTAGAGAAATGTCAGGGGGGGCGTAATAGGTTTTAACAATGGCTCTAGCAAAGACTGAAACCAGAATCGACCAACTGGTACAGAGCATGCAAGCTCAAGTATCTCATTAGCACTTTAAAAGTTTTTATTTATTTGTTCTAAAATTACTTTGAAAGTTGTTAGACATTATCTAATTATAAAAATATAATTTAAATATATAAAAAATAATAATAGAATAATATGTATAATTAAAAGAAAACTAAAAAATGTAAATGTAAAAGTAATTAATGATTAAAAGTGTACCTACTCTTCTATTAACGCCTCCGAATTTTCGAGAATATTCGCTTTTGGTGTCTCTAACGAAATGACATTTTACGAAAACTTTTTGTTATTACCGCTTCACAATTAAAGCTCTATAAATGAAACATTTCTGAACGTAGCCGAATAGTAAAAAATGTTTTAGAAAGGTTACAAAATAGGCTTTCAAGTTATTATATTACAAATAAATATTAGCATTTTTAAATATTAAAATTTAGAAGGCAAACATTAAAAATAGGTAAAAATGACTCACGTGATGTTTTTATGTGAAAACGGTACTAAAATCACAGATTATGTAAACAACAATACTTATTCTATTGTATATATGTGTAATAAACACTTTAGTCACCTCACTTTTTATCATTTCATATAAAAATATTTAATAAAAATTTTAAATGTGGAGCGCGGTGGAGCCGCCGGTAGCAAATTTGCGTGGGTAAATATTTTTGTCAACTACACGACTGACAGCTGATTCCTGTTTGTATTTCCATAGACAACTTGATAGGGATGC
The DNA here is from genome assembly GCA_929108145.2 of Limnephilus rhombicus. Lineage (NCBI taxonomy): Eukaryota > Metazoa > Arthropoda > Insecta > Trichoptera > Limnephilidae > Limnephilus > Limnephilus rhombicus. The sequence goes on from OV815276.1 coordinate 59,074,830, forward strand.
TTGATCTACTATCGACCTTTTACTTTTTGGTTTAGGGATGTAACTAAAACAATAACGGAGTTAAAACGATTTCTATGGAAACACATGCGCTGACGTATAAACACGCTTATTGTACTTGACTGCAGAGGCGGCCCATGAAAAAATTTGCCGGCAGTGCATTTCACAAAAAATGGTAACATTATTACGGGAAAATATAATTAATTGATTCACAGATTCGCGAAAACCAACATCAAGTTGTAATCGTATACCTATCAACTCGATCCAACAAACTAAATTGCATTACGTTATGTATATGTACTGGGAGTATGAATGTTCATTAACTTTTCGGTAAAATAAAGGCTATCATTTACTCAACTTTCACTTCACAATTTATCATCAAACACGAAAAAAAAATGTGTTCAAGCGATCACATTCACAAAGCCAAGATGCTTTCGAATATTTAATACTTTGTTTTAAAAACTCTATTCATAGTTTTTTTCCCTTAACCTTACTTGTATTATATTTAGCAAAGGTTTTGGAGAGCCATTATTTTTCAAAAACAATTTATTCTCAAATGAAATTCGGTTGCTTTTGAAAAAATTGACGTTAATCGCAATGTTTTCATTACCACTCATTTTTAAATATGTAAGTTTTTTACAGAGCAAAACTAGCGAAAACCATTAAAAATGTGTCAATAGTGATCAGTGATCTGCCAAATGTTTGATTTCGCCGCCCCGGTGCGATGGTAGAGCTAATACATAACATTGTCAATTAGTTGAAAATTCGTTATTCCTAACTAAGTCATTCCAAAAGTTCGGTAACATATAACGCATGTTAAAGGTTTTGTCATAAACCAGAATGCTTCTGCGCATGTGCGCCGCTAGTGCACGAGCGTGTCATATATCTTCCCTTATGTCTTGCCCATTTCACGGTTCCAGCCTCTGTAGACTGTCCCAGTAGAAATATCACTTCATGTGACTCGGCACAACGGAAGATGCACGCATTGCTTTTTCGTATGCGCCGATGCGAGTTTAGTACGGAATCTAATACGAAAGTTAATTGGTAAGGATATTATAACGAATTGGCGGGAATTCTTCGTGAATGAATGTTACAAATTTATACTTTTACATGTTTGTTGATGTTTGTACGAATTTACACTTTTGACGTTGGCAGTGCATTGCACAAATGCACCAAGGCATGGGCCGCCACTGCTTGACTGCTGTCCTATTTCTAATGCTTATATCTGCTTACGTTGCGGAGGGGTTAAAGATCCATAATAAATAAATAAATTGTGTATTGTACCTATTTGAATTTCAAATAAATAATTTAGTTAATATAAAAAAATGTGTTTCTTATTTTTGTTGAAACTTAATGGGGGGCATGAAAATATTTTTTTTTGGTTCAGGGAGGCTCGGCGAAATAAAGGTTGGGAAACCCTGACCTAGACAATTAATATTAAAATGAGGTACCTGACTAGACTCTTGTGATAAAATAAACATTGGATTTATTTATATCATAACATTATGTGCACCAACTGCAATGTTGCATTTTGCATACATCCATGTTTCGAGAACTACCATACAAAAAACAATATTAGTTTACGGAAAAAAAAAAACACCAACAGCTTAAATTAAATTGTTTAGCTGATTTATGTAGCGCCGTTTATGTAAAAAATCACCTCAAGGGCGCTGAACAAACAAATATATATTAGAAATTATATACCAAGGCAGATTTATATACAGTACAATCTCACTAATCCGGCACTTCAATAGACAGATACGTCCAATAATCCGGCACCCTCACACGTCGTCTAGCAGTCTAAACCTCAAAACTTATCTCATGTGCAAGTGTGTACGTATTTACCTGTTGTTTTGAAGTGTGTATATTAGGGTGGTCACAAGAAATCAATGTTGGAATTTTTTGGGGGGACCCCCCTAAAAGTTGCCAATTGGCTAAAAAATGAGATCGGTGAAGTTTCAGCTCAATTGGATAAGGTTAACCCGTGCCTCATCGAGATTAAATTTGAAAAAACGATTTTTTTGCAGATACCAACCAACTTTAAAGATTGTGTTGTAAAGCTTGAAAAACTGTACGAAGAGTGGAGAAAACTACAAAAAAACGCTAACAATCTAAAAGCACAGCTCAAAATAAAAAAAGTAGAAGCTTTCAAGTGAGCCCTTGATGACCTTTTTGATATTGCTCATCAGGATGCATTAAAAAACACTGTTGAAGAAGACAAGCAGTTTTTGTTACTCCAGTTTTTGATTTTTTAAAAGTTTCAGACTAGATGGTCGAAGCTCGACAAGATAAAATACAAAACTGCTATTGAAGATCAAAATATTAGACAAAATAGGGAATTCAGATGAAATATCAATTTTTCTTACAGAACAATTAAAAAACCAACCGCCCCCCCCCCCCTCCGTAACGCACAGTAACATTTCACAAGACCCCCCCTCCCCCCCAAGTGCGTTACGTAATACTTGAACGGCTCCTTGGTTCCACGACAACTCGACAAAATGGCATTTCAAGATTAATTGAAGTTTGAAAGTTTGAATAAAGAAAGAGAGTTTGAAAAAAAAAAAAAATCAGAGTGTGCAATTCACACGCAGTAGAAGTGAAATTAGAAAGTCGCTGGATGTCACTTTCTTTTCTTTTACCCGTTTATTTTAAAGTGGCTTGAAGATTGGATATTGATTTTACAAAAAAATGCTTATTTTTTTTGGATTTGGTAGATTTCGAACCTTCGTTCGCTGGATGTCTCTCTGGACGCTGAGAGTCAGGCGCTTCATTGCGATGCTATTGGAGGCCCGCGCATAGTTGTGAATTTACTGCATTTTATTAGAACCGTGGACCGTCAAATAATGACACATTCCCATTTCATCAGAATTTCAAATCGCTAACGGGGCTGAAGAAGTTTCACTTCAAAAGTCGAGTGCAGTTTACACGCGTTAGAAGTGAAACCTTCGCCTACACAATCCCAATCAATAGGAGCTTGAAAAGTGAGCTCATAATCAAAGCGGCCAGTGCGGAAAGGTTTCATTCTAAATCATTCTCTCGCAGGCTAAATCCTATAGATGTATGTTTTTAGTGTCATTTCCGTTTCAAATCACAATAGTGCTAAAGAAGTTTCACTTCAACAATAGCCCATAACCTAACCTAACCACGGACATATGAATATATGTGGACCTGCCCTAAGTGATAAAAACGTATTATTTCCCCCTCCCCATGGAACCGGCTAGAGCTCCACCTTGGAGCCAGCTCGCTCCATGGGGAGGGGAGAGAACCTCGCTTGAATCTAAAATATGTGACGTCATCATCTTGTCGTGACCAGCGCGGAACTAACATTCATATATTTTACGAAATAACACGCCAAAAACGGTAGGTTGTGCTATACATTTATACCCACATATTATTGGACATAGCGAATGTGGGCGGTTCTCCAGTGTGCTCGTCGCTAGTTACAGGGGTAAGTAAATTATGAAACATTTGTAAAAGTGTCTTAATTTTTTTTTTTTTTTTTTTTACATTAACTCCACACAGGAGGCCCTGAGGAAAATAATTTCCCTCAGGGCCTATGTCATCTGGGATGCTGTGTGGAGGGTCTTTTTGAGGAGAGGAAGGAATGAACATTGGTCTTGAAGAGACCCATGTTGTAGGAAGGAGGAAACACAGAGGCCGGCAAATCATTCCACAGCCGAGCTGTTGAACACAAGAACGAGTCGAAGAAACGACCCGTTCTCATGTGACAAATGTCAACCGTGTACAAATGTTGGGCACGCGTTTGGCGTGTTTCCCGACTATGCACCGGTGCCGAAGGGATCAATGATGCTAGTTCCTCGGAGCATCTTCCATTGTAATACCGGTAGAACAAGGATAGCAATCCCACCCGACGCCTGTGCTCTAAAGATTGCAATCCGTCTGTTAAGATGGGAGAATCTATTAAACGGACCGCCCGTTTCTGCACAGAGTCAAGGGTGTTTTTCAGGTATTTTGGAGCTCCAGACCAGAAGTGGCTGCCAAATTCAACCGTGGGGCGCACTTGTGATTTGTACAGGGTTAGCAGGTGTGTACTATTAAAGTATCTGCGGGCCCTGTACAGTATGCCCAGTTTTTGGGAGGCTAACTTTACTCTGGCTTCGATGGAGCCCCCATACCTGAGCTGGTCACTTAGGGTTACACCAAGCATATCAATGGAGGGCCTGTTCGGAAGATTGCTTCCGTTAAAGGATACTAGATATTCATTTCAATCCCTTTTAGACGTAATCAGACAAGATTGGGTCTTTGAAACATTAAATTCAATGAGATTATTTTTACCCCAAGAGAAAACACTCTCGAGGTAATTGTCCATTCTTTGCTTCAAAGCCCTCCGAGCCGTTGGGGTTTGTGAGCCCTTTGGGGGCTTGTCAAACAAAAAGCTATCATGGACTGTACTGTCATCCGCGTAACAGTGAATTGGTGCACATGACAAAAGGTCGTTGATGTGCAACAAAAACAAAGTCGGAGACAGAACCGATCCCTGTGGGACGCCAGCATTTACCGAGTGTGAGGAAGAGGTGAAACCATCAACTACCGTCTGAATCGACCTCTCCCTCAAAAAGTCGGCAATCCACATACACAAGGATGCGGGAAGTCCGTAAGAAGGCAGTTTGTAGACAAGTCCTCGGTGCCAAACCCGGTGCCTAACTAAACACGACAACAAAATATTGCTATGTGAATGGGGGCGAATCTTTTCGGGGCGAGCATTTAGCCTTCGAAAATATGTTATTAACGTGGCAAGCAATTCGCGCTCCCATGTAAAAAGGTCTATTCATTCAAATCAGATTTTGCTTTTAAGAACTAAATGGTGATATTATAATGCGAGACGCCTATATACTGTCAGATTGATTTTTTAACGAATCACAGTCTCTTCTTCCTCTTTTCGCCCCCCATAGTTTGGTTTTACCCCTTACCTGTATGTTCTGGTCAAGTGTAATTTTTATCATCACTTTTAATGACTTTTCAAAGGAGGTAATGAAGTTGCACATTGTTGAGTCATCCGGTCACCATTTGTATTGTATCCACTGTATTGAAACTAGAAATATACGCGGTCTTGTTTGCTTCTTTAGTGGGGATGATTCACTCGTAATATTTAATTTTTATATTATAGCTTCATAAGGGCTTTTACATGCTTAAGATATAATAGTGCAACAGGAATACATTAGCTACAAATATGCAGAACCAATGAGCAATATAGAATAATATATTTACATTTAGACGTGGGCAGAATGATTCCCAGGAGTGAATCGATTCAGTCTGATTCCCATGGACTTTTGAATTGATTCCTTTAATTCAATTAAATCCCAAAAAAAAAAAAAAATTGAGAATTAAATGAATGGGGAGGCTGACACCGCACATGAGACCGGGAGGCCACGGTGTACCCGGAGTACCGCAAAAGAGGAGACTGATAGGTTACCAAGCATCGCACTAAGAGGAGACCAATTATTCTATCTGATTATCTTGCAGGCTAAAACCTATAGATTAATGTTCGACTCTTTTTAGTGTCGCTTTTTCGTTTCATCGGTTTTCAAATCACAATGAGTGGGGAGGCTACGAAGCACCGCACAAAGAGGAGACCAATAGGCTACGGAACACCGCACAAAGAGGAGACCGATTATTCTATCTCATTATCTCGCATGCTAAAACCTATAGATTAATGTGTTTGACTCTTTTTAGTGTCGCTTTTTCGTTTCATCGGTTTTCAAAATCACAATGAGTAAGGAGGCTACGAAGCACCGCACAAAGAGGAGACCAATAGGCTACGAAACACCACACAAAGAGGAGACCGATTATTCTATCTCATTATCTCGCAGGCTAAATCCTATATTGTTTGTCTTTTTTTAGTGTCGTAATTTTTCGTATGTAAAATGTATTTATTGCTAGCAATTATATCTTCAAATTATACAAGTTTTCGTTTCACCCTTAAAATTTTATTGATTTTATTTTATTTATTAAACTTATAATTTTGTTCCATTTCACATGATCTAATATAAACATACAGTTTAACATTAAGATAAGTATTTTATGACAGCTAAAAACAGCTAATTGGCCTTGCAAATTTACATATTATATCAACCCAAGATCTACGTCTAAAAGTAGGTAGGTACAATATCTTTCGTACGTACCAAAAAACAGATAAGCATCATTTTAGCTTCTCACTTTTCTAGCTGATGTTCAGATTCCAAGTCGAAAGTTTTCGACTAACTATGTAATGAAATTGACGGCTTGGCGCGCGGGGGAATAAATGAACCGCGCGGACGGATTAAGGGCTGGCATTGAGGAATGAATTAGTAACTTTTGACTAATGTTTTGTGTTTTACCTAGCAGTGACTTGATTTACTCGCGAGCTGCGGACCTAGGACTGGGATGCGTTTGGGACATATCGTGACATTGACGTGACGATGACGTTATTTCTAGGTCTGAAATTTACAAAAGACCATGACGTCGCAAGTGAAAAAGACTTTTGTTTTAATTCCTCTGTCTGTCGGAATCAGACAATCTCGATTTCGACAGACTAGATACCTGGGACGCGGACATTGAACACGGACCTGGGACGGCGGGGACCTTAGGACAATCTCAGGACTATTGATTAGGATAAATGATTAATTCCTTGCGTGAAAGAGATGCTCGGGCAACCCGGATGAATCGCGGCCGCGTTTTGGCCATTTTGGGACATGGACTTTGATGATGTTCGGGTGTTTTTAGAATGGCGGCGCGGCGGTAGCGGAATACAATCGTAATAGGCGAGTCGTTCACAATACCGTCCGTCGACCACTTCGCGGCGCGCGGCCCGTTTAATAATATTTAAATACCTATGAAACAATATAATATTTAAATCGTTTACAGAACACATTAATCATTGAAATAATTTAACAGTAAAATAAATGGAAATTAAAAATGTATGGTGTCCTTAAAAATCGTAGGATGCAAGGCCAAAGATAAGGAATGAAGAATCAATTTCTTTTGAAATTGAGAATTAGATTGAGTGTGTCACAAGATTGAATTTATCCTGTGTGGAGTTAATGTAAAAAAAAAAAAAAATTCATTTAATTCGGTCATTCAATTTTGCCCACGTCTAATTTACATTAGTAATTAATTGAGAGGTATGCCTTATTGTAACTACATTCTGTGCAGTTGAACACTGGTCAATTTCAACATTTTAATGCGCCAGTCAATGGGGCTTGTGCTATTCCACTGAAAGTGGCATTAAAACGTTTTTTGAAATTATTGGCTCATATGCGGTATTGAACTTACATCGACGATAATAATATATGTATCATTACTTTATAATATATACGGGATAGTTAAATGTGGGTTGGGACAAAGATGTAAAACCAATTCTTGTTGATTAAATATTTTTTATCATTATCATAAAAAAGAAGTAATACAATTCAATAAAAAAAGTGATGGTGACCTGCGGGACCCTTTAAAAAGAATATACAAATTTGTAGATTTTTATTTATAAACAGTATTTGCCCTTATCGGTTTTGGAGTTCTTGTTACACCTGCTTATTTTATGGATGTTTTTTTTATTGAAAATGGAATAATCTGATGTCAAAAGCCTGGTGCAACTAAATTCATTCAGGGTTCATTTTTATATTTCATGTTGTGTAATTTAAATAGAACAATGAATAAATCAGCTTGATTACACATTTAAACAGTAATTTTGTGCATAAACCAGGCTTTTGACAAAATTTTGTTCAGATATTTATATTTGAACCGACGCAGAAATGGATATGTTTTTGGCCTAAACTTTCTGTTGTTGAGCGACTAGTTCTTGCTGTGCCGCCGCCACATTCTTCATACCGTCTTGGATGGATCCCAGGTTGGTCTTCCACAGGTGCAGCAGATTCCTCAGTTGCTGCCACTGCGCCTTGCCGAATGTTCTGTGCATTGTGCTTGATACGTGGACTTTCTTGTTGGTTTCATCCATGCGCGCTCGAACCAGTTTGGTCTTCAAAACTAAAAGAGAATGAGATATTCAAATATGAGTTAAGCACCACGAGAGTTTCTGTTCTATTGAATCTTCAGTGTTGGGGATTGTTGTGCTTCAAAGTGGATAGAAGTAGTTTGCGTAACTTGTAAGCTATTTAGATATTATGTAGTCAGGCAATGTGTTGCATGGAAAGTACCATCATAAAAAAATAGAACACACAGGAGCGAAATCAGGTATTTAAGTAAATCTTGATTTTACCGGACTAAGTATATTATATAACATTTTGATTAGTGTGATGGCTGCTTCAAAATAGCTGAATTATGTGCTTAGAGAAAGATAAACTTGGGTCCATTTGGGATGGACAGTGTTGTGATGTGTTGACATGAGGATAGCTTTAATGTTACCTTCAATTATGAAAGATTCTACATCTTCTTCATTGATTTGCAGTTCACTCTGGATGAGTTCAAAGGTCATTTCTGGGTTGCTTTCTGCTAACTGCATGAAGGACAGGAGTCTCATCTTCTTCATGTTCTGTTCGTGGTTAAGACCTGGAAACAATTGTTCAACTTAGATTAGACAAAAGCGGATGGTAGTAGTAGTCAGGGACGCCCAAGAAAGACGTGGCACGATTGAGCGAATCAAATACTTGGCCATGTCAAGAGTCAGAGTAACAAAAGAAAGTTTAAAATTAGGTAAAGATTTAACATGCCTTGAGAATGTACAAATTCCTTGTGGTTATTGTAGAAGGTTTGGTAGCTGGACAGCTTCTCCGAGACGAAGATGGAAAGCAGGTCATGGATTAGCTCCCCCTCGAGGAAGCGGACGGGCTTGAGGGACAGCAGGGGGTCGAGCAGGAAGGTGTTGGGGTCGGCCAGCGCGGCCACAATGCACTTGATGGCGTCCTCGCGGGCGTAGGAGGCGTTCTCCGACGTGTATGTGCCCAGGAGTTCAATCATCACCTTGGAAGCCAGTTCACTGGAAAAAATATAAAAATTCAATGAATTTTAAGAACTATCAAATATCACAGGTGTCTGAAATGGTGGTGTCTGTGACTATCTGTGCAGAGCAGGACACCAGGGATCTTGGAGTGGGATCACGATTCTTAGCAAAGAGTAACAACTAAATAAGAAAAACAACTTTTTTGATGGTCACATTATTCTAGGATTGTTGAATTGCAATTCGAATTTAAATACATATTTATACAAATTGAGAGAAAGGTCACAGATAAGAATCAGTAGATTGAGCTGAAAATTTGCAGGTAGTAATACCAACTATTTAATTTTTTTTACATTAGCTCCACACAGGAGGCCCAGGGGAAAATAACTCCCCCCAGGGCCAACGTCATCTTTGGGGATGCTGTGTGGAGGATCTTTTTAGGAAAACAAAGAGAGGAAGTTCTGGAAATAAAAAAATTTTGAGGTAAGTAGGAATCTGGGGGTCAGTGAATCCGGGAGTGACGGATGAACGAATCCAACCCTCCCTCTGCGGTGCAAGATGATGTTCCAAGAAAGCCCTGTTAGAGGGATCAAAAAGTCTTCCTCAACCAGTCTCAATTGACTCATTGGCTGTCCGGATCTAATAGTTAGAGGCGACATTGGTTTCCATTCAAGTCTACATGGAAGGCATTTCTAATTCAGTGGTTTTGTTTTAGTGAAACTTCATGGATCACATAAGCGACATTCACCTACTATGAAAACCGCCAATAGATCACATATTATGCGACAGTAGAATAGATCAGGTTAATAGTAGAACTAGCACCTTCAGGGATTTTCTATCTATATTGTGCAGTTATCAGTTTAGTTAGTTTGGCTTTTGAATGGTCTATGAGTGTTTTGTGTTGTATTTAAGAATTAAAACAAGGTCCCACCTCTGGTTATCCTTGAGCACCTCATGCAGCAGTCGGTACAACTTCTGCATCTGTTCCGAGGAAGGCGGGCAGGCGGCAAATTCCTTCTTCAGCTGCTCCACTCCGTCAAACACGTCACGCACCTGCCCCACGCGGCGCGCAATCCCAATCACGTGGTAGTACACGTGGTAGCGCAGCGGTGAACTGTTTTCCAGGTTCTTGTACAGCCTCCACAGCCTACGAAATAACAATTAGATTATTTCACCTTCATTATTCAAATCTTTCTTAATTATAACACTAATAATCCAAACGAAAATATAAAAGAAAAAAAGACACAGAAAAATATCGAAATACGTAAATAAAAGATAAAAAAATAAATTAAAACATAAGGTCGCAACTGGGACTCGAACCGAGAACCTCTCATCTTACTGTGAAGACTCACTTTTTTCATTACCTAAAAATAATTGAGTTGTGGAATTGCAAAACCTGCTCTGAATTCTTTTTGTAAATCTGGAGATAGTCGCTAACGACTGATTGGAACACCTTTGGTAAAGGAATACGTATATATTTTATGCTAAATATCAAAATAATGACCTGTCAGTAGCTGACTTTTCATGGACTAGAGTGCCAACGTTGCAAAATATAATATTATCATTGGTTAAATTTAAATTTTTTACATGAAGATTTTTCAGTCTGTGGAGGCACAGCCTCCCCAAAATAAAAAATCTTCATACAAAAAAAAAAAAAAAAATATATATATATATATATACATATATATTATATTTTCAGCTACAACATCAATAATTTAGTATTTTTCAATCTTAGTATCCTAACTCACTGAAAAGTCATGGACCACCACCGGTTGACAATGCATCAGGTTCCCACCCAGGCGTCGTGGGTTCAATTCTCAGCTGGCTGAGTCCCCCATCACGACACAAGCAAAATTTTCAGCTTAGTATGATGGTGGTAGAAGATTTTCAAATATTGTTATTTTATAATAAAAAAATATATTATTATACAAAAAGTTAATATTATCTATATTTACTTTCAATTTATTATGGATATTTTTTTTAATGGTAACAAAACAAAATTTCCAGAGGCTGTTTTGTAACACCACAACTCAAATCACGAATTATTATTTTTTTTAATTAAAGAAAGATAAACATTCGCGGGTTATGAAAAAGCTGACAATATTTGAAAATCTCCTACCACCACCAGGCGCGGCTGGTGCCTAAAATGTTTGGTGGTTCACCTATCAATAAATCAAACACGTATAATGTAATTTAATTGTTGGTAGGTCACACAGCTAGCTACCGTAGCTACCATATTTATAGAGAATAAATAAATAAACTTCTTCGGTCCTTAATAATCAAATAAATAAACTTCAAGCTTCATCCCAGTCCCCGGTGTAGCGCATTTAAAACGCACACACATAAAAAGTCATTTTTAACTGAAAAACTAATGTCGTTGTCAAATAGGTTCCCTAAATCCCAAACATAACAAGACCCGTTGACTTGTGGTTGAATTTTGCAAGCTAAATATTACTATCCCGTTCAAACCTATTTTGCTGGAGCCCTTCGGAATACGTCGGATGTTTTCGACGCACTTCGTAGCGCCGTGCGCCGCGTCGCCAGAAGCAGATTTTTGGTACATTTCGTTATTCTGACGGTCTGGACATGTTTGTAGGAGCACCATACAAAATGACAATGCCCAAACGGGGCGTTTGACCGAAACGCGCCGAATGGTATGTACGTAGGTTCCTAGTTCTTAGCGCGCGGGAAAAGAACTCCAGTCGGCTGCAATAATTATTATCTCTGGCAAAATTCATACATTTAAATACGTAATTAGTTGTTATTTTCAACATTGTGCGTAATTTAAATTAAAAAAAATATTAAGTAGGAACACGCTGAGCTGTAAAATGTTCAATTTTGTTGGCGGTTCGGCGCACTATTGAACGTTTGGGCCAGCCGCGCCTGACCACCACCGCACTTGGGTGGGACACAAACGCAATGCAAGTGCAGCCACGGACCATGGTAATATTTATACCACTTAAAAAAAAGTAATTATTTAGATAGCGCAACTGTGCTGAGTTTCTTACTAACTATCGAAATAACCATTGAATAATTTCTCGGCAGGCTTGGGCAAAATGCACTTAACAGAAAGTTGCTTAAATGTGATTAGGATACTGATTTGAAAGATAACTGATATTAGTTTATCGCTTCATTGGCAGAGAAATGAATGCCCCACAACTCTGTCTTAGCAAACATTCACTACTTTACCAACATTGGAAGAGAGGAATGAATGCCTCACCACTCTGTCTTGGCATACCCTCACTACTTCATTGGCAGAGAGGAATGAATACCCTTCCACACGGTCTCGACGTACACACTCACTACTTTATCGGCCGAGACGAATGAATTCCCCACCATTCTGTCTTAGCATACACTTACTACTTCATTGGCAGAGAGGAATGAATACCCTACCACACGGTCTTGACGTACACTCACTACTTTATTGGTCGAGAGGAATAAATACCCCACCACTCTGTCTTGGCATACACTCACTACTTTATTGGCCAAGAGAAACGAATGCCCCACCACTCTGTCTTGAAATTCACTCACTACTTTATCCACAATAATTAAATTGTTTGATTTTGTTATGTGATTATGTGTTGTGATCAAGTTAAGTAATTGATTCACTTGATCACAACACATCTTCCTGGAGTGGTTCCAACTTATTCTTCCATCCAGTTGCGCTTTACATATTCTCATGAAACTAATTTCTCTGTCCATCAGCTCTAAATGTCAAAAACCATCTAATCCTTGCCATAACTTTGTTCACTATGTTTAAACTCCTTGGATCTCCGCATTCAATCAAAATCTAGATAATCTATTCAGGAGGCTCTGCTTACTTAAAATTTCCTTAAAAGTTTTCTAAGGTAACAGGCCAACTTAAAATTACATACTTCAATGCTAAGTAATACATTTTACATAAAACTATCTGACAAAATTAATATTGTAAAACAGTGTAATAGTACATAATTAATGAAGGCCGTCACCAAACAAGGAATACATAACTTGAGTGTAATAAATAATACTGCATTCCGGCATCACTTTAACTTTCATAATTATTATAATAACAAACTTACGATTGGAGTGCGACCATTCCCAATTTTTGTCCTGGTGCTTTAGCTAACTTTTCACTGAAAGCAAGAATTAAATTTTCTCCGCGGTCAAGAGAAATCTGAAAAGGAAAATTTTTAATGGGTTATAAACAATGCAACTAAATTACGGTAATTATCGGTTCGGACTGGCCACGCTTATTACGAATAATTTTTAGAAAAAAACTTTAGATTCGCTTTAATTACTATAAAAGGAAACTTTTTGGCTTTGGGGCGGCGGAAAATAATGCATTTTAATTTTCAATTGCATAAAACCAAAATTCACTTCGCGAACCGACGCAGCGAAAATCTGCGGCCGTAGCTGTCACTGTTATGGACTGTAGCCGACTTCATGGGATACCTACATGAAATACCGCGAATCACAAACCATGTTACACAAACCTAGCGTAGCCGCTGAACTAATTGAAAACTGGGATGTTTTTCTTGCCTTGACGCGAGTAGGCGTTATAAAGGGGCACATTCTTTTGTATCACAAACCATGTTACACAAACAAGCCCGCTAGACAAATTTCATAATTACGCGCCTTATCCCATGAAGTCGGCTACAGTCGTATGAGCTCTTGCTAATTTATCAAGGATACCAACATAACAGTGACATTTACGGCCGCGGAATTTCGCTGGGTCGGTTCGCGAAGTGAATTTTGGTTTTATGCAATTGAAAATTAAAATGCATTATTTTCCGCCGCCCCAAAGCCAAAAAGTGGCTAAAGTTCGGTGTTTGGGTTAAATTCCTAAAAAATAAAACTAGTTATTTTTATACTAATTTGGGGTCGGGGAATCCGAATCTGAAAGAATTAGGCGGCGGCAAGCAATATTAACTGAATTAAACGACTTTAAAAAATTTTATACACATACAGGAAAATAGCCATTTTGGAAGCATTTTGATTCCTAGAAAATCAAACTAGTTATTTTTATACTAACTATGGGCCGGGGAATCCGAATCTGAAAGAATTAGGCGGCGGCAAGCAATATTAACTTAATTACACGACTTAAAAATTTTCTATACACACACACATGAAAATAATCATTCCGGAAGTATTTTGACACATGTAGTACAAAGATCATAGAAAAACACGATAACATAGATGTTTTTACCACACAAAATTAAGTGTTGCCATTAAGCAGTAATATTTATAACGTAAAATAACATGTTTACATTTTAAGTACTTATTTTTTATAATTGATTCTCAAATATTTTAGGAAGGTACACCAACTAGTATTGTGGAGTTTTTATGCCTTGACGCGAGTAGGCGTTATAAAGGGGCACGTTCTTTTGTATCACAAACCATGTTACATAAACCCGGCGTAGCTGCTAAACTACTTGAAAACAGGGATGTTTTTTTGCCGTGACGCGAGCAGGCGGTATAAAGGGGCACAAACCATGTTACACAAACCTAGCGTAGCCGCTAAACTACTCGAAAACAGGGATGTTTTTTTGCCGTGACGCGAGCAGGCGGTATAAAGGGGCACAAACCATTTTACACAAACCTAGCGTAGCCGCTAAACTACTCGAAAACAGGGATGTTTTTTTGCCGTGACGCGAGCAGGCGGTATAAAGGGGCACAAACCATGATACACAAACCTAGCGTAGCCGCTAAACTACTTGAAAACAGGGATGTTTTTTTGCCGTGACGCGAGCAGGCGGTATAAAGGGGCACAAACCATGTTACACAAACCTAGCGTTAGGTTAGGGACGCGAGCAGGCGGTATAAAGGGGCACAAACCATGTTACACAAACCTAGCGTAGCCGCTAAACTACTTGAAAACAGGGATGTTTTTTTGCCGTGACGCGAGCAGGCGGTATAAAGGGGCACAAACCATGTTACACAAACCTAGCGTTAGGTTAGGATAGGTTAGGGACGCGAGCAGGCGGTATAAAGGGGCACAAACCATGTTACACAAACCTAGCGTAGCCGCAAAACTACTTGAAAACAGGGATGTTTTTTTGCCGTGACGCGAGCAGGCGGTATAAAGGGGCACAAACCATGTTACACAAACCTAGCGTTAGGTTAGGTTAGGTTAGGGACGCGAGCAGGCGGTATAAAGGGGCACAAACCATGTTACACAAACCTAACGTTAGGTTAGGTTAGGTTACGCATTTTTAAGACTACGAATTTTCATACTTTTGGTTTAAGAATACGCCGTTGAGATAGTCGTAATTCATCAGGTTAATGTGTTATGTGAAGAATTATCGTGTCGGAAATTATTGATATAGGGATAAATATTTTTGAGAGCTGGTAACACTGCCGGCACATGTTTTTGTATATTTCTTGTTTTTCTATGATCTTTGTACTGCGTGTGTCAAAATACTTCCGAAATGATTATTTTCATGTGTGTGTGTATAGAAAATTTTAACGTCGTTTAATTCAGTTAATATTGCTTGCCGCCGCCTAATTCTTTCAGATTCGGATTCCCCGGCCCATAGTTAGTATAAAAATAACTAGTTTGATTTTCTAGGAATCAAAATGCTTCCAAAATGGCTATTTTCCTGTATGTGTATAAAATTTTTTTATTAAATTTACGATAAGCCGCCGCACTTTTAATAGGCACAGATTTTGGAAAGTACACTATTTTTAAACTTAGTCATTCTAAATTTCGATTACATAAAATTAAAATTAGCTTTCGTCTTGTGAGATTGTACGCCAGAATCACAAACCATGTTACACAAACCTAGCGTAGCCGCTGAACTACTTGAAAACTGGGATGTTTTTCTTGCCTTGACGCGAGCAGGCGGTATAAAGGGGGCACTTTCCTTAATGTGTGCAAATTATTTTACTATGAATTATCACTATGTGGTTTCTATGGACAAGATTCAGATGGTTCTTGTGGTAATTAAGTTTAAGGGTAGTTTATTTTTTTAAATATATGCCTATTAAAAGTGTAGTGGCATGCGGCGTCTAGTCGTAAATTTACCAAATTTTTAAAGTCGTGTAATTCTGTTAATATTGCTTGCCGCCGCCTAATTCTTTCAGATTCGTATTCCCCGACCCCAAATTAGTATAAAAATAACTAGTTTTATTTTTTAGGAATTTAACCCAAACACCGAATTTATTCCCAAAAAGTTTCCTTTAATAGTAATTAAGGCGAATCTAAAGTTTTTTTCTAAAAATTATTCGTAATAAGCGTGGCCAGTCCGAACCGATATTTACCTAAATTACTTGCTATAAGGTATCATAAGGGAACGTACCCATATTACGTGACCAATTTTTTGCAATTTTTAACCCCCCCCCCCGGTGACCAAAAACCTAAGCAACCCGCCGCTCATTTGTATGAAGCGTGACATTTTGAAGACCCCCCCCCCCCCCCCCCCCCCTAAACGTGTCACGTAGTATGGGTACGTTCCCTAATTTAAAAAACGTTAAGTACCATAGATTTGCAGAGGCAAATGTTCAATAACATTCACTTATTTTTCCTTACCTCTAAAATTGAGAACTGAGAAATAAAATTTTTGTGTACTTACGGATACCATAATCGAGACAATACTGTTGAGGATGGCATCGATTTCATCTTCGTTCCCACTCTTGAAGCAAGTGTCACAGACACCTACAATTTTATGTAAATCATCTTCAATTCCCTTTGCTGACTTCTCCTCGGAGATTTCTGCTCCGAGACTTTTAAAATACTTTCGGAGTTCTTGCGCCTAAAATTGTAAATAGTAAATACATATTGTAAATAAAATTGTAAATACAAACACAAATAAGTTAATTCATGACACGACAGATACGACTTTCATAAAAAAAATGCTAGTAATCAAGTCCTAAAATTTGATTGGATATTTTGACAGCAGTGTTGTTGCTGAATTTATAATGGTCATGAATTTTAAGTTTCCGTAATGAATTTGTAATTTTAAACGAAAGAGGTAACTCACATCCCAATATTTATATTACCATATGCATAAAATAGACGACATATAAATGTGCAAAAAACCATAACCTACAAATCGGCATATTGACTGTTTCTACGTTTAGAAAGCAAGATTAATGAAATTATGATGTGACATACCTGGTCTTCGAGAGACAGGTCCATAAACACGGCAGGACCCTGCATTTTGTGAATAGTTTTGTTCGATAATGTTAAAAAACAAGGAAAACTGACGTTAACCAAACTACTCAAAATGGCGCTCAACGTGGAAGACGTAGAAATCTGTTTTAACAACCAACCTGTTAAAAGTAGAACGGTTTATTACCGACTCACTGTGGTAATCTCAGAAATCTTATTTACCGACTGTTCGCTAGATTCTTTTTGGGAGGTTGGAATCTTCGATATTTGCGTTGATTCTGTTAATATTTTATTTTCACAGATGTCCGAAAAAAATCCAATTCATCACAATTTTTAGTTTAGTCACAAACTACCTACTTGGATTGGGGTAAAAATGAGCTAAAATTATTTTTTGACCAAGAATATTAAAATAATAAGATATTTATTTTCATTTAATAATAATTTAGTCTATAATGTTGTTTAACTTCAAAATTATTGCAACGGAATATCGATCGTCCAGTTGATTTACTTGATTCGTCAGACGTCTACGAAAAATCCAAATTTGAGTTGAATATGCAGTTATATTATGTAAAAGTGTGCTCTCCATCTGGAACAATACTCAGATTGGATACGATTTTAGATTTTCACGGCCAAAAATTATTTTGTTATTAGATTTGGGGTATTATGCCGTGTTGCACGTTGGCTAAAGAAGGAGGTAGCGCAACACGGCATAAATGCCCAAAAACTAATAACAAAATACTCAGATTACTTACACCAAGTCGATTGTCATACAACAAATTGTTGATGTTTTCTGGGTGACTAGAAGGATATTTCAAAATGTCATACTTAATAATGTACCGGTTTATGCCTTCCGATGTTATTTTATAGCATATTAAAGATGTGAAACATAGACACATGTAAATAATACATGTAAGCATTCGAATATTGCTTTTCTCATTATCTCAGAACCAAGTACCTATTTAGAGATGTCGGACTAATGAACTTTCAATGAATGAACTGAACGATCGATATATGAAAGTCTTCCAAAATATCAAATCAACAAAATTACAATCCGGATTCTCCCGACCCTTCGCCTTGCACCGCAGTGTGAAGAATAGATTCATACGTCCATCACTGCTGGCCACACTGACCCCCAGATTCCTACCCACCCCTCATACCTTTTTCCTTCCCATATCTTCTTCTCCTTCCTTTCCCTCAAAAAACCCTCCACACAGCATCCTCAAAGATGACATAGGCCTCTAGGGAAATTGTTTTCCTCGGTGCCTCCTGTGTGGATCTAATGAAAAAAAAAATAAACACATTCCCCAATTTCCTCTCTGGATTTTGACACTACTGCAAATATGTATTATCTATGTAATGTTGGTGCACACATAATATACATAGATATCGACTAGTAGCGTGTCCGTGCGTTTTTCTCTTTTTGATAAGTTACTTCCTAAGGGAGTTAGGACCCTCGAAAAATCGTTAAAATTGCTTGGTTTGAATTTGAATGCCATCAATAGACGTTTAGTATAAAAACCAGACAATGTATATATTTTTAAAAGAAATACGTATCTACAGATGTAGAGAATTTTCTTCCAATACAGTTAGTAAGGAAAATCTAATAAAATCAGTCCAGTTTTGAAGGAGAATAAAAGGGAATATGAAACCTCGATTTTGATGACTTTATTTTAGTGATCAGCAATTGCAATTCACCCTCAATCAGGTGCAATTGACCCTTTCCGACCGGGTTCCCTCATAAGTTGATCATAGACTCGGCGGAATTTAGAGCTAAACTTAAAACTCACCTTGTACCACAAAGTTGTATTCACAAAGTATAAAATTTTTATCAATAGAGTCAAAATCTTTCACCTTCACCTTCACATCCCTCGGCATTGTAAATAACTAATTGTGTAAAAATGTAAGCAAATCCTTAACCCTTTCTCAACCAGAGTAATTTTAAAATGACGTGAAATTTGAAATTTTTTTTACTGAGTAACTTATTTGAACCAATTTATTTGCGGTTTTTTACAAATAATTTAGTGAATCCTTCCTAGCAACATTGATTTTTTTCATTGCGTACACACTTCATATCGTAAACAAGAATCGTTGATCACACCTTTTGAAAAGCTATGATCCGAGGCAATCCGAGGGAATTGCATTATTAAAAAGGACAAGGTATTTATCGTTTTTCCATATATTTTTCCTTTTTTATTTACAGTGAAACGTACATTCTTTCAAATTATAATGAAAATACAACCAAAACATTGATATAATATTTGTTTTTAGCATCCTAAAGTATCGTGTCATTTTAAAACGACACTGGTCGTTTGAGGTTGTAGGTACTATTTGACTATTTTGTATGACTATTTTATCTGATAACATATATATTTATTATGTGTTATATGTGTTTTGATGAGAAGAACACATCAATAATACTTTCATGTGATAAGTAGACATGATATTGTCTTTAATTGATATATTTAAAAAAAAAAAAATTTGTAGATCATGGTCCATTTTTAAAGTAATACATCATTTAACTCTCAGAACCACTGTCCTTTTAAAATGACGTCGAATATTTCCTAAAATATCAGTTAAAAAAAAAAACTTAAAAAAAGAATCTAATTCAAGTACACATAATCACATGTTATTTTTTTTATATATCTGTAGGAATTAATTTGGATGAGAAAGGGTTAATTGTAAGCTTCTGTAAAGGTCACTTCGTGAAAATTCTCCACTCAAAGAGACCTAAATTCTTAAATCTTTCAAAATAATTTATCAATCTACTTTTTGCACTAATCTTCTCATAAATGTAATATCAACAGTGACGGGGGTAGCAAATGTAAAATTATCTAATGTCCAGTGACTTAAATATAATTTTCTGTATCTATTTGTAAATAATAAAATTAGATAGAGCCGAATCCTTTAGGTGATTTTTATCATAAAATTTTTATTATTATTTCTTATTAGTCAAATTTAAAATGATTTAAATTATAATTTATAAGTTATGCACAAGTTTAATAATAAAAGAAAGTTTGATAATATAAAGTTCGATAATATAAAGTTACAATATATATTTAATGAAAATATAAAGTTCGACGTCAGATAATATATTATGTACATTAATTTTACAGACTAGGAAAGATAGTTTAAGATAGTTTTTAACAAAATTCTTTAACAAATTTCGTATATGAATCTTCAACTTTTATCTGAATAGTCGACCGGGGACCCACTGACCCATCAGGCATCAATGTAAATAAACAAGGTAAAAATTCCCTCAGGGGGGGGGGGCTCCCTTCGTCATCTATAGGCATACAGTGTGTAGGGTCTTTTTAGGAAAAGTAAGAAGAGGAAGTTCTGGGAATGAAAAGGGTGTGAGGGGTGGGTAGGAATCTGGGGGCCAATATGTCCAGGAGTGACGGACGTATCCATCCCTCCCATTGCGGTGCAAGGCTATGGGTCGAGAAAGTCTGGCTGGAGAGGCGCAAAAGGTCTCCCTCAATCAGTCTCTCCTGATCCGGCTCGCCACGCAGTTGGTGGGCAAACGTATTCGCAGCCAAGACTAGACAAGACCTAGACCTAGACAAATCTCACCCCTGAACCTGGGCACCCGTGCTAAGTCACCAAACGTAGCGAATCACTTGGGGTGCTGGTTATCCAAAAATGTTTCCCGGGGCGGTGGTACCCATACCCTCCTCACAAATTAAATCTAGGTCGCGCAATTAAAAAAAAAATTCATTTCTTTGGTGGTTAGGTACTTAATTTAGATTGTTCGACCACCATGCTTGGTACATGCCCGTGTTATGGTGGTAGAAGTTACATATATTGCATTAACATTTTAAATAAGCACGATTTTACGTATAGTGCATTAACATTTTAAGTAACCAATAATATAAGGGAATATAAAAGATTATAAAATAATTTCGAAGAATATAAAATAACACAGTATTAAAGAAAACAAAGAATGAAAAGGAGTATAAAAAGAGTATGAAAGAGGAAAAAAAGAATATAAAAAGCATATGAAAGGGTATAAAAAGTATATAATTTAAAAATATCTAAAATCAATGTAAGTATTAAGGAGTAAGCAATAAAATAGAGTTATTAAAGTGATGATTTATTATATTTAAAAATATTTAGTCCATTTACATACAAAAACTTCAATGGTGGTATAGATCTGTCAGTGGTTGAGTGGGCATCGCGTTTGGGTCCCACCCGTTCCCTCGGCTGGCTGTAAGTCCTCCATCACGACTCAAGCAACATTTTCGGCTTACTGTGGTGGTAGTAGGAGATCTTCAAATATTGTCGGGTTATTCGTAACCCGGGAATGTTTTTCTTTCTTTTTAAATAAAAAAAAGATATCTACGTTCTTTGAAGAAATTCTTTAATACATTTCTTTGACGAAATCGAGGATAATATGCTTTACCTACTGCCTCCTAAAACAAACATACTTCAGACTCACCACCTTTGATTAAAACAGGACATTCCAAAACCAATTAGGTACCTGCAGTTGATTGACTTTCAAAAACTACTTTGCTAAAAAGGAATAGGCCCAGCCCAGTGAGGTGGTATATACCAAAAAAGTGTATTGTGTATATTGTAATGTATATTGTAATATTATTTTGGTTAATAAATAATTTTATAAAATAATGAAATTGTATATTTATGTAAGTATTAACATTTTCCATAATAGTTAGTTGATAAATTTTGTGTTTACGACTTTCTAAAAAAAATCGCCCTATTCGTGATTACAGAGAAATGTCAAAAAGCTTAACATATATCCTTTTGAAGATAAAAAAGACTATAAAAATCGCAACGAATTTGTATGCTTAATGTATCGGACAATAGCTGAAAAGTTTTATCCTGACAATGACCGAATGAGCTTCTGTAAGTCGTAAATGCCACGATACTAATGGGTTGCACGCAGTATTTGTTACTTGAAATAATAAAGAGGTAGGACATATAACTTTGGCGAAAAGGCAAAAATACAAAAGATTTTTTATACCAACAGACGCAACATGTTAACGATAGATTATCGACTTGTAAAGGATTCATTTTCCAGGACCGCACTTGGGTCCATTCTAATGAGCATAGTTAGGACAAATTCATGTTTTAGTGTGACTAGACTGACTAGTCATCGACTTATTTTTCATATAACCTCACTTAAGTTTGTAAAAATCGTAACCTTAACGGTGCATTTCAAGGAAAAAACTAATGGGTTTTTTGTCATTTTTCTGATTATCCCTTTTAAGAAATGGGTAGGTAGAGTGAACCCATCTGCTGCGTGGCGGGCTGGATCACGAGAAACCGGTTGAGGGAGACCTAACCTAGGCCACTCCAGCCGGCTCTCGACACATCGCCTTGCACCGCAATGGGAGGGATGGGTTCATATGTCCGTCACTCCTGGAAACATTGTCACCCAAATTTCTACCCACCCCTCGTACGGAACTTCTACTCCTTCCTTTCCCTAAAAATATCCTCTACACATCATCCTCAAAGATGATATAATTTCTTTATCCTCAGGGTCTCCCGTGTGGAGCTAAAAAATCATATCATTTTTGTTATCATATTTTCACTTTTTGATATTTTTTCTCACATTTGAAATGCTGTAGAGATGAGATCCCTGAGGCGTATGTGTGGTAAAACCATGTACGATCGTGTGAGAAATGTGGAGATCCGCGAATAATGCAAGGCTGATGTAAGCGTAATGAGTAAGATTAAGAAAGGGACGCTAAGATGGTTCGGGCATGTAGAGCGAGTGAACAAGGAGAGGAGTGTAAGAAGAATATATGACGCAAATGTGAATGGTAGAAGAAGTCGGGGGCGCCCGAGAAAGACACAGCACGACTAAGTCAATCAGATACTTAAGCCAGGCCATGTCAAGAGTCAGAATAATAGAAGAGCATGTATGAGACGATGTGGGAATGTGAACGAGGCAAGGAGTGTGTGCCAAGACCGAGTTGTTTGGCGGTCCGTCCTCTCTGCGGGAAACGACGTGATGGTTAGTTAGATATTAGCAGCGTGGACTTCTACCGTAGAAATACCTAAATAGGGTGGATAAAACTCCCAACCCAAACTTTCGTGGATAGTACCTACACGTGGATAGCTCTCTTGCTGTCGAGGTCCAAGTCCCGCCCTGGCTATTGGTCACTCTGACAAAGGGGAACCTTTGTTCGGCTGACACACATAAATATAAATGATAAACTAAAGGGAAGTCACAAACTCCGGTCCCAAAGAGAGTCCTACCTACCTCACCCACCTACATTTTAAACTTTGCTAGAAAAAAATGGCCAAAGGGTAGAGGCGGCCAGCAGAAGCCTTTGTATTAAAGGAAATAAATTATTAGTTTTGCTTCTCTTTCTCTTGGACTCCTAGGAAATGGCGGCGATTATTGTTTCTGACTGACGTCTTCACAATTTATTGCGAGGATAACCTTTCTTAAGGACTAACAAAAGGTTTATAATGGAGGTGTCCATTGCGTCTTGGTTCGGGTTTGAGACCGGCTGAACTAAATGCCATTGTTGGATGGATTTTAAATTTGCGCATATGCTTTTGAATTTGGATAGGTAAATAGATACACAACAACATTTCTCAAATGGATTAAAACGGGTTGCTGAAACCCATTACGTTTGCGAACACAAAATCAAGGCTAGGCAAATTTAATTTATTGGTTTGTATCAGCAGTTAGTTTGCATCTGGATCATGTGTGAGTAAATTTTGGCGCCTTTTTGAAATATCTTAAAATAGCACCTACCTAGTAGTTTTTTTTTTACATTAGCTCCACACAGGAGGCTCTGATGAAAATAATTCACCTCAGGGCCTGCGTCATCTTTGGGGATCCCGTGTGGAGGGTATTTTTAGAAAAGAAAGGCGAGGAAATTCTAGGAAGGAAAAGGGTATGAGGGAATCTAGGGGTCAATGTATCCAGGAGTAACGGACGTATGAATCCAAACCTTCCAGTGCGGTGCAAGGGGATATTCCGAGAGAGTCCTGCTGGAGAGATCAAAAGGTCTCCCTCAACCAGTCTCTCCCGATCCGGCCTGCCACGCAGTTGGTGGACAGACGGACACCCCTGTTAAGTCACCAAACGTAGCAAACCACTGGGGTGACCTGTGGTGGAAGTGTTGGTTATGCAATAATTGGTTCCCGGGACGGCGGTACCAATAACCGCCTTCCAAATTAAGGTAGGCAATAATCAAAATATGCATCATGAAGCGCTATCGCCATCATTTGCTCTACGGTTTTTCAAATAGTTTGCCTCTTTCTATACAGGTTCTCTTATGTGTTTACACATCAATTCAAAAAGCTGTTTGTATCTATATAGGTATATTGCTATTTTGTTTGCGATATACGAGATGTGTTGAGGAAATGATAAAATTGAAAAATACGGCGCCTCAGCAACTCAGACTTAGCCTTTGAAACTATGTAACATCTACCCACTTCACGATTTTTTTCTCCGAGTGGCCGGTCCTTACCTAATTATGAGCTAAGAAAATAGTATCTTTCATCTATCTATTAGTTTTTTTAATGATTTTTTCTGTGTATTAATTTTTCAATTACCTACATAACTACGTAGTGTTCATTTCATATAGATCACACGAAATAAATTTAATGGCGTTACGAGTGTGGCCTGTATTCCACAGCAGCTGTCTTAGGCCGATAAAAGAAACGCAATTAAAAAGGATTCGAAACCCCGCGAACTGTAAGATTTGTGTAAGGAAAATAATGTTTCCATTAAAAGGAGGCTTTGCCGCTGCTCGTCTAGAGTCTAGAGAGAGAGAAGAGAGGAGTGAGGAGTGAGGAGTGAGGTAGTGGGCGCTCGCCACGGAAGCTTTACATCAAAGGATTGCCATGAATGTTTTATGAAGTTTGATGAAAATGAAAGGAAAGTCTTCTTACAAGTGAGGCACTGAGAGATGATAAAGTGAAAATACTCTGCTTTCCCCCTTTTCCTTTTGAAAGCTCTCACTTTGAGCTTGAGCTCCCTGCCAACTTGTAATCCTCCATCCGTAAATGTTTGCGAACATGTTCAATTTTAGACGCTGACTACTCCATTTAGTCAAAGATACTTATTCTCCATTCAATTTTTTTTGTGCTTTTTTGCGTATGAACGTTTTTTCGCCGTTATCATTAATATTTTTGTGGGTCTCGATATTTGTCTGCAGCTTAAAAACTCTCATATTGTGTGCTAAGAATCTGAAGTATTAGAATGTGTAACATTCAGTTGGTACTGGGTATTCCTCAATGGTACTAGGTGACTAGTCTACCAGGGGCGCTCCGTGACATTTAAATTTGGCAAATAGAAAAAAAACAATATCCCATAACCTAACCTAACGTAACCTATTAAACCAAGTTTTTTTAAAAAATTTTTTTTTTACTTTTTATGACTTTTAAAATAATACTAATGATAAAATGTTTATTCCGTTACGTGGAAAAGGGAGTGATGTAGTTGCACATTGTTGAATTGTCCGATCACCATTTCCAACAAAGTAATGTGTTCCCGATTATGTCCTCTACGTACAAACTGTATCTAAATTTCTTTAATTAACAATAAACAGTGTTAATCTCAGTGAGATAAGTATGGTCCTCTATATTTTCTGCATGTACAAAGTATAAATAAAACAATATATGTGCATTTTAACGTAGCATCGTTCATTGGTCAAACGCATTGTATATGTAGTAAAAATAGCCCATAACCTAAACTAACGTAACCTCTTTAACCAATTTATCTCAATTTGGGAGGCGGGAATGGGTACCGCCGTGGTGATTTAGCAGGGGTGTCCGGGTTCATGGGATGAGGTTTGTCTAGGTCTTGGAGGTGGATGACCAGGACACACTGAACCCCAGATTCCTACCCACCCCTTAAACCCTTTTCCTTCCCAGAACTCTCCTTCCTCTCCAAAAAACACCCTCCACACAGCATCCCCAGAGGTGACATGGGCCCTCAAGGAAATTATTTTCCTCAGGGCCTCCTGTGTGGAGCTCATGAAAAAAAATTAAAGTCATCACTTTTAATTAAAGGAAGTATTGAAGTTGCTTTAAATTCATCACTTTTAATTAAAGGAGTGTTGAAGTTGCATGATTCTGAGTTGTCTGAGCATCGTGCTGTAAACACGTAATGTATTTTCACAATTTTAAATCCGTAATCCGTTACCGGAGAGAACAAGTATTACTAATATGCTTATGTAGGTGCCTACAACTTGATAAATTCCTATGAAGATTTTACTTTCGGACAAAATTCAAATATTTATGATGGCACCATGAACAACACGCCTCTCTCTGGTCACAATTTTCGATACACCCAACTTTATTTCTCTCTCTTCTTATTTGTTTTCACCGTATGCGGTTAATATTTAAAAAAATTGTTACCTACCCATTTATATATTTTTAAAACAACCCAATTCTAAAACGATCGCTAAAATTAATGCGAATGAAAAATACCAATTGGTAGGTGAATAGGTAGTTACTACATGAAAACGTACATTTCTTTAATTGTTAACACTTCTTGGCGATATTTAATAATGAAAATGAAACCCCTAAAATAAGGGTAGGTACAATAACATTGTGCGATCCAACATTAAATTGTTACGCCGTAAGATGAAGTAGCTAAAAAGGATTAATAACAAATAACAACCCTTCCATAGGGTTGCGACTCAGTAAAGCGTGTGTTATTTTGATAAAGATTACTTGAGCGTATTTAACAACTTCCTCTTTTTATTCTCTGAAAGAATCGAGTCCTGTTGCCAATTCAATGTTGAAGATTCTAATGGCTTCTAAACATCTTTAGTTTGTTATTTTTATTTCTATCCAAAGGTTCTCAAGGCGGTACATAACCTTAATAATTTTTGTTTGCTCAAAACTCACGAATTCTTAACTATAATAACTTTTTTATTCCAACATAACACTGGGATGTAAGTTCTTTGTATTTAAGATTAATAAAAACAATACCATACCAATAATATATTTTACATACAACGATTTTAAAACTTTATAACCTGTTTTTCAACTATAAAGTTAGTCATAAGCACCAGATTTTATTTTTCTAGACGATGAATTAATAACTTCGGAATTGGGACATGGAGACACATTTTAAATATTTGTAACACGTTCTTCAGAATTAATGAAAATGAACGCGGCGGAAAGGTCGAATGCCAGGTCAGCTAGGGTGAATTCGACCGTACGTCTGTCCAATACGCCGTTCCGCGGGCGCATATTTGTTTACACGCTTTCTTCACTTACGTCCTTAAGATTCCCACATTATTTGTCTTCTTCTTATTTTCTTTGATAGGGCAAATTCGACAGTAGGTCCGCCCAATACACGGGTCGCGAGTCGCAATTTGTATACACGGCTTCTTTACTTACGTCGTCAAGATTCTGAATATATTCTGGTATATTGTCGTGTAAAAAATCATAACCTAATATCAAGGTAAGCATGGAGTGCAGGTTTAAAATCAATTAGTATATGTATTTTACCAGAATAGTATCAGTATATTATTGACATGTTATGTTCTCGCATGAAGAAAACACAGTTAAATTGTAAAGAGAGACTCCTTTATTGCAATCTTCAATTCTTCTGCTTTTATTTGTTAAGTTTTGTGCTATTTTCTTGTGTGTTATGACACGATTTTATGCCTTTTTTCTTAATAAGCAAGGCATATAAAATATTGTTATCAAATGTAACTAGTAGACGACATATAATAAATTCAGCGCCCTTGAGGTGATTTTTCACGAAAACGGGGCTTTACAATTCAGCCAAATATTATTATTATTATTTATATACGAGTATTTCTGAATTAAGTTCATATTTAAGCTAAGCTTCAAATACATAATGTTCTTAGTTGCTTTAGGTGTCTAGTTAACTACTACTCAACTTACGAGAATTGAAAATCCGCTTATAGATATCTTTTTATTAATTGAACGATGGAAAAGTAAGTAACTCACTATCACTTAGTTTTTCCGGAGATGTAGAGAGGATGGACCATCTTATAACTCATAACTTCATACATTGTCTCATACATACTCTGCTGTTATTTTGACTTTTTACATGACCCGAATCAAGTACTACCGCCTCCATGGTCAAAAAGGTGAAGGCTCTCGATTAGCAAACCGGAGGTTCCGAGTTCAAATCCCGACGTGATTTGTAATTTGTGTTATTTAACAAATTACTTATTAAAAATAAAAATAAAACTATAAATAGTATATTTGCAGCACGTTCCAGAGCAGAAGATACTCTCAATATCGCCCTGGTGTAAGAACATCATTCAGAATTGATAGGTTGCTTGAAATGGCTTTGGCTGTTTTGGTGACCAGATCAGAATAGTCAGGTACTTCTCCACCAACCTCTTCCCCATATCCTTCCCCTCCCCACTACCTTCAGGCTATCAATATACCCCAATTGGGGATGCCATAGTCTCACTGCCTCGAGTCAGCTAGGAGCAGTTGGGATTCTTGTGTGGTTTCACATAAACAAAAACGTAGATATTTGTTATTATTTTTAATTTATAAACTAACGTTTAGACAAGATTTATATTCCCCAATAAATGTAGTCATAATTTGTCTCGACGCCACCTAGCGAGGGATTTAACACTTACAATGTCTCTCTCGCAAAAATAAAGTTGGTTGTTTTCAGGTGGAAAAAATATAATAAGCAATAATTGTTGAATGAAACACTAGTATATATTGAATTATTTGGCGGGTATTTGATAAGCCCCCATAGCTCAGTGGTCAAGAGCAGCTGACCGGCAATCAGAAGGACACGGGTTCAAGTCCCGTTGGCGGCAAGTATCTTTTCTCGGAAGATTTTTCAATGTTGATGAGTGTTTCAGGCTGATAATTATTGCTTATAATAATCGTAGATATTTGATTCACTGGAGAGATAGGAGGCAAATAAACGTATTTCTGATTTGTAGTAAAGGTTATTGAATAAAAATTATTCTAAACACATTTCATTAGCAGGGAACACACTTATTTACCTAAAAACAACTTCAGGTTAAATAATTACTGACACGACACGACATCTTGTCAAAGTCGTCTTTGATAAATTGTATTTTTTTGAGTAGTCCGCAGTTTCAGCGCTATTTGAGGAACTTTTTCGTATGAATAACATGTTCCATGTTCAGTAGCAAAAGAATATTATGCGAAATAATCACACATCGTCACCTTTTTATACGCGCAGCTCCCGATGAAAGGAAAGGCACCGAAGCGTTTTAGCAAAGTGCAATCGGTTTGTCTTCCTGAATCTTCCAACCCCAAAACACGTACAAAAACACTAAATAGCTACAGCGACAGTAATCCTTTATCGTACATCCTTTTAGAAAGCATTTAACCCGGCGATTATTTGTAAAATATTGTGGAACACGCTACAATACACTCTTGGTACAAAAGGATTGTGTTTTGCAGTAGTTCTTTCGGCTTCTTCTTGTGTGCGGAAACTGGCGATGGACCAACTGATATTCCGGTAGCTCCGAATCGACATATCTATAAATACCAGATACTGGTCATGCTATTATTATATTCGTCGCATATTAAATGCAACACTGTTACCTCAATACAGTGTCTGTATGCTGTAATCTGGATAAGAGTATTATGTACGTAACACAGAGAGCACCGCTTGTAGGCAAGATAGTATTCACACTTTTATGTATTTTCTTTATTACTGGAAAAAGAAGGCAAGTACAAGAGAAATTGTAATATTTTTACAATCTAAATTCTTTCTTTACAACATAATCTTCTTTCCATTTGACCAGCTAATATGAAAACATCGATTAACAAATAATAAGGTTATTTGACAATTTGTAAGCGACAACAAAGATCAAGGTTATTTGACAATTTGTAAGCGACAACAAAGATCATTGATCACCTCTGTTCAGTTATTAGTTATTATACATACATTAGTAGCTGTAACGGACGTGTTACGTACCCTCGTTTGTTTTTTCGGCAAAAGTCATCGCTGACGGCATCCTCTACATTTAGTGGTCATTTCTTGGGAATTTCCTCCGAAATTTCTGGCCACTAAGCTCGTTAGTACCATGCCGCCAGCGACGATCTTTTCGCCGGAAATATTTATGTAAAATATTATCATTTATTTCCCTTTTATTATGTACAATGCCCCGGTGCAACAAATAAATGCTTACATGCTAAGGTTGCCACCGGGAGACATTTTAAACTCATATTATTTACATATGCTTCCTTGTTCCTTCCTTTCCTTCCTTGTGGTTATGGCCCTACAGAAAGCTAGCGAAGCAAAATATGCTTCCTTGTTCCTTCCTTTCCTTCCTTGTGGTTATGGCCCTACAGGAAAGCTAGCGAAGCAGACTATGTTTTATATACTCTCATTTAATTATACTCTCACAACCCGCAGGACGATGAAATCAACACATTTCATTCCAGAGTCCTGCCGGGCATTCAGGGAAAGAGATTTTAAGCCTCTAACCCTTAAACTCTCAACACTAGGGCATTTTTTAACTCAAACAAAAGACTTAGAAAAATTCCTTACAGAATCCGTTTTTTTTTCCCATTTTAAAAATCCAGGGACCTCGCAAGACGATGAAACAAACAGGTTTCAGTAGCTAGTCTTGCGAGGGACCTGGGAAAAATAGTAGATTCCTTATACAAACTTCTCACAATTAGCCAAAACAAAAAAACCTAGAATAAACTATAAAATTACCCGAAACTCACCAAACTAAAAATCTAGGGATAAAGATTACCCCCCCAAATATGTAAACACTAAAACATGTACACATATATTATAAATGTAACCTACATAATTATGTATAAAACGCAATTTTAAGCGACCACTTTTACGGGCGGCACCGCCAAAATAAGGTGTGACGGAAACGCCGCCCTATTTATACATACGGGCAAGGTTTAACCTCCCACCACAAAAATGTACCACGTGGGCACCTTTTACCCCAAATTTGGGTATAAAAGGACCCACATTTTTCCTAATAAATCAGTTCAGTTCCTGTTCACATCTCTACAACAAAACTTGTCTTTATTCTTCGGAAGTTTTCCTACCACCTACCTCTGGAAGTCTACCACCTGCTGCCTCCTGCTGAAGTTCTGCCTGAACGAGTACCTGGTGCCTACCGCTGCAGTCGGCCCTAACTTTGGGCACTGCCAAGGCACCGCTCAGGCAGAAACTAGGCGCATCCAGGACTATTACCACTGGATGTAGGGAGGCCAGCCAACTCTAACCACCATCATCAGCGTGTACCTCTGGAGGGCGTGCACGAGACCCGGTACTTTTTTACAGTCTTGTGAAGACGCTGATACGTCTGTTACAGTAGCATTAGTCCAAATTCCAAGAGTTGCGCCGCCCACAAATTAGATTGGGGCCCTTTCACTTATGAAATAGGCAGGTATTCCATACCTGCATTTTTGCGAAATATCACTTCAAGGGCGCTTCACAAAGCTAGAAAAGTTGGATAAAATATTTATGCACCTCTACCTATATCATAATATGTATTATAACTATGCAGCGTACTAGATATTTCAATCCATCAACAACAACATTCACAAACATAAACAACCGACCACGATCACGGGGCAATTTAGAAATTCCAAAATTTAAAACGAGTGTTTCCCAACATCATTATGCTTATCAAGCTATAAAATTTTTCAATGCTCTCCAATATAAAATCAAGTCTGAAAAAAATTATAAAGTTTTTAAATCCCAAATAAATACACTAATAGACCAACCCGACACTAATTATAAGTTTTAAATTCATCATCACAATAATATAACAAAAAAAAAAGTAGAACATAATCTCTAAAAATATTTCATCACAATATCAAATTGAAAGTAAAGTACATACGCATTATTTGCAGGCACCAAATTGTTACAACTTTATTATATGTGCCTACTCTGACAATACGGTCAGTTATTATGTCCACTTGTCTTCATGAATATATATTTTATTAATATAAGTACTTGTAATAACATACTCTGTGTAACTATGCATTTTACAATGGCACTCCAAAATTCAAGCACGAGAAATGTTTTCTCTTTTGAATTGGGTAGTTTCATTAAAAAGAAATTTACATATTGTTATTAGTTTTAAGAATCAAATGTTTTACTATGAATCTGTATACGTATGTATTTTTTTTAAATTAAAAAAAAAATGTATCTTCTCCATAAAAACACAACATCCTTTTCACGGCGATTTAAAATGATAGAATTTTTCTCAAAACTGTGATTAAATAACAGGATATTTTATAAACAGAATATTTAGAAAATATTAGATTAAACTAGGCTTTGCAAATAATTGAAAACCGGTCGATTCCACCTATTTAGATTCTTACATACCCATGAATAGTACCTATGTAGGTACTTATGCTGCGTACGGTGAAATGGATGAATATAAATTTCAGTTAAGAAATAATTTATTTTAGGTACGAGTTATCGGGGCGATTTTTTAACCGAGGGCGACTTTATCATCGCGGATATCTGCAATAATTCTAGTTACCACTCAGAAATTTTAGGAATTTTAATTTATTTGACAGAGAGAAATGTAAGTAAATTTTATAAATTCCTCAACGATTATATTTGTTTCGTATTTGTGTTATTTACGCTGTAAAGTTCATCAATTTTCATTGATATTATATACATCTGTAACTACTTATTTGCACATTTTAAAAAATATTTTTTTTCGGGATTTTTTTAATAAGCATATAAATTCTTCTCACTACAAAAGATGAATTTCATCTCGATGGATTTTTTTACTGTCCAAAAACATGAACCCAATTTAAAACGAATACATATTTCGACAAATTAAACACATTGTGAAAAAAATAACAATATTTTCCAACACAAATGTTTTCTTTAAAAAATATTTAGTTCCAAAGTGGAAAACTGACAAAAGTAACCCCATTTTACGGTACTTATTCAGTAACTGATATGCTTTAAAATCAAAAATTAGAAAAATGCATCAATTGATACAATTTGCATTCCAAAATACCAGAAGCTTAAGAATAATTTTGAAAAGACAATTTCTCCGTACAGAACAAAGCTTTTGACACGAGTAGAAAAAGGAGGTGTGACAGGACGCAGGATTACAAGAATATAATTTCACTTTCACTATTTTAGGTCATTACCATTGTACGGTGCGGGGGAGAGGTGGTGGGGTGGGGAAAGGGTGCTCCCCGCGGGGAAGGACAATGGAACCCTTTCTACCTGCGGCCCGCGGAGTACGGAGCCTGGACCACGGACCGCGGTCCGCCGGCGCCACAAAGGGTTGCAACCGACCGTGTAATGGGTACCCCTGGCTACCCTGGGACAGGGACTTGCAACCTTGCAAGGAAT
The DNA here is from genome assembly GCA_929108145.2 of Limnephilus rhombicus. NCBI lineage: Eukaryota > Metazoa > Arthropoda > Insecta > Trichoptera > Limnephilidae > Limnephilus > Limnephilus rhombicus. Next base: position 59,108,085 of record OV815276.1, read on the forward strand.
CTGCAATTGTGCGAAATGAAAGAATTTGAGATTTTCGCGGCCAAAATCGCCCAGTTTTATCGTGATTTATTTTTGGGGCACTATGTGTTACCTCCTTCTTTAGCCAATGTTTCGGACAGCCTTACAGGGTCCATCATCATTAGATTACTCATCTGCCCCGACGATGGACACTTTAATGCCGTCTGAAACGTTGGCTAAAAGAGGAGGTGTCGCAACACGGCATAATACCTCAAAAATAAATCACGATATAAATAGAAATGTTTTTTTTTCTATGTATCTACCTATTAAGATAAAATTTTTACATTTTTATGTAAAGCTGAAAATTGTTTTTTGAAGAAGAAAAATGTTTGGAATGATGAGTCTGGCGAAGCAGATTTTTTTGTCTAGTATTTCTACTTTCATCATGAGCTACGGAGCAAAATAGCAATTTAACGGTGAAAATATTATTTTAAAAATGAATGTTCAAACCCGTCTATGCGGGTAGATTTACAAAATTATAACCAACCCGTAAAATCCCTTGAAAGGTTATCTACAATTAAGCTCAGTTTTTTACAACAGTTCCTTAGTTAATTTGTTCGTGTCAACCAGTTTTTCCGTTAAAGAATAGGAAAAAACTATTTTTTCCTAAGAAAATTATTGGGCGGCCCTGCTACACCCATAAAGAGTTGGAATTTCGCCACACATTAACAATTTCTCTATACAATCCTTTTTTTGTGGGTCCACGTTTGCAATATGGCATTTCGAGAGATTCCCCGTTCGGCCTTAATTATCTTCGTAATATTTGGCTCGGCATTTATCATCAATTTTTTTCACAACAATGTTTAATGACAGGAGAATGATCGAACAAGGGTCTGTTTATAGTTTATACGCTTCGGTTTTCAAAACTCATGGGAGAGAGGGTCTGCAAAGGGTTGTGAAGGGTTTGAAGTAGGTTTGTACTTCGTTTTGGAAACATCACTTGAATTATTTGCCTGTTTGGGTAAATAACGATATTAATGGTAGTTATTGTTGTCTGGGATGTCCGCCACACTGGGATAAACAAAGTATTGTATATCTACAAGGGTTGTTTGTCACGTCTGTAATTAATATTCTACAAATGTAATTTGTTTGATGGATGCTGCACGAGGTTGTTATGAACTATGCTATATATTTGCTAGTGTCACATGTACATAATAATATAACATTTTGCTTTTAAAATTATCTATTTAAATATGACTAAACTAATCGTGTAATAACAACTCTCTTTTTATAATAACTTTTCAATGCTATTTCCATCAATGTAATATAGGTGTCATCGATATATTAATAGGTGTCCATATAAAATAAAATCGGATATATTTATTCGAGACGCTATCTGGGTTACAAACCAGTTCTTCGAACAATTAAAAAGGGAAGCTGCCAATAATATCGGAAAAAAATAGTCGAAAATAATATTGTTAATTCTGAAATTCAAAATATGAATTAGACAAAAATGACTTAAAAATTAGGAGACTCAGTAAATGGTTAGGCGTTCATCCCGGTAAGACGAGGATCCTGGGTTCGAGTCCCAGTTCCGACCGTTATCTTTTTATTTTTCTTTGTCTTGTTCTTTTTCGTATTTCGTTTAGATTTTCTTATTATATTCTTCTCCAATGGAATAAAAAAGCTACTTTATTATCATTACTCTTAAAAAAGACGCTTATGTGAACCCTTAGATTTTTGTATACAAATGAATTCATAAATACGGTTGTCTGGATAGAAAAATTTCCCAAGATCGCTTATAAAGCTAACAAGTTCAACAGAGGGCGATGGAGTCTGTATTCGATGACACAATATTGTAGTTCATCGGAGGACAACCCCGTCAACTGTAGAAGTGGGATTAGGAGGGATTTTTTCTATATAAAGTGAAATTTTAGTTTAGTACTTAGTTGATTTTATTCAATCAATAAATACATCGACGCGTTGTCAGCAAAAATAAAATAAGCACTAATACTATTCTATTGACCTCCTTACAAACAACATATGTAATTAAGCATAGGTAACTCGTTCTGAATAAGGAGTAGGTCGGTACCTTCTGCGTGATTCGAATTCGATTGACCCAACCTATCCCTTTCGACAAATTTATAAGGCACAATTTTTGTGAAATTACTTTATATTTTTTAATTGTGCCCAGTCTTATAAGGTGAACTTAGTGTTGTGGCAGTTGTTGTAGCTTTTAACATAACATTCCTCATTACTAGGGACTGAAAAATTCTCGTCACTTTTGGCGAAATTCATGGTTAGTTTATTGCTAGATTAGTTTTTTGTGGAGGTTTTGGGAAAAACAGTTTAATTTTCAGCAAAAAGGATGGATTTTTAAAAGACATGTGATGTAATGTTTTATATATATATTTTAATTGTGCCTAGTCTTATAAGGTGAACCTAATGTGAAAGTTATTGTAACTATTAACATAATTCATTACTAAGAATCTAAAAAATTCGCCTTATTTTAGTTTATGGCTATATTAGCTTTTTTGTGGAGGTTTTGGAAAAACAGTGTTATTTTTAGCAAAATAGGTGGAATTTTTAAACGATAAGCAATGTTTTAAAATTAATATTGTTAAACGAAAATTAAATTACGGCATTTTTGACGTGAAGTCGACTGCGTTCTATTTTATGGCTGTTCAAGCCTGTCAAAACCATATAGATAAAGAAGTACTTATATTTAGGATGGTATTAGGTGCCATCTTATTTTAAATTATCAGAAAATCAAAAAATCATCAAAAAATTGCGTTATTTGCGAAAAAAAATCGCGTTATCGCGAGGCAAAATTTTCAGAACTCTACTCGCAACACATCACATTCGACGTATTAAACTTTTTTCATAATTAATTGATGTAGAAGGTTAACAATTAACTACAATATACAAGGGCTTTAGGCGGCTTTGCTCCAGAGTTCTCCATACTCCTTTTATAATCACTGTATTATCCGATGGGGCAGTGCGTATAAAAACATACTAAATCCACAAATTTTTTTAAATTTTTAAATTTTTTAAATTTCATAATTTTTTTATTAGATACAGATATTTGTTTTTTTTTTTTGGCTACCACACTGGGCTCATGCCCGTGTTATGTTAGTCGTATATTTAATATTTATTTAAATTAATACAAACACTATTTTATTAAAACAGATGATTAAATATACTAAATAAAAATTATGAAATATTTAAAAGTTCGTGAAAAATAAAGAGAAAAAAGATCATACTTTAAAGAAAAGTAGAAATAAAAATGAAAACTCAAATTTTGAAATACAGTAATTAATAATAAAGATTAAATGTTAAGAACTCAAGTGTTCTATACAAATATATAAATTAAAACATATAAGTAAATAAATTAAAATGAAAAAATAAATAAAATTTAGTGAAAAAATGAAGAGAAAAAAAATAACAACGTTTTAAAGAAAAATAGAAATTAAAATGGAAATGGAAATTAAAATTTTGAAAAGCAAAAATTAATAATTAAAGTGTAGTGTTAAGAACTCAGTAATTCTTTTAAGTACGCTCGTCCACTTTCGACAATCCAATGTTGTACACGTGTTATAAAAAGAGAATTAGAATTACTTGACTTTATGTCAGTACTCAAAGCATTACATATTTTAGGAGCGATGAACCAGAATTGTTGTTGAGCGAATGAGGTTCTAGTTTTTGGGACCACGCAACCCAGGTTTGATGAAAAGCGGATTAATAAAAAACTAATTAAAACTCAAAAAGCCATAATGAAAATTATACTGAAAGTTCCTCTAAGAACTAGCACTGACGAAATCTTCAACAATCTAAACATCATTTCAATTAAACAACTATATTCTAAAACTATACTCATTTAAATTCATAAGTACAAAAACCAAGAAATAACAACTAACACGTACATTAGAATCACTAGATCTCATGGTCAAAAACATATCCAACAAGTAACTACTAACACAACATTTGGGCAAAAAACTTCTGATATTATGGCATTAAACTCTACAATAAAATACCACACTCACTCAAAAACCTCAACATTATACACTTATATTTCAAATAAAAAGCTGGGTACTAAATATAGGGAGATCAGAAATAGAAAATATACTGATATCAAATAGAGACTAAAACCGAATCTCGTAAACTGAATTATAAAAAAACACTATCTTATTTACTTTATAATTATTTAAAAAAAATACTACGTGATATATGTATTTTTATAACTAATTCATATTAATTTCTTATAATTAAATTATAATATGTAAATGAAATCCTCAGCACGGGAGATCCCAGTGAGGATATCATTATCTCTACTGTTACTAAGAAAGGAAGACAATAAATCATTTATTATTATTAAAATCGTCATGTAAAATGAATAATAACTCGTGACAGAAATAACATTGTAACCAAGAGATTCCGTGCATAGAAATGTGGGAAAATTCTAAATTCCCGCATAGTATTAGGGGGGTTACCACTTCGCCTCCTCCACCTTCCCTATCCCACTCCACTCCCCCCTCCCCTCTCTCCCAACACCACCCTACCCCTACCCCTTTAATTACTTATAGTTACCAAGCAACGATGTGTTTGCTTTTCGTCTGGACAATAAACGTATAATAAATAATTTCATAATGCCAAAGCTTATTCATAATGCCAGCGGAGCTTACCAATATATACAGCCTATATTACTCGCAAATAATGTTGCTTTATATTAGTGAAAGAATTATTAAAGTCCATTCAGTATTTTTTGCGTGAAAGAGTAACAAACATTCATACATCCATACAAACTTTCACCTTTATAATATTAGTAGGATAGTCTACTTGCTTTAAAATTCTGGTATCATCATATGAATTCCATTATAATATCTTTTATTTATCGACACTTGTAAGTATTCATGTTTCTGCGCAGTTTAGCTGTAGAATATCTACCAGCTACAAAAGGTACAAGTCTTCATGTTCAACTTCAAGGACTTCATTCTTCATCCCCCTTTCTCTTATTCAGCCCCACCGAGTGACACATCCCTCCCATCGAACGTAATTTATGGTCAAGGGAAATAAAAGCATAAAAAGAAGGAAAAACGACGCCGGGAAAAAAACACACCCACCGAAGTTGAAATTGCACGCCTGCTTCTATTTACGTACTTACTCCCATAGCCAAGCAGTTAAACCACTCCCCTATCGGATCTCCCACCAATGGCAACGGTAACGATATGCGATAGACACTCAATAATTTAAATAAATAAATAATATATACGCTTCCGTCGATAGTCGATCGAACACTCAAATGTTCAAATTATGCAAGTGATAAAAAACGCACATTTTAGGAAAGTCCTTATTATAGCTGCTTATTGTTAATAGGTTAGTATTTCTTTTTAATATGTGATGCCGAACTGTGATGTGATCATCCCGAAGTCTTAAATTATTTTCGAATAATTTGTGAAATGTAAAATCGTCACAAAATAAATACCTTTTAACTACTTACATACGTAGGCATCGGCATTCGTTTTCTTCTTCCAGGTTACTGATAGAACATTGCTTAGTATCTACACAACATTGTAATTAAAACATCTTACAATCTTGAAAATAATTGTGGTTTCTCACCAGCTCAGAAGTTTCATTAAGTTATATTTAGTCAATATGTAGAATTTCGATTAATTTATTTAGTTTGTTGAAAAATCGATTGTGATTCTAAAAGATTTGTCTTACCAGAATGGTGACATTGGCACATTTTTTTCCAGTTAGAATGCGTTAAACTAAATTTGCCACAATATAGTCAACATGTAGTCAACACTAAACAGTCCGTGATTGGCAAATTCGACAGTTTTTTATAGGTCTTATTTTCTAGGCTAACAAATATATATACAAAAATCTATTTAAGATGAAGCCATAGTAAATAATGCAAAATCCTACAAAATCATATGTTTTTGTTTTGAAAATTTGATCGCTTAGAAGTATTATAGATGCTTCAATTAAATACTGCGTGTAGAATATACCTTGGCCTTTAAAAATATCGGTCATTTTTTTTATAAGTCTTTTAATAAGCCTATAAAAAAATAAAGTACAAGGTCTATAGAAAACACTTTCAAGTCCAAACTCTCCTATTTATAAATCTCTTTTCGGATATGATTTTATTGTATAATGTGGCAAATTCAGTTTATTTTGTAATAATCGCAAAAAAATGATATTTACGCCCGATCTTCCAAAAATAAAATAAAATATGCATTTTTCAGACGAATTCGGTTTTTCAAAGTGAACTCTATGGTGTCCACCGAAAAACTACTGCCCACAGTGCCCACGCCACACCTATTTCGTATCAGTCACGCGTCACGCCCCGGAGAGAGCGGGAGATGAACGTGTGACTCCGCGTCGCTTGATTTCGTGAAATCAATTTTAAATTTACGTTTTATTACAATAAACAATGCTTAAAAAAGGAGTTAATGTTTTTTACAGGTTTTTACGAAATAAACCTGTAAAAAAAATTCTCAAATGCCTTTTTCAACCTTTCCAAAAGCTTTTTTTTAAGTGTTTTCAAACTCCTCCCTTAAAGGGGCGTGAATTCCGATTTTTTCCTGAAGTATTGGACAGATGTCATATATCTGCCCTGAATATGGACACTGCAACGCTCTCCGAAACGTTGGCTAAAGAAGGAAATAACCGAAAAATAAATCTCTATAAACTTTTTGCCGAGAAAATCTAAAAACAGTGGTTGATTAAATCCAAAACTGAGATGTGTGTTACCAGCAATAAATTTACAGGCATTTTTTCGGCTCGATTTTCATTAATTTAAAGTTTAAAAAAAATCAATCGCCAAGTCCCGTGAAAAAGCACAAGTGCATGACGGTTGCAATTGATCAGTTCGTGTACCTAATGATTGTGTGCGAAAAGTGGCAATATAGTTTGGAGGCTAATGTGTAATGGCCGCCACCCCCGGGTCCCGGGTCCTCCCTCTCTCCCCTATTCCCTCCTAGTCTCAATTCCCTCTGTCCGTTCTCACCCCTCTCCCCTCTGCTGCTTACATCATCTCAACTTCCCCTTCCTTTCGCCCAAAGTATCGCAATGTTATCGTATGATGCACGTCAAAAAACACAAAAATGGCGATAATTTTTTATCGCAGTCAGAGAAAAAATAGTTTCATTTCATTAACATCTGAAAGCTCAGCTATCGGCAATAATATAACTAACTTTGCTGTTATTTCATGTATTCATTTATTATAATTTACAAGTAATTAACCATCGAACAGTTTCCCTGCGAGGTAGGCAGAGAGGATGGACCGCCAAGCTACTCGGTCTTGGCACACACTCCTCGCTTCATTCACATTCATTCATTTTCAATTTGGGAGGCCGGTATAGGTACCGTCATTCCGGGAACAATTTATTGGATAACAAATACCTCCGCCATAGGTCACCCTAAGTGGTTCGCTGCATTTAGTGGCTTGGCAAGGGTGGTCGGGTTCATGGGGTGAGGTTTGTCTAGTTCTTGACGGCCAATGTGTTTGCCAACTTATTGTGTGGCCGGCCGGATCGGAAGAGATAGGTTGAAAGAGGCCTAACCCTTGAGGTGATTTTTTTTACAAAAAAGGCGCTCTAAAAATCATCCAATTATGATTATTATTAAACTAGACCCTTCCAGCCGGACCCTCTCGATCAATTCATACATTCGTCACTCTCAGACACATTGACCCTCAGATTCCTACCCACCCCTCATACCTATTTTCTTACCAGAATTTTCTCTTCTTCCTTTCCTAAAAAAACCCTAACATCATTCCCAAAGATGACACAGGCCCTGAGGGAAGACTTCATGAGTAGAGCTAATGTGAAAAAAAAAATACATATCGTCTCTTTCATAAAAAGCCTTCCGTTATTCTTGTTGTACTCTTGATATGACCCGACTTGAGTATTTGATTCACTTAATCGTGCCTAGGGAATGCAATCTCGTTCTCGCGAGATCTCGGCCTTTTTTAGCGAGATTGATCTCGGACGAAAAAACGGCGAGATCTCGCGAGTTTAACGAGATTGCACTCGAGCATAAAAACGTCTTATTCGAAGCGCGGACTGACACGGACGGAGTTGCGATCTGTCGGTTTCGTTCGGTGCGCGTGAGGCAGCGGCCTGAGGTAGCGGTCGCGGGACGAGGTATGTTTACTACCTAATAGTTGTTGCTAGCTAACTTGTTACGTGATTGAGTTTGATTTTGGTGCTTCTTAAGGAGCTATTTTCAAAATAATTCGTAATAATGGCTTGTGATTTAAACTGAAAAAATCTTTAATCTGATTTTTTTTTTTTTTTTTTACATTAACTCCACACAGGAGGCCCTGAGGAAAATAATTTCCCTCAGGGCCTATGTCATCTGGGATGCTGTGTGGAGGGTCTTTTTGAGGAGAGGAAGGAATGAACATTGGTCTTGAAGAGACCCATGTTGTAGGAAGGAGGAAACACAGAGGCCGGCAAATCATTCCACAGCCGAGCTGTTGAACACAAGAACGAGTCGAAGAAACGACCCGTTCTCATGTGACAAATGTCAACTGTGTACAAATGTTGGGCACGCGTTTGGCGTGTTTCCCGACTATGCACCGGTGCCGAAGGGATCAATGATGCTAGTTCCTCGGAGCATCTTCCATTGTAATACCGGTAGAACAAAGATAGCATTCCCACCCGACGCCTGTGCTCTAAAGATTGCAATCCGTCTGTTAAGATGGGAGAATCTATCAAACGGACCGCCCGTTTCTGCACAGAGTCGAGGGTATTTTTCAGGTATTTTGGAGCTCCAGACCAGAGGTGGCTGCCAAATTCAACCGTGGGGCGCACTTGCGATTTGTACAGGGTTAGCAGTTGTGTACTTTTAAAGTATCTGCGGGCCCTGTACAGTACGCCCAGTTTTTGGGAGGCTAACTTTACTCTTGGTTGATTGGTATATTTTGTTAATTAACCTGTAATATCTAATGGATCTACTGAGTAGATATAGTTTTATTTAATTGATAATAATATCTCAGTTTAATAGCCAACTCAACTTAGATAATAAGTTTATTTATTTATTTTAAAAAAGAAAGACAAACATTCCCGGGTTACGAATAACCCAACAATGTTTGAAAAACTCCTACTACCACCACAGAAAGCCGAAAATGTTGCTTGTGTTGTGATGGAGGACTTAGCCAGCAGAGGAATCAAACACGCAACGCTCGGGTGGGACCATGGAACTATGATTCTAGGACCCAAGCGCTATGCCCACTCAACCACTGACCAGTTTTTTTTTTCACTTCTCGTTGTTTTGTTTGTTATAAAAGAACTGTTTTATTACTAAAAGATTTTTGTTTGACATTAGAAGAGAAGGCTGGTTGTTCCTTTCATTTGTTATTTGATAGATACGTACGTCAAAGTTTACTACTTAGAAGTTTATAAAAAATTTTAGACAAATACGTCAAACAATGTTTGATGTATATTAATAGTCTATTGAAAAATTCGTGAAAATAAATGTTTATCTTAAAATACTAATAAATTTTATTATTTTTTTCCTAATTTATTCAAATATTGTGATTATTTGCAAAAAAAAACACACAAAACTGCCAATCTCGCGAGATCTCGAAATTGGCGAAATCTCGCAGTATTGTTATTCATAAACTCGCGAGATATCGCTTGAGCCCCAATCTAGCGAGATTTGCATTCCCTAATCGTGCCATGTCTTTCTCCGTATGTTTTCTTTCCTGTAATAGCCTCATTCTAAATTATCTGCTTGCAAAAATAACATGTACAGTTCAATTGCAGATCATTGTGCCAATTCAATCAATCGCATTCGTTTCAAAATGAATTAATATTTCGACGATGAAATGTAAAAAAAAACAGGGTTATTAGAATAAAGAAAACTCAATAATATTAAACACGTAATGGATGACCTAAAAACACATTTTATTCAAAAATAAAGTGCACTGATGGTTTTCCTCAACACGTGCATTGCGTAAGTGGCTGCGATACATGAGCTCTTCTTCTGTATGTATACAACGGTCGAATTTCTAGTTTATTGACCATGCTTTGTCCGTCGAGCAAGAAACACAACAATGGGTGTAATTTATGACTTAGAGGACCCCACGCGACAACCGCCTGTAAACTGATCGGGGAACAACTTTACTGGTCGCTACTAACTCCTGTCCTTCATGTGCTTCTGGGGCTAGAGAGCTTTTTTGCGTAATTTGGCTACTGCGTTGCAACGGTACTAAAACGGTGCATAAGAAAATCAATTCCACTGTCCATACTGTCCATTGTACTCGCGTTTTTTATAAACATTATTTTGTATTGTAGTGTACGAAGAATGCAGATTTTGAAAGGTAATCATAAAAAGTTATGCATTTTTTAACAAAAGATTAAAAAGGGACCATTTTACAAATCTATTCAAGTGCGAACACTCAAATCGATAGGGACAGAAACGGTAGACGTCCACATGCCGTTTTTTAAAATGCATTTCTAATGGCCACCAGCTTTAGTAAATTTTATGCACAAATATAACAAATGCAGTAAAAATAGTAGCATTTGACATGTATCGCATGCCAAATAATTAAAGTAGGGGAAGTCGGCTTGCCGCCGGTTCTGGGTGCTTTACAATGAACGAAATTTGGGGTATTCACGGAAACATTAAAAAACTAAAAATGCGTTGCGGACAAAAAAAACTCATTCCCTCTTTTTAAATGTTCACAAAAAAAGAACGCAGCGCACGCGGAAGAATTATTGAAATAATGAGAGTGGCATATTTTATCTACGCACGCGTACATCTTTTTACCGCTCTTTAAAGGGGGTGAATATTCGCTTTTTTGGTGGGATAAGATAAATTTGTTATTTTTTCATTGTGAAGATATTCACGTGTGCCGGGCACGGGGCACGGTGGGGCACGGCGGGGCACGGTGGGGCACTGCACTGTCTCCGGCACACGATCAGGACAAATACACATTTTATACAGCCCATCTTTTTAGCGGATAATCTTCCAAAGGAGAGGTTGCGTCACCCGGAAAGGGCAATAAATACACACAACAAACTTTGTTCACAAACTGTGAAGATATTGCGGTGGACAACTCTTTTCAGCGCTTGTTTGTTTGTTTGTTTTACAGCGAGGGTTGTTGTAAAATAAACACACATTAAGCCTTTTTACGGTTTTTAAGGGTAAAGAATACATTTTGCTTTTACGAAGTGGTTGAGTACTAATGATTATTTCTTTTGTAGTTTTATTGCTGGAAAAAAGTTATTTCGCCAAATCGTAAATAATAGGAAAAAAAGCATTGTGGAGTATCGTATGGGTTTCCTTTGAACCGCACCAGAACGGGACTCGATATTACTCACTGATTAATAGACAGAAGCACATTACGGCATTCATGGCAAATGTATGATATCGAGATCGGGATTGATGGCAGATTACAATGAAGCCTTACATCAAATGAAGGAGTAATCATAAGGACTGACAAAGCGGTAGCGTAACAATAGCCTTGTCATAGTTAACAGTTGTGTAGGTACTGTGTAGTGTGTAGTTAGTTTGTCCGTGAGAGTATCTACACTCCACCCAGTAGGCAGTAGGCTTAATTCATCCTTGTGATTCCTTGTTGTGTAGGTCTGGTCTGGGGGAGGTGGTGAGGTGGGAGGTGGATGGGGGTGTTAGGTGGGGTGGAGTCGCCATGTTGGGAGGGGGAGGTCCGCTGGGACTAGGGAGGAACTATACTCGGAGGGTTGTCCGTCGACCAAGGGAGATACTGAGTGAAGGGGTAACTTTGTAACCGCTATCGATTTTCTAGGCAATAATATTACACCGAAAGTATTTACAAAATGGAAAGACATCAGTAGGTGCTTAGCAAAATAAATCGGTGACATATTTTCATTTCAAATAAAAAAAAATTTAACCACAATTATTTACACATTATTATTAGGTATAAGAGACCAACAACTGTATTTAGGTATAAAAGTGGGCTAATTTTTATAACGACACAGAAAAATATACAGAAACATACTTACCTGGCAGGTCACTTCCGATGAACACACTTTAATTAGAAAGTTTATGCTTGGAGAAGATACGGCTTTGCACGTGGAGGACATTATATTTAAAACACAGGACATGATTTTACATTTGATATCACTATTACTATTACACTTATGAAAAGATTAATGGAAAAAGTAGAGTTGATATTTATTTTGAAAAAACTGGAGAATTTAGGACTCTTTAGGGCTGGAGAACGTCCATGAAAGGACCTTTACAAACGCTTACAAATAAGTTATTTTTTACAATAAAAAAAAAAAATATATATATAGGTGTATATTTTTTGTTAAACATTTTTTCTAGTTAGTTATTTACAATGTCGCGAGCATTGAAGGTGAAGGTGAAAGGTTTTTGAGTTTATGGATATGACTATGTGAAAAGGTGAGTCTTTTTGGGTTTGGGCCACGGGTCCTACGAGAACAAGACTGTGGAGACCGAGATCGGAGAGAGAAGATGGAGACATAAAATGGTAATCTTTAGATTTGTGGTTTTGTTATAAAAATGTACATAATTTTTTCAAATAAATTCAAAATCATAACCAAACGCCGACGAAAACTATCAAATGCTTGATTTTATTTGTGTGAATGGCGAAGTATGTTGATATAAATAAAATATTGTTTTAATTTAATTTCATTCGCCACAATAAGATTCACTAAAACCTACAATAAAAAAATTGCTAAATATTATGTCTTATTACAGATAATAAAACAAAAATAACTTGTAAAATACATCCATCCATCGCGGCGCCGAGTTGGTCAGAATACAGAATGCACCAATGAAGGGCTGAAGGATGGAGGGACGAAGAAGGGTGCAAATGGGGGCCGGACCACCTCGCCAATCCTTCCGGAGGGTCAAATCTTCTGCGGGGAAGTTAGGGTAGTTTGCCGGGAGCCGGGGGTTGCAGGGTGGTGGGTGGGGAGGGAGCGAGGCGGGTGTTGTGGGGTGGCACTTTTTTGCCGACGACAATTTAACGTTATGTGCACCAACTTAATCATACTCGGCCTATGTGGATTTCAAGGGCGTACCATTGTAATAATAATAATATTTATTAATATTTATGTTTCATTGGTAGTTCTTAGTTTTTTTTAGTTTGGTAAATTACTTCAAGTTCGCTTTATGTCACTTGGCAATTAATCCAAAGAAAAAACACAAATGAAAATCTAAAAAAAAAATCACAGTTTGTAATGGAAGTGAAATTAAAAAGTCGCCAGATGTCGCTTTCTTTTCATTTGCTTGCCTTTTTAAATTGGATTGAAGATTGGATATTGATTTCACAAAATAATTGTTTCATTGGTAGTTCTTAGTTTTTTTTAGTTTGGTAAATTACTTCAAGTTCGCTTTATGTCACTTGGCAATTAATCCAAAGAAAAAACACAAATGAAAATCTAAAAAAAAAATCACAGTTTGTAATGGAAGTGAAATTAAAAAGTCGCCAGATGTCGCTTTCTTTTCATTTGCTTGCCTTTTTAAATTGGATTGAAGATTGGATATTGATTTCACAAAATAATTTTTTTTTTATATCGTAGGATTCGAACCCCCATTCACTTGATGTCTGTCTCTCTGGCCGCTGAGACTTGTCAGGGACCTTGCCAACTACGCTATGGAAGGTACGCGCCGAGGTGAGTATTTGTGTAGAACTGAGTTGTGACATATTTCTGTTTCACCCAAATTTCAAGTCACTAACGGCGCTAAAGAAGTTTCACTTCAAAAATTTCAAGATTAATTTTTGGGTTATTATGCTGTGTTGCGCTTCGTTCTTCTTTAGTCAACGTTTCGGACAGCGTTACAGTATCTATCAAAAGGACAGATGGGATGACGGATATGCTTATGACAACGCTGTCCGAAACGTTGACTACAGAAAAAGGCAAAAATTAATCACGATAATATGTTTTTGGTCGCAAAATTCTCAAAACATAACTATTCTAAATCTGTGTATCTACAACATTTAACCTAAAAACCTGAGTTTTTTTTTCTAGTGACTTTCAACTTACAACAATTCTTATTGTTTCAGGCCTTAAAGCATGGAATTAAGTCCCAATTCCCAGGAACTATTTATAATGGAAATCCTGAAAGATTTCAGACTGAAACCCATTACTCGTATCTTCAATGTCATATCTATAAATAAACAAGGGAGTTAGACACCTCAATTTTTGATCTACTTACCCAAAGTCTAGTAAAAAATATTTCAGATTTTTCACAAAAACGGCTATAAAAATTATCCATCATTTTTTTTTTTAAATCTTTTATTTTTCCCAATTTTACATTTAATAGTTACATATTTTGGAAATAATAAAAATAATGGGAACCCACTAATGCGCAGCTTGTGCGTGGGTAAAACAGTTAAATATATTTTATTTTAGTACCTAGAAAAAAACAAACTGTGGTATATAAAACAAAAACATGATTAAAATTTGTTTGAATAGTTTGTACAAAAGTGTGGACAATAGCGTACAGGGTAATAATAAGTGTACAGTGTAATAATAGGTATAAGTGTAATAATAAGTGTAAAGTTTGTGAGAAACATAAACTGATATAAAATTAAATAAATAGAGTTTTTACATCAGTATGGTTCAGCCATATTTTAACTCTTTTACCTAATGCGGAAGTTTAGTTGCAACTTGAATATTTTTTGGTAATACGTTAAAAGTGCGAGGTCCAATACTACTGTGAGTTTGCACTTGTTTTGTATTTGTTTTAGGGGTATAGAATACTATTATTTATAGAATACTAATTATTCTTTATATAGTATTCTAGAATATAAAGAATATAGAATTATTATTTCTAATATTTATTCTGTTTTCGATTTTTTCGAATTTGTTTATGTTTCATAGTTTGCGCATTATAAATAGTTTGCGGAGATTGAATAGTTTAGATTCTTTGTATAAAGCATCTGTCGAAAATGTTTTGTTTCTATTGTACATAACTTTGATAATATAATTTTGAGTTGTTTGTAAAGGTTTTATAAAAGCATCAAGCGCACCACCCCATCCTATTATTCCTTGCATGAGTGAAGATTGCACCAGAGAAAAATAAATCATTTTCAATTTGTCAATATTCAGTACTTCTTTAAGTCTGTAAAATATGTACGTAAGATATCTTAATTTAGAAACGGTATTATTAATTTGTGATTGCCAATTTAAATTTGTATCAATATATATACCCAAATATTTGATATTTTCAACTTTTCCAAGTTCAAAGCAAGATGAGCATGTTACTTGATTACAGTTAGCATTATGTATTATAATTTTAAGGTTATTGGGTGGTTTGTTTTTACTGTTTTTATAAAAAGGGAGGTAAAATGTTTTATTGTATTATCGAAGGAAGCAAATACTTTGTGGTGTGACATTATATATTAAATTAAAAAACACACTTTGTAAAGCACCACTTTTTATTAGAATTGATATTTAACAGATTGTTATAATAAGCCCTGATGAAGCTCGAGATGAGCGAAACCTGGTTGGCTGTTAAATATCAATTCTAATAAAAAGTGGTGCTTTATAAAGTGTGTTTTTTAATTTGTTTTATTGTAGTTTAGGAAGAGTATATTACTATTTAGCCATGATGAGACGTGTACAATACTTTTTGATGCATTTAAATAAGTTTCAAGCCAGGATTTTCCATTTACTATTATTGCTGTATCATCAGCGTGGGATACAATATTACCAGGGATTACAACATTATTATTACTATTAGGCTAATTTATATTAAACGTTTTTGTTTGTGTGTTATTTTCTAGCTTTTACTGAGCGCAATGATGCAGCATTTTAAAATGTAAGAACCAACTATTTTCTTTTTACCTCATGGTAAAAAAATATAAGAACCACATGAAAAACCAACTACTTTTTTCTTTCTTTTTTTAACGGCGCTAAAAAAATTATTATAAGTTATTATTGTTTGTTTGTTTATTTATTCGCCTTTATTTATTTCTTTATTTACTTACGGACACAAGAGTACATATAAATCAGGAGCATTGACAATATATAATATAAAAGCACATATAGAAGATAACTACAAGTAGCTTGAAGATGGATTTAATTTATTACGTTCTGTGGATGATATTCTGTGCCTGTCTTGAAAGGAAACTGTTGAGAATCGGCTCAGTTTATAACATAATATCATTGATGTATAGTATATCTCTATGCTTAATATTACAATAAAAGGTCAATCAACATCCTAGTTTATAACACAATATTATAACAACAAAAAGATGATCAACTCAATAATACTAAATAGGATGTGTAAAAACCATCGTTGATTTAAGATCTGTGATCTGGCTGGTGATCGAAGACTCGGCGTCTAATATATATTTGGCGTAATTTGCGTTCTCTGACTAATATATCACAAGAAGTCACACCAGAAAGGATCTTGTGGTCCCAGGGAGAAATACGGTAAAGTATCAAAAAGCATGTACATTTCTTGGACCAAAAATATATAATAAAATTCCCCTGGAATTAAATATTAAAACTTGCAAAATGTCCTACGTCAGTTCAATAATAACAAAATGGTTGATTGGCTTAGGTAGGGTGGAATCTGAAAAACTATTAAATAATGTCACTTAAAATTTTACATGGCCTATTAACGGCACATTTAGTAAAAATTTAGTACGTATATTATTTAAATTTAAAAAAAAAAACATTTCTCTTTTCTTTTTCTTTTCTTTCTTTTCTTTCTTTCTTTCTTTTTTGTTGCAGAATAAATTTTCTGGCATTTTTATTAATGTATATTTAATTTAAAAAATTAAAATGAACATTTTGTTAATTTTATTTTTTTTTTTTTTTTGCATTTTCACCAGTATTTGGTTCCTTAGAACGGGCAATCTGCCTAGGAACTAATATCTACCCACAAGACATAATAACACTTGTACACATTTTATGGTTATTTTTCAATGTTATTATTATGTTATTTTTGCCATACAAATGTATCAAATGTAATGTTATAAATAAATAAAAATTAAAAAAAGTAGTATTCACAAAAACACAAATTTATGTAAATACCTCACAAGAGAGCCAATAGCTCCCATCTGGAGCGAGTGAGACCATTGCATTCCCAATAAATTCGAATACCTATGTTCAAGGCTGAAAATAGTAGGGAGGGGAAAGAGATGGGGGAGAGGAAGGTGGCAAAGTACCTGGCTATTCAGATCAGGTTAATTTAAGAGGTGGGTATGGGTACCGCCACCCCGGAAACCATTTATTGGATAACCAACACCTCTGCCATAGGTCACCCCAAGTGGTTCGCTACATTTGGTGACTTAGCAGAGGTGCCCAGGTTCATGGGGTGAGATTTGTCCAGATCTTGGCGGCTGATGCGTCTGCCCACCTGTTGCGTGGTGGGATCGATCGACGGAGACTGGTTGAGGGAGGTCTTTTATCCTCTCCAGCCAGAATCTCTCGACCCACCGCCTTGTACCACAGTTGGAGGGATGGATTCGTACGTCCATCACTCCTGGACACACCGACCCCTGATTGCTATCCACCTCTCATACCCTTTTCCTTCCCAGAACTTCCTATCATTCCCTTCCTTAAAAAGACTCTCCACAAAGCATCTCCTAAGATGATGTAATCCCCGAGGGAAATTATTTTCCTCAGTTCCTTCTGAGTTAATGTAAAAAAGATCTTGCACCAGGGCTATACAAAGTGTATCCTGCATTATGGAACGTGCCGCTAATATTCTAAATATATTATTTTAAATTAATAATTAATTGTGAAATAACACAAATTAATCAAATAAAATTTATTCGCACACGCTAGAGCCTTGCCTCTCGGCTACGAAGGCCATGGTCAGTTGAAGTGCATTGTTTATCTTTGGTGAAAAGTATCTAAAATTTCTTTGTCCAAATATTTAGCGAAAGGGATAAGTACGAGAATGTGTCATTTTGATTATTATTATTATTAGGAATATTTACAGCCCACTTGATGATTTTTTTCACGAAAACGGTGCTAAAGAAATGATTCAATCATTATTATTATTATTATGAAAAAAACAGGGGCCGCCCCTGGTGGCTACTGGCTAGTTGATAGTGGCTAGTCAGGCCAGGGGTAGTAGCTATGTGCACTTTTCGGACAGAAAGACGGAACAGGGGACAGGGGGTGAAATAGCGTGGTGATTTGTGGAAGGATGCACCCCACGGAAGGGACGAAGATTGCCCACTAGAAGAACTGCGATAAAAATACATTAATCGATTGCACACTGTTTTTCTTTGATGGGCGCACTTATTGAATTCGTAAAAAACACAACATGTGTAGGTACCACCTAATGTTGTTAGTTTTAACATGATTAAATTGAGATTTTTCATTTGTTTAAAATAACATCTAAATTGATTTTGTCCATTAACACACGATACTGATTTATTTTGAATTGGTCAAAAACTCCAATGTTCATCATAATACCTTAATACATATTTATATATTCATCGTTACTACCAAACATAATATTATGAAGGTACTTTATTAAAATATATTTTCTTCTTTCAAAAGGTGATCAGAAATTCACATTTTAAACTACAAGTAAACTTAAAACATTACGACATCTGTCAAAAATCTTAACAAGTGAAATACACATTTTAAATAAGGAATTAATTAATAAAATAATGTTGGTGCCTACTTTATCGCTTGTCTAAATCGTACGGACAATCAGTTCCAATTTTGAAAATCAAACGAAAACCCAGTTCTGCAGGTCATTGAACCGGAGTCACAAAGAGTATAGAGTAGTTGCACAAACTTATATTTACAGTCGGGGGCGCCGTTACTATAAATAATGTGGATGCACAAAATGGAATAAAAATTCGTAACCCGGTAATGTTTGTCTTTCTTTAATTAATTTTAAAAAAGATGGTTTTTCTGCCTTGTGTGAACGTAACATTTAATGAATACCTAGGTAAATATTAACTGATTATAAAAAAAGTATGTCATAAACACAACGCTATAATAATAATAATTCTTGGATTATTTATCGTTTTTGTGAAAAATAACCTCAAGGGCGCTGCTATATATATTATCAAATTATATTTATTACATACCACCAAACATCACACGGGGGATGCTTTAAAGAAAATCACAAGAAAAACATTAACTATGGTAAAATTACTTGAAGTTCCTAAGTACATACATACTTAAGAAGAAGCCATAAACGAAAAATATTCGTATGTATATAATGTTCCTTATATCGCAACTAATACATGTACTAGGCATACAATTCGCTTGGCAAACGGAGTCGTCACGATTATCGTCACGATATGTTATGATTTCAGGTGAAAAGTTAGTTTTTATTTCATTTGTGAATAATTTTATAAGAAAGAAAAAAGTTGATCAATGGACACTGTCACAGATAATTTTAGCTATAAAATTGTATTTAAAAAGAGTCGTTTCTTAGATGTGTTTATACATTTCTAATGAATAATTAATTTTTTTTGTAGTACGCTTAATTTTTTTATGAAGTAATTGAAAATTTAATTTTAATTTACTCAAGGGAAACGGTAGGAAAAACTCTAATTCATTCAATGAGTATTATTTTGTATTTATAATAATAGAAACCAGTTCGTAGTAAAGATTAATCTAAAATATATCTATAAAATAGACGAAAAATATTTTGTAATTTATGTTGCGGACCATCATGTTACGCTCTTGGAATATAGTCTACCAGGAATGAAAGGTGGTATTAGAATATAATTAAACATCATAAATTAAATTCACAAAATTACTTAGGTATACTCATACGATTTAATACAGACAAAATAATAATGACAATTGCTTCTATTTTTATAATATTTTAGTAGTTTTCCTCCTTCCCTGAATAAATTGCATTGGTTGAAATTGCACATGTGCATCTAGTGGCCATTTTCCAGATAAAGCATTAGGCCCCCCCCGACAAGAAAAAGCTGGGGCCGAAAAAAAAAACAAACGCGGTGGTGACACGATAATTTATTTTCCGTAAAAACGCAATTTATAGTTGCGATTATGTGGAGCCAGTTGTGCGTCACGCCGATTGTCGATTACTGTTATTTTACGCCATCGTACAATTTACTATTCTTTCACAAATCGAATCAAAATGGCTAACGATTGATTAAAGTCGATCTATACTGATAGCTTTTAATGTTTTATTTAAATGTATCGTTTTTTGTATTTCTTGGGCATTGACTTTGTAACAATTTCTAGACATTTTTGTTTTGAAGAGTTTTAATTTTCAATGTTCATTTGTTACTTTAATTTTAAATTTATTTCGACCGGTTTCGACACGTTCGTGTCATTCACGAGCAAAGAATATTAATAAAAATAATTCTAAAAAAGCCATACGATTACCCTACCATCAAATTATTTCAAGAATTTAAAGTCCTTTCACTTCATACTATTTATAAAAAAATTACGCTCTTACAAATACACAAAGATTGTTTCAATAATATGAGCTTAACTCTTTTTTCGAACAGCAATAGAACAAATATCCTTGGTTCTTTAACGATACCACGCTGTAACACCACCACAGCCCAACAATTCTACAAATATATTGGAGTTAAATGGTTTAACGAATTACCCTTGAAATTAAGATTGGAAACAAATTACAAAAAATTCAATAAAAACTCTTTTTATATAACTTATCAACACAACAACTCAATTATAATATTAGATATCCTTTTTCTCTCATTATTTTTTTCCTTTCTCTTTATCTCCTCCTCTTCAGTCAATTGTATTTCTTATCTATTATTTAGTTTAAAAAAAATATATTTATATATTTTTTTCTTATTTACTGTTAATTATCTATTTTTTGTTTAATATATATAAAAAAAATATATACATATTTTTCCTTTGCTAAACTGTGGTTAGCCTGCGTTTATCCGCCTTTTTAACTCGAGCTCTGCTCTTAAAAAGGGTGTAATACGTATTATTATTTAATGTATTTTAATAGAAAAACTTTATTTCTTGTATATAAACATGTAATTGATACAATTATATTATTTAAAAAAAAATAAATAAATAAATAAACTTAAAACTTTAAGTGCAAACTTAAAACTTTAAGTAACAAATGTACATTGAAGATTAAAACTCTTCAAAACAAAAATGTCAAAATATATCGTGGTGTTTTTGTACTTGGTGTCCTCTTAGCAAAGGAATAGTTAATTGTCAAGGAAGATGAGCTTATCTACTGTTGTCACGATGCTTAATTAGGGAAGTCTTTAATAAGAGGTATGTTATTTTATAGAAATACATTTTTTTAACCACTTTTGAAGGTTAAACCGAACATAACATTGAAAATGAAGATAGTATTTAGTTAGTTTTACTATTAATGTGTAAGTTTATTGTTATTGTATAAATTAAGGTCTAAGTTGTAATCTGTAAAAAGTTGTAATAAAAATCCTGTTGACAAACTACTTAACTGTAGTTTAACGGGATATATATGAAATAAAAAAAAAATAATAAAAGTACTAATAAATCTAAACGTAACATGACATAGAAAAATGAAAACGTACCTAACGGGAATCTGGGAATCGAACCCAGGATCTCTCACTTACCGCAACAGCGCCACAACCCACTCGGCCATCGAAAAAGATCGACGTATATGACAATAATGTAAAAATAGGTGACCGAACAACTCAACAAAGTAGCAGTACATTGCTACTTCAAAAATTTGGCTTTTTTTTCGGATGGTCAAAATATTTTCACTTTACAATAAAATGCAAATATTTGGAATATTTCTGAACACATTCAAAAACCAAAAACTGTTTTAGAAAGGTGATGAAATACGCTTTCAAATTATAGAATTCGAAAAATATATATTTTTTTTAAATTATAAAATTTTTGCATACAAACATAAAAAAGTTTTCAAAATGGCTCACCTTATGTTTTTTCTAACTCAAGTTACTGATAATAAAAAAAAATAAAAACACATGCATAATTTATTAGACAAATGTATAACAAACACATATTGTAACCTCAATTTTTTGTCGCTCTATGAATTTTTTTTTTTTTTAAATTTCAGAAGTTTCAAATTCTTTTTTCAATTTGCGATTCAAAACTTTGTGTACATAAAAGTGTACATTTTACTTTTTTGATGGCTATTTTTTAGATTGGAATATAAAGCATGATGTTTTTCCTTTCTAACACCGATTAGAACATATTTCTAACTATGATAGTAAGGGAGTTACGGCGTCTTATGTGAGACCTATGTGCGTTGGGACAAATCTGGTCTCCTGTGATTAAACGGGTTAAAAAGTGATAAAAAAACTAGGTTAAATGGCTTACGATAGTTTAGGTTATGGGCTATTTTTTAGTAGCACAACGTCAATGGAATATTTAAAAACGGATACTTAAATAGCTTAAAATGATGTTTACATATATCTTTGACGGCCGGCGTAGTCCAGCGGTAAGGCTCTTGACTCGCACACCTAAGGTCGCGATTTTATTTGATTAATTTATGTTATTTCACAATTTATTCATTTAAAATAATATATAGTATATTTGCGGCACGTTCCAGAGTGGAAGATACTCTCAGTATTGCCCAGGCGTAAGACCACTATTCAGAATTGACACGTTTTTTTAAATGGCATTGTCGTGTTTGGTGACCAGAACTAAATAGCCAGGTACTTCCCCACCTTCCTCTTCCTTATCTCCTTCCCCTCCCCACTACCTTCAGCCTCACAACATACCCCAATCGGGGATGCCATAGTCTCACTTTCTTCAGACGGGAGCAGTTGGGACTCTTGTGCGGTATTCATATAAAAAAAAATCTTTGCATATATTTTACACTGATAAAAATGCTTCATAAAATATATATATGTTGCCGCCTGTGTTATGAGATAAACTGTCGAGAATGATACAATTACTCCGTTATAGAAAATCAAAAATTGCGTAATAGTTTTCTCCCTTAAAATCGTCTCCACCAAAGTCTTCCTGGGGTGATACCAACTTCGTCTTCCAACATGAAAGCCATATTATTCTTACAAATAATAATTATCTATTAGAAACAATTGGACAAAGAAAGTTAAAAGCGCATTTGAAGCGATTTTCACAAAAGCTTTATAAATTATCGAAAAGTTATTATTTTATTTTTATTATTTTTAAATTTCTCTCCTACAAAACACTTGCAACTCGTATCTGTGGTTTCATAAGTAGAAGGTGTCTTGAATCTTCTCATGGGTGACATTTCGAACCTTCACACGTGGTATTCATAACTCTCGTTGAGTTTTATCACAGGAAGTCCGTATTGACGTATTATTGGGAGCCTGGATATGGTTGGCAGGTTGCAACTCGATCCGGCCAGGAGTTACGGGCGAGGAGGGGGGGGGAGGGAGTGGAAACGGGAAGGGGGAAGGGAAGCTTCCGTGTGACCCCGGCTACCCCCTTAATGCACATCCACACGAAAAGTTATACATTTACATATAATAATAATAATATTTGGATGACTTGTATAACGCCGTTTTTGTGGAAAATCACCTCAAGTGCATTGTACAAACTTATAATACATACTATAATACTACGTATTTGACCAATGAACGAGATCCTTTGTAAAAATGTTCTGTACAGGCAGAAAATATATAGGACCATACTTACCTGGAAGCTGGAAGGTCACTTGAGATTAACTGTTTATTGTTTATTTAGAGAAATTTAGGTACATTTCGCATACAGAGGACATAATTGGGAACTATAATATACGAGTATAGTATGTTCTTTGATGAGCGTATTTTGAACGCAAAAGCAAAATTTTATGATGGGCGGTACAATAGTACAAGGATTTGATCGGAATATTTATCTTCCTAAATGTGATTCGTCCCTCGGTAAGAGACAGGTTGATGTGTAAGGATTCGAATAATGTTAATTCAATAAGATAATACAGTTTTATGATACAACTGTACAATGTGGGTACCAACGGCAAAACTTCGTTCGAGTTTCGACACTCCTTTTTCCTTATTGAAAATAGTCGTTAAAAATCGAAAAATGAAAGTAAATTCAAATTCAATTGAGAAAGTGGCACCACTGTGTATCGAATCCGACGAAGTCCCATATGTACTTCCCAGCAATAAACCATGGTAACAATAATTATAATTTAGTATTCGCTGGACTGAAACATGAACAACTACACTATATACTACATACTACTGTACAGCTGAACAATGTAATTCGCCGGACTTGAAGAATATAGCCCAACATTTAATTGTACAAAAATTGGTGTTAAATAATGTAGATTTTCAACATAAAAATCCTTTCTCATGTGCTTACCATATGGTAATCACTTTGATTTTATACTCGTAACTCTTTTAAATTAAATTCTTTTATACTATTTTGTATTCTATAATATTCTTTAATATTATATTATTTTATGCATATGTATATTTTCTTAATACTCTCACACATTCTTTATATTGCTTATGTTAATTTACTGTATAAAAAATCGACCACCACAACACGGGCATGTGCCTAGCATGGTGGTCGGAAAATCCCCAACTTTTGTAAAAAAAGATTTTTTCAATGAATAAAGAAACTTTAAAAAAAAAAAGTAAAAAAAAGATCGAACGATTTATTTTTTCTGATATTTCATCTGTACCTTGAAATCACATAAAATCAAACTGGCTTGATGTAAAATTTATAGAAAATTATGGATACTTTATACTCATAATAACTCATTTTTTATTTTTTCTTCTGTTTTTGTTTACATTGTATAATTTGTTGTATATATTTAAAATATTATTAAATATTATTATACTAGTCTCAACAACGGATCAATTATTTAACGAATTCGAAGTACCTTCTTTCAAAGATCTGTACAATAGAAATGCATTGATTCAAATTATAAAAGAAAAAGAAAAGTATCAATTTATAACTGAAAACCGTACTAGACACAATATATTTTTTCATGCCCAAAATTAAACACTTCCTTCGCACAAAATTATTATACTTATCAAGGAAGACTTATTTTCAACCGATTACCGGATGAAATTAGAAAAATTAATGATAAAATCCAATTAATAAGCACTGTCAAAAAATATTTTAAAGATAATCTCAAAAAAAAAAAAAGTTTCCGACTAATCTAATCTCAAGAATAACTTATAACTCAGTTTCCAAGTGATACTCCGTTCTTCAAATAAGTTAAATTTTGTTTTGTTTTTAACAACTAATTACAATAATTCTAGATACATTATCCTAATAGTAAAATTGTTTATTAGTAGATTGTTATGGTACGCCCAAACGACAGAGAATTCAAACTCCTAAATCGCCGCAAACAACACAACACCCTGCTCTCCCCCCTGTTCCCTGCTTCCTACTTCCTCTCCCCTCTGCCCTCCCGCACGCGATCCCTTCCGCCCACAGTTGAGAATTGCAAGCCGCCTCGGGCACACGTTACGCCCGCGGGTTGATTCCCACTGTTCGCGCCCGGCGTACTGTCGCTCGAATTGAACTCAAATATAACCCGCGATGTTAATTCAATAACCTACGGGTTTAGCGCTGCTATTTCGCCATGCCTGTGTAAACTTCGGTTCTGTCCTAAACTGCGGTGCCCCTGGAAGCCGGAAGACGAAGATCCCCAACATCATGTAAGCTGTACAATTGTTTCCTCATTTGATTGTGTCCTTTAACGATAGACTGTAAACTCCCGCGAAAAGCCATCACTCAGAGAGTTTCGTTTTCAGGGATCTTGAGGTATAAACACGATAGCTAGGTTTGTGTAGTA
Source organism: Limnephilus rhombicus (assembly GCA_929108145.2). Classification (NCBI taxonomy): domain Eukaryota; kingdom Metazoa; phylum Arthropoda; class Insecta; order Trichoptera; family Limnephilidae; genus Limnephilus; species Limnephilus rhombicus. The sequence continues at coordinate 59,133,717 of OV815276.1, forward strand.
TGCATTTCTTGTGTTGAATTGTACTGTAATGACCTATGTACTGTGTTTTGAATTTGCAATACATGAATCTATTTAACTCAATCCTGTTGTTAATCTGCCTCGGCAGGAGTATTTCCTAGAGTGTATTTCCCGACGCCCGTGGAGGAGAGAGAATTCTGTAGCAATCGTGCGGCCTGCCCCCTGGAATAGAGGGTACTTTTGTCTCTGCTGTGAGCTGGCCTGGGACATGTTAGGGCCCCCTTGGCCCCGGAGAGGGTGCTGGTTTTGAAGCCAGCAAAGAGGGCCATAACAACTGGCGCCATAGCGTGGAGCTCAGAGTTTTTTTTTCCAACCCGGTCGCCATGCGAGGTACAACTTGTCGGAATGCTCCTCCCTGTATAGGAATTGTTTTGTAAACATTAATTATGCCTTGATATTCTACACCCAGTGTACAGTGAAATCTGTGAAAAAACCACAGAAACCCATATGTAAATTAGATCCATAACACAGATCTGACTGAAACTATGAATCACGCCGCAATTGAAAACACGGCCATTTTGAAGCAACTAAAAAAGACGCTAACATTAAACCGCGAATCTGACTGCGCATGCGTCAATCTCAACGGCAAATGTTCGCGCGGTAAATACCTATTCTCTAGACTGCGCGCGCAAGTGCACTGTCTCGCGCCAAAATTCCAACGGAAAAAACCCGTCGAACGAAATAATTACCTGTTACTATGCAGCTTTTATAATCAAACCGCCTTTTTATGACTGAACCGGATAGCAACGGAAATTATTATTATAAATTTGATTCTGGAACCCCAGTTATTTTGCGAATTCCTTAATTAAAAATTTCGGACTTACGTATTTTTGTTGTTTCTGCACAATATACCAATTGGCCCACTTGTGTCTGTCAAATTAGTACAACTTATATTCCACCAAATGAACAAATAATGACTTTCTTTCCCCATTCTACATTATAGGTACCGCTTTTTTTTCAGCATAAGTGTAAAGTGAATTGTGTTTTTTTTTCCTTACATAAAGAAAAGTGAAATAATAATAAAACCAATGATTGGTTCCATGAATAAATAAAATAATTTTAATATGGTTGACGTAACAAATCCCATATTCAGTTATTTTCATCCGGAAGTTTGTCCTTATTTGCCAGAAGAGTGCCTTTTGTGAATTTTAGTGCCTTTCCCAGTGCAAAGTGGTTTGTGAAAAATAAAAAAACCCGTTTTCTAAAGGTCAGTCCTGGCAAAATTTTTTTGAAAATAAATAAATACTTGTGAATTTCACAGTTTTCTCAAAAGTGGTCAGTGAAACACAGAAACCTTTACTACTAAGGTCTTTCCACGCAAATTTTTTTTTCTTGTGCCTTCCTTTGACAAAGATTCTGGTGTCATATATACCAAATTGTAGTATGGAATACAGTTTTCTATAACTATTTTAGAAGTACCAACCAGTGATTACCAAGTGAAAAGTGCCTCACAAAATTTATTTTGCGTTTGCTAAAGAAGACCCCTGACAAATTTTTTCACCACCCGGGAAACTCACAATGGAAAACAATCAAGCTATGGCATCATCCAATTTGGGCATCATTCCCAACGTGCACAACTTATCCAAAACTCACTTACAAACTGCTTTAAGGGATAGAGGACTCTCCCTGGTTCATAGCAAGGCATATGCACTGTCGTTCAACAAAAAGTCAACTATGGAACGCGCACAGAAAGCGACGTTGAAAACAAGGATGATTTCATCAACAAATGTCCCACTGACAACCGTAGCCGCAGCAACAATCAAAATAACAACGTATGCCGGTCCCAATAAATACATCGGCCGCGTGCTCGGCCATGGGCGGGACACGCGGGCTGCAAAGCCGTGCACAAGGATTGGCAAACTCGTAGCTGGGCGCCGCCCGCAAGCCAAGCGTATTAAGAGGCAATGCGCCGAAAAAACTATGAGGAAACGGAGCGACACCAACGTTTCTTTTAGCAGAATCAAATACTGCGAAATACAACAAACCTCGTCTCAACAAGGATTTGTTCAAGATGTGTTTAATCTCACAGGCGGGCCTCAAGTTTGTGCCACGGTTTTGTCTGGGATTATTAACTCCTTTTTACCCATTAATGTTACTGTTCGTCCATACATTATGGCCATTGTGAGAATACCTCACTATTAGGTGCAACAATGCCAATTGTCACCTTTCTTTTCTCCTTTTTGTAATTGTGTGTTGTATATAAAATGATCCAGTGTGTATCACCACAACCTTTTTGTAAGCACATCAAGTCTTACAATGGCTGGCGTGTAAAGTGTCAATTTCATGCCCACCCTTTCGTTGATGAAACGAATATTGTTAAAAAAAATCATTTTTGTAAATTTATGTACACTCCACGGTGTAGTTTGCCCCGTTCATGTTCGTGAATTGGCAACCACCGTAATTTTGTTTCACACGTTTTTTATTTTTTTCTTTTTTTCTCACCTGTTCCAAAATTGATCACTTTAGAGCAGAGACACCCCTCGAGTAACAGTGTTTGGGAAGTCATGAACCCAATCATTGCCTCTCAACCCCTCACACTACGCAACGTTCATGCCATGACACGCTTTGCCATGTAATGCAATATTGTAATTTTCACCATTTTTGTTTGTTTTTTTTCATCATATCGGAAGGAATCTCTTAAATTTTTTTTCTTTTTATGTTCTGTAAGTACTGGAGCGTCGTTCTAAAAGTCGGATTTGGTAAACTCCAAAGCGTTAAATCACGACCCAGGACTAGTCAACCATCTCAACATGCTCCATATTTTACCCATCATGGTAAAGATAAGTGGTTACTCACATAATCACATTCCTTGTGTATAGTAGTTTTCAATTTTTTCTCAAATGTTAAAAAATTGATGGCGTCCTACCCGAGCTCTTTGCTAACAAATTGGATTTTGACACATCCATTTTGAAATCATATGTATATAAATAAAGGAAAAGCCTTTAAATTGGTCTTTCCATCCTTACACAAATCCTCATGGGCTCGTTTCAACTAAAGTACGTAAAACCAAATACTCGGTCTTTTGTTGTCATAAGAAGTCCTCGATTTGTCCCTCTTCACAACATGTATGTCTTGTATTACATGCTTCAACCCTTACGGAAAAGGTTAATAAAACCTAACGGCAGCTCTGATTTCCGTACATAAATAACCGCAGTTTAACGTAAATCATCAATGTTTTGTTTGATCATCGTTTTACAAACATAGGCATTCAACTCCTGTTTCGCCATTTAACCAAGTATTTGCAACCTAAATTGCACATAACCTGGTATGTTGTAACCGCACAAAGGGTATGTAAAACCACAATTGGTCCCTTTTGTTTGTCCCCACTGAAGTTTGCTACAATAGACAGTATGTAAAACCATGTAGGTCTGTCTTTGTTTGTCACATAGTGTAAACAGAAATGTACTCTGTCATCACCCCGCCTTTATAACATACGAAGTGACATTAAATTGTTTACCTCCTTGTTATCCCATCGTACGCTCCTGGGCTACGGAGTTAGTTAATCTAACGAATCCTTATAAACTGTGTTAAAACAAGCATTGTTAACGTTTATTGTGTTGTATTTAAACGTAACCCTGTTACATTATAGGAGAGATCCTTAGAACATCCACCATTATAGGAGAGATCCTTAGAACATCCACCATTATAGGAGGGATCCTTAAAATACCTGCCGCGATACGAGAAGTTCGTCATAATCACTTTTTCTCATAGCTAAATGTTATTGAATTGGTCGTGTGACATATTTGTCATGAGTACCACCCGTTTTGTACATTCTATTTTGGTCGTGTGACATATTTGTCATGAGTACCACCCTTTTTGTATAACCTGTTTTGGTCGTGTGTCATTTATTCGTCATGAGAACCGCTTTTATGTATAACTGTGTATAAACTCTGTACACGAGACGTGGAGACGTAATAACAATACTTACCGTGATTCGTGTGAACGACATAATATCGGCTTTGCCATCTTCTTTAAGATGCATTGTATAAACTTTTTGACTTATGTCTATAATTGAGTTATATCTTGTATGTACTTACATATTTTGTACACTATACGTGGAGACGTTAAAACACTTACCATGAGTCGTGCGAACGAAATAATATCAAACCCTTTGTGTGCGATCTACGAAATGTAGTCCACAACCCTTTGTTGTCATTCAACGCCAATGCCCGTGGACTTCCTTTTTTTACTTCTTTGCAAAAAGGAAAGAAGCCCAGGAATATCTACTATCCCAAAAGGACTAGTTTTCAGCTTCACTGTCAATTATGGGGCATAGTGCTGTGGGAGTTAATCGATTGAGCACAAAAACCACCTAACTCGTTGTCTGGAGAACGAATAAGAAAACCCCCAGGTTTGTGAAATTGGAGCAAGGGTCTGTCTTTTCTCACAATCATGTAGAAGTTTTTAAAATGACCCCTAATCTTTTGCCCAATACACGCGAAAGATTAGCCTCTTTGATATAATGTGTATTCAAATTTCTCCTCATCCTTTTTGTTAAATGTAAAGAGTCAGGAAATCTGCTGGTTGATTATGTTTCATTTTCACATAGAGTTTGAATCGGAAATTAGTCCAGTCTCTAGCAAATTTCGTAACTCGTCTCCCTTCTCCCCTCCTCCTCCCATTCCCCATGTTTCAGACTTATGTTATGAAGTGAAAAATCTGTCGTTGACCATATTTCGCCCTCACTTGGAGTTCGAATAGGTAACTGTCCGGTTATCTACAGGTTTTCCCCCTCAATCTCTGCATATGTCTCACCATTTTTTTCTCTTTTCTCAATTCTACGAAACACATTCATGAATGTTGGATATGTACGATATGCACTTGGCGTACCGTCTGTCTCCTTTTGACAACCTTTATTCATGAATTGGTTTCCCTTTGCCGTGACTAGTTCACGATTCTTTGTCTCGTTCTTTGAAATTCTACGAAAATGTTACCATCTCATGTTAACATAGGCCATAGAGGGCCGGTTGTTTTTTAACCAAGACATATTGTCACTAGGCAAACGCCAAGTCATCCTGGCAAAAGGAAAATGTTCATGTAATCACAATTTAGTTAGGAATCTCTCCCTCTTCGTCACTCTCTGGGTCGGTGGTTAAAATTTCGTTATTTCATTATCTGGACACATTTTGTTTCTCTCCAAACCTTTTCTTCATTGGTCCCTAGGCAGGTAAACTTCAAGAATTTTGCTCTAATAATAATTTCTCCCGGATTTAAAAAGAAGCCCAGGCGGATGTCATCACCAACAGCCAAGCTGAGTTTCACTTCCTGACAGCACGCGCTGTGGTTACAAGGTCCCTCCTACTGCCATTTTCTACGCATTTGTTCCTGAAAGCACAGACCATACCGCTCATATGTATGTTGTCTTGTCGTGCCACAGCAAGCTGAGTTGTCCCACTATACTTTATGACACTCTAAACTACCTTTTGGGCACGCTAGCTCCTAGGTTTGTTCTTACTCTTGCTATCAATGCCAACCTTGTCGTCTCTTGCTCTGTCATGCAGTGACGCATATATCGTCATGTGTAAACCATCATTACCTTGACCCACCAGTATTCGCTGAATGCGTACCAATACAAGTTATCTTGAGCTACATTATGCTTCAATAACCATTATATACGATCCGTGTTTACCATAATAACACTTAGGATTCGTACTGGCATGTCTGCAGATACTGGATTCTTCTCTTCAATGACCTCTGTAACCATAGTCGCGGCACAGCAACCACAGTCTCCACTTCGTGAACTTCGACGTCTTCGACAAAACCAAGTGTTTTCTAAGGACCAAGTGTACTCCTGAGCGTTATCTCAAATGGGTCTGATTACAGTGATAATGTAATCCTTAGAATCCGTGAAGTCACGTCCTTTTCTTCGAAATTCTCCGAAACCAAACAAATCCACGCTTCACAAACTTAGCTCCCAGACCAATGAAACCTTAGAATCACACTTTTTTCTCTTCTCTTGTACAAATGTATTGTCATTCTTTCAATTGCATAACCATGTGTATTGTCATTTTCAATTGCTTAACCATGTGTATTGTTATTTTCAATTGCATAACCTTGTATGTTGTTTTACACCATGTACTTTTCCCAAATTTGTCTTTTCCAAACATTGTATGTACCCCCACCCATTCCCTACAAACATTGTGACCCAAACTATAGCATAAAACTGTATGTTCTAGCTAGGAAATCTCTCAAGCAACGAATCTCTCAAAACCCCGATGGAAGCATAAGAGGATTTTTTTTCCCTACAGCTCCATTGCCACGTCGCTTTTTTTCCAAGCGCGGGGGGAAGTGTTATGGTACGCCCAAACGACAGAGAATTCAAACTCCTAAATCGCCGCAAACAACACAACACCCTGCTCTCCCCCCTGTTCCCTGCTTCCTACTTCCTCTCCCCTCTGCCCTCCCGCTCGCGATCCCTTCCGCCCACAGTTGAGAATTGCAAGCCGCCTCGGGCACACGTTACGCCCGCGGGTTGATTCCCACTGTTCGCTCCCGGCGTACTGTCGCTCGAATTGAACTCAAATATAACCCGCGATGTTAATTCAATAACCTACGGGTTTAGCGCTGATATTTCGCCATGCCTGTGTAAACTTCGGTTCTGTCCTAAACTCGGGAGGTGCCCCTGGAAGCCGGAAGACGAAGATCCCCAACATCATGTAAGCTGTACAATTGTTTCCTCATTTGATTGTGTCCTTTAACGATAGACTGTAAACTCCCGCGAAAAGCCATCACTCAGAGAGTTTCGTTTTCAGGGATCTTGAGGTATAAACACGATAGCTAGGTTTGTGTAGTATGCATTTCTTGTGTTGAATTGTACTGTAATGACCTATGTACTGTGTTTTGAATTTGCAATACATGAATCTATTTAACTCAATCCTGTTGTTAATCTGCCTCGGCAGGAGTATTTCCTAGAGTGTATTTCCCGACGCCCGTGGAGGAGAGAGAATTCTGTAGCAATCGTGCGGCCTGCCCCCTGGAATAGAGGGTACTTTTGTCTCTGCTGTGAGCTGGCCTGGGACATGTTAGGGCCCCCTTGGCCCCGGAGAGGGTGTTGGTTTTGAAGCCAGCAAAGAGGGCCATAACAAGATAAATACTTATAATTACATATCACCGAACTTACAACTTTTTTTTTTTTTTACGTTCACATTGTAATTTAAGAACTTATAACATAATATAGCATTAAAAAATGTACACCACTCTTCCAGACACAAGCTAATGCTTCTATGGAAGAGTGGTATCAACATATTTGAACATGAACATGTACGCAAATTATTACCTACATCATCTAAATGTACATTATATTTTATACGCTAAAAAATATATATATATCTTCTGTCTTTTTCGTTTTCAAACAAGACGCGTGAGAAGGAAGAGGACAAAGGTCGATGACGTCCGTGCGGACTCTCGCTGGAACTAGTATATGAACAAGATTTGAGGCATCAAACTGAGAGTTGGGGATAAAGATTTAATTTTTGTTTTGTTTTTATTTTTTTTTTTCTTCAAATTTAGCAAATTCACTTTGTGGCACCATTTTATTAATGAAATAATTAAAAACACTTTGTTTTTACCACAATAAACTTTATTTAAAAGTCAACATGTTTCAAGAACGATGTTCTCTTCATCAGGACATAAAATGTACTAAATACTAAATGATCAAACATAGAACGGCGTGGGTAGAAATGGAAGTAGTGGGGGAGGAGAAAGGTGGAAAGGGGAGGTGCTTAGAAGATCAACAAGGGGGAGGGGGGGAGGGGGGGTGGAAAGGGGGTGGAAAGGGGGTGCTTAGAAGAACAAAGACAAAAAATTACAATGGAAATATGTTTAAGATAGGGTTACTCACAAAATTAATTTGATTGTTAATAATATTTAAATTTCTATTGACATTTTTCCTAATTTCTAATATTTCTAAAAGATCTAAGTGAAAACCACTAACGTTAGTGTGTAAAATTTTAAAACCAGTATTTATATCAAATGAATGGTTAAATTCAATTAAATGGTTAGCAAATTCCGAATAATTGAATTTAACCATTCATTTGATATAAATACTGGTTTTAAAATTTTACACACTAACGTTAGTGGTTTTCACTTAGATCTTTTAGAAATATTAGAAATTAGGAAAAATGTCAATAGAAATTTAAATATTATTAACAATCAAATTAATTTTGTGAGTAACCCTATCTTAAACATATTTCCATTGTAATTTTTTGTCTTTGTTCTTCTAAGCACCCCCTTTCCACCCCCCCCCCCCCCCCCCCCCCTCCCCCTTGTTGATCTTCTAAGCACCTCCCCTTTCCACCTTTCTCCTCCCCCACTACTTCCATTTCTACCCACGCCGTTCTATGTTTGATCATTTAGTATTTAGTACATTTTATGTCCTGATGAAGAGAACATCGTTCTTGAAACATGTTGACTTTTAAATAAAGTTTATTGTGGTAAAAACAAAGTGTTTTTAATTATTTCATTTATTTTTTTTATTTTTTATTTTATTATAATGCAGGTTGGTGAAACTCTAAACACATTGCATGCACTTCAATAAATACAAATTTGATTTTACTTTTTCAAACCGAATTATCTCAAAACTGCGACTTTTGAGTATATTTACGTATTACAAAAACATTGAGACGAAATTTATTTATAGAGCGTATTAATATAAGTGCATATATTTATACAGACATCTTGGCATAGACAAAGATATCATTCAATTTGCTATTTACAACAAATTAATGAGAGAGAATCCGGCATCACCCGAGATTTAAATGTTGTGTCCTCAGCTTCCCTCTTTGCGGAAACGGAGAAAAGGTGCATATTTTATTAGGATATGCCATACCATTATGCAATACACACACACCGTCAAATTTCATAAAATGTTTCAGCTATAGTATGTGTGAATGCATTTCCGAATGTACATTGTACATATGTACACAAAATTCGCTGGTGTTGGTTGAAGTTTGCATAACTAGGGAATTGGAATGGGTTTCTCGAATGCAACAATAATTATTATTACCTTTCTGAGTTAGGGGTAGGTCTGGGGAAGTGGTGAAGCGGGGAGTGGGGTAGGGTTGCAGACAAGGGGGAGGGCTCTTTGTTCCCTTTTGGCTAGAATTGCGAGTTTTATTGTTAATTTTTGCATAATAGGTAACTAGTTAAAGTGCATTCAAGGAAAAGAAACCCAAAATAGACAGGCAAAAATAAAATGTTGAAAGTAACAATTTCTATGGATTTCTTCTCCTCGGGTCTCGGGCCCACAGTGTTTGGCAATCTAACGTAATGTTTGGACTATGAACATGCACAAAATATCATATTTTATTTGTTGAAAGTATTCAAAAAACTATTATCTTTTAAGAATATGATGCGTGGTGAGAATCCTTTATTATGGCGTAGGAAAGTAAAGAAGAATAAATAAAAATATTTGCAGTGTATTCTGAAAAAATCTCAAAATTGTGAAGTAGATATCTACCGTGACGATGATTTATGGTAGTAGATGGAATGAATGTATAAAACATCGGTAGTAAGATGGAACGCCATATTCCACACGTCTTAATTTTTTCTTGAAGACAATTTTTAGTAATAAAATTCGGTATGAATATACATTATCGTCTCATACTCTTCTATTATTCTGACTTTTGACATGTCCCGACTCTAAGCATTTTCATCCTTCTACTTTCATACTTCCTCTGCCAGTTCCATGACTCACTGCCGTACATCAGGGCAGGTACCAGGACTCCATTGTGGACTGCTAGCTTCGCTTCTTTTAACAGTTTTTTATTAGCGCCAACGGCATTCAGCCCTCTGGAGTTACCTGCATTTACTCTTCTTTCAATATTTCTTTCAGCCTTCCCATCTCTCGTAAACATACTTCCCAGATACACAAACTCATCCACAATTTTGAAAACATTTTTTTTATTTACCAATACATATAGTATACATATAATGCCATATTTTGCACAATAAATGACAATGAACAATGACTAAATATTCAACACGCCTACTTACAAAATATCAAATCATAACCAAACTACCATTTATAAAAAAATTGGAACTCCGTTTTGAACCCATAATGACTTGTATCTAATGCCTTAAACTTATGCACATAACAAAATCTTTAGCAGAAACGAAATTCATATAAATCACGGAAATTTTAAATGCTGTAAAAGACAAAATATTAATTGCTCTGGAGAGCGAAAAGAAAGTTTTGAATGTTTTCATGAAATTATTTCTCCTGTTTTTGTAGACCTATAAATGATATGAATTTTCATTCTGAACTTTGGAATTGTAGGTAGGTATACAGCGGGCAGATAACTTATACAATATAACAACACACTAAACGCCTGCATCTTTCTCTTTTCCTCTCAAATATTTATTATTATTTCTAAATTTCTTATTATTCTTATACATTTTTTTTTATATTTCTTATTAATTGTATAATTATTTTTTATATTTATCATCTCTTTTCTTATCCTTTATTTTAAATTTTTCTTTCATTCTATTCATATTTTAAAATATAAATAAAAAAAAAATTCTTACAAGATTAAGTAATCAAAATTTGATTTGATTAAATTCCTGATTAAATTCATTAAATTCCTGCCACCCCGGAACAGGCTCAGCCAGGAAAATTTATTTATTAATAGTATTTAATTTACTTTAAAATTTTCAGAAAACCAAATCTTCTAAAAATTAAAATGCACGTCGTAAAATACGCACTTATTTTCCTAGAAATATTTCGACGATGCAGATCGGAAGAGAAAAAAAACGGAGAAAAATGACATTTTGATCTCATTTTTGGATTTATAGCCCTTTACAGCATATCAAATGTCGGCTATAGATATTATATTGGTATTATATTTTATAATTTAAAGCTTTTATCTAATACACTCAAATTAATAGTCCGAACATCTATAATATAAAAATGAATCGATAAATGTGTTGGTAAGCGCAAATCTCGAGATCAGCTGAACTGATTTCGCTAATTCTTTTTTTAGAATATTCCTTGAAGTACGAGGATGGTTCTTGCGGAGAGAAAAATTAAGAAAATTTGGCAGAAAATTGGATAATTTCAGAAAACCCGCACGTTTGACAGTTCGCGTGTTTGAGAATGACATTTTGCAAAATGTTAAATCAGGATTCTATTTTTGAAAAACTTTAAGGTGATAAATTTATTTAAAGTAGGTACTCCCCTAATAGCTTGAATCGAATCAAGAATTTTAGATATTTTAAATAGGTACCTATGTTAGGTACTAAATTTAATATACATGAAAAATGGAAATTTGAAAAAAAATTGTAAAAGGTGCACGCGGGCCGTTTAAAAATTGAATGTACTGGGATTGAATATATGGAACGCGGGAGGAGGGTTGGTGGGACGAGGGAGCGGGAAAGGGAAGAGGGAAGGCGGGAAAGGTGGAAGGGGGACGCAGGAGGAGGAGGGGGACCTGGGAGGGGGGAGGGGAAATCGGGAGGGGGGTTCGCGGGACGGGGGAAGGGGGGGGGGGGAAGTGGGGAGAGGGAAGATGAGGTTGACGGAGTGGGAACGCCAGAGGGGAAGAGGACACAGGAGAAGAAGGGGAGGCGGAAGGGGAACGGGACGAATGGGAAGAGACACTCAGGGAGAAACAATTTCTTTATTAAATGGTATAGCAACGCTTGCCGGGACCAGCTAGTATAATATAAAAATAAATACCAACTCTACTTTTGCGACAAATCTATTCATAAATAATGTAATACTAACAGTAATGAGGGTAGCAAATAATGTAAAATCATGCAATGTCCAGTGTGTTCACTGGAATGTCCTCCGCGTGCAAAGCCGTATCTTCTCCAAGCATAAACTTTCTAATTAAAGTGTGTTTATCGGAAGTGACCTGCCAGGTAAGTATGTTTCTGTATCCATTTGTAAATAGTAAAATTAGTTAGAACCTAAGCATTCCTAATAAATTGTACAGCGCCCTTGAGGTGATTTTTCACAAAAACGGCGCTTTATTATCCAATTATTATTAGATATTATTATATGCAAATTAAGTATCTCCCTACGTATTAAGAAACTTTTCATGGCAAGGAATAAAAAAAAAGATAAGAAAGCAAAAGAATTGTGCTTTGAATTGTAATACACGAGTTAGTAGGTAATCGACCATTAAGGTGGACAACATCCTTGGGATACGGTATGATTAGGTGATCTCACACACAAACCTAAGGAATTAGAGAATATACCTTAAAAGCAAGAACTTAACTTAGAAACGAAGTAATCAATACTTGTTGATTATTCGCATTGTATCAATGTTAATTCATAAGAACTTGTTACACAAGATACACTGAAGTTTAATCCGGTTTCGCAATCAATAACGTTTTAGGGATTAGAGGTATTTGTTACACCAAACCTGGAACACCACTTTTTATTGATAATATTCGCATTGTGCTACGCCGTGTATAAATAAAATATAAAACGCACTCCATAACAATCGTAATAAATTTCAGTGCGGCGACAGCTTGTCAATATCTGGCTAGGTTGGTCGATAGCTCACTCTTCATAGCTGTGGGCTGGCGTTTCCACTCCATGAGAGGGAACACGTCATATCAAACAATAAGGCTCCATTGAAGTCAGCTCACTGTTTGGAAACGACGACAAATTCCGCTTTTAATCCCCAATCAGGGTTTTTATGAACTACCCTTAAAAAAGGGTGTTCAAATAAATCACAATCCCTCGGCACGCGAAGCGGTTATTATCACTGCAAAAAACCCTTTGACCCAGTTTTCATTATTGCAAAAAAGTCTAAAAAGCCAGGCGTGAACGAATCCATGGCGCGTTTTTTTGCACGCGCGCAATTGTTGTATTTTTTTGGAGGGATTGATGAAGAGTCGAAACAACGGATAAAATCGAGGAACCCGTTCGAACCCTTCGCTTTATCCACCTTCACATGTGCTAGTATGTGAGTAGTGAGTAGTGCACACTATCGCGCGTGTGTAGAGGTAGCTGTAAGGGTTGCTTGCTTGCGGAAGGGAGACGAGAGTCCCCTAGGCTTGGGGTGCGTCGGGGTTGGTCCACGCTGCCTTCACCCCCGGAATGGCCCAAGTCTCCCCGCATCCCCTGGCGCTTATGTCCTTTTGCCTTCCATCCCCGCAGCAGTTGGCGAGCATGGCGGACAGCTGCAGCCTGCCTCTGTTTTATGCACTGGGATTTTTTTTCCGTCCTTGGAACTTTACGCAATAGTTGCGCAGGCAGATAAGCGAACGTTTTTATACACGGTTCACGGAAACGGTGCCTACCCGCAGCCGATAGCGGGTTAGTCGTTCACTTCCTTACCGATGGCGATGGCCCTAGATATTCATTATATTATTTTGTTATGCTAAATCGGCGTCTACATTAAAAAAAAACCATATAAAGAACTAAATATTTCAGCAGCTATGAAATGTTTTTGAAGAATGATATTTAGTTGTAATCTGACGTAAGAACGACTATATTATTGAGTATATTATGTTATATATCTGAAATGCAATATAGGTAATATCAACATCGATTTTTACTTTCAAAATAATTGACCGTAAACCTTTTCCAAAAAAATATTCGATAGGTAACTTTAATATAATACTATCCAAGCAATAGTTCCAGGTGCCATTGAGCCAATGATGTACTATGGCATCCTCATTTCAGGTACTGCAGAGGTGCGCTGCAGAAATAGCTCCAATTTTGACGAAGCTTTTTAAAATGTGCCTGAAGACTGGCTCTGTGCCCTCTGGTTGGAAAAAAGCGGTTATCCATCCTATTCCAAAGAAGGGTGACTACCGCCCCATAGCGATCACATCAGTTCTGTCTAAGGTGATGAAACGTGTGATCAACGACAAACTGCTCACATACCTCGAGAAGAACAAAATTATTAACGACGGTCAATACGGATTCCGGCGGAACCGCTCGTGCGGTGATCTTCTCGCGTATGTGACGCATGTTTGGGGGCGATGCCTGGAACGTTTCGGTGAGACCCAAACGGTTGCACTGGACATTTCCAAGGCCTTTGACCGGGTTTGGCACCGAGGACTTGTCAACAAACTGCCTTTTTACGGACTTCCCGCCTCCTTGTGTACGTGGATTGCCGACTTCTTGAGGGAGAGGTCGATTCAGACGGTAGCCGATGGTTTCACCTCTTCCTCACACTCGATAAATGCTGGCGTCCCAAAGGGATCGGTTCTGTCTCCTTTGTTTTTGTTGCACATCAACGACCTTTTGTCATGTGCACCAATTCGTTGTTACGCGGATGACAGCACAGTTCATGATAGCTTTTTGTTAGACAAGCCCCCAAAGGGCTCACAAACTCCAACAGCTCGTAGGGCTTTGAAGCAAAGAATGGACGGTTACCTCGAGAGTGTTTTCTCTTGGGGTAAAAATAATCTCGTTGAATTTAATGTTTCAAAGACCCAATCTTGTCTGATTACGTCTAAAAGGGGTCGAAATGAAAATCTAGTCTCTTTCAACGGAAGCAATCTTCCAAACAGGCCCTCCATTGATATGCTTGGTGTAACCCTAAGTGACCGGCTCAGGTATGGGGCTCCATCGAAGCTAGAGTAAAGTTAGCCTCACAAAAACTGGGCGTACTGTACAGGACCCGCAGATACTTTAATAATACACAACTGTTAACCCTGTACAAATCACAAGTGCGCCCCACGGTTGAATTTGGCAGCCACCTCTGGTCTGGAGCTCCAAAATACCTGAAAAATACCCTCGACTCTGTGCAGAAACGGGCGGTCCGTTTGATAGATTCTCCCATCTTAACAGACGGATTGCAATCTTTAGAGCACAGGCGTCGGGTGGGAATGCTATCCTTGTTCTACCGGTATTACAATGGAAGATGCTCCAAGGAACTAGCATCATTGATCCCTTCGGCACCGGTGCATAGTCGGGAAACACGCCAAACGCGTGCCCAACATTTGTACACAGTTGACATTTGTCACACGAGAACAGGTCGTTTCTTCGACTCGTTCTTGTGTTCAACAGCTCGGCTGTGGAATGATTTGCCGGCCTCTGTGTTTCCTCCTTCCTACAACATGGGTCTCTTCAAGACCAATGTTCATTCCTTCCTCTCCTCAAAAAGACCCTCCACACAGCATCCCAGATGACATAGGCCCTGAGGGAAATTATTTTCCTCAGGGCCTCCTGTGTGGAGTTAATGTAAAAAAAAAGTGTAGATTATGAGGCCGAAAGAAAAAGAGAAAGATTGGCGTAAGAAAATGAAAGATTCTGAATATTAAGAAATAAGATGTATTATTATTATTAGATGTGGTCGTTTCAAAGATACTTTTTGACCCTGAATGGCGGTCTCTTGTTACACTATTTATATTTTAATATGTTTAGGTATAATTTATCAAAAACCATTGTAAATTTTCATATTATTTTTTGAACCCGTGACCTCCGGAGCCAAGGAATTTACCATTCTGACCCAAATATCATTCTGCTTCCAGCTTAACAAAATTACGTACCTAAAAAAACATTTCTAAAGTGACTGCGTTAGCTCAAATTTAATGCCAGTATAAAAATAACTATGCCGACATAGGTTATACATTATTTTACGTGTAGTAGCTATATTGATTTATCAATCCGGGTTCCATGACAGTTGGTCCCCCGACAGTTGGCCCTCGACGTACTTATAAACAATATGGGGTCGGTTTAGGTAAAATACGGTATAAATATAAGTTTCCCAGAAGGGATGTGCAGAGAGGATATACCACCGAATAACTAAAGTATTAGGTAAACAAGTTTTCATTCAAATGCATCAAGGATAAAACTACGACTCCAGATACTAATATCTAGAGCCTGTATGTCGGACGAATATCTACAGCTCATATGTTGAACTAATATCTACGAACTTCAGAGTGTTGACTAATATCTACAGAGCTAAGGTCGGACGAATATCTATGACGGTCCCAGTGTTGACTAATATCTACATAGCGTAGGTTGGACTAATCAGCTAAATGTGTCCAAGAGTCCGATATTAGGGATTTTTACATACATACTTACATAAATTAAGTTTTTTAAACTGCATACGCAATATTACGTTATTCCAATATGCTATACATAATTGCAAATCCACCGAATATCTACATCAAGTGCTGTAGATATTCGTCAACACTTTGGTTCTCATAGATATTAGTCAACAGTTTGAGCTGTAGATATTCGTCAACACTTTGGTTCTCATAGATATTAGCTCGATTTTTTCAGTTTTTGGAATTCCTGTAGATATTAGTAAACGCCTCCTAAAACTACTTGTCTAAATACTGTGTACACCAGCATATACATAAGTACAAAAAATCGACAATATAAACAATTTCGTTTTATATCCATACAAACTTATTATAAAAGATATTTATGGTGGATTTTAGGTTTGACATTTGTAAATAATGCACGCAAATAATATAATGTGGCAGAGGAAGGATGAAAGTAGACTGAACGCTGTAGAAATGAGATCGTATGTGTGGTAAAACCATGTACGATCGTGTGAGAAACGTGGAGATACATCAATGGGAGATACGCAAAGAATGCAAGGCTGAAGTAAGTGTAATGAGTAAGATTAAAAAAGGAACGCTCCGATGGTTTGTGCATGTAGAGCGAATGAAAGAAGAAAATAGTGAGAAAAATATATAACGCAAATGTGAATGGAAGAGGAAATCGGGGACGCCCAAGGAAGACATGGCACGATCAAGTGAATCAGATACAGAATCTGCGCTTCTTACTACGTTCGAAACATTCCTAGAACATCAATGTCTTCATCATTGTATTCTTGGCAAGAAAATATATTTTAGCAGAAACAGTAACGCTCCATTATGCAACGAAGTTTGCGATTCGTCGATACATAAAGTATCACGTCGATTGGAGATTATCTCAACACCCGCTTATCCGTTCGTTGAATCGGCCGAATTTTTGAGTAGGCACCTGGCAACTTTATCTCCATTATACACACCGAGCTTTTTACCTGCAGATTTGCAGTTCGACCCGATCTTGGAAATCGTATTGCTGTAGCTATTTCATAAATCACACCTGAGATTTTGATCGTGTGCTACGTGAAGCAGGTGAACGTTTTGAGCTCTGTTGAGTCATCGATGGTGGCCACGAAGAAACATCCATTTATTTTTTTAAAAATTAATACAAATTTACTGTTATTATTTAGTTTTGTATTATTTAATAACAAAGTTTTTTAAAAAAATTATTTTTGTTATTGTGATAGCTGTTTCAGCTTACAAGGCCGTTTTCAAACTGTAGTTAGACCACTTTGAGACGACTTATTTACATACCTAAATTGATTTATTACCTGTTAAACCGATTTATTGAGAAAATAATTGTGACAGGGAATAAGTCGTCTCAAAGTTGTCTATCCACAGTTTGAAAATGGCTTTATTAGCCGAAACAGCTGTCACAATAAAATAACTTAATAATAAGAAAGAACTTAATAATAACAGTATTAAAATTTAACGTGAACGTGAATGAGTTTATTGAACTAAGTGCCACTTCTTCTGGTGTCCCCTCCCATCGGAGGTTGGATAGCATCAGGACTATCTTCACCCGCTACAGGTTTTTGTGAGAAACAAAATAGTGGAATTAATTGTACTCGTACCTCCATCAATCACGGAGGTTTCGAAGCCATAAACCAGATTCAGGATATTACTAAAAACATGTAGAATTTCTGGTTGATAATGAAACCATCAGTCCATAATAGAGTCCTGATACCAACATTGATGAGGCATGGTAATAGGGGGATAGAATTGACAAATGAAAGAAAACTAAATATGTAGAACAAGTATCAACAATATAAAAGCGATCCTATAATGGCCGTATTTTATACCTAGGGAGGACGGAAAAAATCCTAGACCGATGAAAGCCTAATGAATAAAACGGAGAAGGAGACGCTGCAGAGGTAATGGAGGAAGAATGAAGTGACAGAAATATACATGTCTTGAAGCAAATAAAAGAAGACGTCGGAGCGTCCTTGAAAGACAAGGCACGATCAAGTAAATCAAAAAATTAAACCTGGGACAAGAGTCGGAATAGCAGAGGAGTACAATGTGTAAATTTTCATGAAAATAATTAATTAAGCTACGTTTTATAAAGGCTTGTGTGGCGACAGATGCATTTGACCACCTACTGCTGACGAGAAATGGGTAGGTTGAGTGAACCCATCTTCTGCGAGGCGGGCCGGATCGAATAAGACTGGTTGAGGGACACCTTTTTGTGGTAACCGTATGTTTATCTTCTGATATTCTGGACTCCGTTATACGATGGATCCTGATTCCTCTGATTATGAACTCAGTACAGCGTGGTTGACAATAAGAAGTCGTGAGTAGACGAGTTACGTTTATTCCGAGATTGTACAATGTGGTTCTTTTAGGAAGTCTATAGGTAAAGAGGACGAATGTACAACAATCACCCCTTTCATACATTACTCATGTCTACTCACTCATACACGCATGTCTCTTTCATACCTTAAGACATAATTTCACCACACTTTTGATTTCTCCAGTTAGGCTCTCTCTACCCCTGCATTGCAGTGGGAAGAATGGATTCATATTTTCATTCCTCCTGGACACACTGACCTCCTGATTCCTATACCTACCTTTATTACCCCCATATCTTTTTCCTTCTCAGAATTTCCTCTTCTTCCTTTTCCTAAAAATACCCTCCACACAGCAAAGATGGCATAGGCCCCAAGGGAAAAGTTAATTTTCCACCTTCGGGTCGGCTCAGTTTTAGGACTGAGGTGCCTAACCTAACCTTGTTCTTCGACCTCTTTTCCGGGGTGGCAGGTCGGCTTTAGCCACAAAAAATAGTAAATTTTCACGTTCTGTTTAAGTTCTATTAAAGTTCAGTTATTATATCATTATAAGCCACTTGCTGAACTTGCTCCATAAAACTGAAATAATAACAGAACTTGAATATAACTTACACAGAACGTGAAAATTAGCTTCAAATATTTGATGGATCCGTCAATTTATTTGAAATAACCCGCCCTAAGAAAGTCCTATTCATGATCTGTTAGTGTTTCATCATCTGCCGGTTATTTCGCTGTACTTAGATAATAACAGGACTTGAAAAGGACTTTCACAGAACTTGAATATTAATTTTGAAATTTGATGAATTGTTCAACACTTGTGAAATAACCCGTTCAATGTTATTGAGAGTTTCTTTGCTGAAATTGAATTATTTCTTATTTGAAATAAAATATATAAAAAATGTTTATGGTTTATAATTAAGTACGTGATTTCGGATGAAATTTTGATTATAATTTATTAAATAAATTAATGAAAATTAAAAACGTGCTTATTTGAACGCGAGGTCTCCTAACTATTAACAGAACTACTATTATTATGTGTTTTATCTCACGCACTAAGTAGGTATCGAATACATCAAAATAAAATACCATGTACTCGATATACTTATCCCTTTATGGAAGCGGTGGGTACTTAGCTATCTTTTATATTCCAATTACAACAAAATGTGTCCGTTTCCGGGAAGCCTGTTAGCGTAAAAAGAGTTTACAAAAGAGTGGAATAAACAACCCTTTGGTGGCAAATTAGTCGGGTAAACCCCATCAATAAACCGATCATTGCTTAATAATAACCTTTCATAACCCGCGTCACCCCTGGGATTGTTTAACGATAAATTACACGGAGCAATACAACACAAAGAAAAGGTTTTTTGCACTGAAACCCTTTCATTCGAGCCAATAACGCGCATTTAAATATCAATTTATCGACGATTTCGCACAATAAAGCATAACCCCTTGTAACTCGCTGCAATGAATGCCCGCCACATTCTTACGAAACCCTTTGAAATAGCTGTATTTATATATTATTATACCCGAACCGTTACTGCGTATGAATCAGGTATAGGTTTTCACTTTTTTGTAAAGAACTCTAAGTATCCCAACCCTTTTTTTGTCAAGAATGGAAGAATTGGTATAAAGGGTTTATTTGCGGTTGTGTTCGGGCGTTTTACGTGCCCGTCTCACTTTTACCCTTTCGGGGGTTGTTTGTTGAAAAAATCACCTGTTTATCAGATGGGCTGACATCAGTGGGTAAACACGTTTTTTGTGATTAACCCTCTGAGTGTAAGGGTTACACCTGTGCTGCTGATAGCATCACCTTCGTCAGCCCACGAAAGGTGTCGCGTCCTATTATAGATATCGATAGATAGACCCACTTCTAACTGTTCTCTGTTTCGCCTTCCTTGGAGGCTTTCTGATTATAAATTGAGTTCACTGAAAATAGTTGTAAGTAAACCGTTAATAATTTTTAATTAAGGAAAATAACAAATTTTTGAAAAACAATGATATTATTGAAGGTGCGAGAGATATTAAGTTTTGATTTAATTTCGTAGTGTGTAACTTAAAAAAATAACTAATAAAAGCATCCTGAAGGTTGTCCACATCCACACTGGAGGACCTGAGGAAATCAATTTCCCTCGGATTTGCGTCATCTTTGGGGATGTCGTGAGAAGGGTCTTTCTAGGAAAAGGAAGCAGAGGATGTTCTGGGAAGAAAAAAGGTGCGAGGGCTGGATAGGAATATTGCGATCAGTGTGACCAGGGTGACGGACGTATGATTCCATTCCTTCCACTGCGGTGCAAGGCGATGGGTCGAGATTGAATATCTTTGGTCGAGAGAGTCTGGAAAGGTCAAAAGGTCTCCTCAACTTAAGATTCAGACAAACCTCCTCACCCGATGAACCCGAGCACCCCTGATAAATGACAAAAGGTAGCGAACCACTTGGTTGACCTATAGCAGGAGTGTTGGTTATCCAATAAATGGCGGGTCATTAAGTCATCAAGTATTATACTTAATTCATGTTTTTATTGGCTACTATCCTGGAGATGATTAGATCTTCAGAATGCATTTGCAACCAGATAGTGTCTTAGTAGACTAAAGGATCTGGATTCAACCGTAACCTTTCATCATTTGCAACCAGATAGTGTCTTAGTAGACTAAAGGATCTGGATTCAACCGTAACCTTTTATCATTTGCAACCAGATAGAGTCTTAGTAGACTAAAGGATCTGGATTCAACCGTAACCTTTCATCATTTGCAACCAGATAGTGTCTTAGTAGACTAAAGGATCTGGATTCAACCGTAACCTTTCATCATTTTTTGTATCTTTGTCTTTTTCGTGTTTCATTGATCACAATTGTTATTATCATCTTATTTAGTGGATGAATTATTTTGGAACCAACACTGCTGAAAAATCATAACAAGCATAGGTAAATTTAGCTCTTCAAAGGATTTTGAACATTTTCAAGGAAAAAATAAAGATTTAAAAAAAATCAGATTCACACGCGGTAGAAGTGAAACCAGAAAGTCGCTAGATGTCGCTTTCTTTTCTTTTGCCTGTTTCTTTTAAAGTGGTTTGAAGATTGGATAATGATTTCATAAAAATAAAGTTTTTTTTTTAATTTCGTAGGATTCGAACCTCCGTTCGCATTATGTCTGTCTCTCTGGCCATGGGAAGCACGCGTCGAGGTGCGAATTTACCGCATTATATTAGAACGTTCTATTAAATGTTGAATCTGTAGATATAAGATGTAAATTTTAAATTTAAAAAATGTATAAATATGTAACTAAAATATAAGCACCTGTTAACAAGCCGATTCAATTGGCTTAGCAGGACTTGTTTGTTGATTATATTATGTATTATCTATTATTTCAATAAAAAAAAAACCGAGTATTTGTGCAGAACTGAGTTGTGACGCATTTCCGTTTCATCCGAATTTCAAATCACTAACGGCGCTAAAGAAGTTTCACTTCAAAAAAATAATACAAAACAAAATAAATGTTTATCACAATTACTTGATTCACAGATATGATTTAAGATTTTCGCGACCAAAAGTATTATTGTGATTCGTGATTTATTTTTGGGTTATTCTGTCATGCTGCGCTTTTCTTCTTTTTACCGACCATTCGGACAGCACAGCAGTATCCATCTGCATCATCAGGGCGGTTGTGATATCTTTGATGTGTAAATTTGGCTCATTGTTTACAGTTTACATTGAGATTGTGCAAAATTTCCTTTGAAGTAGCTAGGATTATCTCGAATACACGCAATGCAATTCAAGGATTTGCAAGAAAAACACAGTTTAGTTCTTCATAATTTAGAGAATAATTTGGCGAATGTAGCTTTCAAATGAACTCCGAACGTGTGGTGGCGCTATTGACTGATACTAATATTTTATAATTTAAAGGAGATGTTTACATATATAGGTATCATTATTTCTATTTTTTTAATTGGCCTACTTAAGCAAAACAACGGCTGTTTTGTCAAAACTGTCTACGGGCAAAGAAGCCGCCATTATGATACTAAAACCCATTACCCAAAATACTAATCAGTCATAAATAATTTATGATCACTCCTGACTACCCTTTTTTGAAATATATACGCTCTCATTAACCTTTGAATAACAATGAGTCGATATTATCTCCAGCCTGCGGATCACTGTTAAATTAATTTAATGAATATGTTATGGAAAAACATTATGCCGAAAGATAGGCCACCTCTCTAATTAAAACATTTAACGGAACCCTTTTTTGGGTCCGACAAAAAATATTCAAAGCGTTTAACGTGTAAAAAACGCGCTGCAAGTGCTTCACCCCTTCTATAAATACAAACATACCTGGAATATTAACGAAAGGGGTTGATGTTGAGTTGTCCCGGTAGTGCTCGTAGGAAGAAGGATATACGTTTCAGCGGCTAATGGCTCCTGAAGGCCCGAAGCAGGTTGTAACGAGCTGCCTTTTTTTTACCCATTACACCCTTTCGATTTTTTTTAATGGAACTTTTTACCTCTATTACAATGCTATGTAAAATTACACAACACGCGCAAGGGTTAAAACAGCCTATTATGTATATTTGTACGGTTGGAAAAAATATTGTGAATAAGCCGTTCAGAGGTTAGTTTTTTATGCCACTTGTGTATCTGATGTTCCACGACGCGTGGACCTATTTGAATCGTTATTTTTTTCTAATAAGACATTGTTTCTTTTATCCATGGGGTGCTTTGAAGTTTTTGTAATATAATTTTGATTGCGCGGTTAGAAGGGCTGCCCCGGAAACAGTTTCCAGGAAGAATGGAGAATGGTCTGCTGTTGTAATAACTGTAATAAGGAAAGGGATAAGTAGGTAGTCCTTTAAATTAATAATTCGGCTCGTGCTAAAAGGAAACTTCGTGCTCTTATTTATATCTGAGTGGTTGCAGTTTCCTTTTATTTGTAAAGCGAATCTGTTATTATTTTCTTTTTAGGTTATTTAGTTACCCGATTTGAAAAGTCGGCTTCTTATATAATATTATCATTATAACGTAAGTGAACATTTTTAAATGTGACTTCCTCCTATCATACCTAATCTAAAAATCAAAAGATTGCAGATATATTTCGTAGAAATTTGATAGGCACTTTGATTTCTTTATTCGATACTAATTAAAATGTATACAAGGATGTGTTACACTAGGTCCACGAAGGAGATACTTAGGAAAGTGTGGAGGGTCGTTTTAGCGAGAGGAAGGAGAGAAGTTATGGGGAAGAAAAAGTGTGTTAGGGGTGGGTAGGACTCTGGGGACTAATGGGTCCAGAAGAAACACACGTATGAATCCATCCCTCACATTGCTGTGCAAGGCGATGAGTCGAGAGAGCCCGATTGGAGAGGTCTAAGTAAGGTCTCCCTTTACCAGTCCCTCCCGATGCGGCCCACCACTTAGTAGGTGGGCAAACGCATTCGCTGCAAAGACTTAGACAAAACTCACCCCCCCATTAACCCGGGCACCCCGCCATTTTATTTAATTTGCTTGTAGTCACTTAAAAATCGATAATTCATTAATAAAAAGAAATAGAAAAATAAACGTTCATGACATACCGATTTTTTTAATGGAAACTTATATTTACAAAATATAAACAAATTGATAACGAATTCAGCGTCCTTGAGATGATTTTTCATCAAAACGGCGCTATATAAATCATCCAAATATCATTATTATTAATAATAATAATAATAATTGGATAATTTATAAAGCACCGTTTTTGTGAAAAATCACCTCAAGGGCGCTGTACAATTTATTAGGAATGCTTAGGTTCTAACTAATTTTACTATTTACAAATGGATACAGAAACATACTTACCTGGCAGGTCACTTCCGATAAACACACTTTAATTAGAAAGTTTATGCTTGGAGAAGATACGGCTTTGCACTCGGAGGACATTACAGTTAACACACTGGACATTGCATGATTTTACATTATTTGCTACCCTCATCACTGTTAGTAATACATTGATGAATAGGCAAAAGTAGAGTTAATAATAATAAATTTGGACAACTTATATAGCGCTGTTTTTTTGCGAAAAATCGCCTCAAGAGCGCTGTGATTTGGTAGAGTTGGTATTTATTTTAAAATACTGGAGAATTTAGGACTATTGGAGATTAGTGGCAAAAGTATAGTTGATATTTATTTTAAAATTCTGGAGAATTTAGGACTCTGTAGGGCTGGAGAATCTTCATGAAATGACCTTCACAAACGCTAATATTTTATTTTATTTTTATTTTTTATTATTTTTTTTTCTCTACGTTTTTACAGGTTAGTTATTTACGGTGTCGCGGGTATTGAATGTGAAGGTGAAAGATTTTGAATTTATGGATACGACTGTCTGAAAAGGTGAGTTTTAAGTCTAGCTCTAAATTCCGCCGCGTCTGTGATGTGGTAAGTCATGTGGCAGTCCATTCTAAGCTTTAGGTCCTGACACTCCGAAAGCGCGCTCACCGAACTTAGTATCTGGTGTGCGCTTTGGTTCCTTTAACCTTCCGATAGCTGATGACGTTGATGACCTTAGGGTTGACTGTCGAGAATTGGAATTTTCTGGAATACACAATTCCGATAAGTAAGCCGGAGCCATTCCGTTAATGGACTTAAATACCATCCAGCAGAGCTTAAACTGGATCCTTTCAGGACATTTAAGCCAGTGAAGATTTTTGAGATGCTCTGAAATATGGGAATATTTAGATACGCCGGTGATAAGTCTTGCCGCAGCGTTGAAAACGGATTGTAATTTGTTGATTTGATATTTTGGAAGACTTGCATATATTCCGTTGCAATAATCTAAGCGTGAGCTTAAGCTCTAAGCGTAAGCTATTATTACAAAGCCGCGAGTTCAAAGTGCAAAGGTCAAACTGAATAATCTATGATCGATATTATAACAAAAGATATTGACAAAAGTTTAGTGACAAAGCATTATATATTTAAAAAGTTAACGAATAAATAAATTTATCTGCGATACGTTATTTTGTCAACCCAAACACAACTCAACCGAACCTAAAATATACCAATTCAAACACATGTTGACATTCTATATTATATTGATGCTCGAGATCTGCGAAACCAGGTAAATTCAACGATTTGGTTTACACTTTCTAAGAATTTTTTGTGTCCTTTTGACAATTAACCAAAGGCAAGAGCAATCAATCGATTATCACAAAAGGGAACGTAACCCATACTTTTCTTTTCGTTTCGGGTTCTCGAAGCCGTTCCAGACAGTTTTGTTTGCCTGACGAATCGAAAGGTTCCAAATCAAAAGGTGGGCGATTTTGCAATTGACATAAAACTTTGAAGCCTTTACTACTTTGAGCTTTTTTGTAATGTGGTCGTGGCAATTCGAAGCATCGGACCCAAAAAAGGATATCTGCACTATTCATCAGTAATATGGACGCCGTATAATATTAAAAGGTAGGTAGCGGTAGGTAGCGGTAGGTACTTTGGCCGGGTAGTAAAAAATAAAGAATGTGCATTAATTTGTAGACCGTCACAATGATGCCAACTGTTGAAATTGTAGAAAAAACTCACCGCTCGCGCCCGCCCGGTCACAGCCTTATAGCCGTGCCGTGGAGCCTTCGCTGGGGACAGGGGTGCATTACAAATCTATGGATAGGTTTATTATTAAAGCAAGCTGGAACAAGAAAACTAATCCTATTAAAATACCTGATTATTAACGTTGACTGATATTTCCGTGAAGGTTTTTTGAAAAACTTTTGTAGCCCCGCTATGATTTGGATTTCGGATGAAACGGAAATGACGATTACTGCACCTGCGACGCACAACTGCGCTCATTGACCGCTTAGATTATGATGTAACTTTTAAAGGCTCCTATTGGGTGAGATTTGAAACGGAAATTATGCTGGTCTGCGCTAATTGGTCGCTTTGATTATGACCTCACTTTTGGTTGAGATTGTTTTGGTAAAGTTTCGCTTGTACCGCGTGTAAACTGTACTCGATTTTTTTTCCATTTTAATGGTTGTTATTACCTACTTTTTACAACTTATTGAAACGTTGCTTGAAATGGCATTAGCCGTATTTGGTGACCAGATCTGAATAGCCAGGTACTTCCCCACCTTCCTCTTCCCTACCTCCTTCCGCTCCCCACTACCTTCAGCCTCACAACATACCCCAATTGGGGATATCATAGTCTCACTGGCTTCAGACGGGAGCAGTTGGGTCTCTTGTGCGGTATTCATATAAAAAAAAAAAAAAATTTAGTATACATATAATAATAATTCGTACAGCGCTGTTTTTGAAAAAAATCACCTCAAGGGCGCAAAACTTAAAAAAAATACTTTCTAGTTCAAAATTGATTGAGTTTTTGTGAAAAATCACCTCAAGGGCACAAAACAAAAAAAGCTACTTTCTAGTGCAAAATTGGTTCCCGAAAATTAAAAAAATGTTTGCCGAAATGAAAGGAATTTTGTAGGATTTCTTTAAGGACTCGGAACATAAACCAATT
Organism: Limnephilus rhombicus; assembly: GCA_929108145.2. Lineage (NCBI taxonomy): Eukaryota > Metazoa > Arthropoda > Insecta > Trichoptera > Limnephilidae > Limnephilus > Limnephilus rhombicus. The sequence goes on from OV815276.1 coordinate 59,160,503, forward strand.
TTCAGGCGAAAATCGGATAAAAATAGTTATCGAAAACTGACATTGACCTTTTAGAAGCAAGCGCACATATTTTTATATGTGTGTGTGTGTTTATTATGTGTGTACCTAATCATCTGTTTCATGGTTTTAGATAGCGCCAAATAATATATTATTATCAACCTTTATTATTAATTTGAACAGACCGTTTGTGTGAAATATAATCTGAAGGACGCTGTTCAAATGGGGAGCATTATTCACATTAAACTAATAAAGCAACCTTTTTCCAGGATTTTGTCCGAATTTACTTTCTTTTATACATATTATGTATGTACTAATGTATATCACATAGGTCATTGAGTAGCTACAAATTACACATACTAATAATATAATCCAAAATTATTTTAATTGCAATAACAATATCAGGACTGTGTCATTTATATACCTACTTGCACCTAGATTACATGTAAATAATATGAAATTATTTCTCAGAAGTAGTATGTATGTTCAACTGCACGGACTATAGTTCTAAACAGGCTAAAATAATAATCCACAATAAATCAATGTTATCATAATACCGATTATTCTTCCACATGGGTTCTATATAATTTAATTAGCATATTTTACCTCGTGATTAACGTTCCACAATAAGCGTAGGGAGTGTGGCGAACCCATCGCTCAGGGAGTGGAAAACGCAAACCTGCAATAGCCATCCCAAGCCAAGGTGTGAGCTACCGTGCTCAGGCTGAATGTCCTGGGGAACAGCGTCACGAACGGTGCCTCCGAGAAACAAGGTCGCATCTCGGAGTATTTAGACCTCACTCCTGCACTCAGGGCTCTGCTGGAGTGGACCTTCTATTTACCTGGTAACTCGTGGGACAAAAAAATTGGACCATTTGAAAACTAGGGGCCTTTTGGGAACCTAGGAGTGCTGAGGCCACCTCTGTGGATTTCCTTCCTGGGGCCGTATGAGGAACCAAGAGGAGAAACCGTGAAGAGGTGAGCTGAGGCCACCTCCATGAACTCTTCCCTTGTGGGGCCTTCAAGGAACCAAGGGGAAAGGCACCCTTCCAGCGCGGGGCCTCTGTGGAACCAAGGTGGAATGAAGTGGAGAGATGATGTCCTCTTCCCATGTGGGGCCTTCGAGGAACCATGTAGGAGTGAAGAGGAGAAATGAGGCCATCTTGGTGAACTCTTCCTCTGGGGGGCCTTTAAGGAACCAAGGAGGAGAGATGAAGTTCTCTTCCCTCCTGGGGCCCTCGGGGAGCCAGGGTGGGGTGGACTCTTCCCTTGTGGGGCCTTTAGGGAACCCAGGGGAGGTGGGCTTTTCATCGTGGAGCCTTCAGGGAACTAAGGAGTGGAGAGGAGAGATGAAGCCCTCTTCCGTCGTGGGGCCTTCAGGGAACCAAGGAGGAGTGAAGAGGGGAAATGAGACCTGCGAAGACACATTCTCGAACCAGAAGATATAGCTTCATTTCCAATGACAATCCTGATGAACTTTATAAAAGGGACTGGGTTACTGTCAAAGGAATGAGGTAAAATGGGAGATAGTACAATGGGTCTATGGCCTAAGTGCTCACGGGAACTATATATATGTAAACCGTCTTCGATTACTTAAAAAAAAAAAAAAAAATTCCACAAAATTCACGTGTCTTCAAATTGCTCTTAAAGGCGCATATTAATGGAAATAAAAAATACGCATAATATCTGTATTTATTTTTTTGACAATATTGGTACAGCCACGAGGGAAACCGAAAGCCAACAAATGAATCAATAAAAGGGTCTAAAACGCGTGAAATCACTTTTGTTATTTCCTATTCTTCTTATTTACGCATAAAAGAGGTGTTACTCTGAGGTTTAATTACAATATTGTTTTTACCGATCCCTCTCTGAAAAAGGTAAAACTTGCCTTTGCCATTTTAAGTATATATTTTTGTTGTCTATTAAGTTCCCATTTAGCTTCATCTGCCTTTAATATCTCCGGGCGCCTTTCAAAATAACCCTTCTTGATCTGATCAATTTCACTCTCAGCAGTCAAATAAGTACGAATAATTTCAATATTTGTTTAATATATTACTATTTTTGATACAAATATTACGTGGAGATGATGAAGTTGAAATAAAATTTGACTTTATAGATAACAATATTGTTTATCTAATAGCATTTCGGAGAAAACCCAGTACTCTTTCTAATAAGATTCCTCGGAGGGATGTAAATGAATTATTATCATTTATTAATTATTTTCTTACGGAAAGACAAAAAAATGAGGTGACCATAAAGTTTATGATAAATTTGTGTAATAATATATATATTTATCTTAATCAGTGAATAGTTTCATTAAAAAAAAACGTAAGGTGAGCCATTTTTAAAACTTTTTTTATGTTTGCGGGCAAAATTTTTATATTTCAAAAATTATTTTTTTTTTTTTTTTACATGAACTCCACACAGGAGGCCCTGAGGAAAATAATAAGGAAAGGAAGGGGAGGAAAGTTCAGGGAAGGAAAAGGTTTTAAGCGGTGGGTAGGAATCTGGGGTTCAGTGTGTCCTCGCATCCGCCTCCAAGACCTAGACAACCTCACCCCATGAACCCGGGCACCCCTGCTAAATCATCAAACGTATCGACCCACTTGGGGTGACCTATGGCAGAGGTGTTGGTTATCCAATAAAGGTTCCCGGGGCGGCGATACCCATTCCCACCTACCAAAAGAATGACACTCTAACCAACTAACTAACCACCGCGCAGTTTTTCCTGAGGGGTGGGAAGAGAGAATGGACCGCCAAACAGTTTACAGTCCGACCTACTCCGATAATAAATTATAAATAATAACACGTAATACAAAATTAAGAAACCTTAATGATTAAACGAGCGAATGGAAAAGAAAAAAACACAAATTAATAATAACTTAGATAGTTACCTACCTACTTTCAAAATTTATGAGTGGATTGTTGTAGTAATGTTTCCACTCCTGATTCCATTGAATATCGACACGAACCCCGCCATCATCGAATTGATATAAAATAACATAATGTGATAGAAAAACCCCTTCGCTGTTTTTTATTATTACCTGGTCGCGTGCGGTCTAAAAAACGGGGAAGAGTTAGTTTCTTGTAAAAAACACAACACATTGTGCGGAGCTTTTTGTCGGGTAAAAAACGGATGAAACCCATTTATAGAAACAATCTATACTTGTGTACCCGTGGCAATATAGCAGCTTGTCTGTTTCCTAGAATGGCGTGGGGGCTTTTGTCATTTTTCGCTGTTTTTGCGCGAAATTAGGTACATTTTCAAAGAAAGACTAATAGTTAGCGATTAGGGAGGTACCTACCTACTAACAAAAGGGGTCTATTAAATTTTATATTATCGTAATGTATTTTATAGTTTTATCAATTTCAAAAATATGTATATATATCTTTATTTTCTTTATCTTTTTCTGTATTGTCACGACTCCCCAATTCAAACACGAGAAATGTTTTTCTCTTTTAAATTGGGTAGATTCATTAACAAGAAATAACTTTATTTGTAATTAGTTTTAAGAACTATATTTTACTTCTGTAAATCTGTTGTATGTATGTATATATTTCAAATAAAAAATAAATAAATTGTAGAATTGCATTGCACGACCGAGTGAATCAAATACAAGTGTCCGGTCATGTTAAGTAGGTACTACATAATTGTGTGGTGGTCCATCCTCTCTGCCTATATGCCCCTCTCTGTCAGGTAGATATATTTGTATTGAGCAGACTTTTTTTAAAATTAGCTCCATACAGGAGGCCCTGAGGAAAAAACATTCCCTCAGGGCCTATGTCATCTTTGGGGATGCTGTGTGGAGGGTCTTTTTAAGGAAAGGAAGGAGAGGAAGTTCTGGGAAGGAAAAATATATGAGGGATGGATAGGAATCTGGGGGTAAACGTGTCTAGGAGTGACATACGTATGAATCCATTCCTCCAACTGCGGTTCAAGGCAATGGGCCGAGAGAGACGGGCTGGAGAGGTCTAGGTTAGATCTCCCTAAACCAATCTCTCCCGATTCGGCCAGCCACGCATTGGACGGGCAAATGCATTGAACTAGACCTACACAAACCTCACCTCATGAACCTGGGCACCCAACGTAGCCAACCACTTGGGGTGATCTAAGCAGGATTGTTGGTTATCCAATAAATGGATCCCAGGGCGGCGGTACCCATACCTGCCTCCCAAATTGTAGGCTAAGGCTAAGTTTAACTTAGGTGCAATTGTTGCAGCCCACCCATCAAGCAATCCACCTACTATAAAATAAATGCACGGCTTGCTTGGCTTAGCCATTAGATTAGAAAAATCATTCTGCAATATTTTTTGAGTTTTCCGGGAATTGAATCTGCAACCTCCCAATGCAGAGGCGATGCAAAGCAGAAAAATCAGAAAAATATCAGGGAAGTAAAAACTACGCAGAAAAAAGCGGAGGTATACATGTGAAAGGGTACAAAATTGGCAAAAGGCCTGTCTTCTTTGATTTTCATACATATTTTTATTCATTAATCGATATAGGTATGTACAATTCACAAATTTGTAGTACCTACTTATATATGCCAGAGGCACGTCCCCATGCGACGGAAGTAGCGCCATCTTCTGACGAATTCTTGAATTCGAAACCGAATTACAAATGTAACTTTGTTTGAAATTTCACGTACACAAATGTTTCTTGTGGCTCGGCGTGCACGGCGTGGCGTCAGACATGCACTCGAAGCCGGGTTCTGAAATCCAACCTCGCAGACATTAGCGTATTAATACTGTTCGATTGTCGTCTGTCTTTTTAAACCATTAATCTTGTGTACGTTGGTTGTGCATCAATTGTCACATCTCGCAAGAAGATTCAAAACTTCGAGAGATAGCAAAAACTCACGGTTAACACGTTTTTACAATGTTATTGACTTTAACGAAGATATATTTAATCAAATTTATTAATACATCTTCAAACTCCATGTCGTTTCTCACAGATTAGAACAAGAAACCGCAGTCCCGGCGCTTCAAAACCAAATGACGTGAACAAAAAAGCGTTACAACTAAGAAAAAACATCGAAATGTGGGTACAAAGGCCGATAAAAAGTTAATAAAAAATACATCCTGTAAAAAAAGCCAGAATACCAAAACCGGGGTTGACATGCGACAGACTAACGTCACTTTCTTCACCATAATTATTACGATAAAACTTTTATCAATTTTTTAGTGTCTTACCCTATCATTTATCGTGAAAAATGTTAATTTTATACCCCCCTGACACTGTCCTTCGTACTGAGGGACACGCGGGGGCTCACTCACGGTTTTTATCGATGAAAAAATGCGCTGATTAAAATGTATGATTGTTTTATTATCGGGAAGTGACGCCTTAGGTAGAATCCATAGAGAAGTTCTTTTTGACAAATAATAAGGAATGTCTTGTACCTAATAATTAAGTAAAATCAAATAATTATTTATTTATTTATTTATTTTAAATTTACGGCATAAAGTGTCATTTACATTAGTTTTATTATATTAGTTTTATCATTTTTAGAGCGTCTGTTAAACCATCTTGAGGGCGCAATGACATTATGATGACATTACTGATTTTTTACATCGGCTCCCCACAGGAGGCCCCGAGGAAAATAATCCCCTCCCCAGGGCCCATGTCACCTTTGGGGATGCTGTGTAGAGCGTCTTTTTAGGGAAAAGCAGGAGAGGAAGATCTGAGAAGTAAAAGGTATGAGGGGTGGGTAGAAATCTGGGGGCCACTGTGTCCAGGAGTGATGGACGTATGAATCCGTCCTTCCCACTGAGGTACAAGGCGATGGGTCCAGACAGTCCAGCTGGAGGTAAAAATGTCACCCTCAATCAGTTTCTCCCGATCCAACCCGTCACACACGAGGTGGGCTAACGCATGTGCGGTCAAGACCTAGATAAACCTCACCCCATGGTATTCCTGCTAAGTAACCCGTAACCAAACGTAGCGAACCACTTGTGGTGACCTTTGGCAGGGGTGTTGGTTATCATATAAATGGTTCCCGGGGCGGTGGTATCCATACTCGCCTCCTAAATTTATTAAAATCTAATGCACAAAAATAATATTTCTGTATCCATAGCTCATAAATATTGAAAATCTGGAACGTAAAAATAATTATTAGTTCATTACTAATGACACGACTAATGACGTGTAACTATGAAATGGCAATTCGTTAACCAGTATTTGAAAAGCAATTATTGTTATATTAAGTATTTAATCGCATGCAATATCACACATGAATTTTATCGAGAATTGGCGTAGGTTAGTTAGTAGGATCGTAAGATAGTAAGATCCGTGAGACGATGTATGAATGTGAACGAGGCAAGGAGTGTGTGCCAAGATCGAGTTGCTTGGCGGTCCGTCCTCTCTGCCTACCCCTGCGGTGAAACAGTTTAATTAGTAACAATAGTTTAGTTAGTTATTTGAAATGGCAACTAGTGGCCCTAGTACTCGTACCTACTGAATGCCAATTTGTGACCGCTTTAAAAATGCGTTCGAAATGGGTTCTTCAAACATCAAGAGGGCATTTTATCTTAATATATAAAACAAAGTCGGGTTAGTTACACTATTTATAACTCGAGATCGGCTGGACCGATTTTGATGATCTTTGATTTGTTGGATTTGTCTCCGCCCCGGATAACTGAATAACTATTAAAACATCGCAAAAATTCACGAAAAAGAAAGTTAAGTGGAATAAAGTTTTATATTAAGAAATTAAGTGGAATAAAGCTTTATATTCGTTTTATTATAATATATTATAATGGAATTCCACCATGAAATATCACTCTCAAAAATAGAAATATTAAAAAGAAAGTTATGAAGAAAATACATTTCCTCATACATTTTGTATGGAATGAAATTTTTTGAAAGAGCTGTAGCAATGCTGTGTTAGTTAAAGTTTGCGTGAATTCCAAAAATTCAAAAACGTCAAATGTCAATGGGCTGATTGTTTCCCTTTTGTTCTTTAACATATAATGCTGCGTCTCTTTCTTACACACTAAATGTCAACAGTCGAAAATGAGACAAACAGTTAACGTGTGTCTTCACCCTTCCAAAGGTGCGGCATATTTGCGGCATGTTCCAGAGTGGAAGATACTATCAGTATCGCCCTGGTGTAAGACCACCATTCAGAATTGAAACGTTGCTTGAAAATGGCTTTTGCCGTGTTTAGTGACCAGATCTGAATAGCCAGGTACTTCCCAACCTTCCTCTTCCCCACCTCCTTCCCCTCCCCACTACCTTCAGCCTCACAACATACCCCAATTGGGGATGCCATAGTCTCACTGGCTCCAGACGGGAGCAGTTGAGATTCTTGTGCGGTATTCACTATAAAAAAAAAAAAGGAAAAATACAATAATTATAATAAATTTCCCTCACACGTATGAAGAAAATGAAACGCAATTCCCATAAGGGGCCATCCATAAATTACGTCACACATTAAGGGGGGGGAGGGGATTAGAGAAGTGTGACAAGGGGTATGGGGCGGTCATCAGCTCTGTGACGTCACGTGTAAAAAAAAATTAAACTACTGTTTTGATTATTTTAGATGTCACACTAGGGGAGAGGGATCTCATAAATGTGACGATGTGTGACAGGGACGGGGGGTAAAAAAAATCATGAAATTCGTGTGACGTAATTTATGGATGGCCCCTAAGTAAGTGGAAAAGTAAGAAAATCACAAAAATAAAAATTCGTACACAAGGTCATCTCTGGTACAAAACACGGATAGCTGCGGAACGATAATTGCTTCACTGTGTAATTTTTAACTTAGTAAAAAAACTGAATTTAATTTAGCTAATAAATTAACACAACAGTTATAGATTCTGGGGGGTACGAAGTTCGCCGGGTCGGCTAGTTACTTAATATGAACACTTACTACTAATTAATAATATGCTCTATTAAGGTAATTACTTGTATTAAGGAAAAAAAACATCTATTATGATAAGAGTTGGTGTCAAAAAGATTGCAAAAGAGGCGGCATTTTTATCTGGAAATATTTATTTGTTTAAAAATAGAAACTTCGAAAGCAGCTTTGCAAATAGTCCCTAACCCTTAAAAACTTTTGTAAATAGGTTCAAAGATGTGAAATTTGGACTTTTTTCGATTATTTTGCCTAAGGTGTGTTTTTCGGATGTGGAAGAGATAAAAGTTATAGGGCAAACATACGATAATATGATATGAATGCAAACCGCACGTTCCCGGGAAGGATGTTTTTTTAAAATATGTGGACATTTAATCTGAAAGCAAATATATGTATCGCGGTTTCAAAATGCAAATATATTCAACCCCTGATAAAAAAAAATAGTTGACTGATATGTTATACGTAAATCGAGACTTTAGACAATCGTTTCAACGGTTATTTTTGTAGAAGTGATACAGTTTAATATTTTTTTTTAATTTTTAATTTTTTTTTATTAGTAATAGAAGGTACATAAATTACAAATAAATTTTATACAGTAATTAATTACATAGTAGATATATTTGATGTACCCCCATAATTAAGCAAGGCTTGTGTGTATGGGGGGGTGTTATTGTATTGCTTTTTTTATATCATTCAGTTTATTTATATCACATTTAACTTACCATTTAAACGAAGTTTTCAGTATAATTTTTAAGGTGAGTTTTAAAATTTTTTATATTGGTATTAATGTTTCTAATTTTTTCTGGTAATGAATTAAAAAATTTTGCTCCGAGATATTTATGACTCAATTGTCCAATTTTTTTTTACATTTTGGAGTGGGAAGTATTGATGTTTGTCTAAGACTTCTGTTATTTTTAAATGGTGCAACTTGATTTTTAATATTATCTTTATAAATTTAATTTAAGTAATGTTGCATGATAAAAGTATAATGCACTTAATTTTCTGACTTTAAATTGTTTGAATAAAAGTTCTGACGAATATGAGTAGGGTTTTTTAAAATTGTTTTTATTATTAGTTTTTGTGATATGTAAATTGTTTGTGTTTGATTTGTATATGTACCTAATACCGTATTGTGTAATTGATTGACAGAAGGCGAAGTATGTGGTTCTAAGTAATTTTTCGTTTAAAATATCTCTTTAACATCTAAATATATATGTTAGTTTCCTTATTCTGTTGTTCAGAATATTTATGTGTGGAGACCATTTTAAACGCTGGTCTATTGTTATGCCAGGTACTTAATATCAGTTTTGCTTTCTATTTTTGAACATGATATATTACATTTGTGGTTTTCTGCATTTGTCACAGAGTGGATTATTAAGTTTATTTCTTTGGGTGTTTCTTGTTTTTTAATGAAAAATGGCAAATAATAGGTTTTTTTAGAATTTAAAGTCAACAGGTTTTTATCAAACCTGTTTTTTAAAAATTTTCTCATATATTTTTGATATATTTGATAGAAGGGAAATCGGGCGGTAATTTTGTGGGTCTTTAGGACAGTCTGTTTTATAAATGGGAGTTATAATTGCTCTTTTGTAATTATTGGGAAATTCGCCATTTGCTAGACTTAGGTTTATTATATGTGTTATTGGGAGAATTAAGTATGTTTTCATCGCTTTTATTGTCTTAGCATCTATGTTATCAAAGTCGGGGGCAGAACCTCCTTTTAGTTCCGAAATAGTTCTGTCAATGTCGGCTTCTGTGACTGGCTCAAATTTATTTATTTGACATTGTGTTCTGTGTTGTGGATTTGATATATTGGTCGAATTTATGGATTTTGCTAGGTTTTTTCCAACGTTATTAAAATGGTTATTTAAAATATTACAACATTTTTTTGTGTCATTTTATATATGGATATATAGTTAGGCGCTTCCTCAAAACACCCGGATACCGGATAACCAGGGTATTTAAAAGTTTTTCATCGGATAACCAAACATATTTTCAATTTGGGAGGCGGGTATGGGTACCGCCGCCTCGGGAACCATTTATTGGATAACCGACACATCTGCCGTAGGTCACCCCAAGTGGTTCGATACGTTTGGCGACTTAGCAGGGGTGCCCGAGTTCTTGGGTTTATGTTTGTCCGGGTCTTGGCGGCGGATGCGCCTGCCCACCAGCCGCATGGCAGGCCGGATCGGCAGAGAATGGTTGAGGGAATCCCTTTGACTTCTCCAGCCGTATTCTCTCGGAACATCGTCCTGCACCGTAGTGGGAGGGATGGATTCACACGCCTGTCACTTCTGGATACACTGACCCCCAGATTCCTACCCCTCCTAATACCCTTTTCCTTACCAGAACTTTCTGTCCTTCAAAAGACCTAAAAGATCCTCCACACAGCATCCTCAAATATGACCTAGGCCTTGAGGAGAATTGCTTTTCTCAGGGCCTTCGGTGTGAAACTTATTTTTTTTAACATTAGTTTCACATAGCAGGCCCTGAGAAAAGTAATTCTCCTCAGGGCCTATGTCATCTTTGAGGGTCTTTTTAGGAAAGGAAGGAAAGGAAGGAAAAGGATCTGGGGATCAGTGTATCCAGGAGTGACAGACGTATGAATCCATCCCTTCCACTGCTGTGCAAGACGATGTTCCGAGAGAGTCTGGAGAAGTCAAAGGGACACCCTCAACCATTCTTTCCCGATCGGCCTGCCATGCAGCTGGTGAGCAGACGCATCCGCTGCCAATACCCGGACAAACCTAAACCATGAACCATGAACCCGGGCACCTGCTAAGTCACCAAACCTAGCGAACCACTTGGGGTGACCTATAGCAGAGATGTTGGTTATCCAATAAATGGTTCCCCAGGCGGCGGTACCCACACCCGCCTCCCAAATTGGCACTAGTGTAAAAAAAATATATATCGATGAAATGAACTAAAAATGAAAGTAAGAAAATTTCCATATTTAAAATACTTCATGAGGAACGCCAAATACCCAATTACAGATCTGAAAACCTATAGGGAAAATGGCATCAAGAGGCTTTAAAACCAACCAACCTGACTGGTACATGTACAGTTTCCGCCTGCAGACCGCAGGATTTAGATTAGCCAACCTCCGATAGGAGAGGTAGCAGAAGAAGAAGGTTTAACTGAATGCATAACTTTAGGCGGTTGAATCATTTAAACTAGGAAATGTTTTTGAAAGATATAAAAAAAAATCATCTCAGTTTCAAAATCACTGGTCAATTTTTCCACTGCTGTGACAGTCATAAGACGGTAATAAGTTTCTTTAGAAAGATAAGATGATTTAAAATCATGGCATTTTGTGAACGTACAGTTATGGGTTTAGCATTGTTACTAAATGATTTGCATAACCATTTCGCAATGCATTGTATTTTTCCAGAAACTTTGCATCGGTACCCTTAACTGTAAAATTAGTGTCGTTATTTACGACATTCTAAAAAATTGTAACCGAAAAACGGTACCATCTTTGTGGCCAAAAAATTATGGACCGTTCAGCAAAAAACTAAGTATTTTTGTTGGTTCTCAAAATTATGTGGCACCACATCAGTTACAGAAAAGATTTTACCTACGTGGGTATCTACTTCCAAAGATTCATGCAGTTTTATTTCTTTATAATATCTGCTTTTAACTATACAAACCTTTTCGCAAGAAAATTGTTATTTTAACTTATGTAAACCGGGAGTTCAGGTTCACTAACAGAATTTTGGGCAGAATAGCGTCCGATATGTAAATGGTCTCGGGAGTCGGGAACATCCTTCTCAAACTGAAACAAATTAATTTATTCTTTCATTTCACATTTTTTACAAGTCTTGGACTAAAGCCAATAATAGGCCACTTGCATCACATTTTTATTTTTTTTCCGGTTTAGGCAAATATTTTAAGACATTCGGTTTTTTTTTTTTTAATCGTGTTTTTGAAATCCTGGGGATTTTTTGAAAATTTCAATCCGAAAAATCAGACTATTTTTTATAAACCGGAAAGACGGGACATAATTTTATAGGTGCGAAAAAACGATAATTACATAGCCGAAAATCATTTAAAAAAAAAGAACGTTTTCCACACGAATGGCACAGGAGAATAACGAGGCATACCAAAAATATTACATCTCATAAATATTTTTTTCCTTGATCCATCTTATTGATCATAAATCATTATAATGTATAACGTCTATGTTAATAAATCCAATGTAATATACTTGTACTTGTAAATTATAATAATAATAAGAATATTATAAAATTTGATTTTGATAAAATCAGCACCATAACCATTATACTTCTAAAACACGTACCGATATCTCAAATGTACGGGGTTCTCTTCATAAGATCTGTCAAAAAGTCAAACCAAATGATAAGTTCGCAGAGAACAAACAATAAATCTAGTGAACGAATTCAAAATTTTGTCTGAAATCGAAGTGATGCCATATAAAAAAAAAAATCAGTGTGGAATTTAAAAAAATTAATAGGAACGTTTTCGGAGACATTTTCATGTAGTGACGTCACGAGTCCAAATAATGGATTTATTTATTTAAAAATAAAAAAACTGTACATTTCTACAAAATTTTACTAACATTTTCGTAATCTTAGTAAAAAGATCTATCCACACGATTTTTTCCAAGTCGTTATGAAATCCATGCAAGTGGCCCATCTTTCGAATTTGAAATAGGAGTAACCCGCTTTCGAAAATAATAATTTAGTTTTAAATGCATTAGTTCTAAGTTATTGGAATTAAGTTTAATAACATTGGTTGAAACTATTACATTTTTTACAAAAGAAAGACAAACATTCCCGGATTACGAATAACCCCGCAATAGTTTGATAATCTCCTACTACCCCCACAGTAAGCGAGATATGTTGCTTCTATAGTGAGGACTTACCTGGGTAGGACCCAGACGTGACGCCAACTCAGCCACCGAACGGTCTATTATGTCAGTGATAAACTGATTTTAGGAAGGGAGGAATTTTACAAAGGTATTTTGATCAACCAAAAAGGCTTACAAACACAATATTGGAATGTTTCACCGATAAAATACCTCCAGTGAATACGCGCGGAAACAATTGATTCATCTTATAATGTAGGTATAACTGGCAAAAAGTGTTTTTTTTTTAAAGTGAAACTTCTATAGCCCAGTTGTGGTTTGGAATTCGGATCAAACTCCAAGCAAGGCTCCTATTGGTTGAGATTTGAGATATAAAACGGAAATGACGTTAGGTCTGCGCTCATTGGCCGCTTTGATTATGACCTCTCTTTACAAGACTCTTTGGTTGAGATTTTTTTGGTAAAGTTTCGCTTCTACCGTGTGTTAACTGCACTTGAATTTTTTTTAAATCATAAAACAATATGCGGAAGAGTAGATTTTGAATTCTTTAAGTGTCCCCATAAATAGACAAACGTTTGAAGAAGATGCGAGGGAGTGTTGTGTTAGGTAAGTTCCTCTTCTTGGACCGAAACCGATTGGGAGTCTCTGATTATATTAGGAGGGATGGTAAAAAAATGGCAAACATCCTTTCAGACATTTCCGCCTTGGGACATAAATTTGAATATCCTAACTTTGAGCAAGCAATATGCAAAAACAATGTTACAATTTATGACCACAAAAAGCCGAACCCTTCGGCAAATGTAAAGCATTTTATTGTGGCGGAGTACCAAATTGTTAGCAGAGAATCCTTGAAAATGGTTATTATGGTAAATGTTGCAATTTTTTTCTCAAAATAACCATTGTTTAAGTTAGTAAATGTGCTCCAGTTTTTGTTCAGTATTTCAAAATGGCAAGAATTGCTTGCATTGTGTTACATACCTACTCTTATTTTATTATTTATTTTAACCGAGCTTTATTAACCAGATACGTTTTTATATTTTCACGGTCAAAAGTATTTTCGTTATTTGTTTTTGGGGTGTTATGCCATGTTGCGCTAACTACTTCTTTAGCTGTCTGAAACGTTGGCTAAAGAAAGAGGTAGCGCAACACGGCGTTACACCCCAAACACAAATAACGAAAAAAGAGCTTTAACCATATTATAATTTTTAGGCTTTAACCATATTTTAATTCTAAGGTTATAATTTTTCTATTTTTGGTGTTTAATTTGTAGAACTTCTAATAGCTTTTGTGCTTGTACCTATAATTTTAAAACGAAAATTAAAAATTCTTCATAAAATACTGCTTAATAAACGAAGCAGAACTTGACGTTGAAGTGTAGGAGTGTGAGCAGTGGCGTCATGTGACTGAAAATAATATAATTTTATTCATAGAAAAAACATATCATCGAACAGCAAATTGACATCTATTTAAACATGCTCAAAATCGATGGTTAAAATCATTTGGGTACGTGCTGCTACACCCTGTATATTAATACATATTATATATGATTTTGTGATATAATACATCTTTCTTATATACAAGGTTATAAAGCTAATGTAGTTGGAAAAAAGGGTATGACTATACTCACTTATATCAAAGCCTTTTCTCAACTAAATATAATGCACTTTAGGCTATTTTCGTAATGCATGTTCAAAAGTCTTTTAAAATATTCGGAGCTTCATACTGGTTTTGCAATTGGTTTCGGGTTACAACTTGCAAGTAACTGCAAGTACAACTGTTGTAAATAATCACATCTTTTCTAAGTTTAACTGCGAATCCTTCGGCCATAAGGAAGTTAAAAACTGAAGGGCAAATTTTATTGTTCTTCAAAAAAATTACAAACGTCTCCTACTTCTTGGATGGCATATTTCCGTTGAGCTTGTTAAATATTAAACTACAATAAAGTTCAAATTATTTCATTTAGGTACCTATTAAGAAAATAATATTTAAAAAATTTGTCTACATTTTTTTATGAAACCATACCAAGTACATTATTTATACAGAAACTATCTGACTCGGCCACGCGTTGCTGTGGCTAACGAAAAACAACGCCATCTACTGGATGGTTACCCAACCTAGATAACCAAGTGTTGATCGATAAATTAACTCACACCGCCGTCCATTAGAAACTTATGGAACATACAAATAATTACAAAGCACTGTCCTATAACAAACATTTAATTCGCAATAATAAAGATAATATATTTATAATAATAATATATTTCTTAGTGAGGTCAATAATCAGAATAATGAGGTCAATAATCAAGATAAAAACTATCCCATCTTTTAAGTTGGACCAAATTACACACAGAATGCCAAATTTCATCAAAATCGCTTAAGTTGTTTTGGAGTTTATCTCGAACAAACTTCGTGACGCGAGATTTTTATATACATATTAAGATTAATAAAGTTGTTGATGTTTCTAAACGAATAATCTCTTTCTCGAACGTAATGCATGTCTGACCTATGTTTGTTTTTCTGATTAATAGATAACAAAAGCGTAGACGTTTTGGTTTAATTTACAATCAAATGCATTTACCCACTACAAAGATAATCCTGTTCTTAAGAATGTGGAGAAAAGCAGAGACGATAGATAATTTCTTCAATGTTTGTAAATTCCCTTTGTGGCGTCATTTGTAAAACACCACCATGTGCGTTTCGAAACCAAAGGTTTCGTCGTCAGGATAAGATTAATATAAAAAAATAAAAATAACAGAAAAGTACAGACAACAATATCAGAGGGAGACGTGTTTAATTACTTAAAAATATCATAAAAAACAATTATATAAAATAAAAAAATAAATTATTTTGGAATGTGTACAAACTGCATTTATAATAAAAACTTTTAAAACAAACAATAATGATCAAGAAGTCTAAATAACAAAAATATTTTTTTTATAAATGTAAGTAATAAATTTAAGAGATGGCTATTTAAAAAATATATTTGGTTATTATTAATATTTAATTGACTATTAACACTTTTTCTAATTTCTAATATTTCTAAGTTATCTAATTGTAAACCCGTTGTGTTTATGTGTAAAAATTTTAATCCCTTATTTATATCAAAAGAATGATTTGTTTCTAAAAAATGGTTTGCCAATTCAGAATAATAATTATTATTTAACGTTAGATGTTCCTTAACTCTAATTTGAAAAATTTCTAAAAATTTGCCTGTATAAAAAAGCTTAGAGTCTGCCTTTTTTATATACTTAGGGAAGATTTCTGGAAATTTTGAAATTGTACACATTCTGAAACAATTTTTATATTTTATTTTATATAATACTTTTTCATGATATTTTTAAGTAATTAATCACCTCTACCTATAATATTTTTGTCTATGGTTCTTATTTGTCTATACTTGTTTTTCATTTGTTATTTTTATTAATATTAATCTCATCACGACGAAGATACTTTTGGTTTCGAAACATGTTGATAATTTTGATTAAATACCTAATGGTGTTTTACAAAGTTATTTGTTTTCATTTAATAAATAATTTTTCAGAAAAAAAAAATACTCATATCACAATTATAAAGCATCAAATCAATAAAAACCAGCTAAGTAATAAAATACGTCGGCATTGTAAAAACATCGTTGAAAACGAAAGTGTCGTATGCAAATGGTAAAGGTTTAGCGAATATTTCTGCATTGTTAGTGTAATAAAAAACCGGCGAAAGAGTTATTGGACCCAGAAGGGATCGGACAATGCTCCAATGATAGTAAAAGTGCGACCTTCAAAAGAAAGTGTCCATCAACAACCACATTTGTCTCAACCATGATCTCAGGTCTCAAGTCTCAACAAAGGATTAGGTCCCTGGCATAAAACCCTTCGGCATTTGCCAAAACATATTTACTAAGTTGTTATTGCAAATAATTATAAATATCAACAGATATTATAAGGGTCAGGCGGCATTGAGTTTTGATCCTTGGGGTGTTATAAAATGTAAAAAGCAGTAGCTTTTCTAGGTACCTAGATAATACAGAGTTAATTTTTTTCTTAAATAAGTTTCGGAAAATCAAGGAGAAATCACTATTTCTTCGTTTTGAATGTGAGTAATTTAATCAATATCTACTTACATTTATTATCATCCGTATTTAAATTACTGCTCGATGAAAGCTTTCCCAGGCTTATTTCATCTTCCTTCCAATGACTCTCATAGGTCGCCCCGAGTGGTTTGCTATGTTTGATGGCTTAGTTGGGGTGCCCGGGTTCAAGGGGTGAGGTTTGTCTAGGTCTTGGCGGCGAATGCCTTTACCCACCTACTGCGAGGTGGGCTGGATTTGGAGAGACTGGTTGGGGGATATCTTTTGACCTCTCCAGCCGGACCCTCTCAACTCATCATTGCCTTGCACTGCAGTGAGAGGGAAGGATTCATACGCCCGTCACTCCTGGACACATTAACCCCCACATTCCTACCCACCCCTCATACCCTTTTCCTTCCCAGAACTTCCTTTCCCTAAAAAAACCTCCATATGACATCCCCAAAGATGACATAGGGATTTTTTCCCTCAGGGCCTCTTGTGTGGAGCTAATGTAAAAAAAAATAATTGCGTTGCCCTGACGAATTCCTCAGGCATATAAGTAGTACCTATTACTTATGTTTGATATACCTACTATATATACATACTAGCTGACCCGGAGAACGTTGTTCTGCCGTATAAATTATGGGTTATATGTAATTTTCGATGCCAAAAAAAAAAAAAATCTGAATAGGGACACTCTAATTACTTAGCAGTATGAAATATATTTTACGACTTATTCTCATACCTACAACTAATATTTTGTGACATGTAATATGTATTTATGGTATATTTATACCGTTAATAAATAAATAAAAAAATACCTACCAAATAAAAATAATAATATCTTTATTCAATGAAATTGGCAACATTATAACTAAAAAATTACATGTTCAATGTAGATTACAGATAGATTACATCAGTACAAAAAAATTAACAAGTAAAAAGTAATGTAAGATCGGTTACACAGAAGTAGCATAATTATACAATATTGTATAGTTGTGCATAGCCTGCCTCACTAGGTGAACCTGTGTTGAGACAGAATTTTTTGTAAATTGTTTCTCACAATTTTATCTATGGTTTATATACATAAAAAATTCTTAAAAATCGATAGAGCCGTTTCGGAGGAGTGCGACCACACAAACCTTAACCCCATTGATATATTATAAGAGATTTTTGTATGTATAATAAAATTATTTATTTACTTTTCACTTCGTCAATAGGTAGGTACCTACTTATTAGTGCTAATAATCAAAATTCCTTCAACATAGATGGTGGTCGCAGGTAGCCATCTATAGGACTTATTTAACTTTTGCTTATAGAAACCCAATATTTTGGAAGCTAAACTTGATTTAATTGAATTATTAAAATTTTGAAAGCCTGCTGGAAGCTGGAAACACAACGAAATGCGTATCTAAAATACCATTCTACGATATTTTCTTTCTTGAATATAAAAATGATGAAATTCGATACCAATTAATGCCTCTCAAAATCCTCTATAAAAATTAGCAAATCATCCCATAATGTGGGAAATATATCGGCCAACGATAGATAATACGGGTACTTTGGGAGCTGTATTGTATTACGAGTTCATCTCTTTTGGGAATCTTGATAAACACATAAAGGAAGAGAGAGTAAATGGCTTCAGATCGATCATCGGTAACTTTACCTCTTTCATTACGAAATAAAACAAAATAAACAGAGGCGATTCTTAGAAAGAGCAGGCTCCACGAAAATAGGCTTTCGGTGAAATTTCCAACTAATATTTTATTGCATCATAAAAATTTTGGAGTGAAATTTTTTTTTCTGAATTTGAAATTATTTCATAAAGCCTTTTTCTACCATTGAAGAAGAAGATATCACTAATAATCCAAACGAAAATATGAAAGAGAACAAGAAACAGAAAAAGACAACTGTCGCAACTGGGACTCGAACCCAGACCTATAACCGGGACGTGCGCGTTAACCAATTTCGCTATTGCCATCTTCTGTCAATCTCATATTTCAAATTTTAGAATCAACATCTAATCTTCAAATAATTCTTTTTCCATATTACGGGCAACTACCCTTTTTATTGGAAACAATCATTCTAAGAAATGGTTTGTAACCTGGATAGCGTCTCGGCTAAATGTATCCGAATTTATTCCTTTGGAACCATTGAGTTTTTATAATAGTCTAAACGAACATTCAATTTTTTGTAAGAAAAACTCTATTTTTATAACTTTTGAAGGTTATTCCCATCAATTATATATATATATATATATATATATATATATATATATATATATATATATATATATATATATATACCATTGAGGAAGAAGATAATAATAATAATCTAAACAAAAATATGAAAAAGAACAAGACACAGAAAAAGAATTCTTTAGGATAAAAATACGTCTTTAGTAATGAATACTAAAAGAACTATAGTTGAGAACTGTGTCATTTAAGTGAATCACTATTAACCCTCTTCTTGGCAATGTATCCTATAGGATACATAGTTTTTGTATATTTTTCCCTCTTAAACTGGTACATGGCTAAAACAGACTTTAATTAAAACTGCTAAACCGTATTCTTGACTTGATAATTAGTACCACTAGAGCCATCTACTGTTCAAATAAGAAGAACAGTGACAGTTCAAATTCACACCGCTATAATATTTCTGCCAACTGTATATATTACCTGCATCATTAGATATATAGTTATTATAGGAATAAATGCGTGTTTATAAGGGTTCAGTGAATAATAAAAAAATAATATTGAGTCGTATATGTGACAAATCTTGTTTATATTGCATTCCAAAATGGTGTGTATCCTATGATATACACCGCCAAGTATGCAGTGAATTACATTTGAATAAATGTGTATCCCCTAAGATATAATGCCAAGTTATTAATTGTTTATTATAGTTTATTATAGTCAAGTTATTTATAGTTTATTGTCTAATGCAGTAAACCCCTTTAAAATCTGTATATTATATTTTTTTTCATTTTTCCATAGACATAGAAATTGAAGAAATGTGAAAAAGTGGCCGTCCTATCGGAAAAATGAAAACGCAACCAAACAAAATAAAGAATCCGGTAAAAGCAATGCCGGATGATGAAGTCCGATTTGATAACTTAGGATATTTTTCGGAGCATAGAGAAAAAGGAAGATGCCGACTTTGTAATTCTGGACAGACGTCTGTATGTTGAATAAAATGTGGCATAAGGCTTTTCTTTACTGATTAGAGCAATTGCTTCCTATCATATCATACAAAATAATAGTTTTAATGAGCTTTTAAGACATAATTTTTTTTGTTTTCCATAATAAAATATTTTAAAGTTGATTTCTAACAACCTGGCAATGTATACTACAGGATACAGCTCCAAATAACCTATATAAAAAAAAAACAATAAAAATATTTTTCATTTGCCTAACAAACTTCATATATGTAAAAAAATATTTTTTAGGTTGCTTAATTCTATCGGTGCCAAGAAGAGGGTTAAGTAATATTTGAAAATTATATCGCTTAGAAATACTTTAGATGCTTTATTTAAATACGGCGAGTAGAACACACATTTTCCTTCTTTATAATTGAATATTGTTTTGATTACTATTTTCACATGCCCAGAAAAAATAAAGTATCAGTCCTATAAAAACTGCTTTCGAATTCAAAATTTCCTACTTGCAAACCCCTTTTCGGTTTAGGGGTTTTATTGAATAATGTCAAAAATTAAATTCTTTACATAATGATGGTAAAATATTTAAATATTTGTGCCTGAGTTTCTCAAAATAAAATAAAATACCTACACTTTTAGAGGATGTTTTTTTTCTTAAATAAATCAAAACAGGTGCCTGTTGAAACGGGAATTTTAACCTTGTCGCCATCTACATACGGAATGTTATAGTTAGCGGCCTGATTCCGAATTTTACAAGACGTGGTGAATCGCCTTAAATCATAGAATGAAATCAGGCTACCAAAAAACGACAAAGCCAGTTAACCAAATAGTTGACTCTATAAAGGAATGAAATATTATGTATTGTAGGAGCCATATTAAGCAAGAGAAAATACGTTACCTAAATAAATTTATGAACTTCGATGTAATTAATAAAATAAAATTAATAAATAAATACAATAACTCTTTAACACAAAATTTGTAAATTTGCCCGAACGGAGAGCTTTGGCCTAATTAAATTTACATAGTTTTCTCCATGAAATTCGTAGTTCAATTCAACTGTTTTCAGCTCCCACCGTGATATGACGGTGTGAGGCGGGTTAAGGCAGGGGCAGTATGGAGAGTATACGAATGAGAGTATACAAATTGAGGAGGCCCGTAATATATGAAGGAGAAAGAATAGATGCCGATAGATAGCTTGTTCTAGATACGAACTGACTTACTAAATAACGAGTCGGAGATACAACCCGTTCTTGTAAAGCCGACATCAATTTTATGAATGGATGGTTAGCTTGCATCCGTCGAGTTTCACGGTGTGCAAAGGGGATCAATGCTGCTAGCTCCTTCGAGCAGGTTCCTTTGAAATACCTGTAGAACAGATTTATAATGCCGCCATTGTGACTGTGCATTAGAGATGGCAATCGATCAACGGCTTGTTAATCAGATGGACCGCCCTCCTTTGCATAGAATTAAAGGATGGCTCCCAAATTCAATCACTGGACGTACTTTTACAGATTTGTACGATTTGTACAGGCCACTATTGAAGAATCTGCTAGCCCTGTAAAAGTCGCCCAGTATTTTGGAAGCCAGATTTACTGGGGCTTCTATGGAGCCCCGCGAAATAATGCATTTCTCGGGCAGAAGAAATAAAAGAAAGATGGATGAAATATTTTGAGGAAGTCTTCGAAAGCAACCCGGGTGATAGTGAGTCCAGCGTCGAATCGGGAATGAACGATGACGGAGTGAATGTTATCAAAATCAAAATGAAGAATGGTAAGGCTGTTGGTTTCGACAATATTGCTGGCGAATATTTTAAAGGAGATAGCCATATTATTCTCACATGGTTGTGCAAACTTTTTAACCAATGTTTAGAGGAGGGTTACACGCCATTAGCTTGGAGAAGGGCTGTAATCATGCCGTTGTACAAAGGTAAAGGGTCACGCATGGAATGTGGAAATCATAGGGCTATTAGCCTGCTAAGTTCTGTCGGCAAGCTGTATGGAAGAATATTGATTGAAAGGGTAAGAACGGAAACAAAGGATAAAATATGGGATGTGCAAGGTGCCTTTATGAGTGGAAGGGGATGCATGGACCAGATTTTCTCCTTGCGTATGCTCACTGAGAAGTTTCTGGCGAAAAACCAGAAACTTTTCTGCGCTTTTGTAGATCTTCAAAAAGCGTACGACCGAGTCGACAGGAAAAAGCTATGGAAGGTTTCGTCCAAGTATGGAGTGAATACAAATCTCATACAGGCAATTGCGTCTCTGTACGAGGGAAGCGTTGCATTGTGAACGGTGATTTTACGGGGTGGTTTGACATCACAAAAGGTGTTAAGTAAGGCTGCGTAATGTCACCATGGTTATTCAATGGTTATTCATGGATAATTCTATGCAAGAATTGAAAGATGTGGGATTGGGCGCGAAATTGAATAGTCTGAAAGTATGTTGCCTGTTGTATGCTGATGATGCAGTGCTGATTTCTAACACTATGGAAGATCTACAGTCTCTAGTATGTAGGATGAACGAAGTATGTATGAAGAATGAGTTATTGATAAATGTAAGTAAGTCTAAAGTCATGGTGTTTGAAAGAGAGAGTACGAAAACAGTGTGCGATATAGTTGTGAATGATGAATACTTGGAGCAGGTGGATGAGTTTGTTTATCTGGGTAGTATGTTTACGAGAGATGGGAAGGCTGATAGAGATATTGAAAGAAGGGTAAATGCTGGGAACTCCAATAATGGAGGACTGAATGCCGTTGGCGCTAATAAAAAACTGACAAAAAAAGCGAAGCTAGCAGTCCACAATGGAGTCCTGGTACCTACCCTGATGTATGGCAGTGAGGCATGGAACTGGCAGAGGAAGGATGAAAGTAAACTGAATGCTGTTGAAATGAGATCCCTGAGACGTATGTGTGGTAAAACCATGTATGATCGTGTTAGAAATGTAGATATCCGCAAAGAATGTAAGGCTGGTGTAAGTATAATGAGCAAAATTAAGAAAGGGACCCTCAGATGGTTTGGGCACGTAGAGCGAATGAGCGAAGAAAGTAGTGTAAAAAGAATATATGATGCAAATGTGAATGGTAGAAGAAGTCGGCGACGCCCGTGGAAGACCTGGCACGATCAAGTGAGTCAGATACTTGAGGCGGGCCATGTCAAAAGTCAGAATAACAGAAGAGTATGTATGAGACGATGTATGAATGTGAGTGAGGCAAAGAGTGTGTGCCAAGACCGAGTTGTTTGGCGGTCCGTCCTCTCTGCTTACCCCTGCGGGAAACGGCGTGATGGTTAGTTAGTTAGTTTTTTGGGGCTTGTCCCGAAATGAGAAAATAGCTCCACATCTAAAGTTTTAATACCTGTAACAAAAAAAAAACAGTGCTCTGACTAAATTAATGAATTCTAAGTATTAAAAGTAACTGAAAACATTAGAAAAGTGCATAAACTAACACAGATTATTGTGTTACTACTTTATACCTGTGATTTAACACATCAAAAGTTTAAATACCTGAAACAGTGTTGTGACTCCACATATAAACTTTGTAAATTATACTCTAAAAATGAACTGCGAAGGCTGCCTCAACTTGATCTCGAATAATGACTTTGCACTCACCTGTGCCATCTGCAATACCGTTTTTCATAATACCTGTGTCAACATCACCGATACAAATTCCAAAAGAATGGCGGTTAAAAATAAATCAACTTGGAACTGTCCGAAATGCAAAAGCCGATCGAGCTCACCGTCCTCGAAGTCCGGTTCAGAAACTGATGTCTTATTCGAACGAATCACTAAACATTTTGACAGCAAAATTACTGAAATGAAAAAAATGTTTGAAGAAGAAATAAGAGACTTAAAGAAAAGCAGCGAATTCATCTGTAACCAGTATGAAGACCTTGTGTCGAGCTTCAAACAAATGCAGGATCTACATAAAGAAACGAAGTTTTTACGTGAGGTGAATGATAAAAATAACATTAGAATTTCTAGCCTTGAGTGTAGACTTGCAGAACTCGAGCAAGAGAAGTTATCTGACAGTGTGGAGATGGCGGGAGTGAAACACAAACAAAATTACACCCAGTACCACACATCAAATAATAAAAAACAAAACGACGGTGTTGTGGTCTATCTTCATAACAACCTTAGTAGCTTAGTTTCTGAAATTTTCATTGATAACTCAAACTGTTTACAAATAATCGTCAACCAAGAAACATGTATACTTGCACTATACAGATCACCGGATGGGTGGATACCCATGATATCGCACCATTCATATCTTCCCTTAATAGTCATCTTAATAAGCTAAATTCCTTTAAAAATATCATATTAGCCGGTGACCTTAATATTAATCTACTGCCTAGTGGTCACCCACAAAACCACGATTACCTTTTGATGCTGATGCAACATGGTATCTTCAGTACTATTAATACCCCCACTAGGGTAACCAATAACATTGAGTCTTGTATAGACCACATTATGGTAAAATCAAAACATTATATTAAAAGTTTAGTCTACGAATCCTCCATTACGGACCACTACACAACTTTACTAGGCCTGACTACACCAACTCCAAATTTGCCTACTCAACGCTATTTCACAATTAAGAATATTGCCTATGACAACATAAAATCATGTTTAGATAAACAATCGTGGAAGCATTTAAGGAGTATAACGTCAACCGATAAGGCTTGGCACTACTTCATTACATACTTACACAAAATACTAAGACATCAATCAATACAACAATTTCATCTGCCTGTAAGCACACTGGTCATGATGGAGTTACTGTCTTTTGTCATAATACTCTGAAAAATGTTGCCGCTGAATTTATTGAATTTAAAACAGCCAATGCAATAAAAGTAACTTTTTGTCAAAACAACTATAAGTATCATATACTAGCCATATATAGATCCCCTTCATTAAATGATTGTTTATTTGTAAAAGAATTAAAATCTTTTGTTAGTAAACTTGAGAGAAACAATTTTACTTTTTCCATTGTGACAGGAGACATCAATATAAATATTAATGATAATAATACAAATGTAAATTGTCAAAATGAGTATCTTGATTGTTTATCAAGCTCTGGACATATGTCATACATTAACTCACCAACAAGAGTAACCTTAAGTCACTCGGCATGTTTAGACCACATATTTGTCAAGTCGCACAAGGCGGTTAATATCATCTCTTCAATTCTTGAAACAAATATCACAGATCATTACCCGACCTTTTATGGACACCATTTCAAAAATACTCCTCAAAACCGAAATTCTGAAAATCTAGAAAAAGTAGACATTGATTATGAAACTCTAAACTCTTTACTTCGGTCAGAAAACTGGGAAAATGTGATATCAATAGAAAATCCACATCTCGCACTAGAGAATTTCTATAAAACTCTGAGAGATCATACTCTAAAAAGTGAAAGTAAAATAATTGTCACTAACAATAAATATAAAAAAAATAAGCCTTGGAGTTATATGTTGGATTAATTATATCAATTAAACAAAGAGATAAATTATATAGAGAAATGTTTAAATATCAAATAGATTGCCAAAAGAATAATCTCAGAACAATGCCTTATCTGAAAACAAAATCTCTAATGTATCGTAACTTACTCAATAGGCTGATACGAAACTGCAAAAAGAAATACTATAGTATACAAATTGAAAATGCTAAAAATAATACTAAAAAAACTTGGAATATTATAAATGAAATTGCCAACAAAAAAAGTATGTCTTCAAATATTGTAAATGAGGTTATAATAAATAATGAAATAATAACTAACAAATCGACCATTGCAGAAAGCTTTAATAACTATTTTACAAATGTAGTAGACGTAGTACTTGAATCATCCGGCATTAATGTTAATGATGCTTATATGGAGACATCTCCTCAATTAGATTCAAATAATGATTCAATTAACTCCATTGAATATTTTTCTCCTGTTACTTTTAATGAAATTGAAAAATATATTGATAACCTAAAACCATCCAACTCTAAGGGAAATAATGGATTATCTTGTGATATGTTAAAAAAAATAAAACAACATGTCCTAACTCCATTGCAACATATTTTTAATTTATGCCTCAAAAATGGTCATTTTCCAGAGCAATTTAAAATCTCCACTATAATACCTATTCATAAATCTGGAGATACGAATAAATTAGACAATTATAGACCAATATCTCTTGTTTCAAACCTCTCGAAAATATTCGAAAAATGCATCAAGTTTAGAGTCATTGAACACTTAGAAAAATATAAAATTCTATCGAAAAACCAATACGGCTTTCGTAAAGACCTAAGCACCGAGGATGCGATATATGAACTGACAAAAAAGATATACTCATCTATCGATAAAAAAAAGAAATGTCTTGCCATATTCCTAGATTTAAGAAAAGCTTTCGACACCGTAAATCATAATTTACTCATTACAAAAATAAATCAACTAGGTTTCAAAAAAGACACACTAAAACTACTCTCTAACTATCTTACAGACAGAACACAAAAAACAAAAATTGGGAATAATTACAGTTCAGAGTCAAAGATAAAAAATGGGGTTCCACAGGGAACTGTGCTTGGCCCGATTTTATTCTTAATGTATATTAATGATTTATGTAATTTTGTAATCCCTGGTAAAATTGTTTCTTACGCAGACGACACGGC
Source organism: Limnephilus rhombicus (assembly GCA_929108145.2). Lineage (NCBI taxonomy): Eukaryota > Metazoa > Arthropoda > Insecta > Trichoptera > Limnephilidae > Limnephilus > Limnephilus rhombicus. The sequence goes on from OV815276.1 coordinate 59,187,049, forward strand.
AATAATAGTGGATGGTAATCATTGGAAAGAAACTTTTTCGAAAGCAACTGAATGTGTTTCATTGGTTTCAACGTGGCTAAAATACAACAAACTCGTTTTAAACTATAGCAAAACATTTTACTTACCTTTTTATAAAACCATTAAAAATAAACCTAAAGACAACCTTAAAATTAGAATCCATAATAGTAGTTGCAATCAAGAAATGTGCTTCATGTGCAACGAACTCACTGATGTCGAAAATATAAAATATTTAGGAGTATCAATAGATATAAATCTTAATTGGAAATCACATATTAATCAAATCACTTCTAAATTAAGATATCTGACCTACATATTTTATAGACTTAAGGAAGTACTAAACATTGAAAAATTGAAAATGATCTACTTTTCCCTGGTGCAATCATCAATCACTTATGGCATTATAGGATGGGGTGGTGCACTTGATACATTTATGAAGCCTCTACAAATAATTCAAAAACGCATAATTAAAGTCATATATAACAAAAATAAAACATTCTCGACCAACTTATTATACAAAGAAAGTAAAATATTTAATATACGTCAATTATTTATATTACAAACTATGAAATATGTGTTTAAAAACAAAAATAATTTCGAAATAAATGAAAACAGAACGAGCAAAAGAATAAATAATATATTTTATACTCCACAAACCAATACTAAATTATTGCAGACACATAGCAGTTTCATTGGTCCTCGTACATTTAACCTTCTACCACTACAAACTCAAATGATAAATAAAATGATAAAATATGTAAAAGAGGTAAAATTATGGTTGAATAATGTAGATATTGAAACGCTTTTTCTATAAATTTATCCATCCTTCTACAACTCATTTGCTGTAACTTCTTAACTGTAGTACAATAAGTTTTCTGTTTATTTTATTATTTTTATTTTATAATTACTAAAAAAAAAAAAAAAAAATTGTATGTTTTTCTCCATATTTTTATTTTATTTTTATAATAGCTGAAAAAAACCCTTTTCACTTATTCTACCTATGTAATACTTATTTTTTATACTATCTTTATATTTAATGTGTTTTTTTAAGTCTAATTTATACTTTGGGTACTTAGAAATGTAGTATTTTGTTTTAATATTACCCACACTCAGGCAGTGCCTTAGTGGGTTTTCATTTCTTCTTCATAATTGTTATTATATATTGTGTTATTATACATATAATATTTGCTATTATACATTATATGTACAAAGAAATGGGAATAAATAAAGTAAAAAAAAAAAAAAAAAAAAAATCAACTAAAATTATTCCCCACCGCAAAAAAAAACTAAAAACTTGGATAACCCAAAGCATCTTAAACTGTATTAAAAAAAGAGATAAGTTACACAAACAAGTCAAACTTAACCCTTCTGATACTATTCTCTACTCATTCTACAAAAGATATAGAAATCTATGCACCCAAATTATACGAAAAGCTAAAGAGCTACATTTCAAAAATAAACTGATAAAATCCAATTACGATCCCAAAAGTGTATGGTCAATACTAAAGGAAAGTACTTGCACTCATAATTTCGATGATGATAATATCAAAAATATTGTCATTAACAATGAAGAAATCCTCTTCCACAACAATCCTACACTAGTTTTAAATTACATTAACAATCATTACACAAATATTGGAGGCATTCTGGCAGAAAACATTACAAGTACTGTGGCAGAGAATCTACATTCATCTAACCATCATGATACTCCTAACTCCAATAAAGATATACATTTTAAACTCCAAACCATCTCATGTGATAAGACGATTAAAATAATACAATCATTAAAGAATAGCTCAGCTGCAGGTACTGACAACATAGATGCTAAAACCATTAAAACTCTAAGTCACCAACTCCTCAATCCACTTACATACCTGATAAATCGTAGCCTAAAAGAAGGTATTTTTCCTAGCTGCTTAAAAAATGGACTAGTAATTCCTATCTATAAGTCAGGACCTAAAAATGACATCAACAACTACAGACCTATCACTCTTCTAAATACTATGTCGAAAATTCTGGAAAAAGCCATCAAAGAACAGCTCTACCACTACCTAGAAACAAACCAACTACTCTCGAAGAACCAGCATGGCTTTAGAAAGAACAGAAGCACACAACACGCTTTAACCTCAGTAACAGACTTTATTAACTCTAACCTTGACTCAAAGAAAAAAAGTAATTTCAATATATCTAGACTTATGTAAAGCTTTCGATACAATATCTCACAATATACTTTTTAAGAAACTTAATAAACTCGGCATAACTGGAAATGAATTTAACTTACTGAAAAGTTTTATATCAGAGAGAACTCAACAAGTCATTATCAACAAAGTGAAAAGTGAACCCCTTCCGATCAGTTACGGAGTGCCCCAGGGTAGTGTTCTAGGTCCCACAATGTTTCTTATCTACATCAATGATATCTGTGAACTAATTACAGAAGGCAACATTGTGACATTCGCTGATGACACCGTAATACTTTGTCAAGCTGACTCATGGATCAAGGCATTCCTTAAAGCTGAGAAAAGTCTTGCTGTCATCAAACAATGGCTCAATGAAAACAAACTTACTCTAAATACAAAAAAAAACTAAATTCATAACACATAGTATAACTCAAAGAGGTCAACCTCCTCCAACCTTCGCTCTGAAAATACACGACTGCTCCCAACCCTTCTCATCGTGCAATTGCGAAATCATACAAAATTTCAAACAAATAAAATATCTAGGCGTGATAATTGACGAAAACCTACGCTGGAATGACCACATTAACTTAATTACATCCAAGCTTAAAAAAATCATGTATCTTTTAAATAGTATAAAAAATATCTTCCCAAGCACAATACTAAGATCTATCTACTTTGCTCTTTCCCAATCTTTAATCATGTATGGTCTTCTGTCTTGGGGAAGTGCAAGTAGTATTTCTCTAGATCCACTAGAAAAGGCACAAAAGGCAACAATCAAACTAATACTTCAAGTAGCATATGATACAGACTCTGAAAAAATTTACAAGATGCTCGACGTTTTGTCAATCAGACAACTCTACGCTAAATCGTCTATTCTTCACCTCTTCAAATTCAAACTTCATATCCATTTACTTTCTCAGTCCTCATTAACAAGCCGGTCTTCAACAAACCAAACACTCAACATCCCGCTAAAGCACACGACCCACGGACAAAGATCCTTTAACTACTATTCTATCAAACTATATAACAGCATGCCACCTTCTTTGAAACAATCTGCTGATTATTCACCAACAAATAAACTAAAAAAACAAATCACAGTCTGGATAAAAGCTAAAGGAACACTATTTTTCCAAAACCTATTTACTCCAAACCAAACATAAAAATTAACTTCTTAATAACCAATGTACAGTAACCATTAAATAAAATAAATATAAAACTTTCTTCTACAACACATTAATACTTGTCACACACAATCATAAATAAACACGTAAACACCTCAGCACAGGTTCTCCTAGTGAGGTGTTCACGAAACATACAATACCTATCCACAGTTTCACCTTCGCAAACCTACCATACACCCAACATAATAAAATTGTAAAATATATTATGTAAAAATGTTTTCAAAATTTATCTATTATGTAATAATGTTAATTAATAGGTAAATACCGTATTACATAGAAAAAAAAAATAAAAATAAAAAATAAATAAATTGACCCAGCGAGCGACCAAAAATAACGGCTACCAGTGAGGCAGACTGCAAGCTTTTTCGAAATTCTTTGCAATTCACTCTTAGCTCTGTTCAAAATTCTCTTACAATCATTTGCCAAATCTCAATGTTCCGAAAGGTTATCCACGAAAAAGAAGAAATGTAGTTCTACAAATTAAACTTGCAAACAATACATTAAAATATCGTTAATGCCAATGTTCTTTCCATACTCCTTTTACAAAAAGAGTATCAAAGTAAAAAGACGTCCAAAAGTCAGTGATGACACTTCATTGCTTTGGTTTAAAAAAGCGAATAATTAGGTACAATTTAAGTTCTTTAAATAAATAATGTTAGCCACTATGAACTCAGTAGTGTGAGATAAGCAAAACTGTTGACGTATGAAATAGTTGATAGATGTCATGTAAAGTTCTATAAATATTTCTTCATATTTACAAAGTTAGTGATATTTTTTGATAGAATGTCAGTCTTATAAGTTATTTATTTTAGGAGGTCCAATTCTGTTTCCCGCAACTGTCATCTTGATATTGCCATTTCGAGTATTTTACACCTCTGCGGTATTATTTCACGTGGTCGAAAGGAAAACACACGGTGTGGTCAGGAGTAGCATAAAAGGGAAAGCTTTTACGGGAGTCTAGAATAAAGGGAAGAGGGTGGATCTGGGCATCTGGGGGTAGGTAAGATAGGATAGGAGGGATGAAGAAAGAAAAGAGATGGGTGTGAGTGGGGGGATGGTAATCCATCATTCTTCAGTAGACCGCGGAAAATAAGTTGTGCGCCGAGTTTTACAAACAAGTCCAGTGGGGTTCTGCCTCTCTGTCTTGTCCCTTGTCTTGGCCGTTCTCTCCTCCTTGGCTCTCTTTTCGCCGAATCTTCCCTTCGCACTTTTCCTGCTAAATATCTTCATGAGTATGTTTCCGTGTAACTCCGCAAAACGTACCTATATTATATTTTCATGGCGATAAGTTTCCTTCTGAACCGATAAGGGGCGCAATCGATGGCCGATTCAAAGAAACTTTCAAATTTTATTAAAATAATGAAAATGAGGATTTCGTAATCGTGATGTTGAAATGTTTTTACTTACTTTGTAAAGTGATGGGATTTAATCCCAGCAAACGGGATTGCTAACCCGGTCCATAAAATCCATCGTGCTTTTCGTTCCGGTTCGTGAATTCTCCAACTTCTAACCTAACTGAATTCGTGTAAAGCGCTTTTGAGGTGGTTTTTAAACTTATTATATAAAGCCCTTAAAAGCCTAAGCCGAGTGTTGATATAGCGCGTCGGTTGAGAAAATATTTTAAGCGGGCTAGTTTATTTATTCCTCAATGATTAATAATATACAGGGTGTAACAGCACTCCCGACGGATTTTACCCAGCGATTCGATGAGCATATTTGGAGTAAAAAAAGTACGTGTCATTTTGTTGTCCAATGGTGTTTATCGCAATTGAGTAGAGCCTTTGGGTATAGCCAAGCGGGTCACGCGATAAGCACCCCGTCCCTTTCCATTAGCACGGCAACCCAAGAAACAACGCACGTATCACGTGATCCCGCCGCGTCGTGTAGGAGTGTGATCAGTGGGGATGTGTGATAGATTTTTTTTTGTTTTTACTAGAAAAAAAGATATAATCTTCAAATATGCTCAGGAATCGCTGATTAAAATCCTTCGGGCACGTGTTGTTACATCCTGTGTACATGAATTAAAACGTTTTATTATTATTTTATGACAGATTATTCATCTAATTATAGTAAAAGATTTCTAATTTTGGCATTTAATTCTTAACATTTTGAAAGATAATTAATTATACAAAAAGTTTTGAGGTTACTTAAATTATAATTAAATATGTCCACTGTTTCAGAAATTTCATTCTATAGCACCTTTATCTTGTCATTCTAAATATGTTCTGTTGTGTGGTATCTTAAAGAAGTAGTGGCGAAGACTACGGCTGTTTTTCAATATAAGGAGAGGAGAGACTGGCCCTGCTGTGGATAAAGAAAAGCCAGGATGCGTCTGCGTCTTGTCGAATGCGATGGGTCTCTGAATTGAATAGTACAAGGGGAAGAAGATGCTGTGTATTCAAATATAAACCATTTTTTTACTATATATCTTACTGTGATAATATGTATTTTACATAATCAACCATTTTCTCACGTCACGAAGTAAAAAAAAATTGTTATTTCGAACATCAAATTTATAAATTAAATCAACATTTTAAATCAATTTTGTTCCTTAGCGCACCAGTACCAGCACCAGCCCTGCCTGAATCGGCTCGCCATACGCCTAGTGAATGTTGTGTACGGCTGTCTGTCTATAATAAATGAATTGGATGATGTTCGGCGGCCACCCTTCCTCGCTGGACTGCGAATAGCCTTGCAGGGGTACGCAACATTGGACACAGGAGAATTAATCATATGATGCAACTTAAATGTTAAAATACTTTTCAGAACACCTCGTATAGGTCTCATAGAAATCGTTGTGTCTCCCTTACTATCATAGTGAGAAATATGATTTGAACGGTGTTAGAAAGAGAAAACATCATGCTTTATATTCCATCTAAAAACTAACCACAAAAAAATCAAATGCACACCTTTATGAAGCCAAAGTTTCGAACCACGATTTGAAAAAAAAAAACAACTATGTGAATTTTTTATTAATTATTTTCACATGGAAGGACCAAAAAGTGAGGTGACAACAGCGTTTAAAAAACACTTGTCTAATAAAACGTGTATTTTTTTCGTTATCAGTAAATTATCAGGAGAAAGTAGATATCGCTGTGGTTTTTGAACTCGATCCAATCGACTGCTAATCGCGGGTTTTGACTGCCTCAACCCTTATTGCCTTAGGTACTATATGCATTTTAAAATGTGTGTGCAAATAGTATAGAAAGCCACAAACTTTGGTCCGCACATGCATTATTTTCACAATAAATGCAAGGAGTGCGTCTGTTGATTGTGATTTTCTACGGACCCTTCAAAGATGGTTTCATATCTAACATTAAAAAAAATTGATAAATACATCTTCTCAACAATATTCGTCTGTTTACACTCACTAAATATCATTTCTAAATGGTTTATTTATTTAAGCACTAATTGAGCTTTATACATTTAACATCTTTATCGGTACAAAGTGCATAATAAATGCGATACAGTAGGTATGCAATGCAGAAATATTTCGATAAATGGAAATGAAACTGAATTTAAATTTAAATCCAAAGAAAAATATTAACACTAGAATAGAAATAGTAAAAAATAATCAGAAGTAAATGGGAAATATTTTGGTTATATGTATTTGAACGATAGGTTTATTTTATCACCATAAAATCCAAGAATATTTTAACCGTTTGTGGCCAGATAGTGAGTATAAAGTAATATTTCAATTAAGATAAACTATTTGAATGATATTATGATTGTGTAGAGTGGATTAATATGTTTGTGTAAAAAATCACTGGCGAAGGACCTTGATTTTGTGTTACTATCACTGCCTGAAATGATAAAACACATGTGGCATAGAAAGGAAAGGACTCACCGAAAAGGGTAAAAGAACTTGTAGGGGTGGCAATGCACTTGTCTGCTTCCTCTCCCATCCAACAGACACAAAACAGCAATAGTCGTGAATTTCGTTTATTTTATAATACACGGCGGAGTTATTTTTAATGGCGATTAACCATAGCGGAAGCACAATGCTATATGTTGCGGCGGGAGTTTATTACAGACTGACTGTGGGTAAGCTTGACGGGTAGGCAATTGGGATAGGTAGGAAAAAGGAACTTGCAACAATATTAATACCAATCTCAAGCAGTGACAGTATGTATGCGTGCTATGTAGGTATGTGTATGTGTAGGTATATGTATGGGCGTAACCACTATTTATACAGTTTTACACAAACAAACTTCTGGAGATGATTTTACATGACGGTAGAAATAAAAAAGCTTTTTTCCTAAATTCCAATGTTTTTTTCCCACACAAAAAACCTTTATCACAGAAGAATATTATTTTTCCATACAAACAGTTCAACTTTTTTACCCGAAAACCACCTTAAAACGTAAGAATTTCGAAAAAAGTTATTTATCTTTTTTACTTGTATTATGTATCATGTACAATCACTTCCGAATCCGAAGTTTGTGCACTCTACCCCCTAACAACTTGGATAAAGAAGAGTTTTTACGGGCGGGCGCGATTTTTATACAAATCTAGTTTTATTACGAGGTTGAAGAAATTAGATACTTGTTCTTCAAAACAAGACTGCACTGTCTACATGAGATTTCGAAAAACCACCCCCCCCCCCTATTTTCCCACCTTTTAAAGCTGAATTTTGATACTTTCTGATGAACTTTTGTACATTTGACGTTTTTATTATTTATTAGTTTTTATATACATATACATGTAATATAATCATGAGTAATTACATTTTCAGGTTACAATCGGATTAAACTCAAATCATTAAATACTAACATGCAACATTGATTAGAAACAGTATAAACATATATGTATATAATATATAACCTTTACGCGAGTGTAACTACTCGTGTGTAAAGGGTAGAGAAAAAAAAATTTAAATTAAAAAGATTAAAATTAAAAATTATAACACATACATTATGTATATGTACTTACATAAATCAAATGTAATAAAAAAATAAAATAAATTATTGAATAAGTATTGTTAGTTTAAGGTAAATGCGGTTCTAAGTGGCTAAATCATTTAAGATATTATTGTTTAATTTATTTTTGAATTTATTGTAGTCAGATTCTAATCTCAGCTCTATTGCTAGTTGATTAAACCACACCACTCCATTGTACGTGTAGTAGTGTTGTGCAAAACTGGTATACATTAATGGCGTACATAAGCGACCCACTGTGTTTTGCTCTTGCTCTCAACACGTACCATGGCGTGGTGCGACTTCTTAGAATAGTCTTAGTGTATTTGTTCAAATTAAGATGAAGTTGTACGTGAAATCCTATTTAGATACTATTTTGATTAATCTTTACGACGAATCGGCTTACAGTATGAACATCAAAAAATACGCTACGGATAAATCGAAGATTTTACTAGCTTTTCTATGTATTGGAATTACAATAAAATTATTATTTACGTAACAAAAAATATAAGCGTATACCACCAAAAAAATGTTTTTTCATGACTTAACTATGAAGTAATACAAGAAACTATTTTTTTAAATACCCCTTTATGGCTAAGACTATTTTTAAGGTTATCCATGTTCTAACTTTTTTCGTTCTTATAAAATTATACACAAAATAAATAATAAAAAACACTTTTTCGTTTACTTGCCTCGTGCAAATAAGACGCTCGATTTTAAAATTTTACAGGCATGTGATTCGAAATATTTCTAGAGTTTATATTCCTATTAAGAGGAAATTTACTGCTTTCGTATTATTTTCAAAAATTCTGCGCAAAGTCCGGGCAATGCCGGAGACTTAGTAGCATATTTAATTAGGCTAACTGTTAGTAGAATTAAATAGCGGCAGTTGTACTTGCTGATATACATATTACTAAAATAATATGTTTAATTTAATAATTTAATAAACAAGAAGTAAAATGAGTTTATAGTTTAATATAAAACATATTTAACAAATACGATATATTCACAATCAAGCACTTTTTTAATACATAGAAAACAATTAAAATGCTAAAACGATAAATTAAAAATAACGTTATCTTCTCTCGTCTGTTTTATAACAGATGGTGACAACTCATTTCCATCGAAATAATGAAATGTTGGCAATCCGCTCTTAGCGCGAAGTTCCCTTTTAGCTTGTGGGAGGAAGAAAGGGTCCGGGTCCGGGTCCGAATGGGAGGAGGAGTGACCAATGGCGGTCCAGAACTCCTCAATCAATATGATGGAGTGGCCGAGGGTAATCCTTCTTTAAATATATATGTATTTTATATCACTCAATGCGAACAAAAGTGAATGTTTTTGATGGATTCGGAGACTTTCTATGTTATATAATATGTTGTATATCTCCCTAGCTACTCCAACTCTCAAAGTGTGTTGATGGATCGTACATAGGAGATTCGGTCCATTTTGGGAGCGCGTCCAGGATTACATCATATTTTCGAGGAGTATAGTTATCCTATAAATTGAATATAAGTAATAAGAAGAAAATTCGTCAAAATATCTTTTTTGATAATGCTAAAATTTTTTTTTTATTAAATTTTGAAAATCACTTCTTTCTTATTATTATTATTATTCCTAAAGTGGTGTTTATAAATGATTTGAACAACGTATTATTGCACTGATTGATATTATTGTTAAATTGTACCTGAAGTATTTATAATTGAATGTTTTAAAAAATATATGCATGTGAAGTGAAGTTGGTAGTATTTTAAAGACTACAAAGCAGAGACAAGAAACTTACAGCGAAATAATGTAAATATTGAGAACTGTTTTATCACCAGTTATCAAACAAAATAATTAAAGCGTTAAAAGACTAACAAAAGACGTCTTAAAAGTTAGGAAACTTTAAGGAGATGAGATATGAAGCAAATTTACCATAAAATGAAACGTCATTCGCATTATAAAATACGACACAATTTTATCCAGTGATAAATCACCGAATGACATCGTCGGAAAAATCGTGGTGAGAGAATGTACGAGTTTTTTTATTTTTATTATTTATATTTAATTTAATGATGTTACTATTAAGTTCTGCAAGTATTGTAGTGTTTTTTAAATGTGACAGCTGTTTTGGCTTACAAGGCCATTTTCGAACTGTGGTTAGACCAATTTTGAAATCAAAATAGAAATTTAGAATCCTATAAATAAGTCGTCTCAAAGTGGTCTAACCACAGTTCGAAAATGAGCTTGTCAGCCGAAACAACTGTCACAATAATGAAAAACTAAAATACGTGCTGTTCATTTGAATGAAGTAGGTATATTCTTCCTATAAGATGCTGGGCATGTGATACGAGTAACATACATGAGGGAATTCAAACTCCATCACTACTGGTGAGATAGGCTTGAAGAGAACTACCGACTTTGTGAATCTATAAAACTAAAGAAATCTGTGTTCAAAATTTGGCACCCGAAGGCTGATAAAATCCAAGAATGTTAAAATATCAACACACGAAGAGAAGCACAACTAAGAAATAACATTTTTTTATTGAAATGTGGGTCGTAATTATGCTCAGATTTATTTAGAAATTTCTATGAAAACAGCGCATGTATTATGAGTTCGTGCTAGCATTTTTAAATCAAGGAAATAATAAGTGGCCTGTCATGTCGAAGAATTCTTACTCACGAAAAAAAACAATTATTGTTTTTAATTGAGATTGAAAAATGAAAACTGAAAAAGCGGTGTATTTTTTCTGTCTAATTATTCACATCGTCCGACCACTCCCCTCTAATTTCAGCCACTTGAAGAGCACCAGGGCCGGGGAAAAAGTAGCGAGAGGAGGTAGTATCGACACTATAATTCCATAATTCAACCGTAATTTTGACATCCATAACGAGAATCTGACGCTTTCGGTAAGTAAGTAGTGTTTGTGGAACGAGCCACCAAACTTCATGAAAATTTGGATATTTTCAGATATCTGTTCTGTTACATCCAGAAAATTCTTGCACGACCATATTTAAATTACTCGATCAACATGTTTCTAAAAAAATAACGGATTTTGTTGAAATGGTGATCGAATAAAAAGTATTTTGATTTTTAATTAAGGCTTTCTTGGAAACTTTTACTTTATTATTTAATTACAAGCTTTTCTTTTCTTGTCAATCTACATATTCAATTTTAGTTTTAATGAAATGGTGATTGAATAATGGAAGTATGAAATAAATTGTGATATTCATAACTAAAGCTTTATCGGATCAGTTTTCGATTTAATTACAAGTTTTCTCCAATGTGCGAAATTGTTACCTTAGGATAAAATAACCTCACCTAATTAATTTACTTGAAACTCTCAAACTATGATCTTTAGCGACCACCAACGTGTCATTAGAAATGTCTTAATTTTATATTTCAACGCTTCTGTTTTAATTTTGCAGCCCAATTTCCATCGTTAGATTCGTTAGCAATGTTACTTTGAAATATCTATTTAAAAAATTAGGAAATAGGCGACATCGTTTTATTTCAAAATTATCTTCATATAGGAGGCCCTGAGGAAACAACTGCCCCAGGGTTACGTCATATTGGGGGATGCTGTGTGGAGGATCTTTTTAGAAAAAAAAGGAAGGAGAGGGGGTTCTGGGAAGGCAAACTAAATGAGGTGGTTCGGGGGTCAATGTGTGCAGGACTGACGTCAACGACAACGTATGAATCCATCCCTCCCACTGCAGGAGGAAAGTCCGACTGGATAGGTCAAAAGGTCTCCCTCAACCAGTCTCTCAGGATCCAGCTCGCCATGCATTGGGTGGGCATTAAGCATCCGCCGCCAAGACCTAGACAAACCCCTGCTAAGTCACCAATTGTAGCGAAACATTTGGGGCGACGATGGAAGTGGTGTTGGTTATCCGATAAATAGTTCCCAGATAAAATTTTTTTTTTAAATGTTTTTAATAATTTCATATGAAAATAGTTCAACGCTGGTTAGTTACGAAATTTAATAACTGTCCCGATTTTCCTCGTTGAACTTGTGGTGACCCTAGAAATGGCTTTAATGGTCACCACCCGCACTCTTGTACTTGTACAATGTACACCCATTCTCTGAAGAAAGACCGAATTTGATATGGGCTTTAATTTGTTCATCTATTGTCAACCCTGCGAGTACATTGTGTTCCCTTCGTTATGGACTAGATTTATTGGTGCAACTTCTGTCTATAGTATACCTCGTACACGAAGTATGTACAATAACGTAATTGGTACGATGTACCCGCCAAAGGCAAATAATTGATAATTCGTTTTTCAAAATCACTTCTCCTCAATTAGAGTAATTACTGGTAATCACACACAACGAGGACGTTGATATATTCAAAATATATCTCGAAAATCGTTATTGAATTACAGTAGAAAAATAAGTATATGGAGTACCTAACAAACCAAATCACCTATTTAATTCCCATTTGAAGATGTTTATGAGGAGATTATTTTTCTCTCAGAATACATCAGATTAAAACCGTGCCATGTTATAGACTGATAAGGACTTTCACAAAAAGGCAAATACAGGTAACATAAAACGGAAGACAGAATTCACTAGTGAGAAGTTGTCATCGACCAAGTATCTCTCGAAGGAAGTTGTCATTTAAATTAGTTGAAACTGGTTACTTTAATTTCCCTCTTCACTGATACTTTTTAAATTTATTTTTATTTATTTATTTACGCCTATTTGGGCTTTTACATACATATATAAAATTATACTAGTAAATAGTGCAGGAAACTACTGTTTAAAACACTTGCAAATAAATACAAAGTAAAAATATTAGGTATTGAATTTAAACCACACAGTATGTAGATACAAAATATAAAAAAATCCGAAATAGTTTTTTTTCTTTCAGCCGACAAAATACTGTCAATGTGTTAGTCAATTTTAATAGCTTTATCAAAATATTCCCCTATTTGATGAAAAAAACTTCAATAAGGTATGCTTACATAATAAAATTGATGTACTAAATATATCAACAACATCGGAGTATTTGTTTCCAAGCTGTTGAATCCGTCGCATAGGAGTGTAATATTGGCTTGTTGACTTAGAATTGCTACAATAATATAGTAGGTACTGTCTTGAGACGGACCTGCCTGGAGTATGAAAAGAGATTACATATAATAAATCAGAGGTATATTAGCTATACACAGGAAAGCCTTGGAGAAAAAAATCCTTCTTGCCTACGTCATCTTTGGGGATGCTATGCGGAGGGTCTTTTTATGGAAATGAAGAAGAGGACGTCCTGGGAAGGAGAAAGGTATGAGTGGTGGATAGTAATTTGGGGGTCAATGTACCCAAGAGTGACGGATGTATGAATCCATCCCTCGGCGCAAGGCGATGTGTCGGTAGAGAAGTCAAAAGGTATCCCTTATCCAGTCCTGCCGAGCCGACCCGCTGCGCACTAGGTGGGCAAACGCATCATCCACCTGACAAACCTCACCGTATGAACCCGGGCACCGCTGCTAAGTCACCAAACGTAGTGAACCACTTAGGAAGACCTACGGTAGTGGTGTTGGTTATTCACTCATATATGGTTGGTTATCTACTCATAATGGCACAGAATAGGTTCTCGGGGCGGCGGTACCCATACCCGCCTGCCAAATTGGAAATTACTGTTCGTTTGTCATAAAAGTTTCCAGTATGTATTGGTATCGTCTCTGTGCACAACGGACAGTTTGGTTTGATACGTTGCATTATTTGGTTATTATGCATTATTTGGTTTGATACGTTATTTATAATAATCCACTTTATTCCATATGCATAAATTAATTCTTCAAACACAACAAATTTATTTTGTGGCGCCATTTTAATTCAACATTAATAGATTACATAGTTTTAACCACGTTTACTGATAATAAAAAATCGACGTGTTTCGTGAGCAATGCTCACTTCCTCGGGGTTTACTTAGAACTAATTATAACAATTCACAGACTTAAAGGTGTCAATGGAAATTAGGGAAGGGGGAAGGGGGTAATTGGGCATAATTTACCAAGGGCACAAATTTAATAATGGCTCATTTAAAAATATATTTTTATTATTTATAATGTTCAAATTCATACTTACGCTTTTTATAATTTCTAAGATTTCCAATTTTTGGACAAATTTTCCATTTGAACAAATTGATGTCTGACTGACAAGATTTTTAGGACGTCAGGAAAGAGTAGGTTGCGAAGATCCTGGAAAATCAGATCTGGTCACTTTTTTTTATCAGAAATCACGTAGTGGTAAATAACGGATGATTGAGTAAATACACTGCCCATATAGGAATAAAATTTTTGTTTAGGTATTAAGGATAAATCACACATACATATTATGAAAAGCAAAAAAAATCTATAATGTTAAAAGAGAATTTATCTGCATATTTGTACTAAATGAATGTCATTGGCAACACCGCGCTGAAATGTCAAAGTTATCTGTTTTAACGCTGCGATTTATACTTATATAAATACCTCAGTTACCGCAAAAAACTATTTTGGCGGGTAAATCAGCCCTGATTTACTTCGTGAAAGTGTTCTCTATCGATTTGAATGCCATTTTGTGCGTGATTTTTGATGAAAAAGTTTTTCAGTATCGTGTTGTTTCTCAGTATCTGTAATATTTCAATCGTAAATAAATAAAAGTGAGCTCACTTTCCAGTGATCCCATTGGATAGTTACCTGGTGACCTCACTATTCAAGTGCTCCCATTGGCTAGTTTTATTTCGACTAACCAATCATTAGACAGTTCGAGCATAACAATAATAAATACGTCCTAAAATGTCCTCTAATGCGACAAAACCTTCTCGAGATGAATGCGGTCATCGTAAGAAAAAAAGAGTGCTGGACGTTACGCTTTCCCCTAATGCCAAAGAAACAGGTCCAGAAATTATCTCAGTGGACCCTCAATACGAAGATGATGACTCGGATGACGTGATATCCCAATGCTCAGAAGTGCCTGACGTGTCTCCCAGTGCCTCTGGAGTGGAAGTCCTCAATGACGCCCAAGCTCATCTTATGGCACTCCAAGACATCTTGGCAGAAAAAAGTTCCAAGGTACCAAAGGACCAGCAACTTCGAGTCTCAAGAAGCGTAGCCGAAGTTTTCAGAGCCGTATCCCAGTTGCTTCTGGAGCGCGAGGCCATGCGCGCTGATCTGATAACGGTCACTGCGCAGCTTCAAATCGCAAGAGGAGAAACCCGATGCGAGCGAGAGGAAAACAAACACCTCAAGGAAAAAATCCTCCAGCTGGAGTCTGATCTTGGACCTGTCATGCGTAGAGTCGCTGTGGCAACGGAAGCTAGTCTCTCATATGCAGACATTGCCCGGAATAACTTTGCGGACGCTGTTCGAAATCGTCCTGATAAATCAGGACCTCCACCAATTACCCGCACGGGAATTCATGTAGGAAGCCCTAAACCTTCCATTTGCATATTTCCGAAATTAAACCAGGCTAAAGATAGCGAACACACAAAGCAACTAATGAAGGACAGTTTTCGACCCTCAGAACTAGGCATACGCGTGACGGGCGTCCGAAACATTAAAAATAATGGTGTTCTACTACAGACGGCGACAAAAGATGACCTCAAAAAAATTTTAAATGCCCCAGCTCTCGTCAATTCATCGACCCTGAGTGCCCGACTGCCGGCCAAAAGACTACCGAGAGTCATATTTTTTAACGTTCCCCGTGAACTCACTCACGATGACTTTCTGCAGAGCGCTCTTACCGGCATCTCTGGGATACCTGACGTTGGGAGTACTAAAGCGAGCTGCAAGTTCAGTCACTTAGCTGGCGCTCGCACAGGACCAACATGCCACCGGGTTTACGAAGTTCCTGCTAATCTGCGACACGTCCTAGTGGAACAGGGAAAAGTATTTGTGGACTGGACAGTGTGCCGCGTCCGAGATTTTATTGGCCTTACAGTGTGTTCCAAGTGCCAAATGCTTGGACACTCTTTTAAATTCTGTAAAGACCAAACAAGATGTGGTCACTGTGGCCAGGATGGTCACGCTCGAGATAGTTGCCCAAATACTGCTGCGAAGCCAGTTTGTGCCACCTGCACCAGATTTGGAAAACTCGCCGATCACCCTACCGGAGACAGGGAAAACTGCCCGGCATACCTAGCTGCGCTTTCGAGGGATTTCTCCACTATCAGCTATGGCGTCTAAATACATAGATGAAGACAGTGATGTTGACTTTAAGAGAACTAATAGGTTAGATCAGTGGACCGAAGAAATAGTAGAAAAAAATAGTGAAGTGGGAAGTTTTATATGTGTACAAGTTAATATTCGTTCAATTTCTAAATACTGGGATGTATTACATATGTACCTTCACGATTGTTGGAAAAAAATAGATGTACTTATGCTTTGTGAAACCTCTATTAAAAGTGAACATGCCAGTTTATATGAGATTCCAGGTTACAATAGTGTAAGCTATATTCGCGAACACAGGTCTGGTGGGGGTATTACTGTATACATCAGAGATACATTTGTTTTCACACAAAAGAAATTGGAAACTCAGGTATTTGAAAATATTTTCGGTATAATCACACTTCCAAATAATAATGAACTTACCTTACTAGCAATATATCGCCCACCAAATTTAAGTAAATTAGCTTTCATTAATGAACTTTCAACAATACTCAATAATCTTTCCCCAAATCACTGTGAAAATGTACTAATCTTTGGGGATGTAAATATTGATTTGTTAAACTGTCTTGACCCGCTAACCATTCAATATGAAAACTTATTATCGATGAACTATTTTACTAAATGTATCGATGACGTCACGCGAGAAGCGGTTAGTGCAGGAAAAATAACACGTTCGTGCATTGATCATATTTTTGTAAGATTCAAGAGTGGAAACAAAATCACTGATACGCTTTCATCGTGTGTGTGCGAGATTAATTTAGCCGATCATTTTGTTACGGCGATAAATATTCCATTTTTTAAAAGTAATAAGAAATTAACAACAACTAAAGTTTCAATTTTATCTCAAAAAAGGATCGATACAAGCATAAGGAATTTCAATTGGAATGAATTACTCTGTGAAAAAGATTGCATTAAGCTTTATAAACAAATAAAATGTAAATTTAACAATATTTATGAAAAAAGTAAGATATACATACATTTTCAGCCAAGAAAAAGACCATGGCCTATAAAACAGTGGATGACAAATGAAGTATTGGATAGCGTTAAAAAGAGAGATAATTTATATAAAATTTGGAAAAATTCACCAAAAAATAAGATTTATGAAAAACAATATAAATCTTTTCGGAATATTGTAACTAAATTAATATTTAAATGTAAATCTACCTTTTTTAATGAAAAATTCAAAAATTATTATGGAAACACAAAGAATACATGGGATGAGATAAATAAAATATTAGGACGTAGATCTAAGAGTAATTGCGATGAAGTAATCTCAAGGTACTTACTAAAAGATAAATCTGCAGAAACAGTGTCGGACGACTTTGTCAACTACTTTTCGGACAGTATAAACTCACTAGTACATAAATGTGATCTTAGAGCATCAAATGTTGAACCAACACAGCTACCACATAGTCTTTATATACCACGTGCCACACTTTTAGATATTCAGAATATTGTAAAAATTCTAAAAAATTCAAAATCACCCGGAATAGATAACATCAGAATGTTTGATATTAAAAAACACATAGATATTTTAGGACCGATTTTGACACATTTAATTAACATAATATTAATGCAAACCGTAATACCAGATGAGCTTAAATGTAGCATTATAAGACCTATATACAAAAGTGGCAGACATATTGACATAGGAAATTACAGACCGATCAGTATCTTGCCTGCAATAGAAAAGATACTTGAAAAATACATCTCCATAAAATTGAATAAATACCTCGAGTCTTTCTCAATAATAGATCCACACCAATATGGCTTTCAAAAAAAGAAGAGCTCTGAACTGTTACTTCAAGATTTTTCAAATTACATAAATAATGAACTAAACGATAAAAAACAATTATTAGTTTTGTTTATAGACAATTCGAAAGCTTTTGATACTATAGATCCAACAAAATTACTTAAAGTTCTGGAGGCGATAGGGGTGCGAGGACGTTTTCTTAAACTTTTGAAGAACTACCTTAGTGATCGTAAAATTCAGGTCAAAATAAATGGAAAATTGAGTAAAGTGGGATCATTGTCTACTGGTGTACCGCAGGGTTCTATCCTAGGTCCAACATTATACATAGTATTTGTCTCTCTTATGAATAAAGTATTTTCTTTTATCAAGCACTATGTATATGCGGATGACACAGCACTTGTCATCTCACATAGGGATCTGCTCACGGCCATGAATATGCTACAGCAGGACTTCATAGCATTACTAAAATGGTCTCACGACTCTGGCTTAGTTATAAATGCACAAAAAACAAAACTAATGCACATAAGATCGCCTCATGCCAGATATGCAATAGCACCATCATTAGTATCCCATAACTTTGACTGCATACACAATAACTGTATACAGCCCTGCGCCTGTGGAAGTATTGACCTAGTCAAAGAATATGTCTACTTAGGGGTGACGGTGGATTGTAATATGAAATGGGATATCCATATTGTTAAGCTATGTAAGCGCCTTCGAGCGATTGTAGGCAAACTTTATAAACTTAAATATTATGTACCCATCAAAACCATGAAACTAATCTATTTGTCCCTGGCTGAATCTAATGTGAGATATGGTATAACGTCTTGGGGGCACTCATGTAAAACAAACATCCAACATGTACAGTCAATTCAAAACGCTATGGTCAAATTACTCGTCAGCAAAGCAGTTTATGACCAGCGGCAAAATATCACAATTATGTATAAATCCATAAATGTGTTACCTATTAGAGCTCTTTTTTGGTATAAAATCTGTATGCAACATATCTTAGATAGCCCATACAAAACAATGGTGGATCACATGTACAATACTAGGCTTACACAAAATGAAGGGATGATAGTACCTAGATTTTCTAATAAACATGGCCAGCGAACTCTTGAATACATTGTACCACTTATTTTTAATATGCTGCCATATGATTTGAAAAAATGTTGCTCGACACCTAAATTTGCACTATTGTTTAGAACATGGCTATTGGAATCAGATTTTATGTATTGACTTGACTCCTCGTGCATTTTTAATTTTTAATTTTTAATTTTTAATTATTAATATTTTTTTTTTTTTTTTTCTTTATACTTATTTATATTTTTATTATGTTTTTTATTAAATTGCAATATTTTTTTCTTCTATTGTAAAACATTGTATATTGTATCATGTTGTTGTCCACACTATTTTCCTGCCGACAAGCTACTTGCAGTAGCTTTGCAGGTGCAATGTAAACAAGAAAAAAAAACTATTTTCTAATAAAAAAAAAAAAAAAAAAAAAAAAAAAAATAGTTTCTCACAGATTAAGGTGTAGGTAAAACTAGAAGTCCCTCCCCAATAATCCATATTTTTATTTTATACATAAAATTAATTCCGAAATGCATTTTATAGCTACATACTATCATTAATTTGAATGTGTATCAAAGTTATGATCCATGCACACAATCACAAGAAATATCGTATGATTAATTTATTTAGAAGTTATGGGCGAGTATAGGGGCTTATTCACGGGTCTGTTGGACTAATTACCGCTCTATAAGGGCGGGGATATACCCAATCATATTATTTCCTCCCGTTCCTCTAAAGGAGTGTGGGATATGCTCATTGTAAAATATACTCCGCTCTTTATGTCCGCCCAGCGAATTAAACTATTTATTATAATAATATTGCTGAAGGAAGTCATTTGTAATTATTATATCCAATTTATAATTTTTTTTTTTTTTACAGTGAATGCCGCACAAGAATCTCAACTGCTCCCGTCTGGAGCCAGTGAGACTATGGCATCCCCAATTGGGGTATGTTGTGAGGCTGAAGGTAGTGGGGAGGGGAAGGAGGTGGGGAAGAGGAAGGTTGGGAAGTACCTGGCTATTCAGATCTGGTCACCAAACACGGATAAAGCCATTTTCAAGCAACGTTTCAATTCTGAATGGTGGTCTTACACCAGGGCGATACTGATAGTATCTTCCACTCTGGAACATGCCGCAAATATACTATATATTACTTTAAATTAATTAATTGTGAAATAACACAAATTAATCAAATAAAATTTATTTGCGCATGTCGGGTTCGAACCCGCGACCTCCGGATTGTGAGTAAAGAGTCTTACCCACTGGACTACGGAGGTCGTCATAATAATTATAAAAACAAATTTTTTAGAGATACGAGTATTTAAAGAAATTCTATTCTTCATTTAATTTTATTAAGTGGTTGAAAATTGATTTTCTTAAAAAAAAAATGGAAATATTTTTTCAGATTGTGAATAAAATAATTAAAACTATGAAGTCACCATAAAATATTTTGTCTCATATTTCAATATCAACTGCCATACTCATGCCCGCCTTCCAAATTTTGTAATTTGATAACCAACCCGTGACACAGGTCATCCCAAGTGGTTCGCTACGTTTGGTGACTTAGCGGCATGCCCGGGTTCATGAGGTGTAGTTTGTCTAGATCGTAACTAACTAACTAACTAACCATCACGCCGTTTCTCCGCAGGGGTAGGCAGAGAGGACGGACCGCCAAAAAACTCGATCTTGGCACACACTCCTTGTCTCGTTCACATTCACACATCGTCTCATACATGCTCTTCTATTATTCCGACTTTTCACATGGCCCGACTCAAGTATCTGATTCACTTGGTCGTGCCATGTCTACCTCGGGCGTCCCCGACTTCTTCTACCATTCACATTTGAGTCATATATTCTCCTCACACTCCTTTCCTCCTTCATTCTCTCTACATGCCCAAACCATCTTAGCGTCCCTTTCTTAATCTTACTCATTACGCTTACATCAGCCTTGCATTCTTCGCGGATCTCCACATTTCTCACACGATCGTACATGGTTTTACCACACATACGCCTCAGGGATCTCATCTCTACAGCATTCAGTCTACTTTCATCCTTCCTCTGCCAGTTCCATGCCTCACTGCCATACATCAGGGTAGGTACCAGCACTTCATTATGGACGGCAAACTTCGCTTCTTTGGACAGTTTTTTGTTGGCGCCAACGGCGTTCAGTCCTCCATTAATAGAGTTACCTGCATTTACACTTCTTTCGATATCTCTGTCAGCCCTCCCATCTCTCGTAAACACACTTCCCAAGTACACAAACTCATCCACCTGCTCCAAATACTCATCATTCACAACTATGTTGCACATTGTTTTCATACTCTCTCTTTCAAATACCATGACTTTAGACTTACTTACATTCATCATTAACTCATTCTTCATACATACTTCGTTCATCCTAGACACGAGAGACTAGCAGTTAGAAATTAGCACCGCATCATTTTTTTCCACGCGTACCCTTTCAATCAATATTCTGCCATACAGCTTGCCGACTGAACTAAGCAGGCTAATAGCCCTATAGTTCCCACAATCCATACGTGATCCTTTACCTTTGTATAATGGCATGATTACAGCCCTTCTCCAATCTAATGGCGTGTAACCCTCTTCTAAACACTGGTTAGGTCTAGATCTTGGTGTTATAATATACAAATAATAAATAATTTCCCTCAGGGCCTATGTCATCTATGGGGTTGCTGTGTGGAGGTTTTTTTTAAAGGAAAGGAAGGAGGGGAGAGTTCTGTGAAGGAAGAGGGTTTAAGGGGTGGGTAGGAATCTGTGGTTCAGTGTGTCCTGGTCATCCGCCTCCAAGACCTAGACAAACCTCACCCCATGAACCCGGGCACCCCTGCTAAATCACCAAACGTAGCGAACCACTTGAGGTGTTGGTTATCCAATAAAGGTTCCCGGGGCGGCGGTACCCATTCCCGCCTCCCAAATTGAAAATGATTTATAGGCCAGTCACTCTTGGACACCCTGACCCCAGATTTCTACCTTTTTCCTTCCCAGAACTTCCTCTTCTTTCTTTCCCTAAAAATACACTCAACACAGCAACCCCAAAGATGACATAAACCCTCATGATTTTTTGTTCTCTGGCCCACGTGTGTGGACAATTGTAAAAAAAATAAATAAACGCACATTTAAACGTTAATAATGTAACCTTTAAATATCCAAAATTTGACATTAAAAAAATCGGTAATATTTATTTCATATATTTTATTTACTCAATAAAAAACAGACTCCTGTTAGTACTCAAATACTTAAATACTTAAACATGGTGGATTGTATAATTTCAACGAACAATCCACAAATTCCGAATTCATCAAGCAACCCCACTAAATCACTATTTATGTACCTACTACGGTAAAATTTCATTTGCTAATCGATAATTAAAGGAAAAAACATTTTCCAGTGATGAATAATAAAACAAACCCCATTAAATTGTCTCATCTGATTTCCCCTTGCCCCTGCCTTTCCACCCTTATCCAAAGCTTATCCCAAACGAACTCAAATAACAGGTTATCATTTCTCAATCCAAACCACGATTAATCGTTTATTTACCTTCACCATTTTTTATCTCCACTTTCCCCACTCACTTTTTATACGCGACGTGTAAAAAACGCCGTGAATAAAAAATGATTAAAAAACCATTCTTCAACCCCTTCGTAAATAAAATAAGCGAAGGGGTTGCGCGTGCGTATTAAGCCGTATGTCCCGTGTAATGAATCCTTTCACTCCGCCATTAGCGCCGTGGGGTAATTCATCATCCGCGAGATGAAGGGTTGGGAAGGGTTGCAGGTTGGGAAGAGTTAACGCTGGGAAGGGTTAAAGTCGGGGAAGGGTTAGGGGGATTATAATTATTACTCCCTCCTCTCATCAGAACGCGCGGGACCGCCCCACACTCCTATTGGTCCGCGTCTTCACCCCTTTCGTTAATCAAAGGGTTACGTTGTGCTGGTGTGAGTTGTTTTTATAAATACGAATTTTAAAATGTCTGTGTAGTCTCTTATAAAAGTCTAGTTAAATGTGTGCGTGAGTCTCGATACGAGAATTATGTTGTTGAACTATGCATACGTATGGACGTGTATCTAAAAACGGTTATTGTATGAACTGGTAAGTGGGATGAGCTCTATTAAGTCATTTAATTCAAAGGGTTGATTGAAGCCGCCCTTTACGTTAGGTTCTTAATTAAGGATAGTTAATGAAGGTAGTTGGTACTTATCCAGATGATGTTTTTTTGCATCGCTGAGTTCTTGTGACTTGAATAGTACATGAAATTATTTAAAAATTTTGCGCACTTTTGTGAATGTACATGCAGAAGGTATTATCTTACTATACGCTATAAAATAACAACACAAATAAAATAATATTCCTGTGGATTTGAATAATACGGTAAGAATGGTTGAAAAACGTGAAAGTGCTGGTTAAAACATATCTGTTTGTATTATGAACAAGCGTTTCAAGACAAAGAACAATACTTTACATTCAAACTTAATACATTTTTAGTCAATCGTCGAAAGTAAAAATATAAAGCCTTTTACCCTCATGTAACGGTGCATACATTAAACATAATATTACACGCTGCAATAAACGCACGTTTATGTTTCTTTTTATCCTTTTTTTTAAATATTAAAGCACGCGGTAAGTTGATAATTTACCAAGAGAAGGGGTAATATGAGCTTTCAGAAATAAAAGGGGGACCCGCCCCCAACTGCTGTTGTCGAGGGGGGGTTTTGTTGTAAAAAATAAAAAGCTTTTTACAGTTCGTTCGTGTGCCGCAGAGCTATATTTAGCAGTACCTACCTGCCCATACTTAGTGCATACATACATAATGTAACACTAAAAGGGATATCTTCGGGAATATTGAAATGAAAAATGCTTTTGATATTGCCTTCTCCTCTGCTGTCTGATAAATAATTTAATCACATATTGCGTGTGGCGGCGCACGTATAATTTTTACGGTGGGTTGATACTGAAATAAGAGTGAAATTTCAATGTTAAATGCGTTCGTACATTATTTATTTCTTAATATCTTATTAAGTAATGAAGGGTTTGATTTTCAAAATGAAAGGTATTTTATTTTACAGTTTAAAGCTGTTGAGGAGATGAAGAAAGCTCCACAATGAAACAAAAGAAGGATTTGTGTATTTTTTGATAACTGTAATATCATCATCAACATGTGCTGTTTGGTAGTTGGTGACCACAATTTGAAACTCCAGCTGTCGTATGCAACTCGCTTTGTACTCTCCATTGTCAAGCTTGTCAATTCCGAGATATTTTGGTGACGTTCTTCCAGAAACACTTATTTCCTTTCAGGGTCTATCTAGGAAACCCATATTGGTAACCCCCCGAAGGAAAGCATCCTTACATTTTATGATGAGAATCGTCAGATTCCGGTGTGCAGTTGTTGGCCTAGATACCCGCTAGATCAACTCGGAAATTGAATGCGAATTCAATTTTGTCTCTTTAATTTTTATGTCTGATATTTCTGAGGATCAACATCTCGAATATGATTGAGAGTATGGATTGTATCCTATTTATGTACCCATGTTTGGAATACGTATTGTACACACGTAGGGTGGATCATTCAGACATAGCAACGCACGATTCCATGCTATTCTAATATTAAAACGTCTAATTTATTATTACGCATTGAGTGATTCTCAAATTGAACGAGTAGATTGATTTCTTATAATAATTATAACGTGTAGTATTTATATAGCGCAGTTTTGTGTTTTGTTTTTAAACTTCAACTGCGCTTAATTTTATTATAATAAACTTAAAAGTAATACCTACTCGTATGTACTTAGATCCAGGCATTTTGCAGATACAACTTGACATTGTTTTGCATACATATTAAGCAAATTCAATGAATAAATTGCAACCCTCAGATCGTATCTATGTACAAACTGAGTTACAACCCATAAACCACATTAGTTGAAATTCTGGATATGAAATAAATCAATACATAATAAATGCAGCATTGCATTGGTTTGAATTAAGTTTCAATGCATTTATTATTATAAGCGGCACGTTCCACGTGATGATTGCATCGGTTTCGCTTTCCATGGCTAGATTCGTGAGGATTCCGAAGCTCTCGAGATTAAAAAGCCGTGGTCCATTGTGTTTTGCTGAATACCAAGGGTTCGCCATTCGCCAGATGAAGTGATGAACATAATATCGCCAATACTTTGTGACGAGGTACACATGTTATATCATCATTAGCAACGGACTCGAAGCAGTCAAGAGCGATTTTTTTTGACACTGGCTGAAAGTTATTCCGATGCTATACAAACGTTAATGTGATTCTAGTTAATAAGGTAAAATAGCAATAGCTTAGCTACAACACGACATTGAATAACGATATAATCAAGGGAACTGAATAAAAGGTTGGGAAAGTCCCTGGAAGAGATTACACGATCAAAATAAAATACTTGGATCGGTTCATGTCAAGAAATAACAGAAGACTATGTATGAATGGGGATGAAACAAGGAGTGTGCTTAGCCTTGCAGGATAAGTGGGTTTGTACAAGAGAAACCAATTTAACCACTGAATTTAAAAAATTAGTATTGCTCACAGCATCTTCCAAAATGACGTAGGCCCTGAGGGAACTTTTTTCCTCCCAATATAATATAATACTAATGTAAAAAAAAACGCGACCGTTTTTTTCGTACGTTCCGTTTTCGTTTCAAGATGGTGGCCGTTTTAGGTTCAGTATAGACTATTTTTTTCAAATGCGAAATCGTGTATTTGGACTTTCTTTTTAGCATTTTTTCAATGTTATTGTGCTTGAACTGTTATTAAATGTTCTATAAACCGCCACATTTTTAAACACAGATTATGGAAATCATAGGTCATTTCGACAATTACTAGTAGAAACGACTATTTACGTACACAAAATAGGGTAAAATAAATAAATAAATAGGTTTCTAAGTTTAGGTAAAAATTTAATTTAAATCCATTTTTTAATATCTATCCAAATATCAGTAGTTGATTCTGGATGTAATTAAGGGAACGTACCCATACTACGTGACCAACTTTTTGCAATTTTTAACCCCCCCCCCCGGTGACCAAAAACCTAAGGAACCCGCCGCTCATTTGTATGGAGCGTGACATTTTGAAGACCCCCCCCCCCCCTAAACGTGTCACGTAGTATGGGTACGTTCCCTAAGTAGAAACGTGGTATAATTTCCAAAATCTGTGCCTAATAAAAGTGTGGCGGTTAGTGGAACATTTACCGTTATTTTTAAAGAATCGTCATTTGTGATAGTGGTGTTTCTTTAGACAGAATTTATAATAGGTACGTCGCCTAAAAAAAGTAATGGTGAATAAAATATAATGGTGTATTATTAAGTAGGCAGGTGTTAAAGTTCGTACTTACACAACTCACGAATTCGGTGGATATATTTTTTTGAAATGATTAAAAAAGAATAAATTATATAGGCACCTACATACTTTTTGGTCTACTGCTCACAGATTAAGTACTAGTACCTATAATACAGTTAATTCCAACGCCTAAATCCTAATGGCTCCAGGCTATTCGGAGTCTTGTTTGGTATCACATTAATAAAAAGCTTGGATTTATCCGATACTCCAAAAATTATCAATAACAATAATGCACAATCAGGTAAGAACGTAATTCATTTGTGATCTAAGCAAATAAAGGCCACACCGAATCACTTGACCATTCCGTAACATCAGCCGGGTATCCGACAAACATTTGCAGTAAACAAGTCTTAGGTATTTGCTCACAAACAAAGGCATCTGAATTCCCACGCAGTTGCTTTACCTGAATTTTAAATAAAATCGACGCTAGCATATTATTAAATCGATCCCTTTTGCGCAAAAGCTTCCGATCCGTCTTCTTATTTAGGGGTAGTTTCCAGTTCTCACGGGGAGATTTCTACAATGAACATTGCATCCTTTATCTAGCGAAAGTCATAATACCCTTTATCCCCGCCATTGCATATTATTATTATTATTTATTTATTTAAATTGTGCGTCCATCTATTATGATGGCTTTCTCGGCAAGGTTCCCATGACCGGGAGAGATTCACGCAATGCAACGGGTGGGATGGTAAATAATAACAATTGCACAAAAGCCTTTCTTGTATTGCGCACCTCTGGTTTTGGTCGAACAGGTAACGCTAAAGTGCATTTTGAATAATAATTTCAGGATTCATCTGAAATTCCGAGCACTAACAATAGGTTGCACAAATAAGGATAATCTGATTCATTGTTCAAATAAGTTGGTACATGAATTTATTTGTAATTGAAAACAACTTTCACTTTCGAGGTCTTCGATAGATTTATTAAGTAATTAAAAAAGTATTTAACTGTCAAATCAGTATACATTTGCCACGAAGAAGGAACGGCCGTTCTGAAACCGGTCGGATTTACTCAAAAAAAAAGTATTTATTTATTTATGCCCTTTGTACTTTTATTTGATTATAATAAGAATCCTGTGGGTAGTTTCGTTTTATTTTGCAGCTACATTAAACGGATGCGCAATTAAATTTATCCCTATTGATACCAAACATACTAACTAACCATCACGCCGTTTCTCCGCAGGGGTAAGCAGAGAGGACGGACCGTCAAACAACGCGGTCTTGGCACACACTCCTTGTAGAGCGCTACATGCCCAAACCATCTGAGCGTCCCTTCCTTATCAGCCTTGCATTCTTCGCGGATCTCCACATTTCTCACACGATCGTACATAGTTTTACCACACATACGCCTCAGGGATCTCTTTTCCACAGCATTCAGTCTACTTTCATCCTCTGTCAGTTCCATGCCTCACTGCCATACATCAGGGTAGGTACCAGCACTTCATTGTGGACGGTTAACTTCGCTTCTTTGAACAGTTTTTTGGTGGCGCCAACGGCGTTCAGTCCTCCATTAATGGAGTTGCGTGCTTTTACCCTCTTTTCGATGTCTTTATCAGCCTGCCAGCCTTCTCGTAAATATACTTCCCAAGTACACAAACTCATCCACCTGCTCCAAATACTCATCATTCACAACTATGTTGCACGTTGTTTTCATACTCTCTCTTTCAAATACCACGACTTTAGACTTATTGATACCACACCAAACTAAATAATTAAAAAATAGGATTGGTTCAAAATGAACCAACTTTAATACACGTATCGTAAATGCAAAGAAAATAGAAAAACGTTTAGGTATCTTACCTACGAAAAACGAAATGAACTAAATATCCATTAGGTAATATAAAAATCAAAGGCTGCATTCCGAAATTAATCTTTATTATAGGAAGGCAATATTTATTTATGGAAGACTGCCAAAATAGTTATAAAAATTACATTCGCAAACGCGTTTACCCAAAATTTGTATACGTAAATGCCTTTTATGACTTACTAACATAAAAATATAAAATTTATTGCAAAATGCACAAAATAAGGTTCCCGAGTTTTATGATTGTGGAGCATTTTACTTTCGGGACGGGAAGGTTGTTCTGTCAGGTCGTCACACTTTGCCGCTATTTCACTTTTACTTTTAATTTCCTAGAAGGATGACGCGCAAGGATGCAACCCAAATCAGCGGTGAGGAACCATTCGGAAATAAAACTTGCAAGTTTTAATAAGCATTTTTGTAGAATACCAGCTCGAGGGGGCTTTCATCGATCAATCATAAATCTAGAAATGATCTTAACCCCTCAGGCCTCTGGCATATTTTATCAGAAGTGCAACTACTTCTGCTTTGCAATAAAATCTAAATAAATGGAATATTTCTTAACGTATCCAAAAATTAATAACTGTTTTTTAATGGTTATAATAAAAGCTTTCTAATTTTATTCGAAATTAACATATATTTTTTGAAATATAAAAAAGTCAACAAAAAAAGTTTTAAAAATGTATCACCTTACGTTTTTTTCTAACTA
This sequence comes from Limnephilus rhombicus, assembly GCA_929108145.2. NCBI lineage: Eukaryota > Metazoa > Arthropoda > Insecta > Trichoptera > Limnephilidae > Limnephilus > Limnephilus rhombicus. The sequence continues at coordinate 59,216,191 of OV815276.1, forward strand.
AAATTACTGATAGCGAAAAAATAAAAACACACATGTTCTATTAGAAAAATCTTACCAACATTATAAACGCGAAAGTTTGTTTGGATGTATGTGTGTTTTTACTCTTACACGCAAAAACTACCGAATGGATTTTAATGAAAATTTACAATACATCAGAATAACATATAGGTTTAAATTTATAAAGCTAGCTAGGAAGGGGATGCGGGAGGGCAACGGGGATGCATGGGAAAGGTGATTCAGGAGCAATGTATTTCTTTGAATATGATCAGTGTATCATAAACTTTATCGTCACCTCAATTTTTTGGCGGTACATGTAAAAATAATTTAAAAAAAATACTAATGATGCAACGAATACTACTTTTACGAATACGAATACGAATATCAAACCCACTATCCGGCGAATACGAATACGAATAACTTGGCAGAGTAATAAAATACTCATTTATTTAACCTTGTTCTGTTTGTTTTGTAAAGGTAATAATAATTAAAATTTACAACTGTCAAATTTTTATTCAGAAAACATAACATAATAATATTTGGCTGATTTATAAAGCGCCGTTTTCATGAAAAATCATCTCAAGGGCGCTGTACATATATAGTAACATCTATAGATTCACTGGTGATAGGCGTTTTCTTTTTTCAGTTTGGATGTTGCCAGCCGTTGAAAAAAGCCTCTCCGAGGCGACTGTACATGGCTTGTATGAAAAATATTTTTGCGTGATTTTTTTCAGTCGTGGGAAATTTATATCGTTTATCGAAATGTTTCCATATATCACTTTGATCACGTTTACGAGAGGACATCTTATTTAAATTTAGTTCCTTTTACTTCGCAGCTAACTCACATGTAACAATATAGGTACTTGCACTTGACCTGTGCCATCGACTGTCAAATACTGAAACTACCAAGAGAAAGAACGCGTATTAAATGAAAAATTCGAGGTTCATAGTACAGTGCCACAAAATCCATAGACATTTTGACATTTCTGTGACAATTTATTAATTAAAATTTTTTTTTATAGTATTCGTATTCGTAAATATATATTCGCCGAATACGAATATTCGGTAAATGTCTACTATTCGGCGAATACGAATATTCGTATTCGTATTCGTTGCATCACTAAAAAATACCCAAATTTTCATAATATTTTTTCAAATTGCGGTCGAAAATTTTGGTTTTATAAAGTTGTGCATTTAAATTATTTCGTGATTAACTTTCGGATTTGAATATAAATCGTGATGTTTTCTCTTTCTAAACCCTATTCGATCGTATTCTCGCCGTGATAGGAAGGGAGACACAACGATTTCCATGAGACCTATTTGCAAACTAGCCTGGGGTGTTAAAATTGCAGAGAATCTTCCTTTAAAATAAATACAGCATTTCATTTACATTAGAAAAACAATAACTATTTTAAATATATATTTACAGAAGTCAGGAGCTTTGAAATTATTCAGATTTGTGTTAATTCACAAGTCTGTTGTGGAGAAAGAAAAATAAATAAACCCAGAAGGATAAAATGTAACTTATTATTTTAAGAAAAATATTATATAATTTGAGTAAGTACCTACTTACTGATGAGCTTTGAAATAAGGCTATCAACTTATAATTTATTGTAAGAATGGGATTTAGGTTTTGCTCTGAATTTTCTTGTTTTTAACCGTCTTACTCCGTATGGAAATTTAATCCTAGCTTTACCACCTCATTACATAATATCTCCATAGGTATTTTTAAATCATAATATTATGTACTCCTCTATTGAAATATAAAGTAATTATCTGAGCAATGTCTTGCACACAATAATTGCTTATTTCTCACCCCTATATATAATTTTTGTATCTTTCTTTAACCTCCCTTCTGTGGTGCGCCCGCCGGCGGCACAAAGAATCTTTAAAAATATTTTTAAAAAGAAGATTTTAAATAATTTTCTATGAAATTTGCGAGTGGCTTTTGGCAGCTTTCAATGGCAAAAATATCGATATTTTACGTTTTCAAATGAGTATACAGGTCATTATTCTTTGAAAACTCCTTTGAATTGTGTTTTTTCGTGTTGGGTATGTTTTCAGGTTTGTCTAGAAATAATGAAAGCAGTTTATGAATATATTTTTTGACATTTTTTGACAAAATGGGAGATTTTTTAATTTTATTTTTTTAGTTAGTAAGCTATTCTGGAAAAACTTCTTATGATATTACCATGTAATGTACTTGAATAAGAAGATATATTATTTGGTAAACAGAAAACAATCGCAAAAAAAAACAATCGCTTTGCTTTTATTTCGATATTTGACCAGAACTATCAAGGTAATTTTTGCGCTAACTAACTAACTAACCATCACGCCGTTTCCCCGCAGGGGTAGGCAGAGAGGACGGACCGCCAAACATCCCGGTCTTGGCACACATTCCTTGCCTCTAATTAATTTTTGCGCGGTTTTCGAAATACCATCCCACGGTCATCATGTTAATATTTATAATAATTGGTTTTAAAAAAAGCATATTATTACGACTCAAGAAATTGAAATTATTATTTAAAATGGTTTACGAAACATGATCGTGTTTGGCAAATCTATTCGGGTTACATTTTTGCCCAATAATACTAAACACTTTCAAAGAAATATGAATCTGCAGCAGGTAGCCGGACCTAGGACCTTCCCTCAGGCCTAAGGGGCAAACTTCACAATACAACTTCACAACGAAACTCAGTGCCCAACGAACAAAATCACCCACAAAAATTCAAATATTTGTTTTCATGATCGTTGAATGAAAATTACGAAAGGATGTTGTGATTACATTTTTAGTTTTAGGTCTATTCAAATGGCTCCCAAAATGTAACAAAAAATCGGCACCTTCCTCTTTGACCGATCTACATGTCTCCTGTTACAATGGAATGATCAATATGCCTCGAAACAAACGAAATTTGGGTTGCGGGTTCGATCCCAGATAGAAGCATTTTGTTATTTTATGCGCTTTTTCTCCCTGAAAAGGGTGTTATGTTTCTGGTTGCACAATGCCACGAAAACAAATCATTTATATTATTTATCTGCGCCCGAAATTTTTTTAGGTGGAATATTTTTAATAGTGAATTTTTCAATAATATTTTGGTTAATTTTTATAGCGCCAGTGTTGAGAAATATCAGCATAAATGCGCTTTATAAAGCTAGAAAACTACGTTAAAAATTTGCTTCGTTTGGGAGGCAATATAAATTAAAGTAAAACGACAACCATCCCAACTTGGAAAACGTATTATGTAAGGCCTTCGTAAGATTAAGGCGCCGTATATCCACTCAAAAAGATGAAAAATTATGAATGTTGGAGAGAGCGCACTAATAATTAAAACGATAAAAATGAAGCGAAAATTGTGAAAATGTTTAATAAAATACGAATCGTTCAAAACAGAGTAAAAACATCTAAAATAGCATTTAAAGAAACACTGTGAATTTTTTAATACATACTAATATAAGTGAAATGAAAGTGTTTATAATAATTTTTGGAGCATACTTTGCGATTTTTTCTATCGAGGGAATTTCATATAAATGCGTTTCATGCGTTTCGGCGTGGGTAACGTCTAGATATTATCTTAAAAAATAACTTATTTTTTTTAAGAGCTTAAAACTTCAAATATTTAAGGGAGATATGTAAGAAATCGGTAGAAATTTGGGTACTGGCGGCTTAAGTGTTCGTTGTTGATGGTAGGTACTTTCAATTTCGTTATTTGAAATCTCTGAGGTTCTTTCCTCTCATTACGAACGTTTTTTTACGTTACCCGAGTAAAATAATTTCCCTCAGGGCCTATGTTATTTTTGAGGATGCTATGTGGAGGGTATTTTTAAGGAAACGAAGGTGAGGAAGTTTCGTGAAGAAAAAAACGTATTAGGGGTGGGAAGGAATCTAGGGATCAGTGGTCAGTGTGTCCAGGAGGAGCCAATTAGGGTATGTTGTGAGGCTGAAGGTTGTTGTGAGGAGAAGGAGATGGGGAAGAGAAATATGGGGAAGTACAGGCTATTCAGATCTGGTCACCAAAAATGGCTAAAAAATTTCAATTCTGAATGGTGATCTTACACCTGGTCGATACTGAGAGTATCTCTCTCTCTGGAACCTTAAATGTACGTATCTTATATTATTTTTAATTATTACATTGTAAAATAACAAAATTCATTCAAATAAAATTTACATTCGGATTGTTAGTCGAGAGCTTTATCCCTTGACCACGTAGACTGCCTATATTGGGCCCTCCCCAATATTCAAGTATTCAAACGTTGATTAACAATCGATAATCGTAAAAAAAATTGTCTCTTACTTTTTAAAATTTTTATGAAAATGTATTTTATTTAAACAGCTATTATTAGCATTAGTAAAATTAGTTTTTCGATATCTAAAAAAATAACAAAGACGATTACGATGATAATTACGATTACGATTGTTAAAATGTACGCAATAGTGTCCCGTGAAATGCAGCACAATAATTCATAATTCGAATGCCGGTGCTGTAGTATCCCGTGACGTCACAAGCTTTTCGACCGGCCGCAAAAATCTACATTTAGACGGTTGATATCTTCGGTAATTTAAAAAAAATCCAAAAATCTTTTCTCAGCGTGCTCTAATTAATATGATACCTTTGTAAAATATAGGAGACGGTAATGCGCGTTTTCATCCCGCGACAAAATATCCCGCGGATAAATATCTACTTAAACCTAACCTAACCTAACCTATCCTTACGTAACCTCATCAACTTTACAGCATGTCTGTATTATTTTATTCCCATTTTTCTATTTTAGAACAATAATTTATTCTCTTTACAGGATGTCTATATTATTTTTGTTCCATTTTGGTCGCGAGATGAAAAGTCGCGTAACCGGCACTAACAGTAGTAAATTTCGACGATTGCCTTATTATTACAGTCACTTTAATTGCAAGTCACTTGAAAAAATTATGCTGTTTAAAAGTGCACTTTACATATTTATAATTGCGTTGCTACCGTAAAATCTCAACTATTCAGTATAATACATGTTGGTTTTCCATTGCACATTTAGATGCCTACACGAATATCTTCCAACAAAAGGAGATATTTGAGTTTTTGTGAGATTGGCCAGGCAATTACTGGGCTGCCATACATCGCTGTCTAACGTCCATTACGCCTTTCAGTGTCCAAAGCCGTTTATCATCTTCTCTTCCCCTTTTAAATTTTGGTGTAACCCGACGCAAGATACCCTCGGCAAATATACCTGCTACATTTCTGTGCGATGCTGCAATTTTTTTTTTCAAATTCTCTAGGAGATAGTGGAAGATATACCCTGTATGAAAAGTAACAAATACTTGACTATCTGACCATCTCCGCAGTCCCAACTATTCTCCCAGTCCCAATTATTCTCCTTACACTTCTTTCTTCGTTCGTACGCTCTCCATCACCCTCGATTAATGTGATATCCTAGATAGTAGTTAAGGAGGTTACTCATAGAAGGAAGTAGATAGAAGTTTAAGAGGTTACCCACACATAGCTGTCCATAATGCAGGGATTGATATAAAAATACGATCGCAATCTCAAGGTCTGGGCCCAAAATTATTACTACCGCCTGTTAATTAAAGCCACCTGGGCTCATTGTAATCTATTACTAAATATCCAAGTGTTTTGTTGACCCCGGAGATTTATTTGAAGTTGTGAGACAAACCCGGAATTACTGATGATGGAGTTATAATCCGTAATAATAAATCAGAAATTAATGAAACAGAAAATATCTATTAGAACGATGAGTTCTGACAACCATGAACATTTAAAAAACTTTTCTGTATAGAATTTCACAATAATTTCCACCATGAGCTATTGAGCTAGGAAACGTTCACCTAAGTAGTTAAAGATTTTGCCAAAATATGCCACATTGTGCGTTATAGTATAATATTCAATACAAGTCTTAGGTGAGCATTGGTTAAGCAAGACATCAATAAACCGTTTTAGCATTAGATTATTTCACAGGGGCAATTTTTAAATGGAGAAGAATCTTTACGATTTTTATATTGCTTACTTGATACTACACCCTCGAGAAGATCTTGGAAGCTTTTCATTTACTATTTAAAAAAAAAATACGAAAAAAAAGTTTACTAAAACATAATGAAAAAATTGGATTTGAATTTTTATTTCTTATTTTATTCAAAATAATAATTTAAAAACAAAAACAGAAATCAAAATATTCCTATGCCACATTCATACCAGCATAGCTTTTTAGGGGGGTACATATTAAAAAAAAAAAAAACATAATTATAAACATTAAATGTTATTATCGTATATCTCGTACGAGTACCACACATACTTATAAATCATTACTTTGTCATCTATTATGTTAATATTTTTGTATAAATAATTTTGTTTAAAAAAAAATAACCCACATTTCCTCGAAGAAATAAATTATATAACTTCTTTATCTGAAAAATTAAATTAGAATAAATTCAAAACATTGCGTACCTGCAATTGAATTGTTTTTTCTGTGAAAACATTTTCAATCAACGTAAATATTTTAATTTCCCAAAGTCATTTTCATAAAGAACTATGGAGCTTTGAAATATTAAGACAAAACACCATTTCCCTTTTCATAAAAAAAGTGTAGAATTTCTGGTGAAAAATACATTTTTCTTTAAAGAATAAGTTAGATCGTGCCCATCCTGTTTATATTGTGGATTCAAAATAATCGATTCTTGAAATCGTCTTCTGTTATCGAAGGAAACTGATAGACAGAGTAGCAACAAAGGGAATTCAATAATAGAAAAGGATCTCCTCCCTGTGATGTATCTACCGAAAAATTCGTATTTGCAATATCTTCAATCTATTTTATAAAGGTATCCAGTAATTCAATAAAATACCATTCTTTGTAGGAATATGAACACACTTAGTCAAAATGGAAAATTGAACTGAGGATGTATTTGATAGATATTATATTAATTTAACCTTTTTGATTAAGTCACTCTCCAGGTAAGTTCGTGTAGGTAATTCAAAATGTGCATTTGAGTTGTGATGTTGCACTTGCGCTTTCTACCTGAGATTTGCATCATTAGTTGAGTGCAAAATATTTCCTTTTTTAGCCTTTTTATGAATTTTTGGAAAGGTTTTTTTTTCGGTGTTAAGAAGCATTTCCTAAAAAAGAGTTTATTTAGAGCGCCATTTTATGTTCATCCACCTCAAGAGCACTTTAAATAATAAACTTTGAATTGAATAAAAAAAGTCAGTGATTTAGCTCTTAAAATTGCTCCTACAGTGTCCCATCAATAATAATGACATTTGAATAAATCATATAGCGCCGTTTTTGTGAAAAATCACCTCAAGGACGCTGTATAAATTTATGATATTTTTCTATAATGCTCTATCTTACTTCTTTCTACAGACTAGACAAACTATTATACCAACTTATGGTTAAACATGTTGCATCCACCAGTTTGTCGATCACTAATACAAAACTCCATTTATACAATGCATTTGACAAATAAAAGTAATGTTGCGTTAAAATGTAGAAAGTATACAGGACCATACTTACTTAAGAGGTCACTTGAGATTAACACTGTTTTTGTTTATTTGAGAAATTTAGATAAAGTTTGCACACAAGGGATGTAATTGGGAACAGCTGTTATTGGGAACGCTATTATCTAATCCTGGTATACATTTTAATTTTTACTATATAATATTTTCTGCAATGAACGTATTTAGGAAAGCAAAAGCAAAGGTACGTACAAGGATTACTAATATTTATCTAACTCATCTGCATATTACATAAGCTACTAGCTTGCTTATCTACCTCACCTACATATTACATAAGCTACTAGCTTGCTTATCTTACTCAACTGCATAGTACATATGCTACTAGCTTGCTTATCTTACCCACCTGCATATTACATAAGCTGCTAGCTTGCTTTAAACTCATCTGCATATTACATAAGCTACTAGCTTACTAATAAGCTACATAAGCTACTGCTTATCTAACTCACCTGCATATTACATAATCTACTAGCTTGCTTATCTAACTGATCTACATATTACTTAAGATACTAGCTTGCTTATCTAACTCACCTACATATTACTTAAGCTACTAGCTTGCTTTTCTACTCACCTGCATATTACATAAGCTACTAGCTTGCTTATCTAACTTACCTGTATATTGCATAAGCTGCTAGCTTGCCTTCAACTCATCTGCATATTACATAAGCTACTAGCTTGCTTATCTAACTCGCCTGCATATTACATAAGCTACTAGCTTGCTTATCTAACTGATCTACATATTACTTAAGCTACTAGCTTGCTCATCCAACTCACCCACATATTACATAAGCTAGCATGCTCATCTAACTCACCTACATATTACATAGGCTACTAGCTTGCTTATCTAACTCACCTACATATTACTTAAGCTACTAGCTTGCTTATCAACCTCACCTACATATTACATAAGCTACTAGCTTGCTTATCTTACTCACCTGCATATTACATATGCTACTAGCTTGCTTATCTTACTCACCTGCATATTTCATAAGCTACTAGGTTGCTCATCTAACTCACCTGCATATTACGTAAGCTACTAGCTTGCTTTTCTACCTCATCTACATATTACATAAGCTACTAGCTTGCTTATCTAACTCACCTGCATATTACATAAGCTACTAGATTGCTTATCTAACTCACGTACATATTACTTAAGCTACTAGCTTGCTTATCTAACTCACCCAGATATTACTTAAGCTTAACAAAACATTTGAAAAGATCTATACTTAAGCTAAGCTTCACATCTCTCGATGGGAATGACAATGCAGCCGAAAATAGATTCGTCTGTCTAGTGATTCTGGACGGAAAAAATAGCGCATATTTTATGACGCCGCAGCTCTCCATTGGATGGTTCAATAAAATAATAAGAAAAACAGATTTTCGTCTTCATAGTTAGAGCAATTAGATGACCATTCTAATGATACGAATGGATATTTTTTAAAGATTTGAAATACAGATAAATTATATTATTCAATTCAGTTGATCAATTTACTAATCCTCGTTAATCCACGACTCGACAGAGAATTATTAATTCACAGGCGACTGACATAACAATTAAAATAATTCATCCCTTCCGAAAATCGTCGGAATTTAGATGCATATCTTTCGCTTTCAGTAGATCAGGTAGAAAAGACGGGATTTTATAACTTTTTGCGAGGAATATTATTAAGATCCACAAAGGATATGCACATTGCACGTGTTCGACGGCAGTTACATTCAAGAGGAGATGGACTTGCAAAATCATGAAAGCGAAAACTTTCAAAGGAGTACAATGATTATTGTGGACTTTCGGTTTCTAAGATGTACCTATTCACTTATTTAGTACTTTCCATGTTCTTGTCGTGTATCTCTGTAAGGGTGAAGCCTTGCGTGTGATCACGGCGAATATTATCACATAATATGAATATTTTCACAATGAAATCGAATTATTGAGTTCGTGTATAGATTCCCACAAGAATTTGCATTGTGTTTTTATGACGTGTGATGATGCATTTTTTCATAGAATTTCAATGTGAATAATATTAATCAGTATTGATTTTAATTTACCTGGATGGTAAAAGTAACCCACGTATGCTATTTTGGTTCCATTACAGTTGGTTCCAAAATAGTTGCCCCCCCGGCATACTTATGAACAATATGCAGTCGGTTTAGTAAAATATGGTATACCTACTTACACAAAATATAATTAAGTGTCCCCGAAGGGGTGTGCAGAGAGGATGTACCACCGAATAATAGAAGTATAAAACATATAAGACAGATAAGGACAAAAAATCGACAATGTAAATAAATTCATTTGATATCCATACCAACTTATTTTTTAGGTCGGTTTTAAGTTTTGTATTGCGAAAAATTGCACAAAAAATTATAATTTTATAATAATTACAATTTAGGGGGCCAACTGTCGGGGATCAACTGCCTGGTTACAGTTATTTTTAATCATGTACCTTCATAATTAAATAACGATAATGTATACCAAAGAAAAAAAAATATACATATTTTACAGCGAGACTTAACAAATTTATTTTTGAAGCACCAAAAATATGAAAAGGTGATCTCTGACGCAACAAATACCACCTGGCAACATATTTTTTATTTTAAGCTAATGAACTTTGATAATTCTAATTAAATGTAGAAAAAACAAGACATTTTTTTTTTCGATATTTGTTTTTGGGATGTTGTGCCGTGTTGCGCTACCTCCTTCTTTAGCCCACATCTACAACGCTGTCCGAAACGTTGGCTAAAGAAGGAGGTAGCGCAACACGGCCTAACACCCCAAAAACAAATTACGAAAATACTTTTGGCCGTGAAAACCTTAAAACGTAAAAGACATATTTTAATGAAAAAAAAAATTACAATCTACTACTATGCAGTTGATGTAAAATTTGTAAGCATAATATAAATACGTGCATCTATTGTATAATACACAAACATCAATCGTTATTTTACTTGAAAACTGGTTTAGCATAAATGAGTAGATGGATTGAAGAAATCTTAAAAATATAACTACCTGTTATATTTCTAGCTTTTTGCTTCATTCAGTAATGCAGCTTTATTTAACAGGTCATTTCCGATTTGACGAAACCAGCATGATAATGGTTCCTGTTCTGGGTATCCGCGTTGAAACGGAAAGTGTATTCGGAGGCTGATAATTGTTTTCTTGCGTATTTCCTGACCGCAAATTCATCGTTCGCAAAAATGGGGGATCAGTACCAAGATCTATTAATTAATTTTCAAGGAAGGATCGTGCCTAATGCTGAAAAATTACATTTCTCAGAATACTGAGTATCTTAAAAAACCCGAAGACAGACTTTTTAGCAAAAAAAACAATGGTTGAAGAATTTCTTTTGGTGTGTGTTTTTTTTCGTTTTTTGAAAATTGATGGCCTGGAGTCATTAGATAAGAAGATAATGACTTTTAAAAATGATATAAAAGGGTTTTTGGTGTTGGTTATATACATTAACAAATATAATATTAGGTATGTAATAATTTTTCTAATTTTAAATAACATTGGATCTATGTAGATATTTACGCCGATGAGATCCCATACAATGTATTACAGCTGTTGAGATACTTTTAAAAATCTGTCGAACTTAATAATTAACGATACAACACCTAAACCTGGGCCTCTACAACAAACACGTCGATAAATAATGTGATATCGATAAATAAATTTATCGACAATGCAGGCAATTTTTCATCGTCCCCGAGCACGACTAAAGATCGCCAACAAACAAACAACAAATTTTCATATGTATTTAACGAATGCTGACAAATTAACGACATTGTCGATAAAACATTTATCGATGTGATTGTGCAGAGGCCTGGTTGCGAAATGCTAGTGATTTTATCAAATCAAGCCTTACTAATAAAAATGTTAAATTAAAACTTTACGAGTTACTTTTAAAGTAGGTAACATTGAATTATTGATTAGGTACCTCATCTTGTTAACACAGTTAATGTTTATAGAATCAAATAAATCTTTAGATTATATTAATTTTGAAGGGTACCTAACCCCAATCGTTCATCTCCACAAGCGCTCCGAGAATTCTCATAATTTAGCCAAAACGAATTCCTTTGAAAGTGAAACCTGCCCCCGCTGGACTGGGGGTGTTGGGTTACCATGGGAACTTAACTATAAATAATAATAAAGGTTCAAAGATTCCCTTTTGTTTGTTGCAAAGTTATTAGGTAAAAACATCTCCGGGAAAGGGATGAATTTGGTAGTTTAAAATCATCGAAATTAAAGTTTTTATTTAGTATATTTTAGTATATGTATAAAGAGGAAGGAAAAGACAAAATCAGCCAAAGACGTTGCAGACAGACATGGAACGTTGAAATGAATTTAGAAATGTATCAGTAAAGCGGGTGGAAAGAGTGAAATAGTGAAAGACTGAAAAAACAAGGAGTGTATGGACAGTACAGAGGCATCGGGTATTTCATATTTTCTACCTAACTCTGAAGAGACATTTCGTAAAGGTAGCTAGCAATAAGAAATCACATGATCTTCAATATAAAATGCACGCTTTTTAAATAGATGTTACATTAAATAGATGTTATGTTAAGTAGGTGTTACATTAAATATATGTTATATTAAATAGATGTTTTATTTAATAAATGTGTTTGAAGTGAAAGTTCTTTAGCGCCATTAGTGACTTGAAATTCGGGTGAAACGGAAATGCGTCGCAACTCAGTTCTACACAAATACTCGGTTCTAATACAATGCGGTAAATTCGCACCTTGGCGCGTGCCTTCCATAGCGTAGTTGGCAAGGTGCCTGACAAGCATCAGCGGCCAGAGAGACAGGCGTCAAGCGAGCGGGGCGCGGGGATTTAAATCTTACGAAATAAAAAAAAATAAAAAATTTTGTGAAATCAATATCCAATCTTCAAACTACTTTAAAAAAACAAGCAAAATAAAAGAAAGCGACATCTAGCGACTTTCTAGTTTTACTTCTAACGCGTGTGAATTACACAATCAGATTTAAAAAAATATATGTTATATAATAGATGTTATATAGTCCAATCCTGTTTTTATTATTTGTTAATGTTTGCAGACGACCTGAAATTATTCAAAGCAATCAGAAACATTAATGATTGCCATATATTGTCAAATAACTTGTTGAGATTTATTATATGGTGTCATGATAACCGCTTGCAACTTAACATAAGCAAATGTAAAATTATGAGGTTTTATCGAATAAAGAATCCAATATTTTTCGATTATTCCATTAACAATATGTCGTTAGTATCTGTCTCGGAAATCAATGACTTAGGTATTTGGTTTGACACGAAACTCAACTTTATCAAGCATATAGAAATAATAACCAATATAGCTTTGAAAATGTTGGGATTTATTTTAAGGGTATCTAGTGATTTCAACAACCGTCAATACTGTAAAAACATTATATATGTCACTCGTAAGGAGTCATTTAGAATACAATTCCACGGTTTGGTCCCCAAATTATGAGGTTCATTCACATGCGATTGAAAGAATCCAAAATAAATTTTTAAGATATGTGAATTTTAAAATGGGCATTCCTAGTGAATGCCTAAATTACGATAACGTACTTTGTTCATTAAATTTAATAAAATTATCTGATCGTAGAATCATTTCCGATTTAACCTGTTTGTATAAAATCCCCTGATACCCCTGATTTATTATATGTAATTTCTTTTCATACTCCAGGCAGGTCAGTCACAAGACAGTACCTACCATATTATTGTAGCAATTCTAAGTCAACAAGTCAATATTATACTCCTATGCGACGGATTCAACAGCTTGGAAACAAATACTCCGATGTTGTTGATATATTTTATTTTTATTGTGGCAATTACTCGTATGCTGAAATTGAACAAACTCTAAACCTTTCTCCTTTAGAAGACCATCGGATAAAATCTGATCTCATTTGTTTCTTCAAAATTATTAACTGTTTAATGGACTCGCCTGCATTACTACAACTCATCACATTTTATATACCTTCTCGTAGACTCAGAAATAAAGACCTGCTTTTCCTCAATCAGCACTCGACTAACTATGGTTATAACCCACCACTGTCCAGAATGTGTAGACTGGTCAACTCACGTCAAGACCTTGATTTTTTGGTATTAGCTTAAATGATTTCTGTCGCTCTTTAAACAAATGAAGATATTAATTATTATTTTTTAATTTATAAACTAACGTTTAGACAAGATTTTTATGCATAGCACAAAGGGTAACAATTATTACAAGCAATAATTGTCAGCCTGAAACACTCATTTACATTGAAAAATCTTCCGAGAAAAGATACTTGCCGCCAACGGGACTTGAACCCGTGTCCTTCCGATTGCCGGTCGAATGCTCTGACCACTGAGCTATGGCGGCTTATCAAATACCCGCCAAATAATTCAATATATACTAGTGTTTCATTCAACAATTACTGCTTGTTATATTTTTTCCACCTGAAAACAACCAACTTTATTTTTGCGAGGAAGACATTGTTAGTGTTAAATCCCTCGCTAGGTGGCGTCGAGACAAATTATGTCTGCATTTATTGGGGAAATACTTAAACTTGTTAAATATTAATTATTATTTTTTAATTTATAAACTAACGTTTAGACAAGATTTTTATGCATAGCACAAAGGGTAACAATTATTACAAGCAATAATTGTCAGCCTGAAACACTCATTTACATTGAAAAATCTTCCGAGAAAAGATACTTGCCGCCAACGGGACTTGAACCCGTGTCCTTCCGATTGCCGGTCGAATGCTCTGACCACTGAGCTATGGCGGCTTATCAAATACCCGCCAAATAATTCAATATATACTAGTGTTTCATTCAACAATTACTGCTTGTTATATTTTTTCCACCTGAAAACAACCAACTTTATTTTTGCGAGGAAGACATTGTTAGTGTTAAATCCCCCGCTAGGTGGCGTCGAGACAAATTATGTCTGCATTTATTGGGGAAATACTATACAAAAATAAAGATTTTTCAATGTAAATGAGTGTTTCAGGCTGACAATTATTGCTTGTAATAAATGAAGATATGTCATATTCACCCTAATTTTTGCAAGGTCTTGACGTGACTTGACACTTATTTTTTCTTCTATTTTCACTGTTTGTCTTTGCTTTCATGTACCATCCGAATCCTTACATTGTTCATTTCTATACTTCATGATACTTTGTTTTAAATCCGTAAATAAATAAATAAATAATAATAAAATAAAATATTTAGTACATCAATTTTATTATATAAGCATACGTTATTGAAGTTTTTTTCATCAAATAGGGGAATATTTTGATAAAGCTATTAAAATTGACTAACGCATTGAAAGTATTTTGTCGGCTGAAAGAAAAAAATCTATTTCGGATTTTTTGTATTTTGTACCTACATCCTGTGTGGTTCAAATTCAATACCTAATATTTTTACTTTGTATTTATTTTTGTGCAAGTGTTTTAAACAGTAGTTTCCTGCACTATTTACTAGTATAATTTCGTTAATATTGTTATATATATGTATGTATAAGCCTAAATAGGCGTAAATAAATAAATAATAATTTTATAAAAAAATTCCTTTAGTTCCACACAGAAGGACCCGAGGAAAACCAATTTCCCTCGGGCTTATTTCATTTTTGAGGATGCTGTGTGGGGGGGTTTTTTTTAGGGAAAGAAGGAGACGAAGTTCTGGGAAGGAAAAATGTATGAGGAATGCGTAGGAAACTGGGAGTCAGTGTGTCCAGGAGTGACGGACATGTGAATCCATTCTTTCCACTGCGGTGGAAGACGATGGGTTGAGAGAGTGCGGCTGAAGAGGTTTAGGTTCTCCCTCGACCAGTCTCTCCCGCCATGGAGTAGTGGGCAAAATCATTCGCCGCCAAGAACTGGACGAACCTCACTCCATGAACCGGGCACCCCTGTTTAGTCACCAAACGAACCACTTGGGATGATCTATATCAGCCTAGCGATTCCGTATTTTTTGTGAGATCATTATTGGATAACTGACGTTATCTTCTGTCAGATTTGTGTGATTTTTACGTCACATATATTAGTTTAGATCGATTTAAACATTGATTCCAGCAAGTACGCATGATTATTTACTCATTTAATGTACGTTGTATAAAGAAAACGCAAATAACAGCCATAAAATCACACAAATATGACAGGAGATAACGTCCATTATCCAATAACGATCTCACAAAAAATACGGAATCGCTAGGCAGAGTTGTTAGTTATCCAATAAATGGTTCCCGGGGCGGAGGTACCTATATCCGCATCCCAAATTGAAATAGATTTTATATTAAATGTATATTATATTAAATTACAATAAAAATAATTTAACGTTCAAACAAGGATTTGAACCATTCTGATGTATTATTCAAATAAAGGTTTAAAATTGCTTTATTCTCCACCCGCTCCACCCCTGTTTAATAGATATATGTCTTATTTACCTAAAATCGCAAATAATAATCCGTAACAATAATGCAAAAGTGGTCGGTTGCGTAACACGATGGAAACCATTCCCAAGCCCATTGAATAGTAAACAAAAGGGACTGGCAAAAAATGTGTTTTATTTAAATAATACAGGAAATTGCAATCTCATA
This sequence comes from Limnephilus rhombicus, assembly GCA_929108145.2. NCBI lineage: Eukaryota > Metazoa > Arthropoda > Insecta > Trichoptera > Limnephilidae > Limnephilus > Limnephilus rhombicus. The sequence goes on from OV815276.1 coordinate 59,232,279, forward strand.
TTTCGCAAGCAAACTACTCCACACAAATGTGGTTATGTAAAAAAGGTCATAATGAAGGATCGGTCCAAAATTCTAAATGCTTGAAAAACATCAAAGAAATTTCTAAGCATTTGTGAGTGTACCTACAGCATAATATATAAGATACATGCACACGTATATTTTATATAGCCACTGCAATTATTTTCACGTAGGCACTTTTAATGCTGAAAATCATGAAAGGTTGTACGGGTGGAGAGAAAATTAATTTGTTGGTTGTTACCTACTCTTACGATGGGAAAAGTTATCAGGGATCCAGAAATAAAATTTAAGGCAATTTTGAAAATTATACTTACGGGACGTGAACCCGTGTCCTTCTGATTGCCGGTCAGCTGCTCTTGACCACTGAGCTATGGGGGCTTATCAAATACCCGCCAAATAATTCAATATATACTAGTGTTTCATTCAACAATTACTGCTTATTATATTTTTCTTGGAAGATTTTTCAATATTGATGAGTGTTTCAGGCTGATAATTATTGCTTATAATAATTGTTACCCTTTGTGCTACGCATAAAAATCTTGTCTAAACGTTAGTTTATAAATTAAAAATAATAATTGAATTTAATGTCACTGAAACAATTATATACTAAAAACAATCGAATGTACGCATTAAAAAACCAGGATAACTTTACACAGACAAACTCGGGCCGATTCACAAGATCTACATTACAACATACATTCCACCAACCTACAACTAAAACGACTTTTGGATAAAGAAATATGCAAAACTTCTCTGTAAAATTATTTAATTTACTCCCTCTTGCAATAAAAACCATAAAAAAATAATCGACTTCAAAAGAAACATAAACATATGGATTATGGGAAGGACATGGGACATGGGAAGGAAGAATATACTCATAGATATAGCAACCTAACAAAGATTAATGCTTGTATTGTACTTTCTTTTAGATTTAACTTTATAATTTTCCTCTTGTAATGTTTTAACATAGGTATTTACTTATATTTCAAACACGAAAACTTGTACAATGTAACCTTAGAACGGTCAGTAGTACTAGTAGTCCTTAGTACTCCAGTAAGGACACATTTTTCTCTAAAAAAAAGTAAAACAAAGAAAAAAAAAATCCTGTTTAAAAAAGCATCAAGTTCATTATTGCGGCCTCACAAGAAGGCTGGTGCATGTTAATTTATTAATTTATGATTAAAATACACGCAAAATCATCTGATTCAATGCACATATTACATCTACAAATTAACTGTTGAATATTTTGAAATTTGAAAGCGATTCTACAGATTTACTCTTGATTGTGATTACTTTTGAATCTGTTCCAATGTCAAGGGTCCGTATTGCGTATGAAAAAAGAATAGTAGGTACTCGTAGATTACATTCCTGCAAAATTAAACAATATTATTTGCACCATCTCTTTTATCAATGTGATCAATAGAGGTTCCAAAAAACTGTCCAAAAAATACCTCCCCTCTTTCTCCCATTTTTTATAAGAGTTCCTACTGCTTCCGTCTAGAGCTAGTGAGACTATGGGATCCCCAATTGGGGTTTATTGTGAGACTGAAGCGGAGGGTAAGAGGAAAGTGGGGAAGTATCTGGCTATTCAGATCTGGTCACTAAATATGGCTAAAGCCATTTCAAGAAACGTTTCGATTCTGAATAGTGGTCTTACACCAGGGCGATACTGATACCCCAGATTTCTACCCACCCCTTAAACCCTTTTCCTTCCCAGAACTCTTCTCTCCTTCCTTTCCTTAAAAAAACCCTCCATACAGCATCCCTAAAGATGACATAGGCTCTGAGGAAATTATTTTCCTCAGGGCCTCCTGTGTGCAGCTCGTGTACAATAAATAAATATATATATAGCAAAACTATGTACACAATTAGAACGACAGTCATAATTTTTATTTTTATTACTGTCTTTATTATAGTTATAATATAAAGTTTTAAAGTTTTTATTATAGTTATAATTTTTTTATTTGTGTTATAAACATATTTTTTTTATTGTGATTTAAATTCTACGAATCTGTTTTTAAAAAATCTAATATTTTGTCTTTGTTCCTAGGTATTTGTGGTTCTGTTGACTCAAAGTTTTTTTTTAAAAATCGAAATAGGTAACACGTGTTTTGCATTTAATTCAGGTTTCGGCACTTTTTCAAAATTAGGTGTCAAAAATAAATTTGTTCTCATTGCACGTACCGAATGCATTATTGATTCCATCATCCTTTATTATTATTTAACAACTGGTTGGTGAGTGCAGATGGAGTAGTTTATTTGGTGTCTCAAAATTACGCTTCTCATACAAATATGTTGTGGACATAATGAAATTAAATGAGCGACATGCCTTGGTAGTTAAGCTAATGACACGGGACGGGAGGCAGAGGTAGTTTGTTGATAAATACATAATAATGACAAATAATAATCCCCAAGGAAGTCAAAGGCTTTTATTTAAAGTACCTATACTTATACCAAAAATCGTGGGAGTGAATTCCTGAATTGCTTCAGTGATCTTTGATTGTATTCTACATTCACGTATACAATTATTTTTTGATTTGTCTTATATACCATATCCGTCTCACAATTTGGGAGGCGGGAATGCATACTGCCGCTCCGGGAACCATGTATCTGATAACCAACCCTCTGACTTAGATTAACCCTCAGAGTAACAATATATTGTTACTCTGAGGATTAACCCAAGTGGTTCGCTATGTTTGGTGGCTTAGCAGTTCATGGGGTAAAATTTGTACAGGTCTTGGCGGCGGATACGTTTGCCGCCGGATCGGGAGAAACTCGTTGAGTGATATCTTTTGACCTGTCCAGCCGGACTCTCCGCAGTGAGAGGGATAGATTCACAGGTCTGTCACTCCTGGACACATTGAACAACAGAGATTCCTATCCACCATTCATACCCTTTTCCTTCTCAGAACTTCCACTCCTTTTTTTCCCTGAAAAGACTCTCCACAGAGAATCCCCAAAGATGTGTGGGATTTTTTTTCTTCAGGACGTCCTGGGTGGAGATAATGCAAAAAGTAGGTCTTAGTTGAATTTGTATCGGAAAGTAGAACAAAATAATTAATTAATAAACTGCTTAAATCCGCTTCTTATTTAGATTATCTATCTTACTATTCCCAATCTACCTTCCTTCTTGAATGGTGGAGTATTTTGTTTATGCGATGTTATGCTCATTTAGATGTTCTGTGTGTTAAAAAAAATAATAAATATGTGAAAGGCTGGGCGTGCAATTCAAAATAAATAAATAAGTTCGATGCGTCCGAATGTGGACGTACTTGAGGATTTTTTTCAGCGTATTTATGTATTTAGTTTGGTCCATATTATACCACTAAGAAGAGATACGATAAGAAGGGCCAAGAGGAGCCAAGAAGATACACAAAGAACCATGAAGAGAGAAGAAGAGGCAAGAATAGACACGAAGATACAAGAAGACACAAGAATAGACAAGAAGAGATACGAAGAGACAAGAAGGTATAAGAAGAGACAAGAAGAGATAAGAAGAGGCAAGAATAGATAAGAAGAGACAATAAGAGACGAGAAGGACCATGAAGAGGCAACAAGAGATAAGAAGAGATAAGAAGAGACAAGAAGAGACAAGAAGAGACAAGAAAAGACAAGAAGAGACAAGAAGAGACAAGAACAGACAAGAAGAGATAAGAAGAGAAAATAAGAGATAAGAAGAGACAAGAAGGAACAAGAAAAGACAAAAAGAGATAAAAAGATAAGAAGAGACAAGGAGATAAGAAGGAAAGAGACAAGAAGAGATAAAAACAGACAAAAGAGACAAGAAATGGCAAGAAAAAGGAAAACAAAAAAGAGAAAAAAATACGAGTGTGCTTTAGACCACACGACTGAAGTAAAACTTCACTAACTTATATCTCCCTCTCAACTTCCGTTCGCCTCGCCCGACCGTTCGCCTCGCCCCACCCTTCACACCTCGACCTCGATCACACTTTTCATAACGCTCTCGTTACGCATTCACCAGCTTACTCCCCAAGTCAAGGGTGCGTAAAGAAGTTTTATTTAAAAAAAGATTAATCATTTCCTTCATTCCTGTCCAACCTAAATTCCAATAGTGGCTTTTTAGGTTGCCATGTATACCAGTCCATTAAAATCCAACCTCCTTCCACCCTCAGAGCATGTGTTCCAAGTCCTAACAAATCAGTGCCCCCTGGTGTACCGGTCGCACCGGGACAGAAGTGCTTCTGGCAGGGGTGGAATAACCGTATCGTAAATACAATATATTGTTCCGATTCCGTATTATACCCCTAGCATAATACTCCAGCACATTTCTTATAATTCCATGGCTATCCCTGCATCTGGGTCATTAAAATGTTTAGATGTTCTGATGATAAACCCATAAACCCCATGAGACAATACTGGAAGATAAAGACAGGATTTTGAACAATTAATAAAATATTTTAAGTTAATTTTCACGTTTTGTGAAAGTTTTGCTTGATAAAACAACCAACTGGCCCGATATACTCGTAATAACAGAACTTGAATAGTACCTGCACAGAAGGTGAAAATTAATTAGTAATATTTTATTTGAACACTTATACCCTTCATAACTACTGCTTCACTTACTTTCAAATAATATAACTCTCTGTTTCTGATGGATTTATAATTTACTAACTGGTTCCCAGTATGCGTTGCAAGGCCATATTCAAAGAAATAAATTGTTTCTCCCGTGGGTCCCGTTTTCCTCCCGCGTTCCCCTTCCACCTTTCCCGCCTTCCCTCTGCCATCCCCCGCTCCCCCGTCCCGCCAACCCCCCTCACGCGTTCCATATATTCAGTCCCAGTGAATTTAGTTTTCAAACAGCTTGCGTGCACCTATTGCATTTTTTTTTAATTATACTTTTCATGTATTACAAAAATTAATTTTTGTACAATAGAATAAAAATCAATCAAATTTGGTACCTTACATATTTAAAAAAATTCAAAGAAAATTCTTTTGTTACATAAAATAACTGCTGCCTGCTAAATTCACATTCATCAAACGCAAACGTCAAACGTGCGAAGTTAAAATAGTCGGTAAGTTTTTTCTGCGCAATTTTCTTAATTTTTCTTTCCGTAAGAACCTTCTACAAAGGATAAGAAATCTTTAAAAAAAATGAAATAGGTAAAGTTGTTCTGAAGTTATGGCGTGACCAAGGGAAACAGGGATTATTTTTTATAGATATATGTAGACTTAAGACTTATCATGCATTTATGATATTAGGCTCAAGGACGGGTTGCTTCAAAAAAAAATATTATTTTATTTTAATTTTATTTATTTTAGGGAAAGTTGACAGCAAATCTGAGATTACACAGTAAAACAATAGTAAGATAGTTAATTATGCCAATTATGAACTTTCCACTTATGATAGTGAATGAATAATAAAGTGTGACATTGTAAGGGTGTTTTCTTATATTACATTATATTAAGTACAACATATGAAAGGGGAGGAGGGAGGAGGAATATAGAATTAGGACTAAGAGGCAAGGGACGGGAATATATAGGGATTAAACTTTCTAGTTTGAGTCATGTTGCTTAGTGAGTTTTCGTTTTATGTCATGTAAAGTCTCGTTAAAAATGTCAATGTGGTAATAATTTAAGTTAAATGATTGTGTGGATCTATAGATAAATGAGTTCTGTTTAGAGTTGGTCTTGTAAAGAGGGAGATTAAAAGTAAAAGTAAGTAAATTTTAACAATTCATCGAATATACGAGGTTTCACGTTCTGTAATTATTTGAGTTTTATAAAGCAACTCGCCTATAATGATTTATGTAATAATATACCTTGAAAAGTACTTCCACAGAACGTGAAAATTAACTGAAAATATTTGATGAATTGTTGAAATTTTTCGAAACAACCCGTCCTTAGACTCAATTTCATAATTGTAAGTATAAGTATATTATAAATCGATTAGAAACCGCGAGTCGTAAGTGAAGTAGTAGGTATGAAGGGTTTAAGTGTTAAAATAAAACATTACTGAAAGATAAGCGACATGTCTTTATGGACGGACTTCCGCGTGGGCAAATAAGGCACAATACATCTCAAAACGATCCAGAAATATTATTTTTATAGAAAAATACTCGAAAAATTTAAGCAAAAAGTGAGAGTGAAATAAAATTGTATTCATCGGATTGTAAAAATGGCCATCGGCGCTCATTCATGATTTTTTCTCCAAATAGTACCGAGAAGGAAGCTTATTTTTTTATTCGAGGATCAAATTTTTTCCGTGAACTTCAATAAAGGAGCATGCAATATTTGAAGAGCAAAAAATCTCATAACACAGAGTTCCCGATAAATAAATAATCTCTTGAATAGGCGGCGCTGATCACTGATCAGTTCTTTGTTGTGGGAGATGCGGAAATGGGATATTTCTCCTTTCAACCCATGTACTGGGTAGGTACTGGGTTACTAAATATAAATATGATGCTGGATTTGCACCAAGAGGACTTTACACTTACACCTGCCATTAACAATAATAATAATATGTAATTGTTAATAAATTATGAATTAATATTTATTATCTATTCTATGTAAACCATTGACAAAAAAATCAACCCGTAAAAAACAAAGTTTTTTATTTTAATTTTTTAAACTTTATGAGACAATATTAGCAAAACTCAATCGAAAATCTGGAGACAGAAAAATCAGAAAAAGATATTGGCTCCGCCTGGACTCGAACCCAGGACCCTTTGCTTACATGGCAAGTGCTCTACTGATTGAGCTACGGAACCCAAATCAAATTCAGTCACTTTCAACTGTATCATACTTCGACTAAGAACTACCAACATTATCTTCATTTCTTAACGCACTTATTACTTATTGGCTGCTATCTTTATATATGATTGCAAGATTCAACTCGAACTAAATGCTATCTAGATAGTGTCTGGATAAATTTTTATCCATTTTATTTTTAATACGCGACATCTGTTGACTATTCTGCAAGTCTAGGATGAATATTTATTTTAATTTTTTAAACTTTATGAGTAAAATCTCAAATTATAATATTTAATTAAATGAAGACAATATTAGCGAAACTCAAGCCAATATCTTTTTCTGACTTTTCTGTGTCCAGATTCTTACCCTCCCCTCACACCATTTCTTTCCCAGAACTTACTCTCCTTCCTTTCTCTAAGAAGACGCTCCACTCAGTATTCACAAAGATGCATATGCCCCGAGGGAAAATTGTTTTCCTCGGAGCCTCCTGTGTGGAGATAATGTAAAAAAGATGCAAATATACTATATTATGTTATAATATTCATACTCGTATATCATACCCTGCATAGATACATTAAAAAAGTTACATAGCCAGGTTTTTAACTAGCGATCATTAAGGTTCAGAGGCAAGGAAATGGTTATAATTTATGTGACCCTGATATTTGCAAGACGAAAGCTAATTAAAAGACCTTAGATTTTCTTATACACTCTCACTTATGTTATGTAATTATTAGTTAGATAGTTTATTGACATATTGTGATAAATTAAGAAGATATTGTAGAGTCGTCAAAACATTCCAAAAGTATATTTTACATAAATCTCTTCGAATTCATCAGCCATTTCAAGGATTCATCTGATTTATTCTTATATATTTTTTGGCTGACGGACAATGGTCGATGCGCTTTTAGGACGTAAGTAGTAGGATCATGAGCATTACTGTCAAATCGTTTTGACGAGTGACATTTGGGACAATTCTAATGATCCTTCACAAAACACAATTTAAAGATTAAAGTGTTCCTTAACGTTGCCAAAATATGTCAGGATTACTTTTTGATAGGAATTCGGTAACGTTGAGAAAAAATATCGTCAATAATATGAGAAATGATAGTTTGCTTATAAAATATTTTTTTGTAACAGAAGCATAGTTGTTGGGTATTTGAGAGTATTAAAAGATATGTAACTTCTTATCTCATATATAAAAATAAATCGCTAAATGTGTTCCTAAGCGCAAATCTCGAGATCAGCTGAACCGATTGCGCTAATTCTTTTTTTAGAATATTCCTTGAAGTACGAGGATGGTTCTTACGGAGAGAAAAAATAAGAAAATTGCGCAGAAAATTGCATAATTTCAGAAAACATCGCACGTTTGACAGTTCGCGTGATTGAGATTGACATTTTGCAAAACAATGATTGAACAATCATTGTTTAATCAGGATTCTATTTTTGAAAATCTTTAAGTTAATAAATTTATTTAAAGTAGGTACCTACTCCCCTAATAGTTTGAATCGAATCAAGAATTTTAGATATTTTAAATGGGTATCTATGTTAGGTAGGTAAATTTGAATAAAAATGGTAAAAGGTGGCACGCGGGCTGTTTAAAAACTGAATGTACTGGGATTAAATATATTGAACACGAGAGAAGAGTTGGCCGGACGAGGGAGCGGGAAAGGGAAGAGGGATGGCGGGGAAGGTGCAAGGGGAATGTGGGAGAGGAAGGGGAGGTGTAAAGGGGGAGGGGAACTCAGGAGAGGGGTTCGCGGGACGGGGAAATGGGGGGGGGGAGTGGAGTGGGGAGAGGGGAGGTGGAGGTGACGGAGTCAGGTCAGGGAGAAACAATTTCTTTATTAAATGCCATAGCAACGCATGCCGGGACCAGCTAGTATTCTTATAAGAATACATATTCGATAAAAGTTATAAATCGTGATAAAACTGGTTCGTGAAACATTTATTTCAAATTAGTTATTTGTAGGTAGCTACAATATGTTGTAAATGTGTATGTACAACCTATCGGAATACACAAAATAAGTACGTGTGTATATACTAATGTTGAAATATTTAAGTAAGCCTCTATTTAAAAATGTGAAAAACCCTTTAAGAAAATCAGCCTACTGCAAACTTATGAGAAATGAAAACCAATTTATTTACAACACCTAATTTTTAAACCATTACATTGCTATAAAAAACTACAATAATCTTCCTACTGAATTGCGCGGTGTTACAAACTATTCGGAACAAATAAATGAAATTAAACGATTAAACAAAAAAAAAAATATACAGAACAATATGCGAGCAAATAAAAAATCAGGCAAAGAGCTAATTTTTTTTTTCTATAATGCTCTTAAATAAAATATTTAGTAAAACATTTATGTATAAATAAAACTTTTCTTCACAATAATAATGCATTTTTAAAAATATATGTAAAATAAATTAATTAAACTAAAGAGTAGAACCAGTTTAACCTTAGATAGCTAACCTTCTGGTATACTCTATTTAAGCTAACCATCCGTTGAAACGACGGGTATTTGATTATTATATTTTTTTGGATGATATAATTATAAAAATATATGGTATAAAATATAATAATTATATATTTGGATGATATAAATATAATAGTTTTATTCTTAGATATGATTGGGAATAAAAATATGTTTTGGAATTTAACCTGATTTATTTATTAATTAAATTATTTTAATCTTTCTTAGACCTCTAATGGAATAGGAACATTTTTTATTAACCACTTTGGCATGCAACATCAATTAGTAAATGAAAATAAAACTATCAGTTTTTTGGCTTCATATGGCACGTAAAAACATAAAAAGTAATTAAAACGTCAAATAAATCATTTTTCTTTGGCGCTAGTGACATAAAATCAACTTTATGTTTACCGCATATCGAGACGTTACAGTTGGCGCACATACTTTTGGTCATTCGCTTTTTCTTATAGTGGCACTTTCCACACGTTTTCCTTTTGCGGTTTTCTCGAACTGGAGATGTTTCCATGTCGAGAAAACCGAAAAAAAATAGCTTTCGTCGGAATTTAATGGTTCATAATTTTCATCACTCTGCACATCATCCCCTGATACCAAATCTTCGGTCTCACTAGCAGAACTATCATCCGTGGCATCGCTATTTAGTTCTTGATGTAGTAGATTAATTATTTCATCTTCTTTATCTAAAATATTCTAAATCTAAAAATAATTACAAATTTAGAGTAAAATATTCACGCGCACTCGAATTAAAATACTGACGTTAAAGCTAACCATCCGTCGAAACGACGGGCAAAGGTCAAGTATCTCAAAATCTGCGATGCTTACCTGTTCACTGCGTGCGTCATTGCAACGGGCTCACCGGCGACTTAGTTGGCTAGCCGAGACAACACATTCGGACGAGGCGTTAAAAAGTGACAGCGATATTTCTTAGCGCTGCCCGTCGAATCGACGGAGGTTAGCTATCCAGGGTAAAAATAAAAAAAAACTTCATAATATTTACCCTATTGTAGGTGGATACCTATAGTTTTGCTACAGCAAAATAATCACAAAGGTATTCACCAACAATAAGAGCAATCTATACTAATAATAATTTCTTCGTGTTTAGTTATCAGATTATGAATGAAGCTTTTCATTAGGTACCTACGCATACAAGTAAAAATCTTTTTTTTAGGTACGAGTAGATATTACTTGATTCGTAGATTCGGCGAAAACTTATTGTCCAATGAGACGATGTTAGCAGTCCATAATGAAATGCTTATACAAACCCTGATGTATGGTAGTGAGGCATGGAGCTGACAGAGGAAGGAGGAAGGTAGACACTTGAACACCAGAAATGAGGTCCCTTAGGCAAATGTGAGGTAAAACCGTGTAAGACCGTGTGAAAAATGTGGCGATCCGCATAGAATGGATAATAGAAAGGGACGCTTAGATAATTTGAGATGTAGAGTAAATGAACAAAGAAATGAATGCAAAAAGAATACATTATGATGCTAATGTAAATGGTGGAAGAAGTCGGCGACGCCCAAGGAATAGAAGGCACAATCAAGTGAACCATACACTTGAGTCCAGTCATGTCAAGACACTGAAAGACTAACAGAAGGATATCTACCTATGAGACAATGTATAAATGTGACTGAAGCATTTTTTCCCACCCCTGCGGAGAAAAGGCGTGATGATTAGGGAACGTACCCATACAACGTGATCAACTTTTTGCACCAAGCGTGGTATTTTGAAGACCCCCCCCCCCCGAACAGGTCACGTAGTATGGGTACGTTCCCTTAGTTAGAATTTAGGCCTCAAAAACATCAAAATTTTATTAATAAATAGTAGAGCTTTTAATCCATACTAACATTATAAATGCAAAAGTGCGAGTGTTTGTTTGTTACGCTTTCACGCCTAAACCACTTAACCGATATTAAAAATTCTTTCACAACTAGAAAGCTACATTATCAGCGAGTAACATAGGCTATATATAATGGTAAGCTCTGGCGTTATGACATATGTGTAAATGAAAATGGGTGAATTTAATATATTTTAGCAGGAGGGAGAAAAGGCAGGGGGAAGGTGGTATTCGCGGAGAGGGAAGAGACGAGGGAGTGGGAAGGTGGAGAACGTGGAAGGGAACGGGGACACACGGGAAAGGACATGCAGGGAGAGTCAATTTATTCCTTTGAATGGCATTGCGACGTACGCCGGGTACCAGCTAGTAATATAATATAACAAATATTAAACTTGTTTCTACTTATTATAAAGGAATTCCACTATGAATTGTCAGTTTCAAAAATAGAAATATTAATAGAGCTTTTGTTTTAAATCTTATAAACCTGTCAGCTGCTATGTGTACCTCCGTAGATCGGTTTTCTTCTCTGGTATGTTTGCTCATATGAGTCTTGCGACAAGCCTTAGCAAAATGATGAATTATGTGGTCACTGCTAAAAGCTCTTCTTACGTTACTTGGATCTATCAATGTGAGGATTCTGGCAGGCTTTTTATCAACAATTCACGGAATAAACGCTATCAAAGAATATCCCGAGTGTTGCTTTATTTATGGATAAAATAACACTAAGAAATTAATTGCAAAATTAAAATTAACAATTCGGAAGAAACCACTTAGTATTCGTATTCTTTAGAAAACTAAGAAAGATTCTCAAGATTTGAGCAAATGAGAATTTTTCAAAGAACCTCGATTTATTCTAAAATTGTTCAAAGGCTTTCGCTTTGAAAATGGATGGTCCTTACTGGAGCAGACGCAAAGGTTTTTTATGAGAAAAACTAATTAAATATTTTAATTAGGTACCGACATAAAAATTAGATAAATTCAAATGTTCTGAATAATGAGTAATTACTTGGTAAATTTTAATTAAAACACGATGACTCGGTGATTGCCGAAATTTGCGGAACAGAAAGAGAAATGCGAAAACAATGTCAGACGCAGCCCTACTCGAGATTAAAGCCTGGTGGATGGGGAGGGGGAGGTGTGAGGATGTCGGGGAAGGGGGGATATTCCTCCCCCAACACCCCCCTACCTAAAAACCCCCCGCTGGGTCAGCTGACTCCCGGTTCTGACAGAAATGACGGCCAGAGGAAATTGCCAAAATCATTTCAAAAGACGATTCCGCAGAGATGAATCAATCTCGGATGTGCTGCTCGATTCATTTGATCCAAAATGCGGTGAGACCGGGCCATTTTATAATTAACTAATTAGTATCGCATGGGGGGGATTTCGAAAGCCGCAACTTCGTAGAGGGCCTGGGAACACCACTGGATATGGTAATGTATTGTGACTATACCGCGGTATTCAGAGTCACAAGTCAAATTTTTTAAGTCAAATTTGATGACAATGGAATAAAAAGTTGAAAAAAGTCTCATTGAAATTTTTTTTTGGGTTTTCTATGTGATTTAGGATCTTCAATTTGGGAGGCGTGTATGGGTACTGTTTACCATTTATTGGATAACCATCACCTCTGCCATCACCCAAGTGGTTCGCTAAGTTTGGTGACTTAGCGAGGGTGCCCGGGATCATGAGATGAGGTTTGTCCGGGTCTTGGCGGCGAATGCGTCTGCCTACCAGCTGTATGGCAGGCCATATCGGGAGAGAATGGTTAAGGTATTCCCTTTGACTTCTCCAGCCGTACTGTCTCGGAACATCGCCTTGTACCGCCGTGGGAGGGATGGATTTATACGTCCGTCACTCCTGGACACATTGACCCGTAGATTCGTACCCACCCCTCATACCATTTTACTTCCCAGAACTTCCCCTCCTTCCTTTCCTAAAAAGACCCTCCAAACAGCATCCCCAAAGATGACGCAGGCCTTGAGGGAAATTAGTTTCCTCAGGGTCTCCTGTGTGGAGCTAATGTAAAAAAAATTAAATTCACCAATTTCCCGTTTATTTAAGGATGCCGTGTAGGTATAAGTACTATTAAGTACGAGATAATTAAGAGTTTTATCATATTTCGCATTAAAAACATTAAAAAGATAGCCTCTCATGCTCCTACTAGAATATATTATCTAATATGACAGTAATTTCCACTGATAACTATGTGCGATCTATTGTTTGAAAGGAATGACTGTGTTTTATTACAAAGAACGATAAAATATTGTAGTGTAATAAAAAGAAAACGTAACCAAAAACGTAAAGGACAAATTAAAATCTAATTACGTTTAACTTTTGTGCCTTTCTACGAAATTATGTTTTTCATAGATTACTCTCGTAGGTATATTTATTCATGTATTGGATTATTTGCTTTGGATTTGAATGACTGTACCAACCTATGTACTTATTCGTAGATTAGACATTTTTAAAGTATCTCCTTACACCAAGTATCCGGGGTTCTCAGTTCCTAATTGAAAAGTCATTAATTTTAATAGCGCGTTGTTGCTTTCCGAGAACTCTGGTTGCCTTGACGCTGAAAGGAGGGGCGGGCCCAAAGGAAAATCTCAAACCGGTCCAGAGGACGTTAAAATCCAACACCAGAAACTGACTCAAAGATAAAAGTCACGTTTCATTAACACCGCATTGAAATTTCAACAAGTGATAGTGTAACATCTTTTTTATGCGCGTGGAATCTTAAGTGGCTGTTTATATTATTAGCTGGATCTTGTAGGGATGGTTTTTATATTAGGATAAGGATGACGAGGGGGTGAGGGGGTGTGAACAAAGGGGGTGGCAGGAGGGAGGGGGAGATGTAAATTAAGCTTCTCCGATGACCCCTGGGGGATGTTCTGATCTTTACTTTGTACGCGCGATCAAAGTATCATTTTAGCCACGTTTTATTGTAATATCCGATAAAGAAATGATACATTTTTAGGCTTTAATGAACCATAGCGATAATTTATTTCCTAAAGTGGTACCCAGATACTTAAGTAAAATATAATAAAATCTGATAATCTTTTACCAAAGGACAATGGTGGGTTGGATCACATTTTATAAAGATCAAACCAAGTAAAAAACTTTTTTATTTTGTAAAATCGTAATTGATTGACGAATTTTTTTCGTTTAAAAAGCAGTGTGACTAATTTTCAATTATTTTTTCTCCTCATGCCTTCCGGTTTTCTAGTCAGCGGTTTACAATAAAATGCATATATTGAAATTATCTATTTCTACTTCTGACCATTGGGGTCGAACGCTATTAATCATTTGAAGTCACAAAAGCTACATTATAATAAACGATTAGGTTTAAATGATAATTCAAAATGTTGTGTCGATTGGTTTGCGGAATTTTTTGCAAAAACCATCAGCATTTCATCGCCTTTTCGGTGCCTTTTATACTTTGCTTGACTCCTGGTGTGCTGAGGCGTATTGCACTTCCTTTTCTTTCTTCAGCAAGTGTCCAGTCTTGGAGGATCTTTTATTCATCGCAAATGAGGTTGCAAGGCTGTTCGAAATGTTGGCGAAGGAAGAAAAACCGCCACAAATTAAATGGACAAAATATTGAACTTTGGCCCGAAAATTTTTATAAGGTCTGCATTACGTTCTCGACCTCAAACCTTTTTATTCTTCGCCATTAATTTGACCTCATCAACACATACTCGTAATATACCAAAAATTCCTTTCGTCATTTCAATGATTGGTTTTGAAATGAGAATATGCTTAGTTCCTACTTTGATGTCATTTATTCAATTCCTACCTTTCCCTAACCTTCACCTTGCTTGAAAATTATTTGAAATTTGGAAACCAAACGTTATTTGGAACTATCTTGGAAGCAAGTTGTTGGTGTTTTTCGTGTAAAAATCTTGTTTTAAAGTAAGAAGAAGGAATTTGACCATCTCGGAAGCACACTATGTCATTTTTTTACTTGTTCGTTTTGTTGTGGTGATGATTACCTTGAGGTATCGCGGTGAAACTATGGGGTTGTATCGTGTGCTAGTGTAAGTGATTGGCCATTCCTTTTTCCTTGCATGCCTTGTTTTTCCTACACATATTACGAGTATCACCCGATTCCGGCAAACACCATTTCGCCTCGTTTCGCTTTTAGTATTTACAGTCCATTACTAGTGCGCCCGAAGTTGTAATTCATAAGCTGTTTTGAACTGTTTTAACACCGGTTAAAACATGAACATACATAATAATATGAACTTACTTAAAAACAGATAAATTTCTTTACACTCCGTCAAAGAATGAAAGTGGTACCATTTTATACATTATCATAAAAATATTTAACTTTGCATTATAAAAAGAAGGTAGGTACCTAAATTTAGTTATCAATAGTAAACCTGGCCACCTTAAAATACCTTTGTCCATAGATTTTTTTTTTACTCTTGTTTGGTCAAGTTTTTGACACAAAAGTTCAGAGAGGATTTATTGGTCATGCAATAATAATTTTAGTATTGTATTATCGTACGTGCCGGGTTTTTTGGGCCTCACGTGCCAAAAAGAAGGCAAGATTGACATAGGTGGAAGTGAGGTAGGTAGGTACTAGATTTAGGATAATTCAGGGCAGTTTTGCCGTCTGACACAGCCGTGACATGACAGCCGTGTCCAGCGGAGACTATCATGCTCGCAGCTGGAGATTTTATGGGGGGGAAGTTTGAGATCGAATAATAAGAAATAATCCGATACAAGATGCAAAAAACAAGCAGCATTGGAGTGGATGTTACTTGACTTTCCCATGTCATGCCATGTGCTGTTAAGGCACAACGGTTAAGGTACATGCCTTCGACTCTGTGCAAAAACGGACGGTCCGCTTAAAAGATTCTCCCATCTTAACAGACGGATTGCAATCTTTAGACCACAGGCGTCGGGTGGGAATGCTATCCTTGTTCTACCGGTATTACAATGGAAGATGCTCCGAGGAACTAGCGTCATTGATCCCTTCGGCATCGGTGCATAGTCGTGAAACACGTCAAACGCGTGCCCTACATTTATACACGGTTGACATTTGTCACATGAGATCATAGGTCTTTTCTTCGACTCGTTCTTGTGTTCAACAGCTCGGCTGTGGAATGATTTGCCGGCCTCTGTGTTTCCTCCTTACTACAACATGGGTCTCTTCAAGATGTTGTAGGAAGGAGGTTCATTCCTTCCTCTCCTCAAAAAACCCTCCACACAGCATCCCAGATGACATAGGCCCTGAGGGAAATTATTTTCCTCAGGGCCTCCTGTGTGGAGTAAATGTAAAAAAAAAAGAATTAATAAAATTTACTAGCAGATTATTTTGCTAGAGATCGGAAAGATATAATTTTAAAATTGGAGAAGAATTTTTAAACTTTTTATTTCGCTTTCTAGCTGATGGATTATTATACATAGATTAGTTATAGAAAGCTTTTCATATAACTGTTGCGCTGTGGTGCTTAAATTATTCGCTAGTATGGAAAATAGTTTTTTGTTTCTTTAAATGGTATTATTGTTTACATTTCACATTTTTACATTTTAATCTCACTAGGACAAGTCCAATTATTATCATATATCTGTTATCAAACCAATGTACTCTCGATTCCATGATGAAATATAAAACTTCATAATTTTAAACATATACACATCACATACTAAAGATCATAAATTTTGTTTGTGTCGAAATCACTCGAGTAGTGGGCTCTGGCATCATAAATTTGCACAACTTTTATTGTCTGTAAAATAAAGATCATCGCACAATTTTCAGTTCGAAACATAATTTCCACCATGGCAAAAGAGTTTTTAACTGTTAATGAAAAAAGCCATACAGATTTTTTTAAAGGTCAATTAAAAAAGAGATACATACGGCACTACCCCTTAGTTTTTTACATGCAAGTTGTGCTGGGGTTGAGTGCAGAAAATATACTTTTTCTAAAGTAACATAATCTAAATTCCAACGTTTTTGCGCAACTTAATCTCAAATATCCATTTTAGATTATTTTTTACGAATCAGTTTAGATAATGAATACCAAAAGAATATGATTTGGATAAAGTAAATCTATTTCTTGTTGTTACTACAAAAGATGTTTTTTTTTCATTGGATATAACATATAACATTTAAAAAATATAATTTGGCGGTTTATATTAACTGTGACAGTTTATTTGATAAAATTTTATTCTTTCTTTTAAAAATATTCATAAAATATATAAATATTTAAATTTTGGCGCTTAAGCAGACCTTTTCTAGACACCGTTTTGTCAAGCAATTTTTATGCCTATTACACATATTCGTGGTGATATAAGGCACACTAAGAACGTACACATTTTTGGTTTGTGTTCTCCGTAGTTATTCTTTGGTATTGTTTACAATCCATCACTGGCAATCAAAAGATAATCGCGTGAAAGTTTACAATTGTATCAAAATGATCATTTAATTTTGAAGTTTTTGAAAAGGGTGTGAATAGATGACGTAGATGACATAATGCGTCTGAGGTGATATTTCAGAAAAAAAATATTAATGTGTGATTTGATTTCAGCACATATGTAAATACTTTCTGTAGCTCCACAAAACGCGAAAGTTATTAAAACCAGAGCAATCGTCCGAAGCTTAAATTTCTCCGAACATAATACTGCGTTATGAAAGAAAGGTTGTTATTCTGAATGTCCAAAAAGAGGGAAGAACAACTGACAATGGGACTGTGCTGTTGGCTGTGGGTACAGCCTGAATAGGTACCTTCTGTCGAAGATGGGATCAAGGTTTTGGGTCAACTTTTCACGTTACCAACATCTTAACTGCGTGGAGAAATGGAATTCCTTCAAGCTTTGTGTCCATATAGGTATGCTGGGCCATCGTTTTATTTGTACAATAATTAATACTGCC
The DNA here is from genome assembly GCA_929108145.2 of Limnephilus rhombicus. Taxonomy (NCBI): domain Eukaryota; kingdom Metazoa; phylum Arthropoda; class Insecta; order Trichoptera; family Limnephilidae; genus Limnephilus; species Limnephilus rhombicus. The sequence goes on from OV815276.1 coordinate 59,250,211, forward strand.
CACACAAAAGCTGCAATACTTAATTTATGCAAATTGGAAATTTTATTTATATGGCGTTAAGAAGAATAATGGCGTGAGAATAATATATATATGGCGTTATTTCTTACATGTAATAAATAAAAAATTGTAATTGTGTAAGAAATTAATAGAATTATTTGGCTTCAGATTTTATGTCCGGGTTAAATCTTTCCAACAGGAAAAACTTAACCCTTTCACACACTTTTCCACTGAAATCCACTTCCAAATGATCATCTAGTCAATCTACGCTATGCAATTGAACTATATAAGTATAATAAATACATAATAATACAAGAACAACATGTCAACCTACCAGAGACCAAATGGGAAAATAATTCACCGACTCCAGATATTTTCATATCAGAGGGTTCGGCTCGGTGTAACTTCTAATTGGACCTATAATTCCTACTGATCCCTCAATATAAATATTTTAAAAATCTTTTGTAATCCTAGATTTATTTATTTATTTATTAATTACATGTTACATAATTAGTATATTTGCTTGGGAAGATACATTAGGTCACCATACTAGGCAGCTGCCTGTATCATGGTGACCAATGGAGGATAGTTATTTCGAAGTGAAGTCTAGTTAAGTGTTAACATATTTAAGTAAAATTATTTAAAAAAAAATATAAATTAATATCATTCATTTCTTATGACAAAAATGTTTTTTGAAAAAAAAAACAATATTTCTTTAAGTACGAACTAAATGTAACCTAAGTAAATATAAAGAGAGTATGTGAGTTTGAAGTGTGATAAATAGGCGAGAACTAGGTAAGTACTGGAGCAAACTGAATGTAATAAATATTTTAAAACAAGAACAATCATTACAATATTATGATAAAAACCGACTTGAGAATTTGCAGTACTTATATTTTTTCCAAGTTTTATTATTATTGTGATATATATTACTGTAAATGTTGTTGCTAGTAGATAGTATATGCGTGTGTGGTATAATTGATTCCTGTTTACAATCTGAGAAAATTGGCAATACTATAAGCATTAACACATTTTATCGTAAAATATCTGTAAAATATCATGGTGGTGGTGTGACTAATGAGACAAAACAAAAAACAATCGATCTAAATAATAATAATAAGAAGGAGGATAGTACATTATTTTGAGTATGTGTTATCTTGTCGAAAATCGTGGTATGAATCATGAAAAAACCAGGGAAAAAAGTTAAGATTATAGAATTAACAATATTAAAGTATATTAAAACAATATAATGCATAATAGCAAGGTAAGTATATCTGTTGGGAATAGTTTGGTGAGATAAATAAGTTAACATAAGGATGCAACTAGATTAATAAGCGAAACATACCATAATGCGAATGGAAAGGTGAAAATGATTTTGTAGTGAGTTTGTTTATCAGATTTAAGTTGTACAGATTGAGTATAATAGAATAACGGATAAAAGCATATAATGCAGACATTAGTATCTAGTATAGTGGAGTGATGTAGCAGCACAGTACTTTGTATCGTCAGTCACTAAATTAATTAAGTAATTGACGTTTTTCACGGACCAGGTCAGCAATATTATTTATTGAAATTATCTCGGAGGTATCAGTTTGTCTCAAAAGTATGCGCCCTCCGGTGGACCAATAGTGTTTATAATTATTGTCTTTAGCAAATTTTTTTGTTTGCGATAATAAAAATTTTCCTTTTTGAGTTAATTGGTCTGATACGTAAATGTGTTTGGCGGCTTGCGATAATCCTAGGTCCCTTGTATTAATTTTATTTGTCATACTGGTTGTGGATTTCCTGTAGGTTTTGAATTTGGATAGGAAGTCATCCCGCGATGTTATGGTATTGAAAGTCGCTACGATAGGTCTTGGATTTTTATCGGAGAATTTCGGTCCCAGCCTGAAGATTTTTGTTATTACAGAATGCACGTCGGTATTTTCGTAGTTGATAATTTTAGAGATTTTTTTGACAACTTCTGTATTATTTTCAATGTCGGACTCCGGAACACCTCTAATCTCATAGATGTATTTAAAATGACTGATTTTTGAATTTTTATATATAAATTCTTTGACATTTTTAATATAAATTCTTTGATAAATCTAAGATGCCTATATTTTGAATGAGGGAGCTAGGTATAATGCCAGTAGCCGAAATAACAAATGGTAATATTTCTATAGTCCGAGAATGCCAAATTCTTTTAATCTCATTTCCTAAATCTGCATATTTTTTCAGAAACAGATTTTTGAATATTACAGGAATTTGAATTTGATCAATGATATAAGTTATTTTTTTAATTTTGTTTTGTAAAACTATTTCTATTTTTCATTTTTTTTTATTTATTTTAGCATATAAAATATAATGTACATTTAGATGATGTGATAATTTGCGTACATGTTCATGTTCAAATATGTTAATACCACTCTTCCATGGAAGCATTAGCTTGTGTCTGGAAGAGTAGTGTACATTTTTTAATGCTATATTATATTATAAGTTCTTAAATTACAATGTGAATGTAAAAAACAATAAGTTGTAAGTTCGGTGATATGTAATTATAAGTATTTATCCACTATTTAACAATTTTACTTTTGGATAATGTATCTAGAATTATTGTAATTAGTTGTCAAAAACAAAACAAAATTTAACTTATTTGAAGAACGGAGCATCACTTAGAAACTGAGTTATAAGTTATTCTTGAGATTAGATTAGTTGATACTTTTCTTTTTCTTTTATAATTTGAATCAATGCATTGATTCAAATTATAAAAGATATCATTGATTGATATCATCAATGCATGCATTTCTATTGTATAGATCTTTGAAAGAAGGTACTTGGAATTCCTTAAATAATTGATCCGTTGGGTAGTCAGAAGGTTTTTTTTAATATGATTTTAATTATTAGCTTCAGCACAACTTCAATTGGAAAAAGATTAGTTTTGTATGGGGATCCCACTCCGTAGTCCGTAGGATCGACGACCTCCGTAGTCCAGTGGGTAAGACTCTTGTCTCACAATCCGGAGGTCGCGGGTTCGAACCCGGCATGCGCAAATACATTTTATTTGATTAATTTGTGTTATTTCACAATTAATTCATTTAAAATAATATATAGTATATTTGCGGCATGTTCCAGAGTGGAAGATACTATCAGTATCGCCCTGGTGTAAGACCACCATTCAGAATTGAAACGTTGCTTGAAAATGGCTATGGAAACGGAAAAAAAAAAAAAAAAAAATCCCCAGCTAACGATAGCATATTGTAAAATTGGTTGAACCAAAGCGTAATATATTAGATATAAGTTTTTACAGATAAAAAATTTCTGATTCTTAAAAATGTATAAATCAATTTTCTAATTTTTTTTACAACTTGACAAATTTGTTCCTTCCATTTCAAATTTTTATCGATAATAACTCCTATATATTTGATTGTGTTTGTTGTTTTTAATATTATGCAGTTTTGGATACAATAATTTTTACTATTTTTGCTATTTTTACTACTTTTGGAATTATCATGGATGATGATGTCAATGTTTTTAAGGGTATCATTTTTGTGTATTGCAAATGGAATTACAAATGTTTTGTCACCATTTAGTGATAGTAAATTTACGTCGAAGAAATTCTTTAAAATATTTATGTCTTTGGTGGCTTTAAATGTTACTTTTTCCCTAGTTTTATCGCTAATTATTAGTACCGTATCATCGGCATATGAAGTAATTTGGTCATGTAGTGGTTGAAAAAAAATGTCATTAACATTATATGGTAAAAAGGATTGGTCCGATTACCGTACCTTGCGGGATTCCAAAGTCTGATATTTCTTTATCGCTATTAATATGATTTATTTTTACGACTTGCGGTCGATTTTTTAGGAAGTTCGAAATCCATTTAATCACATTGTCTTTTATACCTATATTGTTCAGTTTTTTTAATAGAATCTCATGGGATATACTATCAAAAGCTTTTCTGAGATCAATAAATATACCGGCACATTTTTCACCTTTATCCAACGATTCGTTGATGTATAAGGTTACATTAGCAATTGCATCTTGTGTGCAGAGTGACTTAAAACCAAACTGGTTTTTGTGAAGAATTTTATTACTTTCTAGGAAACTGACCGATTGGTTTTTCTCAATTTTTTCAAAAATCTTTCCAATGTTTGAGATTAGACAAATTGGGCGATAGTTATTTACTTGTTGTGGATCTCCACAACAAGTATAAGTTATAAATAGGTGAAATAATTGTATTTTTATAGTTTGTGGGAAATATTCCCTCTGTTAAACTTAAGGTTATCAAATGAGTAATTGGTTATATCTGGTCTATTATGACTAATTATTCTGTCTGTTAGTACCTATAGTTTTATCATAATATATTTTATTAAAATTCATTTTCTGTGATTCATATTAATAATATGGTAATATATTACGGCAGTCAATCAAGTTATGTTTAATTACCAAACTTTGGTGAATTATTTACCTACACTGTTTCAACTTGTATTCTTTGTGGATACTGTATGTTGGGCGTCCTTTTACTGAAAAAAAGGAGCGAACTTGGGTCTTAAATATTTACCTTCATTGAGACAAAAACTGCACGACTAGGACCATGTTCTTTATCGCCGATATCGTATGTGGTCGATATATTATATTTATATTGGCACATGTTTCAATTTGAATATTTATTTGCAGACTTATAGGAAGACGACTGGTGGGCCGTCTCAGGAAAAATTGATAGAAGTAGCTCCAGAGGTTGTGCAAGGAGAGGTTCGGTCCTGAACCGAATAGGACAAGGAAAAATGATGAGATAAGAGAGAAAAAAGAGTATCATGTGAAAAAGGGTAGAAATCTTACAATACTTTCGTATTACTACTTCTATTGTGCGACAATGTAACAAATTTCTTATTTATTTTACGGTTCTATAAAAACCAGCATATCTTACAAATGGCAAAAATGTGCAATACGCGAATCCTTTTTGCAATCTTATCATTCGCAACAAAGTACGAACACAATTCGATACTTCACAATCTGTTTTTGTCCGGTTAACAGAATTTGTTACGACCACATTCTTAACTCGAGCTTGAGGCGTTTTAATACAAACTACAATACATTGGCTATGTCACTCGATTTTTTTTTATAATCGGCAAAATGACCCAACCTACGGTAGGAGAATCCGAATGAAAGGATACACCGGAACATTGTTTGCCGACGTCAAGGAGTGACAGGAAAATAACGCTTTCGTCCCGCGTCCTGAAAAATAAACATCCTTCTTTGTGCATCAAAGCATTTCTGTAAGAAAGCTGTACACATTTTACACAACGGTCATTCTGAGATTGTATTGTGGGGCTTGCCCACAATGATCCGACTTAATCGATATTTTATACGCAACGATCGATACTTGTATCCAACTTTGAGGCCTGTCAGCTTACTCTTTCATAATTTAAAAATATTTTTAATAACGGTTTGTATGACTTATTTTATGCATGAGACTTGAGTATAATTCAAGATTCAATATGTTTCCCTATTAAGATATGATATCAGTATTGTCATACAACCTTCCAAAAACTGCCCAAGGCCAGGTATTTCAGAGCTAATTGGACTGCGCATGCATTTATGTTATTTTTTCAATTATACACAATGTACCTACTGAATATATATATACTAAAAGAGGGAATTAATGGATTTAAGGGTAACTTGTGAGTTTTTTCTTATGAATTAACTTATTATTTATTGTTATTGTGATTTATTTGTAGAATTTATTAATATTGTGGTGTTATATCTATTTATTGTTATTGTAGTTAATTTGTAGAATACCATTCTATTTTTAAAAATTAGGTAAACTCAATCAATTTTCTTTTATAAGAAAGACAAACATTCCCGAGTTACGAATAACCTAACAATTTTTGAAAATCTCTTATTACCACCACAGTAAGCGGACAGTTGCTTGTGTCGAGGTGGAGGACTTAGCCAGCCGATGAATCGAATACGCGACGCTCGGGTGTGACCCAAACGCGATGCCCACTCAGCCACTGACCACTTATTAAAAGGGCGTTTTCCAATTTGGGAGGCGCGCCCTCGGGAACCATTTATTGGTTAACCATCACCTCTGCCATAGGTCATCCCAAGTGGTTCGCCACATTTCGGGACTTAGCAGAGGTGCCCGGGTTCATGGGGTGAGGTTTGTCTAGATCTTGGCTGTGGATGACACACTGAACCATAGATTCCTGTCCACCCCTTGTACCTTTCTCCTTATCCGAACTGTTAAAAAGACCCCCCCACAGAGCATCCATGAAAGATAATTGAGGCTTTGACGGAAATTATTTTCCTCAGGGCCTCCTGTGTAAATGTAAAAAAATATTAAAGGGGAGGGGGGTTAGGGATTAAAATTCCTCCCCCCACTTCCAACGGTCTCCTAAGTAATAAACTAATAAGTAGTAGTAAGTGGAGGTCCCAAAAAACTTTCGAAAAATTTTATCAACCCCCTCTCCCTCCTTTCTCGCTTGCCCTCCTCCAGTCACACTTCCTATGTTTTTTTACATTAGCGGCATACAGAAGACCCTGAGGAAAATAATTCCCCTCAGGGCCTATGTCATCTATGAGGATGCTATGTGGAGAGTATGCATTGTAGGAAAGGAAGGAGAGGAAATTCTGGGAAGGAAAAGGGTGTGAGGAGTTGGTAGGAATCTGGGGGGTCATTGTGTCCAGGAGCGACGGACGAATAAATCCCTCCCACTGCAATACAAGGCGATGTTCCGGGAGAGTCCTGTTGAAGAGGTCAAAAGGTCTCCCTTCACCAGTATTTCCTGATCCGGCCTGCCACGAATTTGGTGGACAGATGCATCCGCCACCAAGATCCGAACAAACCTCACCATTTGAATGTCATAGCTACGACCTTGACGGGGAACATGCTTGTTTTGTTTGGATATTCCTAAGCTCCATGACCGCTCATCAAAATCACGCATCAAACTGAATGTGGGTGAGTTTGAATAGAAAATCCAGAAAAACACAGCTATTCAAATTTAAAAACGCCAGATCTTAGATTCGACAGTTTTCGCAGCATCACAACACATTATGAAAAAAGGATTACAATTTTTTTTTTACACGATGTCATAATCATACGGTTTAATGCCGTTCAAACCCAGAATAAGTCTTTCATGCCCAAACGACATGTTCTTCTTTTCATCCTTACAAAGTAACAACTGTCCAGTTTAATGTCCGGGTCTGGGCTGCCACACACACACAATGCCCCTTTGCTTCACATTACTTTACTTTACGTGTCGTGTAGTGTTTTGTGTGTCGTGCTGCAACTCTGCGTCAGATGCGGCGGGTAGTTCCGCATGCAAAAACCAATGCGCGGGCGACACGTAAAATGGGTTAACTCTATTTTCAGAATACTTAATTAACAAACAATGTGTCACACGATAATTTTATTATTTCACCGTTTTGTTTTAAATGGATTCATGTTGGAGATTGGTAAAAACACAATTTGGAAAAAAGTCCCTTAAGCTCACAACCGACGATAAAATATTGTTTTTGATAATATGTTAAGCTTAAGTACCTACTACCTATTCGGGTAGGTACTATCGTTTGGTGATCATTGTGAATAGCATAAACAGATCGATAGTCAGAAAAGTCAGGTTATTAATAGAAACTAAGAAATACAGATGTAAGGGTGGAGGCGTAAGGTTCTATTAGGCACACGATTATTTGGAGATCGCTATTTTAAAGCGTGGCAAAAATAATTAAAACGAAAAGAAAATTAAAATTTGTATTAATTAAATTTCAGAGTTTGAAAAGTTGCGATTAGCACCACTTACCACCCCTTGAGCAAACGGCACAATTGCGCACATTTCTCCCTAGGGCAGGTTTTAAGCAATATGATAAACTAAGTAAATGACAAATTCGAAGCTTTTAAGATAACTTTTTATCGAATTTATCAAAAAACCCTGTCAGCCGCCTCACGTCCAGGAGACCCATCTCGACTGAAGGCAAAACTCTGCTTCTATCACGACAGTCCCCTGAAGGGTCATGGAAACTCAACTGGGCATACTGTACAGGGCCCGCAGATACTTTAATAGTAGGTTACACCCTCAGAGTAACAATATATACTCTGAGGTTACACCACTTGTACAAATCGCAAGAGCGCCCCACTGTTGAATTTGGTGGACACCTTTGGTATGGAGCTGAAAAAAAACCCTTGACTCTGCAGAAACAGGTATACATATTGACAGATTTCCCTATCACAACAAGCAGATTGCAATCTTTAGAGCACAGGTGTCAGGTGGGTATCTATCGACCGATAGAACAAGGACATAGAAGACGCTCCAAGAAACCATTGATCCCTTCGGCACTGATGCCTAACATTGCCACGTGAACGGATGGCTTCGTTCGATGAATTGAATTCAGCTCGGCTGTGGAACAATTTGCAGGCCTCTGTGTTTTTCCTCCCTACTACAGTTTCCTCTTCCGTCTCTTCAATACCCATGTTCACTCCTTCCTGTCATCAAGGAGACCCTCTACAAAGTATCTATAAAGATTACATAGGCCATGAGGAAAATAATTTTTCTCATGGCCTATGTCGTCCGAAATATTTACATGTGTTTATAATGTACTTAAACTCAAAAGCGCAAAAAAAAAAAGCTTTGGTCAGGCATCGCATTATGTTTTAGTTTTTTTTATTATCTCGATTATAAAGTAATACTAGTTTTACCACAATGTGGTTGTTTGGCGGTCTCTGTGTGCTATTTCAGGTATACTAAATTTTGGTGACCCGACAATTCGTCCTGCGACAGTTCATCCTGCGACAGTTCATCCGGCCGACAGTTCATCCTGCCGACAGTTCATCCTGCCAACAGTTAATCCCACCGACAATTCATCCTGCCTGATCATTTAGAAGATTTTTATTAAGCAAGTATGCAAAGAGGATATACGGCCGTACAACCAAAATCGATATACTTATATCTGAAGGCATCTTGAGTGGAAATCCGCTGTAAAAATATTTTTACTAACAATAATTTCGACTCTCCGAAGAAGCATGCGTGAATAACAAAATACGACATAATTATACTTATGGGTTATACTTATAGGTTAGGTTAGGTTAGGTTAGGTTAGGTTAGGATAGGTTAGGTTGAATTGTCAGGATGAATTGTCGCCGGATGAATTGTCGGCGGGATGAACTGTCGGCGGGATGAACTGTCGGCAGGATGAACTGTCGGCCGAATGAACTGTCGCAGGATAAACTGTCGCCGGATGAATTGTCGCAGGATGAACTGTCATAGAACCCTAAATTTTATTGCGCTCGTGAAATGCGGAATGATGACAACTGGATCATAGACGACGCTGAAGGGTCCGATTGGATTCAAAATTTATTTTGTTGAAATGTTATTGTAACATGACAAGACGCAAAACTGCCTAATCATTGTAATTTTAAATCTTTGTGAATTTTACTCTCTCCGGATAAACTTGTCCGTCATAAAATATTATGAAATGGTGAACCATTTCTAACTTGTGGAAAATAAGCACAAGGCTGCCTATGCAGCAGACGATCGCTCTACAGTCTACAAGGTTAGTGTCTCCTGTTGTACATCTAGACAAGTGCTGATTGCCACTCTGTTGATATATTTTTGTCAATAAATCTTATTTTAAGCAGTCACCTGATTAGAAACGGAATTCCAAATAAAAATCAACCCCAATCACCGAAAAAATGGAACTTGCAAGTTAAATTATTTTTTTCTTTCAGAGGTCCCCATTTATCTTTTTAGATACATAATATCATTTTGAGTTATCGGTCTTAAAAATAGCATTTCTTGAAAAAATTGCTTGTAAGTACATCAACAATATTTAAGATTCATGGGAATTCCAAAAAACATATGGGTATATAATACCAGTAATATTGTCGTCATATGCAATAAAAAATTTACCAGGTCGAAATTCCCGTAGATTTAGTGCTGATTTCCCTTTTCCCTAAGAAATATTTTTCTCCCCTAGATCTAGTCAAATTTCCCTAGACGGTACGAAAATATAGGTACAAAGGTTACCATCGGATAATCGGTACAGAGGGCAAATCCAAAATACATTATTAGTGTAATAATTAGTAATAAAATAAGTTATGCCGCTCTCCGCATCTCCTTATTTTTAATTTTATTGATGTTGATATCTTAACTTTTCATAGGGTTGAACCCCCCCCCCCCCTGGCTACGCCCATGTCTCTGGCTCACATATTATGATTCAAACTTTTCAATGAATTGATAATAAGCTCTAGACAGACTATTACGAACTAAGGTCGTTCTCATTAGAAAATCAGATAAATTATTAAATATTTAGAAATCATATCATATGCAATTCTATACACGTACCCATATATGCGTTACATGACGTTTGATGATCATTATATACACAGAAGCTATGATAAATCAGAGGTTGTCCATTTTATCCTTGGACCGTGAAGTTTATTAACGGAACGCGGAAGGGGAAATCAGTGATAGGGTGCACCTCCATGCAGCGCAAAGTACCTACCTCCAGTGCACAATACATTATGTAGCATCAATTGTTAGTAAAGGGATGGCGATTTGGGACGCTGCGTATATAACCGGTCAGTCCCCTTCATATCTCAGTGATATAATCGATAGGGGTACCCGGTACACGCATGCATTGGGTAAATTTATGCATTCCAAATGCACAGAAATCAGTTAAAAATTGGATAGAGGAATAGTAGATATTACAGAAGTAAATTTAGTGATAAAATCTTTTTTTAAGCTCCCTTCCATTTATTTTATATTTGCCTATAGATATATTTAATGAACTTGGCTTAGTAGTATTCAGGATGGTAAGGGACGTAATTGACTTAATTCCCGGCTAATTACATATCTATCTGTTTATCTTTTTATTTATATTACGAATCGCCGAAATGTATGTACGCGCTTTACTTCCGAACGACTGCACCAAAATAGATAATTCTATTTTTTTTCGTTATTGTCAGGACAAGGTTTGTATAAAACTACTATTGAGCTCTGGCATTATGAAATTTGTATAAAAAAATTGCAATACGTACGAAAACTGAATGTACCGGGACTGAATACATGGAATGCGGGAGGGGGGAGGGGAACTCGGGAGGAGGGTTCGCGGGACGGGTGAAGCGGGCGAGTGGAGTGGGGAAAGGTAAGGTGGAGGAGACGCAGTGGAAACGTGAGAGGGGAAGGGGACGCGGGAGAGGAAGGGGAGACGGAAGGGGAACGGGACGAATGGGAAAGGACATGCAGGGAGAAACAATTTAATTCTTTGAATGGAATTGCAACGCATACCGCAAATTTTTGGCTCCGGTGACTTTTTTGGTGATTTTTTTTTTCAAATTTAAACATAAATCAGTAGGTATTGGACAGTTAGAGTCGGGGTTAGGGCTTGGGCGGTTACTTGGCTGAGTGACCAGCCACAACACGTGGAAGTAAATTATTTTTGTTTGTTTTTGAAGAAAAAAAAATTGAAAAAAAGACAACATAAAAGTCACCGCCAAAATTTCATTCGAATTTTTTACACCAAACGTCAGATTGGTTAAAGTAAGTCAAGTACGTTCCTTAAAACACCCTGTACGTGGAACATAACATATGGCGTGATATCTTATTTTTATTTAATTAAATGGGTGCTGGAAAGAGAAAGACTTTGACTTATACGGAAAGAGGTGTACAATTCGATGACCACTTGAGAGATATTTGTGCATTCATATTTATTTCAGTCTTCATTTTCTACAGAAACGTAAAAAAAATTAACAAAAATCTACCCAAGCTACGGAAATTATTTTCAATGCGTAACTTGCTTGTCCTTATGCAACGCATTGAGTTAATCTAAATACTTACACATTTAAATAAACTGGAAAATAAGTAGATTAAATTTATTACAATTCTTTACACTCTTCGCTGATTCCGCAGATCATTGAGATATGCGACATTTTAAAATCCATTCTTTAATGCAAAACCAAATCTATACGTCTAATCTTCGATCGTCCTTAACGAAAGGTGTACACAATGACGCAAACCAGATTAACATACAGCACGTACCCATCTGAAGCATTTATTACAAATAATCTTAAAAACCTCCCAAACACAACGGCCACGAGCGATGTGTTTATACGATAGAGCTTTTGCACGGAAAGGCAACAATGTCCGACCGTTGGTTTTTAATTTTTTTCGACCCTTTCCGGTCGCATTAGTCATACTGACCCAATTTTTTATGCCACCATATCCATCTGCATCGCATACGCAACTACCTGGTGCTATCAAACTTATAAAATAGTAAAATGGCCAGGGGTCTGCACTACCCCAAAGAAAATAATACAACAATAAGGGTGACCCTTGCCAATGCAAGGAAGAAAGGAAAAAATAACGACTATACTCTTCGCAAAGCTACCGCCATGTTTATCGAATGGAAATTGAAGTTTTTTGCATGCAAAAAGCGGGCAGGCTACCCCTACGGTCATCTGCCGGAGGGTAGTAACAAACAAAAAAACACGACCTACAACGTGTTTTTGGATTTTACACGGATATAACTGAGTGTATCTGCATATGTGTTACTTTTATTTACTGCATTTGAATGGTGAGACGATAAATAATGTAGGTACAAATCTAAATGGACCATGAACTCATATTTTGAATAGTAGTAGCTTAACTGTTATGAGAGTATAACCAGAGAAAACCGGAAATACGTCATTTTTAAATCAAATTTTAGACGTAGGTATTGACTTTTCCACACAAAATTATAAATTGATATTTCTATTTTTGAGAGTGATAATTCATGGTGGAATTTCATTATAACATATTATAATAAAACGAATATAAAACTTTATTCCACTTTATTTTATTTGACCGTAACCGGTTTCAGCTCGTTAGAGCCATCTTCAGACTGGTCCAGTCTGAAGATGGCTTTAACCGGTTACAGTCCAATAAAATTAAGTGGAATAAAGTTTTATATCCGTTTTATTATAATATATTAATTATAAATTGATTTCGAAAGATTGTTCTTTTATCTAGTAAACGCACGTTTTAAATTTTGAGAAAAAATGTTTATTTTTAGTACAATAAGGTTATACCATAGATCGTTGGCAGATTTGTTAAATTTTCAAACGAAAAATCTTATTTTACAAGACATTTTTCATACCATGTATGTTTCACATACATTATTGTAAATCAATATGTTATCTAATAAACGCAAGTTTCAAAAATTTTCATTTTAGTTCTAATAAAATCGTTTATTTATTTATGTTCATTTATCTAAAAAAATCATTTAAAAATATTTCACAACACATATTTATGACGAAAATTTCTCTATTTTTATGAAAATGGTAAAAAAATAATTACAAAAAGTACCTACATCATTTTAATAGTTTTATCATCAAGCCTTTCAGCATTTTTGGATGTAGGTATTAATTAAACCATATTTGGAATGAAATAAAATCGATATTGAGTTATAATTTTGAAAGCTGGTACCGAGAATAATTAATCTTTCTCATTGGAATCGCCCTGTACGATCGTAAGAACATCTTTCCACGAAATGTGGATTTTCGGCCACTGGCAGGTTAAAGGCCCTTGCAACTGTATAATAAATATGAATATTTCTATTGGAATTAAATTTTTGAAAGACTATCTTTATATGTATTTATACCTGTTTTGTTTTAAAATCGTTGTAGTAGCTATTCTTGATTTTTAAAATATCATTGATTTTGGTTGTGGTAGGTACCTACCTACTGATTAAAAATAAATTTGCTGGTATATTAATGGCAAACTGTGAATAAGTTTCAACAATCGATCCTGCATTCTTTTTTTATTTCATTTTAATTCCCAGTATTTGCAACCGATTTTTTTTGAAAACGAGAGTATTTCCGCAATTGGGGATAAAACCAATGAAATTTGATCTCAATCTTAATGATATGGTCGCAACAGCTTCCGCTTCGTAGAACACCTTTATGCAAAAGTCCGGTTTGCACCGAACAACCGCATACATTATTATGCAATTTAATTCGATCATATTTTGGAAAGGGACCTGATATTCCGAAATCCATGAAATTGGGTGATATGTGATTTGTTAGACTTTTTTGTAAGTGTGCAGATAGCATTAATATGCAAGCTGCCTACAACACCGCGGGAGCTGCCCACAGACACAATAAACACAATAAAGGTGCATTATTGCAATCATTTGGTACCTAACGCTTTTCTTTACTTCATAAACCAATTTTAACGATTTCTTGGAGTATTTGGAACTGAGCTCCTCAACCTTGCTTCTAGAATTAGAAAAAAATAGAATATTCTAATATCTTTGCTCTCAACGATTCCCCATATACCTACAACCCATCTTATTTATTATCTTTATTCAGTAAGCACATTGGTTGATAATAATTAAAGATTACTAATATACGACCGGTCAGTGGCTGAGTTGGCATCGCGTTTAGATCCCACCCACAGGCGTTGTGTGTTCAATTCCTCGACCGGCTTAGTTCACCATTATATCACAAGCAATATTTTCCTCTTAGAGTGATGGTAGTAGGAGATTTTCAAATGTTGTCAGGTTATTCGTAACCCGGGAATGTTTGTGTTTCCGTTTTGATTAAAAAATAATATAAAATCAATATATAAAAATATAGTGTGACGGTGTTTGTGGTCGCACTCCTCCGAAACGGCTTGAACAATTTTTATGAATTTTTTAATGTATATTTTATAAGTATGAGAATAGGTTTTAAAGTACATTTCATACTGCTAGGTGTCCCTGTCCAGAAAAAAAAATCTATTTTGTTTGCAAGTTTTTTGTTGTTGAATTTTTTTTTTATTTGGCATCATAAAATTCCTATAACCCCAAATTTTAACCCTCCCAGCTCCACCCTCCCATTTTTTAATCGCGATTTTAGTATTTTTGTACTAATAAATTTAACCATTTTTCGTATTTCAAACAGAACGAAATTATTTATGTTGTTGAATGACAGATGGCGTTACGTCCGCATAATTGAACTTTCATCCACACGTCAGTGTCGCGTCATTTTGATATTTTATTCGGCATCATGTTCTCGCGTGGGCAAACCATCGAGCTTATTTGTGTTGGCTAAAGACGGACTGACAAAAAATATCGTACACCAATTGCTCTTCGAAATTCATATTGATCTTCTATACTTCATTTTCCTACTTTAGTTGGTGTTTTTTATTTATTTTATCGGCGGTCATCGTCTACAGTGCTCCATTCCTCTTTCTGTCATAGATCCCATCCCCACACACTTACAATACATTCGTAATTTTTTATTTAACAACCAAAATATTCACTATAAATAATTTATATGGCAGAACAACGTTTGTCGGGTCAGCTAGTATTAATATAAAGTCTCTAGTATTTCTAATTAATTGTACACGATTAATCCATTTCTATACTTATTACTAACATAAAAATGTTCCTAAGTGAAGTCGGGTTAAATTGAAAGTTCAGGTGATATTCAAAGAATGCAGAAAACGAAGGTTTGAAACCTTTGATTTCCCATTGTAACTAATAAAAAAAATACATCCAGTCTTCATGCATCAAATCATAGTGATTAACATAAAATACTGCCATGTTATTTAACGTTTCTATGGTATGCATGACTGGTTATTCTGCGAGATTTGACATATATTTTGGAGGGAATTCTTGAAAGTCCCTTATTCTCCAATTATTTGATGTGGATCGCTGATACGAAACAGAAACGTCACGGGGAAGGAACGATCGATCTAACGCATTGTTTGACAATTTGATTGGAGTTTTATTATGTTTGGACAAACCAGTTTAGGGACATTTTCTTTTGCCACAAAATCTGCAACGGTCGAAAATCAATCAGTTTTTTTCCTCATTCAAATTGCATTATTATAAACCAGCATGCACGCCTTGATGTGTAGTTACAAGTTTGAAATGTAAATCGATGATTATAAAGGCGAATGATTCGAGTGTAACAATATGACCATGTGAGTTGAAAAGTGTCCCTTACGAGGGAGAATCTAGTTATGGCTCAGTTGATTTTACTATTTAATTGCATATTCTAGTTTCAATGAATTCAATTATTTTTTATAGATTTTTTTCATGAGGAGTAACGATTTTTTCCTAATAATACCCACTCAAGAAGGTTACATGAAGTAACCGTCGTTATTGTGAGGTTACCGGAAAACATAATAACTTTCTACTTTGAAAGGAAATTAAACAAGTAAAAAAATAAAAGTTCCGTAAGTAAAGTATAGATGTCTAATACCTACATGTCATGCAAGATGCATTTGTGTTTACTTCATTATGTCAATCTCCAAGGAAATCGAATTTTTCTTTTATAAAATGAATCAAATTTAATAATTAAAAATATTAATTTCGGTTGAGTCTATGTCCACAACTTCGGTTAAATCAACTTTAGAATTGGAAGTGTTTGGTTGGAGAATTCAGACAAGCGATGAAGTAAGTACCTACCTAAAATTCAGTACTTTGACAGAAAATTATTTTAATTGTAATTTTTAAAATTGAAACTTATTTGTCGGGAATTCAGACTATCCCCATTGAAGATATTGATTCCAATTTTTTAACTTTAGTCCAATTTGACCTTTAACGCTCTAACGCTGAACGACCGGAAACTACCGAATCCGGTCCCAGCGCACTGCTATTTGCGTGATAATAGTTGAACGACGAGACACGAGTATGAAATAGCTCCTCTATGACTATTCCCAATTTTTTCACTGGTCTGCGCTAGTAGTACCTATCCTAAAAATGCTTGATTTTATTTTGTAAAGAGTTCCAGAGCTCAATTCTGTTTTGCTTCTTCCATGGATAGGTGAAACTCTTGTTGCCATTGCAACCAGAAACCCTTCCTATTCTTCTATTTCTGCTAAGCTACTAATTGCGCTCTATTGCTGGTCACGTATAAATCAATGGTCGTTACAATATAAATATTATAATATGCTGGTTTTTTAGAGCGGCTGACCCTACGAGTATCTATACAGTGTGGAAGAAACGCATTGTTCAACCAAAATAGAAACCTTGGTTACTTGGCTAACTGTTAAAGTTTTGCAGGTTATTCATAGTTTTGTAGGTTCTTCAAAGTTTTGCTGGCTATTCATGGTATTGCAGGTTCTTCAAAGTTTTGCAGGTTATTCAAAGTAGTGCAATTATCGTTTAATTCATTGATCAATTACCATTCTAATGAATTTGAAAGTTGTGTCAAATTAATGGCCGCGCAATTTGTGCGCAGGTATATAATGACACAGATCTATCAGCAGTTGATTTGAGATGTTAATGACGGCGACACCATTGTGAACCGGATGCAATTTTTAATTGTTATTTATTTGGTGTTGTCTCGGCAAGGCCTTCCACTCGGGTCAAGGTTGGACAAATGGCTCACCGAATAACGACATAAATACTGTTGCTGGCAAAAATAAACACGTGATTAGATAAAGTTTAATACAAATTTGCAATTTGTTTTTTTTTTTCATCAGTTCTACATAAGAACAATTTCCCTTGGGGCCTAAGTCATCTTTGAGGATGCTGCGTGGAGGGTCTTTTTAGGGAAAGGAAGGAGAGGAAGTTCTGGTAAGGAAAAAGATATTAGGGGTGGGTGGAAATATGGGGGTCAACGCGATCAGGAGTGACGAACGCATAAATCCATCCCTCCCACTGCGGTACAAGGCGATAGGTCAAGAGAGTCCGGCTGGAGATGTCAATAAGCCTACCTCAACCATTCTCTCCCGATTCGGTCCGCCATGCAGCCGGTTGGCAAACTTATGTGCCGCCAAGACACACCTAACCTGGGAACTCCTACTAAGTCATCAAATGCAGCGAACCACTTGGGTTGACCTAAAGCAGGGGTGTTGATTATCCGATAAATGGTTCCCGGGGCGGCGGTACCCGTACCCACCTCTCAAATTTTTGTTTGTAGGTACAAAATATAAGGAAGTCAAGTACAAAAAACTTGAATTTATTGGTAGCATGTTATGTACGTATTTAACGTACCTAATAGTTTCGTTTGTTGTTTGATGACTAGACCAGAGTTCCAACAAACTATTACCAAAATATCTATTCTTGCCGAATAATTGAAAAATATGAACCTATAATGTGATGTAATTTATATAATTATTTAATGAAGTTTTCAAAGTTCCTTTGCTGATGATATAAATGACGTTGTGAGCTGAAGGTAGTTGCTTCGACCAGAAAATTCCAGGCCAAAAAGCAGAGTAAATTTCAGGTTATTCAGATTAGCGAAGCCTTATTCAATTAGAGAAAACAGTATTAGGTAAAAGATTTCATTTGAATTAATAGGTTAAAAAACACTGCGAATTAAAAGGAATGTAGATATGCATCTATTGAAATGAATTTAACGGAAATAGTGACTGACTGACTGTACCAGAGTGAACGCTAACAAATTTAACAAAGGTAGTGTCCACTTTCATTTTAAAAGCTTCTCCAAAATTGTGTTCCAAGAAGGGTTAATCAAATCTCGACCATCTTCGATAAAGGCAGAGTTTTCTATGGCAGGTCTTATATATCTTACATGTTTTAGAGTCGAAGATTGAAGCCGCTCCAAGTAATTTGTAGTGTTCTGAATGTGTAATGTAGGGTTAAAATACCTCGTAAATCAGGAGGAACAACTCTTTAGGCGGCAGTTAAAATTATCAGTCGATAATTTGAAAGCAAGCGACGCTAATGTGCGCTCTATCTCCGAAAAAATTCTGCTTAAGCCCTTTCCCACTGCCGGGGACGCGTGATTGTGTAATGTCGCCATTAACCCAGACACTGGGATATTTATGGCAAAACTAATGAAAAATCTATGATGTTGTGAGTGGTTGGTAACTGGTAGTTAGTAGCGAGCCCTTATCAATGTTGATTTCCAGGAGGTTTAGCTTTTGAAACACATCAAAACTCGCCTTCACTAAATTGAAAGGATTGAACAATTTACAAAACAAAATAATCATTTTAAAGAAGTGAGAGAGCGTTATAAAAAATTATTTTTATCTTTTCAAAAATTATTCATTTTAATTTCTAAAAAATATGACTTGAACAGAAATAAAGCGCTTTTCCACGTTGACTTTGGGGAGTTTTCGGTTCCGCTGGGAAGTATAGTAAAATTGGACGACCCAGGGCCGGAGAATTATCGAAAGAGCTTCTACCGGCAAAAGCCTGCAGAACAAAGGAATGTTTGTAGACCTACCATATATTATCATATGTGGCAGAATGGTTCGGAGGTCATCATCGCATCGTAGGGTATATTGGTAGACCAGATTTTTTAAATCTTAAAACGGGACAATATTCGGGATGTGGCGGGGGGGGGGGGGGGGGGGGTGGAGGTGAAAACCCTGAATTTGATTTTGAACCCTTCCCTCCTCAAAGTCACCGGGACCATCCCCAGACATTGGATCCACGATAGTAAAACGGATAAATAAATGATAAAACGGTGAAACCGCGTCGTACATAGTGTTTACCCAATGTACGGTCATTTTCAACTGATCCAACATAGATAAATACCGAAAGTCCTTTTTAAACAAGTTCGCAAATTAGAAGTCAAAAGGTCTTAAAGCTTCACTAATTGGTGACATCAGTTTTCTATCAAATCAATACAGATCACTCTTCTAACACTATTTTCTATCACGATGTATAATAGTCGAGATAATCCTTTGCTCTCAATTGGTGCATGTTTCCTCAAAACAAATTTCAAACGATGCTTTCTTTTGGGACAGCGGGACAAGGTCCCTGACAATTGGACCGTCCCGTTAAAAATAGGTCTAGGAAGTCTAGGTAACTACAGGAAGAAAGCAAAATACAGTATAATATTGAAAACGGCGTTAGAAAAGTTCTTAATCAATGTTTATGCCGCACATTATTATTAGCTCTTTTGGGCTATCGGTTACCTTATTTCATTGCTGTAATCTAGATGAGAAATGCGTATTATCGATTTCTCGTCGCTTTTCAACGTAATTTTAAACAAATATTATTAGAAAATATCCAAAAAGACTCTTTATTTCATTGCTCGACCTAGTGCAAATTAAACGAGGAAGCACGTAGGTTAAACGGCCATCACTCGTAACACTACATAAATAAACCACCTTAATCCGATTTAGTCTGTAGTTGTAAGTTTTCTAGCGGTGTGTCATCATAGGGAATTTCATTGAGACAATCACGTTGGCAGGGCGCATTCCGCTCAAAACGGACGCTGCAATGCCACGTGAGTCGTCCGAAAACGTCTGAGCCTCCCCCCTTGTACAAAACCGGGGATGAACACCCATAATTGGGAGTGGGAGACTAGTATCATGGGAAATTTAAAATAGATTTTTGTCAATGGCATGTTTTTGCTCAATGAATACTGTTTTTAGAATCCCTGTGCAGAATAATGTGAATGGTATCAGTGGTTACCCGGTTTCCTGCGTCATTCGGCAGTGGGTACGGTGACCTGATGTAACTACAAGTCTTTCTGAAATAGATTCCCATGGATTTAGATAACAAGTTATATATATACACCACGTTATTTAACGCCAAATAAAATATTTCGAAATAAAGACCAATCCAAATATAAATTTATTTATAATACATAGTTTTAATTAACTGAAAATGATTATTTCAGTAATAAATTGGAGTCTAATTTCTTTTAATATCCCTTTAGAGCACATAAATTATGAGTCATTAATGAATATTTTGAATATTCTAACTTTAGAAAACAGCCAAAAAATAAACGACCTAACCTTTAATTCTTAAACTCTAAATTCGATTGTTGTGAGCTCATGCATTCAATAAATACCTATTACGAACAACTAGACAAACATTAACATTTTATCTATGTATATACAACTCATTCGAACTATGGTTTGCATTCTCAAATACACATAGTCTTAGTAACATGTACCTATACATTATGAATGTATTTGACAATAACTTCAAACGCCTATGTGGGAACTATTTCTATTTTTATTTCATTTATATTCTATTTTACCTATATTTTGTCAACTCTTATAATATTTTATGCAATCTTAATTTTGTTTCTAATATTTTATGTTATCTGTTCTTTGTGATACCTTTATTTTCATTGTAAAGTGAAAGTCCTATGAGCATTTAAAAAAAAAATAAAAGCAAGTATGTACGCGGATTGTAATATGTATCATCATGTTAAACAAAAAGTAATAATATACTACTCTTAAGGTATAGAGTATTTATTTTTTTTTATGTTTCTTTATTCATTGAAAAAAATCTTTTTTTACAAAAGTTGGGGATTTTCGACCACCGTGCTAGGCACATGCCCGTGTTGTGGTGGTCGATTTTTTATACAGTAAATTAACATACCTATGCAATATAAAGAATGTGTGAGAGTATTAAGAAAATATACATATGCATAAAATAATAAAATATTAAAGAATATTATAGAATACAAAATAGTATAAAAGAATATGATTTAAAAGAGTTACAAGTATAAAATCAAAATGAGTACTATATGGTAAGCACGTGCGAAAGGATTTTTATATTGAAAATTTACATTATTTAACACCAATTTTTGTACAATTAAATGTTGGGCTTTATTCTTCAAGTCCGGCGAATTACATTGTACAGCTGTACAGTAGTATGTAGTATATAGTATAGTTGTTAATGTTTCAGTCCAGCGAATACTAAATTATAATTATTGTTACCATGATTTATTGCTGGGAAGTACACATGGGACTTCGTCGGATTCGATACACAGTGGTGCCAACAGTTTTAAGTAAATAGTTTAAAAGTATTTAAACTTTCAGCTACTTATATTATAGTAATTACATATAGTTCTTTACAGACAAAAAACTTTTATTGGTGGTATATAATCTATTATGAATTTTATTTATAAAAAGTAACTAAAACTTGAATACACAATTTCGTCGTGGAGCTGGTGAAATAAAACCAAGAAACAAAGAACAAAAAAATAAAAAAATAAATAAAAAAAGGCTTGGAGTGGAAAGAGCTAAGAAATGATTTTCTTTTCTCCCATTTTGATAAAAAAAGTTTTGAGCTTTATTTTATTTTCACAATGAAATAAAATAAAATGATAATTAATAAAATGATAATAAAATAAAATGATAATAAAATAAAATGATGTATTCCTCCAAATAAATGAAGTAATTATATTATACAGATAAAAGTAATTTATAAGAGACATTTTATTAAGAAGAAAAATATTGAAGTTAATTATCATTTCATTACATAGTATAAAATGAATTCGCTCAAAATGTATGTGCGCATAGATCTTTTAAACTACGCAACGGATTTTCATGCGGTTTTCAGCAATAGATAGAGTGATTCAAGAGGAAGGTTTATATGTATAATACATGCTTATTATAGTAGAGGAAAGCCGAGAAATTCCAATATTCAATTCAGGCAGCGGGCAGCGGGCAGCTGGCAAGCGGGTGGTGTGGATTTTATAAAGGTTGGATAATGGCGTTGTGTTTCGTTAGCCACAGCAACGTGTGGCCGGGTCTGCTAGTTTTCAATAATTAAATGCCAAATTTATTACAATTAATAAATCTTAATTATGTTCTTCCATAATTCTTTTCCCAAATAAAATGTAATCTAAAAACGAGTTTAAATAATACTTTGCAATATGTACCGTTATACCTATTAGTTTTATTTTAATATTCTACTTACGAATTCCCCAATTGAATTTTTTTTAATTCGTCATAAAATAACAATTTATTCGTTGTAGTTTAAATACTTATACATATAATTTGAGTATCTACGTATCTACACATTTTATTCGTAAATAAAAAAATAAACTCGCCTTCATAAAATTCAAAGGTTTAAATAATTTATTTAAACAAAACAACAATAACAACTTAATATTACACAAAGAAAAAAAACAAAAGGTACCTATAATTTTATTTTAACTTTACAAAGTTAAACAATATTTCTTTTTTTATTTCAAAATACAACACTTCAATGAAGATGAAGTGCTTTTTAATATCTTTATGCATGTCTCCACCGACAATATTATGTTTGTGTTTACTCTCCACACAACAATTTATATGAACCGAGATAATTTTTATTCTATTTGTTGACGCGTTCTTTAAGACTCTTTGTTCGTAAGGAGGGGTGTCCGTTTTTTACTTCCACCCCAAAAAAGTGATGTTTGCCCTTCTTATCTGTTTGAGGTTCAAGTGAGATAATTGTGGATGAATATATATTATAATATAGTCTGGATGGACCGGGATGCTGCGTGCCGGGTTCACAGGTGACAGCCGCTGCAGATACGTATAAATATCCGAGTTTATCTGCTAAAGAACGTAGCCATTGTTTGAGGCGCACTCCGATCTACTTGGGGTGGCGGTAGGAAGTCCTTATGCACCCTACTGTTTTTTACGAGGCAGAGGCGTAGGAATTTAAATGGTATGAAATAAATGAATTTGCCTCGGTTGCTCGCGATTTCCCAGAAGTTCATTTTATAAATTTTTTGCCAACATTAAAAAAAATCATACCTTCGAATTTTAACATGGAAACACAACGTTACAGTGCTATATAGCCAATGAATTAACCTGTATTTTACCATTTATTTCATGTTTGTAGGATTTATAAAATAAATATTAAAAAATCATAAAATTTATAACCCCGCGAAACCTGCGTGTTGTTACTTCGAAACTGCCGTGAGGGGTACATAATCGAGTCAGCATGGAATATTTTCGGTTTCTGTATATTGTCTGTGGTATACTTGATAATGAAAGGTGCATATTTATGGAAAAGGTGCTTAATTTTAACCGTAAACAGCTGATCAAAAATTCGACGTGGAAAAAATATTTAAAAAAATTATTTTTAACATCGTTCTAAAAGAGTCTACGAAGTTCGGATATGCGACATCTATCATCGTAATAGATAAAGCATTTCAATAGCTTCATTTTAAAATAAATGGCTGGCCGGGAAAATGTTTTAAATAATTACAATAAATGTTTTACGAATGGTTGGAAGATGTGGTCCAATTTTGGACCGCTATCAATCGCAGAAAAATAAAAGTGGTCAATATTAATCGCTTCAGTGGATACTCATCGAATATATAAACTGAATAAGTTTGAGTCTTTTCCGTGTAGTGAACTGAATGTGACAAATTTTAATATGGTTAGGTATATGGTTGAGACTATAGAACAACATATATAGGCAATAGAAGAACATTTCATACAAAATGTCCCACCGACTTAATTCCTTTTGGTTCTAACCCATTTAGCACGGGGTCCGACTCTCTTACACTTCTCTGAAGTTGTACATCGCCATCCCATTTGAATTTCGTAATCACGCTGAAACACAGTTTTTATTGGAAATATAGGTCCAGATTGGGCCTATAATTGAATTACGAAACACACGCGCAAAAAACTTACTGTGTTTTTCTTTATTCTACGGGTGCAACATTACATTTTCTCTCGTCATTTAGGTAAAGTTTTTTTAAAAATTATATCTTAATTTCACAAGAAGTTATACTTGTTTATAAACGATCCAGTTCATTTGTGTGACATTTTCAAATATTCTACGCAGAAAACAATTACATTTTATTTAATTAACAAGATTTTCTGTATTATTTTTGATTTTATTGTGTTTACGAGTAATCTAATTATTGTACCAGAGGATACACATTTACATATGTATATGTAACTGTATATATACTATAAATTATATAAATTTCAATGGAAAGTGTTATATAAATTTCAATTTTACAAAACTCCATTATGTCAGTACAAAAGTTTTAAATATTTTTACATAATGTTTTAATTTAACATAATTCTTAACAATATTTGTTCAAATATGCAACGACTTTAGGTATAGTGTTCACATGCTTTGCCATACCAGATTGCTAGCTTATGTATTTTATTTTTTCAGCAATCGACTTAAATTTTCTTTTGTTTTCCCGCACTCTAATGCTGGGGGGGAGGTGTATGGCAAGGTACTGTTTAATGTACAATTTATTTTATGTACTGGCAATTTTGAATGCTGGTCACATCGGAAAGACTAGATGTAGTTCCAAATGCTACCGTAAAATCATTACGTCCCGAAGTGTCCTGGTGTGTACAGCTATCAGATTTAGCCCGGCAACTTTCTGGTTTTTAATATTGTGTCGCGATTGTGTTTGACTATTGCAATAAAAATAGAATCTATATAAACCTTCTAATCATTTATTTAACTCCCGTGACACATATGAAAGTGTTGATTTGGTAAGATTAACACCTCCATAATAATGTTAACAATATTTGGATGTACATGCATTGTTTTCGTAAAACCGCATCAAGGGCGCTAAATGACTACTTAAGCTGACTTATTTTTTTTAAGAATTGTTTATATTGCACGACTTGAAATATAATAACGTAATTAAAGAAAAGTTTTAAAACAGATAAGCGAGATGGAAACATTCTGAGACTCTGACATTATGTGAAATATTAACTCTCATTTTTAAAAATTTTATAACCCAGGAAGACTTTTTGTTTATTTTTATTTATTAAATAGATGTAGTGTATACAAATATATAAGTACTTTCAATGTATTTCAACAGATGACGTTAGTATAGGTAGTTATATTTAGTTTTGAGGTGTCTCAATAGCGGTCAGTAAAGTTGTAACACGTGAGAAAGTCAAAGGTCGCCCATTCGGGTCTCGTACCCGAACGGTTACGGAAATAGCCGATGACATCCGATCGACAGCCGGGCACCTTCAGTGACCAGTTCCCCTGCCTCAGATAAATACAGAGCATCCATTAGAACGGACGTCAAGTCCAGTGAAATATTCATTGTAAATAAAACGACAATAAACACGATTACACTAAACAATTAATAAATAATAATCAATAAACCTAACGAACAGAATATAGTTGAAACTCCCGATCATCCGAGAAAAGGAAAAGAGTAGTTTTTATAAGAAATGGTGTAGATGATTTTATTCATTTTAGTTCCATTTTAAAGTAAAGAATAAGTGGACTCAGTATTAATAATATTTTTTTTTTTTTTAGAAAAGCTCTCTACGTCATTGAAGTTTCGACTGTAAAGCGCGCCACTGCACGCGCTGCAATCTGCTGCACTTTAAACTTTGCCTTTCCTCCGAGAGATGCCTCCGCCGTGGAGACCCCTCCCCCGGAGAGGGGAGTGGGCAGGGGCAGAGGGAGGGGCGGCACGCGCGCCCCGCGCATGCGCCGCGCAGGTGGGAACTTTAAAACACCGAATAAAAAACAAACGTCCCGCGTTTATTTCTGCGCGTCGGGTAAAAAAATCTTAATAAAGAGAGGAAGTTGTATGCTTTGTGGGGAAACAACTAAAAATATACCCGTGCTACCATTTTTTCACAATGCAGCGCGTTAAGTCGAGGATAGTGTAATTAAGGATGTGTGGTTTGAAAGGGGACATGCTGGAGGTGATATAAGCAAAGCCTTATGCATACTATTTATATTATTTGGTCGAGATTCCTTTGTACGCAGGTATATACATTTTCTGAAATTTATTTTCGAGGTATTTTACTTTGGTGCTAGTAATAATAATTGGATTATTTGTAGAGCGCCGTTTTTGTGAAAAAATTTATAATGAATCTTAGGCTCTATCTAATTTTATTATTATTTACAAATAGATACAGAAACACTGAAAAAAACTGCAGATCACTTCCGATAAACACATTTTATTAGAAGGTTCATGCTTTTTTTTTTACATGAGCTCCACACAGGAGGCCCTGACGAAAATAATTTCCCTCAGAGCCTATGTCATCTTTGGGGATGCTGTGTGGAGGGTTTTTTTAAGGAAAGGAAGGGGAGGAGAGTTATGGGAAGGAAAAGGGTTTAAGGGGTGGGTAGGAATCTGGGGTTCAGTGTATCCCGGTCATCCGCCTCCAGGACCCAGACAAACCTCACCCCATGAACCCGGGCACCCCTGCTAAATCACCAAACGTAGCTAACCACTTGGGGTGACCTATGGCAGAGGTGTTGGTTATCCAATAAATTACCATACCGCCTCCCAAATTGTAAATAATGTAATATGCAAATAATCCATTATTTTTTTTATTTAAAAGTAAATCAAATATAATAATGTTATCATTAAATTCTGCAATTATTTTAATAATAATTTTATTAAATTTGATTAAAATCGAATGGAGTTCTACGAAATAAACGCTATAATAATAATAAACAAATGTAGTCATTGTAGATACAAGATTACTCTGAAATATTTCGATTAGTTGACTCGATTACTTATCCAAAGGTTCTTTCTTACACCACAAATCAAATTTCAGGAAACATTTTTAACACGTTTTGTCTGTTTGTAAAATTCGTGGAAATCATGTGAACTGATGTTCGTTCAAACGAAAGTTAAAATATTTACACGCAGAATAATAATATATAAATATATCAATATTATGTTATAATTATATTGTAATAATAATTTCCAGGCACTTTCAAGGCACAATATAGATATTTTTACGGTACGGTATTTTTGGGTACGTTTCAGCAGTAAAATATTAGAAAACTCTTATGAATGAAAACAAGAAAAGAAAAAAACACACACGTACTTAAAAATAATATTAGAATAAAAACAGATGATATTCATATTATTAAGCCCTTTTGTTTTTTTTTTTTACATTAGCTCCACACAGGAGGCACCGAGGAAAACAATTTTTCTAGGGGCCTATGTCATCTTTAAGGATGCTGAGTGGAGGGTTTTTTAAGGGAAAGGAAGGAGAAGAAGATATGGGAAGGAAAAACGTATGAGGGGTGGGTAGGAATCTGGGGGTCAGTATGGCCAGGTGTGACCAGGTATGAATCTATTCCTCACACTGCAGTGCAAGGCGAAGGGTCGGGAGAATCCGGCTGGAGAGGTCAAAAGGCCTCCCTCAATTAGTCTCCTCTGATCCAACCCGCCACGCACGTGGTTAGGCAAACGTATCCGCCACCAAGATCTAGACAAACCTCATCCCATGAACCCGGGCACCCCTGCTAAGTCACCAAACGTAGCGAACCACTTGGGGTGACTTGTGGTAGGAGTGTTCATTGTCCAAAAATGGTTCCCGGGGCGGCGGTACCCATACCCGCCTCCCAATACTGTTGAAAGAGTATTCGTGTTATAATATGCGTTTTACTATCCGGCTTCGCCCGGGATTTTGATTCCCTGTATTAGATAGATACCAATACCTACAATTTTTATGAAATATTTCAAAAGACAAATAATTATGGTCTTGGAAAAATTCAATTTTCTTTTTCTCTTACTGAGTTAACTGAAGACTACACTCCGATATATAATAAAACAACTTTAATAAATTGTCAGAAAATATAATATAGATACCTTATAACAGCATCAAAGAACTTAAACACACTTAAAAAATGTCCTGAAATCTTCAACTAAAAAATCTTTTATTAATATCTAATTATAACTACATAATACAAACCATAACAGGAATAGTTTTTTTTTCTTAATAATTAAATAAATAATACAATCTTCCCAGCTTCGCTTCGCAGACCAAAGCTTCGATGGCTGGATGGAGTGGTGAAGGATGCAAGCACCATCGGCATCCGAAACTGGCGCAACGCAGCACAACACCGACAGTCATGGAGGCAGGCTCTGCTGGAGGCCAAGACCCGACCTGGGTTGTAGAGCCACAGATGATGATGATGATGACAATCTTCCCATAAACACAAGAACAGCTTTTAATGGGGGGTACATATTTAAATAAAAAAATGTAGATACAAAATTAGGAAGATGAAATGTTTAATATATTATACAAGTAATCATTACTCTGTTACGTTTATATCCTGTACAAATATTTACAATAAAAATGTTTATATGGGTAGGTTTATAACAAAATATATATGATTGTGAATGAAACCAGGAGTTTGTGTCGGTAAAGAGTTGTTTGGAGTTCTATCTCCTCTGCTTACCCCTGCAGGAGCGCGGTGGTAGATTATGTATTGGTGGATTAATAGTTGGTTTAAAAATAATGTAGCTGTTGTTTAATTTCTTTTTTATTTATTTCACTTTCCACTCTTGAAAATGGTGCCAACAATCAAAACTTAATCGAAGTTCAAAAATATTATATTAATGTATTCTCACACACCCTTTGAATGAATTTCATTTAATTAAATGAAGACAATATTGGCGAAACTCAATCGAAAATCTGGAGACAGAAAAATCAGAAAAGATATTGGCTCCGCTGGGACTCGAACCCAGGACCCTTTGCTTACATGGCAACAGCTCTACCGATTGAGCTACGGAACCCATATTAATTCGGTCACTTTTAACTGTATCATACTCCGACTAAGAGCTACCAACATTATCTTCATTTTACTTAACGCACATATTATTGGCTGCTATCTTTTCGATTGAGTTTCGCTAATATTGTCTTCATTTAATTAAATATTATAATTTTCGATTTTACTCATAAAGTTTAAAAAATTAATAATGAATTTCATTTATTTATTTATCACATGCCTTAATGGGCTTTTATATCCAACTAGCAGGTCCCGGCATGCGTTGCTATGCCATTTAATAAAGAAATTGTTTCTCCCTGAGTGTCCTTTCCCATTCGTCCCGTTCCCCTTCCGCCTCCCCTTCTTCTCCTGCGTCCTCTTCCCTTCTCGCGTTCCCACTCCGTCACCTCCACCTTCCCTTCCACACTCCACTCCCCCCCTTTCCCCCAACCCGCGAACCCTTCCGAGTTCCCTTCCCCCCTCCCAGGTCCCCCGACCCCCTCCCCCCTCCCCCCTCCCAGGTTCCCCTTCCCCTCCCTGGTTCCCCTCCCCATCTCTCCCTCCCGCTTTCCATAGCAATAGCCGCTTCCTCGTGTGCCACCAATAGCAATTTTTTTATACAAATTTCATAATTCCAGAGCTCACCTGAAGTTTTATAAAAACCTTGTACTGAAAATAACAACACACAAAAAAAAGAATTATCCAATTTGGTGCCGTCGTTCGAAAGTTATGCGCTTAGCAACACATTCAGCGATTCATTTTTTATATTATAGATTGTATAAGTTGTTTGTATCACTGTTTTGTAAACACTTAAAACAATTAAATAGGTATTACAATTTGAGATTTTACTCAAAAAGTTAAAGATAAAAATAAATTAATATTCATCCCAGACTTGCAGAAAAGTCAATAGATGTCGCATAATCAAGACATAGTACTAAATATTTCAAAAATATTATATTAATGTGCTCACACCCACCCTTTGAATGAATTGCATTTATTGATTTATTTATCACATTCCCTAATGGGCTATTATACCATATTTTATAAGTTGTTTGTATTACTGTTATTGTAAGCACTTAAAAAAAATTAAATTTGAGGCTTTACTCATAAAGTTAAAAATAAAAATAAATATTCATATTAGGCTTGCAGAAAAGTCAATAGGTGTCGCATATTAAAAATAAAATGGATAAAATTTATCCAGTTACTATCTAGATAGCATTTAGTTCGGGTTTGAATCTTGCCATCATACATAAAGATGGCAGCCAATAAAATATGCGTTAAGAAAATGAAGATAATGTTGGTGGTTCTTAGTCGAAGTATGATACAGTTAAAAATGACCGAATCGGATATCGACACGTTGGCGCAGTGGTAGCGCATTTGCTCGGAAAGCGAAAGGTGCAAATATCTTTTTCTGATTTTTCTGTTTCCAGATTTTCGAATGAGTTTCTCTAATATTGTCTTCATATTAAATACTTAAACAAAGATTTATTTATTATACGCCCTAATGGGATTTTACATTCTATTTTATAAGTTGTCAATTAAAAGTGATGAAATATTTTTTATAAAAAAATGGTTAAATAGGTTATGTTAGGTTAGGTTATAAGCTATATAAAAAAAATTCAGAGCTTTTACGGTCTTTTCGAAGAACCGTTTGCACAGCTGTTATTAAAAATACTTAAAAATTAAAACAATAAAAGAAATACAATATAATGAAAAATGTAACATCAAAGGCATAAAATAATTTTGATAGCAGAAAGGTAACAACTTGCTACAAAACAAATATTTGATAATTTTTAAATTAAACCTTTCCAATTTTTTCAGAATAAGTGTAGCATACAAGATACATAATATCAACGTGGACTGGACGTTACACGTTACAGACTTTACTCAGTTTTGTTAACTGAGTTAACATTGTTAACACTCACATTGTGGTCAAACATCAAAATTCACAGAATTTCTAATTTTTATAAACAATTGCTATCAATGTACAAATTTGTTTACGAAATGAACCGAGTATGGTGCATCACGAATTCAATTTGTGATTGATTTTCCGCCGACAGTAAATAAGTTGACGGCTTACCGAGTGGGAGAGTGAATGCATAAAATTGTATATTGTGATTCGTTTATGCTAATAAAATCTTATTTTTCTTCTATTACTGATACGTTGGTAAGTTCTAATTCTAATGCTTTTGGAAATAAAATAATTATAACGATGAACAGTTAGGATCCTATCTATTTATCATAATACAGGCTAGTTAAAAATATGTTTATGTAACTTAGAATACTATAAGATAATTTATTTGGTAACTTTATAACTTCTAGCAGAATTTGATATTTTATTTATTTTTTAACTTCTTTATTAATATTTTTAACTAGCTGACCCGGCCACGCATTGCTGTGGCTAATAAAACACAACGTCATCTACTGGATGGTTATCCAACCTTTATAACCACCGCCGTCTTTGAGTTTATCGCGAAGAGACGGACAGATGCCGCGGAGAGGACTTTTATTTATAATACGTAGAGATGGTGTGAAAGATTATAATAATGTGCATGAAATGCTTGAGGTAACTAACGTATTTAAATTAATAAGGATTAATACTGTATCTGTCTAAATAACTTTTCAATTACCGCAATGCATGTGATCATTTTTTAGAAGATAGAATGGGTATAGTAAGCTATTTGTAAAAGATAGATAGCTGTCTTCGCGGACGTTTTTTGTAGATATATAAAAGAGGAATATCCCACCATGCATTGTTTTGTTATAACCCAAATGGATTAGGCAGCGTTTTCGATGAAAGCTACCAGGCGGCTCGATTTTTTCCGACACTTCTAACAATTATCGTGGTGTTTCAATCAATTTACACAAATCCTTGACAAATTACATACCTAATCCTTCCTCACGAAACACTCTATCTATTGGTGAAAACCGCATGAATCCGTTCAGTAGTTTTCGAGTTTATCGCGAACAGACAGACAGACGACGCGGGGACTTTAATTTATAATTTGTAGAGATGTAGAGATAGAGATAGAGATTTTACATTTTTAATTTTACATAATTAAAACGTTAAATTGCTAGATAGCAGATTGATATTTTCACGGCCAAAAGTATTTACCTCCTTCTTTAGCCAACGTTCCGGACAACTTTACATCCATCCGTGTCGGGTAGATGTGCTAGATAGCAGTTTTTGTCAACGGACTAACGAATCGGCGGAAAAACAATCGACTTATAACTTTTTTTAAATTTTGGATTTGTACATAATATTACGTTATTATTTTAATACGGTTTAAATAATTTGATGAGAAATAAATAAATTAAAAAACAACATAAGATGAACTTACAATAAAAAAGTATTAAAAATACTTACTGAGATAATAATAAGTACCTAATTGACAAATCATAAATTTCCCATTGTTTAATTGACCAAATTGTATACACATCATGAAATGTAATCTTTTACCTGCACGCATATTGTAGATTTACAAGTTATTATTATTTAATTTTTGTGGTTATTGTTTATCTCAATAAAATAAATACAAGCAATGTGTTTTAGCTTAACATTCAAAACGAATTTCATATTAATTTACACATTTTTTCTGTCAAATTATGTCGGAGATATGAGGTTCTTTGATACAGGCGATGCAACGTGAAGGGTGACTGGCCAACTCAGAATGAAACCAACTCAGAACTACCCCAGAAAGGTCATTAAGAGTGATGATAAAAAAATAGGTTAAATAGGTTAAGTTAGGTTAGGTTAGGTTAGGTTAGGGTTACCGGCTATTTTAAAATTATTTTTTAATAGCTTTTAATGACCTTTCTAAGGTGGTTCTGAGTTGGTTTCATTCTGAGTTGGCATGGAACCAATGTGAAGATAATGCTAAGTCATTAAAATCACGTGTTTTTGGTTTCAAAATTAGATCACCTAGAAATATTATAGATGAATTAATGAAATACTGCTAGTAGAACACATTTTGGCTAACTTTAATTTTTTAATAAGTTTATTGATAAGCCTAGAAAAAATTATGCAATCGGGCTTATAAAAAATGCTTTGAAGTGTAAAATTTCCTACTTACAAACCTCTTTCAGGATAAGGTTTTATTGTATTAGATTATGATTGGAAAACATTTTTATATTTGTGCCCGAACTTCACAAAATAAAATAAAATGCGTTTTGGATATTTTTCTTTCTGCGTAATTCAAATTCTGAATGTAGATACATGGCGATACTAGCACTGTCTTGCTGTGACATTTTTACCGAGATTCGTAAAATTATTACAATAAATATTTAACTAATTTAAAATTATTACTGAAAGCATTCAACGTATCCTAATGCACTAGCTTTTTAATATTGTAATAGAAATTAGCTATCACGTGGTTTCGGAAATATTAAAAAAAAATGCATGTGAAAAAAATTATTTGAAAAAAAAGTTTTCTGTGATTTCTGGGTGCTTGCTTTCTTCCTTGTTGGCAATCTAATTTTCTTTGGTTTTGTCGTCCCGTGCCCGTGAATTTTCGTGATTGTAGTTTATTTTTCTTTTCGGGTTCCTTCGACCATCCCCATATTAATTTCATTTATAAAAAGGGTACTTTCAAACATATAGTTTGCTTCATGCTCATTTAACACGTCTCGTATCCAAGTACCTTGTGCTCGAGTATTATTCACATTGCTTTATTTTGCAGCATTTTTTTTCAATTTCTCTGCAGAAAAAAATAATACTTAACAGTAATTAAAGTGTGGTGATATAATTGTATTGTATATCATCTGACAC
The DNA here is from genome assembly GCA_929108145.2 of Limnephilus rhombicus. Lineage (NCBI taxonomy): Eukaryota > Metazoa > Arthropoda > Insecta > Trichoptera > Limnephilidae > Limnephilus > Limnephilus rhombicus. The sequence continues at coordinate 59,284,103 of OV815276.1, forward strand.
GTTTCCTTATTCACCTTGTTTCTGATTCTGCCAAGAAAGAAAAATTTTGAAGTGAAAACTTCTTTAGCACCGTTGTGATTTGAAACTCGACGAAACGGAAGCGAGCGACACTAAAAAGAGACAAACAAACATACATCAAAAATATTTCCACATAAATCCACAGTCCCACGCAAGTCTCAATTGGTCTAGTGGTATAAAGTGCCTGACGAACCTTAGCGGCCAGACATTCAGCAGACCAAGGATCGAATCCTATAAATTCATTTTTTTTTTGGTGTAAATCAATACCCATCTTCAAACCACTCCAAAATGAACAGGCAAAGGAAAAACAAATGAAAGCTATATCTAACGACTCCGAAGAAGAAAACACAAATAGGTACTAATAAGATGATCAAATGTAGAGGAAATCGTGCAATGGAATTCGACGACAAAAATATAGAAAAAATCATCCTTCACATTGAAAAAAAGGGCTTCGTAGTCGCCCCACTCTTGTCTACTTTAGTTTTCTGATGGTTTCACTTCTACCGCGTGTGAATTGCACATTCTGATTTTTTTTATTTGCATTATCTGCATTTTTGAGAAGTTCTGCTTTGAGTCTATAATGACACCGAGGTATTTAATTTCTTCCACATTTTTTATGAATTCCTCATTAATATAAACATATTATATATATATATATATATATATATATATATATATATATATATATATATATATATATATATTTTTTTTTTTTTTTTACATGAGTCCCACACAGAAGGCCTGAGGAAAATAATTTCCCTCAGGGCCTATGTCATCTTTGGGGATGCTGTGTGGAGGGTTTTTTTAAGGAAAGGAAGGAGAGGAGAGATCTGGGAAGGAAAAGGGTTTAAAGGGTGGGTAGGAATCTGGGGTTCACTGTATCCTGGTCATCTGCTTCCAAGACCTAGACAAACCTCACCCCATGTACCCGGGCACCCCTGCTAAATCACCAAACGAAGCGAACCACTTGGGGTGACCTACGGCAGAGGTGTTGGTTATCCAATAAAGGTTCCCGGGGCGGCGGTACCCATTCCCGCTTCCCAAATTGAAATATGGATCCTCGTTTATTTTGTTTCTGCCTAAAGTCATGTATAATTATTTTTCTAGTTGCTTTAGAATTTCAGGTTTGACTAATTGATATTTTCTGCAGTAGGTATCTAGATAGGCAGTGCACCAACATCAATTTGTAATTGAACAAATTAATGTATCGTTAAATTGCAATCATGATTAGTAAAACGGATGTAGGGAAAATACATCATTATTAGCGTAATGCGTACTAAACAAATATTATCTGTGCATACTGAAATCTCAAGATATCGCAGATTGTGCGATGCATTTTGAAAATATTCATTTGATTGTTATTTCGTCGTAATAATATAGGAATTGTTAACAAAATTCAGAGCGAGGTCGGCAAAACCAAAGAGTTATACAACCGCAAAAATGTAACGAATAAACAAACATGTAAATTAATTGTAAGAAAAAGTTAGGTAGGTACCCACCTAACTACATACTTACAGTAAACTAGTTATTAATGAGAATTAATAATAAACGATTTAGTTTATGATGCAGATTTTTAAGTTGGTAAAATGAAAAGTGTTAGTTATTAATTTATTCATGACTATTTTCGAACACATATTTTACTTTTTTTTGTTATTAGTTTTTGGCGTATTATGCCGTGTTGCACTACCTCTTTCTTTAGCCAACGTTTCGGACAGCGTTGCAGTGTCCATCATCAGGGCAGATGTGTAATAGTTAGGGGTGATGTTAGTACTAATCTACTTGGGAGCGATACCGTGTCGCCAGCTCCACTGCTCTACGACCTGGCGCTACAATATACTTCAACATGTTTTTTGCGTTTAGCCTTGATGTAACCGTCAATTACCGGATACCAAGAACTATTGAGTTTAGCTCCGTCATCTCTATTAATATTTATAGGATTTTTGTGAATTTCAATTGCCTCCGTAAGCAGGCGTGCTCTATGAGTTTTCGGTCTTCCCAGGACTTCAGGAACAAATCCAAAGTAATTGCCGGTTTCAATTAAATGCTCGGCGATTGCCGATTTGTCAGGGTGGCCAAGTTTACATGCTCGAAAGTGTTCCGATATCCTCTTGGAGATCGTCCGCTCTGTCTGGCCCACATAGACCTTATCACATCCGGAACAGCTGAGTTTATATACTCCATCTGTTTCCAGAGGAAACTTGGTCTTTGCAGGCCTCAAAAAGTCTCGTATTTTTGTCGTGGTTCCGAAGACAGTCTTGATGCTTTCTTTTTTCAATAGCCTGGCAATTCTGTCTGTCACATTGTGAACGTAAGGCAGGAAAGCGCAGCCTTTTGACTCTTTTTCAATTCTGTTTTCGTTTGGTGCAGATTTGGCTCTTATGATTTGCCTTGTCTGCCTTGCTGGGTAACCGTTACGCTCCACTGCAATGGTCAGTTTTGTAAGTTCTGTTCCGATTTTTGTTTCTTCACATATTCTGGTCGCTCGGGTCACCAATGTATGGATAAGTCCTCTCTTCTGCGCTGGGTGGTGATGGGAATCAGCATGTAGATACCGATTTGCATGAGTTGGTTTTCTATACACTGTGTGTCCTAGACTACATCTTCTTTTCGCATCACCTCCACATCTAGAAAAGGTAGGATTTTAGAGTCATTTTCCAGCTCCATTGTAAACTTAATTTTAACGTGGAGTGAGTTGAGATGGTCCAGAAATTCGTTCAGTTTCTCTGTTCCATGAGGCCAGATGGCGAAGACATCGTCGACATACCGCCACCATACTATAGGAACAGCCGAAGCTGTGTCGAGTGCCACTTCCTCAAACTGCTCCATAAAGAAGTTGGCGAGTACTGGCGACAACGGACTGCCCATCATGCTTCCACTTGTTCAAAAAGTTCACCCTGGAATGCAAAATATCCCGTTTTAAGGCAGTGTTCAAAAAGTTTACAAATGTCTTCCTCGTAGATCTCTCTGAGCATTGTCATGGAGTCTTCCAGAGGCACATTCGTGAAAAGGGACACAACGTCAAAACTGACCCCCAAAATACCCCAAAAACAAATAACAAAATAATTTTTGGCCGTGAAAATCTAAAATTGTACATATTTTACAAATTATTATACAGTGGTTTAAATAATCGTACAAAAAACATTAATATTCAATAGCTGTATGTAAAAAGATTTATTTTATTTTATTGTATTGTGTGTAAGGTAGGTTTGAGAAGGTAAAACTGTGTGTGGGTAATATTATATGTTTCGTGAACACCTCACTAGGAGAACCTGTGCTGAGGTGTTTATGATTAAGTGTGACAAGTATTTACCTATGTGCTGTAGTAGAAAGTTTTTTTTTTAAATTTAAAAAAGATATATGTATATTCATATACCTAAGAGTGTGTATAGTTGGTAAATTTTTGATAAACGTGTTTATTTATTTTATACTTTTTGTAGTTTAGTTATGTTTGGCTAGGATTTATAATAATCTTTTGAATAAAGTGAATATCTTGATTTTTTATCCAGGTTGTGATATATATATTTTTTTATTATCTAGGTTTGTAATATTGTTTTTCTGTTTATTATTGTGCTATTGTATGCAGAAAGCTAATATATGGTTGACCCCACACTTCGGGGCTATTTTGTCACAAGGTCAAAATATTTCCGCTTTGCAATAAAATTCAAATAAATGAAATATTTCTAAACGCACCCGAACTAAAAACTTTATAATTCGAAATTCAGATATAATTTTTGAAATACATATTAAAATTTTGAATGCCAATATAAAAAAAATTAAAAACGGCTCTTCTTACCCTTTTCTAATTAAAATGACTGATAACGAAAAATAAATCACACATATTTTATTAGGCAAATGTATTAAAAAACGCTATCGTCAATTCACTTTGTTTCAGTTAAATATAGTTAATAAAAAAACATTCTCCAAATCTCATTTCAAATTGCGGTCGGCAACTTAGATTTCATAAAGGTGTACATTTTAATTATTTTCTGGTTATCTTTTAGCTTTGAAAATGAAGCGTGGTGTTTTCTCTTTCCAACACCCTTCAGACCATATTTCTAATCATGTTGGTAGGAAGACAACGATTTCTATGAAACCAACTTAATCATTATCTCATTGGAGATGAACTTCAGTAGATATAAAGTGTAACACCTACACCTACAATCAAACTAGCTGAATGTAGGTAAGTAGGTGTAGGTACTAGAAAAAAAACAAATGCATAGAGGTGTCAACCTCCTATTCAGTTTACTACGGGAATAATGAACCATCGCGACACTACTTCACCCTCACACGAGACAGTGGAAAAGAAAAGCCAGCACACACACACGCAGAACGCACACACACACCCACACAGGCGAACAACACACATGCAGGGCTCATGAATGTGCACACACCTACCGATTCATCCCGTGCAGGGGTGGGGTAATGTTTTCTTTACTACGTGTGGAGGGGGGCGTATCGCCGGAGAGGGGGCTGATGGGATCTGCCCCTATCGTACGGAGCCTTCCAGTGTTGCGGTAGGTCAATCGCCGACCGGCCGGATTCATAACGTCTGCAGCACGGCGCGTAGACAGACGTCAAACTAACTAACTCCGAGCGGCTACACACGCTAAATTTCAAATTTGTTTCGAAACAACTTTAAAATTTTATTTAAAAATTCGAACAATTTCATAAAAAAATATATTTAGTTTCGTTTGTGTTTTGTTTTACGATTTAGAATCATCGAGTGTCATTTTGTACTGGAGATGTCCAGTTGAAAAGTTTTGATTTAAATTATTATTATTGTTGAAAGTGATTTAATTAAAAGACTTTGGTGATTGTTAATCTATTATGAAGAACTTTTGCAATTGCTGAGAAGGAATGGCTTTATCGTTGCAACCAAACCAAAGTGGTAGAGGTAAGATATTGTTACTAATTAATGAACCTAAAATTATATTGTGAAAATGTTTGTTATTTAGTAACTATTTAGATATTCCTTAGATTGACCTTTCAAAGGAACTGCATTCTCATACTGTAGGAATTGTACAAAATTAGTTTCTACGATTTGTTTACTGTGTCATCAACAATAACGTTTTTCATAATTTGATAGATAAGAGATTCAATTGAATTGAATATATGATTTTTTCTGTCATACATAGAGGTCGAATTAAGTTAATCATACAATTCTAAATTGCTGACCGTAATTTTTATTTCTTTAAATTACTTTTGGACTACACTTGATTCGAATTTTTATATGAGTGGATAATTACATATTTGTGTACTTTATTTTAAATTGCATAATATACCTAGACATATTTATTTGCTCCGCTTCGCAAAGATTTTAATTTAGTCAAATGATGCATTGTAACCTTTGCAAAGCTTTGTAACCGCTAACTCATGAATAATAAACTTATTTTAAGATTGCGCTTATCCGTAAGTTATTCAAGATAATTAACTTACAAGTGCCAAACTATTTATTAATAATTTTTTCACATAACCCAATAAAGATTAAACTGAAAAAATGTTCTTACTTTCACATTATAATTCTACCCTTACGTTTCGAGATCATTATTGCACGAAAAACTAGATTAATTTTGATGTGTCGTATGTGTAAATTTCTGTAATTTATTATTGTGTTATATTGGTAATTAATATATAAATATATTAATGAACTTCGTGGCTGGGTTGCTAATTTGCTCGCATTTAAACTATTGGTTGTAGGTTCGATTCCGCGCGCGCGCGTCGGCACGCTGTTCTCTTCTATATAACATATTAATACCTACTGTAATTTTCTGTTTCTAAATTTCTATTTATAAATCTTTTGATTATGATATCTAATTAAAAGCACATCATTATTAATCAAACAATGTAATTTCATTTGTGATGTGATATGAGTACATTACATTCTAAAATTCAAAAATATATATTTCTCATTATTTTCAGTACCTACTAATTACAATGGTCGGCATAGTTGCCTTTCAAGCGGGGATCGGGGTTCGATTCTCGACTGAAATATATATTTTTAAATTCGTATTATGCTTTAAAAAAATCATACCCCGTGATTTTCCTTTAACCTGTAAAATTACAATCCATTGTAATTTTTCAAAATATATTTAATGTAATGTATCAAATACCTACCTATCATAATAATAATAATTGGATAATTTTTAGAGCTTTGTTTTGTGAAAAATCACCTCAAGGGCGCTGTACAATTTATTATGAATTCTTAATTTTATTATTAATCTAATTTTATTATTTATATACAGATACAGAAAACATACTTATTTACTTATACCTGGCAGGTTTAACTAACTAACTTCGAAAAAGCTATAATAATAATAATTGGACAATTTGTACAGCGCCGTTTTTTGGGAAAAATCACCTCAAGTGCAATGTTCAATTTATTAAGAATTCTTAGGTTGTATCTAATTTTGCTATTTACAAAGAGAGGTCACTTCCGATAAACATACTTTTATTATAAAGTTTATGCTTGGAGAAGATACGACACCATATTTAAAACACTGGACATTACATGATTTTACATTTTAATTTTATTTATTAAGTGGATAGATGGAAAATTATTATAATTATTCACGAAAATAAGTTTAAAAAGCCATTAATTGCAAAAAGGGATTCTATCATGGTACCTACTTATAATTTTTTTCAGCATTTTAACATGTAAAATCCTTGCATGTGGGTTTTTAGTATTGTTAAATGCATTTTTATAATATCTAATAATTATTAGTCAAAAATGTTTAGTTTTAGAAGTGTTTGTAACATCTAGGAAAATTATTTATTTGGTACCTACCAAAGATATTCAAATACAAAAAAGATATGCTGTGATGTCCGCGCGACTGTCGGCGGACTACTACCTAATCGGAGTAGTTTGAATACGAACAAAAATTGTTCATTTAGTTGATTTTTTTAAGGTGTGCATTAGTATTGGTTAACAATATAGTTTGAATAGGGAAATAATTCGTTTAACATTCGTTTAGTTTATTCGTTAATTATTCGTTCATTTTGTTTACTCGTTAATTATTCGTTCATTTTGTTTACTCGTTAATTGGTAAACAATATCGGCGACACCCAGAAGCGCAGTCCCACCTAGTAAAAACTGCGGATTGCACATCTCTTATATTTCAATATCTTTGGTACCTACCCAAGGGCGCAATTATTCCTTTGAAGTTACATGTTAAATATTTGGTTACTAAACTAGTGATGAAAATATTTACCTACTTTTACCATGCTAATTAGATTAGGTGTTTGAACTTTGCTATTGCGCTTGTGCGCCCAACTTATTGCCGATATGTGAGGGCTAACAAGAACCGAATAACCAAACATTATGTTATATAAATTGGTGTTTCAATGTGACGCCTCACAAGTGCGCCCCCGACTGCAAAGATGCAAAGGCAGGGGAACTATGTCAGCGTTGTGAGGCGGATTAATAATAATTAATAAAGGCGGAATTTCTACCGATTTCTTACATATCTCCTCATATATATATATATATATGTTATTCTTGAAGATAATATCTAGACATTCCTTGCGCAGAAAGGCAAATTACATAAAATTCCCTCGATAGAAAAAAATCGCAAAATATGCTCCAAAAATTATTATAAACACGTTTGTTTCAGTTATTTTACAAGTTATATTATAAAAAATTTCACAGTGTTCCTTTAAATGCTGTTTAAGACAACCCCTACGAGATTTTTCGTCTATTTTAAACGAGTCGTGTTTTATTAAACATTTTCACAATTTTCGCATCGATTTTATCGCTTTAAATTTTAGCGCGCTCCTCTAACATCCGTAATTACATATCTCTCCATCTTCTTCTTTTTGAGCACGTATATGGCGCCTTAAGGTATGGGCGGTAGGAAGGGATTTATTAATGTGGATCTTGAAGAGGCAGGAAGAAAAACAGATTCTGGTATCTCGTTCCACATACGAACCGGCTTACTCAAAAACGACCCGTTCTCATGGAGCCAATATTAACTGTGAATGGGCGTACGCTCATATCAGTCGAGTTACAAGCACGTACACCAGTGCACCAGGGATCAATGCTGTTTGCTCCTTAGAGCTGGCTCCACTAAATTACCTGAAGAACAGACTCAGCATGCCTACAATGCGCCTGTGCATTAGAGATGGCAATCGGTGTATTAACAATGGATTATCAATCAAACAGCCCTCCTTTGCACAGAATCAAGTAGGTTTATTAAGTATTTTGGGGCTCCAGTCCAGAGGTGGCTCCCAAATTCAATTGACGGGCATACTTGAGATTTGTACAAGGTTGGCAGCTGGTCACTATTGAAGAATCTGCTAACCCTTTAATACAAGTCGCCCAGTTTCTTGGAAGCTTTTTTAAGGAAATTGTTATAAAATGTTCCTAATCATCATTTTATAAATGTTACAAATATGCCTCTAATTCAATCGAAATACATTAATTTGCCTTAATAATATCTAGAAATTATTAAATCTAGTGTAACTTTAGTAGTCCTCTCTCGCCATTGGGTTTTTTCCAATTAGAATGTCTCAACAGGAGAATAATATTTCGTTTAGTCTAAATTAGTTTATTTACTAACCAATAATGACTGAAAACATCAGATCTTATGAAAACATTTGTCGGATGCATGAATCTGTCGTTATTTGAGGGAATATTAATAAACGCCCGGGTTGCCGGCACTGAATTGAAAATCATTATCATTATCATTACATAGTATAAATCATCATTACATAGAATAAAATGAAGTCGCTCAAAATGTACGTGCGCATAGATCTTTTAAAATGTACGTGCGCATAGATCTTTTAAACGGATTTTCATGCGGTTTTCACCAATAGATAGAGTGATTCAAGAGAAAGGTTTATATGTATAATACATGCTTATTATGGAAGAGAAAAGCCTAGAAATTCAAATATTCAATTCAGGCAGCGGGCAGCGGGCAGCTGGCAAGCGGGTGGTGTGGTTTTTATAAAGGTTGGGTAATGGCGTTGTGTTTCGTTAACCACAGCAACGTGTGTCCGGGTCTGCTAGTAGCGTATACATGATAACATTTGATATAAAACCCCTTTCTAGCAAGATTTTTTGAAAAATTCGAAAGTATATTAAAACATCACTCAAAACAGTTTTACAATCATCGATTTAGGTTAGACTTAAGGTAGGTACTTTCTGACGAGGTAAACTGATTTCGATTTAAAAATAATGATCATTCTGAAAATATCTTATTAGACATAATATTCTACTAAGAAAAAAGTTTTGTGGATAGCATTATTGCAATGCCGAGTCTTACAAAAATCTTATTAGACAGTTAAAAAGCATTGCCGGTATAGTACGCGCCAAACTTTAGTGCCGGCCTGAACTTGATACAATCCATTCTCGCGCAGATACAGTCACTTTACTGGCTTTACAATGGCCGTAAGCATAAAAGAAAGATGCGCAAAACGTGTGAAAAAACGTGCATGAAAGGCGTGGGCGGGAAGGCATGCCGCTTTTCGGACCAAAAACTCACCTATTACGACGATTTCTTCATCAACGTCAGGTCGCAATTAAAGTTTGGCGTTTACTATACCTACCTAAAACATTTTCTCTTAGGAGTGGTTTAACGCCCACAGTTTGGGAAACATAGAAAGCAGTTAGTCTGACGCGAAGAACGCGTTATTATGTTTATTATTATTTTAGTATTTTTAGGAGGGTAAGTAGATGGGTAAGAAGAAGGTAAAAAGGTACCAGGCTATTCAGATCTGGTCACCAAATAAGGCTAAAGGCATTTAAAGCAATGTTTCAATTCTTAATGGTGGTCTTACACCAGGGCGATACCGAGAGCATCTTCCTCTCTGGAACGTGCCGCGAATATACTGCAAGTATATTATTTTTAATGAATTAATTGTGAAATAACACAAACTAATTAAATTAAATTTATTTGCGCACGCCGTGATTCGATCCCGCGATCTTCGGAGTGCGAGTCAAGAGCCTTACCCCTCTACCATAGAGCCCGCAATAAAAAAGTAGCTAGAAAAAGTAATAATACAATACACATTTTCTTTTTGGAAATGCTAGATTAGACCAAATGCGTCCTAATTTAATCTTTCAAGCGCTCTGACTATGAAATCGCTTATTTAGCACTTTTAAAAGTATCTACGTTTCTGGCATATGCTGCACGCTAACCCCAAACCAAGTATCCCACCTACTTAACTAATACTTTTTGTGAAGGAAGCCACAACCGCTTTAATCCAATTAAAACATACGCATCACCGAATGTTTGCTTAGGTTTCCTAACCCACTTTCCAACTGATACATAATAATATCTCTGCAGACTGTCCACTCGGCCACCATGCGGGAAAGTGCTTAAAAACTTATTTGGGCGACTTCTGCAGTCGTCCCGGGTTCAATAAAATAATTGTTGGATCGTTAAAAATATCCATGAAAATATAATGGCAGACGTGGCCTTTTGTGGAGCTTGAAAGCATATCTTGATTTTGTAGCTTTATCGCTTTTGATAGCGGCAATTCTGCGCGTGTTCTTTATTGTACGAGTATCACGATTTCTGGTCAGTTAAACAATAATTTGGCTTAATTGAAAATTACGGTTCTTGTTGAATATCGAACTTTGTTTGTCAATTATAATATTGTTGATCAATAACATGGAGCCTGGATTGCCTGGTGATAGATGACATCCAGAATGAAAAGGTTGCTTGTTACGACAATAGCAGAATTTAGTGCCCAGATCTCAATAGTCAGGTACTTCACAACCGTCCCCCTCTTCTTCCCCTCCCCGCTCCATTCAGCCTCATAAATCCACCAATTGGAAGGAGTTTAAACTCTTGTCCGGTATTCACATAAAAGTAATGTTAAAAAACAGGGTAAACTTTCGAAATCACTGAATACGTTTAATACGAATATTTTTTATAGAAAAAAACTTTAGATTCATCTGAATTACCATAAAAGACAACTATTTGCATTCGTAAAAATACAGCATTCAAGATTTCAATTACGTAATATGAAAATTTGCTTTCAGCATATAAGATCGCGGCCGCGCGATGCAAAAGGTTGTCTTTTTTCAGTAATTAAGGCGGTACACAACCATTATAATTTTAGTTTGCTCAAAACTCACATTTTAATCATTTCCGGCAAATTAGTAACTATAATAACTTTTTTATTCCAACCTAACACTGGGGATGTAAGTTCTTTGTATTTAAGATTAATAAAAACAATACCTTACACAACCCTTACCTTAACCCGTTTTTGAATTATAAAGTTAGCGATAAGCACCAGATTTTATTTCTCTAGTTCTTCAGAATTAATTAAAATGAACGTGGCGGAAAGGTCGAATCTCCAGACCTGTTAGGGAACGTACCCATACTACGTGACCAACTTTTTGCAATTTTTAACCCCCCCCCCCCCCCGGTGACCAAAAACCTAAGCAATCCGCTGCTCATTTGTACCGAGCGTGACATTTTGAAGACCCCCCCCCCCCTAAACATGTCACGTAGTATGGTACGTTCCCTTAGGGCGAATTCGACTGTACGCCCGTCCATACGCCGTGCCGGGGGCTCATAATTGTTTACAAGCTGTCTTCACTTACGTCGTTAAGATTCCCACTTTATCTTCTTCTTCTTTTCTTTGACAGGGCAAATTCGATAGTAGTTCATTCAAATACACGGGTCGCCAGTCGCAATTTGTATACACGGCTTCTTTACTTACGTCGTTAAGATTCTGAATATGTTTTAGGATATATTGTCTTCTTAAGAGAAAACCGGGCGGCTTTTTGTTCATATAAAATGTATTTCACAATTTTCTCTGTGTATTTTGGAACTACTGCAAATTTTATTTAAAAATAATATAGACATCGACCACTAGCATGTGCGTAAGTTTTGCTTTTTTTTAATGTTACTGCTTGTAGGAGGTAGACCCTAAAATAATCGTAAAATTGCCTTGTTTGAACGACATCAACAGACGTTCATTATATAAACTAGACAAGTTTATTTTCTTCTAATACAGTTAGTAAAACAAAATCTTAAAAAATCGGTCCAGTTTTGGAAGAGAAAAATGGGGAATACAAAACCTCGATTTTGATGATTATATTTAGGTATCATCAGCCTAAGGTGCAGTTGTCCTTTACGCTCAGTGTTCGGGGGAGTAATATCAACAGTGACAACAACAGTTTGTTAAAATACAATTATTCAAATTTCTCGGCAGCCGTGTTTCCTCTTAAGGTGAATCTAGTGGATTTTTTCTAAAAAAAATATTCATATTAAGCATGTCAAGTGATTTCGAAAGGTTATCAACGGCAAAATTTTCTAAGAACAACTTTAAAAAATATCCATGCACTAAGCTAAAAGCTAAACAGTAATAACATAAAGGCCAATATTTTGTACAAACAAACCCTTTCAAATCCTTACTTTCAATTTCATGTACCCTTCTTTCATTCATGCATCTTTACAGAAGCCGATACTAATGATTAGGTTCTTAATAAGGCAAACGAAAGCTCATTGAAAACGGTTTATGGCAGTTTCTCAGTGTTTAAACCTTTGCTTGCTGCACTAATGATTTAACAACTCTTTTGTCGAGAGGGTTACGCAACACATGTATTGTTGCTGACAAACTAGCCATAAAGTCCTTTTTACTTTTATAACCACAAATTGCAGATAATTATTGTACAATGCAACCGAAAAAAATACAAATTATAAATTTTGGAAGTCACATAATAACAAACGTAACACTTGTTTATGTTTAGTACAGTTTTGTGTTATTACACTTCAAGTGCGCAACTACAATACAATTAAAAATTATCCTACAGTGCTCCTTACGGGTCCTTATAAAGTATTTATCAAATAATATGAAACAAAGAATAAACAATGCAATGCCAAGAGAAACAAAAATAAAAATAAACATAAAGATATAATTTAAAATAATGTCGTACGGTAGTTAGTGGAGACTTCCAACAAATAGGTACATATTTATGGTAATGCATAATTCTTTGCCTTTTGCTATTTTCTGTAAAAGGCGCATAACAAAAATATGTATCTAAAAATTTTATTTATCGAAATAATGAATGATTCAGTATTCAACATAATGATAAAATCTGGTTGTGATAAACTACTCGTACCATTTACAGCAAACAATCCAGGTTTTATTCAATGAATATATAGGTACATAACGATTTATTAACATCAATAGGTAATTATATTATTAATTCTGTATCGTCGTCGTCGTTGTCAAATATCTACCATTCTAAGTAGATACTTGCCTGATATTACCTTCACATTATTATTTGTGTGTATACCTGTATTAAATTAGAGCCTGATTAGTCCTGATAAATTTGAAAATCCTCCTCGCCATTGAAGAGATATTAATTTCCTCGCTAAATTTATTATTGTGAAAATTAAATAAAATAAAATTGAAATATCCTTCGTTCCGTTTTCGACCGGCGAGAGGGCGCCACTCACGAAATCTTCAAGTTTCGTACACTCGGAAAAGTTATCACTTTTTTCAATTACGCCCTCGTTTTCTTATTAAATTTATAATTATTCCGAAATTTAATTAAGAGTTCTCAATTAATAACGCCTGCCCGGACAAGGGCCTCAAGCGCCGCCCGTGTTTGGCGACCGGGATGGATTTCGCATTAATTAAAATGTAGTTTGTTTTCAATTTAATATCGCGAGTTTTCTCCGAAATTAAAATTAAAGTAAAATCCGGAGTGGTTGGATAATGAGGCGCGGCTTGAACCCGTGGGTACTTAGTTGGTTCCACAGGTTGCCTCAATTTCGGCGAGAGCGTTCAAATATCGCCCGTTTTACATACTGAGGTTAGGGGACGATTTTACAATGGGTACCTGCATTCAATATTATCTACAGCATAATAGGTACGCTTGGAAAAACCAGGTAATGCTTTTGACACACTTACATGAGGAACTAACGAACTACTCAAGGGGATGAGGATGTTCAAATTTCGCTTCGTTTTACGTATTACATACGTGCTGAGTGCTGGGGTTAAAATAGGTGCCTGAATATAATAGTTTCTAGGTAGATACTTGGTAAGTGGCTGAGTTGGTGCGCCTGGTAAAATTAGATACAACATGACACACTAATTTTTGTAGGCGGTCAAAGGAGTAAGTAACGAACCACCTACCGAACAATTTTTTAACCAATATAATTTTATTTTGCATTCACTGACTGTCTGTATATGTCGAACTATAAATGTGTAGGTACTTGCTTAATAGGTTAGTTAACTAAATCCTTTAATGAAATCACTCATTACAACCACATCATTTTTTATGGTAATCATTTTCTCCTTTATATTGGATATTATATCCCTTACCTTGTTAAAATGGGTGGGTACTAGGAACTTCACGTAAAGGATTTAGGAGCATTAAAAAGTTGTCTGAAATATGTCTAAATTATTCATATTTACTTATCTTACACGAAACCCATTAGGGGTTGTCCTTTCAAGCCTCTGTCCACCTGTGCCCGTGCCGCCTCTCGATGCTGTAAAAAGCCTCACGGGGTAAATAATAATAATAATGCGGGAATAATAAAGTAGGTTTTTTCTTCATTATTATTACCTATGCCTAAAAACAAAGCGGGCGGCTTTACTTTCACTTAAGTGGAAAGTTCGAGGCGCGGGAGATTGCCAACGCGCGCTCACCCCGGCGGCCATCTTAACGAACTCTAATATTGATGAATTGTACCCCTCCCCCCCTCAACCCCTACGGCGGGGGCGGGGAAGGGGTGCGCGGGGTGGCGGTGACTGAACAAACATCGGCCGAGGGGGCAAGTGATTGATAAGGTAAAACTTATGGCTAATTGAATGCGAAGAAAGGAGTGATTTTGCAAGATCTTTACATTTCTAATAATATAGGTATCGAAAGCATTTTAGGTGAGAGTTCGCATTATTATCTTAAAACCGAAAAAATCCTACCCACTTTTAAAATTTGGTGTATTTTTCAGATGGGCAAAATATTTCCGCTTTACAATAAAATGAAAATAAATGGAAAACTTCTGAACATATCCCAAAACTAAAAACTGTTTATGAAAGGTGATGAAATTCGCTTTCAAATGTTATAATTCAAAATAAAAATATAATATTTTAAATATAAAAATTTTGCACGCAAACATATATATTTTTTAAAATTGTTACGAAAATGTTGATTACGAAAAAAAATAAAAACACATTCATGTTGCCTTTCTAACACCGTTTAGAACATATTTATCACTATAATAGTAAGGCGATTTATATGAGACATATGTAAGCTGGGATAAATATGGTCTCCTGCCATTCAAAGGGTTTTAGCTAGTAACTACCACCCTCTGCTAATATCTAATTAAGTACCTACGCACGATTTTCATTTTGTCATTGATGCGTATTTTTCATATCATGCCGAAAATAGTCACTTATTTGATTTTTTTTTCGAATAACGTTGATAAATCAATGTAAAAGCAAGATTTCGGTATCAATCTATCTATAGGGGTGGGGGTCACTTTCTTTCCATATCAATTAGCGGCCCAATAGGAGCCCTGTCAACTGCCGACAAAGGGTCGGATCACCATCCGGGTCCTCTAGTTTGCACAAAGGAATACGTTTTAATGAATCGAATTTCCAAATACAGCCTCCGTTTAATCTAGCCGAGTCCTGGTTTTATTCGGTTTCGGCAAAGCTTCTACAGTGATTAAAATCTAATTCCCGAATCTGTGCTGTGCTCAGTGCTGCGAAGCATTGTTGATTTCGTCAAATTAGTTCGCCAACTATTATTGCTTTTACCTCCTACAAATTCTAGTACGGATTATTTACAGATTTTGTTTCGATACATTTTATTTACTTATTATCAAAGTAGTGATATACGAATACGAAGTGAAGAAGTTTTATAACATATTTGTTGTATTTGACGATGTCGATTGGTCAAATTCCGATTTAGCCTTTTGTAAATATGACTTAAATTAATATTGAGATGTAATTTTGATGTTTTTGTTTTTATGGTTTTATCTAATCTCATATAAATCATTAATCCATAATCTTTAAGTTAGAAGTGTCACTAAATTAATATACAAGTCTCTAAATGTTTTACCTGTCAGAGGATTATTGTTTTATAATATTATAAGTCAACATATTATGTTGTCCGATTCCTTGTACAGGGAAAGAGTTTACCATAAACATAATACAAGATTCACTCAAAATGAAGGATTGGTGGTTCCGAAATGTACCAATAAATACGGTGAAAGGACCCTAAACTATATTGTACCCAAAATATTCAATAAACTACCACTGACAATCAAAAATAATAACGTTTTTAATGGTAAAGTCAAATATAAACTAAGGAAATGGCTATTAGATAGGGATGATTTATATTGATGCCCTACCGAAGTCCTTGTATTCTTTATTAAAACTCACATTGAAGGAATTGGTAAATTCATTACAATTTTTGTAATACCTAATGTATATGAAACTTTTAATTCACTTGTGATTATATTTCATTTGTTCATACTAAATCCATCTGTACTTTTTTATTATATCATAACATACTAATTTTTTATTATATCATATCATACTAAATCCATTTGTACTTTTTTATTATTTAAGGCTTCTAGTGCTACTTACATGTATATACTATTTCGGTAATTTAAATAATCTATTTAATTGATATTTAGCATCAAAATTATAAAATTATATGTATACAATGTTTGAAAATGTACCAATGTTGTCATTATGTACCTGCTGACAAACTACATAAGTAGTTTAGCGGGTTTAAATGTAAATAAATAAATAAATAAATAAAGACAATGGAGATGCTTGGAATTTTGTGAGCTCTGCGTTGAAGAGAAAGAGTGCTACCAGATGACATCTCGATGCAGTTTAGAGTCGGCTGTAGTTTGGAGTGCATTCGTATAAACATATTGGTTTCCCCATCGCATCAGACGGACATACTCAGGATCGTTTCCTGTTTCAACCCAAAAGGTTTGGGACATCGTGTCGTGAAATACTTCTAATGATTAACTGACTTTTTTTCTCAGGATGTCAAATAAATGCATTCCTTAAAATGCAAATGGCACAAGGAAGTCTTATTCAACATGTGCACTAGAAACTAGAACGTTCATTCAAAAATTCTGACGCTTCCTGACGAAAAAAATATCCGTCAAAAAATCGGTTGCACAATAATTTGGACGCGTTCAAAATCGAACCCCTTTGCATTTTTTCTAACTGCTCGTTCAAAATGTAATCGGTTTCTTATCCACCTGGATGTCATTGAGATAGATAAACATTCTCGCTACTTTGTCTCGAAGAATTATTGTTGCTGCGTCTGAGTCGAGGAGGGGGTGCATGCACTCTAGGCGAATCTTGAAGGTCCCGGGTATCAATAGATCGAGTGGGGACGCTGAATTCATTGGCATAATAGATCGCGAGACACGTGGACTCTGTAAATGATAAATGACAATGAATTTCGGTTCCGCAATCATACCTCACAATAATTCGCTATTTTTCAATATTAACAAAGTTTTTTTTTTAAATGAATGATCATCTCCCGGGGCCCTGTGCCCATTGTCCCGATGGTCGGGTGAATAATCATAAAGCCTTCCTTAAAAGCCATGCGCCATCGTTCCGTTGGTTGAGATTTAGCCACGGTGACATTGCAGATTGCTAAAACGTTGAAATTCACGCCGACTTTTGAAACTATTTACTGATTGAATTTTTAATTATACTCACAGTTTTTTTTTTGTTTTTCCGCAGGTGTGGTGTGCGTAAGGTCATTGAGTAGTATGAAGCAAGAAGGAAACATGGGAGGCATGAACATGGGCGGAGATCCCAACTATCCGCCCATGCTGAGCGCCGGGCAGCTGCTGGCCAGCCACACTGCCGCCCTGCTCGGCCTGCCTGGCCTACCGCCCTCTCTCTACCACCGCGCGCTGCTGGCCTGGCCGCCCTGCCCGCCCTCCCCATCCCCACCGCCCAGGAAAATGCACAACAACAATAATCACATCGTGACCAGTAGCAGCGGAGAAATGGACTCCGACAAGAAGCCCAGGAAAAGGAGAGCGGCCGTGAAGAAAGAGCCCCCGGCGCACCTCAGTCCCCCCGCCCCTCTGTCCCCGCCCTCCTCGGCCGGCTCCCCGCCCGCCCAGATGACCCGCGAGCCCCCGCGCGACAAGCTGTTCACGTGCAAGGTGTGTTCGCGCTCTTTCGGCTACAAGCACGTCCTCCAGAACCACGAGCGCACCCACACGGGCGAGAAGCCCTTCGAGTGCGGAGAGTGCCACAAGAGGTTCACGCGGGACCACCACCTCAAGACGCACCTGCGCCTTCACACCGGCGAGAAGCCCTACAGCTGCCCGCACTGCCCGCGCCACTTCGTGCAGGTGGCCAACCTGAGGCGGCATCTCCGCGTGCACACGGGAGAGCGGCCCTACCGCTGCGCGCTCTGCCAGGCGCGCTTCTCCGACTCCAACCAGCTCAAGGCGCACGCCCTGCTCCACAACGGGGAGAAGCCCTTCGCCTGCGAGCGGTGCGGCAGCAGCTTCCGCAGGAGACACCACCTGCTGCACCACAAGTGCGCCGCGCACCCCCTGTCACCCTACTCGCACCCGCACTCGCAGGCAGACTCCGCGCCACCATCGCCGCTGTCCTGCAGTGACTCCTCGGAGGGCATCACGTGCCCGCTGATGCCGGAGCAGACGGAGCCCGAGGACCTGTCCCTGGGCCGCCGCTACTATCTCTCCTAGCGCCCCCGCCCCTTCCCCTTCCCCTTCCCACACCTCCCACACAGTCACTAGGATATGATACGTTAAGTGTTAAGATATTAAGTTTAGTATTAATATTAGTCCTATTAGTAACTCGCCCACTTCTCTGTACATATTTAACTAACGGGGTATTTGTGTTTTTATTTTTATGTTGTTCCCTTGTACAAAAACGTGGAAGTTTTTATTCTGGTATACAAGTTCCTCTCGAATAGAGTATTGCTCGCTGCGCTAGTCCGCGCGAGGATACAAGTCCCGCTTAGCGTGCGCTCCTCTCGGCAGGGGCAGCACCTCTCTATGTGTTAACTGTTCATTGCTAATCTGGACCTTAATTCCTCCTTCATCTCCTCCGTACTCGGGTTATTTCAATGTTGTATTTTAAAAACAATCGACTGCCGGCACAGAAAATATGTTTAGAAATCTGAAAAAAGTCTTTTAACAAAACGTTTCGAAAATACGTGAATATAAATCATTTGGCTACAAAGAGAAAAAAGAAAAGAACGGCCATTGTACATTATTTTGTAGTCTTTTCATTGTGAAATACTGAAAATAAAGGGGATCAGATCACCGAGCTTGCGGGTATCTGAATCCACATACCTGAGTCTGGAACTTGCCTGTTGCAAATTTAGGCAAAATTCGTTTCATCCGCGTCAGTGCGGCCGACCGCTCGCACCCGGGTCAAACAAAACCAACGAAACATTTCCCAACCAAAATAAGTGTATCCGTGTTTATAAGTGACCAAGTGGCGATCCCTCGCCGTCGCCGGGTACCAAACCCAAAATCTCTTCCTGTTTTTTTGCCTACCGTTTTCACCCATAAAATTCTAGCCAAAATTGTGCTTTAGTTCGGTAGTTTGGCCATGGAATCATTATAAAGGAACAAACCCAAACTGAAAGCGATGGCTGAAAGACAATAAATTTTTATGATGGCTTTTACGACAGTCAGTCAAAAGATGTTGCAATTTTGGGATACGCCAATAAATATGCAACTATGCAAAATGCCTGTCATTTACATAATAGTATTTGCATGTTTTTTCCTATAAGCATTTTATTGTTTAACGTCGGAATTCAACAGAAAGAGAGCTGGACCTTTTTTGTCTTCTGGTGTAAATCTTTCTTTTACATAATGCGTAAAATGCGAGTTGTATTACCCAAGGACATTGGTGTTCGCCTAATTTCCAAGATAAACTGTAGGCACGGTTATCCCTAGTTCTCACATAAAATCATCAACACGACCAGCGGAGTATAAATAGGACGTAACGAACAATCCGGTTAGTTGACTTTTTTGCTGAAAGTAGGAACATATTTGTGTGCGAACGGTCGATTCAGGTTTCCGCGGCTCAGACGTCGATCAACAAACAATGGAAAGCGACACCGGTAATTTTCCGTGTAATATTTCCTTGAATTGTGGATATTGAATACAGCCATGACCCCAGCTGAACGGCCGAGTCATGACAAAATGTTTACTTCCTCCGAGTTTCGATCGTACATAATAACGGCTTATTTTGTCCAAATTAAACAATGCCGATTATTAAGCTATTGTTGAAGTCTGCATTCCATTGTAGGGAGTTGATCTTGCAGGAGAAGGATATAATGGTCCAGATTGCCTTAGGGAGTCATCCAATCGCTGCTGTATTGTTGACGAATTGAAACCAGTTTCCCATTAGCTGGCTTTATAAAACTATGAAGCTTTTGTTTGATCGAATAAAAGTGAAAATCTATACTCGACCTTTATTACCTCACTCGATGTAGACTGTAAATATGTCTTTTAGGGAGAATTACTCAAAGAAAATATAAATGGCGTATAATTACGTGCACCTAGGGGATGATAATGGGCTCATGTTTCCTATCAAATGTTGTTGTGGCTATAATTATTATTGTATTGAATTGACGGTCGATTACATTTCACAATAAGTTTATTACGAATATATAGATCTATTGATTTTATGAACACTTTACCTGAATAAAAACAAAGACAACATAATTAAAAGTAAAGTTTTCGTGTATTTTATCATAACTAATCTGTTTTCTATTGCTTAACCACAATGACATATTTTTGAAAACTAATTTCATTATCTTCTCTTTCCAAAGGTGTATTCAAAGTGTGCGTATAAAGTATATTCGATTGGTGTATGTTTGTATATATATATATTAGACTTTAAGAAGGTATTCTTGTATCGCATGCCATGAAATGTAATTTTCCAAAGATATTATTTTGCTGTTTAGAAACAAAAACTAGACATAATTTTTGGATTCAATCAGTGTTCCTCTGACCAATTTGTATATACGAAACATATTATATTCTATAGATATAGAAAATACGAGACGTGTACGAGTATGTGTGAACCAATACGTGTATGAAACCCATAAACGGGCATGTACAAGTAAATAATAATAGTGATTGGATAATATATATACTTCGAATTATATTTTCCAACAAATGTGCCATTTAATCTAATAAAAATTTGTGCAGAGACCACCGCCAAGTTTAAATTTTAATTTTCATTTAGGGATTCAATTTTCTATACTATGGAAGAATTATTTATTTTAAAATGTTTCTGGCGATTTTACATTCCGCGAGTTATGCTAACATTATTATTTATAGTTTTTGTTGTTGTAAATAGATAGATTCATGAAGTATGAATAAATAGGAGAGTGTTTATGGTTACCTCACTTTGCTGTGTAGTAGGTTAAATTTAGCTTTTAAATGATTTGATTTCAATTACGGGTATTAATTTTAAATCACTTTTAAGTTTATTTCACAGGGATATATTATATTTTATTTTGAATATCACCTGTTTTATTTTAATTAACATTTCTTCAATGCATATTGTAACAAATTAAAATGATTCTATTATAATATTTTGGAAAATATTTAGCGTAATTAGGGTTAAGTCTATATCATTCGATGCCAAATCTCATACAATTACAATGATGTAAGATGTTAATGAATGGACAGATTTCATTTCCAAAGATATTATAATTACAATCAAAGTGATTGATTTTGTAAAATATGCTCTATAATGATATGAAAATTTGATTGAATAGGAAAAGATATATATTACGTAAACTAATTAATAATATGTACCTTTAAGTAAGTCATTAATTATTATTGATGTTATCTGGCTTTGTCTAATACATTGTTCGTTTCCATCTGATATATTTTTGTAACCCAAATCCTAAACAGGTACCTTTAAAACCAAAATAGGTACAAATTGAAACTATGGTACAAAAATCGATAATACATTTGAATTATTATAAAAATAATATTAAAGTTTGTTTTGAATTAGCAACGAGCCCAATCTACCTCATGTCGGCAATTTGGATAAGTTGATTAATATGAATTTAATTTAATTCAGAAGCTATTCTATTGGTCTACATTCAAATGGAAATTATAGAATCAATGTTATTGTACAACCTAGATTTAAAATAATTTTATTTAACGACATTTGCAAACTAACAAGACTGATTTTAAATAGAAACTATCTTAAATGCATAATTTGAGAAATAATGAGGGTAGAATTCCGCGATACAGCCTAGACATGAATTCACGTTGCCATGAAGACACTGCTGCGAGCTGCGATGGTGTTCATAGTTGACATCATTTCATTCTTGAGATCTCTGTTAGATAGTTTTCTAATAAATGTTTTTTCTTCTTAATAAGGTTCTTTGTTATATTATTATTCTAATTATTTAATGTTTGCAGCACGGTGCATTGTATATTTTCCTAAACAAAGCTATAAATAACTTCAATGATCCGTAATTTTGTACAACTTCACCTCACTTTGTGGTACAAATATTACTATTATTGAAGTTCACGCTTCTGTACGATCTTTCATTAACTTTTTAACGTATTTAAAAAGCCTCTTCATTTATCAAAACATACATTTATTTGTCACAAGTAAGGGCCAGTTGCATGGCTCGTTGCTTATGTACAGGGTTTAACAACACGTAGCCAAAGTATTTTAACCAGCGATTCCTGAGCATATTGTAAGTTTGCTTCCCGATTTTATTTTTTTCTATTAAAAACAAAAATATATATTTTTCAATCACGCGTCGCCACTGATCCCAACCCTAAATATCGCGACGGTATCGAGTGATACGCTGCTGTTTCGTGTGTTACCGTGCTGCTGGAACTAGACGAATTTCTTATCATGTGACCCGCCACTATGCTTTACGCAACTACCTAGTTGCGACGATGATTGCGTGTTATAGAAAAATATTTTTATTGTTTTTAATTGAAAAAAAAAATCGTCAGCAAAATGACATGTACATTTTTTACTCCAAATATGCTCAGGAATCGCCGGTTAAAATCCTTTGGTACGTGCTGTTACACTCTGTAGATATAGACGGTGGTTTAAATATAAATGTGTTCAATCAGTAAAGTTGCAAATATGTCATCATCACAGGTTTGTGACCTCTATTCCATTGTCCGACGCATCTTTACTGAATTCGCTACAATATAATAATATTACGTAAACCACCACTTTATCGAGCATTAAATTATTAGTCTTAAAACAAACGCCTTCACAAAATAGCCTAAAAGAATAACTCATAAAGCTTTTTTTCACTTTTGTTTATCCGATCTCAGCTCTCCTAGTAAAGAAAGGTCAGTTATAAATATAAATCAAAGGTCGTACAGATTTGTTGTTGATATTTATTTATTATTTTCCTTTTAATGGGATGTGTACAGAGTGATGTCGATATTCTGGCATTTATATTTAAAATGTGATGAATGTTCCCGGTTATTAATGAAATACGAGGTGATAAATGATATGTGAATTTTATCTCAGATTAATTCGTGTAAGTCTCTATGAAATTAATGGATGTAATTCCAAGAAATGTTCACACCTTCTATTGACAAATTATTGTACCATTAAATCATTGTCCGGTATATTATCTATTAAAATGTTTGTTTTTCTTTACATTTGTTATTTTATTAATCTCTACGTTAACCCCTCATTACCACTTATTCTTCTGATGTCCTCTCCCATCGAAAGTGAAATCCTCAAGGCTCCGTAATCTGTCTAGAAAAGAAGAAGATGGAGAGATACGAAATTACGAATGTTAGAGAAGAGCGCTAATATTTACAGCGACAAAATCGATGCGAAAATTGCGAAATTTTTTAATAAAACACGACTCGTTTAAAATAGAGCAAAAATCTCGCGGGCATTGTCTTAAACAGCATTTAAAGAAACACTGTGAATTTTTTCATACATATAACTTGTAAAATAACTGAAACAAATGTGTTTATAATAATTTTTGGAGCATACTTTGCAATATTTTTCTATCGAGGGAATTTTATATAATTTGCGTTTCGGTGCGGGCAATATCTAGATATTATTTTCAAGAATAACATATATTTTTTTAAGAGCTTTAAAACTTAACGTGTTTAAGGGAGATATGTAAGAAATCGGTAGAAATTAGGGTTGCGGGCCCTTAACTCCATCCCGGAATAGCTTCGCAGAACTGCACTCGTACCAGTCAAGCACCTGTACTCGTACCCTCGAGAGGTTATAATTAAATATTTGCATAAATAATTAAATGCTTAAGTAATTTTTTTCGATCTCATATTTCAATATCAGAATCAATATTTATAATATTTTGGCTGTTATCTTTTTAAATGATTACAAAGTTCTACACTAATTTATTTGTAACCTAGATAACACTTAAATAGATTTTTTTTTATTTGTATGGGACACCTATTGACTTTTTGTGCAAATCTGAAACAAATATTTAATTTTATTGGAATATTTTTTTAATAAGTTTTAAGGAGATATCATCATCATCATCTTTAGGCAAATTGTTTCACAGAATTTGAACAATTCTTCAAATTTCAAAGTTACTATTCAATTCTGTGAAAGTTCTGTTATATTTCAATTTTGTAAACCAACTCTCCCGTAATGCCATGATAACAGAACTTGACAATTAACCTTGCAATGTGTTGGATTGTTAAAATTATGTGAAACAATCCGTCTTAAATGTTTATTAATTGAAGACGAATATAATACTAAAAAATCTAAATAGGAAACGACTTAAGGATAATATTGATATTTTGAAATTAAAATACGAGATCGACAAAAAAAGAGTAAAAAATCAGGTCACAATGACCGAGTGGCTACAAGCTTACTTACAGTGGTAAGACAGAGATCCTGGGTTCAATTTCCAACTGCGACCGTTACATTTTTTATTACTGTGTCTTGTTCTGTTTCATGTTTCGTTTAGATTTATACTTATTAGTATTATCTTATTTTTCAATGATTAAATATTTAAAAAAAAAAATAACCTCAGATCACAGAATAAAAATTAAAAGTTATCAAAAAAGAAGTCATTCCAATAAAATAAAATGCCTTAGGTCTTGCGGTAGGTACACAATCCTAATAATTTTCGTTCGCTCAAAACTCACATTTTAATCATTTCCGGCGAATTTGTAACCATAATAACTATTTTATTTCCATGCTGCACAAGGAATGCGAGTTATTTATATTTTATATAAATAAAAACACTGCATTACCATTAATATATTTTAAGTACAACGATTTTAAAACTTTATAACCCGTTTTTCAACTATAAAGTTAGCGGTAAGCACCAGATTTTATTTTTCTAGACGATGGATTAATAACTTCGGGAGGACAACATGGAGACACATTTTAAATATTGGTAACACGTTCTTCAGAATTAATTAAAATGAACGCGGCAGATAGGTCGAATCTCCAGGCCTGCTAGGGTGAATTCGGAGGCGTCTACTAATATCTACAGGAATTCCAAAAACTGAAAAAATCGGACTAATATCTATGAGAACCAAAGTGCATACGAATATCTACAGCTCAAACTGCTGACTAATATCTATGAGAACCAAACTGCGTACGAATATCTACAGCTCAAACTGCTGACTAATATCTATGAGAACCAAAGTGTTGACGAATATCTACAGCACTGGCAGAGGTTGGATTTGCAATTATGTATAGCATATTGGAATAACGAAATATTGCGTATGCTGTTTAAAAAACTTAATTTATGTATGTATGTATGTAAATCCCTAATGTCGGACTATTGGACACATTTAGCTGAATATTAAGGATTTGGGTTTTTGTTTTAACAGCTTTCTTTATTTCGAGTGCTTCTAAATTATTTAGTATGTTACCATGACCATTTCTATGTCAGTTAGGTTAGGTTAGGTTAGGTTGTGGTGCCGTGTATTTCGAAATAAATAAATATCTTTGTATTATGACCTCCATGTTTGTGTAATAAATGTTTGTGTAATAATAATATTATGCAAAAACTTCATGTTCGTACTTTAAACGTTTAAGCATTTACGTAATTAGTAATTACGTAATTAAAGTAATTTATGCTTTTCCGTACAACCTTTTGCTCAGCTGCCCTCTGTAGATATTAGTCCAACCTACGCTCTGTAGATATTAGTTCAACCTACGCTCTGTAGATATTAGTCAACCCTGGGACCGTCATAGTCATAGATATTCGTCCGACCTCAGCTCTGTAGATATTAGTCAACACTCTGAAGTTCGTAGATATTAGTCCAACATATGAGCTGTAGATATTCGTCCGACATACAGGCTGTAGATATTAGTATCTGGAGTCGTGAATTTTACCGTACGCTCGTACAATGAATACGCCGAGCCGCGGCGTATATTTGTTTACACTCTTTTCTTTGATAGGGCAAATTCGACAGTACTTCCGTCCAGTACACGGGTCGCGAGTCATAATTTTTATACACGGCTTCTTTACTTACGTCGTTAAGATTCTGAATATATTTTAGGGTATATTGTCGTCTTAAGTGTACATTTTCAGTATCACACTAATCTCGAAAGATACTTCAAGATAATCTGTTACAAGTTGTAATTTCGTTAAAATATACTTTCCGTGTGAATAAATAATTTTGATGCATCCGAAACTATTTACGGAATACAGTTTCAGGAGCATTTGTAGGATTTGTAGTATGGACTGTAAACCGACGAAATTGTGTTTGCTGCAATTGGGTGATAGTATGTATAGGAAACACTAAGACATAGAAGGAAAAGGGATGACCAATATTTACCACTGTATCTCAAACGATGTTATGTGATTCGAAGTTGGTCATATACTTCTTTTTAACCGCCGACACGACGCAAGGAGCGGTGTTATAAGTTTGACTTTCTGTGGCATCGTAAACGAATGGACCGATTATGATGCGGTTTTTTTGTTTGAAAGCTGACGTGATGAAGATGGTTCTTATATTCTAATAATGGTTCTACAATTCATGAAAATCTGTTCAGGCGTTTCAAGGTCACCAGATCTGCTTTGTGTCGGGGGTTGCTTAAAATTTTGAAAATTTTACTTATTATTTAAAAACGAAAAAAACGAACGGCTTGCTTCCAAGGCAGTTCACATCCTTATTTTCCAAAACAAATGTACTCGAATTTGCACTATTTTTCTTGCCATTGTTCCAAATTTCAAATATTTTTCCAGCAAGGTGATGGTTAGGGAGAGGTAGGAACTGGATAAAGGACATCCCGGAAGGAACTAAGCATATTCTCAGTTCAAAACCAAACAACTTTTATTAATTTAAAACACAATTGGGTATGTAGGTACGTCGTAAATATTACATCTTTGAAACAAATTTTATATAAAACTTTTCAGTACATAATTAATTTTCGGATTAGGATCGCCAGTGCGTTTCGGCAATCCATGAATATGATTCTCAAGAATCAAATGCACCATATAACTCATTATTTGTTGATACCGTAAAATTCGCAAGTGCACCCTGCTGTTGAATTTGGCAGCCAAAGCTGGTCTGGTTCCCAAAAATACTTGAAAACGGGCGGTCTTTTTTTTTGATTTACTAGATTCTTATATTTATTGAAGAGATGAATTATTTAAATTTACCGAATTTAAAGTTAATGTTGTTTATAAATAGAACAGCGTCATTTGCGCCTTGCAATTTTTACCTCATGTGGGTATTTTAAATGTTAGCTGACTATTATAGACTTAAAGGCCTTGTGTTTATTATTATAAGCAATAATTATCAGCCTGAAACACTCATCAACATTGAAAAATCTTCCGAGAAAAGATACTTGCCGCCAACGGGACTTGAACCCGTGTCCTTCTGATTGCCGGTCAGCTGCTCTTGACCACTGAGCTATAGGGGCTTATCAAATACCCGCCAAATAATTCAATATATACTAGTGTTTCATTCAACAATTACTGCTTATTATATTTTTTCCACCTGAAAACCTTGTCTTTTAAAACGCCTTGTGTTTCATCGGTAGGGAAAAATTGTTATCTAAAAACCCTACTAAAATTGCATGTTTTCCATAGCATCAACATCAGCAAGCATCAGAACCAGCAGCCGACGGCCATATATACATACGTGTCTGTTTGTGTTATGTTGGGAGTGGGAAGGAGTCGGTCATGTCCTTATTATTTGGAGCTCTTCCGCATTTGCCTTCGGGAATGCCTTCCTGCATACACTGGCCTTATTTTTTTTTTCGGAATGGAATCCTCACAACTCATCTGCGCCTCCCCCAGCGACATGTGTAGGCCTGAGGTTTGGCTGGGCGAACTCGGCGTCCTTCCGCCCTGCCTCCGGCAACTCGACGCTTCCATCCTTAGGGTCTTCGGGTACGTTCTCCTACTTCCCACTTACTATCGTCAAGGCAAAACCGAGAAACCGGCTAAAGGGCGCGGACGTTGAGATTCATTCACGGCAGACCGACCACCATACACATTCTGGTTGGTACTGCCAGATGACGAGAGAGGTATCCCACCCGACACAAGCGTTCTTCATATCACAATACTTGTTTTCATTATCTTTTCTTGCAGATGCTTGCAATATACTCAAGATACCATTACCCTGCGAGCAGCCACCTTTTATTTTTTACTGTTATCTTTTTAAATTAGTTTCTCCCTGACTTGCTTTATATTATTCGCATTTTGTATATTATGTAAGCACTTGCATACTGCTTCCTAACACTGTATGCAGGGACACTGGAGGTCTATTACTAATATATATGTACGACTATATACTACTAACTAATACGACTCAATCTTGAGTTCAACAGCTCGGCTATGGAACTATTTACCGGCCTATGTGTTTCCCCCCTCCAAAAACTTGGGTTTCTTCAGGACCCATATTCACTTCTTATTTTTCTTTAAAAAACCATCTCACAGCATATCCCCAAAGGTGGCATACGTCCTGAATGAAATTATTTTCCCCAGTGCCTCCTGTGTGGAATTAATGTAAACAAAAACCGCAAACTAACGGCATCGGCTCGATTTAAAGTACCTAGTGGTTACTCAATTCACACACGACGACAGATCATTGCTCATTAAATTATTAATATAATAGGGGAAGCACTTTATAGCTAAATGCTAAAAAATACTTTGTATGAAATGAAGAGCATTAAAGTGTACAAGCCATCCAGACGAGATTAATTAGAGGATACGCAGAAGCACAGTCGTCAAGCAAAAAAAGCAGACGATGCAATGAAATATATATAAGTAGGCGCAGCGACGTGTATGCAAAGCGACACGGAGAAACATTTTTCAGTACCTACCCCGTACTGTACACTGTACAGCGAGGTTCACTTATGACAGAGGAGAGGAACAGGGTGGAAGCAGCGGCAATAATCAAAAATATTTAGATATTCACTATAACCATAGAAATAAAAATAAAAGTAAAACGTCATTATTATACCCACGCACAGGCATTGCCTTTGTGGGATTTTTTATTCATACATTTATTATACTGCTTTTTATATACTTTTCATTATTTTATGTATCTATCATATGTATTGTATCAAAAATTTTCAATAAAAAAAAAAATCATATTTTTTTGTATTAAGGCCAATTACTTGAAGCCAAAACACTCAATAAAACTTTAAAAAAAAAAAATTAATAAAAAATTACAGCAAAAATCTAAAACGTGCAACTTTATATATTTGCGATTTACTCGTAAATTATAAAAGATGGTTGATTAAATAATTGTATTTTTCATGATTTTAAAGGAAATTTTGTGAGTTTTTGATTATTATTTACAAAAAATTGTTCTATTTACTATATTAGAAATGGTTCCATGCCAACTCAGACTGAAACCAACTCAGAAAGGCCATTAAAAGCTATGAAAAAAATCATTTAAAAATAGCCGGTAACCCTGACCTAACTTAACCTATTTAACAATTTTTTTATCATCACTCTTAATGACACATCTGAGGTGCTTCTGAGTTGGTTTCATTCTGAGTTGTCCGGTCACCATTAGAAATATGATCAAATATATGATTTAAAAAAAAAAAACATAAAGCGAATTTTGATGCGCGTAAATTCAAAATTACAAACGACCGATTTAAGTAAACGTAAAATATATAAAATTTGTGTTGGTCAACACAAATTTTACGTATATACCTAAATCAAAATTTCTTCCCAAAGAAATGCGTTTTTTAAGATGCTTTTTTTAATTTTATTATTTTTTTTATTATATTAAAGCAGTAGGTAGGGGAAGATTATTTATTTAATATTAATAATTAATTCCAAATATTGCCTCTAAAATCATGCAAAATTGAATTCCAAGATATTTGCTATACATTTTGATTAAAAAATAAAAATTCAGTTTGGTTGGGTATTTTGGACCTGGGGCGGCGGTACAAATACCCGCCTACTAAATTGATATTCTTTGTACTTAAGATGTTATAAATTACGAGCTGGAAATAGTTGCCGTAAAATGTATTAAATATTACGTAAATTGTCTAAAGCAGTGCAAAAATTAAGCTCACCATTTGAGGATATTTAAAGGAAGAGAAACTGGCATGTATGTGTTGTTATGCCATTAAAACTGACGCGACGTATGGCAGTGAAGCATGGAGGGAGAATGAAAGCAGGCTAAATGCTATAGCGTTGAAATGACAATGTATCGTGGTAAAGCAAAGTACCCACAGCTCTACGGCGTGCTTTCCAAAAAAGGCTGAAAAGCCGTGTCTACCTTTAAAAAAACGAAACATAAAAATGAAATAAATTAATTTGTAAAAACTCCGACAGATCTCTGATAAAAATTTTTTTTTTCCTTAAATTTGTTAATATTTTTATGTCACAAATTCTACAATAAATTGTTCACAACCTGACTTATAGCGCGCTTGAAATGATACAACTCAAAACTGCGCTACACAAATATTACGTTATTATTATTATTATTGTCATACATTTGAACTCCTCAATGTAGTTTTTTTTGCGGGAAAGATAAAAGTAAAAGTGAAGCCATATATCCTGGCTTACTCTAAAAACAGTGAAATAGCAAGTATTACTACTGCTACCAAATTTTGCAAAAATATAAAATGACCACTTTGGAATTAGAGACATAATGTAATCTCTCCATTCAATTTTAATTTTCAAAACTACCGCTAGATTGAATTTTTGAAAAATGTTTTTTTGTGCAGCCATTTGTGGAGGAAAAATTTGAATACGTCTTTGGAGGAAACTATTACCTACTTCTTATTATTTCGAATTAATATTAATGAACGTGTTAAACGATTCCATTTTCTAATTTTCTATCGTTTTATCAATTGATTGTGTTTCCAAACATTTCTACATCCCACCTTTGATCAAAGAGCAATGCACGCCCTTGTTATACCGTATCACAAGTGAGAAAAGATGATTTGATATAAAAAATAAGTATAGTGGATGGAAGCTAGAGTATCAGTAAAAAAAGTGAATGGAAGAGAAAAATCATTTTTGCGAAAGAAGGTAATATAACGTTGTAAAGTTCCAAGTCACCAGCAGGTTAGGTGCAGAATTGAAGCAGCAAGAACTGCGTTCATTAAAATGAAATCCCTCCTCTGTAATAACACTATCAGCTTAAAACTAAGGCAGAGAATGCTAAAATGTTATGTGTGGTCGGTCTTGCTGTATGGATGTGAAACATGGACCTTGTAAGTAAATACCATGAACAGGTTAGAGGCTTTTGAAATGTGGCTTCACCGGAGAATGCTCAAGGTCCCATGGACCGACATGATCACCAACACAGAAATTCTCAGGCGGGCTAGAGCAGATAGAGAACTGCTTACATTAATAAAAATTCGGAAAATTTCATATCTGGGTCATATACTTCGAGGGGAGAAGTATCACTTGCTCCATTTAATATTGAAAGGCAAGATAGAGGGTCGCCGAGGGCCTGGTAGGAGACAAATGTCTTGGCTGCGAAATATATGAGAGTGGACCGGCATTAGAGTGTGGAGGAGCTATTCCGGGCAGTAAAAGACAGAGAGACATTTTCAAGAGTGATCGCCAACGTCGGTCGTGGGGACCTGATACGGCACACAAAGAAGAAAGAAGAAGTCACCAGCCCATCATGAAAATTGCGTCACGAATTTCTACACACGTCTACTTTGTTTCCGATTCGGCCATTCGATATTATTATAATTATGTTGCAACAGAATCTAATACTCAGTTATATTTTTACAGATAAGTGCCCGGTAGAGGTGTGTAAGAATCTAAGAAAGTATATACGTCTCTGAAATATACATTCACCAATGCCTTAAATATAAAGTTAAAATATTCAAACTTCAATAGTCTTTGAGACTAATTGAGACAATACTCATCCGTTGATTGGGAATATGATCGGAGCTGGGCCCAGTTCCAACCCTGCGTGGGGTGACCCCGGTGGGGTAGGAAACCACCCCAACCGAATGGATGGGGTAAAAAAATAGCGCTGCAAGTACTCGCGGCGTGGGGTTGAATGAAATATAAAAAACGCGATCAATATTAACTCTTTCTTTACCCCGCGGTGTTGTAAGGGTTGGGGCATGGGCGGCCAGGGGGGGGAGGGAACTCATTGCCAAGACGACGGGCATGTTCTAAAGGAACCAGGGGTATGTACTTTTCTTTCCGTCTTTTTTTCATCTCATGCTTAAATTCGTGCAGCCTCCCCCCACCCTCCCCCACCCCCAGCCACAGGTGGCGCGTGGTGGGTGCTCATTAAAGGCATTACTGAACAGGAAGGGCATTACTTGCTCATCAAGGATTGGGGATATATGGATCGCAGGACAATACACATGGATTCGAATATGGGGAAAGGTATATACTATTATCTTTCACATATTGTTAATCTTGATGCTTTACTGGGTTTTGGCCATGGTAAAGAATGATTAACAATGTTCCGATGTCAACGACTCGGAAATAACCACCTCAGTATTTGGCAGCATTTGTTGTGGCCAAGTATCATACATGATACATTGGTCTCCTCCATCAATTGCTTTATTTAGTGAATAGGCTTGAATAGCAAGGAACACGTACATACCACAAACATTTTTCCCATTACTTCCAATTTTCCTTTAGAAGGGAATAAACAGATCTACTATGGTGATTCGAAGCAGGAATATTGAGTTTACAAGGAAAAAAAATGGTAGGTATCTACCTATTTTTAATCAGTTTTGTTGCTTGTTTTTTCTATTTTGATTCTTATTAAATCCTCACCTTCTACCTTGTATCTTGATGAAGGAACCATTATTGATTCTGAAACATGTGATATAGTCATGGAATTAAAAATTGTGGTTAAAACTAATTATTTCATTTTTATTTGATCTCATTATAATTTTTACTAAGCAGGTAATTTCTAAAGCGCCTTTACTTTTAATATGAAACTGAAGCGTGTAAATTAGTAAAGAGGAAATAATTTATAATATATAAAACACACAACATTATAATATACTATACACAACAGTACTAATATATAATATTTTATAATTCAAAATTAAGGACATCTTAGTTTTAACATTAATAATACTTTGTTCTATGTTTTAAATAAACCCCGATGAAGTAAGCGTTGCTTACGAAACATGTTGGTTTTAAAAAATAAAAGTGGATAAAACTAAGTGTTTTCACATTTTGAATAATGGTGCCTGAAAATAATTATGCTCTGTTTGAAGAAGTGAAATATTATAGCATTGCCTGGAGTTCATTACTTACTTTATGATTTAATTTCATTATTTTTATTTACTGTAGGTATTTTATAAGATGGGGGCCTTAGAGGGGGTAAAGAACCCAAAGTATCAAATCATGGTTAAAAAAAATGTTTTACACCTCTGCCAACCGGTATGCTTCGAGTATGTTTGTAATCACGTTTTGTGTAATATTGTGACAGTAATTTTTGAAACTACTATAAATAGCCTGAGCCCAAATACAAATCTGCTGGTTGAACTCCTTTGTTAAGAATTTACTTATCGAATACTCATACCTACTTGTGTTGTGCCTACTTATGCCTGTCATGCTCTGTTTATTATTTTATGTACTATAAAACTTGTTATGATGCTACATAATTGTTATAATGCTCCTGTACAATTTACCTTACATGTAAAAGCCATCAAGGCATAAACAAATAAATAAATAAATAAAATATGTAAAGTTAAATAAAAAATGTTAACTTGCAAATTGTAAATTGTTTCTCGCAGAATACGCGCCGCCCATGGTATGCAGATGGCAGGCAACCCTGATGATGAAAAGAATTATAATTTATTTTTGCTCTCCAAGACGAAGTGGCGGAGAGCCTTTCTCTTTCCACCCTCACTCCTTCTATCGCTTTTCCTTTTATTTCCCTCCGTTTCAACGTCTTCAAAGGGAAAAGTGCCGGGGTGGGTGGGGGAGGGGGTGAGACTCACAGAGGAGTTTTAACCAATTAATTTTGTTCCTCTATATACAACATGTACTATATGGGGCATTTACAAGTATAAAGTTCTTATATAAAAGTCTCGGAACCCAGGATCCGTACATAATCTCGGGAATGGGCGTTGGTCTTTTATACGGAATTTTGAGAGCCCACCGTTTCGAGTTTTATTTATTTGATCAATTAAAATTTAATTATGATAAAATCTCTTATCCTCGCCGCCCTCTAGCTGAGATGCTGTTAATGAAAGCTTTCATGTTACTCTGATTGTTCTCCGCTAGAGATACCATTTACCATCTCATCTCCTCATCTGCCGTCCACCATTTCAAGAAGCGATGTTTTATTCTCTTGCAGAAATTCACTTTACGAGTGCGGGCCATGTATAATTAATTCTCAAGAAGAAAAAACCAATTCACGCTAATGAATACTCTGGCTTTGTGCCTAAGATAATGAAATTAATTATCATCAAATTTCAAATTTAAATGAACTGTAATAATTACTCACACATTATTATATTTCTTTGAGAATTAAAAACTCATTTCTCAAACTTTACTTGGAGACATTTTTTTTTCGATAAGTCTTTTAGTAATTTATCAACTGACTTGTCAAAGTTAACTCGTTTTCAAACAATATCAGATTTTACTATGGAACTATTAATTCACAACTCATTACATAATTATCTACCACTAGCAGTTAAGAACCCGCTCCGCAGGTTTTTACTGCTAAGCCCTGCGGGCGGCTTTTGGTTCCACTTCGCTCAGTTTGAGTGTTGGCAACCATATTTTATAAATCCGATAAGAACTGGTTCCAAAAATAACCGATTCCTCGGATCCACTGTCATCCAGTAACAGCTAGTCACGGGAACAAAGTAACGCGACAGGCAATGATATCGTATGTAATATATAGCCGCGTGATACTATTATTCACAACTCTACCGTCAATCTTTCCATATTCGGAGAAATTCTCAAATTCTACAAATCCACAGTACTTATACCTAGGGGCGCATGTCGAAATTGAGGAATTCCTGAATTCGAAATCGAATTACAAAAGTACCTATTTTAGCGTATTAATAATATAGATGGCAGCACTTCCGTTTGTATCTATTTGTGAATCGAGGTGTGTACGACAGACGCAAGGCTGTTAATACTGTTTGATTTAAAACGTTAAAGATTTGTAGACAGACATTATATACGTACTGTTTTATAACATAAGAATTCAACAGTGTGAAATCATAAAAATATTTTCCAATGAACATCATTTTACCGACTACTTCCACGTGGGCAATGTATTCGTTTTACAAAAATGAGGCTGACATAAAAAATCGCTAATAACCCTCGACTCGTATTCACGTAGCACGAGCTTAGTTTAAAATTGCTTAAATTTACCCCTAAAACACACACAATTCAACTCAAAAAGCCTCACAAATACAGGCGCGGAACCTGTGGATGTATTTAGTATCCGGCGTTACGCCACCCCAATATTCCCCTATTTCTGAAAGCCCGAAATAAAGGTGGATAGAGTTAACACTTTTTATGCCTTTTGTGGTATTTTAGACGAACTTAAAATATCTGGTAGCAGTCGGCACACTTCGGTAATGTCAACTAAAAGCACATTATTCATGGTGCAGCATTCAGGCGACATCTACACTGATCTGCAGATAACATGCCTTTCATTAACACTTCCATATACGTATTCACGATTTAACGCAAGCGTGTACTTATTATGTCGTAATAATTGAGATTGATGTGATTATTGGCAAAAAATAAGACCTTAATAATTTATTTAGGTGTGGAATAATTTGCTTTTCTTTTATCGCAGGCAGGTATTTCGAAAAAGTATGTATTGAAATTGTTTATATTTGGCTTTTTATTTTTATTCTGCAACTTTTTTTGAGTTTTTGCTGCGATTTTTTTTTAGATAAACGCAAATATTATATCCATCATGTCCTACGGAACTTTGAAATATGCATTGTATTTCATAAATTATGACATCATATATATTGTTGGTTCTATGTTTTTTTTTCTGTTCACAGAAATAGTGGTTATTCGTATTTGAAACTCACAAAAAGGCAACATAAATTAATTTGCTGTTTGATTTAAGTAAAAAGAAAACATTAATCGTATTGTCACGTGTCATTTAAAAATTTTCAGTGAAGCCAGAGAGACTATGTCATCCCCAGTGTTATAAGGCTGAAGGTAGTGATGAGGGGAAGGAGATGGGGAAGAGGAGGGTTGGAAAGTCTTCAGATCTGGTCACCAAACACGGCTAAAGCCATTTCAGGCAACGTTTCAATTCTGAATGGTGGTCTTACACCAGAGCGATGCTGAGAGTATCTTCCACTCTGGGACATGCCACAAATATACTACATGTTATTTTTAATGAATTAATTGTGAAATAACACAAATTAATCAAATAAAATTTATTTGCCCATGCCGGGATTCGATCCCGCGACCTTCGGATTGCGAGTCAAGAGCCTGACGAGCCAAGAGTCGCATTGGCCACTCGAACGAAACTGGTTTGTAAAAGAGGAATTATACTAATTGCACAATATACAGCGTGTTAAGGAACGTCTTGACTTTATTTAACAAGTTATTCCTGACATTATTTGGAGTAAAATATACATATAAATGAAATTTTGGTCTCCGATGATTTTGTTCTGAATTTTTTTCTTCAATTCAAACTTTTTTTTCCTTCCACATGTTTTCACTGGTTACTCAGCCGAGTAATCGACCAACCTCCCATTCCGCCTCTAATTTTCAATTCCAAATGATTTTTAGATTTTTTAAATGTTTTCGGTTGAAAAAAAAAACAAAACTTCCACCGGTGACAAAAAATTCATTTACAATTTTTACTCCAAATAATGTCAGAAATCGCCGGTAAAGTAAGTTAATTACGTCCCATAACACGCTGGACAGCGATGTTTCGATAGGAAAATGTCATAGTTCTGCTGAACAATGAAATTTTCCTGGCTGCAAAGGGTTTAACAATCCTAAAATTAAAAAAAAACACACACACAATTTCAGTCTGCCGTATTAACGCGTTCATCATTAAAAACGTTATTGATGCCATTACCAGTTATCTTATATTGAAAAATTGCGTCGAAACATGTGTTTAAGATATTTGGGTTCAGCTATTCAATGGGTATCGAGTAATCATTGGATTCCATAAGAAAGTGCACACTTCGGGGTGTTTTTGGAACAAGGACAGTCAAAGCGCAGATGTTATCAGGAACATCTGACGTTTTTTACGCGAAACTACCACTTTTGGCCTAATAACGGGGTTTAGGGATGTGTTTTTTGTGGGGTTATTTATGCCCCTTTAAGGATCTTTGGTAGCACAATATACGAAGATGTTCTTGTTTTCGCATAGTATTATTTGGATTATAAATGCAACGGCATAATTCGACAATATTATAAAGTGAGTGCAATCAACACATGCTTACTTCATTATTGTTCGATTGTGTTTTGATTTGCATTCTGTAATATTTATTGCACGCAAGATGAATTTGATAATTGTTTTCTCTTTATATTAGAAATGATTTTGATAATGTACCTTTTTACTGTTGTGTGTTGTGATTGTCATATTTCAAATATTTAACCTCATTTTGGACTGAGCACTTCTAATTTTATCATTTTGCTTAATCTCAATAATGCAAAACAGTCAACTTCTCAAAATATTTTGAAAATATCTCAGTAAAATAAAATATAAGTCAATTAAAACGCATTTCGCATCAAAAATTCTGCATAATACATTATTAACTGGAAAACGAAAAAATACACTAAAGTACTTATGGCGGAATACATTAAATTTAATAAATGTATGTATTTAAAATCAGAATTTTTACCTTTTTAAACTGTTTGAACGATATAATACCTAAAATTTTATTAATTTTACTACAGATCTTGAATTCACAGTAAGTTATAAAATATGTTTCGTAGACGTATACGTAGTTTCGTTTCGTATACGTAGATTATAAAAAAAATCTGCGTCAGAAAGCGCATCTTCAACATCCAGCAAATAAAAATGAAATTCGGTATGCACTCCAAAAATACAATGCCTTCTTTTATGACGAATCACTTCTCTTTATACCTACCTACCATTTCAGAATTCATCGGTTTTATGAGTGGCTTGCGGAATAGACACCATGAAATTTTAATGGCACAGGGTTAATAAAAAAAAAAAAAACATATTTAAAGAATTAACTCATATTATATAAAATATATTATCTCATATTTTATAAAATATAATGACTATTCTGTTAAATATATTAACTCACATTACATAAAATATATTAACTCATATTGCAAAAAATATATTGATTAAAATTAAAATATATTAACTCATTATATAAAATATATTAACACTCATTAAATAAAATATAATGACTATACTGTTAAATATATTAACTCACATTACATAAAATATATTAACTCATATTGCAAAAAATATATTGATTAAAATAAAAATATATTAACACTCATTAAATAAAATATATTATCCCACATAAAATATATTGACTCGAACAAAAACTTGCGATCAGTGAGCTCCAGCGTCATGAAATTTAACAGCTTTTTCTAAGTGCAATTTCTATTATATTTTCAGTTCCAAAAACTATTTTCTTCGAGAGTTTTAGAGCTCTGAGAAATCTATTTAACTGTCAAAAAACAAGATAAGATGCCATTTTTAGTTCCATTTTATTAATTGTTTACTGAGAAAAAAAAATGCAAAAGAGAATGAAACTCAGACAAAATCTGGTTGTTGATGCAACTATGTACATTTACATTTCTCCTTTCAACCTACTTTCCATACCTAGCCTATCTGACAATTTGTGCCAATATTACCCACATTTTGGGACGTTTTGGAACTATAACTCCAAGGAACAATCACCGGTCTATTAAATTAACCTGTGCAGTTATCACCCCTTATGGTATCTCAGACTTTATTATCGATTCTTACGGACGCTTGTGCAGAGCTTAACCTCGTGATCCTGCGGTGCCGTAATACGGAAACTCACAATGTGTGAAAATAAGGTAAGTCGGATTCCTTCCCAGTGTCTACCGTTCACCAAGCTATTCCCATAGTTGTATCATTTTGAAAACCCATAATTTTATTGATTACAGTCCAATTGATTCAAAATCATCTGGTAGTAAATACTAGTTACCCTTTCATGAGCACCTTAAGAGCACCTTTTAGAGCACCTTTCATAAAACATTGACAGAAACGTCAAAGCAAATAATATGGGGTCTGATTATTTAATAAAAAATTATTTTATTAAATGCGTGTGCCATCGGCGGTACGCTGATGTTCCTTATTATTGCATTCCGTGGCAAAGCGTGCACAATGTCAAGAATAAACCTTCATTGTGATTGGATTTACCTACCTACCTTTCCATCGAAAGTGCACTCAACTAAAAGAATAAACATCTTACACGTGCAAAGATTGATGCTGCGTACCCTATACGCAAAAACTCAAGCAAGTAACACGAGAACGAATAAAAAAATCAGATCGTCTACAAGAGGAACATAAAAGATTCAACATTTCCAAGTCCACCTTTCGTATTAAGGGTAAGTTTTCATGAATATATATTTTTTTGTAATTTACAGGATTCAAGATTTGCAACAGTACGTCTTCGATTGGCAGGTAAGACAAAATCAAGCATGGAGAATTTAAATTCGCGGAGGGTGGGAGTTTATGCGCAGGGTGCAATGAGCAGGGGGGTGGAATTTGTATAGATTTTTTTTGCAATTATGCACGCGCTTCGCCATGGAAATGCGTACCGCTGGCTGGTTAGGTTAGGTTTGATCTGTCGGTAACTTTGGCGGTGGGTGTTATGTAGGAATAAGGGGTAGGTATCTATATTTCAAATACGATCGTCGCTCGGCGTAAGAAATTTTATTTATTTAGTACGCTATTTTTTTATATTGTGGGCAATGCATCGCCATTCTTTGAAGTGTCTTTAACATAAAATGCTCAGTATTAAAACTCTGATGTTATTACACACACATTACTCACTCAAACACGTAAATAAATTTCTCAACTGAGAAGGTGAGTATGGTTAAAAAAAAAATGCTTGTAAATATCCTTGAACCACAGAATCCCTGTAAAAATTAATTACGATAAAAAAAAAATTGTTTTGAAGTGAATTTTATATTTTAGCACGCAGTGATATTTCTTCAATTGGTCGTCGGCATATTCGTAAAATCAGATTTTTTAAAAAGAATTCTCTTGATTTTACACGAATATACCAACCGAAACAAAAGAAAATTATCTAACAAGAAAAAAGTATAATAATTTCAAATAATTAAGGAAGAATCGTGTTTTTATTACTTACTAGCTGGTTCCTGGCATGCGTTGCAATGCCGTATTCAAAGAAATAAATGGTTTCTTCCTGCATGTCCTTTCCCGTGCGTCCTCGTTCCCCTCCCGCATTCCCTTCCCCTACCGCGTTCCCCTTCCACCTTCCCCGCCTACCCTCTCCCGCGTTCCATATATTCAGTCCCAGTACATTCAGTTTTAAAACAGCTCGCGTGCCACCTGTAACAATTTTTTATTTAAAATTTTCATTTTTCATATATTACAAATATTCATTTTTTGTATATTATAAGAATTTGGTACCTAACTAATTTGGTACCTAACATAGGTGTACCTTTTAAAAATATCTATAATTTAAAAAATCCATAGATAATTCTTTTGTTACAAAAAAACAGCTATCTGCCATATTCACATTCATCAAACGCACGAGCTGTCAAACGTGCGAAGTTAAAATAGTCGTTAAATTTTCTGAAATTATGTAATTTTCTTTCCGTAAGAACCTTCTACAAAATATTAGAAAACTTAAAAAGAAGGTAAATTAAATTGGTAAAGTCATCCTGAAGTTATGGCGTGACCAAGGGAAACAGGGATTCATATATCAGATATCCAAAATACCTTCTTATTTTATATTATCTTATAAAATATCTTA
The DNA here is from genome assembly GCA_929108145.2 of Limnephilus rhombicus. Lineage (NCBI taxonomy): Eukaryota > Metazoa > Arthropoda > Insecta > Trichoptera > Limnephilidae > Limnephilus > Limnephilus rhombicus. The sequence goes on from OV815276.1 coordinate 59,325,416, forward strand.
CTTATTTTTTATAAAATGAAAGATAAACATTCCCGTGTTACCAATAAAACCTGACAATATAGAAAAACCCTTACTACCATAATTACAAGCAGAAAATATTTCTTGTGCAATAAGAGAGAGAGAAAAAAAAGAATCCTTGAAGCCCAACCTGGTGACAACCCAACGCATTTGTCCACTTAGTTTATATAGGCAAATAATAGGAAGGTAGGAAATAGCAAAACTTTAGTTCAATATTTGTACCTCGTAGTCTGTCTGTACAGAATCCAGCCATTTCCCTATTCAAACCGTTTACATTTACAACATTCTCAGTAAGCAATTCTCAAAGTTCCACTTTCCACTGGCTCTGATATCTGGGACTTTTATGTGATATTCACACAAATAGATTTTCCATGAATGCTTACTACTTCACGTAAAGATATAAATTGTTAATGCTAGGTAAAACTTTCTGCTCTTGCATTGAGTAACATCAAGTAACATTATATCTACAGCATAAATGCATATGAAATTATAAAATCGCCGCGTTCCGATATGCATCTATTTCATCCTTTATTTTTTCACGGACAAATGCGTTTCACTTCACAATGGACACGTTTTCACCTCTGCTTTATTGTAGTTCACATATCGGAAGGAGAGATCAGGCTTAATGCGGTGTACGACCATTCAAATCACCCAAGAAAGATGGAGAAGATCTAAATAGGAAGAATACCGAAAAGCTTGACAAATTTACGGATCTTTGCAAAAAGTTTAAAAAGTTTCATAGCTCTGCTATGAGACCATAAATTCATTTTGATTTCAATATAAACCTTTTGCAGTCAGTTCTGTTTTATGATATGCATAGCTTTGAGGGTGTCTGATACGTAAAAAGCTCCAGAGCATTAGAAGCTCACATTTTTATTATTGTATATATTTAAAAACATTTTTGAATCTTCAGGACGAGATTAAGTGCATGACTAAATACTTTCACTGGTTGTATCGTGGAATGCAGTAAAGGTGATCCGTTGACAGAGTGTTAGATCAGACATTTAATATTGCATTCAGAAAGGATGCACACGTGTTTACGCTGATCCTAATCCAAAACTACTGCTTTGATTCATATTATGTGATACAAAATACATGAAAAAAATAATAATTAAATGAAGACAATATAGGCGAAACTCAATAAAAAATCTGGAAACAGAAAAATCAGAAAAGATATTGGCACCTCGAAACCAGGACCTGTCGCTTCCCGGGCAAAGAGGTCCGAGTCCCAGAGATGCCAATATCTTTTTCTGATTTTTCTGTTTCCAGATTTTCGATTGAGTTACGCTTATATTGACTTCATTTAATTAAATATTACAATTTGAGGTTTCACTCATAATTTAATATAAAAATAAATAAAATATTCATCCTAGACTTGCAGGAAAGTCAATAGACGTCACATATTAAATAAAATGGATAAAGATTTATCCAGACACTGTCTAGAGAGCATTTAGTTCGGGTTTGAATCTTGCAATCATACATAAAAAGATAGCCGCCAATAATATATGCGTTAAGAAAATGAAGATAATGTGAGTGGTAATCAGTCGAAGTATGATACAGTTAAAAATGACCGAATTTGATGTCGACACCTTGGCGCAGTGGTTTGCCCGGAAAGCGAGAGGTCCTGGGTTCGAGTCCCAGAGATGCCAATATCTTTTTCTGATTTTTCTGTTTCCATATTTTCGATTGAGATTCGCTTATATTGTCTTTCTTTAATTGAATATTACAATTTGAGGTTTTACTCAAAAAGTTAACATAAAAAAAAATAATAATAATTGAGACAAACGATTTTATACAGCGATATTGTGGCAAAGAATAAGACTTGACACTTGGTGGTCTCGGTTTCGAAGAAGTAATCATTAAAATGCTTGTGTAATCTAATGGTAGATAAAGTCGGGGACGCCTAAGAAACACGTGGCACGATGCAGGAAATCAAATACTTGAGTCGGGTCGAGTCAATAGCTAGAATATCAGAAAAACGATGTATTAATGTAAATGAAGCAATTAGTGTGTGCTAAGACAGCTTTAGAGTTTATCTGATTACTCCCGCCGTAATAAATGTTTATTATTTACTGTATTTGGTCATTTCAATTTGGAAGGCGGGTATGGGTACAGCCGCCTCGGGAACTATTGGATAACTAACACCTCTGCCAAAGGTCATTCCAAGTGTTTCGCTACGTTTGGTGACTTAGCAGGGGTGCCCGGGTTCACGAGGTGTCCAGGTCTTGGCGGCCGATGCGTTGCACGACTGCTACGTGGTGGGCAGGATCAAGAGAGACGGGTTGAAGAAGGTCTTTTATCCTCTCCAGCCAGCTCTGGACCCATCGCCTTGCACCGCAGTTGGAGGGATGAATTCATACGTTCGTCACTCCTTTCAACACTGACCCCCAGATTCCTACCCACCCCCATACCTATTTCCTTCCCAGAACTTCCTCTCCTTCTTTCCTTAAAAAAAACCTCCACACAGCATCCCCGAAGATGTTAAAGGCCATGAGGGAAATTATTTTCCTCACGACCTCCTGTGTGAAGCTAATGTAAAAAAAAATCTTTGTCTTAGGGCGAAAAAATTCCCGACCGAAATTAAATTTAACAACGAAATCAAATTGTTCGTTTTCAGTGTAAAATATTTTTACTTACAAACTAAACTTTTAATTTTTTATGTGAATATCATACAAGAGGACCAACTTCTCCTCAACCCCTCTGGAGCCAGTAAGATTATGGCAACCTTACTAGGGGAATATTGTGAGGTAGTGGTAAAGGGAAGGAGATGGGGTAGAGAAACCTGTGCCATGTGGCCATTTATATCTGGTCACCAAACATGGCTAATGCCAAAATAAGCAACGTTTCAATTCTGAAAGGAAAGCGAAACACAGAAAGTAAAAGGGTTATTATGCACAATGGTACGGTTATTGTACCCAGCAACCCTTTCACTAACTATCAGTAGAAAGTAGAGACGATTAGAAGAAGAGGTAAGAGGTAAGGGTAGTGTGAAGGTGTTGCACATCTGAGATAAGCCAACGCGCGTCAGGTGGCGCGGCCCGTTACCGTAAGGCTGTCTACCAAAAAGCACTATCGATCAAACTTCATACTAGATGTCCAGGGGTGAAAGATGAAAAATTGTTAATAAAGTAAACCTTTTCTGCAACATTTTTTACAAGTTAATTTCACGTAACTATTTTTAATATTTACATGAATTGATATTTTATTAATCGTATATAAATAAATATTTTATGAAATGCAATACAACATTTTTATGAATTAACAACACACTTTGTTGTTAATTCATACAAGTATTATTTTTTCAACAAATTTCCTCCGTTCATCATTTTATTTTTACAATTATTATTTTGCTTTGACTTAACTGTTTGGTAATGAGTAATGACCAAATAATGGCCGAGATTTATGTGTGTTACTTTTATTAAATTGTGAAATTATTAACCCCGAGTAGAAATAATTATATTTAAATTAATTAAATACTTCGTTTTTACCACTTTTATTATTTACAAAATCAACATGTTTCGTCAATTTTTGGGTGTTAATAATATTCAAATTCGCATTAACACTTTTTCTTTTTTTTTTGAAATTTTAGAAATCCGAAAAAGTGTTAATGCGAATTTGAATTTTATTAATAACCAAAAATTGTTCTTAAATGACCCAATATTAAACCTGTTCCCTTTGTAAATTGTCCCCCATTGCCCCTCTATCCTCTACCCACTCTCATATTTTCATTGATACCATTGTCTATGTCCATTCTTTTTCAATTGACACCATTGTCTACGTCTATTATTTATAAATAGTATCCATAAAAAACCCTGAAGAAGTGAGCGTTGCTCACGAAACATGTTGGTTTTGTAAACAATAAAAGTGGTAAAAACGAAGTATTTTATTAATTTAAATCAAAATGGTGCCACAAAAAAAGTTTGCTGTGTTAGAAGAAATAATTATATCATACTAAAAAAATGTATTTAAATTGTGAAGGAGCAATAAATAAATAAATTCTTATTATGTATTTTAGTTTTTACTAGTTATTATATTGTATTTTATGTTGTACTAATTCAAGTGAATGCGTTTTCTTATGTACAGAGAGGAGTACATTTATATCATTGCCAACATTATTAATGACAGTTTTTTTACATTAACTCCAGGCCTTAAGGAAAATAATTTCCCCCTGGGCCTATGTCATCTTTGGGAATGCTGTGTGGAGGGTCTTTTTAAGGAAAGGAAGGACAGGAAGTTCTGGGAAGGAAAAAGGCATGAGGGGTGGTTAGGAATCTGGGATTCGACGTCTCTAGGTCATCCGCTGCCAAGACCTGGACAAACCTCATCCCATGAACCCGGGCACACCTGATAAGTCACTATAAGTGGCGAACCATTTGGGTTGACCTACGGTAGATGTGATGGTTATCCAATAAATGGTTCCCGGGGCGGCGGTACCCATTCCCGCCTCCAAAATTGAACACAATTATTGTGCATTTTAAAATTAAAATTAGAAAAAATCAAAAACTTCTAACCGATCTTAACGAAAAACCAAAAAGATGGAAAGACTACATCTCAGAACTCTTCAATAATAATAGAAGCGCAGAATATGATATGGGAAATATTACAACGGGCTCACAAATCACAACAAATGAGGCAGAAAATGCAATTTGTCTCTCTAAAACTGGGAAAGCAGCGGGCCCAGATGGAATACAGGCTGAAATCCTTAAACTTATAGGAAATAAAGGCATCCTAGTATTGACGAGTCTCTTTAACTCAATATATAATACAGGAATTATCCCACTAGATTGGCTTCGATCCACTTTTGTTACTCTCCCAAAGAAAGCAAAAGCAAGAAAATGTAGTGACCACCACACAATTAGTTTAATGAGCCACTTATTAAAGATATTTTTGCGAATTATACATGGACGCATATATCGCAAAGTGGAAGAAAAGATAGGTGTCACACAATTTGTCTTTCGAAATGGGTTGGGTACTCGGGAAGCGTTATTTAATATTCGAGTACTAATCCAAAGATGTAGAGATGTGAATACAAATGTACATGCATGCTTCATTGACTTCCTATATGCTGCATTTGATAGAGTTAGACATGACAAAATGATTCAAATTCTGAAAACCTCCGGGATGGACGATAAAGATATAAGGATAATAGGTAATCTTTATTGGAACCAGAAAGGAGCAGTAAGAGTAGAGCAATGTCTAACAGACGAAGTAGAAATAAAGAGAGGCGTGCGACAGGGTTGTATTCTTTCACCTATGCTGTTCAACTTATATTTAGAAGAAATATTCAATGAAGCTCTGCAAGAAGCTACTCAAGGACTTGTTATAAATGGGAAGATTCTGAACAACCTGCGTTATGCAGATGATACAGTACTTCTAACAAGTAACATTGAGGATTTACAACTTTTGCTGAATCAAGTAGTGAAGACTTGTGAGAATTGAATATAAATAAAACAAAATACATGCTCATAAGCAAAAATAACGCATTGGATGAAAATCTTTATATTGCTGGAACAAAACTAGAGAAAGTACAGAGTATTGTATACTTGGGCTGCAATGTAAATGATATATGGGATCTTTCAGTTGAAATCAAATGCCGCATTGAGCAAGCACGTGCAACCTTTATTCGCATGAAAAAATGTTCTGCAGTCATGATCTCAACCTTGGATTACGAATGCGAATGGTCAGATGCTACGTGTTTTCGATATTATTTTATGGAATGGAAGCATGGACGCTTACTGAAAAACTAATTAGGCGACTTGAGGCATTCGAGATGTGGCTCTACAGAAGAATACTTAAAATAAGCTGGATGGACAGGGTTACAAATGAAGATGTTATGGTTCGGATGAATAAAGAAAAGGAAGTAATTAAAACTATAAAAATCCGAAAACTTCAATATCTTAGACATGTGATGAGACATCCAGAGAAATATGAGATTCTGCATCTCATAATGCAAGGAAAGGTTGCCGGAAGACGGGGCCCTGGAAGAAGGAGAACCTCATGGCTGAGACAGCGGTTTGGCCAGTCTACCGTGGAGCTGTTCCGGGCCGCAGTACGCAGTAAACAAAGTCCGCATAGCCAACATGATAGCCAACGTCCGTTGAACGGACAGGGCACACGAAGAAGAAGAAAAATCAAAATTGCTATCACAGTCCTGACGTCCTGAAATTTAACTGATAGCGGCAATTAACATCTACCTACAGACTAGACGTGTCATCTTTGAACACAATTAACATCTACTATCAGACTAGACGTGTCATCTTTGCTCATACGAATTTAAAGAAATAAACACAAATAAAGCTATATTTAAGCAATAAAAAGTGTGGAATATATTGATTTCGCGATTGTGCGTTGTCTGTGCGTTTTTAAACTTAAAAAAGCGACTCTGTGCTCTATTTCATAGTTTGTGAAAAAAGGTCAATAACACACAACAATATACCTAGTGAAGTAAATAAATAATAATCAGTGAAACACAACGAAATATATAACTTATAAAAAAATGAACCCACATCAATTTATGGATTCTGCGAAGGAGGCAATTGATGATTTGCTGAATTGTGTTCAAGATAAAGTTTATAAATTTAATAAGGAACAAATTCACCTAATTACAACGAAAACAAGTGCTATATTAAACTGGATGGGACATTTAACTATTCAATTATCTGAAGCAAAAGAAATAATAATTGAACCAACATTTGGATACGGGAAAGTAGCTGAAAACCAAAATAAAATATTGAAAAGTGATTACAAATTAATAGTTTCATCGAACAATGCTGAAGAATCTTCAGAAAATATACAAAATAAAATCAGGAAGAAAATTAACTTAAGTAAGATTGGTGCCAAAGTGATTGGTGTTAATGCGATATCTAAGAATAGAATACTTATAAAATGTTTGACAAAGTACGATGCGGAAAAAATGAGTAAAGCTTTTGGGGACGAGTTCAAAGACATCAGTGCTACAGAAATTAAAAAGAAAAGACCAACTATAATACTTAAGGGCGTTGCTAATGACTATAATAAGGATGATATTTTACAAGATATTATCGAACAGAATGAAGATATCAAGGCTGTGATGATAGATAAACCAGAAATTGAGATGACGTTAAAAAAGATCTTGAAAAACAAATATAATAACACTTCTAATTACATAATAGAAGTTAGTACTAAAATAAGAAGATGGTTAGTTTCTACCGGTAAAATCTATTTGGGGTACCAGAGAATACAAGTAGAGGATGCCCGTCCTGTGGTTCAGTGCTTTCACTGCTTGGGCTTTGGACATACTTCTGTCAGGTGTCTTCATAAAGAAAAGGACAAACCGTCGTGTACACACTGCGCTGGTGATCATTCCTACAAAGATTGTGCTAACAAAGATAAAGAACCTAAATGTAAAAACTGTGATAGCAAAAATAAAAAAATGAACTGGAATATTGACATCAGGCATTCTGCAAACGATAATACGAAATGCAATGTGTATAAAAAAATGAGCATTTTAGCAAAAGAAAAAATAGAATATTGACTAGAAATAACATTAAACCTGTCTCAAAGTAGATATAGTGCTATTATAATACATATGAAATTTTCTCGTAGAATTTGCTACATTTCAATAAATACAATTTACGTTATTATTGCTAAACATTATACATTTCTATTTCTATATTATATTGAAGAAAAAATACATTGTATAAAAACACTAGATTTCCAAACGTCGTTATATTCTGTTATTAAAAATTCATTTTATTACTTAAATATGGTTATAAAAATTATAAAAGATCACGAAATAACTAACAAAAATAACATTATTATTTTACATTATTTTTTGAACAGTAATATCATAACGATACATTCAATAACTTTTTTTTCTTTACTTAATCATGCATATATTCACTGTGTACTATATTTCACATTCATAAATATAACAGATTTTATAAAAATCTTAAAAGATCATAAATATTCTAAAATAACACTAGATGTGAACATACTTATTTTATATTTATTAAGTCTTTATCAAAAAGTACTTGTACCAATTAGCTCTAGATACAATCACTTTTATATTGTTAAATATTTAACATTAAATTCCTCAATCTATACTCAAAATACTTCTCTTGTTAAACAAAACAAAAAAAAAAAATTTCTTACTGGTTGAAACCTACAAAAGATTTTAATTATTGTATTGGTTTCATAAATGAAGTTATTCTATTTCGCTCTTTTTTCATGTTTACCGGACAGATAATAAAAATATGTGTTAAATTCTTTATTTATGTATGGGATTTAACCAACCTAACAATAATATTAAATTTTATTGTTTTATCTAAAAATAAAATATTTGTAATATTATGTAAGGTTACAAGCATGGAAAACCATTTTGTATCATTATATTATACTAAGGGCTTTTACTTGAAAAAGAATTGTGGTATCTTTGATAAAAATAAATGCTTTATCATATTTTATATTAATCATTGCTGTATTACGCTAAGTATAAACACGGATATCAGAAAAAATATGTATGTAATTATATCAACTATTAAATTGAAGCTTACACTTAATTATGATATAGAGTTATTTCTTATAGAAATATTTCAATATATAAAATCAACCAAACTTCGTATCACAATCTTATTGTGTTGCATCAAATTTAAATATGAATTAAATGGCTCAGAATAATTTCTCGTATATAGATAATGATAACGAAATAGAATGTAGTACAGTAAATAATTTAGAAGATTGGATAAAAACACAAAACATAAATGCGACTGACAATCTTGTTTGTATTCAATTAAATATAAGATCTATACAAAAATATTGGAATATATTGCATATATATTTACTTAATTGTTTGAAGCATATTGACATTATAATGCTATGTGAAACATCTATTCAAACTGAAAGTACGTGTTTATACAATATTCCCGGATATAATGCATATAACTACTGCAGGACTGATAAGTCAGGAGGAGGGATTATATTATATATAAGAAATAAATTTGAATTTAGACCAACATCGTTCCAATCACTTCAATTTGAAAATATAACGGGAAAGCTCATACTCCAGGACAAAACTAAAATTAATATAGTAGCTATCTATAGACCTCCTAATTTGAGTAAATCTTCTTTTTTAACGGAATTATCATCGTATCTTGATACAATTAATAGTAAGGAAAATATGATCTTACTTGGAGACATAAATTTAAATTTGCTTAATGACCAAGATTATATCATAACTTCATATGAAAACTTACTTACTAATCATTATTTAACTAAATGCATTAATGTAGTAACCAGAGAAGCTGTATTAAATGGACAAATTAGTCGCACGTGTATTGACCATATATTTGCCAAATTTAGAGGCAAAAAAATAACAGCTTGCGTCTGTGAAAATAATATTGCCGATCATTATATCACTGCTATTAATATAAAATCTCATAAACGTCAGGTAGACTTTTCAAATAAGTATATTCAAATCATCTCACAAAAGGTTATTGATCGGTATATCAAAGATTATAACTGGAGTAAACTTATAGAGGAGAGGGATTGTATTTCATTATAAGAAAAAATAAAATCTTTATTTAACAATTTTTACAAGAGTAGTTCTAAAACGATAGTGCAAAAACCGAATACACGACCTTATGCAATAAATGAATGGGTAAGCAGTGGATTATTATGTCATATAAATAAAAGGGATAAACTTTATAAAAAATGGAAAAGTACACCAACAAACAAAACATATGAAACAGAATATAAAAAAACACGAAACCTTGTCAATAAACTCATAAATAAAGATAAAACGAACTACTATAATAATAAATTTAAAAACTGTTTTAATGATACAAAAAAAACCTGGGACGAGATAAATAATATTTTAGGACGTAAACCCAAAAACGATTGTGATCAAACTATAACACGATATATGTTAAAAGATAGAACTGAGGATTCTGTGTCAAATGATTTTGTGAATTACTTCTCGGATAGCATCAGCAACATGTTACATAAATGCAATCACAAAGCTACTAATATAGTACTGGAAGAACTACCTCACAGTTTATATATACCAAGAGCTACTATAACCGATATTGAAAACATTGTTAAAAAAATGAAAAACTCTAAAAGCACAGGTATTGACAATATAAGAATGTTTGATTTAAAAAGAAATATAAAAACTCTTGGGCCAATAATTACTCATTTAATAAATTTGATAATAAATCAATCAAAAATTCCACAAGAATTTAAATGTAGCATTACTAGACCAATATTTAAAGGTGGAAAACACATTGAACTGGGAAATTATAGGCCTATTAGTATTCTACCAGCATTAGAAAAAATTCTTGAAAAATTTTTATCAAATAAATTAAATAATTATATTGAAAAATTCTCTATCATTGATCCAAGTCAATATGGTTTCCAAAGAAAAAAAAATACTGAAAAACTACTGCAAGATTTTTCCAATTACGTAAATAACCAATTGAATAATAAATTACATGTTATTGTTTTATTTATTGATAACTCTAAAGCTTTTGACACAATTAACTCCAAAAAACTGCTTAAAACACTAGAAAAAATTGGAATAAGAGGAAATGTGTTAAATTTATTTAAAGATTATCTTACAGATAGAAAAATATGTATCAAAATAAATAATACTTTTAGTAAAACAAAAAATGTATCTGCAGGAGTTCCACAAGGTTCCATATTAGGACCTACACTATATATAATTTATGTAACCATAATGAAAAAACTTTTCTCTTTTGTGAAACATTTTGTATTCGCAGATGATACGGCATTGGTCATATCACATAAAGATCTAAAAATTGCAATTGAACTCATGCAAATTGACTTTAATCAACTCTGTAAATGGTCACATGATGCAGGACTATTAATAAATGCTAAAAAAACCAAAGTAATGCATATAAGATCACCTAATGCCAAATTTCAATTTAATCCTAATATTATATCTCATAATTTTAATTGCATTCATAAAAATATTCCAACTAATTGTAAATGTGAAAGCTTAGAATTAGTTTCGGAATACGTGTATCTTGGTGTTACTGTAGATTGTTTTTTTAAATGGGACAAACATATAAAAAAAACCCGTAAAAGACTCAGATCGATTGCTGGCAGAATGTACACATTAAATTTTTTCCTATCAATTGAAACACTTAAAATAATTTATATGTCACTAGCAGAATCTATTATAAGATATGGATTAACAATATGGGGAAATACTTCTATAACCAATCTGAAACAAGTGCAAGTTGTACAAAACGCAATTGTAAAATTATTGGTCGTCCCTAATATTTTCAAACAGAGACAAAATAAACCGTTGCTGTTTCAGAGTGCCAAAATTTTACCTGTTAAGGCAATACTTTGGCACAAAATTATAATTCAACATATATTTACCCCGCAGCATAAAGAGAAATTAGAACATAAATACAGCACTAGATTCACGCGTAACGACGGGTTAATAGTTCCGAAATTTAACAATAAGTACGGACAGAGAACGTTTGAATATATCATACCGAAGATATTTAATTTATTACCTGACACTATAAAGCAATGTAATTCTATGAATAAGGTTAAATATATGGTGAAAAATTGGCTATCGGAAAAAAAAGATTTATATTGATTTTGATATGTATGAAAAAATGTTGTATCTGTAGATATAAGATGTAAATTTTAAATTTTAAAAATGTATAAATATGTAACTAAAATATAAGCACCTGTTGACAAGCCGATTCAATTGGCTTAGCAGGACTTGTTTGTTGATTATATTATGTATTATCTATTATTTCAATAAAAAAAATAAAAAAAATCATTTGTCATATCTGTAGAAATAAAATCAGGATTATTAACAAAAGATTAGCATATTCAATGCCCTAAAAAGCAAAATTTTGCAGACAATTTCATTAATCCTGGAATGTGTATAAATATGATCAGCTAGGAGATGGTTTTAAATTGATATTGCAGAGAATACGATTTTTTACAATCATCATAGTACATGGTAAGTAAAGATTCTTGACTCAAAGCACAAGAGATCACGAAGTAATGTCACTAACCTCTGACTTAAATATCTGCCCTCAAAATATGTACAAAGTCTCATCGGAAAATTTTATATAAATTCAGGTACCTACCCAAAACCTAAACCTTTATCTCTCTAAGCTTCTAACTGCGCCACCTTTCGGGTTAAAAAAACCTGCGAAATATTTCTTTAAAAAGCCTTTTTTTGTATTTCCAAATCCCGTACAAATTTTGATATTAAAGTTTAGTATTACAAACCGTCACTGGGCCAAGGGGTAATAATATGAGAACACCTTTTCAACAAATGAATGCGTGTGGGGTAGAAATAAAAAAAGGGCTAGGGTTATAATAAAACGTGTGCAGGGGTAACTGCTTCAGCTATTGTCCTCTGTTATTTAAAAAAAGGTACCTAACTGTTAAATATCATCTCGAAGATGTGGGTCACTGTATAAATAGGTCGCTGAAACTGTACTAAAGGAATCTTATTTTTATAAAAATATGTATTTTACAGCTAGAGTAGATTTTCGTTTTTTTTTCAGAATGAAAATGATTTCAATAGCTGTTTATCAAATCCTTAAAGAATTAAATTTAAATTATTAAAGCGGGTAAGATTTTCCCAGATTATTCTACAAGTCTAGATAAATAATTCCCGTGAGGGCCTATGCATCTTAGGGAATGCTGTATGGAGAATCTTTTTAGAAGAGGTAGGAATCTGGGGGGTCAGTGAGTCCAGGAGTGACTGACGTATGACTCTATCCCTATCACCGCTGTGTGAGGCAATATTCCGAGAGAGTCCTGCTGGAGAAGACAAAAGGTCTCCCTCAATCAGTCTCTCCCGATCCGGTCTGCCACGATGTTGGTGGGCACACGCATCCACTGCCAAGACCCGGACAAACCTCATCCCATGAACCGGGGCACCGTTAACAAGTCACCAAACGTAGTGAACCACTTAAGGATGACCTATGGCAGAGGTGTTGGTTATCCTATAAATAGTTTCCGAGGCGGTACCTAATAAAAAAATTACTTCATTGATATTATTAAAAATTTTGATCGTGAAAACTTATTAAAACTTAGTAATGTAGATGTAATGGTTCGAATGAATAAAAAAAGTAGTTATTAAAACTATAAAAATCCGAAAACTTCATTATCTTAGACGTGTAATGAGACGTTTAGAGAAGTACTAGATCTTGCTTCTCATAATGCAGGGAAAGATTGTCGAAAGACGGGGCCCTGGAAGGAGGAGAACCTCATGGCTGAAAAACCTGAGACAGTGGTTTGGCCAGTCTACTGTAGAGCTGTTCCGGGCCGCAGTAAACAAAGTCCGCATAGCCAACGTCCATTGAACGGACAGGGCACAAGAAGAAAACTTATTAGAAAAATTAAATTAACATGTGTTAACCTAAATTATTATAACCTTTAATAATAACATTGACACTGGAAAATTGTATTTTCTTCAATTTTTTGCATTTTTTATAGCCCTTTGGAGATTACAAGTATTCGAAAGAATATTTGTAATAATTACGGTATTCATTATAAGTAGGCACCAATCAATAATTTTACGATTTAGTTACGTGCGAATTAGATCACTTTTGATAATTTTTTATTGAGTTTTATTAAAATTCTATGGAAAAAAATATTTATAGTCAAATAATGATAAGATAAGGGAGCAGCCTTTCCTACCCCTAGAGACAGGGTGTGTTTATAAAAACACACAATTGATGTGAGAATTTGATCGCTTTTTTAGATCTCCAATAGACACCAGACGCCACTATTAAGCCTGCGCAATAATTTCAGGGACGACTCGTAAAATTTCATATGTTTATTTCCAATTAAACTATATTTTTTATAAAATTAAATGGTTTATAAAAGAACCATTAGCTTGCTATCCAGTTACGTCAGAATGAAAAAATATATTTATAGAAAGTATTTTTTTCTTATTGAAATAAATAAAACAAATAATTGGCGTATTGACTTAAAACTCCATTACTTAAGATGGAATGACGTTGTTAAAAATATTAAAGTGTAATTCACACCCGATAAAAGTGAAACTAGAAGGTCGCTTTCTTTTGCCTGTTTATTTTAATGTGGTTTGGTGATTGAATATATATTTACAAAAACAAATATGTTAATTTTTTTGGATTTCGTAGGATTCGATCCTCCGTCCGCTGGATTTCTCTGGCCGCTGAACTTTGCGACGCACTATACCGCTGCGCTACGAGAGGCGCAAATTTACGCATTATATTTCGACGAACCGTAAAAATACTAAAATTTTCATCCGAATTTCAAATCACTCTAACGGAGCTAAGGAAGTTTCACTTCAAAAATTCAACAAAAAAGCTGTATAATTGATGCCAGCGCATTGTTTAGATATAAATGGATAAATTTTATGCATAATGTAAAAAAATGGTATTTAATATATTAAACTACATAGATAGGTACATTAAATGAAGACAATATTAGCGAAACTTAATCGAAAATCTGAAAATAGAAAATTGGAAAAAAATACGGTCACGTCTAGGACACGAGCCCAGGACCTACGCCTTGCCGGGGCGGAGCTCTACTAACTGAACTAACGTGTCCCCATCCGATTCGGTCATATTTGACAAAGAGCTACCAACATTATACCACGAATTAAGGCTCTCCAACCGGGCTCGAAATGAAGAAGATGGAGAGATACGAAATTACGAATGTTAGAGGAGAGCGCTAACATTTACAGCGACAAAATTGATGCGAAAATTGCGAAAATGTTTAATAAAACTCGACTCGTTTAAAATAGAGCAAAAATCTCGCAGGCATTATCTTAAACAGCATTTAAAGAATCACTTTTCAAACATATAACTTGTAAAATAACTGAAACAAATGTGTTTATAATAATTTTTGGAGCATACATTGCGATTTTTTTCTATCCAGGGAATTTTATTTAATTTGCGTTTCGGCGCGGGCAAAGTCTAGATATTATCTTCAAGAATAACATATATTTTTTAAGAGCTTTAAAACTTACCGTGTTTAAGGGAAATATGTAATAAATCGGTAGAAATCCGGGTTGCGGGTCTTTAAACATTCCTCAATACAACTCGAACTCTAAACAAAATACATTCATTCACCGCGCTTCACACATTTTTAACATTTAATACAGTGAATTCGACTTATTTAACACAGTACCTAACATATTCAAACCTAAAATGAATAAATAACATTTACACATACAAACTACATTTCATGGGCGTAGCCAGGGGGAGGGGGTGGGGGTTCAAACCCCCCCCCCCCCCGAAAAGTTAAGATATCAACATCAATAATATTAAAAATAAGGAAATGCGGAAAGCGGCATAACTTATCTTATTACTAATTATTACACTAATAATGTATTTTGGATTTGCCCTCTATACCGATTATCCGATGGTAACCTTTGTACCTAAATTTTCGTACCGTCTAGGGAAATTTGACTAGATCTAGGGGAGAAAAATATTTTTTAGGGAAAAGGGAAATCAGCACTAAATCTACGGAAATTTCGACCTGGTAAATTTTTTATTGCATAAGACAATATTACTGTTATTATATACCCATATGTTTTTTGGAATTCCCATGAATCTTAAATATTGTTGATGTACTTACAAGCAATTTTTTCAAGAAATGCTATTTTTAACATCGATAACTCAAAATGATATTATGTATCTAAAAAGATAAATGGGGACCTCTGAAAGAAAAAAATAATTTAACTTGCAAGTTCCGTTTTTTCGGTGATTGCGGTTGATTTTTATTTGGAATTCCGTTTCTAATGAGGTGACTGCTTAATATAAGATTTATTTTATACATACATTTGTTACTTTAATTAACCAATGTACATAGAAAATAAAAGTTTTCAACA
Organism: Limnephilus rhombicus; assembly: GCA_929108145.2. Lineage (NCBI taxonomy): Eukaryota > Metazoa > Arthropoda > Insecta > Trichoptera > Limnephilidae > Limnephilus > Limnephilus rhombicus. The sequence continues at coordinate 59,341,302 of OV815276.1, forward strand.
TAAAATGTCCACAAATTGTTATTAGTTAATGCTCAAGAAATACAAAGTCGTCCCCACACCCCCCCCCCATCGCTTTCCCCTCCATCCCACCATCCCACAATCCCATCCACATAACATAATTTAACCATTTTTCTCGATTTTTTCTTTATAATCTCAAAATCAAACTCACTAAATTACTAACATACGTCAGTGAAAACCTATTTTTGGTTAAATATTTATACATATTTTATCAAACATTATTATTTATTGTAACTGTTGGTTTTCCAAATAAAATAAAAATTTAAAAAAATCAAAAAATTATGTTCGTTTTCTTAACGCATATTTTTATTGGTTGCTATCTTTATGTATGATCGAAAGATTGAAACCCGAACTAAATGCTCTAGATAGTGTCTTGGATAAATTTAATCCATTTTATTTTTTAATACGCCACATCTATTGACTTTTCTGCAAGACTAGGATTAATATTTATTTTTAACTTAATGAGTATAACCTAAAATTGTAATATTTTAAATAAATGAAGACAATATTAGTGAAATCAGATACGGTCGCATCTAGAACACGAACCCAGGACCTATGCCTTGCTGGGGAAATATTTTAATTAAAATATCACAATTTGAGGTTTTACTCACTAAGCGAAAAACTAAATTAAATAACCTATTTTCTTTAACATAAGTACTAGAATCTTCGCCAAAACAATGGTTATCGCTTGAATTATTGGCGCTCCTTACATCGACGGAAAACTACACAAATTCGTTTAACCGTAGATACTATCAATTAAGCTTTGAAAAAGTCCATAATTTTCAATGATCATCAATAAAATAAAAATATCGCCCATTCAGCAGGCCTCGCTTAAATCCGTTTATCTTCATCAGTCTCAACCCAATATTTAATTTCACGTATAAGTTTTATTGCCGCTGTGTTTGCTTTTATTTAAATCCTTTCACCATAAAAAACACGGAAAATGTTTAATGTTGCCACATTGATTTATTCATCCACAAAATATAATTGCGTCGAGCCACGAACAGCCAGTGACGTCACGTCAAGACAAAAGCTGGCGCGCGCGACTCGCGTTCCTTTTCCAAAGGAGGATGCGCGGGAAAAAAAACACTGAAAAAAACATGGCGGAAAGGGGTTGCCAGTGTTTATTATTGCGCGGCGCATGCGCGGAACATCTTGCGGTTTTTTAAGGGGTTTTTTGTTTACCTCTGACGGAGTGCCGTTTTTTAATGGTGCCGTCGTAACGGGGACTTATTAAAGGGAATATTCGGGATGCAGTTTTTTAGTTAAAAAATATTTCCACCCCGATTTTTGGGGATGAAGCGGGTTAATTCGACTCAGATGCGCAATGTGCGATTCTAGTAAATAAAGTCGCCCTAAATTCAATCTGGTTTGAGTTAGATACGTATAGGTTAAATCTATTTATTTTATGATAACATTTGTAGGTATCTACTATTTGATAAATTTAAGAAATTAGAATTGTTTGTCGATATTTTTTTTTTATCCGTTGTTGATAATTTAACGACCACAATGCTAGGCACATGCCCATGTTGGGGTGGTCGATTTTATACGTTTTCCGTATTTTTCTGTACGGGATAGAAACCGGGAAACTGGACTGGTTTTTACTTTTGACACTTCATGAGGGAATATAAAGATATGATTTGATATCTGATAGGGGAAGATTGATGGAATGTATAAAATTTGTGACCAACCAACCAATTTGATACCAACTTGACTAGTACGGCGGGGCCTGCAGGAGGTATCTATACAATCTGACCTGATAGTCTACCTCTAATGAGAGGATCAAAGAAGAAGAAACAAGACACTTCTTTGTGAAATCTTTTTACTTCGAAAATATAGAAAGTATGTAGGTACTTATTATAAAAATATTAGATCTCAATATGCCTACATTGACAGTGACACAAGGTACTAGGAATAAGTTTCACCCTTCATTATTAGATACGAAAATGTTGGAGGAGAAATTTAGAAATGTTGATTAATGCTCTCTTTGCAAGTCTCTAAAACAACAAACTGTGTGGTTATCATTAAGCGTACTAATTTTGGTCGTCCTGCGTGAAATCTGGTTCAACGAATTCAAATTTGCTCTTAATTAAGTGTTTTACAAAATTGGAAGTGATTGTTTCATTAATTCAAACAAGCACCTAGCCTTTGGACCAACTGTACTAAAGTATTATTTTTTAAAGATTTATTTATTTATTTTATATTTGAAACGTGAATTTCTTTAGTTCAAATTTCTTAGTTTTAATCTTCAAAATAAATTAGATTGTATGATTTTCGAAGGTTCTGCGCTTTATACATTTTTAAGTAAAAGTGTTCATTATATAGGTAAATTTCTGATGGTTTCCATAATTAGTCAACAAAAATTTATTATTAAATTTAGTATTTTTTAATACAGGTATTTATTTATTTATAATATATTTATTTCAGTAATTAAGTTCAGTTTTACAGTAATACTTATTATATCAAAATTTATTTTTTAAAAGCATGGATCCTTAGACAAATATTAAAAATATTGTCGGTGCATAAATTCTAAAATAATTGTAATATCCCGTGAGTTTTTACGGGTCTGCGCTAGTATAGATATAAAAAATGCTTACACATTTAAAAAAACCTTTCTAGCAGTAGTAGATTTTCCTGCCAATTTATAAAGTGATTTGCTGGCACCAAATAAACTATAGACAAAGGAGAAGTTTCTTCAGTAGAAGGGGTAGAAAAATATTAATATATTTTGCATAAAAATATAGCCACATTCTTTCAAGGAATTTTGTAAAAAAAATATCACTACATGGGAAACGTTTAACTAATAAAAATTAAATACAAATCTTACAACATAATTTATAAACTTACTAAGTCCTGTAAATTTTAAGATTTTCACGGCCAAAAGCATTTTCGTTATTTGGTTTTGGGGTGTTATGCCGTTTTGCGCTACCTCCTTCTTTAGCCAACGTTTCGGACATCGTTGCAGTGTAACATAACATAAGTGTGTTGCATAACACCCCAAAAACAAATAACGAAAATTACAAATTACGAAAAGTCCTGTACAATAACTTGTAACTATAAATCTATCAACCAAATTATTTTCCCAATTAGCGTATTTTATACCTATTAGATTATTTAGAAAATATGAGACATTTCTTTAAGACGTACCTAATACATAGATCATGGAAATTTGATATGCTCTTAAGGACAATAATGAGTTAAATATGTAATTTTTCTCCGTTTTTTTTCTCTTTTGACCTCCGTGGTCGAAATATTTCTAGAAAAATAAGCGCATCTTTAAAAATTTAGACCGTGAATTTTAAGAGGATTTTTTTCTGAAAAATTATAAAATAAATTCAATACTGTTTATTAAAGAAATTTATAAAAAAATAAGTATTCTGAAAGATCTATTCAATGTTATAATAAAAATTCATAATTATAAGTTCACAAAAACAGGAGATAAGATTTTTGGGAAAAAAGACTTTCTTTTCGCTCTCCAGAACAATTAATATTTTGACCTTTACAGCATTTCAAATTTCCATGTTCGATATGATTGGAGTATTTGCGGATGGTGGCTACTGAGATTTTTTAGACATTCAATATCATCCGGCGTCGCGACGTTTAGCGTCGATATGCCCCCCGGGGACTGGGAGTGTGGACACTATTTTATGGTTTGACTTTGTACACTTGAACATAACAAGATACATATTTATTATAAGCAAGTACCTACATCAGTTTCTAAAAAAATAAAATATTTTTGCATCCAATATTAAGACGTAACTTTCTTACAATTTATGATTCACTACAGGACTAATGGCTTAAGTGTGATGATATAGACATCTTTATAAACAGACTCGTATATTTAATAAAAAGATGTGCTAATATTATTAGCTATAATCTCATATGACGTCACGGCAAATAGAAGTTTTTTTACTAAAAATGATTTAATCGATGCTTACTATCCTATATATTGTTTCGCATAATTATTTCTGTTATTTCAATAGTAGCATTTCGACCTAAACAACTAACGTCGATTTACGATTTCTGTTAACATTTTTAATCAGAGTGTTAATATCTATGCGCACCCCAATGGCGACTTCATTATTGTAAAATTTATTAACAGTCTTTAAATATGTCAAACAATAAATAAATACATACCACGTAAAATCTTAACTATACCTAAATGTCTGTGCTATAAATCTTAGGGATTATGGCATCAATAAAAAAAATACTTACACATTTTTCGTAGATTTTTAATATAAACTTAGAGTCGCCTTACACACTTGTATTATTCATACCGAGCAATTTCACTTTCATCGAGTGGATTTTATTATACTGCGTGCTAGATCGTAAAAAGCAAGTTCCGTGGGTTATAAAAAATGCATTCGGAATTCAAAACATCAAAAGGGTTGCCATGCACCGACACACGCCCGTGGATGATATCAAATCGCGCATCCCTTACCCTAAGGGATTTGCAAAAAAAGGGTTGCGGGGCCACAGACTACAGACTTTAGGCAGTCTCGAAGGGTGGCTGCAGCGCTCAGTGTACGGGATGAAAAAGGGTTTTTAAAATGTTTTAAAAATATATGCGAGTCATATGACATGATGAAAAAAGGGGTGAGTCACTTGAGACGGTAAAGGGGTTTTAGGAACGGTGCGCGCGCACTTGTTCGGGTGGCAGAATGCACTTGATGCTGAACATAGATAATATTTTAAGTTTTTTGTTTGTTAAATGTGTGTTTTTACTTTTTAATGTTCGTGGTAATATTATATCTTTTTCTGCATCTTTAAAGTTTTGATGTTTAGATTCCAGGACACATGTAAATATGCGCAACTTGTGCAACAATATACGACAATATGACAACTGTTTGTTTGATTCTTAGATAATTTCAAATTTAGAGTTACATCGAGTTAGGGGATGGCCTACTTTATTAATTTCACAAAAGGTTGCTTTGTTCAAATTTCAACAATACAACTTTCAAATTAATAATAACTAAAAAATCTCTCCGCCTACCACAGAACAAAAGAAAGTGCAATGCACAAACATTTATTTATTTAAGAACATTATTTACTTATTTTATTTTATAGAAATCAAGAATATACAATGTGGTTGGTTTTAATATCTGTAATTTACTCACCAGAGGAACCAATTAGGGATTTCCTCATTATACTAATACATTATACTCATATTTAATTAAAACGAGAGATACTCCATAATACATATGGTTTAGTTTTTTTTAATTTTTTTATTAAATAAAACATACAACGAAGTTGCACTCGCATGAGTTATCAAAACTCATTAAGTTAGGTACGAATATATTTTTAGTAGAGAATTTTATTTATTTATTATTTTGTAACTTATGTACAAACTTATTACATTGCGTAACAAGCACGTTCGGATTTTGATGAGCGATTACTGAGCATATTTCAACTACAAAAAATAGATCTCATTTTGCTGTCCGATGATTCTTTAATTTCCATTAAAAAAAACCTTTTCAACCACACGTCGCCACTGATCACACTCCTACACGTCACGCGTCGCGATGGGATCACATGATACGATACGCTTGGCTACATCCAACTATTCAGTTGCGACGTGTGATTTATGTTTGTTTTTTCAATTCTTAATTAAAAAATTATATCATAGGACAGCACAATTACCACTAATTTTTTTACAACAAATATGCTCACGAACCGCTGGTTAAGATCCTTCGTGTACGTTCTGTTTCATCCTATATATTATGCACATAAGATCAGTTAAGTATTTGAAAATATCTTTCACTTTTAACAATTTTATTAAAAGGCTTAAGTGATGTTTGACTGTTGAATGAAAAAAAATTTCAAACATATTTGTAACTAATTTTTTAAAAAATAACAAAATTCAAAGTATGGAAACTAATTAGAATTAAATGTATAAAAATATAAGAATGCGATTGTTTGCAGTTGGTTAATTAGAAAAACGATATATTATTTCTCCAAGGAAAAAAACATTGTCTTGTCCTACTTTATCGACGGGTTTCTAAGGCAAGTTTAGTATAAAGATTCATAAATTTATTAGTATGCGTGTGATTTTTGCGTGCTTGAATATTTCTTATGTAGTTAAGAAAGTTTATAAAAATAAAATTTCTTTAAAGAGAAATTTTCTTATAGTTCCTCAAGTTCTAACCACGGTTTCATATTTCGATGAAATTTGTCAAGTAAGATATTTTAAGGCCCACAATGGAAACTTTTTTATTTCGTTTTTATTTCTTCAATTCGACAAGTTTCATGATAAAAATTGCTGCTTTATTTTTGTAGGTAGTAATAATGTGAAAACCAGCGAATACGTTTTTTTAAAATAACTTTCTAACTCCAGATTTGTCAGAAATGAGTACAACACATTTTATTAACGAACAGTAGACATGTCGAACTATTTAGGACTATTTCAATGTAACAATGTGCCGAATTGCAGTAATCGGATACTTGATTTAATTTTTTCTACTGATCAGGATATAAAAGTCTATGAGTCAGCCGAATCCTTTGACCCAATTGATAATCACCACCCTCCACTTACAATACTAGTACCTAATACAATAGAGTGTGACCCCCCAATGAAAAATTGTAGTCGTAATTTCATTAATGCTAATTACCAGGACATTAATCATGCACTTAACAAAGTAAATTGGTCTGTTCTCAAGGAAGGTGATCTTAACTATAGCGTAGAACTATTTTACTCTCAACTGAATAGTATCATTTCCGACACTATTCCTCTAATTCATCATAAAGTACGAAAGTATCCGATATGGTTCAGCAAAGAATTAATTCAGTTAATTGTTATTAAAAAAGAAACACATAAAAAATATAAAGAACACAGAACAATTTCCAACTATATGGCATTCAACAATATTAGAAGAGATTGCAAAAAAATGACAAAAAGATGTTATAATAATTACATTAATTCGGTTGAGAACACGATAATTCATGATGTAAAATACTTTTGGAAATACACAAAATCAATGAAAAACAATGATGCTGGTATTTCCGGTAATATACGTTACAGACAAAACAGCTCCAGTAAAATTTATGAAATTGTTAACATGTTTGCTGATTACTTTAAGGACGTGTATGAACCTGATATTCCAGATGACTTAATTCCGTACTTCAACTCGGATATAAATTTACACTTATCGCAAATACACATCGACATTGAAGACATTATAGTCTGTATTAAATCACTTGAACCCAAAACAAGCTCGGGACCTGATAAGATTCCTTCCATCTTACTTAAGAATTGTGTCCAAAGTTTATCTGTTCCGCTTAATATACTGTTTAATAAGTCACTCTCTACAGGACACTTTCCACAAATATGGAAACTTAGCTACCTAACTCCTATATTTAAAAGTGGTGATAAATCCTTTGTTGAAAATTATCGGCCCATCTGTATTCAATCGTCTATACCTAAACTTTTTGAGAAATTGATTCTTAAGAAAATCAGCTTCTTTGTAAACTCATGTATCGCAACTTGTCAACATGGCTTTATCTCCGGCAGATCAACTTTGACTAACCTTACATTATATGAAAATTTCATTTCTAATGCACTTGCCAACAAACAACAAGTTGATTCTATTTACACCGACTTCAGTAAGGCGTTTGATAAGGTCTGTCTTAAAATTCTCATTAATAAACTTTTGAAACTCGGCATTAATGGAAACCTTTTATCTTGGTTTAAGAGTTACTTACTTAGGCGTCAGCTAATTGTTTGTATTAATGATCACTTATCCTACATGTTCGAAGCCACCAGTGGCGTACCCCAGGGTTCGCATCTTGGTCCTATACTTTTTAATTTATTCATTAACGACGTAACAAACATATTCACCCGTGTTCTCATTCTAATGTTTGCTGATGATATGAAGATTTTTAGAATTATTGATAATATCGAGGACTGTCTGACACTTCAATCTAATATTAATAGCTTTTATGATTGGTGTCTTATCAACAAATTAACTCTTAATGTAAAAAAATGTCAACTTATGAGATTCCACAGAAAAAAAAACCCATTGTTGTTCACCTACTTTCTCAATAATCACATATTATTATCTGTTGATGAAATAAGAGACCTTGGTATAACCTTTGACACTAAATTAACATTCATTAAACATATTAATAATATAACCAGTAAAGCATTGCAAATGTTAGGATTTGTCTTACGGATTTCAAATGATTTTAAAAATTTAAAAACTGTCAAATTACTTTACACTTCACTTGTTAGAAGCCAACTAGAATTTAACTCCACCATTTGGAATCCTTATTACAGTGTACATGAGAATTCTCTTGAGCGAGTCCAACATAAATTTTTACGTTATATTAACTTTAAATTGGGAATATTCATAGAAAACATTAATTATCCCTCTCTGTTACAATTATTGGGACTCGATACATTAAAAGAAAGAAGAATTTGTTCAGACCTATTTTATTTATTTAAAATCGTTACCAACCTGTTGAACTCCCCTGAACTTCTTTCGCTAATAAGTTTCCATGTACCTAGTCGATCAGTTCGTTTCAAATTACCTTATCATTGCAACAATACAGGATCTAACGCTGAACTCAATTCCATAATGAATCGCCTGCATGTACTTGGAAATAAATATGTTTTGGATGAATCTATAAACATTGCTAGTCTAACCTCATACAAACACTACTTAATTAAAACTGTCTGTCAGCGCTTCTCAGTTTAACTATAATCAAATACAGATTAAAAGTATTAATTTCCTAATACATAATATCCGGGATATATAATATGTTGTTTTGTATTTAATAACCTACTCTTTGTACTTTTATGTGATACTACAATTTTTATTGTTCTCATTTATGAATTTTATATTTAAATTTTTCTTTTTCTTTATCTATGTATATTCTGTATTCATATGTAAAATATTTGTAATTATTTTGTAAAAGCCGCTATAATCGGCGTAAATAAATAAATAAATAAAAAGTAGATAATAGAACAAGGAGTCAAATAGAGCTGGTACCCACTTAAACGTACAAAAAATATTTATTCTTTATTCATAAAATAACACTAAACGTAGCTATCCTGGGGTGACCTCTGGCAGGGGGTTAGTTATCCCGGGGCGGAGGTACTCATACCCGCCTCCCAAATAGGATAATTTATAAACAAAGGAAATAAATACAAATTTCAATGTAGTCAAGTCAAATTTTTTTGAGTTTCATAAATAAATTATACTGCATAGGTATTATGTCGATTTATCGATTCAAAAATAATCTATCTCTTTCTCTTAACACTAGAAAGACTTTTTGCAACGGAGTTCTCAGCGGAGGGACATTAAACCTTCAGTACTTATGTCAATTTACTAAAATATACATATTTAGTAGTGTCAATGAAAGTAGTGAAACCGAAACCGAAACTTTTTTAATAATGTTAAAAATCTATTGTTCTAATCTATTTGGGTTATTTTTTACACTTACACAGACAGTTAACAGGTGTTAAATGAAAAAAAATAACAATAATTGAAGTACGTTAAAAATAAATATGTATATATTTTTTGGAACAAAAATTATGTCAATAATGAACACTTACATTATTTATTTATTTATTTATTTATTTATTTATTAATATATCAACGCCCTGATGGGCTTTTACACATAAGTTTATAACACAGAGACAAAGTTGAACAATAAAAAAGATGAACTTGAAAAAGTAAACATCACATGAATGGAAGGTATAAAGATACATTTTAGTAAAAATAATGCATTACAACACAAGAGAAAGTTTTTAAAGATGCAGATGGCATAAAATAGTATACATTGTGTATTTACAAAATTTACATAAAAAAACAATCCTTGACAACTCAAATCAAATGTCACAGTACTTACATAAAAAAGAAAAGAAAACGGCAACAGGTTTTTATATTGTAGATAAATATAAAAATACACAAATATATGCAATGTGCTATGTGATTCTCCTTAAATATCAAACTATACTACATAAAAATATTGTTCAAGTGTTTCTTAAATAATGGTAACTTTGTATTAAATACATCGATACTTGAGGTGAATTTGTTTGCTAGTGTATATAGTTTGTATTATAAAGAAAGGACCTCATTAATTGAGTATTTTAACCAGCTTATGCAGTAACTTTAACCGGCTGATGCGAACTCAGCTGATGATGGCGGGCGACACACGAGCCACGAACTCACCCGAAGTCAGCCGAACGACGCGCGGTAATTCACGAACGCAGAGGAGAGAAGGTTTGGCAGATTTTCTACCGAAACCGAAACTGATGCCGAAACTCGATTTTTTGCCGAAACTTGCCAAAACCGAAACCGAAACCAAATCTTCGGTCGGTCACTAATATTTAGTTCATTTCTCTTTCCTAGCAAACTTTGAATACTATCTCTATTATAAACACATTACATGGCTTCCTTCGTATTTTATGTAGCTTTGTGGTGTAGGCGCCGTTGTTTTCTGTAACTCTTATTTTTCTCATATCTTTTTAGATGTTTTGTGTATTTGAACAATAGTTCGTAAGCACAAATATATAAATAAATAGAGCTTATGATGTTTTTATTTTAAATTATTTATTTGGCTTTCACCCATTAAGGGTGATCTTGGCCATTTCTTAAAGTTTGTTACATACTTTAAAAATTATTTGTTAAAATTAGTTACATTATCATTTTTATTTAGAACTTTCCATATAAGTAACGCTTTCTTTGTAGGAATATTCAACAGCCAATTACGTGTATACCTACGTGTTTGTTCCATGGTATTGATTAAGCATCACAATGGAGACCTAATAATTACACACTCTATAATATAACCGTACAACCCTTAAATAAAACAGCCCAGTGTGTAGGATTGCTAAAACTGCTGAAAACGCAGAACCTGGAGTTACTAATGATGGCTAATAGTTATATTTTGGTAAGAAGCCAAAGAGTTTGTACCATAAGTTTTCTTCACACATTACGCTATCATATGGTAAACTTCATAAATTCTTCGATTCAATAAACTAATCCGAAATAGTCAAAGTAGGATTATCTTATTTAAATTTGCTGGTATACTCGATTGGAGAATAATAAAAAGTTAGAATATGTATGTATATAGTTATTCTTAACATATACGTATTCTTAACAGGAATGCTTGATTTAAACGCCTTAGAAGTCCGCCGAACAATATTTTTATACTATACTTAATCCACCTATTTTGAAATATTTGTATTTTTAGAACTGACATTTCATTGTGGAAATCCATTATAATAAAACAAATGTTAAACTTATTTACACTTTAGTTTATTTGACTGTAAGGCCATCTTCAGACTGGACCAGTCTTAAGATAGCCTTAACAACTGCAACCGGTTAAATTTCATTAAATTAATTTGGAAATAAGTTAAATATTTGTTTTATTATATTATTATCATATCAATTTGGGAGGTGGGTATGGATACCGCCGCCCCGGGAACCATTTATTGGATTACGAACACCTCTGCCATAGGTCAACCCAAGTGGTTCGCTACGTTTGGTGGTGCCCGGGTTTGTGGGGTGAGGTTTGTCCGGGTCTTGGCGGCGGATGCATCTGCCCACCAACTATTTGGCAGGCCGGATCGGGAGGGACTGGTTGAGGAAGATCTGTAGACCTCTCCAGCAGGACTGTCGGAACATCGCCTTACCCGCATTGGGGGGATTGATTCGTTTGTCACTCCTGGACCATTCCTATCTTTCTTTTCCCTAAAAAGACCCTCCACACAGCATCCCCAAAGATGACATAGGCCCTGAGGGGAATTATTTTCCTCAGGGCATCCTGTGTGATATCGAAATAGCTTAAATTATATATGCTGACAAGTATACTTACTCGTAAGAGATCCAATGCACTTTTTTAAGCCCCGAAAACGAGGACTTCTGTCTTTCAGAATACGCCAATCAACGTGCAGAACGACTCAACTGCTTAATGATTCTGCATCGGCCTTTTCAACGTCACTTACAGACATTTCAGCAACTATCTTTTGACGCACTTATACTTGTCAGCACACATAATTTAAGCTATTTCGATATCACACAGGAGGCCCTGAGGAAAATAATTCCCCTCAGGGCCTATGTCATCTTTGGGGATGCTGTGTGGAGGGTCTTTTTAGGGAAAAGAAAGAGAGGAAGTCGTGGTAAGGAAAAACGTATGAGGGCTGGGTAGGAATCTGGGGATCAGTGTGTCCAGAAGTGACAAACGAATCAATCCCCCCAATGCGGGTAATGCGATGTTCCGACAGTCCTGCTGGAGAGGTCTACAGACCTTCCTCAACCAGTCCCTCCCGATCCGGCCTGCCACACAGTTGGTGGGCAGATGCATCCGCCGCCAAGACCCGGACAAACCTCACCCCACGAACTCGGGCACCACCAAACGTAGCGAACCACTTGGGTTGACATATGGCAGAGGTGTTGGTAATCCAATAAATGGTTCCCGGGGCGGCGGTATCCATACCCACCTCCCAAATTGATATGATAATAATATAATAAAACAAATATTTAACTTATTTCAAAATTAATTTAATGAAATTTACAACTGTTTTATGGACAACATAAATAAATAAATGAATATTTTATTGTTGTTAAAGCACTGACAGCGTTCGACGACCTCCGTGCTCGAGGGGTAATGAGGCTCTCGACTTGTAATCCGAAGATCGCGGGATCGAATCCCGACGGCGTATTTCCAAAACCTATACCGGTTCAGTCGCTTCACATTTTCAATATAAAATTTTTAATATTTAGAAAAAAAATTATTAATTTCTAATATACGTATTGGAAAGATTATTTTATCTAGATTTTAGAACAATTTTTGTTTTTGCAAAGTGATAAAAAATTATCACTATAGAGGTGTATTTACAATATATGGGAATAATATTAAAATTTAAATATTTAGAAATAAAATTATTAATTTCTAATATACACATCAGAAAGATTATTTTATCTAGATTTTAGAACAATTTTTGTTTTTGCAATGTGATAAAAAATTACCAATATAGAGGTACTGAACTGCTACCGCGACTGAATCGGTATAGGTTTTGGAAATACGCATCCCGGGGCGGGAAAATAAATTTATTCGATTGATTTGTGTCATTTCACAATTAATTAATTAAAAATAATGTATGGTATTTTTGCGGCACATTCCAGAGCGGAAGATATTCTCAGTATTGCCCTGGTGTAAGAACACCATTCAGAATTGAAACATCGCGCGTCGCTTGAAATAGACTAGATTTGAATAGCCAGGTACTTCCCTACCTTCCTTTTCCCTATATCCTCCCCTTCCCCACTTAACTTCATCCTTACAACGTACCCAAAATGGGGATGCCATAGTCTCACTGGCTTCAGACGGGAGTAGATGGGTCTCTTGTGAGGTATTCACACAAAAAAGTTGAATAAATACTGTAGATATCGCTCTGGTGAACCCATTGCTTGAAATTGTTTTAGCCATATATGGTGACCAGATACCTCCCATTCTCCTCTTGCCCAACTTCTTTCTCTTCCATGCCATTTAGCCTCACAATTTTGCACCATATTTCGAATGCCATAGTCCAACTGGGTCCATGCCGTTAGGATTCTTATGCGTTACGTATACATATTAAAAAAACGAGTGTGCTTTAGACCACACGACTGAAGTAAAACTTCAATAACTTGTATCTCCCTCTCAACTTCCGATCGCCTCGCCCGATCACACTTTTCATAACGCTCTAGTCACGCATTCACCAGCTTACTCCCCAAGTCAAGCGTGCATAAAGGCCCGACAGTTCGCCTCGCACGATCACACTTTTCGTAACGCCCTCGTCACGTATTCGCCAGCTTACTCCCCAAGTCAAGCGTGCATAAAGGCCCGACAGTTCGCCTCGCACGATCACACTTTTCGTAACGCCCTCGTCACGTATTCGCCAGCTTACTCCCCAAGTCAAGCGTGCGTAAAGAAGTTTTGCTTCAAAAATAAAAGATGTAGATACACCTCGTTGAATCAATCACCCAAAAACAATAAACCATAATAAAGATGTAGGCACGATTATAACAAATACTCAGTAAGCGTTTATCGTATCTGAAGAAAATGCTTTTACGAGAAAAAGATACCGTCGTTAACCCCACACGTGCGACGTGCGACTCGCGGAGTTGCGTCGCATTGCAGCGCGTTGCGTTGCGTCGCGTCTCCGTCTAATTCCGGAAAGAGAGTCGTAGTAATAATTAGGGGGCGCTCACCCCGCGCGCCGAAAAAGAGTTAATATCGATCGCCGTTCCGCGGGGTAAAGTATTTATGTACTTATTGAGTCACCCCCGGCATTTTTTCCACCCTCGACTGTATTTTTTTACCCCGTCCCCTCAAGGATGAGTAGTCACTATGGCAACTCCGCCGGCCGCATCGCCATATACAGCGAGGCGCTAATTGCTGCCTGAATTATTTATTATGTCGAGCGATACGTTGTTTGATTCGTCGAATACAATTTATTAGAACCATTCTGATGTCTGTTCTTTCAATAATTGTTACTTATTCAATAACACTTATTATAAAACCAGTCTCATTGGTAAGTTGAAAGAATACTCTGTCGGACCAACATGTCTTGAAGATAGTAATAATCTTTTTTGAAGTGAAACTTCCTTAACCCCGTTAGGGTGATTTGAAATTTGGACGAGATGGAAATGACGCACTACGGCACCTGCGAAGCATCAAACTGCGCAGGCTCCTATTGGTTGATATATAAAACTGAAACAACGATAGGTCTGCGCTCATTGGCCGCTTTATTATTTTACGGGTCGTCGGAATACAATGCGTAAATTGGCGCCTCGCCGAGCGCGTCTCATAGCGCAGCGGTATAGTGCATCTCAAATCTCAGCGGCCATAGAAATTCAGCGGATGGAAGTTCGAATCCTATGAAATAAAAAAAAAATTGTTTTTGTTTTTGTAAATCAATTTCCAAACTTCAAACCACTTTAAAATAAACAGGCAAAATAACGTGACATCTAGCGACTTTCTAGTTTCAGAAGTGAATTACACACTCTATTTTTTTAAAAAAAAATTCATTTATTCATCAATATATATAAGTTTATACAATAACATAAATTACACAGTGTTTTAGATTATAAATAAAACTTATTTACCTTTACGAGAATGTAACCACCCGTATTTAAAGGGGAAATGAAAATTATTAGTTGAAATTCATAAATTTCAATAAATTATGAAAAAAAATTGTAAGGGGGCATACATTAATTACGTGAACAGTTTTTCTTCCAATCTGGACCCCTCCCCCCTCTTGGTGAGATAAATTTGGGCCACTTCATATATTCTTTTCAAGTAACGTGAGATTTTGCTGGACGGGGGGGTTCCAGCAAATTCTGGGGGGGGGGGGGGCCTTTTGAGCTCACGTAATTAATGCATGCCCCCTAATTAGTCATACTCATAGAAAACCAGCTGCATTCCAGGATATATCCTGAATTGTAGCTGAGCAGTGACCTTTTCATCAATAGACTCAAAGATAAAAGAACAAAATGTATAATACTGTAAAAAATCTATTGATGAATAAGCGCTTATATTTATTATTATTATATAAATGAAGTGAATGAGTAAAAAACGAATATTATGATATAAAATGAATACAGTAAATACTAGTACAAGAAAACTAAGGTGACGTAAAGTGATGCTAATAATTAGCTATAATCGTTTATTTTATTTTAAAATTTATTATAATCGGGAACTAATCTCAGCTCTGTCGCTAATTGATTAAACCACACCACTCTAGTGTGTGTATAGTTCTGTTATGTAAAACTGGTATGCATTAATGGAGTGCATGAGTGACACATTGTATTTTGTCTACTGCTCTCAACACGCACCATGACATGGTGCGACTTCTTTGAAATATCTTTAAGTAGCGTATTTTTTAAAGAATTTAATAGCGGTGGGATTCGGCGGTCTTCAACGAGTTGTGAGATTAAAAAAGCAGCTTGTTTTTTAAAACCATATTTTTGATTATTAGTAGGTATTTGAGTAATTTCCAGAGGCGAAATTGAGGTTTTGTAGACACAACTGATGAGAAATTAAATAAGTGAAAAACTTTTTATATATATTCTCGGTTAGACGTTTTACTTCTAAGTCAAATTTATTTGCCATTCACAGCATTATCTACAAAATCATTATACCCAATACATACACATATAAAAAAATACGGTAAGTACGTAACGTTTTTTAAATTTAGAATTTTTAGATTATACACATTTAGAAATATTTGGGTTCTTTTTACACGAGCTCCACACAGGAGGTCCTGAGGTAAATAATTTCCCTCGTGGCCTATGTCATCTTTGAGGATGTTGTGTGGAGGGTTTTTTTAAGGAAAGGATGAAGAGGAGAGTTTTGGGAAGGAAAAGGGTTTAAGGGGTGGGTGTGTCCTTTTTCATCCGCCTCCAAAACCTAGACAGACCTCACCCCATGAACCCGGGCACCCCTGCTAAACCACCAAACGTAGCGAACCACTTGGGGTGACCTATGGCAGAGGTGTTGGTTATCCAATAAAGGTTCCCGGGGCTGCGGTACCCGTTCCCGCCTCCCAAATTGACATCAACAATAATGTAAATCCAGTGGCGCTATGGATGTATATATTTTTTTAAATATGTTTGAGAAAACGAAAATCTTGATATTATAAATTTTTGGTCGATCTTTGTGCCTGAACACTAAATTAAGCATTGACGCAGAAGATAGAAGTTTTGAATTGTATGTTTAGCATGTACCACCGTGATAATATATCAAAAAGGTATAATATCTCAAAATACCCCTAGACTAAAATAGATATCTTTAAAAAGAATAGAAAATACAAAAGATATAAATATTAAAAAAGTATAATAGAAATAAAGTAAAGAGTAAGGAGTGCTCTTAGGAGTAAAAAATTAAAGATAATTTTTTTTTTAAATATAGTCATGTTAACAGTAACATTGACACCTGTCAATTAATAGGTATACATCATAATAATATAGCTGTGTTAAATTTATTTTATTTTTTCAGGTTCTCCATAAAACCGTTATACACCAAATTATTGCGGAGAAGATTACAAAATTTAAGAGAAAGTCCGAGGGGGCAGTTTCACTAGCTGAGACGTATGTCAAAAGAGACTGAGACGTATGTCAAAAGATAGTTACTGAACTTTCTATAGGTAACATTGAAGATGTCAATGCTCAATGCAGAATCGTTAAGCAGTTGAATCGCTCTGTTTAATGGGGCATTCTGAAAGGAAGCAGTTCTCGCTTCTGGAGCATAAAAAAGTGCGTGGGATCTCCCACTAGGGACATATAGGTTAATCTCCTTCAACATAGGTGGATGTATAAGTATAAATAATATTATGTTACTGTTATATTTTTTTTAAATACATGAAATAAAAAATAAACCGCCCTATTAAAATGACACAATTTTTAATTAGTAACACTTCATCGATTTATGGAAAAAACCACTCCTGAAGACAATAAATAATGCGGTGCGCGACTTCCGAGCCGGCTGTATACACCGGCATTGTGCCCGGCTGGTATGCGTGCGTAAGGGTTGGATAATTTAAGAAAAAAATTGTATGGGTACGGAGAGACTTTAAAATGAAATAAAAAATCAGCTGTTCGGCGCAGTGATCGATTAATCCTGCCGCGGGTGGTAGTGCGCGCGCAGGTGATTTGTTCTAATAAACTACCCCAGCCGCTTTTTTTACTGCTAACTGCTTTATGAACTTTTTACTGTGAAAAGTATTACTTTTTATTATTAAACAAACACATGTTTCACCGTGGCCGATAGTGGAATATATTACGGAAGGATAACGGATAGCTCGGACGATGGATATTGTTGTGTTTTTCTACTAGGTATGTAACTTTTTTTACATTAGTTTCACACAGGAGGCCCTGATGAAACTAATTCCCCTCGGGGTTTATGTCATCTTTGGGGATGCTGTGTGGAGGGTCTTTTTAGGAAAGGAAGGAGAGGAAGTTCTGGGAAGTAAAAAGGTATGAAGGGTGTGTAGGAATCTAGGGGTTAGTATGATCAGGAGTGACAGACGTATGAATCCATCCTTCCCGCTGCGGTGTGTACGGCTGGAAAAGTTAAAGGGAGTCCCTCAACCACTCTCCCCCGGCCCGCCAAGCAGCTGGTGGGCAGACGCATCCGCAGCGAAACCCCGGACATTTATCACCCGGGCACTTAGCACCAAACGTAGCGAACCACTTGGGGTGACCTATGGCAGAGGTGTTGGTTATCCAATAAATGGTTCCCCGGGCGGCGGTACCCATACCCTCCTCCCAAATTGAACCAAACTAAAATCAGAAGTTAAACGTATCTTTTTACATGTTCGGCGTTTCGAAACGGTTCGAGTTCAATTCTCAAAGCAGACACAAACTTACTCCATTTTATAATTCTTTGCTTATATGATTAATTATTATTTTTTATGTGAGTACCGCAAAAGAGTCCCAACTGCTCCCAACCGTCTGTATCCAGTGAGAATATGGTATCCCCAATTGAGGAATGCTACGAGGCTGAAGGCAATGGGTGTAAGGGAGATACGAAAGAGGAAATTCGGGTATCTGGCTATTCAGATTTGGTAACCAAACACGGTTAAACCCATTTTAAACGATGTTTCGATTCAGAATGATGGTCTTTCACTAGGGCAATATGCTGTAAATATCACAATAACTTGTATACGTAGGTATTTATAGCATATTTTTAAATAAACTTAGATTCGGTTTTGGATTCACAGTATTTAAGTTTTCTAACCCCGAAAATATATACAGTTTCGGTAGATAGCGTGCTTAAGGTGTGTGAAGTTGAGTTTGATTTGTAAATTTGATTTGAAAAATACTTATATCAACAACTACTGTACGAAATATTGAGGGATGATTAAATACTGAAGGAGCATTTCCTATAAATAAAATTATTATACGCCGCTCTATTCAACCTCTTTTTCTAAACAATTTTCCAATATATGAAATTGAGTAACATAAAATAATTATAATAACAATTTTTATGTATATATTGTATTAATTTTCTAATTTTTTTACTACTTGATATATTTGTTCCTTCCATTTTTATCGATAATTACATCTGGATATTTAATTTTATTTGTTGGTTTTAATATTGTACAGTTTTTAATTGCAATAAATTTTGCTGTGAGTTTTAGTATTGTCATGTATGACAATGTTAAAATTTCTAGGAGCATTGTTTGAATGGCTTGCAAATGGAATTACAAATGTCTTTTTACTATTTAGTGGTAGTTAGTTAGTAATACATTTTCCCAAATCTTTTCACTTATCATTAATATTGAAAGTAATTTGACCATATAAAGGTTGAAAAATATAGTTTTCATATATGGTAAATAGGATTGGTTCAAGCACTGTACCTTGGGGGATTCCAAAACTTGAAATTTCTTGATTACTACTACCACAATTGATTTTTACCACTTAAGTACTTGATAATCCATTTAATCGCGTGTCTTTTGTGCCAATATAATTTAATTTTTTCAGTAGCGTTTCTTCCCAGAACTCCCTCTCTTTCTTTTCCTCAAAAAAAAACTCCACGCAGCATCCCCTAAGATGACAAAGGCATTCAGGCAAATAATTTTCCGCAGGCCTCCAGAGCAAATGTAAACAAAGGTCTGTTTTTTTTATTAAATTTAAATCAAGTGTAAAATTATGTGAATTTTTTTTAAAACAGTGACAGTGACTAAAAATACTGTATATTGTGCGGATAGAGAGTATAACAGAATAGTACGTGTGCTACCTCCACGGTAGCATTCCAACCTCTTTGGCTATCAAAACTGATGCGATGGTTTCACGTGACTCATGAAGGTTGTATAATATATATAGTCCAGCCCTTGCACTTTGAAAACGCTGAATTATTCAAGTATTTTAAATGCGTAACCCTTATTTGTTTCTAAAATATTATTTTACACGAATCAGTTGAGGGGTTAGTGGTTAACTCTGGCCATCATTAGTTCTGCTTTTCAACATGATGTGCTTTATTGGACGTTAAAAAGTTATTCGGAAACCAAACATGATTGATGGAAAATCTGTTTTTTTTTTTTAATTTTTGGTTTAACATTTAATTGAATGTAATTCGTGTCGCTAAGCGCAGAACACAATATTATAAAATTTACCGTTTGAACGAACATTAAAAAAGTTATTATACAACTTTCAACACTTTTTGTTATTATTGAGGCGAAATATTTTAGCCTGTGGTTAATTTTAGTGATTGATTTGTCGAATGAATCGTTTGGTTTATAGGTATGTAGGTATAAAATTAAAAATTCGGATGTTTTAAGAAAATTTACGAAATTTAGCGAAGGTGAATATTTTCAGAAAATTTGCTTTTAATTTGAGTAACGGACTGTTTATCTTTATTAAGTAGATAAACAAAGATATAACACAAACCGGTTTTAGAACAGTTCCTCAGGGCTGTATAAATACGGTTTCATGGCAACTCAGAATCATGCAATTTCAATACCAGTTTGAAAAGTAATTAAATGTTATGAAAGAAAAAAACTAAAAATAGCCCATAATCTAACCTAACGTAACCTATTAAACGATTTTTTTCATCCACTTTTAATGACTTTTCCAAGGAGGGGTTGAAGTTGCATGATTCTGAGTTGTTCGGTCACCATAAGTAGTTATACAGCCCTGAGGATGATTCAGACTGAACTAACCTATAATTACGTCGATACATAAAGTATTATGAAAATTTACCCTTTATTTGGAATTATCCGTCTTCATGTATTTACAATGTTAGAGAAGGAGATATTATCTACACATTTATAAAGAAAAATTGAATATTACTAAAAAAGTTTTTAAAAATCCATATATCTTCTTAATATATAAAACAAAGTCGGGTTAGTTACACCATTTAGAACTCTAGAACGGCCAGACCGATTTTTATGATCTTTGATTTGTTGGATTTGTATCCGCCCCGAATAGCAAAATAGCTATTAAAACATCGGAAAAATTTACGAAAAAGAAATTACGAAGAAAATTCTTTTTCTCATACATTTTATATGGAAGGAATTGTCATATTTTTAAAGAGCTGCAGCAATATTGTGATAAATATAATATTGAATATTGAGTGAATTCCAAAAATTGTTTTGTTTTTATTCTTAAAAATATAATGCTGCCCATCTTTCTTACACACTAAATGTCAACAGTTGAAAATGAGACAAATGGTGAACGTATGTCTGAGTCTGCACCCCTCCAAAGGAAAATACAATAATTGTAATAAATCTCCCTCACATTTATAAAGAAAATGAAACACAATTCCCTTAAGTAAGTTGAAAAGTAAGAAAATCACAAAAAATATGAATCAAAACACGGACAGTTGCGCATCGATAATTGCTTCATTGTGTAATTTTAACTTAATGAAAAAACTTAATATTATTCATCTAATAAGTTAACATAACAGATTCTGAGGCGGTACGAAGTACGAAGGGTCAGCTAGTATGTCTTTAAATTAAACTGTGATAGGTATGTATATATATAAAACTGATAAATTTATTAAACTGTGAAATGAGAGAATTACTGAAAATAGGGAACTGGAAAATTTTGATCTGAGTAGATGCCCTTTCTCGCCTTCATCTTGTACATAATGTAGACATTCATTAATTAAATTAATTAGCAAATGATTACACGGATCTGTCTGACGATAATTGACTTTCCCACCCACGAGACTATCGATCCCCATAAAGGATTATCGTTGAACATCTCTAAGAAGCAGCACAAAAAAACAAATGTTTGCAATTAGTTATGTGGTACCTACCAAGATATTCAATAACGTGGCTTTATTAATTTTCAGTGTAGGTACGGTTAGTACATGTTTAAACCCAAATAATAAAAATAATTTAATACTTAAATAGTTGATAAAAAATCGATTAAAATTAATATAGCATGTTTTTTTTTAACTGGCAACATTGTTTCTACAGACTGTCAATTTGACAGTTGACTTGTAGTCTGTACGTTTTGCCATTTCACCATGAATGGACTGACGTCAGAACAGCGCTTGCAAATTGTGCAAATTTTGAAAATTTGTGCAAAACACGGCGGGTCCCACCTCAATTTAGTGCGGGAAACACTTGGTGAGCGCATAATTTCACTTTCTACTTTCTTTGGGGGTATGTGAAGTCACTAGTCTATGCTGATAAACCAAAGACGTTGGACCATTTGGAAGTCAACATTCGCCGTGATATTACCGATATTTGGCCGCAGTTGCTCGATGAAGTTGTCGAAAATTGGGCTTCACGATTGCGCTTCATTCGAGCGGCCATGGCGCTCATCAGCCCGAAATCATATTTAAACAATAATGACATAAAATTTTCTATTAAATAAAGCCTATATCAAAGATATTAACATTATCTTAATGTGTTTTTTTTTTTCATTTTGAATTTGTATACCTCTAAAAAACACCCTATATCTACCAATTTTGAAGGGAAGTGAATTTTGTGTTTTACCGTTGTATGTTCTTTTTAGAGATAGAAAAATTACGAGAGTTTATTTAAAAAAATATATATATTCAGTGAAGATGATACACAATTGAAGAAGAAGATAATAATAATAAATCTAAACGAAAATATGAAAAAGAACAACACATAGAAACATAAAAAGCTAACGGTCGCAACTGAGACTCGAATCAGCATCTCTCGTCTTTCCGGGTCAACCGCCTTAACCAATGCGGCCACTGAGCCCAGTTATTTTTCTCAATCTCATATTTCAAATTAACTATTAACAATATTATCTTCGACTAATTTTTCCCATATTTGGGAAAATCCTATCTATTTAAATGATAACAAATTTTCGAAGAACTGGTTTGTAACCTAGATAGCGTCACGGATAAAAATATCCTATTTTATATATACGGAACACCTTTTGACCTTATTCTAAAAGTCTAAATGATATACGTTTAGATTTATTAGTGTTATTTATTCGTAATATTAACGCCTTTCGGCTTTTACATAATATAACATAGTATAAGGTATAGCAACAATATGAAAAATACAGCCCCAGTGAGCTTGTAAAACAGTAAGAAATAATTAAGAAAGACATATGTAGTTGTGCAAAAAACAAATCAAAAATCAAAAAAATATTTATATATAATATATATGCAAATAGATAAGTTTTAAGATTTTCACGGCAAAAAGCATTTTCGTTATTTGTTTTTGGGTGTTATGCCGTGTTGCGCTACCTCCATCTACCTCCAGTGTCCATCATCAGGGCAGATCCGCCGGATCTACCGGATCTGCCGGATCTGCCCTGATGATGGACACTGCAACGATGTCCGAAACGTTGGCTAAAGAAGGAGGTAGCGCAACACGGCATAACACCCCAAAAACAAATAACAAAAATATATGCAAATAACTTAACTTAAAGAGGAACGTTGAAAATGTTTAATGGTAGGTAAATAATATGTCAAATATATTTCAAGTTGAGAAGATACTACAGGAAACAAACCTTATTTCCAATGAAACAATAAAATTACCAAGATCGAGTTGTTTGGCAGTCCGTCCTCTCTGCCTACCCCTGCGGGGAAACGGCGTGATGGTTAGTTAGTTAGTTAGTTAACAACAAAATTAAGGAATAACGTAATAAGAATAGCCACTTTTGTAAGATAGTACCATTATTTGTAAGTTGGTAACAATGATGAAATGAAAAAAATGAAAATAGTGTTTTTTAATACGATTAAAAAATATCTATTACAGGTTGTGATGGTTTATAAAATTGCATAAATTACCAAGATGCATTAATAAATTAAATTCTTAAGTCATTCTTCTTCTTCAATGATATAATATTACATTGATAGAAATAACTTTTAAATGTAATCTATTATAAAAGAGAGATATTTTAATAAAAAAATGATTTTGTGCTTTTGTTTCAATTTTGCAAGTACATATACATGTATGAAGGTTGTGAATTTATAGGTCGGAATGCGTTCACAGAAAATTTTCATTTTACCATAATATTTCATTAAAATATATTTTTTTGTATTTTAGGTGGGTGGATGTTAACTTGCACTGTTGTGTGTTCGCATGATTTTAAGTGAGAAATTATTATATTTATTACAGAGGATTTATGATCAATTGAATTTATATATTTATTTATTTGATGCAATATTATTTACATTTTTTACATAATTCAATGATGTTGGCCTCACTGGGTGGTTTACCCGTGCTGAGGCCTCCATTTCATATACAAAATTATACACAATACATATAAATATATATATATATATATATATATATATATATATATATATTCTAAATCTCTAATTTTTAAGTTTAATTTATCTTAATCGTATGTTTTTTATTTACTTTTTTTCACCAATATTATGTATATATATATATATATATATATATATATATATATATATACATAATATTGGTGAAAAAAAGTAAATAAAAAACATACGATTAAGATAAATTAAACTTAAAAATTAGAGATTTAGAATTAACGTAAAATTAAGAATAAATAATATTATATAAGTTTAAAAACGATATTTTTAATACGTGTTGAGTGTTTGTGGGTGATTGTGTTTTATATTGGTTTTGTGTGTTACTTATATGTTTTGTTATTTTATGCTATGATATTTTGGTAGTATTGTCTATTTTGGTCTTTAATCCATTTTGTAATTTTGTGTCGGAATTTATTTTTGTTTTCCTCAATTTTATTCACTGACTGTTGAATGCTTTTATAGCGTGATATTGGTCTGTCTTTCTCCAAAGCTTGTACTTACCGTCGGAGTTTTTAAGTTTTCTTTGTATGCTTGTCTAACTGGTCTGTTTGTGATATTTTGTGTTTGTTGAAGGTTGTTTTTTTGGTCAAAAATGTAATTTAGTAGCGATTTAACATATAATTGTCGTATGTCTAGAACGTCACAACGGTTGAATATTTGGTATGTATCAGTAAGTCTATGTTTTTTAAGTATTACCTTTAAGATCGTTTTCTGCGCAATTTCCAGGTGTTCGATAGCTGAGTTTGTTGCTCCTCCCCAAGCAATTATTCCATATTCTATTATAGACTGACATAGAGCAAAATATATTGTTTTCATTTGTTGTATTTTGTATATGTTTCTTGTGTTTAGGAAAATGTGTATCGTTTTGAGACTTGTTGGATGTGATGTGTCCATCTAAGGTTATGGTCAATTATGATTCCTAGATACTTTATTTGTTATTTTTTTCCAGAGGAGGGCAAACGCTAATGTTGGTGTTTAAATATTCGTGTATTTTTATGGTGTTTGTGTTATTTTTTGGCTGTCCTGTGCTATTTATACTGTACGTTGTGAATTTTGTTTTCGATATGTTTAGTGTAAGTATGTTTGAGTCTAGCCATGATTTCACTCGCGTGATTCCTTAATTCGCTATGTTGTATGCATTTTTCCAATCCTTAGATTTAAAGAGTAAAACTGTGTCGTCTGCATAACTAACTATTTCACCATCTATTTTCATGCTGCAAAGTTCATTAATGTAAATAGTGAAAAGAACGGGCCCCTAGTATGCTTCCTTGTGGAACTCCATATGTAATTGGTAGTGGCTTGCTAATATAGTTGTTAATTTTTACTTGCTGTGTTCTGTTACTCATATAATTTTTTAATAGTTGGAGTTCCTTGCCTTTGATGCCTATGTTTTCTAATTTTTTAAAAAGCGTTTGGTGGCAGATTGAATCGAAAGCTTTAGCTAAATCTAGGTATATCGCTATGCATTTATACCCTTGATCTAAATTGCTATGTATATAGTCTATTGTACACGCCAAAGCTTCTTTTGTGCCTATTTTTTCTCTAAATCCATATTGTTTTTCCGAGATTAATTTATTTTCTTCCAGGTATATTATAATTTGGTTTTTTATTACTCTTTCGAAAATTTTTGAAAGCGAGTTTAACAAAGTGATAGGTCTATAGTTAGTTATTTGCATTTTTTCTCCGGATTTGTAAATATGGATCACCAGTCCTTTTTTAAGAGTACTAGGGAAGCAGGAGTGTGTTATACTTAGATTGATTAAGTGTGTTATGGGTTTTAAAATTTCGGTTTTTATTATCTTAATGCAATCCGTTGTTATATCATCTAATCCAGGAGCAATACGGTTTTTTAATGTGTTTATTATTTTGTCGATTTCCTCTTCCGAAGTTGTTTTTATTGCAAATCTGTGTTGTGTCGGT
The DNA here is from genome assembly GCA_929108145.2 of Limnephilus rhombicus. NCBI lineage: Eukaryota > Metazoa > Arthropoda > Insecta > Trichoptera > Limnephilidae > Limnephilus > Limnephilus rhombicus. The sequence continues at coordinate 59,367,450 of OV815276.1, forward strand.
TGTGTATTGATGTTTGAACTGTTTGTTTGTGTTGAGAGGTTCGCTAAGACTTTTCCTATACTTGCGAAGAAGTTATTTACATGATTTGCTATAGTTTCTTTATTTGTATTGGCGTCTACTTTTTTTGAGTTATCGGGGAGAATTGAAGATCGTTTAAAAGAAAGTAATGTGGTAATAGGTAAGTGCTTCATATTCATAAAAATGTCCGGCCGTAAAATTCGAATGAAATATAATTCGATCATTACCATTCAGGTAAAAAAATAATTCTCATTAGCCTCAGTTTTAAATTCCTATCGCGAATTTCGACCTGGGACGCGGGCGCTTTCCTCAATTTAAATTTCGAATAAGCCGTTCCATTATTTGAATATTTTTAAATAGTCCGATCGCAATCTCCTCCTTGAGTTGTGCGGCTGTCGGGTCCAGGCTTCCTCCGCCGCCCCCCACCAATCCCATCCCTTCCCCAACCCCAACTTCCCCTCCCTTAACCACCCAACCCCCCTCCCCCGCCCAGAGCGTACGGACCATGGTATGTAGATGGAGAGGTAAAGACTTGGAGGCATGGTTGCCAACATTCGTTAAAAGATTTTACCCCCTCAGAAAATTAATCATCCAAATGAGATTGTGATCCAGTACTTATTTTAAGGATTTCGGCGATTTTTTTGATAACTCTGATTTTATTTTTGAATAATATTAGATGCCTACCTTTATGTAAAAGCTTCTAATTTTAATTTTATTATATAAGTTGAGTGTTTATGTAAGATAATGAATGACTAAATAATAATGTTTAATTGAACGATAAAACGAACGCCCATTTGACAGAAATTAATAGATGTTTTCGGGGTGGTTAATTATAATAATGTATTAGGTAGGTACTTGTCATATCAAAAAAACAAGAACAGCAGTGAAAAGCAAAATTAATTAGCTGTGGGATCAGGTAATTAAGTAAATTTATCATTAAAACATGCATTTTGAATTTTACTTTACACAATCCAAATCATACTCGGCAGTTTATACATTGATTCAAAAGTAAATCGGCAGTTTTAAATTTTTCTAATGTTTGTAAACATGTTAAAAGTAATTTATCAAACATTACTTAGGTGTCAATATACCACAACAATACCACAACACAGGCATGTGCCTAGTATGTTGGTCGAAAAATCCCCAATTCATGTAACGAACAATTCATAGAATAAAGAAACTTTAAAAAAATATATTATTAAATAAAGCTGATATCAAAGAAAACAATTTTTGATAAAATATTATTACCTTTTTAAAGGGCCGCTACCCTAATTACTACCGATTTCTTACATATCTCCCTTAAACACGTTAAGTTTTAAAGCTCTTAAAAAAATATATGTTATTCTTGAAGATAATATCTAGACATTGCCTGCGCCGAAAAGAAAATTATATAAATATCCCTCGATAGAAAAATATTGCAAAGTATGACCCAAAAATTATTATAATCAAGTTTGTTTCAGATATTTTACAAGTTATGTGTATGAAAAAAATCACAGTGTTTCTTTAAATGCTGTTTAAGACAATCCCCGCAAGATTTTAGCTCTATTTTAAACGAGTCGTGTTTTATTAAACATTTTCGCAATTTTCGCATCGATTTTGTCGTTGTAAATGTTAGCGCTCTCCTCAATTTCGTATCTCTCCATCTTCTTCAAACAAAAAACACACACTGCGAAAAGTTTTTTTAACATTCGATAGATAATTATTACCATCTAGCTACCTTATATGCGCTTCCGAAAGACTTTCAGCCAATCATCCCTTATAGTGCCCTTAAAGCGAAGAACCAACGTAACCAAGTGTACTAAGAGCAGGTTTCACCTGGCAATCCTGGTCTAATTAAACACGCTAAATTCATAAACAAGAAGTCACCTTTATTTACTTATTTTTATTGTGCTTAAATAAAATGTGCACTCTATACGAGATCATTTTTGTTGGTTTTAACACATAATTGTATCCTATAACTAAATACTAGTTGTTATCATACATGTTTAATGTACATTCATATATTGTTATTATTATAATTACCCTGCTATTAAATCTACTTTATTAGGCAGCATAATTTTGCTTTTTTACCGTTTCACTAGGGATATCTTGTGTTGCGATAGACAAGTTTAAAAAAAAGTGTTACTTTCTCCGCGCTTCTTAAAGAATGCAGGTCAATCGGTGCACCCTAAAGTGGGGGTAGGCTGATAGGGTGAACTAGGAGAACACGTCGCATGGCAACCTTAATTAATTTGACCAGGCCCGCTGAACATAAGAATGTATTTAAATGTAAGAAGTCTAACCTGACAGTCGAACATTTCTTGCGGTGAACCTCTGAGTAAAGGTAGGCCAGGATCGTAGAGAGCACTAGAGGATCGTAGAGAGGCCAGATCGTAGAGAGGCCAGGATCGTAGAGAGCACTAGTACCTCTTCCCGCCTGGCAAACCTAAACCCGGCGAGCAGACGGTAAATAAATTTGGCCTGGCCCGCTAAACATAACAATGTATTTAGATAGAAAGAAGCATACTCCCTACAGGTGGTGCACCGTAAAGCGAAGGTATCGGTTATGTGACAGAGTGCAGTAGCAAAACCTCTCGCCTGGCAACCCTAAGCGCGGCGAGAAGACGCTAAATTAATTTGGCCTGGCCCGCTAAACAATGCCGCCCGTCGCACTAATGGAAGTCGTTTCAAAAAATTGCCTCCGTTCATTTTTTTACGTGCGAGTACATCGCTCCGTAAAAACACCGCCCATCATCGTGCGTCCCCCTCTAACGAGTGAATAATTGTTTACCCTTCCCACTCGCTCGCGGTGGGGATTACTCGTTTTAAAATTTTAAATTCGCCTTCCACCTTCTTAAGGCGAGTTCACAATCGAAAGTGATCGGCAGGGGCAGGGCGTTCAAGGACTAAAGTGATCATGGCACCGATCTTATTCCATATCACTAATAATGAAAGTATCGAAATCCTTAAATAGAATTGAAACGCGACTTTCACAGATTGCGTTTTTTAAACTGGTCAAAAAGGTTTATAATTTTCTACGCAACAATCTTACCACGTTTAAATCGTACAATTTTACAAGGATCAAAAATTTTTTAACAAAAACATTGATATTTCAAAATTTGTTTAACAACATTAATTGTGATTTTACAGGCTGTCGTATCACAGGGCAGAGGGATTTTGACTAAGGGCCAATGTCCCGGGTTCGTTTCCCGAATGTAGGACTACAGTTTGTTGTCACTGGATTCAGACACAATCTGAACGTATTTAAAACTTTTTTGCACGAAAGGAAACCCATCAGGCAGTAAAAAGGCTTCCTTATTTAAGCAGTAATATATACATCTGACGAAGAAGTTGCGGGTTCACCAGAAAATTAACTAACTAACTAACTAACCATCACGCCGTTTCCCCGCAGGGGTAGGCAGAGAGGGCGGACCGCCAAACAACTCGGTCTTGGCACACACTCTTTGCCACACTCACATTCATACATCGTCTCATACATTCTCTTCTATTAATCTGACTTTTGACATGAACCGACTCAAGTATCTGATTCACTTGATCGTGCCATGTCTTCCTCGGGCGTCCCCGACTTCTTCTACCATTCACATTCGCGTCGTATATTCTTCTTACACTACTTCCTTCGTTCATTCGCTCTACATGCCCAAACCATCTGAGGGTCCTTTTCTTAATTTTTTTTTTTTTTTTTTTTTTTTTATTAAGGAGAAAATACAGATACAGACGTCAATTGACAAGAATATACAAAACAATTAAAAGAGAATTCGCCTGCATCCAAACTATTTCTCACGAATTAACATTGACAGCAGATGAAAACATATACAAATATTTTTACCGTTAAATACGGAAAAGACGTATGTATATACATAAGTAAATATTATTTTACAGAGAGATGAAAAAAGAATGCGCAATATCCTTATAAAAGTTTACAAATTGTTTTTGGAAAAATTTTGATGGTAAGACCAAATATATATATAGATAAAAAATAATGTCATACAGAAATTTAAAAAAAGAAAGGTAGTTAAAATTATAAACCAAGCAATGTCTAAGGTATTGTACTTTGTAGGAAAACGGCCTTCAATTTTCTACTAAAAGTACTGCGTGTATCAAAAAATAAGTCGGAATCCTTGATGTTTTGATTTTGATTAAACGATTCGCACATTCTTCTGATTGGATCCCTGACACCAGCATTTGTACGCGTCCGGCTAATGTGGAATAAGTCGTTAAGCCTTGTTACTCTGGGTGGTATTTTGAAGTTTATTAGTTTCAGTAGGTCAGGACAGTCGATAAAGTTATTGCAGATTTTATAAAGCGTCATGAGGTCAAGGTATGTTCGCCGGTTAGTTAGAGTGGTGACGTTATAATTCGAGAGCATATTTATGTACCCCCGTTTAGGTGCGCTCATTCTGTAATTGAGGTATTGCAGAAATTTCTTTTGAATACTTTCAATGTTGACTTTATAGACACCGTAAAGTGGTGTCCATATGGAGGTGCAGTATTCAAGTTGAGAACGGACCAGCGTGTAGTAAAGTAGAAGATAAGTTTCAGGTTTTCGAAATTCGCGGCTGTTTCTGATGACAAATCCTAGCATGCGGTAAGCTTTATTCACAATGTTCTCAATGTGCGCATCGAAATGGAGTTTAGAATCAAAAAGTACGCCTAGATCTTTTATACAGTAAACGCGCTCGAGTAAATAGTTACCAATACAATAATTGTGTATAATAGCGTTGTGATTTTTAGTGAAGCTTATTTGTTTACATTTGTTGTAACTTAGGTAAATTTTGTTTTCATTGCAAAATGCTTCGAACCTTACTAAGTCGCTTTGGATGAGCAGACAATCGTTTAAATTCCTAACAATGGCAAATATTTTTATATCATCGGCGTACAAAAGAAATAAACAATGCATGAAACATTTAGTAACAGTGTTAATAAAAAGTATAAATAACAGTGGACCCAGGATTGACCCCTGTGGTACGCCAGAGGTAACTGGTTCCCACGTAGAAGTATGTCCTCGTAATGATACAGCTTGCTGTCTTTTTGTCAAATATGAGACAAACCAACGTAATAAGTTTCCCCTAATTCCGTTGAACATTATTTTTTTAATAAGAATAAGGTGGTCAACCTTGTCGAAAGCTTTTTTGAAATCGCAGTATATTGCATCTACCTGGTGGCCTCGATCCATGCTAGTGAATAAGAAATTTGAGTAAATTAGTAAATTACTCATTGTAGATTTGCCTTTTACAAACCCGTGTTGTTGTTCTGTAATTTTGGCGGCAAGCTGGGGATATATATTATCATGGACAAGTCTTTCCAAGAGTTTAGGGATCGCCGAGAGAATAGATATTGGCCTATAGTTTTCGACTTTTTGACGTGAGTCACCCTTATGGACTGGTATAATATAAGCCAACTTCCACCTATCAGGGAAAACCCCGTCACTCAGGCATTTATTAAATATTATGGTAAGTGGAACATACAATGACGACGCAGCAGATCTGAGGAAAAATGCCGGTATTCCATCGTGACCCGCACCTTTGTTTATATCTAACGCCTTTAAACTTGATTGCACTTCTTGTTCCGTTAGTTCAATGGTGTGAATGTGCGTAAGTCCAGAGTCCCGAACGGCCTCAAGTTGGTCAATGTTAATTGAGTCATTGATACATGAGGGTTCAAATGTTGACTTGAAGAACTCAGAGGACATATTACAGATTTCTTGGGCATCATTAGATTTGCGCCCTTCGAAGGACATAGTAGCAGGATATCCATCAGATGATTTTAAGGAGGATATGTATGACCAAAAGCATTTAATATTATTTTGCAATGAACTTTCGATGTTTTCAAAAAATAACTTTCGAGATTCACTAGCCAATTTTTTGTATGTAGCACGTAAGAAGGAAAATTTACGATAGTCAGAAAGACCTTTATATGTCTTCCATTTGAGCCAAACTTTATCTTTTTTCCGTGATAAGCTAATAAGTTCGGGAGTAAACCATATGGGGAATTTGTCATTTCGTCTGGCCAATACTGGAATAAACTCATCAATTATATTGTTTATTATTACATAGAATCGGTCTACTGCTTCTTCTGCTGATAAATTCGCGATTTCAGACTTCCAATCAATACAATTAATGTCTTATTAATTTGAGTATAATCAGCTTTCCTGAAATTGTGCCTACGCTCTTTGTTGTTTTTAATTTTTGGTTGAATCGCAGATGATATTTCAAATTCCAGGGCTGGATGGTGTCTGTCCTCTAAAAGGAGAGGGTCATCGCTATGTGTAACTTTTGTTTCGCGACTGTAAAATATAAGGTCTAAGAATTTATCGTTGTGGTTAGGTATACAATTATATTGAAATAAGCTCATCAATGCCATTGTTTGAAGAAAAGTTTGCGATGCAGCCGTGTTTGAGGAGGCAATACCATGATTGCAGCCTTCGGAAAATGTCCATGTAAGAGTAGGTAGATTCAGATCTCCAAGAACACAAAACGTATTATTTGGTTCTGATGAAAAGACAGATTCCAGGTTTTTGGAGAAAATATCATAAAGCATTATTGGCGAGACAGGAGGTATATATACAGCACATATGGTGAGATTTAGAGACCTTAACGGAATTGATATAAAGATTTGTTCAATTTGATTTTTTTCCCAATCGTCGAGACGGGAAGCTGCGAGTTCCTTGCGCACTGCCACTAACACACCACCTCCGTCCATCTTACCGGTAATTATACGGTTCCTATCTCGTCGGAATACCGTGTAACGCGAATCTATGAATTCGGCCGTGTTTACACTTGCTACAAGCCACGTTTCAACTAGAACTATAACATCATAGTTATTCGATGAAATATTAATAAGAAGCTCCTGAGTTTTGGTCTTAATACCACCACAGTTCTGGTAATAAACAGATATAGATGATGAGGTCATTTTTTTAGAGTAAGAGTGTTATTCGACTTATTCCACATTTGCGGGAGTGATAAATTAATTAGGACGTATGATGCAACAAAATTATATATAAAACATTGATTACTTAGTGTAAAATATGAATGAATATGCAGGAAATATGATAGTGCTATATGATTATGGAGGTATTGCGCTATAAACAAATATATTGAGTAATTTTGCAAGAAAAAAATTAATGACCAAGAGTGTAGGATAGTGATAGAAAGCTGGCATCGATGGCAGCAGTAACAAGTTTGTTCTAGCAGTCACATATTTTGTTGACCATGAGTGCTGATTTTTTTAAGGTATCCCTCGCAACGAATGGTGACGACTCGAGAGAGATCATTCCTCTTCGCCAGGATACTGCCATTCCTCACCCATATGTATTTATAGCCGTTTTCTTTTCCGGTGGCACGTGTTTTGGCAAAGAGTATTTTATTTTTTAGTGTCAGGTGCTCATTTACGTAGAAATTAGTGGTGGGAGCTCCAAGTCCTAGTTGGTCCGTTGTGAGGCCGCGGCGAGTCCTTACCGCAGCGATGACATCATCACGGAGACGCTTTGTCGTGAGATGGACGACTATGTTGCGTGGACGGTTGGAGGGAGACGAGTGGCCGCGAGCGACGCGGTGCACCGACACCACAGCGCTACTAGGAAGTGGCACGTTGATAGTTGATCCCATTCTCTCCATTAGGGTGAACAGATTTTCACCTTTCACCTCGGGAATGCCGTGGACATCTAAATTACACACTCTGCTACGCTGCTCCATGTCATCTTGAGCATCTCTGAGAGATTGGATTTCTTGTCGGAGGCTGGCATTTTCTTCCTGAAGAACAGTCACACACCCCATGATTTTGGTGTACTGGTCCTTCCACTCATTTGATAAAGTGTCCAATTTTTGATGAATAGCATCAATGGCATTCTTACTCTCAGTACGCATTGTTTCGAGTTTTGACTCAAAGAAGTTGATAAGGGAGTCGGTGTCAATGTTTATCATTGACTGGTGCGTTGCCGACGGTGATTCCATAGTGCCAGATGCGGTCAATAGAGGCGATGATAGTGTTTTCTTCACACTGCAAGTCTTGTTGCGAGATTTAGACATTTAGGTTATTTATTATATATATATATATATTTTTTTTTTTTTTAAATTTGGGATTTATGGTTTTGCTCCCCTGAAAAGTTTGTTAACTTCAAGTAGGTACCTATATAGGCAAACTCGAGACAGTAAGGTTGACAATGTGGGTAGTAGTTTTAATTTAACAGATATTTACACAGATTCACTTTTAATTTTATTTTGTTTTAGCTTTTGAAACACTATAAACACATATATTATTAAGACGTAAGTCAAGTTAGATTAGTGGCCAATTTAAGCCCCGTTTTAGTATAGTTTTCACTGCTTAGAGCATAAAATTCACTGTTTTTTGTTAATTTGTGTGGAACGAATATTTAATGTGCTTGCTGTGTCTCTGTTGTTAATCTTACTCATTATGCTTACATCAGCCTTACATTCTTTGCGGATATCCACATTTCTCACACGATCATACATTGTTTTACCACACATACGTCTCAGGGATCTCATTTCAACAGCATTCAGTTTACTTTCATCCTTCCTCTGCCAGTTTCATGCCTCACTGCCATACATCAGGGTAGGTACCAGGACTCCATTGTGGACTGCTAGCTTCGCTTTTTTTGACAGTTTTTTATTAGCGCCAACGGCATTCAGTCCACCATTAATGGAGTTTGTTATAAAATAATAAATAAATAAACTGTTGATAGAAAATGCCTGGAAAGGCCATTTTCCAGCACTGCATTAAATATGACTGAAAACAGTTTTAAAACATATATTTTGAATTTATTACATACCTACCTCTACCTAAGTGTATGGGAATTATATACATATAAAATTCCTCAACTGTTTAGATTATCATACAATATAATCCGTAACAAAGAGCGTTTTGTTCTAACACAATACAAAAGTTACACCTTGAATAATCCGAGGCGCAAATGATATAAAAAACCGTGAGGGTGATGAATAAACCTTCCCTTATTTCAGTGCGGGAGGGTTGGGGATGATATAAGAAATTACCCCGTGTAGCTAATTGGGAGCATCGGAAAGCAAATATAGCCGGGAGCAATCAATACAAGAATTACTGAACAACGTGGAGAAGTGAATTATTGTATGTTATACTTTTTTTTATAATTATCGGAAGATGGCGCATGACATCTGTTTACATTATTTGTACGTTGGCATCTAGAAACAGAGATATTTTTTTGTAATGAGTCATTAAATGGATGGTAAATTAAATATTGCCCTTAGTTAATAATTTTTATCTTTATGTATATAAAAATCTCGCGTCACGATGTTTGTTCGTGATAAAATCCGAAACTACTTAACCGATTTTAATGAAATTTGGTTTACTGTGTGTAATTTAGTCCAACTTAAAAGAAAGGATAGTTTTATCTCGATTATTGACCTCAATATTTATAATGCGAATTAAAAGTTTGTTATAGGACAATGCTTTGTAATTATGTGTAAGTTCCATAAGTTTCTAACAGATGGCACTGTGAGTTAATTTATCAATACAACACTTGGTAATCTAGGTTGGGTAACCATCCAGTAGATGGTGTTGTGTTTTGTTAGCCACAGCAACGCGTTGCCGGGTTAGCTAGGTTTATTATACATTTAATTCAACTAGGATCCAATTTTTTTAAGTGAATATCTAACAAGAGTCCCAGCTGTTCTCGTCTGAAGCCAGTGAGTCTATTGCATCCCCAACTGGGGTATGTTGTGAGGCTGAAGGTTGTGGGGAAGGGAAGGAGATGGGTAGAAGAAGGTAAATGGTAATTCAGGGAAGTACCTGGCTATTCAGATCTGGTCACCAAACACGGCTAAAGCCATTTCAAGCAACGTTTCCATTCTGAAAGGTGGTATTACACAAGGGCGATACTAAGAGTATATTCCACCCTGGAACGTGCCGCAAATATCATGTATATTATTTTTAATAAATTAATCGTGGAAAAAACACAGATTAATTAATAAAAAAATTTAAGTATATAAAACAAATTCGAAAAAATCTAAAGTGCTTCGTAGAAGTAAAAATATATATCCGGATTGGGTATGATTTTTATTTTTTCCAGAAAATGTATGCGAGTATGACAATTAATTTGCTGCTTGTGATAATTGTCATAATATACGGATAGATTGTAAAATTTCAACTTGTCTTTGTTTTTCCAAGATATTTCGTTAATTATTTACTGTTCGAATAGACAAATGATTTAAAATATGTTTTTAAAATTATGAAAAATGATTGACAAGTATATTTTTTCAGGTTGCCCGGTTTTGATTTGTGGACAGTGTAAAAGTTAAAGTTCCATAGTAGGTAGACCAATCGATCTGAACTAAGGCCGCCACTTGACGGTGAAAAACAAAATTGCAAATCATTCAACAAATTATCCGTAAAAATCAACGGGCCCTTTCTCGTTGGCGTTTTGCGGTAAAAACATCAGATGAATAATTATAACAAAAGAAAATTATGAAAATGAAGAACAGCTTCAGAGAGCCAAAACTTAAGAGTTTTCACAAAGCTTTCCCCCTCCCCCTGGCCATTGTCGGGCATCCCTTTCACTCGCGCGTATTCATATCGAGAATAAAAATGTTTACCGTGAATTTCATACGGAACGCTTTCTTCTCGGTCCCTCCTACCCCAACTTCCTTCCGAAGGAGATTTTTACTTTCACCCTTTCTCTACCGTGTTGTATTCGCGAGCTTTCCTCATGCATTTTTATGTTCTGCCTTTTATACGAGTTTAAAGGGGGCTCATTTCACCCCTAACCCCCTCCCCTCCACCCCACCACATACCGGCCGCGTGGGGTGGCTTCTTTATTTTGATAACTAGGAAAGAATTGGATTGTTTTTTTTTTGTTTTTAATATTCATTAGACGCTCTTAGTCTTCCTCCACAAATCGTGAGAGGAAGACAAACATGGCGACCGTTGTTTTTTTTGTTTATCTGTGGATCGTATTCATTTCCCCGCTATTTTGTTTTATTAAGCACGCAATCAAGATTTAGTGTTGCATTTGTAATGAGATGTTGACTTTTGCCAAATTTATTGCTTAATCAGCTTCCATCTATCGTTGATTCGGTAAACATAAAATATGGGAGCTTTTAGGTTGGCATCTTCAATACAATTAAGCGCAATTCTTACATTTTTTTTTACATTAACTCAACACAGGAGGCCACAGATATATGTATATCTCCAAACTGTTTGTACAATCATTATCCCTGACGGGGCGTCACTCTAACGTTTTGAGAAATATTACAGTTATACTATTAATAACGTATTTTAATTTTCTTATCACAATGTACAACTCATAATATTAAAAAGTTCTGAACAAATATTAGCTAACCAAAGTACACGTATTTCGTAAGACAATCGACAAAGAAGCCTCACAAGTGATTCTTGGAAAGCCTTGGAATAATGGCTCTACGGCGTAGACCTTAGTTCCTGTATTTTCGGCTTTGCGTAGACCGCGTGCTACGGCGAACACTTGTTGCTACGACGTAAACGTGTGAGCATACACAAACATACTCGGAGCTATGTACCGGCCTCTAGTATGGGATCACATGTGTGGGGCTTGCGTGACGTAGGGAATGTCTGAATGAACCTATAATGGTGATAGTGGCGCGTGCGTACTACGCCGCGAGTACTAAACGCATGTACGACGAGCTTTATACATTGATGCATTTTTCCTTGTTTTTTCGTCGCTCTGAAGGTAACATATATTATGATTATGTCCTTGCAACCCAGTTACACTTGCCAAAGCGTTGAATGTTGAAATCTTTTCATCAAGTAAACGACCTACATTTTAATATAGGCTAATTTCAGGATATCTCCTGTTTCTGCCATCATTCTTAAGAAATTAATGATTTTTTAGAAGTTGATAAGCAATGTATTTAAAATAGTTACCCATAGGGTTTTCTATTTTCTAATATCTGTTCAATATCATTCATAATTTCAAAAATGTTATGAATTTAAATGAATTATTAGGTATCTGCCTTGTGCCTACATATACAAAAAAAAGTTTTCTTAGGTTGTAGTACCTACCCACTAATGTAGATAAACATCTTATATTTTCATAACAGTTAGCACACATAATAATATGAACGTAATCAAATGAAAATCCTTACATTAGTCACGCGAGCGCGGGGCAGAACCCGATACTTTCACCAGTTAGTAATTTTTAATTTGGAGCATAGCTTTTAGGCCCCTTCGATTCCTGGGAGCGCCGCATCCGTGGGGTAAACACCACCCGAAGCAACCCACCCTGCTCGGTCCCACCCCACCCGGCGCCACCCCACAGAGCCCCACCAGCCCCACCCGGCCGTCTTACCCCACGGGCCCCCCTAGGCCCACTCAGCCCCTCCGGGCCCTCTCGCGAGAATTATGGGATACGCATTGTAATTATATTTTTTAATTTATCTTCCTTAGCGAACACAAAAGCGAGGCGTCTCTTTCTACAGTCGGATCCGAGATTAAACGTTTTTTTTGTCCTGTGTTAACATTTTTAAGCAATTCAAAGAAATTTAAGCGTTCAATGGTGTTCGACTGATATTCGGATAAAAAATAATTACTGCCACTTAGTTTCAAATCGGCTTTCACACAAATTGTTGAAATCTAGATTTAATTTATTTTAAAAGAATTCTACCAAATGCCCCATAACAATTAATGTTATAGGGAATTTGAATCTAATCGTAAAAACAAGAAAAAACAGAAATCAAAGTTTTAAATCGGCCTATAAATAAAACTAGAATGAAATAGGTACTCAATTGGATAACAAAACAGAACAACATATAATATGACTTGTCACACAATTAAAATTTTAATTTAGAGTTTTAGAACCTTTCTTTTCCCATTTTTATATTGTTTTGTTATGTTTATAAGCTTATTTATTTGTATTTTAAAGGTGTTTTTTAACATTCTAAAACATTTTTTTAATGTCTATTACAGATTGATGTAATCCTATTACAATACACATGACATACACATAACTTTAAATTAAAAAAATTGCAATAATATATATTTTAGAGTTCTTGCCTCAAGTGACTCTTGAAACCTTCAAGGCCGATGTTGAAAATTTCAAGAGACCTGGAGATATCATTTAGCAGTACCATACCTCTTGTCATGCTGTGCTGGGCCAGAATGTCCATTCTGTCGTAAGGAATACAGAGCAAGTCGTGGTGACGACCCTAGGGTAGTTCGGTACTCGGTACGAACAATTTATAGCATTCAATGTTTATAATTTTAAAAGCTGTTACTATAAGAGTCCCATTCCTCCTTGATTGGAGACTTTCGTAGCCCGTTTCAGAAAGCAAATCCATGTGATTCACACATCGTTCTACAATGCATTCTCGTTTAAACTTACCTTTATTGATTATTTTTACATATTTATTATTATTTATTTTTATAAATATATTTATATTTCTACAAAACCCTAAATTGAGCAGCATGTTATCTCTTTATCTAGAATCTACAGCCTATCTGTAAAAATGCTTATAAAAAAGTGCAAGAATGCATAATTTATGATAATTTGAGGAGTGTTTATGTTAAAGTATCAGGTAATTACTGAACACGCTGCGAGTACTTGCTTTTAAAAAGATACAAAGTAAACCCGGTTGGCTCGCTACTCGCTACCCACTGAAAAACGTCTCTAATATTCTTTTAGAGACGGTGGCATTTACGGGCTATATTTTATCCTGAATTTGCATACGCTCCTTTTTTCGCCTCTGCTCCGCCGGGGAGAGGGTTTTTTTCGTGTTGGGGTGATGTTATAAAAGGGTGAAGCGCCGTCCCGAGCCGCTCTCCGTTATAATTAAATTGCATAGAACAAAAAATAATGTAGCGCCGAGCGTACTTATTTGTACGCGGGGAAATGTATGTAGGATTTTAGGGGTAAGCTAAGTTCACTGCGCAATGCGCACGTACCCTTAGTGGTAGTACGATTGTGCGGCTCATCACTTTTCAAATTATTAAAAGAAGGAACATTGTTCTTTCTACGAATATCGCTAATATTCTGATAAAATTGTATAAGTAATAATTATAATATTTTTGTGAAATTAATAAAAAATTATGAATTTATAAGAATAACATGTTGATCCAATTAAAATTCCAATTAAGTAATAGACATGAGATGTAAAAACAATAATAAATACTCAAATAATACATTTCGAAGAAATATTCTAATTATACCTACCCAAATAAAAACATATAAATGCGAGTTCTAAAACGTAGAATTAGTACTAAACTAATTATTTTTATCATTAAATAATGTTCAAGAAAACCAATTCTTTGAAAAACTTCATTAAAATATTATTGTGAATGTAGGTACTTTCAGCCACTTCATTTTTTTATTGTAATATAAGGAATATGAATTACTTGTATACATACATATTATACAAAATATTTTTTATTTTTTATTATTTGATTCACCTGATTTATACATGTGTGTTACACATTTGACTAATGTGGGCCTCACTGGGTGCTTTACCCGTGCTGAGGACCTCATTTTACAGTTTGATATGATTTTTTTTTTTTTTTTTTTAAATTTAAGATACATATAAAATAAAAACTAAAGAAAAAAGAAACTCAAAAATAACATATGAGAATTAAAAGAAAGGTATTTAAGGTCATCATTGGTCATGTATACCTTACCAGAAAAGACGAGCTCTTGTGCCTGATAAGGGAGCCACGATTCTGACTTAGCTTGTATGTTGTTCATTGTTTCTTGATTTTCAAAAGCTCTCTGAAAGCTTTTTTTAAAAAGGCTTTTTGTGGTTTGTACAAATAAAAATTATATTTTTTCCGATTTAAAAAAATTAATAATAGTTACAAAAATACCCGTAAACATCCTGAAAAATCGTTAAAAGTAACAAAACATCACTAGAGGCCTCTTCATCCCATAACAACGCAGATGGTGCTACACGATTATAAAACAAAAATATTTAAATAAAAGAGCTGATTTAAATTCAAGCTCTAAAAATATTAAAATTTCCAGCGGTCGGTTAAAGTTCGTTAGGATTCGCCAGTCGCAAGTCGCAACTCCCCTTCATATTCAGTATTGTGTTCCACCAAATGAGATGTTTGTGTTTAAGCCATTTGGCAATCATAATACTGATTTATTAGGTTCTCCGGAGCGCCTCTCCGTAATCATTGGGCAGGAAAATATGCAAATACTCCTCGGCGAGCTTTGGTGGGAGGCTGTCGGGCCAGTGCGAGCGGGCTGTTTGCCCATTATCGGTGGAGCCTTTGTTAGCCTTAAATTAGATGACTCTCCAACAGTCGTCATCCCATTAACTTAATCAACAATTCAAAGGTTTCCACCATTGTTTCATTGCTTCTAATATTTTATTTATCACTATGTATGGACCAAAGGCGTAGCTATAGCATTTACTTTTAGCAATTATTAAAAAAAATATATGGTTTATTTGGCAGACCGAAAACTTTCTGACTTTGGACACTAGAGATTTAATGATATTTAAAAAAGTTGTATTGTTTCATAGTGCTTTCACACTAACGTAAGTCGAAACATTAACTCTTTTATTGCATCATTAGTCATTGTGGGCGCAGTTTAGATAATTAAAATAAATTTTATTTTAGTATTCCCAAACCTACCATTGTTAAATATGCTAAAAGTACGTTCCTGGTAAATCTGATGAATTAATAATGATAATAATAATTGGATAATTTGTAGAGCGCCGTTTTTGTGAAAAATCACCTCAAGGGCGCTTAATGTATTTACTAACCGACCTCTCTCTTTTCCTTTCCACTGTTCACTTTAAAATGAGAACGTTACAAATCCACTGGTTCCGGGTAGTTGGGACACTGTGCGATATCACTTTTTTTCAAGATTTTTCTATTCCTAACGTAGATAATACATTTAAGACGAACAGTTACGCAGCCCTTTTCATTCAAAACTTAATTTTGGATTTGAGGCCAAAATACTTAACCAAACTGAAAAATATTTTTTTAATCAAAAAAGGTATAGCAAATATTTAGTACGAATGTGTGCTACTTTATTTATTTGTGTTTTAAATTATAATATATAATTAATTAATGAAATACATTTTTCGTGATTTTAGAGGCAAAATGTGGCAAATATTTGTGAGTTAAAGAAAATTATTTAAAAAAAATAATTTTGTCTCATTTTTCATAGAAATATGATAAAGTATAAAATTTAAAAAATAAAAATGATAAAAAAGAATATTGACGGGCGTAAATGCAAATTACAAACGACCGATTAACACAAATTTGTCATAAACAAATTAAAATTTCTACCAAAAAGAAATGCTTTTCTACAATGTTTAAATTTTCATATATTATCCTACTAATATTATAAAGGTGAAAGTTTGTATGGATGTATGTTTGTTACTCTTTCACGCAAAAACTACTGAATAGATTTAAAAAATTCTTTCACTAATAGAAAGCTACATTATTTGCGAGATCTATAGGCTATATATATTGGTAAGCTCTGGCGTTATGAATAATCTCTGGCGTTATGAAATTATTTATCATACGTTTTCTGTCGCTAACAAAATCGATTTATTGCAAACGCCAATTGTCGCCTTGGAAACGATGTTTTTTTTTTAAATTAGGTTACTATGGACATCCTTTTGATGTTAAAATTCAAATATGTATAAAATACTAATTCCTACTTTACAGAATGGATTTTAATGAAACTTTACAATAATATGAACATATAGGCTATAGCTCAGAGCTCTGGCATTACGAAATTTTGTATGAAAAAATTGCAATAGGTGGCACGATTAGTAAGATATCTATAATTCTTTAATCGATTCAAATTATTAGGGAAGTAGGTACTTCAAATAAATTCGCTTAAATATTTTCTAAAATAGAATTTTTATTTAAGAATCTTTGTTTTGCAAAATGTCATTCTCAAATTTTGACATAATGTCACACAACAATTATTGTTTTAATTGGATAGACAGGTATCGCATTTTTTAAGTATAAAACTGCCGTACTGGATTTTTTTGGTAGAATATAAAAAGAAGAATAATAATTTGTACTTAATAACTATCTATAAAAATGAATCACCAAAATGTGAGTATGCGATATATATAAACCCGAACGACTGAACCAAATTGGATAATTCTTTATTTTGTTCATTTTTTTTTGTATAAAACTGCCGTTGAGTTCTGGCATTATGAATTTTGTATAAGAAATTATAACAGGTGGCATGCGAGCAGTTTGAAAACTGAATGTATTGGGAATGAATGTGTGGAATGCGAGAGGTGAGTGGGGGGAGTCGGGAGGGGGGAAGGGGAGGGGGAGGAGGGTGGGGGAAGGGGGTTAGGGGAGGGAGAGTTGGGAGGAGGGGGGGGAGGGAAGGAAGGGGAAAGGGATGAGGAGGTTGTGGGGAGGGGTAAGGGGTGGGGGGAAGGAGGTTGATGGGGGGGAGTGGAGTGGGGGGAGGGGTGGGTGGAGGGGTAGGGGGGAGGGTGATTGATGGGGGGAGTGGAGTGGGGAGAGCGAATGTGGAGGAGGCTGCGTGGAAATCCCCTAATGCCATGCGAACGAGGCCGCGGGAAAAAGCTAGTTCTTTATAATATGAACTCAGCGCGTAGGGTAAGATTTTTTTTTTCATAATTATAGTTAACTCACAAAAAATTCCAAAGTTGCCCCTTAAATCATGAAAAAATAATTTCTTTATTTCCAGTAATTTATTATTTAAAAACATAGAAATAAAATACCTAGCACATTTTCGTGCTAGATACAGCAATACCATTTGATTGAAAAATATTTATTAAGCTTGGTTTGGTAGTTTGGCCTCAAATCCAAAATTAAGTTTTGTATGTAAAGGGCTGCGCACTCGCTGTTGTCTCATTTCTGCAGAAATTGTTCAAAAACTGAACATTCAAATTATATTATTGAAACCTACTTAGAAGTTGACTGGAAAATGACTCGGGTTTCAATTATTTTCAAGCTAATGGCCGTTTTACACCATCTGTTTTTTCAGCCCGATTCCAATTAGAGACCAAAGTCAACATTTTTCGCTTAACGTATTCGCTATAATCAGCTCTATTTTCCTATCTACGATTTCAATTGACATCACTGCAAACAACACATGAACCATGCTGTTTGCTGTGATGCCAACTCAAATCGTAGATATGAAAATAGATATGAAAATAACAATCGCGTAGAGCGAAAAATGTTGACTTTTGTGTCAAATTGGAATCGGGCTGAAAAAAGATGTCGTGTATACCGGCCATTAGGTGGTATTCAAGTTTTGTCGGGTTATTCTTAATAGAATGTTTGTGTTCCTTTAAAAAAAATTACAAAAACAAAATGGCTTTTGGATCTTTTATAAAATACTAGCTTTTTCCCGCGGCTTCGCTAGCACGGTATTAGGGAATTCCCACTCCGCCTCCTCCACCTTCCTTCTTCCACTCCCCCCACCAATCCCCCTCCCCCCTACCCCTCCACCCACCCCTCCCCCCATTCCACTCCCCCCATCAACCCCCCTCCCCCCTCCCCTCCCCCCTCCATCTTCCCACTCCCCACTCCACTCATCCATCAACCCCCCTCTCCCTCCCCCTCCTTCTCCACCCGCCCCTCCCCAATCATACCCCTTCCCACTCCACCTCCCCCCAACTTCCTCCACCCCTCCCCCTTCCCCTTCCTTCCCTCCCCCATCTCCCACCCCACTCGGCCTCCTCCACATTCCCTCTCTACACTCCATTCTCTCCATCAACCCCCTCCCCCTCTCCCTCCACCCATCCCTCCCCCCGCCTCCTCCCCCACCACATTCTCTCTCTCTCCACCACTCCCCCCTCCATCCTCCACCCTCCTCCATCCTTCCCCTTTCCCCTTCCTTCCCTCGCCCCTCTACTTCCCCTAACCCCCTCCCCCACCCTCCTCTCCCTCCCCTTCTCCCCTTCACCAACACATTCTCAACACCCTCTCCCCCCCTCCCCACTCGCCCCTCTAACCTCTCGCAATCCACACATTCATTCCCGATATATTCAGTTTTCAAATTGCTCGCGTGCCACCTATTAATTTTTTTTATACAAATTTCATAATGCCAGAACTCAACGGTAGTTTTATACAAAATAACGAACAAAAAAAAATCATCCAATTTGGTGCAGTTGTTCGGGTTTATGCGCATACATGCATTTCGGTGATTCATTTTTAGAGATAGTTATTAAGTACGACGCCAACAAAGCACTCTTTTTAGGGTGAATTGCCTAATTAAAAATAAAACATTGTTTCCAAGGCGACAATTGGATTGCTTTTTTTCTGACGTTTGCAATAAATCGATTTTGTTAGGGACAGAAAACGTACGAAAAATAATTACATAACGCCAGCGATTATTCATAACGCCAGAGCATACCAATAATAATAATATTTGGCTAATTTATATAGCGCCGTTTTTGTGAAAAATCACCTCAAGGGCGCTGTAATATATTAAATAAATCACCTCAAGGGCGGGCAATATATTATGTAGCCTATAGTACTCGCAAATAATGTAGCTTTCTATTAGTGAACAAAAAAATTAAAATCCATGCAGTAGTTTTTGCGTGAAAGAGTAACAAACATACATCCAGACATCTGTACATCCATACAAACTTTCGCCTTTATAATATTAGTAGGATAGGATATCAATATAACATATGGTATATGAAAAAATAATTTATGTTTATTTTTATGGGTTCAAATCGTAATATTTAATCACTGAAGATAATATTAGCGACTCTCAATCGAAATTTTGAAACAGAAAAATAAGGAAAATAAATGTTCATTCCAGACTTGTAGAAAAGTCAATAGATGTAAAAATACATTAAATAAAAATGGATAAATTTATCCAAGACAATAGAGAACTCCAGTCCAATTTTTTTTTTTTTATGAATAAAGACCTTCAAACTTAAATAACTGCATTTTTATTTTTATTTTTATAGTTAGTTTTAATAGTTAAAATAATTGTCAAAGTTTTAATTTTTCATGACCCCCCGAAAAGCACAGTATCTATGGTGGATTGTGTGACTTCTTCACCCACCGATAGTTTATTTACTTTTAAGTTGTCATTTTGAATAATTTAAATGAACAATATGGCGGAATGATGGCGGTTGACTAGTATGATGTTTAGGTGTGAGGTGTGTTTTTTATTCAAGATTAACTGCTTTTAATATAGAAAAACATTGGTAAAATGTCCACATTTCATCGCTACTGTTATTGTATTGTACCAAAGTGCAATATAAAAACAATAAATCATCTTTTTTATTGCAAATACAAACGACATCTTAAGCCATCTAATTTTGTGTTCAGGCGTGATTTTGTACATTCTATTATCTGTATGTGTTATACATTCTATTATGTATCTGTATGTGTTATACATTCTATTATGTATCTGTATGTGTTATACATTCTATTATGTATAACACATACAGAAACACTGGTATTTATTATACACTGATCATGACGATTGTGTAATAACTTGTATAAAAAGCCCTATACTAAAAACAATTTTAAAATACATAAACCAAATGTCAAATATGACACGAATTTAACCTCAAATAGGCAAAATTTATTGCAGATTCTCCGCAAATATAGCCCTTTTCGTAAATTGTTGAGGGCTTAAATAATGTTTCAATAAACACAACAACCATTATTTATCTAAATCTCTATAAACAGTATGAAAATAAACCAAAAACACGAAATGTTGAATTGCGTACGTGTGCACTTCAAGTCATTTCAGTCGTGATTTCAAATGTCCATACAACATTCAACACGCTATCACCAGGTGACAGGTTAACAGTGACGTCACCATTCACCATTTCAGTAATGCCAACTTAACGCTGTGTTTTGAGGAGAGGTTTAAAAATGCACTTTTTAATAATTTTTTTAAAAACTCTGCATTTAATATTATGAAATAAAACTTATATATTCAGAATCAGCGTTTATTGGTCTATATGAACATATTTTTTTAAAGCCATAATATTTTTCACTGGAGTTCCTTATTAGTTCTGTAAAAAACTTTGCAACTGTACATAAAGATAGAATCCAATAAAAATATGAAGATAATGTTGGTAGTTCACAGTGCGAACCACAACAGCACAGCATCACTATACATTCAAGGGTATAAAATTATTTAATAAATTACCCCTTGATATACGATCGGAAGAAAGCTACGAAAAATATAAAAAAAAAATTAAATTAAAATATTCTAGTACCACCTCATAACTTAACTTATTGTATATTGTATTTAGAAATATGTATTGAATATATAGAAATATTTTTTGCCTTATCAATACTTCATATCATTTATTAACTAACCTTTAATTTATTACTTTTATCTGTATCTCCCATGAACTATGATTCTAAGTTCTTAGTCGAAGTATGATACAGTTATATTTAACTGTATTTATGGTTGGGGTCGAAATAACTCAGTGGTAGAGCACGGCCCCGGTAAGGTTAAGGTCCTGAGTTCAATTCCAAGAGGCGACAGTAACTTTTTTTGATTTACTGTTTAAAATTATCGATTGAGAGTCACAAATTATTTATACATTTTAATAATTTATTAGCGTAAGACTTAAATAAACATTTTAATAACTACCCAATAGAAGCACCTATGAGCGTGTGTCACGGAACACGTTATGAACGCTGCTCTGGAATAGATGGTAAGAATTGTTAGCCAGTAGAATTCGCGACGGATTCTGTAGACTGAACTGATACGTCGAATTTAGGTTTAATTTTATACAAATTGCATATTGTTCGAAACGACAGCGGTACCGGTGGAATCCACACAATATCTCCGTCTCTCCGTATCGCATTTTGCTGGCTATCGACTTTCATTCGTCTTCCTCCGCAACGGAACAAGATCTTTTCCTAATTATGAGTGAGGAAGAAACCCGCCATTAAAACCGTAATAGGTGATTTAAAAGTATACGGAAATACCGAGGAGAGATTATAAATGACGCAAGAGGAAAAGAAAAAGAATCTCGCTTTTAAAAAGGCGGCATTTCACAATGGAATTAAGACTAAATTTTACGGGAAAATTATTACACGGAGATTTTGTAAATTATATTAATTTATATTTTCGTTGCTCTCTCACGCTCTTCTCCGTATCTCTGTCGTCCTAAAGCGGTAAGCGGCTATATCTCCTTTTCACATTTGACTTTTGTGTTCTGGCCATCTCTGTGTACAATTAAACGCTATATAGCTTTACAGTATCAAGTAATTTACGAATCCAATTTGCCTTTGATAATTTAAAGCGCTCGTTGATTTTTATGAATTGTTAAGCGCCAAAGAAAGCTTCGCGGAATTCATAATTAATTTTTAAGATCAAGATTAATTACCTCGGCTTAAAGAAATTCTCACAAAGGAGAACTGGAAGTACGCTTCAGGACGATAAATAATATTCTATTTTTCTTTTCGATAATTATATTTCGAGTTTAAATAGTACGAATACATTATTAAGTCCTGAAACTCGAATCTTTGTGAGAACAAAGAGGCAGGTACTTCACGAAAATAAGCAAAATAAGAAAGAGAATTATATAATTTTAACAAAAAACTTAATCTTGTTCTGAAAATAATAATTCCATTTCATTTCATTTGAAGGTAAAAGTAAAAAAAAATAAAAGCTCTGAAAAATCTAATTAGCATTTTAATATGATGTACCGTAGGTACCGGCCTTCTTCTTGTACTACGCCACTCGTCTTAGAAAAAAGCTTAAAAGGTGATTTTTTGTGCCAAATCAAAGGGAGGGATATTTGTAGTGACAAGAACCCGAAAGCCCAGTGAAGACGGATAAAGGAAAATTGTTTGTAGCGAGAGCATTACGAATCATTTTCCTTACATTCAAATAAATCCCCGATTTGGTTTCCGCGTAGCGAAGAAGAAAGATATTATTTACCTTCTTGGGTCACCGATTAGGCTTACGAGTCGGTGATGGTGGCTCGATTGTTCATGGGGACGGGGGACGGTCCGGTCTTTGAAGTCCAGTGCGCCCGGAGGATTAAATTACATGTGGCAGATACTGCGTGACACGTGATGGGCGGAGGTCTCCTGTGCCGCCCTGGCTCTCCCGGATGTGCCGCCCTAAGCCCGTCCAGCCCTGGGGTATTTTTCTCACATCGCAATCCCTTCCGAGCATTAAGTTTTCAAAGGCTCCGCTTTGTGTTATTCCTAAAAAATTCCAATATGAATGGGCTATGTTAAATCGAGCGTTATGGAAGTCTTTTCTTTGGACGAAGTTTCCCTCGGCGCGAGTAAGCCTTCCTAAACACTCGCTCTCCGCTGTGTCTGTGGAACTGAGAATTGAGAACTGTGGACTGCGGATTGTCGATTGTGCTACATGCCGCGGTTAACTATTCTCAACGGTTGCTTGACTCGTGTATTTTACCATTTCCAATAGTGTTAAACCTATTGAAGGAAATTCATTCCCAGTAGGAATAAAAACCAAACTGGATTACTTTTATACTACATATATAATCTGTATCTATCACATAAAAGAGGCGGAATAATAAAAATAAATCATTTTACCATGGTAAACGCGTAAAGTTAATAGTTAAAGAATGAGTTTTACAAATATTTTTTTAAATAACTCACGGAGCAAAACTTACTGAAAATGAAGTAAAACGGAGGCGTATGAGCTCGACCCATCCGTGTTCGAGTGTTCTACCCACTGAACCGACCACCTCATTATTGATTTAACATAATTCTTTTGTATTTTTTATGGGAAATAAAACTAAAACTTATTCGTGTAAAATTATGTTCGGGGTTTACAAAATTACTTTTTAATTTATTTTGTTTACGCCCAGAGGGCTTTTAAATAAATATAGGCAGTATAACTTTAATATGAGAAATAATTTTGAACACGAGTAAGAAATAATAAAAATAAAATTACAATAGGAATAAAATACTTACTTGAAATAAAAATACAAGAAACAAAATTTTCAAAAATACGGTGAACAGGTTTACAAAGGTAAATAGGTTTACTTAGGGACAACCAAAGGTTTATGTATTGGTAAGTATAGGGTTGGAATAGGTTTTAAATATGAGCCACAAAAATCAACAAGTTAGCCTTAAACATTTCAGTATTACCTAAGTATGGGTTTCCCGTAGTGTGAGATGCTGTATCGACTATATCTATACTAGAGTATCGTGTTGTTCTTGTGGGTATGTGTAGGTTTTTAAGTTGAAGGAGTTGGGAACAGAATAATTTGGAGTTTAAGTATTTTAAATAATAAGAAAGATAAATCGTTTATTTTAAGTCTATTTTTTACAGTATTTATTAGGAAACGATGATAATTATTTATATATTCTAGCGGGATATTTAATTTAAAAATTATGAAACGTAGAATTTATTTATCAATGTTTTTTTATATGAATTTTGTAAGAGGGAGATTACGATATTTACGAGCGTTCAGAACAGAAAGTAAGTGTACTGAATTTGTTTTTTTTAATTTACTGGAAATTGTTGATACACTTGTTTACTATTTTTCCAAATAGTCGTCATCTCGTTCAATGCATGTGGTGAGCCGTGGCACAAGTTTCTTTACGCCCTCCTCGAAGAATTCTCTTGCCAGCTCCTTCACCCACTTCAAAACCACTTTTAGCGCCTGCTCGTCGGTTGAAAATTTATTTTCATCCATATATGCCTTCAGGAAGGTGAAAAAAAGATAACCTGAAGACGCCAAATCAGGGGGATACGGGGGTGGTTCAAAACAACCCAACCAAATTAATTCAAGAGCGTATAAGAGCGTGGCTAAAGGGAGGCGTCTGCTAATATCTACAGAAATTCCAAAAACTGAAAAAATCTGACTAATATCTATGAGAACCAAAGTGCGTACGAATATCTACAACTCAAACTCCTCACTAATATCTATGAGAACCAAAGTGTGGACGAATATCTACAGTACTGGGCGAGGTTGGATTTACAATTATATATAGCATATTGGAATGACGTAATATTGCGTATGCAGTTTAAAAAACGTAATTTGTGTTTGTATGTATGTAAAAATCCCTAATATCGGACTATTGGACACATTTAGCTGATTATTAAGGATTCAGGTTTATGTTTTAACAGCTTTCTTTATTTCGAGTGCTTCTAAATTATTTATTCTGTTACCATGACCATTTCAGTTAGGTTAGGTTAGGTTAGGTTAGGTTTTAGAATTTTCAAATAAATAAATATCTTTGTATTATGACCTCCATGTTTGTTAAATAAATTATTGTCCTCGTAAACAGCAAAATACGTAATATTATGCAAAAACTTCATGTACGTACTTTAAACGTTTAAGCCTTTACGTAATTAGTAATTACGTAATTGAAGTAATTTATGCTTTTCCGTACAACCTCTTGCTCAGCTGCCCTCTGTAGATATTAGTCCAACCTACGCTCCAATATTAGTCACTACTGGGACCGTCATAGATATTCGTCCGACCTTAGCTCTGTAGATATTGTCCACACTCTGAAGTTCGTAGATATTAGTCCAACATATGAGCTGTAGATATTCGTCCGTCATACAGGCTGTAGATATTAGTATCTGGAGTCGGCTAAAGTTGTGTGAGGACGGACGTTTCCGTGAAACAAGCACACTTCTCTGGTCAGCATTCCCCTCCTTTTGTTTTGAATGCTCCTTGTGAGTTTTTTAGGGTATCACAATATTTTGTGCATTCTTGGTCTCAACTTGAGGCAGAAATTCGACCAAAATGATTGCTTTTCGGTCCCAAAGGCCATGATTTTTTTGCCCGAATATGTGGTTTTTAAATTTTTTGGCCGATGGGGAATTGGTGTGACGCCACTTTGACTGTTTTTTTTCCAGGCGTGTAATGAGTCACCCACCATCATCTCCAGTCACAATAGAGCTCAGAAATCCGGACCTTTTTTATAGGTGTTATTCCTTCCGTGAGTAAAAAGCGGATCACAGCACTTGGCGGGATTTTTTGCAAACATCTTTCACGCAACTGGACACTACAACGTGAGTTTACGTACTACAATATTCCTGGGATGCTCGCTCTGGTCAAGAGATCCCCTTCTACCACTCAGTGTTGCCAATCCTTAAAAAATTAAAAACCCCCGCTCGTTATGGTCACAGTACACTTACTTTCTGAACACGCTAAGTTCATACATTATCGTACAAATTTAACACCCCGTACGAAGGTAGGTACGTAAAGTGCTAAATTGTATAGCAGATAAGTAGAGGACATCAAAGATTATATTTAATAGAAAAACAATGTTACCCAAGCGTTAAATGTCCATTATTCTGTCAACCAGAATTGAAATAATCCTTTTCACGAATCGTCTCTCCCGGTTTTGTACGCACAGAAAACTCTGTTAAAATCACCTTCAACAAGCAGAAGCTCCTGTGCTTTTAAATTTAATACAAATCCGACAAATCCACAAGACTTTGCGTAGAAACATTTATTTGGATTACGTAAAAACATTTTTTTACAACCTACATTAAGTGATTTTCCCAGAACATACCAACATAATATTTTACTTAGAATTGTGTGTGACTTTTGATTTGAGCATTTAATCTAGAAAAATATGCAAAACGAAAAATGGAAAAAATTGCAAGCTAGTAAAAATTGACACAATCAATTAAAAAAATAATAGCTACATAACACAACATGTATGGCGTACGAAGTAATGCACCAATTTCACCAAAGTAGCACTAAATTTTGTACTATTTTATTATTATTCATAGTTTATTTTTCTATCTATATTTATAGTTATTGTTTTTATATTTTAGCAGGAGTAGTTCAAGACACGAGCACGGTGTATATTCATACTGCCGTACTAATAATATAATACTGTTCTTAAAACATGTTTTAAATCAGTGAAAATAATTTGTAGTTACAAAAATCATTGTAGTTACATCGCTTAAAAAAAAATCATATAGATTATTACGTTCGTTATTATAACTAATATTGTAAATTTTAATATAGTTTCTCCTATAAGTGTACTATGTATTAAAAGTTCAAACTCCTTAACACATAACCTAACATAATTTCATTTCTCTATGTTGTAAATCTCTTGTAATTCCTCCATCTTGTAAATCTGAACGTGAAATACATGTGTTACCAGGTTAATTCGGTAAATACGATTATAATATATGCTACCAGACTTCGTGGTATTTTGAAGACCCCCCCCCTGAACAGGTCACGTAGTATGGGTACGTTCCCTTATATACATTACTAGCTGACCCAACCAACGTTGTTCTGCCATATAAATTATTTCTAGTGAATATTTTGGTTGTTAAATAAAAAATAACGAATTTATTGTAAGTGTGTGTGGGATGGGATATGGATGGAATCTATGACATAATAATATAATAATAACATTACATTTATATAGCGCAGTTTTGTGACATTTCACTTCAAGTGCGCTTAACTATAATAAATTTAAAAATAATCCTACAGTGCTCCTTATAATATTGAGAAAATAATAAAAGAATATACAGTATTTACTAAATAATGACAGAAGAACAAAATTAACTAAACTAACATAAAGAGGAATGGAGCGCTGATCGCCGACAAAAACAAAATAACACCAACTAAAGTAGGAATATGAAATATAAATGAATTTCGAAGAGCAATTGAGTGTACGATATTTTTTGTCAGTCCGTTTTTATCCAACACAAATAAGCTCGATGGTTTGCCCACGCGAGAACACGATGCCGAATGAAATATCAAAATGTCGCGACGCTTCTCGTGAATGTCTTGCGCATGTATGGATGAAAGTTCGATGAGGCAGACGTAGCGGCATCTGTCATTCAACAACATAAATAATTTCGTTCTGTTTGAAATATGAAAGGCGGTTAAATTCGTTCATACAAAAATCGGGATTAAAAATGGGTAGGTGGGGGTAGGAGAGTTTGTGATTGAAATTTGAGGTTGTAGGTATTTTTTGTTGCCAAATAAAAAAAAAAATAAAAAAAAAATTGTCAAACAAATCGATTTATTTTCTGGATAGGGACAACCTAATCACCTGGCGGTATGAAATATACTTTAAAACCTATTCTCATACCTATCAAATATATATAAAAAATTTCATAAAAATCTGTTAAGGGCCCGCAACCCGGATTTGTACCGATTTATTACATATTTCCCTTAAACACGGTAAGTTTTAAAGCTCTTAAAAACATATATGTTATTCTTGAAGATAATATCTAGACTTTGCCCGCGCCGAAACGCAAATTATATAAAATTCCCTCGATAGAAAAAAATCGCAAAGTATGCTTAAAAAATTATTATTAACACGTTTGTTTCAGTTATTTTACAAGTTATATGTATGAAAAAATTCACAGTGTTTTTTTAACTGCTGTGAAAGATAATGCCCGCGAAATTTTTGCTCTATTTTAAACGAGTCGTGTTTTATTAAACATTTTCGCAATTTTCGCATCGATTTTGTCGCTGTGTTAATGTCAGCGCTCTCTTCTAACATTCGTAATTTCGTATCTCTCCATCTTCTTCTTTTCGGGACCAGTTGCAGCGTCTTAAGCCGTTTCGTAGGAGTGCGACCGCAAACACCGTGACAAGAGATTTTTATATACATATAAGATTTATAAAATGTTTTGACTGCCCAACTCGGAGGATTCCCCTTTTAGGAGAGTTCGGTTTGGATGGTTAACAATACGGTTCGGTATGAAGGCAACAAAATAATTATTAGCAAGAATAACAACAAAATAAATAATTAGTGAAAAAATGAAAATATTTATCGTTACTTTTATTGATTCTTGAATAAGACGTGAACATTAATTACAACATAGATTTTTTTTACATGAGGCCTTCAGAAAAATTGTATTTAATTTATTAGGACAAAACAATTTGAGTATGGGTACCGCCGCCCCGGGAATCCTTTGTTGGATAACCAACACCTCCGCCATAGTGGTTCGCTACGCTTGGTGACTTAGCATGGGTGCCGGATTAATGGGGTGAGATTTGACCGGGTCTTGGCGGCGGATGCGTTTGCCCACCAGCTGCATGGTAGGCCGGATCGGGAGAGAATAGTTGAGGGAGTCCCTTTGACTTCTCCAGCCGTACTCTCTCGGAATATAGCCTTGCACCGCAATGGGAGGGATGGATTCATACGTCCGGCACTCCTGGACACACTGACTCCCAAATACCTACCCACCCCTCACACCCTATTCCTTCCCAGAATTTCCTCTCCTTCCTTTCCTAAAAAGATCCTACACACAGCATCCCCAAAGATGACATAGGCCCTGTGGGGAATTATTTTCCTCAGAGCTTCATGTGTGGAGCTAATGTAGAAAAAAACTAAAAAATCAACCCGACGCGAATTTGGATGAAGTTTTTAATAAAACCATTTTTTAACATCGAAAATTAAAAAATGATAAATATCAAAAATGGAAAGGGGAATGAAACCAGAGGTTTTTTTCCTCCTTTTTAAAATCTAGCTTAATGAAAATGTCTGAAGATAGGTTAGGTTAGTTAGTTTTCTCCGTTATTAATTTTTTTGAAGTTCTTTAGCTGTGTACACACACAATTTTTTTTTTTTTAAGTTTCTTTATTCTTTGAATTGTTCGTTACATGAATTAGGGATTTTTCGACCACCGTACTAGGCACATGCCTGTGTTGTGGTAGTCGATTTTCGTATACAGTATATTAACAGATGCAATATAAAGAAATGTGCGAGAATATAAAAAAATAAAATAAAAATATATAAATATACATATTATATAAAATAATATTAAAGAAATTTAAAGAATACCAATGAATATAAAAGAATGTAAATGACTAAAGAGTATGGAAACAATAAATGACTATAGAGTATAAAAGAGTATGGAAGAATATAGTAGAATATAAAAATAATATAAAAAGTATAGAACATAGAAAACAATACATGAAAGAATATAAAAATGATATAATTATAAAATATATAAAGTCGAAGTAAGTACTTTATAGAGTATGTAAATAAGAAATGATAACGATTATAATGAAGATCTGTGTGTACGTGGTTATATTGGTAGGTACATTATTTCAAACCAATTTTTGTACAAATAAATTTTGGAATAAATTTATGTTTCGAGTCCGGTGAATTTCACTGGTCACTAGAGTAAATTATTATTGTTACAGTGGTTTTCTGGTGGCACTGGGCTCTGAGTTCTGAGTACATAAACATGTAGAGGTAGGCACTAGTATAAAAGATAATGTTCTCCATACAATCCCTTCAGACCATTCACACTTAAGCGGTTTATGCGCAGATCAACCATAGACACATAATCAACATAGATCAACCATAGATCAACGATGGCAGATGACAAGTTGACAGATTGAGTACAAAGAAATGTGCATTCCGTGGCCGCTCCCTAATTCATCTGACCCCCTCTCCTACCATAGGAAGAAATATTTGATAGCGTCGTGTGGCGGTACAAAACATAAGCGTTCGCGGTTCAACAGATATCTGCTCGCGGTTTTATAGCTGCGTGTGTACACAGCTTTAGTCTCAACCAAAGCTCTTCTGCATATCATCGGAAAAATTGTTTTGATATCAAAATATTATTCTTTCCAGTCGGTCTTTGTAAGGAGTATCGTTAATAACTATTGTAATAGCTCGTCTGAAACTGTCGATATGAGAACACCGATGGACCGAGGTTCTCCATTCCACAGCTCTTCAGTTTGTTTCTTCGGCACCGCCTAAACATCGATTGAAAATTAATTATTATTGTAGAAAGCAATCACTTTGTGGTTTGACATATTGAATAAAATAAAATATTTTTTTGTTTAAAACCACGAGATTTATTAATTTATGAACCGACCGGTTTCGATTACTTAAGCATCTTCAGGATACAAATTAATACTGTATTAATATTTGTACCCTGAAGATGCTTAATACAGTATTAATTTGTAATACAAATTAATACTGTATTAATATTTGTACCCTGAAGATGCTTAAGTAAGCGTAAAATATCGTGATTTTAAACAAAAAAGTATTTTATTTTATTGAAAATTAATTTATTCAATTTGGGTCTCGATTTAAAATTTAACTACCTACGAAAATATTTATAATAAAATTCTAATAAACAGACAAGTTTCTTTGCGAAAGTAGTAGTTTTACTTCATTGTTGCCGTGAGTTGAAAATAAATATTTTAGTGGAAAGCAGTCAGTTTGTGGTTTGACATATTAATTAAATAAAACAATATCTTTGTTTATATCGAAAAAAAAGATTAAATTTAAAAAAGACGCTTTGTCTTTTCGATGTAATATGATAACCCATTACGTACACATTATCTGTCTCTTTCTCTCTGTTACTATGTTAAAAATAGACGGCCCCGTGGTCGAATCCCGCAAATAAATTTTATTTGATTAATTTGTCTATTTTCAATAAATTCATTTAAAATAATATATCGTATATTTGCGGCATGTTCCAGAGTGAGAGATATTCTTAGTATCGCCCTGGTGTAAACCACCATTCACAATTGAATCGTTGCTTGAAATGGCTTTAGTCTTGTTTGGTGACCAGGTCTGAATAGCCAGGTTCTTCTCCACCTTCCTCTTCCCAAACTCCTACCCCACCCCACTACCTGCAGCCACACAACATACCCCACTGAGACAATGAGACTACAGCCAGTAGCCAGATACTGGCTCCAGACGGCAGCAGCTGGGACACTCGTGAGATATTCACATTAAAAAATCGTAATTACTGATCACTGACTTTCATTGATCCTTTATTTTATGTTATATTTTGTCTCATTCTATTTGCTGTAAGCACACACAACGTATTTTTATCAGTTATTTTTTAAATTAAGTATTAAGCACTGCATTAAACAAAACCGGTCGTTCCTAATAAATAAAATAAATAAAATAAATATAATAAATAAAATAAATAAAATAAATAAAATAAATAAAATAAATAAAATAAATAAAATAAATAAAATAAATAAAATAAATAAAATAAATAAAATAAATAAAATAAATAAAATAAATAAAATAAATAAAATAAATAAAATAAATAAAATAAATAAAATAAATAAAATAAATAAAAAAAATAAAATAAATAAAATAAATAAAATAAATAAAATAAATAAAATAAATAAAATAAATAAAATAAATAAAATAAAATAAATAAATAAATAATAAAAAAATAATAATAATAAATAAATAAATAAAATAAATAAAATACATTAAATAAATAAAATAAATATAAACAAAGTATGTACCTAATTGTTTTATTTCATGAAAATAAATAGTTGATTTGAGCTAAAAATATCGCTAATAAATAATAGCTGGGAAATTTAATGACGTCAAAACTCACTTATTAAAAGTTTTTGACTGATACACACGAATAGATTTACTGCTTCAAATGTAATTTATTATTCACTTCAATGCTTCTGCCTTATCTAGGCACCATGTGAAGATTATTGAGAAAATTAAATAGCTATCTATTATTGAATAACGCCAAGAAGGTTCTCCTCGTAATTTGGTAGTAAAATCTGCGAGAGGATCTTAAATTTTATCGGAAAGGAGTTTCCTCCGTCTGAATTCCGTATAACTGACGCTGGAATACTTAGGCACCCATTAGCTATACATATAGGAAACCCGCTATTCATTATTAAGAAATGAAAAGAGTTTTATGGGTGGCGAGGTTCCGTTCCCTTTATGCCTCGGCGTCGGGCGAGAGTCGGGCTCCCCCGCCCCCCCGTTATTTTGTACGAGGAAATTCTTTGAGGCGGTGGCAAACAATGAACAGGGAGGCTAAGTCTCAGGGAGGACCGGGTCCCCCTTTCTCTAATTTTGGCGCACGTTCTGGTAGCCACGCACCGTGGTGGTGCAAGAAAGCGCCTCGCGAGGAGGTTGCGAATCATTACGCGCATCGAGTGATCCGCGGCACATGAAGAATTTTTAAGTGGCTTTGGGGGCGCAATCAAATGTGTACGTAAATAAGGCCTTTATGCTGGATTTATGAAGTTTATAGTAATTAGCATAGTACCTCCCGGCAGGTACTAATATGAAATAAGTAAGAAATTCATTTGAGTTGCGTTATGTCATTATTTTTGCTACGAAGTTAATCCCTTCGCAGCCGTGAGTTCTTTCGATATTTGGTTCTCCTCCTCGTAATCCTCGTATTGTGGCTTTTATCGAAATAAAATTTCAGCCATTGCACAGATTACAAACCAGACCAGTTTTGATTTAGCTAGTGATTATTTTAGAAATTCCTCTCTTGATAACTTTTGTTTCTGAGCTCCACATTTAAAGGTACTTATTTGCCGGATTTTTTTTCTATTTGTAGTAAAAACAATATTAATATGATATCTGCCTTATTTATTGATAATTAAGGCGAGGGAAGTGATGCTGTTGATAATAGTTGCATTAACCTTAAAAAAAAATTATTGATACCTACCGCCGCACATTGATTCCGCCGGAATGTGGGGTTTGGCGATAAATAGAATGTGAAATGACAGAAACCACAAAGTAATGCCATGACGTCACTTACCAGCGCATCCTTTCATAAATATGGATACATAGAATGCAACATTAGAGATTTGTAACTTTATACAACGTGAACTGACAAGTTTTATACACCATGGAATCACCGCCTTCAGGTCATATAGTAATATTTATTGTAACATATTGTACTTATTTTTTAAAACTCTTTTGTACTCTTGCTAATAAAATGCGAAAAACAACTTCATAAAACCGTAAAGGGTGGTAAATAATGTACTTGGCTTGCTTTAAATAGTGATTTCTGACATTATTTGGACTAAAAAATGTTAATGAAATTTTGGACTACGGTATTTTTAGTATTTTTTTTTCTTTAAAAGCTAACAAAAAAAATCTTCCACATGTTATGAATGGTCACTCCACCAAGTAATCAAACGAACCCCCACCCTACCCTCACTTTCCAATACCCACTGTTTTTTTTTGTAAGTTGAAAAAAAAAAAAAAACATTGAAGATGTCACCGGAGACCAAAATTTCGTTAACTCCAAATAATTAATTTCAGGAATCACTGGTTAAAATAAAATAAATCTAGTGTGTTCCCTGCATACATCAGATTTATTTTATATACTAGTAGATGCACCGCATAAAATACCGTCCCATTTTTATTCCAGTGAATTGAGACCAGCTTTTGGATTATTTGGAACCACTGTGGACTAGCATGTGTTGCTCTGGATAGATAGAAAAAATGCCTTGTTTTTAAACGTCTGGGGTCTCAAAAATGGCGTATAACCTGTAGTTATTCGAAAACAGAAAAACAAATTCAATTTGTGTTCACTATTAGCTCGCTAAAACGGCCGGAAGTATTGAAAAAAAATAGATTTCGTGATTTGGGAAAAAATAAATAAAACAAAGGATCTATGTTTTATATTTTGTAGCAAACTTAATTTTAATTCCATAACTGCAGTACAAAGAACGCAAAATAATTAAACATATGTGATGTGTTTGTTAAAAACATAAAAGGGGAAAATAACACTTTTTCTGGATAAAATCAGTATTTTTGTAGACTTACTTGTATTCATAATTTTTTTTTTCATTTTGTCAGCTATAAACACTTTTTAATAACAAACAAACGCTAAAAGGTTAAATTATTGTAAAAAAAATTAATTACAAAAAATTTAAAAATACATGTTTTGGATTTTTATTCTGATTTTACAGAACTAATAATCATTTAAAAAACATTTAAATGCAGTTGTCATTTGTTAGACGCAACTTTTAAAATATCAGGCGTTTCTGAATTCAAAAGTTGAAATAATTGATACACCCACTGTGAGCCGCCCGTAAAATGCGGCTTCCCCCTGTAGAGTTACGATCACTCCTTTAACAAGTCAAAGTAGATTTCTATTTACATAACAACTAAATAAAAATCAAAATAAAATTGTATTTTGTACTTAATAATTTGCCCTGAAATTAAAAATTATATTAATTAATTATTTTTGAGCAATGGATTACTGTATCCAATTAATCAGCGCAATGTGCGTTTTATATTAAAAATGCTTATTCAAATGGTCTCACTTAACATAGTTTTATTTAAATAAAAA
The DNA here is from genome assembly GCA_929108145.2 of Limnephilus rhombicus. Taxonomy (NCBI): domain Eukaryota; kingdom Metazoa; phylum Arthropoda; class Insecta; order Trichoptera; family Limnephilidae; genus Limnephilus; species Limnephilus rhombicus. Next base: position 59,402,407 of record OV815276.1, read on the forward strand.
CATTTCATTTGAAAGTGACGTATTTTTATCACTTAACGTTCATTATGAATTTTAAAAGCGTCGTGACATTAGGAATAAATCCTTAAAAGCTCTGGGAGTAATACAAGGAAGCTTTTTTCACAAAGTACTTGTTCGGGAGGGGAGGTCGGGGAGCTTTTCTCCCTCCAAAAAAAACTTGTAGAAAAAAGCGGGATCTTCACTCTCTTTTACTTCACCCTTCGCGGAGGTGGCAAGTCAAGAGAAGGAATTCTTTGTTTCATCGGTGACAAATTAGCGCGAGGAAAGATTTTGTTATTGGCCACAATGAGAGAAACTCGTTAATCATTTCATTCTTTGGAGAATTCTTCATAAGGCCACTTTTTAAACACATGAAAAGCGTAAACTTACAAATATTCTTCATTTAGTTGTCTTTTTTTTAATTTTCAATTCTTTAGGAAGGTGAAAAAATAACAATCCTGATAACTAGTAACTATGAACCTATATACAAGCTGTCTGCGTTAGCGACCAAAAAATTAACTAAAAAACTTTTTGAATGGGTGAACACACTGTCTAGGTGTCCAGAATGCACAGATAAATTTCTACATTAATTTGTTTACCAGAGTAATTTTAATAGTTAGTTATAATAACACATCTTGTCGAACCGAGCTAATCTAGGTTCAATTCCTAGTTTTTTTTTTAGTTGCATATATATTACAATAGTAAATATCATTTTGATGAGTGGTGGTCTACTTGCATTATTTCATGTTAAATGTTGTTTATTGCTGACATTAAAAAATGTGAAATATGTGGCAAGTTATTTTATTATTTCCATAATGAATTACCACTTCTCAGATTTACAATGTAAGCGATTATAAGAGATTCCGTAATATTCAGAGTTCAAGCTAGCATAAACAGCGCTGAAAAGGCGGAAGACGGAATTTTAATGAAAACATAGATTTATACTAAAATTCCGGTACGCCCTTACACTGTATTACGGTTTACATTAAAATATTAAACCTGTAGCGCTTCACTTTGAAAGCGCGTAATAAAAACCCACCCACAATTTGTGAAGAAAGTTGAACTTGTCCAGAGTTAGAAGAGGCGTGGGCCCTGTTGCCAGGCCAGACGCAAACACCGCTCCCTTAACAACGCGCCCAGTAATAGGTTGGTAAATATACTGAGCGCGAATACAACCCTCTCAAACTTTCAAGCCCTTCCCATCGCCCGCCCCAGACTAATTACGTTTAGAGTTCTTAAGCGAAATTACTTAGGCAGCCACCCCCATTCTTTGCTTCCCCCCGGGCGCCCACCCCCTGCCTACCCCTCTCTCTTCCTTCCCCCCGAGGAAAGCGGGAAAACAGAGGAAAATAGGGTGGGGAAATACCGGGAATGTAAGACGATCGGTTTCGCAATTATACGTTTATTTTGTACGGTAGGGAAATTCGTAATGAGTTTTCCCAATTCTTCGACGATCGTTGGGGATATCGTCTTGCAGTGAAATAATTATGGCCACCTTTGGAGGGGCGATTTACGTTTTATTGTTCGTTTCGTGTACAGTGTACGCCGCGTCCCGGGAATAGAGTTATAAGCTGAGGATTGCAAGCGAAACGAGTTTATTGGGAGCGTTTGGGACACTATGAAGAGAGTCAATCTAATTAAGATGTTTTAATCACGTCGACTTTTTCTCTAACCTTTTTTATACAAATCACTGTGACAAGAATAAGTAAATCACGTTACAATTCGTGTAAATTAATCACTTAAACAAGAACGCAGAAAAGATAATCTCTGACTTATACCTTCCTAAAAAAGGTAAAAGAAAATGATTGTGGGTTTAACTTAAAGAAAACACAATTAACATCAATATATATATATATATACCTGATGATGGACACTGCAACGATGTCCGAAACCTTGGCTAAAGAAGGAGGTAGCGCAACACGGCATAATACCCCAAAAACAAATAACGAAAACGATGACTAAATATTCTACATATTGTGAAGAAAAATATCCACTTGAAAGAAACGAAAGGATTTGAATAATTTGAATTAGACCATGAGGCATTTTTGTATGAGAATATTCAGGCCATATTCAATATGACATTATGCATAAACGTTAAGTCATCCAGTTTAAAATGATATCCGCGATACCGTTCGGGAATATCACTTACCCGAGTACCCCGCCCGCCCCCACCTCTCCCTGTGGCAGTGGGTGGCTTTGTGTTGGGCATATTGTTTACAGAATTTGGTCTAAGTTTGAAGCGATTAAAAACTTTGCGATTAGCGAAGCGCCCTTGTGGGCAAAATCCGCGAGATGGAGCGCGTGAGATGGACGCAGGTCCGGATCAGAGGAACACGTAACATAATTAAAATAATTCAATACGCCGCGCCGGTAAGTTTTTCTACCATAGCGTCACATATAAATGCAGGATCAAATTTAAACGTTTTTAGATTCCAAAAATTCAATAATTGAATTTCTCTAAGGCTCTTTTGCCATGGAAAATGCTTCAAACTTATAGAGTAAACCATTGTTATGGTGTTCTTAAGTACTTTAAATTAATTATCGAAAACTGTCACATCACAACAACAATCAACTATTTTTGCAACAATTGGTTGTAACAACTATTATCGTTCGTTATTTAAAAACAATTCCAATAAAATAAAAGAATGATTTTTTGGTAGAAGTTTATGGTAGTTAATTTTTTAAGAAAATTTTGCTTGAATGATACCAAATCTTATATATAAAAATGAATCGCTGAATGTGTTGCTTAGCGCAAATCTCGAGAGCAGCTGAACCGATTTCGCTAATTCTTTTTTTAGAATATTCCTTGAAGTACGAGGATGGTTCTTACGGAGAGAAAAATTAAGAAAATTGCGCAGAAAATTGGATAATTTCAGAAAACCTAACGACTATCGCACGTTTGACAGTTCGCGTGTTTGAGAATGACATTTTGCAAAACAATGATTGTTAAATCAGGATTCTATTTTTGAAAATCTTTAAGGTTGATAAATTTATTTAAAGTAGGTACTCCCCTAATAGTTTGAATCGAATCAAGAATTTTGGATATTTTAAATAGGTACCTATGTTAGGTACCAAATTTAATATACACGAAAAATAAAAATTTTAATAAAAATTGTAAATGGTGGTACGCAGGCTGTTTAAAAACTGAATGTACGGAATTGAATATATGGATTGAATATATGGAACGCGGGAGGAGGGTTGGCGGGACGAGGGAGCGGGAAAGGGAAGAGGGAAGGCGGGGAAGGTGGAAGGGGAACGCGGGAGGGGAAGGGGACGTGTGAGGGGGGAGGGGAACTCGGAAGGGAGGTTCGCGGGACGGGGGAAGGGGAGGGGGAGTGGAGTGGGGAGAGGGAAGGTGGAGATGACGGAGTGGGAACGCGAGAGGGGAATAGGACGCAGGAGAAGAAGGGGAGGCGGAAGGGGAACGGGACGAATGGGAAAGGACTCTCAGGGAGAAACAATTTCTTTATTAAATGGTATAGCAACGCATGCCGGGACCAGCTAGTCTTCTATAAATTTAATTCTTCGGGAAGACTGCGAGTGTATATTGAGGTAGAACCTGCTACCGATAAATTGTCTAAAATATATATTTATGTAAATTGTGTTTTTGTTGGAAATAATAAAAAAAAAAAAAAAGAAACATAACACGTTTCGCTTTACTACGAATACGGAGGTCACGGGTTCAAATTCCAGCGTGAGCAAGAAAAATAATTTATTAATTTGTGTTGTTTGCTATGAATTAATTTAAACATTTGCGGCACTTTCCAGAGTGGAAGATTTTCTCAGTATCACCCTGGGGAAAGGCCACCATTCAGAAATAAAACAAAAATAATTGCTTAAATGACTTTAGCCATGTACTTCCCCACCTTCTTCTCCCCATCTCCTTCCCTTACTTCCATTGCCAAATGAGCTGTTTTCACTGACTATGAATACCGTTAAATATGTGAAAGATAAGTTTATTGTTGTGATCAACAATTTGAAATTTTAATATTTTCATAAATGGTTATTGATTTTAAAAACTAACTACAACGTCATTATGATGTAGAAAACGACGCTGGCTGGTAAGACAGCTATCAACCAACGCCGCCATATTCAAAAATAAAATCGAACGTGTCGTTTTAGCGCAAACCAAAAATTGCACATTCTAAATCGTCGTAAATTTATTCGTCGGCATAACAATAAATTCATTATCGTAAACTTTTTCTTATTTTTTTTCAGGAATATAAAAAAGTGGAAACACCCTTTTGGGGAAGCCTTAGTCTCACTCGCTCCGGTTAGAGGTAATCACTATTAACCTTATATGTACTTGCGTATTCGTAAATCGAAATGTTTTATAGTGCTACGAACAATTAAGTAGTACTTACTTTTATTTGCGGAATTCATGCGATTCAATTAAAAATAAAATGGAACTGTAGGAACGGGTATCTAATTTTACATATACTAGCGAGTACCCGGTATGCGTTGCAATGCCACTTAAAGATACAAAGTGTTTGAATTTTAAATCTCTTTATAAAGTGCTTTTGGAAACAATTTTTTTGTTTTTTCCGTTAGGTGCGTACACGAATAAATTAGAAGGTTTTCTGACCCGTGAGTAGGCTACACACAGCTGTGTATCAGACGCGGTCCCTCCATGCATGCTTTGGATGCGGAGCATCCCCGAAATTCTAGTAAAAAACAAGCTTTTTATTAATTTTTTAAGTCGTAAACATATACTGCAATTTAATAACAGAGACTCAAAAGTGGTGAAATACTTACTCATTCTCGATATAGCGCCTAAACTCATCTCAGAGACTCGCTGCTTCAACACATACATGACGCGATACGCATTGTCCGTCAGTATTGGATGCTGTGAAACTCTCGCATCCAGAATGGTACAAAGTATTCTAATTTCGCGCACGCGCATTGACTTCTGTCTATCGCGGTATATGAGTGTGAAATGCGCATCCCAGGATAGCATTCATCAAATGAAAAACGCGACTTTAACGCATATGGGTATAATGCATAGCATAGCATACCACGAATGGATTGGATTGATGGACGGACAAGTAGATTGTTTATATGGGTGATATATTTTTGATAATTTGGTTTAAATAACTGACGCGGAAGTATTGATACATTGAATATCTATTTAATACTTTTAATTCATAATTTAAATTTAAAAATTAAATTAAATAATGAATACAGAAAATAATATGGAAAGTTCATCAACGTTTTTTAACACTATAAAGAAGTGAATTGTGTGATTGTAGGAATTGAATAATTACTGCGAAAAGGTTTTGTAGCACGGCCATTTGCGGGAATAAACATATTCTGGATACCGAAAAAAGCGACTCCCATTTTGAACATAACATCAAGAAATAAATCGTTTCTAAGACATATTCAAATTTCAGTTTATACACAAATTTCCTGGATTTATGTTGAGCAGGATTCTCCAAATTGTTTTGCTGGCCATGTCTTATATTTAATAATTACGGATGTTGCGTAGTGTAAGGTTTAATAGAGCTAATTATACTATTTTTGTGGGCAATTGCAACTTGTTGGTGGGCTATTATAAAGATTTGTATATTTATTTTTAGTAGGTGTATCATACTTATTAATTTTCCAGCATCCCTTCTACAAAAAGTCACCGACCGCCACTGTTGTGTATGTGTGGCAACGTTTATCAATTTCGTTTAAATTTACACTCGCGATATAATTCGACAGAGTTTTTCTTACGATTTTTTTGTTTCATTCTTCAGCTTCGTGACTAAAACAAAATCAATATTAAAATTTTAAAATGAATATTTTTTAGCCACCCAGTACACAAATACATAAGCAAAGGTCACTTTACATTTACCTGTGTTTGTAGAAATACCTAGGACTATATAAAATATTTTTAAGATGCACAAGGTGTATTTTTTCTTTCTTACTTTCAACTCTTATATCCTTCTACCAAGTATACGTCAATGCTTATATCACTAATAGCATCTCCACCTAGTAACCACTAAACCTTGATTCACGCATGCTGTGAACATTTTTAATTGGAGTGTTAATATAACTATATGCACATCAATGCCAATTTCATTAATGTAATAATTGTTAACACTCTGATGTAAATATTTCAAATTCAAACGATAAATAAAATTAATATTTGTTTTAATTTCATCGTGATTATAATTTTCATTAATGTTACACGTAGATTAATTAAGAATCTTATTTTATATCATCAATAAAGGTATTTATTAGAACTTGGGAAATATCTAGTCCCGCTTCAGGGTTCAAAGGTTCGCCAACCTAGAAATTCATACCCTACGTGAGTATTTTCTATATCTGCGCTGGCGCTGGTGGCTTTTGATAGTCCTGAATTGGGTTTTAAAGAAATTAATACAAGATAACCTTTAATTTTAATTTTTATGTCTACTTACATAAGTAATATGAATAGATTCTCCGTAAGTCTTCGATAATAAATTAGCTTCTATCTCCCAATTCTTCTGCTTATTATAAATAAGCATAGGTATTTGATGATCGTCATTCCTAAATGACATCATTCTTATACAAGTATATTCTTACCCAATTTCCCACAGGAACAGTTGTTTTAGGAACTCTGTTTAGCTAACCCTTTTCCTTCATACACACGCTTCTCATTCTGACTCTTGACAATTACCTGATTCAAATATTTAGACCGCTTTTTCGAGTCTTCCCGGGGGTCAAGCACAGATAAATCGATAACTTTACAATATCGGATCGATAGGAGTAAATTCCGACGATTTTATATCGATATACCGAGCACAGTTTCACTGTTGTCAGCCACGCTGATGGCAACACTGGTGGATCTGGCTTTGAACTCAGATTCCGATAAGTCAAGCGCCTATCAATTACGTAAAAATATTAATAAATTGGCAATGTTGAACTGCAATACTAACCTAAATATGCAATGGCAGTCCGCATTTACTTATTGATACCAAACGGGAGTTAACTAGATAATGAGAACTTTGTCAAATTTGAAATATTTTAGCTTCTCAAAGATCGGATGGAATAAATTGATTGCGTCTTAGATTTATTGTTTAAGTTCATGAATCACGTACACGATTTCTCTCAATTCTAAGAGCTTTGTTAGTTCAATCCGTTCATTAAATAAGCCAGTAATTTTGCATAACGAACGATTTACAGAAACGAACGAATAGGAGGCACTGCTGAAAACCAGCTGCATTCTAGGAGAAATCCTGAATTGTAGCAAAGCAGTGACCTTTTCGTCAATAGAATCAATGAAAAGAGAACAAAACGTTTTTATTATTATTATTATTAAAAAATACGTGAATATTGACAGTAAACCGAAAGTTATCCGATACTATGGAGGCTGCCCTAAAATTTTTAAATCGTCTGTCGGAATATCTGTTAACAATCTTTGACCGTGCTCGCAAATATTGATAACTGACCATAAATGACGGATTGATATAAGGTTTGCTAGACTTCCTGAGACATCCCCGGCTTCTTCCATCAACTTACTAGCGCATCATGCGCGATCTTCTAACACTTCTTCATTCACGCGCTCTGCATGCTCAAACCAGCATTTTTTTTTTGTGGGATCGTTATCGAGATAACGGACGAGATCTCCTGTCAGATTTGTGTAATTTTTACATGTTTACTGACACATATTTTATTTTAGATCGTTTTAAACACGAATTCCGGCAAGTATGCATGTTTATTTCTTAATTTAATGTACGTTGTACATGTACATAGAAATCGCTCGGCAGAACTGTTTGGAGGGTGGTTTTTATTTTTTATTTAATTATTCATTGCTTTGAATGGTAACATCATTTATGGATTTTTCGACCACCATGCTAGGCTCGTGCCCGTGTTATGGTGGTCGATGCATTTAAAATAACAATTAGCGTATAAAATGTGACGAGGTTCCAAAAGGAATAATATATAAAGGTCAATATCTCCGGCCCTGCCATGTGTCCCATTAAAATAAAAAGTTGCTTTGACGGGCCTGGCAGTACCCACAAGTTTGCCGGAGTTTAATGAGATTTAAATAATTAATGGAAAAGCGAGATTGGATTTTTTCTGCCCCTGATATCAAAATATAAACCGGCTTATATAAATTTTGTAAGTAATTACTCCGCTCCATGTAAAATATATTTTAAACTTGTTATGAGAAGGTCCCGGCGTGTCTTTAAGACAGATTGCCCGGGAAACTTTATCTTTGATGATTTTCCAGGGATTTTTTTTGTACAAACGATATCTAAATATTAAAATGTCATTTCGGCGGTCAGAGCGGTAGTTGCTGGTATTGCCTTTCATTAAAGTGAGTGACGAATTTGTTGGCGAACTTTTAATAGGCTGCTCCCTGTGAGCGAAACAACTTCACAAAACGACCGACTAATTAAAACTAAGGAAATCGAATAAGTTGCAAAAGCAATATCGTGATTTTATTTTAATGTCATTATTTTCGCATCTATATTCGTGTAATTTGATATTGTCGGTACGTAGATTGGTGCCTTTTTTGTCTTCATACATGTTCATGTTTCTGAAATCATAGATGAAATAAAGTTATGTCGTTGTACACGAGCACGGTTCTACGGTAAAAGACAATCGAGGCTTTGATAACTATGATATGAAAACCTTTAAAAACTACTTTCAGAAAATATCACCAATTAGTTAATCAAGAATCATAATTCTTTTTGCAAGACTTTCAGGATGAGATCTACTATGTAAATTACTTGCACGCAAAATAGCGCGTTTTATAAAGGGCAAAAACTTTATAACAGTCTGCCAAATGCCGTAAAGGAAGCCTCAAGTCTCGGCACTTTTCGTAGGATGTGTAAAAAATATTTTTTGATTACTTACCTATATTATTCTTATATAATGTATTTTTGTCTAGTGTATTTGTAAATGTTACTGTACTTCGTAAATTGTATTTTTTTTAAATATTTTCCTACTAGATGTATGAATAAATTTACGCACCTACATCTAAATAAAAATTTCATAAACAAAAAACTAAATAAAAACTAATAACAAAAATATTTTTGTTATTAGCCAAAAACTAATAACAAAAATATTTTTGTTATTAGTTTTTGGGGTATTATGCCGTGTTACGCTACCTCCTTCTTTAGCCAACGTTTCGGACAGCGTTGCAGTGTCCATCATCAGGGCAGATGTATGCATCACACAAAAACTTGATTTCACTTCTTTTGAAAAATACAGGAGGTACCTACCCAAAACCACTCGTCAAACGTCATTTAATTACGTAAAAATATTAATAAATTGGCAATGTGGGATTGAATTATGAATCTAAAAATGCATTGGCAGTCCGCGTTTACTTTTTGACACTATGGGAATCAATTTGTTAATGAGGTCTTTGGTCATATTTTCAAACATTTTCGTTTCTCAAAGATCGAACGGAGTAAATTGATGCATCTGAGATTCATTATTTGAGTCTGTGGATCACGTGTACGACTTCTTTCAACTCTAAGAGCTTCGTTACTTCAATGCGTTCATTAAATAAGCCAATAATTTTGCATAACGAACGACTTTATTAAAAAAATCGTGTATATTGACAGACAACCGAAATTTATCTGATTCTACGGAGGCTGGGCTAAAATTTATCAATCATCGGTGGGGATATATTTATGTTAACAATCGTTGACAAAATATAACACCTGACAAATTCTACAAATTATTATACTTTTTCTCCTTCTTGTGCCGCACCTATCGGAGGATGCCAATCATTAAGGCAACCTATACCTCGCATACTGCAGCTTGGGGCAATTCAGCGTAACAGCATTTTTTTCTCAAAACATATTTCTTTCTCTTTATTCATATTCATAATATAACGTTTTGAAGAAAAGTTTTTTTATACGTTTTTTGACTATGTGTGAAGAATTCGGACAGGCGATAAAGTACCTACCCATAATAATATAACATCGTTGCAAGAAAGCAATACTGCTGTAACAGCCAAAAACAAAATTGTTCATCAGAGCCAAGAAACTTTTTAGATTTTAGAAAAAAATTCGTAACTTTTAAACCACGGTTACGGAAATGCCATTTTTAAAATGCTTAGCTGAAAAAATGTGATCTATCAAATGGTAATATTTAAATCTTTTATAAGTGAGGAAAGACTTGTTTTTGGCGCATATAGCAGTTGACATTTTTTTGTGTACGCCAAAAATGTTGTAAACACCGCTGCTAAATGAATGAATACTGAAAATCAACTTTATTTTCAGCTGCATAAATTGCTGTAAGCGCCAAAGTACTCGTATATCAATATTAAAATTTTGAACTGCTGTAAATGTGTATCGTTATGTTTTTGGGCCAAATTCGTTTGGTTTACAACATACAAAAAAATGTGTTTGAAATGAAAACGATGTAATTGTAATTGACAATCTTTATTTGAAACTTTTAAAATACTAACAGTAAAAATTATTAAACCACAGAGAACAAATATGTACTTATTATGAAAGCTGTTTGTTTCTTACAAATAAATAAATAAATAATGTGATAAAAGTAAAACATAATTTTTCTAATTTTTCGTTAGGGGGAGTACGGATATTATCGGACGCATAGTGTTGATCAATTGTGTGTTGTTGTTATTGCTTCAATATAAACGATTTATGAATTGATCATAAGTGGAAAGGACAGATCTATATGCTATGCTAACTGTTTCCCAAAATTTAGATTTTAAAATTACGAAATTTTCGTTTATTATCGGGATTCGACGGGTGGTATCGGACAAATTAGCTCTTTGGTTTAACACCGTAATTTCTTTTGTTTTATAATGAAACGGTTACTAATGATTAAATACAAAAGATTTCACATATATCAAGATACCATCTTTATTTAAAAAAAATACAAGCAAGAGAAATACAAGAAAAAGGGCAACAAAGCATTTGAAAGAGTTGTCTAATATCGGATATCAAAGGTGGTATCGGACACAAAAGTGGACACAAATATTCATGTTTTTTTTATTAAAAAAAGTGGTAAAACCGTGTTCAAACTTTACATAACACGTTACACTGAAAATAAAAATTATTTCTGGCACAATTCACATTTGTAAAAATGCTGGCAAGATTCAAGACCCGTACAATTTTCATGAGCCCATCCGTGACAACCTTGACATTGAATCCAGTCTTCTTCGAAGCTTTCTCTTCAGATAAAATTCAAACTTCATCTTTGTTATAATCCTTATGTATTTTTAGTTTATCCGCTTTCTTATAATTGATGCTGTTAATTTTTTTTTTTGTATTTGGGCGGATTATTTTTTGATTTACTCATTTGAAAATCTTTTTGGAGTATACTGTAGTTTTTCTTGTTTTATTTTGATTGGTAGGCCCGGTACTTGTGTTTTGGCTTCATTCTTTACAATTTTTAAACTTTTTAGAAGTGAACCTAATTTACTCAAAATCCTAAATACTTTCTTCAATTTCAACAACCTGTCACTAAGTGTACTTTTAGGGACATCACAATATAAGACAGCTTCTCAAATTGTCACAAACGTATTCCACTGCTGATTTCATGTTGCAATCCTTCCATTCACTCCGAGCCCCTGCTCCCACTTTTTTTTGAACCTCGGCATTATCTGTAAAAATGGATGAAAAACATATTGACTTTTTGAAAATAATGTTTTTAAATATTGCTTTCGTAATACAATATATTTTCATGACAAGGTGTATAAAAATGCGAAACACTTCATTTGGTGTAGGTATACCTATTAATTTTAAAAAAAGCATTTGTTCCTGTGTCCGATATCATCCGTAACAGCCATGTCCGATATTAACCAAACGACGTGGAGTTAACAAAATAACCGCCTACCTGGTATGGGACACAAATTTTAAAATATAAGATCGTCATTTGATTGCAACTGAAATGTAGTGTACCGTCTTTTATGTAAAAACACAATATGCGGTGGTCAAAGTTCGTTTTTTGGGCACAAAACGACACAACCGGCTTTGGCGAGAGTCATGCAAACACCGGGCACCCAGAATTAATGCGGCAATATTATAAACTATCTATACGCCAGTAAGAGAAATAACACTTGTACGATACCATACGTTGTCCGATAATATACGTACTCCCCCTAATAAAACAAATACAGTAAGCAAGTAAAGGAAGAAAACAGAACCTCGTGCTAATTCTTCTAACACGCATGTGTAATGTGTCTTCGTACGTGTAATGTTTCCGTGTAAGTGATTTTGTCGTTTCTTTTAAATACCGAATATTGTTGTAACCGCCAAACTTAAAAAAAACACAGGATTTTGAGGTGTGTATCAGTTAAAAAACGTATTGTTGATAAAGCGGCTAGTTTTTCCAATGTCGTCGTACAGTTCTTATTTGCCGTCGTAGAGTCACGGGACCCAGATAGATCGACGCAGAAAACTGCAAAATGGTGTATAAAAATATTAAATTGGAACGATTTGTCAAGAATTCAGCCTATCCCGTGTTTTTCGCGGGTCTGCGCTGGTTACAATACTATTTAGAGAGACGCGCAACGTTTCGAAAAATGAAAATTTATACAATAATGCCATTTTAATGAAACAAAAAAATTAATAATTTGGTTTTTCACTAAATAACAGTTGAACGTTTTTCTAATTATAGTATGTAGGTACCTACTTTACATAAATCAGACAATCTGTGTGCCTCAAAAGCTCTCAAACGGTTAGCTCTGTCTCTGTCGTTATGAAATTTTCGCCTCCCCTCGTGTTTATTGTATGGTTGATTTTAAGAACGTGTTAATATTTTAAATAGAGCTCTGAAATGTCTATTCAACTGCAGAAAAAAACATTGAAAACCAAGCGAAACCGGGTTTTAAGTATACTAGTAGATATATTAGCACTTAATACTACTGTTTTATTTAGGTAATGGCCCAGTGAAGGTGTGTCTGAAATAATTACCTACTTTGCAATACCATAATAATTTATAATTAGAAAGAAACCTCCCAACTTAATAACATTGCTAAAAAAACCTTTTTAAGTCTAGAAACAGCCTTGTTGACTCTAATTTGATAGATTATCGTGGCAGGTGTTTGTTTTCATGGCGGACTAATTAGTGTAACCTAACCAGACTGCGTAAGTCCTTAGGTACACATTAATGTTCTAAAACTAGGCTCAGTACATAAAGTGGTCATGAAATTACGCGCTTATATCACACTAGTCCAAAGGATCAGTGGAGTTGCTAGCATGGGTAGCACCCGGGGCGGATAACGTGATGTTACCCCCCCCCCCCCCCCCATTAAAGTTGACTTCGAGAAATTAAAAACGCAAATTTCGACTTCATAAAAAATAAAAACATTACTACTTAGACAATTGTGTAAAAATTGCTCCGTCCTGGGGGAAGGAGGAGGGGTGGTTAGAGAATTTCGGAGATAAAAATTTCTCCATAAATATAGGCTAGTTTCGCCTATAAAAAGACCTTTAGACACAATATTCTCTCGTTTCGGGGCACTCCACGGGTATCCATAGAGCTACAGGCCGTGCTCTTGAGGGGTGACACTCGCCCCCCCCCCCCCTAACTACGCCACTACCAGGGATACCTAGATCGGATGCACGTTATCGACGATCATATCTACTAAAAGCCGTTCATAAAAATCTTCCTTCTCACACGACTTGTATTTTTTTTACATTTGCGCAACACAGGAGGCCAAGGGGAAAAAATGGGGTGACTTATGGCAGAGGTGTTGGTTATCCAATAAAGGGTTCCCGGGGCGGCGGTACCCATAACATCCTCCCAAATGAAATGTAAATGTATGAAAACGAAAAATACAGAAGATACTAGAATGTCGAATACCTTTAATCATTTCCCTGTAGACATTTCGTGAACGAATGTTCCTTTTGAATTGTAGAATAATATATGAATAGTACAACATAAAGAATGTAACAGTATAAGTGTAAAGTAAAAAGTAATAAATCAAAAGTATTAAGCAAAAAGTATAAAGTAAAAAAAATATATAATACTTAATAAAAAAAAATTAAAATTGCGATTCTACAAATAGATTCAGATATACCTATACTGAAACAATGGTTACTAAATAGAGATAGTTTATATTAATTCATATGTGTTAAATGTGATAATCTGTGTAAGTTATAGTAATAGTATTATATATGAATTAATTATTAATTAATTATCATATTAAATTGTAACTGAACATTAACATCCTGTTGACAAACTGCTTTATTGCGGTTTAACGGGATTGTAACTTGAAAACCAATAAAAAAAATTTAAAAAATTAGTGGAAGGTGAAATGTAAAAAATATTAAATATCTGAAAAGGGGATAAAAAAGCACGAATTGTATTGAATATAAAAAAAGGTAAAGAATTAAGTAATGCTCTTATCTTATAAGGAGACAAAAATATAAATAATTTATGTAAACTACCGAGAGAATCAATAATGATCGGTAGGTATTATGGAATATAACAGTTGGATATTGATAAATTTTAGATTATATTTTATATAGGTTATATTATTATTATGGTTACTTGGTACTTGCAGAAAATTTTTGTTTTATGCATCGTTTTATCATCGAAGTAAGAATAATCAGTACCTAATCTGTGCAAGCGATGTATTATTGAAATTTGTTCTGCAATAGTGCCAGTATTGTTGCCATAATAAGGTGATTTGAGTCGAGTTGGTCTACTACGTACATAATAATTTATTAACAAAACTAATTCAGGGAGTCAAACCAGTTATGGTTTATTTTAAATAATAAAAAATAGGACATTCTTCTATATTTTAATGACAAGAGTCACATTACACTTATTCATTTATAATTTTACCGTAAAAATCTTCCAATATTATCATTATAATATAAAGTATAAAAGATCCTTTCCGGAATGACTTATTTTTAATTATTATTTTTAATTTATAAACTAACGTTTAAGACAAGTTTTTTATGCATAGCACAAAGGGTAACAATTATTATAAGCAATAATTGTCAGCCTAAAACACTCATCTACATTGAAAAATCTTCCGAGAAAGATACTTGCCGTCAACGGGACTGATTTTTCAATGTAAATGAGTGTTTCAGGCTGAAAATTATTTCTTATAATAATTGTTACCCTTTGTGCCATGCATAAAAATCTGGTCTTAAACGTTAGTTTATAAATTAAAAATAATAATTAATATTTAACAAGTTAAAAGTATTTCACCAAAAAATGTAGACATAATTTGTCTCGACGCCACCTAGCGAGAGATTTAGTACTAAAAATACCTCCCTCATAAAAATAAAGTTGGTTGTTTTCAGGTGGAAAAATGTAATAATCAGTAATTGTTGAATGAAACACCAGTATATATTGAATTATTTGGCGGGTATTAGATAAGCCGCCATAGCTCAGTGGTCAGAGCATCCGACCGGCAATCAGAAGGACACGGGTTCAAGTCCCGTTGGCGGCAAGTATATTTTCTCGGAAGATTTTTCAATGTAAATGAGTGTTTCAGGCTGACTTATTTTTAGTTTGGTAACTAACTAACTAACCATCACGCCGTTTCCCCACAGGGGTAGGCAGAGAGGACGGACCGCCAAACAACTCGGTCTTGGCACACACTCTTTGCCTCACTCACATTCATACATCGTCTAATACATACTCTTCTATTATTCTGACTTTTGACATGGCCCGTCTCAAGTATCTGATTCACTTGTTCGTGCCATGTCTTCCTTTGTTTGGTAACACTCCGAATTCAAATAATATCACGTAATGAGTAGTTAGGTGACCGATGGGACTCCAGATACTAATATCTACAGCCTGTATGACGGACGAATATCTACAGCTCATATGTTGGACTAATATCTACGAACTTCAGAGTGAGGACTAATATCTACAGAGCTAAGGTCGGAGGAATATATATATGACGGTCCCAATGATGACTAATATCTATGGAGCGTAGGTTGGACTAATATCTACATAGGACAGCTGAGCAAGAGGTTGTACGGAAAAGCATAAATTACTTCAATTACGTAATTACTCATTACGTAAAGGCTTAAACATTTAAAGTACGTACATGAAGTTTTTGCATAATATTACGTATTTTGCTATTTACGAGGACAATAATTTATTGAACAAACATGGAGGTCATAATACAAAGATATTTATTTATTTCGAAATACACGGCACAACAACCTAACCTAACCTAACCTAACTGACATAGAAATGGTCATGGTAACAGACTAAATAATTTAGAAGCCCTCGAAATAAAGAAAGCTGTTAAAACAAAAACCCAAATCCTTAATAATCTGCTAAATGTGTCCAATAGTCCGATATTAGGGATTTTTACATCATTGAATTAAGAAAGGGACCCTCAGATGGTTTGGGCACGTAGAGCGAATGAACGAAGAAAGTAGTGTTAAAAGAATATATGATGCAAATGTGAATGGTAGAAGGAGTCGGGGACGCCCGAGGAAGACATGGCACGATCAAGTAAATCAGATACTTGAGACGGGCCATGTCAAAAGTCAGAATAATAGAAGAGTATGTATGAGACGATGTATGAATGTGAGTGAGGCAAAGAGTGTGTGCCAAGACCGAGTTGTTTGGAGGTCCGTCCTCTCTGCCTACCCCTGCGGGGAAACGGCGTGATGGTTAGTTAGTTAGTTTTACATAAATTAAGTTTTTTAAACGGCGTACGCAATATTACGTTATTCCAATATGCTATACATAATTGCAAATCCAACCTCTGCCAGTGCTGTAGATATTCATCCACACTTTGGTACTCATAGATATTAGTGAACAGTTTGAGCTGTAGATTTTCGTCCTCACTTTGGTTCTAATAGATATTAGTCAGCAGTTTGAGCTTTAGATATTCGTCCTCACTTTGGTTCTCATAGATATTAGTAAGATTTGTTCAGTTTTTGGAATTCCTGTAGATATTAGTAGACGCCTCCACCACTGACCACCCAATTTTGAATATTGGAATTTTTATAACACTTAAAAAAAATCATGTACCTACTACTCACCTTTGGTTTTCTTTTTGTGAAAACGTTATTAAACGATTTTTTGTTTATTAATTCAAAATATAAGTAATAAAATTTTATTTCGGTAAAATTTTATGTTTACATAATATATTCACAATTATTTCTTTGGACAAACATTTTCGACTGAACAAGAAAATATTATGTGCTTATTGCTTATATATAAAAATGAATGCATGTTTGCTTGCTTGCAAGTACCTATGTAGGTATGTATGTATGTAATTCATGTATTGTTTTAAGCACAGGAAATATTTGAGACTTTCAAAATACTTTCTTTCCACCCTGGGGAAGGTTTCTGGATTATTAGGTAGATGCAACCTCATGACAATACATCTAAAAAGTTTTTTTATTCATTACAAAAACTCTAACGAAATTTTCAAAAATGTCACTATTTGAGAATTACATTTTGCAAACAAACCACCAGTTTATTCGTAAATTCAATTTTCAAATAAACTCTTTAAATTAATGAATTTAATTGAAGTACTCACCTCTCTTAATACTTTGAATCTAATCAAGAATTATAGATATTTTAAATAGGTACCTATGTTAGTACTTATCAAATTTGATTGATTGTTCGATTTTCGAATAAACTCTTTATGAATTTTTACCGACAGGGTAAATATTTCCCTATGTTCCCTATTTAACGTATTATTTTTTCAATTCCGGTTACTGAATCACTTATTACTAAAGACCGGATTATCAACAAAAACAGCCCAAAATATGCATGCAACTAATTGCTCACTAAAATTAAAAAAAATGATTTACAGCGCTAGTAATGCGAAGGTGACCTCTTATCCAAAGAATCGACAACTGATCGAAATCTGAGGGTGCTCTTACATTTGGTAGACAAATTACCTCAGCTTGCGAAACTACCCCAGTGTAAGCACCTAATCGTTTGGTGTAAATACTGTCGGCAGTTGATTTGGTAATCGGTGTAAATAGCGCTTCGTCAACAAATTCGCATATTTCGAATTCATAAAAAACGTTTTCTGAAAACCTCCAATTTACTCATTATTCCTTAACTATTTATTCATGTACACAAAACAATATATTAATTTTATACAAAACCGGGACCAGCTCATTTTACACAAAAAAAAAAAAAATTACCCCAGTAGATAGGTAATAATTATATATAATTAGTTCCGTGAGCGGAAATTGAAAAAAATGTATATTATCGTTAATTTCTTAAATTTAAAAATACGAAAATGTCATTTTTCAAAGTGCAAATTACAGCGGTAATATGCACTTTTTCACGAAAAAACACTTTGCAGAAGTTGAATAAATGTTAGAATTACGTATTTCGGAAACTTTTTGCATTGGGGGAGGCGGAAAATGATGCATTTTAAATTTCAATTGCGTAAAATCAAAATTCACTTCGCGTCTTCGCAAACTGACATGGCGCGGCCAATCTGTCACACAAGCCCGCTAGACAAACCTTGCGTAGCCAGACAAACCATTTAAAAACGTAGGCTGTTTTTTAAAATAAAGATAATATTCACAAGTCTGCTAGACAAACCATTCAAAAACGTAGGCTGTTTTTTAAAATAAAGATAACAACATGGAGGTCATTAAAAAATGACATTTTCGTATTTTTAAATTAAAGAAATTGACGATAATATACATTATTTTCAATTTCCGCTCACGGAATTTATTACATCTAATTATTACCTATCTACTGGGGTATATATATATTTTTTTTGTTCAAAATGAGCTGGTCCCGGCTTTGTATAAATGTACCAACAATATAATACTTTATATAACGTCATTGTATAATACACAAAAAAAACATACAGATGATTAATCATTTTTCTTCAATCAGATCGACCGATACTGGTTCAATTGTATTCAAGTTTTGCGTCTATTTGAAAAGTGAACTATCAAATCCACTTACCTTGTTTCTTTTAAATAATCTTTCAGCACTAATAAAAACTCTAACAGAAAAACAACTTTTTCACTAATTCACGCCAGTCAATAGATAACAATTCACTTCACGAGTTTACGTTTACGATAATAATAACATTACGAAATTAGAATGACACAAGGAATATTTCAGGGAAATCCCCGACCAAGTAATACTACGAGCTAGGAACGAAAATAATAAAAATAAACCGACCAAACGAGCCATAGAGCTAAATAACTGTCAGTGTTCAAGGGTAAAATATTTTTTGCGGCAATTTTGCACTTTCGTGAGTTTTTTCTCCACGTTCGAGTGTCACCCCCCCCCCCTCGGGTGACACCCGGGGCGGTCCGCCCCCCCCCCCTCGCTACGCCACTTTTTCTTCTTTCGTATGGTGGGGGGTCAGAGGGGGACATCTAGGTCTGCGAGCCAGTCTAGGGCCTCAGGCGTTGCCCTGTGGACCGCTACGCCACTGGGAAGGAGGAAACAAAGAGGCCGGCAAATCATTCCACAGCCGAGCTGTTGAACACAAGAACGAGTCGAAGAAACGACACGTTCTCATGTGACAAACGTCAACCGTGTATAAATGTTGGGCACGCGTTTGGCGTGTTTCCCGACTATGCACCGGTGCCGAAGGGATCAATGATGCTAGTTGTAGGAGAAATGAGTGCTTATCATAGTTAGGTTTTTTTAAATATTAGCATCGTCAAACGCTTCTTTGCACTGGAAAACTGGCAAAGCCTCTGCACTATCGAAGTCATTGATAACAACACCCTTGATGGCCTCAAAATGTTCATGGTAAAACATCGCAGCTTGCCGCGCACTTAACTATCTGACTTTTATAGTGTCGCTATGTGAGGCATCTGAACGATGAATGAGATCGAGCGTAAATATGCCAGATTTCAATTTTTTTGCTTAAATATGCAACTACCGCTGAAAACGGTCTAATCCGGTCTGTAATTATTACTAACTATTATCTACCTAGTACAATTTTTTAAAGTGTGTATTGAGCGTGGACTCATAGGAAAATATTTACCAAACTTATTTCACTCATTTTGGCGGCCGTACGATGAAGAAAAAATATTGCACTAGCAATCGTATCATCTGGAATTGCGGCAACTCTTTTGGATGGCCGTTGAATATGCAAATTAATGAGACACCAACAGGCAATATTAAAAAAAATTATAAAATGGGTAAAGTACTCAAATCATTGTACGGGACGAATGTACTATAGCACAGAAAAAAGCATTGGTACAAATACAACACAATGCATCCGATGAATGTTTGCAAAACAATTATAGGAAATGGGAAAATGGCAATCGAAGAATCCACACAATGCATCACATTGCCAGCAAACTTCTGTAAAGTCACCGCAACCATAGACGAAATGATCAGAGTGATCAAAAATCATCAGTGGCTAAGTGCTCTTGCTATGTTAGCAGCCAAAAACAAGAATGATAATGCAATCAATTTCAGCATACTAAATGAAATGTCAGAAAAAGCGACAACATATAAGTCCATCAATACTATAATGAATCAAGATGAAGTCGTCAATTATCCAACGAGTTCTTGAATAAACTTGATTTGCCAGGCATACCGCCGCACACAGTGGCGGCTCGAGCACTTCTTTGATGATGGGGATCGATATTTTTTTACGTACTGTACCGTAATCTGAAAAAAAAAAATGTATGGTCTAATCATGATATTCGGATATCAAACAAAAAATAATATAAAATTTCTAAAGATATATACCAATTTACAATATTGTATAATAACGATGCAAGATTATTATTAAACTTAATTTGAACGCGAGCGATTCCTTTTCCGAAACTACGCACACAAATGGTTCAGTAGTTTGTCGTGGGGATTTATTGGATGATCCCCACGATATGTGAAATTCACATACGAGTTCGCGTGCGTGGTTCATACGATCGCTGCAGATTGCATACAAATGCGAAAGAAGCGCAAGGAATTCCAAAATGCCATAGGGGGCCACTCGGATCGTCCCCCAAGTGCGTAATCGGTTCTGCGCACTGAGAAATGGATTCATAGTTTGTGCGCTGGTCGTTTATCACTCCGCACCCGCTGGTCAGATTGGGCGGTCGCCGGGTCGCATTAAAAGATCCGGAATAATTTTTTGTATTTTATTTCTGCAAATGTTAATTACTTTTATGTTTAAAGAATTCATTCATTTTGGTGAAGACAAAGCATCGAATGTTATTTCCTTTAGTAGGTTGAGGGGGTATCTAGTGGGGACTGTCCCCATTGTCCCCACTGAAAGAACCGCCACTGGCCGCACGTTTTAACATTGAAAATTGGCATGCCTATCATTCTTCTCCGAAACATAAATCCACCACGCCTTTGCAACTGTACCAGGCTTTCAGTGAAAAAGATGATAAACAATATCATTGAAAGTACAATTTTAAATGGGAAATTCAAAGGAGCCAGAATTCAAACGTCTGTAGTTTCCGGTGCGAGTTGCATTTGCAATGACCTTCAATAAAGCGCAGGGACAATCGTTACATGTGTGTGGACTAGATTTGGAAAATCCATGCTTCTCACATGGACAGCTGTATGTGGCCTGCTCACGCTTTGGAAAACCTACAGATTTATTTGTGTACGCACCAGATGGAAAAACAAAAACATTGTTTCCAAAAGCACTCCAATAAATAAAATAAAAACATAGTGTGCAATTCACGTGCGGTAGAAGTGAAACCTTTAGAAAACTAAAGTAGACAAGAGTGGAGAGACTACGAAGTTCGCACAAAGAGGAGACCGATTATACTATCCCATTCTCTTGCAGGCTAAATCCTATAGAGAGGTATGTGTTGGTTAATGGCATTGCAACACATATGCCGGGTATTCGTTAGTATGTTCATAATTATTTCTTTAGACAAACATTTTCGACTGAACAAGAAAATATTATGTGCTTGTTGCTTATAAAATTATTGTAGGGGAGCAGGGGGAATTGAAGCCTACTAAGGAAAATCTTCAATAAAAGGCAAATTTATAGATACTTTAGGAACTTTTTATTAGAAACTAAATCCTTACTTAGGGAACGTGCCCATACTACGTGACACACTTTTTGCAATTTTTTACCCCCCCCCCCCCCCCCCCGGTGACCACGTGTAGTATATTCCAAGACCCCCCCCCCCCCTACAGTTTTCACGTAGTATTTCATAAATATGGTTTCGAATCATTTTTTGCTAACAAAAAATAAAAAATGCATTATTTGGCTTATATTTGTCTTTATTAACGGCGCTTGCTGCGTGACAGCAAGAGTGCATGCATTACAAGTGGAAAAAATATTATCAAGATAAAACTTATGTCAAAATATATCGAAACTGGAACGTAATTTATGGAAACTGTTTAGATTTAAACCCAGGACTCCAACCAATTATGAAGTTGAGTTACCATCAAAGGTTGGATTGCGATCCAAGATTTGTCTGATTTGTTCGCTAGATGTCGATAGAATCATTTCATTTTTTGTTCCTTTCTCACACAACAGACAAGGCAGATATAGATGTACGAAACCTTTATAAAAAGGCTTGTATCAGTAAAATTGACTTACTTCTTTACAAAAACTTGCACTAAGAATTTAAAATACTACTGAACCCTTGTCCGTTGGATGGGGAAAGTTATTGTCGTCAGTTTGTAAATATTCAAATCATAACAATAAAAAATCAAGAACTTAAAGTGAAAACCAAAAAGTGCTTCATTTATAAAAAACCAGTCTACCCAAAGAAATTCTCCTGAGTGAAGACCTCCATTTTTTACATTTGATCCTTCGAGCCGTATGATCCCACGAGCGGATACGATTTTTTCGGCTGAATGCGATCCTGGGAACCAGATCAAAAAATCAATGAAAGCCAGACATGAACCAGCAATAAACCAGGAGAATTCTGATGAAGCGGATCCACAACACGGGCAAGTGACCATCCTAATTATCCATTTGATCCCATAGAAAAAACAAATTCGGTTAGACCACTTCGGTATTTTATTGTTGTTGATATAAAAAATCGCAACGGGCTAATTGTTACAATTGATATTAGTGAGATTTTTTGTGGCTGGCTATGATTATAGTGTCGCAAAAAACATAAAGATCGGAGTTTTTGTGTTTTCATTGATTTGTTTTTGATGTTGATGTTTCGATACTGTCGGTAGAGCAAGCGACGAGTACGAAGTACTGTCGTTATTTATTTGCAACTGAAACTAACAAGGTTTTTTGTGGCTAGTCATATGATTATGCTACCGCAAAAAACAGAAGGATAATTATTATAATGCATGAAATGTATTAATTGATTATTCAAACAATCTGAATGCGATAATTGGGCGTTAGTTTGGCTTCCGAAGTGTTTTTTCCAGTCGGTAAAGCAGCTTCTTTAAAGTCAGATCGCGTCGCGAACGTTCATAACAAAATAATAACAATAAATTTTTTCTTTGTTGTTGAATACATAGCAATCTAGTGTTTTGTTAAAACAAAAGGAACTATCTCGAGTAAAAGACAGTGCAAGTTTTTAGTGTTTAACCGTGGTTAGGATTGGGCCACACCAGAACGATCAGTGAGTATTGTTAAATTGATTGTTATTTACGAAAATCATGGATTTAAAAGTGTTAATTGCCCAGCGCGGCATATGTAAAGCCAAATTAACCAGATTCAAAGATTACTTAGAGAACAGGGAGTTATTACTTTCTGAAGTCGAAATACGCATTCAAAAATTCGAACCATTACTAGACATCTTCGAAGCGTTGCAAGAAAAAATTGAAACATTATCGCAGGATGAATTAGAAAAAGGGAACGAACGAGAAATGTTTGAAAACTCATATTATAGTGTATTGGCAAAAGCCAAGGATAGATTAAACGAAACCGGTAAAATCGTCCGTTCCAAAAGCGTCAAGCTCCCAATTTTAGAACTACCAAAGTTCAGCGGAAATTATGAAGATTGGTTACATTTCAGGGATGCATTCATTTCATTAATTGACAACAACGACGAATTAGATGTTATTCAGAAATTCTATTATTTGAAATCTTGTTTGTATGATGATGCGGCAAGACTGATTGCGTCCTTACCTACAACTCGTGATAATTATTTCATTGCGTGGGAAATGATCACGGATAGGTTTCAGAATGACAGGGTAATAATAAATAAACATGTTAATGCATTGTTTAAATTGCAAGAAATAAAATCAGAAAATCATGTGGCATTACGAAAATTATTAGATGAAGCCCAATTGCACTTAAAGGCATTAAATAATTTAAATCTACCCACTGAAAGTTGGGATATATTATTAATTCATATTTTGTCAAATAAATTGGATAGCGAAACCAGAATGCGCTGGGAACAATATCCAATAAAAGATAAAATTTCCACTTATGAAGAGTTCATGAGATGTCTATACGAACGAGTGCAAGTTTTAGAATTCTCAGCACCAAACGACAAGCGACAGAATCATGCCAAGGGATTTCCTTCTAATTTTAAAAAAGAAACTTATGTTTCGTTATCATCGCAACATTTAAAATATATTAATTGTAATCAAAATCATAGAATTTATAATTGTCAAAAGTTTTTAAATCTAGGAATAAAGGATAGAATGACAACAATACGTCGCTTGAAGGCTTGTCTGAAATGTTTGGCGGTAGGACATAAATTTCAAGATTGTAAAAGTAAATATAATTGTCGCAAGTGTGGTGCGAACTCACACAACACTTTGTTACATTTACAAAATGAAGATAAAATGCAAAGTCATCAGGGAAGCGATACTTCTTCAAAAGAACCTCTTGTTAACAATCATGCATCGAAAACATCCAACAATTTCATTTTATTATCAACGGCAGTGATTAACGTGAGAAATAATAAAGGAAATCCAATTAAAGCTAGAATTTTGTTGGACTCCGGAGCACAGTCTAATTTCATTAGCCAGGAATTCGCATCTAAATTGCAATTAAAAATTAGAAAAACTGATATCCCTATTACCGGAATTCATAATAAAATACAGCATATTAAAAACATTGTGGATTTGGAAATATCTTCCAATTATTCACCATATTCAAAGAGGATTGAATGCCTAGTATTGTCGGAGGTGACCAGTAATCTGCCGCAAATCTCATTTCAGAAAAAAGGCACCGGCATTCCCCAAGGATGAAGATTCAAGATTCCGGACCAATATTGCAACGAACCGAATTTGGATGGCTGGTTTCGGGACACATCTTCACTTCAGAAAAGAGGCCAGTAAAAATTTGTAATCTTTCACTCAACTTAATACATAAGCAAATTGAAAATTTTTGGAAATTAGAGGAGCTAAGTCCTATTAAACATAGGAATCACGAGGAGCGAGCATGTGAAGAAAGCTTCACAGCTACTCATGAAAGAGATGGCAGAGGCCGTTTCATAGTAAGTTTACCACAACACCCCTGTGCGAAACAGCTAGGCGAAACTCTCCCTATGGCGGAGAAGAGATTGTATAATTTGGAGAAAAAATTAGCCTCAAACCCAGAATTAATGAAAGATTACAAGAATTTTATGCAGGAGTACAAGGACTTAGGTCATATGACGCAATGTGAACCACCGTCACCAAATCAAATACACTACTATCTGCCTCACCATGCGGTGATCAAGGAATCTAGTACAACTACTAAGACCAGAGTCGTATTCGATGGATCGGCTAAATTCTCAACTGGAATTACCCTAAATGATGCCCTCATGATTGGGCCGATATTGCAAAAGGATTTATGTGCACATCTATTGAATTTCAGAAAACATCAGTACGCGTTAACGGCCGACATAGAAAAAATGTACCGGCAGATATTAGTGCAGCCGGAGGATAGAGACTTACAACGTATCCTTTGGAGAGACTCACCCAGCGAGGAGATTCAACATTATCAGCTGAATACAGTCACCTACGGTTTGGGACCATCATCATTCTTAGCCACCAGATGTTTGGAGCAGCTAGGAAATGAAAATCAAAACACAAATCCCAAGGTCGGTCAAATTCTTAAAGAAAATTTTTACATGGATGACTTAATAGCTGGCGACATTGGTGAAGAAGATTGCTTATTAATCAAGAAGCAACTATCTGCTATTCTAGCATCCGCTGGCATGAACCTAAGAAAGTGGCGGTCAAATTTGTCATCGCTATGCTCAAATCAGGAGGAGGTTAGCGATATGATTATAAAGGATAACTCAAAGGAAGGAAAGATATTAGGTCTTTCTTGGAATAATCAGCAGGATTATTGGAAATATACTGTAGAGCCCATAACAAAACCAATTAGAAGCAAGCGTCAGATGTAATCCTGCATAGCATCCATTTTTGATCCCCTGGGTCTGATAGGACCTGTAACGGTAGTAGCGAAGCTATTAATGCAACGTTTGTGGCAGAGCAAAACTCAGTGGGATGATGATATACCCCCTGAAATTTTGAAAGTTTGGAGAACTTATATAGAAGAATTGCCGCAGATAAATAATTTAAAGGTACCTAGGAAAATCATTTGTCAAAATCATGTGAATTTGCATTTGCATGGATTTTGTGACGCATCACAGAAAGCCTACGGGGCCTGCGTGTATATGGTCTCCACCGATGACTCGGGTGGAATCCACTCCAATCTAATAATTTCTAAATCAAGGGTGGCACCCTTAAAAAGCACATCTCTACCTAAACTAGAATTGTGTGGAGCTATATTTTTTTTTTTTTTTTTTACAGGAACTCCACACAGGAGGCCCTGAGGAAAATAATTTCCCTCAGGGCCTATGTCATCTTTGAGGATGCTGTGTGGAGGGTTTTTTTTAAGGAAAGGGAGGAGAGGAGAGTTCTGGGAAGGAAAAGGGTTTAAGGGGTGGGTAGGAATCTGGGGTTCAGTATGTCCTGGTCATGCACCTCCAAGACCTAGACAAACCTCACCCCATGAACCCGGGCACCCCTGCTAAATCACCAAACGTAGCGAACCACTTGGGGTGACCTATGACAGAGGTGTTGGTTATCCAATAAAGGTTCCCGGGGCGGCGGTACCCATTCCCGCCTCCCAAATTGTTAGTAAGATTGATTAATTATGTGAAGGGAGCTATTGGTATGCCAGATGTATCTACTACTTACTGGTGTGATTCTCAGATAGTCTTGTGTTGGATAAGGGACCAACCAGCTAGGTGGAACACCTTTGTTGCTAATAGAGTGAGCGAAATTCAAGAATCAAGTCGACCAGCACAATGGAAGCATGTGAAATCAGAGGACAATGCAGCAGATGTACTATCCAGAGGTAGTAGGACTTCTCAATTATTGACATCCACCATATGGTGGCACGGACCCGATTGGCTAACCCTTACAGAATCCGGTTGGCCATGCGGAGAATCTACGTACATAGATCCACCTGAGGTGAAAACAAAAACTGTAGTGTTGGCATCAGTAACGCAAGATTGGGACATTTTTAGGAAATACTCATCTCTAACCAAATTGCAAAGAGTAACAGGTTATTTACTTAGGTTTTTATTTAATTGTAGGAACCCATCGCTCAGGCGTTATGGTCAATTAAAAGTAAGTGAATTAAATGACTCTTTGAATGTTTTAATATCCAGAGCGCAAGCTTATTCCTTCAGGGAGGAGATACGAGCCTTGCAGTCGGGCAAGGATTTCCTAAAAAGTAGTAATTTGCACTCACTAAATCCTTATTTGCATAATGATTTACTTCGCGTAGGCGGCAGGCTTTCCAAAGGAAAATTGCTGTCAATAAATCAACAACATCCAATTTTGCTGCCACCACATCATAGTTTAACCGAATTAATTGTAAAAAACTACCATCATTTACATTTGCATGCAGGTACTCAAGCCTTATTGGCAATAATCAGATTGAAGTTCTGGCCAATAATGGGAAAAAATTTAGTGAAAAAGATTATAAGGAAATGTATAATATGTTATAGATCAAATCCAAAGACGATGCAGCAAATAATGGCAGACCTTCCAGCCGAAAGGATAACGGAATCTAAACCTTTTACGATAAGCGGGATCGATTATTGTGGACCTTTTTTGATTAAGTCGGGTACCCACAGAAAAACTAGTAACGTAAAAGCTTATATATGTTTATTTGTATGTATGGTGTCAAAAGCCATACACTTAGAACTTGTACTGTCTTTGAATACAGAAAGTTTTTTAAATGCCTTGAAACGTTTTATCGCACGCCGTGGAAGGCCGAGTAAATTATTTTCGGATAATGCTACTAATTTTAAAGGCGCGAACAATCAGCTACGGGATATTTATGATTTTTTGTCAAGCTCTAGCGATGAAATCGAGAGATCATTATCAAAGCTATCAATTCAATGGGGGTACATTCCGCCAAGGGCGCCGCACTTTGGAGGCCTTTGGGAAGCCGGGATAAAATCTGTGAAATATCATTTGAAATGAGTAGCAAGTAACTCCTTATTAACATATGAGGAATTTAATACCGTTTTGTGTCAGATTGAATCTTGTTTAAATTCTAGACCTCTTACCCCATTGTCAAATGATCCAAATGACCTAAACTCCCTCAGTCCCGGTCACTTTCTTGTTGGTGAAAGCTTGGCGGCGATTCCAGAACAAGATCTACAAAATATTTCAGTCAACAGGCTGAATAACTATCAAAAGTTATCCTTACTAATACAATGTTTTTGGTCGAGGTGGCGATTGGAATACCTGGCTCAGCTCCAAGGCAGAACGAAGTGGACCAGCGGACCTAATGCGCAGCTAAAACCAGGCGATATGGTGGTCTTGAAGGAAGACAACCTACCACCATGTGTGTGGAAACTCGGACGTGTAATTGCAGTCCATCCAGGAGCTGACGGGAGAGTGCGTGTGGCAACTCTCAAAACATCGCATGGAACTACTCAGAGGGCGATTTCAAAGCTGTGTCTATTGCCAATAGACGATAACGAGGAGCTGAAGATGTCAACATCCCCAATGAGTGCATAAAACAATGAGTGCATAAAAAAGGACAAAAATAAGAAATAATAATAAATTAAAAGTAAAAACCAGTGTTAAAAGGTGGATACCAATAAAAACTTGAGTGTGGTAGGGAGTGATATAAAAAATAATAAAAACAAAAAAGGATTGTAGATCCATATATTTAAAAAAAAAGGGTGAAAACACTTAAAAATGAACGCTTATAAATCAGGATAGCCTGCTGGCTATAATTACAAACTGCATAGATATATCTGGAGAGACATTGTAATAATTCAAATGTGACAATGAACTATGGAAGGAAGGATGATTTATCTTTATTTAATTTTTTCCCGAGGAAGGAAGGATGACCAGGAAACCTGCCGCGACATGTTTGTGCTGTCTATATTATACGTTTATATGTAATTATTGTTATGGTTTCTGTTTGTTTTTTGAAAAAATGTAGTTTGTTTTCGGAATTGTCTTAGTGTGTTATGTTATTGAATAACTTTAAAATTAATTTAATGAATTTGAATTTGATTTGAGCAAAGTCAATATTTAATTTAGGCTCATAATTGGTTTGCATAATGTTATTTGTTTAGTTTGCAGAAAAATGGATTCGATATTTCAAAATAAATATCTGCCCATTTTGGGGCGGAATATGTTTAGATTTAAACCCAGGACTCAAACCAATTATGAAGTTGAGTTACCATCAAAGGTTGGATTGCGATCCAAGATTTGTCTGATTTGTTCGCTAGATGTCGATAGAATCATTTCATTTTTTGTTCCTTTCTCACACAACAGACAAGGCAGATATAGATGTACGAAACCTTTATAAAAAGGCTTGTATCAGTAAAATTGACTTACTTCTTTACGAAAACTTGCACTAAGAATTTAAAATACTACTGAACCCTTGTCCGTTGGGTGGGGAAAGTTATTGTCGTCAGTATGTAAATATTCAAATCATAACAATAAAAAATCAAGAACTTAAAGTGAAAACCAAAAAGTGCTTCATTTATAAAAAACCAGTCTACCCAAAGAAATTCTCCTGATTGAAGACCTCAATTTTTTACAGAAACGAAAGTCTTGTTATTTTTATAAACATTTTTCATCTCAATCATCTTCAACAAACACGTTCCCTGAACTTTTTCACTTATTTGAATGTACGAGGGTGGGTTTTTAAGTTTGCAGATTGGGTAAGGAGTGGAAATAAAAACCAAAATTATTTTTCCTTTTCAACATATTCACCTACTACCCTAATACATTTTTCCAATCTTTAAATTAACTTAAAGGAACTTTATAACAGCGCGGAACTCAATTTTCACCACATTTCACAATTTCTTCCCGATTGAAGTGTTTGGTCGACGATAGCTCAAAGACTAATGACCTAATTACGATAAAACCCGGTGTTTATCCTAAAAATGAGTTGTTCAATTAGTACCTAATTCAGCGGTACCCCCATTAATCACTTACCTTCCCATTCTGCGAACTTAAAAACCTCCCCTCGTAGCTAGAAAAAAAACGCGAGATTTCTAGATTGACTACGTGATAAAAACCTAAGCCCCCCCCCCCCCCCCCCCCCCCGTTGTGACCAAGCGTGGTATTTTGATGACCCCCCCCCCCCCCCCCTGAACAGGAGCTTATAAATTCCCATATGTGTAATGGGAGTTACTTAGTACTAGCCTAATAAGCTCTTACTTACTGCCTAATAAGCTCTGCTAACCATCTTGAAATTGAATAAAATGATATCCTCAATCTAGCTTGTAATGAAATTATGCGCACAGATACTCAAAATTGATAACATTAGCTATAAAATTAAACAGATTTGTTTGTAACAAACATATAACTTCACACTTACCTGGCCGTTGAAATTTCGTATTTTTTATAAGCGCGGGGCAAAAAATCGACAAGCGTCCGTGGTCACATAATGCGTGGTACTGGCGAGCCTATCGCGGCAGGGGAACACTGCCGCAGTGTGACGAAGGCGCCCGAGTGGCAACCAAGTGAATACGAGTTATAGTTTTGTCTCTAGTTGCACCGCTCCAATTACCCGCTGGCTCCCATTACCCTCTGCTCCCCACATGTATACAAATAAAATACTATACATCTGAATCATCAATGTGGGTACATATTGATAATATGTTATTAACATAAATATATTATACTGCTTGCGTATGCTCACTGAGAAGTTTCTGGCGAAAAACCAGAAACTTTTCTGCGCCTTTGTAGATCTTCAAAAAGCGTACAACCGAGTCGACAGGAAAAAGCTATGGAAGGTGTTGTCCAAGTATGGAGTGAATACAAATCTCATAAAGGCAATTGCGTCTCTGTACGAGGGAATCGTTGCATGTGTTAGGGTGAACGGTGATTTTACGGGGTGGTTTGACATCACAAAAGGTGTTAAGCAAGGCTGCGTAATGTCACCATGGTTATTCAATCTATACATGGATAATTGAATTGTATGCAAGAATTGAAAGATGTGGGATTGGGCGCGAAATTGAATAGTCTGAAAGTATGTTGCCTGTTGTATGCTGATGACGCGGTGCTGATTTCTAACACTATGGAAGATCTACAGTCTCTAGTATCTAGGATGAACGAAGTATGTATGAAGAATGAGTTAATGATGAATGTAAGTAAGTCTAAAGTCATGGTGTTTGAAAGAGAGAGTACGAAAACAGTGTGCAATATAGTAGTGAATGATGAATACTTGGAGCAGGTGGATGAGTTTGTTTATCTGGGTAGTATGTTTACGAGAGATGGGAAGGCTGATAGAGATATTGAAAGGAGGGTAAATGCAGGTAACTCCATTAATGGAGGACTGAATGCCGTTGGAGCTAATAAAAAACTTTCAATAAAAGCGAAACTAGCAGTCCACAATGGAGTCCTGGTACCTACCCTGATGTATGGCAGTGAGGCATGGAACTGGCAGAGGAAGGATGAAAGTAAACTGAATGCTGTTGAAATGAGATCCCTGAGACGTATGTGTGGTAAAACCATGTATGATCGTGTTAGAAATGTGGATATCCGCAAAGAATGTAAGGCTGATGTAAGTATAATGAGCAAAATTAAGAAAGGGACCCTCAGATGGTTTGGGCACGTAGAGCGAATGAACGAAGAAAGTAGTATTAAAAGAATATATGATGCAAATGTGAATGGTAGAA
Source organism: Limnephilus rhombicus (assembly GCA_929108145.2). NCBI lineage: Eukaryota > Metazoa > Arthropoda > Insecta > Trichoptera > Limnephilidae > Limnephilus > Limnephilus rhombicus. The sequence goes on from OV815276.1 coordinate 59,434,296, forward strand.
GAAGTCGGGGACGCCCGAGGAAGACATGGCACGATCAAGTAAATCAGATACTTGAGACGGGCCATGTCAAAAGTCAGAATAATAGAAGAGTATGTATGAGACGATGTATGAATGTGAGTGAGGCAAAGAGTGTGTGCCAAGACCGAGTTGTTTGGCGGTCCGTCCTCTCTGCCTACCCCTGCGGAGAAACGGCGTGATGGTTAGTTAGTTATTATACTGTAAAGGTCCCGTCAATTATTATCGAAGAATGAATTTAAAAAAATATCATTATCACAAATCAATATTATGAGGTGCAAGTTAGGACATACATTCCTTTTGAATGCTCCATGATGACTTGGATGCAACCTCTGCCTGGTTTTACTTTAATACCTGATCCCAGAAATATCTCTAAACAGGTTGGGGAACGTACCCATACTACGTGACCCGTTTAGGGGAGGGGGGATTCTTCAAAATACCACGCTTGGTCACAATGGGGAGGGGGGCTTAGGTTTTTATCACGTAATCAATCGAGAAATCTTTTTATATTTTTTCCACTAAATTTGCACTCTTGCTGTCACGCAAACTTTTTGTTAGCAAGAAATGATTCAAAACCATATTTGTGATTTACTACGTGAAAACTGCAGAGGGAGGGGGGGGGGGGGTCTTGGAATATACTACACGTGGTCACCGGGGTGGAGGGGGGGGGGGGGGGGGTTAAATATTGCAAAAAGTAGGTCACGTAGTATCGGTATTTATTTATTGTAAGAAACAAACAGCAGTTTTATACAGGATGTTAAAAATGAGGTAAGCCAAAACAGTTTCTTATGCTAATGGTTATTATGATATAATACAAAATTTTAATTGGTCATAAACATTACATGAAAATGAAATTAACAAAAATATATAAATGTAAGTATATTAGAAGGAAGAAGGAATAATAAAGGGCAAGAGGCAGAGGAAGATGGGATGGGGACAGGAGATGCTCATGCTGTACCTTTTCTATAGCTGTGCAATAATTTAATTAACATTTGTGGTCGTACGCTTGAGTATTATTAAGAATATCGATATTGTTAAATTGCGTGTTATATTGCGCGCATATGCGGGGATTGGAGAATTTTTTCTAAGGTTGGTTCTGTAAGCGGGTAAATGAAAAAAATAGTTTAGTCTGGTTGACCTTGCAGGCATGTGAATTCTTAAATAATTTACGAGTTCAGGAGAGTCCAGGCCGTTATTCAAAATTTTGTATAAAAATATTTGATCAGATATTAATCTACGCGTTTGAAGTGGAGTAAAGTTGTGAAATTTTAAGGATTCGGTGTTATTTGCAAAGAGTAATTTGAATTTATAATTTATGTGTTTAAAAAAATTTTTTGCACACTTTCGATTCTGTCAATATGGCATTGGTAGAACGGTGCCCAAATTAGTGTGCAGTATTCTAAGTGGGGGCGGATATACGTAGTATAAAGGGAATACATAGTTTTAATATTGCGAAAAGGTTTAGATATGCGAATTATAAATCCCAATACCTTATTTGCTTTGTTGATTACTTCGTTAATATGTTTGATAAAATTTAGTTTTACATCTAGTACTACCCCAAGGTCACGGATTGATTCTATTTCATTGATATGTGTATCATGAAAGTTATAATTAAAAGAAATTTTATTTTTGTTACGCGTAAAAGATAATTTGTTGCACTTAGAAATGTTTATAATTAATTTGTTTAATTTACAGTATGCAAAAAGACGATGTAGGTCTTCTTGAAGTTTTATGCAGTCATTGATAGATTTGATTACTAAGTATATTTTTTTGTCATCTGCATATGCAAGGTAGTTAGCATGTAAAAAAACATTTATAAATATCAAATATATATACATTAAACAATAATGGTCCCAGGTGAGAACCTTGTGGTACGCCAGAGGGCACAGTAAAAAAGCTAGACTTAGTTCCCTCAACTGATACGCACTGTAGTCTTTTCTGCAGATATGAAGTTAGCCACCTAAGTAAGTTGCCATGGATTCCTAATTGGTGTAATTTTTTTAATGAGGATAGAGTGGTTAACTTTATCGAAAGTTTTCGAGTAATCTGTGTAGATAATATCTACTTGGTGTCCATTATCCATATTGCTTGTTAAATATTCAGTAAAGTTGACTAAGTTTGTTAGTATTGACCTTTTTTGTAAAAAACCATGTTGTTGATTTTGTATGCTGCGGACAAAAGTTATATAAATTTGATCGTACACAATACGCTCAAAGAGTTTGCTAAATACTGTGAGTATTGAGATTGGGCGATAATTTGCAATGTTACTTTTTGAACCAGTTTTATGGATGGGGATTATAATGGCTTCTTTGAATTTTGTGGGAAATATTCCTTTTTTTAAGGACATGTTAAATAAGTTAGTTAAAGGATATGTAAGATTTTTGACACATTTTGAGATAAAATATGGCGAGATACCATCACTGCCCGCACCCTTAGTAACATCCAATTTATTCAAGTATTTATTGACCAATGAGTTGTTTATTTGTACGTTCCCGATCGGGTTATCATTATTAACGCAGGTAGAATTATCTATATTACTGGGATCATCTGTGCCCTCATGGCTTACATAAGTAGATTGGAAGTGTTTACAGAAAAGTTGGCACACTTGATGAGCACCGGTGCCTGACTCGTCTTTTAGGTTCATGATTTGTGGTATGCCATTTGTCCTATTTTTGTTTTAAGCGTAATTCCAGAGACTTTTATTGTTAGATGGAATACTAGACTCAACTGAATTTATATATTGGGTGTAACAATGTTTCTGTAAGTGTTTTTGTTGTATGCGTTTGATAGAAAACTCTATGTAATCTACTGGATTATTATTTGATTTCCATTTTTTGTGTAGTATTTGTTTCTCTTTTATGATTTTGATTAGGGGAGGTGAGTACCAGTTGGGAATTTTTTTTCTTTTTTATGAAACGTTTAGGGACAAACTGGTTAATGTTGTTATTTAAGATGTCATAAAAAGTACAAATTTCTTCGTCAACGTCAGAATTATCGTGAGTAAAAGACCAGTCTGTTTTAGACAGGTGTTGGTTAATTAAATCATAATCAGCTTTATCATACTGATAAATTTCTTTTGGTGGATCATTGATTGTTGGAATGTTGTTGGTATGTTCCCTTATGTATTTGAAATAGTTCTGCATAATATCAAAACAGATAATTTAGAGTTCATATCGACGGTGGAAAGGCAAAGTGATGAACAAGCCATTTTTTTCCAGCTGAATGTGATCATTTTGTCTTTCCACCAACATATTATTTTATGGAAAGTCTGAACCTTGATTATTGAAACCTGAAAGCTTTCTCGAAAGCTTTCTGTCGTGCTCGAAAAATCGCACGTGTTTTAAAGACCTGTTTATCCACTTATATTTTAATATACTATTTTGATGTGTATATTAGAAATTAATAATTTTATTTCTAAATATTTAAATTTTAATATTATTTCCGTATATTGTAAATATACCTCTATATTGATAATTTTTTATCACTTTTGCAAAAAAAAAAATTGTTCTAAAATCTAGATAAAATAATCTTTCCGGTGTGTACATATATTAGAAACTAATAATTTTATTTCTAAATATTTAAATTTTGATATTGAAAATGTAAAGCGACTGAAACAGTATAGGTTTTGGAAATACGCCACCGGGTTAACCTCAATATTCATAAATCGGTGTCATAGTATCACTGACTTTGGACTGTTGAAACTCTTAATTTGTAACCACATACATTAAAAAAGAGGCATTCTGGACTTCTCAAGGATTGTATTGTCAATGTTGTGCATATGTATAGAAAAAAATAAATTGGATGAAATAAAAACACAAAAATAATATTTATCAAATAATTATTTATTTAAGTAATCATTGCATTGGTATGCCCATACAAAAATTATAAAATGCACTGTTATTAATAAATAACTAATAATTAGTTCAGCGATAAAAAAATATTGCTATTGAATAAAAGCACAAACTTATATTTTATAAAATACAATTTGAACCAAAAATTTAATACAAAGTATAAATAACAATTTAAGGATAAGTATGTACCCTTAATACTGACATGGGCATTCAAATCAAATCAGAAGACGGACATAATAATTGTACGATAAATAAACTATTGGTAAACACAACTCACGAGCCAATATTGGAGCTATTTCGGTTTGTATTGGTTAATGTGTTCACAGGTATAAATTCAACCTTATAATCTGATCAATTTCCTTGAAAAAGCACAATTGACCATTTCTTAGCATTCTAGAATCAGTTCTCCGGTGAGAATGATAAAAAATTGTTGCTCCTTAAAAATATTTGCTTCAATAAAATTCTTCATCTTTATAATTCTTCGTCTTTTTCATAATTCAGACATACAAAGTTTAAACCCTCAAAGATCTCATTCCGCTGTGTTCAGTCTACTTTCAATCTGTCTTATACTTGGCTGCCATACATAAGCATCAGTACCATAACCCCAGTATGGATCATAGATCACGTTTCTTTCGACAACTTCTTATTTTCTGTCGTTACTCGGTAATGAAAAATTGGATTTCCCTGCTTTATGTTATTATCTATGTAACATAGGGTATAATTGGATCGTGATCCAATTATAGGCCCGATTGCGGCTTATATTTTCATACAAAACTGTATTTCACTATGATTACGAAATCCAAATGGTTTAGCGATATACAATTTCAGACAAGTGTAAGAGAGATAGACGTTCTAGAACCAAAAGGTACTAAACACTTTCGTTTCCATTCAAATTTGTATGAATTTCTAGTATTATATTATTTATTCTTTGTCATTGGCACAAGTCCAATACCACAGAAGAACCACTTGTAAAAATGTCCAGGAGGGACAAAAACTATCTAGGGATATTCATGCCCTTGATTGCTTACGGAATGGTAAATTCCAAAATTTGAAAGCACCGATCAATGCGGCTTCAACTGAAAGCGCCAAAATTGTATTTAGAAATGGTACTGACCTTACATAGACGATATTTTGTTTTATAAAATAAAACAATAACTTTGTAAACACCACTTATTTTATATACTTTATGCCGACCGGGTTTCGCCACAACCGTAGCTTCTTCAGGGCAGTATAATACTCTACCGAGTATTATAAAGTATATAAAATAAAAGTGGTGTTTACAAAGTTATTGTTTTATTTTAAATTATAATGTCACATCACAAAGTATCTGCTTCATATGAACAAAAATGATATTTTGTGTTTCAACAAGCATGAAATGATTTTATATTTTGACAGCAAAAAAATACATGAACACATTAACCAGTTCCTAATGCATATTATGCACATTACGAAAATGCAATTATATTTGAGTAAGACATTATGCATTACTAGATATTTGTAAAAAATAACAACCATAAAGAGCATGTTATACAAATTTCGCATCTTCTGAAACTCAATGAATAATAATTTTTAGCCTAAAACAGAATGTATTTATTTAACAACACAAATAGTTGATAAACTAACATCCACACTTCAGCAGTGGATACCATAGCTACTATGTATATTAAAACTGGAATTCTTAACATGTAATTAAAATATTGATTACGTATACAAAAAAAAAAGCCTTTGTCTTTCAAAACATTCTTTGAAAAAATAAATATGATGCACACACATAAAAAAACAAAATTTAAAAAGCCAAAGCCAAAGTAAAGCTGGATTAATTAATTATCTTTATAACTTTTTTGGAAAATTATTTTTTTAACATTTCTCGTGAGAAAATAATTTTGTCTAAACTTATGAATTATAATTTATTGTAGATAAGTCTTTCATGTTATGTCCGGCCACGATTCTTAAATCTTACACTTTTAAGACTACCCGTAAAGCAGGCGAATGCTGTTATATTAATTTAGTTATTCGTCACAACTGAACTTAGATATTCATTGTATTTCTTTTCTTGGGCGATCTGGAGCTTTTGCAACTTCTTTACCAGTCCTTTACTTATTTCTGCGCCCAGCTGATCGTGCGTTGGAAGTCCCTGGAAAAAATTAAAATTAAATTTTGAAATACACAAAATCGAAGTTTTGTTATTCAGAGAGAGATATCTAATTGTGAAAATTTATGTATCGGCTTTATGAAAATGTTGGGATTCTCACAATAAAGTCTGCTGATCACTGCAATGTGAATTTATATCCACGACTCAACTTTTGCAAAAATATCGATAGCGGAAATTTGAAATGCTGTAAAGGGCAATAAATCCAAAACTGAGTTAGATATGACATTTTTCTTCATTTTTTTTTCTCTTTCGATCTGCGTCGTCAAAATATTTCTAGAAAAATAATTGAGTCTTTTACGATGTGCATTTGAGAAATTAAAAATAAATTAAATACTTTTATTAAATAATAAATAAATTTACAAATAATGTTAACACACTTTGGAACCTTTTGGAGAAAATGGGATTTGTTTTAAATCAATACGTCTTCGAAAATAACACACAGTACATTTGAATGAATTTTTTTCTATAGTGCTCGCCACACCTCAACTATACAAGTTTTGTCCAAATTATAGCCTAATTTGTAATAGGGCTCCATAAAGAAGTTAAAGTCAGTGTTGGGCCGTTTAGTGATGTTTTATTACTTCTATTATATTTAACCTTTAACTACTGTCGTGCGGTCTTACAGGCCCCGGCAGGTACTTGACTTACTAGTTTACCCCTTTCCCCGCGTAACACCGATCCCCACTTTTAAGTAGCTGCAAGTTCAGTACGCACATTGACGTGGGAGCAGAAGGTAGTGTCTTCATGCGCGCATTTGGTGAGTAATTACGATTTGAAATTCTGAAGCGGCCTCTCAGGCCTCACGTCAGTAGTTACGTAAGTTTTTTGTTTTATTTTATTGTTAGAGTAAATTTTTATTTTTAGAGATATTGTTAACTATGGATGTACCAGGGACTTCAGGAAGTAAAATAAATAGTTCTGCGACAGATTTACCGCATTCAAAGAGATCTCGGATATGTGTAAATGAATCCAATCCAAATTTTTCGCAAGTGATTGAGAACTGGATCGCGGATGAAGATTCCAGCGGATCCGAGGTTGACGACGTTGGCGAAGATTTTTGTCCGGAGCACATTGAGCATGATACGGATACTATCACTGATATTTCTGATACCGAAGAAACTCAACCTGAACACCTGGACGCGCCGTCATCGTCATCAGATGAAGATGTTCCCCTCTCAAGGATGGGTTATTTTAGAGGGAAGAATAAATATAAGTGGTCTAAATCATCTTCAAACAGATCATCAGTTAGAACACCGCAACACAATATTATTACCCAAGTACCCACATCCAAGTTGACCGAGAATGACGGAAAGGATCCTTATTCTTTATGGAAACAATATATAAATGACGAGATGTTATCGGAGATTTTGATAAGGACCAACGAGAAGCTAGCTGAATATAGATCTAAATTTATGAAGCAGAACCGATCGGAACTAAAAGATATCGATATAATCGAGTTGCAGGCTTTTATTGGACTATTGATGTACACAGCTGTATTCAAGTCTAACCACGAAGACGCAAAATTTAATATTTGCTACTGATGGTACCGGAAGAGACATTTTTAGATGTGTTATGTCTAAACATAGATTTCTGTTCTTGCTTCACTGTCTTCGGTTTGACAATGCACTGGACAGAGCACAGAGAAAGGAGACTAATAAATTGGCTGCGATATCGAATATTTTCAATAAATTCGTATCAAATTGTCAGAGGGTATATAATATACGTCAATATGCTACAGTTGATGAAATGCTAGTTCCATTTAGAGGGCGATCGTTTTTGATGATATATATGCCAAAGAAGCCCGCTAAGTATGGGCTAAAACTAATGTGCCTATGTGATGCCGAAAATGGGTATTTTTACAATTGTTATGTTTATTGTGGAAAAGGTTCAGATGGAGAAACATTAACAGATGCAGAAAAAAAATTTTTAGTTCCTACGCAGGCTGTGATCCGTTTGAGTAAACCATTACATGGTAGTAACAAAAATATAACGTGTGACAATTGGTTCACATCAATACAACTAATTGATGCATTGAAACAGAGAGGATTGACCTGTGTAGGTACGGTAAAAAAAAAATAAAAGGGAAATACCCCCAGAGTTCTTGCCTGCTAAAACTAGACCTGAAAAATCAACCTTATTTGGTTTTACAAAAGACACAACGCTATTGTCTCATGTTCCCAAGAAGGGAAAAGCTGTCATTTTGGCTTCGTCAGTGCATCATAATGAAGGAAACGACACGGACTCAGGGAAGCCAGAAATTATAAAGTTTTATAATTCTACGAAAGGTGTGTAGATGAAATAGATAAAAAGTGCTCTATATACACTTGCAGCCGCCGATCAAGACGCTGGCCTATGACAATTTTTTACCGGATTTTGGATATAAGTTCCGTCAATTCTCATATTTAACATGATGTACATGTGGGAAGACAAACTGATAGAGGAACCTTTATAAAAACATTAGCGCGACAGTTGGTATTAGAGCACATGAAGCGAAGATTTTGTAACATAAGGCTGCCCCGTGAACTTAGGATGAGTTTGGCAAGAGTACTTGGTTCTGATAAGCCAGAAACATCTGAAGATCAAGCTGAAGAAGTCACGACACGAAGGACTTGTCATTCATGTCAACCCAAACTCAAAAGAAAATCCACGTATAGATGCTATTTGTGCAAAAAACACATTTGTTTACAGTGCGCGAAACAAGTGTGCCCTGACTGTGCTTAGAATTTAAGGTGTAGTTTGACTGTGGACATTTTTTTTTTCAGAAGGTGTATGTACCTACTCTATTTTTTTTCTAAAATTTATATTAGTCTTAAGTAAGAAATACATTTTTTTGTTATTCTGAGAAGAGTTTTTTTTGTGTTTTGATCATTTATATCTAATACTCGGATTTTTCCCCAAAATTCAAGCAAATTTTTATTGTAGTCTTATATTTAAAAATTTTATAAATTTTATTTTCTTTCTATACATAGTTTTTGTTAAAACACTTCATTTAACATCCTAATGCAAAGACAGATATTTAAATCATCATTTTCTTTATAAAACACTGCATAATATACGCGGCCTGTCAGGCCTCACGTCAGTACTAACGTTACAAAAAATGCACGACACTAGTTAAAGGTTAAAAAACATTTGTGCATTTGAGAAATTAAAAATAAATTAAATACTTTTATTAAATAATAAATAAATTTACAAAAAATGTTAACACACTTTGGAACCTTTTGAAGAAAATGGGATTTGTTTTAAATCAATATGTCTTCGAAAATAACACACAGTACATTTGAATGAATTTTTTTCTATAGTGCTCGCCACACCTCAACTATACAAGTTTTGTCCAAATTATAGCCTAATTTGTAATAGGGCTCCATAAAGAAGTTAAAGTCAGTGTTGGGCCGTTTAGTGATGTTTTATTACTTCTATTATATTTAACCTTTCCTGGTCTGTAATGCGTAAATACTACACATTGCTTCTAATAACTTTTATATTTCTATAAATATAATGAATTCTGGGTTCAGGTTTTAGTTATTCCTCCGTTATACATTTACACACTGAATTAAAAAATAATATTTTTAATAATTTGCAAATTTAATTCAAAATCAGAGATATTTTGTTAAATATCGGGAATAAACCACAAATACAATCAACCGTGTGCCAGTGTGGACCGTGATACGCGAAGAGTGTGCGGGGGGAGATGATACGCTATGTGACGTCTCGCTCTACTTTGCTATACGGGAACACGAGAAACAGAGACCGCCGTGTTGTGTTTCGACCGTCGATACCTACAACCGCGTAGTAGCTAAACATACATAGCTGTATATATGTATTGGGTAGCAGCCCAGCGCCCGGCGCCTCAGTCGCTCGCGGGCAATCCTTTGAGATGGTTTCCTCGCCCGTTTTTTGAGCAACGGACGATGGTTTTTTTCATGTTTTCAGCAATAAAATTACAATTATTATCACCTGTAACACAAATTACGAAAAACAAAAGCGATTAGCTATGAATGTTCATATATTTCCGATATAAAATCGATGATTTTAACACGTGAATTGATTACACAGCACCGGAGCGCGCATATTTTTTTAGCACAGTAAGGGAAAGGTTAAAAAACATTTGTGCATTTGAGAAATTAAAAATAAATTAAATACTTTTATTAAATAATAAATAAATTTACAAAAAATGTTAACACACTTTGGAACCTTTTGATGAAAATGGGATTTGTTTTAAATCAATATGTCTTCGAAAATAACACACAGTACATTTGAATGAATTTTTTTCTATACCTCACACACACCTCAACTATACAAGTTTTGTCCAAATTATAGCCTAATTTGTAATAGGGCTCCATAAAGAAGTTAAAGTCAGTGTTGGGCCGTTTAGTGATGTTTTATTACTTTTATTATATTTAAAAAACATTTGTTTTTTATTAATTTACCAAAAATTGCTTTTCACTTTGGTACAAATTATGTACAAAAATTGAAAAATTTGTGCATCTCCAGTGCTAAAGTGTATGTTCCCATTTGATAAAATATTCTTCCACCCAAATGACACAGAGATAGGAAGATTTCCCTATCTTGTATCACAAATACATATATATATTTGTATGTTTTTACATACTCGTATACATATAGTTGGGACCCTTACAAAGAGATTGGTGTACAATATTCATTAAAAAATACTTAACAGTAATGCCTTTCCAGGCATTCAAACAGAACCGGCGCGGCGGCGTAAAAGGTGGAACAACTCTTTCTGTCTAAAGTGTGTGAAGTAGTCTGAAAGATCTATTCAATGTTATTTTATAATAAAAATAATAATTATAGGTATACAAAATCAGGAGATATGATTTTTTGAAAAAATAAAAAACTTTCTTTTCGCTCTCCTGAACAATTAACATTTTATCCTTTACAGCATTTCAAATTTCCGTATTGCATATTGCAACATACGGGAAGCCTGACAAGTGTTGATGCATATTCTAAACCTTTTGTCATAATAATAATAAATACAAAGAAGAATAGAAAAGCATATATATTAGGGTGTCCCAAGACATAAGGAATAATTTTTTTTTTCATGAATTTAAATATGCATACCCTCTTATTTTATTTCATTTGATCCCAAAAACTCATGTAATAAATATTATTTTGATCAAACACCGGCAACCTGTGCCAACTTGATGCCAAACATATGGTACAAAAATTTGTACTTAGTTAACCCAATCGCTGCCATTTACGCGGATCGGCGTACGAGCGATCCGTGCCACAACTGCCATTTACACCGTATCACGTAAATCTCCAGTATGAATGTTTCGAGGATATTTCTAAGTTCTAATGGTAAATGGGGCTAAATATTATTTTGTAAAATATTATGAACTGTTTCTTAGCGACATCTCTTGTAAAATATGATAATTTAAATTGTTTATACTATGAAAAGCAGCATCCAAAAAAGGTCAACAGATTTCTTGGCGCAGTCGTTTGATTCTCCCGCCATCGCAGCGTCGTGTGTGTGGATGTCACGTGGTTCTTATTACGTTCTCTGTGGTGTGGTTCTAAAAGTTTTTTTGATATTCGGCGGAAAAGTGGTCTTGAGTTTTTATTCCCGAATTGAGAATTTAGTTTGTGTTTTTTTTTTTAAATTTAGTTTGATATTTCATTTCGTGTGTACTTTTATACAATCATTTTTTAAACTTTATTTTTAATATCCCTAAATATGTCAAGACGCGATCTCAGTGAAGAAGAGATAAGAGAATTCGTCCTCGATGTTGACTCTGAAATTGAGGAAAGTGATGATGACTCGGATTTTATAACGCAACTTAGTGGCAATGAAGATGAGCCTATGGAGACTGAAGTTACCCAAAGAACTTCATCAGGAAATTAGACTGTGAATTCCGGAAATTTTAAACCAATCATCCATCAATTTAATGATTTTCCATCTGGAATAATCGCGACCCCATTATTATCAGAAAATTCCCCGGAAATAAATTTTTTTTAACACTTTCTAAATACAAATGTAATGGCCGAAATTGTCAAGGAGACAAACAAATATTATCAAGCGACTATTAGAAATAAAGTTATTTCTGAACATTCACGGCTTCGCAGGTGGAAAGATACATCAGTTAATGAACTCTACATATTTATTGCAGTGACAATGCTAATGACCAGAAATAAGCACCACACGATAGAAGAGCACTGGTTGAAAGATCCCCTTCTGAAAAGTAATATATTTGGCAAGACGATGGCAAGAAATCGTTACCAGATATTGCTGAGTATGCTGCATATGTCAGACCCTGATTCTCAAATCGCTGGTGACAAATTAAATAAAATTAAACTTCTGGTCAATCACACTCGAAAAATGTTTAAGGAAACAATGGTGCCATATGAAAATCTATGCATTGACGAGAGCATCATAGAGTTCAAAGGACGTCTTAAGTTTAAACAATATATTCCATCCAAACGCCATCGGTTTGGAATAAAAATGTTTATTATAAGCAATAATTATCAGCCTGAAACACTCACCCACATTGAAAAATCTTCCGAGAAAAAATACATGATGCCAACGGGACTTAGAAGATTTTTCAATGTGGATGATAATTATTGCTTATAATAATTGTTACCCTTTGTGCTACGCATAAAAATCTTGTCTTAAACGTTAGTTTAACAATTAAAAATAATAATAAAAATGTTTGTTTTGTGCGACTCGAAGACAGGTTATGTTTTAGATATAATTATTTATTGTGGAGATGGGACGGATGTCACTGATGAACAATGTCTTGGGGCTTCAGGAGCAGTTGTCACCACTATGTTAAATGGCTACCTCGGTAAAGGCCACAAATTATATGTAGATAATTGGTACACTAGTCCAATATTATTTAAATTTTTGCATGACCACCAAACTAACGCATGTGGAACGGTGCGAAAAAACCGTAAAAACATGCCAAAATTTAATAAATTGAAGAAAGGGGAAATTACTTCTCAGTATTCCGATTCACTGATGGCATTAAAATGGCACGACAAAAGAGAAATTCACATGTTAACGACGCTTCATGATGATTAAGTTTCTCTAACTGGGAAATTAAATCTTAGAACTAGAGAAGTAGTTTCGAAGCCAAATTGTATTCAAGATTATAATAAAATCTTGATATGTAGCAAACACTTTGTGGGAATACATAATTATAATAAACACAATTAAATAACTTTGTTTCAATTCCACTTTATTTGTGGAATTGAAACAAAGTTATTTAATTGTGTTTATTATAATTATAATAAAAACATGGGCTTAGTAGATAAAGCGGATATGATGATAACTAGTGTAAGTTTTATAAACGTCCGTTCGTTACGCTTGACACCATTTTTGGTTTACCGCCACAAATATTTGGTCTACCGCCTGATTTTGCCATTTTATAAACGTTCGTTAGGTTATCGGTAGGTTAAGTTTCGGTTAATGCTTAACTGACTGATTTTGACCAGTTAAACGGATAACGATCCGTTTTGTTGCTTGTCGGCGCTCAAATGTTATTTGACAGCTGTCAGTAGTAGTTGGTTGTTGCCCGATGATCTCTTATTTTAAAGAGACAGTATTATATTATTTGCATTTGTGACATGGATTATTCATCGAGCAGTGAAAGTGAGGATGGGCGTTTGGCAATGCTTGAAGATGACACGCCATCGTCGTCATCTAATAGCAGTAGCAGGGAAGACGAAGCTGCGGGAGGACGGAGACGTCTACGTGTTTTTATGCATAGACCGGATTATTTTAATTGTGATGCGGACATCGATTTTAAAATGAGATTTCGGTTGTCAAAGAGAACCGTGGCTCAAATTTTAAATATAATTGAAGCTCAATTAGTGCCGGCGACACATCGAAACCAGCCAGTTACGCCCGCACAGCAGTTGTCGCTGACACTACGATTCTACGCTTTGGGATCAATGCTGCAAGCTGCTGGCGACTTCACGGGAGTCTCCAAGTCGACAGCGTGCATCGTTGTATGGAGAGTTACTAAAATAATAGCCTCCTTGAGAAACAATTACATAACCATGAATAGTGACACAGTTCAGAACTTCTGCATAAATAACAATCAACTTTGACAGCTAAAGTAATACCCATAGTAAAAACAATATCAGAGACAATAATTTGCCAAAAACATTGCCAGTAAAAAAACTTTAGGACTAAACGTAACCGATGACCGCTACTAATGCAAATTTGTTTATAGTATGTAAAATAAAATAACGATCGGATAGCGGTCCGTTAACGAAAGAAAAATGGTTCGTTACTTAACAGAAATTTGGTACTTCGTTTATAAAACCGGCCCTTAGAAAATCAATTAAGTGGTATAAAAAAGTTTTCTTTCATTTAATCGATTTATATTTACTGAATTCGTACATTATGCACAAAACCGTTAGTTCCAAAAACATTACTTTTCCTGATTTCCAATTATATGTGATAAGACAATTATTAGAAAAATATCATACTACATCGCACCATGAAGTTGGTCCATGTACGTCACAAGATGTGCCATTATGGTTATCTGCCAAAATGCTAGTAAAACATATGCCGATACCTATACCCGCAAAGGAAAAAACCCAAAAACCTTATAAAAACTGTTATGTTTGCTCAAACACTAAACTTAGACCAAAAACAAGAAAAGCGACGAAGTACATGTGTGGCGAATGTAACGTACCGTTATGTGTTTGGCCATGCTCAACAATATTCCACGAGAAAAAAGAATATTAATTTTAAATCTTTAAAACATTGTGTAAATAAAATGTAGTACAATCTAGTGCAATATCAAATATAAAATGTGAAAAAAGTTGGAGAATCGTTGCCGAACTCGATACAATCCATAATGACATGTGAGTGTTTATCTTATATCTCTTTGTTTATTTGTGTTAGTGAGTCAGCACTATGGCCAGTTTGCCGCACTCAATTATTCTGTTGGTGTTTATTATTTACGTCGAAAATACATTACGGGACACACTCGAGGATTCAAATATCTTATAAAGTATGTACTAAAGATATCAGTAATGAGTGTCTAATATAAAAAAAGCCCTCAATGGCACAGGGAATGACGTAAAGATTCATTTAATTGAGAACTTAAAAAAGGCTGAAATAGCTTGGCGTGTCATAGTTGATAGTATATTGTTTGGGCACTTATTGGGTTAATATGGAAGGATTTTAAACTTTAATTTTTCTCGGATAAATAAAACTAAAAACTGCAAAAATGTTCAATTATGTTGTATTTTACATTTAAAAATGGTTTATTGATTAAAATTTCGCTTTAAAGTTTGTTTTTTACAGTCAGGATAAATCTTCCGGTGTTCCTGAACGCAACGTAACAAAAATTGTTTTTTTTTCCTCTTTGACCGTGATTAAGCCATGAAAATCTTACATTAACTTAACAGCTCTATTATTCACTACCCTCAGCGACGACACCTTATTTCTGGCTTCTTGATATGAAGCATTATTTGACCACATCATAGGGCATTCGTTAAGAAAACTAGCATCTATTTTAAGACGCTTTCATCAATTTTTTCGAAAGCTTTCATCGATTTCAAAAAGCACAAGTCCTGGTAAGGTGCTTTAACTGCTACAATGCATTGTAGCTATGGCTTGACATAGGATGTTACTATGAACAAGGAAACGTCTAAAAGTGTCGCCTTATCCTTACCGGTAATTTAATGATACTTTCAACGAATAAAGCGCCCTTGCCATCCATCGAGCACCTGGAGGCCGAATCGTAAATTTTCTCTCTAAAATATCGCAGAGAGCTCTAACAACTCTCGACAGTCATCTCAAAGTATTTTTGTTGTCAGTGCAGTACGGTAAAAGTCAAGCCAATCATCGATTTCGGAAGTGGTTAGGTGCAATGTGAGATTTTCTCTGTAGCACCGAATTTTTTCAGGATCCACATTTTTTCAGTTATCTCTAAACTTTTTGAAGAGTGGGATGTCAGGGCTTATAGTCACTTGACTGATTTTTAATTCAAACACAGCTTTTAATACCAACTAATACACGTGATAGCCGCAAGTAAAAATAAGCATTTCTCTGTTAAGTTTTTGTTCAAGAAGCACATAAGCACCATTAAAGCACCATTCCAGTCTACAATCGCATTCCATAGCCTGCGCTTGTTCCTTCGTGGCACAGCAACTTTCCATTTTCCGTGGCACAGCAATAAGTTGTCCGTTATTCCCATATGATATAACAATTGGAAGACGTTCAT
This sequence comes from Limnephilus rhombicus, assembly GCA_929108145.2. Taxonomy (NCBI): domain Eukaryota; kingdom Metazoa; phylum Arthropoda; class Insecta; order Trichoptera; family Limnephilidae; genus Limnephilus; species Limnephilus rhombicus. Next base: position 59,450,516 of record OV815276.1, read on the forward strand.
CTTTTGATTTTCAAGGATCTAAAGCAGGCAACAGTTTGTCGCCCCAGTGAAGAGCATCTGGTACCTCGTTTTAAAAATTAACTTTTATGGCCTCCACGCGCGCCTTTCGTTTTTCCTTTCGAATTCTTTCAATTGAAGACTTACTTATTGGAAACTGATCAATATTATATCCAAGCGTCTCAATAGTAGCTTCAAGAATGAAAACAGAATCTCTCGTACTTAACTGGCACCTATCTAGCGCTGCGACTAACTTTGAAGTAATGAAGTCTTTGCGCATCGACGTTTTACTGGTTTCAGGTTGAGTGTTCTGTAGCGGTTTTGGCAAATCTTCTGAATATGTGAATCGGAAGATGAGTCGTTTTTTTACTGTTTGTAAGACGATGTTGAAGGAGTTGGCGCAGATAAATATTTAGTACGCCGCTTTTCTTCCTCGATTGTTCTATGGCGCGCTCTTTCCTCTTTATCTGCGCTAAGTAGCCAGGACGACCTGGCTCTCTTTGCCGCTGCAAGAAGATTCCATCTTCATTTATTTTTATTAATTCAAGGGCATCGGCGTGTGCAATGTCAAATAAATTAACTAAGTTTTTGACAAACTCTTGACGACGTTGTTCAAATATGTCTTACGTTTTCTGTGCATTTTTTTGCAAATCCCTCCAAACTTGATATAAGTTTACAAGTTTCTTCACACAATTAGGTAAATATTTGGTTGGTTTTCCCAATAAATAACACACTCGGGAATAGTGAGATTAGCACTTTCATTGACAGTTAAATTCACTTCTCGGATATTGTAGAACAAAACTTCAAGAACTTGAAGTTTTGTTCTACAATACTTCAAGTTTCGTTTTACGACTCCTTTTAAAAATATACTCATTTTAGAACTGCGTAAATCTAACGACATCTTGCCTGAATGAGTAATATGCATTTACTAACAAAAAAGTAAGTTACTACAAGCGCATCAACACATTTGCTCGCGGGCGTCTTAATATAAAAGTACAAACATGTTTCGATGCAAGACGGCACGGGTTGCCGTAGTCCCAAGTAAACAAAATTTTATTTATAAGTGTTTTATCATCATTGAAACAAAATTAGAGGGTATGCGTTGAAAAATAACAACTTTCATTTTTTTGGGACACCCTAATGTATATATATATATTACCTTGTCATCGAACTTCGAATACTTGTCTGTTTCCTTTTTGAACATTTCTGTGGGCGGAATTTTCTTCTGTTCCTCTTTAGCCTGTTGCTGCGCCAATTGTTCCTGCTTCTTCTTCTCCTTCTCGGCTAGTTTCTCCGCTTCCATCCTGATCTTATCCTCTTTCTCTTTTAATAGTTGTTCTCTGCAGACTAGTTTTACTACACTACGATCTATATATGAATAAATAACAATAATTAATAAATTATATTAGAAATTAAGAAAAAATATTTATAGTACTTTTTTTCATCTGTTCAGAAAATTACATTATAAACATGGCCACATTTATCGATATTAGAATCAATTCAGTATGATTAACAACGTCAAGTGACTCAATTCATTTGATTCAGTAATTCATTTGATTTGGTGATTCATTTTGGTGGCAGGTTTAACAACGTCAAGTGACTCAATTCATTTGATTCAGTAATTCATTTGATTTGGTAATTCATTTTGGTGGCAGGTTTATCGATATTAGAATCAATTCAGTATGATTAACAATATCAAGTGACTTAATTCATTTGATTCGGTAATTCATTTGATTTGGTAATTCATTTTGGTGGCAGGTAAACACCCCCACTTTATGGAACCCAAAAAACTCGCAAATTGAAAAAGATCTGATATTTAAGGTTCTACATATTTAGTAAAAATAGAAACAAATTTATTGCCTACTATGTATTCCAAATTACAAAATATCAATTAAAAACAAAAATTATTATGGTACATTATTACTTCATTTTGACACATACTGGGGATGCAAATATGTAAGTTATTCAATATAGTTTTCAAAATGAATTCAATTGTCGCAAATTGGAATGAATTAATTCAGTTGGTATTTTTGCAGGTCTAATCAGAAGTATAAGTTATCCAATACATAAAGCAAGAGTGTATGTTTGTGGCGGCGGGCAGGCGGTGTGAAATTGATTTGTATACAAATCACCAGTATTATTCTGGTATTGATGAAATTTTGCACACTTGACGTTTAAGGGATGGTCCGATGCTCTGCAGGGAACCCGCCTACACAGCGCGGGTGTAAACTGTGTGACCTAAGGTTTAAGTTTAGACTCACAGAATTCAATACTTCGTTTGTGTAAAAGCTCTATGTAACCATACATGATTTTAATATTTCTATTTTTGAGAGTGATATTTCATGGTGGAATTCCATTATAATATATTATAATAAAACGAATATAAAACTTTATTCCACTCAATTTTATTAGACCGTAACGTTACGGTCTAATAAAATTGAGTGGAATAAAGTTTTATATTCGTTTTATTATAATATATACATGATTTTACTTCAATGGCAAGCCAGAGAAAACAAGAAGAACTTCACTGTCTGATAGTATGATATTCAAAACTCCTTGTAAAGCCAGGGCAATACCAGGAAGATCGGATATATTATAATAATATTAAAAAAAGTATTTTTGGCATGCGGGTGGGCAAACACCGGGCGAACGGCGTGGATTTGATTTTTATACAAATCTACGGTTTTATTCGCAGATTGATGAAATTTTAAACAATAGGTCTTTAAAACGTGAGGAAGGTTACTATCAATGTAAGATTTTGAAAAACCACCCATCCTCTTTTCTCACCCATTAAAACAGAATATACCCTGGGCAACTAACTTCAGTTAGTTTCCTTATAAAATTAGTAGAAACAGTCTTTTATTACTGATTATTTCAGAAATCCTGCGAAAGATCGTTTCATCCAAGATACACAACGTTGATGAAGAAAATCATGTTTTACCTTCTTTGTCTTCGAGCCTGACTCCCAGATTGGGCAGGATATCATCTCTCAGGGCATCGCAGAGCCCCAAGATCTCACTGGCCTTCAGGGTCCGGGCTGAATCTCTTACGGCTTGCCGGAATGATGCAATCACTTCCAAATATGGCATCACCATCTCTTCAAACTGCAAAATTAATAGAATTTTAAATAAAAAAAAAAAAAAAAAGATTAAAATTATTCTGAAATCTTGTGAAATATAGAAGGGGAAAATTCGGAAATACCTGGGTATTCAGATATGGTTTCCCTATCTCTCCTCAAATAAATGATTATTTAATCAATATCAATTCTAAACTGGGTTTTTCCACCAATAAATCACCCGTCAAAACCAACTTTTATGACTTAAAAATAAAACACATTAAAATATTACTAGAAAGTACCTGCTTCAAATTGATTACCGTATGTTCGTACAGGTGATAATAAATAATGGGTTAAGAGTGAGATTAAAGTATCATCAGTATTTAGACAGCTGTTGCATGTTACCTTTTATAAGATTGAATAAAGCTACCAGTATATCAATACTCCCTACAATTAATAACCTTTTCTGCAAACATCAAATTCTCCAGCAATTCAGAATCAATTTCACATTGAAATGCTGTAGGTACAAAATATATTACACTTCCCGCAAACACGAGTTTTGTGCGATATCTAAGTTGTTTTTTATATCACATACTTTATTATTTAGGTAATCCCAAAAAAAACTATTCAATAGGAAAACGATCTGCATTTAAAAAAAAATTGAATACCTGATGTGGGTTTTTAATTTAAAACACAAATCAATAAAAACGAAAATATATGTAAAATGTAGGTATTTGATAATATACCTTTTGATTAAAAAAATTATTATTCAGTTTGGTTAAGTATTTTTGCCTCAAATCCAAATTTAAGTTTTGTATGATAAAGGCCGCCCAGCCGTCCGTGTGACACGCGGATAGCTTGATTTTTGGTACATATGGCCGGCGTGGCATTTGAGATATTTGATACAAAAACATAATTCGTTCCGCTTGCTACCGGTCTGCACACGGGCACAGCAACTTCGCGCGGAACTTTGAGAATTCGCTCTCCCTGATAAACATTCATATTAGGCATTATATTGGTAGGTGATATTTTTAATTTTAATTTTATATTTTTCGGTAAGATATTATAAAGTAATTTTTGGCAATATAATTAACCAGTGCTGCACACAAATACACTATGCAACTAGTCGCCCTCGACTTTAACGCTTGGCGGGAAAATCATGAATGTTCATACTAAAAAAATCGGTACTAAAGAGATTCAGAAAGAATGCAAGTAAATTTGATTAAGAAAGAGCTGGTTTTGGCATGTATCGGGATGCATAAAGAAATTAATGCAAGGAGAATACATGTAGAAGAAATGAAAGTTAGAAGAAGTTGGGGACGCCCAAGCATGATCAATTGAATCAAATACCTGTGTTGTGTCATATAAAGCGTATGACTGAGACGATGCATGAAGGTGTGCGAAGCAAGTAGTGGGTACCGAATCAGAGTTGTGTGGCAGTCCACCTTCTGCCTACCCCTGGGGAAAAATTGTGATGGTTAGTAAAGTTAATTACTTCAAAATGCAACTTACATTTCCAGAGTCATCCTTATAGATTGGGAAGCCAATTCCTCCCCTGGGTCCCTGAATAGCTCCAAAGATGTGGAGCAGATCTGTGACGTAAGTCCCAACTCGCTCCAGCAGGGGGACACTAGGGGCCTCCACGGAGTTGGGGGGCCCATTCTTGGTCTTCAGGTACACATTGGTGGCACTCACCAGGTCTCTTATACTGTCGAGGGCAGAGCGGGTGTCAATGTTGTCTGTGGAATTGTAATAATAATAATAGTTAGAAGATTGCGTAGTGCATTTTTGGGAAAAATCACTCCAGGGCTCTGTAATAAATAAATTATATTTATATAAAGAAGATTGGCTGTGGCAGGCGGACGGAATTCATTTGATTTTTAAACAAATCTACAGTTTTATTCCAAGATTGATGAAGTTTTGCTCACCTGACCTTCAAAATATTGGTGTTTTAGAAGGTCTGGCTGCTTTCTGCAGAATACATTATTGAGAATGTAAGCTCAGCAATCAACCGTCCGACCTTACTTTGCGAAATATGCATTCCGTAAAAAACAGCCACAGCTACCAAATACACTAAATATATGAAATTATGCTTTATTATTTAAATTAAAATTGGCAGTTATATAATATCCAGTAAGTAATTTTACATTCCAAGGAATTTTTAATAACTAAAATAAAATATAAATTTTTAAACTTTAATACGTAATACTTTGTGAAACATAATATACATAGATATGTTTATTTATTTTATACTCATTATAGGTTTTTATAACCATCTACTAGAAATCAATGCTTGTAGTCATGCTTATAACATGTGTGAATTTAATTTACATAATTAAAATAAATATTTCAAAAAATTATTTTATATTTAGAGGTTTTTTCATTATCAAATATCATTAAAAAAAAAATCTTGATATTTATCATTTCGTTTATTTACTTAACCCCTCCGCAACGTAAGCAGATATAAGCGTTAAAAATAGGACAGCAGTCAAGTACAATAAGCGTGTTTATACGTCAGCGCGTGTGTTTCCATAGAAATCGTTCTAACTCCGTTATTGTTTTAGTTACATCCCTAAACCAAAAAGTAAAAGGTCGATAGTAGATCAAGCTGCACATCCCTATCAAGTTGTCTATGGAAATACATAACAGGAATCAGCTGTCAGTCATGTAGTTGACAAAAATATTTACCTGCGCAAATTTGCTACCGGCGGCTACACCGCACTCCACATTTTAAATTTTTATTAAATATTTTTATATGAAATGATAAAAAATTGAGGTGACAAAAGTGTTTATTACACATATATACAATAGAATAAGTATTGTTGTTTACATAATCTGTGATTTTAGTACCGTTTTCACATAAAAACATCATGTGAGTCATTTTTACCTATTTTTAATGTTTGCGTTCTAAATGTTAATATTTACAAATTCTAATATTTATTTGTAATATAATAATTTGAAAGCCTATTTTGTAACCTTTCTAAAACAGTTTTTACTATTCGGCTACATTCATAAATGTTTCATTTATAGAGCTTTAATTGTGAAGCGGTAATAACAAAAAGTTTTCGTAAAATGTCATTTCGTTAGACACCAAAAGCCAATATTCTCGAAAATTCGGAGGGGTTAAGTTATAGTCAAAATTGTTGTGTAATTTTCAAAATGAGAAGCTGAAAAAAAATTGTTCTGATTTTTGTCTCTCTCTAATTTTCTATGCAGTATTTTATACTTTTTTGATTTTATATTCATTTTTCATTGTTATTTTATTTTTATTTCATTTACTATAAATATATATATCAGACTTACTGGACTTCATTGAATTTATGTTACATTATTAAAAAATGATAAAACATATTTAAAATTATTGATTTTTCCCAAAAATCAAGTTATTATTATAACGCGAGAGTGAAAGTTTCATTACAAACGCTATAGTGTAGAAACCAGATAAGCGCCGTGACCGTTTTCTGCAGATCAGGTAAAAGTCATCGTTAAAATGTTAGTTGTACTGACAAAATCGACCAGATGTCTCTGGCTGTTTTCTGCTGAATACAAGTGCCGTAGGCGCTTTCTGCAGATTGTTAAACGGTGTTTTCGTGATTAGCAAATATTTAAGAGGGCAATTACTATGAATTTTGTATGAAAGCGGCCTGGCTGGTTTTAATAGAACATAGAATCGACATTTCTCTGTCGGTTTACAATAATATCTCAATTTTGCCAAAATTGTGGCCTGGCTGCTTTCTGCATAACTACGTTCATTTGTAATATTATCTAACACTTTATTGTAATTTATTTTTGGGGTATTGTGCCATGTTGCCTTTCCTCTTTCTTTAGCCAACGTTTCGGACAGCGTTACAGTGTCCATCATCAGGGCAGATGGAAACTGTAGTGCTGTCCGAAGCATTAGCTAAGAAGGAGGAAGTGAAACACGACATAATACCCCTAAGGGAACGTACCCATACTACGTGACACGTTCGGGGGGGGGGGGGTCTTCAAAATACCACGCTTGGTACAAATAAGTGGCGGGTTGCTTGGGTTTTTGGTCACGGTGGGGGGGGGGGGGGTTAAAAAGTGCAAAAAGTTGGTCACGTAGTATGGGTACGTTCTCTAAACTAAAACACGATAATACTTTCGGCCATGAAAATCTCAAATAACATTTCACTAGTTCTGTGAGGGAAGTCATGAGAGTAAGATTTTTAGATGACTATACTAACATACCTTTTGGTAAGTAGCTGAAGTCCGAATTGTAATTTTCAATGGAGTATTAATTCAGCATTCAAGACCCAAACAATTATTAAGGAATTCAGTATTCAACAGATTAATAATTAAAAACTAAAAGTTGTGTGTACATAATATGATATTGGTTACCTTCCAAATAATCTTTAATCACTGTATGCGTCTCGTATAAAACGTTAAAAGAGGTATTGTGACCAATTAAGGCAAATAAAAATGTATTACTAAATAAAGTTAGAATAATATTATTGAACAAGATTTGGAGGGCACCTACCGCAGAGAGCACTGTGTACAAGATCCTGAGTAGATTTTAACTTGGAGAAAAGCAATGATTCAGCTCCAAACCAGCACCCTCCTTGTCCAGCACCATTGCCGCACCTTATGGCATCCTTGATACTGAGGAAGAACTCCTGCAAAATTAAACATACATTTATTTAAATCTTTGTAGAATTCACAACCTATACGTCGCTATGCGAACATAAATATGTCGAACGTCCATCTCTGAAAAATCTAAATTTGAGTTGAGTATGCAGTTATATCTAAAAGTGTACCCCCTACCGGTACAATACCCAGATTACTCATAAACAACACCAATCCTATTATAATGCAGAAAAACTTGTGGTGATAAACAAAAAATTATGTTTTCTGGGTTACTAGTAGGAAATTTAAAAATGTCATACCGATGTATCGGAAACCGTTATGATTCCCGGTGTTATTTTATAGCATATTTAACCTTTCCTGGTCTGTAATGCGTAAATACTACACATTGCTTCTAATAACTTTTATATCTCTATAAATATAATGAATTCTGGATTCAGATTTTAGGTATTCCTCCGTTATACATTTACACACTGAATTAAAAAATAGTATTTTAAATAATTAGCAAATTTAATTCAAAATCAGAGATATTTTGTTAAATATCGGGAATAAACCACAAATCCAATCAACCGTGTGCCAGTGTGGACCGTGATACGCGAAGAGTGTGCGGGGGGAGATGACACGCTATGTGACGTCTCGCTCTACCTTGCTATACGGGAACACGAGAAACAGAGACCGCCGTGTTGTGTTTCGACCGTCGATACCTACGACCGCGTAGTAGCTAAACATACATAGCTGTATGTATGTATTGGGTAGCAGCCCAGCGCCCAGCGCCTCAGTTTCAGTCGTTCGCGGGCAATCCTTTGAGATGGTCTCCTCGCCCGTTTTTTGAGCAACGGACGATAATTTTTCATGTTTTCAGCAATTAAATTACAATTATTATCACTTGTAACACAAATTACGAAAAACAAAAGCGATTAGATATGAATGTTCATATATTTCCGATATAAAATCGATGATTTTAACACGTGAATTGATTACACAGCACCGGAGCGCGCGTATTTTTTTAGCACAGTAAGGGAAAGGTTAATATGTACAAGCGTAAATAATATCAGTTACCCTGTAAAAATTAAGTATTGGATAATCATATTTTATATTCGACTTTAGTGGCCGTAAACTATGTAAATATGTGACGAATTTAGCCGGTAAGTGAACCAAAAATTAGTTTAACCTTTATCAACATCCGGCATTCACCAGTTAAAATATTCTTATTTGTTTACATAAAACAGTTTGAAGACTATGGTGTAAAAATATTGTAGTGCAAGCGAGCGGCGCTGGGGTGCCATATGATTTTTCTGTTATGCCTTACTGTTTATAATATTATTGCCATATCCTGGGTCTCATTGTTTATTTATGTATTTCAACATAATTCAGGAGAATTAATGCATAATTTGAGATTCAAATCTGTCAAAGAAGTAAGAGTAATGGCAGTTTAAAAAATTTGTTATGATAGTCAAAAAGAGCGTCGAATATTTTTTGTACATCAAGAACGCAATGAAAAGGTTAAGAAATAGGCTTACGAAGGCTGAGATTTGAACAAAAATGCAGTTGATTTTTTTGAATGAGTAAAAAAAATGGAGTTTATTTAATATGCAAAGCAATCCTTTCTTTACTTTAACGCCACAAAGAAGGCCCTGAGGAAAATAATTTATCTCAGGACCATTTTTCATCTCTGGGAATGCTGTGTGGAGGGTTTTTTTGATAAGAGGAATGAGTGAACATAGGTCTTGAAGAAACCCATGTTGTAGGAGGGAGGAAAAAGCCGAGCTGTTAAACTCAAGAATGCGTAGTAGAAGTGACCCGTGGTCATGTGACAAATATCAACCATACACATATGTTGGATGTGCGTTTGGTTGTTTCTCAATTATGTACCGGTGCCAAAGGGATCAATGACGCTAGTTCCTCAGAGCATCTTCCAATAGGGGTAGAACAAGGGCAGAATACCCACCCGACACCTATACTCTAAAGATGGCAATCAATTTGTTAAGATAGGAGAATCTATCAAAACGACCGGTCGTTTCTGCACAGAGTCAAAGGTATTTTGGGGCTCCAGACCAGAGGTAGCTGCCAAATTCAATAGTGGGGGGCACTTGCAATTTGCACAGGGTCTGTAGTTCAGTACTATTAAATTATCTGCGGACCCTGCACAGTACGCCCAGATTCTGAGATTATGCTAACTTGACTCTGGCTTCAATGGAGCCCAAAAGCAAATTAGATTAGTCAAAATATTAAATAATATGGAGTTCTACTGAACCAAATATATACATACACACAGTGATCAATTCTGATGCTTCACAATATATATTTATTTGAACCTACATTGAGCATTCTCTCATATTGAACGGCCATTTCCATGGTGTTGGGTGAATAGTCCAGCGTGTCCTTCCAGGAATGCAGCAAGAAGGCGAATCTCAACTGGGTGGAGGTATTGTTCTTGAGGGCGTCTTGGATGGTGATGAAGTTCTTGAGCGATTTGGACATTTTGCAGCCGGCTATAGTGAGATGACCTGTGTGCAGGAAATATGATACCCAGTTGGCACAGTCGAAGTATGCCTGAAATATAATTCAAATTGTAGAATAACAGTCAAAATACATAATTCCTATTATTTTCAGCACACATAATAAATTTATGCCGCCATTCTTACAATAGTTTGTGGTTTGATGTTCAGTTAGTTGCCTTCCAAGCAGTTGATCGGAATTCAATTCTCGGCCACGATAAATAGATATTTTTTTATTTTAATATTATTATTAAAAACAGGTTTTTTTATTATTTTGTATCTTGTGGTTTTTTACATGACTCATCCAGTACAATGTAATTTTTTTTTTTTTAATTTGAATAACGGAAAACAATCCCAACTGCTCGAAATCAGTGCGACTATGGCAACCCTAATTGGAGTATGTTGAGAGACTGGAGGGAGTGGGGAGGGGAAGAAGATGAAAAGAAGAAGGTTGAGAAATACTCGGCTATTTGGATCTGGTCAACAAACACAGCTAAATCCACTTCAAGCAATGTTTCGATTCTGAATGGTGGTCTTTCACCAGGGCGATACTGAGAGTATCTACCACTTTGGAACATACCGCAAATATACTATACATATTTTTTTTTATTTAAAATATATACAAAATGACACATACAAATTACTTCTTCAATAATTGAAAAATTGTTGTCATTAAACCTTTTGTTTTGATGTTGATAATTTTTATTACAAATGGTGTTAAATTATTACAAATTGCTGGTATTCGAAACTGCAAACCTTCAGATTAATAGCTGAGGATCTTGACCACTCGGCCACGAAGCAATTTTTTCATAATACGACAAATTATATTTTGAATTGTGTACATATTACATAATGTAGTATTAACTGATTATTGTAACGAATTTTGTGAATGAAATTAGAGGCACAAATTATTATTTGCGCATATAATCTCACATTACGAGTTTTGGGATAATCCGGTGATTATAAATTTAAAATAGCTCTCAAAATATACCGTATGTCATCATAATAATACGTAGCAGGTTTTCAGAAATGATATGAAAAAAGATAAAGAAAAATAATCTCTTAAATCCTAGCTTAAAAACATATTTCACAAAAATAATGATTTCATCACTTTTTTTTACTTTTTTTTTATTTCTTTATTAGTAATATGTATTACAGTTAACTTATTACTAAATATTGCATTATTCCAGTTATTTTTTTTTTCTTTCTAATGACATAGTTACCCAAATTTAGGTAGGTGATTTAAAAAAAATTAAAATCATTTATAAATTTAAAGATTTAATTTCTTTATAAAACTAAATAAATATGGTATAAACTGTGAAACTCATTGGCTTTAACCCTTTCCATTCCAATGACGAGTATCATTCGACATTGATTTTGTTCCACCAGCTCCAATGTCGAGTGACACTCGACATGGTGTAATACTTCTTTTTGGGGATAATTTTAAAATAGAAGGGATTTTTTTTACTAAAATTTTGAATCATGATTGAAAGAATATTCTAGAATTCTTCGCCCCTTCAATATTTTCTATTATTTTTACTATCAATTTTAATAATCAATTTTATTTACAAAATAAAATATTAATATCAATTTTATATAAATATTAATATCAATTTTATATAAATATTAATATCAATTTTATATAAATATTAATATCAATTTTATTTACAAAAAAAAACTAAAACTTAAAAAAACGCAATTTTGGCGTGGAGCTGGTGGAATAAAAAAAAGGCTTGGAGTGGGAAGGGTTAAATCACAGTAAGCATTTCATATGTTTCTGTATTAATATTTGTAGATAGAGGTTACTAATATTATATGATACCGACATGTCTACAAAGGATCGAACGTTATTAATAGCCTTGCGTCTGCGTGGTTGAATTTAAGAATCCGGCTTCAAACGCATGTCTTACATATGACGTCTTCGCCCGTCCCAGTTACTTTTTCGCGGTGACTAGCCATCACTGGTTGGCACATTGACAGTGGATACGAGGAACGGGCTAATTTTGGAACCAGTTCCTATTGGATTTATAAAATGATCACCAACACTAACTGGGTGAAGCCGAACCAAAAGATAGATAAAAACCTGCGGAGCGGGTTTTTAACTGTTAGTGAGAAATTATTGTTGGAAAAACAGTTAGAAATAAAATATTAATTTCAAAATTCATCTTAAGCATTGTTGAATCAAAATTGACTTTCATAAATATGCTCACTAGTAAGAGATGATCACTTGTAAATAAGCTAAGTAGGTTTATTTTTATGCAATATTCCGCACAAAAGTTCCAACAGCCCGAAGTCAGTGGAACTATTGCATCCGCATTTGAGGAATGAGGTTGAAGGAGACGGAGGAGGGAAAGGAAGTGCAGAAGAGGAAAGCTGAGAAGTACCTGGCTCTTCAGATTTGATCCATAGCTCAAAAGCAAAAGTCATTTCAAGCAAAGTTTTGATATTGAATGGTGGTACTTCACAGTAGTGATATTGAGTATCTTCCACTTTGGAAGGAGGTGCAAATTTACATGATATATTTTATTTTATTTAAATTTTATATTATGTGAAATCATAATTGAACATTGAAGTTGATCTACACTGTTTCAACTCCTAGGACCCAGATGGGCCAGTAAAATTGATAATCTGTTTAGGAAAGAATTTTGATACATGAAAATGTTTGATGAATTTCACCAGAAGAAGGAATACTTGAGCTTACTTTGGGCTCATGGACACATTCCCAAAACAGTTCTAAGGGTTTGTCTCTTCAGTGGAAATAACCCATACACATGAAAATTTTTATCATTTATCAATGCCGAGTTGATAACAAAAGAAGCTTGATGCATCAAGAGAATTGTCAAGAGAGAAAAAAACAGCAAAATACAAAAGAAAGAAGTGGAAAGCATACCTCACTCTGAGCCAGTTCATTGTCATGATGAGGGAACTTGAGGTCCACCCCTCCGGTGTGGATGTCCAGGGACTTGCCGCAGACCTCGGAGGCCATGGCGGAGCACTCGATATGCCAGCCGGGCCGGCCTAGGCCCCAGGGAGATTCCCACGAGGGCTCGCCGCTCTTGGAGTTCTTCCAGAGGGCAAAGTCATTGGGGGAGCGTTTCTCGCCATTTTCTTCTGATAAATCGCCTGGAGTAAAAGAAATCCATATTAGATTTTGGTTGCTAAGACAAGGCAAAAACGGAAAAATTTGGCAGTGTTTTAATTTTAAAATCAGTTACTTGTTTATCAATACAGGATTCATAAAAGTCAATATCACCTACACAGAGAACTAGCATGTTGTCGAGTTTTTCATTATTTTGTTTATGTGAATACAGCACAACAGCCCCAGCTGCCTGAACCCAGTGGGACTGTGACATCCTTAATTGGGGTATGTTGTAATGGCTGAAGGGATTGGGGAAGAGATGGAGATAGGGAAGAGGAACTTTACAAAATACCTGGCATTTCAGATCAGGTCACCAAACACGGCAAAAGCTGACAACAATTTCAGACAACGATTCGTTTCTGTAGCCAATTAACATTTTTGGCAATTATTTTTGACACATTTTCAGATGATTTTGCTATCAACACCTTTTTACTGTGATTATGTCACTTTAACCCCTATTGGGCGGCTGGCTACATTTGCAGCCCGGATAATTCGGGCCTAGCTGACCGCTGGTTACATTCGTAGCCACGGAGCGAGAGTCACTTTAATTATTATTTGTAATGCTTATTTACTGATCAAAGACGAAAGAAAGGGAATTTTTCATTAGCCTGATGATATTAACACTTTTACTTGGGAGTTTTTAATTTCCGGGGTATTTTTGTAACATCTCATCTCACAGAAATCTACTATCGGAAGATATGCTACTCAAGATATGTTCCTACAGAAATAAGTGACGGTGAAATTGAGGATTCTGATTTATTAGAAATTAATACCCCGGCAGAAATAGATGGACAGAGTTTTTCGCCTGCGTGGAGAAATGGTTACAGTTTAATTTTAAAACGGTAACAGTCAACTCAAAGCGACATACTTCACACCGGTGATATTATGTTTGTAAAAACACTACGCGAGAGCAAAAAAACGAGTTCAGACTTGTCATTGCGTCGCCTCAGTTCTTATTTGTCCAACAGACCATTTTAGTTTTTGTTCAAACTCTACTTTAAAATTAAAAATAACATATAAAAAATGATTGTAAATCACTTGAATAAGAATTATTTAAACTAATGAGGCCTTTAGCTTTACGGAAATAGCTTTATCTTAAACACCTTCCATAATGTTTCATTGAAATAATGAAAGAAAACGTTTTACTCCTGTAAAATTTTCTAATGGTCTGTTGAACAAATACGAACTAAGACGACGATTGGTGTAGTGACTGTGAAGTTGCCTTAGGCCCTACAAAATGTTTTAAAATATATCACGCACTACAAAACTTTTAATTGATAAAACATGCCCGGTTAAGTGGTCACCGTGTTCAATGCCGACGCAGCGTAACTTGAATGTGTGTGAGTGAGAAGGGCGATTTCTTATAGTGACTGAAAAAATCATTTGTTTACGTATATTCGTTGAAAAAAAAAGTTTTTATTTGTTATAACATTATGTGGAAAAGTACATTTATGACATATACTAATTAAGTTTTACAATAAACTAAACCATTACTATTCTACGACTGATTATTTGTGGGAAGGCTACATTTTTTGTGGTAATTACAAGTTTATTTATAAGTTGACCTCTACTCAAAATTTTATTGTTATTATTTTTAACTGTAAATTAAACAATTGTTCGTATTACACATTTTTTTTTTCAAAACTTTAAATCTTCAGATTGCAGAGTAATTAGAATTTTTACATAAGGGAACATACCCATACTACGTGACCAACTTTTTGCAATTTTTAACCCCCCCCGGTGACCAAAAACCTAAGGATGCCGCCGCTCATTTGTACCAAGCGTGGTATTTTGAAGACTCCCCCCCCTCCTCCTCCCCCCGGAACAGGTCACGTAGTATGGGTAGTATGTGTAATGGGTACGTTCCCTAAGTTGCAAAACTGAAAATTCACACCGTTTCCGGGGAACATTCGCAAATGTAGTCGGCCACCCAATAGGGGTTGAACACCACTATAATGTAAGTAACTACATATAAAAATCAACATCTATAAGTATTATTACATAATACCCCATCTGGCTCTGTCTATCCACAGAACGTCGAACCAGTGTAAAAGGAGGAAGCATGTTTTGCATACAGAATTCTGTTTAGACGCCGCTGATACGCTTAGTGAATATTAAGTAAAGTAAATAACATTTGCTGTGGATTTCACGAGTTAATTTATACTTATATCGTTAGCTGCAGAGAGGCTGATTTATAGGACAAAACATCTGGAATTTTAATAGTGGAAGTAAATTGTTATATGTATAATAGGGTGGAGCGGTCTAGTATGGAGAATATTTTTTCCTAATATAGAATTCGGCATACGCTGGATTGGTGCTCCGTTGTGTACCTTCAATAAAAAATATAAAAACTAAATATTTATAATTAGGACATCGCCACCACTTTCAATTTTTGATAAAAATATTGAAAACACAAAAATGTTCTCCAGACTTTTAGAAATGCTTGTATTTATGTAAAAAAAGAATATGTATTTACTTATTCTCCTTTGATATAATTATAAAGAAACACCATAGCAACAGTTAAACTATTCCCTCCAGAGACTCAATCCTCCCACCCCAAACGTGTTTCAAACACATTTGATCTAGATGAATTTTCCACCATATCTAGCGGATTGAGCTTCCCTCTAAACCAGTGGTTCCCGACCATTTTTTGGCCAGGGACCACTCATAGGGACCACATGGTACAAAAATGAGCTCTTCTTGGACTTCTTCAGCTACCTCTCCAACACTAATACCAAAAGGGTTACGAATCAGCTTTAGGGCTCCTTTCGATTCGGTTTTGTAGTAAAATGAACAAATGTTTCGCTGACCACATTTTATATCTCGCGGACCACCGGTTAGGAACCACTGCTCTAAACGGACTAGGACCTTCCCTTCTGAAGGAACTCGGAGAATTGTTGTGTTTATTGGGGGTATGTGTTAGGCCTTCGTCTCTTTGGTGATTTTTGTTTATCAAAGTGCGCGTGGTCGAGTTACAGTTTACGTAGTATTTTTAATTGTGTGCTGCATTAGAATATTCAACTATTTTTCGATGGGCTATTTAAGAGTTTATATTAACTGTTCTTTGAACTTTGAACATTATGGCAATGTAACATCTGGATGAGAATTACCTTGGAATGTTTTGCCTACTTGTGAAGACGTATTACGAGGTTTTTTGTGAATGAAGCATAACGAAAAAATATTCAGCATCATGCTGACCATGCTGAGTGAAAGCCTTCCCTGTTGTAGCCAGAACGTTAGGCAGATATTTTTTCTGCTGTATTACAAGATGTTGGCTCAATTTTACAGAACGATATATGTTGTGTATAGGAGTAATATTCGTCGATATAGTTTGTTGCAATTGGTTGCGATGGAACTGCAGTCAATATGGGCTACAAAAGAGTTGTGATTTGGTGTCTTGAATCACTTCTCTAACGGCCTTTACAGTGGATTGTCTGTCAGTTACACGCAAACGAGCTCATTTTGCATCTACTTTTTAACTGCATCGACTGGATCGCAAAGTTTCACTGGAATTATTGGAAAATCCATAAATAAGTGTGAACAACTTCCAATCCTGAAGTTTAAAGTCATTCAATGTTCTTTGGCAAGTGTGAAAAATGAACAGGATTTAAGTACAGCTTAGCTGTATATATGGAAAATATGCAAAACCGTTGACTGATTGATGAGATTGATGATTCCAGATTCCGAAATGAAAAATTGTCAAAAAAAAACGGTAAAATTGTACATTCCAGGTGACTCACTAAAACGAAGCGGGTTCTTCGGCTTTACATTTCTACCCTAAAAACATCAGAAAATTTGTTAACTTTAAAGACAGTTTACGCACAGTTTACGACATTTGCATGAAACAATATTGCTTTCACGATATTTGTTCAATGATTTTAAGTATATTATTAATACAGTAATCCAGCGCAATGGTTTTTTAATGGTTCGCAACATATTGTTAACCATTTTATCCGACAACCGAAAATGGTTAAGAGAGTTGGCGTTAAGAAGAATATTGGAAGCCCGGCAAATGAAAACGCAATCAGACGTTATTCGTACCTTCAAAGTGCCTTTTTGATTTTTCGGTAGATAATTAATTATATTGGTGTTATGAATTGGGATAATGTAATTGAGTCACCGCTCATCAAATTTGTTAAGGATGAGACAATTTGACAAGCCATTACCGATCACACGATAATTGTCGATGTCATGGTAAAGAATTTTCCTTGCCCACTCAAGGCACAGAGGAAAATTGTAACAGAAGCCTCAGCTGCTGTCAGTGAACCCTTGAGACGAGATGACTTACCTAATAAAAACAAGGTTATAGTCACGAAACCGTATGCCACTTTTTGACACCAAAATGCAGTACCGTTCATAGCAACTTTTGCAATTTTCATGTTTTTCAATGCGGTAAATAATTTATGTGTACATTTTTTATTTATACTATTTGTTCCGTTCTACCAATCTATGAATGTATTATCTGTAAAATAAATGGGCAATACAAATTTAATGTGTGTTTTATTTCGCGTATATAAGCTATAAATACTTTGGTAAAATCGTGAAAATGAAAAAATACAAAGCTTTGGCGATGTCCAGGTTTTGTGAATATATTTTTTTAATTATTTTGTTGTAATTGTTAATATATGGAGCATCTTTTCCAACTATGCCGATTTCGAAATTCTCAAAAAAAAATTTCACTCCATGCTAGTGTATGAGTGTACTTGATTTCCGGCATCACAGAAACTATAGCATCGCAGTTAGTGACTTTACGCAGCTCCACAATACTACATAGGATTAAGAAAGAGACGCTTAGTTGTTTTGGGCATTTAGAGCGGATGAACAAAGAAAGGAGTGCAAAGGAAAATATGTAACGTGAATGGTAGAAGAGGTCGTGTAAGACCGAGAAAGACATGGCACGATCAAGTGAATCAAATACAGAGTCGGTCCATGTCAGAATAACAGAAGAGTATATATGAGACAATGCATGGAGGTGAATGAAGTAAGGAGGGTGTGCCAAAAATGAGTTGTTTGTTGGTCTCTCTGCCTACCCCTGCGGTAAATGGGATGATGGTTATTTAGTTAATGTAAATGTTTCTCATTACAAATTTGCTTTGCCAAATTATGTAGTACATTTTTATCTTTATTTTAGTACATCAGTCATGCATTTTTTATTGGACAGCAATAAATAATCTTTAATTAAGTACTTAAATTTCCAAGGATAAAATGTAATTTACTGTCAAAATCAATAATTTATGTTACTGTTGAACATAAAATACAATAGATAATAATTTACCTTCTCCTTCCTGCAAAGAGTTTGTGTCACCGTATGCTTCTGGAACTAGTTTGGCATAATGATGCTTTTCCCTTTTGTCGAATTCGCCGACATTAAAGTAGACTGAGCCATTTGCTGCGTACGCTAATCCATTGCTCACAATGCGTTGGATGAATTTAATGATTTCTGGAATATATTCACTAACTCTCGTTAATACATCTGGTGGTAAAACCTAGAAAAAAATTATTTATTTATTTATTTACGCCTATTTAGGCTTTTATAAAAACACATCATTATCATGCATATTTTTCTCAATCAAATTAGCATCTTAGCATTCTTTCATTGTGCAATGAAAAGTTGAAACAATTTGCAATCAGCAAGAATATCGTTGTGAAAAATCTAGATTGTTCTAGAAAATGCATTCTTAACAGAGAAAACATGGAGCTTGTACAGATAAGGAGTCGGCAGGGCAAAATCCATTTGGCTATGACACATAAATATTGTATTTACTTAACCACTCGAACCCACAAGTTTGTTTTCACGATAATATAAAATTACCAGATATATGTATGACGTATGAGGCATACCTGACTTATTAAACTATTAACAATTGATGGGAATTGACGAGCTTCATGGTTCAAATAGGCATGAAAAGATAATAAAAATGATTGAATTGACAAATACATTAATTAATTCACTCTTAATTCTTCACAACAATAATGCAAATATCAGAGTTTTGGGCAAATAATACGAATTTCTCGGAATTGTCAATGGTTTTGATGAGCTGCCAAAAAATTACAAAACATCACATTTGTTGAAAAATACCACCACTTCTGCAGAAAAATAACAAGGCATTCAAAAATTCTACAAAAAATAATGCAAATTTAGCCAAAAATATCACAAATATTAAAGCGAATTTTTCAGGTCCCCAGTAATCAGATATGAATATGTAACCTCCCTCAGGTACAATATTCCCTCAGGTCAATTGGTCAAAGACCTCCCAAAATTATAAGATGATAGATAGTCAATTTACAAAATGTCCCAATACCATGTTTCTGTCTCCTTACGCGCCGTACAATAAACGAGATGGCACTACGACGCCTAATAAATGTTTTCGGATTCTGAAGGCAGTTTGGGTCATTGCCGTGAGGGAGAGAGTATGATGAAATTATGCGTCTGAAAGAGAAGGCTTGATAAACGTAGGTTGATTTGTTGATATTGTACGCTTGTCGCATGACATAATTTACTATATTAAATAATGTAATTTGACTTTCAAACTCGTGAAATGAATATTATCGTATTTAATCTGATATTGTATCATAATACCTTTTTTTTTAAATTACCTTCCACTTCTGGACCCCTAGAGCCGCCTCTGGTAACCATGCACTTCCCTTCAACTTTTCTCTATTCTTCTTCAAATTTTGCAACTTCACTTTGTGGCACCATTTTATTAATGAAATAATTTTTTGTCTTTGTTCTTCTAAGTCCCCCCTATCCACCTTCCCCCCCCCCCCCCCTCCCCCTTGTTGATCTTCTAAGCACCTCCCCTTTCCACCTCTCTCCTCCCCCACTACTTCCATTTCTACCCACGCCTGTCTTTCTATGTTCGATCATTTAGTTTTAGTACATTATATGTCCTGATGAAGAGAACATCGTTCTTGAAACATGTTGACTTTTAAATAAAAATTATCGTGGTAAAAACGAAGTGTTTTTAATTATTTCATTACTTTCTCTTCCTTAGCCTATTTACTTCCAACTAGCAATATTTCCCAATAAATTGATGAAACCATATTCTCACTAACCACGTAAAACATGTTTTTGTGATGTCACACAAGTGTTATTTTTTAATGCATAATCTATTTTTTTTTATTTAAATAAGGCAGATTGCATATAGCACCAAATAAGCACAAACTTATTAATAATAAAAAATATTTGGATAATTTTTGAAGTGCCGTTTTTGTAAAAAATCACCATAAGGGTGCCGACTTGAATACAACGTAAAATAAAGCCATGCTCCTAGAGGAGTCAAATCAATCCATGAATTGCAACATTGAAAAATGAGTCAGAAGTCAAAATATTTTTAATTCAAACACCAATAGAGAGAATAATAAAATTACTGATATAATTTATCCTTACATTGAGTGCCTTCATGTCATTTTGAAATTCCTTTTCCCAGAATCTAGGGAGAGATGTGAATATGCGATTGTCCTTTACGGTGGAGCCTTTCTCTCTATCGAGCCACTGGGAAATGGGATCCTGGGCGGCTGATAAAAAGGCTGATTTACTTGACTGTATTTTTGAGTCGTCATTTGATACAATGGCTTCTTTGAGAGAGTCCACGGCTGAGGTCATGCTGCAAATAAAATTACAAACGTTAATTTTAATTGGAAATTTGCTGAATATAACTAATTATTCTACTATTGTCTACTACTAAAATCCAATAGTCCATCTATCTACAACGCCCTTGAGGTGATTTTTGACAAAAATGGCGCTCTACAAATTATCCAATTATTATAATTATAATATGAATTTTATGGTGTCAATGGCCCTGCCCACCCTTGAGAGCACTTATTAAGTTTTTAACATTTTTAGTAACAACTAGCTGACCCGGCCACGCGTTGCTGTGGCTAACGAAACGCAACGCCATCTACTGGATGGTTACCCAACCATTATAACCAAGTGTTATTAACTCACACTGCCATCTGTTAATTTACACATAAATCAAATCCACACCACCTGCTTGCCAGCCCTCTCGTCCACCACATACACACATTCTCCTTTAATTATATATTTCAACCAATTTACACAAAAACCTTGACAAAATACATACCTAAACCTACCTCATGAATCATGAATCTATTGGTGAAAACCGCATGAAAATCTGTTCAGTAGTTTTTGAGTTTATCGCGAACAGACAGACACGCGGTGGAGGACTTTAATTTATAATATGTAGAGATTATTTGCTAGGCACTTATGTATGCTTGTGATTATTATAGTGTTTTGATGCGAGTCATAATTGAATTAAAAAATGTTATGTACACATTAATTCTAAAATAAATGCACAGGTAAATAATATTATATGTTGACGTGGTCAAAGGGTTAAACAAAATTTTCTTAAGTCCTAATGTGTTTTAAATTCCAACTATTAAAGATTAGATGAAGTTAAAGTAGCCGATGACTTCTCATAATAAAATAACATTATCAAAAACTAACATAGAGAAGGTCAAAAATAATCTGAAAAAAGTTATTTGAGTCACTTTTTGCAGCAAGCCAACAATAATATAATGTTCAAAATTAATATTTATAATTTTGTTTAAATTACCAACTTCAATTCTATTCCATAATGGTTGGTCAAAATAGCCATGTTATTGGTTACCAACTAATGACAATGACAATGAAAAGTAACACACCTCTATTTTTTGGCTGACTGATAGTTAATATGCACATAATAAAGAAATTAGGAGTTCATTCACAATATCTTGTTCTTGAATATTAAGTGGTTCATGTGAAAAAAACCATTTGTATAGAAAACAGGTTTTCACTTTCATCGCAATTGAAGGTGAATAATAATAATTTTATAAATAAAATATGTGAACAGATGTTTCAGAAATAATATTAACTAAGAGAATTGTAATTAATGGGCTATTGAGGTGCGAATTTCTGTAATAAATCGGGTACTTACTTTGTTAACATTCTTGTTAGCATAATCTTTTTATCAGGGTCCGTTGTGTTTTTAGCGTTGTTTTCAAATAATTCCATAACCGTTTTGGCATCTTCGATTATTTCCTCTAAACTTCTGGTTTCGGAAACATACTCATCGAAGAGATGATTTTGTCTCGCTCTTCTAATGATTTTGTCATCGATGTCGGTGATATTCATTACGTAGAGAACCTTGTATCCAAAATAATCCGAAAGTACTCTACGAAGAATATCAAATGATATGTATGATCTGGAAATAGAAAGAAGAATAATAATTTATTATTAGATGTATTATTTATATGTAAATAAAAAGAGTCCTTCCTTTTCAGCCTTTCTTAATGTCTTACACCCTTGATGAAAGATGCCGTAATTTTTGAATTGCTAAGAGTAATATGACTTACTCCATATTTAGCGAAATTGACGGATCTATGCAGATCAGTGGCGGTTCGTGAGTTTTCAGTGAGCTAGAGTGCTAAGATTGAAAAATATGACGTTATTGATGTTGTTGTAGCTGAAAATGCTTTTATTTTTTTTCAAAATTTTAACATTTTGTACAAAGATTTTCAGTATTTTACTGAAATGTGAATGCGCCGCATCACATTTCAGTATATCTTCATACAAAAAGTAGAAAATTAAAAAAAAAGTTTTCAGCTACAACATCAATAATGTCATATTTTTCAATTTTAGCACTATAGCTCACTGAAAACTCACGGACCGCCACTGAAGCAGGTAGACATGAAGCGAAAGAGAAAGAAATAAAGTTTTATGTAGGAAGATAGAATGAGCATAAATACCGAGGAACCTCACTGAACGAGCACCTCCCATAACGAGTGATTCGCATAACGAGCAAAACAAATTATTGAAAAAGTATAACCCCTTAATGAGTGTCATTTTATGAGACCATGTGGAGGAATGGTTTCTCTTCAGCAGCTTAGAAGAATGTGATTCTTTAGGCAATTTTTGAGAACATTAATTCGAAATAAAGGAATGGTTTCTTTCTGAAGCTCACAAGAATGTGTTTATTTCAAGGTAATTTTTGAAAACATCAATAATTGCATTCGGGACGTAGGAATGGTTTCAAGCCATAGCTCACAAAGAACTTGATTCTTTTTTCGGCATGGAATGCATTATCATATTTTATATCGACTCACATGGTAAAAATTGATTCGCTTAACAAGTGTTTCACGTTACGAGTAAGAATCCGGGATGAATTATGCTCGCTTAGCGTGATTCTACAGTTGTAGGTTTAAATGTGTTCAATAAAAAAATGGAGGTAAATCATTTCATAAACAAGAAGTGGACGCAACTAGAACTTACGTTAGGGTGGATAAAAAACAGGCACAGTCTGATAAACTTCATCTAGTAACACGCAGTACAAATTTAAAGCTCGCTAGTATTATATTTTAGTTAACAATAATATTACCTTGCATGTCCCATATGTGACGCATCATATACAGTGGGTCCACAGCTATACCAAGTCACATTGTTATTATCCTGCGGGACGAACTTCTCTTTTTTCCTTGTCAGACTGTTGAATAATTTCAAGACGGGTTTATCAGACTCCGACGGACTTGACCACGCCGGCTGCAAGCGTTTCGCCATATTATACTGAAAATTAATTGTACCGTAAATAAATAATAATTATATGTATTGTTTTATTAGATATGTAGGTTTTGATTAGGAAATATTAGGTTCGCTAATCAAATACCTATTCAAAACAATAGTTAATAATTAAAAAATCTACATAAACCCTAACATACACACTCTATGTGAAGTTATTCAAAATTGACTTACGGAAAAGTATTGAAATGTTATAAAAAATAATGAGTTGGAATTAATGCAAATAATGACGTTCTGAAACGAAAACTCGGGTATATCTGTTTAAAAATTGAGGTCAATATCCTAGCAGTTCGGAAATTTACATTCAGAACTACTGAAAAAGTTAGCAACTTTTTGTAAATAAAATCACTGCTAAAGGTAATTATGTTAATACACAACCTAGACGTCTGCAATTCTATGCAGCACTATTGTGTTCATTGATGGTATCTCTATGATTGTGATAGGTTTCGGTTAAATATAAATATTCTGGTGATAGCCGGTTAAAAACAAAATATTACACATAAAAACTTAGACCTGCACAAAATTTATTCCGGACAGAGAAAATTACAAGATTGTTTCAAATAATATGCGAATACCTTTCAACTATTTTCAGCACGTCAATAATGATGAAAACCCGCCCGCTTTTGCACAATTTTGTATTAAGATAACCTAAAATTCTGACACGTAGGGCGACAGCGGAAAACCCAATTCTTCTTCTTCTAATTTATTTTAGGCTCACGTCGGTATTGCTATCGTTCAAAATTATAGTGTGAAAACCGGAGCAAAAAGTAGGGGTTGATTGGGCTATAAAATTTTCAAAAATGCGGTTGCGGATGTTGATATACCTTTAGGTATTTTAATGTCAAAAATTCACGGAACTGACAAATGTGCACCATCTACAATAAGGTCGCCAGCATAGGAGTAGGCGGTAAACACAAAGAGCTTAGTCAGTCAAAGTACCGGAAATAGTCATATAGTTTTAGAAAGCAACGAAGGATGAGCTAAAATCATTTTTACGAACGCAGGATAATATAATAATAACATTTGTACCTAGCGGCGAACACAGAGCGGCGAAAGCAAAGCGGGACCGCAATAAAAATTGGAAAGCCAGGGTATTTTCGGCAAGGACTAATAAAACCCAATCGCCGCGCCGAGCCGAGCGACGGGCGATAAACCTTTGCGTTTGACCCTTGCCGCTGCCGCCGATGCAATTAGTTTTAAAGATCTACCCCAGAGCAGGAAGGAAGACCCGAGCGAGAATCACCACGAAGGCAGTCACCATTTGCCCGGCCTAGGGGTTGGTACTCCACTTCGCCAACGGAGTGTCCCGACCAGGGATAAAAAAATTAAGAGACCAACTCCAACTACACGCGACCGCGCGCAATTTCCCGACCAGGGAAATTACAGACACGCTCGCGGATTTCGACCAGGAACCGCCGATACGTTCGTGAACTTCCGCCAGAAAGTCCAACCAAGTGACCGTGAAATATTCCGACCAGGAATTTGCGCAAGTTCCACTGTGCACAAATTGTCACAACAAAGAACTCTCGCGACTCTACCTGTGCAATAACAAGTGAAAAAAATAGAACTTAAGTTTAAAGTGCCTAGTGACTGTGTGCTTACGCGGAGACTCCATCATCAGCAACCAAAGGGAAGTGACTGAACATTTTATTTATTTTAACCCCCGAAGTGATTAGATTCTGAACAATTACATAAAGACTTTTCCGTAGAATTAAGCGAACAGACTTTCTAAATTTAAGACGAATTAATTAAGTAGTTTTAAGACTAACACTAGATTAATAATTAACACCAACCTTTTGTATCCTAATGTAATAAATGTGTCGTTTCTTAAACCAGTAGCTTTTTTAATTGTTCCTCCTTAATTTAAGTTTATAGTTTTAGTTTGAACCCGCCCTAAGGCGCGGGTGTATTATTAGCGCCGTTTACACGCACACTTCGGAGCGACCAAGTCCCGCGCCACTTCAGGCCGCCGCGCAGAAAAGTCTCACAGTGAACTGCGCTGTAAACCTATCGGTCTTTACTTTTCTGCGCGGCGGCCTGAAGTGGCGCGGGACTCGGTCGCTCCGAAGTGTGCGTGTAAACGGCGCTAATGTCATGCTCTTAGTAAAACCTGTAATAATTTTCTAGCTATTTATTATATCTGGCAACATCGAGAAACCATGCTTTCATTTTCTACTAGCTTGTCAATTTTCAATTCATTTCTGTGGTTGTGTTTACTCGCGCGGATCGTGTTGGTTATGTGGCGTGTTCCCAGTGACAGTATTATTTTTGCACAATGAATGAAATTCGTGATTTATTGCAAGATCAAATTAAAGCACAAGGCGAAGTCGTGCGAAAATTGAAATCTGCTAAGGCTTCGAAGGATACAGTGAGTTTTTTATTGATAATTTCTTATGACAACATACTGATGCAATATGATTGCTTGATCCGTTGCACTTGATCTATATAATTAAAATCAATATGTTTCATGTTTTTGTGACGAGGAAATATATTTTCCTTACATAGATTTAAATTCAGTAAAGAAAAATGACACCGTTTTTTATCATAGAAAGCCTGCAGCATGCAACATAAAAAAAACGTCAAGGCTAAACTACGTCATTGCATTCCAATTCTTAGTAAATTCACATCCTTGATAGATAATTATTATACGAAATCATTCGTACTTCTGGGTACTTACCTTTCAATAATAATATGTTAGTAATGGGATATTGTAATTGTTTTAGAGAAAGTCAAATTCCGAGGTTGAATTGTCCTCACAGCATTTAGATCGGCTAAATGAATACCTCTCTGACCATAGTTACCTTTGCGGATACATTCCCACTAAACTAGACAATGATGTTCACACATTATTAGAAAGGACTGATGAAAAAATTTTTGACCAAAAATATATCTACATTTATCGATGGTTCAATCATATTGGATGGTTTCCGGGTGAAGAGAGGAAAAAGTTTCCTTCTGTTGAGAGTATACTACCTAAAGCAGTTGAATACCTTTTTAGAAGTAAAACTATTGATGAGCAGGTGAGACTACATACTTTCAGCATGCCATTTCGCTAGTTCTAATTTTCGCCTTTTGTGGTCTTTTTCGGTTCGAATGTGTAATTGCGGGTCCAGAACTGAGAGGTTGTCGCTTCTTTTGCACCTTCATGGGTGGTTTACACGGCTTGGTGATGGCTCGCACTTTGTTTGGATTGCGGGCAGTTAACTCGCTGGTATATTTAAACAAATCCTTTGCTAATGGCATTGTAAATAGACGCTACCTCTCAACATCTTCTGTATTGCACAACAAGGTTAATGTTTTGTATAATTCTGTTTATATTTAGAAATTTATAGAAAATCTCTTATCATGAAGAAAACATTAATATCTACTGTTGTTTGTTTATTATGCTCCCAGTATTTTTAACTTCTGTCACAAAGTATAACACACAAGCATTAAGACTGCTTTTTAATACACTTAAAGCTTCATAAAAAATACATTGTTGACATTGAGCAGATTTATTTTCTGACGCTTTTATTGATTATCATAATAAGTTAGTCATAATAATCTTGCACTAGAAAAAGTTAAAAGTGTGATTATTTCAAAGGCTGTCTTTTAGCCATTCATTATTGACTTGTATCTTTGGTTGTAGATAGCAGAGGAAGTAGCCAAATTGCTCGAGCTGAAGGCGTCTCTTGGAGGAACTGAAGATGTCGGTAATCAGAAGTTCACCCTCAAGACCCCTAAGGGCACGAGGGACTACTCTCCGCAGCAGATGGCCCTGCGGATGGGAGTCCTCGACAAGATCATCACTGTCTTCAAACGCCACGGAGCTGAGACTATCGACACACCAGTTTTTGAGCTGAAGGTAAAAAAATTCGGTAAATTTTCGGGATTAGTGTCCATGGTTTTTACGAATAATTTTTAGAAAAAAACTTTAGATTCGCCTTAATCACTATAAAAGGAAACTTTTTGCATCACGGCTGGCGGAAAATAATGCATTTTAATTTTCAATGTCGTGAAATAAAATTTCACTTCGCGAACCAACACTACGACAGCCCGCCCGCTGCCGCCCGCCATTTTGTCACTGTTAAAATACGTTTTTGAATGGTTTGTTTGGCTACGCAGGGTTTGTGTAGCGGGCTTGTGTATATTATCTTTACTTTAAAAAACAGCCTACGTTTTTGAATGGTTTGTTTGGCTACGCAGGGTTTGTGTAGCGGGCTTGTGTATGTGACAAAATGGCGGGCGGCAGCGGGCGGGCTGTCGTAGTGTCGTAGTTCGTAATTTTCAATGTCACTTCGGTTCGCGAAGTGACATTGAAAATTAAAATGCATTATTTTCCGCCAGCCGTGATGCAAAAAGTTTCCTTTTATAGTGATCAAGGCGAATCTAAAGTTTTTTTCTAAAACTTATTCGTAATAGCCATGGACACTAATCCCGAAAAATTACCAAAAATTCTAATGTAGTAAAACAGGAAAAAATGTCAACATTCTGCAAAATTATTTTATAAATTATACCTAATGATGTTGCGTTATATTTCATCTAACTAAAGTATTCAGTAATTGCAATTATTTCTGTTCATTTCCGATGACTGGTTTCATAATCAACAGGAAACTTTCTACAAGAAACTGCATCAAAAGTTGCGCAACAAATCTATTGTGCAACTAGAATTTTAACGGTTCACTTTTACTATCATTATTTATTGCCTTTTTAGTAAAAACATTACAATGTTTTTACTGTAATTTAGCATTTAAATCATTTTTACTACCATATTAATGTTTTATTTTACAGGAAGTGTTGACTGGTAAATATGGCGAAGATTCAAAATTGATTTATGACTTGAAAGACCAGGGAGGGGAGATCCTCTCCTTGAGATATGACCTCACAGTGCCTTTAGCTCGATACCTCGCCATGAACAAAGTTAGCTCTATCAAGCGATACCACATTGCAAAGGTTTACAGGAGAGACAATCCCGCTATGACCAGAGGAAGGTACCGGGAGTTCTACCAGTGTGTAAGTACCTGTCCTAGAATTAAAATAAATAAATTATTGATTTTATGTTTACATAAAATCAATAATTCGACTGGTCAGTGGTTGAGTGGGCATAGCGCTTGGGTCCCACCCGAGCGTCGCGTGTTCGATTCCTCGGCTGGATAAATCCTCCATCACAACACAAGCAACATTTTCGGCTTTCTGTGGTGGTAGTAGGAGATTTTCAAACATTGTTGGGTTATTCGTAACCCGGGAATGTTTGTCTTTCTTTAAAAAAAAAAAAAAATAAGATGCTTATTGTTGGTTATAAGTTATAACCAATATTCTGATTTTATTCACTTTGGTGTGGTGTCAAAACTTGAAGATATAGACATGACCTATGTTAAGTACTCCTGTCTGCTACTTTTTCTTCACTAGAGCAAACTTAATTTAATGTTTTTTTGTAGCTATCCATACATCCTGGAAAATTGACATTTATTATTTAAGAATTTGTAAAACCGGTTTTAAATGTCAATTTTTCACTAGACATAATTTATAACAAGTCTATGAATAAGTTTGCTCCTGTACTTACTGATTTGAATAATATATTATAATATGTAGATAGAGTATATATACATAAGGCATGCTGATTTGCAAGCAATATTGAATGTATTATTTTAATTTCAATATTAATTTCACATTCCCCTTTTTGGTGTCACAAATATTAAAAAAGCAATTTTTTGGTTGTAATTATTTATGCATGTACATATTATTTCAGGATTTTGACATTGCCGGATCGTATGATGCGATGATACCCGATGCGGAGTGCGTGAGAGTGGTTGCTGAAATAATGGATGCCCTTGATATTGGCTCCTACGTTATTAAACTGAATCACAGAAGATTGCTCGATGGAATATTCGAAGCTTGTGGAGTTCCCGCCGAAAACTTCAGAACTGCCTGCTCTTCTATAGATAAATTAGATAAGGTAAATGATACCTCTCGCTAAATCCTTTTCAAATGTGATGTAACTCTTTTCCATTCAGAATTGTGCATTTTACTTATTATCAGTAAACTCTATTCACCGTTTAAATGTAGTTTTATCACGGCGCTGTGTTTGTGGAACTAGTGATTATTTGAATATGTAAATTGCCCCATTAATAAAATTGATGATCTACCAAAAAGAGTGCCGCATGTGCTCATCATTATCATATGTACATCAGGAATGTGCTGAAATGATTAATAAGTCATAAATAAGTCTCACAAATGATTAGAGTTTCTTAGTCTATTAATTATTTCATTATAAATCAACTGCATTAAATAAAATTCTTTATATATTTACACTAATTTTAATATTGTATTTTATTTCAGTCCCCATGGGAAGATGTTCGCAAAGAGATGATAGAGGAAAAGGGACTTTCTCCAGAAGCGACAGACAATATTGGCAAATTCGTTCGTCTGCACGGAAAGTCAGAGCTAGTGGACCAATTACTTACCAATGAAAAATTAAAGAAATCAAAAGCAGCTGTCGAGGGTTTGGAAGCAATCAAACAGCTCCTAACCTATTGTGAAATTTACGGTCTCATGGACAAAGTATTATTTGATCTGAGTCTCGCTAGAGGCCTGGACTACTACACCGGGGTTATCTATGAAGCAGTTCTCAAAGGTAATTATTACTAAATTGTGTTTTATTTAACAAATTAATTACGCATTAGGAACAGTGAAACCCTCTTTTAAGAAGTTTCGTGGCTTAAGAAATTTGGTTTTTTCAGTGCCTCAGCCTAAAATTGACCCAATTTTACCCATATATAAGTTTTTCCTGCTTAAGATGGTTTCACTGTATCAGGGTTTTAAGAAATTTTCAAATACTCTGATGTCAATTGTTTATGTATTTTTATCAGTCTTCTCAATTTGCACAGCTTAAAGTATGTTTATTGGAACAATAATAGTTGTAATTTGTAAGAACTACATTTTTGAATCTTAGATAAATGAATGGAAACCACACTTTCAGTTTGGTTGTAGAATCTACACTCTGGGATCAATGTTATAATATCAGTAACCTAAAACCAGAGGTTTTTTAAACATACATCTTTATTGTCTCGGTAATTTTAAACATTCCTTTGAAATATCTAATACAAGTACATAATTAACTTCTAACAGAAGTATTTTTAAGCATTTTGTATTAATTTTTAAAGGCATGCACATTCATAATGATTGTTAATGTAACCATTAACTTAGTGAAATGGAAAAATTGGCCCTGTACCTGACAGGAAGTTAACAGAAAATAATAATTAGATATTATCCTCAGGCCAAGGCCAAGGCCTAGCTCTAAATAAGATTAAATTTCTTATGTTATCTGTTTACTTTCTAACGTTTTTATTTTATTTTCTTTGCAATCCATGGAGATTTAGAAGGTATATATAAATTATTTTATTACCCATTTGTGTTTTGATAAGAGTGGCTTGACACAATACGTAACACGTTTGTGCTGGATAAATCCAATTCAAAATCGCTTTATGTGGTCTAGTGGTCAAATGTTTTTCAATTCTGCATGATTAACCTGAAATTAAAACCGTAATCAAATTTGGCATACAAATTATTCATCTACAGATTGAAAAAACCTTGAATTGTGACATTCTCCTAAAATTATGTGGCTTATTAGTTTTTTAGTTGCAGATACATTAAATTTATACTTATTTTGGTGTTTTATAGTACAGAAAAAGTAATCATATATTATTTATAAATTGCATGAATTCGATGCACGTGGATCAATCATTTATATTTTGTTTCAGTTACAAGTTTTCTGGTAGTTCATTGAGATTAATCATTTTATCAAGTTTGTGCGCACAAATTGTGATTGTGGATTTGGCTTACTTTGCACTTGTGCATTATAATAATAATGGGCGACTGGCAATTATTTTTAATTTCCACTTAATATTTTTATGAGTGAATAATAGTACGAATATTCGTATTCGTATAAATATTTACGAATACTATAAAAAAAAACTTTTGTACGCATCTCCGTTTGATTATACCGTGTGTCACGCACACCTCTGTATCCGAACGCTATAGCCACAATGACAAGACGCGATGGGGAATTCAGGGAAATTCCTTATTGCAATGCCACAAACTTGTCTGTGCCTGTGGTGGTGTCGCTATGCCATAGAAATGTCAAAATCCAAACTGAAAAAGGAAATGGCCTGTCACCAGGGAATCTACAGATGTTGTGTTTTCTCAATAAAAAATTGACAGTTGTAAATTTTAATTATTAGTATAATAATACAAACAGAAAAAGGTTAAAATAAATTAGTGTTTTATTACTCTGCCAAGTTATTCGTATTCATATTCGCCGGATAGTAGGTTTGATATTCGTATTCGTAAAAGTAGTATTCGTTGCATCACTAGTGAAAAATTAAAGAATCACCTTATTATTGTTGTAATGCATAATTTTAATAATAGTGTAATTTACTACGTAATTACAAAAAACAACAGTGCATGTTTATTTTGCAAATGCAAACATGTAATGTGCTTTTGTTTGATAAAGTTTCCCACTGTGTATGAACATTGTATGTTTATGTATTCAATTATCAAATGACTATTGTTTTTCATGCTAGGTTTTATACGTTTTTTATTGCAAAAATCTGTGCGTTTTTATTGTTTTGATGTAAATATGTGTAGTATGTACGTAGATGAAGTTGCAACGCGAATGAAAAACAGTAGTTTTTGGTGTTTATGCTTTTAGCTTCTTAATAATTCCAATTTTCCATTAATTTTTAATTACCTTTTAAGGGGGGAAATGTATTTAGATGCTTAAAAAATTCAATTTTTTTTCTTTCATAAATCGATAGCAGTACTGTGGGGCTACCCATAAATTACACCACACGAATTTCATGATTTTTTGACCCCCCCCCCGTCCTCCACCCCCCTGTCACACATCGTCAGGGATACCGCGACAGAGGGGGTGTAATGGGATATCACAACGGAGGGGGTGTATTTTTGTGGTAGTCGCATGTGTTACAGTCGCTTTGTGCATGTGACGTCACAAAGCTGATGACCCCCCCCCCATACCCCTTGTCACACCTCTCTACTCCCCCCCCTCCCTTAAGGTGTGATGTAATTTATGGATGGCCCCTATTCAAAAATATATTCTGAAAATTTCAAACCAAAATTCAACGCAGTTTAAAAGTTATAAGCGTTCGATTGAAACTACTACTACTTTACTGCCACTCTTATTTTCAAACATGTTTTTCGAATTTGTGTAATAATAATAATAATTAGATAATTTGTAGAGCGCCATTTTTGTGAAAAATCACCGAAACCTCTAGCTCCCTCAGTTTTTGATCAATCGTTATCGAACTCAGCACATAGAGTTTTTTTTTTTTTTTTATATAAATGCGCTCTATTTCAACCTCAATCATAAACAGTATCATTATTTTAGCTATTTTTTTTATTGCAAAAAAAATTACAAAATAATGGTAAAAAATCATACTAGATTTTCACATCCCTCAAAAAAAAAAAAAATTTCGATTTTTTTATGAAGAGTGAAGTTCAAATAGAAGAAACACCTATAAAAAAGTAAATTTTCTTGAAAAATTGATTTCAAGTGAAAATTGTGACCTCCAGGAGTTACACAAATTGTCCAGCCGGATGGCGACTTACAAAGCGCGGCAGCTGATATCTTCGTTATTTTTTGAGGAAAATATTTTAAAATTTTTAGAATATACTCTTGAATATACGTGTAAAATGACCCCAAAGTATAAATAAAAAATATATATTCTTATGTGTTAAAAATTCATGAAAATCACTAAAAATACACCGTCCTACACCTATTTCCCCCCTCAAGAAGACCGAAGACGATCATATCAATTGTCAATAATCTTAAGTAATTGACTGTGTGACGGGTCTTCAACCGACCCGTCAAATCTTTTGCCCTAGTTGCTTTGTAGATATTTGCAGAAACATAAACTAAAATGTTAGAATAAAGCTGTGTTTCTTGGATTTTTCTTTTCATGACTCTGGACAGTAGCGATACATTGCATATATGTATAAGTAAAATAGCGATACATTGCATATATGTATAAGTAAAATAGCGATACATTGCATATATGTATAAGTAAAATAGAAATACATTGCATATATGTATAAGTAAAATAGCGATACATTGCATATATGTATGAGTAAAATAAATCTTATTCCGCGATGAAACTGAATTCAGAAGGCTTCTGTAAAGAAATCGAATGAACGATTGTCAATCACATAGCGATATTACCGTTCCGCTGCATCAATGGTGTTTGTCTATTGCGTCTTTGCGCTCAATCAAAATACATATCATTCACCCCATCAATGGGAAGTTTCAATTGTCAATTGCTTCAATTGCCTCAATAAACGATCAACTAGCAATTGTCAATTCGTCAACTCGTAGATTGACTATAACTATTATCAATTGATATTGATTTGTCTCTGGGGCGCATTGTATTTTCCTCAGTTTTGTAAATTTTTAGTCATTTTCAGTAAAGTGAAAAAAGAGATTTTTATTGTATGTGTGCAACTTTCACATTGTTTTATTTTTGTTTGAATCTATCACATTTTTTTTACTTTTTACCGGTCCCCATTAAACACCGATTCTCGACCTATTTCAGCATTTGAACAACTTTAAAGAATAACTGTCATATTATAACCCGAGAATTTTTGAATTTAAAAAATTTGAATTTTTAATGCTTGTCAGCTGATTTTGATCAAAAGTTGAAACGGGTCGAGAATTGACATTTAGCAGGGACGGTTCAAATGTCAAATATCAGAATGGCACTGTGTTTGAAACAACCCAAAAAATACTAACTTTAAGGAAAATGTTTGTTTAATGCAAGTTGCGTATGATATGGCTATAACAGATTGGCTAACATTGCATTAATAGTTATCTGATGATGGTTTGTTGTTTTGTTAGGTGAAGTTACTCCCAAAGGTGAGGAGTTATCAGTGGGGTCGGTGGCGGGAGGTGGCCGCTACGATAATCTCGTCGGCATGTTCGATTCCAAGAACAAACAGGTACGATATCCATGATTTTTATTGTATTTACTTTGCCAACCAGCAAAATTACTGTCTAAAGATCGTCAATATCCTAATGAAGCATAAATAATAATTAACCTATAGTTTGCGCGATTAGCCTTCAAGATAATCACTTTGCCCGTCGCTAATTTCGCAATCTGGATAGGATTTATAAATGTAATAGATATCACACACTCCGTAGAAAAATGTTGTAAGTCAACAAAGTTAATTTTACAGGAGAGCGAAAACAGAAAAGAGAGACTAGCGACATCTTGCGGAGATTGAGTGACCTAACTTAAGAATGGTTTTCGTGGGGCATAGATAATCTCAATCACTTTACTTTTCTGAGATAAAACATAAAATAGAAAATTTGGACTTCCAGCACTTTTCTATGGGATGTGCGATATTAATAGCATAATTATTAGTTTATTAGTGTCCGACCGAAAATAGTTTATACGGCCGAAACCGAAACTGAGTTTCGGCTTCGGTCCCAGGTTCGGCCGAAACCGAAACCGAAACTTCCATAAAGGTCATGTTTTCGTGAAAAAAAATAGTCGATCTTAATCAATCAGCCTTTATTTTTAAATCATATACTAATCATTCAGTCTCTGATATTTGAACTAAAAATAAACATAACATATCTAATTATCAGTGGCAGCTCGTGACTTTTGGGTGTGCTAGGGTGCTAATATTAAAAAAATGGCATGGATGTTGTCGTATGCGAAAAATATATTTTTTTTTTTTTCAAAAATCGGTGTTTTGTATGAAGATTTTTCAGGAAATCGGTGCGGCACACCGCCAAACTGAAACTTCCTGAAATTTTTCATTCAAAAAAATGATTTAAAAAAAAAAAATTTTTTTTTCGGCTACAACAACATTATAAAACAACAACATATACAACGGCTACAACAACATATTGGTAAAACAGCACGCAACATAAACACCTGTGTCAAAGAACATCTTATTTATTTATTTATTGATTTATTGTGAAAAACAGTATAATCCATTTACATTTCACAAATAACAGTTTATAAATTACAGTTTATAATAAGTAAGTATATACATTTATTTGCATGGGTAAGTACATCAATACTATCTGATTAGCCAGATTTGGTAAATAGTATGCTTATTGCTGTCTTAAATTCTCTTTGGTTCAAATTGAAAATGTCAATCACAGAAGAAATGTGATTTAACAAAGTAGTTATTCTCCCCAAAGGCATGATCATTGGTAGGTTGGTCCTGCCCCTTGGAAAAATAAATAATCTGTGCTGTCTAGCTCTGATGAAATTATCAGGGACGTAAAAAGAAATTCGTTCCAGAATATCTGGATTGCATATGTGCCCATTTAGCAGCTTGTGCGCCACTAACACCATTGCAATATTTCTCCTGACGTCTAGACGTTCTATCCCCAGCATTCCAGCGAGAAAATCAGAGGGATACAATAAAGGGTAATATCCAAACTCTCGCATGTAGAGGTATCGCATAAACTTTTTTTGCACCTTTTCTACATCATTTGAGTAAAGGGTATCTTCGGGTCCCCATATTATCGATCCACTCTCAAGAATGCTGCGAACCAGAGTAAAATAAAGCATTTTTATGACTGCCGTATTCGTAAAAGATTTCGAATTACATATAACAAAACCCAGCATTCGCATTGCAGAGTTGCACACCGAATCGATATGAGTTTGAAAAGTCAGACGCGTGTCAAAAGTGATTGATGTTATCGAGATATGTTTTATAGAGGTACCAGACATTTTATAGTTAAAATATAAAGTACGCTTTGCCCTTGTAATGCACATAATTGTACACTTACTACTGTTAAAAAGAAGTTTATTTTGATGACTCCACTCTACTATACCGTCGATATCGTTTTGTAGACTAATGGAGTCTTCATTTGTCGTTATACAGGTGTATAGTTTAATGTCATCCGCAAATATCAAAAATTTTACAAATCTTATAAACAACCCTGTCATTAATAAACAATAAAAATAAAAGTGGTCCTAAATTAGACCCTTGAGGGACCCCAGAATTTGTGGCGTAGAGTTTCGATGTGAACTGCCCGTAAACAACGTATTGTTTTCTGTTAGACAAATAATTATGAAAGAACAAAAGCAGCATGTATGAGAAGCCGAAGCTTTCAAGTTTATTCAGTAATATGAGGTGATCTACTTTGTCAAAAGCTTTCGCAAAATCATTATATGAGACATCTACTTGTTCGTTGTTGTCCAATTTATTTGAGACGTAATCCGTAAATACCATTAAGTTGGTCGTTGTAGACCTGCCCTCTCTAAACCCATGCTGCTGGTTTATGAGAAATGGTTCTACTTTATAGTATATATGTTTTTGTATTACGAGTTCAAATAATTTGGCCGGTGCCGAAAGAATTGCCACAGGTCTGTAATTAGATACACATGATTTATCGCCGTTTTTGTGTAAGGACCTTTGAGATTTTCCAACGGTCGGGGAATTTACCGGAGTTAAGTGAAATATTAAAGATATGTAAAAGCGGTACCATTAACGGATCGGCATATCCCTTCAGGACAATTGTGTTAATAAAATCCGGTCCAACAGATTTTTTTGGTTTCAGTTTTTTAATTGCAGCTAGGTAATCATTTTTATTTACACTTAAAATTTCAACATTTTGAGCTAGTGAAGAGTAACCGCCTGGGGTGTATGAGTCAAATTCTGCACTATGTTCCCTATAGACTGACTTAAAGTAATTCGCAAATGCTTCCGGAATATCGGGCCCAGTATGAGTACTTTCGTTCCATGACACTGAGTTTAGAAACCCACCGTCTTTCCTCTTTTCGGATACAAATTTCCAGAAGGATTTCGGATCATTCTTGACGTTTTTTTCGATATTATTTATGTAATCCTTATACGCAATATTTATACTACGTTTGATTTTAGATCGTAGAATACAAAACTTTTCCCGATATCTCATCAATCCGGTGCGCCTCCAGTTTCTGTGAAGTTTGCATTTCCTTTTCAGGTCACTAAGAATCTCACCATTAAACCATTTAGGGTATCTTCTTAGATGTCTACACAGCTCTGGATTTTCAGAATTTGCAAACCACTTGATCGAAAAAGACCATAAATTTGACAAAAACTCCGGCGCCAAACTTATTCATAAAAACAATATCGGTGTAAGGTTGGACAATTTAGAGGCACTTGAACTTAGGAAAGCCATAAACACTAATAGTAAGGTCGTTAATAACCAACTAAATTTAAATAAAAGTCCCATACTAAGATTGTTCCCTATTGATAAAGAACACGTCCGTCCCCTTCCCATTCTCCATCTATACCTTCTTCCTCCTTCACTTGACGAGTCCAGCCCATTTTTGGTAAATTATATATTATAACACACATGTAACCTAATGTTAGTAGAGTATTATACTGCCCTGATGAAGCTACGGTTGTAGCGAAACCCGGTCGGCATAAAGTATAAAAAATAAAAGTGGTGTTTACAAAGTTATTGTTTTATTTTAAATTACTTTTTTTAAACCTAACTTGTTTAGGTACACCAAACAAAAAATATTCTTTTATCTTAAGAACAAAATAATTCGGGAGGCGGGAATGGGTACCGCCACCCCGGGAACCTTTATTGGATAACCAACACCTCTGCCATAGGTCTCCCTTGGTGGTTCGCTACGTTTGGTGATTAAGCAGCGGTACCCGGGTTCATGAATGAGGTTTGTCTAGGTCTTGAAGGTGGATAATAATAATATTTGGATGATTTATATAGCGCCGTTTTTGTGAAAAATCACCTCAAGGGCGCTGGATGACCAGGACACACTGAACCCCAGATTCCTACCCAACCCTTTTCCTTCCCAGACCTCTCCTCCCTTCCTTTCCCTAAAAAAACCCTCCACACAGCATCCCCAAAGATGATATAGGCCCTCAGCGAAATTATTTTTCTTCAGGGCCTATCATGAACTAAATCATTTCAATAGCGAAATAAAACTTACCCATTTCGAAATAATGTTAAGTATAAACAACTCCAATTTCACAACAAATAAACCAAACTACCGCAAAGAACACAAACAAGTGAATCAAGTCCTGACACGTTTTTAAAACTTTTTAACCCTCCCCCCCCGGTGACCAAAAATCTAAGCAACCCGCCGCTCATTTGTACCAAGCGTGGTATTTTGAAACCCCCCCCCCCTGAACAGGTCACGTAGTATGGGTATGTTCCCTAATGTGAATGACATCAATCAATTTAGTGTAGAAAAATAATTTGCTGAAAATAGAGAATTTTATTCCTTAATGGTCAGAGACTATAAGGATTGTGTAGGTACTAAATAATGTAATATTTTATACTTACTATTTCGGCAATTTCGCAGACAGGAACTAACAATGCGTAAAATAATCGCATGTAATGAATATATTTTTTTTAAATCCTGGTGGCAAGAATTTGAAATACATTGGCCAATAAGAATGCTTCATTTAACAGTCCATATCTCCAAATAAATATAATTTAGAATGAAATTCCTGTATCAACCAATCAATCAAATCTAAAAGTAAGTACTTACCTGGGACTTAAATTCAAGTTCGAGCATACAATGGACCATATTTTAACGACTTGGATTCGAGTTACGCTCAAACCACAGGTTAATAACTCAAGTATGCTTCGTACATCATACGTACATCTAGTAATGTTACATTGTCGTGTAAACAGCTTATGGGTCCGAGTGGTTAATGCAATATTGTTTGCTTTCTGCACTGTGGTTTATGAGAGTATACAAATAGATTGCCACTGTCTGGAATTTTGATTTCGAAATATCTGATCTGCCATTTGATCACCTTTTTAATGTGAGTATCTCAGAAGAGTTACAAATGCTCCCAAAATGGGAAGGGGAAGTAGATGGTAAGAGAAAGGTTGCGAAGGATTTGACTATTCAGATCTTGTCACTAAACATTGCTATTGCCATTTAAACAACTTTTCAATTCTGAATGGAGGTTTTTACCAGGATGATTTGCACTCTGGAAGTGCATTCTGGAAGTGTTTGAATACAATTTGAAATGATGTGAGATAGAGAAAAAAATATACTTTCTAAAATCGAATTCTCATTCTTGAGAGAGTTCTCCCTAAATTATTTATCCAAAAACGGAATTGGGAAAAATATAAAAAGTCTTTAGGTAAAAAATCGTGAGGTGAAAAAATGTTTTAGTACTCCAATAATTGACATGTGACACTCTATTTCAATTTACATATTTAGATGTTATCTTCACAGTCGACCAACTACACACAGATAGTTTATTGTATACACTTATCTTTCATATGAGTAATGGTATTCAGAATGTCAAATATGAATAATGAATACTTCAGTTTTTTTTTTTAATAATTGTTTGGTACCCACGTATTTCATCAAGGTCAATAAAATCAACTAGGAAATAGCACCATGTGGTCGTTATAACTAGAAACTAATGGTTTTTTTTCTCTGCATGATTTTAACAGTCAATATTTTAAATCTTATTATTATTAAGATTCCTGTTACTTTTTGATGTAGCAATAATCACATTTTTTAGCGAATGTTTGCGTTGAATGGGTAATTTATGTCTTTTTTCTCTTTAATTTATTTATCAATTTATCCTGGAAAGTGTGATTGAATGTTTTGATTTTGAGTCTCGCAATTCTGACTTTAGAGTGACTTTATTTATAGTAAATGCTAATACTTGGAGCAGGTGGATGAATTTGTGTATCTGGGTAGTGTGTTTACGAGAGATGGGAAGGCTGATAGAGATATTAAAAGAAGGGTAAATATAGGTAATTCCACTAATGGAGGACTGAATGCCGTTGGCGCTAATAAAAAAATTGTCAAAAGAAGCAAAGCTAGCAGTCCACAATGTAGTCCTGGTACCTACCCTGATGTATGGCAGTGAGGCATGGAACTGGCAGAGGAAGGATGAAAGTAAACTGAATGCTGTTGAAATGAGATCCCTGAGGCATACGTGTGTGGTAAAACCATGTATGATTGCGTGAGAAATGTGGATATCTGCAAAGAATGTAAGGCTGATTTAAGCATAATGAGTAAGATCAAGAAAGGAACCCTCAGATGGTTTGGGCATGTAGAGCGAATGAAAGAAGAAAATAGTGTGAGAAGGATATATGACGCAAATGTGAATGGAAGAAGAAGTCGGGGACGTCTGAGGAAGACATGGCACGCTCAAGTGAATTAGATACTTGAGTCGGGCCATGTCAAAAGTCAGAATAATAGAAGAGTATGTATGAGACAATGTATTAATGTGAGTGAGGCAAAGAGTGTGTGCCAAGACCGAGTTGTTTGGCGGTCCGTCCTCTGCCCACCCCTGCGGGAAACAGCGTGATGATTAGTTAGTTAAATGCTAACACTACAATAAGAGGATGAAACACCTTTCCAACACTTTATTGGCACACACTCGTTGCTCAAAAATAATTTACTACATGATGCCATCTCTTTTCATGAGTCATATCTCAACTATTTGATTCACTAGATCGAGTCATGTCTTTAGGACATCCCTGAATTCTTCAATTCACATTCTTACAATAATATTATATTCTCTTGATATTTCTTTCTACGTTCATCTGCTTTATAATATGTCCAAATCATTTAAGCGTCCCTTGAAATCTTTTCATAGCTTCATGTTTGTAATATGGTTATCCTTGGTTTTATCTCGTTTACAGAGTTGTAGATATATATACTTTTGTTCAGTGGTGACCAGACAACTAACGTCATTAAAACTTATGAAAACAAAAAAAAAAGTTGTTAACTAGGTTAAGTTATGGGCTATTCTTATAAATTTGATTTTTGTCCAATTTTTTATAAGAAAAACTCTTTTTATAACTTTTGAAGGTTATTCCCATCAATGTAATATATCATTGAAGAAGAAAATAACAATAATAATCTAAACGAAAATATGAAAGAGAACAAAACACAGAAAAAGACAATGGTCGCAACTGGGACTCGAATCCAGACCTCAGATTGACAAACATGACGGTTTGACAGAAGGTGGCAATAGCGAAATTGGTTAACGCCCATGTCCCGGTTAGACGAGAGGTCTGGTTTCGAGTCCCAGTTGCGACCATTGTCTTTTTCTATGTCTTGTTCTCTTTCATATTTTCGTTTCGATTATTATTGTTATCGTCTTCTTAATTTTTGTCATTTTAAATGACTTTTCAAAAGAGTGTTAAAATGCCACTTTTGTTGAACTGTCATGGAACGACTTTCAGTATTGCCCTGGTAAAGGACCACTATTCAGAACTGAAATGTTGCTTGTGATGTCTCAATAGCAAGAATTATCAGAATAGCAAGGTACTTGCCAATCTTCTTCTTCCCTATATCCTTTCCCTCCCACTTGCTTCAGTCTCGCAACATACCCCAAATTGGGGATGTTGCAGTCCCTCTGGTTCTGGGCTGTTGGGACTCTTGTTTGGTAAACACATTTAACCCCTCCGCAACGTAAGCAGATATATACGTTAAAAATACGACAGCAGTCAAGTACAATAAGCGTGTTTACACGTCAGCGCGTGTGTCTCCATAGAAACCGTTATAACTCCGTTATTGTTTTAGTTACATCCGTAAAATAAAAAGTGAAAGGTCGATAGTGAATCATGCTGCACATCTCTATTCAAGTTGTCCATGGAAATACATAAAAAGAACATTCTGTCAGACGCGCAGTCTGACACATAATTTATCCCGCCAAATTTCCTACGGGCGCCTGACATTGTTAATTTCTATTAAATATTTTTATATGAAATGATAAAAAAGTGAGGTGACAAAAGTGACATTTATACAATAGAATAAGTATTGTTGTTTACATAATCTGTGATTTTAGTACCGTTTTCACATAAAAACATCACGTGGGTCATTTTCACATTTTTTTAATGTTTGCATTCAAAATTTTAATATTTACAAATATTAATATTTATTTGTAATATAATAATTCAAAAGCTTATTTTGTAACCTGTCTAAAACAGTTTTTACTATTCGGCTACGTTCAGAAATGTTTCATTTATAGAGCTTTAATTGTGAAGCGGTAATAATACAAAGTTTTCGTAAAATTTCATTTCGTTAA
This sequence comes from Limnephilus rhombicus, assembly GCA_929108145.2. NCBI lineage: Eukaryota > Metazoa > Arthropoda > Insecta > Trichoptera > Limnephilidae > Limnephilus > Limnephilus rhombicus. The sequence goes on from OV815276.1 coordinate 59,493,427, forward strand.
AGACATTAAAAGTGCATATTGGCGATTTTCTGAGGGGTTAAACAATACTTTATTGTATTATAAATATAATATTCCAATTTCAGGTGCCCTGTGTTGGCGTCAGTATTGGCGTGGAGAGGATATTCTCGGTGATTGAAGCCAAGTTGGCTGCCAACGCCATGGCTGTCAGGACTGCAGAAGTGGAGGTCTACGTGGCATCCGCCCAGAAGAACTTCCTGGAACACAGAATGAGGATTTGTAAACTGCTTTGGGATGCTGGCATTAAGGTAGGTTCACACCATCCAATTTTAATAATACTACCATGAATTATTTTTAATACACACCTTACCACGTTTTTTAATTCTTTTAAATATTTATCCAATATAAAACTGTCGGTAAAAAAAACTGAGTCACAGTGTTACACATAATACATATGTTTGGTGTAGGTACGCTGAACTTAACCGCATCCAGGCCTTAGACGCACCGGTGCACCGCATGTATAAAGAAACTGTATCAAGAACAAGGTCAGAATCGCTTGCGCCCAGAGTATTCCCGCTAAAAGTTTCATTCACCTGGCAGCACCAGAGTATTTTAAAATAATTTATTTGTGGAGTTTGTCGGTCGCATTTTACCGCGAAACGAGCTGTCAAAGTCAAGTCGAAGCAGCTCTCGATGGCCGGTCACAAAAACATCGATAAACCTATCAACTCATCAAATAAACACAAGTTATGTTGTTTTTATCGATAGGTTATTGTTCAAAGAATGTGTTTTGGTAAATAAAATAAACGATAGTTCAAAATAAATGCAAAAAATATTACTTCAAAAATATCCTTTCCGAGAATTCATATGATATATGGGCAAAAGATCCTGGTATTCAATAATAACATGCATTGGATAAAAGCTTCACTATCGTATTTACAAATACAATATATGGGCTTTTTCAAATAATGAGTAATAAATAATGAGTAATGCTATTTTCAGGCGGAACAATCCTACAAGAAGAACCCCAAGATGCTTACCCAGCTGCAGCACTGCGAAGACAACGGCATTCCCATCGCCATCGTCCTCGGAGAGTCGGAGATGCAGCGGAATGTGGTCAAGCTCCGTGTCATCAAGACCCGAGAAGAGATAGAAGTTTCTCTAGATCAAATGGTGGACCTCGTGAGGAAGAAGCTCACCCACTTCAATTCCGACATCCAACTCACCAACGGAGACGTCTAAGCATTCATTGAAGAATGATATTTTTTCTCGCTTATTAAACTGCACATACGTTTATTCATGATTTCTTTTGAGTACTTAACTTAATCGTTCCTCACCACATGATGTCATCTTTCTTCTAGCAGGAGACGTAAACTTATTAGAGTTTTTATAAGAGCGGCCTTGTTAAGAGTTTATGTAAGAGTCAACCTTTGAAGAGTTTACGTGCGGAGTCATCTTGTTAGAGTTTATGATGTAAGAGTTAATGTTTTCTCCCAGAACAGAGATGATGTGATGCTCAAATGATAAATGATTGCACTGCTATGCTTGTATTTATGCATTAATTTAAAAATAAAAATGTGCGAATGTCCAAAGAATTCCGCATCTGTCAATCAATATAAATGAAGAACCCAAAAAGTGAAAAGGTAATTTTTTTATTGATTTTGTATTGCTTCAAGTTTTGTGGTTAGCATTGGTTGATAATGAATGCCAACAAATTCATAACAATAACATTGTGTTAATGCTCTCTATTGCTTATCAATAATGGTCTACTGAAAAGTTACTCTGTTAAACTTGACACACTTTTGTTATCATTTCCAAACAAATTTCTGTACTGAAGCAGTAGGAAAACAAATAGTTCGGTTAATGCGTCATTTTTCATACCATTTTGATTAAATCCAGTGAATCAAATATTCAAGACTCTGAATTCATTATTTAATTCCATCTCACAGTGTAAACGCTTTTTTAAAAATTTGTTACGTCATAAAAAGATAAGTGCTGTGTTGTGCTATTCCTAATTAAATTATGTAATTATATTAATTTATTTTCAAATAAGTTTGTTTCATTCTGATAAGTGGCTAGTTTATCCTTCAAAGTATTTAAGCAGATAAAATAACGATAATGAGAGATACTAGATTTTTTATTATTGTATATTACATAAGAAAACAAAATAAACAATAGAAAACGTGTTCAAATGGTTAACGTATTTGAAAAAAGAAGGCCTGATTTCGTAAAAAATCCAAAGATACAAGACTTTTTGACAGAAATGCGTATGCAGTTTCGTGTTCTACGGAACCACAATTCGTTAGAAAATATTTCTAATTATTGAATCCATCATTTTATTAATGTCACGGTTGAATTTTACGGCAAAGATGACAATTTAAATTTTCATCTTAAATGAAGACATAATATAATATCACGTATTCTTGGTAATAACACAGGTGTAAATTGAAATGTAAATCATGCCAAATATACGTATCCTGAAACGTTTTCAGTATTTTATAATAATATTTATGTTAAGATTTTTGTTTAATTAGATAGGTACATTGTTCGGTGAAACCCTCTTAAGAAGTTCCCGCTTAAGAAGTTTCGAGGCGGAGTTCGGTTTTTTCGGTCCCTCAGACCAAAAATGATACAATTTTTCCCTTGTATAAGGTTTTCCTGCTTAAGAAGTTTGTTTTTCGGGTCCCTTGGAAAACTTTTTAAGAGGGTTTCACAGTATTTGCATTTTTAAGTTCTTATTCTGTCTGTTACAGTTTAAATAAAAAAAAAATGTGTTAGAATTTTACGCAAAATAAAATTAAAATTATAATTACATAGATGATTTTTACAAACAATATGCCCTTTTCACGTTGGGAGCCACAAAGCTCCACGTATCTTTTTTTTGCCTATGACAGTTTCAAATAAGTGGTGCCAAAGTTTGCTTTTGTTGCTACGGCAGTTTTTATTAACTTAAAAGTGACACCAGAAGCTGTTTTGCTTCCAATGTGAACAGGGCAATAGAGTAGTGCATATCCAATAGATTATTTTGCTATATAAATCTATTTCCAATTAAAGGCAAATATTTCCATATTCTTTTATTAGAATGGTTGTGGTTAAATAATATTTTATGTTAAAGATTGATAAATTGAAATAAAATGAAAAAATGGTCTGATTTGCAAAGTTTCCTAAATTTAAACTACAGCTTGTTCTCAACAAACAAAAAAACTGAACATTTGAGTTAAAAGATGAAATCATCAGACAATTAACCTTTGGAACACCGAGCACCATGACCTCCATAGTGTGCCGAGGGTAAAAATCCCATGAACTAAATGGATTAATGTCTAAATTACCATATGGATACGCCGGCATTTAACGGATACAAACTTTTCAGACCCAATGGGTACTTTTGGCACGAGGGCCGGTATATCAATAATTTTTGGTAATGGTATCGCTAGGCTTGTCTTGCCAGGGCGCCTATCAGAGAGCAACTTTACAGACGTAAATATCTCTCTTGGCGAACCTTAGAGCAAGTGAACTTTTGGGGATAAGTGTTTATTTTAACCCAGTCTATATTTGGTTTTCGGAACAACTCATAGGTCTCATAGAAATCGTTGTATCTCCCTTACTATCATAGTGGGAAATATGATATAAATGGCGTTGGAAAGAAAAAACACGCTTTGCATTAAAAAACTAACCACAAAAGAAGTAAAATGTACACCTTTACGAAACCAATGTTTAGAATTGCAATTTGAAATAAATTTATGAAACTTTGGAAAGTTTTATTAATAATTTTTTCATGAAACAATAATGTTTATGATACATTTGTCTAGTAAAATATGTACATATGTGTTTTTACTTTTTTCGATATCAGTAATTTTAGTTAGAAAAAAGTAAGGTGAGCCATTTTTAAAACTTTTTTGTGTTTGTGTGCAAAATTTTTATATTTCAAAAATTATATCTTTATTTCGATTTATAAAATTTTAAAGCGTATTTTCTCATCTTTCAAAGACAGTTTTTAGTTTTTGGATACATTCAGAAATATTCCATTTATTTGGATTTTATTGTAAAGCGGAAATATTTTGTTCTTCTGATGTAATATGGTTGAGGCCTGAGGGGTTAAAAAATTGATCTGGGGTAAAACTTTTATCCAAGATAGGTAAAAGATGAAATAACGCACGATGGGAGCAAGCTGTATTTTATATTTGCCCGTAGTGCATATTATTTTATTTTTAATTATTTTTATTTTATAGTTTTTTGTCAAAACTTATTTATGTTTTCATTATTTCCTATTGAGACCTTATCATAGTAAATGATTTAGAACAACACCTCTTTATTTATTTATTTCAAGCCTTATTAAATAGAGTGCTATTTATTGCATCCAAAACTGCTTACAAATTACAGCTTCAGATGCACTTCTAATGGACTGTAAATACTAGGAATAAAACAAATCGAAATGGTGTTTATTGGAATTGGGTGATAATATCAATGACGTTATATATATAAATAGACTCGCCATAGTCTCATATACTCACAACATTATGTGGAAAGTAAGGAACACCCTTTTGTTTTCAGCGATTTTCAGTATAATTTCTTAATTCAAAAGTTTATTCCTGCGCGATAAAGATAGACAATCAAAGAATGTGTGTGTATGAATGGCATAGATACATGAGCAGGCGGCGTATTCATTTCTTCGCCGAATACTGTTTTCACATCACGGGTGTGACTGAGATAACAAGATACTCTCACTCGGTTACACTATGCACAGGGAAGGGTAAAGGCGGGTAAAACAAGACACACGGGCAAATATTTTTTATTATAATTATATGAGTTATCATTAGTAATACAATATTTGTACTATTATAGGAGTATTGCTAAGTACATATTTTATTATACAGTACAGGTTATAGGTTCAAATGACTATATAAATCTATACAGATTAATAACACCTGGGACCGTTACTATTTACAATTTTCATCAACGGCATTATGAAATGCTTTAATTATGCAAATGTTCTACTCTTCGCTGATGACATCAAAATATTTCTTCCTATTAACGCTATTATTGACTGCTTTAAATTACAAAAAGATCTGTACAGGCTTAACCCATTGAATAGCACGAGACCATATTTGTCCCAGCTCACACAGGTCTCATATAAATCGTCTTTATTGAAATGATCTCAACACATTGTGCTGTAAAGCGAAGGTGTCCACTGTACAATCATCTTCGCACCTTTGAATGCGAACAGCAGTGATCCATTTCTGTCGTCGTAGTTGATCACGGGGAAACCTAAAATTCATATTTGATAAGTCATCATAAATTTATATTGAATTATTTGTCGGTCATTTTACGTTTATAAAGTCACAGCGTAAATTAAAATTATTAACAGAGCTTAACTACGACTAGCGTGTTTACGTGTATTAAATTAGAGTGTTGTCATTGTCAGTAAGGAAGCTCGGTCCGAGCGTTATGACAATTCAAACATAATTAAATGAATTAACTCGTTACCCTTTGTACGTTTTACCCCATCTTTCCCAATGGAATAAAAAGTGCGGGATGCTGTGTGAACCGACCTACTGTTAGCAGGTTGTCCTTGTTTTGCTTGTCACTTTTTGATGCAACGTTCGCTGTCTCCTTTTCTCGAGGCCCACTAGAATAAAAGGTCCGGCTGCCTGTCGGATTTTGATATGTAGAGCTATACAGTTTTCAAATGGTGGCGATTGTCATCAATACTTGTTGGAACTACTGATTTATGTGTTGTTTTACCGCAAGCAAACAAATAAACAGAGTGTTTGGGCTGATTAGTCTACTTCAGTAAAGTTTACTTAGCAATAGAAATTTGGCTGTTGCGTGTCCAGACCCTTTACTTTAGTAGGCCTTGAATTTTCTCTAATGACATGTAAAACCGCGAGCGGGAAACATGAAATTAATTGTAATATTTATATAATCGATAATAATAAGTAATTTGCGTGTACTTACAAATGAAATGTTATTCCTTCGCCTTTACTATTTGCCGTGTAATTGAAACATTTTCTCATCACACAGGAGGACATTTTGGCACTTTTTAAAATGCAATTTACTTACTGGTAAGTGCTGGTAAGACACAACCTTACTCGACGCTTAGCAGTTTAGTACTAAAGTACTAGATATCGAGACTGGTGCAATTGTCTTGCTTTTGTCTTCCCACTTTGAGATTTCTACCTCTCGTCTAATAGTATATGTAACGTCATTGGATAATATGTGTAGGGAAAACAAGGTATGCAAGGGAAAAAGATAACCAACCATTCAGCATTGTATCTCTGCGAAGGAGCACACAACACAACCACAATATAGTTCCACTGCAATACCTCGAGGTAATTATCGCCACAACAAAAATAATTACTATGAAATGTTATTATGTACTTCTGTGATAGTCAAATTCCTTCTTTTTAGTTAAAAAAGAGAGTGTGATACAAAAAAACACCAACTCGCTTCCAAGGTATGTAGTTAGGGCTGCCACCTTTCAAAAACAGTAGACCCGGAGATTTTAGAAATATAGTTTTTATAATTAAAACAAAACTTTTTTTAGTATGAATTATTTCTAATTATTTTTTTGAGCACCAAAATTCACCATCTGCAGAGAATGCACACAACAAAGTTGTGTCTAAGTCGTGTTGAAGCATAAAATTTTCAATGTTATCAAAAATCTTTTGAGATGTTTCGTTGGAATCCTCATAAAAATACATTCATTTATCTTGAACACCTTTTTCTTGGTCAAAGTATCTGATGACTATTGGATACATTTTCTGGGATCCTTTATTTGAGGCGTCGATAGCAATCGAAAACTCCGCCATCGGTGCTCAAATAACTGGTGGTGTCTAATTGCATGATAAATCGACGCAATTTCGATTGTCGCTATGTTTAGCTCTTCGAAATAATTTTTCTTTGGTAGAAATGCGGTCGTGAACGCCCGGTCTGACCCGGAGATATCGATGTTAAACCCGTAGCCCGGACATGCACCATGCAAACCCGCAGACTCCAGGTCAAACCCGGAGAGGTGGCAGCCCTATATGTAGTTCCAAATCATCTGTTTTCAAAACAAATGTATTCGAATTTAAATGTTAAGTGCTGTTTTTCTTGCCATTGTTCCAAATTTCAAATACTTTTCCAACAGTGGTTAGGCAGAGGTAGGAACTGGATGACATCCTGGACAATGAGGTAGGAACTGGATGATGATTAGGAACTAAACATTTCAAAACCAAACAGCTATTATACTTACCCTTTCGTGTGTAAAAAATTTGGTGCTTGTGCATTATACGCCCAGCAACATGACATGACAGTTGTCATGAGTTGGCAATGGGACATAAATAAACCACAATGGGATATAAAAGTTCTACACGGTTCTACAGCAAGTAGCACTACAATGAAATAAACTTACATTGTGTATACTAACTACCAGTGGCGTAGCTAGCATGGATGGCACCCATATTATTATTATTATTTATTATTCTGGTAATTCGGTCGGTGTTGCCCCCCTTAGGATGGCATTCGGGGCGGGCCACCCCCCCTAGCTACGCCACTGCTGGTGACCGGCCAACTCAGAACCGCCTCAGAAAGGACATTAAATAAATAAAGGTCTTTATTCCAGAATGTGGGGAGTGATGATAAAAAAATTGCTTAAATAGGTTATGTTAGGTTAGGGTTACCGGCTATTTTAAAATGATTTTTTCATAGCTTTTAATGTTCTTTCTGAGGTGATGAGTTGGTTTCATTCTGAGTTGGCATGGAACCGCCACTACTTACTACTAACCCAACATGTCTGGGCACATATTTCTAACCTGATAACCTAAAGTATAAAAATTACTTACCAATATGAATAAAAATTTATTTAAATTTTTAGAAGCTATAATTACAAACTATCTGTGGCAAACTCATCTTAAATGTTGTTTGTGCTCCAAACCTTCAAAACCATAACTAAATATTTAAATTAGTTTTCCAAAATGGCATAAACTTTTGATAAAGGGTTGTGAAAAAAGTAAATAAAATAAACTTACTTTTCTCATCATCATATTTTATTATGAAATTAATTGTTGCGATGTGCCAAATTGTTGGCGAAATCATCAATTACATCATCGTAGCTCGGCCTCAATATTAAGAATCGGTAAGTTTATTTAAGCATTTTTCGGTTATGAGAGAGCACTTGTAATTTTTGATTATTTCTAGTACGCTCTGCACTGTAGTTTGTCACTGCTGCAGGTGAACATACACAATGCAATAGGTAGTAGAAACACCTCTTCCAGCTTGGAACTAATGATGAACTTGGAAAAATATTGAAATTTGAACAGTGGTTTCAATATATTAAGGTAAGATATCTTTAAGAACTAACAGAATAATAAGGAAATCGAGGAACTAATGTCCCCCTGACAAGACATAATAGTAGTTTCTACACATTTTATAAAAAAATGCAATTTGCAAGGTATTGAAAATTTGTTCCTTTGGATTGAAACATTATCGATCGAACAGTATTATTACCTTAGCGTCTGCGTGGTTGAATTTCAGAACCCAGCTATGAGTGCATGTTGGATGCCACGCCATATGCGCCGTGCCACAAATAACATCTGTGTATGTGAAATTTCACACAAAGCAACTTTAGCAAGCAAGCAGAATTTAATATCTTTCCGGATATGGAGAGATGGATTACATATGGCATCATTGCCTGTCAAGGTTACTTTAACTCCGTGACTATCTGTCACTGGATCCGACGAACTGGCTATTTTTGGAACTTTGGAACCAGTTCTTATCGGATTTATAAAATGGTCACCTACACTCAAACTGCGCAAAGCCGAACTAAAAGCCGCCCGCAGGACCTAGCAGCAAAAACCTAAAAATCCACCCTTGATAATATGTAACTATGTACTTCTCTACTTTCACACAGGGTGTTAAGGGATGTACTTGATTTACTTTAACCAGTGATTCCTGACGTTTTTTGCAGTAAAAAATGTAAATGAAATGTTGGTCTTCGATGACTTATTGCGATGTTTCTTTTTTTCATTTTAAAACATAAAAAATCAGTAGGTATTGGAAAGGGTGAGAGTTAGGGCGGTTACTCGACTGAGTGACCAGTGATAACATGTGGAAGAAAAAAATTTGGAAAAAAAACATCCGAAGACCACCATTTCATAATATTTTTTACTCCAAACAAAATAATGTCAGGAATCACTCTAAAGTAAGTCAAGTACATCTCTTTCAAGTAACATTGAGGATTTACAACTTTTGCTGAATCAAGTAGTGAAGACTTGTGAGAATTTTGGGCTAGAACCGAATATAAATAAAACAAAATACATGCTCATAAGCAAAAATAACGCTTTGGTTGAAAATCTTTATTTTAGTTTTGTTCCAAACTAGAGAAGGTACCTACAGAGTATTGTACACTTGGGCTGCAATGTAAATGATAGATGGGATCCTTCGGTTGAAATAAAATGCCGCATTGAGCAAGCTCGTGCAACCATTATCCGCTCAGTAATGATCTCAACCTTGGATTACAAATGCGAATGGTCAGTTGCTACGTGTTTTCAATATTATTTTATGGAATGGAAGCATGGACGCTTACTGAAGAACTAATTAGGCGACTTGAGGCATTCGAGATGTGGCTCTACAGAAGAATACTTAAAATAAGCTGGATGGACAGGGTTACGAATGAAGATGTTATGGTTTCGATGAATAAAGAAAAGGAAGTAATTAAAACTATAAAAATCCGAAAACTTCAATATCTTGGACATGTGATGAGACATCCAGAGAAGTATGAGATCCTGCATCTCATCATGCAGGGAAAGATTGCCGGAAGACGGGGCCCTGGAAGAAGGAGAACCTCATGGCTGAAAAACCTGAACAGTGGTTTGGCCAGTCTACCGTAGAGCTGTTCCGGGCCGCAGTAAACAAAGTCCGCATAGCCAACATGATAGCCAACGGACGGACGGAGTTGAACGGACAAGGCACAAGAAGAAGAAGATATATAGAGCCCTTGTCAGGTCTGCAATTTAACTAAAACAAACATTATATTTGATTATATTATTTGATCACGGATTCCATCAAACCCTTGTTCAGACATTATGTTTATGTGCAATTAGTCATTGCTATATTCACATGTCGGTAGTTTGTATTTACCCTTTTCTTCTGTCATTTCTATTATTCTTCATATAGTTGTTTGTTTCTCATACAGTTTGTGTGAGATGTTTTGTTATTATTGAATAATACCTACATAGTCCGCAAACAACAAATAACTTCCTGATTCTTTTCAGTTTCCTGAATAAAGTTTACCGTGGTTCGCATTGGGTGTTCGACGATGTCCTCCGGTACAACAAAGCTGCTTCCTGGGTATTTGAACCTTCTTCACATCAAGGCAGGGAATTGCCCAAGTGTTTTGTCAATTTACCTTTGTGGGTAGATCTAGGTTGCCCTTTCTCAACATCGGGGCAGATTTGTAGTTAGATTGTTTAATTTCATTTAAAAGTAATCTAAATATTTGTGATTCATTAAAACATGCTATTTTTACCACTTCCCACCAACATTTTTCAGCTTTTGGCAACAAAAATACTCGATATAAAATAATTCTTGAAAAAGCAACATCTTGTCTCCCTTTTTTGCGATCGTGCAACATTTTTGCATGCCTAGACTCCAACGGCTTCGAGGGTAAATTGAAATGGAGATGTCTTTGTTTTTACAGAAATCCACAAAAGATGTTCGTATAACGTTGGTTAGGCAAAAAGATTTAACAGTGTAAACAAAATTATTTTGTGCGAAGTTGTTTTTATGTCTACGATAAATTCAAATTATTTCAGACTAGTCTCTAAGAATAAAAACGCTAAATTCTTCCCCTTTTATCTCAATCTAACTGGAATCTTACTCAGGTCCTCACTGAGAATTATGAATGTTTCAAAGTTGATTATACTTTAAATTTTTGCTATTTTTACCTTAATCTCATGAATCTTACGATAATCTCTCTCGAAGCTCAGAAGAAAATTGCATGATTCTATCAAAAACAGATTGTGCTATGATAGTTTTTTGTTCCAAGACAAGTCAACAAAATGGCATTTCAACACCCCTTTGAAAAGTCATTAAAAGTGATGATTTTTTTTCAATCGCCCATAACCAAATCTGGCCAAAATAAACCTACCTATTTTTTTTAATCACTTTTAATGACTTATCAAAGGAGTGATGAAGTTGCACATCATGCTTGGAAGTTTAAAATATGGAATAAGGACTCCAGTCCAATTTTTAAATTTTTTAAAATTAATAATGACCTTCTAACTTAAATAACTGAATATTTATTTTTATAGTTAGTTTTAATACTTAGTTAAAATAATTGTCAAAGTTTTAATTTTTCAAGATCTCCCGAAACCCACCGTATGTATGGTGAATCGTGTGACGTCATCACTCTCCAAAAGTTTTATTTTTATTTTCAACAGTTGTTGTCAATTTGTATGACAGTTATACGGAAGAAGCTATGAAACTATTCAATAAGTAAAAGAATTATTTATTTATTGTATTATATTTATTATTAAGGCTCGGATAAATACTTAAAAAAATCAAAATATGTACATACATATAATATGGACTAAAAAATGTAAAATACGGAAAAAATGTGGAGTATAAAATAAGAATATCTTTCATATTAAACATTGTTTGTTGTGAAAAATTACTATGCAGTAACAGTTACATTAAAAAATATATGAAAAGATAGCGAAATGTTCAGGTAATTCAAATAAAAAATGAAGTTTTATTCATCTTCCTCTAAATATCTTTTATTAAATTGATTGCAGTACACAATCACATGCTTTTTAAAATTATCGAAATTAAAACTTTGTCGATTTGGTCTAAATATAGCCTTATATTGGCTGAAAGATCTTTCCACGTCACATGATGTAATAGTGCCTAATTCCGAAATTGTGTAAGGCATGTCTGCAGTACCCACAAAGCTTCCGCTCAGAACTTTATTAATTGTTTTTAGGGTATTTTTTTCCTTTTTTTTCTCTAAAATATACTAACAGAGCCTTCCGCTTCAGAATTTTTTTTTCTATTCCTTCAATAATCTTCAGGTTTTCATTTAGCGATGTTGAAATCGCGCGCCGCGCGGAGAGGAAGAGCATCAACAATCAAATTACGACGAATAATACGCGAGAGAAATGAAACACGCGCTGCCGTGTGGTGGCGAGAATGCAAACAAATAAAATTATATCAATTTTTGTGAACTAACTCATGTTTTATGATATAAAAATCGAAAATATGAATGATTGTGATATTTTTTGTAAAATATGGACTTAACCATAAAATATGGAAAAATATGGAAAATGCAAATTAGTTTTTCTAGGTATGATAATCTAGGTAGAGAACACATACGAGACCAAAAATCGTGTAAATTAAAAATATGTATTTACATATTAATCCGGGCCCTATTTATTATATTATTATACTTTTCAATATTATTACGGGAGGGTGGTATAAAAATTGTTTGAAATTATTATTTTTTTAGCTTTACCAATCGAAATCAATATTATGGAAAATGAAGCTTCGCTAGGCAACTGATAAGATACGGCGCCGGATCAGCTGTTCGACGTCCGCCATTTTTTAATTTGGAGTTCGGAGGGTTGGCCGTGGAAGTAGCATTACGATTTTTTGTACAGTTAGTTTTAGAATATTTTAAATAATAGAAATAAACTAATAGAGATACCTCTATTTATGATACTGAATTATTTAGGCCTCAATAATGTTTCAATAAACACAATAACTATTTGTCTAAATCTCTATAAACAGTATGCAAATAAACCATAAACATGAAATGTTGTTAATACCAATCGCTTGTGTCATATATTTCAATACAATGACTGGAAAATTATGGAGAGCAATGACGTCAGCACTAATAATACCAACTTGACAGTGTGTTTTAATGACACAATTAAAAATGGTCTTTTTAATCATTTTTTTAAAACCCCACGTTTAATATTATTTAATAAAAATTACATATTCAGAATCAGCGTTTATTGGTCTATAGTCTATATGAAAATATTTTTTTAAAGCCATAATATTTTACCGAATCTTCGGTATCTGTCTCAGTTTCGGCCGAAACCGAAACTTTATTGGACATGTTAAGAATCTACTGAGTTTACTGAAACTTGGCTAATTTTTTTACAGTTTAGAGACAGTTAACAAGTGCTAAGCTGGGTCCACACATGTTCTTTTGTCCGTTCCGTTCCTCCAATGAAATAAAAAAAAAACGAAATAAAAAACAATAATTGAAATACATGTTTTTTTAAATATTAGGTACTGCTATAAAACAAACAAAAATAATAAAATTTAACAAAAGATTATTACTACTTCTCGGAACAAAAAAATGTCAATAGTCAACTCACGTTATAAAGTAAGGGGCTCATTAATTGAGATTTTAAATTTTAATTTCGTTTAAAATCACAACATTCTTATTACACTGTTAAATGAAACATAAAAATAAAATATAAAACAATAATTGAAGTATGTGAAAAAATAATAATTTATTTATTTGTAATAAATGCTATAAAACAAACAAAAATTATACTTATATTACAAACATAAACTCACAACACAATCACGCCAGACCGGTCGGCGAACTCAGATGATGATGGTGGGTGACACACTAGCCACGAACTCATTGGAATTACAGCCGAACGACGCGCGATAATTCGTGAACGCAGAGTTTCGGTGCGGCCGAAGGTTCGGCAGATTTTCTGCCAATATCGAAACAGATGTCGAAATTAGATTTTTTTTGCCGAAATTGAAACCGAAACCGAACCTTGGGTCCTTCGGTCGGTCACTAGTTTTTAGTGAGACGCAAATTGATTTTCAGCTTTATTGTAAGTGTTCGCTTATTTTCTGCAATATACGCAATATGATGCTATGCATTTCGATAACAATTAGGCGCAAAAATGTTTTACAGATCATTGTTTTGTTTTGAAAAGTTTTTAAAAACAATATTTTAAGAATTACTGCAGGAAGTCTGAAATTCTATCTTCGTGCAGAAGGAGTTCACGAAGTATGACTTTAGTAGGTCCTGAAATTTTAGGTAGGTATTCAATATTCAAATCATAATTAAAACATTAAAACTCGGAATTACAAATAAATTAAGATTCTTCGACAATCTGTCCCTGTACAAAGTTTTTTGTTGTTTTCAGTTCGAGATCACGATTTTGAACCTCATTCGGTGTAAAACATCTCTTATCCGTGTAAGTACTTCAATTTTTTGCGGTGGCGAAAATGTGTTTACGTTTTATGCCGAATTTGCTAGTTTTTTCTGCATTTCTGGAAACTCTGCTATTTTTGATCGGTTTTTGTATCAGAACCGCTCAATACCACGAAAAGCACTTTACAGTTTGATGACAAACAAAAACGAAAAACCAATTTTTGTAAAAATTAATTTGAAATAGGAATGTTTCGGTTTTAGTTGTAAATGAATTATCTAACTTGCTGCAAAATTGATAGCTTTTTCAAAATCTGGGTTTATACCAGAGTGTATCACATATGTATGAGAGTGTTGCGCTTGGTGCAATAATAATTTGCTGTTTTACTTAAATTCTTGAATGCTATCTTGATGCTATTGCTTTAGGTCGATCACACAAAAAAATAAATAAATGGTCGCCCCGGTACCCACTTTAAGCATCGACAATAAAAAAGTGTTAAGTAGGTAGCTACTTAGTTGAATATTTACCTTGAAATTTGACATATTTCCAATAGTTTGTTCCACTTTCCTGCAGGTACAAAGGTACGACCTACACCGGCACTCTAATACTAACGATGGTGGGCTGCTATTTATCTAGTGCAGACTGCGTTATCAGGAGGATGTCGGTTGGTGACTGGGCGTGAAGGTTTTGATTAGCGAGTGGTTCACAAGGTTCACTGGACCCCGCGCCCGAGCCAAGGTTGGACATCTCGTTGGAAGGTGGTAGCTCTCCCATTGAATCATTTCTATCTGTTACGCGAGCACGACCGAATCGTGTTAGAATATTCCATTTGTCGCGCGCGTCCGCTCTTGTGACCTCTAAACGCCAAGAAAACCCGCGATTATTCACGCTAGCCCCAATAAAAAAACTGCGTTCACGGTGTTTTTGATTGTTCCGATCTTTGCAATCACGATTCCATTATTCTTCAAGACGGAGTGTGAATCCTATCATTGTGCACGTAACGCGCTGTGAAATTAATCCTACTCTTTAAATAGCTATATATTCTTTCAATATCCGTCGAGCGAGTTTATTTCTCGAGTGATCGCGCCGAGCCACAGTTGGCTTTATGATATTATGAACTTTTAGCTGTGAGTGATAAAGACTGAATATTATCCCGTGAATTGTGTAAATGACTTAGTGAAGATGGCACGCGGTAGTGAAATGTTCACCACACGAGTATTGTTGTTGGTTTGCGCGCTGTTTTGCAAAGAGGTCGCCCCTCACGCACTCGGGCCCGCGGTTATCATCGGGGAACACGAAGAGAGCTTGCGGGAGAAGGAAGCCGCAAACCATCTTAAAGCGCAATCATTTGACCAGCAGAATCATCACGGAGACAAAGTCAACGAAAACCAGAATAGTTTGGTCGATAACAAAAGCAACCAATTTATAGGTGCTAAGGATAGTGGGCATTACAACAACCAAGACGCCGATAAGAAGATCTTTGACGAAAGTAAGTATCAAGGAGGCCAAAACTTTAATCACGATTCCGGAGAGCGAGTTAGCGGAGTAGCTCAGAAGAAGGGGCATAAGAAAGGACATCACAACGCGGGGTTCCACAACTCCTACCACAAGGACGAGACTTCCAACAACAGTAGCTACTTTGATGACGCTTCGGACGAAAACGACGAATCGAACTACCAAAACGGGCGTGGCAGGTTTGGCAACGAATCGGGAAACAAGTACAGTACGAGGAAAGAAGATGGCAGGAAGCACGTTCAGGATAACGCTAGGAACGGAAACTACGACAGAAGGGGCGGGCAAGACTCGCGGAATGCGGAACACAGAGACTACGACAGGAAGCGTTATCAAGACGACCGGCGCGATGCTCTGCAAAACCAGAAGGCCCAGAGCTATTCAGGGAAGAACAGAGGCTACTCGCACGCTGAGCAGGCACCGCAGTACCATAGCGGCCCTTCGTACTACGACGGACCGGAGTACCGTCCCTCAGAGGGGCACCACGGTGGGTACTACGACGAGCCGAGGCCCTATCACTCCCTACGGCGTAGCGACTACAGCGAGGGCCGGGACCGAGACCGCTCCCAGACCATCACGATCTATGAGGACCCGCGGATAGAGGACCCCTACAGCGGCAAAGGAGCCCTGCGGGGCCCGGCGGCAGAGTCCGAGCGCGTGCGACTGGACGTGCGGCCCGGGGGCCGGCGCTACCAGCGCTACGACAGCTATTACGATCCCCCTCGAGCAAGAAAGGACTGGGGCATCAACAGAAGAAGTGATATCAACCCTTTAGTGTTTAATTACAACAAATACTGATTTGTCTCGAATCCTTGTGTATAATATATTATTACAGGTACATATTTATTTATTTATATTCTATCGATCATAGTGCAATTACGGTTTAGTGTTTGTCTTAAAGTAGTTGTAGGCCAAACAATTTTGTTGTTTGCAATTTGTCAAAAAGCATTTATCAAAGACTCTAATTTGAATATAATGCTATTTTTTTTACCTTGAACGATTTTATATAGGATTGTGCAAAAACGTAATAAATGGCTTACATAAAATTCAAAAACCTTGTTGTTTTTCTGCTTATTTATATAGTCAGAAGAAGGGTAAATATGCAGTTAGTCCACCTCACGGATAACACGGAACGTTCGTGTTGTCGAAGTTTGATGCACGGATAATACGGAATGTTCCCTTTTTAACTAATAGACAATCAAATATGACATTTGTCGGAAGTACCAATCTTATAAAATAAATTCTCTAAAATAAACTCGCTATTCATCATACTTTTAAAAAACATCCCAGGTTTTGAATGGTTTGTTTGGCTACGCAGGGTTTGTCTAGCGGGTTTGTGTAATTATTTTAATACATTTCTTTCCATGTTCTACTGTTACAAATACTGGTACAAACTTGTCAATGATGCACTCACTTTGTTTTACGCAAAAATATTTTTTCTATGATTGGCAGCATTGATGAAATGTTAAAATAAAAACGACGAATAAACATGGCGTCACCGCACTAGTCAATTAATTTTAACTAAATTAAAATGTTAAATGCATATTTTTTGGTCTCCCCCGACATAAATACTCACTTTTCGTAATAATAAAGCTAAATCTAACTGTTTGGATAAAAAGTTTTCCGTATTAACGAGTAAGCGGTTTAATGCACAAATAATAGAAGAAGAAAGCCAAACTAAATATTGCGATTGATCCAAGAAAAAATAACATATATTATTGTGTAAAAATATTTTCTAAATTATGCTCTCAACAATAAAGGTTGAATAATTAAAACATTTAACGTAACTAATTCAATCTGTTTTATCAATTTATTTACGGTTCAGGGTTCAGATGCCTTTGGCATTTCCCAGGAAACAAAATGGCGCCCGGCTGTTACGGGATCGAACTGAAATCGTGGACGCCTATTTGTTTTGTGTTATTGAAAATACCAGACCTTAAAAGTATTGTTCTCAAGTGTTTCAGTTTTTTTAGTATAGGTATAAAAAGATACCTACCCAATGGATTTCTATTAAAATCGATTTTGATTGGACTTTGATTGATGGAAGGAATTCCGGACCCATTTTTCACTTTATCGTTACCATCGACAATCTCACATAATGAATATTATTTTTATTTATTTTTGTGTTGCTTACGTATAAGAATTCGCACAAAAAATATTTTAATTTTTTGTAAAAATTGTTTTTTTTTTGTCAGCGTGAGCTCCTATTTCCGCGCCCATTTAGAGTGGTTTATGGCAAATCCTTCCTTAGAGTGACATCTGTTTCGCCTGCCGAAAGCATTGTTGTACTGTAATGAAGCCACCGACAGAGTTCGATTTACGTGTAATAAGGAAATTTAAACCAATTGGTAAGTTATTCCCAGCGAACTACCCAAGTTTCGCTATTTTGTAAAGCTGTCCAATAAAGGTACGTGTGACGAATTATAGGTCATATCCAAGTGAAGAGGTTTATCTATTTTATTTTTTTGCGGACATCCGGTGGGTAATTCACTGCAACCCAGAATTATTTTACGGTTATTTTATGTAGACGCTGAAGACCATGTTGTGCATTACCTCTAAACTAGAGGTTCCCAACCTTAGGGGCCATCCATAATTTACGTCACACCTTAAAGAGGGAGGGGAGTAGACGAGTGTGACAAGGGTATGGGGGGTCATCAGCTCTGTGACGTTAAACGTAAAATTCGTGTGACGTAATTTTTGGATGGCCCCTTATCTGACTCATCGCCCACTTTTCAAGTATATTTTTATTCCTTCAAGTGCTTCCTTCGATTGCAAAAAGAATGACAGCATCACGACCAACCGCTAAGCAGCGTGTTAGTTGAAAAAAAATTAATCCGAGCGTTGCCGGTTCGATCCTCTACTAGATTAGTCCTCCATCATTGCACAAGCCACATTTTGCGCTTATAATGATGGGAGTGGGTGGATTTCCAATATTCAGAAATTATTTGTAACCTGGGAATGCTGCGTTTCTAAATAAAAAAAACTCTTTTCTCCACATATTTACTAATTACTTTGGAATAAAAAAAAAACCTTATCAAATCAAAAAAATACAAGGGTGCAGTTCACACGCGGTAGAAGTGAATCTAGAAAACTAAAGTAGACAAGAGGGGGGAGGCTATGAAGCACCGCACAAAGAGGAAACCGATAGGCTACGAAGCACTGCACAAAAAGGAGACCGATTAGTCCATCTCATTTTCTCGAGGGCTAAATCCTATAGATGTATGTGTTTGTCTCTTTTTAGTGTCGCTATTTTTCGTTTCATTGAGTTTCAAATCACAACGGTGCTAAAGAAGTTTTCACTTCAAAAACACTGTTAATTCATTAATAATACATATCTACCTAAACACGAATCGCACGTTGTAACGTTACTGTGTTAATCTTAAAGATTCTTGCAATGTCACTTCGATTAGGAAAATGTTGTCATAAAAATTCCTTTGACCCCATTTCAGCCCTTCACCGCCCCCTTAGAGCATTTTACCGCCCACCTTTGCCCTCGAGGTCTCCACCGCCCCCCCCCCTGGATTTCACCAAAGCCCAACAAGGGCGGTACCGCCCTCCCTGGGACCACAGCTCTAAACTGTCCAAGCCCTGATACGTTTTAAGATTTTCACCGCCAAAAGTTTTTTTTTTTACATTAACTCCACACAGGAGGCCCTGAGGAAAATAACTTCCCTCAGTCAAGTACTTCGTTATTTGTTTTGGGGTGTTATGCAGTGTTGCGCTACCTCCTTCTATAGCCAACGTTTCTAAAGATTGTCCAAGCCCTGTTTTTTTAAAGAATTTGTAATGTCCGTCCGGGCCATAAGCACTCATCATCGACATGAAGCGAAAAATCGACGATAAACAATGAAATACCAATTGATACTAAATCCTATATGAGAATGAAACGAATTGATTTCACACCTCGTAAAATGTCGCTCCCTGACCCAAATTATTTGTTTAAAGTCAGGTACCTAAAATATTTTATGTATTTTACCACTGATGTATTTAATTGTTTATTTTATGCGGCAACACCGATCCGCAAGTGGTTGACACACCAATCAATCATTTATTGAATATTTTATTGTCAAAAATGTCGCACAATATACGAATAGAGAATTAGTTACGCGGGCAGGTCGATGGGTCGTAACCTACATAAAGGTGGATGGCGAAAATTATGTAACATTTGTGGAAAAATTTGGTAGTCATTATTTATAGATACCTACTTACTTGAATAATTTGATTAACTCGAATGCAAGAAATGGCTGTTAGCGGTATTGTTAAAACGGTTTAGTAACTCGATCAGAATAACTGGATTGTACTAAATTTTCTTCTTTCTCTCCCTCATCGTCAGATACAGAAGGCAATGAATGGGCGAGTGTTCTGGGAATGATGGAGTAAAGTTTTGGGGGTGGAAATGGTAAATGTATATATTTTAATATTGTGTCTGTTACGTCCGGTAACAAATTTAGGATAGGATTTTTCACAGAATTTGAAAAATTCATCAAATTTCAAAGTCAATTTTCAGGTTCTAAAGTTCTATTCAACTTCTGTTATTACAATCATTATGGGGCAGTTACTTCACAGAAATCAAATTATAACAGAACTTGAATAGAACATTCATGGAATTTGATGAATCGTTCAAATTCTGTGAATTGGTTCTTAATATGTTGTTGATTCGTGCAATGTCGGATTTTGAACATTGTACTGCGGCGTCTTAGCAAGGAAATAAAATGTTAAAAATCTTATGGTAGGTATGGAGTTTTGAAAAGCGGATCGTGGTTTTCAAAGATTTGAAAAATATAGTATATTTAGGCCATTTTCAATACAGATATTCCATAGCCATAAACATAAAAAACCAAATTTCAAAGGAACTCAGTGAAAAAATATTATGGCTTTAAAAAAATATGTTCTCAACGTGGGCGATAACGCTCTCTTGTGGGCGGTTGAGACTGTTAGAGGGGCGGTAGAAGACCCAGAGAAAATTAGGGGGCGTTGAGATGGCACAGGGAGGGCGTGGGTAGCTAACAAAAAATGGTCTAAAAAAAGACAAAAAAACACGCTCATCACGTACTCACTAATAAAGCAAGGAAAACTTTAATATTGGTTAATTTTTGTTATTGTATGTATTGTAATAATTTTATCACTTGTGCGGTAAATTCACATATTTCGGTAGTTCGGGAAGTGGGTGAAAATTGAACTGAAAAATTCCATTACTTTCAGATTTACATTTTTTTTTATTTTTTATTTTTTTATTAGCAAAGTTTTTTTGGTACATTTACATATGGGTAAATACATAATAACAAAAAATGTAAGTAACAAAAAAAAATCCCACAAAGGCGAAGCCTGTGTGTGGGTATTATATTATGTGGATAACAGTGGTAGTTAAAATAAAATTATAAAAAAATAAAAAATATATATATAAGCATAGAGTCTACAGTGATCAACATGAATGACTTCGTAGGAGTTTAAAAATTTAAAAATATATGTAAGATAAACACACAAATTAAAATATATATGCATAGTGTCTACAGTGATCAACATGATTGACTTCATACGAGTATAAAAATTTAAAAATATATCTAAGATAAACACACATTTACACCCATACTTAAATACACATGTACATACGAGTATATATATATATATATATATATATACATATATAATTTCCTGTTTTTATTCTAAATATTCAGAAAGACTCCACATTTTAGAAGCTGATTGAATTACAGAAAAAACTTATTCAGTTCCAAATTATTTTTTACCCAGATTTTAACATTTTTTTTAAGTACGTTCAGATTTTGATGATGGAGTGGGGTATGGAATTGAATAGTTTTGGGGCAATGTAGGTAATGTGTCTTTGGGCCAGTCTGGTTTTGCAGTGAGGCACTGTGTACACGCACGTGTTATATCTCTGGCTAGAACGATATGTGTTTTTATTGAAATTGTTTGGACGTGTAAAAATATATTTGAGACATTGGATACAGTAGATCCGCCTTAGTTCTAGTATTTCAGTTTCTTGAAATAGCTGATTGGTAGGATACATCTTGGACTTCTGGTACATTACCTTAATGATGGACTTCTGAGCAATTTCCAATGGTTTTATATGGTTATTGTATGTTCCTCCCCAGGCGATTATTTCATAGGAAATGGACGAAAGCACCAATGCATCATAAACAAGTTTCATGGTTCTTGTATTGACGATATTGCTCATACGTTTGAATATATAATTTAAGTATCTCAGTTTATTTACAGTTTTTTCTACATGGTAAGTCCATTTGAGTTGGCTGTCTATAGTTACACCTAAGTACTTGATATATTTTCCTAATTTTACATCTTCGCAGTTTGTGCATGTCGCAAAGTTACAATTAACATTATGGAACTTCAAGTTAAGATTATTTTTAGGGGATGACTTTTGGGAATTATAAAAGGGGATAAAAATAGTTTTATCATAATTTAGGCTAAGAAGATTAAATTGGAAGATATGATTTTTAAATTTTTTTTTACAATATTTTTACATTTCATCTTATGTGTATTATTATTATTAAGAATTGACACATTATCATGAATACACGAAGGAAGGAGGTACTTAAAATACGAAAGAATTGTTTTTTTTTTACTTGCTTAACAAAAAGGCATAACAAATAATTTAATATATTTTTAATCGAATCGTAAGGAAACATAAATTAAGGGGCTCCAGAAAAAAAAAATTCTCAAGGTGGGCGGTGGGCAAAATAAGGTTGAGAACCTGTGATATAGACCAATAAGCGCTGATTCCACATATATAAGTTTTAATCTAAAATCAATAAAAGTTTCGCAAAGAATCATCATTAAAGAAATATTTAAAAAAAATCTACCTTCTCAACAGAATCACTTTTTAAATTGTTTCCAGTACCAAATGTCGATGACATTTTCAAGCAAGCTTCCATTATAAAAATGTGTGAAGAAAGAAATAACACAGAATATCAAGAATTTTACAAACTAATGAGAAATGGAAACCAATTTATTACACCTTTTTTAAAACAACTCGAATGCAAAATCATTATATTTTCCAAGCCATAAAAAACTATAATAACCTCCCTTCTGAATTACGCTGTACGCTGTACCATGAACCAATCAAAACTAATAAATAAAATAAACCAATTTTTCAAACAAAACATACAGTAAAAAGTAAATATTTTATACAAAACAGATTATAACTTACAACTCAAGTAAGAATCGTGGCTCCCTTATCAGGCACAAGAGCCCCTCTTTTCTGATTAGGTATACATGACAAGAATAAACGACCTTTACTTTAATATTTTGTAAAATATATGTGTATGTGTAACTCATATTTTTTATATAACACTAAAAAAATAATAATTCAATAATATTAAACGCAGAGTTCTAAAAAAAATATTAAAAAGTCCGATTTAATCGGGTCGTAAAAACACGCCGTCAAGTTGGCGTCATTGAAATTTTAGTGGTGACGTCACTGTTCGACGTGTCGTGACGTCACCGTAAAGTCATTGTATGGGAATGTATGATTTGATACAAGCCATTGTATTAATTTAGTTGTTGTGTTTATTGAACCATTATTTAGGCCTAAATAATGTTTCAAAAATAAAGGTATCTCTTATTAGTTTATCTCTATTATTGAAAATATTCAAAAACTACTGCACAAAAAAAAAGTAATGCTACTCTAGGGAGAATACTTCGGACAACGGAATTCAAATGGCGGCAGTTGATCAGCTGATTTCCCGATCGTATAGTAATTTTTCAGGAGTGATGACGCCACACGATTGACCAAACATACGGTGGTTTTCGGGGGATCTTGAAAAATTAAAACTTCGACAATTATTTTAACTATTAAAACTAACTCAACTCTAAAAATAAAAATGCAGTTATTTAAGTTAGAAGGTCATTATTCATTAAAAAAATGGACTGGAGTTCTCTATTACAAACCAATAAACGTCGTTATATCAGTTACATCTTTAGTAGGTACCTACCTATTTTGACAGTCTGCAATATTTTGTAAATCAAACTATAATTTTCTTGTGACATTCTAAAAAACTGACATTTTCTTTGCTCATATTCTTTTCATTTGCTGTCCGATCATGGCTTCATACCAATTTTATCAAAAGATCAAAGAAATGTTATTAAATAAAACAAGGGTTCAAAAGAAAGGTTGACATGACTAAGGAAGACTATTTGGTTTGAGTATCCCCTGTCTAAGGACATGCTAATAATATCTTCCATCAATTTATTGAATTTCGTGCTTTTTTCTAGTACGTCAAATAAAATGAAACTTACATTAGCTTCAGACCCAACTCTTTTTATTATACCAATACAATTTAATTACAATACAAACTTTAATCTGTACACCAAAAGTCAAGGGCTTGATAAAATATGTTTAGGAGAGAGGAAATTGTTAAATAATAACAACCTAATGTAAGGCTAAATTAATGATTTCATATAATGGGAATTCATTTAGGACTTGTGATAAACAGAAAAAGGCTTTTTGTTTAGCCTAAAGGGCTGTCGAAATGGGCCGTTGGTCGTGCATCACTGATTTAAAAGTCTAGGAGCTCTAATTGCGGTGAAATCAAAGATATTGAAATATGAGAGATGTGATATCCGCAGTTTTTACTGGGTGGGATTGCGCTTCCGGGTGTCGCCGATTTTGTTTATCAATTAACGAATAAACTAAATGAACGAATTTTTTCCGTATTCAAACTATGTTGTTAACCAATACTAATGCACACCTTCAAAATAATCAACGAAATTAACAAATTCTTTTTGTATGCAAACTTCTCCGATTAGGTAGGTCATTTTAGCATATCTCTTTTGTATTTCAATATCTTTGGGTGACATCGATAACTTTACAATATCGTATTGATAGGCGGAATTTTCGATGATTTATATCGGGGTCCGGAGCACGGTTTAATCGTTGACAGCCAAACCAATATTGACGAGGAATAAATAAGAAATCGATATACGCTGGCAACACTGAAGGTATTTTCTATGAATTGACACTCCGATGTCAAACGCCAAACGATTAATTACTATTTTTAATTGTTACACTAACGTTTAAGACAAGATTTTTATGCATAGCACAAAGGGTAACAATTATTATAAGCAATAATTATCAGCCTGAAACACTCATCCACGTTGAAAAATCTTTTCACGGAAGATTTTTCAATGTGGATGAGTGTTTCAGGCTGCCAAACGATTACCTAAGAATATTAATGAGTTGGCGTTGTTGAATTGAAATACTAACCTTTTTAAAATTTATTTTTATTTTTTTTTATTCGTAAAAAGATACATAAATTACAATAAATTTTATACAATAATTAAATTACATAATATATGTATTTGATTTACCCCCATAAATAAGCAGGGGTTGTGTGTATGGGGGGAGGGGGTGTTTAAACATGCATTGGCAGTCAGCAATTACTTTTTGACACTAAACGGGAGATAATGGGTTAATCAATTTGGGAGGCGGGTATGGGTACCGACGTCCCGGGAACCATTTATTGGATATACAACACCTCTGCCATAGGTCACCTCAAGTGGTTCGCTACGTTTGGTGACTTAGTAAAGGTGCCCAGGTTCATGGGGTGTGGCTTTTCCAGGTCCCGGCGGCGGGATGCGTTTCCCCACCTGCCGCGTGGTGGGCCGGATCGAGAGAGACTGGTTGAGGGAGGGTTTTGACGTTTCCAGCCGGACTCTCTCGACCCATCGCCTTGCACCGCAGTTGGAGGGATGGATTCATACGTCCGTCACTCCTGGACATACTGACCCCCCAGATTCCTACCCACTCCTTATAACTTTCTCCCTCCCAGAACTTCCCATCCTTCCTTTCCTCAAAAAGATCCTTCACAAAGAATTCCCTTAGATGACGTAGGCTCTGAGTGAAATTATTTTCCCCAGGCCCTCCTGTGTGGAGTCAATGTAAAATAAAAAAAATAAAAAAATCAGATCTTTAGTCATGTTTATCATATAATCGTTAGTTTCTCAAAGATCGAACCGAATAAATAATTGATTGCGCCTTATATGCATTATTTAAGAGGAAATACTAGCGGCGTTTTTTCCGTACAAACGTATTCCCCATTTTTCTTCTCCAAAACTGGACCGATTTTAATTTT
The DNA here is from genome assembly GCA_929108145.2 of Limnephilus rhombicus. Taxonomy (NCBI): domain Eukaryota; kingdom Metazoa; phylum Arthropoda; class Insecta; order Trichoptera; family Limnephilidae; genus Limnephilus; species Limnephilus rhombicus. The sequence continues at coordinate 59,519,165 of OV815276.1, forward strand.
TTTTTTCACTAACTGTATTAGAAGAAAATATGTGTGCAAGATGTGCAGTTGTCCCTTTCGCTCAGTTCCCCTGAGGGGAGCGCGGAGTGGAACAGAAGACATTCGTTACAATACCTATCGACAATATTTTTAAATGACCGGCATAGCTCTTAAGTTTGTGGATCGCGTATACGATTTCTTTCATTTCTAAGAGCTTCATTGGTTCAACCCGTTCATTAAATAAGCCAGTAATTTGTATAACGAACGACATTACAAAAAAGGTATAACTGAAACTTATGTGACACCTACTATGGACGACGCGCTAAAATTTATGAGCCGTCGGCGTCGATCGGAATATCTGTTAACAATCGTTGACCGTGCTAAATATTGATAAGTGACCATAGGTTTTATCGATTTATCTCCAGTACATGACATTCGAAATGATTTTGATCTCAATCCATAATCGCCTACCTGTAGTAATAATTTATATCACGTGGGTATATGAAATTCGCTATTCAAAACACGAGGTATAATTCTAACCTTATCTTTTAAGATCCGAGAGTATAAGTGATCCAATACCACATTAAAATAATGCGGATTTAAGACTAATCTTCCCTATTGAGAAACGCAGCCATTAAAACAATAAATTTATTGACACTCCGAATAAATTTCCGAACCGCGGCGCAATTATTATTGGCGCCTCCAGATCTATGATATAATAATTGCCTGTTGCGATCATTCCGACGATTTCCGACAGGGACGAACGGGACAGCAATGGAGGGCCGTGAATTGTTGGAAAATTTTCTAGATACTTAGGTAGGTATATGTTTTTTTTTAATAAACACTATAAAATATGGTCTCTGTTTTATTATCAATATTGCATATCACATTATCACAATGTTTAGTGTATATATATTGGTTACGCCCATACACATACCTACACATACACATACCTACATAGCACGCATACATACTGTCACTGCTTGGAATTGGTATTAATATTGTTGCAAGTTCCTTTTCCTACCTATCCCTATTTGCCTACCCGCCAATCTTACTCAGTCTGTAATAAACTCCCGCCGCAACATATAGCCATTTTGCTCCGCTCTCGGTTAAACGCCATTAAAAATAACTGCACCGTGTACTATAAAATAAACCAACTCACGCCTATTGCTGTTTGTGCCTGTTGGATGGGAGAGAAAGCAGAGAAGTGCATTTGCCAGCATACAAGTTCTTTGTCCTTTCGGTGAGTCCTTTCCTTTCCATGCCACATGTATTTTTATCATTTCAAGCAGTGATATTAACACAAAATCAAGGTCCTTCGCCAGTCTTCTTTACACAAACATATCAATCCACTCTACACAATCATAATATCATCCATATATGTATATAAATATGTTTATGGTTAATATGCTGTTATATGTGTATGTTATTGCCACGCTGACGTGTTTAGGATTATTTCTTGTATTGTTTTTTTTTTTCAGTATGTAATTATCTTTATTTTATTTATTTATTTATTTATTTATTTATTTAACGCCCAATGGGCTTTTACATTTTGGTAGTACAAATAATTCATGACAGATTATTTAACATATACAGAAATAATAAAAATAAAATTTGATAAAAAAAGAACACAAGTCATAAAAATACAAAAATACAGCGATTTCAAAGGTTTTCAGAAAAACAGATAGGTTTAGGAATAGTTTTGGAATAAGTTTTTTACAAGATCAATAAATTTTGCCAAGTTTATGTTAAATATGTCAATATCACCTAAGTACTGATTTCCCATAGTGTGAAACCGTTGTATCGGAGAGTGGGCAATGTAGTTCCGCTTATGAATGCTACAGTAGAATAGTGTATTTTGTCGTGTAGTTACTGTCGGTATTCGTAAGCTTATGAGTTGCAGTAGTTCGCAACAGTCAAATTTAGAGTTAAGTATTTTGAATTAAAATGTTAAGTCGTTTATTTTACGTCTGTCTTTTAATTAATCTGTGGAACTAATATCCTGCTGACAAGCTACTTTCAGTAGCTTAGCGGGTATATATTCCCATTGTATCTACAAGTCTTGAAGGGTTCTGATTCAATTTAAGAAGTTGTACATTTATGTGTTAGATACTCTGAGCATTATGCAGAACCACCATTCAGAATCCTATCCCAGAATTTAAAATTACTTTAGCCTTATTTCGTGCGAAGATATGAATAGCCTGGAGACGCTGGAGACGACTTCACACCCCCTCCCCTTCTCCATTTCCTCCACATTTCGATGTACATGGTGAAATTTTTATTTTTATTTATTTTTTCAGGTTCTCCATAAAACAGTTATACACCAAATTATTACGGAGAAGATTACAAAATATAAGGGAAAAAAAAGACTAATTAATCCGTAGTACCTACTTATACCTAGGGAAGAAACGCCCACATGCGAGCTGCTAACGTGAGTGGCGACAGCTTGTTACTTATTCTTGAATTCAAAACCGAATTGCAACGGTAGTTTTTTTTTTAAATTCCACGTACACGGATGTTATTATTTTGTTATTTGTGGAGCAATGCTAGGGAATGCAATCCCGATCTCGCGGGATCTCGATCTCGCGAGATCGGGATCTCACATTTTTCGGGATCAATCCCTAAGCATAACATGACGAGATCCCGTTCGAGATCGACGGGATTGGGCGGCAGTAGTCAGCGACGCTACACACGTCCACTCGAGGCGCGAGTGGTGCGCTGACTGACTGACGGTCGGGCGGGAGTGTCGATCAAAGAAAGAAAGAAAACTATCCCGACTATTTACGAATATGCGGGACAGATAATATAAAACTGTGTCGAGTGAGTGAGAAAGAGATAGTTATGTACGTGGCAGCCATTTGTTTGTTGGGCAGTTATGGTCGTTACTTTTTCTTAAATTATGCATTTTTATTGTTTATGTGAGTCTGCTGCCAACCGTGTTGGGTCGGAGAGGGCATTTTCAGCAGCTGGGTACATTGCAACTTACATTAGATGCCGTTTAGCAGATAGCACCCTTATTACACTTTGTTTTTTAAGAACTTACTTTCAAAATCACCCGTAATTACTTTAAGCTATATTTTTTCTTTTGATTATTTTAATTAAAAAAAAAAAAACTGTTAATTATTTAGTAACTAATATTAAGGAATAAAAGTTTTTGTTTTCTTTCAAATAATATTTTCTTTTAATTAACGAGATCCCAAAAATTCCGAGATCTCGCGAGATTGTAATTTCTAATCTCGCGAGATCTCGAATTTGCGATTCCGAATCGAGATTGCATTCCCTACGCAATGCGTACGGAGCGGCGCGCTGGAGTAATAATCATTTTAATTAGGACACGGGAAAGTATGTGTGCACACGACGCACCAAGGAATGACCCGGAACTAGACCGTCTCATAAATCGAAAAACTGCACATTTTTTTCAGATATACCTGTAGCGGTTTTAATATTCGGTTGGCAAAATATTCGAGTCCATTGTATACAAAACCATCTTTAACCATGTAAAACATATACTTAGTCCTTTCCAACATGGCTTTGTAGCTAAAAGATCCACAAATACTAATTTACTCGAGTATATGGACTTTCTGTGTAAATCGATGAATAATACAACACAGGTAGATGCCGTGTACACCGATTTCAGTAAGGCCTTTGACAAAGTTAGTCACTCTATCTTAATGAATAAACTGGATAAAATCGGCATTCACGGAAATCTGCTTCGTTGGTTAGAATCATATTTATCACATAGAAGTCAATTAGTTACTGTCAACGGTTTTAACTCTTCCCCAATATTAGTTACGTCGGGCGTACCCCAAGGATCTCACCTTGGACCCTTACTTTTCTTAATCTTTATTAACGACCTTACATACAAACTCCGCTGTAATTTTTCTCTATATGCTGATGACCTCAAATTATATAAAGCAATTAAATCTATGAAAGATTGTGAACTCTTACAACAAGACCTTAACACAATATCTACCTGGTGTGTTGACAATGAAATGGAACTGAATATAGCTAAGTGCAAAGTTATAAATTTCACCAAGAACACCAACAAAACTCTATATTCATATAGCATATGTGGTCACAATCTAGAAACAGTTGAATCAATAAAAGATTTAGGAATTATATTTGACAACAAACTAACATTCAATCAACACATTGAATACATTGTGTGTAAATCAAATAAATTACTTGGTTTTATTGTAAGATCAACCAAACTGTTTAAGAATTCTAACAGTCTAATAATTCTATTCAATTCCTTAATCCGAAGTGTTCTTGAGTACGGGTCAACAGTCCGGAATCCACATTATATTACACAGATATCTAGACTCGAATCAGTCCAAAGAAAATTTACACGGATTTTGTCTTACCGATCAGGTGTCTATCATCTTCTAGACGGGTACGAACAAAGACTTAGACATTTCAAATTAGAAAGTCTGGTTAAAAGACGAAACATAAATGACCTCTTAATGCTTTATAAAATTGTGAATAATCGTGTAGACAGTAACTTAGTCAACCAAATTAAGCTATACGCCAGGCCCAAATCTACCAGAAACCTTAACATATTCTGGAGTGAAATTTTTGCCAATAATACTGGATATTTTAATCCTATATCCAGAATGTGTCGATCATACAACGATCTTGTTAAAATTCACACTTTCATAGATATTTTTCTAAATAATGTAACATGTTTCAAAAAATATCTCCACGAATTGTACACCTAAAAAAAAAATTTTATAAAAATAAAAATTTGTTGTTTAGTTATATCTCAGGAAATACTTCATAAATATTGTATACTTATAATTTATTTCAATTTTGTATTTAAGTTTTTTTTAAAGTTATGTATAAATAATACTTGCATTGTTTTTCATGTGTTTGCTTCTGTAAAAATTCAAATGTAATTACTGTACTAGGGATATTTATATTTGTATTTTAATTTATTATATTTTACCCACAAAAATGTTTTATAAATATCCTGTTTGTGTCTCAAATAATAAAATAAAATAAAATAAGATAAATGATCGATAAATTTTATCCGTTGGAATTTTTTTTTGGAATCCGTTGTTCTGAGATATTTAATTGAATCAAAATGTGGAATATACGAGTATATACCTGGATATGAAAAGATTCTATTCATAAATTAAAAATTTTGTCAACACAGTTCTGAATTACTGCTATTTTTGAATGAATTAATTGGCTTTAACGAGGCCTAATAGTTTTGGAACATTGTCAGCTAGTTACCTTGGTTGTCAGCGTCAGGTTGTGAGTCCGCCGCTGATTCCAAGAATCGCTGGAATCACTAGTCCGTAGATAGTTGGTAGCCGGCTGAGATATATCGAGGCTTTGCGTCGCGCCACTGTTTTATGTCTTTATTGTATGTAAATGCGCCGCGACGCCGACGCTGAACCCGCCCGCGCCCGGGCAATTAAAGCCAATGTGTAATTTATGCAAACGAATTTGTGATTCGCTTCGTTACAAATTTAAACTTCGGAATATTTTAATGTGCTGCAGCGAGAAGTGGAGAAGTTCCGCGGCTGGGGAGACGTGGAAGGGGTGGGTTGGGTTAAAGCAGATCGCTATGGGTTAAACTTCTCCGTGTGCTAATTCTCCGTTTTCAGACTTGAAGTATTTGCATTTGTGTTTATTTATGCAGTAAAGGTTCGTTTGTCACTTATTGACTTAAATAAAAGGATTTCGATAAATGCCACAACTCAAAAACATATCTATATATTTTTTGTAGGAATCTACTTGTCTCCTCCATTTCAAAATAGAATCTTTCTTCATAATCCTACACATCTAACTTACGAAATTGAAAAAAAAAAGAAAACCAACTGCAATATTCGTTTGTTTGCTTGATATCTAAAGCAGCAAAAACTATGAAATGGTGAGCTCTGTCGTCATGAAATTCGCACACCTTTATCTGTCTGTATTTTATAGCGTTTATATCATGAGCTATGAAGCTTTAACCCCTTTAATCACAAATTTGTCCCAGTTCACATAGGTCTCATATAAATCGTTTTGTCTCCTATACTACCACAGTGAGAAACATGATCTAAACGGTGTTAGAAAGAGAAAACACGCTTTATTTACAAAAATAACAACAAAAAAGTAAAATTTACACTTTTATGAAACCAAAATTTCGAATCGCAATTTAAAAATGTTTTATTAATTATTTTTACATGGAAAGACAAAAAAAGTGAGGTGACATTATACGGGTTTATAGTACATTTTTCTAATAAAACATGTACATTTTTTTTTAATTATCAGCAATTTTAGTTAAAAAAAGGTAAGGTGAGCCATTTTTAAAACTTCTTAATGTTTATATACAAAAATTTTAATTTTCGTTATTTGTTTTTGGGGTGTTATGCCGTATTGCGCTACCTCCTTCTTTAGCCAACGTTTCGGACATCGTTGCAGTGTCCATCATCAGGGCAGATCCGGCAGTTCCACATCTACCGGATCTGCCGGAAACAAATAACGAAAATGCTTTTGGCCGTGAAAATCTTAAAACTTAACCAAAAATTTTAATATTTCAAAAATTATAATATGTTTACTTCAAATTATAAAATTTGGAAGCGTATTTTATCACCTTTCAAAAACGGTTTTTAGTTTATTTTAATTCATTTATTTTATTTTTATTCTTGATTATTACATTGGTTTACAATTTTACATAGATAATAAGTTAAGTAATAAGAAAAAAAATAATAATGATCCGTAGTACGTAAATAGGTAAGTACCTTTGTAATTTGTTTTTGGGGTGTTATGCCATGTTGCTCTACCTCCTTCTTTAGCCAACGTCTCGGACAGCGTTGCAGTATCCATCATCAGGGCTGATCCGGTAGATGTGTAAGTGACTAGTAGTATTTTGTGAACACCTCACTAGGCGAACCTGTGCTTAGGTTTTCCCATGTTTGGGAATAAATGCTATTCTGTCGACATAAGTAGAAACACCGTATCCTCCTTGAAATTGTCAGGAAGGGCACTGTGGGTCACCCATGGCGGCAGTATCGAATACATAAATTAAAGATTAGTTGCAGTTAGGATCTATATATACAGTTATTCATAGCATCTAGATTATGTTTTAGATAAATAATGGTTTTGATAAATAGATAGGTATATTTTTTATGGACCACACGCCACTGGTATTAAAAATATTGTGGTATTATTTTTTGTCTCAAAACAAAGTTTTTATTATAATTTTTTTAATGTTTGTGTTTGGTTATGATTGGTTAGGAATTGTAATGTTTTGAGTAAATTGAATACCTTGTTGTTTGATCCAGTCTTTATGTGTTTTTTGTGAAGAATTGTACATATATTTGTAGTTAGTAGTTGCTTCACTGGGGTGGGCATGTAGTTATATGGTTTGGTTGCGTAGTAGGTACTTAAAGTTTTTTTGCCCGTGTGAGGTATGAGTTATCGGTATGTTTAGTGTTTTTTTTTGTAGAGGCCCTGGTTTTAATTGCTAATTGAGGTTGCATTGGAATGTGAAGTTTATGTTGGAAGTAGTACAGATTTGGCGTAGAATTGTCTTATTGTCATGATGTCTAGTGTTTCGTAAATTTCATTCGAGCGGGTGTAACGAGGAACTTGGAGAATTAAGTTAATTGTTGCCTTTTGAATCTTTCCTAATGGATCTATTGCTATATTCGATGCACTTCCACAAGCCAGTATGCAATATGTGATAATGGATTGGCATAGTGCAAAGAATATGGTCCTGAGGATTGTTTTTGAAAATATTGTTTTTGTTTTGTTTTTTATTGACTTTGAGATGCATGACTCGTTTCGGTTTGTTTGTGAAATAAGTTATGTGGTCAGTCCAGCGTAAGTTGGCATCTATTATAACTCCTAGTTTGCGTGACACGTGCGAGAAATTTGTCAGCAGTTGTGTAAGATAAGGTCTGTGTTCGGTGGAGATTGGCCTCTTTGTGTGATGCTGTGTGTAATATAATTGGTTTTTGTTGTGTTTAGGGTAAGAATGTTGTTGTTTAGCAAATTTTTGACCACCAATAAATTTTTTTCTGCCTTGTTTTTTTTAGTTAGTTTTTATTATTAAAACTAATCCTAGTTTTCGGATATGTTTGGAAATGTTCCATTTATTTTGATTTTATTGTAAAGCGGAAATATTTTGACCATCTGAAAAATACGGCAGATTTCTGAAGGGTTAAAGTATCAATTTATTTCAACGAAATGACGACAAGAAAAACGTTTCGATAAAAGACAATATTTTTTTTCAGTTTCAGCAAAATTAAAAATATAATGCTTACATGTACTACACAAAAAATGAGAATATTTTGTGAAAAAGTAAAATAGTACCTACCCACTTTCCATTATGAAATGATGTATTCAAAATGAGTAGGAACTTTCCAACAATCGACATCGTTATCAATCGACATATTCCCATGTGACCACTATAAAACCCTGCGTACACCAAGGGCGTTCCACTGTTTCAGCTGCAGAAGTACCTAATAGTCCTGCCCCCCGCCCCCCCCACTGCTGCTTGCTGCCGAGCCCTGGTGATAATTTTAATTGAGTTTTCTAAATTAAGAAACCTTATTACCCCTTTGGTTACAGCTTTAATTAAAAGACATCGCTTTTTTGTCATGCAAATTTGTGCACCCTCCGCGACGGAGGTGGATAGATTCTGCAAATGCAATTCACTAATATAAGCACAAACAAAGAGTTACAGGGAAGGTTTTATTAATATAAACAAGTGGAAGATATTTAGAATGCGACAATCAGGGAATGCGGGTTTATGTATGTAAATTTTTTCAACCTTTTGTGACAGGTTTTTTAGATAAATAAAATAATGCGCCCCGAAATATAAAAAGGGTTATAATTAAATTACATAATATATACATATGCATTTATATGAAAATACAAAGAGATTTGGGTAGGGTTCCTTCAATTTCAAAAAATAATTTTAAATTATGGTATTAAAATCGCGTGAGTTAGAATAATTTGTCAGCATTTAAAAAAAATATAGTTTCATAGTGTTTTTACATAAACGAAGTATTGAATTCCGTAAGTTTAAACTTAAACTTTATCGCGCACAGTATACATCCGCGCTGTGCAAGCGGGTTCCCTACAGAGTATCGGACCATCCCATCATATTAATAAGAGACGACGATTACCTACATTTATTTATTAAAAATAAAACATCTGAAATATGAAGTAGGAAATATATATGTTTTTTTTTTCAATTATTTCTGGCTTTCACCCTTCAAGGGTGTTCTAGGCCATCATTTATAATTACAGAGAAAGGAAAGGTGAATTTATATATTAATTTTATTTAAATGTGCAAATTTCAGAATTTTATGGAAGATTGGAGTAGAGTTCAGACTTAAAAGAGATGAAATGTTGAATGGAGGAGAGGCAATTTTTGATAACGCTTGATAGAAGAGAGGATATTTATTTGGAGAGGGACAATAAAAAAATATGTGATCTAAAGTTCCCACATCTAGACCACAGAACGTACAATCTGGGGAGTCAAGCACATGAATTTTATAAAGGTGAGAAGGAACGGAACAATGTCCGATTCTCATACGAATAAGTAAGGAAATTTCTTTTTTGGAAAAATGGGGGAATTTTTGAAACCACGGTTTTGATGGGATAGTCCTTCGTATTGAGGCGTAACGGGCACCCTTGGATTGACTAGCAATGTTCCAATACTCTGTCCAAACATTGCGGGATCTATCTTTGATGATGGAAAAAATATCAGACAGGGGAATACGGTTTACGAGGGTAACGGTAGGGTTAGACGCTCCTTGTTTTGCCAAGGAATCAGCAATATCGTTACCCACTATGCCAACATGTCCAGGAATCCAAATCAGAGTGACAGTTTTTCCAGAGCTTTGAATGGAGGTTATCAATACTCGAATAAGACATAAAAAGTGATCATCAGGATGAAGAAGAGGACTGGTTTTAAGTTTTTGGAGGGAACTGAGAGAGTCAGAGAGAACAAGAGAATGTTCAAAATTATTTTTTATTATATATTTGAGAGATTCAATAATCGCAATGCACTCGGTAGAAAATATTGAAAATTGGTTTGAAATTGAATAAAATATTCTTTCATTAGAATTATTGTGGTAAACGTTAATATCAGTACCACAGTTAGGAGAGTCCGGAGATTTGGAGCCATCAGTAAATAAAAGAGAAGAGTTGGGCCATTTAGAAGAAATAATGTCATTGAACATATTATTGACAAGACGGGCTGGGAGATTGGAATGACTTTTAAGGATGCCGATCCCTTCTAAAATCGTTGGGGATAGGGTGACGTGACTATATTTTAATTTGTACAAAGGAAGAAGATCATTTTTGATAATTTGAAGCTCTGAGAGAGAGTGAAAATTTTTACAGATGGCAGGGAGAGGTTTAGTTCGAGCTCTGATTGTGTTGAGTCGTTGAACAACGAGACTCTGGGAATAACCTGATGAATTTTAGAATTTAAACATTTAAGAACAAATTTGTCAGCAAATAATTGACGCCTTAAATAAAGAGGAGGATCAGAACATTCTACTTGAAGGGAATTGATGGGCGACGATTGCATCGCGCCAGTTATTATTCGCAATGACTTAGATTGAATTTTGTCTAATTTACTGAGTGCATTTTTGGATGCAGTACTAAAAAGTGGGCATGCATAGTCGAGATGGCTTCGAATAAGTGCATTGTAGAGCAACTTAATGCAGATAGGATGTGCACCCCACCAAACGCCAGTCAATAATCTGATAATATTTACATTTTTTTCACATTTAGTAACTATATTATTAATGTGGGAAGACCATTTAAGTTTCCTATCAAATGTTACTCCCAAAAATTTGACTTCGGAAGCATTGGGGATTGGTGAGTTTTTAAATAAAATTTGAACAGGGGGGTTATTATGACGATTTGAGAAGGTGACACACTGACTCTTTTGTACTGAAAGTTCAAGACCATTTAAAGTGAGCCATGTGCAAAGGGCATCCATGGCTTCATTAAGATATTTGACGGCGGATGGAATGATTTTGGATGATAAGAAGAAAGCTATGTCATCTGCGAACTCAACAACTTTTACTTGAGGGGGAATGGTGACATGCATATCGTGTGTATATATATATTATACAGTAATGGGGATAATACATCGCCTTGGGGGTAAACCCTTCCAAATTGACCTACTCTGAGGAGTAACATCTGGTAGCTCAATGAAAATTTTCCTATCGAGAAAAAGATTAATAATAGATTGGACAAACATGAGGGGTAAGCCAAGGCCTAAAAGTTTTTTTTAAGAATTGGGATGGAAACATTGTCGAAGGCGCCCTCTATGTCTATAAAGACTGCAAGACATTCTTCTTTGTTAGAAATGGATAAATTAATATCAGTGCTGATGATGGCAAGGTTATCTTGTGTAGATTTCTTTTTCCTAAATCCAAATTGGGATGGAGAGAGAAGATGATTACTCTCGACAAAAAATTCTAACCGGTTTTTAATTAATTTTTCATAAATTTTACTAAGGGTGGATGAAAGAGCAATTGGCCTATAGTTGGATCCAGAATTGGGTGATTTGTTTAATTTTAGAATTGGGATGATTATTTGAGAACTCCAGTCATCAGGTATTATGCCAGTCTGGAAGATTTTATTTAAGATGCTTAAAAAGTGATTTAGAACATTATCATTACTATTTTTGATAATGCTATAAGGTATACCATCTCTGCCTGGAGATGAGTCCTTGACTGTTGATAAACAATTTTTTAATTCAATTAAAGTGAATGGAGAGTCTAGCTAATGATCAGACATAGGAGTGTTGTGGATTGGAGTTATTTCATCTAAGTTAGGTACAGAAGGGGGGGCAATTTTGTCCAAGAACTCGTCTATCCATTTAGAATGAGAAGCTCGAGGAGGTGTTGGACTGAAGGAGGATCGAAATCTTCGAATCATAGACCAAACTTCCGAAATTGGAGTGTTCGGAGATACTGAACTGCAGAAGTTGTACCACCCGGATCTTTTTTTTGACCTCAATACCCTTTTGGAATTGGCTTCGGCATTTTTGTATATGAGATAGTTCTCCATAGTCATATTGTGACGATAGGAAAGAGATTTAGCTTTCCGAATTCTCACTACTTTGGAACATTCCTCATCCCACCAGGGAGTCGGAGGGAGTTTTTTGAGAGATTTCGTTTTAGGGGGAGGATTTGATTTATTGATTGCAGTTACGAGCATTGATTTGAAGTTATCGTAGTCATCTTTGACAGATAATGTATCGGTATAGGATAAATTTTGTACAAACTTATCCATATGTGAGTTAAATTCGTCCCATTTGGTGTGCTTTGTTTTAATCTTTGTCGAAATATGGGACTTGTCTGAATGGAAAGAAGTGATGTTGATAAGTGATGGTGATCGGGAAATGATCACTGGAGCAAGGGTCGGGGGACACCACCCACGAGGAGAGAGGTGCCAGATTAGTAGAGCATATGGAGAAATCCACTGCACTGGGGTTTGTGTTGGGGCGAGAGATTCTAGTAGGAGATCCATCATTCAAAAGAAAAAGGTTGGATTCATCTAGGAAATCCAGCACACTTCGACCGTCTCGATCACAGAAAGCAGAACCCCAGACGGGGGAATGGGCATTAAAATCACCCAATAAAAAGAAAGGAGGGCTTAGTTGACGGACAATTTGCAACCACGATTGTTTATTGAAGTGCGATGTTGGGGGAAGATAGATAGAAACAAAGGAAGTGTCCTTTATTTTAGCTGCAACCATTTGAAAGTCAGCATTGGGGGGTTTAATATTATTTATTGGGAAAAACGGAAGGGATTTTTTAATAAAAAGGGCAGCACCACCGCCCGTACCTTCCGGGCGATTATCGCGGAGACAGGAGTACCCTCCCACATTAAAGTGGGTGGATGGAGTAAACCATATCTCCGAGACAGCAGCCACAGAAACAAGGTTTGAATTTAATAGGTTAAGAAGGTTCGATTTGTTAGAAATAGCACTGCGGCTATTCCACTGAAGAATTCTGACATCTTGAAGAGCCATTTTGAATAAATGATTTTAATGTGGAAATAATAGAAGCAGCGTTGGACGGTAGATTAGTTTGAGAAGAAATTAGGTCAATTAGAAGCATAATAAGAGTTTGAATAAATGAAGAATTGTTCAGAAAGCTTTTGATGGTTTGTTGAGGATGAATTATAATTGTTTGCGCACCCATTTGTGGCATTTGAAAGAGGTGAACCATTGGGATTTAAGAGAAGTGAGTTGTGTTGTTGCTGATCGTATCCAGGAGCCGGTTTAGAGATAGGGTTTTTGTATGTGAATTTAGTTGAACGAGAAGATGTTGAGGAGGAGGCGGGTGGGTTGGATGAAGAGTTACTGGATAAAACCTCAGCAAATGATTTTTTGACAGGCGGGAATAGTTTAAAAGCCTGCAGAAAAGACAAGTTCTCAGAGGCCATAGAAATTTTCATATTTTTTTGGCGAGATTGTTCCGGACAAGAAGAGTTAATGGCGGAATGAGCATCTGAGCAGTTAAAACATTTAGGTGAAGAGAGAGAAGAACATTGGTCAGCCGTGTGGTTTTCTCCACATTTTAAACATTTGGGAGGGGGTCTGCATGCAGCTTTGGTATGACCAAAACGACAGCAATTGTAACATTGAGTGGTGGGATAAGTTTACATTTCAACTGGTAAGGAGTTGAAAAATAAATAAATATGGGAGGGAAGAGATTGTCCTTCAAATGTGATGACGACAGATTGGGAGGGCTTCCAGGAAACGATGCCCTCAGAAGAGTCCTTATAATTTAACCTCCTGGCTTTTATGGGATTGCCGATATGTTGGGGGGTTGAAAGTGAAGACAGGATTTCTGGAATGGACAATCGGTCGAGATACCTCTGACGAGGCCCATTCGAGTGACATTGAAAGTTGGGATGTAGCCTTGAATTTAGAATTGGATGAAATAGATATGTTTTTGATAAAGTTGTTGGCGGCTGAACCTGAGAGGAATTCAACAGAGATTCGGAAGCGACCCTCGGCTTTTACACCTCCAGGCTTAATCGAAAGGTTCTTGCTATTTGATAGGAATTTACCAAATTCAAGAGGGTGGATAGTTTTACCTTGCTCAGTTTTTTGAGCGTACACAATGAACGGGCCACAGGAATGAGGAGAATAAAAGTTTGTAGGAGGAGATTGAGGAAGAGCAGGTGAAGACTGAGAAGAAGAAGGAGAGTCATGTTTTATTGAGGAAGAGGGACTAAACTTCCTTTTTTTTGTGGTAGTCAGAATGACAGATTCACTCTCTAAAATTTCTACATTTTCACCATCTGGGGGGTCAGGGGGAGGATCTGGGGGGCTTTTTAGGGTGTCCAGGGGGGTCCTCCTCCATTGTTCACAAAATTACAAAAGATAAAAAAGTGACAGAAATAAAAAAGGTTATAAATATCTGGAAATCAGCGATGAAAAGTGACTCCTGGAAGATCAGAGGGGAGAAGAATCCTCAAGGAACAACACACTACACTTTTATTGACCAGAAAACATAAAAATATTAGTTAAAATAATAAAAAAAGATTATTTTTTTCTAGGGGAAAACAAAATAACTGTGACAGCCAGATGTTCAAAATTAAAATCCAATATATATGTTGAAACAGAAAAAAAAAATACCACCTGTTATTCTGTGGGGTATTTCTAGGTCAGTGAAACTATTTTAAGCTCCTAAAGGCATTCCCTCTCTGAACTACGAAGCTTTGAAGTAAAAATAGAAATAAGGATAACAACGAAAATTTAAAGAACCTTTGAAAAGCCCTTTTAACTTGTTTAAATTGTTTCAACAAGTTAAAAAGGCCTTTCAACAAACCATTTTAGCCTTATTAAACATATAACTCATAAGTAGGAAGAAAAGTTTAATTAGAAAATAACAATGAAAAAATCGTCAAAACGAAGGTGATTGAATACATGAGGTGCCAAAATAGTGTAGGTTTTTCAGAATTTGCAACACATTTAATTGATAAAGAGCACTCTTTTCAATTGTATATAATGAATGGGTATGTGAATGAATGTTTACGAACAGTCACGCGAAAACGATCAGTTTGAGACAAAAATCAAGACATAAAGCCTCTGAAGATGGACAGTGAGATCTGTCCGAAACGTCAGAAGTTAAAAAGTCCTTTTAAGGATTACGTTACGAACGTAAACTGAGAAAATTATTCTACATATATATCTTAATATATAAAACAAAGTCGGGTTAGTTACACCATTTATAATAGTGTGGATCGATTTTTTGTTTTTTTGTTTTTCTTAGCAGCGGGGTGTGGAATGGATGATCTATGGGTATACTTTTAAAAGTCATTATGACAGCATTAAGATATTTTGAGTGCAAGTACTGCCCCAAGTCAATTCAAATTAAAAAAAAAAAAACAGCGAGAAATTAGAAAAAGAAGGGGTTAATCTTCGCTCACTAAAAGTAGTTAAAATATAAAAAAAATAAACTTTTCATTTACTTTTAATACTATCTACTAATCAAAAACAATAAAAGTACCTTTGCTACACAAAAAGTTACAAACAATGTTAAAAAATAAAGTCAAAAATCATAAAAGTTATGATTGAAGTTATGAAAAGTGTTGCTCTACACCATGGTGGTGTAGAAGTGACCTTGGTCCAGGCGGTCGATCATCGTCGTGCTAACGAGATATGGCAGCTGTGTGTCCTTTGAGTCGGCACACACACGTGACGCAGGAAGGAACCTTGAGAGGCGATGAGGATGATCTCTGGCAGCGGAACGCGATGGGTTTCGATTTGCCAGAGAACGGGTTGCATCCCAAGCAGAAAGCGCGGCGGGCTTTATGTGCTGCGGACGGAGACATCTCATGTCAAGGCGCGAATGGGCCGGACAGCGGATGGTGGTTGGAGAAAGTTCCTCGAAGGTGTTGGAAAAGTTCCTGGAGTCACACTGGACAAATGTTATTCACTTGCTGCGGACTGCGCGGACAAGTGCCCCGCGCAGGCACGAACTTGGTCGCGGCAGTGGTCGGACTGTGTTGCTTACTCGACCGATCAGTGGGAACTAGACTTGAGACTAGGTACTGACTGACTGGAGTGGGTGAGCGGATCTGCTGCTTATATAGCCGCGGCGAGTAATTACTCTCACGGTAGGTAATGCGTGCCACTCGGAAGTTGGCGAGAATGTTCGGCGCCGTACAGATATTGTACGGTGCTATCTCGAGACCTTTCTAGGCGGTGGCGATATTATTAACTGCTGTTTGATTTTATCAGAGTGGGTAAGTGACCGCTACATACCTGTTGCGTTGAATTTCGGGATCAACCACCTTTTTCAAATGCTCTGAAAGGTAACGAGACAATTTTATGGTTTCGTGGAGGTGTCTCGCCCCGTAAACACACGAAGGTTGTGTTTTTATTTTAAACCACAACGGAACATACACTCTTAGCACAAATTCATTCAATATCACCTGATTTCTGTCGGATTCTTGGTTGAAATTTAAAGTCGGAGAATAGTAGGTAGTATAGTCGGCTGTTGTTAACCAACGCGAATGACAGATTTACCCGGGTTTCTTTTCACTAAGTTTTCGTTATATTGTCTTTCGGCGATTGTTCGGCATATTTCCAATAAATTAAGCCGGTCTGTGCTAAGGTCGTCACGGGATTTTGTAATGTCCGGTAAGTTGCATTCTATTGCTTGAAATTCTATGACAGGAAGATGTTCACAGTTTTTGAGTAACTTTCCTAGTTGGCCGCTAAAGCTTCTAGGACCTGTTGTCGTTCCATCAAGATATTTGAAAAGTTGTCTCAAGCATGTAACTGACAGACCAACCACTGAAGTGGACGATGGAGCTTTCCTTCAAGAAGTCGAATAATGCCAGACTTAGTTCCAGTATTAACTGCTGTTCTGTCACATCTGATAGCCACGAGCCACGATGCACGCTAAATCAATGGATTTTGCCACAAAATATGCAAACAATTTGTGAGCTATTGTTTTAGCATCACCGAACTTAACGCCTATGTGGCCAATGTATTGTGAGCCAGGTTCTTTCAAAAGACTAATATGTTCTTCTATCACAAATTTTCTGCGTCCATCCTCCATGATTAATGTTTTATCATTTCGACCATCAAACGATATGCAAATGCACGAATCAAAATGGGACTGATTGATGCAGTCAGTATGGTCCTAGTTTTGGCACGAGCACGTCGAATCTTATTTGGGAGGCGGGAATGGGTACCGCCGCCCCGGGAACCTTTATTGGATAACCAACACCTCTGCCATAGGTCACCCCAAGTGGTTCGCTACGTTTGGTGATTTAGCAGGGGTGCCCGGGTTCATGGGATGAGGTTTGTCTAGGTCTTGGAGGCGGATGACCAAGACACACTGAACCCCAGATTTCTACCCACCCCTTAAACCCTTTTCCTTCCCAGAACTCTCCTCTCCTTCCTTTTCCTAAAAAAACCCTCCACACAGCATCCCCAAAGATGACATAGGCCCTGAGGAAAATTATTTTCCTCAGCGCCTCGTGTGTGGAGCTCATGTAAAAAAAAAAAAGACGATGGTAGCACCAGCCCGATCAGAAATACTGTATCGATCCAAAGTTCTGGATACAACAGATAGTCCACTGTCTGTTGGATTTATTACATAAGAAGAAGTAGATGAAACAAAGTATTGTTGGTCAGTTGGAAGATCAACGTTTGTGTTTCATGGCATAGTGTGCAAAAGTGGACTCAGCAATTTGTCAAATTTTCGTGGGAAAATAAATATTATCACATTTTTTGTAAATATTATTTAAGGCGT
Organism: Limnephilus rhombicus; assembly: GCA_929108145.2. NCBI lineage: Eukaryota > Metazoa > Arthropoda > Insecta > Trichoptera > Limnephilidae > Limnephilus > Limnephilus rhombicus. Next base: position 59,536,897 of record OV815276.1, read on the forward strand.
GGTAATTTTTATTCATTATGAAATGTAAAAGTAAAAATTAAAGTATTAGTATTGACCCAAAACTGTTTTATAAAAGGACAATTTTTTACCAGATTTTAAATAATTCAATTGCTTTGGGGTAGTACTTATTATCAAAATTTTAAATTGATATTTTGTAGGCTTGATTGTATGTATCTAGAGCATCTATTCCGCACCCCGCAAAAACTGATTTATAAAAATAAAAAATTCCATACAAGGCGATCCACCCTAATTTATAACTCGAGAACGGCTGGACCAATTTTTATGATATTTGATTTGTTGGATTTGTCTCCGCCCCGAATAGCAGAATAGCGTTTAAAACATCGAAAAAATTCACGAAAAAAATAATTATAAAGAAAATTCTTTTCTTCATTAATTTTGTATGGAACGAATTCTCATCGTTTGAAAGGGCTGCAGCCATATTGTAAGAAGTATAATATTGAATAGTGAGTGAATACCAAAAATTCAAAAACTTCAAATGTCAATGCGCTGATTGTTTTGCTTTTGTTCTTAAACATATAATGCTGCCTCTCTTTCTTACACACTAAATGTCAACAGTTGAAAATGAGACAAACGATGAACGTATGTCTGCACACCTCCAAAGGAAAAAATACAATCTATTTATACTAATATTATAAATGCGAAAGTGCGAATGTTTGTTTGTTACGCTTTCACGCATAAACCACTTAAAAGATTTAAAAAATTCTTTAACAAATAGAAAGCTACATTAAATGCGAGTAAAATAGGCCGTACATAATGGTAAGCTCTGGGGTTAAGAAATTATAAATATTAATATGTTATACTTATTATACGTTTTCTGTCCCTAACAAAATTGATAACGTCAGAAGAAAAGCAAAACAAATCGTTGTCGTGGAATCGAAGTTGATATATTTGCGGTAAATTTTATTTCTTATTAAAATTGAAATTGTTCTACATCTTACACCCGTGAAAACCTTAACCATAACATATAAATATATATATATATATATACATATATTGTTTTTTGTTTCGTTTATATTTTCACTTGTATATAAATACCCTCTCTCTCTTGTTTGTTTCCTATGCACTAATTCTGTAATTATTTTAGTACCCACATCTTTATGAAGCCCTGATGAAGGTTCAGGCGGAACAAAAATGGGTTAGTTTGTACATAATTATGTTAAGTTACTACTCAATAAAGTGGTGTTTAAAGAAAGTAATTTTATTCAAATTATGAAAATAGCAATGTTGGGTAGACTATAATTAGTTACCTGGCTATCTATAATCTCCATTTAACCTAACACGAAAACGGTTGATCTAAAAACGTGGAATTGCCATTTTCACGTTATACCCACAAACAAATAATATCACAGCATTAAAACGAGTTTCTCAAATCGATAAAATGATTAGTGTGATCGTTAATAAAACCATTGACCTTAGTCGAATCAAAGCAAATGCTCGTGTTAATCTATTCGGGAAGTCTGCGGTATTTATTATTTAACATTAAACCCCCCCATTTGGCCGACTATTGAGTGTTGCCAGCACCGTCTAACTGCCGCACAGTCGTTCAAACTGTTCAAATGTTCCAACAATAGGCAAGAACAACAGAGTCGGGTGGGGATGAAGCGGAACGGGTGGAACGAGCGGAATGAGAGGAATGAGCGGGGTTCGTTCTTCAGACGGAGAAGCGACGAGAAAAGGAATTAACGGAGGAGACTGGAGCCGAATAACAAGGTAATAATCGTTCGGGACGATTGGAAAACAAAAGTGTGATTAGCCGCTACTTCTGCTTGGGGGAGTCGCGAAAGAGGGCGGCAAAACAAGAGAGAGAATGAAATAAAAATAAGGGAAATTAAAGAACCGCTAGGGAGGGGCGAAAATCAATGGCGCATCGGTTAAAGTGACTGAAGTTTTTAATTTTTTGATAAAAAATTGAAAATTTCAAATGGGGAGATAATTAATTAAATTTTACCAAGTTATACACTAGGAGGGAAGAAATGATATATTTTGACAAAGGGGAAAATGATTTTGAAAATAATGAATAATTTTCATTATGAATAAATTCATTACGAGTCTCAATTTTGTCGGAATGTCATAAAGATGAAATTTAGTAAAATTTCCTTTGTTCATCATTAACCAATAGTGGCTCGGCTCGTCGCAGGGTGGTAGTGACGTAAATAGTCAACCATTTTCTTGGTGGTGATCTTTGCTGCCTGCAGCATCTGGTGAAAGCATTGCGTGGTCATTTGATGTGTTAGCGAGTCCGATTTTGCTGCTGCATATATTTACTATCAATTGCGTTTATGTTTTCAATTGATAAATTAATAGCATTGTAGACATCGTTTGGAAGATGGACCAAACGCACATCGTTTCGTTAATTAATAGCAGCTCTCCCATTCTTTAGTGGAGGCGCTGGCGGTATGATACTGTGTGGTACGGTTATGGAAGCGCGTAAATTCCAATGTCGAATTATTTGGCTAATAAAACCCAACGTCATCTACTGGATGGTTATCCAACCTTTATAACTACCGCCGTCTTTGAGTTTATCGCGAAGAGACAGACGATGTGAAGAGATGGTGGGAAAGATTATAATAATGTGCATGAAATGCTTGGGGTAACTAACGTATTTAAGTTAATAAGGATTAATACTATATCCGTCTAAATAACTTTTCAATTACCGCAATGTACGTGATCATTTTTTTAGAAGATAGAATGGGTATAGTAAAAGATAGATATATGCCTTCGCGGACTTTTTTGCAGATCTATAAAAGAGGAATATCCCATTACATCCCAAAAGGATTAGGCAGCGTTTTCGATGAAAGCTACCAGGCGGCTTGACATTTTCCGACACTTCTAACACTTATCGTTATGTTTCAACCAATTTACACAAATCCTAGACAAATTATATACCTAAACCTTCCTCACGAAACACTCTATCTGTTGGTGAAAACCGCATGAAAATCCGTTCAGTAGTTTTCGAGTTTATTGCGAACAGACAGACAGACGACGCGGGGGACTTTAATTTATAATATGTAGAGAAGATAGAGAAGAGATGTAGAGAAGATCTCGTTTGCTTTTAGGGGGCATACATTAATTACGGAGCATTTTTTTTCCAATCTAGACCCCTCCCCCTTGATACGATAAATTTGGGCCACTTCGTATATTTCGTATATATTCAAGTAAAGTGAGATTTTGCTGGACCCCCCCCCTCTTTTGAGATCACGTAATTAATGTATGCCCCCTTATGGTCTCGTTCGTTACACACCTATTTCTTTGACACGTTCCATACATGAATAATAAAGAATTTTTATGGCAATAAAATCGGCATTTTCTTCAAGAGATATCTTTATATCTTAACTTTTCCCAAGTTTTCAAGATATACCTATACTACTTTGGGGTTATCACAAAAATGCCTAAAATTTTATCAAATTACTATTAATTTAAAAACGCGCGAATGATTTTAAAATATATCAGAATTTACAAACAAGTGACATACGAAAAAAGAAAATCTTCGTTGTGTAAGTTGGTACTCCCTCTCTCTGTTTATCGCCGCCTAGCGGTGGAACGCCGAACTAAAAGTCTAATAAAGTTATCAGGCCCCTTTTCCCACCGTTCCGAGGGTAATGGTAGCTAGTAGCTACGCAGGAATAAGTTCCACACTTATCTGCTCCTAATGTTTATGATATGTGCAAGCAAATCTGGCCTTTATTCACTCTAGGGTCGTTCTGAGGGAATAATGAGTGTCGACTTTCTGGTAAAAGCGGAGGGGTTTTCTCTGGAATAATTGAGAAAGTTTTTCGAATAACAAATTACATTTATTGACGTATAAAGTTTGAAGCAGTCACATGACATTTATCAGAAGTTAGCAGTCATAAATTTAAGGCAAGCAAAGCAAGAATATACTATATTTGTTAAATGGTTATAAAAAGGGTTATCCACTGACTGAAAACATAATTAATTTTGAACGTTTTTTGTAAGATGATAGATTGATACGGTCTTCAAAGGGTGAATCGATTTTCGCAAACAGAAGGTATGTATAAATAAAAAAAGATATTGATGTTAAGTTAAATTATTAAAAAAATGTGATTTCAATTTTAAAAACACGTGAAGTTTAGCAATTATTGTTGTAATGGTCCAAAAAATGATACAAAAAATGAAGCGCATAATTCGTAGAATTCCATTTAACACTCCATTTGATTTGCTTTAAAATTTTAAGACTTACAGCGTTAGACATTCTGAGGAATTCTAACAAAATAACGATTTTTAGGGAGAAGTTCCCCAAGAGCACAACAATTTAAATCAATTAAACATCACTTTGTATTATCATAGTACAAGCAAAACTACGAATAATTTATCTCAAAATTCCTATGGGAGTAGTTAGAAAAACGTCTAATGTTATATGTGAGTGAAATTTTTTAATCGTTAACTTATTAATTCTTTATGAAATACACACTCCAACTTTACGTAAAACTTTCAAAAATGCCTTCGCTGAAATCACAGTAGCGCAGACATATATATTTTTTTAAATCCTTCCGTAATCTCAAAGTAAACATGATACAGATCCTTGCCAATGAATAAAAAACACTTTAACGTATCTATGATTTTGTTGTAATTGGCCCAAACTTTATGAATTTTTTCATTCTTATCCGCAATACAAAATTGTACGAAAAAATATTACTCCTTACTTAGCACCTAATAGCAGTCAGTTTTGTGCTAGCGTGGTTTGGTATATTTATGGAGCTAGCATTGGCGGGAGACCGCGTCTGTTTCGTTTAGATTTTGTCCGCAGCTGCGAAAATGTGATCTCATGTATTTTGTAGAACAAATCGATGAGGAGACAGGCGTTAACAAAATCAACCGACCAACGGAAGTTAAATAATAATTATTCGATAATAAATAAATTGGAATCTGTCTTACCGTTTCCAATTTTAAAACTTTATTGACATTGTGCGTATGCCATAAAAGTTAGACTCAACCTCACATTGGCGAAAAAACTAATAATGTCAAATACATAATTTCGATGGGCACAATAATTTTCTAGTTTTTAGTCAATTATTCCTATCACAGTCGGTACAAGGGGGTTTGGAGGTGGGTAAAAATCGAATGCATAATTTCGGCATCCATCTTGATTTTTTCGAGTTATCTACATATTTGGTTCAAAATAGGAATTAGGGAGTTTGGAGGTGCACTGTACTTGAATCAAATGTTGAAATCCGCTGTGTACACACACAGCTATAATATACGTGGCTTGGCGTATTTCGGCATATCGCTTGCCGTACATTCCCAATTGGAATATATGATAAATATTGAAATACGTCAAGCCACATATATTATTATAGCTGTGCGTGTACACAGAATGAATTTCAACATCAATCTCGGATTTCTTGAATTCTCTATTAATTTTGGTTCAAAATCGGGATTAGGGGGTTTGGAGGTGCACTGAACTCGAATATAATGTCCAAATGTATAATGTCAGCATCCATTTTGAATTTCTCGAGTTCTCCACCGATTTGGTTCAAAATCGGTATTAGGGAGTTTCGACGTGCATTGATCTCGGATCTAATGTCAAAATGCATAAATTCGGCATCCATCTAGAATTTCTTAAGTTCTCGGCCGATTTGATTTCAAAATCGGGATTGAGAAGTTCGGAAGTGCACTAAACTCGAATCTACATCAAAGCTCAAAATTTCGGCATCCATCTTGAGTTTCTCGAGTCCTCCACCGATTTGGTTCAAAATCGGTATTGGGAAGTTTGGACGTGCAGTTTCTCGAGTTCTCTACCGATATGGTTCAAAATCGGTATTGGGGAGTTTGGAAGTACGAGATCAATATCTCGTATCTAACGTCAAAATGCATAAATTCGGCATCCATCTTGAATTTCCTAAGTTCTCGGCCGATTTGGTTCAAAATCGGGATTGAGAAGTTCGGAGGTGCACTGAACTCGAGTCTAATATCAAAGTTCAAAATTTCGGCATCCATCCTGCATTTCTCGAGTTCTCTACCAATTTAGTTCAAAACCGGAATTATGAAATTTGATTGTCCATCGTATGTTCTAAAAGCTATGGAAGAGAGGAAAAAAGGATGAGAAGCGCTTTGAATGTAGTCGTTAGGGGTAATGATTAGTATGGCAGGGGGTGGATGGTTAAGATTGCCGTACCAGGCTTTTGATTGGTGACATTTTTTGTAAATTTGTTGATATTATGAAATACCTGAATAATTTCTATAAATACATTGAATCCGAAACATCTAAAACTTTAAAATGATTTAATTTTGGAATTAAAATTATAATTTTTGTGGATGTTTAGTATTATCAATAGACCTGATTAAGAATGTTGTTTTTGCAAAATGACAATCTAATGAATAATTAATTCCATTATTTTACGGATAATATTGTGAAGTCATTATAAAAATAGTACGTAGGTATTTATTTTTAACTCGCATATAAAATTTTCAATTTTACCTGTAATTGTAATATGCGTATAGTACGAATAACATAGTGTTTTACACAAAATACAAAACAACATTAATAGCTTTCTAAAAACCACAAAGAAAGTACCTATGGCACTTTTCGTAGGATATTATGCTGAATACATAAAAAATGTATATTAAGATCACACTTAGTTTATTTTACATCAATTTGTATCAACTTCTTTATTCCTAAGACCGTTTTTTTCTTACGTGCTTGATTGCACTTTAATATAATAAAATATATTATAAAATCATCAAATCAGAACCAGAAATTTTTTCCATGTCAAAATACCATTAGATTCTATGACAGATTGAGTAAAAAACTGAGACCTCAATAAAAGATCCAGGGCATAAAAGATGTATCTATGTGTATGTATCCATTCCATTGCTAATATGATTTTTAATCTGTCAAGCTGTATCCATTATTCAGTAAATAAATTTAAATTATAAAGCAAGTGTATTTTTATTACGTATTTAATCAAAACCCTGAATGATTTATCAAAACCGTGTCTAACGCACCCGCGTCTACTCCAAAGAGACAGTGAATAAAGCAGATTAGGACTACTACAGGTGAAGTAGTTAAAATATCTAACTGCAGTTCACCCGAGGTTTGAGTCTTTAAAACTAATTAATATAATATCAGCCATTGCCATAATTCTTGAACGATTGCTTACGCACCGATTTACAAAAAAGAGTTTTTTTAGTAAAAACGGCCATAATAATAATATGAGATGGTAGGTACCGAATGTTCATTTGTAGGTAGGCACTGATACTACCTCCGGTTTTCTCAACATGCATTACAAAATATTTTTACGCCGAGCAACATTATTTTCGCTACAAATATTAATGAACACTCAACAATGTCATCATCCGATGGAAGTATTAACATAAAATTGTGTGTCCCAAAGCCCCGGCACCGGCAACAGCGGGCATTAGGCTCCATTACAGTGACGGTCGCGGGTCGCGGGGCGCGGTGGGAAGATTACAACTAACGACACCTGTGAGAGTTACCCATTCCCACCGATAAGGCATTGTTTTTAAATTTACTAAATGGAGTAGGAATTTCAGTAATTTAAAGTTTTTCGAAAATAATGCTTATATAGATTTTAGATTTAAATAATAATGTCATGGATTCAGGCGAATCTCAGATAATAATATCGCCGTTTATTTTAAAGGATCTTTATATTTTAGTTTTAATATGCATAATATAAGTTTGTAAAAACAAATGAGATGAAATAATACAATATTATTGTAACATTACAAATTCAATCAGATCTAAAATAATTGTATTGATTGGTAATTGGTACCATCGATATATACCAGCTTGGTACAAGTAAATAATACATATATATATTTTTTTTACATTAACTCCACACAGGAGGCCCTGATGAAAATAATTTCCCTCAGGGCCTGTCATCTGAGATGTTGCGTGGAGGGTCTTTTTGAGGAGTGGAAGGAATGAACATTGGTCTTGAAGAGACCCATGTGGTAGGAAGGAGGAAACACAGCGCCCTTGAGGTGATTTTTCACAAAAACGGCGCTATATAAATCATCCAAATATTATTATTATTACAGAGGCCGGCAAATCGTCCCACAGCCGAGTTGTTGAATACAAGAACGAGTCGAAAAAGCGTCCTGTTCTCATGTGACAAATGTCAACCGTGTACATATGTTGGGCACGCGTTTGGCGTATTTCCCGATTATGCACTGGTGCTGAAGGGATCAATGACGCTAGTTCCTCGGAGCATCTTCCATTGTAATACCGGTAGAACAAGGATAGCATTCCCACCCGACGCATGTGCTCTAAAGATTGCAATCCGTCTGTGAGAATCTATCAAACGGACCGCCCGTTTTTAGAGTCATGGGTATTTTTAAGGTATTTTGGAGCTCCAGACTAGTAGTGGCTGCCAAATTCAACTGTGGGGCGCACTTGTCATTTGTACAGGATTAGCAGTTGTGTACTATTAAAGTGTCTGCGGACCCTGTACTGTAAGGCCAGTTTTTGGGAGGCTAACTTTACTCTGGCTTCGATGGAGCCCCCATATCTGAGCTGGTCACACCAAGTCTGGGTTACGCCAAGCATATCAATGGAGGGCCTGTTCGGAAGATTGCTTTCGTTGAAGGAGACTAAGTTTTCATTTCGATCCCTTTTAGACGTAATCAGACATGATTGCGTCTTTGAATCGTTGAATTCAACGAGATTATTTTTACCCCAAGAGAAAACACTCTCGAGGTAACCGTCCATTCTTTGTTTCAAAGCCCTCTGAGCCGTTGGAGTTTGTGAGCCATTTGGGGACTCACAAACCCTAACAAAATGTAGAAAAATATTAATAGAACCATTATTACATTTCATTATTTCAATGGCCTGCCAAATTAATTAAAAATGAAATATCGAATAAAAAAAATGTGTTATTATGTTGGTTTTTTACGGTACTACTTCATGATTCCATGATTCCAATATAATTCCACTGTCCAATAAGAAACACAAGATCAAACCAACTATTCCACATCCCACACTCAAAAACAAATCACACACAACATTCATTTCTCCGAAGGACGTGCACAAAATACAATGATATCTTTTACGACGCTGATATTTTCCATTTGTCTTCAGGCCAATTTATTAAATCCATAATAGAAAAAAATAAAACAAATTGTTAATTACGAACTCTCCACCCCTGCTGCATGTTATTTTTTTAAATTTTTTTTTTCATTCTCATTATGTTGGTTTTCCTTCTCTTTATTATAATAATAATATTTGGATGATTTATATATCCCATATGCTTTAATTTGTGTGTGTGTTTTTTTCATTTCTGTTGTATATATATATATTTCTTTTTTTTTCTACCACTTTATGTTTTCTTTAATGTTTTAATCTAATAAAAAAAATAATTGCATTATTCCAATATAATTTCCAATTTGAGAGGCGCCACCTCGTTCACGGGTTACCCCAAGTGGTTCGCTACGTTTGGTGACTTAGCAGAGGTACCCAGGTTCATGGGGTAGGGTTTGTATGGGTCTTGGCTGCGGATGCGTCTGCCTAACAACTGTGTGGCAGGCCGAATCTGGAAAAACAGGTTGAGGAAGACCTTTTGATATCTTCAACATCGCCTTGCACCGCAATGTGAGGCTTGGATTCATTAATCTGTTACTCCTGGACTCACCGCTCCTACCCACCCCTCGTACCTTTTCCCTTCCCAGAACTTCGAATGTTTATTCAAACACAATGCGCGGGAAATCCTACAAAATGCCGATTCTTTATTCGAATTTAATTTATTCACCTTCTTCGAAAAAAGAAATATTAATTTGATTAATTAAAAAAAGTAGAAACCTATCTATCCCAATTCTAAAAGGTTTCAGAAACCTGTAAAGATTTTATTTCAAACATCGTGAAATTAACACCTATTGAGTTTTATTTAAAAATATTTTTTCAATTTGCTCGCGTAACGTTGGGGAGGAATATTTTTTCAACCTGAAAACATGAAAAGCTATCGGGCCTTCGTTGATTGCGTTTCTTAAATTTCCTGGGATATTGTTTTCAAAAAATAATTACTGGAGTAATGAAATCGAAGTAGGTAATTAAACAATTCATTTGAAGGGGAGAAAAACTTGATTCAACTTCAATTAAACAACCATAAATACTCTCTCACTATGTAAAAAAATGTCGATTTGTTCACTTCATCTACGAGTGGGATATTATTATTGTCTATGATGCTGCATCAACCTACAAGATAACCATTAAACCCTGAGGCTAATTTGTTCGTGTCATGGTGAGAAGTATGATCTAAACGGAGTTAGAAAGAGACACACCACACTTTATATTCAAATCTAAAAGTTAAACAATGTATTAAAATGTATACATATACGAAACCAAAGTTTCCGATCGAAATTGGAGAAAAATATACAAAACTTTGTCAATGTTTTGTATATTATTTTTGCATGCAACGACAAAAAGCAAGATGATAATAATGTTTATAATACATTTTTATGATCAAATTCACGTGTGTTTTATTTCGTTCATCAGTATTTTTTTTGTTGCATTCAAATTATATGTTCATTTCTAATAATAATATTTGAAAACTTATTTCTTCAACTCTCAAAAAACATTTTTAGTTTTAGAATACGTTCGGAAATAATAATTTTTTTTTATATTATTGAAAAGTGGAAGCACTCTGATCTTATGCCAGAGACCTGAGGTGTAAGGCATGTAGTGTGCAAATATGATTGCAAACTCATATAAATGAACCAAAGTAAAGTACCGATTTCCTTCAAATTTTCAGGTGGATATATAACCATTTACCTAATACTCTTCTTGAAAAATTATTTTTAAATAATATATGCTTTCCATTGGAATCTACATACTGTGAATTGAAATATATGTGAACGAAACCCGTATTATATTATATTATATTGCTTTATTAAAAAAAAAACATTATTCAAAGTTAAAACATAGCTACGAGTACAGCTTGACGCACGTATCTTTTCGAGGGTCAAAAGTAGGAAGTAACAACCGAAATAATTATTTATTTTATTAAATTCTTCGTTCTTTTATTTTCGATTGGGAAGTTAAGTTTGTCAGGCTGTGCAAGTATCTTTTATGCCCGTCCAGACGGGTTTTAAACAACACCACTATCCGATATAATTTGAGAATTTCACAAAGTATTATCGTGATTCATTTTTGGATTATTATGCCGTGTTACCCTTTCACCAGTACATATCTGCCCAGATCATGGACGCTATAACGCTGTCTCCTCCTACAACTTTGGTTAAAGGAGGAGACGCAACACGACACAATAAGGGGGCATACATTAATTACGTGAGCAGTTTTTTCTTTCAATCTAGACTCCCCCCCTTGGTGAGATAAATTTGGGCCACTTCGTATATTCTTTTCACGTGAGATTTTGCTGGACTCCCCCCCTTTTGAGCTCACGTAATTAATGTATGCCCCCTAACTTAAAAAAGTGACCACGATGATAGCACTACTAATCTTCTACCTATCTTCTATGTATATCATTATCATCATCATCATTACATCATCATTACATAGTATAAGTATACCGCCAGGTAGCGTGCGCACTGCGCACACGTTGTAAGCTCGAACGCGATTGATAATTAAATAATTACGCGATTTTGCTTCCGAAATTTAACAAAGTTGGTAGAGTAATACAATATATCGTTTTTAGTTTTGTGAACTGAAATATGTACGTCAACGGTGTCTAAATCATCGCTAGAGAAAGTGAAAGAAAGTGAACTTGAAAAACGTATGTCAAACGTCAAACGGTACTATTGTTTTTGCTCTAAACAAATAAACACTAGAAACCTTGTGCCTTGTACTGTGAAAAGGAATCAAACCATCTAATCCTTTGCCATCACTTATTAACATATTTACATAAATAACTATTCATAAATACTGAGAAAATCATCTACAGTGATGGAATCGTGCAAGACCCAAATATATGACAACGAAAATTTATCCTGCATGACATGTAAGCATAATTTTCATTTCATATGTTGTCATATAACCGAAATCAATTTTCGCAAGATGAATAAAAACTATAAACAAAGTTTCAAGTGCCCATCTTGCAAAGAAACTAACAAAACTTCTCAACAAACAATGATAGAGACATCTTTGAACAAAACTCCACAACATAATGAAAAGGAACTAACAGAGACATCTGTGAACGAAGCCCTACAACAGAATGAACCACCAAGCGATAATGATAAACTGAATTCAATAATTAATCAATTAAATAAAAACTTCAAAAGTTTCCAGGAGATGTCTCAAAAGATTTTTTTATTTATTTTTATTTTTATTTTTTTATTATTTATTGAAACATTTATTATAATTACAATTTTACAACAAAATATTTTTTTTTACAGGTTTTTTTTTACTACTCTTCCATTAAAAGCATTTGCTTGTGTATGGAAGGGGAGTGTACATAAATGCTATTAGTTATTAGTTAGGTATAAGTTAGTACTTAAATAATTAATTGTACATAAATATATGTGAGCTGCAGTATTTATTTGATAATGGTGTGTTTTTTTTTTTAAAGAAAGAATGTTATGGAGAACTAAGATGTTTGTAAGATTAGTTGACAGTAGTTTTTTTCTTAAGAATATTTTTAAAATGTCTCTTGACAGAGAGCAGTATTCGGGTTTTATCATTGATGCTTCTGATTTCTTCTGGTAGACGATTGAAAAAAGTTCTTCCCTGATAAGTATTATGATGCTGTGCAAAAGACGTATTTAGTTTTGGGCATAGAAAAACATGTTTAAGTCGAGTTCTGTTTTCATTTAAAAATGGATATTTATCTTTTTCTTTTATTATTTGAATTACTGAATTTTTAATATATAAATCTTTAAATGTCGGTACTTGAAATTCTTCAAACAAGCGTTCTGTTGGGTAGTCTAAGGATTTTTTTTATATAATTTTAATAATTGTTTTTTGTACAATTTCTATTGGAAGAAGGTTACATTTATACGCGGATAGATATATTCAATATTCGAAAATTTTCAACAAGAAATTAAAATTCAAATTACAAACATAGATAAAAACATAAGTGATATAAAGCATGTAACAAAAAAATTGGAGAATTCTTTAACAAACATTACACCATCAAACAGTAATCAACCGCTCCTGACCCTTAGATGCGAAACAAATCAGCTTCCCATTGTGGAAAAAAACATAAAAATATTGCATCAATCAGTGGATTTCGCAATACCGCCGCAAGAAAAAAAATCCAAAGTACTCATTTTTGGAGATGAGGGTGGAAGGCAAATGAGACGAAGTATTGAGAAAAACTTAAACAAAATAGAATGCCAAAGTTATATTTATCCCGGTGCCACTGTAGATAAATTAAGTAAAACTATCTAACAGTCGTATGAAATCCTTACAAAAGAAGATTTTGTAATTATTTTTACGGGGACAAATGAAAAATCGCCACAAAATATAATCAGTCACTTATACTCCATTATTAATAATCTTCAAAATACCAATGTTATTGTGCACTCGGTACCTAAAAATAATTACCTGAATGTATCAAAACTCAACCGTGAAATAAGATCTCACACTTCTGTATTCAAAAATTATTGTCGATTCATCGGGCCAATTTTCTACGACCAAATGAATGAATACGATATATCGAAGTCGATGAGTGTGGTAAGAACAAACATAATTGATATAATTAAGCATAACCACCGGAAAAGGTGCTACAATATCGAGCAGGAAATAAACACTTATGAACCGAAATCTACTTACAATACTACTTATACGCAAACTCCAAAAAACTGATACCATTCATCAATATTAAAGGCTACAAACACGAAGCATCCTGCCGACCTGAGGGCATCGGTGGTGGAGTATCCATATTTATTCAAGAAAACTTAGAATATAACTTAATCGATAATATAGTAGATCCAGATAACAACTTCTTTGGATATATAAAAAACCGAACACCAATTTTCAAGATTTTCTAGATAAGTTAAACATACAACTGAAAACTCACAAAAGGTCCATAATACTGGGGGATATTAATATCAAATTACTTGATTCCACAAACACACATACTTGTAAATACACAGAAATCATCAAGTCAAACGATTTCATTATAATGAACAAAATAAACAAATTACATGCAACACGTATTACAGAAAACACCAACACCATCATTGATCACATCATCTCAGACGTAAACCTTTCATATACTATAACAAACTGTGACACCTCAATATCTGATCACAACCTACTGATTCTTGACATACTTCATACGTACACTAAAAAAAACTCGCAAAAATCCTCCTACAAATATACAAAAATTGATTATGATAAACTAGAGGAGGATATCCGACAAAACCCCTTTTCTATAAACAATAATGAAGACTCGGAACTGAACTACAATAACTTTGTAAACTATCTGATAAACAAAATTAATTGCAACAGTTCAATAACAATAAAAACAAATAAAACCTGTCTTCCTGATTGGATAACAAAGGACTTATTAAAAATGATTAAAAAAAGAAATAAACTGCACCTAAAAATTAAAAAAACAACCCTGTAACCTATTACTAAAAACAGAATTTACTAAAATACGTAACGACATAACTATTAAAAAACGAAACTTAAAAGAACAATACTACAGCAGCCTATTTAAAAAATGTGAAAATAATACCAAAAAGACTTGGAACGTAATAAACAGCATCATCAAGAATCAAACAAACACGCAAAGTAAACCATGTACAAAATTAAAGAACGGTAATGAAATCATCACAGAAGACATCAAGATATGCAAATAATTTAATAACTACTTTTGTAATATTGGCACTTCTTTGGCTGATAATATAATCAACAAATACACCCATAAAGTGGATGATAAAATTACATTAAAGTATGAAAGTGCGGAATCAATATACTTACAACCCACAACTGAACCCGAAATATTAGCTATTATAAAATCCCTAAAATCAAACGCGAGTGCTGGACATGATCAATTAAAATGTACAACAGTACAAAAACTTGCCCCACTACTAACTCCTACACTAACTAAACTAATTAACCTGAGCCTGAAAGAAGGTCAATTTCCGGAAAGTTGTAAAATTGCAAGGGTTATTCCAATATATAAGGGGAGCTTGAAAACTCAAACATCTAACTATAGGCCCATTTCTGTCCTACCGATTCTATCAACAATATATGAAAGAGTAATTAATAGGCTAGACAACGATAGGCTAGACAACTTTCTGAAAAAAAAATCATTTCTATATGCCAAACAATACGGTTTCAGAAAAAAATCTAATACTCTCTTTGCAACTAATGATCTTATAAATAAACTTAGAACTAGCATAGATAATAAAAAACTATGTCATAGCAATTCTCGTACACCTTCGAAAAGCCTTTGACACCGTAAGTCATGAAATACTGAAAAAAAAAATAGAAAAAACAGGTGTAACCGGTCCAGCTATCAAACTAATAAAATCCTATTAGTCCAACAGAAAACAATGTGTTAACATAGGAGATAAAAACAGTCAACTCGAGAGTATAAACTACGGAGTTCCACAAGGATCAATACTGGGGCCACTTTTATTCCAAATATACATAAATGACATCTGTCAGCTAAAGCTACATGGTGAAATCTTCTTATACGCAGATGACACGGCAATTTTTTACTTCGGCAAAAACTTAGAAAGTCTATTAGAACAATCTCAAACGGATCTTAATATACTAAACGATTGGCTAATAAAAAATATATTAACAATAAATATTAATAAAACCGGTTACATGATCTTAAGCTCACCTAAAATAATAATACCATCGCATAAACCATTACAAATAGAAGAAAGAGACCTACATATCCTAGATAGCGAAAAATACCTGGGCTTATATATTGATAAACATTTAACATTTAAACAACACGTAGAAAAACTAAAAACAAAAATCATCCCATTAATTGGTGTATTTGGTAGAATTGCTCATCTTCTACCAACAGAGGTAAAGAGGGGCTTATACCAGTGGCGGCTCGTGACTTCGCATACGACAACATCCATGATGCCATTTTTAAAATATTAGCACTATAGCACACCCAAAAGTCACGAGCCGCCACTGGCTTATACTTTAGCTTAATCCAGTCCCACCTAAATTATTTAATAGAAATATGGGGAAAAACATACATTACGTACTTAACGACTTACAAATAATACAGAACAAAGTTATTAAAAAACTCTTCAACTATAACCCAGACACTCCCACAAAAAACTATACCAGGAAATGAATCTTTTGAAAATAAGAACATTGTACGAATATAACACATGTCTTTTAATCTACAAAATACAAAATGGACTTATACGCACAAACACAACATTTATAAAAACATCACAAGTACACGAACATTATACCAGACAACACAATAAATTGTACACAAATACTGTCAAGACTGAAAGTGGCAAAAGAAGTATTGGTCACGAGGGAGTTCATATATATAATCTCCTTCCAGATAACCTAAAAACGGAAAATAATATGAAAACCTTTAAAAAAAAACTATTTAAACTCCAAATGTTGGAACAAAATTAAAAATATTACTTCTTACTACTGTACTATATATGCTCTGTATTTAAGTTAAGAAAGCGAAATATTATGTTTCTTTTAATTTAATAATAATAATAAAAAAAATAAAAAAGTCGCTTAAAATGTATGTGCGCATAGATCTTTTAAACTACGCAACGGATTTACGTGCGGTTTTCACCAATAGATAGAGTGATTCAAGGGGAAGGTTTATATGTATAATACATGCTTATTAGAGTAGAGAAAAGCCGAGAAATTCAAATATTCAATTCAGGCAGCGGGTAATGTGGATTTTATAAAGGACGGGTAATGACGTTGTGTTTCGTTAGCCACAGCAACGTGTGGCCGGGTCTAGGGGAATTGAATAATTCTTTTTTTTTGTGTTCGTCATTGTCAGGACAATGTTTGTATAAAACTACTGGTGAGTTCGGGCATTATGAATTTTGAAAAAAAAAATTGCAATAGGTGGCACGTGAGCGGTTTTAAAACTGAATGTACCGGGACTGAATGTATAGAATGTGGCGGGGGAAGGGAACTCGTGAGGGGGAAGGGGAACCTGGGAGGGGAGAGGGTGGTTTGCGGGACGGGGGTAGGGGGAGTGGAGTGGGGAGAGGGAAGGTGGAGGAGGCGGAGTGGGAACGCGAGAGGGGAGTGGGCTCGGAAGAGGAAAGGGAGGCGGAAGGAGAACGGGATGAATGGGAAACAATTTATTTATTAAATGGCATAGCAATGCATGCCGGGAACCAGCTAGTGACTATATTAAGAAATTTGTGTTCAACATATATTGAGTGAAGTAACATTTTCCTTCCATATAATAATAAAATTGTTGTTGGAGGACTTATTGTTGATTGGAAAACTCTTAGTGCCTCCGTTCACGGAGATACTTACAAGATACTTGATCCTCGTGCGCGTATCATATGCGCCGATCGTAAGTACCCCCCGTACGATTTTGCTGGTGCCCGTTCACGGCGCTACGCGGTGGCTGTCGGATTCCAATCAGTATCACGATACCGACAGTGCTGATCGCACGCGACGCTCGCATCATTTGTGTCCGATATTTATTCGTTTGACTTTTGACAGAAATGGCGTCGGAACATGAAAGTAATGTTAGATTTGTTCTGGAAGTGGAAAAAATGCATGTTTACATAACTATACTTTACCAGAATACGTAAGAAACGATTTAGTGGAGAGGGCATGGATTGATATTGGAAAAAAAGTCATATGTCATCGCATGACAGCGTGTTCACTCCACGGCTGCACGTGAAAAATGACCAAAAACGTGAAAAATGGCCTTAGGCCCTCCGTTCATGGAGATCTACGTATTTGTGACGAAACCACAAGTACCCTGCTGATATACCACTTTTTAATGCTAGTCTCCGTACACGGCGCTATCCGAAATGTACTGAACTTGGTCATTTTTCACGTGCAGCCGTGGAGTGAACACGCTGTCATGCGATGTCATATGACTTTTTTCCAACATCAATCCATGCCTTCTCCACTAAATCGTTTCTTACGTATTCTGGTAAGGTATAGTTATGTAAACATGCATTTTTTCCTCTTCCAGAACAAATCTAACATTACTTTCATGTTCCGACGCCATTTCTGTCAAACGTCAAACGAATTAGTATCGGACACAAATGATGCGAGCGTCGCGTGCGATCAGCACTGTCGGTATCGTGATACTGATTGGAATCCGACAGCCACCGCGTAGCGCCGTGAACGGGCACCAGCAAAATCGTACGGGGGGTACTTACGATCGGCGCGTATGATACGCGCACGAGGATCGAGTATCTTGTAAGTATCTCCGTGAACGGAGGCACTTCGTGATAAAGGAAAATATATCTACGATCTAGTATTCATGTAATACATAGCTACCAATATTTGACAAACAAAAGAAAACAATTTCCCGAAACCCAAACATCTCCATTGACAGCGTGAATTTAGCACAAGAAATGAACGACATTAAAGATTAATGCATTCCCCCAACCATCATGGAGGCCAAATAAGCATTCTCGTTCGTAATGAAGCGTTTTTCTGAAATCTTTACAAAATAACAGCGGTAATAGCCGGCCATCTTGCGCGGCTAAATTACCCTGACACCTGGCGGTTCCCAGGCGAAGTAGCGGTGATATTTTTCTAGCGAAAGATGGGAGATATTTCACATCATTAGGTTTGAGGCATGTAGGTACACCGCATAAGAAGGTAGAAAAGAAAACATGCAATTCGTTTTTAGTAGATAATTTTTGTAATTAATAGATGAATCCGGTATTTTTTCTTACTAGCGCTTTTCCCGTTGCACCCAAAAGGGGCGATTACATTTTGTTATTATTCCCAAACGTTAATTCATAAACAACAACACCAACAATGCATAGTAGTTATTATTTTTTTAACATTATCTTCACACAGGAGGCTCTGAGGAAAAAAAACTCTAATGGACTATGTCATCGTTGGGGATGCTGTTATGTGGGTCTTTAAGGGAGAGGAAGTTTTGGGAAGGAAAAGGTATAAGGGGTGGGTAGGAATCTGCGGGTCTACGAGTCCAGGAGTGACGGACGTATGAATTCATCCAACCCACTGCAGTGCAAGACGATGGGTCGAAAGAGTCCGACTGGAGAGGTCAAAAGGTCTCCTTCAACATTTATATACATATGTATAATGTAGATGCTAATTTGCCTCCAGACGACATTTTAATTTTATTTAAAAATAATTCCATATCATATCACAACTGAGTCGTTGGGTTTGCCATAGCGGGTCATGTGATACGCACTGCGTCTCGTTCTGTATATCTCAGTATATACTCGTATATTCGTATATATAATACGATGTAATCATATATTATTGAATTTATATTAGGGTTATGTATATTGTGAATTTATATTAGGGTTATGTAGTTGGTACAAAAAAATATGATTAATTTCTAATTATATTAAATATTTAAAATATTTTCTGTCTAAAGGGGAGGGGTGAAAGGAGTTGTAAAGGGAACCCCCACTGTCATCTTTGGGGTTGCTATGAAGAGGGAAATTTTAAGATAAGGCAGAAGTGATTTGAAGGACCCTTTTAGGAGGGAAAACATCACAAAAGTCCGGTATTCTTCCATGGCCGACATGTTAAGCAGAAGAATGGGTCGTAAAAACGATCGTCCGAATTAGAGAAGAGAACGTAATAGTGTGAAGGAGAATGTCTGCGGAAAAATAACACTATATTTAGATGGTTATTTAGTAAAACGTCGAAATGGAAGACAGCGAAATAATTGTCATGGCTGAGGAATATAATGATTTTTGGAATGGATGATCCTATCTCATTCTTACCACTGCATAGGTAGGTCAACGATTCAAAATGAATTTTGCTGACCTTTCGAAGGAAATATCTTAGAGTAAACTAATAGCATAAATCTTGAAATTATTCAAAACGCTTACTTACGAAGTATCTGCTGAAGATTGGTTCCCTTGTGCCAATAGAGGTGAACGTAGCTACAGATACAAGATTTCTCCTGCCCCACGTGGTCTTATCTTCCAAGCAAGACGCAATTAACAACATGAAACCATGCAAACTTTGGGTCGTGTCGTTGTTTGCTCCGTGTCCTGGAAATCTAAATTACAAACACTGGACGCGCTAAGATTTGAGAAAGCGCCTAAGATGGCGTCTGATCACGCCCGGGTTTTCCCGCCATAACTGCTGAGGTAAGCTTCTACCGCTACTTGGCGCTGCGGTCGAGATAACAATTTGTACCATTCCTAAACATACACAGTTCGATTTCACAACCAAAACATTATAATTACATAAAATTAACAGGCTTTCCACAAAAAGATATTATTAAAACAAATATATTTTTCTCAAGGACGTACACGGAAGCAACCATTTTGTAAAATATTACGTTTTTGATAGGTGTAGAATGATAAGTTTGTATGGCATCTGCACCTCGCGACTATTTTTAACAGGCTTAATAAACGTTTTGTCAAGGATGGGGAAATGCATTTGGGAAAACAAACCATCACATAAAAATTCATGTTTTCCATAAACGATTGCACTAATTTGAGATTATTAGTAACGTGACCTTTTTGTTATGTTCCCGTTGGCTTTCTTTGTGGTAGGAATAGAGTTTTGAAGAAGTCGCTCACGAGCTTAAGTTTTCATATTTCGGAGTATTCACAAGTTATTTTGGCGCTCTGGGTCTTTAGATGTCTTTTGCATATTTTAAAAGTATTTTCAAATAAGTTTCTCAATTAGTTGTTTTTAGAATGATGTGTCTTAAAATGTGAGTTTGTCTTGTTTGATTTACATATCTCATTTGAGCAATAGAAACTTTCAGAAATACTGATTTTCCCGTCAAAACTCAATATTATTTGCGCAGTAGTGGCCACAATATGAACGCATTTTAAAGCACGAAATTTTCAAAAAATTATGTTTCAATGTTATGTTTATTTGGAAAGATTTGAATTTATTTAAAATTTATGTGCATAATTATTATTCATCAATGTTCAGACAATTTCGTATTCTCAAATATCATCAAATATACCTACTAATTCCGGTTTTCTGTGCTGTGCATTAGTCCTGCGTGAAATCTGATTATAAGGACTAAAATTTGGTTCGAATTTACGTATATTTTCAAAAATTAAAATTGATCATGCAAAGAATAAGTGATAAAGTAGGTACAATTTAAGGTGGTCCAAAATTTTTTAAAATTATTTTTCATTTGGCCACCCCGTGAATTTGTTACATGTATTTATAGTAATAACATAGTAAAATTTCAGCGAGATGGCTGAAGTAGAAAGGGGTGCTCAATCGAGTGTTGATTTTGAATTTTTTGTGTAAAATGCTTAATTTTTACTTTTTTCTACTGGCCAGTTTCGTGTATTAAACTATTAAATAAATATTAAAATAAACTACTGAAGAGTTTTATAGATACATTTAAATAGTTTTGATACTTATTTAGAAGACTTTGAAGTGAATCAGTGTAGTAAAATGTGTTCATCTACTCGAAAAAAAAGACGATATTTTTCTACTTGGGTTTATTGAGACATTGGTGAGGCTCAACCAACTTCCTACTCTTCGGCAAGTTTTACTCCGTTATCACCACAACATATTAAATTAATCCAAAAATGTGAAAGATTCCGCGCATGTACTTATTCAAGAACTTATAGAAGTATGACAACAAAATCACCGCATTGAAAAACTGATCACTTTCATAAAAACTGGCTGCTATTGAAGAAAAATAGAGGAAGAAATTCTGAAGCACAAAGAAAAGGAGAGTATTTGTTTACAAAAGAACTAGACAAACTTTTTATATTGCCCAATTTGATAAAAATTGCGGAAGACAGAGCGTTTCTCATCGATCAAAGAGGAGAATGTAAGATGAGTATGACCTCAATCGACAAGAAAATGGAAAAGGTCAAAGAACGTTCTCTAAAACGCAAACAAAGATCTGAAGAATTGAGAGAAATGGCTGCTAAAAGTAATGCTTCATCTTCGGTGGTGTCGAGTCAAGAGTTAGAACTTGAGTGCAGCTTCAGTAGCACGTCTAGTAATGCTAGCATATTAGAGGCCAACGATGAGTTTGTAGTGGCTGTACACCAAAGTTTGGATCGAAGCGCCTTTGGCAGCAGATGCACCAGTAAATGACTTGCTACTCTAAAAGAGCTTAAAAAAAGCATTGATTCCGAAATCAGTATAGTAGCTAGAGGTATCACTTATGGTATTTATCAGATGAACTAGATAGATGCATTTTCCTTGTTTTCTGACAGGCTGATGCTGAGAAACAGGCCATTGTTCAAAAATAAATTCTGATGGCGGTAATCATTCAGTACGAAGTGATTCTGCTAAGCTTGCCTCAGAGATTACATTATAAGCTTTTGTAACGCAAATAACGTTGAAAACGCTCATGGTTCTTGATATCAAGGACTCTTTCTTGCAATTACCTCCTAAGACTTGGAATAACAATGTTGATTACCTTCAAGGCAAAAGCTGCATCAAAAATTTGCGTGTTGCTAATGATACAGCGGAGAGAGGTGTTAAACTATTTGAAGATTACAACACGATACTCACTAAGAATGAGGAAGAAAAGCAATTTTTACATCACATCGTTGAACAAAACAGAAAAATAGATTCTACTGAAACATTAAAAAAGGAGTTAACAAATATAGTTTTGAAAGGGACGATTTTAGATTTTCACGGCCAAAAATATTTTTGTTATTAGTTTTTGGGGTATTATGCCGTGTTGCGCTACCTATTTTTTACACATAATAAGAATGGTAGGTGTTACAAATCAAGGGGGTGGCTACATCTATATTTGAATTTTTTTTACTATAGGGGCCTGGACCACCTTAAGTACATAGTAAATCTTTCAAACAAAAAATCATTTTCCAAATTTAGTGCTGATTTGTGAAGAATTCAGACCATCCCGCGGTTTTTCGCTGATCTTCGCTGGCGTTAATATATTTTTCGCTGCATAGGAATCGAACTAACAATGCTGATTTTATGGTCCGGCACTAAAAATATCCTTAAATATCAATCTATAGTCTGCTAGCTTAAACAAATTTACAAACTCTTTTGATCGTTCAGTTGATTAGTCAGACATCTCCGACAAATCTAAATTTAAGTTGAGTATGCAGTTATATGTAAAAGTGTACCCTGTATCTAGTACAAAACTCAGATACAGGGTACACTTTTATAAAATATAAACACCACCAAATCAATTATAATGCAGAAAAACCTGTAGTGAATCAAATAAAATGTTGACTCTTTATGGGTGTAGGATATTTCAAAATGTCATACTAATGTACCAGACCGTTATGCCATCTTGTTGTACCCTGTATCTAGTATGTTGTACCCTGTATCTAGTACAAAACTCAAATACAGGGTACACTTTTATAAAATATAAACACCACCAAATCAATTATAATGCAGAAAAACCTGTAGTGAATCAAATAAAATGTTGACACTTTATGGGTGTAGGATATTTCAAAATGTCATACTAATGTACCAGACCGTTATGCCATCAGGTGTTATTTTATACCATATTTAATATGTGGGTAAAACACAGACACTTGTAAATAATATTCGACTTGTGGTGATCATTCAAATATTGCTTTCCTCATTATCTCAAAACTTAGTATTTGGAGATGTCTGACTAATCAACTGGATGATCGATTTTTAATTAAATCAAATAAATTCTACACGGGTAATTAAGAAAATGTGTAAGGTTTCCACTGATAAAAATCCTTAAACTTATCTTTAAAATTTAATCTATGCTTATGAAATGTATACCAAATGTCTGTAATTAGGGGCTGTTCGAAAATCAGTGAAGGCAATTTCTAAAGTTTTACCGAAAATTTCAGTACGTATTTCATATTTTTATAAAATTTAAAAGTTTAGATATATATTTTTTAATTGGACATCTTAAACATTTTCTCAACTGCCGTGTAGAATATACAGATAAATCGTTCGTATTATTTATTGCTTTAGCAGATTAAGCGTGTATTTCTGGGTGCTAGACGTTAAGTCAAAACATAAAAGACCTTTTCGAATAGCAACATTTCTTTTAAAATTTCTCAAAATCAATAGATTTCAGCATGGTCCTCATACTCCACATATTTTAATTAATTATTTATTTATTCCAGCCTTGTGGGCCTCACAAGGTAAGTCAAAAGAATACCTTCATATAATATAATAACACTGATTACTTAAGTTGATATGGAAAATTGTAATACTACTACCTACTGGTGTTAGTTTGCAGAATGTCGACAACGCAACGCAACGTAAGATGACGCCCGCATTTCCCGACAAAATGATCCATGATATCACGAGGAATTTGCATACATGAATAAAGCTTTGCACAATGCTGAATTCCCTTGTTCCTCGTGCCCTTAAGATGCGGGGTAGGTAAATTCGTGCTCAGAGTACTTTAAGCTATTTTGTATTGTGTATGAAACCGCTATAAAGGTATTTGGCTGGGTGGTTATAAAGTTGACGTGAAACCCAGCTTACCTTTTATATTTACTGGTAGTTTTGAAAGATCTTATTACGCTATCACCATTAACAAAATAACTGACTTATCAATTTTGTCCAATGTCTCACTTATCAATTTGTGCTTGTAGCCTATATTATGCGAGGTGGTTATTTTTCTGAAATATAAAGTGTCTGATAGGTACCTAAATCAGATGAAATAATGCAGCATCCTGAACGCAAAATTTTCAATGATTAGCTATTGAGTAGGTATATTATTCCATCGTATTCAGTCAAAATAAGATATGATTGATTGTAATTACATACGACGCTTTTGTTTATTTTAATGATTAACACACAAGAGTCCCAACTGCTCGGAGTTAAAGGCCCAACTATTCCAATTAGCCGGCACTATCAATGCTGGAGCAAAAACAAAACGTTAGAGCCTTTGGCACATTTAAGACTATCGAAATGCGGATATTTACCAAGTCCGGAGTTATTTTTGTAAAAATCTGTCGAATGTCATAAATTATAAAAAAAATAAACATCATCTCCTATAAAGGCGTATAAAAATAATAAATATCTCAAAGTTAAATATACTACTGTTTGAAGAATTTCAAGTACCCACATTTAAAGATTTATATATTAAAAATTCAGTAATTCAAATAATAAAAGAAAAAGATAAATATCCATTTTTAAATGAAAACAGAACTCGACTTAAACATGTTTTTCTATGCCCAAAACTAAATACGTCTTTTGCACAGCATCATTATACTTATCAGGGAAGAACTTTTTTCAATCGTCTACCAGAGGAAATCAGAAGCATCAATGATAAGGCCCGAATGCTGCTCTCTGTCAAGAGACATTTTAAAGATGTTCTTAAGAAAAGAACTACTGTCAACTAATCTTACAAATATCTTAGTTCTCCATAACATTCTTTCTTAAAAAAAAAAAAAAAAACACACCATTATCAAATAAATACTGCAGCTCACATATATTTATGTATAATTAATTATTTAAGTACTAACTTATACCTAACTACTAACTAATAGCATTTATGTACACTCCCCTTCCATACACAAGCAAATGCTTTTAATGGAAGGGTAGTAAAAAAAAAACCTGTAAAAAAAATATTTAGTTGTAAAATTGTAATTATAATAAATGTTTCAATAAATAATAATAATAATAAAAAAAAGAAACTACTCAAACACGTATTTGAAATAATAGACGCGCTTCGACAATGTCAACTTTTTTGCTATGGATTTTTCATGGACCGCAACGAAATACCTTCAAAACATCTAAAACCCATCTCTAAATACAGCACACTGCAGTGCGTTTCACGATAATTTAATAATTTCGCTGGACTGCAAATGTATCCAGTGGAACAATAGGGAAAAAGCTAATTAATGATCTCTTTACAATTTTACGACATAGAATAGAATGTAATATTTGGTTTAGAAGTTTAGAATTTTTGTTATATTTATGGTATCGT
Source organism: Limnephilus rhombicus (assembly GCA_929108145.2). Lineage (NCBI taxonomy): Eukaryota > Metazoa > Arthropoda > Insecta > Trichoptera > Limnephilidae > Limnephilus > Limnephilus rhombicus. Next base: position 59,562,849 of record OV815276.1, read on the forward strand.
CACTAAACATATAAAGGTGCTTCAAGAATATTCACCAAAAAGTAATGTAATCCTAGTATGAACCCTTCCTGAGCTACCTGTAAATATTTCTAAGCAAGGATGCTAAAATTCTCAACATTCTCGGCTTATGTGCATTATCATGCTTTGCATAAGCTTGCTTGTTTTCCTTCCTTGCATATTATATGGCAGTCGCGGGTATTACATGAAAGAAATTTTACGTATAAGTTTACGAGAGCGTAATTTAATTTTTTTTTTTTTACATAATTTCATTCGCGTTTGAGAAAAACCCAACTTAACAAGTAACAAGTGGTGATCGCAATCGAGATATTACTCATTACAATGGTATCATTTTTTAAATAGTAAAATTTCGATCCTAATAACGTTTGAAAGCCAATAATTTTTTTTTCATTTGTTTCATTCAAATGAATGAAATTGATTAAAAGATTTGAAATAAATACCTACTATATTTCTTTTTTTTGCTTTGACTATTTGTAGCTTTATACTTATGTGGGTATTAAATACAGAAAGAATAAATAGCTATACAGATCTATAAGGATACAGAAGTACAGTGCAGGTGTCCGAAGGAGAAATTTTTAAAGCCTTATGTGCCAGTGAGGCACACAAGAACTGTAGGAGGCTGAAGGACTGAAGGTCCCAATCCACGGAGGCGCCAAATGTCGGGGGAATGGCGTCTTGGTTGCCCGCTTTGCTGCTCGTATGACGTAGCCGGTTCTGGTCCAGAAAGTGTAGGTTATCCGTGATCCAGGGTGAAGCGATGGTCAGTAAAAAACGAGGCGGATGGTTGCAGGATCAAAGCGAGGCCAGGCGGGCAAGCGGAGAGAGTTGGCAAGACGAGCGGTAGTGGAAAACTGACAACTGACTTGAAAGCTTTGGGCTCGTATTTATCGGAGTTGTGACAACGGCAGCGTGTCTACCGTTGCCACTGTGCTCGGACCGAATTCATAGAATCTAGTAAAGGCGCCCGATGGCTGCAACAAACTCTCTTTCTGCCTGATCGCTTATCCCCAATCTGCCGATTTATTTATTTAGAAATATAACAACAGAGAACTCCAGTCCATTTTTTTAATGATTAATGACCTTCTAACTTGAATAACTGCACATTTTTATTTATTTTTAGAGTTAGTTTTAATAGTTAAAATAATTGTCAAAGTTTTAATTTTTCAAGATCCCCGAAAACCACCCAACATCGTGTGACGTCATCACTCCTGAAAAGTTACTATAGGATCGAACAATCAGCTGATCAACTGCCGCCATTTTGAATTCAGCGTTCGAAGTATTTTCTCTAGTAGTAGCATAACTATTTTTTTTGTGCAGTAGCTTTTGAATATTTTCAATAATAGAGATAAACTAATAAGAGATACCTTTATTTTTGAAACATTATTTAGGCCTAAATAATGTTTCAATAAACATAACAACTAAATCTCTATAAATTAATACGATGGCTTGTGTCATTCCTACATTCCCATACATTTTCCACACAATGACTTTACGGTGACGTCACGACACGAGGAACAGTGACGTCACCACTAAACATTTCAATAATGCCAACTTGACGGCGAGTTTTTGTGAATCGATTAAAAATGGACTTTTAAATAATTTTTTAAAAACTCTGCGTTTAATATTATTAAATAAAACTTATATATTCAGAATCAGCATTAATTGGTCTATATGAACATATCTTTTTAAAGCCATAATATTTTTCACTGGATTTCCTCATTACAAAGTTGTTACATACATAATACAATAATTCAAATACATATCCTCAACACGTCGGTAACTACGTGGATGCGTACCTATATTTTATTTATACAAAAAAGGTGTCGATTAAAAAAAAAGAGAAATGTTAAAATTCGTCATAACACGATAATTCGCATTCTCATTTTTCCCAGCGATAAGACTCTCAGGCAGAATGCTTTGACAAAAGGATTGCGGTGTAAAATAATGATTAATTGTGTTCTTAAGCATGGGAGGGTGCTTGGGGCCGCGGGTGCGGCGGGGGGCGGGAGGCGGGGGTCGGGGTGTCAGATTAAGGGATGAATTCTCCGTTCGCATCTTGGTACAACGTTAATAAAGCGAGGGGGATTTGCGCTAAGAACTTTATCGTGCATCAATTTATTTGCGTTTGATATAATCTTTATGGTAAGCCGTAACACAAATGGCTGAAGTCTTGGAGTTTCTTGTACTTGTACAGTCAGATGTTTAGTAGCTAAAACATCGTTTGTTTCGTACATATTATACTCTTTAATAGTCATGGTGCCGAATAAATTACATATTTTTGCGAAAGCATTAAACAATTTTGTTTTTTTTTTCAATACTGAATTGGTAAACTATAAAATATTATTGTAGAAAGCAATCACTTTGTGGTTTGACATATTTAATAAAATAAAATACTTTTTTGTTTAAAACCACGAAATTTATTAATTTGTGAACCGACCGGTTTCGCTTTATTTAAGCATCTTCAGGGTACAAATTAATACTAAACGAGAAGTACAAAATGTGTGCTTATATATAACAAAATATAGAGGGAGACAACATGACACAAATACGACAAATACATAGACGGCCATAAAATACATTAACATAAGCACTTAAGTTATGGGATAAACCGAAAGATAATTAGGTAGACTAGTGGGTTATAATTTATAATAATTAATTTGTTTTAAACAAAAAAGTATTTTATTTTTTTAAATATTGTAATGTTCAGTGACCGTTGAATACGGCTGTTTGCCATGTTTTCTGCTATATAATGCTAGGATACGTGATACAAATTCAAAGACGTTCATATAAATTTTAAAATGGGTGTCCCATTTAAATTATATGAATAAGCTTATATTGTCAGATTGAAAATTTTTTCAGTAACTTGATATTTCTGTATAAAATATAGTGATAGACCAAGAGAAAATTGGGGGGCGTTTCAGACTTCCAGGGGGCGGTAGGAGACCCAGAGAAACCCATCCCACACCATCAGTGCTCCATATATTTCGCCGGCAGGACGTTCGTCTTTTTCACCGCGCGCCGTAATTTTAAAATTATTAAAATAATTTACAAGTGTATCCCAATTGATATCAAGGAGGAAACGAGTGCGCTTCGTTTGCTAACGGCAGGCGGTGGTGGTCGGAAGTATCCGAAGTGGTTCTCGAGAGAAGTCATAATCATAAGCGTTGGAAAGCTGGAGGCCTTCAGAGTGATGTTTAGTTTTTACCGAGCGTTAGTTAGGCGCGAGGTTCGAGTGGCCTATCGAGCCTATGTGTCTAAAATCGAGGAAAACATCATGCATGATCCCAAGATGTTTTGGCACTACACAAAATCCTTTCGGAAGGATGGTGGTCTTGAACACACCATGATGAAAGGTAATCAGGAATTTCGTGGTTTGGGTGTGGCCAACGCATTTGCTGATCAATATCAATCGGTTCACAATAAAAACCCTCCACTTCTAGACATTAATAATGCCGCCACATTTATTACTAGAGGAGCTTCAAACATCGATTTACATATATTTACGGAATCTGACTTTATGAGTACCATAAGTCTCATGAAGAACTCACACTCCATCGGACCAGACTTCATTCCCATTTTTTTTATTAAAGGGTGAGCCGAGTTCCTAAAAACACCATTATGTCTTATCTTTAAATTTGCTATTAGTACTTCCACTTTTCCTGAAGGATGAAAACTTTCAAAATATGTCCTATATTTAAGAAAGGTTTCAAAAAGTTAATCGAAAATTATAGATCAGTTACCATACTATCAGCTCCTGCTAAACTATTTGAAAAATTAATTCATAAATTCCTTATGCCTCAGATAGACGCATACACTATCCCCGAACAGCATAGTTTCAGGAAAGGAAGATCTAATGAAACCAATCTGATGGTTTTCACCGACTATATTGCTAATCCCTAGACAGTGGATACCAAGTAAACTGTTCGTATAACGACTTCTCCAAAGCCTTTGATACTGTAAATCACGATATCTTATTCACAAAACTTGCCTAGATGGGTTTTCCCTTCCAGTGTTAAAGTTTTTTAAAAGTTACCTCAAGAACAGAAAGCAATTTGTCACACACGGAATCTTCCAATCTGCTGAATTTCTTGTTTTTTCTGGGGTTCCCCATGGATCGATCCTAGGGCCTCTTCTCTTTTCAATTTTCATTATTGACATTGCTGAAGTCATCCGTTTTTCTCGATTTTGCTGTTCGCTGACGATCTAAAATTATTTCTTCTAATAAGAAATATTGAGGACTGCCTGCGCCTTCAAGCTGATGTTGATAACATTTCTGAATGGAGTCAACAAAACCAGCTTTATTTCAATGTCTTGAAATGCGTAGTTCTAACTTTTACCAAAGCATTTAGTCTCACCTACTACAGGTACACTATGCTCGGTCATAATCTCAAACGATTTTTAAATATAAAGGATCTTGGAATTATGAATGAAAGTAAGTTGAAAATTCGTCCTCACCAGTCGGCCTTAAAAATGTTAGGGTATGTTCTCCGAACCATCAGAGTTTTTCGGGATACCCATGCTCTGAAGATTTTATACTTCTACCTGGTCCGCTATAGGCTGGAGAGTGGTTCGCTTATGCGCTCCCTCATGTTGGAGATGGTTCAAAAAAAGTTCCTAAGATTTCTCTACTTGAGGGAGCACGGCCACTATCCATGGCTCTACCCGACGAACTTTCTTCTGGGTATGCTGGGACTTCACTCATTGCAGCTCAGAAGAGAGCGGTATGCCGCCACCCACTTATTCAGACTGTATTGAGAACTCAGCCATTTTTGAGCGCGTGAGTCTCTATGTTCCAGGTGACTATTTTAGACAGCGTCATCATAGATTATTCTATCTTCCTGCCAGTAGGACTAACCTGCCAATGATTCTACGGGTAGGGAGTAGTATATGCTCCTGAACCAAATCTCCTCCGAAATTGATATATTTGGCGTCAGTGAGGAGAGATTCAAAAGGGAAAATTTTTTGTATAAATATTTGTAAACAATTTTTTGTTAAATATTTATTTGACGTTATTTCTTATACGTAATAAACTCAAATTTGTAGTCGTGTAAGAAATTAATAAAAATTATTATTATTATTATATCCCATCTTGCCCCATCCCATTACGCCAACCCTCCCCCCCCTCCCCCCCCCTCCCCCCCCCTCCCCCTCACCCACCGTTGTGGTAAAAATAATCGTGACGACAATTATTGCGGTTTCAGATCACGAGTTAGGGGGCGTTAGAAAAAATAATATTCTCAAAGTGGGCGGTGGGCAAAAAAAGGTTGAGAATCTATGATCTAAAACCTTCTGATTATTGTCGCGGTTGATTAATTTTAAACTTGTACCAAATATGTCAAAAGTTACAAATAAAAATCCAATCACAATAGCCAAGTGTTATGATTAATAAATTCCCGCAACCTTATAGGAATGGTATATCCCTGGTAAGTTTTAAATATCATGACTTATTTAAAGTACCGAACGGCAGAACAGACGTCTTGGCAAAGCATATCATGACGAGCGGAGTGATGCTATTAAATGAAATTGCAAACCATTCGGATTTTTTTTTTACATAATTACCGCACAAGAGTCCCAACTGCTCCCGTCTGGAGCCAGTGAGACTATGGCATCCCCAATTGGGTATGTCGTGAGGCTGAAGGTAGTGGGGAGGGAAGAAGATAGGGAAGAGGAAGGTGGAGAAGTACCTGGCTATTCAGATCTGGTCACCAAACACGGCGAAAGCCACTTCAAGCAACGTTTCAATTCTGAATGGTGGTCTTAAACCAGGGCAATACTGAGAGTATCTTCCACTCTGAAATGTGCCGCAAATATACTATATATTATTTTAAATGAATAAATTGTTAAATACACAAATTCATCAAATAAAATTTATTTGCCATGCCAGGATTCGATCCCGCGACCTTCGCTGCACTACGCCGGCTGCCGGCCGTGGATATAAGTGACTACATATATATTCTTTATATGCCTTAAAAATATTATTGAAGAATCACTTGCCTAAATGCTGATAGGGTAACTAAATTGTACTGTAATTGGAATTATTCTGTTGTACAATAATAATAATAAAAAATAAATAAAAACTAAAGTTTTAACATCCTATATAAAGTATGAACATTTTAAGTATCGAACACTTATCTGTGTAAGCGGAAAAAAGAGAAACGAAGAAATCTACTAACATTTTTTTTGTACACAGTCTAAAACGACGTCCCTGAATGAAAAGACAAATTAGTAGATCTGTACTGTCGTAAAAGTTCAGTTATGAATAAGTTTCAATAACTTAACATCTATCTTCTACAAATTACATTTAATTGAATTTTTCTCTCCGGAAAATCTATAAATTTGGTGTTGTACTGAAAGCCTTCGCTATCAGAATAAATGTACTAACTACCATAGATAGGACATAAATATAAAAACGTAAACCTAAGATGTAACCTACGTAGCTACTATACAACTAAACATTCTCAATGCGAAGGAGATTGTAGGCAGGTACCTACTTCCCAGTGTGTAAGTAATCCAAGCGCGTGGCTGCGAGATGTGTTATTGTCAGGTTAACGCGTGTAATATTTCATAGTGATAAAATTTATGCAAGCGAATTACAGGGATTCAAGGTAACACATACCTACGACAGGATTTAAACTGCACGAATATACTATATTATTTAGAAGGCTATAAATATATTCGTAAACAACGCATTTCAAATACTCCCAAAATTCCAAATATCGCCTAATTTATACATTTTTTTCTTTAAGTCTTCAGGTATTTTACCTCCATTATTCAACTAACTTTCTTTGAGGCTTCACTGGGTGGTTGGCTAAGCCGCTAAGGGAGTGTGGTTTATATCAGGCTGAATGCAATTTACATTTTTTATTGGTACTTACCAAATAATTTGAGAATTAAATGTTTATCGTACTCGTATGTTCTCTATCTATTTATACAGGTGCTTACAGGATTTTCATATGATGCAATGCTGCCTCGTGAGCTTCTTAAACGAGTTTTATTTTGCTTTAACTATTATTTTTGCTTGTATTACTAACCTGATTTGTTGTTTTATGTTTTTTTTCTGTTAAGCATTTGCATACTGCTTTCTAAAAACGTATGCAGGGACACTGTCTAGATTCGTTCAAAATAAATAAAAATAAATGTAGCTTCGTTTAACCAAAAAAAATTAGAATCTTGCGAGAGCCTTGAAGGAGTAACTATCTGTAACTTATACCAGGGCGGGTAAGTGGTGGATAACCGCCAATGCCGAAACATGTGGTTTTCAAATAATCAACGTTTTTTCTCTTAATATGTATATTATTTCATAGGCGCTGAATGGCACTTTAAAATTTAAAAATTCTCTTATAATATTAAAATAAAAACGCGAGGTAGTAAAACTTGTTGCCGCACTTCTTGCAAGTTTTGTATTTTTTAAATATTATAATTTAATTAGGTGTATTTGATGATTTGTGTTGGTCACAATTCACAATAGGGTCTAGTCATATTTAGTTACCAGATCTGAATGTCCAGGTACCTAATATTCACCATCAATTCTCCGTCCCTTCTCCATACCCTCTCGCACTACTTATTATTTATGTATTTACTCTTTAATACGCTCGAAGGGCTTTTACATGAGTACATAATGTTTACAACTTTTTACACAAGTAATTAACAATAGGTTGCAAAAATAATTTCTTACATTACAGTGTTTTACAATAAAATAAAATAAAAATAATAGATAATAATAATAAACTGAATAAGCTATCAGAAATCATACCTTGACCTATAAATAGCTTTAAGATATTTAACTTAAAATTAATAAATCGGCTGAATTCTTTCGATACTTTTATTATGAATTTTATGGTAAGGTGACCAAATGACGGAGTAATATTCTCATTGACTACGAACTAATGAGAAAAATAAAATTTCCAAGAAAGGAAGTGAATTAAATTTGTCAATGGTTCTCAGCAAAAATCCTTATGTTTTCATCCTATTGTTTGTAGCGTGATTTATGTGGTGTACAAATTAAATTCATCAAATTTAACTCCAACGTCTCTTATTTTGTAACGCTCTACCTAGTAATAAGTTGAGAATAGCACATGCTTTCAACTTCCCAAAATTCCCCAAATTAGGGATACTTTTGTATCGCTGACTACGGACTCTCTTGGTACTGTTATGCGGTTCAGAAAATTATATTTTACAATTGAAATATGTACATAATTTACTGTAGGTTGCTGATACTGTTAAATTTAACAGAAAAAAAATTAAAAAATATATGAAAACTTTACGTGTATGGGTTGTGCGTGTTCAACTAACAGCACAACGTTCGTATGTACGGACATTATCGTACGGAGCGTATTGGGCGCTTTATTAAATTGTTGAAATCCTTTTTCGAAAATTGATAACTATGAATATTTGCTACATTCTGATATAAATTTTATTTACTAAGGCATGAAATTCATCAGCGTTAAAAAATGCACGCACTCTATTAAATTGAATCATCCATGTACATATCGAGCTTAGTGAAGGAGGTAAAATATTTTGTTCGTAGGTTAAATTCCGCACATTTTTCCAGCACACACGTGCAGTATTTTGTTTTTTAAATGTAATGAATAGCCTTGGTAATTTAAACCTACAGATTTTTTATTCCGGCGAACTATTATTCGCAGACAGTAATAAATTTTGAACAAAGGTGTTCACAGCACATTTGCGCAGAAACGGCAAGCTACCATAAAGTTTGCATTGCTCTTTATTCAATTGTAGTCTGGCCTTTAATTATGTTTTGTTTAAGGGGTCGAAAAACTTTCCAAAAGGAAAAGCGGAATGTTAAAAACATCAAGTAAAAAGCATTTTATATTGCACTAGCTGACCCGACAAACGTTGTTCTGCCATATAAATTATTTCTAGTGAATATTTTGGTTGTTAAATAAAAAAACGAATGTGTTGTAAGTGTGTGGGGATGGGATCTATGACAGAAAGAGGAATTTGGACGATGACCACCGATAAAAACAAAAAAACACCAACCATTCATTTTCTCAATTCAATGTATTTCATTAAAGTAACGGACATATTTATTGTTTGAACTCTTAAAAGTTAAATATAAAGCGAAAAAAAGTAATATACTTTTTATCCTAAAGTAGGAAAATGAAATAAAGAAAATCAACATTAATTTCAAAGAGCAATTGAGTGAACGATATTTTTGTCACTCCGTCTTTAGCCAACACAAATAAGCTCGATGGTTTGCCCACGCAAGAACATGATGCCGAATGAAATATCAAAATGACGCGACGCTTCTCGTGAATGTCTTGCGCATGTGTGGATACAAGTTCGATGAGGCAGACGTAGCGCCATCTGTCATTCAACAACATAGATAATTTCGTTCTGTTTGAAATACGAACAACGACGGTTAAATTTGTTCATGCAAAAATACTAAAATCGCGATTAAAAAATGGGAGGGTGGGGGTAGGAGGGTTAAAATTTGGTGTTGTGGGTATTTTTTGGTGCTAAATTAAAAAAAAAAATCAAAAAATTTTTTTTTTACAAAAAAATTGAATTTTTTTCTGGATAGGGACACCCTAATCACCTAACGGTATGAAATTTACTTTAAAACTTATTCTCACACCTACCAAATATACATAAAAAAATCATAAAAATCGGTCAAGCCGTTTCAGAGGAGTGCGACCACAAACACCATGACACGAGATTTTTATACGATTGTTTCTGTTTAGGTAAACATAATTGTTTATTTAAAAATCAAGTGATTCGAAAACATTTTGAGACATCCATGATCTCCCTCGTTATTATCCATCATAAATAAATAATATTGTAGGTGCAAGTGTTTGAATTCCCGTCATTTGGCATTTGAAATGTCCCTGTTAAAGTGATGCATTACTAACGGTGGATTTCTTCATTTACCGAGAATACTAACTGCAATGCTAAATTGTAAAAGTAAACGGTCAAATGCATAGAAATTTTGAAAGTGAAGCAAAATCATGTGATTTTAGTTTTAAAATTAAATCGCTCAGAAATTTTTAAATTTTATTGTTTTTATTAAACACTGCCAGTAGAACACATCTTTTTATTATGAAGTATCAGGCCTATGAAAATGGCTTTAAAGATCAAAATATTTAACTACGAACCCCTTTTCGGTTATGTACAGTGTGGAAAATTAAATTATTTAGAAAATGCTAGTAAAAAATTAAAAAAAATTATGCCTGAGTTTCCAAAATTAAATAAAAGATGATTTTTGGCGATGTTTTTTTCGAGAACAAATGAAATCTGGAGGCTGGTGTTAAACGGGAATTTAAACCTTATCGCCATCTATACAAGGTGTTAAGGGACGTACTTGACTTACTTTAACCAGTGATTCCTGACATTATTTGGAGTAAAAAATGTAAATGAAATTTTGGTCTCCGGTGACTTTTATGACGACTTTTTTTTTTATTTTTCAAAATATTTTTCTTCAAAATCAAACAAAAAAAAATTTCTTCCGCATGTCGTCACTGGTCACTCAGCCGGGTGTCCGACGAACCCCTTACCTTGCCTCCAACTGTTCAACAACTACCATTTTTTTATGTTTTTGTAGAAAAAAACAAAAAAAAAAACATCAAAAATGTCACCGGAGAACAAAATTTCATTTACATTTTTTACTCCAAATAATGTCAGGAATCACTGGTTAAAGTAAGTCAAGTACGTCCCTTAACACCCTGTATAAGGAGTGTTAATGTTAGCGGAATGATCCAGAATTTTACACGACGGGGTACGTTACCTTAACCGATATCATATTATAAACAGTGCCATATTATAAACGATCTACCATATTTTTAGTCGTTTAAGTGTTATTTGTTCAGTCGCTGATTGCCTATAATGGTGTCGAAATTTGGCACAAAATTGGCATTCACCAGGAGCTTCCCCATTAAAAAAATTACGTGAACGCAATCAAAATGTGAATTATCAGCCTGAAACACTCATCCACGTTGAAAAAATCTTCCGAGAAAAAATACATGACGCCAACGGGACCATTGTGATAAAAAATTATTTTTAATGTTAACCTGCCAATTTTACTAGAGTTACTTTTACCACTCTGCTATCAAAATTTCTTTATTAATAAAACATTTTTCGTATAATCTAAGGAATTCTTTAACTAATTTCCTGTCTCTGAACAGGAGCACAGAAGTAGGTGGGTTAACGCAGTTAATTTTCACCACTTAGCGAGAGGAGGGGCGAGAAATAAATGACCACTATTCCCGTTACCCATGAAAGACTTATGTTCTCCCGATAAAACATCCTCCGGAGATAAGGACGAAGAAGGAAGGAGGAGATGAAAGTAATACATCAAGATTATTCGCCCGCTTTCGTGTGATCATGCAATAAGAAAAACGTTCCCAGATTAAACATGGGGTAAAATAATGAGCATTATTTCTAGTGTTCTCATTGTGTTCTGCACAGCTTAATTACCACGATTAGGGGGATTCTATGGGAGCTATTGAGTATACCATAAGGAGATATATAATAATCACGGCATTTCTTCTAGGGGTAGGCAGAGAGGATGATACACTTAAAATTTTTTATTATCTGAAAAAATTGTTACATTTTAATTGATTTTTACATTGTTTTATTACACCTCAGAAGAGTGAGTCTGCACAGTATAAAGACAGGGAAACCACATCGCCACCAAGGGCTGTAGAAAGGGCTTAATTAATGCAAATTAAAATTATATGAAGGAGGATAAACAGATGCCGATTACAGCTCGCAATCTTCGCATTATTCATAATATTAATGCAATTCTTTAGACATACTTAGAAATCGCGCAGAAAGCGATCTTAAAGGTAACACTTAAAAAGCATAGACTAACTGATACAGACTAAATATTCAACAGTTGTGACGTACTAGATATACGCCAATTATACGTTAAAACACTACTAAACTACAACTACATTGACCAAAAAAACAAACTCCAACAAACACAAAATATCACTAACAAACCAGTTAGACAATCTCACAAAACTAACCTATCAACTCCGACGGTAAATACAAGCTTCGGACAAAGGCATTATAAATATCATGCTATAAAAGCATTCAACAGTCTTACCCTTGAAAACAAAATGGAAGATAGCAAAAACAAATTCTTTCTCAAAATTACAAAATGGATTAAAGAACAAAAAAACAATATTAACAAAATTTCATAACAAAATAAGAATAAAACACATACACGGAACACACAAAACCAATATAAAACATCACTCACAAACATACAACACATAATATATACCGATTTTAATTTTATTTAGGTAATAAAATAAGTGTTTAACATGACATGAGTGTTTCAGGCTGACAATTATTGCTTGTAATAATTGTTACCCTTTGTGCTATGCATAAAAATCTTGTCTAAACGTTAGTTTATAAATTAAAAAATAATAATTCATTTTACTTATAATTTTACCTTAATTATAAATCTTATTTTTAGTTAACTTTTTTTGTGCAGCATTATATTTATATTCTTTTTAACGTATTATAAATTTTTGTTTTATAAAATGGAGGCCTCAGCATAGGTAAGCTATCCAGTGAGGCCGACATTGCTGAATTGTATTTGAAATGTAAGATATTATATCAAATAAATAAAATAAATACCTGATAGCTGCTACTTGTTTTATTGAGATTCTTTTAGTATTTGATTCCTGCTTGAATCTTGATCCTGTAGTGTGTTCATAAAACTATAAAACATATATATATATATATCAAATGAAAAGAGATTAAAAATTAAAAACTAAAATCGACTAAAGGTGAGCGTCCATTTGTGCGCCGGCCGCAATGCACGCACGGCACGCAACGGATTTTTCTATATCTTTATATGAATTAGTACAGCATTGCGTCCACTATCGGCAAATACCGGTGGATGGTACGAGAAACGGATTTTTCTATATAGAGATATAGCAACGGATTTTTCTATATAGAGATATAGAAAAATCCGTTGCGTGCCGTGCGTGTGTTGCGGCCGGCGCGGCCGGCGCGGACAGATGGACGTTCACCTTAACAATATTCACCGAATTATGTAAAAGCTCGTGATTATGCCTTGTGATTAAACTGATATAAGCCCAGAGCATCCTCAAAGATATTCCTGTGTGGAGTTAATATTAAAAAAATTATATTGTAAGTTCTTTACAATAATTCCTTAGCACAGAAAACTGAGGGAAGCCGACAAATACAAATGTGTGTAAGTTGTGGATATTGATGGATGTTTAATGACCAGATCTGAATAGTCAGGTGTATCCCAATCTTCCCCTTCACCACTTACTTCAGTCTCACAACATTCCCAAAAAGGGATGTCGTAGTTCTCCTGGCTCTCTTCCTGCAAATGAAACTCTCTCCATGGAACGGTACCTTTCACAAAAAAATTCGTTAACATTGTACATTTTGCCTTCCTACATTTATAAGATAACTCTCTTTGTGGGATTTACCCACACTTATAATCACCTTTCTGTTTTAATTGTATTTAAATTAATATGTATTTAACCTTTAATATTCTTGTAACTATGATATTCGTTTATGTACCTCTAAGCTTGTCTCGACACAGGGATATACTAGTGAGACAGGCTCGAAAAACCCAATGTAAACATACTTTATATAAATAAATAATTATAAATAAATAAAAAATACACTTTCTTCCAAACATAAAAATATATAACCACAAAAAATTATATATCTGACATTTAATCTTTACCTCTGATACGTATAGGAGTCCCAGAGAGAGGTCGTACAGAAGATGAAGAAGATGACGTCGATGCGAACATTTTTTGGGACTACTGTATATGTACACCAAGGTACCCATTCTTTACTACTTACTCGTACCAAGCGTATGAAGAATAATTGAACTTTCCTACTTACAGGCTCCACCTAATTTAAGTTAAAAAAATAAAATTCAATTTAAATTAAAATACAATTATTATAAGTAATAATTATTAGCCTGAAACACTCATCTACATTAAAAAAAATATGCCGAGAAAAGATACATGCCGCCTACGGGAGTCGAACCCGCGTCCTTCTGATTTCCAGTCAACTGCTCTGTCCACAGAGCTACGTCGGCTTATCTCCTACCCGCCAAATAATTCAATATATACTAGTGTTTCATTCAACAATTACTGCTTATTACATTTTTCCACCTGCAAACAACCAACTTTATTTTTACATGGGAATGGCATTGTAAATGCTAAATCTCCCACTAGGGGGCGTCGAGACATATTATGTCATTAAGTTTATCAATAAAAAATAATAATAAATAAAAAAAGTTTAAATACAGATATTAAATTATGCTGGAAAGGAAAAGCTCCATGCTGCGCCGTGTGGCGCTTAAGCCATTTTTTCTTTCTAGCTATATGGCGCTTAAGCCATTTTCCTTTCTAGCTATATGGCGCATAAGCTATTTTTCCTTTCCAGCGTATATTGCATGATACATACAATAAATCGTATCCGTAGCGATATAACAGATTTAAAAAACGCAATAGCTACCCAAACGTTTACCGTAGAATTATGTTCTGTTTCCTGATATTAAAAAATCTTATTATTTTAAAAAGAATCACGTATAGTTTTAAAAAAAGGGAGTGTAAAAAAAGAACATTTTGTTTGAATACGAAAATAAACCGTTAACATCGGAAGGCTAAGCAGAATAGAAATATTGAAGGAATCACGTTTCAAATCAAATCTTCCCCTCTTACTACTGAGATGTGCGAGTGCGTACAAATAGCACGTGGGCGTGGATCTCACTGACTTGACAGAGAGGTTCAACTATTTATTTGAAATATTTTTATTTTTCGTACGTTTGTATACAATTTTTAGATTTAAGGCGACAAGTTCATCGTATAAACGAACCAGTTAAGTTTTGCTAGATTTTTTAAAATTCAGTAAATAATTATACATGTTCATGGGCGTTCGTATAAAAGTCATGCAACTGTATCTGTTGACAAACTATTGTTTAGTCGGTTTTTAACAAATGATAACAAAGTGCCTTTGGAATCAAATACTTCATGTGGAAATGATAAAAGTCACGCTTTAAAAAAACACGCACACAAAACAATGAGAAAGCTTGAATGACTCTGAGAATTGAAATGAAAAAAAATCTCTGATGTGAGCTCTGGAATCATGAAATTCAAACAGCTTTACCAATTAAGTAAATCAAGGTTCCTGCAATTACGAACATTTTTAGCTCGTCAAATCATTTCCATTAAAAGTTTTTTTAAATTACTGTTTTCTTTTAAAAATAAGACAAAATGCTATGATCTTTGATCCAATTTTATTATAATCAATATTTTGGCGATGGGCGTTGAAGCTTAGGTAAAGACACCGGTCTCAAATAACGTTCTACTATCAATAAAAAAACCCTGATCTGGGGACCAGAACGTAGAGGCATTAAAGGCAATGAGCAAGCTGATGAACTAACACGGAAAGTGGCGAAGGCACTACTTGCGGGATCAGAGGAGGTCGTAGGAGGAGCAGCTTGTCACATCAAATTATAATCCAAAATATTCATAAATGACAGACTAGAATCAGACACCAGAAGAACTAGGCAACTACTCGAAATGGACTGAAACTCACTGAGAGAACTAGTAGTATACTAACAGGACAATGCCATCTCAAAAGATACACGTAATTGTTGGGAGAGGAAAACATAATTAGATGCGGGAAAAGGATGAAGAAACTACAATTCAATTGTGGTGTACCGTTATATTGGGAATAAGGCTCAGATACCTGGGAAACCACGTTGTGGAACTAGAAGAGATGACCCCATATCCAATGACAACCTTGGTGAACTTTTAAAAGGAACCGGATTACTGTTAAAAGAAAAAAAATGAGGTAATATAGGAGATAGCATAATGGGCCTAAGTGTAAATATTACTAGTAAAAAAAATAAGGGCTGAGGAAGAAAATTAGATAAATATCTTTAATAAACAACCAAAACAGGATGAGGAAAGTAAAATTAATTTTAATAAAAAACAAAAATCAAGGATTAGGAAAGTAGAGTATGAATGATATTTTATGTTGTGAGAGTGGATTTATGTGTTTGTGTCAAAGAATGACTGGCAAAGGACCTTGATGTGGTGTTACTATCACTGCTTAAAAATGATAAAAACATATGTTGCATAGAAAGGAGAGGACTCACCGGAAAAGGATAAAACTTGTAGGCTGGCAATGCACTTGTATGATTTCTTTCCCATCCAAGAGGCACAATCACAATAGGGAATGTTCGTTATTTTTATAGTACACAGCGGAGTTATTTATAGCGGATTAACCGAGAGCGGAAGCACAAAAATGGCTATATGCGGCGGGAGTATATTGCAGACTGAATAATATTGGCGGGTTGGCAAAAAGGGATGGGTAGGAAAAGGAACTTGCAACAATATTAATACCAATTCCAAACAGTGACAGTATGTATGCGTGCTATGTAAGTGTGTGTATGTGTAGGTATGTTTATGGGCGTAACCAGAGTATATAAATAGTTTTACTTAAGTAATCATTCTGTTGGTAGTTAACGACTCAAATTGGCAGTTGTCAGTAGGTTTTTCTTGGTTAAGGATGGAATCTGGTCTAGCCGAGTTTTTTTCAATGTAGTATTTTGTCCTTTTATAACAAATTTTCATAAACGAAATAAGTTGAAAATTCGATGAGCTACGATTCCAGCCAACTAAGAAATGTGGTTTTTCGGGCTAACCACATCTCAAGGTCGAATTTGATGCTATAACTTTGGGAAAGTGTTCCCAAGTGTATTGAAAGATTTTTAGGCAACAAAAAACTCGATTTTTTGGATTGGCTGGACCAGACTCCTGCCTTAATGGTGGTGACTCCTGCCTAAGTGGTCTCATAAAAAAGGTTTAGAGTATCTGATCAGCTAAAAGAAAATAACGCACGCGGGGTTGAAATTTCGACAAAAGTTTCGTATTTTCCAATTTCGAACGTTGTAGTTCGAAATTCAAATATATTAATAGCATATTATTATTAAAGGGCGCCCTCTACGCAGTTCCTCTCAAGTCACCAGGTCACGTGTTCCGCTTTCCCGCGAGATTACGGGATTCTTTTATTCCGTAATCGAATGCGTCGAACTTTAAATGTACCTTTACTGAATATTCTGTGGTGAATTGTGATATCGTTGTATGATTTTCAAGTATTTCCCTTTCAAAAAATAATAATAAAAGAGTCGATAATAATATATTGCGATAATGACGAAAATAGAAACGTTTTTGATCTTCCACCCTCTGCCATAACATATAACAGAACATAACCAATAACCATGCAGTTAATAACTTTTTCGGAATGTGTTTTGTTTTCTTTTGTTTAAATTTTGTAATGATTGGATTTTGAGGTAACTAACTATTATCACTTAGTAAAAACTTTGTTTTAATAACTCAAGTAAGCCTCATAAGTCATACGTACGTCCAGTAATGTTACATTGTCGTGAAAAAAAAAACTTATGGATCCGAGTGTTTAAGGAAACTAACACTTGACTGAATCCATGAATCCGGGCACGCCAAACGAAGGTTACCTGAGACATCTAATAAGTACCCATACCCACCTTTCAAATTGGGACCTAACTCTTGTTGTTTAGTAGAAAATTGGTTTATTAATATTATTGTATTGCTTTCTTGTCTCTTAATAGGCTAACGTTCCTTATATAACAGGCTGAAAGTTCTGTAGATAGGAGAACACCGCAACATAAACCAATAAAATAAATGCTAGTAATTTTTTTTTGGTAAATCAAACCTTTTTTTCCGAAATGCAAGTTGCTTTTCTGTATCCACTAATAAATAATATTAATATGCGTAATCCATATGACATTGTTAAGAATCCTCCTATCTATCCATTCGTAAATATGTTTCATAATGTTAAATAAACAACACAGTCTGCAAATTTTCAAGATGTCTCTGCTCAGATGCTATGTTTTATGTTCAGATAATTCCTTAGGGGCACAAGTAGCGCATAAAGTGTTAGACAGTTTGCGGATTCAAGATTTGTCAGTCTCAGTAGCCACCCTGTACAGTGTACGTGTACAGTACACAGTGTACACCACACCACTACACAAATAGAACACCATAATACAAGAAAATTTCTCACGCTTAAAAATATTTCCTTACTTTTGGTAAATTTCACCAAATATTGAACAAATTTTTAAATTCGCTCTCTGGAACCCAGGAGCCGAAATGTCTCATGTGAATTGGTGATATCCATTTACTTTCAAATTTTTAGCTATAAATCACACTTTAAAGGAGGATTATCTATTTATTTTAATACAGTTTAACGGTTCCACAACAACTCAGAATCAACATTACTCAACACCTCTTTACGTTGGCGAATAAATTTTATATAATGATTTAATAAATGTGCCACTTCGATTTGCCGCCAAAACGATATGTTCGTTTTTATTAGTGAATTCAGCGGCGTTGACGTCACGCCGGGCAACGGTGTCAGCCGTCTAACCAGCCAAGTCATAATGACTATTTCAAAGTCAATGACTATTTCTAAGTCATAGTGACTATGACTATGTTTATAAAATCAATAATTAAGAATGAAAATATTAAATTTACACATTATTAGTACAGTAAAAAATGAACTTGAAATCATCCGTACATTTTTAAGGGTGTCCAGACACTGTGAAAATACCCCATAAGATAATTCCACAGAAGTTTTAAAACATCGTTTGGAGAGAGATTTGTTAACTTTTTAGAGTACGTAAGAATGTAAATAGTTTGTTTAGAAACAATTTATTAATAATCTGTCAATTCATGGTGAAGTATTTGTGGATAGGAACTAAAGTACATTGCAAACCTTAAGACATTCAAATTCACCACGAAAACTTGAAGTGATTTTCATTAAGAGTTGATAATTAAATGTAACTTCGATAATCTGCCAAAGCCATAGTTTCCATTGTTAGGGATGACCTGAATAGAAGCGTTAAGGGATGATTTATGGAATGATTTTGTTTACCCTCCAGTCTCAATGGTAGTCAGTTCAGTTGCCAGTCATGATATCAGTGCATCCAACTGAGAGATAAGAACTTTGTCGGGATTGTTTGCAAACAAGAGTTAGGCGGAAGGAGGAGGGGGTTGGGTAGGAGATACAAGGGAGGAGGAAGGAGTCAAAGAAGAAAGAACTAAAGAGATTAATAAGTTGCCAATATAATCATACAGTTAAACAGTATCGTAAAGCCAAGCTAAGACGTCATCACAGAAATCAAAATATGGAATTCGGCTTTCTCGATAAATAATGTTCTAATCTCTCCTCAGGTCTTCTGATCTTGCTATAACCTTCATCCGTCTTATTAATGAATATTTTTCATTTTATTAATTAATATTTTTTTAATTAACACAATTAAATAACTTTCTTTCAATTCCACTTTATTATTTCTTAATCCAACGGGTTTCGGTTCGTCCTGAACCTTCCTCAGGGGTGAATAAAAATATATTATATTAAGTATTACAATATAATATAATAATATGTTATATTTTTATTCACACCTGAAGAAGGTTTAGGACGAAGAGAAACCGGCTGGAGCGCCCTTGAGGTGATTTTTCACAAAAATGGCGCTTTATAAATTATTATTATTATTATTATTGGATTAAGAAATAATAAAGTGGAATTGAAACAAAGTTATTTAATTGTGTTTATTGTAATTATGTATTCCCACAAAGTGTTTGCTACATGTGAAGATTTAATATATTTTTATTATTCACCAATATTTTCGTCCATACGAATCCCGCATGATGAGCCGAGCCGTTCTCAACTAACAAAAATATTGTCATTTTATTTATTCTTATTTTTTATACGGTCACTATTGGTTCCGTTCACATGTAGCCCACGCCGCTCCCAACTAGCAAAAACTTTGTCATTATTTATTCCCTTTTAATATTGTATTCACCAATTGTTCCATTCAAACGAAAACCGCGCAATGAGCCGAGCTGCTCCCAATTTACAAAAGTATCTTTTTTGCAGTCAGGATATATCTTTCCGTGTCCCTGCACACAACAATATTTTTGAACTTCGTCCACCGTGATCAAACCGTGAATGTCAGCTGTATCGTTTATTGTCTTAGTTGTGGGTACGGTTCTTTTAACTACCAGAAACAAGGTATAGTCTCCCATGAAGAAGGACACTTCTGAAGAAAACTGTCATCAATTTTGAGAAAAACATGTACTTGCTCTGCAGAAACAAAATAATGAATATAAGGCAAAACATCAGATTGTTAAAATGCATAAAAACCATTATCTATCCGACTAAGTAAGTAATTACCGTTCAATAAAGCGCCAAGTTCTTCTTACACGAGGAACGGCATGGTTGTATCCTGGTTGTATTGGGTCCTAGTTTATGACATCAAACTTTAAAAAAAGATCCAGAATAAATTTTAAAATAATTAATTGGTTTGAAACTATTTAATCACTAGCTTTTCCCGCAGCTTCGCTCGCATGGTGTAAGGGGGGTTCCCACTCCGCCTCCTCCACCTCCCCCCCTCTCACCACCCTCCCTCCCCCCACACCCTTCCCCAACCAACACCTCTGCCATAGGTCACCCCAAGTGGTTCGCTACGTTTGGTGATTTAGCAGGGGTGCCCGGGATCATGGGGTAGGTTTGTCTAGGTATTGGAGGCGGATTTGCAAAATGTCATTCTCAAACACGCGAAATGTCAAACGCGCGATAGTCGTTAGGTTTTCTGAAATTATCCAATTTTCTGCGCAATTTTCTTAATTTTTCTCTCCGTAAGAACCATCGTCGTACATCAAGTAATATTCTAAAAAAAGAATTAGTGAAATCGGTTCAGCTGCTCTCGAGATTTGCGCTTAGCAACACATTTAGCGATTCATTTTTATATATAAGATTTCCATTGTGTTGCAAATTCTGTAAAGTAGAAGAAAATTATTTAGTTATGCACACATTCTAAACATTTAAGTGTACTTGGAATATCTGATACTTTAAAGTGCGTTTGATTTTTCATCGTCGTTCCGCATCCTAAATATGTTCATTTCTTTAATACAAGAGAGAAAGTAGACGTTGTGGGAGGTTATGGGGAATTCCGAATAGGAATGGTGAAAGAGTTGAAGGGGAAAGCGAACGATGGCACAGCGGGTGCACAGTACCTTCCTACACAGTACACTATGCACAACTCGGTAACAGACGCAGAGTATTCCATGTTGTGAGGTATCGAGTTGGAATTAAACTGAACCTAGTTTTCGAAAACAAATAAAATTATTTTAGACTATTTTATATTTATAAATTAATCTTAATTGTAATTGAAAATAGTTATTAACAAGCATCTTATATAAAATTTCAATCTGTAAACTTCACCCGCCATAGCACAGAGACATCCTTAGAATAGTTGGTAAAATAATACTAAAAAATATAAGAAAACACATTTTTTTCACGAAATAATAAGAAAAACATTTGTGAAAATTAAATGTTAGTTTTTTCATTAATTTCTTTGAGATTTTTCTTTTGAATAATGAATCCTGCACAAAAGTCCTAACAGCTTCCATCGGTTTGGATCCAGTGAGACTATCGCATCACCAATTAGTAAAGCTGAAGGTGTTTGGGAGGGAGAAGAAATGCGGGAGAGGAAGGTGAAGAAGTACCTGGTTATTCAGAGTTGGTCACCAAACAAAGCCATTTCAATTATATTTAATTCAGTAATTATGAACTAACACAAACCCACTATCTCCGGATTGCTATTCGAGAGCCTTACCCATCGACGACGGAGGCCGTCAAAAGATAAATGTGGGTTCCTTTTTTTCAAACTTCAACAAAATCAACGTAATCTGACGAAATCTAAGTGTACTGGTTCAGCAACAACTCCCTAATGCTCTAATGGTTAGTTCTAACGCGATGAACTTAAACATTTAAAACTCAGACGAATTAAAATAAAATTTAAACAAATATTAAGAAACAAAACAATTTTTACACATTAAGTATTTTTTATTGCATTGGTAAGTTGTGAGAAAAATATCGAGAAATATAAAGTTTTTTAAAACCTTCCTCAAATAAAGTCATCTCTATTTGAACGGGCGTATCAAAATGATATAATGAGGGACTAAAGTTGTGCTTCCATTAATTAAACAATATTTGTCTCAATTATAAAATAAGCAGACAAGCACCTATTGCGATATTTTCAAAGTTCCAGATTTTACGGTCGTTAAACTCTTCATCGACTTATCCACCGTCGAATAACTCCAACAAACAAATTGACAGAACAAAGTGTTGCCTAATTAAATTAACAATTTAAATCCGTCGCTTCACCCTTTCTGCGCGGAGAGTACCCAACTGAAGCCTGTAGCCAGTACCTACCCCTAACCAGTCTGTAGAACCTACCCCTTCTACTAAACCAGTTCCTACCCCTTCTGTACTAAGCAGTGTTGTATTTATTTTCTTGAGTAGAGCGTGCTGTCCGCTATTACGTTCATGCTACTTCATTTACTCACCGCTTATCTGGTCGCGTTAATCGCCTACAAAATGGTATAAGCGATTCGCGAAGTTTCCACGAACTTGAAGCCTCAAACTAAAGCTTTAAATCGTGCACAATATTAATGGTTGTTAAGGCTTTTGCGCTGAAATAGGCTGCGATTTGCGTGCCTTTGTCGCATGGCTCGTGTCGTCAAGAGGCCCCACTGTGACATGAGCGGACGCGGATATATTATTACGTTGTGTACATTTTACTTGAGTAAATTTTGCTTGTGTTTTGAGAAAATATTTTGCATATTTATACTGTCTCCAAATCGGCTGATTAAATTATGAAGTGGGTATGCAAATGTCTTTTCTGTGCGTATTTTTTATGCTTTAATTAACAACTTGGATTAAAAATACAATAATTAAACATGTTATAAGGTAGTTGTTCAAGCCAAGGTGAAGAAATGCCACCAATTTTATTCATGTTTATTTATTCAGCATACAAATACTAGTGACTAGGGAAGACTAGGCACAAGCCTGTGACAACAATACTTATAAAAAAATAGAATTACAAATAAATAAATATTATAGAAAGGACAATTAAAAAGGTCAAACAGTGCTACGTTGCCGTACATGGATAAAACAAATAATAAAAAATAAATAAAAATAAATGTCACACAAATAATTAAAATTCCTAAAGGTTAGCATGGAGCTAAGGATTATTTTTTTAATATGATTTATTTTTAAAATAATTTAGTTTCAATTGATAATGTACTACAAAAAACGTACTTTATTTATAATATATTATTCCCAATGAGTTCAATAAACCGAAATAAAAAATAAAAAACGTTGTTAATTTAAAGAAATATTATCGGTAAAAGTTATCTGTAAATTTATTTAGAAAAAAACGAAAGGAGATCCATTTTTAAAACTTTTTTTTTTCATTCAAATGTTTGATATTTTAAAAATTATACGTTTATTTCTAATAATAAAATTTGAAAAAGTATTTCGTAACATTTAAAAATAGTTTTTAGTTTTCGGATACGTTCAGAAATATTCTATTTATTTGGATTTTATTGCAAAGTGGAAATGCTCTGACCATCTGACAGGATATGCCAGAGGCTTGGGGGCATAGAGAGAGTATGCTAATATAAATGCACGAAGAAAGATACGTGCAAAAAAAAAGTTCAATGAAAGAAAGTATAACCTGGTGTATAAGCTGTTGTGAAAATAGGTATAAGTGTGATGACCGTGGCCGGTTATCTACATTACTTTCTGGACTCCGTTGTATGAATCCAGATTCCTCAGATATGATGATCTCAGTACAGGGTGAGGAGGTTGACAATAATAAGTCGTGGGTAGACTATTGTGGTTTATTCCGAGATTGGTACAGTAGTGCTTCGTAGGAAGTCTGATACAAAGAGAACGAATGGACAACATTCACAACCTTTTATATGTTACTCATGCTGTCTCACTCATACACGCATGTCTCTTTCATACTACAAGACATACGTTCACCACATCCCTCCACACTTAAATCCGAAGACAGTTACACAACATGATAATTATAATAATATTTACATAATATTAATATTTATATTATTTACAATACATTATCATTTTGAGTCGAGAGCTGAGTCCTGTCTTCATTGACTCATCTGTGTGTCCGAGGTCGTAATTGGTCTTTCCAGTTTCCCAATGTGGAAGCCACCGGTTCACTGGAGCTGGAAGTAAAAGGAGAAGTACCCATTAGAATGTCATCCGGCACAAAGCTGGAGACATCGTAGTTATTATACGACCGTCTCCTTGTCTCAGACGCGATATAATTATCATGGTCATTATCCCTAGCTACACATAGCTTTGACAACTGATCAAAATGTCTTTTCCAGTACATAATTTTACCATACAAATTTACCTCAATTAAATAAACTTTTTTACCTAATTGTTTGTATACCTTCCCAGGTACCCATTTATCCTTATTTTGATTCTTAAAATCCCTTACCATTACATTTTGATCAATTGAAAAACCCTTGGATCGTTTATTATTTCTCTTGTAATAATATTTCTGATTTTCCTGACACTTATCTCTCCCCCCTCTCGGTACAAAATTGTTTAAATTTGACCTTAATTTCCTTCCAAATTCAAAAGTTATATTTGTCGGATTGCATAATTTTGGTTCCGCATTCCCATTTAATTTTAATTGCACTTTACTTTTATTAAAACTACCCACTTTCTCCGAAAAAACCTCCTGGAATTTTCGAATTTTTTTATTCACTTTACTACTACCATTCTCAAATACACTGTGATAAAAAATTTCACTACCCTCCTGGGATGAAATTGATTGTAAATCACTTCTATCATTTTCAAACACACTGCGAGAAAAAATTTCACTACCCTCCTGGGTTGAAATTGATTGTAATTCACTTTTATCTAAGTCACTTCTATCATTCTCCAATACATTGTGAGAAACAATTTCACTACCCTCCTGGGATAAAATTGATTGTAACCCCGTGAATCCAATATTATTTTTTTTTATAAAGTCACGACTTAGAACCGTAGTTGTTCCATTTTTAACTACACAAAATTCTAACATTTCTCTATAACCGTTATAATCAACTAATAATGAAATACAACCCAATAAATTCAACTTACAATTAGTGTAACCCATCAAGGTTAAATCCTTTGGTTTTAAATCCAAACGTTTGAAGTGTTTAACATAATCTAGATCTGTTAATATCGAAACTGCCGATCCTGTATCCAAGAATCCGTTAAAAATCACATTGTTCACTAGAATTTTGCACATAATTGGGTCACAGTTCACAGCATGTACCACTAACTTCTTCTTACTTCCCTGCGTATTCACAAACACAGAAGAAATAACCTTTTTACTAAACCCGCGACATATTTTACTAATGTGACCTTTGCCTTTACACTTAAAACAAATTACTTCTTTAAATTTACAGTTTATCGACTCATGATAACTGCCGCAATGTTTACATCTAGTTTGGTTCCTAAATGTAACATTCTTATTTGTAAGTCTACCCGCCGAATTATTCAAAACTTTCCGTTTATTTTTAGCAATCAAATTTACACTTTCCGTTTTAATTGATTTATTAATTACCTCGAATGAATCCATCGCCATAGCACATTCAAAAACTTTTTTCAATGAAAAACTTTCAGCCTCGATGAATAATTTCTCCTTAATACTACCAACTCGAAGACCGGTGATAAAAACATCTTTTAAATTATTTTCAAGTCTGTCTTCGAATTTGCAAAATCTAACAAGATTTCGTAAACGTGCTATGAAGTCGTTCACAGATTCTGTCTCTTTCTGTCTCGCAGCAAAAAAAAAATTCCCGTTCCTTGAACACATTTCTTTTAATTCCTACATGATTCTCTAACAATAACAATAAATTTACGACCGTAAAATCTGTAATTTTTTTAGGAAAACACAAATCAATTAATAAATTTATTGTCTCTGTGTGCAAATGGGATATTAAGACCGCTCTCTTTTTCTCAACCGAATTAATTTTGACATCATTGACAAGGATGAACTGTTCGTATTGCAACACGAATGTCTCCAGTTTGTCCCTCAAATGACAAAACCTGGGCAGTTGCCCCCCTTCCATCTTCACACAGATGCAATCAATAAAAGCAGAAAAAAATTAACAAACAGCACTCAACTCACGACTCTGTTGACTTGATGCTGCTCCGATCTCGCCCTTCCGCGGACCGTCTCCTGGCTCCTGAACCCTGGTCGTCCTTCTAATGCCCCGGCACGCCTTCCGTGAGATCTGCACCTGGTCTCTGATCTTCTCCTGAAGACCCGGACTTCTCCATCCACGCCTTACGTGTATGCTTCTCCAGGTTCTCGGCACTGAATAACCTTATCCAGCGCCTTGATGTTCTTTAGGATGCCGATTCTGCTGCTCTTGCTCTTCCTGCTCCGCAATGATGTGGAGTCGTGATCTGGCCCTTTCTCTGCCCGATCACCTGTTGACCACTGTAGCCTCAATACGCGTAAATCTGCCAAATGTCAATTTGGCTGCTGCGTAAATCCGGACCTTTATCGGCTGCGCCAAATGTGATGACCGTGGCCGGTTATCTACATTACTTTCTGGACTCCGTTGTATGAATCCAGATTCCTCAGATATGATGATCTCAGTACAGGTTGAGGTTGACAATAATAAGTCGTGGGTAGACTATTGTGGTTTATTCCGCGATTGGTACAGTAGTGCTTCGTAGGAAGTCTGATGCAAAGAGAACGAATGGACAACATTCACAACCTTTTATACGTTACTCATGCTGTCTCACTCATACACGCATGTCTCTTTCATACTACAAGACATACGTTCACCACAATAAGTACATCCATATTTGTTTTAAATGTGTATACCCCACAAGAGTCCCAACTGCTCCCAAACGTCTGAAGCCAGTAATACTATGTCATCCAAATTGGAGTAAGTTGTGAGGCTGAAGGTAGTAGGGAGGGGAAGGAGATGGGCAAGATGAAAGGGAGGGGGGGAGGGGGGGGGGGGGGGAGGGAGAGGGGGAGGGAGGGCGGTGAGAGGAGGGGGGGGGGGAGGTGGAGGAGGTGGAGTGGGAACCCCCCTTACACCATGCGAGCGAAGCCGCGGCAAAAGGCTAGTTATATATATAAAAATGAATCGCTGAATGTGTTGCTAAGCGCAAATCTCGAGAGCAGCTAAACCGATTTCGCTAATTCTTTTTTTAGAATATTCCTTGAAGTACGAGGATGGTTCATACGGAGAGAAAAATTAAGAAAATAGGATAATTTCAGAAAACCTAACGACTTTCGCACGTTTGACAGTTCGCGTGTTTGAGAATGACATTTTGGAAAACAATGATTGTTAAATCAGGATTCTATTTTTGAAAATCTTTAAGTTGATAAATTTATTTAAAGTAGGTACTCCCCTAATAGTTTGAATTGAATCAAGAATTTTAGATATTTTAAATAGGTAACTAATTTAATATTCATGGAAAATGGAAATTTGAATTAAAATTGTAAAAGGTGGCACGCGGGCTGTTTAAAAACTGAATGTACCTGGATTGAATATGTGGAACGCGGGAGGAGGGTTGGCGGGACGAGGGAGCAGGAAAGGGAAGAGGGAAGGCGGGGAAGGTGGAAGGGGAACGCGGGAGGGGAAGGGGACGTGTGAGGGGGGAGGGGAACTCGGGAGGGGGGTTCGCGGGACGGGGGAATGGGGGGAGTGGAGTAGGGAGAGGGAAGGTGGAGGTGACGAAGTGGGAACGCGAGAGGGGAAGGGGACGCAGGAGAAGAAGGGGAGGCGGAAGGGGAACGGGTCGAATGGGTAAGGACACTCAGGAAGAAACAACTTCTTTATTAAATGGCGTAGCAACGTATGCCGGGACCAGCTATACAAAAGTGAGTTCTGGCATCATGAAATTTGCATAAAAAAATGCAATAGGTGGTACGCGAGCTGTTTGAAAACTTAATGTATGTACGGGACTGAATGTATGGAATGCGAGAGGGGGGAGAGGAACTCGGGAGGGGAGTTTGCCGGATTGGGGAAGCTTTAGAGGGGAGTGGAGACAGGGAAGGCGTAGAAGGCGGAGTGGGAACGCGCGAGGGGAAGGATACGCGGAAGAGGAAGGGGAGGTGGAAGGGTAACGGGGTGAATGGGAAAGGACACGCAGGGAGAAACAATTTCTTTATTAAGTGGTAAAGCAACGCATGACGCATTAAAGGTCGTTCTATGAATATTTTTTTCACTAACTGTAAATCTGAGATAAATATGTATTTTATATTGAGAGTTTTCGTTAATACTTTTAATTACTGTTGTTAATATGTATAACTCTACGAACACTTTTTCTCCTAAAATACATTTTTTCTCTATAATTACATTCTTAACAATACGTTAATGTCAAAATCAATATTTTATTATTCTATACTCTTAAAATACTTCCATGTCTCACTAATTATTTGAAGGTATGGATTCATCTTTTTACAAAAATTTTAAAAATAAATTAACAAACTGTATAAAAAAAAATAAAGAAGACTATTTCAAAAATAAAATACTTTCTACAGACAATAACAATAAACAAATATGGAAAACAGTCAACTTAGCCATGGATAAAACTAAAAAAAACACAAAAAATTAAATTCATTGAACATGAAAACAAAATCATAGATGCTAATATTCAACCTCAACAATGTGCAAACATCTTTAACTCTTTTTTTGCTAATGTGGGAAAAAATCTTGCGAAAAATATCAATAAATCTTTTAACATGAAAACACAAACGATTGAAAATGTACACAATCAAAATAATTTATCAAAATTTGAAAAAACCTCAGAAAGTGAAATTTTAAAAATAATAGAAGGCATGAAAGGAGGTTCATCTCCCGGATTTGACCTTATTACAGTACATTTTCTAAAATCAATGAAAATTCATTTGGTAAAACCAATTACTCATTTGATAAACTTAAGTTTAACAGAAGGAAGATTTCCGACAAACTACAAAAACACAATTATTTCACCTATTTATAAATCTGGAGATCCACAACAAGTAACTAACTATCGTCCAATTTGTCTAATCTCAAACATTGGAAAGATTTTTGAAAAAATTGTGAAAAACCAATTGGTCACTTTCCTAGAAAGTAATAAAATTCTTCACAAAAACCAGTTTGGTTTTATAAAGTCACTCTGCACACAAGATGCTATTGCTAATGTAACCTCATACATCAACGAATCATTGGATAAAGGTGAAAAATGTGCCGATATATTTATTGATCTCAGAAAAGCCTTTGATAGTATTTCCCATGAGATTCTACTAAAAAAACTGAACAATGTAGATATAAAAGACAATGCGATTAAATGGATTTCGAACTACCTAAAAAATCGACCGCAAGTCGTAAAAATAAATCAAATTAATAGCGATAAAGAAATATCAGACTTTGGAATCCCGCAAGGTACAGTAATCGGACCAATCCTTTTCACCATATATGTTAATGACATTTTTTTTCAACCACTACATGGCCAAATTACTTCATATGCCGATGATACGGTACTAATAATTAGCGATAAAACTTGGGAAAAAGTAACATTTAAAGCCACCGAAGACATAAATATTTTAAAGAATTTCTTCGACGTAAATTTACTATCACTAAATAGTGATAAAACATTTGTAATTCCATTTGCAATACACAAAAATGATACCCCTAAAAACATTGACATCATCATCCATGATAATTCCAAAACACATAGTAAAAACTATTGTATCCCAAACTGCACAATATTAAAAACAACAAACACAATCAAATATTTAGGAGTTATTATCGATAAAAATTTGAAATGGAAGGAACAAATTTGTCAAGTTGTAAAAAAAATTAGAAAATTGATTTATACATTTTTAAGAATCCGAAATTTTTTATCTGTAAAAAACTTATATCTAATATATTACGCTTTGGTTCAATCAACTTTACAATATGCTATCATTAGCTGGGGATCCGCATACAAAACTACTCTTTCCCAGATTGAAGTTGTGCAGAGGCTAATAATTAAAATTATATTAAAAAAACCTTCTGACGGATCAATTATTTAAGGAATTCCAAGTACCTTCATTCAAAGATCTGTACAATAAAAATGCATTGATTCAAATTATAAAAGAAAAAGAAAAGTATCAATTTATAACTGAAAACCGTACAAGACATAAATATATTTTTTCATGCCCAAAATTAAACACTTCCTTCGCACAAAATTTTTATACTTATCAAGGAAGACTTATTTTCAACCGACTACCGGATGAAATTAGAAAAATTAATGATAAAATCAAATTAATAAACACTGTTAAAAAATATTTTAAAGATAATCTCAAAAAAATAAAAATAAAAGTTTCCAACTAATCTAATCTCAAAAATAACTTAAAACTCAGTTTCCTAGTGATACTTCATTCGTCAAATAAGTTAAATTTTGTTTTGTTTTTGACAACTAATTACAATAATTCCAGATACATTATCCAAATAATAGAATTGTTTGATAGTTGACAAATACTTATAATTACAATTACATTAAACCGAACTTACAACTTATTGTTTTTTTTTTTACATTCACATTGTAATTTAAGAACTTAAGATATAATAAAGCATTTAAAAAATGTACACTACTCTTCCAGACACAAGCTAATGCTTCCATGGAAGAGTGGTATTAATTAAGATATTTGAACATGAATGTACACAAATTATTACATAATGTACATTTAACATTTAACATTATATTTTATATGCTAAAATAAAAAAAAAAAAAAAAAAAAAGAAAAAAAAAAATCTTTCAAGATTTTGGAAGATATTTGTTATCTAAAATTTTTAACAATCCTTCTCTTAAATATCAGAAGTTTCTCTAAAAGTTTTGATCCTTTTATGCTTCCATTGAATGTACTCGTTCATAAACCGGATTGTATTGTGTTATCGGAAGCCAGAATTAGCGGCTACTCAAGTACCTATAATTTATCTGGATACAATAACTTTGTTTTCATAAAATGTATTCATGACAATATTTCCGTTAATGAAATACATATCGATCTTGTAAACTGTCTTCATATTCAAATTAATATAAAAACACATTTTTTGATATAATAGCATTATATAGAACACAACTCGAGCATTAGTAATTTCACTGAGAATCTGAAATCTATTATGAATATAAATTGTTCTAGAAATGCATTTATTGTGGGCGATATTAATATCGATATATCTGATGAATTTGAAAACAATAGAAATAAAGAAAAAACTGATTATATCAACACATTAAGGGAACTAAATTTTAAACCATGTATAAAAAAATATACGAGAGAATGTCGTGTAATACTAATGAAACTGAAAAAATTAAATCAATTATTAGGAAAAATAATATTACTGATCATCATTCATGCACTGTAGCCTTTAAAATTGACAAAATAGATGTGAATAATTACTCCGGCAATAATTTTCCAAAAACTATTATTACCTACGATAAATTACAACAAAACCTTAACATTGAAAATTGGGAAACTGTTTTATCCTCTAATAACACCGATTTATGTTCACTACATTTTGAATCAATCTTAAATAAGCATATAAAATCTTCCTCTTCCATTATAAATTACTCTCCAAATACTAAATTCAAAAAATTAAAACCGTAGATCTCTCAAGGAATCATAATTCGTGGGAGATCCCACACACTTTTTTATGCTCCGAAAGCGAGAACTTCTTCCTTTCAGAATGCCCAGTTAAATAGAGCAATTCAACTGCCTAACGATTCTGCATTGAGCATTGACATCTTCAATGTTACCTTTAGAGAGTTCAATAACTATCTTTTGACATACGTCTCAACATAGTGAAACTGCCCACGTGGCCTTTTTTTCTCTTATATTTTGTAATCTTCTCCGTAATAATTTAGTGTATAACTGTTTTATGGAGACCCTGAAAAAAAAATCTCAATTAGACATAAAGAATTTTTTTTTAAGGAACATAAAAAATTTCCAGAAAGCTACAATCTATACGAATATTAAAAAAAAATCAGAAATAAACTATGTTACATTATCCGGAAAACCAAAGAAGATTTCTATAAAGAAAAAATCAATATTGCTGGCAACAATAATAAAAAGGTATGGCTAACTATCAATGAAATTATCAATTTGGGAGGCGGAAATGAGTACCGCCATCCCGGGAACCTTTATTGGAACTCTCCTCTCCTTCCTTTCCTTAAAAAACCCTCCACACAGCATCCCAAAAGATTACACAGGCCCTGAGGGAATTGTTTTCCTCAGGGTCTCCTGTGTGGAGCACATGTAAAAAAAAATTAAAAAAAATAACAAACCAAAAAAATCTAACTTAAACAAAATCACAGATATTGATAACAAAATTAACGATATAAATAAATAAATGTTTTCGACTTCCATAATACGGGCATGTTCCTAGCGTGGTAGTCGAATCACATGTAAAAACTGTATAAAAAGTTAAATGATGAATAAAGAAAATGAAAAAAAAAACACGGATCCAATGAGATGTGCAAATATTTTTAACAATTATTTTGGATCAGTTGGTGAAAAATTAGCACTTAAAATTAAAAACATCGAAAATAATGAACTATATAAATTGCCTTCAAATCCTTGGAACACCTTAACACAATTCCAACGAACTAACGCTGATGAAATCAAACATAAATCATTCTTTAAAAAATTTCAGATTCACTTTGTAAACCATTGGCACACATCATAAATACAAGTTTCGAAAATGGCAACTTTCCAGTAAATTACAAAAAAACTATTATTTCTCCTATTTTTAAATCCGGTGATCCTATTCTTAGTAATAATTATAGGCCAATTTCTCTTACCTCAAATATTGCAAAAATATTTGAAAAAAATGTAAAAAACAGATGTTTAAATTTATAAAAGAAAACAATATATTAAATGCACATCAATATGGTTTTAGAGAAAATTTGAGCACTCAAGATGCTACCGTAGACTTAACATCTGAAATATATAAATCTTTAGATAATAAAAAAAAATGTATTGGAATATTTGTCGACTTAAGAAAAGCATTTGACAGTATATCACATTCGAATCTTATCTCTAAACTAAAGAAAATTGGTATAACCAATAATGCCTTAACGTGGATCGAAAATTACCAATTTCATAGAGAGCAATTCGTCAAATTTAACGGTTTTCTCAGCGATTCTCAAATCAGTAAATTTGGAATCCCGCAGGGAACAGTATTGGAACAGTACAGGACCAATTCTTTTTATCATTAATGTGAATGATATTTTTAAACTCACCATAAAATCCAAAATAATATCTTACGCTGATGATACAGCAATTTTAACTGAGGGATTAACATGGAATGAAACTCAGAGAACGGCGGAATCAGATAAATATTTAATAAAAAAAATGGTTTCATTAAAATTTACTAACTTTAAATACAGATATAACTTTTGTAATTCCTTTCTCTCTGATTAAAAATGCTACTCCTGAAAATCTAAATATATGTATCCAGTCATATAATTGTAATTCGTATCTATGAATGCTCTGTATCCTGATTGCTCTGTACTCACTAAAACCAATGAGAGACTAAGAAAATTAGTACATTTTCATTAGAATTCGAAGCATTTTAAATATTAGTATATTAAGAACTATTTACTTTTCCTTAATCCAATCAGTGCTACAGTATAGAATTTTTGATTGGGGCGGTGCATTCAAAACTTCTCTCTTACCATTGAAAATTATAAAAATAATTTAAAAAAAGCCATATGATTACCCCACCATCAAATTATTTCAAGATTTTAAAGTACCTTCACTTCATGTTATTTATAAAAAAAATCATAATTTTACAAATACACAAAGATTGCTCCAATAATGAGAGCTTTACTCCTTTTTCAAACAGCATTAGAACAAATATCCTTGGCTCTATGATTGTCCCGCGTTGTAACACCACCACAGCTCAACAATACTATAAATACCTACCTACCTAATTTTGTATAAATTCTGTAACAAAAGAATGTCAATTGCCAGCCTGAAGTTGTCCATAATAGGATGAAACCGGTACTGGTGAAATGAATAAGTGGAAATAAGTTAAAAAGTGTTTTAATTTCAATTTATTGAATACTATAAATATATTGGAGTAACGAGGAACTAGCATCATTGATCTCTTCGGCACCGGTGCATAGTCGGGAAACACGCCAAACGCGTGCCCAACATTTGTACACGGTTGACATTTGTCACATGAGAACGGCTCGTTTCTTCGACTCGTTCTTATGTTCAACAGCTCGGCTGTGGAATGATTTGCCGGCCTCTGTGTTTCCTCCTTCCTACAACATGGGTCTCTTCAAGACCAATGTTCAATCCTTCCTCTCCTCAAAAATACCCTCCACACAGCATCCCAGATGACATAGGCCCTGAGGGAAATTATTTTCCTCAAGGCCTCCTGTGTGGAGTTAATGTAAAAAATAAATAAATTTAATGGTTTAACCAATTACCAGTTAATTTAAGATTGTAAACAAATTATAAAAAATTCAAAAAATATATAAAAGCTCTATATATATAATTTATTACAATCACTTCATCTTATATAACTTTATTTCTAAACACAATTATAATGTCAAATATCCTTTTTCTTTCTTTATTTATCTCATTTCTTTTTTTATCTTCTCTTCATTCTGCTACATTCCTTCTATTATATGTTTTAGAAATATAAAACTATAGATGCATATTACGTGATGTGTACGATTTTTTCTTTGTTTACTGTTAATTATCTATTCTTTGATCTATATATTAAAAAAAAAATATATTGTTTAACCTTAAACAAAATTTTTTATCTACATTCGTTGTCTCCGCCTTTTTAACACGAGCTTTGCTCAAAAAAAGGTGTAAGACATATTAAATAATATATATTTTTTAGAAAAACTTTAAAGAATACATAATAACATGAAATTTAATGAACTTATTTATTAAAAAAAAAAAAAAATGACGGGAACTCGCCAGTGGGATATAAAACAAATTGTGATATAAATAAAATAAAACATTCTTACGCACGCCGGGAGTACAACCCGCGATCTGCGGATTGTTAGTCGAGAGCCTTACTCCTCTACCGCCCGTTTACAGAAACAAAATATGATTTAAATGCTTATTTTTAATCTTACCGTTTGACAAAGTTCTTAATTCCCGTTCATTTATCCAAGCAAAGTAAGAAAAATCGTTTGAATTAATTCACAAGGATATGAAATCTCATCTTTTTCTTACATGGAACGGGATATTTTGAAACTCCACCTAGTTGCGACGTGACGAGAAACATAATTTCTTCAACAGGACATCCGCTTCCGGAGAGGCTCTGCCGGCGGAACTTCCGTCACGCTTAAGAAGCCTCCACCGAACAACACTTCGGCGCCAAGCGTACAGCATTCCAGATTTATTTATTTCTTATTTAAAATGCAAAAATGTCACGGATAGTTGTTATGAATACACGAATTTTTATTCGCCGAGAAAATTCCGTATTTTGGCTTACAAAAGTTTTGTCAGATGTCACGACGGGTTTGAAAATAGTTGCGGTGTAAAGTTGTGGCTTGTCGCAATACAATCTTGTACAATCGTCAAAAGTTGTGGAATTTTTTTAAGTTCTTAAACAAATATGGAAAAAAAGTTTTTTCAGTTTATTATTGATTTCCGAAGGACTTTGAAATAATGTAAAAACTTATTTTGCGTTGCGTCGTGTAATGTATATCGAACACTTAGATAAAGAGATATCAATTTTAATTAGCCGCGTGAGGGAGCGGGCCGGATCGGCAGAGACGGGACGAGAAATAAAAGGCGTCAGTCGGTGTAGTGAGTCAGTCTTTATTTAGCTACGTAGCGAGGGTCGAAGCGGAGCGGAGTGACAGTGGTGCCGTTAGTGATGCTGATGCGTTGCTGATGCGTGAAGATGGTCAGGAAGCTTCGGCGGTGAAGATCACAGGTCTTCAGGGAGCCGGCGTGTTGCTCTACACCGAGGCGGTGTAGAAGTGACCTTGGTCCAGGCGGTCGATCACCGTCGTGTTGGCGGGATATGGCAGCTGTGTGTCCTTTGAGTCGGCGCACACACGTGACGCAGGAAGGAACCTTGAGAGGCGATGAGGGTTGCACCTATATGAACAGCAAGCGCGTGCTTGGTAGTCGATAGGCCGGGTGACATCTCATATCGAGGCGCGAACGGGCCGGACAGCGGATGGTAATTGGAGAAGTAGTCCTCGAAGGTGATGGGAATGTTCCTGGTGTCACACTGGACAAACGTTAATCGCTTGTTGCGAGATCGGCAGCCCCGCGGAGGCTGGTAAAGCGTTACGGCACTGGACTAATTGTATTCACTGATCGGTGTGTGTTACTCGACCGATGAATGGAGGTACTGACTAAGCGCAGTGCTTGGTCGCTTGCTTTTATATGCGCGACCGGATGAGTAGCTTGCTAGAGCGCCAGGTAATGTTGCGTGAATTCACGCAAAGCTGAGAAATCGCTCGAACATTCTGCGGCCGTCGTATTGAGCGGCTGTAACTTCGAGGCCTTTCGCGTAAGTGGCGGAATTATTAATTACCTAGGCGGCCGACGGTAGTACGCTGTTTGTGGCGCAGGTAGGTATGTCGTAGTATTTCTCGCGCGTTCGATGGAGTCCAGTGGCGCAGCGGTAGATTTTATCAGAGCGGGTTAAGTGACCGCGACACGCGCAAGTCCAATGCATCAAACAGGACACTAAAAAATTTCTAAATTTGGGGGGCGGGTATGGGCACCGCCGCACCAGGAACAATTTATTGAATAACTAACACCCCTTCCATAGGTTACCCCAAGTGGTTCACTGCGTTTGGTGACTTGGCAGGTGTGCCCGGGTTCACGGGGTGAGGTTTGTCTAGGTCTTGGCGGCGGATGCGTTTGTCCACGTACCAGATCGGATGAGACTGGCTGAAGGATACCTTTTGATTTCTGCAGCCGGACTCTATCGACCCATCGGATCGCCTTGAACCGCAGTGGGAGGAATGGATTCATATGCCCGTTACTTTTGGAAACATTGATCCCCAGATTCCTATCCAACCCTCATACCTTTTTCCTTCCCAGAACATCCTCTCCTACCTTTCCCTAAACAGATCCTCGACGTAGAATCTCCAAAGATGACGTAGGCCCGGAGGGAAATTGTTTTCGTATTGTAATTTTTTTTTTCAATAGAAATGTACACAATTCACACTGTAGTTTTTTGTGAAGATGTACTATTTTATTTTTACGAAAATACCAACCAGCTTCCGCATAAAAATGTCTTCGAATCCAATTCAGATGACATTTAATAATGTTTCAACACAAGAATTAAATTTATTAATAAAACTACATTGGATCAAAATAAAAATAAATAAATATTGCGCAAGAATTGACTCGATAGCTTAGTGGTTTGTATCTATCGCCGAGATTGTGGAATGTCCCTGAGTTCTAGCTCCAACAACATTAATATTGTAGGAGCAAAGTTTTTTTTTTATATATTTGCGGTTATTTAAATATTTTATACGACTATTTGAAAAAATAACAGTTTCAACGAACGGGAAGATGAAGCCATTATTATTCCATGTAACAGCGTTGTGTTATTAATATTTTAATACAACCGTTATCCGTTCATTAAAATAATGCCGAAGCGTAAATTATAATGCGTATCATTAGGCTTAATCGCTAATATAATTGCTTTGAGAATAAATTGGTGTGCGCGGATCCTGAGGGTTATTAAAACCTGACAACCCCAAATTGATGGTTCCGAACCCCGAGGGGTGGAAATAAGGGGTTGCGGGCAAATAAGGCAGAAACTTCTTTGTGGATTTAAACCATCAGTGGCCAGTGGCTGTGAGGGTAACGGAAGCGATTTCACACTGTTGGCCAGGCGATTGTGATGGACTGCAAAATTCCAAGCGGTGAACGGAAGGCTCTGCGAAGGCTTTTGTTTAAAGGGGTAAAATAGCCACTGTGTAGAAGTCAGTGGGTTAGAAGACTGAATTACTGTAGACTGTTTTACAACATTGAAAACAAATAACACTACACGTTGAACCTGTCAAAATGAACAAGTATTTGTTTTATACCTACATATGTACAAATTTATATGTGGTTCTGTTAGCTATTAACTTCCACAAACAACGGTTGACAAAGACAAATATGAGTATGATTCAGGTAATGTATGTGCAATAATTAGTCATCTCACCCAAGTATAATCCTCTATTTCATTATTTTTACCACTACCTACCAACCTAAATTTTTTGTCAAATGTTTTTGCTTTATTGAAAAATGTACTTTATTTCATATTTATAAAATATTTGTAAACTAGGCTGTCTCGACACAGGATTTCCTAGTGAGACAGGTAAGGCCAAAAAAATATGTAAACCTTTTTATATAGATGCACATAATAAAAAAATTAAAAAAAAATTACTACACAATTTGGAAGGTGAGTATGTGTACCATTTATTGTATGACCAACACCTCTGCCATAGGTCACCCCAAGTGGTTCGCTACGTTCGATCGTTTTGGTGACTTAGAAGGGTTGCCCGGGTACATGGGGTGAGCGTACACCTATTGCGTGGCGAGCCGGAACGAAGGACTGGTTTGAGGGATGCTTTTTAACCCCTTAGCCGGATTCTGTAGACGCATCGCGTTGCACCGCGGATGGAGGGATGGGATCATACGTCTGTCACTCCTGAACACGCTGACCTTCAGATTCCAACAACCCCTAGTACCTTTTCGCTTCCCAGAACATCCCATCCTTTCTTTTTATAAAAGCATCTTTTTTCCCTTATCAGTAATTCTAAAACTTTTTATGTTTGCATTTAAAAATTCAAAATTTAAAAAATGATGTATTTTTTTTGTTTTTTTTAAAGTTTCTTTATTCTTTGAATTGTTCGTTACATGAATTGGGGAATTTTCGACCACCATACTAGGCACATGCCTGTGTTGTGGTAGTCGAATTTATTATGTGGTAGTCGAATTTATTATGTTGTGGTAGTATTTATTTCTATTAATGAAATTTGAAAGCATATTTCTTCACATTTTGAAAACATTTTTTGGTTTTTGTACGTACAGAAATATTACATTTATTTGGATTTTATTGTAAAGCGGAAATACTCTTACATAATATGACAGAAGCCTGAAGGCATGGAGAGAGAGTAGGCTAAAATAAATTTTCCCAAAAATGTATACACATTTAAAAAAATGTTCCGACGAAAGAAAGTATCATTGTTTTTGAAAGTTCTTGAGAAAATAAGTATATTTAAATAGATGATAAAATTCATTGAAATTGGAGAATATTAATTCTTCATAAAAATACATCGATTCACCAATCTATGTTTTTAATGACTGAATCACTTTCAGAACTGTTTTATCGTCTACAATTATCTTATTACATTGTGAGACAACCTGTAGTTGAATATCTTAGGAGACAACCTAAGCATTGGTACAATATATCATTTGAATAAAATGTGATTCCATAATTGAATGAAGCAGCTATGATAAATGAATCTCAACCCTTTGTTAAAAGGTCTTAAAACTCGTTCAGTCAAAATGAAATAAATTATGAACATTGCACTTTCCTCAAATTACATTCACCTTTTACCGCGGCCACCGACATTGTCTTCACATTATGTGGAGACCAAAATTTCGCCTGAATAAGCTTTATGAATGACTTTGATATTTCGAAAGCTTTTAATTAAAAATTAAGCTCCCCGCACGAACGTCCGCCAGGATGACAGCCCGGGGAAGAGCGGAGCGGGAAGAGGAAGGGTGCATTGCCAACCCCAAGAAACTAGTCACATAATTATGATGGAGTAGGCAGCAGGCAACCACTCCAGGGGTATGTGAACTCATTACGGGTATGGAAAGTGAACTTTCGGCGTGGAAACCATGGAGTCAACACCTGATAAAGACATTTCGTGGTAATTAATTGCGATCACGTCCTGCGATTAGCGTTATAAAAACTAAACTATAAGTTTCTGATAAGCTTCTGACCTAAATGCTCGGTTCATCAATCATTTGCTATTTTACTAAAATGTGAAAATTAAGGTTTCTTTCACCAGTGGCGTGCGGTTACCTATTATGTGCGTAACTCAGTTCGAATGAATATTAATAATATTTTATAAAAAAAGTATTAAAGTCTGTCTAAATTCGTAAATCTATATTTTAAAATGGATATAAATTAGCCACTGAAATTTATATTAGTTATAGTCAATAGGGCGGGTAACTAGGGTTGCCATACATCCGGAATTTTCCGGACCAATCCGGAAATATAGGTCTTTGTCCGGAATGCGGTTGGAATCCTAAACAGTCCGGAATTTCTACAATTAAGTGGAGATTGATATAAGAAATGAAATAAACCAAATTATTTTTATTACAAATCAAAGTAAAAACATCACCTTTGATATTTAATGCTCCCACAAATATTGTTCAACACTTCCGAATCTTTAATAATAGTTTTGTAGAACGTTTCGCAAGTCATATTTTTATACTGTGTTAAAAGAAACGACTTGACAGACTCTACAGAAAGCCTGTTCCTTTCTTTTCACCATTTTTTTTAAATTTTTAAAATTTAAATTTTTTATTTTTTAATAATATTTTATTTGTTATATAATACATTCAGTATAAAGAAGCTTTATATGTCCAACTAGGAAGGTCTCCCGTTCTAGGACAGTCAAATTGATATATTCATATTAGGTTGGTAGGTACATTATCATTCATAAAGTATTAAGTAAAGTTAAGCTTCACAATTTGCATTTACATAATTATACAGTGGAGTAATAGGTTCTGGAATCAATTAATTAACAAGAAAAAGTGTATTCGAAGTAAAGTAAAAGAAAAATAAAATAAAAGAAAAATTTTGGAAACAAAAGAAATATATGAGGTGCTCGTAATACATAATTATCAAATAACATTTTTTAATACTATTTCTGACCTAAATCTTGTAACCATTTTGTTATGACACTTCACACAGTTTTAGATGTGAAGGGATTTTGTTATATAATTTCGGTCCCAGGTATGAGAATTTGATAAGCTGCTGTGTTGATTGTTGGAAAAGAAAGGTCATTTCTGCCCCTACTTCTGGTTTGATGTTTGTGTTCGACTTTTTTCATTTTATATTTATTTTTATGAGCATAAATTATTATCTTTTTAATGTAACCATTGGGTTCCCATTAAGGAAAATACCCTTACAACATTGGCATTTTGTGCCTGCATCGCAAATATATAAGAGCATAATATCTTTGTTAATTCCGGAATTTTTATCAAATGTCAGGAATTTTCTCTGGATTTTGTTTTTTTGGTCTGGGAACCCTAGGCGGGAGTGAGTGCTGCCGCCTCGGAAACCATTTATTGGATAACCAACACCCCTGCCGTAGGTCATCCCAAGTGGTTCGCTACGTTTGACGACTTAACAGAGGTGCCCTGGTTCACGGTGTGAAGTTTGTCTAGGTCATAGGTTCTCAACGTGGGCCTGGTCAGGGGTGCGGTAGAAGATCCTGAGAATATTAGGGGGCGTTGAGACTGTCAGAGGGGCACTAGAAATCCCATAGAAAATTAGGGGGCGTTGAGATGGCACAGGGAGGGCGTGGGCAGGTAACAAAAAATGGTCTAAAAAGACAAAAAACATGCTTATCACGTACTAATAAAGCATAGTAAACTTTAGTTTTGGTTGATTTTAGTTATTGTATGTATTGTAATCATCATAACTGAAAGATTCCATTACATTCAGATCTAAATCAAATTGGATGGAATGAAATTTTTTATTTGTATTATAGAATATTTTCATCTTACGTTTATTATTATTATTAAGAATTCACACTATACCATGAATACAAGAAAGAAGGAGGTACTAGAACCCGGTACTTGCTAAACTTAAAGGTATAACAAATAATTTAATATATTTTTAATCGAATTATTTATTCCGTAACAATTGACGCCCCCCCCTCCCCGGAAGAGAAAAAAATTGCGGGGCCTCTCAAAGTTTGAGAACCTATGGTCTAGGTCTTCGCAGTGAATGCGTCTTCTCACCTACTAAATGGCGGACCGGATCGGGAGAGACTGATTGAGGGAGACCTAACCTAGACCTGTCCAGCCGAACTGCCTCGACCCATCGCCTTGCACCGCAGTGGGAGGGATGGATTCATTCGTCCGTTACTCCTGGACATATTGACCCCGAGATTCCTACCTACCCCTCATACCTTTTCCTTTCCCAGAACTTCCTCCCCTCCACACAGCATTGCCAAAGATGACATAGGCCCCGAGAGAATTTTTTCCTCGGAGCCCCCTGTGTGGAGCTAATGTAAAAAAATAAATGCATTTGATTAGTTAGTCGGATAGAAAAATATGTTAAATTAAAAATAATTATTAAAAAATAATTGCAAATGATTAATAAAGTGGGCAGAAACGCATCTAAAAACTAAATTTGATAATAATTTTCTCTTTTTATAAAATGAAGTTTTAACAATCGTACCAATTAAGTAATTACGTTCAATTTGTTAGATTATATTGACCGGTCAGTGGTTGAGTGAGCATAGCGCTTAGGTCTCACCGGTCTCACCCGAGTGTCGCGTGTTCGATTCCTCGGCTGGCTAAGTCCTCCATCACAACACAAGCAACATTTTCGGCTTTCTGTGGTAGTAATAAGAGATTTTCAAACATTGTTGGGTAACCCGGGAATGTTTGATTTTCATTAAAAAAAAAATGTCTGAAATTATCTCATTAGATCATTGAGTACTGGCTTTGTCATGGAAATTCATTGTAAGTAAAAGTTGTTGATTGTATTTTTGAGAATGTATTGTTCTAGGTTTTGAATCTTTGAATTCCAATAACCTCCCTAATGAATTTTGGTCAAAAATTGGGTGTGAATGCCATCTGATGTGGTTTCTTACAAGGAATGCTTTGCCGTTGTTATTATTTCCAAAAGTCTTCTAGTTTCTTTATAAATCGTGTTTAAATATGGGCCTATAATAATTAACTCACGTTTTTTTAATATATGTTAAACATTCAAATATCAAATGACAATTATATACAGTTCGTACAAGATCGTTCTAACGTTTAGAAAAATAATATAACTGGAATCTGAAAATTCGACAGCCTACTATGCTTTACTTTTACAACACTTCTCGTTTTTCTCAAAAGTAAGTAAATAAGAAAATTGATTAGGGCGGGTTTTGGAACTCAACGATTCAATTAATTAAAACTAGAAATTAGGCAACTTACGCCACTGGTTTCCAAGATGCTTTTGCTCGAAACATTATTTTGAACAAAACAAATAATAGCACTTCGTATGAAAAAAAAAGGTTGAATGTTCATAAAATTATATAACACCTGTGAATAAAACTGGTAATGTCGTTAGTATGAAAAATATCCACTGTAATATAATGCTATGGAATTTTTATTAAAACACGCTAAAAGGCTAAGGTGTTTGTACGTAAAGCACAATAAAAAATTGAAAGAATTTTATAAAATTCTAAAAAATGCCTTCATTATCCCGAATCAGCCAATTGATAATGTAAAAATTATTCAACACTCGTGTAATCTTAACTATAAAAATATTTTTAAATCTTTACCATAAAAATATGTTTATGTTTAGATTTTTCTAAGTTAAGTTTTATCTTTCCATAGTTAAGTTTTATCACAGGCAGTAAAAGTTATCAAACGGTAAGCTCCAACGTCATGAAATTTGGAATGTTTTATTTAGAGTCTTTAGGTACATGCAATTATTTTCATTAATTTTTCGAAGAAAACTTCTTCGGAAATGTTTTCACTTTGTCATGGCATTATTTTCAGTTGTTTGGTGTAATATCCAATCAGCTATCAAGAATAAAACATGAGGCATGCTGTTTCGCGCCATACATTTTTATTTGTTTAACAAGAAAATATATTCCGTTTTTTTTCACATATACATTTGTTACATTTGTTATTTAACTTGTAAATTGTTACGTAACCCAATAAGGGGTCAGATATGATTTTAGATTTTCACGGCCAAAAGTATTTTTGTTGTTTGTTTTTGGGGTATTATGCCGTGTTACGCTACCTCCTCCTTTAGCCAACGTTTCGGACAGCGTTACAGTGTCCATCATCAGGGCAGATGTGTCCTGCC
Source organism: Limnephilus rhombicus (assembly GCA_929108145.2). Lineage (NCBI taxonomy): Eukaryota > Metazoa > Arthropoda > Insecta > Trichoptera > Limnephilidae > Limnephilus > Limnephilus rhombicus. The sequence goes on from OV815276.1 coordinate 59,606,864, forward strand.
CTGCCACATCTGCCCCGATGATGGACACTGTAACGCTGTCCGAAACGTTGGCCAGAGGAGAAGGTAGAGTAACACGGCATAACACCCCAAAAACAAACAAAAACAATAAGGGGTCGTCCATTAATCATGTGAGGCTCGAAAGAGGGGGGGGGGGATATAATGAGATATCAAGTATTTATTTTTCGTTGAACGCACGATAATATTCTGAAAATTTCAATATACTTTGTACTAAAAAAATACAAGTGATTTTGGGTACGGGGGGGGGGGTAGTCTAAAATTTTAGGTATGGGGGGGGGGGGGGGGTTAAAAAGTTGCTATAAAACATCACGTGATTAATGGACGACCACTAAATATAAAAAGAGAAAAGGTATTTTGGTTAATATTATTAGTTAAAAATATATTTTAAAACATAAAATTAGTTTCGAAACTTGTGGTAGGTAATCTTATATGACGATGTATGTGTGTTTGTTACTCTTTCACGCAAAAACTACTGAATGGATTTTAATGAAACTTTATAATAATGTAGCTCATACATCAGAATAACATATAGGCTATAATTTATAAAGCTAGCTAGGAAGAGGATGCGGAAGGGGAACGGGGATGGACGGGAAAGGTGATTCAGGGAGAAACAATGTATTTCTTTGAATATGGCATTGCAACGCATACCGGGAACCAGCTAGTATTGTAATATATGCAACATAAACATTATTGTTTCGAAATATTTGTGACAAAAAATCAATAAATCTAGAGCTTAAAAATTTCGAAACCTTTTTTTCCTGTCTGCATTTTTTTGGAAATCTTTAAAACTTTTTGAAAAGGAGTGTCGAAGACTAATGAAAAAAAAAACTTTTTTGACAATTGAAAACCACTGTGTTTTCTTATACTTACATTAAGCGCTCGAGTTAAATTATTCTAAATAAATCATACGCCAGGAAAATTCTCCGGATCTAGGAAAGGCTTTTCTCACAATACCTGGTGACGGAAGGACTGGTATTCCACACAAAGGCTTTTGTCTTTCACAAAATGCCCCGTGCCCTTTAGGCCCTGGAGGCCCCGCAGGCCCTGGGGCGGGGGTCTTTGTCGGGCCATTCCTTGCCTTGGGAGGCGCTTGACGTAATGATGCTTTGATCCCTGAAATGTATCATTTTGACAATTCAATTGTTGTTGGGGTTTTCATAACTGATTTATATCATGATCATTATATTTGTATTATATTTTGTGAATATTTAATTTTTATGAGAATTGTGTATTATTCTATCTAATATGGAAAAGAGATGGTTCGAAATCAAACTTCCGATTACACACCCATTTTCTATCACTTTTAAAAAAGTAATGACCAAACATTATTTGGTTTTAAAAAAAATCGAAAAATTTATTTCGGAAACGTAAAAATTTTTGTAAGATCAAATATTTGAATATATATTTTTTTAATGTTTTTCCTTAGAATTAGCTCTACTGTTAAGGCCTTCGCGGAGAAACCGAGAACTGGTTTGTAACTCCACAACTCAATTTATCAAACTCCTGAACAAAATTGATATTTTCTGATCTGACATATCGCAAATTACTCGAAAATTTGACAGGCCGTGAGCCGCTACCATGGCAACCTGTCAACATGGCAACTGAAACGCGACGGCCGCGGCGACCAGCATTGCTAGTCACGGCGTCGCCCTTAACAACTGGTCTTTAACAATAAATGTTGATAATTGGTGGTTCATCCGTACAATGTAGATTCGTTCTTTCAAAAAAATTTAAGTCCTTGCGAGAGCCTTGAAGGAGTAACCATCTGTTACTTATACCAAGGCTGGTAAGTGGTGGATTACCTCCAATGGTCTTTAACAAGTTGCCTGTGTGCGGACCGCCAATGAAATTCATAAGTTCCTTTCCTGTGGATAGCGATTGAGTAGCCAACTGTTTTTTTTTCAGTTTCTCCATGAGCGGATGGTCAAAGTGCCTAGAACTTAAGCCCGTAAATTACTGAAAATTTTTTCTTTTATTTTTTCAAATTTAAAATATAAATTTCAATGGTTTAATTCAGTTATTTAATTATCCTTTCCGTTATTGATGGTTCATCCATACTAACAAATTGACAACATTTAATACATAAAAAAAAAAACATTTTAAAGGCTGCAGTATAAAATTATACCCTGTATTATAAGCAAATTATTATTTTTATTAGAGGACTATTTTTGACAGCCTGACTACATTTTCCTCTCTGCGTTATAAACAGGGAGAAAACGTTTGTTATGAAATACTCAAAGGTGAAATGGGTCCAATCTTTTATGCTCGTTAAACTAATGTCAAACATACATTACTTGACGTAATAGGTGGTGCGACAAATGTCAGGCCCCTAAAGGTGTTTGTTATGTGTTTTGTAAAGTTCTGAGGACCTATTTAATACACATCATACCACACTCCAAACTGTACGTTACGTTACACCACAAAATTTAGGCCGTTTGACCAAAAAATGTCTCAATTTACAATAACGTAAATATACCTTTTATGTGGAATTAAAAAAAAATTATTTACTAAAATGATCACTGGAGCTAAAAGCGACGGGTTAAAAAAATTGCAAGAAAATTCCAAGATAGTGTTTATTTGAAAAGAAGATAACTTAATTTTTTTCGGTAAATATGAGTTAACGTAACTGGAAGTAACTAAGAGCGCAGTTATGCTGAATTGATTTGGTCTACAATAGGTGGATTGAAGATTGCCATGATGATAGCCAACGCCCGATAGGGGAGGTCACTAGAAGAAGAAAAGCAGGAGTGGTGAGGTCGAGGGGTAATATTTAGTAGAATATTTAATATAACATTTCTCGTAATAATATTTAGTATATTTGCGGCACGGTCCAAGTGGAAGATACTCTTGAGTATTGCCCTGGTGTAAGACCACCATTCAGAATTGAAATGTTGCTTGAAATGGCTTTAGCCATGTTTGGTGACCAGATCTGAATAGCCAGGTACTTCCCCACCTTACTCTTTCCACTACCTTCAGCCTCACAACATATCCCAATTGGGGATGCCATAGTCTCACTGGCTCTAGACGGGAGCAGCCGGGACTCTTGTGAGGTATTCACGTAAAAAAGTATAAAAAAAATTCTTTAGCACCGTTGTGATTTGAAACTCGATGAAACGTTAACGAGTGAAACTAAAAAGAGACAAACACATGCATCTATAGGATTTAACCTGCGGGAGAATGAGATAGAATGAAACCTTATGTACAGCCGCTTTGATTATGAGCTCACTATTCAAGATAACTATTGGTTGAGATTGTGCGGGTGATGGTTTCACTTCTACCGCATGTGAACTGCATTGAGAATTGTAACTTCCTACCCAGAAACTGGATTCAACCACATTCATAACTGAGTCAAACGCGTAACGGATAAGACCGACATTTATTTAATATATTTTGTACTGTAATGCATCGAATTTCATGAATACATGAATACATACACCATTAAGAGCATTATTTATTGGTTTGTCCGTGGGCCTAGTAATTTATTCTAATTATATATAATTTATATAGGTATATTGAGGGATTTAGAACGAAATGTTGTTCATGCAATATATATCGGGAGAGGGGTGTTGAAGTAAATATACTTGAACCTCTGATTTAAGCCATTAAAAATCTTTGAAAACCATGATCGATAAACCTAAGACAGCTGTTAAAGACTTTATGGAAAATTGGCTTGTCGCTGTTAGTTAAAACTGATGAAAGGAGAAATTTTTCACAGAATGAAATAACACGGGTGTGATTTAAACATGGGCGGATTTGAACAAGGACGAATTGCAGCTATTCAAATTACACCTACTGGAATTAAACGCTTCAAAATTATCTGTTTTTTGATGATCGTACGACTCAGAATCATGCCTCAGAAACAAATCCTTTGAAAGGTCATTCAAAGTGATGGAAAAAAATTGGTAGCTTAGGTTATGGGCTATTTTTCATTTCTTTTGATAATTTTTAATGACTTTTCAAAGGGGTGTTAAAATGCGACTTAGATGAGTTGTCGTGGAACCCTGTTTTATAATAGGCTTAAATTTTTACGTTTTTAAGTGTGTGCTAAATAAAAAAACAAGAAAAATAATATTAGGCAAGGTTTTTAGACGTGTTCTTCTCTTTATGTGTATTCTTCTCTTAACGTGTAATGTTCTTTGTGTGAATTCTTCTCTTCATGTGTAATTCTATTCACGTGCATTTTCGTTCGTGTGCAATTCTGGCAGTGTAATAATGGTAGGTAAATGAAATTCACGTCTGTGTAATTTCGTCATACAACCTACAAAAATGATGAAAGGTGACACTTGGAAAAGTTCCGCGGTGTATATCCTCTTAGTCTTCAGCAGTCTGGAAGATTAGGCAAGAATAATAATTAGAAACATCTCTATCGATTAGTGCAGAGCCTTAGAGCGGGCGCTAACTCGGCCTGAAGGGTTAATTCGGCTGTGAAATGGTATTAACTGATTAACCGACCAGAGAACACTGAAACGCATTTAAGGGTTATCCTACTTGAAGGTTGAACACAAGTAAAAACACTGAAGAAAAAAACACTAATAATCTAAACGAAAATATGAAAGAGTGTTCTCTTTAACGCAATTTTTTTTAAACTTTTTCTGTGTCTTGTTCTCTTTCATATTTTCGTTTAGATTATTAGTTTTACCTTCTTCTTCATTGATAAATTGCATTGATGCGAATAACCTTCAAAGTTATAAAAAGAGAGTTGCCCTTATAACTAAATTGATGGGGGGTCCGCACCGCACCGCATTCACACATCGCCGACTCTTTAAGACTCCATCTATGCATCATCTGAGCACAACGGCTATGGGAGCACCTTATCCTATTGATGGCATTCCAGAGTTTGCGAGGCAATGAGAACCCAGGCTGTCTCTCAGTGGGGTCTTGAACGAGATGGGCATTTTTGACGTTGGCTGATTGCCACTCAAGCTTCCACATATCTTCTGGGGTGAGAGGTGTTCGAAGGAGTCTTTCTCCTTCCGCCCAGAAGGGTTTTCGAGACTTTAAGCGGCATGCTGGTTGAGAAACCACATCATCGTGCAGGGGTATTTCGCATTTTTGCAGCGCCTTCTTGTATTCCCTCACTGAGGGAATGCTCAAGTAAAAACACGTTTATATTCATTCAAGTATTCGGTTACCATTCAGAGTAACTGGACACGCTTAATACTAATATTTTTGTAATAACACATCTATTCAACTTAATTGTTAAGATACAACTATTTACGTTTGGGGAAATGGTAAACTATGCATTAAAGTTAAATTTTTCTCAAAAATTCAAAATTTCACGTGGTTTGACAGTTTCGGCCTTGTTTTTTCTGATTTGATGTTTTATAAATATATAGTTTGTTACATTAGCTCCATACATGAGGCCCTGAGGAAAACAATTTCAATTGAATCCTATTTCATCTCTGGGGATGCTATGTGGAAGGTCTTTTTATGGAAAGAAGGAGAGGAAGGAAAATGGTATGAGGTCTGGGTAGGAATCAGGGGGTCAACGTGTCCAGGAGTGACGGACATATGAATCCATACCTCCCACTGCGGTACAAGATGATGGGTCGAGAGAGTCCGGCTGGAGAGGTAAAATGCCTCCATCAATCTCTCCCGATCCGGCACGCCATGTAGTAGATATGTAAACGCTTACGCCGCCAAGGTCTAGACAAATCTCTCCCCCTGTTAAATGACCAAACAAAGCGAATCATTTGCGGTAATCTATAGCAGGGGGTTAGTGCGGTTAGGTTGGGTTGTGTTCTATTTTTTAACTTCATATTCTTAGGTAATTTTATGAGTACGACTTAAAACTTTCCAACTTAAAAATCACCACAAAACTCACTCATTAATATTTTGTTGGCACGGGGTGGGAATGTGGAAATCAGTCCCGCAATCTCCGGTCTTAAAATCAAGTTTGTCGCCTACTAGCTACGGATGTTGTACGATGAACATCGTATAAAAAACATCTAAGAATTCGTAATTGTGTTTCTTAAACAATTTACTTATCGAATGCAATAAATTTGCAAAATCCCACAAAGTTTTCCCTCGCGGAAGAGATCTCACAGTTAGATAAAACAGTTGATATTTATAGGTAGCATTTTCCAACTAGAATTATTTATTTACAAAATAAACATCCATTCTAATCAAGTGACATGGCAATGATCATAAATATAACTTTATGTTACTTTAAAAATGGTTTAAAATTATTTGCATTAATAGGTATAAATTTTAAAGAAAATTAATAACAAAACATATAAAATGTTTCTTTAAAAAATGAATTAAATCAAAGCCATAAATGATGTCGTATTTATTTTCCCCTGAACCAACTGCTAACCAAAATACCTGTAATAAATAAGCGTTATCACACCTTTAGGTCGCTAACTGGGAATGACAAACGCCCTTTCTTTTGTTTATGTCTCTATAACGCTCTAAATTCGAAAGTCGAGGACGCCATTTATAATCGCCATCTTTGTAGCAGAACTTCCGGTGTCCGTAGCGACCGACCACTTCCGGTCTGGGACCTTACACTAACAACAACGACCTCAGGTCACGGAAAATTCTCTAAACTCCGGAGGACTGCCATCGAAACTTAAAAGGGATTTTCGAAGCGTTATTATTTATTCAGAAAATGTGGTTTTGATTTCTGTTTGTTTCAGATATAACTTTTGTGAGTACTTTTATTGTGATTTCCTAACTTAAATTGTCTTATTGGATTGAACATAGTGTTAAAAAGTAAATAAGTAGGTATTGATGAATTATACCCACGTCTATCTAAACGGTTACATATATTTTAAATTTTCTTAAAATTACATATGTAACTGAAAATAAATATTCACTTAAAAGTTTAGTAAAATTTACAGTAAAAGAAAGTACTTGTAGAAACTACACAGTAAAATTTACAGGAAAAGAAAATACATGTGAAAACTACACAGTAAATTTTAGAAGTAAAGAAAATACACGCAGAAACAACACAGTAATTGTATAAGTAAAGAAAATACACGTAAAAACTACACAGTAAATTATATAAGTAAAGAAAATAAATGTAGAAACTACACAGTAAATTTTACAGGAGAAGAAAATACAGGTAGAAACTACACAGTAAATTTTATAAGTGAAGAAAATACATAAACTTATTTTTTATATTCATATATCTTAAACTTATGTAGATATTTTGCATTATTTTTAATTCCTTTATACATCATACTTGTTTTAGATGTATAAATTATTTTATTTTATTTTTATATTATTTTGTTTTACATTCAACTTATTTTTAATTTGTATTATTATACTTAACATAAAATTGGCCACTACAACACGGGCATGTGCCTAGTGTGATGGCCAAAAAATTATCCATTTACTGTAATGTATAAACTTTACTGAATAAAGAACATTAAAAAAATAAATAGATATATATATATATATATATATATATATAGAAACTACACAGTAAATTTTATAAGATAAGAAAATACATGTAGAAACTACATAGTAAATTTTGGAGGAAATAAATTAACAGATTTTTTTTTGGTATATCACATTCAGCCGTGGTAGTTCACCTCACTTATATTACATTGAATTTTAATATCCTAAAATATAAAAAAAAATTGAGCAAATATCCCGAAGTTTTTTATATTGTAGAAGAGCTGAATGTCCGCAGTAGACAATGCCTTGGTTGATCCATTATATAAGAATTTTTGATGGAAATTTAGTTAAATTTGTGTTTATCATGACTTTATCATTTTTTCAAACGGAGTCAAATTTCGGTAGTGATTTTGTACGTACGTTAAATTCGTCTTTGATGAAGTAATGTGTTGATGTCTATATCTCGTTTCGTCATTATGCAGTACGATGGTATACTTTGTGTTTTTGGTAATGTACAGATACTTTTAATGTATAGTTGATGTATATACTACTGCTGCTGCAGTACAGTAAAATCCTTAAATAACTGCATTGTTGAGAAATTAAAAGTTTTATTTGTAATAACTACAACTTCATTTAATTTTTTTGCGCCGTATCAATAAATTACAGAAATGCATTTTCAGTGTCATTGTAAATCATGATTCCACTTACTTAATTTAGTTAAAAGAGAAAAAGGAAGACTTTGCCAAAACCATTTTGAAATTTTGCCCATGTAAAACACGCACATAAAGTTATTGTCGTTAAACATTATAATTTTTTTCATAAAACTATGTATGAAATTGTATTAAGTTTATTTTTAAATAACTTACAAATTAAAACACCATGAAATTGATGGGCATCGAGGCACGGTCAAGTTAATGAAATGTCCTTTCTTTGACAAAGTCAAACAGTTGGACTGACAGAGGAGGATGTACGAAGCGATGTTTGAATGTGAAGTAAGCGAGAGTGTGTTGTGTATGGCGTTCCAATCTCTCGGTCCACGCTTAATGCTTATTTGTTCGACTTGATAAGAAAATAAAGTAAATCTTCAACGTATTTTCAGAAATGATTACATATGTGGGAGGAAGACTATGGTAGGCTCCGTGTACTGCTGAAGAATTTTGCTGACATTGGTAGCTGTCCGGCCGGCGACCGCGTCAGCCGTTCCAAATTTCCAAGACCTAGAGAAATTACAAAACTTGCGTCGATTACATAGTGTGTTTATGCTGATTTTGAACTGATTACATGTGTAGTTAAAAATACGTCGTCTCACTAAGCTGGTGAGGTCGGCCTCCGTTGTACTCCAAGAATGTATCAGCTAAGATAGATTTTATGCATTGAAGAAGAAGATGACAATAATAATCTAAACGAAAATATGAAAGAGAACAAGACACAGAAAACAGAAAAAAGACAATGGTCGCAACTGGGACTCGAACCCAGACCTCTCGTCTAACCGGGACGTGCGCGTTAACCAATTTCGCTATTGCCACCTTCTAAAGATAATATTGTTAATTCTAAAAATTTGAAATATGAGATTAACTATTATGACGGCTTGAAAGAAGGTGGCAATAGCTAAATTAGTTAACGCGCACGTCCCGGTTAAACGAGAGGTCTGGGTTCGAGTCCCAGTTGCGACAATTGCCTTTTTTCTGTTTTCTGTGTCTTGTTCTCTTTCATATTTTCGTTTAGATTATTATTGTTATTTTCTTCTTCAATGATATATTACGTTGATGGGAATAACTTTCAAAAGTTCTGAAAGAAAGTTTTTCTTATAAAAAATTTGATTTTATGCCATCGCTCTTTGTTGAGCTCCACCGCTTTGTTGGCCAATTGCTCCATCGAAATGAAAGGCAGCCGTCGTCGATCCAGTAAATTCTATAAATCAGCATATTAGTGGATATTGGATTGAAGAGTTCGGTACAGCATACAGCGCCTCATGTAGGGTGCTTGCATTGATACTCGTTTATTGACGTCATATGTATGTTACCTTAGGCTAATTTATTCGGTTTTCGGAACAATTCACATAGGTCTCATAGAAATCGTTGTGTCTCCCTTACTATCATGGTAAGAAATATTATCTAAACGGCATTAGAAAGAAAAAACCCCAAGCTTCATATGCAAATCTAAAAGTCAACTGCAAAATAATCAAAATGTACACCTTTATTAATCCAAAATTTCCGACCGCAATTTCAAAAAAAAAAAAATTGTGAAAATTTGGGAATTTTTTATGAATTATTTTTACATGAAACGACAAAAAAGTGAGTTAACGATAACATTTACAATACATTTGCCTTATGAAAAAAGTTTTTGGTTTTTATTTTTTTTGGTTATTATCAATTTGAGTTAGAAAACATGTAAGATGAGCGATCTTTAAATTTTTTTTGCATTAAAAAATTACATTTTTAAAATGTTTATTTTGAATTATAAAATTTGAAAGCGTTATTTGTCACCTTTCAAAAAAGCTTTTAATTTTTTGATGCGTTCAGAAATGATTAATTTATTTGGTTTTTATTGAAAGGCGGAAATATTTTGAATTCCCGACAAAATAGGCCCAAGGCCTTAGGTTTTACCTTACAGCCTGCAAAGCAAAGTACATTTTACACTACGTATAACTAATTTTATCTAATACGTATAAATGTCTGCCGTCTCTCCGATTCATCATTGAATCAATTAATTATAAATACAATTATGATAAACACTGAAAGCGCTCACACATCTCACCTGCCGAGTGTGCCTCCACCCCTGGCACCCTTAACGTCCCTGCAAACTTTCCTCCCCCGGGTTATTGTATTAAAATTAAACAGCTGGGTGGGTAGAATGACAAGAGAATGGCAACTCTCATCGCTGAGTAAGCACCAGCGGTGTTAAGGAAAGGCTTATGTCTGTTCTCTTCGTCTCACACCCGAACACTACCGATAATATTATTCCTCAAATTCTAACTATGAATCTATGATTGTAACGGTTATACGTGTTAGATAGGAAAACAATGGCGTAGAGATATTGTTTCGGTTTGCATTTAATGCCATTAATTCGTTTGCAATGAAGTTTCTAAAGAAAAAGGTCTAGATCGATATCAATTGTTTAGCCGAAATCATTTTAAAGAGCAGGCAGATTTTGAAATAATTTGTAGTTAATACAAGTTCTGTAAAATTGTATTATTTTTATTTTTGGGACAGAAATTTCGGCGTTCAAAGCCATTATCAATTTGATATTTAAAAGTAATAAATAAATAAAAATCTGGTCTATATTTTTTTTTAAAGATATATTTTGTTAACAATTATTATAAGCAAAAATTATCAGCCTGAAACACTCATCCACATTGAAAAATCTTCCGAGAAAAGATACATGACACCAAAGCCGCCATAGCTCAATTGGGAGAGCAGCTGACCGGCAATCAGAAGGGCACGGGTTCATGTCCCGTTGGCGTCATGTATCTTTTATCGGAAGATTTTTCAATGTGGATGAGTGTTTCAGGCTGATAATTATTGCTTATAATAATTGTTACCCTTTGTGCTATGCATAAAAATCTTGTCTTAAACGTTAGTTTAACAATTAAGGGCCGGTTTTATAAACGAAGTACCAAATTTCTGTTAAGTAACGAACCATTTTTCGTTAACGGACCGCTATCCGATCGTTATTTTATTTTACGTACTATAAACAAATTTGCATTACTAGCGGTCATCGGTTACGTTTAGTCCTAAAGTTTTTTTACTGGCAATGTTTTTGGCAAATTATTGTCTCTGATATTGTTTTTATCTATGGGTATTACTTTAGCTGTCAAAGTTGATTGTTATTTATGCAGAAGTCCTGAACTGTGTCACTATTCATGGTTATGTAATTGTTTCTCAAGGAGGATATTATTTTAGTAACTCTCCATACAACGATGCACGCTGTCGTCTTGGAGACTCCCGTGAAGTCGCCAGCAGCTTGCAGCATTGATCCCAAAGCGTAGAATCGTAGTGTCAGTGACAACTGCTGTGCGGGCGTAACTGGCTGGTTTCGATGTGTCGCCGGCATTAATTGAGCTTCAATTATATTTAAAATTTGAGCCACGGTTCTCTTTGACAACCGAAATCTCATTTTAAAATCGATGTCCGCATCACAATTAAAATAATCCGGTCTATGCATAAAAACACGTAGACGTCTCCGTCCTCCCGCAGCTTCGTCTTCCCTGCTACTGCTATTAGATGGCGTGTCATCTTCAAGCATTGCCAAACGCCCATCCTCACTTTCACTGCTCGAGGAATAATCCTTGTCACAAATGCAAATAATATAATACTGTCTCTTTAAAAATAAGCGATCGTCGGGCAACAACCAACTACTACTGACAGCTGTCAAATAACATTTGAGCGCCGACAAGCAACAAAACGGATCGTTATCCGTTTAACTGGTCAAAATCAGTCAGTTAAGCATTAACCGAAACTTAACCTACCGATAACCTAACGAACGTTTATAAAACGGCAAAATCGGGCGGTAGACCAAATATTTGTGGCGGTAAACCAAAAATGGTATCAAGCGTAACGAACGGACGTTTATAAAACCGACCCTAAAAATAATAATATATTTTGTTATTCAACTGTTTTTGAAAGGTGACGAAATACGTTTACAAATGTCGTTATTAAAAATGTAATTTTTCAAATATTACATTTTTTCATACAAACAAAGTGGTTAAAAATGGTTCACCCCACGTTTTTTCTATAAAAATTACTGATAACCAAAAATAGACAAACAGATGCGTATTTTATTAGGCAAATGTATTATAAACGTTATGATCACCTAAAGTTTTTGTCGTTTCCTAAAAAAATAATTATTACAAAATACTCGAAATTTTGTACATTTTCTCAAATCATCATAGAGGTGTACATTTAATTTTTTTATGGTTAAATTCTATTGAATATAAAGCGTGGAGATTTTTCTTTCTTACACCTTTTAGATCATATTTGTTATCATGACAGTAAGGGAGATAAAATGATTTACATACATGAGACTATGTGGGCTGGGACAAATTTTGTCTCCCGTGATTAAATGGGTTTTAAGTTTTAAAGGTAGTTTACAAATGAATTTAATATTTAAGAAGACTGTAGCTTAATTTATTCAGCCGAGTAAACATACGAGTATTTATTACAATAAGTTGGATCTTTTTTTGTTATTTAATATGTGGGAACTGTTAGTGATTGATCAATTTGATAGACCTCACACAATTTACTTTGAAGTTGTCATTAGAAACTTTGAAAACATATTTAATAATTTAATTATTTAACGACAATAGTTGATCAATGAGCACAACCTCTTTTTATTAAACAACTTGTTTTGCAAAATGTCAGCCGGTACGCGCTGTAGAATTTAAACTCACCTTATTCAAGTCAACGTCTTACCTACCGTATTATTACCATTATGTATAATAAATGTAATAATACTTAAATTAAGGTGAAGTAATTAATAAGTCCAGCTTCACTTTATAACAGATCACGTTTTACAATGAAAGACTTAACTTAATATACGATAAAAAATAAAATATTATGGGTTAACCCCTAAAGGCCTCGGGATTATTTTATTGGAAGATCAAAATATTTCCGCCTTACAATAAAATTCAAATAAATGGAATATTATTTCTGAATGCTTCTGAAAACTAAAAACTGTTTTTGAATGCAATACGCTTTCAAATTTCATAATTTGAAAATAAACATACAATTTTTTAAAAATAATATTTTTAATGCAAAAACAAAAAGTTTTAAAAATGGCCCACCTCAGGTTTTTTCTAACTCAAATTACTGACGTTATTGTCAACTCACTTTTTTGCCGTTTCATGCAAAAATAATTAATGAGAAATTACCAAAGTTTCTTAATTTCTTTTCAAATTGCGATCGGAAACTTTGGTTTCATAAAGTTGTCGTTAACTTTTAGATTTGAATAAATAGCGTGGTATTTTCTCTTTATGACACCGCTTAGATCCTATTTCTAACCGTGAAAGTAAGGGACACACAATATCTATGAGACCTGTATGAGTTGTTCCGAAAACCGAACATAAAAGTAGGGGTTAACACGCGACAAAAAACACAAAAATTCTAAAAACTCTTTGACGTACAATGAAAATAAAATGTTTACGTTTGTCCTTGCATGTACTGCACGTCTACAGTTTTCAACATTTGATGTGCTTAAAAAATAAATGGTGGTCGTGATTAATTAAGATATTTAAAGTGTCTAAACGGCGACTCTGCACCGCGGCGACTTTCGTGCATACGGCACAACTTCGGTACAAATATTCAATTAATATGCTAATTTAATTCCACATTCGCTACTCCTACCACCTACTGCTACCTTTTACCAACTACGACCACTTTCCTAACTCCACCCTGGCGCGTACACGACGAGTAGTTATAAAACCAGCAATCCCACTATTTAACTATTTAGTTAGTGGTTAACGCCTCGGATCATAGAACTGAGGATGCAGCCATCAAACTTGTAAATCTTCATTTCAAAATGTCTTACATAATAATATTGTCTACCACGTTAATTATAATAAGTAAAAACGCAATAAGCATCGGCATGAAGTTTAAAGGAATTACTGAAAATGTGTGCTGCATTTTAGAACCTCTTCCCAGGCAAGGCGCGCGTGTTATTGCATAATAACTTAAACTATTTCTTTTTGATGCAATTTTATACTGATCATGGAAATTTGAAATGCTGTAAAAGAAAAAATTTCAATTGTTCAGGAGAGCGAAAAGAAAGTTTTAATTTTTTATCCTTTTTTTGTAGACCTATAATTACCAATTTTTATCAAAAAAACTAGCCAGTTCCCGGCATGCGTTGCAATGCCATATTCAAAGAAATAAATTGTTTCTGCATGTCCTTTCCCACGCGTTCCCGTACCCCTCCCGCATCCCCTTCCCCTCCCGTGTTCCTCTTCCACCTTCCCGGCCTACCCTCTCCCCTCTCCCACTCCCCCGTCCCATTAACCCCACTCCCGCGTTCCATATATTCAGTACCAGTGCATTCAGTTTTCTATAATTATATAATTATTCAGTAAAATATTTATGATTTCAAAAATCCATAGACAATTCTATTGTTACAAAAAACATCAAACGCGTGAACTGTCAAACGTGCAAAATATTCATTAAGGGTTCTGAAATTATCCAATTTTGTGCGTAGATTTCATTATTTTTCTTTCCGTAAGAACCTTCTACAACGTTTAAGAACACTTTATAAAAAAGATGAATAAAATAGGTAAAGTCGATCTGAAGTTATGGCATGACCAAGGGAAACAGGGATTCATTTTTTTATATATAGATAGATAAAATTGAATAAATATTTCATAAAACACATTTAAAAAAATCTTTTAAATTTTTTAGTAAAAATACACTTTAAATACACCTCGTAAAAGAAGCATTTATTTTCCTAGAAATATTTCGACGACACAGATCTAAAGAGAAAAAAAAAACACAGAAAAATGTCATATCTAATTCATTTTTGGATTTATTGTCCTTTAGAGCATTTCAAATTCTTCCTATCGGTATATGTTATTCACTACACTGACACTTCATATATAATTTCCCGACAGCAGCGTTAGATCGCTTAAATTGTCCCAAACTTTTGACCAACGGGCGCTACAAGCCTTGGTCGAGGAAAAGCTTCCACTTCCATAGAGCATCCGACCGGCAATCAGGACACGGGTTCAAGTCCCGTTGGCGGCAAGTATCTTTTCTTGGAAGATTTTTCAATGTAAATGAGTGTTTCAGGCTGACAATTATTGCTTATAATAATGGTTAACCTTTCAATACGTACTTTCTTATACTAATGTCTGTCGTCTCAGTAAGAGCTATTTTACTTGCATTCAATCAACAAAAACACTTTTGGTCCTCTTTTAACTTTCATATTTAATGATGTTGATATTAGACGTTTCTCTGTAGTTCTTGCCTCAATGATTAATGCATGCCTTACAAATAGAAGTTAGCATATTTTTAACCTCTGTTCTACGTCAACCAAGTCAACCACCTAAAATGGCCTCGTTATATTTATGAATACTTTGAATGTGATATCCATATTAAAGACTCCGTGTTAATTATGCGGAAAAAATATAACGGCCTGTACTCCGTTACAAAGGGAAATTTACATCCGCAATAAAACACTGGGAAAGCTTTTGAATAATGAATATGGAAAGCTTTCGCAAACAACAGGCTACTTAGTCAGCGATTATATTTTTTTCCAAAGTTCTTTTAGAAGCTGTAATTTGAAACAAGTGTTAACGATAAGAGGGAATGAAGACACCAAGAAGTAAAACTCCAAAAGCGAGATATAGGTTGTTCGATATATACTAATATATATCTAACAACGAGATTCAGATACATTGACGGCCTCCGTAATAATATATAAGCTGCACGATACTCTTAGTATCGTTTTTATTTGAATTTTAATACCTCACAAGAGTCTCAGCTGCTCCCGTCTGGAGCCAGTGAGACTATGGCATCCCCAATTGGAGTATGTTGTGAGGATGAAGGTAGTGAGTTAGGGGAAGGGGCGGGGGGGGGGGGGGAGGCGAAGAAGATAGGAAGAGGAAGGTGGGGAAGCACCTGGTTTTTATGGCAGTTATTTGCTTTTTCTATTACGAATTCGAGTTTTAATCGATCTAAACTAAAATATGTAAAAATCACACAAATCTGAGAGGAGATAATGTTCGTTATTCAATAACGATCCCACAAAAAATACGGAATCGCTAGGCTAAATAGTGGTCTTTTTTTTTTTTTATTCATTGAAACATTTATTATAATTACAATTTTACAACATAATATAACAACATCTCTCCTAATAAAGCAGTTACTTGTGTTTAGGAAATGTCCGTGTCTTACACCGTGGTCGCGACCACCGGATTGCGAGTCAAGAGTCTTACCGCTTTAGCCGTGTTTGGTGAAAACATTTGAATAACCTCCCATAACCAGGTATTTTCCCACCTACCTCTTCTCCATCTACTTACTACCCTTTTTACCTTCAGCTTCACAAAATACCCGAATTGGAGATGTCATATTCTCACTGACTGCAGAAAGGAGCAATAGGGACTCTATAGGGAGGTATTCTCATAAAGTTAAATAAATAATTAAAAAATAAAGGTAAATAAATGAACGTAGGCATATTATTTTTTACGGTTAGTATTCAAGGGTAATGAATTAAGTAGAAAGAAAATTCTATAGGTATACTAAATTCAAGAAACTACTCAATTTGGGAGGCGGGAATGGGTACCGCCGCGCCGCCCCGGGAATCTTTATTGGATAACCAACACCACAGCCGTAGGTCACCCCAAGTGGTTCGCTACGTTTGGTGATTTAGCAGGGGTGCCCGGGTTTATGGGGTGAAATTTATCTAGGTCTTGGAGGCGGATGACCAGGACACACTAAACCCCAGATTCCTACCCACCCCTTAAACCATTTTCCTTCTCAGAACTCTCCTCTCCTTCCTCTCCTTAAAAACCCTTCACACAGATGACATAGGCCGTGAGGGAAATTATTTTTCTCAGAGCCTCCGGGTGAAATGAATAACTGGCAAACGAAAGTTTATTTAAAGACAATTTTTCAGTCAGTGGGCTTCCAGAAAGTATTGTTCAATAGCGATTTTGAGAAACCCACTTAATGAAGCACCATGACGACAACAAAGTTACTGGAATATTCTCCATGGATGACACGGGTTTTGAAAAATTGTGTTATTTATTTCGAGTTCCATAATAAAAACTGCCATTAAATATTGCTCACAACTCTCGAAAGCAAGCTTTAAAAAGAAGACTTATTTATAATTAAGCCATTAAAATATAATTAAGTTTATTACTCCGAAACACCCGTTGCTTTAAAACAATACTTTCTTTTTTGTAACAAGTATTAATTATTTTCGTAACTTTCAGTTGTTGTAAACATGTCAAGTGGTTGGTATGTCGTGTTTCCGGCTGTAGGGGAAACAACCACCCCCTCTCCCACCTCCCACAATCCTTCGCCGGTGTGGTTTACAATTCTTTGTCGCAGGTACAAGTTTACATTTCAGTTTCCAATGCTAGAATCATCGATTCTTTCACACAATTTACAACTTTTGTAAATTTTTTGTTTGAATTAAAGTTTTTCTTTTTTATTGTGTAATAGTTGCGAAAAGTGTTTTGTTGAATATTATTTTAATGAAAACTCGATGGAATGAAAAAAAAATATTGGATGTCGACATGTTAGCCTTTTCAATTTATTACAATTTACAAGTTACAAATAAAATAAAAATGTTCTCCAAGATTTGCAAGTGCAAAATATGGACGGCAATATATTAGTTACGGTTTTTGATTTATAATGTTATGATGTCACAGCAACCTATCCTAACCTAACCTAACCCAATCTTACCTAACCTAACCTAACTTAATAATATTTTATCGCGTTTTCACATAAAATAGTTTTTGCGCGAAATAAAGATTCCGATGACCGTTTTTATTAATTTAATTTGTGCTGTTTGGTTATTCCTGTTGACCGGTTGTTTTTGTAAAAGATAAGTAATTGTTGGTGTAATTCTGGTTCCCATAAAAACCTTGGTACTTATTTAAATGTGTTGTTTTCAAGATTAATCGCGATAATTGATAGGAATTCCAAAGTCATACAAAATATTCTGCGAATCACTTTATGGACTGTAATTACTAATTAAAAAAAAGACGTTTCAAGACACAACTATTTGTCTTCTGATATTCTTGTTGATAAGAATATCTTACGGCATAGATGAAGTGATATACTACACAACCATACATAAGAGATTTCTTATACCAGCGAGGGAGTACCAGCCAAGGGGAGTACACGGGAGTACGAGGGAGTACACTGCCAAGATTTCTTAATAAATTCACTGAGAGATCGATAGGTTAGAATCATTGCACGGGTTCTTTTATAGGAACGAAAGATCGTGGTAGATAAATTGACCACCCACTGTCAGATAAGGATAGGTACATGGATGGTAGGTTAGATGGAGGAAGGGAGATGTATATAGTCGCTTCAACAGTTGAATAATAATATTATATTCTCCATTACTTTGAGATGTGGACTGAGCAAACACAATACCCAGCTAAATTTAAACCATTGTGGTTTGTGTAATGAAGTGACGGGTATGAAGGGGACTAGCAAAGACCAAGGACCGAAGGCGATGGCGTTCATCATCACGGCTATTGTTCTCATGGTTGAAGCATCTTGACTGGCTGTCTTCCTCGGCCCAATGCGAATTCAGGCGTGGAGATAAGATGATTAAGTAATTGACTGATGGGTAATAGACATTATTCCAAGATTTATTGAATTGTGTGTCTAATTGATAAATGATTGAAAAATTGAAAGTAAACAAACATTTTAATTTAAATGTACAATATAATATACTGTGAGTAAAATATAGTTGAGTAAGCAAGTAAGATATTTTATTTTGCTTCGCTGAAATTTATTTAACATGGAAATGTTAAATATGTGGAAACATACCGAAAAACACAGGAATTGTGGTGTTCGGTTTTTAATGCAGTGCAACAGAAACAGATCTTGAAAATAAGTAGGTATTATATAATATTATTATGAACATAAATATGTACATAAAAAAACTGGTTTGGAACTAGTGGTTGTATTTGTTGGAATCATACACTTGACGTGCGTTGAGTAGCGTGTATGTTATTATTTTTGGCTTGTAATTACCAAACCATTTTTCCAGATACGATAAGAACTACTTTTATATTTGGTTGGTGAATTTGTATTATGTAATGTTTAAGTTTTATAGACATAATATATGTAGATAGATATCTCATCCCACGAAGTTAAGCACGTGCGGCAATACAACGTACGTCTTACTCATAAACGCAGAATAAGATAATAGGTTAGGTGAAATTGTTGTTACAATTTCACTTAAGGGAACGTACCCATACTACGTGACCCGTTCAGAGGGGGGGGGGGTCTTAAAATACCACGCTTGGTACAAATGAGCGGCGGGGGGCTTAGGTTTTTGGTCACCGGGGGGGGGGGAGGTGGGGGTTAAATTTTTTTTAAAGTTGGTCACGTAGTATGGGTACGTTCCCTAACCCGTTCGCAGTGGCGTAGCGTGTCAGCCGCCCGGGTCGGAGGAAAACTTTCACCGCCCCCATATTTGGGATTACATGTGACGAGTATTCTTCCGATAAAAATCATGTTCACAAATTCTAATACAAATTTATAACAGCTCTCGGAAATCTCGAGAATCGTATCCATGTAATAGGATTTCGCATCTACAATTTTTACACTATGTTTAGAACACAAGGCAGGTTTTAACTGAAGATTGATTCTGCGTAAGAATCCCCAAATAAAAGTTACATTGGGTACAGTCAATTTCTCAGAATTTTGCAGCATTTGGTATGCAACTCAAATGTAAAGCTTCACTCGGTACACGATGAATCTGCAACTTGTTTTTTAATTTATCGTTATAATATTCTGAACACAAAACTAGTTTAAATTAAATCTGTCTGCAGTGAATAAAAACTACATCCAGAACATGATAATGGTTTCTCTTTTATTATGAACGCACATACATAATCTGCAACTAGAATTTTGTAACTGCACTACGAATAAGAGAATATTTTCCTTCGAAATGTTTCAGCCGATGAATCCACAACAGAAATTTTACATTATGAACACAAAACTGGTTTAAATTAAATCTGTATGCGGCGAATTAAGACTACGCTCCAAACATGAAAATGGATTTTCTTTGATTCTAGCAGCACGTGTGTCAGCAGATGAATCCACAACTGAAATTTTACATTCTGATCACAAAACTGGTTTTAAATTAAGAGTAAATCTGCTTGCAATTCCCCAGCTTTAATTAGTATTACTCTCATAATATGCGTATGGTTTTTCATACAAATTAAGAATTTTGAAGAATGCTTTTTGAAGAAAATTTTTAACTCCACTCGAAATATTAGAACGGATTTCTTTGTAATGCACCAGCAGATTAATCAGCAAAATTTTGGAATTTTGACAGATCATTCGGAACATGAAACTGGTTTCAACCTAAGAGTGAATCTGCACGCGAGTCCTCAACTTTAATTGATATTACACTCAGAAAAATGAACATTAAAATGGTTTTCCTCGTTTTTTGCACTTGAAACACATGGATGATTTGATAATTCATCGGAACACATGATGATCCATAAAACTTTCTTAGAATTGTCGAAGCATCTCCAACGGACCATCCTCAATCATTCTCACTGAATATTATTCCCAAACAATCCAAGCGCAAAATAAAATTCGAGGAATTCTTGCAATTCACTATAGACGGTGTTGCCAGTCGCTGTGATCAAGATGACATTATTATACATTCATTTAAAGAAAGGGGATTCCCCGGTTTTGTCACTGAAGAAATGAAAAATTCCATGTCCATTTCAATCGGTCCGAACCGTAGGTGTGACAAAAATATAATTTTTTAAGGGGTTATTATTATTGTATATTCTGAAATTTTTCCACTCCAAATGGTGGTATTGTCTTATTCTGCGATTATGAGTAACACGGCATGTGTTTAGAAAATTGTACCAATACTATTTAATAAGTGAACACCTTTCATTGCTTTAGAAAGTGTTGTTAAAAATCTTAGAAAAGTCGCAAAGCAAAAAAAAAATCAGTGGGTAAATCAGTGAAAACTTTCTGTACCTTGTATTGTTGGGGGTTTAAGGGAAACACGTCAGCTATGCTAACAGTACCTCTGGGGTTCGGGTTCCAGCCCCATTATGACGTCACGTGTCGCAACTCCCAGTTACCCGTTCCTCGCCGCACTTATAACTGATCGTTCATTCCGTATTCAGTGCCACATCAAACGGGCATCAGGACAAAGTGGAGAAATATTGTAATTTTTAAAACTGTCGTTCGTGGAGTAAGGAAGAAAACTTATTCAGGTGTCTTTTCACAAATAAGTAGGCAGTTACGTATGTAGAATACAATCATACGGTCAACGCACACTCTCCAAGTTACTTGTCCATTCTTACAGGAAAAAAACATGGACAAAGTGTGCAAAGTAAAGCGTTTTTATGTGTTTAGCAAAGACTATGGTGACCGGACAACTCAGAATCATGCAATTTCAACACCTCTTTTTAAAAGTCATAAAATTAAAAGAGATGAAAAAAATTGTTTAAACTAACTATTAACCCAGAAAACATCAACATTGTGTTAAATTCACTAAAAGTTTTTCTGTATTATAATTGATTTGTCGTTCATGGGTTTTAATTTTTATTTTTTTTTATTCATTATTGAAACATTTATTAAAGTTACATTATAATATAACATCAATATTTAAATCACTCTCCTAATAAAGCAGCTGCTTGTGTTTAGGAGAGAACAACTAAATATTTTTATATCTAATTAAATAAAAAATATTATTTCAACAACTATTAGTAATTTTATGAGAAAATACGATAAAAGTAATAAAAATATAGGTTAGTTAATAAATGATACAAATGATTATAAAGCAAAAACACAAATCTAAACAATAAATAAGGTTATGGGGTGGTACTAGAGTATTTTAATTATTTATATATTTTAAAATTTATCGTAGTTTTCTTCCGATCGAATATCTAGGGGTAATTTATTAAATAATTTTATTCCCTTGAATATACAGTGATTCTGTGCGGTTGTGGTTCCTACTAGTGGTATGGTTAGTCCTCCAACAGGCATTATTCTTTTGCTAGTATTTAATTGTGGTATATTATTTTTACTAAAGAAATCTTTATGTTATTGTAGTAGTGCAATTTTGTCATAAAATTTTGTAAGTGGGGGAACCGGGAAATCTTGGAAAACATTCATTGTTGGGTAGTAATAGGGCTTTTTTAAGATAATTTTTATTAATATTTTGTGAATTGTTTCCAGTGGAAATAGGGATGATTTATATGCACCCCCAAGTCACGATTCCATATTGTAGTACAGAGTGTGCGAGTGCATAATAAATATCTTTTAGCATTTTTAACGATACAGTATTTCTAAGTCTAGAAAATACGTAGATCAGTTTTCTTATTCTGTCTACTATGGAATTTATTTGACTTTTCCATTTGATGTTATTGTCAATAATTATTCCAAGATATTTTATTTTTTCTTTACTACTAATGTGTAAACAGTTTGAGTTACAGGGTGCGATTCTAAGAAGGCAATTTCTTTCGTGATTTTTTATGTTTACAAATATATATTTGCGATTTTATCTTTTAAGCTATAAGATATAAAATGGGGTTTTCGACATTTAGTTTCAAAAAGTTTCGTCAAACCATACTTTTACGATATTTATTGTATAATTAGCTGATACTTTGACCTCATTCCAAGAATTTCCTTCAATTGTTATCCCTGTATCATCTGCGTAAGATATAATATTTCCAATGATTGGGAGTTCAAAATTTCATTTACATACAATATGAATAGTAACGGTCCTAATACAGTTCCTCGAGGAATTCCAAAATCTGTATTTTCTGTTTCACTTAGTTCGATGTTTACTTTTACCTGTTGAGTTCTTTGATAGAGATAACTTTTAGCCAGGTTTTAGCTTTGCCAGTTATTCCTATATTATTTAGTTTATTAATTAATTTTGAATGCACACCATTAAAATGAGACACAGTCAAAAGCTTTACGGAGGTCAATGAATATCCTTAAGCATTTTTTATCTTTATCTAATGTTTTTTAAATAAGCTTAGTTAATTCTGCAATTGCATCTTGTGTGCCAAGTTTATCTCTGAAACGGTATTGACTAAGGTTAATACATTTTTGGTTATCCATATAATCAACAATTTGTTTTTTATTTCTTTTTTGTGTATTTTTGCAATGTTGTATAATATGTATAATACAGGTATTGGGCGGTAATTGTTAACTTCTTTTGAATCTCCGGATTTATAAACTAGGATTATAATGGCTTTTTTTATAGTTTGACGGGAATATTCCACTAAGTGCTTACATTAATTATATGCGTAATCGGTTTGGTTAGGCAGTTAAAGTATTTTTTCAAGATTCCTATAGTTATACCGTCGTATCCTGGCGTGATTGTATTATCTTTTGTAGTGATTGTATTATGTTTTCAATATTTTTTTCCGTGGTCGTTTAAAAAATTTAATGATTGTTATTTGTTATTTTATCTTTATGTATGTCATCTGGTTGATAATTTTGGTCAATTTTATATACAAGTTTTTGACCGACGGTTAAGAAAAAAATGTTGAAAATATTTGCGAACATTTTTGGTTCACGGATAGCATTTAATTTAGTTCCATTATTGTTTATGACATTTATCATTGACTTATTTTTATTCATTATTTTGTTTGTAGTGTTCCATGTTTTTTTAGAATTTTCCTCTCTTGAGGATTATTTTCTCCCCGTAATATTTTTCTTTTGTGTCTTTGATAATTTTAATTAGTTTGTTCCGGAATATTTTGTATTCGTTTTTGATATGACTATTGGTAGGGTTTTATTTGTATGTATAGAGAGTTTTCCTTTTTCCTAATAGATAGAGTAATCCTTGCGTAATCGTTTGTAACGGTTTGAATTTCCTTAAATCTAGAACTAGTTTGATTATTTATAAAGGTTGTACAGTCTGCGATATGAGCATTTAAGGTTTCAGTATTTGTTAGTTATTTATCAGTGAGCATTTAGTATGGAGGACCAAGATTCGTTAAGAGTTATTAATTCCAAGAGTTATCTAAGTATTGTACCGGATAGAGATCTTATACACTATACACTTACATATATCTGCACACTCAACTCAATTTTCGATTTTTGGAAGATGTGTGACTAATCAACTAGAAGAGCGGTTTATGCATTAAATCTCAATTTAAAAAATATTTTTTTTTTCAAATCAAGTTCATTCGAACTATTGTATTAATTGAATTTATATACATTTTTGATTTTTTTAAATCATATATATTTGGTTACAAACATAGATATACATTACAAAAAAAGTTTTTTTATAAACAGTTTAAAATAAAAGAACAATAAAATTATGAATATAAAAAAAAAATTAATGCAATTAACCAAAAATACATAAATACAATGGTAGCATATGTATGATATCAAAAAATCCCATAAACGAATAGCCAGGTACTTCCCCACCTTCCTCTTCCCCATCTACTTCCCCTCCCCACTTACCTTCAGCCTCACAAACTACCCCCAATTGGGTATGCCATTGCCTCACTGGCTCCAAACGGTTGGGAGCAGTTGGGACCCTTGTGCGGTATTCACACAAACAATTCGAAGTAAAACTTGTGTTTTTTGAAGTGAAACTTCTGTAGCCCCGCTGTGATTTGGATTTCGGATGAAACGGATATGACGATT
The DNA here is from genome assembly GCA_929108145.2 of Limnephilus rhombicus. Taxonomy (NCBI): domain Eukaryota; kingdom Metazoa; phylum Arthropoda; class Insecta; order Trichoptera; family Limnephilidae; genus Limnephilus; species Limnephilus rhombicus. The sequence goes on from OV815276.1 coordinate 59,631,547, forward strand.
ACTGCACCTGCGATGCATCAACTGCGTTCATTGGCCGTTTTGATTATGATGTCCCTTTTCAAATATTGGTTGAGGTTGTTTTGGTAAAGTTACAAAAACGAAGAATATTTACAAAATTACAAATAAAAAAATGAATTAAAAGGATTAAGAATTTGTACAGAAGTCACAGTAGATATGTATGTATATGTATGTATATGTAGATATGTATCATTGGTTGTGAAAAGAAAACCACGTAGGAAAATGAAATAATCGCGCGGGTTTATTGTTTTATTAAATTCATATGTTTGCACTCAAAATTTTTGGTGCAATGAAAAATTGATGTACCTTGTACTTTTGAGGAACCTCAAGTAAAATATTTATTCTATTGCTAAAGCTATTTTCGTTACATATTCGTTATGTAGTTAATTAGTATTTTATAGCTTTGAGGAAGAGCAAAGAACGACACAGTTTTTTAAATATTGTAAAGAAATTTTTTGTTTTCTTTTTAAAACTCTTCTGATAAAAAAGCGTTTTTATTCACCAATAGTATCCATCTTTAACACCAATGACTACATAAAATACACATCTAACATAGACCACAAAAACTTCACGAGCGAAATAAAACGATTTATTATTCACCCTCGAAGATCATTCTTATTTTTCAAAATATTATGTCTATCGTTTGACGTGATTCTGAAATGGGGGGAATCCAACATTTTATAAATTACATTTTTATTTTCCCGCTAGATGGCAGCGCCCGCGCCGTGACAAAACGCCATCTCTCGCCATGAATGATAAGCGGCCGCCCGACGAATGACATTACAATGGAAATCGCACTGCAGGAGACATGCGGTTACACTCCTAATATGGCATTTTATTACCATTTGGGGAATGCGAGGATTTCAAATGTTTAATTTGTATAAGTAGGCATGTCATTTGTCAAAAATAATGAAATCCTGCCGAATGAAAACATACATTATATGAATTATGAGGTCTTTGCTTGATGTTTTTACGATAGAATAAATTGAAAACATTAATACATAACACAGCCTAAATTAAGCTTTGAAAGTATTTTTGTTCCACTCCCTATTACAGGTACGGTTGCCCCTACTAATACTAAATTCAATGTACTTTAATTAAGTTGCTTGCAAAAACTTTAATGAATACATGTTTGCATGGGCGTAGCCAGGGGGGGGGGGTTGGGGGTTCAACCCCCCCCGGAAAGTTAAGATATCAACATCAATAATATTAAAAATAAGGAGATGCGGAGAGCGGCATAACTTATTTTATTACTAATTATTACACTAATAAGCTATTTTGGATTCGCCCTCTGTACCGATTATCCGATGGTAACCTTTGTACCTATATTTTCGTACCGTCTAGGGAAATTTGACTAGATCTAGGGGAGAAAAATATTTTTTAGGGAAAAGGGAAATCAGCACTAAATCTACGGAAATTTCGACCTGGTATTGGAACTTAGGCATATTGGAACCTGTTGCCAATGCTTTACGATCGGAAACTATCAATATGTACGCATGTTTGAGTCATATTAAAGGTATAATTTCTGTTATAAATGATCATCGAAGCAACGTAGACATAAAGAGCCAAAATATTTTAGATATTTCAATTAGAACTGCAGCTGCCTTTGGAATTGATATACAAGTCCCACGCATTGCATCTTGCCAACAACATCGGTCCAATTACCTTGCTGAGACTCCGTGCGATTTTTGGAAGCGATCGATTATCATTCCTTATTTAGATTCCCTAATATCTGCATTGGAGCAGCGTTTTGGTTACCAAAATTTGCCTGTACTACGATTTACTTAATTTTAATCAAGAAGCCGAACTATGGTATAAAAAAATGGCAGGACAAGGGTATGACCAGAAAAGATCACCATCTTCTAGACGGGTACGAACAAAGACTTTCATATTTCAAATTAGAGAGTCTAGTTAAAAGACGAAACATAAATGACCTCTTAATGCTTTACAAAATTGTGAATAGTCGTGTAGACAGTAACTTAGTCAACCAAATCAAGTTATACGCCAGGCCCAAATCTACAAGAACCCTTAACATATTTTGGACTGAAATTTCTACGAATAACACTGGATATTTTAATCCTATATCTAGAATGTCTCGGTCATACAACGATCTTGTTAAAATACACAGTTTCATAGATATTTTTGCAAATAATATAACATATTTCAAAAAATATCTCCACAATTTGTGCACTTAAAAAAAAAATATATTGTTGTTATATTACTTTTCAGTAAATACTTTATAAATATTGTATACTTGTTATTATTATGTATTTCAATTTTGTATTTAAGTTTTCAAGTTATGTATAAATAATACTTGCATTGTTTTTCAAGAGTTTGCTTCTGTGAAAATGCATATTATGTGACTACTATCTAGGGATACTTATATTTGTATTTTAATTTATTATATACTACCCACAAAAATGTTCTATAAATATCCTGTTTGTGTCTCTTTTTAAAAAAAAAAGATCTCGAAAAACTAGATAGCGAGGGGGGGGGGGGGGGGGGGGGGGAGACCGCCCGGGGTGCCCCCCGACGGAAAGGTGAAATTACTAAGGATACTGTCACAAAAATACAAATACCACAAATATCACAAATACCACACAGTGAGGCAGGCAATGTCTATGGAGCTTCATCGACAGTCATCCGGAGGAAGACCGAAGAACTCCTGGATGACTCAATGCGCCAAAATTCTTCAGAAAAACGGCCTGGAGGAAGGCGATACCAGAGAACGAGTTGGATAAAAAAATATCGATCGCCCAGTTGATTAGTCAGACATCTCCAAATACCAAGTTAAGAGATAATAAGGAAAGCAATATTCGAATGCTCACCATAAACCAAATATTGATTACACGTGTCTGTATTTTAAACGGTCCGGTTCGGTACAATTAGCATCATTTTCTTTACATCTAACAAAAAGTTTTTCTGCATTATAGTTAATTTGGTGGCATTTATGAGTACCTAATCTTAGTATTGTACGAGATGGAGGGTACACTTTTACATATTATAACTTCATGCTCAACTCAAATTTTCATTTTTCGGGGATGTCTGACTAATAAATAATAAATTAATTTTACAAATACTGTAATAATTCATATTATATAAATAAACGTTTTTACGAAAACCTACCCATCCTCAGAGCATTAACATATCTACGAACACTTTAAAACTTATGCTCTACAACTCTACACAGTTAAAAATTAAAAATAAATAATCCTATCACTGTCGATATGAATTAAATATTGCCGAAACTGGCCTTTAAAAATAGGCGTATGTGTTACTGACGATATTACATAGGTACCAGATATTAATTTCAAAATACGTACAATATGGCTTTGTATAACATTGACATAAATATGTTCATGAAATAACGAAAATAAAGCTGAGCAAATGATGAAATTATACAAAACGCCTTTCAAAAAAAATCCTAATACCGAAATGATCATAATGCCGAAAGGACTATAAAATAAAACAGGACGGAGAGACATAATACACCGTTTTATTTCTGTCATTACGTTTTGCTTAGCATTATTCTTTCTACGTTTGTTCCTACCTACATACGTGACGGGTATGATAAAGCACATATATTTGTATTTTTTGTTTAAAATTCCCCACGCAGAACATTACTGGGGTTGGGGGATGGTTTGAGGTCCCACTCGAGTTTTGAATAATCTTATTGTTTAAAATTTAAACAGCCTATTTGTTTCCGTCATTTTTGTGGCGGGTTGATGTGTGACGAGGGAATACAATGAAATCGCGGCTTTGCAAGTTGAGATGATAAATGTAAATTTGAATACAAACGCGTTGTAAAATGTGTACGCCGGGTTGGAAAAATGTGTATTTGTAATAAAGCTTTTCAAAAACAAATACGTTATTCAAACTGAACTGAAAATAATTTGAAATTCTACATACATATAGCAATCCTATTATTATTTTATTATTATTATAATTATACTAGCTTTTCCCGCGGCTTCGCTCGCATGGTGTAAGGGGGGTTCCCACTCCGCCTTATATAACTAACATACTTGAATTGTATATTTAAAGAAAAAAAAAACATTTTATGTCATCCTGTCATTTTCATAAATAGATAACCACTCTGTAAATTGCCATCTCAACACAGGCGTTTCACACCTAGCGAAATGGGCAATACGTCGTTATTATAACCATAAGTAATATGAAAATAATGAAATAAATAAATAAAAAAATATAAAATTACGACAAATTAATTTTGATATTGAAAGAACAACATTGTTAAATTAATGTTTCACTCAGTTAATGGGTACCTACTAAGCTGAAGGAAGCTAATAATACCTACACTCTATTGCGAACGTGTAGGCTGATCGTGTATTGAAATTGCTGTTGATAAAAGATATTATGCTATTCATTTATAAATACATAGCTTATTACCTCATTATTCATGCCTCACAATTACAAATTTTTCATAACGCTTTGTTGGCTTCTATATTTAACAAGTTCGATGGATTATTTTCCGATGCCATTTCAACCGAATGTTGAATTTCAATTTAATTTTTTAATTTTTAATCTCATTACACAATAAGAATAAAACACATTTACGTATCACACAAAAATAAATATAAAACACATCATTGAAAAAATACATTTTACCTAAATTATTAATTTTTAGTTTAATTAATTTTTTTTTATGGAGCATTAATTTTATATTATTTTTAATGTAATATGTATAAATTTTTGTTTTATAAAATGGAGGCCTCAGCACAGGTGAGCTACCCAGTGAGGCCGACATTGCTGAATTGTATTTAAAAATGTTAGATATTATGTCAATCAAAGAAACATATATATGTATATAATATATAACCTACACGAGAGTGTAACTACTCGTGTGTAAAGGGAAAAGAAAATATATTTTTTTTAAATTAAAAAAATTAAAAATTATAACACATTCATTATAAATACGTACTTATATTATTATTATTATTATTATTCATTATAAATCAAATATAATAAAAAAATAAATTAATATAAAAAAAATAAATAATATAAAATAAATTGTTGAATAAGTATTGTTAGTTAAAGGTTAATGCGGTTCTAAGTGGCTAAATTATTTAAGATATTATTGTTTAATTTATTTTTGAATTTATTGTAGTCAGATTCTAATCTCAGCTCTATTGCTAGTTGATTAAACCAAACCACTCCATTGTACATGTAGTAGGGTTGTGCAAAACTGGTATGCATTAATGGCGTATAAGCGACCCACTGTGTTTTGCCTATTGCTCTCAACGCGTACCATGGCGTGGTGCGACTTATTAGAATAGTCTTTGTGTATTTGAAGCAGCGTATTTTTTATATATGTATTTTTTAGAGGTGGGACTTGGAAGTCTTGGAAAAGTTGAGAGGTTGAATAATCTGATGGTTTCTTAGTAATAATTTTGATTATCAATCTTTGAATAATTTCCAACGGCAAAATTGGGGTTTTGTAAGCTCCTCCCCATGCAACGATACCGTATTGTATTATCGAATGGGCTAGAGCATAGTATATATTTTTAAGAATTTTTAAGTTAAGTATATTTCTTAAATTAATAAATATGTATATAAGTTTTCTTAATCTATTTATAGTATTGGTAATTTGAGTCTTCCACTTAAGGTTACTATCTATTATTATACCCAAATATTTTATTTCTTTTTTATTTGCTATGCATAGACAGTCATTATTTTGGCATGTTAATATTTTAGTGGTGTATTTTTTTGAATGAATTTTAATATTTAATGCGCTAGAAGGTATTTTTTTGTTATTTATACTAAAAGGTAGATAATAGGTTTTTTCAATTTTTAATGTTAATAAATTTTCGTCAAACCATTCTTTTAAGATATTGATATCATTATTAGCAATTGTTTCAAGTTCATTCCATGAATTTGCTTGGAATATAATTGCAGTATAATCTGCATATGAAACAAGTTTTCCTGTTATTGGTAATTCAAAGATATTATTAACATACAAGATGAATAGAAGAGGGCCCCAAATCGTGCCTTGTGGTATTCCAAAGTCGCTTGTACTCGGTTCACTAAGAATGTTTTTTATTTTTACGTATTGATTTCTAGAGTACAGGAAACTTTCTATCCATGTGTTAGCGTTATCTATAATAAATAAATAATAAACCCTTATGACTTGAAATCCGTTTAGAAAACAATCAGAATCGCTAGCGCTAATGTCACTATAGATTTTTCTTTTAATTTATTAAAAATCTCTTTTAATTTCTATGACGGCTTAAGAAATAATCCGCCCATGAATGTTAAAATTCATTTTCGTTCAACGGCGGCGTCTTGTAAATATTTGAGTTATCAAAGTAGAGTATAATTATAATTATTTATTTGAAAACACAATTTAATTGTTGTTTTTCGGGTAGGGTATGTATGCAGTCTAATGCAGTAGAAATAATGAATCCAGAATAAAAATTCATTTTTCTTTTTCAAAATTAGCTATTCTAGAAATATAAACACCAAGTATGTAAATGAATAATAAGACGAATTATCTCTTAAACCGATAACAATTGCAAACAAAAACATAAATCGTAGTTTTTGGAGGTAATTATCTAAAATCTTGGATTAAGTAACTATCGTAAAATGAACTTACTAGTATACTTAAAACATCGTCGTAGAAGTTTCTGGAAAACCTTACCCAAACCATGACGTTGAACCATAGAACAATTTTTAATTCAAAATAAAATACTTAATATCAGGAAGCTATTCATAAAAAAAATTATCCATTTAAATTGCATAAAATCGTCACCTTCCCACATATCTCACTCCCAGAACACTAGAGCTAAATCTAACAAACATTTACAAGTGCCAAAAATTAAATCCACTCTTGCTAAAAGTGGATTTAGCTCGCACCTTCCATATTCAACATTTTCTTAAAAGAAACACAACACATAACTCAAACCAATAGAACACGTACATATAAAAACGTTAATACGTGGTTATTGAACAAAAAAGGCATTGCATTAACAAGTTACTTGCAAACTGAACGTGTTAATTTTTAAACGTTGTATATTGTTATTTAAACATATATTAAAATTAAAAAAAGAACTTTCATACTGAAAATGTTCAATTACTTTATATATGTTTTTAATTTTTTTTATATTTAGATTATTATATGTAGGTTATCTTTTGTATTTTTATTTTTTAATTTAATGTTTTTCTTTTGTACTTTGTAGGTATTATTATTATTTAAGTTTTTCTTTTGTACGCTACGTTCGCTACGTTTGGTGATACAGGGTGCCCGGGTTCATAGGGTGAGATTAGTTCTTGTGTGACGACGGATGTGTTTGCCCACCTATTGTGTGGAAGACCGTATCGGGAGAGACTGGTTGAGGGAGACCTTTAGACCTTTCTAGCCAGGCTCTCTCGACTCTTGTACCTCAGTGAGATGAGTTCGTGCATCCATCATTCCTGGACATGTTGAAACCCTAATTCTTACCCACCCCTAATACCTTATTCCTTCCCAGAACTTCTCCTCTCCTTGCTTTCCCCAAAAAGACCCTCCGCACAGCATCCACAAAGATGACATAGGCCCTGAAGGGAATTTTTTTTCCTCAGGGCCTTCTGTGTGGAGCTAATGTAAAAAAAAGAGAATTTGCAGAAAACTTATCCAAAACATAGTCCCTTTCAGCACAGGATCTCCTAGTCAATAGGACTACGAATATAATTTATAACACCCCCCATACACACAAGCCCTGCTTATTTATGGGGGTACATCAAATACATATATTGTGTAATTAATTATTGTATAAAATTTATTGTTATTTACGTATCTTTTTTGGAATAAAAAAAAAATAAAAAAATACAAACACTTTTCATATAAAAATGTAAAAAAACTAAAATCTACAGTTACTAGATAAAACAAAAATTCTCACGGTTTAACGAATTCTCTATCGATATTCAAAACTTTATTGTAAAAATTCTTTTTATTGTAGAAAATAGCGAAAATTGAAAAATGTTAGAGGATTTCCTCGACGCAAACCCAACCAAATAAGTTATCTCAATTATTTATCTTATTACCAGATACGCTCAACAATAAACTTATTTACTTCCACCCTTTCTCTTGTTCTCTCTAAATGACATTAAACCGATCTCAGCGCGTTCAATTAAGTTCATAATGTAGCAGACTCTTCAGAACTCGGGACTCAGGCCCAACTTATCTCGAGCACGACGCCAAGAGTTAGTGTCAGAACAAAACCAAAAGTCTCCAAGAATTATACCTCAGATCTTCGGTGCTTTAAGTGCGTTAACTCGGCAAGGAAACTTTTTTATGTTTCAGAACGAAATCTGAACCTGGGGTAGTTTAGGAGTTAGTGGCTTGAAAACATTTTATATTATATTATATCAATTAGATAACACTTTAAGGTCTTCAGTATCTCATGAATTTGAAATTAAATCACTCACTTAAAATGCCTATCCAAGGAAAGTATTTAGGTATTTATTTAATAAAATAGAAAATATTTTCGCAGGAAATAATTCTAAATAAGTTGTACTTTCTATAAATAATCTTCTTCCTTAAACGCATGACTTTTGTATGTTTATTCAACAAACTTACAAAGTTACACAATTTACAGGAAATATGTTGTATAATGTGTAATGTTAGACAAACTAAATCAGCACATTAGGAAAAACTTAAAAAATGTAATAAAAAAAAATTAAACAATTAAAAAAATACAGATTTTCATAATCAAAGGTCAAGGAATGTGTAATTACTTGATATTTTGAACTTAAATAAAATCGTGGACGGTGCAATAGCGTGTTGCAGTTCTATTAAAAGATACATTGAAAAGTTTTAACTACTTTTCTTTATCAGCTCCACGTGGGAGGCCCTGCGGAAAATATTTTCCCTCAATGCTTATGTCATATTTGGGGATGCTATATGGGGGGTCTTTTTAGGAAAGGTTGAGGAGGAAGTGCTGGGAAGGAAAAATTTATGAGGAGTGACAGTTGTACTCGTACGAAGCTATCCCTCCTACTGCGGTGCAAGGCGATGTGCCGAGAGAACCCTGCTGGATAGGTTAAAAGGTCTCCCTCAACAATCCTGATCCGGCCTGCCACGCAGTTGGTAGTCAGACGCAATCGCCGCCAAGACCCGGGCAAATATCACCTCAGAACCCGGCAAACCCTGCTATGTGACCAAACGCGACGAATTGCTTAGGATGACCTATGGCAGAGGTTTTGGTTGTCCAATAAATGGCTTCTAAATTGAATTTGTTTATTTATACAAGGCTATAAAAGGCTTTACATACAAGCTTTTACATATTATATATGTACATACGTAAAATCAGAGATATAGGGTATTAAAGGTTATGGTAGTTTGTAGGTGTATTCAATCTACATGCACAGATATTTCATAAATGATGCGGGTGTCTATTCACTATTTAGCATTCCCGAGAGTTGAATACTATTATTTCACTTAGGATAGAGGAGCTATTATTTACCGAACAGTGAGAGCAAGCTGAATAGAAATGGCAGTATTGACTTTGTCACTTGAGATGAACTAAATATCTCTGAAGCATCGTCTCCAACTTCGCGGTATTGTTGACGATTTGAATCGAAATGAATACATATTGATTATATAAATGCCATTGTTCTAATCTGTTGGAGAAACATTGACAGAGAAATATTTACTTTGTATTTGTGATCTGAACTATTTCACGTCTTCACTAAAATAAATGTTTTATTCATAGTATTGGCGAAATAATGTAAACATCGGTCGAAGTATAGTTTGAGAGCAAATTTATTATCACGGGAAAGCATTTACCTCCAGCTTTTTGAAGAGTTTAGTCAATAGCTAAAATTGTATAACTAGAGAGGCTCCACTGAACAAGACAAGTTGCAAGGATAGGCGGTAAGGTAAGTAACCACTATTTAGGGTTCTTTATAGTAAGCCTTCATTATGAAGGAGTGTTGGAGGTTGGAAGACATACAATTTTATGGATGGGACATTCCAGGCAACTGAAGGGAGACATTTGAGGATATGAATCGATAATGGTGATGGTAATTATTGCCGATAATATAATATCGACAGTTAGGGTTAAATTTAAATAAAAGAATTTTAGAACCTGTATAAGGCGTTACGGGACGTACTTGACATACTTTAACCAGTGATTCCTGACATTATTTGGTGAAAAAAATTTAAATGAAACTTTCTGGTGACTTTTTGAGATGTTGCCAGTTTTTTTCTTCAAATTTAACAAAAATAGTATATTTGTCATTTTAAAAAACGAGTGTGCTTTAGACGACACGACTGAAGTAAAACTTCACTAACTTATATCTCCCTCTCAACTTCTGTTCGCCTCATAACGCTCTCGTCACGCATTCACCAGCTTAATCCCCAAGTCAAGCGTGCGTTAAGAAGTTTTACTTTCAAAAAAGTTCTTTTACATGTCATCACTAGGGAATGCAATCCCGCAAGACCATATCAATCCATGTATTTGCGGGACTGAACAATCTTAGTCCCGGTGGATCCAGGTATTTGCGGGATCCAGCAGGGTGGACTTAGATATCTAATCAATCGTATAATAAAGACCTAATACCTCGATCTACCAACCTTGTTTTTAGAGTTTTAAATTTATACCTAATCAAACAAGTTCTTTGGGACATTTTAAATAGTTTACTATTATACCTTTAGTTAGACAAAGGTAAAGTTTATGTTATAAATTGGCAAAGAATAAAATAAGACATAAATTTAAATAATAACGTTCACACGATGAACAATATTCTTGTACAATAAGCATCATAAATTTAAACATTATTTTGGAAATAGCTTCGTGAAAAAGTTAAAGTATTAATTTTGTCGTCTGATAAACGGCTTCTAATATTGGACACAAGGTAGCCAGCGGCTGAAAAAGCTCGTTCAGCTTCCACGCTGGTTGGCACAATAGTCATTAGCGCATTGTAAGTGAATTGAAGGTATGTGCCTTTTAATCCATATATTGCCAGATCTAGGTTGTTGGGCTGTTGATCTCGAACTCTTCATACTACGCTTCTCTGTAATCCCGCCAGTCCAGCGTTATCCCGCAAAATTTTCGACCGAGATTAGTCGCGCAAAATATCTGCGGGATCTCGGTATTTCGGGATCCCGGAATACCGGGATAGCATTCCCTAGTCATCGCTATTCACTCGGTGGAATAACCACCCGACTCCTCACTCTGATTTTATATGTTTAAGTTGAAAAAAAAAGAAGTATATATTAAAAATATAACCGGAGACCAAAATTTCATAACTGGTTAAAGTACGTCCCTTAACACCATGATTATACAATAAAATAAAATATGCAACGTAAAACAATGCGTCTTGGCTAAAATCCTGTCTTTACAACTCTTTTTCATCCAACCTATTTAATTATGAATCGAAAAATATGTATGTTATTTGTTCTGAGAGGTTGGAAATATGTCATACAATATTTTTTTTCGTTTTTGTACTTTCAAGTAAACGTTTCATATTTTGGCTCCGCTCTGCATCCAACGGCGGGCGCTTTATCGAGGAATCCAGTCTATTTGGCCAACTAATGCCTCACGTGTATGAAAATGACGCACGCGACGGACGCACAATTAGTGTGATTTGCAGGTTAAACAGCGACGCGTGTCCTCGCATGCAGCGCCGGCGATCTCCTCCCGCACATACTCCCACACTCGTGCACCGTACACACACAGGGTCCGGTCCGATACGCAGCGCGCCGCACAGCCTGCGTCCGGCGCGGCGTATCGTAGGCCGTCCCTGATGGGTGACGGATCATGCAAATAGTTGCATTATGTTGACGGAGATGTTCAGAAATGACGAGCTTGTTTATTATTTTCATATCAAAATTGAGAGATTTATAAATACGACTGCTTTACAAATTAGGATTCATTTTCGTTATTTGTTTTTGGGGTGTTATGCCGTGTTGCGCTACCTCCTTCTTTAGTCAAAATTTCGGACAGCATTGCGGTGTCCATCATCAGGGCAGATCTGGTAGATGTCTACCGGATTCACACATCTACCGGATCTGCCGGATCTGCCCTGATGATGGACACTGCAACGCAGTCCGAAACGTTGGCTAAAGAAGGAGGTAGCGCAGAACGGCATATCACCCCAAAAACAAATAACAAAAATACTTTTGGCAATCTCCATGAAACTCTTGAAAATTTTAAAACGTACCTAGGATTCATTTAATTACTTCATTTAATTATTTTAAAAACAATCTCAATGTTTCGAGGAGTGCAAATTTAACAAAGTAGCAATTCAACACCCCTTTGAAAACTCATTAGAAGTTATTCTTTTTTTTAATAATAGCCGCTAACCTATAAAACCAATAATTTTATATTTTTATCACTTTTATTGACTTTTCAGAGGAAGAGTGTTGAAGTTGTATGTTGTTGGGTTGTCCGGTCACCCAAAATTTTGTAACACATCCGTTTGGCGAAGATTTAGTTCGATATGATTTTAGATTTTCACGGCCAAAAGTATTTTTATTGTTTGTTTTTGGGGTGTTATGCCGTGTTACGCTACCTCCTCCTTTAGCCAACGTTGCGGACAGCGTTACAGTGTCCATCATCGGGGCAGATGTGTAGACTGTAACGCTGTCCGAAACGTTGGCTAAAGGAGGAGGTAGCGTAACACGGCATAACACCCCAAAAACAAACAACAAAAAAAAGATTTAGTTGGTTTAAAAAAAAACTGTTATATTTTATCGAATGTTTTTAAAAAAAAAAATATATGAATACTTCACAAGAGTCCCAACTGCTCCCGTCTGGAGCCAGTGAGACTATGGTATCCTCTTTGGGGTATGTTGTGGGCTGACGGTAATGGGCGGGAAGGAGAAGGTGGGAGTACGTTTAAATGTGGAATGGTGGTCTTACACCATAGCCATACTTAGATTATCTTCTACTATGAAACGTGGCGCAAATACACCGTATATTATTTTTAATGATTAAATTATTAAATAACACAATTCAATCAAATAAAATTTACTTGCGCATGCTGGGATTTGAACCCGAGTGCTCCGGATCGCTAGTCGCGAGCACGGAGGCCAACGACGACGAAAATACAGAAATATGAAAATAAAATATGAATTAATTATTTCATTTATAAAATGGTGCCACAAAATGAATTTGCAAAATTTGAAGAAGTAAAATATGAATATTGAAATGTGGCTCATCCTCATTTTCATCTATTTAAAAAATCATTTTTTGCATTTTGTAAAAATTTGTATGTTTAAAACATATAATTCAGTAGTATATTCCAAAATCACATAACATTTCACGGGAATAACGGCTCGTATTTGAATTAAACCACTCCATATCGGAAACATTCCGATGCATTCCAATTGATAATTAAATGCCTATCTGCTTGCCCACAAATTGTTTGCAAATGCATAATTGATATCAACATGTCCTCAGAATTTCAAATTGTTAATTCCTCAGAAATACCCAAAAACACACAGTAAATATGTTTCTCATATGAAAAATATTTATGTGAAAGGAGTACAAAAATAGTTGTTTTCGTTATTTGTTATTGGGGTGTTATGCCGTGTTGCGCTACCTCCTTCTTTAGCCAACGTTTCGGACAGATCCGGTAGATGTGATCTGCCGGATCTGCCCTGAAGATGGACACTGCAACGATGTCCGAAACGTTGGCTAAAGAAGGAGGTAGCGCAACACGGCATAACACCCCAATAACAAATAATGAAAATGCTTTTGGCCGTGAAAATCTTAAAAAATAGTTGTTATTATTATTTTAACAAAATATTTTCATCGTGCTTAAAACTGTGATGTTTTCAAAATGGGTATATTTTATTGTGAATATTGCACAAGAGTTCTAATTGCTTCCAACTGTCAGCGCCATTAGTGGGGCTACGGCATTTTCAATTGGGGTATGTTTTGAGGCTGAAGAATGTGGGGAAGGAATTTTGAAATTATGTTTTAAAGGTTAATACCGCACAAGTGTTCCAACTGCTCCCATTATGAAGACGGTAGTGGGGAAGTATCTGGATAAAAAGATCTGGTCACCAAACTCCGCTGAAGAAATTCCAAGCATCGTTTTAATTCTAAATGGTGGTCTTCATACAGGGTGTTAAGGGCCTTTAATCAGCCAGCGGCCGAAAATCCACATTTCGTCGAAAGATGTTCTTACGATCGTACAGGGCGGTTCCAATGAGAAAGATGAATTATTTTCCGTACCAGCTTTTAAAAATTATAACTCAATATCGATTTTATTTTATTCCAAATTTGCTTTAATTTAAACCTAGATACATTAAAAAATGCTGAAAGGCGTGATGATAAAACTATTAAAATTATATACTTTTGTGATTTTTTTTTTGATTATAAGTACTTATCATTTTTCAATCATGTCTAAGCAAAATAAGAATGTAAAAAATCTTAAATATATTAGATTGTAAGACCGTAAATAAATAGACAAACTAAAGTACTTTCGTCACAAAATAGGTGCGCGGATTTTTTTTTGTGATTTTATTTGAACAAAAATTAAAATTCTGAAACATTCGTTTCCCAGATAATGTATTGATTTATTTTACTGCATGATTGATTATAATATGATTTGAAATGGGTGTTGTATATTACAAAATTTTGTTTCAAAATTTAACAAATCTGCCAACGATCTATGGTATACCTTATTATACTAAAAAAAATTTTTTTCTCAAAATTTAAAACTTGCGTTTACTATAAAATAATAATCTTTCGAAAACAATTTACAATTTTTTTGTGGAAAAGAGTCAATACGTCTAAAATTTTGAATTAAAAAATGACATATTTCCAGTTTTCACTGGTTATACGACGTGTACTTGACTTACCTTAACCAGTGATTCCTGACATTATGTGAAAAAATGTGTTAATTAAATTTTGGTCTCCGGTGTATTTAAAAAAAAATCTTCAAAACTTAACAACAACAAAAATTTCTCATGTCATCACTAGTCACTTAGCCGAGAAACCGCTGAACCTCTTACCCAGACCATACCTGTTCATACCTACTGATTTTTTAAGTTTCCAGTTGAAAAAAAAATCATCGTAAATGACACCGGAGACCCAAATTTTACTTTCATGTTTTACTTTAAATAATGTCAGGAATCATCGGTTAAAGTAAGTTAAGTTACGTCGCTACCCGGTACTGAGAATATCTTCCACTCCAAATATTCTATAAATTATTTTTAATCAAATAATTGTATAAAAACACACGAAATGATTCAATTAATTTTTTTTGCCCACGCTGGGATTTGAACCGGCGATCTCTGGATTCGTGATCGAGAGCCTCATCCCTCGACCACGGAGGCAGTCAAGACAAACTTAAACACACGAATATTATGTACCGACCATTGCACTGAGGAGGAAAACATAAAAATTAATAACATATCCTTCCGATTGCTTTTAATTCATAAAACGTAGCATCAAATGTTTATACTCGTATTTTGATACCAATGCAAATAAAGAAAAACACGCAATTTATTACCACAACAGCATCATGTTGAGGTTGCTGTCAGCACTTGTGGTCAGCACGTAGAACAACTTTATCAGCAAATAACGTCAACATATTACCAAACCTAACCTAATAAAGAAAAACACGCAATTTATTACCACAACAGCATCATGTTGAGGTTGCTGTCAGCACTTGTGGTCAGCAAGTAGAACAACTTTATCAGCAAATAACGTCAACATATTACCTAACCTAACCTAATAAAGAAAAACACGCAATTTATTACCACAACAGCTCATGTTGAGGTTGCTGTCAGCACTTGTGGTCAGCAAATAGAACAAGTTTATCAGCAAATAACGTCAACATATTACCTAACCTAACCTAATAAAGAAAAAAACGCAATTTATTACCACAACAGCATCGTGTTGAGGTTGCTGCCAGTACTTGTGGTCAGCACGTAGAACAAGTTTATAAGCAAATAACGTCAACATATAACCTAACCATAACCTAACCTAACCTAACATAACATAACCTAACCTAACCTAAGAAATTGAGCCTAATATTTTTTTCTTTTCCGAAAAACCTTAGCAATGTCTAAATGATTAAGCAGATATTTTTCTTGATAGCAATATTTAAATGGCAAACCATTTCATTACATACTTCTTACAACGATATAAAAATACTTGTATATCTGCAAAAACATCCTAAATTGAATCTTGCGGAGTGTCATGAAAAAAAATCAATTACTCATAAAAAGTTGACATTGCTGTTATTCCGTGACTATTTTATTACATACTTCCGTTTGGTCGTCAGTCCGTCTCGGTACAAGGCTGAATCTAATGTCCAACCCTCCCTCCCAATCCTCCCCCTGAGGCTTTGTCGCTGATCTCTGGCTCGTGACGTCACGCGCCAACTATCTCCAACTTGGACGGCCACTACTCAAGTTATGACAAAACATATCCGCATCTGAGACGTACCTATTGTACAAAAATACACTTATTTCAGATTATATTTTTATCAAAATTAAAAAAAAAAGGTTGGTACCATTAAAAAAAAAACGCACAACTACAGCACGGGAAATAATTTGCGTGTTTTTCCTTATTTGAATTGGTATCAAAATACGAGTATAAACATTTGATGCTACGTTTTATGAATTAAAAGCAATCGGAAGGATATGTTATTATTTTTTATGCAACCTCAACATGATGCTGTTGTTGTTGCTGTTGAACCATTTTGTAAAAGTTAATTCAATTCAATGTATTATAATTGTGTGAAAACACGTTGATAATACCATTGTTGACAAGTTAAAGTCTATTGGATCAAGATGTGTATATTGTGACTAATCTGGAACATGCCATTAGAAGCTTTAAAATTGTAAGACCAACATTTATCTTTGATGCAAAAAGTTGACTTTCGACTACTTTATTTACATCCCCACACAGGAGACCCTGAAGAAAATAATTTCCCTTAGGTACTATCGTCATATTCGTCTTTGAAGATGCTTTTTGTAGGGTCTATTTTAGTAAAAGAAGGAGAAGAAGTTAAGAGAGGTAAAAGGGCACGAGGGGTGGGTAGGAATGTAGGGGGCAGTGTATATCCAAGAGCGATGGATGTATGAATCTATGATTCCCATTGCGATGCAAAAGACGGATCGAGAGAGACCATCTGGAGAGGTCAAAGGTCTCCCCAAACCGGCCTCTCCCGATCCGTGCGGCCAATGAATCCGGGCACTCCTGTTAAATCACCGAATGTAGCGAACTACTTGGGGTGACCTATGGCAGAGGTAATTTATTTCAAATAAATTGTTCTCGGGGCAGCGCTACCCCATACCCGCCTCCCAAATTGAAAAAGATAAAAACTTGATAAATAATTTTTCAGTTCATTAGAATTAACTTATCGAAGCCTATAAACCTAATGTTAATAAGTCCACGGTGCAACTTTAGTAATCGGTAGCCAATAGAAATATAGTTTTTTTCTGTAAAGTGAACAATATGTCGAAGAACTTTGAGTGGGCAATTCTCATCCCTTACTCCGGTTCATACTTTAGATGGGGTATGTTCCTTCCTCCAGCGTAAGTAAGAAGTTTGTTAAGGGGAGGATCCTTACAGGACAGCGGTCAGCTTACAGAGACAACAGTAGGTACAGAACTTCTTGGGGAATAAATTACTGTTATTATTATTGTTGTCGTGCTTTTCTGAAACGCAAATATTTATGCGGATCCTCCCTTGAACCCACCCTTAAGGGTTGGCGGATTAAGTGATTTATGCTCATTTTATTTGGATTCGTAAAGAAAATTTTCTATGAGAAAATGGTACCCACATAAATGCTTTTTAATAGAATTTCTTCTTGTAAGTAGTAGTAGGTACCTACCCAGTAAAGAAAATAGATAATAATTATATTGTTTCATTTATTTATTTTATTTATTTATTGTTTCTTTACACTGCAGGTAAAAATGTTTACAATACAATTTGTTACCTCACTAGGGCAAGCCTGTGTTGAGGTTAACAATAACTATACAAGTTAAAAAAATAACACAAAATTATACAGATTTTGAAAGAACAATATTGTTGTATTTCTTACAGATTGAGATTAGATTATGAGTACCTACTGGTACCTACTAAACTGATGGCGGTAGGTACTACATTAATGTAGACTTTTAGGGTGACCATAGTTTTGAGATCTGATTTAAAATAAAATAAAATAAGGTTTTTTTTTGTTTTTAAGGATTAAGTTGTGAATAATAAATATATGTATACAATTTAACATGCTATAGATTTGACAAGAGGAAGATGAACAAAAACGGTTCAAACAAAAATAATATTATTTTAGCTTATTATTATAAAAATACTCATTTAGCTAATAATTTAGAAAGGACAAAGTAGAGAAAATCAATTGGCAATCCTTGACTAACACAAATAATTTAAGATCCTTTTCAAAAGTGTACAAGGAATTAGATGACTTTATATGTTCTGGAAGGCTATTAAATATGAGTGGAGCTTGATAAAAATAATTTCTTTGACCAAAAGAAGATTTAGTTTGAATTGCCATAAAGTTCAGACCAGAGCCAATTCCGTACGAATTTGCTGTGTTCTTTCTGCAATATTAATATTATTAAAAAATCTACAAAGCGTTTGTGTAATATATAACTGTTTTACGTTCATTACATTACATTCCTTAAAAAGTAAATGAGTTGGATATTTAATTTTTTTCTTGAACATAACTTTAAGAATCTCTAAATTTCAGAGTGGAAGATACTATCAGTATCGCCCCGGTGTAAGACCACCATTCAGAATTGAAACGTTGCTTGAAAATGGCTTTAGCCGTGTTTAGTGACCAGATCTGAATAGCCAGGTACTTCCCAACCTTCCTCTTCCCCACCTCCTTCCCCTCCCCACTACCTTAAGCCTCACAACATACCCCAATTGGGGATGCCATAGTATCACTGGCTCCAGACGGGAGCAGTTGAGATTCTTGTGCGGTATTCACTGTAAAAAAAAAAAAAAAAGAATCTTAGAGTAGAGTATTATACTGCCCTGATGAAGCTACGGTTGTAGCGAAACCCGGTCGGCATAAAGTATAAAAATAAAAGTGGTGTTTACAAAGTTATTGTTTTATTTTAAATTAAAAAAAGAATCATCTTTTGGGCAATATTAAGTGGTTCTATATAAGTCTTTGGGCAGGATCCCCAGCACACAATATTATAAGAAAGCAGAGACTGGATTATTGCAAAATAAACAGTTTTTAATTTTTCTTTGTCTAGTATATGTCTCAGTTCTTTAAAGATATAGGTAAGTCTCCTAGTATTATTTACTAACATATTAATATGATCATTCCATCTCAAAAATTTATCTATTTTTACACCAAGGTATTTGATGCAGACTACATTTTCTAAAGGGTTGCAGTTACATGTTTGAAAAAAATTGTGAATAATCAAGTTGTGAGTTTCAGAAGGCTGACTTTTACTTGAAATGCTAAAAGTGATAAATTTGGTTTTTTGTGCATTCAAAGTTAATATATTATTGTTTAACCAACTATTTACCACTTTTAAACCTATATTACTTTTGTTGAAAGTTTCATTCCAAGTTTTACCCTCAAATATTAAGGCAGTGTCTTCTGCAAAACTAACAATGTTACCAGGAATATTCAGACTACATAAATCATTTATATAAATAAGAAACAATATTGGCCCAAGCACACTACCTTGCGGGACTCCAAAGGAGATTGATTTACCCTCGCTTAACATCTTATTTATTTCCACTTGTTGTGTTCTGTCACTACGATAAGATCTGAACCAGCCCATTGCTGTATTATTAATGCCTAAAGATGATAATTTTTTAAGTAGCAATTCGTGGGAAACAGTGTCAAATGCTTTTGATAAATCCAAGAACACCGCTATGGCTTTGTTGCCATAGTCCAGCGCTCTTGTAACTTTGGTCAATACCTTTAAAACAGCATCACTCGTACCTTTATTTGCTCAGAGAGTAATTTGTATTTTTCTAATAGTGAAACTAATCTTGACTTGGCCAATCTTTCTATCAATTTTGAGAGAGTAATGAGTAAAGATATGGGTCTGTAATTGTTAACCTCTAGGTGATCCCCACCTTTGAAAGAGGTACAACCTTAGCATTCTTACAATGAGTAGGAAATATGCCACTCTTAAAACTAAGGTTAACAATGTGAGATATGGGACCAGCCAATACAGAAACATGCTGTTTGTATACCATGATACTTAAGCCATCAATACCACAGGAAAAAGACATTTTTAATTCATTTATCACTTTTGAAACATCATAAATGCTAGTAGTTTTAAATTCAAAGCTCTCTCCTGAAAATTGAGTACAAGGTATAAAATTGTTAACAAGACACATTTCGGTAGTTTTATTTGCACTGCACAATTGTTTTGCGAATCTAGGACCAATATCACTGAAGAAACTATTTACGTGATTAGTGATTATATTTGGATTCTCTTCCATTGAGATGATATTGTTATTGATTTTTATTTTTTTTATAGAAACTTGCTCCTTTTGTACATTTACAGCCTCCTTTATAATCTTCCACTGTTGCTTGGTATTTCCATTGGCGTTATCCAGTTTCCTTTTGTAATATGCTTGTTTTGTATATTTTATAATTTTTGTACACCAGTTTCTATATCTTTTGTAATAATCCAGCAGTTGAATATTATTTGAATCTGCTCGACATTTGTTGTGTAATTTGTCTCGGGTTCTGAGATTTATAATAATTCCATTATTTATCCAAGGTTTTAAATATTTCATGTTATGCTTTCCACTTCGTACAGACGAACAACTTTCCACATGCATTTTTAAACATTTTATGAAATTTTCAGTAGCTAAATTAACATCTTGCGATGACAGAACTGACTGCCATGATTCTTTCTTTAATTTGACTTTCAAAAGATTGTTATCGATGACGGTTTTCAAGTTTTCATTATCTTTTGCTATTTTATTTAGTGTAAAGCTCATAAATCTCAGCAATATCCCATCATGATCTGTTATGTCAGTAGTGAAGACAGCTCCCTCTGGTTTAAATTTAGATTTTACCATAATGTGATCGATGCAGCTTGAAATGGTAGAAGAAACTCTGGTAGGTGAAATTATGATTGGCTTCAAGCCATGAAAAGCCAAAAGAGAGAGGTATTTTTGAGTTTTCATATCGCTCAAATCCAAAGTATTAATATTTATGTCGCCACATAAAATGATCTCCTTATTTTTTATAGATGTAGAGTCAAGCAGTGCACTCAGTGATTCAAGGAAATTATCTATATGAACCAGGGACGGAGATCTATAAACAGCTATTACACACAAGGTACTCGATATCTGCATTTTTAAGCAGTTTGCTCCAGGGAAAACAACTTCCTCAACAGTCACGTGAACATTTTGTTTTACATAGGCAACTGCACCATCATTTTGCAAATAGTTATTATTTGTGTTGTAAACTGCGTATCCGGGGATGTTAGGTATATTGGTAAAATTTTTCAGCCAAGCTTCTGTAAAAACAAGTACCTCAGGACGATGCTCAATACTATTCAGCATGGTTATGGTTTCATCAAAGTTTTTATTTAAACTTCTAACGTTTAAACAAAGTAATGAAAATTTGGAATGTTTTAAAAAGTTTTTGCAAATTAATGAATTTTTAATGGTTAAATTAGATTCTGTATTATCAATCAAGTCAATGTATTTTCTAAAATCGATATCCATTTTAATGATGAAAATATTTTTCTGTGCCTTTCACTATTAAACTTCTATTATAACCTATTGTGTTTGATTTCTGATCTTCGTGTTTGATTTCCCTGATTTTTTTGCCTTCTTCTTCTTTCATTAGAATTGCTCCATTTTTGTACCAAATATATTTATATTTTAATTCTTTCCCCTTTGTTTTGGCTTTCCAAAATAGTTCCTTATAGTAAGGAGATAATGACTCTTTTAGGAATATCATGTTTTCACGATTAGAAATTATCTTCTTATTTGCTAATAATTTTAATCTGGTTTCTGGGTTTTTCATTTTTAGGATAATTTTTTTTGGATGTACTGGTCTTCTGTCATATTGTCTCATTGCCGAGGCAATATCCTCTGAATTTATTTTGATATTAGCACTTTCCATCAGTTTTATAGCGGTTATTTTGGGATGTTCTTCAGTCTTTTCCTCAATGCCTGTAATTTCAATACAGTCATCAAGGTTCGACTGTTCCAAGCAAGCCACTCTGGTTTCCAGATGCGTAATATTTTTACTTTTAATTGCCAAATCATTTTTTAAACGTTCAACTTCTCCTTTAACCTCATTCATGGAGTCTAAGCGGGTAATGATGTCGTCATATTTTTGACAAATAAATTCGGTTGTTTTTTGAAATTCTAACAATTTTTGTCAATGTTTTCGAGAATTTGAGTTTTTATTTTCTCTAATTTTACATCTATGTAAGACGCAAATTTTGAAAAGCCATCTTCTTCTGTGCTAATGTCTTCAGGTAGTGTATTCATTTTGTTTTTGGATCTTGTGGTTGTGTATAAATTTTCTTGTTGTTGGGAGCCGGTTTTTTTGCTTGAACTCATGGTAACACTAAATCTCGCAGTGTTTCGGATTGTATTGTTTACTAATTATACACAATTATGCGATGTTTCTTACGGATCACTTTTACTGTGTGTTATTTAGTTTCGGTAGGTAGTAATTATTCATGGATTAGCAACTACTACATGGAATTTATTAACTGTGGTGTACTAACTGTTTTATCTGATGAACAATTCAACTCGGATGATGGGAAATTACAATGATAATAATATATATATATTTTTAAACAATTTTATTTATCTTAAAAAATGGAACATGATGCATCGGTTCGTCAGGTTATCAGTCGTATATATCATTTACAATGAATATTTAACTGAAGTCCGTTCTAAAGGGTGCTCTATGTAGATATGCGGCAGGAGAAATGGTCACTGAAGGAGCCCACTTATCGATCGACAATCATCACTATGTTCATAACACTATCTTAAATAATTTATTTTTTAAAACCGTTTGGGTATTAGACCCAAACGGGCGAGAGTTGTCTCTCATCTAGTACAAATTTGCTGACCTCTGTTGAGACATACTATTATCTACACTAACAACTGTTGATGTGAGACATTGAAACTACACATATTAAAAAACTTTACAATCATTATGTTAAAGAAACCAATTTTCATTAGTGCGCCAAAACATAAATACAATACCTTCCTTGATTTGATCGAATTTCTTTACTGTAACTAACTGCATATGGAAATATTTTTAAATGCTTAAAAATTTAAAAATTGAAAAAAACTTACACTCTTTCAGACGTTTTGGAAAACAGGTCTCACAAAGAGACATCTTCCAGACAAGAAGGGGGAAAGTTTTGCCGGAAAACTTAGCCAAAAACCAAAGTTTTAGATACGCTTCATCGCTTCTCTTCTGCTTCTAAGTTATTGGAAGGTCTGTAAAATGTCAGTGTCCGTAAAAGTTACATAAATACCTAGGCACTTCCTACCTACGAGTACTTCAACGTCTAGTTTCTTATTAGAAATGTTTGAAACCAAATTGTGTTTTACTTTTGTACAATTGAATAATTATACCGGGTACCATTTATTGGTTAGTAACCCCTAGTGGTTCTTTACGTTTTGTGACTCAGCAACAGTACAAGGGTTTGATGGGTTGAGGTTTGTCGGGGTCTTGGCGGTGATGCATCTGCCCACCAGCTGCATGGAAGACCAGATTGAGAGAGACTTTTGACCTCTCTAGCAGGACTCTCTCGGAACTTCGCCTTGCACCGCGGTGGGAGGGATACCTAGATTCATAAATACGTCGCTCCTTGAGACACTGACCCCCAGATTCCTACCCACCCATCACACCCTTTTCCTTTCCAGAACTTCATTTCCTTTCTTTTATCAAAAGATCCCCCACACAGCAAAAAAAAAAAAACAAAATTACATTATGTAACCTTTTATGTAGTCATTCCTTGTTAAAGTCTTTAAAATTGAATGTAATTTTTATACACAACATATTTCCATTAAAGGTACTTGTATTCACGAATTTACTCACCATTTTGACCAAGCCAATAATTAAAATTGTTTTTGCTTGGAACGCTTGGAATAACTTGACACAGTATTAAATTTACACGTTTACCATTAACTCCATACACAACAGTTATAATATAAAACATTACCAAAACTTAAAGGTACTTTAAAAATCCTACAAAAATTAACAATTACTTGTAAATAAAAATTTAATCCACCCACTCGACTATACTCCACATGGTGCTTCGTAGGTGGTTAGACTTTAAAATTAAATTAACGCGAATCAAATCGTGCTTCATTCCGTATGCAGTCGACTTCACACGGGGCCATAACGCGTCGTCTTAATATTAGGAAATTGAATTATGCACAGTAGTTGGCGCGCCGGGCCACTGGGAATACTGGAATAGTGGAACTGCTGGGATTTGTGGAAATAGTAGAAATGGTGGAACCGGTAGTTATTCGAGTTATTATTAGTCCCACGACCGGCCGTGGAGGGGTGTTATTAATACGATTAGTTGTTAGTTCTTAGTTCGCAACAACAGCCATTTCATATTCCCAATTAGCGGCGAGTGGGCAGCGAATTGCCCGAATTGCGACTAAGGGACGCTTCTCCCATCGTGTGATTTTATGGCGAATAATGAAAGAATATACCGAAGAAAATGTTAAATTAAAAATTGCAAAAACATACATTTCTTCAACCCAGTCTATGATTACATTATTTAATTGTTCAATTAGGGAGGTGGATATGGATGCTGCCGTCCCTTATTGGATAGCCAACAACCCTGTCATTTGTCACCCCAAGTGGATCGCTATATTTGGCGACTTAGCAGGGGTGCCCGGGTTCATGGGGTGAGGTTTGTCTAGATCTTGGCGGTCAATGGATTGATCGGTCGGATCGGGAGAGATTGGTTGAGGAGGGAGATTGGATTGGCTGAGGGAGACTTAACCTAGACCTCTCCAGCCGGACTCTTTCGACCCATCGCTTTGCGACGCAGTGGGGGGATGGATTCATACGTCCGTTACTCTTAGATACCTTGACCTCCAGATTCCTACCCACTCCTCACATCTTTTTCCTTCCCAGAACTTCCTTTCCCAGAAACTACCTCCACTCAACATCTCCAAAGGTGAAATTATTTTCATCAAGGGCATCCTGCGTGTGGTTAAAGTTTTTTTTTTAAATTACACTAATAAATCTAAACGAAACATGAAACAAAACAAGTCACAGAAAAAAAACTAGTGTACTTTAGAACACAACTAAAGTAAAACTTCTGCTCCATTTATATGATAGGAAGAGAGAAAGAAAATGGGCGCGCGCACTGCTCTATATTGCTTCTACAGTGTGATACAGACAACCGGCCTGCACTGTGGAACATAACTGGCTATGAGAGAAAGACAGAAATAAAATGTGTGCTCGCACCTCTCTCTCTTGCCCTTACAGTAATATACGATGCGTTCGCCTCGCTTTTCGTAACGCTCTCGTTACGCATTCGCCAGCTTACTCCACAAGTCAAGCGTGCATAAAGAAGCTTTACTTAAAAAAGGTATCGGTCGCAACTCGCCACTAACGTAATCAAACCCTGGATCTCTGTAAAACCATTCGGTATAGTTATGTGATAATGTATAATATTAAACATAATCGGTCTTATTATATAATATTACATACAATCCGGTAAGACAGAGATTCTGGTTCGATTCCCAATTACAACCGTTAAATTATTATTTTCTGAATCTTATTCTGATTCACGTTTCGTTTAAAATTTTATTGCTTTTAATTAGAGTTAGAATTAAAACTGACCACAGATATTTGATTGGATTTTTATTTACAATGGGGTATTTCCACGTGTTTTTTTTATTGCTTAAAAAAATTAAGCAAAAATTACGATGATTACAGCATTTTTATTTTATTTTTATGTTGACAATAAATTTTCTACAGCGAGTTAAAGTTTCCCATTTTGGAATTACCGCAAAAACGATATTTTGGGGCGTGGCTATAGTGTGACGTCATGAGTGAGGACGCTCACTGAAAGTGTTTATTTATGCTAGTTCAGCTTAGCGACACTTGTGACGTCACAAACCCATTTCCCAACCATGGGCCGTTTTGATTTGATCAGTTTTAGATCGTTTTT
This sequence comes from Limnephilus rhombicus, assembly GCA_929108145.2. Taxonomy (NCBI): domain Eukaryota; kingdom Metazoa; phylum Arthropoda; class Insecta; order Trichoptera; family Limnephilidae; genus Limnephilus; species Limnephilus rhombicus. Next base: position 59,657,654 of record OV815276.1, read on the forward strand.
AAAATCAATAATATTGAATGAAAACATAAAAATCAAACATTTTTAGTAGGATTATTAAAATCAGAAAAATAATCTTTAAATATTCCGTACATTTTCAACAGAATTCCTCGTTTGTGGAAATACCCCATTGTTAGAATGCATAATAAAATCCCTTCATCAAACAAATAATACAATATCATATTAACATAATTAGCAGTAAGAACATGATAGAAGATATGAAGTAAAATCTACCCTGTGTTGCTTAAATTGAATTTTATTTAAAAGATAAGCTTGCGGATTTTTTTTTTACAAATACGTGGTTAGAATGTATACATGAAAACCATAAAATGTCTTTTGGACCCCACAGTGAATTGAAATTATTGGTTTTTAGAGCGATTATTAAAAAATAAATAATGTTTTTAATTTTATTAAAATTACGAAACAGATGCCAGACCTTAAAAAAAGAGCATTATTTACATTTAGCGTAAACCCTGGTCCGAAAAGCGTTGGTTTTTTTTGTCTGTTTTCGTGAAAGTATCCAACTGCGTCTCCCACCACCCCCACGCGCCGGGGTAGCAGGGGGTAACTGGGGACGCCGGCATAATTTGATACCCTCGACGGTAATTTATCAATTATTATTAGCCTCTGTTCGAGCAGACGCCGAATTATCGGAAAGCCGTGAAAGCCTTACCGTGTTTCACTTATTAATCGACGTGTTTATTAATCTCCACAGGAAGCGCTGTTCGATTTAATAAAAATATCAACATCCAAAAGTTTCAACACCCATCGTATATTCCTTAAAAAAAATTATTTGAAGTTTTTAAAAAAATATTTCCATACGTCTCCAAAACTTACGATTATCTCAACAAAAATAATATAAAAAAAATGTTCACCGTCAAAAAAGTACTTATCCACGTCGATGTGCAATATTTTTTTATGCCTACTTGATCCTTGCTATATCCTTCCAGTTATTTATGCCAAAATGTACTTCCACTTCTCTCCTCGACATTTCTTCATCTTGCGGGCTTGTTATAGAGAAACTTCTAGCAGTCGTCTATCTTGCAACCAGTGAATCCTTTAGACTTTAGAATCTTTCTCTCAAAAACATGGCGTACTCTTTCACTGTTCTTGGTGAGGGCTCGGTTTCATTACTACTTCCAGAGTGGTAAATACTTTCAGTATCGTCTTTGTGAAAAATCACTGTTCAGAATCGGAATCTGAAAAATCAGGTAGGTACTTCCTAACATCGTTTCCTTCTTACTCCCTTTGGCCTCACAGCATTTTACAATTAGGAATTTCATATTCCAAATAGCTCCGGACACTTGGGAGCAATAAGGAATCTACCGTGTGCAGTATTTACATAATAAAAAGTAGTTGGCTGTCTTCCTCTCAAAAATATCCAGTACCCTTTTCTTGTTCTTCGTGAAGGCCAAGTAATATTTATTCGAAAAGCAACACGCTTGTAAACAACTATCATTGCCCTCTGTGGATATAAACTCAAAAATATTAGGTTCGGTGCTTATCCAAAACCTACCATCAGTTGTGTTAAATAATTAACATAATATGTAATATGATCAAACAGATCACTAAAAGATAAGATAAAAAGTTCACGCATTCGTGGTAGCCTGGGTGTCACAGACATAAAGAGTAAGCTGGAAGAACGACAGTTGAGACACACAGTGAGGCAGGCAATGTCTATGGAGCTTCACCGACAGTCATCCAGAGGAAGACCAAAGAACTCCTGACTCCTGGATGACTCAATGTTCCAAAATTGTTCAGAGAAACGGCCTGGATGAAGGCGATACCCAGAACAGAAGATATTACAAGCTGAGAACGAGAAGAGCCGACCCCAACAGCCAACTGCCTACCCAGGCAATGAGTTGGGACAGCGCAAGGAAGAAGAAGTAATATGATCAAACAGATTTCTCTTTCTCAGTCGGCAATAAGGTGCTTTGTTTTTATTTGTCTCTAATAGGCTTAAAGTTTTTTTTAAACTTTAGTATTAGTAAATCCTTTGTTTATAAATTCAATAGGATTTCTTGAATCGCTCTCTTTTCCAATTAATTTAAACAGTTCCTGCAGAAACCCAGAGGGACCGAGCCGGTGTTTTCACTAGGTAGAATAAAAAAGTGCAAAATCATAATGTTAATATGATTGTAAAAATAAACTCAGAAAACTTGTTGAAACGGAGTGTGTTTTACTGATGTGTCATGATAAATTAAAATAAACTTCTAATCGGCACCTTAGTTTAAATCTTACACTGAATTCTTGGATTCATGTCACAATATACAATAACGTCTCCTAAATTGAAATACGACTCATATTTCAATTTTGACATCCGACCGTTAGAACAAGTTCTACGGAACCACCCTTGGAAAGTTATCAGTGGCTTGCTACCCTCCGGTCCGGGCGGGCCGCACCACGACCCACGACAGATGTGACCGAGCCAGTCACAGTCCGACTGCGGTGATGCGGGCGGGCTATCTCACGATGCAGCGACCGCTAACTGTTTCTGGAATTGACAATATTATCCCTCGGCTGGTAATGTTATAATTACCCCTTTTAGCGATGTTTCAAAGTTTTACACTTTGGAAAGATTTGGGTGGGTGTGTAGATAAAAAAGAGATTTATTTGCCGATTTATTTCGTATTAATTAAGAATTTACTGGAAACATTAGAACGTTTTGTGAAAATAAGGAACATACTATATCAAATAATTGAATCCTCAATATCAAACATATATTCATCGCATTGAACACATCCAGAACAAATTTATAAAACACCTATCTTATCGTTTTAGTTATCATCGATTTGACCCAATCGCTTTATATAAACGCAAAAAAATCTCTGATGCATTATTCTTACACAAAATCGTGAACTGCCTTGTTGATTCATCACATCTGTTAGAAAATATTGCATTTCGTTGTCCCAAACAAAACATCAGATCGAACGACTTATTTAGAATACCACACAGTAAATCTAAATACGCGGAAAACTCTGTAATAGTACGTATCTGTAAAACTTACAATACCTTACGAGATGTAGACATTTTCAACCATGACTTGAAATCATATAAAATGCAGCTTAATAAATTAATAACTTAAAATACTTTTTTTCTCTATTTTGTTTATTATTTGAAAATTATATTATTATAAACCATAGTAAATAGTATAACAATGTTTGTTAATAATTTTACGTTTTTCTTTATTATGTTTTATGTTCTTTTTTATGTTTTTCCTTATAATGTTTATTTTTTTGTCATTTAATAAGTTGAGTAGTAAAAACACTAAACCAATATTTAACATAATGGAACTTAATTGGTCTACAACTTATGTATTTTATTGTTATAAAATTATTTTACTGTATGACTGTTTGTTTCCTCAATAAAAAGAAATAAAAAAATACTCTTTTGGACTACTAGATAGCATTGTGGGAGGCGGGTATGGGTACCGCCGCCCCGGGAACCATTTATTGGATAATCAACACCTCTGCCATAGGTGGTTCGCTAAGTTTGGTAACCTAGCAGGCGTGCCCGGGTTCACGGGGGGGTGAGGTTTGTCAAGGTATTTTATCCTCTCCAGCCGGAATCCCTCGACTCTTCCCCTTACACCGCACTTGAAGGGATGGAATCAAACGTCCGTTACTCTAGGACACACTGACCTCCAGATTCCTACCCACCCCTCATATCTATTTACTTCCCAAAACTCTTCTTCTTCATTTCCTTAAAAAAAAACCCTCCACACAGCATCATAGCAGACATAGGCGAAATTATTTTCCTCCGGGCCTCCTGTGTGAAATGTACCTACGATATGCGCCAAACTTAAATGCCAACATGAATTTGATATGATCTATTCTCGCGCAGGAACAGTCACTTTACTGAACAGTCACGTTACTGACTTTACAATGACCGAAAGAGAAAGATGCGTAAAACATACGTGCGACGGAGAAAGAAGTGGGCAGGAAGGAATGCCGCTTCTGACCTTAGACTCACCTATTGCAACGATTTCTGTATCAACGTAAGGTAGGTAGGTACATAGTTGATTCGCGGTCGCTAAGAAGCTGCATTCTGCATGGGTTGAATCGTTTTAGCATTGTACACGAGCTTATAAATGCACCACTACTAGGTTTAATTATTATTATCAGGAGTTTATGAGTTGTTAAAGCTCTGTGCTTGCTGCACTGTTGACTTTAGCCGCCCAATTAGTCATCGAGTGGCATTTAATTGCCCTGCGCACTGAGCTCTACGGCTTTATGCTAGAGTCAAAGCTCTCCTGTTGCGGTACGAATCTAATTTAAAAAGCTTGTTAAATGCTCGCCCTGTAATTCATACGGAATGGTTGGACTCCCCGTTGAATTCGGAATAAATTGAGTTATATTTTGTATTGAAATTGATTGTGCACGTTTGATTATATGCAAGCGAATCTAATAGGGTGTCGTGAATTATATTTATTTTTAGAATTTTCTAATTGAGAAACCAAATAAAATTCAGAATCTAAATAATCTCTAAATATTTAAAATGATTTAAGGAAATTAACAATCTTAAAATTAAATTCAGTTAATAAATATTATATCAAAATCACTTACTTACCTACTGCTTATATTTTACTGAATATTTTATAAAAATCAGTTATGTACCTACTGCTTATATTTTATCTGCTAATATTTTACCAGTGCTTACAGCTTATGTTTTATGAAAATCAGCTAAGTACCGCTTTTATATTGTATCTGCTAATATTTTATCAAAATCAGTTATTTACCTACTGCCGTTATATTGTATCTGCTAATATTTTATCAAAAACAGTTATGTAATAATAATAGTTGTTGGATGATTTCTATAGCGCCATTTTCGTGAGAAAATCACCTCAAGGGCGCTTTAAAGTTATGTACCCATTGCTTATATATTATCTGCTAATATTTTATCAAAATCAGTTGTGTACATACTGCTTTCATAATTATTGAATGTTCAACTTTGTCAATGTTCGTATCTCCTTATCAATTTTGTATGCTCGGTAATTAAACACAATTTGAATGTACCTTTTTGCATTGTACAATCTACAAGCATCTACAAAAAATAAAGCTTTTTGGTAATAATATTATTTTACACGTCTCCTCAAAATAAGGTGAAACTTTTAACGAAGGATTTTATTTATTTATATTCATTCACTGATTCATTAAACCAGTAGGGCTTTTACGAACACAACACAAGTCGAAATTTTACATAATACTTCTTCTTTCGTATGGTGGGGGGTCAGAGGGGGACATCTAGGTCTGCGAGCCAGTCTAGGGCCTCAGGCGTTGCCCTGTGGACCTCATCAATCCCGCCGGGGAATGAATGGAGCGGGCATTCGTTGACCACATGATACTGAAATATATATTAAATGTGGCGAGCATCAAGGCTTTAAACAGGACACACATTAAGAAGAAAAGCGAAATAATTGATATAAAAAACTTGCCAGATTTCATCTAGATTTAGTTGTACTGGTACCAACAGATGCCACTGATTGCTACATTTGTGATTTTTACTGAAAGGCACGACATTTTTCGACACTAACACAAACGAGACTTTCCTTGAGTAAGTATCGCACAAATGCACATTTTTTGTGTCGAATGAAGACAAACATTTGAAAATGGCATGAAAATGAAAGTTGCTGCCTTTGATACCTTACAATGCGGCCTTACTATTGTACGTAAGGTTAAGTGGGACGATTCGGCGCGTTGTGATTTAATTTCTTAAGTGTTGATATTTTGCAATAATTTTATAAACTACTATACTTATAAACTATTGTAATTCATTTATATTTAGGTAGGCTAAGCAGTGCTTACGTGCCTATTTGGAAGGCAAGCCGTACGCACAATAAATACTTGTTATGTGTCATGTTACAAATCTTGTAATATATAAAACAATGTCGGGTTAGTCACACCATTTATAACTCAAGAACGGCTGTACCGATTTTTATGATCTTCGATTAGTTTGTATAGAATTTAAAACATGAGACTCTAAAATAATAAATCAGGGGTGACTGGAAATAGGTAATCCGTTCCAGCTGTATATGAAGGTTAGTTCTCAAGCACGTGTAAAAGTACTAAAGCTATCATAAAATTAAAAGAATAGAGAGATTATACTGTAGGGCACCTGTAAAGAATTTAATCGATACATATTTATTAATCAGTAAATCTCTAATAATACACTATTCATCTCGATCTAAAAAAATGAAAGATACTCTCACATTCCGAAGTTCGAAGGGTTCTAATACATCAGCGGCCCGTGCTAACAACACTTTCTTCACCGAGGTTCTCGCGACAACAAGGAACAGAAATCGCTAGAACGTTCTCAGGAACATGGCGTAACAGCGTCACTATAAACACGCTGCCAACCGCACGGTTCGAACTTGCGAATAATATTCAAACTGTCAGTAGCTACCGCTACAAGATTTGTCTCCAACCGAATAGCAAAACAGCTATTAAAACATGGGAAAAATTCACGAAAAAACAAATTATGAAAAAAATTCTTTTCCTTTTGTATGGAACGAATTCTTATATTTTGAAAGAGCTGCAGCAATATTGTAATAAATATAATATTGAATAATGAGTGAATTACAAAAATTCAAAAATGTCAAATGTCAATGCGCTGATTGTTTTGCTTTTGTTCTTAAACATATAATGCTGCCCCTCTTTCTTACAGACTAAATGTCAATAGTCGAAAATGAGACAAACGGTGAACGTATGTCGCACCACTCCGAAGTAAAAATACAATAATTATAATAAATCTCCCTCACACGTATGAAGAAAATGAAACGCAATTCCCGTAAGTAAGTGGAAAAGTAAGAAAATCACAAAAATATAAATCCGTGCACAACGCCATCTCTGATACTGAAAAAAACAAAACACGGAGAGTTGCGCATCGATAATTGCTTCATTGTGTAATTTTTAACTTAATAAAAAACTTAATTTAATTCAGCTATTAAGTTAACACTACAGTTATTGATTCTGAGGCAGTACGAAGTTTGCTGGGTCAGCTAGTGCCCCGCTTCCCTACGGCAGAGTTTGTGGTCCTGGGGGACTTCAATGTTCAATGGAATCCTTTGCCCTCTGCCACGGACTGGAGCAAATGGTTCAGAAGCCTACAAGGGTTCTTGATGTCCAGACTCACCGCACCAATCTGTTAGATTTGTTTTTAACCACTGTGCCACACGGTTACAAGTTACAAGATTGAAGTCACAGCGCCTTTAGGATCGTCCGACCACTGCCTGGTGACGACGTCAATCCCCGTAACCTTCAGACCGCCTAACGAGCAGCTGAAGAGAAAGGTGTGGCACTATAGATCAGCAGATTGGTTTGGTCTGCGGGCACATTTTAATGCTTTCCCGTAGTCAGCTGTCTGTTTTCGGACCTCGGATCCCTCAAGATGTGCCCAGGAAATTGGTGAAGTCATCACATCCGCGATGGATGGCTTCATCCAATCCACTGTTAAAGAAACTGGTGTGGGCTCAAAGCCGTGGTTCAGTCGACAATGCTCTGAAGCAGTGCGACGAAAAAACGAGGCCTACCGAGCCTACAACACATCTCGAACGTCTGAAAACAGAATAGTATATAACAAAATGGCAAAAGAAAGCAAGAGGATCATAAACAGGTCAAAATTCGAGCACGACCTGCAGATCAGCAGAAAGCTGGCTGCCTGCCCGCACGGCAGCAGAGCGTTCTGGTCGCTTGCGGGCTCAATAGGTCGCAATTTCTGCAAACCCAGTTTGCCACCTCTTAGCAGACCTGACGGCTCTCTAGCAAATACCGCCGCCGAAAAGGCTAACTTATTAGGCAAAATGTTCGCGGAAAGCTCGACCTTCGATGATCAAGGTGCTACCCCGCCGTCGGTTCCTTATTGCGGTTTTCATATGAAAAAGCTGAGGATCCGGCATCGGGATGTACTTCAAGTCTTACGAGGGCTTGATATTAATAAAGCTAGTGGGCCTGACGGAATACCTGCCCTGGTATTGCAGAGGTGCGCTGCAGAAATAGCTCCAGTTTTGACAAAGATTTTAAAAATGTCCCTGAAGTCTGGCTCTGTGCCCTCTGGTTGGAAAAAAGCGATCATTCACCCTATTCCAAAGAAGGGTGACCGCTCCAACCCAGCCAACTACCGCCCTATAGCGATCACATCAGTTTTGTCTAAGGTGATGGAACGTGTGATCAACGACAAACTGCTCACATACCTCGAGAAGAACAAAATTATTAACGACCGTCAATACGGATTCCGGCGGAACCGCTCGTGTGGTGATCTTCTCGCATATGTGACGCATGTTTGGGGGCAGTGCCTGGAACGTTTCGGTGAGACCCAAACGGCTGCACTAGATATTTCCAAGGCCTTTGACCGGGTTTGACACCGAGGGCTTGTCAACAAACTTCCTTCTTACGGATTTCCCGCATCCTTGTGTACGTGGATTGCCGACTTTTTGAGGGAGAGGTCGATTCAGGCGGTTGCTGACGGTCTCACCTCTTCCTCCCATTCGATAAATGCTGGCGTCTCACAGGGATCGGTTCTGTCACCGACTTTGTTTCTGTTGCACATCAATGACCTCTTGTCATGTGCACCGATTCATTGTTACGCGGATGACAGTACAGTCCATGATAGCTTTTTGTTTGATAAGCCCCCAAAGGGCACACAAACTCCAATAGCTCGGAGGGCTTTGAAGCAAAGAATGGACGGTTACCTCGAGAGTGTTTTCTCTTGGGGTAAGAATAACCTCGTCGAATTTAATGTTTCAAAGACCCAATCATGTTTGTTAATGTCTAAAAGGGATCGAAATGAAAATCTAGTCTCCTTCAACGGAAGCAATCTTCCGAACAGGACCTCCATCGATATGCTTGGTGTAACTCTAAGTGACCAGCTTAGTACGGGGGCTCCATCGAAACCAGAGTTAAGTTAGCCTCTCAGAAACTGTACAGGGCCCGCAGATACTTTAATAGTACTCAACTGCTAACCCTGTACAAATCGCAAGTGCGCCCCACGGTTGAATTTGGCAGCCACCTCTGGTCTGGAGCTCCAAAATACCTAAAAAAACCTTGACTCTGTGCAGAAACGCGCGGTCCGTTTGATAGATTCTCCCATCTTAGCAGACGGACTGCAATCTTTAGAGCACAGGCGTCAGGTGGGAATGCTATCCTTGTTCTACAGGTATTACAATGGAAGATGTTCCGAGGAACTAGCGTCATTGAACCCCTCGGCACCGGTGCATAGTCGGGAAACACGCCAAACACGCTCCCAACATTTGTACACGGTTGACATTAGTCACATGAGAACGGGTCGTTTCTATGACTTGTTCTTGAGTTCAACGGCTCGGCTGTGGAACGATTTGCCGGCCTCTGTGTTTCCTCCCTCCTACAACATGGGTCTCTTCAAGACCCGTGTTCACTCCTTCCTTTCCTCAAAAAGACCCTCCACACAGCATCTTCAGGGAAGTTATTTTCCTCAGGGCCTCCTGTGTAGACTTAATGTAAAAAAAATAGAATTAAATGTCAGTTACTTTCACAACCAATTGAAGCAGGACGGAGAGATTTGGAATAAGAAATACGATCAAAGAAAAGCAAAACATAAATTACAAAATATTATTTCTACGTATAAATATATATATTTGCAAAATTAATTTATCATGAAAGTATCTAGTTGAAGTTTTCATTGAATATAAGTAGCATTGTAAGTTCAGCATGGTTTTGCGATTTTTTAATGACATGAATTAGAATTAGAGAAATGATTATAGTACATGGTTTTCCATCGATCCGACAAAATAAAAAAGCGCGAGAGTTATTATAGTTCATTGTTAAATTATAGTTCGAAGTAATTCAATGAATGAAATAACGAGAGACCTAAATGAAAATTATTCCGCTTCCACGATCTAGCATGTCAACCGTTAAATTAACTAAGTTATCTCGGATGAGAATTACATGTTCGTATCCATGTTTTCAATAATGTATTATCTATGCATCGCAATCGTAGAAATTTCAATTCAAAACTTGTCTCCCTACGAACTTGCTAATTGTCATCTTGACACGACTGCAACGTTATATTAATTAGTATCAGTTAAGATGATGCATTTCTCATTAGGTGCAACTCGCGAGGATTATCCAAGTGTGATCAGAATCGTACGTTTTAAAATGTAATATTAATTAAATTACAAAATCTTTTATGCTATTATGTTGATAATTACTGAACTAATGTAATGGCGTCACAAAAATAATTAGACAAACGCTTTAAATCGGTAAAAAGCATTGCCTAATATTATTATACCGATTCTTGAAAATAATTTCTATAAACTGAGGAGGTGAAATTTGGATTTCCTATTCAACCCTTTTATCAATTCAACTGTCCTAACGAGGGCCTGGGAGTCAACAGGTTTTATTTAAATATCAAAACCAATTGAAAGCATGATATCAGCTTGCTATCAATTGGTTCAAATCACACTTTTATTTTTGCTTGGTTTTTACAAAAATAAAGTGTTTTGAGAGACAGTGATTAAGACGCATATATGTATTTTTTTCCCGGCATTTGCTGTCAAAAATATTTATTTTAATTTTATAGCATTAAATAACAGTTTTAATCACACTCCCACGTTGGGCGCCAATTTATAACATTAAATATGTTAAAACCTTTGAGTGAGTATGGAACGAAGAAAATAAATAATTTAATACATAATAAATTACAATATTATTTCCACAATGTACTCCGGAGTTTTAAAAATCAATTAATATGTCTAAAAATACACTGTTAAGTCTTGAAGGTGTAGGCTACCTTTCTTATCTCGTTTATTGATATAGCAATTTAATTGTTGCATTTTAATTATTAATCAATAATTAAACAAAGATTTTTGATATTTTTCCAAAGGTTCACAATTACACTCCTGTACAAAACAATGTATTTTTAAGGAACGGTCCGAAGACGGTTGATTTAGTGATCGGACAACTCAACAATATGCAAATTCATCACCTTTGAAAAGTCATTAAAAGTGATAAAAAAAAAGTTGAATAACTTACGTTAGGCTAGGTTATGGTTATATTAATTTTTTTTTCATAACTTATAGTGAATTTTCAAAGAGGTGTTGAAATGCCACTCTCTTGATTTGTCATGGAACCGGTTGATTTACAGAGGAAATGCTAAAATTATAATATTTAATTTTGTTCATGTTTATGATTATATACGCAACAATTACTTGACAAGAGATGGAATAAAATAGTTGCGATCGATTAAAAACAGACTATATTAATGTATGTTTACTTTTTTCAACCCCTGTCGAATTCAGATCAATGTCCACAAAGCTTTATCTAGTTTCAGCGATCTTGAAGACATTATAGTCTGTCCGCTAAATTAACGACTCTACATTAGCGGCAGGGGCCTATTCTCCGCCACGCATCGGCTAATCTGCTGACCACACTATTATTTGCCGGACGGTGGCGGTGGACAGGGCACAGGGCTGCCCCCCTGTGGAAAGTTCGCCTCCCCCCATGGACAAATAGCCTGCCGGATCTGCCACCCCTTACAGATTACCATTAATCCAATCGACTAGTCGTGGATGCTGCAGACAACTTTGGGTAAACTGTAAAAAGGGTGAGTTCGTTTTGTTTGGAACTTCTTCCCTTGAGGATAGTGATTAATTTCGGTTCTATAGCTTATTTACTTTCCTCATATAGATTAACATTCATTTTTCTTTTTAACTAAAAACCTATACATTGCAATAGCGATAAAGAAAATAACTCTACTAAATTGGCATAATAAATTTATAAGGTTACATGTGGGACTAAATAGGTTACAGAAATGTAGGTGGTTACACAATTAAAGGTTAAATAATGCTTCGTAATTCGTTGAAGGAAAACTAACTAACTAACTAACCATCATGCCGTTTACCCACAGGGGTAGGCAGAGAGGACGGACCGCCAAACAACTCGGTCTTGGCACACACTCTTTGCCTCATTCACATTCATACATCGTCTCATACATTCTCTTATATTATTCTGACTTTTGACCGACTCAAGTATCTGATTCACTTGATCGTGCCATGTCTTCCTCGGGCGTCGCCGACTTCTTCTACCATTCACATTCGCGTTGTATATTCTTCTTACACTACTTCCTTCGTTCATTCCGTTCTTCCCCAAACCATCTGAGGGTCCCTTTCTTAATCTTACTCGTTATGCTTACATCAGCCTTACATTCTTTGCGGATATCCACATTTCTCACACCATCATACATTGTTTTACCACACATACGTCTCAGGGATCTCATTCCAACTGAATTCAGTTTACTTTCATCCTTCCTCTGCCAGTTCCATGCCTCACTGCCATACATCAGGGTAGGTACCAGGACTCCATTGTGGACTGCTAGCTTCGCTTTTTTTGACAGTTTTTTATTTCAGCACCTGGGAAGGCCATCAGCAGTAATGGACATGACATTCCTCATGAAACTAAGGCTGCAGATACCCATCAGCATTCCCGAGGTAAATCCTACTGGAAACAGCCATGGGTAAAAACCGAACTCTCTCATGTCGAAGTATCGTAAAAAAATATTTGGTATTTTCTCGACCATTAGACATGGTCGGTGTCCTCTGGCCTCCATACCTGATATCCACTCTCGAGAACGCTACGCACTAAGCTAAAGTAAAGCAACAATATTGGTCAACTGCTTTGAAGTGTGTATGATAAAAACCAACATCAGATACTTTCAATATGAGCATTGTAGAAACTACGAATCTATATTTTTTAAAACAGTCAACATTTCCTACACTAGCAACTCTGCGCAGGATGAATGCGCAGAGGATCTAAAAACGTGGCGCTGTAGTTTCATAAATAGTATTGTCGTAGATTGTTATCGTATTAACATAACTTCAATAAAAATATGTAGTATTGATATTTGTGTTCTCATTTGACAAATCTGCGACCTATGGAGATGATTATTATGATAGGGTAAGCGAAATAATTATGTTCAAAGCATAAAATGTTGAATCAACATCATACAGTATTCCGAAGTCCTTGCAAGTCGCCTTGTGCTTCAGAGACGTATCTTTCATTTTTTTATTAAAATATACCGTCTCATAAAGCACATAAATGAACACATTTGGAAGTTAAAACCGAGTCTATTATCAATACTCCAGTCAATTATTGCATTAATATATTTCTGGGCCTTTCTACAGTCGTCTGATGACCTTATTCTCAAGAAGAATTTTATGTCATTAGCGAAAAGTAAAAACGGACGAATGTGACTTTTTCAAATGGTATTTATAAAAATTAAAAATAATATGGATCCTAAATTGGATCCCAGTGTTTGTAGGGTATGCGCTAGAATAAAACACGCCATAGGGATAGGACACAAATTGTTCCCTTTCGTTCAAATAGTTAACCAAAGAGTTTCAATAAATTTTCTGAAAAACCAATTTCCTCGAGTCTACTTTGGTGCAATAAGTCATCAATATTATCAAAAGCCTTCGCAAAGTCACGGTATGATGTGTCGACTTATAATAGTTTATCTTGCCGTTAAATCAAACTCTACTGAAAAGCGCTCATAGGTAAACACCTTAGAATGATCAAATAGAAATTAAAAAAAATTACGGCACATAATGATTTTCAGCGATACCCTCATAGCAGAATCTTTGAACACTCATAGCGACGATTAGATACATTTATTTTTATCAAGGATTAACTTTCACCTTGTAGGTGTTGTCAATTTGACGTCTGCTTTGTTTTTTTTTAGGAAAAATAATGACTACTGAAAAATATTAAAAATTGTTTACTCTGTTGATGAAACATTACATGTTTTTTTAACTTTTACATTTTTATTAAACAAAGGCCCAGTCTTGCTGAAATGGATAATTTTGACAAAGTAACCTTTTGCTAATTGTAACTTTTATTGATTTTTTTAATCTGGCCTTGAAGATTTTGAATTTCTTTTTATAATAGTAGCTTTTTCCTGCGGCTTCGCTCGCATGGTATAAGGGGGTTCCCACTCCACCTCCTCCGCCTCCCCCGCCTCCCCCCCCCTCCCCCCCCCCTCCACCCCTCCCCCTTACCCCTCTCTCTCCCCCCCACTCACCCCATCCTTCCCCTCACGCCCCCCTCCCCCCCCCTCCTACTCCCCCCCTCCCCGCTCCTCCTACCCCCCCCCACCACCCTCCCCCCCTCTCCCTCCATCACCCTGCATCAAATCACCAAAGTTTCATCGCAATCGGATGAACGGTTTAGCAACGCGTAATTTCATGACGCCAGAGCTCACTATTGTATACAAAAATCATCGCGGGCATGAGCACATCAAATCCCCAAAGTTTCATCGCAAGTGTATAAATGGTTTAGCAACGCATAGGCCCTATAAATACAAAAGCAAAAACAGACATATTTTGATTTTTATATAGGTACATAGATTGTTTATGATTTTGAATGGAGAACAAGATTTTTTCAAATCGGTAGAAAAATAAAATGATTTTCGAATGAACTTTTTTACTCCATACTATTTGCATCTTTTGAATTATAAAAACCCCAACCAGCAGACCCTGGATCATGCGATTAGTCCGAAATGTAAAGGCAGTGCCATCTGTTGACCGAAATGAAAAGCAGTCTGCTTTGATTAATGGTCACTTAATTCTATTTCATATTAATTTATAATACGAGGGTTTTACATTTCTGACATACGTCTATCATTCGGATAATTTCTACAAAGCGCCGATTTTTCGCTGTTTAGCTATGAAGCTAATCGGAAAAGCTTTCTAACTTTTTTTAAATTTTGTGCATGGTTAGACTACATAAAAAACTTCCCGTTGAATTTGAATAAATTGATATTCTTGTTAAACATTATTTCATAGTAGGTACTTTTCGAAAGGTTGTTTTTTCAATCAGAATGACCTTCACCAAATATTTGTTTAGCTAAAATTGAGGCAAAATAGTAAAAACAATATTCTGTCCGCAAATGCAGGTAATTTTGACTTATGATTAGGTACAATGCTCAAGACAGAGTAGGTACTGATTTTAGTAGAAGCCAAACGATTTTCAATGATGTGGTTTTTTCAGAGTAGACACATATAATTAATTAAATATATATAGAATCGGTATAAATAGTCAACACAAGTTTTTTTGTCTTTTATATTTATAAAAAATACACTTATATATTTTTTAAATTTTTCCCAAAAATAAATTTGTTTAGTTAGTAGGAATTTTGATTGAGCAAGGGAACTATGAATCATTCCATTCCCCACTTATTTCCTACTTTCCCTACTTCCCTACCTCACAACACACCCCAATTGGGGATGCCGTGGTCTCTCCAAACGATTGGGAGCAGTTAAAGCACATTCAAAATAAAAATAAAATACGCAAAATTGTTATAAACATGAGTTGATTCAGTTTTTAACCAATAAAGGACTTTAGACTGCTTCACTAAAGAGATATAAATAATACAGGATTCAATGTTTTCACCTTATTTTATTATTTTTTCTACAAAAAGGAAAAAAAAACATTGAAAAGCGTTTGGATCCTTTTACAGAGCTTAAAGAAAAAAGTCTAGAACAAAGGTTATCCGCCAAAATGGGTCCCTTTGGCGGGGACGGCACTGAACCGATTAATAAAACCCCGTGACAAATTAAAAGGCAAACAAGTTGAATCAGTGCAGTACGTAAAAACGTGGGACGCGTGCTGCGTGCTGCGTGCTGTTGTAAACTGAAGCTGGGTAACAATTGGATTTATATATTTTCAAACTTTTCAATGGGCGTAACTTGCGTTGAAAGGAAATAATAGTTTATTTTCATGGCCTGAAATTAAATGAAACCCTTTCACGAAATACGTAATATTGTTGATTTTTTCACAAGATTTTCACAAGAATATGAAAATCTTGTGATGCCTACGTATTTTTGACAACTAAATGCAATATTGTGGTATGACTTTTTCAAGCTAGGTTGCCAGTGGCGGTTCGTGATTATTTAGAGTGCTAAGATTGCGACCAATTTTATTTGGGATGAGGGTATGGGTACAACCCTTACATTCATTGGAAAATCAACTCCTCTGCCAAGTGGTTCGTTAAATTTGGTGACTTAACAGGAGATACGACTGCCACCAGCTGCATGGTGGGCCGGATTGGGAGAGGCAGGATGACGAAGACCCTTCGACCTCTCCAGTTGAACTCTCGTGAACAACTTTTGTTGCAGTAGGGAATTGATGCCATACCTACCTTTTTCTTTCCCAGAACTTCCTCTCCCTGCTTCCCATTAAAATACACTCCGCACGGCAGCCTAAAAGATGACATAGGACCTTTTCCCGCAGGGAAAATATTTTCCTTAGGGCTTCCTGTGTGGAGTTAAGGTAAAAAAACATGTACATTTTAAGTAATGTTCTTCATTGTGAAAACCCTTGAGAATCCCTTTCCGCTGAATAAAAAATTAATTGCGTTTTTTAATTTTCTTAAAAAATCTCTAGCCGTAACTGGAGTGACCATGGAGGAACTTTATGGAATGATTATACGTTTTTAAGATTATTTCTATTCTTGGCTTAGAAGACATTCCACATTTTTCTAATCGCGTTTCACCTATTTAAAAACACTGCTAAACAAACAAATGATATCAAGATTTTAAAGCACGCCTCGTCCGTCATTAAAACATCCAACTAATATGCTAATCACGTAGGACCGAGTGCATGCGTTGTGCGTTGTGCGTTGTCGGCACAATCATAATTAATTACTCCCATTTTCCAATAACACAATGTCAGATTTAATTAAACGTTTAAATGCTTCCATTAATATCGCATCGCCCGTCCATGTTTAATGGCGGCCATCACGTGATAGTTGCAGTCACGTGACGTGGCGCATGTTTAAGTAACGGGAGGTTTGCGTCATTAGCTGCAGATGGCGCTAGTCGACGTGGAGTGGTCAGGCTATTTGCGGAGATACGCCACTGGATATTGCGCCGAAACTGTCTGTGCCGGAAAACGTGGGTTGGGCATTGGCTACTTCACTGGCCAGTGGCGTATTGATGCTGGACGCTGGATGCTCCCCGCAGATTTGGACAATGGAGTATTTATTCAATTAAGAATGTATTTATTCGGAAAACCGACAGATTATATTTAGCAGTTTACGATTTTAAATAATGTCCAAAATAAGTTAGATTTTTTCAATCGAAATTTTCGAATTTTCTTGTATAGTGAAATAATTTTGAAAAAGTTTATCAGGTGTAAAAATAATAACAGATAATTTTAATTAACTACCAAACCCAACCCAATCTGAGCTTTTCAAAACGATTCTGGACAGTACTTACTAAAGTGGGTATAAAGATAGCAGCCAATAATATGTGCGTTAATAAAATGAAGATAATGTTGGTAGTTCTTAGTCAAAGTATGATACAGTTAAAAGTGACCGAATTTGATATATACACCTTAGCTCAATCGGTAGAGCACTTGCCATGTAAGCAATGGTTCCTGGGTTGGAGTCCCAGAGGTGCCAATTTCTTTTTCTGATTTTTCTGTCCCCACATTTTCGATTGAGTTTCGCTAATATTGTCTTCATTTAGTTAAATATTATAATTTGAGTTTTATTCATAAAGTTAAAAAATGAAAAAATAATTAATTAGGTATTTATTTGTTTACAGATTACAAAAGGCTACGTTATAACACGGAGGTGTCATAATGTAAATATCTATTTAGTTAGTACGTATAAATAAGTTTTATAATAGTAGGTACCTACGCAGGTAATAGGCAATATCAATTTTATTGTGAAGCCAGAAATACCCCATTACAATTATGCGTTTGAAAGAGAGAAAAAAGATTATAAATAAAATAAAAAGAGAACAAAATAATTAAAATAAAACGATTTCACCAAAGGTTATTAAAGGTATGTATAGAATATGGTGAACAGAAAAAAAGAGGATTAAGCTGTGTTTGATTTTTATCATGTACGACGGCCTCAGTCTAGCAATCCAGAGGACTTGAGTTCAAACCCCCTGGTATAATATAATAATCCCCTTTTATTACTTAAAATTGTTCATTCAAGGTTGGACTGCCCTGAAACTATAAATTTGTTATCTATACATATACCTCCAAAATATACCTACCAGGCAATAGATAAATAAATAAATATAAGACCACCATTTAAATCTCAAAAGTTACTTAAAATGATTTTAGCCCTGGATGGTGACCACATCTGATAGCCAGATTCTTCCCCACCTTTTTCTTCAACTCTCCTTCCTCTCCCTACTACTTTCAGCCTCACAACATACCCCATTGGGGATGCCAGTCTCTCTGGCTCCAGATGGGAGCAGTTGGGACTCTTGCGAGGTTTTCACGTAAAAAATGTATATCATTATTGATTTCTTATAAAATATAAGTAACTTTGCGAATCTTTGAACTTTCCTCACAAAAGCCTACATTTCGATGATTTTAATTTTTTACATATTATATTTTTGAAGTGAAACTTCTTTGGCCTCGTTAGATTTGAAATTTGGATGAAACGGAAATGCGTCACTAAAATTTATTATATGACGGGTCCTCGGTTCTAATATAATGCGGTAAATTCACAACTCCACGCGAGCGTCTGCGTCTCTCAGCGGCCAGAGAAATCCAAAAAAAAAACATTTTTATTTTTTAAATCTTCACGTTACTTTAAAATAAACAGGCAAAAGAAAAGAAAGCGAAATCACTTCAACAGTTTCACTTCAACCGCGTGTGAATTACACACTCTGATTGTTAATAGTGGGAAAGTAGGTAAGTATATACATTTGAAGTGTAATTTTTGATAATGAGTGTTTTTAAGAAAAAAAAAAATTAAATTTGTACCTCGATTTTTCACAGGTGCAAACAAAAAATGGCTAAAAAGGAGCACCCATTCCAAAATGGTCGCTAACGACTGTTCTCAGAGTGTTCGCAATTCGCATGCCACTGAAGTAACAAAGGAAAATCCGCCACAATAATAAAAACGCTCACCAAAAAACCTGCGCCATTTCCAAGAGGAAGTCATAAATACTGGTCCATACATAAACATGGGCGGTCGGGGTAAGCGGAGCCTTAAACGCCGTTTCATATGTGGATTTTATTCGCTACGGCGACTATTATCGGCGCGCTCTCCCCGCGCTACCCTTGTCTCTTACCTGTGTACTGTGTACTGTGTGGCTACTGGCTGGACAGAAACCCTCATACTTTCCAAAATAATAAAGTTAGCATATTTAAAAGCATATTTTTCTTAAAATATATTATTATATATAATGCTAAGGGCGGATCCAGGATTTTTTCTCGGGGGGGCACAAGGGGCGGACGGGCGAAAAAATCAACTATTAATAGAGAAAGACTGTACAGAGCCTTGGATGAATTTAATATCCCAAGAAAACTGGTAAACTTAGTAAGGCTCACAATGTCTAATGTTGAGTGCCGAGTCAGAATACAACAGGATCTGTCAGACACCCTAAAGACCTTCAATGGACTAAGACAAGGAGATGCACTTGCCTGCATTTTATTCAATTTAGCGCTGGAAAAGGCCATCCGAAATGCAGGTATACAAACCACAGGCCACATTTTTAACAAGTCTGTTCAGCTCCTTGCTTATGCTGACGATATAGATATCATCGCACGCTCAGAATATGAACTAAAATCGGCGAAAAGCTTAGCTACGTCGGCAAGGAACATGGGATTGGTCATCAACGAGGGGAAGACAAAATATATGCCCGTACATGGACGCCACAAACCACCAAGTATACAGATAGATAATTATACATTTGAAACTGTCAACGAGTTTGTATATCTCGGTACTATGGTGACAAATGACAACAATGTATCCAGCGAAATCAAAAGAAGAATAGTAGCTGCAAATCGATACTACTTTGGGCTACAGAAGCATATGAAATCTCGCCACCTTACCAGAAGAACTAAAGTCCTGGGGGGGGGGGGGGGGGGAGGGGGGAAAGGGGCGGACGGGCAAAAAAATCAACAATTACAGTTAGGATTTTTTTCCTGAGGGGGAGCGCAAGGGGTGGACGGGCATCAACAATTACTGGATTTTTTCTGGGCGGGCACAAGGGGCGGACGGGCAAAAAAATCAACAATTAATGTTAGAAATAAACTTGAAGTGTCATACTTCAAGTTTATTTCTACAAGTTCAAGTATGTATCTATAGGAAGGTTTATGAAAGTGTCAAAACAATCGAAAAATTAAATTAATGTTTAATAAAGACAGTAGCTTCTAACTATGTACTGTGATGTAATCTCCACAGTACACAAAACTACCGTCACGTATCCCCCCCTAAATCCGCTACTGTATAATGCCAATTAAAGAAATAAATTGATTCTCCCTGCATGTCCTTTCCCTTTCGCCTTCCCCGCCTACCCCTCTCTCATCTCTTTCCTCTCCGCGAACCCCATCTTCCCCCCGCCTATCCTCCCTGCCGCTAAAATATATGAAATACACACATTTTCATTTATACAAATTTCATAAAGCCAGAGCTAACCATTATATACAGCCTATGTTACTCGCTGATAATGTAGATTTCTATTGGTGGTTTAGTGGTTTAGGCGTGAAAGCGTAACAAACAACCACACGCACTTTCGCATTTATAATATTAGTATGAATTGTAAAAGTAGTAGTACTCCCTGTGATACGTTTAACACGAAAAATGTAACATTTTTCATACTTTTATAATGTAAAAAAATACATAAGTGCAGTTCACACACGGTAGAAGTGAAATCTCCAGAAAACTAAAGAAGACGAGAGTGAGGAGGCTACGAAGCACCGCACAAAGAGGAGACCGATTAATCTATTTCATTCTTTCGCAGGCTAAATCCTATAGATGTATGTGTTTGTCTCTTTTTGGTGTCGCTAATTTTCATTTCATCGAGTTTCAAATTACGACGCTGCTAAAGAAGTTTGCACTTCAAAAATACAAATTAATAAAAGAAATAACAGTGTGCAATTCACAAGCTGGAAAAGTGAAATCTTCAGAAAACTAAAGTAGACAAGAATGGGGAGGCTACGAAGCACCGCAAAAAGAAGCACTTCACAAAAAGGAGACCGATTATACTAACTCATTCTCTCGCAGGCTAAATCCAATAGACGTATGTTTTTATCTCGTTTTAGTGTCGCTATTTTTCGTTTCATCGAGTTTCAAATCACAACGGTACTTAAGAAGTTTTTACTTCAATAACATGACTTTTTAAAGCAAGGTAAACATTACTAGGTTACGAATAAAATGACAATCATTGAATTCTCCCCATTCCATTAATTAATGCTTAAATTAGAAAAATGAAACCATACAACTTTATATAAACCACTTATATGATGTGCAAATCCGACCGGTTTCGGAACAAACGTTCCTTCGTCAGGGAAAGCTTATACTAATTTGACAGTTTAGAACAATGTTTTATTGTGGTAGGGGTGGAGCCGTTGTTAGTTAATAATGTAGATTTGGTGGGTAGGTATTAGTGTAGAGTGGGTGGGTAGGGGAACAAATCCATGATTGGGCTATATGACAATATTTTTTGTTTGTTGATAATAGATTCATTATTTTTAAGGGATTTTTTAATTTCCAAAACTTCTAAGTTATCTAAACGTATTGTTTCATTTTTCTATAATGGATAACCACAAAGTAATAGCTACATTCAAAAATATAAATAATGCTTAAATTATTTGCTTATACGATGATGGAGAATTTATATAATGGTGGATTTATAGGTGTTTCGAAAGCGGAAAATCATATTTTATAAGTAAGTGGAAAGCGATCACCACAGCAATTCGCGAGCACTCGAATCAACGGCAATCGGAAACAGAAAGATTTCATTCGAGCTCTCTCGGCCCGTCACGGTAGACTCGTAGACTGGTGTCAATCGGCTCGTCCGCTATTGGTGAATGGAAAAACGCTATATATTGTAAAATTGCTGCTGTGTTCGCTGGTCACAGATTGAACCCGCGACGCCCGTACGCGAATCTGACGCTTTTGACCATTCGGATAAAAACCAATGATTACACTGTTCACTGCAATAAGTAAACGTATGTCGTAGTATACTTACAACATAAATGTATTTCGGGTTCGCATTCTACACAAAATTTAAATAATATTTTTTCGGTCACCCGATACCCGCATTCGTAGCCCACCTGCGAAGCGTCCGTTACGCCAATGGCTGAACGTAAATGAAAAACGATAGGAATTATTTTCTATTAGTGGGTTTGGTTTAACCATATCATGGTCGGGATTTTAACCTAACCGAATCATAATTGGAGTATTCGTTACCGGATCGGTGGGGTTGGCTTAAATGTATATTGCTCAACCTACTGCTCTTGTTTGTTCAGGGAAAACTTTGAGGCTTTCATTACTGGATTGGGTGTTATGAACACAAGTGTTTTATGTTTGCTGCGGACCCTCGCGCCTCGGCTTCTGAAGAAGGTTTATGAAAGGATTATGTTTCAGTTACCGATGAAAATTAAATAAATTTTTGAATTTATTAGCCCATTATGACCATCAACACTAATACATCGCAAGAATATATTACTTTGCGAATTATATATACTACACATTATTTGAAAAGTGGTTTTCGGATGTGGAAAATTTTATTTTTTTTAAATTGATTTTTTCATTCAAGCCTGCAAAACTACTTTTGTAGTTTGTCAGAAGGTACTTGATGACAACATTTATATAATGTAATAATATTGTTAAATTAATATACCTAATAGCACAAGTATAACTGTATAAATAGCAGTATAAAGTTACATAACAAACAGGAACAATTGAACAGTACATCAATAGTTATAGGTAAGTATATTAAGTATTATAAAACTTTTAAGTCCTATTGTGAATTAGCAATACAAGGGCTTCGGTAGAATAATACCTGTATCTAATAGTCTATTTCTTAGATTATTTATATTTGACTTTAGCAGTATAAATATTGTATTATTTTTATTGGTAGTTTATTAAACATTTTGGGTAGTTTAGATCAATGATTTAAGATAATTTTTAATGATAAATATTCATTCAATCTTAAATACGGGTATAGAGGAGAAAACCTTTAAGTTGAAGCAGCATAACATTGTGTTACAAAATTAGCTGAGCCTTTTGAAAGTGAACAATACTATTTTCAGTTCGTGAAGAAATTTCCCACACAAGATATGGTTCTGTGAAAAATCTTCAGTTCACTCCATATTTTCAAAAAATATTTATCAACGATAAAAAGATTTCCAATATTTGAAATTTGAAGCCGGATAACTATGAATATATTTAAATATGTATATTCTTTTGTTCCTACAAAATTTATTTAATTAATTTTTAAGTATTTGAGATTTATTAAGTGTTAAGTATTAATGCGTAATTAATAACAGTAATAAAAAACTACGTTTTATTCCTAGGTTTTTGACCAATTTCACTAAACTCTTCATTTCGACTGACTGTGCTCGAGCTGAAAAGCTTTACAAAAACGAATTCATCCCCGAAGCCAGGATGATATTCCGCAGAGGATGTGGGTGGGGTGGAGGTTGGTGGAGGCTTGGGGGTGATGGGGTAAGGAGAGGGGAGAGGGCATCAAAACCACCGGTGGTCATCAATCATGGGGATAAAAACTTGCGGAGATCTGATGATGCAACACTTCAACATTTTTTTTCCATTCATATTTTTCTCTGATAAAATGATGCACAGAATCAGCAGATAACTTATAATACCACCCGAGCGATGGCTACCCAAATTTAGATAGATAATTTTTATGAATTGTAAAAATCAACTACTTGTTTGAAATTTTTATAGATCCTAAAAATATGTGATGAACGGTGAAATCTGGGTGGATTTATTAGCTTTAAATCGCATTCGGCAATTCACATGTTTCCACATCAAAATTTGGAGTCATGATAATAATTAAATGGATTGGCCAAATCGAAAACCGAACACCCATCGCTCGAGAGGAAAGATATGACGTAAAATAATTTGGTATTTTCCACTTGAGAGAATCAGCAAAGGGATTTTTTTCATTAGGACCTCCTGTGTGGAGCTAAGGTAAAAAAGGTGTTTTTAGTACATATTATAGAAAATAATATACATATAGGTACGTACAAAGGTCTTGACTATAATAAGAATCGTTCAAAATCACACCTATATAGGTACAATTTGGTGTGCACTTTAATATTATAATTTTATTATTAAGATCTGCATGTTATAGCTATTTAAATATTTAATATTGTGTTATTATCAAACTGTGGTTATGCCACATTGAATGTTGCTTATATACGTCTATCTTATCTATTTATATGATTTTATTTACGTCTACCCTATTATTGACATTTTCATATGATGTTTAAAATAATTTCGGTTCGGCGTCTGTGATTATAACTCTGGTACAATGAACTCGGTTTAGCTTTGAATTTAAGTGTCATTTTCAAAATTGGAACTGACTGCTAGAATATTCTGATAAGCGATAAAATACCTACCTACATATAATATAATATTTTAACAAAAATTATTTAATTTTAATTAAAAGAATTGGAACTGATGGGTCAAGAATTTAGACGAGTGATAAATAATGTAATATTTTTTATAAGAAAATTATTTTATTTCAATATTTGGTTTGGGTTTTTTAGCTAACATGCAATTTATAATAAATCCTACGATATTGTAACACCCCATGATTTTTAACGGGTCTATGTTAGTTTATTGCTATTTTATGTAAAGAACGATTTTCAAGTAAATGTTTCTTTATTCAATAGAAAAGGTAGTCGGAACTAATTATTACAATTACGCTAGTTAGTAACTGTCAAAGTCTGAAATTAAAGAGTGTAGTATACAAGATCATAGTTTTAATCTTTTTATTGTAAGTTTATTTTTGCACTTTGAACTGTCTGTTTTGTGCAGTGGTTCTCCCTCTAACGTGTTTATTCTCCACTGAGGTTTGAGACGGCTACAATTGAAATAGTGGTATAATATAACAACTAGTGTTGTGGAATAACCTCTTCCATATGCTTTATTATACACTATCGACTTCTTCTTCCACTTTCGTATTCATTTATTCCATCTTCTCCGGGAAGCGAGGATATTCGATATACTTTATTCCTGTTACGTTTTGATGGGGATATTTAGATCGAAGCATTAATAAATGTAATAATTTTATAAATATTTAGGTTCATAGCACTTAGGAAGATAATTTTTTTGGTGAGTTCCATTTGCTTCCAACCGTCCTGAACCAGTGAGACTACATCATCCCCTAATTAAGGCATGTTGTGAGGTTGAATGTTGAGGTGAGGGAAAGGGGATGGGGAAGAGATAGGCGGGGAAGTACCTGGCTATTCAGATCTAATCACTTTTGAATCATTTAAAGCAATTTCAAGCAACGTTTTAATTCTTAATGGTGGTTTTTCAACAGGGAGACACTGAAATATTGTGTACAAATAAAAGTGATGTAAACAAAGTTATTTGTCTTTTTATTAAAACACTGAAAGTATTTACTACCCTGGAAATATTTTAAGATAATATTTTAAATGAATAAATTGTAAAATAACACAAAGAAATCAAATACGATTATGATGATGTGAACCCGCGACTTCGGGATTCGTAGCAAAGGATGGTAATTACTCAATAGTCAATTTAAATTCATGTTCACATTTAATTTTGTAATTATTATAACAACACATATCTTTTAATGAACAATTAGATTTTTTTTTGTATATAACTTTCCTTCGTTTAAGGTTTGGTTACTACAACAGTGCCTTCTTCAAGACGATATCCTTCTTCTTCTGGCACCCTATCCTATCGGAAGTTGGCTGTGATCACGGTAATCTACACATTGCAGACCGGAACCAATCTGCGGAACGGCACTCATACCAGACACGTAGATTTTGAAGACACGAAGTGCGGTGGCTTATTTTGCCACGACTATTAGGTAGTTAGTAGTAAGTACTT
The DNA here is from genome assembly GCA_929108145.2 of Limnephilus rhombicus. Classification (NCBI taxonomy): domain Eukaryota; kingdom Metazoa; phylum Arthropoda; class Insecta; order Trichoptera; family Limnephilidae; genus Limnephilus; species Limnephilus rhombicus. The sequence continues at coordinate 59,683,484 of OV815276.1, forward strand.
ATTATTAAGATGAAGCCATGCGAAATTATGCAAAATCATACAAAATCATGTTTTTTTTTGTTTTAAAAATTTGATCGCTTAGAAGTATTATAGATGCTTCAATTAAATACTGCATGTAGAAGTATCTTGACCCTTAAAAATATCGATAATTAAAAAAAAAAACCTTTTTAATACGCCTAGAAAAAAAAAACTATTAGGTCTTTAAAAAAAACTTTCAAGTGCAAACGCTCCTATTTATAAATACATTTTCGGATATGGTTTTATTGTTTAAGGTGGAAAATTCAGTTTCTTTTATATTTCATCGCAAAAAATTGATATTTACGCCCGAATTTCACAAAATAAAACAAAATATGCATTTTCGCGTTGTTATTTTACAATACGGCCAGCAGTCGACGAATTTGGATTTTTAAAGTGAACCCTATCAGCCCACCTAAGGAATACAGACTTGCCACATCCATTTTGTATCACTTCCACCCCGTCTCAATAGACGTCTCAGACTACGTGTCGCTTGGTTCCGTGAAATCAATTTTAAATTTCGTTGTTATTATAATAAACAATGCGTAAAAAATGAGTTAATGTTTTTACAGGCCTTTATGAAATCAACCTGTAAAAAAATCTCTAATACCTTTTCCAACTTTTCCAGAAGCTTTTTCTCAAGTATTTTTAAACTCCTCCCAAAAAGGGGCGTGAATTCCGATTCAGATTTTTCCTGGACTATAGGTTCGCCTTAAATAGAAAATTTAATGCTCTTTACCTACCCTCTATTTTAAACGATACATCAGAGTCTAATGTATCGTTAAATGGTCTTAGTAGTGGGTTACATATAGGAAGTTGGAGTTATAATAATTGAAGTGAATGACGAACTCCATTCCTTTTACAACGTGGTTCATTTAAAATACTTAATTATTAACACTTTCTATGATATAATATGATAACACGAGGCGTTCACGATTTAAAAAAGCAAGATAGTGAAAATTCTCCAATATAAAAAAATCATGAATGAAAAGACTACATCAAATACAATGCCACTATAAATTCGATAATCTCCAAGAATATAACATTTTTCATACGGTTATATTACACTCCAGGCAATATCGCGTCCCCCATGCTTTCCTTACATCCGATCTGACATTTACCGATGAAATTTCGTCTAAAAATTGCAAGCACGTTTCTAATATAGTGAAAACAATATCAAGTGACCTAAAAATGTTATGGGGAGCGATAGGAGTAGTTTACTGACTGCTGATATGAACTACCTTATGAAGAAAATATATAACTGCCTGCCACGGCCGTGAGGATTCAAATCCCAGTTTGAGGGGACGATTTAACCCTTGTCGACGATCAATACCAAATCAAATCGTTTGTTTATTTAAGAACGTTCTCAAAAGTCATACGATCATTAGTGCTTTTAGGTTTATTATTATTTTTAATTGTTAAACTAACGTTTAAGACAAGATTTTTATGCATAGCACAAAGGGTAACAATTATTATAAGCAATAATTATCAGCCTGAAACACTCATCCACATTGAAAAATCTTCCGAGAAAAGATACATGACGCCATCGTCCCGTTTTTCAATGTGGATGAGTGTTTCAGGCTGATAATTATTGCTTATAATAATTGTTACTTTTAGGTTTATGATTTTTTTCTAATTGTTTCTTTATATACCTACTATACATCAATTATTCCCAACTATAATGACATTTTTATTTTAAATGAAAAAACACACTTTGTAAAACACCACTTTTTATTTGAATTAATATTTAACAGCCAACCAGGTTTCGCTTAGCTCAAGCTTCATCAGGGCTTATTATATCAATAACTAGCTGACCCGGTCACGCGTTGCTGTGGCTAATAAAACACAACGTCATATACTGGATGGTTATCCAACCTTTATAACCACCGCCGTCTTTGAGTTCATCGCGAAGAGACAGACAGATGCCGCGGAGGACATTAATTTATAATACGTAGAGATGGTGTGAAAGATTATAATAATGTGCATGAAACGCTTGGGGTAACTAACGTATTTAAGTTAATAAGGATTAATATTGTATCCGTCTAAATAACTTTTCAATTACCGCAATGTACGTGACCATTTTTTTAGAAGATAGAATGGGTATAGTAAGCAAAACAGCAACACCAAAAAAACTATAAAATTGGGAGGCAGGTATGGGTACCGCCTCCCGGGAACCATTTATTCGATAACTATTAATATTAAAATATTTTAATTTTTTTTTATAACATTGTTTCACAATTATGTCCTCTGCGTGCGAACTGCGAACTCTATCTAAATTTCTTAAAATGGACAATAAACAGTGTTAATTTCAAGCGACCTCCCAGGTTAGTTTGGTCCTGTATTCATTCACTTTTAGGCAGCAATCGCGTTCATTGGTCAAAACACTGTACATATATTTTCGTATCGGTGATCAATGAACCGGTGGCGGTGGATGCAATATTTGGCCATAAGTTGTTTTTAATTGTTTGTCTAGTTTGTAGTTTTCTAGATCTTAGAAATATATTATAAGTTTGTACGGCGCCCTTGAGGTAATTTTTCACAAAAACGGCGCTTTATAAATCATCCAAATATTCCCCCTCGCCTTAGGTCACCCCAAGTGGTTCACTGCGTTTGGTGACTTAGCAGGGGTACCCGCGTTAGTGTGGTGAGGTTTGTGCAGAGAGGAGACTGGTTGACCTCTCCAGTCAGGTTCCCTCGACCCATCGCCTTGCACCGCAGTTGGAGGGATGGATTCAAACGTCTGTCACTCCTGGACACATTGACCCTCAGATTCCTACCCACCCTTCATACCGATTTTATTTCCAAAACTTCCTTTTTTTCCTTTCCTAAAAAACCCTTCACACGGCATCCTAGGCCCCCGAAAGGCAAATGATATTGACTGTGTGTTAAAAAAAAGAGTTAAGTTTCTTTTCTTTAAAAAAAAAATCAATTTCCTTTAGCGTATCTTATATTACCCTTTAAACTGGTGCAGATCACATTATTTTGATTTCGTGTATGCCTGTATAATTTTTAAATTATTGTTCAACCCTGTCACATATTTTTCACAGGAATGCCTGCTGTAACTTGTAGGTAGCATTCTGAAGCATCCACCACTCTGTCAGGGGCTGTGCGGGAGGGATGGGGCAGCAAGGGGTAGCAGGGGGCCAGAAGAGGAGAGGAGTGTTCTGCAAATGACGGAGACGGACAGAGGCAAATTTAATCATTTGATCGATGACTGTTGTGATTTTTCGCGTCCTTGCCCACGAGAATACTCAAATACAAAAATATACGCGACTTTTCCTTTGTAGGAGAGGTAATGCCATTAGTCTTATATGTGAATTTCGAAAAGGGATGAAACTGAATGAAAAGTATACCTTGTTTTTTGCTGTATAAACACGTACCTAATGACTTTAACAAAAAAATAGGATATTAAGTATTTCCGAAAAATCCTTTTTTCTTTAGAATTAATTAATTATTTATTAGTAGAGAGGGGGATTTAGCTCGGGAACCAATAAGTATGTCAAATATGCACTACAACTGAAGTAGCTGTTTCTACTTCCAGGCTTCGCTTAAGTTTTTGCAGTCAAAATCGTATATTTGAACGCTCAATTTTTATTTAAAAAATGATAACATTTGAAAAAAAAAGTAAGATTAAGAATTGAGTTGTTCACTAAAATTTTAGACTGAAACAGCGCACAAATTACCCACCGTGAGATAGTTTTTTTTTCTTCTGAGAAAACAGACATGTTTTATAATTCATATTTATGACGCGTTTACTCATATGGTCCCGCCAGTAAGAGTACCGTTTAACCCTCTCATATGGTCCCGCCAGTGAGAGTACCGTTTAACCCTCTCATATGGTCCCGCCAGTGAGAGTACCGTTTAACCCTCTCATATGGTCCCGCCAGTGAGAGTACCGTTTAATCCTCTCATATGGTCCCTCCAGTGAGAGTACCGTTTAACCCTCTCATATGGTCCCGCCAGTGAGAGTACCGTTTAACCCTCTCATATGGTCCCGCCAGTGAGAGTACCGTTTAACCCTCTCATATGGTCCCGCCAGTGAGAGTACCGTTTAACCCTCTCATATGGTCCCGCCAGTGAGAGTACCGTTTAACCCTCTCATATGGTCCCGCCAGTGAGAGTACCGTTTAACCCTCTCATTTTTTATAAAAAAGTATAGCTTTGATGGGAGCTTTCATCCTTTACAAAAAGTCGTTATTTTTTGGTTAATTGGAGTGCCATTGAAAAATTAACAATGTTTAAAAAAAATTGGAATAACTCTTGTTACGTTAACTTTTAAATGTTATATATACATCGGTGTAATTTATCATTGAAGAAGAAAAAAATCTAAATAAAACGGACATGTTTATCCGAGATACTATCTAGGTTATAAACAAATTTTTTAGTAGGTACTTTGTGATCATTTAAAAAGGAAGCAGCCAAAATACAGGAAAAATTGAAATACGAGATTGACAAAAAATAAATAAAAATAAGAGGTCCCAATGGCCGAAATAAATACATTAATTACATCAGCTCAAAAAGGGGGGGGGGGGGGTCCAGCAAAATCTCACGTTACTTGAAAAGAATATACGAAGTGGCCCAAATTTATCTCACCAAGGGTGGGGGGGGGATCTAGATTGGAAGAAAAACTGCTCACGTAATTAATGTATGCCCCCTAAGGCCACGGTAAGAGATCCTGGGTTCGAATCCCTGTTGCGACAGTTATCTTTTTATTTTTCTATATTCTTTTTCATATCTTCGTTTAGATTTATTAGTATTATCTTAGTTTTCAATCGAAGATACTTTTATTTTCTTATTTCGTTTATATGCCAATACTCAATTTGGGAGGCGGGAGTGGGTACCGCCACCCCGGGAACCTTTACTGGTTAACCAACACCTCTGCCATAGGTCCCCCAAGTGGTTCGCTGCGTTTGGTGATTTAGCAGGAGTGCCCGGATTCATGGGGTGAAGTTTGTCTAGGTCTTGGAGGCGGATGACCAGGACACACCGAACCCCGAATTCCTACCCACCCCTTAAACCCTTTTCCTTCTCAGAACTCTCCTCTCTTTCCTTTAAAAAACCCTCCACACAGCATCCCCAAAGATGACATAGGCCCTGAGGGAAATTATTTTCCTCAGGCCTCCTGTGTGGAGTTCATGTAAAAAAAATGTACCTACCCAATATAATCAAGATCATTAAATAATAAATATACTGAAATAATATCATTTATATATCTTTTTGTGATTTTTAAAATTGGTATTCATGTGTCTATATATTATGTTTATCCTCAGTTTTAAATTTGTTTTTATTGCACAGTTTTAACAAAATATTTATGAGAACTCTTGTTCTAAGCGCAATATGTAATAGAAGTTTCCATATCCAACTCAGAATCATCTAAACTCAACACCTCTATGAAAAGTCATAAAAAGCTATGAAAAAAATAATTTTAAAATAGCCCATAACACAAACCCAACCTAACGTAACCTATTTAACCAATTTTGTGTAGGTATATATATAATTTTATTCACTTTTAATGACTTTTCAAAGGAGGTTCTGAGTTGTCCGGTCACCGTAATAGAAATGTTACCCCATAAAAAAACTAAAATTTCAGAATTACTTATGTCCGATTGGTTAAATACTAAATCTGATCAAGATAAACAGATTTACATAGGCATCAAGTTCCTCGTTTTGGGATGAAATCCGAGTCATCATTTTTGGGTCAAGCATAAAACACTTCAGTCTGAAAATCCACGAGAATTTATTTATGTACTCGACGACTCGGCGAAAAATTACGACGTACCATGGAATGGATGGATGGGTGTTAGTGATAAGTGTTATTAGCTGACACCACTCAAACATGTTGCCCTGGAAGCTGGTAGGCCTGACCGCCATTAGCATATCGCATGGTATCAGGCGGACATGAAAGTTAGATGGTCGGTCAGTTGATTTTGTGTAGTGTGTACCTCGCCTGTGAGAGGTGAATTGAAATAGATAGTGTCGGGTCCCTCCACGTTATGGCCCCCTGATTTCGTAGATTTTGTAAATATTTGGAATGAAACTATCTATAACAAATAATAATTAATATCAAATTAGATTTATTATTTTTACATACAACATAATCTAATTTCCACCTTATTCTAGTTCCCTCGTCTCATAAAAAAAAACCACCACACAGCATCCCCAAAAATGAAATATGCTCTTAGTGAAATTATTGTCCTTAGACCTTCAGATAATTTAAACCTGTATTCTGTGTATTTCACACAATGACTAAACAAAATACCTAACAGAAGAACTTGGCATACCGATTCAAATACATACCGAACATTCTGTCCAAACGGTTATACAAAAATGACGTTACATTCAAATGGTTTCCATGGTTATTATTCAGTTCAAATGATAATCTAGGTTCCAACTTGGCCGCAATTTTTGTATAACCATTTGGACAGAATGTTTTATTGGTACCCGAAGTCCTCTCTTAGAGTATTTTAATTTAGTCATTAATTTCACACACACATACCTTTACGATTTTCTTTTTTTGATATACTCGTATTCCACAAATTTGAACATTTTTATAGAATTTTCACCGGTAGAGAAAAGAAAATCGTTCTAACATTTATATTTATTTGAACGACACATTCAAATCAACAATTATATCCAAACACAGATTCAATAATTGCACACAAAACATTTCAAACTAAATGTTATATCGCTATCTTATCTTAACTTATTATTATGTTATATCGCTATCTTATCTTAACTTATTATTATGTTATATCGCATATATTATATATTATATTATATTATATGTTATATCTTAACTTATTATTGTTGTGACTACTTATAATTTTTTATTAACTTTGTTAAAATTTTACTAATGGTACATAAATCACTTTGTAAACTTTAACATTTACCTATTGGCTATTCACTCTGGGTCTTGCCAGATCTCTACCTAAGTAATCAAACTTGGTGATTAAAATTAAATTCAAGGGTGTTTGAACCAATCTTACGCTGAACACATCTTACCCTCCATATATAATTCAGCTTGCAGAAACTTGCAAACCTCAGAGTCAGGCATTTGACCGCCGCAAGTGACTTGTTCCTAGCAAGTGATTTGTTGTCCGAACACCCCCTGCACCCTCTCCGCTCCTGGTTCGCCTGGTACCGGCCAAGGGTTGCTCGGGGGTAGGGTTTACTTACTGCTTACATGTTTATATTTGCCTGGCCCGCACGCTTATTTAACGTCACGCTCCATCGGACCGGTGAACAAAGTTCTAGCGGAAGTTACAAACAAGTGTAATTGAGTGTTAACGGATTGATTAAATGCGATTCCGATCCGCTTTGATTTCTGTTTATATGTGATTAAGGAGGATTCTGTCCCACGAACGCACTCAAATTTTGCACAATAGAAAACGATATCTAATCTTTTTAATGTTGTAATTGAGGAATACATTGAAAATAAACCTTTATACCAGGTTTAAATAATATAAACACGTAAAAAACGACGAAATTTCAACGTATATGCCTATCATTACGTACATTTCTGTGACAAAGCCTATAAATATAATGTGTTTACATACTTCGCTTTTTCATACAGAAGCCAACAACACTAATGCGGTAAATATATCACCAAATACTCGCGCAATCACAACTTGTGTCTACAACGAACAATTAAATAATAATAATAATAATAATAGCCTTTATTCAGACAATAAATTACATTACATTATTTATAATATTTATAACACTTATCATGCATTTACTCCCTGTCCGTACGTCACTAGTTGACAAAGGCCTCCTCCAACTGTCAAGTCTTCTTTTGCACAAAAAAGGAGATAAAAACAACATAAATAATTATAGACCTATCATCCTGTCGTCAAATATCTACAAAGTCTTCGCTAAAATAATACTGGGCAGAATAACCAAGTCTCTAGATGGGGTCAGCCAAGAGAACAGGCAGGATTCGGAAGTAGATATTCGACTTTAGACCATATTTATCTTATCAAACAATTATTCTAAAAAAGTAAAGAATTCAACTTCACCTTTTGTTGCTGCTTTGTGGACTATAGTAAAGTTTTCGATACAATAGAACATGAAAAGATCTGGCAAGCACTTAAGAATCAAGGTGTCGAAATCAAATACATTAGAATTCTAAAAAACATCTATGATAACAGCAAAGCTAAAATTAAATTATAGAAAGAAGGAAAGGAAATCAAAATAGAAAGAGGTGTACGCCAGGGCGACCCCCTCTCACCTAAACTTTTTACGGCGGTTCTGGAGGAGGTCTTTCGTCAATTAGATTGGGAACAATGTGGGCTGTCCATTAACGGTAAAAAGCTATCACATTTAAGATTTGCCTGCAGATGATGCTAAATGAACCAGATAGAGAAAGTCGAGAGGTGGGATTAGTCATGAACACAGAAAAGACCAAAGCTATGACAACGAACACTTACTACATATCATTTTTCATGATTCCTTGTTAACATACAAAACAAATTTATTACTTTTTTTAGCATGATATAAATTTTTATTTACAGTCAATTCGAGAGTATACTATTCTTGATTTCAAAATCTCACTTTATAACTTAACACACTTTCTTCCTTTTTATTACTTTTACACATACATTAAATAGTTAAGTTTTAAGAACCGTTCACATCTCAGGCAAAATTACCCACTGATATTCCATGGACTTACGTAATAGGTACTATAACCACGTAATAATTTAATTTAATGTACATTTAACTTGCATCAAAATGTACTATGTATATTTTAATAAATAAATAAAAAATATATGGGTGTATTACAATATAATATTTAGATGACAATTTGCATGTAATATTATTTTACCGCACGATAAAAAATCCCAACTTTATAAAATATAGTTACACTCGATTGTTAAAAACTGAGATTCAGAGTAAAAGGTTAAATAGAACATGACGTGTATTATTTTTATACGTAGCATGATAGCAGAAAATATTCATAATTTTTTTAATATTTTTCCTTATCTTTGTTGTATGATCCATAACACTTTAAAATCAATATCATAACACTAAGGAAAGCAAAATCTCAAATATATCCGTGCGAAATATATTTTCATCATTATTATTATTTGGATTATTAGGATTTCCCCCTAGATGATTCACAAAGCACGCACCTGTTATGATTCAACAACTTTGAAATAATTTGCATACTGTTCATCATTTAATATTGAAACAATAAACCCCAAACAAACACCGCAGCCCTATTTCTCTTGCGACTCTCTTCTCCAAGTGGAAATTTGTGTGGTAATTTGAGTATTTCAATGAATTACATTAAAAAAAATCATCATGTAAATGGAGCAAAAACCTGTGTTAGGAGTACAGGTAGCCAATGATGACTTGTGAGGACAGCTTAAATGACGTTTGCAAATTATATCGTGTCTTCTCGACCAGTAGAGCTTCTACGATGAACCATTTACTCCGGATTGAAGCGTATCACAAACAGGAATCATCTATGTGAGTGCTACGAAAAATATTGGTGACCCGATAGTGGCCCCACGAAATGATACTTATATATTAAAATGATAAAATTTTTTTTTGTGCATTATTTAAGACTAAAATCGACTTCAAAAATCCCTTTTAATAGGCTGGTATGGATATTGGAAACCAACCGAATTTATTTACAGTGTTGAGTTTTGGTACTAATCGTTGGTATATATACCTATAAGAACCCCTACAGACTATGTTTTTAAAGCGCTGAATTTAATGTCACTGAAACAATTATATACAAAAGATATTCTAATGTACGCATTCAAAAACCAGGATAACTTTACACAGACAAACTCGGGCCGATTCACAAGATCTACATTACAACAAACATTCTACCAACCTACAACTAAAACGACTTTTGGACAAAGAAATATGGAATACTTCTCTGTAAAATTATTTAATTTACTCCCTCTTGCAATGAAAACCATAAAAAAATAACTGCCTTCAAAAGAAGCATAAAAATATGGATTATGGACATGGGAAGGAAGAAAATAGATTCAATTTTGCAACCTAACAAAGAATAATACTTGTTTTGCACTTTCTTTTAGATCTAAGTTCATAATTTTCCTTGGTAATATTCAAACATATATTAGGTATTTACTTATAATTCAAATAATAAAAATTGTACAATGTGTCCTTAGAACGAGGTACCCCAGTAAGGACACATTTTCTCTAAAAAACTGTTAAAAAAATAAATAAAATAAAATAAATATAGAATACTATCTGGTACCCGGCATGCGTTGCAATGCCATTCAAAGAAATAATCGATTCTCCCTGCATGTCCTTTCCCGTGCGTCGCTGTTCCCTTCCCCCTTCCCCACTTTCCCCCACCCTCATTTCTTCCCTCTCCGCGAACCCCACCTTCCCCCTGCCTTTCCTCCCTGCCGCTAAAATATTTGAAATACATTTTCATTTATACAAAGTTCATAACGGCAGAGCATTATATACAGCCTATATTACTAGCTGATAATGTAGCTTTCTATTGGTGAAAGAATTTTAAAAATCGATTTAGTGGTTTAGGCGTCAAAGCGTTAGAAACAAACATACGTACCTTCGCATTTGTAATATTAGTATGGATATACCAAAGACGTTACATACTTTAGACGCGGGGTAGAAATCTCAAAATGGGAAGCCAACAACAAGACAATTGTAGAGTACTCGATTTCTAGTACTTTAGTACTAAACTGCTACGCGTCAAGTAATGTCGTGTCCTACTAGTAAGTAAATTGCATTAAAAAGCGCCCAAATTCCCTCCTGTGTGATGAGAAAATGTTTCCATTATACGGTAAACAGTAGTAAAAGCGAAGGAATAACATTTCATTTGTAAATACATGCAAATTACTTATTATTATCGATTACAAAAATAATACAATTGCTTTCCGCTTGAACTCAAGGCCTACTAAAGTACAGGTCTGGATGCGCAACAGCCAAATTACAAAGTCGATGCCATACCGTCGCTAAGTAAAATTTACTTTTTATAATAATAATCTAATGATTCTTTATTTACTTGCCTGCGGTAAAACAACATACAAATCAGCAGAAATAACAAATACAATAACAATCAACGCCATTTGAAAACTATCGTTGTTCAATATAGCTATTTGACACCTCGAAATTCGACTGGTGCCCAGGCCTCCTACTTTAGTCGGCCTTGAGACAGTATTCGACGGAACTTTTGAATTTTTAATACGAAAATGCCGCCCGCGTTCTATCTTTTGTTTCGTCCATATGCACATATTCTTTTAAGCGTCTATCTTTATCATACACGAATAACTTTTAAATTAAGAAATTATTGAAAATCGCTGAAAACAAAAGAGTTTTGATTAATTGGCACATTATATATTGAATTTTTGAGACTATGGCAAGTCTATTTATATAACGTCATTGGGATATACAAGTTGTTTTATCGAAAGCATTTAAATGAAAATATGTTTTATACTTTTATATAATCTCTCAGCATTTGAAACTTAGTTATATTTTATGTAAGTAGGTATATCGTATTTTCAATCGACTGCATATCGTATATAAGTATGCCGGGGGGACAACTGTCGGGGGATCAACTGTCATGTAACCGAAAATATTCACATGTAGAAGACACACATTAAAGTAGTGTCCTGGAGGAAAGTAAAATCAACCACTATATAGCGTCTCTAAATAAACTTTATTCAATGAGTATTAAAAATAAATCGACAAAATATGGTCGATTTGTCTGCCTTCCAATGAATTTTCTTCAATAAACAATTTACTCCTTTTACTATTTACAAAAACTTTTGGATCAGGATTTGAGTGGAAGTTTGTTATTAAAAACACTTATTATAGTGTCATTTACAGACTTCAAGGATTGAAGTAGCTGCCGGTGAGGTAGGTGCTTTGAAATATCTTCGGACTAGCTTACCGGTAGTAAATGGTGGGTGGTTTGCACAACAGTGGTAGATAAGTTGGGATGTTTAAACCAAAGTTTGGGGTTGCGGGCTGCGGGCTGGGGGCTGGGGGTGGGTGGAATGTGGGTGGTGGGGGAGGAAGAGGAGGGGAAGGTGGTCAGGGTGACCACTGGACCAGCGAGGGCATTACTTACCTGCCACCGGGCGCTGGGAGCAGGGGCGCTACTTGTTTTTAGATACACAACCCCCGAGGGTGGATTGTTTGCAAACTTTCAGATTTCTCAAATAATCGGCTGTGTTTAAGTTTTCTGGCAAACCCTTCTAATAATAAGAAAATAATTTTCTGTCAACTTTTGCCTGTCAAGGTATGCGCGCAAAATTCCCGGTTCATCCCGAGCATTTTAAATGTTCCTATTTATAGTTTTTTTTAAACGCTTTTGCAAAAACAAAAATTGTTCTAAAAAGTAGATAAAATAATCTTTCCGATGTGTTTATTAGAAATCAACATTTTTGTTTCTAAATATTAAAATTTTAATATTGGAAATGTAAATTGGCTAAAAAATGCACACCTGCGAATATTTGAATTAAAGTAATTAAAATAGAATAAATCCAAAATTTTAAAAACAGACTCCTTTTTTAAACAAAATTTGTAATAAAACTGTCACCTCACTTTTTATCACTTTCATACAATTTTATTTTAAAATTAAATGTGTGACACGCCACAAATTGGCGCAAAATGAAACCGTCACTTTTGATCGGGGTTTGTAAAATATCTGAACAACCTAGCTCATATAATTCATTCCGTTTCTACCATAAAAGAAATCACAAATATTCGCAAGACGGAAAGAGAGATATCTAACTTTTAATAATGCACGTTCGTTCAAGGACAATCAGGGTCTCGTGTTATTATAACGGCATATGATGTTTTGGGACAACTTGGGTCTCCTGTGATTAGACGGGTTAATATTTTAAGTGGGGACACACCCATTACTAACTAAAATACAAAACTGAATAATGTACCTACTCCTATTTTTACCCTGTCATTGTACGAACGGTGCTATTTTTCTTTAAGATTTATGGAGGATCAATAATCAATTGAAAATAATTTTAAAGCTTATGTTATGTTAACTACGATGTACAGTTATTATTATTTATCATTATTTAAAAAAAAACACTTTTCAAATGAAGGAAAATACCTATCACAATTTGGTACCTCCTTTTCACTTCAATAAAAAAAAAAGTTTTTGTATGTGTGGCTAGACAATCGACGCCCGACACACTAAATTCAGTAATTTCATTTCACTTATCGAATAGACGCTTTTTAAATGGTAAAGTGACGGCATAAAAATGGTAATAAACATACGTTCAACAAAATAATGCTGCAGCTCTTTCAAAAGATGAGAAACACAAAGTTCATAGGTCTGTTTCCTTCAAAGGAAAAAATCACAATTTTCTTGCATCTGTCTCACACACCGCACCGTTACATCCCCGATACCCTACAATACTACTTGCCGTGAAAATAATTTTTAAAGTATGCAATATAGATAAAACGATAATATTGAAGTGTGAGTGAATTCCAAAAATTCTAAAACGTCAAATTTCAATGCTTTTTTTTGTTCTTAAACATATAATGCTGCAGCTCTTTCTTACACACTAAATAACAACAGTCGAAAATGGGACAAACGGTGAACGTATGTTTGCACCCCCCCAAAGGAAACCACAATCATTATCATACATCTCCCTCACACGTATAAAGAAAATGAAACGCAATTCCCGTTCCCATGGCCGAGCCGTAATAAGATATATCTGTTTCCTCCAGAGGAAAAAGCAGTAGGTACTTTGAAAGAAACAGACACACGTATTTTTTGTATCTCATATTTTGTCTCACCATTATTTAATATACAAGAAAGAACTTTAGCATTATAACGACAAGGAAAGTATGATTATTGCCTTTTTTGCCGTCACGGTACCGTAACCGTGAATCTTCACCGTAATTATGAAAGCGTCTATTGATGATTAAAATAAAATGATTTTGCTTTATTTAATCCTTAAGAAGATCTCAACTCATTTATTACAAATTGATGGTACCTTATTGCAGTGTGTGTCTTTTGTACCAATAATAATTTAAGTACCAAAATCCCAAAAGCGTACAAAAATTACAAAAGGTTCAACCCGAAAGTTTCTGAAAATATTTCTTCAATTGAGTTAGCAGAAAATACATTACCAAAATTATTCACCATGCTAATTTATTTCGGATACAAAACAGTTGCACGTTTATTTTTTTTAAATATCCCCAAACAAAAAGGCTCCATATTTAAACCTCCCCCGCTCGTTTGTCTCACAGCCTCCCCGCCGTTTATTTCCAGCTTAGCGTGGAAGCAACACGAGAGATGGGGTGGTCAGTGCCTCAGAATGAGCTACGGTCCCAGAAGGGTTAAGGGTTTACGGCTAACCCTGTAACTGCCCTAATGTCTCTGGGACAACTTAGTGTCCAGTCGGGTTATACAAATTTTCTTTATCGAACCGGCGCGCGGTGCGTCTGTCCCGGCGTGATAAAACCGCTAACATATCGCAGGGAAGCTAGGGAACTATTTAGTTAGGCACTACTTTATGGCTGTATTAAATTATAACCTGTTTTGTTTGTGGCTTAGGTAGGATCGTTAAAACAATATTGGAAAATAGCACTCATGAAAGTACACGGTATTTCTGATACGTAGTAATATTAACTTAATTTATAAAATTATTTTCAAGAAAAAACATTTTGTATTTTAAAATATCGGAAGGGTAGAGTCTTCGTATTAAAGCGCGTTACCCTTAACGCTAAATTTACTAGTATTATATCTGGAGGTGTACACTGAAAATGATAATTTTACAATATCGAATCGATAGCCATAACTGCCGATGATTTTATACTGATTTACCGAGCATGGCTGCACTATTGATAGCCAGACCGATATTGACAGAGAATAAATAAGAAATCGATATACGATGACAACAACGGCAAACGTGTTATGGACATTCCGAAATGTCAAACGGACACGTAAAAATTAAAAATACTAACAAATTGACAAGTTCGAATTGAAATACTCATTGGCGGTTCTCATGTACTTTTTAAGACTAAACAGGAGATAATTAGATAATAAGCTCTTTGGTCATATTTTAACCACTTTCGTTTCTCCAAGATCGAATGGAATAAATTGATCGGGTCTTAAATGAGTAATTTAAGTCTATGGATCGAGAATAGTGAATACACGATTTCTATCAATTCCAAGAGCTCCGTTAGTTCACCTCCATTCATTAATAATCAAGTAATTTTGCATATCGAACGACATTATAAAAAAAGTTGTTTATATTGACGGTATCTGTCACTCAGGAGACCGCGCTAAAATTTATCAATCGTTGATCGAAATATCTCTTATCAATAATTGTTGACCTCGCTCACAAATATTAATAACTTACCATAGATGACGGATTTAATCAATATCGCATCGATACCAGGTTATACCGATCTTCCATGCTAGACCTTCAGAAATGTTAGAAAAACGTGGCCACGATAAGTGTGAAAGGGCGCTGTTTCAAATAGGGTTCTAGTTCTAGTGTGCGAGGAAAATCAAAATATGTGGCAATAAAATTAAATTGTTGTCCCCGATCGGAACAATGACTCCACCACCCAACTAAGAAAATCTTCAATTTGGGAGACGGGTATGGGTACCGCCGCCCCGGGAACCATTTATTGGACAACCAACACCCCTGCCATAGGCCACCCTAAGTGGTTCGCTACGTTTGGTGACTTAGCAGGGATGCCCGGTTTCATGGGGTGAAGTTTGTTTTTACAGGATTTTCGACAACCACACTAGGCACATGTTCATTGTCCGTATTATGGTAGTCGAAGTATGTATATATAATTATATAAATGCGATGATTGCTAGTTCGTTTTAATATTAATTTAATTATTTTCTCTATTTATTTAACCTAATGTTCAGCATCCTGATGGGTTTTTAGGTAATTAGTGTATGATACTGAGAGACGGTTTTTATAAATAAAAAAGGTAAACTCGATGAAATGAACATTATAAAGATGGTAGGTATAAAAGCAAATTTACGTGAAAATAATATAAATTTAATTTTAAACCAATTTGCCAAAAGTAATTTAGTGAAATAATATTTTTAAGTCCATCGTTGGAAATTTGAGATAAGACCAAAATACCCAAATTAATTTTCAATCTAATCCGCTTTCAACACTTTCAATTCCGGTCATAATTAAAACGACCATGATTTTTGCAGTGCACAGCTTCTACCACAGGAAATATCAGCAGCCTGCGTTAATTCAAATTACGGTCAGCTACGGTAATTTTATTATCGGACGGGCAGCGCCCGCGGCGGGTGGCACGAGCATTAAAATTATTACATATCCTCACGGACCCGGTTATGGGCTTTCTGGAAAGATCAAATATTATTTTGTTAGTAAAATATTATTTTATTTTTAATTTTTCTGCATGAAAAAGGTGTTCTGCAGTCATGATCTCAACCTTGGATTACGCATGCGAATGGTCAGATGCTACGTGTTTTCGATATTATTTTATGGAATTGGAGCATGGACGCTTACTGAAGAACTAATTAGGTGACTTGAGGCATTCGAGATGTAGATCTACAGAAGAATACTTAAAGTAAACTGGATGGACAGGGTTACGAATGAAGATGTTATGGTTCGGATGAATAAAGAAAAAGAAGTTATTAAAACTATGAAAATCCGAAAACTTCAATATCTTGGACATGTGATGAGACATCCAGAGAAATACGAGATCTTGCGTCTTATAATGCAGGGAAAGATTGCCGGAAGACGGGGCCCTGGAAGAAGAAGAACCTCATGGCTGAAAAACTTGAGACGTGATGTGGCCAGTCTACTGTAGCGCTGTTCCGGGTCGCAGTTAACAAAGTCTGCATAGCCAACGTCCGTTGAACGGACAGGGCAGAAGAAGAAGAAGAAAAAGTTAAATAGAACATTTTGATATAAAAAACTTTAATGAACTAAGAAAATAGATTGACTATATCGGTCGTCCAGTTGATTAGTCAGACATCTACGAAAAATAGATTTATTTTATTTATTTTTTATTAAGGAGAAAATACAGATACAGACGTCAATTGACAAGAATATACAAAACAATTAATAGAGAATTCGCATGCATCCACACTATTTCTCACGAATTAACATTGACAGCAGATAAAAACATATACAAATATTTTTACCGTTAAATACGGAAAAGACGTATGTAATACATAAGTAAATATTATTTTACAAACAGAGAGATGAAAAAAAGCGCAATATCCTTATAAAAGTTTACAAATTGTTTTTGGAAAAATTTTGATGGTAAGATCAAAAATATATATAGATAAAAAATAATGTCATACAGAAATTTAAAAAAAAGAAAGGTAGTTAAAATTATAAACCAAGCAATGTCTAAGGTATTGTACTTTGTAGGAAAACGGCCTTCAATTTTCTACTAAAAGTACTGCGTGTATCAAAAAATAAGTCGGAATCTTTGAGGTTTTGAGGTGGATATACACGTAAACAGTTATATATGTAAAAGTGTGCGCTCTATCTAGTTCACTACTCGGATTCTCCAAATCAATTATTATAATGCAGAAAAACTTTAGTGAATTTAACAAAACGTTGATGTTTTCTGGCTTACTTGTCAGATATTTCAAAGTATCATATTAATGTCACTGACTAATGTACAGTAATGTTATTAAATATGTAAAACACAGACACGAGTAAATACTATTTGATTTATGGTGTGCATACGAATATTGCTTTGCTGATTATCTAAAACTTAGTACCTATTTGGAGATATCTGAATAATCAACTGAACGATCGATATTTACATAAACTGTGCTTTCAAGATGTCTTCGATAATTTGTATTGAAGATGGATTTTTTTAGGCTCACTACCAGAGCTTCACTTTTTGAGAATTTTACTGGCTTGGAAAATACATTTTCTGTGTTGATTGCTTTTTTATATAGTACCACCAAAGGAATTCTGCTTTGAACAAAGGAACTGAAATAATAAAATCAAAGACTAAACAAAATACCAAAGAGAAGGACTAAGTTGTTTAACAAAGAAACGACATTTATGTTTATTTACATCACTTTCCTTTGTATGGTTCCTTCCAAACTAACCATAAATAAACCAATAACTAACTAACTGATATTTTACAATCAAATAATAGAATAATAAAACAAGGGACAATTGATATTTGCATTCTAACTGACACCATAGGAATCAAATTTAAAGGGAATACATTTCATCGAAGAAAGCTATACATTTCCTTTACAAACATACTTGGATAAGTTTCCCTCGCGGCCTATGTCATCTTTGAGGATTTTGTGTGAAGGGCTTTTTAAGGAATTGAAGAAGAAGAAGTCCTTAAGGGTGGGTACGAATCTGGGAGTTAGTGTGTCCAGGAGGGGGTATATAAAATTATAAATCCCACTTCTGTGCAAGGTGTTGGGTGGAGAGTGCCCGGTTATCATTAGTTTTCATTTGTACCCCTTCAATCAATATTCTTCTCTCGTAAGTTCATCAAACAAATCATAATATTTAACACATAACACAAAAATGTAACGTTTAAAAAACACATTATTTCTCATTTGAAGTTACCCGAAACCGGTGACTAGTCCAATACTGAAGACAGTATAATATGGACGCTGTTCGGTGTCCCGCAAATTGATAACGATTACGGCGGATTAGGGCGGGAGACAGGTGCGCGGGAAATCTAATGCCGGCCGCCATATTGCCTGTTCTTAATTTAAACCGACCTGCGAGCGGTCACTTTTATGTATGGCCAGTGCGGCCCCATATTGCTGGCTAATAGGCTACTCGACAAGTTAGGTAAGTACCTACCACAAAGTCGTCTTAGGTTTATAGGTTTAGAGGTTTATCTGTTTTTAGTGGATAGTAAATTTATGAACAGTGTCCGCTATGAACATGAAATTTTAATTTATTCGAGGACTGTTTCTAAAATACTGTTTTTTCTTTCCTCGTTTCAGAATGATGTAATACTAGCTATTACCCGGCATGCGTTGCTATTCCATTTAATAAAGAAATTGTTTCTCCCAGCGTGTCCATTCCCATTCGTCGCGTTCCCCTCACGCCTCCCCTTCCTCTCCCGCGTCCCCTTCCCCTCTCGCGTTCTTACTCCGCCTCCTCCACCTTCCCTCCCCCACTCCACTCCAACCCTTCACCCGCGAACCCCCCCTCCTGAGTTCCCCTTCCCAGGTTCCCCTCCCCCCTAACCGAGTTCCCCTCCCCCCTCCCGCATTCCATACATTCAGTCCCGGTACATTCAGTTTTCAAATAGCTCGCGTGCAACCTATTGCAAATTTCATAATGCCAAAGCTCACCAGTAGCATTATTCAAACCCTTTCCTGACAATAACGAACATAAATAAAAGAATTATCCTATTTGGTGCAGTCGTTCGGAAGTTATGCTCGTACATAAATTTCGGCGATTCATTTAACTACGACGCCTGAAATAAAATTTCCCGCAAATATATCTATATCGTTTCCAAGACAACGATTTGTTTTACTTTTCTTCTGAGGTTAGCAATAACTCGCTCTTGTTGGGAGACAGAAAACGTACAAATAAATATAATATATTTTTATTTATAATTTCATAACGCCGGAGTTTACCATTATATAAAGCCTATTTTACTCGCATATAGCGTAGGGAGTGTGGCGAACCCATCGCTCAGGGGTGGAAACACTAACCTGCAAGAGCCATCCCGAGCCAAGATGTGAGCCACCGTGCTCATGCTGAATGTCCTGGGGAACAGCGTCACGAACGGTGCCTCCGAGAAACAAGGTCGCATTTCGGAGTATTTAGACCTCACTCCAGCACTCAGGGCTCTGCTGGAGTGGACCTTCTATTTCCCAGGTAACTCGCGGGACAAAAAAATTGGACCATTCGAAAACTAGGGGCCTTTTGGGAACCCAGGAGTGCTGAGACCACCTCTGTGGATTTCCTTCCTGGGGCCGTAGGAGGAACTAAGAAGAGAAGTCGTGGAGAGGTGAGCTGAGGCCACCCCCATGAATTCTTCCCTTGTGGGGCCTTCAAGGAACCATTGGAGGACCCACCACTTACCCGCCCTGGTATAGACAACAGATGGTTACCCCTTCAAGGCTCTTGCAAGGACTCTATTTTTTTTAGTAAAAACGACTGTACATTTGATAACGAAACTAGACCTCCAATGTCCCAGCATACGTTGTTAGTAAGCAGTATGCAAGTGTTTAGCGGGAAATACAGATACAATATGTGTTAGTATGACAAAATATAGACAAGACAATGGGACAGGTTGGTGAAAATCCACGAGGTGGCAAGCGCTGGGTGATTGTATCCAGCGTATCCTACAAGCACCTGTTTGGGAGGAAGATACAGTAGATAAGTAATAAGGGCATGGCAGACGGTTGGGAGTCCTCTCCAATCGATTGGCAGTCCCAGCAAGAATGCGCATGACGTTCGGTCTAGTCGTGAACCACACTCTGCTTCCGCGCCCCTTAGCCGGTTAAAAGTAAATTGGAGATTGGGGGGAAATACCCGACGACCCTAAGGAATTCAGCGTCGAGTAGCCGGAGGAAAGGCGAAGGAGAGCCGAGGTCGCCCCCTCAAACCTAAAGCCTGCAAATATTGCTGGGGGTGGCGCAATTAATTTTAGAGGGCACCGTGCCATCGTCGACCGACTCCTGTTTGCGTAGATCCAGGTGTGGTTCTCTCCAGATAGCTGCAGTCAGGTTGTAAGGTTGAGCTGCTTTATAGGCTTCCTTCAGTTCCACACCAGGGAACCGTACAGTGCGATGAGATAGAGTTGAGGTAGTTTGAGGTTATCCTTTGTGTAGTAAAAAACCCTTGTGTTGATACTGAATATTGTACTGTTTATTCGGGTGATTAATTTTACAGAGAGATTCTGGTCTGAGCACTTGACTGACGAGAATAATTTAGACTAATTAAAGTTTAACAGAAGTGAAAGACTATTTGATTTCCGGCTAAACAAGCAGAGTTTAAGAAATCAAGAAGAATAACAAGAAAGAATGTTAATAAGTGACAAGCAAAATCAAAACACGCCGTTTTTATAGACACAAAATAGAAAGCTGACGCGGCCACAGACAAAAGAGATTTTAGACAGACATTTTATTGCAATATTTTAGTAAGCGGTGGCATACACGCGAAAGTTTACGATTAAAGGGCTCTACACATCGAGATTAGAATAAATGATAAGTAAAAGTGTTCAGTGCTAAATGAATTTAAATATAAAATAGGACAATCACAACACACAACATCCAACACTGTTGATGCAAGAACGAGGTCTAGCGCACCCCCAAAAGGGGAAAAAGACACATAACACAATAGATAGATGCAGGAGAAGACGGGAAATCACAACACACAACATCCAACATACTCCCGGCTTTGACAAACTAAGTTTGTTAATAAGAATGATTGTTCATGTTTAGTTTCGATGATAGTCACTATTGGCTCAGGAATGTCCGTTTGGTGAGATCATTGGTAAATGTCACTGTGTTTGTTGTATATATAAAATAAATATAATATAAAATAGGACAATCACAACACACAACATCCAACATACTCCCGGCTTTGACAAACTAAGTTTGTTAATAAGAATGATTGTTCATGTTTAGTTTCGATGATAGTCACTATTGGCTCAGGAATGTCCGTTTGGTGAGATCATTGGTAAATGTCACTGTGTTTGTTGTCACTGGGGAAAGTTACTGTTTAGAGAATGTTACTGGAGAAGAAAGATCTCGCTATGGTACGTGAGATGATGATGATGATGATGATTTCTGTTCAATTGGTAACAGACAGAGACGGTTGACAGCCCTCGTAACTGTCGATTTAGCGGTAGCGACAGTAGCCGCTCGTGTGATGCCATCTGCGCCAGGGTGTAAGGTCAGAATATGACCTAGCGCCCACTTGGTCGGAGGAAGATTATCCTCGGAAAGCAGCATCAAGGAGCCTGGTTGCAGCACGTTTGGGGTTCTTGTCCTCCATTTAGCTCGTTCCTGCAAAATAGAGAGGTACTCCTTAGACCACCTTTGCCAGAAATGTTGAACGAGTTGAGTTGCCCGTTCAAATCTGGACAGCCTTCCAGGATTCGTGGTGGTCAGGTTCGCCAGAAAGATTCGCCAATAAGGAAGTGACCAGGGGTGAGAGGAGTGAGGTCAGATGGATCGGAGGACAGGGGAGTAAGAGGACAAGAATTGAGGCAAGCCTCGACCTGCGTTAAAACCGTATACAGTTCCTCAAATGTCAATGACAAGTTACGGAGGACTCTGGTCAAATGATGCTTGGCTGACTTCACTGCGCTTTCCCATAATCCGCCGAAGTGAGGAGATCTAGCAGGAATAAAATTCCTGTGAATAGAGTGAGAACTAAAAAAATCCGAAAATTCATCCTGAGTCGAAGAATTCTGTAAAAAACTTGTTAAGGATTTGAGTTCGTTTGAAGCTCCTACAAAATTCCCAGCATTGTCTGAGTAGATATGAGCACATTTTCCACGTCGTGCGATAAAGCGATTGAAACATTTGAAGAAACCTGTAGTAGATAAATCAGTGGCTAGCTCAAGATGAACTGCCTTAGTAGAAAAGCACACAAAGATACACAAATAAACCTTGATTGTTGTTTTACTACGAGTATTTCCTGATTTAATATGATAGGGTCCTGCGAAATCAACACCGCATGTAAGAAATGGGCGTGTTGGTTGCAGTCTAGAATGCGGTTGGTTTCCCATTAATGGTTGAATTATTGTAGGTTTTGACCTGAAACAAACTATACATTTACTAAGCACACTGCGTATTGTGCGTCGTCCGCAAAGCGGCCAAAATTGTAAACGAATGGATGCTAGTAACGCTTGCGGTCCAGCATGTAATAGTTGACGATGAAAATGATTTATAATTAATTTAGTAAACTGGTGATTGGAAGGTAAAACTACAGGATGTTTTTGACTATAGGTAAGGTTTGCATTTGATAGACCTCCTCCAACGCGAAGTACGTTTTCAGAGTCTAAAAATGGATTAAGTGAGAGAAGTTTACTAGTTGACAAAAGACATTTTGATTTTGACTGTAATGCCTTTATATCTAATGCGAAGCATTGCCCTTGAACTATTTTAATAAGCGTTGTCATTGCAGTATTGAGTTCAAGTAGGGTTAGGGCGTTTGTTTGAGATTCAAACTTGCGGAGAGAATTTGTTTTGAAACGATTACAATAAGCTTTATTGATTACTCTTTGCAATTTGTGTAAAGTAGAATAACGATCAAAGATATCAGTGTCATGTACTTGCGTTATGAACGCTTGAGTAGTGTTTTTTTTGTTCCGGAAGTTCTGGTGAATCTGTGATAACAGTAGTTGGCCAATGTGTTTCATCTTGAGATAGCCACAAAGGACCATTCCACCAGAGGTTGCAAGATGCGAGATCATTTGGAGACACTCCTCTAGATATGAGATCGGCGGGGTTTAGTTTGGTTGAAATATGTCTCCATTGTCCCTGCGAGGTTTTGTCCTAAATCTCAGACACGCGGTTGGCGACAAAGGTTTTCCATCATGCGGGCGATGCGGCGATGCATGCGAGAGTTATTGTAGAATCGCACCAGTAAGTTGAGGATCCTTGAAATGCCAATGAGTCTGTTACTTTCTTCACGAGTTGTGATAATAATAGCGCTCCCGACAGTTCTAACCTGGGTAAGGAGATGGTTTTGAAAGGCGCTACTCTTGAGCGTGCGCATAGCAATCTGCAGATCCAGATACCATTCTCAAGAGTTCGTAAGTAGATGCATGCTCCGTATGCGCGTTCCGAGGAATCGCAAAATCCGTGTAATTCTGAATATTCTTTAATAGAAGGTACATGTCTAGGTACCAAGAGTAGATTAATATCTTTCAACTGATGTTGAAAGTTGAGCCATCAGTGTTGAATATGACTTGGAACGTTGGAGTCCCAGTCAATTTTTAATTGCCATAGATCTTATTTCTCCTAATAAATCCATAGATCTCTTTCCTAATAAATTGTACAGCGCCCTTGAGGTGATTTTTCACAAAAACGGCGCTTTATAAATTATCCAATTATTATTTTTATCCTGAATGAACAATTTTATAGTGATATTTATTGGAGCAATAAGACCTAGAGGGTCAAATAGTTTTGCTATTTGTGACAAGAGATTTCTTTTTGTAATAGATGAATTGACAGATGCTGTATTATGTTGATATCTAAGTGTATTCAGAGTAGAATTCCAACTCAGACCAAGTGTTTTGGAGGTTTCGGATTTTACCAGTAATGTCGAATCGACAGACTGATTGAGGGAAGTTTCATCCGAGATGAGGTTAGCGTCATTGGATTTCCATTTTCGTAGATTCATACAGGCAGATTTTAATATAGAATTTATACTATACTTGAGTTTTAGCGTTGTCTCAAAATCATCACTTCCTGTGAGGAGATCATCTACATAGAAGTCATGCATGATGCGCTGACTTGCGTCTGGCGAAGATTCTTGGGTATCCAGAGCAAGTTGCCGTAGACATCTTGTCGCTAAGTACGGAGCTGATGCCGTACCGTACATAATTGTGTTGAGTCTGAAATGAGATAATTTGTTTGAAGAAGGGTTTGACCAAACAATTCTTTGCAAATCACGATGTTTAGGTGTTATTAAGATCTGACGGTACATTTTTTCTATGTCCACAGATATTACATAAGTTCTGAAACGTAGAATTATTAAGAGTAGATCATCTTGGTCCAACCATAAGAATGTCATTTAGAGAGAGAGCTGAGGATATTTTCGCAGATCCATCAAACACGAGCCTTAGTTTTGTGGTTTAACTGGATTCACGTAGAATAGAATGGTGAGGTAAGTAGAAATGATGATTAGTGGATGCATTGTTGTCTAACTAACTAACTAACCATCACGCCGTTTCCCCGCAGGGGTAGGCAGAGAGGACGGACCGCCAAACAACTCGGTCTTGGCACATACTCTTTGCCTCACTCACATTCATACATCGTCTCATACATTCTCTTCTATTATTCTGACTTTTGACATGACCCGACTCAAGTATCTGATTAACTTGATCGTGCCATGTCTTCCTCGGGCGTCCCCGACTTCTTCTACCATTCACATTCGCGTCGAATATTCTTCTTACACTACTTTCTTCGTTCATCGCTTCGCTCTACATGCCCAAACCATCTGAGGGTCCCTTTCTTAATCTTACTCATTATGCTTACATCAGCCTTACATTCTTTGCGGATATCCACATTTCTCACACGATCATACATTGTTTTACCACACATACGTCTCAGGGATCTCATTTCAACAGCATTCAGTTTACTTTCATCCTTCCTCTGCCAGTTCCATGCCTCACTGCCATACATCAGGGTAGGTACCAGGACTCCATTGTGGACTGCTAGCTTCGCTTTTTTTGACAGTTTTTTATTAGCGCCAACGGCATTCAGTCCACCATTAATGGAGTTACCGGCATTCACCCTTCTTTCAATATCTCTTTCAGCCTTCCCATCTCTCGTAAACATACTACCCAGATACACAAACTCATCCACCTGCTCCGAGTATTCATCATTCACAACTATGTTGCATACTGTTTTCGTACTCTCCCTTTCAAACACCATGACTTTAGACTTACTTATATTCATCATTAGCTCATTCTTCATACATACTTCGTTCATCCTAGATACGAGAGACTGTAGATCTTCCATAGTGTTAGAAATCAGAACCGCATCATCAGCATACAACAGGCAACATACTTTCAGATTACTCAATTTCACGCCCAATCCCACATCTTTCAATTCTTGCATACAATTATCCATGTATAGATTGAATAACCATGGTGACATTACGCAGCCTTGCTTGACACCTTTTGTGATGTCAAACCACCCCGTAAAACCACCGTTCACCCTAACACACGCAACGCTTCCCTCGTACAGAGACGCAATTGCCTGTATGAGATTTGTATTCACTCCATACTTGGACAAAACCTTCCATAGCTTTCATTGCATTGTTGTCGTTCCATTGCATTGTTGTCGTTAATAGATATTTCAGACATGTGGTTTAGTTGAATATATTCATTCATAAAGTCAGAATATTGCAATTGTAAAGGAGGTGATTTTGAGAGTTTCCGTTCAACGGAGTGCCATCGGTTTGTAGCTGTGTTTAGCGACGAACCCAAGTCTTGTGGGTTTTCTTTGAGCGGAAGCTCCACGACAAATCTACCATCTTCATTTCTGGAATATGTATCCATGAAGTGTGATTCGGCAGCCTTTTCTTCCAAAGACTGAAGTGGATGAGAAAGGTTTTCTTCCAAATGCCAGAATTTAGTCATGAGATCATGCAAGGCATTGTTATCTTTAATGGAAAATAATGAAATACCTTTGTTAGCTGGTGTGTACCTAGCCGAAAGCGGTTTGTTGAAGTTGCGTTCCGAGTACATTTGTTCGCTTGCGTTCTAGGCAACTCCAGAACATGTCGCAGCCAAGAAGGATGTCGACCGATGCAGGTTGATGATAGGTTGGGTCTGCTAGCTTCATATGTGATGGAAGCGTAGCAGATTATCCGCCATTGTCAGATGATCAAAGATCCGCAAAGAGTACAGAGATTTAGAGAAAGGCAACAATTTTACACAGAAAGGGAAGGAAAATAATGGATGGCTTAACTTTTGGCTTGCTGTGATGATGATGCGTAGCTTCCTGTGATGATGCCAATTCTATCCGGCGAAGGACCATGCGTAGCTTCCTATCCGGCAAAGATCAGCCCCCTCCTTCTAGTGGGATTGTCGAATGAATACCAAACCTGCGTATCAATTAAATTTGGGACAAATGAGATCTTTTTGATCTCAGTTTACTTTAAATATTGTAATCCAGTAGGGCCACATATCTTGAGTCTGACGCGCGCCCTAAACGCGCTTAAAGGACGTAACATAGTTATCGGAGGAGACTTTAACGCTCGCTCATCACTGTGGTTCGATTCCTGTAATTATAGGACGGAGCGCTCAGACGCCGTCGAAGATCTCATTGCGGCGCAAGGTCTATCAATAATAAATGAACAAAGTATCTATACCACTTTCTCGAACACTTCTGGTGAGAGCAACATTGATTTAACTCTTTGCTCTGGATCTGTTGCGACCAAGATATCAAAGTGGACAGTTCATGAAAGCGCAATTGCCTCTGATCACAGGCTAATAACTTTTACGGTTGGTGTCAAAAAGACGGAAGCTCCAAGATCCTCCTGGAACTTCAAAACCTCCAGGGCGAATTGGGATAACTTTGGGGATGCTCTACGTGATACTTTAAGGGGATTTTACGACGTAGCAGCTAGAGATCCAGATAATTTGGGGAATTTTTTTAATGCAGCCGTGGTATCAGCTGCCGAGCTGTCTTTGGGAAGATCAAACCCAAAGACGGTTATCAGGACGCCGTGGTGGTCGAGTGAGCTGACTTTACTGAAAGGGGCCTATAAGAGAGCCTATCGAGCCCTGAGCGTGTCCAGACGTGGCGAGTGCACGCAGGAGGAGACATATGCCCTTCAGTTACGACTCAGTGGCTCCCGTAAAGCCTTCAAACAGGCTGTCCTCTCAGCGAAACGAGCTGCATGGCATAATTGGATACAAGAAGTGGGCAACGCCAACCCGTGGGATATCCACAGCGCCATTGATAAAACGGGAAAAGGCTCTGACCGGTATTTGACTAGTGTAATAACCGAAAAGGACGGAATGAACGTTGAAAGTGTGGACATGGCATCCACTCTCAATACACTTCTGGGTAAGTTAGTTCCTGTAGATTCACTAATTGGGGAAAGCGACCACCACAAACAGATTAGAAATCTGTCACGGCTCCCACCGAGAAACCTCGCCCAGGAGGTTAGGATGACACCAGTAACTAAAGCGGAAATCGAGCTGATAATCAAGGGTTTGGGTCTTAAGAAGGCACCAGGGCATGATAGGCTCAATGGAATAATAGCGAAGCAAGTATGGATCTACGCCAAGGAGGAGCTCTTCCAGGTGATGGATACTTGCATGAGAAGAGGAACTTTCCCTTCTGAATGGAAGAGGGGCGTGCTCAGGATTATACCAAAGGGGAACGATAAACCAAGGTCGGACGTGAAGGCGTACCGTCCAATCACCCTGCTACCTGTCCTGAGGAAGATCCTGGAGAAACTGATTCGACAGCGTTTACGTCATACCTTATCCCCACCCTGCGAGCGGCAGTTTGGTTTTGTCCCCGGTATGTCCACTGAGCACGCCATCACGTATGCGCTTGATTGGGTGAAGGCTTGCCAAAAGAGGTACGTAATAGGAATCTTCCTCGATATCACTGGTGCCTTCGATCATGCGTGGTGGCCGATGATACTTGTCAAGCTCAAAAATAGGAAATGTCCACATAATCTGTTCAAGATCTGCGCTGATTGCCTCTGCGACAGAACTATCATCCTTTCTTTTGGAGACTACCTGATTGAACGAATAGTTGACATGGGTTGTCCTCAGGGTTCAATCCTTGAACCTGAGTTTTGGAATATTTTGTTTCTCCTATTCCTCCAGGCTGCCCTTGCCTGAAGGATGTATCTCGGTGGATTACGCTGATGACAAATTGTATCTGGTCTCGGGGAACAGCAGAAAGGAAGTTGAGAGTAAAGCTGAAGAGGTTTTAAGTGTGACTTTAGAATGGGGAAAGAGAAATCGGCTGACCTTCGCTCCCCACAAGACCATGGGACTCCTGATGAAGGGTAACCTCAATAGAAGTAGAAATCCCACCATCAAAATGGGAGATACCAACATCCGATTCGTTGAGAACACTAAATACCTAGGCATCACTTTGGATCGAACGTCCTCATTCTTGACCCATGTTAAAAGCGTATCAAGTAAGGCCCAGGCCCTCTTTTTGAAATTGAGAAGAATCTCTACTGCCGAGTGGGGACTGCGCTCTCCAGCGCTCCGTCTCCTATACAGGGGGGCTTACGTGGCGCAAGTCTCGTATGCGGCCTCTGTGTGGGAGCACCGCCTGGAGAATGCACTCATACTCTCGGCGCTCAAGAGAGGCCAGCGAGTCCCCTTGCTGGCGCTTTCGGGTGCGTACAGAACAGTCGCTTCGGACGCTTTGCCAGTTTTGGCCGGCGTTTTGCCTATCGATCTTGAAATTAGGGAGGTGTTAACAAATAAGCTTCTAACAAGAGGAAGAACTGCCACCCATCATGGTATTGAACTAATACCAGGTGGAGCGGTTTCCCTTCCAGGACTTCTTAGAGAGATGCGAGAAAGAACTTTGAGAGAATGGCAGGAACGTTGGGATAGGTCAAATACGGGAAGGTGGACTTTCTCCTTCTTCCCGTCAGTTAAACTCAGAATGGAAGGGGCGTACATCACTAGGGATCATCATGTGACCCAACTTCTGTCCGGTCATGGGTAGTTCAGAGGGAGACTTCATAGTCTCTCTCTATCACCCCCATTCTAACTGCGCTTGCGGTAATACTGATCAAACAGCCGAGCACATTCTGTGGCACTGCGAGATTTTGACGGATGCCCGAGAGGAAATGCTCGATGGCTTGCAAGTTACTACGAGACCAGCTTGGAATGCGGATCTCGTTTTGAATAAGGTGAACTTTGAGTGTTTGAGGAAATTTACGAAAGTCTGGGTTGAGAGATGGCCCGATCTTAGAGTCGCTGACTAGCTGTAAAATCATGTAGGTGCCAGGTGTATCTGCTCTTGAATCCACGGACATTCTCTTTACTTTATTACAGTAGTATTTTATGCTAGTATTTTATGTGTTATGCTTCATATCTGCATTTTTTTTTGTTATATCATCTCTATCTTAGGCACCTTTATCTTATTCTATTATACACATGTTATTCCTATTTCTTTTATTTTTGTGTGACTTATCTTTTTTGCTTATTTTATTTCTTTTCACATGGTTTATTATAGATTTCACTAAGCTATGCTAGACGAGGTTTTATCGAGATACCTGTTTATTATTTTCATTATTTTTCGTCATTTTTGTTTGGTTTTCTTTTTTTTTTCAGCTTCTTACTCCAAGGAACACTATTGATTCTACTAACATAATCGACTTTGTTTTTTTTTTGTTTTTTCTTGGTTTCATTGTTCTCTTTTTCTTTTTAGTCTCACAATGCTACTTTGCTTCGCTCAGAAGGCTGAACTGAAATGCATCTCTCTGTTTTGTTATGTTTTTTTCCCCTTCTGGGGGTGCGCTAGACCTCGTCCTTGCATCAACAGGAGTCGGTCGACGATGGCACGGTGCCCTCTAAAATTAATTGCGCCACCCCCAGCAACATGTGCAGGCGTTAGGTTTGGGGGGGCGATCTTGGCTCTCCTTCGCCTTGCCTCCGGCTACTCGACGCTGAATTCTTTAGGGTCGTCGGGTATTTCCCCCCAATTTCCCATTTACTTTTCTTTGAGGCATCACCGAGGAACCGGCTAAGGGGCGCGGAAGCTGGGTGTGGTTCACGACTAGACCGAACGTCATGCGCATTCTTGCTGGGACTGCCAATCGATTGGAGAGGACTCCCAACCGTTTGCCATGCCCTTATTACTTATCTACTGTGTCTTCCTCCCAAACAGATGCTTGTAGGATACGCTGGATACAATCACCCAGCGCTTGCCACCTCGTGGACTTTCACCAACCTGTCCCATTGTCTTGTCTATTTTTGTTATACTAACACATATTGTATCTGTATTTCCCGCCAAGCACTTGCATACTGCTTACTAACAACGTATACAAGGACATTGGAGGTCTAGTGTCGTTATCAAATGTAGAGTCGTTTTTACCAAAAAATTAGAGGCCTTGCAAGAGCCTTGAAGGGGTAACCATCTGTTCTATACCAGGGCGGGTATGTGGTGGGTCCTCCAATGTATCCGGCGAAGGACCGTGCGTAGGTCCAGGTGTGGTTCTCTCCAGATAGCTGCAGTCAGGTTGTAAGGTTGAGCTGCTTTATAGGCTTCCTTCAGTTCCACACCAGGGAACCGTACAGTGCGATGAGATAGAGTAGAGTTGAGGTAGTTTGAGGTTATCCTTTGTGTAGTAAAAAACACTTGTGTTGATACTGGATATTGTACTGTTTATTCTGGTGAATAATTTTACAGAGAGATTCTGGTCTGAGCACTTGACTGACGACAATAATTTAGACTAATTAAAGTTTAACAGAAGTGAAAGACTATTTGATTTCCGGCTAAAAAAGCAGAGTTTAAGAAATCAAGAAGAATAACAAGAAAGAATGTTAATAAGTGACAAGCAAAATCAAAACACGCCGTTTTTATAGACACAAAATAGAAAGCTGACATTTTATTGCAATATTTTAGTAAGCGGTGGCATAGACGCGAAAGTTTACGATAAAGGGCTCTACACATCGAGATTAGAATAAATGATAAGTAGAAGTGGTGCTAAATGAATTTAAATATAAAATAAGACAATCACAACACACAACATCCAACACTGTTGATGCAAGAACGAGGTCTAGCGCACCCCCAAAAGGGGAAAAAGACACATAACACAATAGATAGATGCAGGAGAAGACGGGAAACTGACGGGAAGAAGGAGAAAGTCCACCTTCCCGTATTTGACCTATCCCAACGTTCCTGCCATTCTCTCAAAGTTTTTTTTCGCATCTCTCTAAGAAGTCCTGGGAGGGAAACCGCTCCACCTGGTATTAGCTCAATACCATGGTGGGTGGCAGTTCTTCCTCTTGTTAGAAGCTTCTTTGTTAACACCTCCCTAATTTCAAGATCGATAGGCAAAACGCCGGCCAAAACTGGCAAAGCGTCCGAAGCTGTTCTGTACGCACCCGTAAGTGCCGGCAAGGGGACTCGCTGGCCTTTCTTGAGCGCCAAGAGTATGAGTGCATTCTCCAGGCGGTGCACCCACACATAGGCCGCATACGAGACTTGTGCCACGTAAGCCCCCTGTATAGGAGACGGAGCGCTGGAGAGCGCAGTTCCCATTCGGCAGTAGAGATTCTTCTCAATTTCGAAAAGAGGGCCTGGGCCTTACTTGATACGCTTTTAACATGGGTCAAGAATGAGGACGTTCGATCCAAAGTGACGCCCAGGTATTTAGTGTTCTCAACGAGTCGGATGTTGGTATCTCCCATTTTGATGGTGAGATTTCTACTTCTATTGAGGTTACCCTTCATTAGGAGTACCGTTGTCTTGTGGGGAGCGAAAGTCAGCCGATTTCTCTTTCCCCATTCTAAAGTCACACTTAAAACCTCTTCAGCTTTACTCTCAACTTCCTTTTTGCTGTTCCCTGAGACCAGATACAATTTGCCATCAGCGTAATCCACCGAGATGCATCCTTCAGGCAAGGGCAGCCTAGAAAAATCGTCATCGAAATGGAACTCAGGTCCAAGGATTGAACCCTGAGGACAACCCACGTCAACTTTTCGTTCAATAATAATAACTTTTCGTTCAATGCCCGGGTTACCGGCACCTTGAAAAAAATCAGGTAGTCTCTAAAAGAAAGGATAACCGTTCTGTCGCAGAGGTAATCAGCGCAGATCTTGAACAGATTTTGTGGACATTTCCTATTTTTGAGCTTGACAAGTATCATCGGCCACCACGCATGATCGAAGACACCAGTGATATCGAGGAAGATTCCTATTACGTACCTCTTTTGGCAAGCCTTCACCCAGTCAAGCGCATACGTGATGGCGTGCTCAATGGACATACTGGGGACAAAACCAAATTGCCGCCCGCAGGGTGGAGATAAGGTTTGACGTAAACGCTGCCTGATCAGGAATTTCTCCAGGATCTTCCCCAGGACAGGTAGCAGGGTGATTGAACGGTACGCCTTCACTTCCGACCTTGGTTTATCGTTCCCCTTTGGTATAATCCTAAGCACCTCCCTCTTCCATTCAGAAGGAAAAGTACCTCTTTTCATGCATGTATCCATCACTTGGAAGAGCTCCTCCTTGGCGTGGATCCATACTTGCTTCGCTATTATTCCATTGAGCCTTTCATGCCCTGGTGCCTTCTTAAGACCCAAACCCTTGATTATCAGCTCGATTTCCGCTTTAGTTACTGGTGTCATCCTTACCTCCTAGACGAGGATTCTCTGTGGGAGCCGTGACAGATTTCTAATCTGTTTGTGGTGGTCGCTTTCCCCAATTACTGAATCTACAGGAACCAACTTACCCAGAAGCGTATTCAGAGTGGATGCCACGTCCACACTTTCAACGTTCCTTCCGTCCTTTTCGGTTATTACGCTGGTTAAGTACCGGTCAGAGCCTTTTCCCGTTTTATCAATGGCGCTGTAGATAACCCACGGGTTGGCGTTGCCCACTTCTTGTACCCAATTATGCCATGCAGCTCGTTTCGCTGAGAGGACGGCCTGTTTGAAAGCTCTACGGGAGTCCACGGCGTCCTGATAACCGTCTTTGGGTTTGATCTTCCCAAAGACCTCTCGGCAGCAGATACCACGACTGCATTAAAAAAGTTCCCCAAATTCTTCAAGGAACCGAGGGGAAGGGCACCCTTCCAGCGCGGGGCCTTTGTGGAACTAAGGAGGAGTGAAGTGGAGAGATGATGTCCTCTTCCCATGTGGGGCCTTCGAGGAACCATGTAGGAGAGAAGAGGATAAATGAGGCCATCTTGGTGAACTCTTTTTCTGTGGGGCCTTTAAGGAACCAAGGAGGAGAGATGAAGTTCTCTTCCCTCCTGGGACCCTCAGGGAACCAAGGTGGAGTGGACTTTTCCCTTGTGGGGCCTTTAGGGAACCAAGGCGAGGTGGACTCTCCATCGTGGAGCCTTCGGGGAACTAAGGAGTGGAGAGGAGAGATGAAACCTTCTTCCATCGTGGGGCCTTCAGGGAACCAAGGAGGAGTGAAGAGGGGAAATGAGACCTGGGAAGACACATTGTCGAACCAGAAGATATAGCTTCATTTCCAATGACAATCCTGTTGAACTTTATAAAAGGGACTGGGTTACTGTCAAAGGAATGAGGTAAAATGGGAGATAGTGCAATGGGTCTATGGCCTTAGTGCTCACGGGTACTATATATGTAAACCTTCTCCGATTATTTAAAAAAAAAAAACTCGCATATAATGTAGCTTTCTTGTTGAAAGAATTCTTAAAATCGGTTTCTTGGTTTAGGCGTGAAAGCGTAACAAGCAAACACACGCACTTTCGCATTTATAATAATAGTATAGATTCTCGTTTAGTGCTGAAAGTGGCGTATAGTGTGCATGGCTTCTCAATATTTGATATTTTATAAATAAATTGTTTATCGATTAATTGCTATACAAGGTAACTTTTTCATTGTATTTCGTCTAGGAGAGAAAAATGCTTTCAGTATAAGCCTGGAGATAAAACCGATTTAAAACGTAAGGTTTATTATCTTCTTTTATTTTTGGGTTATTATGCCATGTTGTCTTTAGCATTTAGGCTAAGAAAATACATTTGTAATATACGTTAATGCTTTCGGCCGTGAAAATCTAAAATCATGTACGAAAGATTAAACATTTCTAGAAGAACAAAAGTTGAACAACGGTACAAAAACCAATAAAGTATTTTTTATTGTGATTTATTTTTGGGTTATTATGCCATGTACTACCTTCTTCCTTAGCCAACGTAGGGGTCATCGACAAATTACGTCACACCTTAAGGAGGGGGGAGGGGAGGGGAGTAAAGAAGAGTGACAAGGGCTATGGGGGGGTCATCAGCTCTTTGAATTTACATGTAAAATTGCAAAATATGTGACGTCAGCGACGGGGGGGTCACATGAAATTCGTGTGACGTAATTTATGGATGGCCCCGTACAGGTAAGGCAGCAGTACAGTGTTCATCATCTGGGAATTTCAAAGATAATTTTCAAGTTCTGCGAACGTTCTGTTATTACATCTTTATATGCCAGTTGCCTCACAGAACTGAAATAATGACAGAATTTTAATAAAACCTTCGCAAAGCTTGAAGATTTACTTTGAAAGTTGACGAATTGTTCAAAAATTGCGAAACAACTGGCCTTAAGTAAACTAACCATTTTTAGACCCAAAACACATCTTTCGAAACATTCACGAATTTTGCAGAAAACGGCTATCTCGTAACCACTCGGACCCATAAGCTTGTTTTCACGATAATATAATATTACTTTATAAATGTATGACGTATGATGCGTATTTGACCTCTTAAAAACATCAATATCATCAGTCAGTCTACAGGATTTACTTTTATTTTTGAAATGTGCTTTTCTGCCTTTTAAATTACTTCAGAAGCTCCCTGGTTAGCTTAACAATTTTCATCAAAGTACTCAAACCATTGTTCATTTTGAGTTTTGTCATTTGATAATACTGAAACAGCGGATTCTCTTTATACCGCTATTCTGAAATACCCCACCAACGATACTCATTGAGCTGTATTTTTCTTTGCATAATACAGAGACATGATCTAATGAAACCCACGTATGGTTTTGCTTGAGTTTCTGAATTGTCATGCATGCGAGCTTAATACTTGCATGACAATAGCGCCGCGTAGCACAGAAGTACGGGAGGGTACGATACGATTATCTTGCTTGACACGTAATGTACAAACTTTTCCTTATGTTGTTGTAAGCCGCCGGTTATTGGGGAACATGACGTGGGTCTGGCGGGTGGATATGGTATGGCGAGGTGCCGGGAGAGCGGGCGGAACGGAGCGCAGATTGTCGAGAAGGCCACTTCATAAGCGGGAACAATGACGATGCGATGATCGGAGGTAAAGCTGTCTAGTTAAAGGAGCTGCTTGAATGTAGGTATGGGAAGGCGACTTGAATTTGGAATCGGAATATATTTCGTAAAGCGAAAATCAGATTTTTTTCTTTTAAAACATTATATTCTATAAATCAGGAAATCTGTTGTCATGTCCCTTTATCGCCCGAGAGAAAGCAAAACATCAAGCATTGGTAGCGTAGGAGAATTTTCAATGAATTATTGAAAGAAATTTTGTTATTCTCAAATATTCAGCGCAATAAAAGTCCACTGGAGGAACAATAACTCTTCAACGGTGAGCTCTAGGGTCCTGAAATTTATTATACCTCTTGTTTGAAATTAAATCATCGTACTGGAAATTTTGTCGCGAACTAGGCGGCTTTAAAACCATTTATCTCTCATAAATTAAGACCAGACGTCATATGGGTGAGGCTCCGAAGATTCAATTTGATTAATTTGTGTTATTTCATAATTTAAAATCATAAACGTTTCAGAATGGAAGATACTCTCAGTGTCGCACTGATATAAGTCTACGGTTCAGAATTGAAACGTTGCTTGAAATGGATTTAGCCGTGTTTGGTAACCAGACATGAATAGCCAGATACTTTCCATCTTCCTTTTCCCCGTATCCTCACATATTTTTCTCACAACATGCCCCAATCAGGGATGCCATAGTCTCACTGGCTCCAGGCCGTTGGGAGCAGTTTTGGACTCGTGCAGCATTTAAATGAAAATCAAATAAAACATGTCGTTTGTTATGTATTTTGCGTTAGTTCACTTACAAAATGTTTGAAACTTTGATTCCCTTGCAAATCCCGTTGGTTGTTAGTAAATTTAATACATTCAGAAAGAAACAGTAACCTCAATTATTGAATTGAGAATATAATAGTTTAAATTTAGTCGCCGAATGCTTCACCTAAAAGTTGTTTCTATAAATGTAATAATCATAATATACATTGTCATAATGTTCTTTAATTAGTGGCTTACTAGCCCACAATAATAGGATTACAACGTAACTTCGATGTCTCAGTTTATTGGTAATATTATAAAGGATTCAAGTAGTATTGTATTATTGTCAATAGTAGCGACTGTTTACTAAGGTTTGTAGAATTGATCTGAGAGCGGCGGGGCCCGAAACCCGAACGTTTCCGAGCGGCGATGATATCCGAACACAACCACAATCACATACACTACAATTGTCTTCCTTGGTAGAATAGATTCAACCTTACAGCATTTGAAACGCTTCCAAAATCTCCAGTACACAAATTTCCCCATGAGCGTCAACCCTGATGACTTCCCACCCCCATTAAAACAACCGCCAGCCGTCTTTACATCCGGTGCGGGGTGTCTATTCCATATCCGGACCGGGCGGCGATGGAGCCTTATCATTCGGTCCATTTGAGGCAATCGTTTGCATTGAATTAGGGGTGCTCTCGAACCTGTCCCTTGGAAACCTACCCCAATGTATAATGAACTTTCTGTCAGCGTGACACATAAAAAAATATAACGTAATTGAAAATGAAATATTAACATGCATGCCTAGTAGAGATACTACTCTACTTCCCTTTACTTTTACTGTATTGCAGGTATAGAAAGTGGCCACTCTAGTCCTTAAACTTCTTATTGGTTTTGATAGAATTATGTCAAACACTGTGTTAAAATTTAATTTTTTATTTTGTTTTCATTGTTTGATAACAAAAAAATATTTGTGATACCTTTTGTTTGCTATTAGATTTCATGGCTAATTCTTTAATGTTAGTTGTTTTTGTGTTATTGGGTATTATTCTTTTAGGACATCGGTTAGTCAGACTTCTCCAAATACTAAGTTTTGAGTTAATAAGGAAAGCAATACTCTAATGCTCACCATAAATGAAATATTATTTACATGTGTCTGGGTTTTACATATAAAATATTCTACAAAATAATATCGGGAGCAGGAAATATCCAACTAGTGAATTAGATGACATCGACATTTTATTTAAGTCAATATATTTTTTTCTGCATAATAACCGATTTGGTGGCATTTATGAGTAATCTGAGTATGTTACCAGATATACGGTACACTTTTTCATATAACTGCATATTCGACTAAAATTTAGATTTTTCGAAAATGTCCCTAATAAACTAGAACTAGACGAACGAACAGAACGGCTGTTAAGTAGCTGAGTGGAAAAATTGTTTGTTCATATCCAGATAAGAAGAGTTCAATCCTCTCTTGGATAAGTTCTCCATCATTGCACTTCAAAATTTTCCACTTTTAATGGTGGAAGTAGGAGAAATTCAAATATTGGCCTTATTCGTAAAACGAGAGTATTTACCTTCTTTCCTTCGGCATGCCAAGATGCAAAACAAAATTTGCGTTGCAATGAGAGGTGACTTTGTAACCCCAAGCAATTTGTCATTTAAACGCCATTTTTGTTAAATTTGTTGCAAATTATTTTTTATAAAATTAGAAATAATTTTAATAATAAAAATATTATAACAAATAATTATATTTTATTTTTTATAAGTAATTTATAATTATATCACATTATATGGGTAGTTATTTTAAAAAGAATCGCTTTATTTATCAGGCCAATATCAAAATTTAAGTTAATCGCTTTAATCAAGTATTATGGTTTATTTTACGACAAATTGTGGGCTTATCGGTTAAGTAGAAATTTAAAAAATACCAAAACTATAAGGTCCCTTCTTTTTAAAATTATATTTGGAGGATTGAAGTTTTGGAGATTTTGCGTAAGTACTCCCTTTTGGCAAAGGAAAGGTTGGAAAAAAAACAAATCAACCAAAAAATAAAAGCATGCAAACACGGGACAGATTGTCGGACTGACGGAAAATGAGTCTGAGGTAAAAATTTGATAATATTTATTCAATTGGGTATTGGATGAAAGAATACATCGACGACCATCAGGGAAGACATAAAACAATTAAGTCAAACAAATACTTGAGACGGGTTATGTCAGTTATAGAGTGCCTTAAAGAGTGTGAGAAGACTAAGGTGACGTTCCATTAAATATCTGCCTGGCCTTGTGGAAATGGCGTTGTTGTCAATAACTTGGCTAACATATTTTATGTTTCCTCTACTCTCGTATGCCGACTTTTTGTACCGACAAAATGTGTCCATCATCAGGACAAGTGTATGCCTACTGACACGGAAATCTAAACATTAGAATTAATGTATGCATTTTTTGTAATTGAAGAATCTATAGCCATATATGGGTATTTCATTACGATTTTAAAAAATAACCCCCTTCTTTGCAAAACGACATTAAAAGAGAAAGTATCTCCAACAACGAGGCCGCCCCTTCCTTCCCTCCCTCAGCTCTCCGCTTTCAGCGCAGCTTAATGTCGAGATTGTTATTTTTCACCCAACCCCCACAGTTTTTATGCAAAAGCTGCCGCTGATAAAAATATGCCAGGTTCTCCTCGGAAATTAATGACATTTATATTCATTATTCATTAGGCCCAGTTGCGAACCGTCACCGGAAGTTATTCACCTTCATATTAATAAATCAAATAAAAAAAACTTTCTTTTCAAAAGTAAGAAAATATTTTCGATATTCATTCATTTCAATTCTTATATACAAAAATCTCGTGTCACGGTGTTGTGGTCGCACTCCTCCGAAACGGCTTGACCGATTTTAATGATTTTTTAAATATTTATTTGGTGGGTATGAGAATAGGTTTAAAAGTATATTTCATATCGCTAGGTGATTAGAGAGTCCCTTTCCAGAAAAAAAATCTATTTTTTTGACAATTTTCAATTGATTTGGCATCAAAAATACCTATAACCCCAAAATTTTAAGTCTCCTACCCCTACCCTCCCATTTTTTAATCGCGATTTTAGTATTTTTGTATGAACTAATTTAACCGTCTTTCAGTTGTTGAATGACAGATGGTTCTACGTCCGCCTCATCGAATTTTCTTCCACACATGCGCAAGACATTCACGAGAAGCGTCGCGTCATTTTGATATTTCATTTGGCATTGTGTTCTCGCATGGGCAAACTATCGAGCTTATTTGTGTTAAAGATGGACTGACAAAAAATATCGTACACTCAATTGCTCTTCAAAATTAATATTGATTTTATTTATTTCATTTTCCTATCTTAGTTGGTGTTTTCTGTTTTTATCGGCGATCATCGTCTACAGTGCTCCATTCCTCTTTCTGTCATAGATCCCATCCCCACACCCTTACAGTACATTCTTTTTTTTATTTAACAACCAAAATATTCACTAAAAATAATTTATATGGCAGAACAACGTTCGTCGGGTCAGCTAGTCAGTTATATAAATAGGTGGGTTACCTGCATAATTTTGGAATGAGTTTTTTTTGATAAACAATGCATACATAACAGACTATAGGATACAATAAAAAAATGGTATTTTATTCCTACCAAGGAATATTTCGCTAACCGTCTTTCCTTAACCACCCCAGACATTTTTACTCGCTCATTAAAAATCCGTTGGTGATCACATTAACACATTCTGTACTGAAATAAATGATTTTTTTTAACAAATTTTATTATTTTATTCATCAACAGGCAGCGCCTTAATTTACGGGCTTATAATAAGGCCTCTTCAAATAAATATGTTATTAAAATGAATAATTAAAATCAAAAGAAAACTACATTTTTTCCTTATCCCCATGTCATCTTTGAGGATGCTGTGTGGAGGGTCTTTTTACAGAAAATAAGGTAAGGAGGTCCTGGTAAGGAAAAAGTTACGAGGGGTGGATAGTAATCTGGGGGTCAGTGTGATCAGGTGTAACGTAAGTATGAATCTAACCATCCCACTGCGGTGCAAGGCGTGTTTTGAGAGATTCCTGTTTGAATGATTAAATGGTTTCCCTCGATCAGTCTCTCCCGATCCGGCCTGACGCGCAATTGGTGGGCAGACGCATCCGCTGCTAAGACCCGTACAAACCCCATCCCATGAACCCGGGCACCACTGCTAAGTCACCAAACGTAGCAAAACACTTGGGATGACCAGTGACAGAGGTGTTGGTTATCCAATAAATATCCATCAAATATTCAATAAATATACAATTATTATCCAGTAAATATCCAATAAATAACCAATGAATATCCAATAAATATCCAATAAATATCCAATTATTATCCAGTAAATATTCAATAAATATCCAATAAATATTCAATAAATATTCAATAAATATCCAATAAATATCGCGGCGGCGGTACCCATATCCGCCTAACAAATTGAAAACCAATGAGTAGGTATTTGTATTTTCAATTAAGTTGTTTTAGTAAAGCTCAATTAACAAGTAAAATTGAAAGTACAACATATTTAAAATTAGCAAACACAGAAAGACAAACGTTTTTTTAAATTTTATTATAGAATTTTGAAGGTACCTACGCAATTAAAATATGTTTCTTCTGACTGTACTTTCATAATAAGTGTCACTTGAATGTAATTTTAATTTAAATTACCCGGAGTTGTTTTCTGAGAGAAAGGTCATTATGGCCCTCCGCATATTTGTACGTATAAAAGACAGAGGCAGAGACCTACCCCCAAAACTACCCTTCCTTTCTGCTATTCTTCCCTCAGACCTTTCACGGCTGGGAGCGCTGACATTTTCATAAACAGCGATACTAAACTGTACTATATTTTAGACGGAGTTATGAATTATGAAGGTAGTTTGTGAGTTTATTGATGCGGTATGTTTTGTAAGAGAAAATAAAAAGAGGGGCTGTAAACGTGAAGGAAAGTAAGAAAATCAAATTTTGGAATATAATACCAATCACAATGCTATTTTAACACACCCTCTATCTTAAAAAAATAGAAATAATTCACTAAAACAAAGTTGTAAACACCCCAGAGAATTTCAAAATCTGATCAGTAATATCTCAGAATTGTAATCTTTCTTCGTTCTAATACTATGATGAGGAAAAATTTGAATGTTTGTTTGCATTGAATAGGCTCCGAAACTACTGAACCGATTTGAAAAATTCTTTAATAGAAAGTTACATTATCAGCGAGTAACATAGGCTGTATATAATGGTAAGTTCTGGCGTTATGAAATTTGTATAAATGAAAATGTGTGTATTTCATATATTTTAGCGGCAGGGAGGAAAGGCAGGGGGAAGGTGGGGTTTGCGGAAAGGGAAGACACGGGGGAGGGGGAAGGTGGAAGGAAATGGGGATACACGGGAAAGGATGTGCAGGGAGAATCAATTTATTTCTTTGAATGGCATAGCAACGCATGCCGGGTACCAGCTATTAAATTATAATTTAGATAACAAAATCAGCAATTTGTTGAGAGGTCTTAATAATACAAAATTAAAGGGGGACTGAAAATGCTGTCAAATATTTATTTATTTATATATGTCATAGTGAATCCAGAGTATCATAGATATTTATGTACTAGTTCTGGATTCTTATTTTTATGTGTACCTACAGCTTACTGAGATGAATGCAAGTATTTGAATTTTACTAGGTACAATTATTTATGAAAAACGAAAATTTCTTTCAAACTGTTTTGCCTAGCTTAGTAATTTGTATTGGATTTATTACTATGCAGGTCTCTTGAAGACAATGAAATCACGAACAGAAGTTATGAAACTTCCTAGCGGAAGGTAAAAGGATGAATAGTTATTATTGAGAGGAAGAGAGTTAATTATTATCGACAAGTAAACAGATTGAACTTTCGGCACATGTAGGGGGCATGTACTCTCGTTTTTGAGGTTTGATGATTTAAAAGCATTATTATTACTTAAAAAACAATATTTTAAACAAGTCTAGATCTGAGGGTTATTGCTAGAAGTGCCTATGTCTATGCCTATACTGGAAATTTTATTTCCGTACCGGAAAGTGCTCCAAAAATATTATTTATTTGAATGGAATGAATATTTTTTCGGGTATTCTAGATTAATAAAATTAAAGCCCATCAATGTAGAAATCAAAATATTATTTCTGAGTATTCTCAAGCGAAGAAATTGGTAAACAATTTTCATTCCTGAGCGATTCACAAATTTGATATAGGCACGTCCAGCATTGAGAATTTCGACATATGTAACTATTTTATTGATTCCTCTTCAGGCCATGCATTTTAGTAAGAATCCGAAATACCAGTCAGTTTGACGCAATAGAGCCCGAGAAAAGAGCTTTAAAAGTTCTAAACCAAGTCTTGCATTACCCGTAAGAATGATGATTTTCCCACCGAAGCTGCTTTTTGCGGATTTTGGCCAAGCAAATTCCTCTTCAGATCATGCGTTTTAGTAAAAATCCAAAATGTAGTCAGTTTGACGCCACAGGGACCGAGAAAGCGACGCGATTTTTAAAGTTCGACCCCAAGTCTTGGAGTCGAACTTTGGTCAAACTTACGGGACGATATGCAAGTCTTGCATATCGTCCCGTAAGATTGATGATTTTTCCACAAATGCTTCTTCTTGTAAATTTTGTTATTGATTCTACTTCAGACATTGCGTTTTATGGAGTAGGAGATACGTACAACAGAAATAATCTTATCCAAAAATGTTGTAATCGTACCTACTGATGAAATTCATAAAGCTTCCATGACACATTAAACCGGCACTACAAATTGATATTTCACAGCGAATAAGGGTTTCAAAAGATACACCCGTACCTACAGAATAACAAGTGTTACCTCGGGGTCTCATTTCTTAACCCTTCGCAGCTGAGGTTTCCTCCAGATACATGAATATCGCAATGTGAATTATATTATTAATGACCTCGTGAAACCCCTTACATGCTGCGTTATGAATAAGGAGGGATTATTTGAACAGCGCCAAATGGGAGGTCACTGCCGCCTTGTTTGATAAAAGGAGCCGAGCGACCAAAGGTAAATGCTAAATAGTCATTCTGATAATTTATGAGGATGCGGGTTAAACACG
The DNA here is from genome assembly GCA_929108145.2 of Limnephilus rhombicus. NCBI lineage: Eukaryota > Metazoa > Arthropoda > Insecta > Trichoptera > Limnephilidae > Limnephilus > Limnephilus rhombicus. The sequence goes on from OV815276.1 coordinate 59,726,997, forward strand.
GGGCGAATGGGAATCTTAATGTTTAATGGACGGAATGCTGTGAATATGATAATGTTATACGACTCTTGCAGGATTTCAGAACAAGGGTACCTCGAGGTAAAATTATTAATTTTGTGTTCGGGTTACCTACATCTCAAGTTAAACATTTAAATAGCGCACATATTCATGAATTAACTGAATCATTTTCAAATAAACTTAATTTTGTATTTATGGCAAAGGATATGAAAAAAACCACAAATATTTATTATGTAAGGCACACCCGAATGCCTTACATAATATGTTGATAATATACTAATAAATTTTTTTACACTGTAATTTTTTAGTAAAAATAAACATTTTTGTGACATTAATTTTGTAATTTAGTTTTCTAACATTGCTCGTATCAGATATTAATGATATTATTATGATGCCTTCCAATTTCAGACATTATAAACGAAAATTATGAATAGAAGAACATTTAAGAAGAATTGTAATTCTATTAGGCAAATTATATTATTTTTATATGAAACATGCAAAGATTTTACAAGCGTGCCAGTAGTTTGATGCTCATGATATGTCTGTATTTTGCTGATGACCTAAAAATATCAAATAGTAAAATTATCTCGAATAAAAAACCCAGAAAACATTGATAACAATGCTCTTGAGACATTAATATAAATTAAAGACTTTGGCATTAATTTTCAATCATATCTTTAGTTGTTAACCACATAAGGGAAATCTCTAAAAGGGTTTACTAATACCATCTAGGCTAGCTAAAAATTTCAACAATATAAAGTGAAATAAACTGTAATATTACAAACGACAATATTTTGCCTTCGTTAGAAGTCAACTTGAGTACAATTCTCCCGCCTGGAATCCACGTCATAATTTTCATGTACCAGCTGTTGAAAGAATACAAAATAAATTATTACGTTTTCTAATTTTTAAAATGGGTATTCCAGAAATTATATTGAACTATAACACTATTTTATGATATGACTAAGCTTATATTCTCAGTTAGAAGCATTTTCACTGACTTGGTATTTCTATACAAAATTTTAAATGATGTAGGTGAGAGTCCAGAATTGCTTGCATTGATAAGTTTTCGGATTCCCCTGCGTAATACTAGAAGTCGGGATTTACTTCAGTGTAGAAATTCTGGGACTAACTACCATGAGTATTCCACTTTTCCCAGAATACTCATGGAGGTAAATAATTATTCCAAAAATTAAATTAATTAAAATGGCGTTAATAAATAAATTTAAAAAAATCAGAGTGTGCAGTTCATACGCGGTATAAGTGAAACCTTCAGAAAACTAAAGAAGACGAGAGTGCGGAGGCTAAGAAGCATCGCACAAAGAAGAGACCGATTGATTTATCTCATTCTCTCGCAGGCTAAATCATATAGATTTAGGTATGTGTTTGTCTCTTTTTCGTGTCGCTAATTTTCGTTTCATCGAGTTTCAAATTACAACGCTGCTAAAGAAGTTTGCACTTCAAAAATACAAATTAATAAAAGAAATAAGAGTGTGCAATTCACACGCGAGAAAGTGAAACCCTCAGAAAACTAAAGTAGATAAGAGTATGGAGACTACGAAGCCCTGCACAAAGAGGAGACCGACAGGCTACAAAGCACCGCACAAAGAGGAGACCGATTAATCTATCTCATTCTCTGGCAGGCTAAATCCTGTAGATGTACGTTTTTGTCTCTTTTTAGTGTCGCTATTATTCGTTTCATCGAGTTTCAAATCACAACGGTGTTAAAGACGTTTTCACTTCAATAAGTTAAAGAAATATATTTCAAGGAAAAGAATAAAGAGATCTATTATTAGGTACATTGAAATTACTGTACTATAACTGTAAGCATCAATTAGCGATGAACGGTAAAATTAACTGTACCAAATATTCATCTAAATTTGCACACCTTGGATGCTGCTTTTACCAAAGTTTGTTTGTTTTGTAACATCATAACTCTCTTGTTTCTCCGAGAACGTATAAATAAATAATTATTCTTCAGGGTTAAAACTGTTGCCTCACTTGAATACATCTTTCAATCAACCGAGTGAGATGTCTTACTTTGCAGCATACATGACTTTCCCATTATTCGATGGAAGTTTTGTATGAATAATTCACATTGTTTTCGTAGCATGACCCCAACGCCGGAGTAATTAAGTATTCTCAGCTCATTTCCTATTCTTTAAGTTCTGCTTCACGTGAGCTTTCTTACATGGATCGGTGTGCTAATTCGCCGACAGGTGGTGTTTGATCGCTAGCTTTTGTTTGGAGGGCATACAAAATTAAGCAGCTTAACTTATTGTAAGTAGTGACTTCAACAATACTCTTTTCACTATTGTTTGAGATTATGATGTGTAAATTTGTATAAAAAATTACGTTGTGTATTTCAACCATATATTAACAGATTAACCAATATATCATTAAAATTGTTAAATCAAATATAAAGTTACAGATGTTCATTTTGTCTTAAGAATGTTAAACAAATAATGCTATCATTATTATGTTTGGTAATCATAAGGATTATTTTCTCGAGAACAAAATAAGAAAAATATGTTGTAAATTCTCCGAAGTTGACCAATGAGGATAATTCTTAGACGAATTAGACAAGAAGATAAAATGTTAAAGGAACTAAATTGGCTAACAGTGAAACAGACGCGGACACTGAACGTAGCAATATTAAGAATAACTGGTTACCAAAACATGTTTAAAACAAAATAATATACCTAAAATAAGAAAATTCACAGACATAACACAAGGATGTGCAATGAATTCAGACTACCAAAAACGGACAAAACAAGAACGCAAAACAGTTTCACGTATAAAGGGATGAAATATCGTAATGCGCTGACGGAAACTATAAATACTTCACTAATTAATAAAGTCATTCTAATATACCAAGGTTGGTATGGTCATAATGATGACTGTTTTTAATATGCTGTCTTTATAATATTATTATTAAGCTATTTTGATGAAATATTGTCGGGAGCTTTAACGTAATATTTTCGGTCAGTTTATAACTTAGTTAGAAACACGGATTAATCTAGTGGCCGTAGCAGATAGTTTTAAATATATGGCAGGTCGTCGTAACCGGCCACTTACACTTCCTTTACCTGTAGTCGTGTCGTAGTTCCTAGTTCGTAGCTCGTAGCTTGCCTCGCCCGGAGCAGTGGCTCACGTCAAACATGACCGGCCCGCCCCCGCCCAGGGGTAACTTATGGAATTTTCACGACCGTTTGGCATCAAAGTGAAAGGCAAGTTTGGCCTGTTAAGATATTCACCAGCCTCCCTCTCCCCATTTAACTCGTAACCCGTGAAAACTAACTGGCTGCTATTTGCAGGTCATGTAAAATGAACATTAAGCATACTCTTATACCTTCTTGAATTATACTTGTTCATCGATTTCGAAGATTTCAGCGTTAATTTCTTAAAACTTTATAAGTATTGCTGTCTTTGACACCCAACTTTTTTCTTAAACCAATCTGGCCGGAGCTGGAGGAACTATGACACCATCTCCAATTAGCGGAGAAAAGAGATGATATTATTCCACTCTGTGTTGTGGTCTTCTACCAAGACGGAACTTATTTATAGGTACTTAGAAACGAGATGCACAAATTGCATGCATAAAAAATGTAAAGGCATTTTATAAATTCCTCAACGATTATTATAGTTTCATGTTATTTACATTGTTAAATTTGTCAGTATTTATCGAAGAACACACGAAACCACTTTCAAAAAAAACAATTAAAATATTCGAACGCGCATTATATTAAACTAACTAGCTGACCCAGAAAATGTTGTTCTGCCATATAAATTATTTCTTTATGTGGATGAAAGTTCGATGAGGCGGAAGTAGCGCCATCTGTCATTTAACAACATACATAATTTCGCACTGGTTCAAATACGAACGACGATTAAATTAGTTCATATAAAAATACTAAAATCGCGATAAAAAAATGGGAGGGTGGGGGTAGCAGTGTGAAAATTAAGGCGTTTTTTGATGCAAAAAAAATACAAAAAAAAAATTGTCAAAAAAATAGATTTTTTTCTGGATAGGTACACCCTAATCACCTAGCGGTATGAAATATACTTTATGACCTGTTCTCGTACCTATCAAATATAAATAAAAATTTCAGAAAAATCACAAACACCTTGACACAAGATTTTTGTATATATATATATAGATAAATAAAATGCTGTGTCAAGATCGCCCCCACTCCTAAAGGTGACTTTGATCATTTTTTTTACATTCCAAACTCGTATTCAATGCTCAAAAAAAAATTATACCGTTTGAATAAAAATGCTCAATAAATTATCCAACACTGTCGGTACTGTTTTACTATATTTATCGATCGTTTTTTTCTCACAGGGGATATCTGGGACTTGGAATGCTAAAGGCAAGTGTTGTTCAACAAGCTGTTACTCCATCATGGAACAACTGGCCCATGATGGAGTAACAACAGAACTTGAATAAAACTTTCAGAGAACTTGAAATATAACTTTGGAATGTGATGAATTGTTCAAATTCTGAGAAACAACTGGCCCTTAACACTATCCTCACTCATTCGGAGGTCTTCATAGAAAACCAATATTTCCGTTACGGAAATACTAATTGATTACGCATTTCCAAAATTACGACATTTACTAAACACATTATCGAGCATTTTACTGTTGAGTGAAAATGTGTGTCTGTGTGTGAATTTATCAGGTAAATAGTTGTTGATTGATTCACAGCATTGCTTTGTAATGCTACTTGGTTAATCTAGTATCCACAGAGTTTGATATTGAATTCACCGTGTGAATATCGAATCAAATTACGCTTCTAAGTGGCTCTTACCAATACTACGCATAACTAGGCCTCTAATCACAGATCAATATCAACAAAAATCAAGCATTCAGCGACTAAGATGGCAATATTTATTAAATAGCATTTCTGAGTTTGATTCTCCGTTTTTACCAATTAAAAAAATGTATTAAAATTTAATCGTTATGTAGCTGGAATTTTTTACAATCATTTTTGTTTTTATTCTCGACTTGTTGGTTCCTAAAATTCAAGTTTTAAAAAATGATAGTGTCATTTTGTTCCCCGAAAATACGCTACAAATGCGGCCTGATTTTCCCCCTTCCCTTCTTTCTTATGTCATATTTGGAAGGAGAGGAAGTTTTGGGAAAGAAACAGCTGTGAGAGGTGGGTACGAATCTGGGGGTCGGTGTGTCCAGGAGTGACGACTGGAAATCTATTCCTCCCCCTACGATGCAAGGCTAGGTTCCGAGAGAGTACCGCTGAAGAGGTCAAAGGGTCTCACTCAACCAGTCTTTCCCGATCCGCCTTCTACACAGTTGATGGGCAGACGCATCCTTCGTGAACCTGGGCACCCCTGCTAATTCACCAAACATAGCGAACCACTTAGAGTGATCTACGGTAGTAGTTATTCAATAAATTCAAATTCCTTCCAAATTGAATGTGTGTATCAGTCTCAAATATTACCCGTACTTATGAATTGTATTGTATCAGGAAAAGTGAAATTAAAATTAGTACCTACCTTAAGGTGCCGCATCCGCGCTCAAAAAGAAGAAGATGGAGAGGTATGTAATTACGAATGTTAGAAGAGCGCGTTAATATTTAAAGCGCTAAAACCGATTGCGAAAATTGTGAAAACGTTGAATAAAACATGAGTCGTTTAAGATAGACCAAAAATCTCGTAGAAGACGTCTTAAGTATCATTGAAATAAATATTGTGAATTTTTTCACAACTATAACTTGTAAAATAACTGAAACAAACGTGTTTTTAATAATTTTCGGAGCATACTTTGCGATTTTTTTCTATCGAGGGAATTTCGTACAATTTGCGTTCCGGCGTGGAACGCGTCTAGATATTATCTTCAAAAATAACAAATATTTTTTTAAGAGCTTAAAAACTTCAAATGTTTAAGGGAGATATGTAAGAAATCGGTAGAAATGCGGATAGCGGCGGCTTAAGCTATGTTACTAAACATAAAGCTATTTAAAGGTAGTTTTTGATTCTGAATGGTGCCTTCTCTCCAGGACGATACTGGTAGTGTTTCCATTATAAATCAAAGTGCTAAAATATGAAATATATACCATTTTTTCCCTCTCCAAATCAAAGGATTTTAACAGTATGGAGTTTTGCAAACATAAAATCTCTACCATCTCTAAGAATTCTCGGAACAGAGGAACAGATAAGATAACTAACGACAAGATTTTTGTCTAAAGACAATTTCTCTAAATAAACAATAACTGTGTTAATCTCTGGTGACCTCCCAGTTAAGTATGGTCCTGTATATTTTCTTACATTTTTACGCAGCATCGCGTTCATTGATCAAATCATTGTACATATGTACAGTTTCGTATCGGTGATTGATGAACCGGTGGATGCAATATTTAGCCATAAGCCGTTGTAGTGATTTGTCTAGTTTGTAGTTAGAAGTAAGATTGTAGAAATGTATTATAAGATTGTACAGTGCCCTTTAGGAGATTTTTCACAAAGAAGTCATCCAAATATTATTATTTAAGATAATTTGCTTTAGATACCGACACTGAAATTAATTTTGCTATGTTTTAGGTTGAATAATGGAGGACGTAACCTTAGTATAAATCCTGTTCTTACATGCATACAAGGAAAACAATAACTGAGTTTCGCCTGAGAGATTGCTCCGTACAAACTATATCTAGGTAGCCCCATAGAAATTAACATAACAAGTATATCCTCTTTCCTTTATCCGCAGATGAAGGAGCAGGAAAGGGGAAGGATAAGAAGCAGAAACTACAACAAGCTATTAATAATGTGAATCTTGAATCAGCTAAAGGGCCATCTCTAGTGAGCACGCAGAATGGCTTCATCTAGAACTAGAAAACCAAAGAAAATATGGTACGGTCCCTTCAAATATGATATTTCGAGAATATTATAGAATGTAAGTAAATAAATTGGTACATAATGAAAACATTGTTAAAACTAATAAAAACAATAAATTGATTAAATAAGAGTTCGGCCTCTTGTTGAACATGGGAATCAACCACAAATAAATCATAATAATGGTATATGAATAGAATGGTTCCAACTCAGAATGAAACCAACCCAGAACCACCTGAGAAAGGTCATAAGCATTTTCATAGCATGATGAAAAAATAATTTCAAAATAGCCGGTATGACATATTTTTGGTTTTATCTGGTAATAAATACCCCCGTAATGACCTTTCGGAGATGGTTCTGAGTTAGTTTTATTCTGAGTTGGCCGGTCACCGAATAGAATATACATAGCAAATTATTATTATTTTTTACGTTAGCCCAACACAGGAGACCCCGGGGAAATCAATCTTTCAGGGCTCAGGGCTTATGTCTACTTGGGGATGCTGTGTGGGGTGACCGGACAACTCAGAATTAAATCAACTCAGAAGCACCTCAGAAAAGTCATTAAGAGTGATGATAAAAAAAATAGTTTATTAGGTTAAGTTAGGTTAGGGTTACCGGCTAATTAAAAAAATATTTTTTCATAGCTTTTAATGACCTTTCTGAAGTGTTTTTTACTGAAGAGTTGGTTTCATTCTGAGTTGGCATGGAACCGCTGTGTGGAGGGTGTTTCAAAAAAGGAAGGAAAGGGTGTTCTGGGAAGGAAAAGGTAAGAGGTCAATATTTCCAGTCCAATGTGTGAACGTATGAATCCTCCCTGTGCAACGCGATGGGTCGAGAAAGTCCCGTTGGAGAGGTCTAGGTTAGGTCTCTCTCAACCAGTCTCTCTCAACCAGTCTCCCAATCCGCTACACAGTAGGTCGGTTAACGCATTCGCCAACAAGATCTAAACAAACTTCACCCCATGAACCCTGACACCCTTGCTAAGTCATCAAACGTGGCATCACTTTGGATGACCCACGGCGTTGGTTATCCAATAAATGGTTCCCGGGGCGGCAGTACCCATACCCCCCTCCCAAATTGTAGATTAATTTTAATTTTAAAAAATCACTTCTTCAAACTTCGCAAAATTACTTTGTGGCATCATTAATTATATAATGAATAACAGATCACTTTGTATAAACCACTATATTATAAACAATATCTACATGTTTCGATAACAATGTTATCTTCATCAGGATATGTGAATATAAAGAAAAATAAATGACAAACAAGTATAGACAAATTAGAATAAACTATAACATAGACAAAATATTAAAAAGTAGAGGTGATTAATTACTTACAAATCATAAAAATAGTTATACAAAATTAAATATAAAAATTATTTAAGGAAAACTAAAATTGCATTTAGATAATAAAAACTTTTAAGAACAAATAATTAAATTAATTAGTCTAAATCAAAAAATCAATAATTATAATTAATTGTAAGTATTAATAAGAAAATAAATTTAAAAGATGGCTATTTAAAAACAATGTTTAGTTATTTATAATATTTAATTTACTATTAATGCTTTTTCTAATTTCTAAAATTTCTAAATTATCCAATTGTATGCCCGTAGTGTTAGTATGTAAAATTTTAAGACCTGTATTAATATCAAAAGAATGACATGTTTTCAAAATATGGTTGGCAAATTCAGAATAATAATTATTATTTAAACATCTAATATGTTCCTTAACTCTAATGTTAAAATTTCTAGAAGTTTTTCCAATATAAAAAAGTTACAATCATTACAAATTAATTTATAAACCCCAGATTTGTTAAAAAAATCAGATTTATCCTTATTATTTAATATATAATTTTTTAATTTGTTATTTGTATAAAAAGCTGGCTGGGAAACATGTAGATATTGTTTATAATATAGTGGTTTATACAAAGTGATCTGTTTTTTTTTTTTTTTTTTACATTAACTCCACACAGGAGGCCCTGAGGAAAATAATTTCCCTCAGGGCCTATGTCATCTGGGATGCTGTGTGGAGGGTCTTTTTGAGGAGAGGAAGGAATGAACATTGGTCTTGAAGAGACCCATGTTGTAGGAAGGAGGAAACACAGAGGCCGGCAAATCATTCCACAGCCGAGCTGTTGAACACAAGAACGAGTCGAAGAAATGACCCGTTCTCATGTGACAAATGTCAACTGTGTACAAATGTTGGGCACGCGTTTGGCGTGTTTCCTGACTATGCACCGGTGCCGAAGTGATCAATGATGCTAGTTCCTCGGAGCATCTTCCATTGTAATACCGGTAGAACAAGGATAGCATTCCCACCCGACGCCTGTGCTCTAAAGATTGCAATCCGTCTGTTAAGATGGGAGAATCTATCAAACGGACCGCCCGTTTCTGCACAGAGTCGAGGGTATTTTTCAGGTATTTTGGAGCTCCAGACCAGAGGTGGCTGCCAAATTCAACCGTGGGGCGCGCTTGCGATTTGTACAGGGTTAGCAGTTGTGTACTATTAAAGTATCTGCGGGCCCTGTACAGTACGCCCAGTTTTTGGGAGGCTAACTTTACTCTGGCTTCGATGGAGCCCCCATACCTGAGCTGGTCACTTAGGGTTACACCAAGCATATCAATGGAGGGCCTGTTCGGAAGATTGCTTCCGTTGAAAGAGACTAGATTTTCATTGCGATCCCTTTTAGACGTAATCGGACAAGATTGGGTCTTTGAAACATTAAATTCAACGAGATTATTTTTACCCCAAGAGAAAACACTCTCGAGGTAACCGTCCATTCTTTGCTTCAAAGCCTTACGAGCTGTTGGAGTTTGTGAGCCCTTTGGGGGCTTGTCAAACAAAAAGCTATCATGAACTGTACTGTCATCCGCGTAACAGTGAATTGGTGCACATGACAAAAGGTCGTTGATGTGCAACAAAAACAGAGTTGGAGACAGAACCGATCCCTGCGGGACGCCAGCATTTATCGAGTGAGAGGAAGAGGTGAAACCATCGACTACCGTCTGAATAGACCTCTCCCTCAAGAAGTCGGCAATCCACGTACACAAGGATGCGGGAAGTCCGTAAGAATGCAGTTTGTTGACAAGTCCTCGGTGCCAAACCCGGTCAAAGGCCTTGGATATGTCCAGTGCAACCGTTTGGGTCTCACCGAAACGTTCCAGGCATCACCCCCAAACATGCGTCACATATGCGAGAAGATCACCGCACGAGCGGTTCCGCCGGAATCCGTATTGACGGTCGTTAATAATTTTGTTCTTCTCGAGGTATGTGAGCAGTTTGTCGTTGATCACACGTTCCATTGTCGTTGATCACATGTTATTCATTATATTAAAAAAATCACTTTGAAAACGGATTTTAAGTTCGGTAAACAATATTTTTTACGCGTGACAACCGTCATTGTTTGCAATTGCAAAAATGCGAAATGAAAATAAAGTTTCTAGCTATCTAAATTTGCAAATAAATTAAGCTGGCCCTCATTGAAACGAAATACAAAAATGTGTTAGATGTAAACACCGCAAAAATTTATATGGGTACCTATCTAACCATGTTATGTCTTGCACAATATGAAATTATGAATTTCGTCTTAACTATATTTTTTCTTAGTTTTTCTTGTCTTGTCTAGCTAATAAAAAAAAAAAAATTATCACCGAAAACATGTTTTTAGGCTTACTGTTTTATTTTAGCACTCTTTTTGTATGTATCTTTGTAAAGCTGTTTGTTTTCCAAATAAAGATATTATTATTATTTTATACTTACTCAACCAGTGGGCAACATGAAGTAAGGTAAATGATATTTTTAAAATATGGGCTGTGGCTGGAACGTAACTCGCAACCTTTCCTATCAAAAGCAAGTATACAACCTGCTGCGGAAGCCGTCTGAGGCAGTTTCTAGTGCAAACTCTGAAATTCCTTCAGTGAAGATTGGCCCTAAGCCGGAATGAATCCTTTCGTCTACCTCCTTATCTTAGAATTAACCCCCTCGGTACATCCTTCACCGCAAAGTCCATCCTCTATCATGCCTTCTCCCCAACCCTCTCCAAGCCCTCTACAATAGGGAGCTTAAGGGTGCTTCCGCGTTCCACTATTCATATTAAATGATAAAATATTATGCCGAATAGTTTAGTTAACGGTAATTTTCAATCCATACAAAAAGCATATATGGCTATAGCTCCGCCGATGAGATACGCCATCAATCTGAAGAGGACCGTCGGTCGCCTTCAAGTCTTCTGGTTGAGAGTCTCAAAGAATCGGCGATTTCCAAAGCTGGACTCCAGAAGGCATATTACGAAGTGCTAGTCCGAAAATTATCTTCTAATTAATTTGATTTTCAAGCGAATTCGAAGCTTTCAACGCTGCGTGTTTTGAATTAGATAATAACAATGCTTGCTTTTGTCTAAGGTTGGTATTGATTTTGTCTGTAGTTTTTTTAATTGATTTTGTCCACAGTTGTTATTGATTTTATTTTACTAACCTTTCTGGTGTGGAAAAAATACATATAGTGTAGTCAGGAAGTGGAGTTCAGAGTCACAGTTTCAGAATTGTGACCTTTCTGTGGCTAAAGGATCTCCCTATTTTCGGTCACTCATAAAATATATGTATATTTTTTTAGATTAACTCCACACAAGAGGCGCTGAGAAACATAATTCCCATCAGGCTTATATCGTCTTTGGGGATGCTGTGTGGAGGGTCTTTTTAGGTATGGAAGGAGAGAAAGTACTGGGAAGGAAAAAGGTATGAGGGGTGGGTAGGAATCTGGGGTTCAATGTGTCCAGAAGTGACGGGCATATGAATTTATCCTTCCTTCTGCGGTGCAAGGCGATGTTCCGAGAGAGTCCTGTCGGAGAGGTCAAAAAGTCTTCCCCAACCAGTCTCTTCTGATATGGCCTGCCACGCAGTTGGTGGGCAGACACATCTGTCGCCAAGATGCAGACAAAACTCACCCCATGAACCCGGGCATCCTTGCCAAGACACCAAACGTAGCGAACCACTTGGGGTGACCTATGGCAGAGGTGTTGGTTATCCAATAAATGGTTTCCGAGGCGGCGGTACCCATATCTACCTCCCTAATTGAATTACGGATATTAAGAAAATTACATAGTAAAAAACCTGAGACTATAGAGATGGAGGGATGAATATTGTGGAAAGGAAAAAAGGGAAAAGCCTGCTCGCCATTACAAAGACGGGAACACATCTCGACTTTTGAAAAATATAACATCGTACCGGCTTAACGGCCTCCTTGTTTGAGGTGTAAGGCTCTCGACTGGCGTTCCGGAGGTCGCGAGTTCAAATCCCGGTATGCACAAGAAATTTTTATTTTATTACTTGATGTTATTTTATAATAATAAACAAGAGTACCTACATTTGCGCCACGTTCCAAAGCGGAAGATACTCTTGGATCGCACTGGTGTAAAATCACCTTTCTGAAAAGGCTTAAGCCATGTTTGGTGACCAGATCTGAATAGCCAGGCACTTCTTCACCTTCTTTTCCTCACCTCATTCCCCTTCCTTCTACCTTCAGCCGCACAACATATTCCAATTGGAGACGCCATAGTCTCACTGGTTCCCGATGGTTGGGAGCAGTTGGGACTTTTGTACGGCATTCACATAAAAAAATCGTACATATATACAGAAATAATAAAAGAAGAAACATTCCCCCGGATAAGAAAGTCCTAGCTATAAAACTTGAAAAGTTCAAATTCAAATCAAATATGGTACGTACGAGTAAAATATGCATTTAATGCCTCCGAAAGAATAAATCACGAAAAAATAACAGAATAAGAAAATGAATAAATATGCATTTTCGCGAGATTAAAAACAATTAAAAATTCAAATACCTTTCGTATACTATACATATACGCGTTCGTATATTATACGTATACGCGTTACGTCAGCATCCATGTAAATAGCGATACATTGCTCTGGAGCCCGGCATAGCAAGATAAATATGCAGGATTAGCCCGAAGCGTCAATCAATATTTTAGGGGATCAGTTTCAATCAGTGTTTATGTGCGTATGTTAATCAACTAATCCGTGGATTAGGTTACACGATGTACCGATAACAAGTACCCGTACAAGGTACAAGGCAGCCCAGTAGAGCCGGCACGGGAGACTCACCAACAAATAAATACCTACACCTAAATTCACGCAAATTGACGTCAATTTTTATTGTAAAGCAGAAAATATTATGTTCACTTTTATTTTTTTGACTGAGTTAAACATGCCTAATGTAGAGCTTTAGCATTATGAAATTAACACAGATCTTTCTGTCTGGGTTTTTAAGGTCGATTCAATGATTTTTAGCCACACAACATCATTTACAATTTGGGAGGCGGGAATGGGTACCGCCGCCCCGGGAACCTTTATTGGATAACCAACACCTCTGCCATAGGTCACCCCAAGTGGTTCGCTACGTTTGGTGACTTAGCAGGGGTGCCCGGGTTCATGGGGCGAGGTTTGTCTAGGTCTTGGAGGCGGATGACCAGGACACACTGAACCCCAGATTCCTACCCACCCCTTAAACCCTTTTCCTTCCCAGAACTCTCCTCTCCCTCCTTTCCTTAAAAAAACCCTCCACACAGCATCCCAAAAGATGACATAGGCCCTGAGGGATTTTTTTTTCCTCAGGGCCTCCTGTGTGGAGCTCATGTAAAAAAAAAAAAAAAAAATCATGAGCAATGAAGTTGAATGGACACAGATAAATTTGCACAGATTTTTCTGTTTTGGTTTTTAAGGTCAACTGAATGATTTTTGGCCATGATGACCATGTTGCGCTAAAGCGCTGTAATGGGTTTGCGAGGATCAGCAAGCCCTGGCTATGACAATATAACCGTAAAAACATTAAAAGCCGTTCATGAGATAATCAGCAAACCGATTGCTCATATAATAAATGTAAGTCTAAAGAAGGGTGTATTCCCGAACAACTATAAGAAGACTATTGTCACCCCTGTTTATAAATCTGGAGATGAAAAAAATATCTCCAACTATCGTCCCATAGCACTCATTTCTCATTCTCGACATTTTTTTCTTTGAAAGAAAAAAATGTCGAGAACAATATAACTATTAAAATCCATTCATCACAGTGTGAAAATAAAAAGGAATGCAACGATGAAAATTGCCTACCAATAACTTGCAAAAATAGTATAAAGTATTTGGGTGTCATAGTAGATAGACACTTAAAATGGAAAGAACAAATCCAAAATACAGTAACCAGAATAAGAAAACTTATATACATATTTATTAGACTGAGAAACATCTTATCATCTAATATGATCAAAACTATCTATTTCTCTCTTGCCCAATCTATACTACAATATGGTATAATCGGGTGGGGTGGGACTTTTCAAAACAAACCTCTTACCTGTAGAAAGGGTACAGGGGTTGATTTTGAAAGTCATCTTACGAAAACCATCTGTATTTCCAACAACACAGCTATTTGACTCTTTTAGGGTTCTCAGTCTTAATAAAATTTTCAAAAAGAACTCATTATTGCAAACTCATAAAGATCATTTCAATTCATCAACAATAACATTCACAAACATAAACAACCGACCACGATCACAGGGCAATTTAGAAATTCCAAAATTTAAAACGAGTGCTTCCCAACACCATTATGCTTATCAAGGTATAAAATTTTTCAATGCTCTCCCATATAAAATCAAGTCTGAAAAAAATTATAAAGTTTTTAAATCCCAAATAAAAACACTAATAGACCAACCCGACACTAATTATAAGTTTTAAATTCACCATCACAATAATAACAACAAAAAAAATAAACTAGGACATAATCTCTAAAAATATTTCATCACCATATTTAAATTGAAAGCAAGTACATACGCATTATTTGCAGGCACCAAATTGTTACAACTTTATTATATGTACCTACTCTGACAATATTGTCAGTTATTATGTCCACTTGTCTTCATGAATATATATTTTATTAATATAAGTACTTGTAATAACATACTCTGTGTAACTATGCATTTTACAATGGCACTCCAAAATTCAAGCACGAGAAATATTTTCTCTTTTGAATTGTGAAGTTTCATTAAAAAGAAATTTACATATTGTTATTAGCCTTAAGAACCAAATGTTTTACTATGAATCTGTATACGTATGTATTTTTTTAAATAAAAAAAAAAAAAAAAAAATGTTACAAATCAACTCCATGAGCGGAGATGAATTGTAACAGGTAAATTTGCACTTTTCTGTCAGAGTTTTTAAGGACAACTAAATGATTTTTTGCCATATAATTGTGGTCAACTTGGCCAATAATTGTGGTCGACTTCACAAATTACAAAATTTCTATCTTGCAGGCATTAAATTGTTTTTAGTGATAACTACACATTGGAAGTTGAAATTAGCATATTAAAAATCCCATTTCGGTGCGAAGCCGGGTAGTAAAGCTAGGTGACCGGACAACTCAACAATGTGCAATTTCATCACTCCTTTGAAAAGTCATAAAAGTGATGAAAAAACTTGTTTAAAGTTAGATACGCTTTAAGATTTTCACGGCCAAAAGCATTTTCGTTATTTGTTTTTGGGATGTTATGCCGTGTTGCGCTACCTCCTTCTTTAGCCAACAAGAAGGAGGTAGCGCAACATGGCATAACATCCCAAAAACAAATAACGAAATTGTTTAAAGTTAGTTTATGTAATGTTAGAATTAGATTTTGGACTAATTTTTTCATCACTTTTTAAGTCTTTTCAAAGGGGTGATGAAATTCCACCTTGTTGAGTTATCATAGAACTGTATAGTTCTACCAGAAATCAAAGGAAATTCTGTATTTTCTTCGCCTTTTAAGTGTCCATATTGTAAGATAAGTGGATACTTGATTACTTTATACCCAGTAATAACAAAAGCGTGTTTAACTTATTTCTGTTTCTTCCTTAAAACTTTTGTGAGAAATACAATGTAGGTAGGTACTTTCATAAATGCTTTATTATTTGCAGTGTGATTTAGGAATATGTTTTTGAGAGCGATATTTAGAAAAAAAAAACATTTCCTCATTTTACTTTTTGCGAACATAATATTTAAGCCCATTTAATAATAGTGCAGTCGGGTAGATTACCGTGGAGGGGTGGAAGGGGTTAATCACTGCTTCAGCAGCCCTCTTCCTCTTCTCGCTCTTCTGCAGCTAAGTGCACGGGATTAGGAGGCAAAGGGTTAAGTCTTTCAGGCGGTCTTTCACGAAGCAAAATTAATACCTTCCAACTTAGGAACGTCAATATAACCCCTTCAAGCCACAGAGCTGGCTATCTTTTGTTGTTTTATATTATCGTTTATGATTTATGTAACCTTTATGTTTTATATTATCGTATTAAACATTAAAATATTAATACATGTTTTAATTTTTGCATCTCAGAAACCATAGAAATAAACAAAAAATTAAATCATGAATTAATTTAGCTTACAAAATAACAGCACCCTGTAAGTCACCATTGTTAACCACGTTTCCTTGTTATGTTGACACTTACCACCGTTCTCCCCCCCAAATCCCAAATCACCACTTCCCCTACCCTCACATAATAATTTTTTATTTATATATTTACTATTTACTATAGATACATACAAAAGAAAGTACAAAACACATATTAGGAAGCTTTGCCTGTCCAACTAGGAAAGTTTCCCGTACCAGGACAGACAAATTTACAGGTTTAGTTCATATTATCCATACATAATTACATAACAAAAAAATAGAAAAAGAACCTGGTAGCATAAAGTATATTCGGATTTGCCGAATTAACCTGATAACATACAATATATTCAGATTTACAGTGTATGAGATAAGTAGGTAATAAAGTTAGTAGCATTGAAAAGTCAAAAAGTGTAAACCAAGTATTTGATAACAAGTTGGAGGAATTACAACAAGATTCACAATATAGAGAGATGAAGTTATGTGTTTAAAAGTGTGAACTTATAATACATAGTTCACTTATAAGAGAAATACATAAAAATTTACAATATTAGATATAATTTATGTATGTAATAATATATATTAAGTTGTTTTTTTATTATTTATTTATGCGCTGTAACTAATATGTAAACAATTATGTGCAAACATGACATTATCTTTACTGATTTTAAAACACGTTTTCAGTACATTTTATATCATACGACAATACGAATATACACCGCGCTCATGTCTTGTACTACTCCTGCTAAAATACGAAAACAATAACTATGAATTACTAGTGCTACTTTGGTAAAGGTATAAGTAGTATATATTTGGTAAAGGTATAAGTAATTGGTGCATTATTTCGTATGTCATACAAGTTGTGATAAGTATTGTTTATATGTAACCATTTTTGTACTTATGTAATTTTTAATTTTATTTTAAGAATGCTAGTAAATGACGTAATGTGTCGAAACAGTTAGTAAATAATAAAATTGAGTAACAAAAAATATACGTCGTGAAATAAAACACTTCAAAACGACACGTCTAGAAATTACTACATACATAGAAATTACTACATACAACAATAACAACATACAACAATAACATTGTTTAAAACTACTGTCAAATTTTGCTCTTCCACTTTTTTAAATTAATATTGTGATAAAAACCGATATATAACAATGACTACACTTGCAAATTCCAAGTCCACCAATAATCCTAATCCCGAACTACTGCAAATTCTAGATAAAAAGTTCGATGAATTTAAAATCCAGTTTCTAGAAAAATCATTTGCAGACTTCAAAAATACCATAGTAGAAGTTATCAAAAAGGAGTTCAAGGAGGAAATTGAGGAGCTTAAGAAGAAAGTGAAACATTTGGAAGGACAAATAGAGCGCAATGATCAATATAATCGTGCAAATAACCTTATAATAAGTGGCGTTCCAGAAGATAGAAACGAAAATATTTATGACATTCTCTCCAAAATTGGTGCTACAGCTGGATGTAAAATCACCCGAGAGGAAGTGGACTTCGCAAGCAGAATCTCCCCCAGAATAAACCGAAATGTGACAAATGGAAAACAGAGGAACATTATCGTAAAATTTACACGCCGACACCTGAAAGATAACCTGTTAGCTGCAATAAGGAAGAGGAAGGGAATGTTTGCCTCAGAATTGCAGCTTCCCGGTGCCAGCAGAATTTACATCAATGAACATTTAACCCCCAAAAATCAGCATCTCCTAAAACAATGTAGAGATATAAAAACGGACAGAAAAATTCTCTACTGCTGGATAAAAAATGGGAAAATCTTCATTCGTGTAAGTGATACAACACCCATAATTTTAATTGCGGATCAAGATGACGTTAACAGACTTTCAACATTGAAGACAATGCCCACACAAGACGCTTCTACATCGGCCCTCCCTTTAGGAAACTAAATTTACAGAACAATATCAAACGTATTACTATTTATATCAAATTTAACCTCTTGCAGTACCTTAACATAATATTCAATTTCTACTTAGTCGTAATATACGAATCATCACTATACGTTAATTACAAATTCCCTTTAAACTCTTATCAAATAATGTTAAAACATGTTTTTATCAATTGTTTGAATTGCAATTGTATTAGTAATCTGTCCATAGATATAACAATCAATCTGTCAAAACAAAAGCCTCTTAAAACCATAGACATTTTAATTTACCATAAACAAAAACAAAAAAAATCGTATGTTCAAAAATGCCCCCAATCACAGCATAATTATTACTATTTTCCAAACAATTTCACGAACATAATATTTAAAAATGCTTAACATATATTTTCAAAATGTGCGAGGTCTTCGCACAAAAACTCATAGCTTCTTAAATCAGGTCCTTTTGAACAATTACGATATTTATCTTATATGTGAAACTTGGCTAAATAAATCAATCCAGGACAGTGAATTGTTTGACAATAGGTATGATGTATTTAGAGAGGATCGGAACTACTTTTTGTCTGGACAGCAGCAGGGAGGGGGGGTACTAATTGCAACATCCAAATCTCTGAAGGCTCAGAGAATTCCCTGGTCTACGTGTACTGAGGAGATCTGGATATCAGTGCCAATACTTGGTAACAATAATAAACTCAAAAATTTATATATCTGCTGCACATATCATCCACAAAACACCAACTACATCCACAACTTAACTCATCACTTCAACACCACATCAGACCTGCACGCAAATCACCCGGAAGGATTGTTTTTATTAGCTGGAGACTACAATATATCCAAACTAAACTGGAAGTTAACCGAAGGGCAAAACCAATTAGAACCAAATTTTCCAGAAGACACTGCTAGCTGTGCCTTGGTAGACTTCCTTTCATTCACCCAACTACACCAATTCAATTCTATAACCAATACAAACAAACGAATTCTTGATTTAATCATGACAAATATTTCAAAATGTAGTATAACCCATTGTACCGAACCTCTGACGCCTGAAGATTCACATCACAGAGCATTAGACATAGAGTTATCACCTGTTACTGTACCGTCTCTCTCCAGCTCATCTAGGACAGTTAAAATGTTTCACCGAGGTGATTACGGTCAAATCACTGATGAATTATCCAAAATAAATTGGAAACTCCAATTTCAAGGTAAGGATACCGAAAAAGCCGTATTAGATTTTTACAATATCATAAATGACATTATTCGCAAATATATCCCCGAAAAAAAAATTAACGGTAATTTAGAAAGGTTTCCCCCCTGGTACACTTTACCACTTATTAAAATTGTAAAAGAGAAATTAAAATATCACAAGAAATGGAAAAAATACAAGAACCTGGCTGACTACCAATCATTTTCAGTACTGAGAAATCGTCAAAAGAAGATCGCGTTAGAATGTTATGAAAACTTCATTATGACGGCAGAAGATTCAATAAAAAAGTGCAGCAAACAGTTCTGGTCATTTGTTAAATCAAAGAAATCCTCTTCCGATTTACCAAAGCAAATGTATCTTGGAGATATTTCCTGCAATGATGGACAATCCATATGCGACCATTTTAGTGATTATTTTAGATCAGTTTTTGTAGAAAATTCCAACCCTCGCCTCAATCTTATAAACTGTGAGAATGATGACGACAACTCTAATCTACATATCCACAATATTAACTTCAATCAATCATGTGTACTTAATTATTTAAAAAAACTTGATCCGAATAAAAGTGCGGGATCTGATTTAATTCCATCCATATTTTATGTAAAATGCCGGGACCAATTGGCTTATCCTCTCTCCTTGCTATTCAAAATGTCATTTGAAGAAGGCAACTTCCCCAACGTCTGGAAACAAGCACTCATTACACCAATCCACAAAAGCGGGGACAAAACTAACATTACCAACTACAGGCCCATCTCCAAACTCCCAATTGTCAGCAAAATCATGGAAAACATAGTTCTTGATCAACTTTTTCCGGCGGTACAAACAATCATATCTAAAAATCAACACGGCTTTTTCAGAAAACGGTCGGTCGAGACAAACCTTCTGGAATACACAGATTTTATTTTAAATTCTATGGGTGGTAAAAATCAAGTAGACTCTATCTATACGGATTTTTCAAAAGCCTTTGATAAAATTAACATTGACCTGCTTCTGAAGAAACTGTTAAAAATCGGGATTAATGGTGACCTTCTCAGATGGATCAAATCATATGTAACAAACAGAAGTCAAGCAGTTAGAGCTAAGGGTTTCTCCTCGCGTTTTTACAGTATACCTTCAGGAATCCCGCAAGGATCACATCTCGGACCTCTCTTGTTTATTTTATATATCAATGATATAGGTAAATGCTTTAAAAATTCCAAATTCCAAATTTTTGCTGATGACACTAAAATTTACAAAAAAATCACTAATATTAATGACAGCCTAGAATTGCAAGATGATATCAATAGGCTTGGAATATATTGTGCTAACAACCAACTGTTCCTTAATCTGGAAAAATGTAACACAATATCATTCACCAAAAGCATAAACCCCCTAATATTCCCGTACAAAATCAATGACGTAGAGATAAAAAGATGTTGTGAAGTGAGGGACTTAGGAATAATAATGGACTCCGGAATGTCTTTCCGAACACATATAAATTCCATCTGTGACAGGGCGTACAAACTTCTAGGATTCATCATAAGAGTGACCAAACCATTTAGGTCTCCACATGTAATCAAAATACTGTACGTCTCTTTTGTTCGCTCAATATTAGAATTCGGATCAGTCATATGGAATCCCCAATACAAAGTAAATATTGAAAGGTTAGAAAGAATTCAAAAAAAGTTATTGAAACACCTGGACTTTAAATCCTTTCGAACTTCAGAAAACCTAAAAGACTCATTAACATTCCATAATTTATCAACTTTAGAAGATAGAAGAAATATATCCGACCAAAAATTTTTATTCAAAATCATTAACAACGTTGTTGACAACAACTATCTTCTAGAACACATTAATTTCCACTGTCCAATAAGAAACACAAGGTCAAACCAACTATTCCACATCCCACACTCAAAAACAAATTACACACAACATTCATTTCTCCGAAGGACGTGCACAAAATACAATGATATCTTTTACGACACTGATATTTTCCATTTGTCCTCAGGCCAATTTATTAAATCCATAATAGGAAAAATTAAAACAAATTGTTAATTACGAACTCTCCACCCCTGCTGCATGTTATTTTTTTCATTCTCATTATGTTGGTTTTCCTTCTTTTTATTATAATAATAATATTTGGATGATTTATATATCCCATATGCTTTAATTTGTGTTTGTGTTTTTTTTCTTTCATTTCTGTTGTATATATATATATTTTTCTTTTTTTTCTACCACTTTATGTTTTCTTCAATGTTTTTCCATGTTTATATATTATAAATTGTAGCGGAAACTTCGCTGGTTAATCCAATCATGTAATATGTTACTTTCTTATTAAAATATGTATAACTGTTTGTTTCCTAAATAAACTAAAATAAAATAAAAACAATAGATAATGTCCAAGAAATACAAAAAAAATAATATTTTGATAAATAATAGAAATCGATTATTATCACACTCGTTAAAACCACAGTAGGCCTCGCTAATCCGGATAGGTAAAAACAAGACCCCTTCCGAATTATCAAGGCGTCCACATTTTTAAGTTGGATTTCATTTATTAAAGTAAAAATTTGAAGTCAATTTAGACAAGAATATGTATGTACGTAAAAATGTACTTCAAACATGTAAGAAATTTGCGAATTCTTCCATGATTTTTTTTTTAATTAGGGATGCTTTGAGATCCTTCCAGCAATTAGCCAAAAGAAAAACTGTATCCTTTAGGGTCGAAAACGATCCTCTCGCCCGTCCGGATTACAGCGTGCACCGAAGTAACGGGAGTCCGGATTAGCGAGGCTCTACTGTATATAATTTTTTTAATTGTTGGGCATTATTCGTACGTTAATAATTTGCCATCATAATTTAAAATAGAGAGCTGTAATAATGTATAAGTTATTTGATTTCGTCTTAACTGCTCAATTATTAACAGCGAAATTTCGGAGTGTTTTGTTTACGACGGAGTACCTGCTTTATATTCGAGTTGTTTAGGTGTGTTTGCATGATTTATTCATTATATGGATTACCTCACACAAAATATAATTTTCATATTTAGTTCTGTTTTATTATGTTTCCCGTTTGATGCTTTTAGTTTGAAATATATTTTTCTGCTATTTCATAAGGGGACAACAGAATAGTCGGGTAAATAGAATTGTTTCAGTAGGTAAATACAACAAGAACTCAGTTGAGTTATGGGGGTTCGTGTTCTGAAACCCGTAAAAAATGTGACCAACGCAATTTTGCAGCCGCTTGTCCATTTTCTTTTTCCTTTCTACACGTACGTTACGAATATAATATGGGTAGAAGTAAAAATATTAATATTTTTTAATGTGACCTATAATTTACAGAATTCAAAAACATTTGCCGTGATATTTCTGACATGACGTATTAATCGAATTATTTATTTATTTATTTATTTATTTATTTACGCCTATTTAGGCTTTTACATACATATATATAACAATATTAACGAAATTATACTTATAAATAGTGCAGGAAACTACTGCTTAAAACACTTGCACAAAAATAAATACAAAGTAAAAATATTAGGTATTGAATTTGAACCAAACAGGATGTAGGTACAAAATACAAAAAATCCGAAATAGTTTTTTTTCTTTCAGCCAACAAAATACTGTCAATGTGTTAGTCAATTTTAATAGCTTTAGCAAAATATTCCCCTATTTGATGAAAAAAACTTCAATAAGGTATGCTTATATAATAAAATTGATGTACTAAATATATCAACAACATCGGAGTATTTGTTACCAAGCTGTTGAATCCTTCGCATAGGAGTATAATATTGACTTGTTGACTTAGAATTGCTACAATAATATGGTAGGTACTGTCTTGTGACTGACCTGCCTGGAGTATGAAAAGAAATTACATATAATAAATCAGGGGTATCAAACATTGAATTTATGATTTTATACAAACAGGTTAAATCGGAAATGATTCTACGATCGGATAATTTTATTAAATTTAATGAACAAAGTACGTTATCGTAATTTAGGCATTCACTAGGAATGCCCATTTTAAAATTCACATATCTTAAAAATTTATTTTGGATTCTTTCAATCGCATGTGAATGAATCTCATAATTTGGGGACCAAACCGTGGAATTGTATTCTAAATGACTCCTTACGAGTGACATATATAATGTTTTTACAGTATTGACATTGTTGAAATCACTAGATATCCTTAAAATAAATCCCAACATTTTCAAAGCTTTATTGGTTATTATTTCTATATGCTTGATAAAGTTGAGTTTCGTGTCAAACCAAATTCCTAAGTCATTGATTTCCGAGACCGATACTAACGACATATTGTTAATGGAATAATCGAAAAATATTGGATTCTTTATTCGATAAAACCTCATAATTTGACATTTGCTTATGTTAAGTTGCAAGCGGTTATCATGACACCATATAATAAATCTTAACAAGTTATTTGACAATACATGGCAATCATTAATGTTTCTGATTGCTTTAAATAATTTCAGGTCGTCTGCAAACATTAATACTTGAACATCATTGAAAATATATAACACATCATTAACAAATAATAAAAACAGAATTGGACCTAAATGTGACCCCTGAGGAACACCACTCGTAGCAGTGAATTTGTACGAAAATGTACCATCAATTTTAACAGCCAGTAATCTGTTGATCAAGTAACTGTTAAACCACTTATATAGTGAACCACCTATACCGAGTTTTTGCAGTTTATTCAGCAATAACTCGTGATTAACTTTATCGAACGCCTTACTCAAATCGGTATAAATAGAGTCAACTTGACATTTACTAGACATGGAATCGGATATATAGTTTTGATACGTTAATAAGTTAGTAAGGGTAGATTTTCCAGTAGAGAAACCATGTTGTTCAGGAGAAATGACGTGGTTAATTCGGAAAATAATTTTTTTAAGAAGAATTTTTTCAAAAACTTTAGGAATTGTTGATAAAAGGCATACAGGTCTATAGTTAATCACCTCGTGTTTATCACCTTTTTTAAAAATAGGTGTTAGGTAGCTGAATTTCCATTTAATAGGAAAACATCCTGTTCGTAAAGACTGATTAAAAAGCAAAAATAAGGAATACGCTAGATTGGTAGCACAATTATTCAGAAAAACAGGAGGTATTTTATCTGGTCCACCGCTTTTACTTTGATCTAGTAATTTAAGTTCAGTCAGTATATCATTATATTCTATGTGGATACAAGATAAATTAAGATTATGATCAGTGGTAAAATTTGATACTGTACTAGCAGAAACTGGTGTATCACATTCATAAACACTTTTAAAAAAATCAGCAAAAAGGTCAGCGATACTTTGAGTGTCTTTGGCCTTTTTACCTGCATATTCCAAGTTGGCGGGTATACCAAAGTTGTTATTTTTCATTGATTTTGCATAGTTCCAGAAATACTTTACATTATGATTTATTGAAGTTTCAACATTATTAATAAAAGAATTGTAGCAAATTTTTGATAAGATTTTGCAATCTTTTCTAATGTTTTTAAATTCAATATAATTTGATAAAGACCTGTCTTCTTTATATTTCTTATGTAAAACTTTTTTAAGGCCAGTTAATTGAACAAGTTCTTTATTGAACCATCTCGGATATTTTGATTCTTTGAAATGAATAATTGGGATTAGATCTGAAATAATTTTATCCAACAAATGATAAAATGATTCAATATTTTTATTAATATCGCCTTCTTTAAGAAATGACCAATCTTCCTTGTGGAGACGATTATTTATGTCCTGATAATTCGCATTTTTAAAGTTAAACGTAGGAGTTGAAATTTTTTGATTGCCTTCTTTAATACAAGGGATAATTATTGCTAGTGGGGGATGGTGGTTGTCTATCGGAAGAATAGACTCCAATGATTTATTTATAATCACATTGCTCTCATTTGACAAAACTAGATCAAGAACACGATTATTAATATTACGTACATGGTTGAATTGGGTTAAATTAAAAAGTAAAGAATTATAGTGGAAGTCCTGATTTAATTCGATCATTTTCCACTTCGTCTGCCTGTAATTTTTTTTATGTGTTCCGTTTCAAGATGGTGGACGTTTTAATGGTTTAGTAAAGATTCATTTTTGAAATGTGAAATCGTCATGTTTTTTTGGACTTTCTTATTCGCTTTTCAATATTATGGTACCTACCTATAGTGACGTTTTATATATTGACGTTTTTTGGACAAATTGCATTATTCCTTATGTTAAATTTAAAAAAAATTAACGTGAAGTACGTTTATAATTAAGTAGATAGAGCTTTTAGTAGACCCTTCTACTCACAAATCTTGTGGTTTCATGACAGTTGGTCGACCGACAGTTGGTCCACCGACAGTTGGTCCACCGACAGATGGTCCTCCGACTTCCTTATATATATTTTTACATTAGCTCCACACAGGAGGCCCCGAGGAAACAATTTCCCTATGGGCCTATGTCTTCTTTGAGGATGCTGTGTGGAGGGTTTTTAAGGGAAAAGAAGGAGAAGAAGATATGGGAAGGAAAAAGGTATGAGGGGTGGGTAGGAATCTGGGGGTCAGTGTGGCCAGGAGTGACGGACGTATGAATCTATTCCTCACACTGCGGTGCAAGGCGATGGGTCGGGAGAATCCGGCTGGAGAGGTCGAAGGCCTCCCTCAATCAGTCCCCTCCGATCCAGCCCACCACGCAGTGGTTGGGCAAAAGTATCCGTCACCAAGACCTAGACAAACCTCCGACCCATGAACCCGGGCACCCCTACTAAGTCACCAAACGTAGGGAACCACTTGGGGTGACCTGTGGCAGGGGTGTTGGTTGTCCAATAAATGGTTCCCGGGGCGGCGGTACCCATACCCGCCTCCAAAATTGTTTAGGGAAATATTTTAAATTATGAAATTGGTTTAGGGAAAATACGGTTTACCTACTTACACAAAATATAACCGAATGGGTGTGTAGAGAGGTTGTACAAAACAAAAGTATAAATCATATTTTCATACAAATATGTACATAAAAGAAAAACACTACACGTATATGTACTGTATAACTGTACTCAATTTGGGAGGCGGGAACGGGTACCGCCGCCCCGGGAACCTTTATTGGATAACCAACACCTCTGCCATAGGTCACCCCAAGTGGTTCGCAACGTTTGGTGATTTAGCAGGGGTGCCCGGGTTGAGGGGGTGAGATTTGTCTAGGTCTTGGAGGCGGATGACCAGGACACACTGAACCCCAAATTTCTACCCACCCCTTAAACCCCATTCCGTCCCAGAACTCTCCCCTCCTTCCTTATAAATACCCTCCAAACAGCATCCCCAAAGATGACATGGGCCCTGAGGGAAATTATTTTCCTCGAGGCCTCCTGTGTGGAGCTCATGTAAAAAAAAAAAATATATATATATACCAGCGAGTAAATTTGTTTGATATCAATGCCTACTTATTATTTAAGTTGATTTTAAGTCGATTTTACTTTTGAAATTGGTAAATAATGCACAAAAATTATATTTTTATAATAAACTAGCTGGTCCCGGCATGCGTTGCTATGCCATTTAATAAAGAAATTGTTTTTCCCTGAGTGTCCTTTCCCATTCGTTCCGTTCCCCTTCCGCCTCCCCTTCTTCTCCTGCGTCCTCTTCCCCTCTCGCGTTCCCACTCAGTCACCTCCACCTTCCCTCTCCCCACTCCACTCCCCTCCACCCTTCCCCCGTCCCGCTTACCACCCTTTCGAGTTCCCCTCCCCCCTCACACGTCCCCTTCCCCTCCCGCGTTCCCCTTCTTCCCTTCCCCGCTCCCTCGTCCCGTCAACTCTCCTCCCGCGTTCCATATATTCAATCCCAGTACATTCAGTTATTATACAGCCCGTGTGCCACCTTTTACAATGTTTATTCAAATTTCCATTTTTCATGTATATTAAATTTGGTACCTAACATAGGTACCTATTTAAAATATCTAAAAATCTTCATTCGATTCAAACTATTAGGGGAGTACCTACTTTAAATAAATTGTTATGAAGCAGTGCTGAAATCATTACCTTTTCTTATTTTAAAATATGAACACTGCTTTATAACGTCGAACCTAGCGGCACGAACTATTGAGTGAATTAATTGTTGATAGTTACAACAGGAGGACTGGCAACACAAGTCGTTATGGAAGGGGGAGTTTCTTTTCTTTTCCGGGTCCGGGAATGGAACCCACTCTCGCCGGCATGATCTTTTGGGCCAGATCATGGCTGTGACAGTCGGATAGTATTAAGTTATTAAAAGGGACGAAGATTTAAATTTCAGTCGATTGGCACGTAATAATTAATGTGGAACGATCTCTGATTCAGGATGCGAAAGTGCACCAAAGTTTTATTGAATAATGTCGCGAGATTGCTCTCCGCGGTAGTTCTTATATTACGAGAAGTTTACCGTAAAGTTATCAAGGCGATCGGGATGAGTATTTTCGCCACACGAGACGCGCCGGTATGTACTTGTCGGGTGCCGACAATAAGAATGCCTTTTTAAACGCGTGGAGAAGAATAATTCCGCTCACCGGCTTGTATTAGAGAAAATGCACGTGCGGAAATACTAACGGTCCCGCTTGCTTGCTGCGTAAGCCCCATAACATCGTTCCCTTGGAGTTCCACTTCCCTTGGAGCCCTGCTTTGCTGAGAGTCCTGTCTTGCCAATCATCCTGTTGCGAACTGGCCGTTTATCCTGATGCGATCTGTGGAGACGAGAATCGGCTGGAGGTCCTGCCGATTATCCTGTTGCGGACTGGCCGAGATGAGAATCGGCTGGAGGTCCTGCCCATCATCCTGTGGCGAACTACGAGACGCGGTTCGGTCAGGAATATAGTGAAATAGCTAGATAGTATAACTTCAATCGGTCCCTGAGGGTGAGTAGAGTCACTTTACGTTTTATTGTACCTGATATTATTAAAATAATATAAAAGTTCTTTAACATTTAAAATTGGAAATAAGATACTTGTATTTATTTAATACCCTAACACGCTGGAGATCACATACCTATGCCCCCTCCTGAGATGTAGTTTCATGTTTTTATTTCACCACGGGCATAATTCTGCACAAAGCAGTATTTTGGCGCTCGGTAATACCGTAAAGTTCGTGGTGAAAACATAGACCATACAGTATTATACTCAACGCTTAATTACAGCGTAACAAATTGGGCCCAACGTGGTTTAGCTCGTTTATTTGATCTCCTGCGGGTTACGTTGGTGTTTGGTGTTTTACATTGGTCATGTTTTGTATTTTTTCGTGCTCAGTATCCCAGTGTGTGGTTACATTGTCAACATGTCAACATAACCTCAATTTTTGAAATGATATTTTCATAGAAGTGTCAGGTTTCAATCATAGACAATGCTTCTTCTATGATAAGTTTGAAAAAAAAGTATATATTTATTCAAAAAAAAAATTTTATTGTCTATGGTTGAAGGTTTATGATAAAAGGTAAACATCATCTATGCAAGTTGATGTTTATTGTGGAGAAGCGAATGTCAAAAGTGACAGATTACGGTATGTTGTGTTTATATCGTAGATGAATTCTTAATACAAATTTAAATGAACTAGTAAACTAAATAAATAATTCATTATAATCAAGTGAATGGTAATTAATGAGATTAAATTTATAATCTATTCCGTTAAATTCCATTATGCACAAGAGTGTCATAAATTATCAACAACACGAGTACATCTTATACGGTGAAATAGTTTGACATACTTAACTAAATTGTTGGGATATTTTTCTTTTATTAAAAAAAAATATTTTTTTTTAGTATTTCAAATGTGGGATTTTATTTTGTAACCACGATTTTTATTGTCAATTTTAAATTAAATCGACTAAACACATTAATATCTCGATTTTTTTTGCAAAAATCAGGGTTGCCAAAAACTTTTTTTTTTTCCCTCGTACTTAAAAAAAAATTTTTTTTTTACATCATCAACAATCAATATTGTACGTCATCAATAACAATGTCAACTCCTATTTCGAACGTCAACAACGCTTCTAAAGAGGATCTCATAAGAGAACTATCAAGTCGTTCTCTCGAACCGGCAACCACCTCTCACGCGCTGCGCTCGCAGGCGCGTGCATATAATAAAGCCCTTAAGATGCCAACAATATCAGAAATAGATATGGATTCTTCTGATTCAGATTCAGAGAGTAGGACCGTTCACAACCCTACAATAATTAAACATACAAAAATTATTTATAGAGAATCACCCTCCATCAATGTAGAAAATTGGAAGATTAAATTTGACGGTAAATCAAGCATAAGAGAATTTCTCTTATTGATTGAAGAAAAATGTAGGACAAAAAATTTTAGTCATGATAATCTGGTACGCGTTTTTCCTGATCTTCTAGATGGCCTAGCATTACTTTGGTTCAGGTCAATATATCACTCAGAATTGAAATGGGACGAGCTGTCTAAACTTTTAATCAATCAATTTGAGGCAAATGACCTTCAAACAGATTTAAAAGTTAAACTTTTCAATATGAGGCAACCCAAAGGTATGTCGGTACTTGAATTTTCCCTTAGGATGAAATCCCTAAATAACATGTTGGAAGCTAAACTTCCTGAGCAGGAACTTTTGCGGCTTGCCAAAAAGGCGTTGCTGCCAATGTACACTAACATTTTAGTTTCTAGAGATATAGATACATTCGATCAGTTAACAATCTACGCAGGGAACTTAGAGTCTTATGCGACACCACCAGAGGAATTTGCTACTTCTTCAACTTCTTTTTCAAAAAAATCTAATGAAAACTACGGTACTAATAAAGAGGATAGATTCGTGCCTACTAATAAAACTTTGACAAACAGTAATACCGGTACTGATAGACGTACTGGGTTCTCTCAGAATAACTATAGACGGTCGTTTAATAGTAATAGTTATAGTCATGCTGGGCGTAACTACGTTAATACCAATGCTGGTTGCAACAATAACAAACCTTCGTCTTCGTTCAATACAAATAATCAAAATACTGAACGTACTTCTAGAACCTTTGTTAAGACTCAAGTTTGTCTATATTGTAATAAACCGGGACATGTTGTGGCTGACTGTAGGAAAAAAGCCGCAGCGGGAAATAATTCTAAAGTGGGAGCAGTTAAAGGAAGATTTAATAACAGTAAGTCGGAAAACTAGGGCGGAGTCTCTCTTACCACGTCCCATCCTATGCGCAGAGGAATCGGGAATGGAAGAGTTGGCTCCGACTAGTACATCAGTTTCTTTCGGTCCCATCGTCTGGAACAGTGGGCCCACTGCCACAGGGGATGGAGATTGAAAACGATGGTCGTCCGTATGTAAATGTATATATAATAAACAATTTTTACAGCGCACTGTTGGACAGTGGCGCCTCATTATCGTGTTTGGGAGGTGATAGTTATAAAATTTTTATTAAATTAGGTGTAGAATTAGTTAAGGTTAATTTTTGTGTATCAACAGCGGACGGTGCGAGTCAGCCTGTCCTGGGTACAATGTCGTTGCCGGTGACGTACAAATCAATTACCCGGACAATTCTTTTCTACGTCATCCCGACATTGTCACCATCGTTTATCCTAGGTATAGACTTTTGGAAGCAATTCCATATCGCACCGGAGCTGCTTCCAAAAGCTATTTGTCATTCTTCGGAAAACAAAATCAATGGGTTGCGGGCAATTCAGCCAGCCTCATCTCTAAGTCCCTCAGAGAGTCGGTCACTCTCTGCTATTATTAAAAAATTTGAATCGATTTCTTTCGAAAAGCGCGGTTTAGGTCTAACGCATTTAGTCAAGCACAAAATTAATACGACAGGGCCTCCGATCAAACAGAGGTATTATCCTTTATCTCCAGCAAGACAAAAACAATTGGAAGCAGAAGTAGATGAAATGCTAAAATTAGGAGTTATACGTCCCTCACGTTCTCCATGGTCGAGTCCGGTATTGATCGTTACAAAAAAGGACGGTACAGGTCGTTTTTGCTTAGACTCTCGCAAAATTAATAATGTCACGATTCGCGACGCGTACCCTTTGCCATATATATCGCGGATTCTAGACAAGCTAGGTGGAGCTAGGTACGTCTCTTCTATAGACCTTTCAAAGGCCTTTTGGCAAATTGCCTTAGACAAGGACTCTTGCGAGAAGACAGCTTTCGTCGTACCTGGACGGGGTTTGTTTGAGTTCACCCGTATGCCTTTCGGACTGAAAAACGCCCCTAGTGAGTTGCAAAGATTGGCAGATGTCCTTTTTGGTCCGGAATTTGACGATAATGCTTTTTGCTATCTGGATGACTTGATCTTGATATCAGAAGACCTGGATTCACATCTTAATCTGTTGAATCGTGTATATGAACGTTTGCGAGACGCAGGCCTTACAATAAACCTTAAAAAATCCGAGTTCTGCAAATCTGAACTTAAATATTTAGGGTATTTAGTAGATGCGCAGGGTCTCCGTACGGATCCAATAAAAATAGAAAGCATCAAAAATTTCCCAGTCCCGAAAAATGCGAAACAAATTCGGGCATTCATTGGTTTGTGCGGTTACTTTAGGAGATTCATTAAAGGATTTTCGGGAATAGCTGCCCCTCTTACTAAACTCACAGGTTCAAAAAATGGAATCAGCAATTTCAAGTGGTCCCAGGAAGCTGAAACTGCTTTCAATGATTTAAAACGCGCGTTGACGACGGCTCCAGTTTTATGCTGCCCGGATTTCACCAGGCCTTTCTCTATCCACACCGACGCGAGCTCGGCGGGAATTGGAGGGGTATTGATTCAGAACGTGGACGGGCAAGAGCATCCCATTGCTTATTACTCACGTTGCTTAAATGCGCATGAACGCAATTATGGCATCACTGAACGGGAACTCCTAGCTGTACTAGACTCGGTGACTCACTTTAGACCTTATATAGAAGGAGCTCATTTTACGGTAGTTACTGACCACTCAAGCTTGAAATGGCTAGGGTCCTTGTCTAACCCTAGTGGCCGTCTTGCACGGTGGAGCTCTCGCCTTTCACAATTTTCTTTTGACGTTGTTCATCGCAAAGGGACACAGCATGTTGTTCCAGACGTACTCTCACGAATGGACCTTGCCGTATTAACAGGTGTGGACATTGATAATACAAAGGATACGTGGTATTTGAAAGCTTGGAAAGGATGCGAAGAATTCCCACAACGATTCCAGAACTTTCAAATACGTAATAATGAATTGTTCCGACACACAAAGACTCGTCTAGCTCTGTGCGAGGATACTGCCTGGAAAAAAGTAGTTCCTCAAGAAGGTAGACAGGCAATTCTATCTAATTTACATGAATCTTCGCGAGCTTGTCATCCTGGGGTATTCAAAACCTACAAAAAGGTGCAATTGCGTTACTATTGGCCTAATATGTACAAGGATGTTAAGCAATTTGTTAATCGTTGTACAGTCTGTAAGGCCCACAAAATAAGTACAGCCCCACCTAACGGAATCTCCTCAAACCCAAAAAAGGTCACAAGACCCATGCAAATGTTGTCGATAGATTTGGTAGGTCCTTTACCTAGGAGTTACTCAGGTTTTACCGTAATCCTATCATGTGTAGACGTTTTTTCTAAATTTACATGGCTATTTCCGCTGCGCAATGGCACCGCGAGAAGCATAATAAAAATCTTAGAAGAAAACATCTTTCTTGTTCACGGCGTACCACGAACTATCGTCTGTGATAATGGTCGTCAATTTGTTTCGAAAGAATTTAAAGAATTACTTAATAGTTATAACATGCCGCCACCATTTTACAATTCATCTTATACGCCTCAAAACAACGTAGTCGAACGTTATAATCAAACCCTGGGCACGGCGTTATCCATCTTAGTTGAATCAGACCACCGAAACTGGTCTAAATTTCTTCCGCAAGTTCAATCAGCGATGAATAACACGGTAAACTGCGCTACAGGTTATACACCTTATTTTCTGATGCATGGTCGGGAGCAGATACTAGACGGTGATCTGCACCGTAATCCAATAGCGGATGAGGAAACCAATTCGCAAATTGGTGCTCAACCTAAGGTTTATGCACAGAAATTGGAAGAGTTGTCATCGGTTTATGAGCAAGTCTCGAATGCTCTTCTTAAAGCTTTTCAAAAAGGAGCTGACCATTACAACCTGCGCAGAAAACACATTACCTATCAGGTTGGTGATGTGGTGTGGCGGAGGAATTTTGCGCAATCTAACGCATTGAATTATTTCGCACAAAAATTGGCACCCCGGTTTGTTCAGAACGTGGTAGTAAAGAAAAAATCCAACTTAATTTATACACTTGCAGACTTAAACGGAAAAGTTGCGGGTGATTTTCATGTGAAAGACATAGTAAAATCAAATAATATACCGGTATAGTCTTATTGTGGCAATACTTCGGAGGGTCTGGCCATCCCTACCGAGTACTGCAAATTATCATATCTGTTAGCTAATATTTGATGCCTGGGAGTTTTAACCCGGCCTGATCAACCGAGTTGAAACGACCCGACATTCTGACAGTCAAAATCCTGTCATAGGAATATTTCTTTTGTTCATTCAGGTTTTCTTGGGGCGCGTTTACGCAAACTCACGTAGTTTGTTATGATTCATTGCAATCAAATTCCACTCTGGTAAGATTTACTCGAGTTGTTTTATAAGTTTTCGCTTTCGTTAGGCGTAATAATCTGTAATTTATTTGAAATAAATTTTGTATAATTTTTGGACTGAGCACGAGCAAAATAACAAAATAAATGACATAATTTATTTTCCTTTTGTCTATTATGTTTGTTAACCTCGAATACAAGGGGAACACATGCCCACTTCCCCTTGTGTTCAGGGTACATCCCATTGAACTGCGTTCATGGTTATTGAATTTTGTGTTTATTCTTAAGTTTTAACTCGGAACACACAGGGATGCCAGCCCTACACCTCTTTGTGTTTTGAGCATTGTTTTTCTGTTTATCTCTTCCCATCTGAAACATGATTGTTTTCAAATATAAATAAATTCTTTGAAATGTTGTGAATTCAACACGTAATAACAACTCACATGCTTGTGAGTATACTTAAAGAATAGTTTAGTGATACATATATTATTTTATAAAATTCGTTGATTAGTCTTAGTACCTACAATACTACTTCACTTCATATACTCGCTCGAACGACCGATTTAGGTAGAATAGGAAACTCTTCGTAGTGAACATTTCTTATATCTCCTAAAAGGGACGTAAATTCAGTGAAGTGAGGGTTGCTTGCACCCTAAAGTGTTGCCTAAATGGCTTTCTAAAACCCTATTATGGGTCAGTGATGCATTAATGCATATGGTGGTGTTTAATTAATGTGCTGGACACACATAGGTATAATTAAGGTTAAGGATGTGTTGTCCACTGATTAGTGTTTATATGTACATAATTAATGATATTTATGCTGTAGATGTAACGTTAACGGTAGTCCAAGACATAAAGTCAGCTGTTCCTCACCCAGTATTTTCAATGCTGTGGGTGTTTGCGGACCCCGTTCACGGAACATTAGTTCACATTGTTCTTTAGATTAAGTTCTTCTAGTTTTAAGTGTTGGTCTTGAATGACTGCATTGTGAAGCCACCATCTTGCTGGACAACATGGGTGCGATTGGAATCATAATGAACTCATTCGTATTTATTTGATTTTTCTTTTTCTATCACTATTAGCTTTTGCTATCATCAATTTTAAGTTTAACATGGTGTGCCTACCACATTTGATGATTCACTTTTTCATTTTTATTCATGTGTATTTTATAATTTCTTTTTTAGAACACCCTGAGGATTGACCGGAATAGCTTAGGAATTTGTTAGTTAATCGAAACATGTTTGAGGGCAAACATTTGTGTGGCGCGGGGGGTAATGTTATGAAGCAGTGCTGAAATCATTACCTTTTCTTATTTTAAAATATGAACACTGCTTTATAACGTCGAACCTAGCGGCACGAACTATTGAGTGAATTAATTGTTGATAGTTACAACAGGAGGACTGGCAACACAAGTCGTTATGGAAGGGGGAGTTTCTTTTCTTTTCCGGGTCCGGGAATGGAACCCACTCTCGCCGGCATGATCTTTTGGGCCAGATCATGGCTGTGACAGTCGGATAGTATTAAGTTATTAAAAGGGACGAAGATTTAAATTTCAGTCGATTGGCACGTAATAATTAATGTGGAACGATCTCTGATTCAGGATGCGAAAGTGCACCAAAGTTTTATTGAATAATGTCGCGAGATTGCTCTCCGCGGTAGTTCTTATATTACGAGAAGTTTACCGTAAAGTTATCAAGGCGATCGGGATGAGTATTTTCGCCACACGAGACGCGCCGGTATGTACTTGTCGGGTGCCGACAATAAGAATGCCTTTTTAAACGCGTGGAGAAGAATAATTCCGCTCACCGGCTTGTATTAGAGAAAATGCACGTGCGGAAATACTAACGGTCCCGCTTGCTTGCTGCGTAAGCCCCATAACATCGTTCCCTTGGAGTTCCACTTCCCTTGGAGCCCTGCTTTGCTGAGAGTCCTGTCTTGCCAATCATCCTGTTGCGAACTGGCCGTTTATCCTGATGCGATCTGTGGAGACGAGAATCGGCTGGAGGTCCTGCCGATTATCCTGTTGCGGACTGGCCGAGATGAGAATCGGCTGGAGGTCCTGCCCATCATCCTGTGGCGAACTACGAGACGCGGTTCGGTCAGGAATATAGTGAAATAGCTAGATAGTATAACTTCAATCGGTCCCTGAGGGTGAGTAGAGTCACTTTACGTTTTATTGTACCTGATATTATTAAAATAATATAAAAGTTCTTTAACATTTAAAATTGGAAATAAGATACTTGTATTTATTTAATACCCTAACACGCTGGAGATCACATACCTATGCCCCCTCCTGAGATGTAGTTTCATGTTTTTATTTCACCACGGGCATAATTCTGCACAAAGCAGTATTTTGGCGCTCGGTAATACCGTAAAGTTCGTGGTGAAAACATAGACCATACAGTATTATACTCAACGCTTAATTACAGCGTAACAAAATTTATTAAAGATTTTCAAAAATAGAATCCTGATTGAACCATCAATGTTTTGCAAAATGTTATTCTCAAACACGCGAAATGTCAAACATGCTCATGTTTTCTGAAATTATCCAATTTTCTGCGCAATTTTCTTAATTTTTCTCTCCGTAAGAACCATCCTCGTACTTCAAGGAATATTCTAAAAAAAGAATTAGCGAAATCGGTTAAGCCGATCTCGAGATTTGCGCTTACCAACACATTTAGCGATTCATTTTTATATTATAGAAGATATCATTTCAACTGTCGAGGTGACCAAATCTTATTATTTCTGAGGAAGTTTTGTTTTGCTTTATTAAACAAGAGAAACTAGAAACAATTAATTTTGGACGCGAGGTTCACTGATCATAGCTAGTAGTTAAAATCATTATTAACTAGTAGCTACTAGTCAATAATGATTTAAAAAATCAATTCTTATGTGTATATCTAGACATAATAGACTACACCATCACAACCAATAAACAAAAAATTTCAAAAATGGTAATTTTAATTTATACCAATTTGAAAAAAATCGTCAATTAGATCCCAGAGAGGAATTGATTTGAAATTTCCAATGAGATGCATTCATAACCAAATATCCTAATATTGATTACTGTTACTAATCTTATCAACTTAGAAACCCCGAGTGCATGATAGTCACTGATCTACTCGTAGGTCATAGTTCCAGTCGGATCATGTACAAGTAGTGTTGTTCCGCTGTTCCGTCGTGTTCCGCAGTGTTCCGCTAGCCCAGCGGATCGGAAGCGACGGCACTGCGGTTCGTTTCCCGACTATTGTCAGCGGCACGCGACAGATTGATTGCCCGATACAAAACGCTCCCCATGTAGGTAACGTCATTGATAGTCTCGCGGGGTTGGTGGTACCGTAAATGGGTAAGGGTTTGCTCTACTTTTTAGAAGCTACATAAACAAATACAAAAAAATCAACCATTAAAAAGGCTATTTTTTACAATAATACACCTATTTTCAATTTTCTACTTTTTTGAGCCATCTCTTGGGCCGGTTAGTTTAATTTAAACCACTTTAAAAGATTTTTTTTGTTTGACTGAAGTTTGAACCTTCCTACCCAAGGACTAGCTCTTAAACTGCTGTGAACTTTTAAAATTACTTTTAAAACTTAAAAAAATATTTTATTAATTTAATTGGGGATGGAAACTTCCTCCATAGGGACTGGAATCAACACCGCTCGCAACTTGTCCAAACACAATTGGATAAAACCGATATTTTTTTATATATAACCTGCTGTAGATTTTTAAATATAATGTCATTCAATTTCAGAAAAATGCGTGTGTGGGCGCGCGTGTGTGAGCCTGTGTACTACCAAAAGTTGATAGAATGCATTGTCATTGGCAACGAGTCTATCTGCCGAGTTTCAGCTTGATCGGATGTCGGCAAGTGAGTTCATATCCACATCCAAGTTCACTGTGCGTTGGTTATCTGACCAGTAGTTCAATTTTAAATGGTTTGGATGAATACAGTGGATGAAAATGATATGAAAAAAAAATAATTGATTAACAACCAACCAACTTTATGTTTTCAGGTGGAAAAAATATAACAAGCAGTAATTGTTGAATGAAACACTAGTATATATTGAATTATTTGGCGGGTATTTGATAAGCCCCCATAGCTCAGTGGTCAGAGCATTCAACCGGCAATCGGAAGGACACGGGTTCAAGTCCCGTTGGCGGCAAGTATCTTTTCTCGGAAGATTTTTCAATGTAAATGAGTGTTTCAGGCTGACAATTATTGCTTGTAATAATTGTTACCCTTTGTGCTATGCATAAAAATCTTGTCTAAACGTTAGTTTATAAATTAAAAAATAATAATTAATATTTAACTATTAATACTGTTCGATGATTCCCCAAATACCGGCATCCGACCTTTGTGAACTTTCAATATTTTTATTTGAGATGTATTGCTGGAACTAATTTATCTACGGGGGACTAGTTGCTAAAATAATCGACAAATAAAAGATTTGCGTGGGGATAACAAAAATGAATGGAACCTATAATTGTTTTAATCAAATTTACACAATTAACAAACAATTCATCTTAAAATAATTTTTAAAATATCCACCTCCACAAAGGAAACTAGGGGATGGTTTAGGGATAAAAAAATAGTTTAATCCTGACGAAATAAAATCCTACTTTAAAACAGTCTTGTAACAGATAAGTTTTAAGATTTTCACGGCCAAAAGCATTTTCGTTATTTGTTTTTGGGGTGTTATGCCGTGTTGCGCACTTCTACCGGATCTGCCGGATCTGCCCTGATGATGGACACTGCAACGATGTCCGAAACGTTGGCTAAAGAAGGAGGTAGCGCAACACGGCATAACACCCCAAAAACAAATAACGAAAAGTCTTGTAACAGTTTTTCCACCTCCGTTCATACCGTAAAAGGCGATTTTTTAATTGGAAAGTTTCAAAGTAATTTTTTCGATTTTTCCCAATCGATACGACAGAAAGACTCTGTGCTCGTGGTTCATAACCGGGATACCGCCCCATTCAGTGTCACACGTTCTTAACAATGCAATCATTTGCAACATTGTATCAGACAGAGACACAATCAGGAGCATTTTTACCATAAAACATGAGCGTCGCATATCCTTCCATTTCAATGCAATTAGGACGGGACTCTAAAGGGTGAGAAATAATTGAATTTTCATTGGTACCTACATACCTAAGCGCGAAATAATAAAAAAAAAAACTCTAATCTTGTTTTTGTCATGGTAGCAAAGACAACGAAAAATTGCATATTTTACAATGGGTTGTAAGAATAATTTTTCAAATTCGCATTACTTAGGTAATTTGTAGGTTTCAGCATATTTTCATTTCTTTGACGGTTGTTTATAGCCCAAGCCTATAATTAATTAATTAATTTTAAAACCCTTCTAATTAATTAATTAATTTTAAAACCTTAAAAACCGATTAATAAGCCTTTCGTCGTGGAATATTAATAATGATGAAGCGGTTCTAGAACAAAACGTAGAGCAAATAATAATACCTACTTAATATCATATTTTTTCATCGAAGAAAAATATACTATCTACTGGATAAACTAAATGAAACAGAACACGATCCAGAAAACAAAAAAAACAGGTGTGCAGTCACACGCGATAGAAGTGAAACCTTCAGAAAACTAAAGTAAATAAGATTGGGGTGAGGCTACGAAGGCTACGAAGTATCGCATAAAGAGGAGACCGATTATACTATCTCATTCTCTCGCAGGCAAATTTATTTATTTATTTTTATTCACAAAAAGATATATAAATTACAATAAATTTTATACAATAACTAATAAAATAATATATACATATTCGATTTACCCCCATAAATAAGCAGGGCTTGTGTGTATGGAGGGGGGGGGGTGTTATTAAATTGGTTTCAATTTTTTATTTTTTTATTTTATAAATGTATGTGTTTGTCTCTTTTTAGTGTCGCTTTTTCGTTTCAAAGATAGACCGATCAGTGGCTGAGTTGGCATCGCGTTTGGGTCCCACCCGGGCGTCGCGTGTTCGATTCCTCGGCTGGCTTAATCCTCCATCACGACACAAGCAACATTTTTAGCTTACTGTGATGGTAGTAGGAGATTTTCAAATATTGTTGAGATATTCGTAATCCGGGAATATTTGTCTTTCTTAAAAAAAAATCACAACGGAGCTAAAGAAGTTTTCACTTCAAAAGAAGTAACTGTCGCGATTGGGAATTGAACCCAGGACAGGGATAACGACTTTAACCACTCGGCATTTACACAACCTTTCCTGTTCAGGTTAAATATTACGTAACCTTTGCAATTTACAATTTGGTAGGCGGGTATGGGTACCGCCGCCCTGGGAACCATTTATTGGATGACCAACACCTCTGCCACAGGTCACCCCAAGTGGTTCGCTACGTTTGGTGACTTAGCAGGGGTGCCCGGGTTCTTGGGGTAATTTTTGTCCAGGTCTTGATGGCGGGTGCGTCGGCCCACCTTCTGCGTGGCGGGCCGGATTGGGAGATGCTGGTTGAGGGAGACCCTTTACAACCGGTTATCGCTGTCCGGGTCGCTCGGTAGTACAGGGGCCCGACCCTCAGGCTCCCGACTGAGGGTGGGCTGCCCCATCAACTAGTGTTAAAACCATCAGTCACATCAGTTCTGTCTAAGGTGATGGAACGTGTGATCAACGACAAACTGCTCACATACCTCGAGAAGAACAAAATTATTAACGACCGTTAATACAGATTCTGGCGGAACCGCTCGTGCGGTGATCTTCTCGCGTATGTGACGCATGTTTGGGGGCGATGCCTGGAACGTTTCGGTGAGACCCAAACGGTTGCACTGGACATCTCCAAGGCCTTTGACCGGGTTTGGCACCGAGGACTTGTCAACAAACTGCATTCTTACGGACTTCCCGCATCCTTGCGTACGTGTATTGCCGACTTCTTGAGGGAGAGGTCGATTCAGACGATAGTCGATGGTTTCACCTCTTCCTCACACTCGATAAATGCTGGCGTCCCGCAGGGATCGGTTCTGTCTCCGACTTTGTTTTTGTTGCACATCAACGACCTTTTGTCATGTGCACCAATTAATTCACTGTTATGCGGATGACAGTACAGTTCATGATAGCTTTTTGTTTGACAAGCCCCCAAAGGGCTCACAAACTCCAACAGCTCGTAGGGCTTTGAAGCAAAGAATGGACGGATACCTCGAGAGTGTTTTCTCTTGGGGTAAAAATAATCTCGTTGAATTTAATGTTTCAAAGACCCAATCTTGTCTGATTACGTCTAAAAGGGATCGAAATGAAAATCTAGTCTCTTTCAACGGAAGCAATCTTCCGAACAGGCCCTCCATTGATATGCTTGGTGTAACCCTAAGTGACCAGCTCAGGTATGGGGGCTCCATCGAAGCCAGAGTAAAGTTAGCCTCCCAAAAGCTGGGCGTACTGTACAGATGACATAGGCCCTGAGGGAAATTATTTTCCTCAGGGCCTCCTGTGTGGAGTTAATGTAAAAAAAAAAAAAAACCTTAAAAATCTTCCAATAATTAAATATGTTTTAAAATCATTTCTTTATATAAAATAGAATTAAACTATAGAGGTAAATTATTACCAACTGATTGCAGGGTTGAAAATACTATCAATATTACCCCGGTTAGAGAACATCATTCAGAATCGAAAGCATGCTTGAAATGGCTTTAGCTATGTAAAGTAACTAGTAGATACCAGGTAGTTCCCAAGCTTTCTTTTCTGCTTCCCTCCCTCTTTTTCAACATTCTCCGATGGGCCGCTTTCAGCCAGTCCTCTTGTCACGAATATTTAGGTGTGATGTCCATGGCAATATATGGACTGTCATTTCGATTCGTTTGTTTACGGTCCAGACGCATTTTTTCAATCGATTGTTGTTTTATGCTTCAAAAGTAAAATGAACAAGAATAAAAATAAAAATAATACAGAACTGTCCGAAATAATTATTTCTGACAGATATTCTTTACGGCGAAACAGAATATTGACAGACGCGTTCCCGATGAAAATTTAATTGATCATAAAATATTTATTGATATACACTATACTATATTTATATAGTACTAGCTGGTACCCGGCATGCGTTGGAATGTCATTAAAAGAAATCTGCATATCCTTCCCCGCCTTCCAGCTCACTCGTCTCTTCCCTCTCCGCGAACCCCACCTCCCCCTGCCTCTCCTCCCTGCCGCTAAAATATATGAAATTCACGCATTTTCATTTATACAAATTTAATTACGCCAGAACTTACCATTATATATAGCCTATGTTACTCGCTGATAATGTAGCTTTCTATTGGTGAAAGAATTTAAAAAATCGGTTTTGTGGTTTAGGCATGAAAGCGTAACAAACAATGCATGCACTTTCGCATTTATAATATTAGTATGAATATGAAAAATGACTAAAAATGAGAATTACAGACTACAAAGGACGAAGGGTTACTTAATTCATCTAAGGTTTATCGACTTCAAAAGTTTAATGAAATTTATTGGAATCACATGTCATCTCCACATTGGAACACAACTACAAGTTGCAGGAGTTTTTTTTAATTTTTTTATTTTTTTAAATTTATTTATTTTTTTATTATTATTTTTTAATTTTTATTATTTCATAAATGTTTACATGATACATTGTTGGCATTTTTTAACTACCACACTAGGCTATTGCCCGTGTTGTGGTAGTCATACATGAAATATTATTTTATATAAACAGATAAAAAATATAAGAAGAGGAAAGAAAAAATAACATATTTAGGGATAGATAAAACTAAAAGCAGATAAAAATAATGATATAACAATTAAAAGTAAGCTAAGAAATAGAGAATAGAAAGATAATTTAAAGAAGATTGAAATAAACTTTGGTAAGTATTATTATTCTTGAGATAAAAATAGAAATAAAAATTGCTAAGTATTCTTCTGCACGAGAGTACATGTTTGTAGTCACTTTTGATATTCTTTCTCTGAAAGAAGTTGGAAAGATTGTTAGAGAAAGTAAATTTTTTTGTTTGTAATTTTTTTTTAATGTAATGTTCAGTTAAATTAATATGATGATATTATGACAAAATCTTTAAACTGTCTCAAAAGGCATGGATATCGTATAAGGTTCGACTGTTCTTCCTATCTAAAATGGAACCGTATTTTCAATTGCGGCACCTAGCGAAAAAAAACAACCCATTTGGAACACAATTGCTTTCCACTGGTTCCAACACCCACATACAATATGCACCAAATCGCATCCAAAAGCACTCGCACAGCATATTTCAACTTAAAAATGTCCAATTAGAAAATTCTTCAGAATTGCAATTTTTCGATTGATAGTAATCCATTCGTAAATAGTCGTCACAATGTCACACAGGCCGCGTATAATCAACATTAAACATCAGTGTTTTCCAGGCCGCTGAAACGGGTCCGAAACAAAAAGCGCATCCCGCTGGCCGAGCCCTGGATCTGTCATAAATCAGCCCGCTTTCATGTGCACTGAATAAAAAATTAAACAATGGCCCGCTGCAGTGGCGACCCATGCACAATGCAATTCTGGCATGCAATTTTGCCACCCCTGGTTTTGATCTACGATGCATTCATACCGCGTTATTTGACTAGATACTGCGGGAGATTTTGCTTCCTTCCGTTTCCGACGTTGTTTTGTTTCCTTTTTTGTCAAATGCATGACTGGAGAAAGATATTATAATATTTTTATGATGGCGGAAAAATTCCATTCAAATGTGAGCTGGAATGCTTGCAGGTCTGGACTTGCAATGTACCACCATAGACTGTGATGGTTCGTACATTGTCATCGACCTTTCTCAGTATTTTTTTTAAGTGAGTAGGTACCGCACAAGACAACCACTCGCAACCAAAACCAATGACGTTATATACTGTGGAGGGGGGGGGGGGGGGTAGAAATCTCAAAGTGGGAAGCCAAGCAAGGCAATTGCACTTTGAATTGATGCTTTCTTTCCTCAACAGTCTGGCAATTTTGTCTGTCACCTTGTGAACATAGGGTAGGAAAGCACAGCCTTTAGACTCTTGTTCGATTCTGTCTTCGTTTGGGGTAGATTTGGCTCTTATTATTTGCCTTGTCTGCCTTGCCGGGTAACCGTTACGCTCCAGTGAATCGGTGAGTTTTGTAAGTTCCGTTCCGATTTTTGATTCTTGAGCCCGAGCGACCAGAATATGTGAAGAACTGCTCATTAGCAAGAAAATGCTCTTGTTGAATGGTGATGGTAGTTTTATCGTGAAAGTTTATGTCAACAGAAGTTTTTGTGAGCCTCCTTCGCTTCTGCTCCGCTCGAAAGAAACAAAACAAGGTTGATTCACTTGCTCAGCGAGAAAATGACAGCAGCCGGGATTAAAACAACTGTTGCTACGGGGGATGCTGATAACACTATTGTGAGTTGTGGGTTGGATGAAGCTGCTCTACATTCAAATGTAGCAATAGTTGTGGAGGATGTTGACTTGTTAGTTCTCCTCATTGGATTGGCACCACCATTAATCAATATATATTTCATGAAGCCGGGCCGTGGGAATGTGGAGACCAAATTGTTTTCGGTGCGACAACTTCAACAGCTTCAAATCGCCAAAACGATTCTCCTTCTCCGTAGCTTCTCCGGATGCGACACCACCTCGGCGATATATGGAAAGAGTAAATTGGGAATCGTTAAGCTCTTCACAGAAAACCCGCGGTCGGTGAATTATTTTTCCATGTGGTCTCTGGTAGGTTGACACGTTGTCCTTGTATTTATTATACTTATACAGTTGCAATGCGTGAACTGACTAGATGAT
This sequence comes from Limnephilus rhombicus, assembly GCA_929108145.2. NCBI lineage: Eukaryota > Metazoa > Arthropoda > Insecta > Trichoptera > Limnephilidae > Limnephilus > Limnephilus rhombicus. Next base: position 59,771,680 of record OV815276.1, read on the forward strand.
CATTTGTGGAAAAGTGTGCGGAAGGGTTTAGTTTTTCCCGTGGGGAAGATTTAACCCTAACATAAAATCTGAAGTTACAATAATACTCCCCGAGGAAAATAACTCCCCTCTGAGCCTATGTCTTCTTTGGAAGGCCACTGCTAAAAGAAATGAGTCCCAAATTGAGCGACAAAGTTAATAAATATACTCGTATAATATAGCTACAACCATTTTATTCATCAATTTAAAGTATTATCTTACTTTGTAAACACAATCGCTCGAACGAATCTCAAAAAAACTCCATTTGAACACATGAAAATTAAGCCCTTATTCACAAAACTGTCGTAATTAAAATTTATAACATTAAAAGACAAACAAAAGCAATCTGTTACGAACTGCGAACTGCGGGTATGGCCTCAAACGAGCGTGATATCAGAAATGAATTTATTTGCGAAGCGTTGATAATGTCAGTTAACATTCTGTGTGCAAATATGAGTTTGCATAAAAACGTTTCACGTAGGACAAAGGGAGGGTATTATTTATCATCATTTGTTTCAGGTGATGTGAGTTTTCAATAAACCCGCACGTTTTGGCATTGTTCGTCGTATTAGCAAATAAAGTTCAGGGAGATTAATGCTTTCAAATTTTGCATGGTGGTACGTAAGCACGTGCCGCTTAATTTTTTTATTTCTTTTTTATTATTTATGAATAACGATTAAACTCCGTTGTTAACTAACTAACTAACTAACTAACCATCACGCCGTTTCCCCGCAGGGGTAGGCAGAGAGGACGGACCGCCAAACAACTCGGTCTTGGCACACACTCTTTGCCTCACTCACATTCATACATCGTCTCATCCGTTGTTAATTACGTAAATACCAATTACTTACGTTATTAATATATTCAACATTCTTAATTTAAGTTGTCGGTTCATGCATCCTTGATGTGAAGTATTACTGCGTAATGCGTAAAATTATTCAAGTTAATTAAACTTTTAATATACAAAACTGGAACTGATAAGTATTCAATCTCATCAGACAAGAGATAAAGTAGGTACCAATATGTAGACGGAGAATATGAAAATAAAGTGATATGAAAAAAGTTTATTTGTTTTTTAATAAAAATAAAAACTTTGTGTGAATACCACAGTATTTAATATATACAGAGTGTCCGGGGGTAAAGTGCATTAAATTCGGGAGGTGATTCTGCATGATGGTAGGAGTAAAAAAGGTTAACAACTTTTTCCGAAATTACAACATTTTTTTCCCATACAAAAAGACGTACCTACTAAAAATCCTTAATGTGAGGTACGATCTTACTTGCTGAGAGCCTGCCGGGCGCCCGACTCGATTGTGATTGGAGCGGAAAATAATAAATTTGACCGCACACGCCGGTCTAATTTTATCTTTTTACCTCAAAACTACCCCTAAAAGTTGGAATTTCGAAAAAAGTTATTTATCTTTTTTACTTGTACTATCATGTAGAATCACCTCCCGAAGTAAATGCACTTTACCCCCGGACGCCCTATTGTATACTAACATTTTTATGCAAAAACTCTTGTTGTAATAACTTATGAAGGTTGTACCCATCAAATTGCTGAATTGACCACAATAACTTAAAAATAAGAGGTCCCAATGGCCGAGCTGGTTGAGGCGCTTGTCCCGGTAAGACGAGAGATCCAGAAAGTTCCACTTTCGACTGAAACCCTTTTATTTTTTTGTGTCTTGTTCTTTTTCATATTTTGGTTTCGAATTATCTTATTTTTCATAGATATATCAATAAACCCACACTTGATATGATTTTAGATTTTAACGGCCAAAAGTATTTTTGTTATTTATTTTTGGGGTGTTATGCCGTGTTGCGCTACCTCCTCCTTTAGCCAAGGTGTCCCAGCGTCACAGTGTCCATCATCAGGGCAGATGTGTGATGATGGATACCGTAACGCTGACCAAAACGTTGGCTAAAGGAGGAGGTGGCGCAACACGGCATAACACCCCAAAATAAATAACAAAAAAACATATACCTATACGGGTTTCGGTTCATCCTAAACTTTCCCCAGGGTTTCATAAAAATGTACATTATTTTAAATGTGTGTAAGTATGTTAAAAATGTTGGGACTAAGACTATTTTGTAAACGCTATAGAAAAAAATTAAGGAAAAAATCATGTGATCTGTGGAATTTAATTCTAGTTGTGTATCTTGTGCGATCCACGTGCAGACACGTGTCGTGCACCTGTTTTCCGTGACAAACTCAACTGTACTCGGGCTACTGGCTGTTTCGCTAATGTGTAGCGGAATGCAAATCGGTTCCAGCAAACTGCGGTTAAACACACTGGACTATGCTAATATGATCAGTAACGCAATCCTTTCTCGCTTGAATATTAATTCTCTGATGGATGATTCGTGTAACTGAATTTCGTCACATCATCACTGATTTCATTTAATTTAACTACCTAACTGAACAACGATACCAGGAAATAAAAAAAAGTTATAGCATTTAGGTGTAAGCGTGTTATGCATTTTGTTCATTTTTTTTTATTTCTTTGGGTTTAATCGGCTCCGTTTACAAAGACTTTTTTTTGCTTATTCAATAACAGTATATATTTTCAAAATTATTTGATAATGAATGCCTTGCTCATGCTGAGACCTCCATTTTACAATGAAATTCAATTAAAAGATAAAATTAATGAATCAATAAACTCACTTCTTCGCAAAATTATTTTGTGGCACTATTTTAATTGAAAATTAATAAAATACTTAGTTTGAACCACGTTTTTTATTTAAACAAACATGTTTCGTAAGCAATGCTTACTTCATCAGGGTTTATTTAAATTATAATAATAGACATATCTTAAATGGTTAGGCGGGGGTGGGAAGGCGGAGGGGGGTAAGAGGGTATAATTTGGGTTTTCATTTAGACAAATTATAAATCTTAGAAATAAGAAAAAGCGTAAATATGAATTTAAATATTATAAATAATCAAAAAATATTTTTAAATGACCCGTTAATAAACTAGTTCCCTTTGTAAATTATGCCCCCTCTCCCCATATATATATATTTTTTTTTCAATGTTAATTTTTTTTGTGATATTGCCTTTTTTATTCTTTGATCCGTGTTTTAATTTTTTATTTTACCCTTTTTTGTATCGAGTGAAAGATTTTTTAATGCTTTTTTCGCTTGGTTTTTGCCCAAAACTTGTGCTGATAAATGTTTTCTTTTATGTTTTGTGTATAAGCATGTCTAACTGCTTTTTAATGGGAGTAATTAATTAATGTCTATTATTATTAACACGAGAAATTCTCAATTAGAGAGGTATTATTACCACCATTAAAAAATATTTGCATTACATGTACATAATTAAAAAAATAATTGTACTTATACCTAACTTTGTAAAATTGTAAAAATGGAATAAATAAATAAAAAAAAATAAAAAAATTATAATTTATTATAATATACAATCTATATTTACGATAATAATGATAACGGTATTTTGTATGAAGATTTTCAGATAATCCGGTGCGTCGTACTTACAAACCGGAATTTCTTGAAAATATTCGTACAAGAAACCGAATAAAAAAAAAACGTTTTCGGCTACAACAACTACATCAATACTCTAGCACACCCAAAGTTCACGAGCCGCCGCTAGTTGGGACTCTTATATAATCTTCAGGTTATTATTTTTAATTGTTAAACTAACGTTTAAGACAAGATTTTTATGCCTAGCACAAAGGGTAACAATTATAAGCAATAATTATTAGCCCGAAACACTCATCCACATTGAAAAATCTTCCGAGAAAAAATACATGACGCCAACGGGCACGTATCTCTGTCGCAAAAATAAAGTTGGTTGTTTTCAGGTGGAAAAAATATAATAAGCAGTAATTGTTGAATGAAACACTAGTATATATTGAATCATTTGGCGGGTATAAGATAAGCCGCCATAGCTCAACTGGGAGAGCAGCTGACCGGCAATCAGAAGGGCACGGGTTCAAGTCCCGTTGGCGTCATGTATTTTTTCTCGGAAGATTTTTCAATGTGGATGAGTGTTTCAGGCTGATAATTATTGCTTATAATAATTGTTACCCTTTGTGCTATGCATAAAAATCTTGTCTTAAACGTTAGTTTAACAATTAAAAATAATAATTAATATTTGACAAGTTTAAGTGTTTCCCCAATAAATGAAGACATAATTTGTCTCGACGCCACCTAGCGACGGATTTAACACTAACAGTGTCTCTGTCGCAAAAATAAAGTTGGTTGTTTTCAGGTGGAAAAAATATAATAAGCAGTAATTGTTGAATGAAACACTAGTATATATTGAATCATTTGGCGGGTATAAGATAAGCCGCCATAGCTCAATTGGGAGAGCAGCTGACCGGCAATCAGAAGGGCACGGGTTCAAGTCCCGTTGGCGTCATGTGTTTTTTCTCGGAAGATTTTTCAATGTGGATGAGTGTTTCAGGCTGATAATTATTGCTTATAATAATTGTTAATCTTCAGGTTACAACAAAAGGAATACTAGGTGAAACTAAAATACAGTATACACAAGTACTAAGGTATAACTACTTTTGTTGTATTAAGGTACAACAAAAGGTAACTAGGTGAAACTAAAATATAGTATACAGGAGGCTAAGAATTATGTCTGATCCGGTTCGTTTGTTGGGAACTCGTAACTCGATTCGTTGTAAGAGTCTGGGCAATCTACGACGGATCTGGATATTTTTTGTAGGAAGACTAGATCAGCCGAACTTTTTCGTTCTTCCGATGATAATACATTGTAGTACGCGGCTGAATATTGATAATTTAAGTGGGGACGATAGCTACGGAAATCTAAGTATTTATATATAACTTTGTTTTTATTAGGAAGCTAAAGAACGGCACAAAAAATGCTCATTGTCGAATTCAAACGGAATTTCGAAATTTAAAAGGAACGGTAATCTTTACAAAGCTTTGCCTGTAACCACGTGAAAGTAAAATATATCTTTACACACAAAGGCAACAATGTGAAACTACGATGCTCGAATGCCACCCTATTTATGCAATTTATGAACAATGTAACCGCATACTTACGTGAACATTTACATATTATGTAATTACCGTGCAGTATTTCTTCGCGGTCATAATACGACGTTTTATAATATGCGTTTTAAACCAAAAACACATTTGAGTTCGAAAAACATAAAATTTATTACAATATATCCAAAGTCATGACATTATACGACAGAAATTGTGCGGCAAGCTAGAACCAGATAAAGAACGAGGCATTTATGGAAAATTTCAATAACATATATGTAAACTGCCAGACGCCCCACACACGATAGTTTTTCTTCTCCGCCATTATTTATTGCTTCAGAGATCCCGATACCGATTCCGTGCATGGCTGACACATGCTTAGGGAGGATACTTGTAGGATAGTTCCGTTTTTTTTTGTATTTCTTTGGCATTAACTACGTAAAGTTTTTTACAGATATTTTGTTTTGAAAAGTTTTATCACAATGTAAATTTGTTGCTTAATTTTATTTATTTGCTACTGGTTTCGACACATCCGTGTCACTCATTAGCGTTTTAAAACCATCTTAAAAATTATACAAAAAGACGAGGGGTTAAAATTGCAAAAAGTTGGTCACGTAGTATGGGTACGTTCCCTTATTAGGTGAAGGTGGTGGGAGTGGAGATTTAAGGGCTAGGGGAGGGGGGGGGGGGAGGGAGGAATCAAAACAAGGAAACTTGGTCAACAATGGTACAGGGTGCTATTAAAAGTTATAATCTTTGGCCTGCCTTTAATAAATGATTAGCAAACTTAGAATAGTTATTATTTCGCAAACTGAGTTCGTATTCCCTGATTCTATCTATATTTTATTTTAAAAAAGTATAAATATCCCGTACTTGATTTTATTTACAAATTTTATCACATTTTTTTAGCATGGTTTTATGTAGGTCTCTCTCTCTCTGGTTTCAATCGTGGGATTGGTTTGCAGCAATTTCATCTATACGTTTCTTCCACTCTTCCCTGTCTTGTGCGGCTCTTTTGAAGTCTGCATATGATGAGCAGCGCACGTCCACCAGCAGGTCCTCCAGGTACTCTCGGCGTGGGCATCCCCTAGCGTTTGTCCCCTCGGTCATACCCTCCATTATGGCATGCAAGATGCCTTCTTGTCTTATTACATGGCCGATCCATCTTGCGCGCCTTTCGGACAAGGTCCTGAGCAGGTGCCTTCCTCCTTCGATTCTTTGGAGAACCTCCTCATTTGTGATGTGGTCTCTCCAGGAAATTCCTAATAGTCTTCTATAGGACCACATCTCAAAAGCCTCTAGTCTCCGTTTATCTCTTTCGGATAGGCACCATGTTTCGCAGCCGTACATCAAGATACTCCATTCATAGGTCTTGATCTGGAGTATTCTCAGTTCTAGGTCTATATTATTCGATTCTATTATTTTCGTCCTTTTATTGAATGCAAGCCTAGCCTGGTGTATACGGCTGTCGACCTCGCTCTTAGACCGTCCGTCTCATGTTATTTTGCTCCCGAGGTAGACAAACTCCTTGGTGTTCTTTAGTGGAACTCCTGACATCTCTACTCTCATCTGATGTTGCGTTCGGCCTACAGTCAGCAGCTTGGTTTTGTAGGTATTTTGTAGGTATTTATGTAGGTATAGCCTGTCAAATAAGAGTAGCTCATATAAAAAATGGAACTACAAAATTTGTAGGCTGGCAACACCAATTTACCAGTCAAATATTATTTTAAAGTGCAATGACACTGAAAATACAGAACATTGTACACACATTTAAAAACACATTTTCTTTTCTTAAAAAAAAATTTAAATCGAAGAAGCACTGTTGTTAAAGTATCCACTTAATGACATAAATTCATCGACCAAGTGTCAGTGCATAAATTTGATTAAATTGTGTTTTACAACGTGATTGGCTTTCATTTAATTTAACATAAATTTGAATTTAACAGTAAGTAGAAAGGAAGAATCATTTATGGTGAGTTCAGTTACACTGCTTTTAGATCTGAATGAGTTAAATATATTCCGATCTAAAATTAGAGACATGATCTTAAGCCCGGGCAACGCTAGGTACTTAAGCTAATATTAAATAAATGTGAGAAATTTCTAAAGTGTGCTTTATATTTTATTACAATACCGTTATTCTTTATTATATTAACACAAAACTGCAAACGTATAATAATAATATACCTATACGCAATTCTAATTTTGAGATCAGTGGGTATCTATATTGCGATGAAAAATTTTTTTTTTCACTTTTATGCCATTATAATTTTTAATAAAAATGTAGGTTACACAGCTTTAGATTACCACCATGGTTATATTTTTAGTATTGTCATTTGAACTCAAGTGGCGCCCTCCTATGTTGTCTACTCTTATTTGACAAATCGTACCTGTCACATAGCTGGAATTAGCATACCTATGTACAAATTTACTATTGATTTGTTTATATGCTTTATTTTATTATAAACACTGTTTAAGAATATAGTTTACAATTTTTTTATTAACAAGTATTTCACCTTTAAAAGCTGTCCAGGGTTCTGATATTAACTTTATTTTGAGAATTTAATTATATCGACTCCTGTTAACATAGAATGGTGTTTAGCGTCGCAAAAGTAAAAAATTTAATTGCATGTAACTGTTTTTAAAAAAGAAAACAAAACAGCTAAAATATGTCACGTAGATAACTAATTTTTCCAATCATTTTTACATGTAAATTGCTGCCAGGTAGATTATTTTATCATTGCGTTAATTGCACGGGACATCTAAATCTGTACCACCTAGATATTGCAAATATTGACTTAGGACCTTTCACATTTAAAAGAAGATCGCAGATTTGACATTAAACAGTAAACACCCCTCTTTTATTCTGCTACCCTTTTACGGCGATTTACGTCGCACATAATACTTGTTTTTATTGTCAGTTTACAAATAGGGTTTGCACTTAATTTTGTGGAAAAAACTTGGTTGGTAAAATAATTATAAAAAGTTAGTAAATTTTGTGAAATCGTCCACCACTAATTTTTATGTACCTACGTCATCCATAAATGATAAGAATTTTATAGATATTGACACCACATTTGTTAAAAAAATATATAAAAACTCGAAGTGCAAGCAATGTGCATGATTTACCCTTTTACAGCCTGAAAGTCGTTTATTTTATTCGTTTAGAGTTTATAGCCATCGTACGCTTATTAATAGTGCCTAATCAAAGCGATAGTCCCATAATTTCTGAATTCATAATAAATACAGGTATACAGTGTATACACTTCACTTTCAGTACAATAAGGTGTTCAAACGAAGTGAAGTGTACGCTTACATTTTTTATTACCTTCATACGAATAGTAAATTTTTTATACAAAAACATCAATAGGGGTATTTCGTTCAGTAGATGGATTAAGAAGGGTAAAATAAGTTATCGTGATTTATTTTTGGGTAACTACGCCGTGTACAACTACACTTTCTTTAGACAACATTTCTAAATAGACTGCAAGGGATTAAAAGTGCACCAACTTCCGGAAGCGATCCTACATGATTGTAGAAGTAAAAAACATTAATATTTTTTTCGAAAATCTTAAACACCGTATGCAGTCGGTTTAGAGAAAATACGGTATCTATACGTGCTTATACAAAATAGAACCAAGACTCACCGAAGGGGTGTGCAGAGAGGATCTACCGCCGAATAACAAAAGTATAAAATATATAAAACACATTTCATTCAAATTCATCGACGATAAATGTACAAAAAATCGACAGTGTTAATAAATCCGTTCGATATCCGTACCAGCTTATTATAAAAGGTATTTTTTTGTCGATTTTAGGTTTGAAATTGGTAAATAATGCACAAAAAAATCATAATTTTATACGTAATAAATATAATTTCGGGGGCCAACTGTTGGGGGATTAACTGTTGGGTCACTATTTTTTCGCATACAGTATTTTTTTCCGTTGAAGAATATATATTTTTCAATACAAACGATTGAACTTCTTTTGAATAACCCCCGAAGTTAGTACCTTTAACCCCCAGGACACATGTTGTACATGTATACCCTGTTCTACGCTCGTACTGTGGAATTTTGGAGGGGCGATAATCTAAGAAAAAATTCTAAGGAAGTATTTTAAACAAAGTTCGAGTTTGCGAAAAGCGTTTCGTACGAGGCGTTATGCCCAGTAACTGAGGTCATTCATTTAGAGACATGTTCCAATAATGAGTCGGTGGACCGGTCAGAGGATGAGTGGGCATCGCGTTTTGGTCCCACCCAAGCGTCGCTTGTTCGATTCATCGGCTGGCTAAGTCCTCCATCACGACACAGCGACATTTTCCGCTTACTGTGATGGTAGGAGTTTGTCAAACATTGTTGGGTTATTCGTAGCCCGGGAATGTATGTCGTTTTTTTTAAAGTGAAACTTCTTTAGAGCCGTTAGTGACTTGAAATTCGGCTGAAACGGAAATGCGTCACAACTCAGTTCTACACAAATACTCGGGTTTAATATAATGCGGTATATTAGCACCTCGACGCGTGCCTTTCATAACGTAGTGGGCAAGGTGCCTGACAAGTCTCAGCGGCCAGAGAGCTAGATAGACTTCAAGCGAACGGGGGTTCGAATCCTACGAAATCCAAAATTTTTATTTTTTATTTTGTGAAATCAGTATCCAATCTTCAAACCACTTAAAAAAAACAAGCAAAAGAAAAGAAAGCGACATCTAGAGATTTTCTAGTTTGACTTCTACCGCGTGTGCATTACACACTCTGATTTTTTTAAATAAAAAAAAATGATAAATATTATATGATCGTACATGACGTCATCGTTCTAACATCTTCCGTCTTTTTAGTTTTCAAACAAGACGAGTGAGAAAGAAGAGGATGAACGTCAATGACATTCGTACGAATCCCGCTGTGACTAGTTTGATGTGGTACGAGTATATAATATATATTACACAGAACTCGAAAAAAATGTGCGCATCCCTGCTTTTCGGAAGACCTTTATTCATTTTTTTGGTTTTCGTTGAGGCAACTATCTTACATCTCGCATGATTGTCATTCCACATGTGAAACTTATATCCGCTTTAATATTTATGAAGTTTGCGGATAGTTACTGTAATGTTTTTACGGAGTTCTTTTAGGGGGATCTTTTATTTCATATCGGATTGCGGGGTTAGATGAAATACGACGTTCATAGAAACAAACATTCTTTATTTCTCTACATGATAGAATGTGATTAAACTATCGAAGATCTACCCAACTTACTAAACCATGTGGTTTTAAACAAAGATATTGCCGCAGATTTCGTACTATATTGTTTTAATTGCTTTTCTGCCAATTGCTGAAATCTTTTTGAAAGTCATGTTATTGGGCTTTATATGGTAAAGCTTCCTTTACAAATATATTTTGATAAGATTGGTATTGAATATTTAAAAGAAACATAAAAAATTCAAAGACATTATTTGTGTATTTCAATGGCAAGGAATGAAATATCTCGATGTTTCTACGTGCCGAATGGGGAGAGTTGGGGAGATTTGTAATTTATTTTCAACTTAAATCTTTTGTGAAAATAATATGACGTTTCCATTTGAAGTTTCGTTGATTTATCGGCTGGAGATTTATGCCGTTTGACTCGGGGAAAATGGCGTGTTGTTGTATTTTTTGTTTGACTTTGCGTTTGCCTTCAACGACCGGCATTTATTTCTTATGGTTTCCTTTACTTTTTGTACATTGAAAATATGGCCACTTGCGAATTTTTCTTTTTTTTAGCATGTTTCAGGTTTATTCTCTATTCCTTTGTTGGTCTTTTAGTTGCCAAACAATTTTCTGTAACACTATTTAGTAAATAAGACTTTATTGCAATATTGCACACCATTTCCACTCCATCTGAGCTCTAGCTTGAATCCTGTATGTAGGTATATCTATCTCAGGGTGTCTTGCACAATGAAATCAAAAAATTTACAAAATTGGATCGATAGATGTAATTACTGGTGATTTTATACCGTTTTCCCGAGCACGGCCGCACATTTGATAGACTGACTGATATTAATCAACATAATTATATTATAAAAGTAAGTGTGAGTCCCGCAAAATCTCAGAAATAAATCCCGGTACGATCAAGGAAGTTATATGGTGTGGTAGATCTCTATCCTTCCTCCAGGATGAAGATTTAAGGGCTGGAAGTTTCGCCCTCTTGAAATTTCTAGAAAAGTCTTCCGGAATGTTCTAAAAGGTTCGGTAGAGCTCTAGACAGTTCTGGAAGGAGTGGCGGATTATGTCGTGGGATGGTCGAGAATAAGGAATTGGGAACATCATTGTGTAACCCAACTAGTGGGGAAGAAATTAGAAATCGATATACGATGGTAACACTGGCGGATATGTCTGTGGATTTACATTCGTAAATATCAGATGACTTCGTTAATATTAAAATACTAATAAATTGACAATTTCGAATTGAAATACTAACTTTAATATACATTGTCACATTGCATGTACTTTTTCAAACTGAACCAGTTAATTAGTTTTTGAGGTCTTTAGTCATATTTCAATCACTTTCGTTTCTCCAATTTCATTCAATTCTAAGAGTTAGTTTACCACCATTATTTAATAAGCCAATTATTTTGCGTAACGAACGACATAATTTTTTAATATTGACAATCGGAAGGTAAATAAACTAATAATAAATAAATAAAATACAATATTACATTTGGTTCGAATAGTGATTCGAACACGGCTATACTAAGAATGCATGATTTAATTATTTTCCTAACGACAAGTTGCCATTGTTTCCAACTTAGTAGGTAATTCCAAAACATTGTACATTGTTGACTCGTATCTCGACCATTAAAATTCACCGGAATAAAATGGTTTTCAAATCTCACAATGGAATATTTCCATTCCAGAAGTGGAAACCGCAAACTAACAACATTCGTGAAAAAAATTCATACAAATGCGAAATTGCATGGATTTAAACAGAGTTAAATTTACACAACAAAGTTTATTGCGATTAACGGAACGAGAACAAATGCGGAATTTAAAAATTGCAAGAACTCTGGAAACTAAGTATAACACTGCCAATGAGGGATTTGGTATTGTTCCGTTCAACTTTATTTTTAAATACATCTTTTTGAATTTCGATTTTGTTTGAATGAATGTACGATTGAAGTGGAATCTCGGAATCGTGGATTTAACCAACTTCCCGACCTCCGATCGACCTGAAATTCGGCAGATAGACTCTTTGTCGATCAGGAATGTACGCAATAAATGTATGACTTAATATTTGGGAGGCGGATATGGGTACCGCCGCCCGTTTATTGGATGACCAACACCCCTGCCATAGGTCACCCCAAGTGGTTCGCCACGTTTGGTGACTTAGCAGGGGTTGCCGGGTTCGTGGGTTTTCCTTCCCAGAACTTCCTCTCCTTCCTTTCCCTAAAAAGACCCTCCACACAGCATCCACAAAGATGCCACAGGCCCTGGGGTAAATTATTTTCCTTAAGGCCTCTTGTGTGGAGCTAACGTAAAAAAAACTGAGACAGTCGGTATTTAGCCCGGCAAAAATTACAAAATGGATTTTAATGAAACCTTACAATAATATAGCTCATACGTCAGAATAACATATAGCCTACAGCTAAGAGTTCTGGCATTATGAAATTGTATAAAAAAATTGCAATAGGTGGCAAGAATAGGAAGATAGCTATAATTGTTTATTCGATTCAAATTATTAGGGGAGTACTTCAAATAAATGCAGGTGAGGGGTGGGGGAGGGTAAGGGGTGGTGGGGGGCGGGGGTTGGAGGGGGGAGTTGGGGGGAGGAAAATTGGGCGTCGGGAGGTGGGGGAGGAATAGGGGCGAGGGGAGGGGGGGGGGGGGGAATAGGGGCGTGAGGAGGGGGGGAAGGAGTGGTGTAGGGAAGGGAGAGGGGGGAAGGAGGGTGGGATTGAGAGGGGGAGTTAAGAGGGGGAGGGGAGAGGGAGGGAGGGGAGGGAGGGGGGGAGGTGGAGGTGGCGCAGTGGGAACCCCTCTTATACCATGCGAGCGGGTAAAAGCTAGTTTGAAAGTAAATGTAATACAGTAAAAAAAACATGTTTTGTACTGGTATTTTTTAAATTTTTAACATATTGTATGCAGCCTAATTAATTGTCAAAATTTATTTTTCGTTTTTTGAATTTATTTTTAACTATTGAAGCAACGAGGTTTGATTTGACATACAAATTATGCTATTTCCTGAGGACACTTACTTTTTAAGGGATACAAAAAGTTTCGTATTTTTTTTACATATTAAAAGCTAATTTATAAACAAAAAAGTAGTGCAAAATTTCTTTTTTTGAAAGTACCTATATATATAATCTTCACACGGCTGTTATAATTTTTGCTAATTATCTAATCTCTGTGTTGGCGACGCTTTCGAATGCATTCATTAATAACAAAAATAAAAGCACCTGTGGAGTTCTTCCATCGGATGCAACTACAAGTTTCGATATAAATTTTGCTAATCAGAGTGCCGTAATGCTCATGTTCAGCTTAATGAAACTTGACAGCAGTGAAAAAAAAATAGTTGCTTAAAAACAATACAAATTTTGATTTGGATTATGGTTAGGAATGTAGGTAGTGAAAAAAACGCATTAAGCGATGAATCTTTTAACGTCAGTATGCCGCCCCCTTCGTTTATTATAAAATCAGGTACGTACTTCAAAAAACCAACCCGTTCCGCACTCCCATGTAAACTCAACCCTTAGCGAATAACATTTAAAAAAAAGTGCGCATTATAATCCGCGTCTGCAGGGAATTTTCCTAATAAAAGTTTTAAAGCCAAAGGATTTTGGGCATTTAGAAAAAAAGGTCTGCAGAGATTCCAACAAAATGGCTCCCTTCCGGCTCCGGAGATCAAAAAGGAAAAATATTTAACCGCAATGAGTGTTAGGGATTATGATTGTCTTTTTAATGCAGAAAAACACTTTTTTTACGGCTTATTTTTTAAATGTAAAGCGTCCCACCCACGGACAGGCCTATCCAAAGCAATTATTTAATTTATTCCCTACACGTTTATACGTAATTCGTACAAGCTGTACTAAAATATTTGGGCTGGAATTTGGCCAGAATTTTATGTGATTATATTTTAAACACAAAATAGAGACTCGCCAGTCAAAAAAACACTGTTGACTGAACATAACGCGGTGAATAAATTAAAATTCTGGGGTAAGTATCAACCTTGGTAGGAAAATAAAGAGAGTTATTTTTAAACATTTAAATTTTTCGTGACCACCCTTCTACAAAGGCATGGTAAATAAAAAAATGGCTTCACCAAAGTTTAGCAATGCCTTCGGAAGGCGTAACAGTTGTCACGTGTAATAGTAATTAGACAGCAGAACTAGTTTATAAATAAACCGTTTAAAATAGACATAATAATAATATTATTAAAGAAGTTCAACAAATCAAATTTGATTACTACAACTAAATGGTTCCGTTCATACGACGCCCGCATAACGTGCTGAGCTACCCCTAACTAGCAAGTAAATCCATACATACTTGAACATCGATGAGAAGGTCCGTTTTTACAATATTTTGCCCCTATACCAGTCGGTTAATATATGGGCACGGCGCGTTTGCGCAGGCTCGTTGTGGACGAAACCAATAATTAAGAGAAACAGATGCGCAGCCCTTTTCACACAAAACTTAATTTTAGATTTGGGGCCAAAATGCTTAACCAAACTGAAAAAATATTTTTTTTTACCAAAAGGCTTTTTAATAATTATAATAAACTCACAAAAATTCCAAAGTTGCCTCTATAATCATGAAAACTTGTTTTCTTTAATTTTATACATTTTATAATTTAAAACAAAAATTAATAAAATAGCAAGTATCATATTTGCAATACTTTTTGATATAAAAAAATAATTATTCAGTTTCATGGGATATTTTGGCCTTAAATTCAAAATTAAGTTTTGTATGAAAAAGGCCACACAGCCGTCCCTCTTAACGGTATTTTAATGCTTTTGCTCTACCACATTCCGGAGGTACCAGTAAATACGAAATAATATATATATATATATATATATATATATATATATATATATATATATATATATATATATATATATATATATATATATACATTCTCATAAACTAGTTCACACATGTGGAAAATGCACAAACATTTTTTTCATAACAATGAAATTTCTTGGCAGGTAAAAGTAAAAGGTAAAAAAATGAAGTATTATTTTTAATTGATAAACTAACGTTGAAGACAAGATTTTTATGCATAGCACAAAGGGTAACAATTATTATAAGCAATAATTATCAGCCTGAAACACTCATCTATATTGAAAAAAATCTTCCGAGAAAAGATACATGCCGCCAACGGTACTTGACTCAAGTCCCGTTGGTGGCATGTATCTTTTCTCGGAAGATTTTTTTAATGTAGTCAGGCTGATAATTATTGCTTATAATAAAAAATTAAGACTAAAAAATAAAGGACAATAGCTTCGCATCTCCAATTTTCCAACAGACTAATATTATTATTACAACTACCCACAACATTCATTTCTCAGAAGGACGTGCACAAAATACAAAAACATCTTTTCAGACGCTGATATTTACCATTTGTCCCCAGGTTAATAGGCCACTTGCATTGATTTCATAACGACTTGGAAAAAATCGTGTGGATAGATTTTTCTACTAAGATTACGAAAAAGTTAGTAAAAATTTTTAGAAATGTACAGGTTTTTTTTATTTTTAAATAAATAAATCCATTATTTGGGCCCGTGACGTCACTACATGAAAAAGTCCCGTCTTCGAAAATGTTCCTATTAATTTTGTAAAATTCCACACTGATTTATTTTTTAAATGGCGACACTTTGATTTCAGGCGAATTTTTTAATTTGACTTTTAACGTTCACTTTTTTTTTACATGAATACCGCACAAGAGTCTCAACTGCTCCCGTCTGAAGCCAGTGGGACTATAGCATCCCCAATTGGGGTATGTTGTGAGGCTGCAGGCAGTGGAGAGGGGAAGAAGATAGGGAAGAGGATGGTTGGGAAGTACCTGGCTATTCAGATCTGGTCACCAAACACGGCAGAAGCCATTTCAAGCAACGTTTCAATTCTGAATGGTGGTCTTACACCAGAGCGATACTGAGGGTATCTTCCACTCTGGAACGTGCCGCAAATGTACCTTATATTATTTTAAATGAATTAATTGTGAAATACACAAATTAATCAAATAAAATTTATTTGCCACGCCGGGATTCGATCCCGTGACCCACGGAATGCGAGTCAAACGCCTTATCACTGCACTACGCCGGCCGTCGAACTAGATTTATTACTAGATTTATTGTTTGTTCTCTGTGAACTTATCATTTGGTTTGACTTTTTGACAGCTGTTATGAAGAGAACCCCGCACATTTTACGCTGGAGTATGTTTTTTAGAAGAATAACGGTAGTGGTGCTGATTTTAACTAAATTAAATTTTATAATAATTATTATTATAATTTACAAGTATATTACATTTGATTTAGTAATATAGACGTTTAACATTATAATGATTTATGATCAATAAGATGGATCAAGGAAAAAAATATTCATGAGATGTAATATTTTTGGTATGCCTCGTTATTCTCCTGTGCCCTTTCTTGTGGAAAACGTTCTTTTTTTAAAAATGATTTTCGGCTATGTAATTATCGTTTTTTCGCACCTATAAAATTATGTCCCGTCATTCCGGTTTATAAAAAATTGTCTGATTTTTTGGATTTAAATTTTCAAAAAATCGCCAGGGTTTCAAAAATACGATAAAAAAATACAGAATGTTTTAGAATATTTGCCTAAACCGGAATTTTTTTTCAAAAAATGTGATGCATGTGGCCTATTTACTAAATTTATTTTAGAAACAATTAAAACAAAAGGTTAATTACGAACCCTAAGCTCCGCTCTAAGATCGTAAGTTATTTTTCTAATTTTCATTATTTTGTTTTTCTTTCTTTATTTTGTTTATCTTTGATCATTTTTTGAATTTTTTAAAAATATTTTATTTTACAAACATACTATGCATCTATATAAACATTTTGGAAGGCGGTTATTGGTACCGCCGTTAACATTACATTGTCATAGGCCACCCCGAGTGGTTCGCTACGTTTGGTGGATGCGTCTGCCCAACAATTGCGTGGCAGGTCAGATCTGAAGAGACTGGTTCTCTCCAGCAAGACTCTCTCGGAACATCGCCTTACACCGAAGTGGGAGGGATAGATTCAAACGTCCGTCACTCCTGGACACACTGACCCATACCCACCATCACATCTTTTTCCTTCCCAGAACTTCTTCGCTTTCTTTTCCCAAAAATATACTCTATACAGCATCTCCAAATATGATACAGGCCCTAAGGGGAATATTTTTTTAAGACCTCTTGTGTGGAGCTAATGTAAAAAAAAACAAATATTTATCAGTGTTTTTTTCTATCGATTCTTCCTTATGTTTTTCTTTAATCATTTGTTTTTTTGTGCACAATATGAATCTCATGCAGAAACTGTTCATGTAACCGTGTAATATTTAATAAAATATGTATAACGCTTTTTTTCAGTAATAAACTAAAATAATTCGGTTTTAACAACGGCTGAGAGGGTGCCCTTGTTCATTAGCCCTAGGTATGTTATAGATTATCTCAGAGAAGAAAATTGGTTTGTGGGGAAAAGTTAAACGTTTGCAGGGGGATTTGGCGGAGTATAATCACTACCGCAATATGGTCCTGCCACTGAGAGTCCCACTGTAACCTCTCTTTCTGTTGTGTGTATCATTTATGGTTTAGGGGGAGAGTTTACAACGGATCTATCAGCGGTACGCCTATATCTGGTGTGGTTCCGCTGGGACGGACGCGATTACCTCACACGACTTTCTATGAATAAAATAACAATTATTGATGGTCCCCGAGGAGTGGAATACATCAAACAGTTCGCTGATTTAAATCCGTTGTTTGGAAGCGATTAGGAGATTTAATTTCGGATTAGTTGGGAGTTTGAACTTGTAGAGCAACGATTGGTAGGTTTACTTGTGTTATTTGGATGCGTTATGATTTTGCTACTACTGACATGTAAACCTTTACAATACTAAAGGTGAACTGTTATTAATACCTCAGGCCTCGGGCCTATTCCGCCAGAAGGTAGGAGCGTTTCCGTTTTTCAATAAAATTCAAATAAATGAGATATCACTGAAAGTATCCGAAAAATAAAAACTGTTTTCGAAAGTAGAAATAAACACATCATTTTTTATGTATTAAATTTTTGACGCAAATGTAAACGCATTTTAAAAATGGCGCACCTTACGTTTTTCTAACTAAAATTAGTGATAATGGAAAAAAATAAAAACACGTACTTATTTTATTAGACAAAGGTGATAAAATAAGAACGTGTTTTTATTTTTTTCCATTATCACTAATTTTAGTTAGAAAAACGTAAGGTGTGCCATTTTTAAAACACGTTTATATTTGCGTCAAAAATTTAATACATAAAAAATGATGTGTTTATTTCTACTTTCGAAAACAGTTTTTATTTTTCGGATACGTTCAGTGATATCTCATACCTTATTTTTACCCCACTTTTTTGTCGTTTCATGTAAAAAGTATTAATAAAATTTTCAGATTTTTTTCCAATTGCGGCCGGAAACTTAGGTTTCATAGATGATTTTGATTGTTCTATGGTTGACTTCAGATTTGAATATAAAGTGTGGTATTTTCTTTTTCTAATATTATGTATTTATATCATATTTTTCACCATCACAGTAAGGAAGACACGGCGATTTCTACGAGACCTATTTGAGCTATTCCCACAGTTATCAATTAATTAGCTTGACGAGTTAAAGGGGTGCCATGAGCAATAACCAAAAATGCTACCTTTATCCAAAAATATAAATATAAGGTGGGAAATACAGGACACATGATGAGGTTTTTTTTAATGATTTTCATGAACTTTTTGGCGTTGGAGAAATGTGTAAAGTTTATTGACTCTATGAGGTCATTTTATATATCTACTTACGAAAATATTGTGAATTTTTCGAAGCATTTCCTCGGAAAATATGAAAATTATCAGCAGCAACTACTTCTATAATGTTTGTCATCTGTGGTCTATCTATTGGGAATTAATGTCAATCATGTCAATGGTGTAAACACGTCTTCAATAAAAAGTCTTTCATAAAATAATAACAGTGTTTTCCATATTAAATATATAACTTAACATAAACCTTACTTTTGCCAAAAAAATGGAAATAAAATTTTTCACATGTGTGTAAACAGGAAACATTGATTTTTCGCCAATTTTTTACATTTTTTTGCAATTAAAAAATACTTTTGATAATGATATTACTACGAATTTCGGTTCACATAGATATATGTAGATATAGCATAATTATATAAATAAGGGATTTGCATATTTAAAAAATGTTTGGTAAAAAACTTTCTGAGCTAGAGTGCACACAAATTCATAAAAAGTCGTTTCATCGAGTTTCAAATCACAACAGTGCTAAAAAATTTTCACAAAAAAAAACATTATTCGTTCATAATTCGATCATATATACGTATGCGATCAGAAAATTTCGCATTGTGTACAAATTGAGGTTTAGGTGTAATTACAAAGATTTAAAAAAATATGGAAATAAAATATTAAATCGTCAGACTCTTCAATGGAATCTCAGATGTAAAGGGTGGTCCAACCATAAAGCACGATATTAATTATGAGCCACACCTTGATGTCAAGTTTTTTGCCCAACTTTATTTGACATTTCTTTGTTTCAGTCTTTGACAAATGCAACCACGGAGAGGTACACAATTGAGCAGCGCGTTAAAATTGTTGAAGCGTTTTGTGAAAATGGGCATTCAAATCATCTTCAGTGATGAGGCACACTTTCACCTCAGTGAATTCGTTAAAAAGCAAAATTTTTGCATTTGGGCAAATAAGAATCCACGAGCAATTGTTGAAAAGCCGATGCATCCATAAAGAGTTACTGTTAGGTGCGGTTTATGGGCTGGCGGCATCATCGGGCCGTACTTCTTCGAAAATGAGGTCGGCCAAGCAGTTACCGTGAATGGTGTTCGCTATCGCGAGATGCTAACGGACTTTTTGTAGCTCGTTGAGGATGTGGATTTGGAAGATATGTTGTTCCAACAGGACGGTGCTACATGCTACACAGCCAACGAAACAGTGGCTCTTTTGCGCTAGAAATTCAATGGCCGTGTTATCTCACGTCGTGGCGATTGGCCGCCACGATCATGTGATTTGACACCGTTGGACTTCTTTCTTTGGGGATATTAAAAAGAAAAAGTGTACGTCGATAAGCCAAGAATAATTCAAGAGCTAAAGGATGAGATAATTCGGCGCATTAATGACATTGAATCTCATTTATGTCTCAGCGTCATTGAAAATATGGACCATCGAATAGAGGTATGCCACCGAAGTCGTGGCGAGCATTTGGCCGATATTTTGTTTTACACATAATAGACCTATGTATGGAGTATCTTGATGTACGGCTGCGAAACATGGTGCTTATCCGAAAGAGATAAACGGAGACTAGAGGCTTTTGAGATGTGGTCCTATAGAAGACTACTAGGAATTTCCTGGAGAGACCACATCACAAATGAGGAGGTTCTCCAAAAAATCGAAGGAGGAAGGCACCTGCTCAGGACCTTGTCCGAAAGGCGCGCAAGATGGATCGGCCATGCAATAAGACAAGAAGGCCTCTTGCATGCCATAATGGAGGGTATGACCGAGGGGACAAACGCTAGGGGACGCCCACGCCGAGAGTACCTGGAGGACCTGCTGGTGGACGTGCGCTGCTTATCATATGCAGACTTCAAAAGAGCCGCACAAGACAGGGAAGAGTGGAATAAACGAATAGATGAAATTGCTGCAAACCAATCCCAGGATTGAAACCAAAGAGAGACACATAATTGTCATAGATCTTTCTATCATAATTAAAAAAAACTTAAGATAATTCTCTGAAAACTTTTTGTTTTATTTACAATTAACATCGTGTGTTATGGTTGGACCACTCTTTATTATTAAGTATTATGTTAGAAATAGGTATCCACCTTTTTATTAACTTCCATATTTCAAATAAGTCTCGCTCCGTTCGGTCGACATCCACCATTAGGCATTCAGCGTAGATCGGCGCGTTACCAACATCTTCGCAGTAATATACCACCTCGCCTTATCTCCGTACCTAAATATTCCGCTATAAAACGCAACAGAATATAAAAATCCACAATGGGCATTGTCCGCCCGACTGAGCGTACCTGAGTCAGAAGGAAATTCTTTTGAAAACCCCTGTATCGTGAACAACTTCAAAACATCGGTTAAGCAAGGCCCCGAATAAAAATGATCATATCGATACAAATATATGACAAATATGTACGTATACATGCTTGATACTTTTTGGTTAATTGACTAAATTTTCACAGTTTGTTTGAAGCGTTTTTGTCGTTTCCGTCGTATGTAACTTAAGTGTCCTAATATCCCGGAGAAAACTGTTCGACCGTCTCCATGTAAAGAGTTGGATGTTCTGGTTATTTTTCCATTCTTTGCCAGCGGAATCCGGAACCTTATCAGAAAGGGGAGAATGCGAATACGAAACGTTTCACTTTGTGGAAATATTTTTCAAATTTTTGAACAACTCGAGAGTGAAACGCGTAAGATTCATTTTTAAGATGAAACATTGAAGGAAGTTATATTTACAACAGTGGCGGTCCGTGAGTTTTCAGTGAGGTAGGGTGCTAAGATTGAAAAATACGACATTAGTGATGTTGTAGCTGAAAATGAATTTTATTTATTTTTTTAAATTTCAACTTTCTGTACGAAGATCTTTCAGTATGTGGATTCGGCGTATCCCTTGACTGAAAGAATCCTGAAGATCTTCATACAAAAAGTTGAAATTTTGAAAAATGGATCGTTTGTAGCTACAACAAAGTCAATAATGTTATATTTTTAATCTTATCGCTCTAGCTCACTGAAAACTCACGGACCGCTACTGATTTACAACCAAATAAATTATGTAGTCAGATGAAAATAGAGTTCACCAGACCTATATTCTATAATGAAAACACGTTTTATAATAATGATGACACTTTTCGTTGAAAAAAATTGAAAAAAAAAATTACTAATCACCAACCTTATTGTTTGGAAGGTACTTTTTTTAGAGGAAACTAATTCCCCTCAAGGCCTATGCCACCTTTGGGGATTCTGTGTAGAGAGTCTTTTGGAGAAAAGAAGGAGAGGAAATTTTGGGAATAAGAGAGGTATGAGGGGCGGGTAGGAATTTGGGGTCGGTGTCTCAAATGGATGCATGAATCCATCCCTCCCAATGCAAGCCGAAGTTCCAAAAGAGTCCTGCTGGAGAGATCAAAAAGTCTTCTTCCAACATTTTCTCCCGATCCGACCTGCCACGCAGCTGTTAGGCAGATGCATCCACTCACAAGAATCGGACAAACTTCAACCCATAAACCTGAGCAACAAACGTAGCGAACCACTTGGAGTGACGTATGCTGGAGGTCTTGGTTGTCCAATAAATAGCCTCCCGATTGTGCTTTGAGGAAAATTAGTTTGTTTTATTATATTGTTGACATATTTATTTATTTCTGTAGATTACAATGTTTTCCTAATTATTAACATTTTTACATAATATTTGAACTTTTATAATGTTGAGTGTAAGGTAGATCTGAGAAGGTGAAACTGTGGGTGGGTAAGTTGTATTTTTCGCGAACACTTCACTAGAAGAACCTGTGCTGAGGTTGGTTACTTTTAAGTGCGACAAGTATTTATGTGTTAAAGTAGAAAGTTATTTTTTTTTAAATTTTAATGGTTATTCATTTATTATTCAGAAAAAAATTGTATATTGTAAGTGTGTGTACAGTTAGTAAATTCTTGAAGAACGTGTTTATTTATTTCACACTTTTTATAGTTTGGTTAGGAAAATGATTTGAATAAAGTGAATATCTTGATTTTTGATCCAGGCTGTGAAATGTTTTTTGTGAACATTGTTTGTAGATGGATTTGCAGTTAGTAGTTGTTTCAGAGTAGTGGGAGTACAGTTAAAGAGTTTGGTTGCGCAATACTGAAAGTATCTTTGTCCGTGTGTGTTGTTTTATGTTTAATTATTCTCTAGCATGGCAGGTGAGATAATATTAAAAATGTATTTTTTGTCCATTTTTTGTTTGAATTTAAAAAATATATTTATAACGGCACTGAAAAAGATCAGAATTCAGTACACTATATTTTCAAAACGCAATACATTTTTAATTTAAAAAAAAAACTTGTTTACTATTTACATCAATTTAGATTTCTAAATCAAATGTCATTCGCCATATTATGGTGATTTCTTTCGACTTTCATACTTTCGACGCTTCGTTAAAAAAAATTATAACCGGGTAGTAACTACTGGTATGCAAATACATATGTCTGGTATCACGTTCATGAGACATTTTCGAAATGCGACTAAATTTTTCACAAAAATAAACCTCCCCTGCGAAAATGCACAATATTTTTATTCCTTTTGTGAGGCAAAGTGCCGCCATTTCTACCCTTTAGGGGGCCATTCGCGCACTTTTATTTCCTGACAAGTCGAAAACACTTGTTCAAAAGAATTCTTATCGTTGTTCTGAGATACGAAAAATGCTTTGTTTCTAGACATAATTCATTAAAATTTTAAGGCGTCATTTATACCCCGTTTGATGTTTTCGTGGTTGCATTTATTTCAGCCTTCATTTCTTGGCACGAAGATAATAAAATTTATTAATAAACAGGACGTGAAAATAAAAATTTTGAATGTCAAAAATTGTCATCTTCTACCAGACAAAGAAGGGCTACGTGTTTATTTTTTCAGATTCTTTCATTCTTCTTCTGGTGTTTTCTTATCGGGGGTCAGCTATTAACAAAGTTTTTTAGCCTTAATATCGCTTACGAGTCCCAAGTACTCCCAACCGTCTGGAGCCAATGAGACCATGGCATTCCCAATTTGGGTGTGTTGTGAGGCTAAAGTCGGAGGGACGAGATAGGGGGAGGAAGGTGGATAAATACCTGGCTGTTCAGATTTGGTCAGCAAACACAGTATCAGCCATTTCAAGCAGCCTTTCAATTCTGAATAGTGGTCTTACACCAGGGCGATACTAAGAGTAATCTTCCACTCTGGAACGTGCCGCAAATATTCTTTTCATTATTTTTTTAATAAATTGTGAAATAACATAAAAATCAAATAAAATTTACTTGCGGTAACGGTGTCTACTTTCATAATATTTCTATAATATTTTTCCAACTAAGTTGGTTTTTCTTGAATTTGGCGTTTCTCATTTTGTCTTTAAGATATTACCTTAAATCATGATTAAAACACTTTTATTAAGTCTAAAAGCCTATTTTTTAAATGAAATTTCTAAAGTACCGTTATAATTTGGATTTCGGAAGAAACGGAAATGACGATTACTGCACCTCCGACGCACAATTGCACTCATTGATCGCTTTGATTATGATGCCACTTAAGGCATTTGGTTGAGATATGACACGGAAATTACGCTGGTCTGCGCTCATTGGTCGCTTTGATTATGACCTCACTTTTCAAGTATTGCTTGAGATTGTTTTGGTAAAGTTTCACTTCTATTTTTCACTCGATTTTTTTTCTACAAGACCGGACCGATTAGAACAGTTACGTATCTCAAAATACCATTAAAATACAAGGGAGAAAACGTATTGAAAAAAACGCATAGGAAGATATACTAAATTTTCATCTTCAATATTTTTGTTAGTTTTTTAAATAAATCCGTTTCAAAATAAACTAATTCGATTTTAAAATATTGTAAGGATTAAATAATTGACCATAGGGTCAGTATTTTTTTTTAATGAGGTTTCAAAGTTTTTAACAAGTAACTTATACTACTTGTGATAAAGACATTTATAAGTCGAGTCGTTACACGAGCCACTCCCTCCCTGTCGTTAGGCGTTAGGCGTCTTAACAGTCTATCACGGGGGCTTTATTACACTTGCTACTTGTCATTTTATACGTTTTTAGTACGTTAAAAGGAGTATATCTTACCTATCTAAGATTGAAATATGAAATTCGCACAATAAATTGTAGTTTTTTTTTGCGAGACGCCACATTTATACCTACAACCTGTCGTTATAGATATAGACACCTTTTACAAAAAAACACTACAAATTTTTGAGCTAAACTTTTTGATTTTAATAGATTTAATCGAAAGACATTTGAAATTTTTAATTTTTTCTTCGTGCAGACATGAAAATTTAGTGATAATGCACAATATATTTAAAAAAAAAACTATTTCTTATGTGGAAGTGGTAAAACAAACCTAGGTGTTACTAACAGAAAAAGTAATGATATATTTCATTGAAGAAAAAGATAATACTAATAAATTCAAATGCAACCTGAAACAGAACAAGGCACAAAGGTAACGGTCGCAGCTAGGAATTGAACCCAATATCTCTTATAGGAAAAACTAGTTGAAGATAATATTATTAATTCTGAACTTGGAAAATGAGATGGTAAAAAAGTGACCTAAAATAAACACATTACGTTATACAGGAGAACACGTTTATAAATAAACTGTTTTTATAAATTTTAAAATAATATTATGGAAAATGTAATAGGAATAAAAATTAAAATGGTATTCTAAAAATTAAATTTGATAATAATAAAAAATAAATAGGTCCTAATGGCCGAGTTGGTTAAGGTGTTGTGTCCCGGTAAGACAAAATATCCCGAGTTGAATTCTCATTTACAGCCGTTACCTTTTTATTATTTTATTTTTCTGTGTCTTGTTCTGTTTCATGTTTCGTTTAGATTTTATTTTATTAGAAATATTTACAGATTAATAACATTACATACATTTAAAAAAAATAATTATGAAAAATCAGGTTATAACTCAATTACTAATTTTCACGTCGTGAACAAATAATAAATTAAAAAAAAAATTAAAACTATTATTTTTTTTTTTTACATAAGCTCCACACAGGAGGCCCTAAGGAAAATAATTTCCCTCAGGGCCTATGCCATCTTTGGGGATGCTTTGTGGAGGGTTTTTAAAGGAAATGGAGGAGAGGAGAGTTCTGGGAAGGAAGGGTTTAAGGGGTGGGTAGGAATCTGAGGTTCAGTGTCCTGGTCATCCGCCTCTAAGACCTAGACAAATCTCACCCCATGAACCCGGGCACCCCTGCTAAATCACCAAACGTAGCGAACCACTTGGGGTAACCTATGGCAGAGGTGTTGGTTATCCAATAAAGGTTCCCGGGGCGGCGGTACCCATTCCCGCCTCCCAAATTGAAATCTTATTATAATCCATATACCTACATATATATATCAGTAATTGAAGAAGAATGACCTAAAAACGGGGTATCCTTGTAAGGACATTCTTTTCTAAATAAATGTAAAAAAAAAGAAAAAAAGAAAACAAAATTAACATTTATGAAAGATACAAGTAAAATAGGAATAGTGTGTCAGTTTTGTGGCTTAGAGATAAAAAAAAAAAACAAAGTAAAGGAAGATATAAAATAATAATAACAAATAAATAAAAAATACATTTGAAAAAAAATATACAAAAAAACAAAAAAGATAATTCCTGTAACAATTTTTTGTAATAATTAATTTTATGTAAATAGCCAGGAGTTTTATAGCCAAAAGTTATTCCCAAAATTGAATGATACATTTGTTAATATTTTCCCAAATTTTCTCTATTTCTTAAACTACGAGGACGTCTAAATCTAATCCTAGTTAGATTGTTTAGCTTTTATGGAAGCACGAAATGCACCGACAATTTTCACCACCTTTTATTACAATACACTGCAAGTAGGCACATTATAGAGGAAGTGCATTTACCAACTTCTAGTAACACGGTTTGTTCACTTTTTCCTTATTTTTTGGGTCGTTGTTAACGCTCTCTCTCCACGCTACCCTCTCTTTCCCGCTATCTTTATGTTTGCCATTTACAGGCGAGATCGGCAGTGTAAATTCTCACATTAGATGCACGTTAAAGTAGATTAAAAACACATTTGTACGCGCGCCGCGGTGGAGCGGGAAGCGGTGCCGGTGGCGTGAACCGAGGCTGTTTGCACTTTTTGGCGCCGCAACGAAAAGGCTTCATTAAAAAATAATGCCTAAAAAGGGCATAATGAGTTTAAACTGTTAATATAATGTGTTATAATCACATTTTGTGTCAATTTAAATCCTTAAGAATGGATAAATGGTAAAAAAATACAGAATATGCTTGTGTGATACAATAGGTAAATTAATTAGGTGATTTATATTCCGATGGAGGTACAAAACCACATTTCTTCTAAAATGTCTATTTTTGTACCTGGTGGAATTCCATTATCATGAGTACAATTTGAGAGGCGGGTATGGGTACCGCCGCCCCGGTAATCATTCATTGGATAACCAACACCAACGCCAAAGGCCATGCACCTACCCCAAGCGGTTCGCTACGTTTGGTGGCTCAAAAGGACACCCTTTTTTCATGTGTGGGGTTTTTGTAGGTCTTTGCGGCGGATGCTTTTGCCCACCTATTTCGTGGCGGGCACTATCAGGAGAAACTGATTGAAGGAGCCCTTTTGACCTCTCTCCGGACTTTCCCGATCCATCGATTGCCTTGCACCGTAGTGGGAGGGACGGATTGATACGATCGTCACTCCTGAACGCATTGACTCCAGATTCCTACCCACCCCTCATATCCTTTTCCTTCCCAGAACTTCCTCTTTTTCCTTTCCCTAAAAAGACTGGCTGTGGAATGATTTGCTGGCCTCCATTCCCTCCCCCCCTTCAACAACGGTCTCTTTAAGACTCGTGAGCACTCCTTCCTCTTCTCAAGAACACCCACCGCGTAGCATCCCCAAAGAAGACACAGATCCTGAAGTAATATTTTTCCTCATGTGTGCAGATAATGTAAAAAAATACGTGCATAAATATGTATATTTTAAAAATAAAAATTTATAAACATAATGTACAAAAAATATATATATTTTTTTTTTACAGTGAATACCGCACAAGAATCTCAACTGCTCCCGTCTGGAGCTAGTGAGACTATGGCATCCCCAATTGGGGTATGTTGTGAGGCTGAAGGTAGTGGGGAGGGGAAGGAGGTGGGGAAGAGGAAGGTTAGGAACTACCTGGCTAATCAGATCTGGTCACTAAGCACGGCTAAAGCCATTTTCAAGCAACGTTTCAATTCTGAATGGTGGTCTTACACCAGGGCGATACTGATAGTATCTTCCACTCTGGAACATGCCGCAAATATACTATACATTGTTTTAAATGAATTAATTGTGAAATAACACAAATTAATCAAATAAAATTTATTTGCGCATGCCGGGTTCGAACCCGCGACCTCCGGATTGTGAGTCAAGAGTCTTACCCACTGGACTACGGAGGTCGTCAAAGATAATTTAAAAAAAATAAATATCTTAAATATCTTCATTTAATTAAATAAATAATAATAATTTAGAAGCCTAAGCCAAGCACTTTAAAGCACAATTTTTTTTTCCTTTAAGGTAAAATCAAGATACAATGCAACATATTAGATGTTCTATATTTTGAAGCGTTCAATAAGGAATAAATATAAAATCATCGGTGACGTTCAGTGTTCATTTAAAAAAATATTTATTTGCTTTTTATGTTGCGCCTTTTAAGGTTTGATTTCTTCTTTTGTTCGACTCCCGTTATAACGGTTCCAGCCGTTAGAAGAACCGTTAGGCAACGGCTTCAGTCGTTAAATAAGCGAGTGTGAAAAGTTCAATAAATCCTCGCAAGCGATAACGACGCCACAATAAAATGCTAAATGACAACAAACGATCGATAGCTCTAACTCACAACGATCAAAGATGGATGCTGCCTCCTTCGGTTTTAGTATGGTTTCCGAGGGAAAGAAAATCAGAGAAACAACAAATAATATAAGGAAAATATTTTTTTGTTGTTTTGAGCTTTCTTGAACTTGAATTTAAATCATTCATTCTCAATAACTCCTAATAAAATATTTTATTCAGAAATTATTGAGGCAGCATCAATGGTGTTATTATTTATTTATTAATTTACGGACGATAGTCCATTAAAAACATAATAATAACACGAATAAAAAAAAAGCAGAGATGACAGTGAAGGGGGAGCACATATAAATGAATAGCAATGACAATATAAAATGTAAAAGTACATATAGAAGACACCACAACTCAAAGCTTGAAGAAGCATTTAAATATTGCTTATCGACTGCCAAAAGTAATTTAGTTTTACATAAAAAAATTCAATGCTTTGACTTTCGTTGACAAGTCTCGACATTCTGGTTAAAGGAGAATAGTATCCATAATTAGTAGATTTTGGAACAGCAATTCATTATTTCGGAGTCTACGGGAAGGGATGTTAAACTGGATGAGTTGGAACAAAGCAGTTGTATCAGTAATACTGTTGATAATTTTAAATATGCAAATAGATCAGAGTCCTTTCTATGTTTTTCTAAAGAAGATATGTTTAAAATTTGTTCAATTTTTTCAATTTCATCATATGAGTACTCGCCTCTTTCAAGACTTAACCTCCAAGCAATTCTTCTTAGGAAGCGATGTTGTACGGATTCGACGTGACAAATATGGACAGCATAGAGAGGAGACCATATGACACTAGCGTTTTCAAGGTTAGGGCGAACCAGCGAACAGTGTACATCTTGATAAGTCTTAAGATTTTCACGGCCAAAAGCATTTTCGTTATTTGTTTTTGGGGTTTTATGCCGTGTTGCGCTACCTCCTTCTTTAGCCAACGTTTCGGACATCGTTGCAGTGTCCATCATCAGGGCAGATCCGGAAGATCACATCACGACACATCTACCGGATCTGCCCTGTTGATGCAACTGCAACGATGTCCGAAACGTTGGCCAAAGAAGGAGGTAGCGCAACACGGCATAACACCCCAAAAACAAATAACGAAAAAGTGTATATCTTATATATATAAATGAATCGCTGAATGTGTTGCTAAGCGCAAATCTCGAGAGCAGCTGAACCGATTTCGCTAATTCTTTTTTTAGAATATTCCTTGAACTACGAGGATGGTTCTTACGTATAAAAAAATTAAGA
Source organism: Limnephilus rhombicus (assembly GCA_929108145.2). Classification (NCBI taxonomy): domain Eukaryota; kingdom Metazoa; phylum Arthropoda; class Insecta; order Trichoptera; family Limnephilidae; genus Limnephilus; species Limnephilus rhombicus. The sequence goes on from OV815276.1 coordinate 59,801,732, forward strand.
AAATTGCGCAGAAAATTGGATAATTTCAGAAAACCTAACGACTATTGCACGTTTGACAGTTCGCGTGTTAGAGAATGTCATTTTGCAAAACAATGATTGTTAAATCAGGATTTTATTTTTGAAAATCTTTAAGTTGATAAATTTATTTAAAGTAGGTTGAATAAATTAAATAGTTCGAATCGAATCAAGAATTTTAGATATTTAATATTAATGGTGGGACGGGAGGGAAGGGAGGAGGGGGGGGGGTTGGGAGGAGGGCGGGGGAGAGGAGAGGGGGGGAAGGGGGAGGGGGAGGGGGGAGGGAGGACGGTGAGAGGGGGGGGGGGGGGGGGTGGAGGAGGCGGAGTGGGTACCCTTACACCATGCGAGCGAAGCCGCGGGAAAAAGCTACTTTATAATAAGTTTGATCAAATTTAGCTTATAAAGTTCCAGTTTCAAACACGTAGATCTTTTTTTTCCATGAATATTTCTCAGATTTTTTGATTATGCCTTCAACTTCTACTGTTTTAGTAAGTAACGTCATCAGATACCATATAGGTACGAGTACGAGTAATTTGAAAACCATCTTTTTTGCCATAGACTTTTTTTTATATTATCCTCACACAGAAAGCCCAGAGGAAAAAAATCCCTAAGATACAATGTGACCTTTGGGGATGGTGTGAGGAGGGTCTTTAAAAGGAAAAGAAGGAGCGAAAGTTCTGGGAAGGAAAAAAAGCATAAGAGGTAGGTCGCAATTTGGAAGGCAATGTGTCCAAGATTGATGGACGTATGAATTCATACCTCTGACTGCGGTGTAAGTAGATGAGCCGGCTGTAGTTGCCAAAAGGCCTCTCTCAAACAGTCTCTCCCGATCCAGTCCGTTACGCGCATCCGCCACCAAGACTTGGACAAACTTCACTCCTTCAACCCAAGCCCCCCCCCTAGCCAAGCCACCAAATGTAGCAAACTACTCGGGGTGACCCAGAGGTGTTGGTTATCCAATAAATGGTTTACGAGGCGGCGGTACCTATTCCCGCCTCCAAAATTATAGGGTGTGTAAAACTCCGATAGGGTGTGTAAATTAACACCGGAGCAGCAAATACTCCAACAAGAGTAACACTATAATTTCTAAGTCAATACAATCCATCAATCGATTATTACTTCTTGGAGACATTCTTGTAAAACTAATATGAGTTATATCCAAACAATACAAATATCCAAAACAAAATTGTTAATTTATTAATATACCAATGCACACAAAAGTAACATAAAATTAATTTATATATACGGGTCTCTTTATGTTTTGCCTGTTAGAGGATTATTATTTTATAAGGATTGGTTGTCCTGAAATGTAGGATAAATACGGTCAAAGAAACCTAAACTGTATTGTAGCTCTTTTAAATATATTAATATTTATACCGATGAAAATTAAAAATGTTAACATTTATACTACCAACATATAATATAATCTAAGGAAATGGCTATCTATTTACATATTCATATTTGTACTATTCTGTTAATATAACCAATTAATTTACTTGTTTACCGTCAACATTATACATATATACGTTTTGAAAATGTACCATGTTATTGTATAAAATGTTGTCACTATGTACCTGCAGACAAACTACGTAAGTAGTTTAGCAGGTTTAAATAATAAATATCTATATCTATAAAACCATAGAAAATTATACAAGACTCCTTTCACATTTTTATTTTTCAAAGAGAAAACCTAGAGTTGAAATTCCACGAAGCAGAATAATAAACTAGTTATTATATTTCTAAGTCCCGTCCTTATAACGTTCATTAACTTAATAAAAATAAAAGCAGTCATCAATCAACATTCATTACATCATTATTCCACCCTGATCGCTCAGAATCTGCTGAGCAAGCGATTCATTGATTTGGATCCGCTGTATCCAAAGAACTACCCTTAGCTGGCACCATTCATTACCACCTTAGCGCCACAGAGGGAGGAGGCTGTCAGCTGTCACAGATAAGGCTGTAGACGGCTCAATCATAGTTTCTCGCCTTGCTCCACTGCGCGCGCTTATCGGCCAAGTGTGGGCGTGGGGGGTGTAAACAATGAACACCCACTCTGTCTTATGTGGTTACTTGCCCACCTACTTAATGTACGAGCTTTGCTGACGGTGTGAGGAGGCTAAGTGAAATATGCTGGGCAGAATCTTATATCTTCTGGAATGTCAGTAGATAGTAAATCTGTGTCTTAACGCGTTACCTCAACATGTAAGTAACTTCTCTTTGGAAGTATTTTTATTTATTGCTTTGTTTTTTATTCTGTTATGTTATGTAAGGCGGGTATGGGAACCGCCGTCCCAGGACTTGATTTTGGTGACTTTTTACAGTGAATGCCGCACAAGAATCTCAACTGCTCCCGCCTGGAGCCAGTGAGACTATGGCATCCCCAATTGGGGTATGTTGTGAGGCTGAAGGTAGTGGGGAGGGGAAGGAGTTGGGGAAGAGGAAGGTTGGGAAGGTTGGGAAGTACCTGGCTATTCAGATCTGGTCACCAAACACGGCTAAAGCCATTTTCAAGCAACGTTTCAATTCTGAATGGTGGTCTTACACCAGGGCGATACTGTTAGTATCTACCACTCTGGAACATGCCGCAAACATACTATAAAGACTTAGAAGGGGTGTCCGGGTTCATGGGCGAGGATTGTCTAGATCTTGGCGGCGGATGAGTCTGCTCACACACTGTGTGGTGGGTCGGATTTGGAGACCCTGATTGAGGGAAACTGTTTTACCTCTCCATCAGGACTCTCTCGACCTATCGCCTTGCACCGTAATGGGAGGGGTCAAATCAAACGTTCGTTAGTCCTTGACACACTAACCCTCACATTCCTATCCCTCATACTCTTTTCCTTCCTCTCCTTCATTTTCCTAAAAAACCCTTTACACAGCATCCCCAAAGATTACATGAGCTCCTTATGTGGAGCTAATATAAAAGAATCCCAAGAATATCATCATGGTATATAGATTTATTTGTAGCTACCTTTCAAATTGTAAAGATGGAAAAAATGTGTCATCTTTCTTCTTACGCTAATTTCATCGTCTTTCCACTCAGCATATCTAAACTTGACTGTTTTCATCTTTTGCATTACGTTTAGACACATGATGATTTCCGGATGTTTCCATCCGTAATATGGTCGTACGTACTTGGTTTAACCTCGTCATCACGAATCTCATTTTCACTAACAGCTTTATCCTTCAAATAAAGATCAAACACACATTTCATAAAACCACCATCCGTATTCAGCATTATCTTCAGATTCAGATCATCCCTTAAAAAGTGTATTAAATCATTGCACGCATGGTAGCGTAAAAATATGCGCCTGTTTAACTCTATCCCACGTCGCTAAACGGCTATTTTTCCCACCTACCCTTATATCAGCCGCAAATACCAGCGCAGATAGGGTAGGTACCGGGTCCACCAATACACGCGCACCTTAAATAGCGGCCTATTTGTATTCACGTGTTATGGTGTGTGTTATCGGAGCACTTCTGCTTCATTTAACAGCTTCCCCATCCCCAGCCGCCCTTACTACCCGCCCGCCACCCGCCGCCGCCCTCTTTACCCACTGTTCAGATTTTCCAATGTTGCTAGGCCAAACTGTGTTTAATATTATATTCCGCGAATTGTGCGAAATAATTCGTGGCAATATCATTAAATGCCAGTTTAAATAGCAACAAGTAATTAATTATCTGTAGCAAAAATGTAATTTATATAATTCCATTTCAGGTAATCAAATTTAAAACTGTGTTTTCAGTATTATATCTTTTATTTATGATAAATGATGAACAAACAAATAAAGGTTGATTTTTTATTAGTCATTTCCTCAAGGAAATCATTATAACGCAACTAGAACTTTAAAAACTGAAAAAAATTCAGGTTACTGAACTAATTCAAACAATTTGTTATTACGTCATTGTTATAACCATGGTGGAAATTAGAAATATCACAAGGTTTACCATTGTTTGTACAGCTTTTTAAGAATAGTTGCAGAAAACTATTTTCAACCGGCACTTCAATTTTGAACTCTCCATTAAAATTATAAAAACAAGGCAAGAAACCAAATTCATTTGCTCTAAGAAAAACATGATTTTGAAAACTAGTAGTCAAATATCTGTTAAAGCCAGGCGCACACTTATAGAAAATACTCAAATAATTATATGACACATGTTTACGTTATAATGTTTAGCTTCCTTCAACTTAGTGGGTTCCCATTATCTGTAAGAAACATGAATGTACCAATATTGTTCATTCAATACCTCTATTGTCACTTTTATCTTATACAATATAAAAATCTCGTGTCACGGTGTTTGTGGTCGCACTCCTCCGAAACGGCTTGACCGATTTTTATGATTTTTTAAAATATATATTTGGTAGATATGAGAATAGGTTTTAAAGTGTATTTCATATCGTTAGGTGATTAGGGTGTCCCTACCCAGAAAAAATAATCCATTTTTTTGACAATTTTTTTTTTGTAATCTTTTTAATTTGGCATCAAAAAATACATAAAACCTCAAATTTTAACTCTCCTACCCCAACCCTCCCATTTTTAAACCGCGATTTTAGTATTTTTGTATGAAGAAATTTAACCGTCTTTCGTATTTCAAACAGAACGAAATATTTATGTTGTTGAATGACAGATGGCGCTACGTTCATCTCATTGAACTTTCACCCACACATGCGCAAGACATTCACGAGAAGCGTCGCGACATTTTGATTTTTCATTGGGCATCATGTTCTCGCGTGGGCAAACCATCGAGCTTATTTGTGTTGACTAAGGACGGACTGACAAAAAAAAATCGTACACTCAATTGCTCTTCAATACACTCAATTGATTTTCTTATTTCATTTTCCTACTTTAGTTGGTGTTTTTTTGTTTTTGTTTTTATCGGCGGTTATCGTCTACAGCGCTCCATTCCTCTTTCTGTCATAGATCCCATCCCCGCACACTTACAATACGTTCGTCATTTTTTATTTAATAACCCAAATATTCACTAAAAATAATTTATACGGCAGAACAACGTATGTCGGGTCAGCTAGTTACTTTATAAAATTATTAACCCGAACTAGTGAGGTTAAAAACTGAATTCTGAACAAGAATACCTACCATGTAACGAAACAATAAATAAGTAAATGGTGTGCTCTCTTGTAAACTGGCCGGGGATAAATTTCAGATTTTTAATTGTATCCCTTTTGACAGCCATCTTTCTGGGCTTTCCCCCCGTTATGTATTACATACTCCACCAACTCTTCTGCCGATTGACAAATTTCAGTTTGTGTTCGTCTTAAAGAAGTATTTATTTTTTATATGTATTTTCAAATTTGTAGGCAGAATGATCAGGAGTATACCCATTGAACCGTCCAAGTAAGTGTGTGTTCATCAGGGCAGGAACAGCATCTTTTATATACTGTGTTTTTTACAATACAAACATAATGATTACATTTATACGTCCTAATGAAACCATTATAATACGTTGAATTGGATGCTCACATTTTATATTGCCAAAAAAACTTTAGATTTGATGAAAAGCTAACAATAACAAAGACTGACTACATATTCCTGTAATACATAATACTTTTGGTCAATGAAACTTTAGATACATTGCGACAAGATTACAACTATTTTTATTTTTAATTTTTAACTTTATGAGTAAAATCTCACTTTATAATATTGAATTAAATGAAGACAATATTAGCGAAACTCAATCGAAAATGTGGAGACAAAAAAATCAGAAAAAGATATTGGCACCTCTGGGACCCGAACCCAGGACCCTTTGCTTACATGGCAATTAAGTTTCGCAAATATTGTCATCATTTAATCAAATATTATAAAGTGATATTTTACCTACTCATAAAAATTAAAAATAAATATTCATCCTAGACTTGCAGAAAAGTCAATAGATGTCGCATATTAAAAATAAAATGGATAAAAATTTATCCAGACACTATCTAGATAGCATTTAGTTCGGGTTGAATCTTGCAATCATATATAAAGATAGCAGCCAATAATATGTGCGTTAAGAAAATGAAGATAGTGTTGGTAGTTCTTAGTCGAAGTATGATACAGTTAAAAGTGACCGAATTGATATCGAATTTGATATCGACGCCTTAGCTCAGTTAGTAGAGCACTTGTCATGTAAGCAAAGGGTGCTGGGTTCGAGTCCCAGAGGTGCCAATATCTTTTTCTGATTTTTCGGTCTCCACATTTTCAATTGAGTTTCGCTAATATTGTCTTCCTTTAATTAAATTCGGATTTAATAAAAATGTGATTCACAAAACAATTTCGAGATAGCATAAAAATTTGAATCATACTTAATGATGGGGCCTTTACTGGTGCACTCACCCAAATTCAAAATTATTAATGCAACCAAACTATTGAGTGAATATATTTTAATAGAAGTGTAGGGATGTTCATAGGTATTATAAATTAACTTGCATAATAATTAATGCCTCAACAGAGGCTAGCTTAGCGAGCCGGGTTATAAGAAACCTCAATTTATAACCAAACATTTCCATTCTTTACATGTTACCCACCGTTTATATATGTATATTTATTTATGTTGCTAATTTAAAGGTTTATTTTTATTTTTAGAAACGAGATGAAAAGTCAGTTCGAAAATATTGTTTTCATTTTTTATTGTCATTTTATCTACTTTTCTTTATTTTTCTACTTGACTTGAAATCATTATCATCATCATCATTACATAGTATAAAATGAAGTCGCTCAAAATGTATGTGCGCACAGATCTTTTAAACTACGCAACGGATTTTCATGCGGTTTTCACCAATAGATAGAGTGATTCAAGGGGAAGGTTTATATTTATAATATTTATGCTTATTTTAGTAGAGAAAGGCCGAGAAATTCAAATATTCAATTCAGGCAACGGGCAGCTAGCAAGTGGGTAGTGTGGATTTTATAAAGGTCGGGTAATGGCGTTGAGTTTCGTTAGCCACAGCAACGTGTGGCTGGGTCTGCTAGTATATGATAAGATTGAAAAAAATGTAATTAAAGACAAGACGAAATTGGATACGTTTTTAGAAAAGTATTTTCGTTATTTGTTTTCGGGGTGTTAGGCCGTGTTGCGCTACCTCCTTCTAGAGTCAACGTTTCGGACAGCGTTACAGTGTCCATAATCAGTGTATACATATACCTAGAACGCCAGTACTGCTATAAGACTAAAGAGGTCGTTCCTGGGTTCGAGTCCCGGATGCGACCGATACCTTATTTTCTGTACATGACTGTTTCATGTTTTCGTTGAGAGTTGTTGAAATTATCTGCAATGAATGAATATTACAATGAGGTGTGAAGCTACTATAAGTTATCATTATTAAATTGAATTAACCAGTTAATTATTATTTTTTAATTTATAAACTAACGCTTAGACAAGATTTTTATGCATAGCACAAAGGGTAACAATTATTACAAGCAATAATTGTCAGCCTGAAACACTAATTTACATTGAAAAATCTTCCGAGAAAAGATACTTGCCGCCAACGGGACTTGAACCCGTGTCCTTCCGATTGCCGGTCGAATGCTCTGACCACTGAGCTATGGGGGCTTATTAAATACCCGCCAAATAATTCAATATATTTTCTAGTGTTTCATTCAACAATTACTGCTTGTTATATTTTTTTCCACCTGAAAACAACCAACTTTATTTTTGCGAGGAAGACATTGTTAGTGTTAAATCCCTCGCTAGGTGGCGTCGAGACAAATTATGTCTGCATTTATTGGAGAAATACTGAAACTTGTTAAATATTAATTATTATTTTTTAATTTATAAACTAACGTTTAGACAAGATTTTTATGCATAGCACAAAGGGTAACAATTATTACAAGCAATAATTGTCAGCCTGAAACACTAATTTACATTGAAAAATCTTCCGAGAAAAGATACTTGCCGCCAACGGGACTTGAACCCGTGTCCTTCCGATTGCCGGTCGAATGCTCTGACCACTGAGCTATGGGGGCTTATCAAATACCCGCCAAATAATTCAATATTTACTAGTGTTTCATTCAACAATTACTGCTTGTTATATTTTTTTCCACCTGAAAACAACCAACTTTATTTTTGCGAGGAAGACATTGTTAGTGTTAAATCCCTCGCTAGGTGGCTAGGTGTGTCGAGACAAATTATGTCTGCATTTATTGGGGAAATACTTAAACTTGTTAAATATTAATTATTATTTTTTAATTTATAAACTAACGTTTAGACAAGATTTTTATGCATAGCACAAAGGGTAACAATTATTACAAGCAATAATTGTCAGCCTGAAACACTAATTTACATTGAAAAATCTTCCGAGAAAAGATACTTGCCGCCAACGGGACTTGAACCCGTGTCCTTCCGATTGCCGGTCGAATGCTCTGACCACTGAGCTATGGGGGCTTATCAAATACCCGCCAAATAATTCAATATTTACTAGTGTTTCATTCAACAATTACTGCTTGTTATATTTTTTTCCACCTGAAAACAACCAACTTTATTTTTGCGAGGAAGACATTGTTAGTGTTAAATCCCTCGCTAGGTGGCTAGGTGGAAGGACACGGGTTCAAGTCCCGTTGGCGGCAAGTATCTTTTCTCGGAAGATTTTTCAATGTAAATTAGTGTTTCAGGCTGACAATTATTGCTTGTAATAATTGTTACCCTTTGTGCTATGCATAAAAATCTTGTCTAAACGTTAGTTTATAAATTAAAAAATAATAATTAATATTTAACAAGTTTCAGTATTTCTCCAATAAATGCAGACATAATTTGTCTCGACGCCACCTAGCGAGGGATTTAACACTAACAATGTCTTCCTCGCAAAAATAAAGTTGGTTGTTTTCAGGTGGAAAAAAATATAACAAGCAGTAATTGTTGAATGAAACACTAGTAAATATTGAATTATTTGGCGGGTATTTGATAAGCCCCCATAGCTCAGTGGTCAGAGCATTCGACCGGCAATCGGAAGGACACGGGTTCAAGTCCCGTTGGCGGCAAGTATCTTTTCTCGGAAGATTTTTCAATGTAAATTAGTGTTTCAGGCTGACAATTATTGCTTGTAATAATTGTTACCCTTTGTGCTATGCATAAAAATCTTGTCTAAACGTTAGTTTATAAATTAAAAAATAATAATTAATATTTAACAAGTTTAAGTATTTCCCCAATAAATGCAGACATAATTTGTCTCGACACACCTAGCCACCTAGCGAGGGATTTAACACTAACAATGTCTTCCTCGCAAAAATAAAGTTGGTTATTTTCAGGTGGAAAAAAATATAACAAGCAGTAATTGTTGAATGAAACACTAGTAAAAATTGAATTATTTGGCGGGTATTTGATAAGCCCCCATAGCTCAGTGGTCAGAGCATTCGACCGGCAATCGGAAGGACACGGGTTCAAGTCCCGTTGGCGGCAAGTATCTTTTCTCGGAAGATTTTTCAATGTAAATTAGTGTTTCAGGCTGACAATTATTGCTTGTAATAAGAATTAACCGGTCTTTGAACTTCAAAAGTTAAGTAAAACAAGGGTCTTATTAAATACAAACAAAAATTATTACTAGTAATAATAGAATAGTTATGTTATATTGTCTTCAATAATTTGGGGAATCAATTTAATTAATTGATTATAAATCACTTCGCTCATACCCAAATTTAAATATTGTATCTATTTATCTAACATTAGATAAACAAAATAATAATATCTTGAAAAGGATAACAAAGAAACGTCCGTAATTTAAATACGCAATCACAATCTACATAAAAAGTAATGAAGATAGCAGTAGAAATCTTCGTCAGTGTCGGCAGCAAGTTGTGCCCAGCTTCTGTGTGGCGAGAGATGGGCGGGGGCGGCAGCGAGGGCGGGCGGGGGCGTTGGGCGGCTCGGGGGGCGGGGCTGGCCTAAGAATTCCGCCCATACTTTCTCTCATCTCGCCGCAGCTCCGCGCTCCGTGGGCGGCGATTATCATTCTCTGGAGCGAGTACCGAGTCGGAGAGAAAGTCAAGGAGGGGATAAGTTTATTTATGTGTTTCATTAATTGGAAAATCTGTCTATTATCTGTCTTGTTAACTTTTCAAGATTTTTACCGTATTCTCATTTAACATAAATATGTTAAATTGAAGAGATGTGATTTTACAAAATTTGTAAGAAAATATAATAATTGGTCATTAAAGATTAACTACCTTTTCACCACTTTTATATTTTATTAATCAACACACTGACTTTAACTAAAGTGATTTCACACAAATTCATGCACTCATCAGGGCAGTGAAATGTCTTATCCATAACAAAAGCATGTTTGTATGGTTCATTTGGATTCTAGATGACGGGTCATTATTAATCATTCGTACTTTTTCGAAATACCTTATTTACGCAAAGATAACCTGCATGGAAAAATGAAAATGTATAACTTTTGTATGGCTCCATGAGAGTTGACACCCCGACAGCTGACCCCCCGGCTTACTTATATACAATAGGCAGTCGGTTTAGGGAAAATAAAGTATACTTACATACACAAAATATAACTAAGTGTCCGCGAATCAAACTAATATCAGAGAGGATCTACTACCGAATAAAAGAAGAATAAAACATAATTTTCATTCAAATGCATCAAGGATAAAACTGCTTGTAAATCCACAGTATATACCAGCTTGTAAGAACAAACGACACTAAATAAATTCCTTTGATATCTATACCAACTTAATATTAAAGCTATTTTTAAGACGATCAACGTTTGAAATGCACAAAATATTATAATTTTTAAATAATTATAATGTTGGGTAGCCAACTGTCGGGTCAGTATGTACTACAAATGTACTTTTATCAAATTATGCATTACATATCAATTTATTTAACATAACGTACTAAGTAATTAATGTACTTAATAATGAGTTTATTTGATAAATTAATCAAAAAATTTACTACTTGTCAAATTATTCAACAAAATATACTTTATATCAAATTATTCAACAAAATGTACCTATGTCTCAAATTATTCAAAAATATGTACTTTAAACAAATTATTCAACGAAATGTACTACGTATCAAATTATTCAACAAAATGTACTACACATCAAATTATTCAACAAAATGTACTACATATCAAATTATTCAACAAAATGTACTACATATCAAATTATTCAACAAAATGTACTACATATCAAATTATTCGACAAAATGTAACTATGGAATTATTCAACAACATTTACTACATATCAAATTATTCAACAAAATGTACTACATATCAAATTATTCAACAAAATGTACATATCGAATTATTTAACAAAATTTACTACATATCAAATTATTCAACAAAATTTACTACATATCAAATTATTCAATTATTCAACACTAATGCACTACAGTAAAAATTAAAAACATTTATAAGATTTTAAAAAGTTGAAAAGCAACAAACAAAAGTTCATATATTAGAGACCAAAATGATGTGACATATCTTTAGATAAATAATTAAAAAGCTAGCCGTGTAACAAACGATGTAACAACAATGTGAACAACCTATGCACATAGCTTTTCATAATAATGTTTTCACTTTTAGCATTTTCCAATTTTTGGTCCCTTGTGATTTATTGTTGTTATTGTAAAATTATTTCCACCAAAACGTTAAAATCTAAATTGCTTAATGCAAAAAAGTGCAGAAATCATCGGCTCGGCGCCAAAATATTATTAAAGAAATCTCGTTAAATTTCATATTCCTGAAATGCAAAGTCATGAAATAATTCGTGCGATATCTTTTATGCATATCACAATTCAATGGGTATACAATAGTAGATGGCTTATGTTTGCGGCCGCCAAGCCTCATGTCAGCCACGTTAAATGGACCGTACAAGCCGATAAGGGATTTAGCCATTCACGTTTTGTACCCATGGCGTTTTGTAGCCAGAACGTTTTGTAGACAGGGCATTTAGTAACCAGAGCGTTTGCTAGTCAGACTGTCATACGTCAGTAAAGTTGCCCAAACCCGCTGCCTGGATATTTCGCAACAGTGGGTTTCGTGAACATAAAATAGCGACGACAAGAATATTTAAAGTGTTGATTGTCGTCGCTATTATAAATATATATATATATATATTTATAATAGCGACGATTATATAATAACGTATATAATATATATATATATATATATATTATATACGTTAAATAATTATTTAACGATTACCTAATGTGATATAATTAAATGCTTTTTAAGATCTCTGATTTAATAATTTTATGACCCAGATGCAATGATAGCCATGTTTGATGGAGTCATAAGAAGTAAGCTGGAGTATGCCAGTGGTGTGTGGACTCCGCACCAAGCGAAATATATTAATATGCTAGAACAAGTTCAGAAAAAATTCCTTAGGTATGTCTATATGCGGACGAATGGAACGTACCCGAGATTCATGCACCATATGGAATTACTTGAGGCAACAAATAGATTTAGCTTGGAAACTAGACGTTATGCAAATCTTGCAATTCTTAGTTTTAACATAATCCATAATCGTATTGACAGCCCATTCCTCTTGGAATGTTATGGCTTATACGTGCCTGAAAATTTCAGCCTTAGTCGTCGACACGACTTGTTCAAAATACCATACGGCAGAACAGATGTTCTAGCACAGCATAGTATGACAAGAAGAATGGTGCTGTTGAACGAAATATCGGAAACACTAGATATATATAACTCTTCTTTAGATAGCCTTAAGATTTTTTTGTATAATAATCATCTTCCTAGGTGTTAAGACTGTTAAAATGAGAAAATTGTACAGTAATTGGATAAAAATCTGTTGTACAATAAAAAAAAATAAGTAAATAAATATCTGAAATGGTTTGTATTTATCTTATCTTTAATATTTGATGTATAAATGAAATCAACTTACTTGCTATTAAAAAAAATACTAACCGAATAAACAGTAATGAGATAACTGAAAACAAATCCCCCTTTTTAAAATAACTCTTATTTATATATTTCTTTGAGAATTGTTGAATGACCTACCGACTTATTCAAAAAGTAGGAAGTAATATTTGAAGCAATCATCAGTAACTAGTTATTTGTCTCTTGCAGAATCAACCGTGAGATATGAGATAACTTCTTGGGGTCAATAATGTAAAACCAACACAAAACATGTACAAATTATTCAAAACGCCTTGGTAAAGTTGCTAGTCACCAAAACCGTTTTTAACCAAAAGAGAGACATACTACTCGTATTATATATGTACAAATCAATCAATGTATTACCAGTGCGTGCTCTTATGTGGCAAAAAAGTGTATTACAGCACATATCCGACAGTCCGTATAAAACAATGGTGGATCATACACCCAAAATGCGTTTCATACAAAATGAATGAAAGTACGTGTATTTCAAAACAAATTTGGTCAAAGCCCTTGAATATATTATATCATAAATATTTGACAATTTTCCATACGAATTTAAAGAAAATTGAGCTATAACGATGTTAAAATGATGGCTATTAGGGAGTAACCTTGTGCATAAAGATTATATTTTGCTCACTCTCACCGTGTACTAATTTGCAATTATGTTATTAGGTACTAACGTATGGCTGTTATTATGTTGCTAATGTATACACACCTGTCTAATGATACGATTATTTAAAAAAAAATTCTTAATCCACTGTTTTTCACCATAAAACACTGCCTCTGTATTATTGTCAACATTGCATATCACAATGTTTATGGAATATATATATATATATATATATAGTTAATATGTTGTTATATGTGTATGTTATTGCTACGCTGATGCGTTTAAGATTATTTCATGTATTTTTTTTACTAATCTGTGGAACTAATCTCCTGATGACAAGCTACTTGCAGTAGCTTAGCGGGTATAAATTCCCATTGCCTGTTATTTTTATACAAAAAAAAAAAAAAAACACTTATTTTTAATAACTCAGGTACTCTTCATACGTCATACGTATGTCTAGTAATGTTACACTGTCGTATAAACAAGCTTATGGGTTCGAGTGGTTACATAATTTTCTCATAGAATTTTTAGGTTTTGATTTTGCTTCTTCCTAATTTTCCACTAAACAATTATTAAAAAAAAAACGAAACTATTCTCTCGCATAATTTATTTGTGATTTAAGAACCATAATGACAGCTAGGTACTAATTTGACGGCCGGCGTAATCCAGCGGTAAGGCTCTCGACTCGCAATCCGAAGGTCGCGGGATCTAATCAAATTGTTAATTACGAACTCTCCACCCCTGCTGCATGTTATTTTTTTCATTCTCATTATGTTGGTTTTCCTTCTTTTTATTATAAAAATAATATTTGGATGATTTATATATCCCATATGCTTTAATTTGGTGTGTGTGTTTTTTTCTTTCATTTCTGTTGTATATATATATATTTTTCTTTTTTTTCTACCACTTTATGTTTTCTTTAATGTTTTAATCCATGTTTTTATATATATATATTATAAATTGTAGCGGAAACTTCGCTGGTTAATGCAATCATGTAATATGTTACTTTCTTATTAAAATATGTATAACTGTTTGTTTCCCAAATAAACTAAAATAAAAAAAAAAAAAAATAAAAAAATAAAATAAAATAAAAATAAAAAAAAATAAAATCTAATCCCGGCGTGACAAATAAATTTTATTTTATTTATTTGTGTTTTTTCACAATTTATTCATTTAAAATAATATATAGTATATTTGCGGCACGTTCCAGAGTGGAAGATACTCTCAGTATCGCCCTGGTTTAAGACCACCATTCAGAATTGAAACGTTGCTTGAAATGGCTTTAGCCGTGTTTGGTGACCAGATCTGATTAGCCAGGTACTTCCCCACCTTACTCTTCCTATTTCCTTCCCCTCCTCACTTCCTTCAGGATCACAACATACCCCAATTGGGGATGCCATAATCTCACTAGCTCCAGATGGGAGTAGTTGGGACTCTTGTGCGGAATTCACATTAAAAAAAAAGGATTTTGTTTTAAAAGTACATCACAAACCGTAGGTACTCGAGTTAAATGCTGACCAACCCCTTTCTACCAAAATAATAATAAATATTTTATGGTCTTCCTTTTTTCATAACAAGTGGAGTAGATGAATCATCTCAATTATTTCATTTCTAATATGAAGTAATAAACATATTAGGTAGTTTTTTCATCGTTTGTTTTTGGGGTGTTATACGTGTTGCGCTACCCCCTTCTTTAGCCAACGTTCCGGACAGCGTTGCAGTGTCCATCATCAGGGCAGATCCGGCAAATCCGGTAGATTGTGTGTGTAGATGATGTGTCTACCTGGCTAAAGAAGGAGGTAGCGCAACACGGCATAACACCCCAAAAACAAACAACGAAAATACTTTTGGCCGTAAAAATCTTAAAACGTATCATATTAGGTAGTGTTTTTTTAGTGCAGTTGAGTAGTTTTAGTTTCAGCCTGTATTTAGTGTCAGTATATTTTCTATTTCTGATCTCCCTATAGTTTGTATACAGCTTTATATTTGATTTTTAAATGTTATAATGTTGTTGTGTATTAAAGAAAAACTTTATCGAATATTAAAACTTTATTCCTTCCCAGTGAGCCGCACGCAATTCATTCACTCAATGTTTACGCATTCACAGAAATATTTCATTCTGACTCTACATATAAAAATACAGTAACCACAGGTACTTCGCTCAAATTTTAAAAAATCCAAGAGAATCCGGAAATTATAGTCATTAATACGTAATCCAGAGAGATGCGAAGCCGCTTCTTCCGCCAACGTTTCCGGTTCTCATATTTCCGGGGAGCTTTTTTTCAACCGGACGTCACCGATGACAATAATCCCATGCACGTAGTTGGTAAAAAAACTCCCTTTATTTGGAGAAATAATTGTGCTACATAAAAAAAATTGTCAATAACGACACACCGATTCAATTTTTATAAATATTACTAGCTGGTACTCTGCATGCGTTGCTATGCCATTTAATAAAGAAATTGTTTCTCTCTGCGTGTCTTTTCCCATTCGTCCCGTGGCCCTTCCGCCTCCTCCACCTTCCCTCTCCCCACTCCAATCCCCCCTTCCCCTCCCGAGTTCCCCTCTCCCCTCCCAGATTCCCCTCCCCCCTCCCGTGAACCCCCTACCCGAGTTCCCCTCCCCCCTCCCGCATTCTGTACATTCAGTCCCGGTACGTTCAGTTTTCAAACAGCTCGCGTGCCACCTATTGCATTTTTTAATACAAATTTAATAATTCTAGAGCTCACCAGTAGTTTTACACAAGCCTTATCCTGACAATAATAAACACAATTTTTTTTTTTTACAATTTGGTGCGGTACATACATTTCGACGATTCATTTTTGTTTATATAGATTAGATAGATAGATAGACAGATAGATATAGATAATAAATCCCGGTAAGGCAAGAGATCCTGGGTTCGAGTCCCAGTTGCGACCGTTACCTTTTTATTTTTCTGCGACTTGTTCTTTTTCATATTTTCGTTTAGATTCCTTATTATTATCCTCTTCTTAAAGTAATTGTTCATGGATATGTAAATAACAGATTTGATAAATATTGTTACCTACCACTCTAAAATGCCTCAAAGTTATTTTACAACAAACCACTTGCTGTAAAGAACGCTTCAAAACTTCCGCTTGATATTAAAATCTGGAAAGTTCGGCCACTCTTCGCTGAAATAGGTGTCGAAGGCAAAGATTTTTTCATTTCCTATTCCAATATAACAATTACAATCTAAAATTCAATACTTTGCTTTCAATAGTACCAGTACATTTTGTTCAAAGTTAAAAGTACTAAACAATTACTCCAAACGCGAAATCGCTCGGCATTTACGATACAACTTTTAATTGAAAAAATGATTTTTTTTTATGATTTCCACAGAATTTTTTTTGAAAAGCATAGTTTTTACGTCAAAAAGTTGAAAGCCTTTTCAGGAATGAGCGCGCCCTTGACATGCTGAAAGCCCGGCGTAACTCAATATACAGTGCTTCGGATTTTGCCGTTATTTTTCTCGTTAAGCCATTTGTGCCGAGAGTCCTAATTGCCGCTAGGTTCCGCCGTACGTTTCACGAGCGGTCGGGTTCAACTGGGTTCATTTTCTCGGATTTTTTCACGGAGCATTTTTTCCGCTGTTTAAACCCCTTTGCCGACTCGCTTATAATTAATGTTAATTTCCGGCACCGTGACTCGTGTCTGTGTAAATAAATAGAGTGGGTTCTTTACTTCTATTCCTGTTTATGTTTATTTGACAAATTCAACCTAAAACCTCGGTTTTTCTACTATAACCCAAAACAACGAATGTAACAAAGTTATAATTTATTGTAGAGTGAAAAAAAACCTAATTTAAAATAAATTCGGAAAGTAATTATTGTACTACATATTACCTATGTAGATAATCATTATTATTATTATTACATTACATTACATAGTATAAAATGAAGTCGCTCAAAATGGATGTGCGCGTTAATGTTTTAAACTACGCAACGGATTTTCATACGGTTTTCACCAATAGATAGAGTGATTGAAGAGGAATGTTTATATGTATAATACATGTAAATTATATTAGAGAAAAACCGAGAATTTTAAAGAAAACATATTTTTGTGCGATTTAAAACGGCTGGCGGGCCGTACTATAACGGAAGAAATTGGAAAATAGATGTCCTAGAGTAAGTAGGTATTTGATTTGAATTATTTTATTTGATGAAGTCGCTCAAAATGTATGTGGGCATAGATCTTTTAAACTACGCAACGGATATTCATGCGGTTTTCACCAATAGATAGAGTGATTCAAGAGGAAGGTTTATATGTATAAAAACATGCTTATTATAATAGAGAAAAGTCGAGAAATTCAAATATTCAATTCAGCAGGCAGCTGGCAAGCGGGTGGCGTGGATTTTATAAAGGTTGGGTAATGGCGTTATTTCGTTAGCCACAGCAACGTGCTAGTATTATATAATAATCAAGTTGTATTCCTACAAAATATTTAACAAAAAAAATTGTACATACAATAACGCGTATTCTGTTTGGCCTCCCTTGGCGACGCAGCGCGTTGTAAATGATCACGACTGGAAGGGTACTTAAAGCGACACAGAGCGGCTGGAATTAGACATTGCTATTAGAAATCCGAGAGTTGGAGTTAGAACTTGTCCCACAACGTCACACAAGCCGCGGGGTTTTTGTTTAATATTAATATTGGCATTATGTTGATTTTTATTATTTTATAATGAATTAAATGTTCAGATCATTATTATTTTTCAATGTTGACCAACAGAGAATTGCACTCATGACTCTGTCGTAAATAAATAGATTAAATGATTTATTGTTTTTACTTTATAACCCATTCCAACCCTTATCATAAATGCCTTAGGTTATGGACGTATTTTCTAAAGGCAAGGAATCCTATGATACCACGTCACATTCGTTTCGCGCAGTTGTCGCTTATATTAATACTGCTAGTGAAAATAAATGCGCTGTTAGAAATCATCGCAATAATAGCTAAATTCGCACATTTGACAATCATACCTTAAATGACCGTTTCGCTTTCATCCGACGTGCGACGCCCTTTGTCATCCGTCTTGCGACGCCGACGCCGGGATATTTATCTGCCTTGCGCGTCTCACGGCTCCCTAGCGGCTCGTTACCTGCGCCGCGACGGCCGCCCTAAATCAGCTGGGCCTCGCTCGGACCGTGGTCAATCCGTAGTTTCTAGCCTGATTTGTGTTTGACCCGCGGGAACTAATGCGCTTGCTGCTTGCTGCCCGCCGCTCACTCGCTGAAAGACGGACGAGGGTATGGGTTGGTCGGTGTGATTTCTCTATTAAGCTTATTTTGTTTTAAAGTCCCGTGAGGTTCAGTTGAAACGATCTATGCATAGATAAAATTCGTTGTGAAGAACACATTAGGTATCTACGTTATTTAAAGTTTCACGCAATTTATCTCGAAACGATACGTCTTTAATATGTCAAGCACGCTTCACACTTCATACATGCGTCTGGTAATGATATATTGTCGTGAAAACAAGCTCAGGGGTCCGATTGGTTAACTAAATTAAAATTATCTCTTTATGATACTGTGCATTACGCAAGTCTCGTTACAGTCATTGTATTAAGCTTTGGGTCTGATAGTGGTACAAAAAATAAAATGTCCAAATTTTCAGGTAGACTTTAGAAAGCTTAAAATAAATATTTTGTTTTAGCTTCTCATTTAAATCAATTGTTTTTAAGCCACCCGGAAAATTTGTATAATTCCGACCGAAAACAATAAAATTCTGCCGAGCCCCATAACGTAATGGTCTTCCTATTGGAGTCGAAAGATTGGGTTAGGTTTGGTTCGATTTCCGCCAAAATCCAGAACGTAACATTACATTTTTTTCACTGCACAATCTTATTTTTTTACAGAAACGATAGAAAACCCTGTATACGATATACGCGTTTATTAAAGGAGTAAATTTTTCAAAATTTTAAGTAACCCCCAACACAAAAAAGAGCTGATGACCTTGAAACGCGTGAACAGATTACCATGAATTGTAACTAAGAACCATCTCGATCACGTCAGCTTAAAAAAAATCGCATCATAATCGGTTCATTCGTTTGGGAGCTACGATGCCATATACAGACACACAGAAGTGAAACTTATAACACCGCTCCTTGCGTCGGGGGTAAAAAATCAATACTATTGTATAAGTATAAACTACTTTATCACTTTATTTCTTGATAATCTAGATTAACCTAATTTAAATTACCTAAAGTTAGTTAAAGCTGCGTGGAAGATTAAAAATAACAACCAAAAAAATAATAATTTAAAAATTGCGTACCATACAGACTTGTGCACTACAAATGAAATATTTTTGCGACCGTAGCTATTATTTTTGACTTGTTAAAAATATTTTCCCCCTTAAAATCTTATCTCTGTGGCTAAATTGAAAAGCCAACTTGCCTCCATACAGGAGTAACGCGAGTACCTCACACAGATATGTGCAAAGGCAATTCCAGAAGTTCATTTATGGCTATCTGATGTCATATTGGAGCGGGAGTGGAATCCGCCCTCCCGGCCGTGTTGGAAAAATTGTAATAAATGGCCACCCTCATAATCCGCTGCCGTTAATAACGATCCGTTATATCCGTTATTCGCGTCATCCGTTAAACACAAATACGGCGAATTTCGGGTACAGGTGGCGCATAAAATGGGTGTATTTTTTTTGCTTGAACTCATATGAGTCGGAGATTGAGTAAATCTTTTGAATGGTTAATGTAAACTTAATTTTTTTGTTGTGAAATTAGTTTTGACATGATTGTATGATTACTTCTGAAGCAGATTGTTGAATCGGATGGTTGTGGGTTATTTAAAATTTTAAAAAGGCCAAATTATTTTTACTGCTTCGATTTTAATGCAACCTTTTTAAACAGTTATTTTCTGTCACATACAAAACTGTTTACTAATTACCGAATCAGGTGATAGTATATGTAGGAAATTACAAGATGTGGGAGGAAAATAGGATGACCAATCACTTACCACTGTATCTCTGTGAAGGAGCACACACTTTAATTTTACGTAGTTACACACCCTCGAGGTGAAGTGCGCTTTTATAATTACCGTAATTATTCACGGATACGGTACCGTGACGGCAAAAACAGGCAACAAATCAATGTTCCTTATCGATATAATGCTGCAGATCTTTCTTACACGTTAAATAATGGTGAGACACACAAAATACGTGTGACTATTTCCTCTAAAGTACTACTTTTTGCCATGTATTGTCATTAAGTGTGTAAGAAAGAGCTGCAGCATTATAATATGTTTAAGAACAAAGGCAAAACCATCAGCGCATTGACATTTGACGTTTTTGAATTTTTAGAATTCACTCACACTTCAATAATATCCTTTTAACTATATTCCATACTTTCAAAATTATCGACACCGTTTGAATCTGGTATTGGTGGGGCTATACGCGAGAGAGACGCAAGAAAATGATGACTTTTGGCTTTGGAGGAAACAGACCTACGTACGTAATGTATCTCATCTTTTGAAAAAGCTGTAGCATTATTGTATTAAGGAACATTTAGCGAACAATGTTTATGGCCTTTTTACGCCATCACGGTACCGTAACCGTCAATCATTGCGGTAATAATAAAAGAGCTCAATCCCAACGAATTTGAAAAAGACATTACGTATTTCCAAGATAGTTAAATTTCTTCTTTTTTCTTAATAACGAGATTGTATTAGACGAACAGCAACAACCAATTCCTTCCAAGGTATCCCGAATCCTTCTGGTTTCAAAACAATATCATTAGAAGTTGCACTTTTACAATTTTCTTGCAATTTTTCCAAGTTCCGAATAATTTTTCTGCAAACTGATGGTTACGTAGAGGTAGGAGCTTCCTGTAGGAATATATGATATTTCAATACTTAACCTGTTGTTGTGTGCCATAGAGACATGTCTTTCAAACAAACTTTTACATTATAATGACGTATTATAATAAAACGAATATAAAACTTTATTCCACTTAATTTTATTTGACCGTAACCGGTTTCAGCTCGTTAGAGCCATCTTCAAACTGGTACAAATAATTCTTAGTCTACGGTTTATATACACAACATATTGGGGAGGGGGAGCGGGTGGTCTACAAAGATTTTAATCAATTATAATAATTATATTTGTTGCTAAGTCTTTTAGACTGTCGGATTTCTAAATATTTTGGTAATTCCAGAAAGCTTGGGTTTGTAGCTCACTTCAATGTTGATTAGGGAAAAACCTTACAAGTAATAGGAGTTACTAATGTCCTAATTTTATTGTCAAAACTTTTACACATACCATAATATATTTAAATATTTGAATTTGAGAACTTTATCAGTTTATAATACCTATCTATATATTTTAACTATAAAGCAGGATTTGGATGTCATTGTCCCCGTGGAAAATATTTTCGAAAAGACCTGTATGGAGTTAATAAATGAGAATGAAACGTGTTCCTGAAGTAGCAAAAACTTTTAAACAGTGACGTTTTAAATTATATTCAAATTTGAACTTTTGTGTTCTTTCAGTGAAATATCCAGGTAATCAAAATAATTTTCCGCACTCTTTCTCGCGTCATTTCTATTATGATTTGTAGCTAAAAATCCCAAAGATGCATCACTGTATAATGTTAATTGTTTTAAATAAGTATTTTTAAATTCAACGCTCTTGGAAACTGGGAAAATCCGGATAATATTTACAAAAAAAAAAATGCTGGTGTTAAATACTATAAATAAATATGAGAAATATTTAAGAGAATTTGTTTAAAATAAGGGTAAGGCGGCTTCGCGTTTCATATTCCTAAGCACCCTGTTACCTCGGGTTGGCTGGTTCATCCATCCGTTCGCCTTGAGGGCTTTTCTAGATAAGTACCGCCATACAAGATCTCCTACACGGGGATAAGAAAACACGAGGAGGTATATTACCCGCTATATCAACACTCCCCCGTCGCCTGACAAAGGAAAACGCCGAGGAAAAATAACAGCCGAAACACCCTCCGCGTCTTCTGCGCTCCCGATAACTCTGGCTGACCTCCAGAGTGCCTTCAGTCCTGATAACCGACGAGTGGGAGTGTGTAATAAAAATATTATGATATCTTTATCTTCAATTATGATGGTAACATTGGGAAGACAAAAGTAATCCATTTTCTGTTTTTGTAAGTATTTATATAAGATATGTGTATATACATAGGATGTTAAAAGACCTACTCGACTTTTTTAGGCAGCGATTATTTAGAGCAAAAAATGTAAATGAAATTTGAGTCTCGGATTACACTGTCAGTGGTTGAGTGGGCATAGCGCTTGGGTTCCTCCCGAGCGTCGCGTGTTCGATTCCTCGGCTGGCTAACAACACAACACAAGCAACATTTTCGGCTTTCTGTGGTGGAAGTAGGAGATTTTAAAACATTATTGGTTTATTCGTAACCAGGGAATGTTTGTCTTTCTTTAAAAAAAAAATTTAAAAAAATTTTTTCAACTTAAAACATAAAAAATCTCTTGGTATTGGAGAGTTAGGGTTGGGGTGAGGGATTGGATGATCAAAATAACATTTTTTACTCTAAGTAATGTCTAGAATCACTGGTTAATTCATCCCTTAAGGCCCCGCAACCCGGATTTGTACCGATTTATTACATATTTCCCTTAAACACGGTAAGTTTTAAAGCTCTTAAAAAAATATATGTTTTCTTGAAGATAATATTTAGACTTTGCCCGCTCCGAAACGCAAATTATATAAAATTCCCTCGATAGAAAAAAATTGCAAAGTATGCTCCAAAAATTATTATAAACACGTTTGTTTAAGTTATTTTGCAAGTTATATGTACGAAAAAATTCACCGTGTTTCTTTAAACGCTGTTTAAGATAATGCTCGCGAGATTTTTGCTTTATTTTAAACGAGTCTTGTTTTATTAAACATTTTCGCAATTTTCGCATCGATTTTGTCGCTGTTAATGTTACCGCTCTCCTCTAACATTCGTAATTTTGTATCTCTCCACCTTCTTCTTTTCGAACCCGGTTGCAGAGCCTTAACACCCTGTATATTCTGTTTTTCTTTTGTTTTTTTTTTTCATTTGAATACCGCACAAGAGTCCCAGCTGCTCTCAATCGCCTGGGGCCAGTGATAATATGGCATTCCCAATTGGGGTATATTGCAATGCTGAAGGAGTGGGGAGGGGATGCAGATGGGGAAGAGGAAGATAGGGAAATACCTGGCTATTCCGATCTAGCCACCAAACAAGGCGAAAGTTTAAGCAACATTTCAATTCTGAATGGTAGACTTACACCAGCATCTTCCACTCGGGAACGTGCTGCATATATATCATATATACCTGCGATCTCCAGATTGCTAGTCGAGAGCCTTATTCCTTATTCTTATTAAATGATATAATATGTAAAAGAGGTAAAATTATGGTAGAATAATGTAGATATTGGAACGCTTTTTCTATAAATTTATCCATCCTTCTACAACTCACTTTCTGTAACTTTCTAAACTGTAGTACAATATGTTTTCTGTTTATTTTTTTATAATAACTAAAAAAAAATCGGTATGTTTTTCTCCATATTTTTATAATAGCTGAAAAAAACCTGTTTCACTTATTCTACCTATGTAATACTAACTTTTTGTACTATCTTTATGTTTTTTAAGTCTATTTTATACTTTGGGTACTTGGAAATATAGTATTTTGTTTTAATATTACCCACACTCAGGCAGTGCCTTAGTGGGTTTTCATTTCTTGTTCATACTATTTGTTATTATACATTTTATGTACAAAGAAATGAGAATAAATAAAGTTAAACAAAAAAAAAAAAAAAAAAATTCCTCGACCAAGGAGGCGAAAAATGCATGTTGTGTCTAGTTGTATATCATACCACGTCTTTACACAAGTGTATCAGTTATATCACTTATATCTAACAGAAATAGACATATGTACATGTAGTCTGATTGTTAAAATAAAGAAAAATGATAACTCTTTCCACAGATATATTTGCGAAAATTTGTCAAATGAACTTTTCCTTCTTCTTTGTGTGCCGTATCAGGTCCCCCCGACGTTGGCGATCACTCTTGAGAATGTTTCTCTGTCTTGCGCTGCCCGGAATAGCTCCTCCAGTACTTTTCCTATCATTTTTAAACTATAATTGACGAAAAAAAAAATTTTAAAAACAAATTAATTACCTCTAATCACAATATGATACTCATTTCGGTTGTGCGTCTTGGATTTGCTTATTAAATTGTGTTTGTTTTAAAAACTTGGAATGCTGTGTGGGTTTTTTTTAGAAAAGGAAGGAGAAGAAATTCTGGGGAGGAAAAAAGTATGCGGGGTGGGTTCGAATCGGATGGTCAGTGTATCCAGAAGTAATAGACGTATGAATCCACTGCTGTGGAAGAATGTTCCGAGAAAGTCCTGCTGGGGGACCAAAAGTCTCTCCCGATCCGGCCTTTCATGCATTTGATGGGCAGACACATCTGCTGCCAAGACCCTGATAATTTTACGCTATAAACCCGGGCACCCCTGTTACCATACGGAGCGAACCACTTGGGGTGACCTGTAGCAGAGGTGTTGGTTATCCAATAAATGGTTCCTGGGGCGGTACCCGTTCCCGTACCCTAAATAAAAATAATAAATTCAGAGAAGCGATAAAGAATCTATATGATAATGTTATACAGTATAATATTTTAACAGAAAATTATTTCAATTGTTATTTTCATAATAATAAGAACTGAATTTTCAAGAATTCAGACTATGCAAAAAAAACGTGCTTTAAAAACATGTTTGTTGAAACGTTGTTACATTGCTGGCAGTCCGTGTTATAGAATAACGTTATTTTATTAATTATTAGATTATTCACTCCACGCATAAGGCCTTGAGTAAAATAATGTCTTGTTTGGGGATACTGAGTGGAGGGTGTTTTTGAGGAGAGGAAGGAGTGAATACGAGTCTTGAAGTGACTCGTTCTGAAGGGAGGATACACAGAGGCCAGCAAATCGTTCCACAGCCGAGCTGTTGAACTCAAGAATCGCAGAAACATTCCGATCTAATCTGACAAATGTCAACTTTTCAACTGTTTCCCGACCACGCACTGGTGGCGAAGGGATCAATGACGCTAGTTCTTTGGAGAATCTTCCATTGAGATATCGGCAGAACAAGGACAGAATTCTCACCTGACGGCTATGCTATATAAGATTATTTATAAGATTACAGTTCATTTGTTAAGATAATCATGCATGAACGGATGGCAATATTTGAAACATTAGTTTATGCTTTAGTTTTATTCTTTCTCCTCCTACAAAAGACCCTTTGATAGTGTCAACAAAAATTACGTCATGGCGTATTACAAAAAAATAAGCATGATAGTAATTTCAAAACATTATTATTATTTATTGTAACTAGGGAATGAACTTTTTTAATCTGGT
Organism: Limnephilus rhombicus; assembly: GCA_929108145.2. Lineage (NCBI taxonomy): Eukaryota > Metazoa > Arthropoda > Insecta > Trichoptera > Limnephilidae > Limnephilus > Limnephilus rhombicus. The sequence continues at coordinate 59,827,610 of OV815276.1, forward strand.
GACATTTCACCCCAGTAAATTGACATAACCGAACCACAGGTAGGCGTCCGGCATTTTATAAACCAAAAAAACCGGTCACAAGTTATCCGTGCTCATTTAATTTAAGGGCCGATCTGTTCGGCCGCAATTATTGCCGTTCTGCATAAAATCAGGTACCGTTTGGTCCGGAAAATGCATAGTTTTATGCGGGCCATTCCCGGCACGGCCGCCATGTGCCCTATCTGGCGGCGGCCATTAGTAACATCCTCCCCGGTGACCATTTCCCGCCAAACTGATAAACGGACGCCGTTTTTGCCGCCAAATTTATTTATTGTTCAACATTTACGGTAATGCCCGATTGGCGAACATACGACACGCTTAATTTTAGTTCAGCCTTTATTTTTTATTTATTTAAATACTAGTTTTAAAGCAAGGCATTAAGATTCTTGGAAAAATAATTAAAAAATGAAGCAATACATTAATGATGCGTAATTATTTTATGAGACAGTAGAACTATTGCATCCCCGATTGGGCTATGTTGTGAGACTGATGGTAAAAGGGAAGAGAAGGAGTTGAGGAAGAGGAAGATTGTGAAGTTTTAGACTATTCAGTTCTGGTCACCAAACACGGCTACAGTGATTTCAGTAAGTTTTTTCATGTTAAAGAATTTGGAACATGGTGGATTGTCTTATTATTTTTAGTTTAATTAATATTTCGATGTAAAAAAATTGTAGAAAATAATTAATACATACAAACAGAAAAAATCTGTTCACATTTCATATCAACAGAACTCACCCACCGAGAAGTTTTGCTGCTAAAGGTCTCATAGAAAGAGATATTCTGCTGTATAGTAATAATAATAAAACATTTATTTGTCAATAGATGCATCACATTTTTTGTTATATTGACTAAAAGTTCTCAGCTCAGCGCTTGTTTTCTGTAGGGCCTCCAATATATTTTGAAATGAAATTAATTATCTAAAAATTAAATCAAATCAAATAATTTTTTTTAAATAAATTTGAACATTCCCGGGTTACGATTAACCCAACAATGTTTGAAAATCTCCTACTACCACGTTGTGATGGAGGACTTAGCCAGCCGAGGAATCGAACACGCGACGCCCGGGTGGGACCCAAGCGCGATGCCCACTCAACCACTGACCGGTCTAAAAGAGTAGCGCTTGGTATTCGGTCCGACGTACGGATCCGAATACTTTCTCCCTCACACGCATAGCGCCGTCTCACTCGGCAACTTTCGCCTCGCCACCCGGCCGCGAAGACACCCCATTGGCCGGGCTACCCCCTCCCCTCCGTCACCAGCCGGCACTACCCTGCCCTAAGGGGTATATAATACAGTGCAGATCTATATGAAATCAGTCTAGCCAGACTCCTAGTTAAACTAAGCAACATCATCCTAGTGGTCAGTGCTCAGTTAACAAAAAACAATACCAATACCAAGTCGAGAGAACCCTCTGGGTCCTCCTTGGGAATTAAAGAAGAGTAGCCGGTCTCCTGGTTAAACTAAGCATCAGCATCCTAGTGGTCAGTGCTCGGTTAACTAACCAGTACCAAGTCGAGACAGCCCTCTGGGTCCTCCTTGGGAATTCAAGTAACAGCGCCCTAGTGGACATTTCTTGCCGGGAAACCTTAACTCAACTAAGAGACCGCGGGTCCTATATTGGGGGTATTACGCTGTGTTTAGCGAGGACAATAAGGAACATACAGGCAGCCGCCTAGTATGGTGATTTAATAAATCTAATCTCCTTAAATGTCTAATATATGTAACATGTATTTCATAAATAAATAAATAAATTGTTCAAACTCTAAGTGACTACTTTGTGCTGCACTCTGTTTTTTACTATAAGCTGTGAACCCTATATAATAGAAATAAACTGAACAACGCCTATGACTATTTTCTTATATTACTACCCCGCCACAAAAGTTATTTTAATTTTATTTTATATTTAGTAATTTATGGAATGCATCGCACTGCAATTTACTTCAGCAAGATTTGTGGAATAAATAACTTAAATACATAATTTAGATTATTGCCTGCCAAGTTCTTAAACATTTTTTTGACTTGTTTCTATCAAAAATGCATTATTTTTAATATAGCCTTAGAATTGGTTAGAGGCTAGGACTTTAAAGAGGCGAATAATCGTATGATGAAATTGAAAGAACTTTAAATCTTTCTTATCTAGAAAAAAGTGGAAAAGCCTAATCTTTTTGCATTTTAAAAATTATAATCTTAAATATAAAAATGAATCGTTAAATGTGTTGCTAAGCGCAAATCTCGAGAGCAGCTGAACCGATTTCGCTAATTCTTTCTTTAGAATATTCCTTGGAGTACGAGGATGGTTCTTACGGAGAGAAAAATTAAGAAAATTGCGCAGAAAATTGGATAATTTCAGAAAACCTAACGACTATCGCACGTTTGACAGTTCGCGTGTTTGAGAATGACATTTTGCAAAACAATTCTTTTTTTGAAAATCTTTAAGTTGATAAATTTATTTAAAAATCTTAGAGTTGATAAATTTATTTAAAGTAGGTACTCCCCTAATAGTTTGAATGGAAACAAGAATTTTAGATATTTTAAATAGGTACCTATGTTAGGTACCAAATTTAATATACATGAAAAATGGAAATTTGAATAAAAATTGTAAAAGGTGGCACGCGGGCTGTTTAAAAGCTGAATGTACTGGGATTGAATATATGGAACGCGGGAGGAGGGTTGGCGGGACGAGGGAGCGGGAAAGGGAAGAGGGAAGGCGGGGAAGGTGGAAGGGGAACGCTGGAGGGGAAGGGGACATGTGAGGGGGGAGAGGAACTTGGGATGGGGGTTCGCGGGATCGGGGAAGGGGGGGGGAGTGGAGTGGGGACAGGGAAGGTGGAGGTGACGGTGTGTACCGATTTTAACCCGGATTTGTACCGATTTATTACATATTACCCTTAAACACAGTAAGTTTAAAGCTCTTAAAAAAATATATGTTATTCTTGAAGATAATATCTACACTTTGCCCGCGCCGAAACGCAAATTATATAAAATTGCAAAGTGTGCTCCAAAGATTATTATTAACACGTTTGTTTCAGTTATTTTACAAGTTACGTGTATGAAAAAATTCACAGTGTTTTTTTAAATACTGTTTAAGATAATGCCTGCGATATTTTTGCTCTATTTTAAACGAGTCGTGTTTTATTAAACATTTTCGCAATTTTCGCATCGATTTTGTCGCTATAAATGTTAGCGCTCTCCTCTAAGATTCGTAATTTCGTATCTCTCCATCTTTTTCTTTTCAGGCCCGGTTGCAGAGCCTTAAATAACACCGAATTCTTGGACCTTATCGAAGCGTGCGTCGTTTCAAAACTATTTTTCTATTCTTATATTATATCTAAATGTTCGGTACACGTATCCTAATGAAGAAACCATTCGCTTTGAAACATGTTGACATTTGTAACAAGTGTTTGTTATTTTAATAATTAATTTGTCTGCGAATTCTAAAATGAAGCATTTCACTGCGGAATCACGAATACCAATATCAAAATCCAGCTAAAATTTGGTGGTCGAATAAATTTCCAAATTTCCAAAACCCTTTGATTCAAATGCCTCTCCAAATGGCCTTTTAATAATGGCTCGGTATTTATTAATCCGCTAATTGTATAAATCAGAGTTCGTGTGTGGGCACCGGAGGGGGAGGGATTTCCCCCCCACAGGGGGGTGTTGGGGAGGTGTTGGGTGGTGTCGGGTGTCCACCTCCCCCCGCCACCCCCGGCTAGTGAAGTGGTTGGGTGGCAAGTGGGCACCGAATCGGTATTCGACATCCCATTTAGTATTTAAGCCACGAGCTATCGGATGTCGCAGTAAACCAGTTGAGGCAATTATTTACCTTTTAGCTGAAACGCAGTCGATTTAATAAGCAATCGATATTATTACCACAGCTCTCAATACCGATATGGGCACGGATGAAAGTACGAAGGTGTTTTCAAGAACTTTATTTAAAATATTCTGCAAATTTATTGGAACTGCATAAGAATGAACAACTACACAATTAAGCTTTAAATCAAGTAAGGATTTTATTAATAATTGACTAAAGCCATATTGGAACCAGAAATTGTATACTTATCTGCTTGATGCTGGTGATAACAACCTCCATGATTGAGCGGCACGAGATTTCTTACTAATGGCGTACTGAAATCTAAATAAATAAGACGATGTACGTTTTATTTTCTATTTGAATTCTTTCATTGAATCTACACTCAGCATGAAAATGATTTTACTTGGTTTGTTGAGTTGATCAAAATTGTGAGTTATTTTCGAACTCTCTTCTTCCTTTTCTCCTTAATCCACTAATCCTTTAGCCTCATAATTTAACTGTCCAAATAAGGATGGCATAGTTCCAAAAAACTCCTCTGCGTTATCAGGTAAAAAGGAGACTTTTCCCACCAACATAACCAGGTCATCATGAAATACCAAGGGTGCTTACAATATCTTCAAATTTTAGTCTAGTTTTCTTTTGGTTGCCGCGACTTACGGCCGCCTCAATACGATTGCGTCCGATACCGTCCGTCCGCACAAATATCACTAATTACACTTACCCAGTCCTCTTACCTCGCCGACCGGAACCGCCGAGAGGTATATCGGGCCTCCTCCCCCGGCCACAGTGCGAGAGAGACGCCCGAGGTCCGCCGTCCTCCGGCAGTAGAGCAAACACGGTTTAAGCTTAACTGGCCCTAATGAATCGTAATGGCCCCTATAATTCGTGCCGTAACTAACTGCGCCGAGTACACGGCGAGTACACGGCGAGTACACGGCGCGCGGCCCACGGCGCACGAAATTAAACGCGCTTTCGAATAAATATTACTTTTACTTATGGACGATGGGGCAATTTATGACTTATTAAAATAACGATGTGGAATTTTACAAGACAATATAAAATATTTTATAAATCGTAAATAAGTTAATTATTTTGGCATGGAAGGTTGGCAAAAACTTTAAGAGGTTAATTAGTAAGAGTTCATAAACTCTTGACTCGGTAAAATTGCATTTGTCAATTTTGAATTCCTTAGACATCTCTGGTGCAGAGTTTTTAGATACCTCTAAACGAGCAAACCGTTTGATAAACTCTCTTATTCTCAGGGACGGATTCCAGTTTTTAGAATTATAACATTTGGTGAGAATTTCGTGTATATTTTTACTAGCATTAAAAATGGAAAGGGCATTGAAGAACTAGCCACTATAATCCCTTCGGAAAACATTCTGAAGATATTTGCATATAATTGACACTGTCGTAAAAACAACGGATCGCTTTTACGTATCATTCTTGTGATCAATAACACCATGGAATGATTTGGCGGCGTTTGGGTTTTTTCTTTAGGTTGGTACTCTAACACGGGTTTCGTATCATAGGCTTTGATGGAAACATCAAGCTCTTCCTGCATTTGAATTTTTTTGGTGTACTAAATTTGTTTTTGTTACGTTAAATGTATTTATTTACGAATTTTTCAAAACATTAAAATGTTTGTATTATTTTTATAAGGTATTCCTCAGGGTAGTGTTCTGGGTCCAATATAATTTTTGTTATATATTAATTTTTTTTCTTTGTTTTACAATTTTGTAGAAAAAAGTGTCCTCACTGGGGTACCCCGTTCTAAGCACAATGAAAGCATTAATCTTTATTAGGTTGCAAAATTGAATCTATATTCTTCCATACCATGTTCATAATCCATATCTTAATGCTTCTTTCGAAGATGGTTATTTTTATATATTGTCACCCATTAGTACAATGGATTTTCAACCCCAAAAAATTAATATAAGCCGTCTTTCATGTTTGGCGTATCCTTAAGAGAAAGGAAAACCACAGTTCTTTCTGACACATCTTAGCACTTTAAAATAGACAGGGTGCACAATGTGGGGCTAATATCATTTAGCCTCATCATTTTGTCTTCGTTTAAAACGGTAAGAGTCCGAACCCGTGACATTACAGCTTCAGTCATTAGCTGACCTTAAATCGGAGCCATACTCATTAGCCACAGCCCTCGGATAGCCTCCCTCATAAATCTCCACGCCATTGCGACATATGGAGCACCCCCACCACCCACTCAACACCCCCCCAACCATCCCCCACCGGCCCACAACCCCTGGGGCCTATTAAATATTATCCTTGACGCATGAGTAATGCGAGTAAGTTTGGACATTAATATTCGTTGCAAGGAGACCAACAGTTGTTCCCTGTAAATAATTGCCCCTTAAATTACAGATATAACTGGTTTTCATCTGCCGGTGTAATTTGTAAGTTGTTACTTCCGATCCTAACTTGCGCAGTGCAAGACAAACGCACCCATCTTCGCACACACTTACAAATGTAGGTAACTGAGCAAGTGAAACTTACAAACAATTGTATTATTTAATTTATTGAATCCACGATATTTTCGAAGTCTACGCTGATAACTGCAGATACAGTGATGCCAACCAAGCGGGGCGTTTAGAATAGATAGTGTTTTATTGACCAAAAAATGTTGTTTCAAATAGGCAAAGCTTAAGGTAGGTTAAAAAATATATTGCGGTTTTTTTATATTTAAAGATATTTCATTTATTCGTACTGTACTAACTATAGATGCAAATATTGTCTCTGGGCGCGTAATATATGAAAAAGTTACATTTTGTTGGAGAGTAAAAAAACATATTTTTAAGCAGGAGCATGAAAGGAGACTTCCTTTTATTTTTATTTACAGTAAAAATGATTAATCATTATTAATATATATAATATATTAATAATGATTACATTTTCCTGTTTCAAAAGCGCATTCCTGACCTATGGATCCATTCCCCCGAGTTTTCTTTTGGATGTCTATGTCTCTGTTTTTTCTTCATGTAACTCTCTGTCTGGCAGTTGATTTTCTTGTCGTTGAAGATGCGAAACGCCAATGAAGACTAAATGGCTAAGTATTAAATGGCTGCCCCTTAATTTTATTCAGAAAATCATTTTCACTTGAAAGTCCGTTCTTAATTAATTAATTAACTAAAATTCCTTTAATGAGACAAGTAGTATAAGTTTATTAATTTGGTTACCGTTCTTTGGGTTTTGTCCCAATTAACAGGCTGACCCGACAAACCCGTATAAAAATTAAACGGAATCGACTGGAGCAGAACAAGTTATTATTATTTCATTAGTAATACAGTAAGAAAAGCATGTTGATTAAAAACTCAGTTGATTTTCTGAACTCCCTAGTTGTTTTAATATCCATTATTTTTTTTTTATAATATCATTAAAATGTATGCTTGCCTTTATTAAACGTGGTTGGTTGCACCTATAATAAATAATAACTGTTTAAAATGAGTACTTAAATAACTGCACTCTAACAGGAAATAGTGTTGCGAAAGCTGTTAACCAATGTGAAAAATTAACGCAATATATAATTAAATAAAATCATTTAAGTAAATAATTCTGATAATAAATTACGCCATTGTGTGGGTTGCGTATTTGCGATTTGCTCCCAGAGGAGTGTTTCGGGTTCGACACCCCGTATCGGCCATTAAACACCGTAATTTACTAAAACAATTCGCATTCATAAATAATTTTAATGCTTTCGCAAATACGGGAGCCATAAATTTTCAACAAATGTTCCTACTAAGCCGGTACACCAAGCTCCAGTGATGAAAAAACTGCTCAGATTTATCGGGTAACGTTGATTGATCCGAAAACTTTGTGTTGAAGAACCATTCCTAATATTATTATAAAACCATTGACTTTCTTAAGGGGTATTCTAGTCGAGATTTTTTTTCTTCATATTTCAATAATATCAGATCTCCTTAAAACGATTTTTCTAAATTCAAATTATTTTAAAAGTTATTGCCATTTTAGTGTCGTGGAATCTAACCAGAATCTAAGAAAACACGTTTTTCTCGAAACTACTTTTTTCGAAACGTTTGTCACAAAATCTCAAGTTTTAATTGACCGATTTTCTTGAAATTTGGTTTGAATTTTATTTATATATCCCTCTATGGTAGAAAATAACAAAAAATAAAAACAATTTTTACAATCTTTAAAAATTCGGAGGAGTTAAAAAATAACTGAAAAACATCAATTTTTTTTTTGTAGCCACCATTTGGATCTGGTTCCTGCCATAATGACATTTGTACTGATAAAGAATCTGCCTCTTTTATTTCTCTAGTTCAACAGCGTGTAACATCGTGAACTATATATAATTTTTTTTTTTTTTTTTTTTGTCGTGAATTCTTAAAATATAAATAAATAAATTTATAAAAATAAATAGTTCAATTATCAATAGTTTTTTTATCGACGGACAAAAAACGCCCGAAATTTGGGCTTCTAGACTAGAATACCGTTTTCATGGAGTTGACCAGTAATCCGGAAATTTGGCAATATCACGTGAATATCTGGTGAACAATCATAATACATAAAATCAAACTGACTGATTCTATCTTTTGTAAAGGCTGTTTATAACTGTAATAAAAAAAAGATATGAACAATATGTCAAAATCCAGCTTAAGAAATAATGTAAGTAATGGCTTAGATCTCTCATTCCCCAAATTAAATGACCTTCCTCAAATCAAACGAACCTGCCTTTAAGGTCCATCAATCAGTGGCCTAGTATATTCAAATTTCATCGAAAGATGGTCTTGCGATCGTACCCTTGCAACTGCAGTTCCGATGAGAGAGATTGATTAATCTCCGTACCAGCATTTTAAACTCAATTAAGGTGATCCAATAGTCCAGAAAAAAATCGAAATCGGAATCCACGCCTCTTTTTGGGAGGAGTTTAAAAATACTTGAGAAAAAGCATTATTAACGACCGTCAATACGGATTCCGGCGGAACCGCTCGTGTGGTGATCTTCTCGCGTGTGTGACGCATGTTTGGGGGCGGTGCCTGGAACGTTTTGGTGCGACCCAAACGGTTGCACTGGACATTTCCAAGGCCTTTGACCGGGTTTGGCACCGAGGACTTGTCTACAAACTGCCTTCTTACGGACTTCCCGCAACCTTGTGTATGTGGATTGACGACTTTTTGAGGGAGAGGTCGATTCAGACGGTAGTCGATGGTTTCACCTCTTCCTCACACTTGATAAATGCTGGCGTCCCACCGGGATCGGTTCTGTCTCCGACTTGTTGCACATCAATGACCTTTTGTCATGTGCACCAATTCACTGTTACGCAGATGACAGTACAGTCCATGATAGCTTTTTGTTTGACAAGCCCCCAAAGGGCTCACAAACCCCAACGGCCCGGAGGGCTTTGAAGCAAAGAATGGACGGTTACCTCGAGAGTGTTTTCTCTTGGGGTAAAAATAATCTCGTTGAATTTAATGTTTCAAAGACCCAATCTTGTCTGATTACGTCTAAAAGGGATCGAAATGAATATCTAGTATCCTTCAACGGAAGCAATCTTCCGAACAGGCCCTCCATTGATATGCTTGGTGTAACCCTAAGTGACCAGCTCAGGTATGGGGGCTCCATCGAAGCCAGAGTAAAGTTAGCCTCCCAAAAACTGGGCGTACTATACAGGGCCCGCAGATACTTTAACCCGTCTGCTTGGTTCGTACCTCACAATCCGGAAGCCTCGATTTCGCGCGTAAATTTTGAAACCGTCACTTTGGATCGAGATTGTAAAATATCTTTGCAAGATAGCTTTCATATTTCAAAGACAATAAGAAGTATTATTTTGTTCTCTTTCCGGTTAAAAGAAAAATACATATGTTTGCATGAAAGGAACAGCGATATATAGCTTTTAAAATGTAAAGTCGCTCGGGACGTTTTTGGTCTTATGAAATTATAACGCGATTATGTGTTTTGGGTTGTATTTAATCCAAAACAAGCAGACGGGTTAATAGTACACAACTGCTAACCCTGTACAAATCACAAGTGCGCCCCACGGTTGAATTTGGCAGCCACCTCTGGTCTAGAGCTCCAAAATACCTGAAAAATACCCTCGACTCTGTGCAGAAACGGGCGGTCCGTTTAATAGATTCTCCCATCTTAACAGACGGATTGCAATCTTTAGAGCACAGGCGTCGGGTGGGAATGCTATCCTTGTTCTACCGGTATTACAATGAAAGATGCTCCGAGGAACTAGCGTCATTGATCCCTTCGGCACCGGTGCATAGTCGGGAAACACGCCAAACGCATGCCCAATATTTGTACCCGGTTGACATTTGTCACATGAGAACGGGTCGTTTCTTCGACTCGTTCTTGTGTTCAACAGCTCGGCTGTGGAAGATTTGCCGGCCTCTGTGTTTCCTCCTTCTTACAACATGGGTCTCTTCAAGACCAATGTTTATTCCTTCTTCTCCTCAAAAAGACCCTCCACACAGCATCCCAGATGACATAGGCCCTGAGCGAAATTATTTTCCTCATGGCCTCCTGTGTGGAGTTAATGTAAAAAAAAAAATTGGATAGGTTGAAAAAGGTATTTGAGAATTTTTTTTACAGGTTGATTTTGTCAAGGCCTGTAAAAAACATCATCTCATCAACTCCTTTTTTACACATTGTTTATTGTAATAATAAGGAAACATAAAGTTGATTTCACCGAACCAAGCGACGCCGCGACGTGGAGTCTAGGTCATCTATTCCCCGTCGCAGTTGGGGCGTAACTGATACGAAATGGGTGTGCCAAATTTGTAGTCCTTAGGTGGACGCATAAAGTTCACTTTAAAAATCCAAATTCGTCGAGTGCCGGGTGAATTCATTGATTTCAAAAATAAAAAAATAAGTTCGGGCGTAAATGTCGTTTTTTTGCGATTACTATAAAAGAAACTGAATTCGCTATATTAAACAATAAAAACAAATCCGAAAAGGGGTTTATAAGTAGGAGAGTTTTTGTTTTTTAGTAAGTGTTTTTTAGTAAGTTTTTTTGTTTTTTAGTAAGTGTTTTTAGTAAGTGTTTTTAGTAAGTTTTTTTTAGTAAGTTTTTTTGTTTTTTAGTAAGTTTTTTTTGTTTTTTAGTAAGTGTTTTTTATAGACCTAATACTTTATTTCTTTCTAGGCTTATTAAAAGACTTAAAAAATACCGATATTTTTATAGGCCAAGATATGTTCGGCACGCAGTATTTAATTGAAGCATTTATAATACTTGTAAGCGATCAAATTTCCAAAAAATACATAATTTTGTATTTGTTTGCATTATTTCGCATGGCTTCATCTTAATGTATATATTGTATACCTACAATGAAGTTAGCAATAAAAATGCTCAAACGCGTGATGACAATGATGTACTTTTGGTAATAATTTTTTTGATCATATGTATTTATAATTTTTCAATAATGTCTAAGCAAAACAAGTGTGTAAAAAAACTGTAATATATTGGGTTGTAAGACCGTTATTAAAAGACAAACCAGTATTTTCGTCACAAAACTCGTACTCAGATTTTTTTGATGATTTTATTTGACCTAAAATTAAAATTCTGAAAAGTAGCTTTCTTAGATAATTTATTTTACTGTATGATAATATGATTAGGCTTGTTGAAAAAATATCGATGTATCGAAATATCGATATTTTTAATTCAAAATATCGATATTTTTAGCCGATATATTTTGATCCGATATATCGATACAAAATATCCAGTATCGAAAATTGTATCAAAAACGATATTTTTTTAAATTTATGTATTTAAAGTCACTAGAATCCAAAACCGTATAGGAACGAACGGAAAAAAGTAACTGTATTGGGTCATGACATCTGTCGGTTGAAATTTTAACTATTAATAGCTCACAAATCTATTTTCTTTGCATTAGTATTTGTGATCACCAATACTATCTCATGTGTATGTATGTACACACATAGAAATGTATGCTATTTTTCGCCATTTTTTTCTAAGCCACTCCTATGTGTTGGTTCCCAATTGTCTATGATTATTGACTATACCTTGTTCCAAACACGATGCCCTTTTTGACAGATTAATACGCCAATAGAATTTTACTGAGACGCATACAAACTTTGTATGCATCTCAGTTTACGTGTAAGTTAGAAGACAGCTTTTTAGTGTTTGATATTTTTGTAATTATTACGTAATAAAAATGAATAGTGATAAAAATACCTTCATTTTTATTGAGATTTTTGTACATTAAAAAAAGCAAATTGTGTACAAAAATTACTATTGATAATATTGAGCTGAATATACTATTATTTTAAAAACGCAAAATCTCTTGAAAATTTTACCGATATATCGATATTTTTTCCTCGATATATCGACGTCGATATTGATATTTTAATAAATATCGATACATCGATATATCGATATTTTTTTTCACTTTCTACATACCTAATATGATTAGAAATCTGTGTTGTATAAAAAAACATTTTGTTTAAAAAATTAACAAATCTGCCATCGACCAACGGTACAACCTCATTATAATAAAAATAAACATAATTTTCAAAATATTGGACAATTAATTTCTCCGGATTAAATAACAATCTTTCGAAATCAATTTATATTTGTTGTGTCTGGTTAGACCCTTTTAAGCAGAAACTGCAATGCTGGTCCAGAGCAAAATTAGCCCAAGGCATAAAGACTTATGTGTGCTTTTACAAATAAATTTACTCTTGCAATATAATTTGAGTCTAATAGATAAATAAGCTTGACAATTTTTAAGACTTTCGACTTCATGCCTACACTGCATCCAGCACAGTCTACTTGTCGATAGTGGTTCTACGTGCAATGAATGATTAGGCATATAAATATTTGACATCGAACAAGGTGTTATTAGTCACTGGAAAGTTTGCAAATAATTGTTTCACAAATCATCGATCATTCATCATTATCTAAAAATGTTTTAATTTAATCACAATTATGACAATTTTTACGAAAATATTACTATATTAATCAGCTTGAGTGTTACAAATTAAATAAAAGTGAATAATTAGTAAAATTTATTTGTGGAAAGGCCAAAAGTTAAAACTTTGTTGAAATTTTTTTCAGAATATTTATATGCCTATTAATTTTGAATCCTCGATGCTAGCGTATCCGGGAGAGTTCCACTATTGTAATATTTTGTTATTCGGTCGTATAGCCTCACCGCATGCTCCTTCGGGGACTCGGAATTATTAAGTAAAAATATCTGTGTAGCGGATTTCCACCTAAAACACCTGCAGATATAAGTATATCAACTTTAATTGTACAGCCGTTTATCCTCTTTGCATACTTACATGAAGAAATAATCTTTTAGGGATCAACTGTCGGCGGACCAATCGCCGTCGGATCTATTGTCGGGTCACTGTCCAGGAGTGACCACCGTCCGTGATTCATTCGTCCAGGAGTGACGAATGAATCCATCCCTTGCCATCCCAATCCGTCATCCACGGTGCAAGGCGATGTCTAGAGACAGTACGGCTGGAGAGGTCAAAAGGCCTCACTCAATAAGCCTCTCACAATCCGGCCGCCACGCTGGAAGACGCATCTAACACTAGGACTTTTACAAACGTGGTTAAAACATAGCGAACATAGCGAACCACTTGGGACGACCTATGGCAACGGTTTTGGTTCCAATATATGGTTCCCGGGCAGCGGTACCCATTCCCGCCTCCCAAATTGTACTCGAACATTAAAGATAAGAGTTTAATTAAAAGTGTTTTTAAATAAAGCGCGTCTAATAAATTTTTATAATTCGGTGATTAAAAAAAGTGTCGTAGGAATAGAATCATCATGACGCCAATCGGGACTAATCCGAAGGACATAAATATGTGTGATATTGTTACCGAGATGGAAGAGAGGGCAATCAGATCCAAAAACGTCATATTGTGTAACGTTCCTGAGAGCTTGTCAGATGAAAAGGCTGTCATCATTACGGAAGATAGAGAGAAAATTTCTTCGGCTATAAAAACCATCGACCCGTCATTAAATCTAATCAACGTCAAAATATTCAGACTAGGTGCCAAAAAAAATTCTAACAAAAATCGTCCAATTAAAGTGGAATTTACTGACAATATCGCACCGAGAACTCTCCTACGTAAAAGCATAAAATTTAAAGACGGCATCAAGGCCAGCAATGACTTAACTATCCTCCAACGTAACCAATTGGTGGAGCTGAGAAAGCAATTGTTGTACCGTCAAGAGAATGGTGAACCAAACCTTACCATAAAGTACATAAACTCCAAACCAACTATTGTTACAACTATTCCAAAAAACGACACAACCAAAACAAATTGAAGTGCTATTATCAAAATGTCAGAGGCATGAAAACTAAACTTAAGGAATTCAAAATACATGCCCCTACACTGCAACATGATATTCTCATTCTAACGGAAACCTGGCTGGAACCATCAATTAACTCTGCTGAGTTTGGTCTACCCCACCATCATATTTACCGGTCTGACAGAAGTCAACATACCAGCTCTAAATCTAGAGGCGGTGGTGTCATGATAGCTGTCAACAAGGCACATCCTTCAAAACTTCTGAAAACCAAAAATTGTAATGTGGAGCAAGTTTACATCTTACTAAACGGTAAAAATCAAAAAAATATCATAGGCAGTGTTTATATTCCACCGTCATCGGATATAAGTGTATACAAGAGTCATTTTGAGGATATTGAACAACTGTCGTACAAATTTCCAAACAGTAAAATCACTATCATCGGTGACTATAATTTACCAAAAATTAATTGGGGCACCCGTGACAATTCTACAGTATCACAAAACTCTAGCTTATCTGAAACAGAAAAAGAAATAGTTGAATTTTGCGATTTCCTTAACCTAGTTCAATTAAACAATGTAAAAAATGACAATAATAGATTACTAGATCTTGTTCTTTGTACCGACATGGCAACTGCGGTTGATAAGTCACTCGACTCAGTTCTTACCCCTGATTCTCATCACCCACCTCTAGACATTACTATACTATGTAACAATTATTATAAGCAATAATTGTCAGTCTGAAACACTCATTTACATTGAAAAATCTTCCGAGAAAAGATACTTGCCGCCAACGGGACTTGAACCCGTATCCTTCTGATTGCCGGTCTATGTAACCCTATAAAATGCCAAATTAAAAACCAGACTCAATTTCTCAACTTTAATAAAGCCAATTATGTTGCAATACGTGATTATCTACATAACACTGACTGGTCTATATTAGAAGGAGGAAACCTTGATGAAAATATTAAAGTCTTTTATGATCACCTATATAAAGCCATAGAAAAATTTGTTCCGATTAGTTATAAATTATCTTCAAATTTCCCTAGCTGGTTTAGCAAGGACCTCATTAACATAGTAATTGAGAAGAAAAAAACCGATAAAATATACAAAGAAACAAAAAGTCTTTCTGATTTTACAATTTTCAGCAAGCTTCGAAAAGATTGTAAAAAATTATCAAACATTTGTTATAATAATTATATTAAGAATGTTGAATTTTCGATTGTTAACAATGTAAAACATTTTTTTTAACTATTGTAAATCCCAAAATAATAATAACCTTGGCATACCTGAAACTATGCACTACAAACTGAAAACTTCCTGTAAAATCAATGAAATTGTCAATTTGTTTGCAGACTTTTTTAAGGATGTGTATGAAACCGATATCCCTGATGAATACATTCCAAACTTCGAGTCAGATATAAATTTACAACTATCTCAGATACATATTGAGATTAAAAAAATTGCAGGATGTATCAAACTACTGGAACCTAAATCTTGCTCAGGGCCAGATAAAATTCCCCCCGTATTTCTGAAAAACTGTGGGGCTAGTGTCTCTTACCCACTGTACCTACTATTTAATCAATCACTTTTATCAGGCAAGTTCCCGCAAATATGGAAAAATAGCTTTCTCACTCCAATATTTAAAAGCGGAGACAAGTCTTTAGTTGAAAATTACAGACCAATATGCACACAATCGTCGATACCAAAAATTTTTGAAAAGTTAATTCTTCAAAAAATATGTTTTTGCATAAAATTTAATATCTCATCATTTCAACATGGTTTTATCTCTGGACGATCTACTTTAACTAACCTTACACTGTACGAAAATTTTATCTCAGGTGCTCTTGCTAATAGAGAACAAGTTGACTCAATTTATACGGATTTTAGTAAAGCCTTTGATAAGGTTTGCATTAAAATTCTTATAAATAAATTGTCTAAACTAGGAATAAGTGGTAAATTATTATGCTGGATTAGAAATTATTTATCAAAACGTGTACTAACTGTCTCTATTAAAGAACACTTGTCTTACGAATTTTAAGCAACTAGTGGTGTGCCTCAGGGTTCGCACCTTGGTCCAATATTGTTTATACTATTTATAAACGATGTCACTTCCATATTCTCTGATGTTAACATATTATTATTTATTATAAGCAATAATTATCAGCCTGAAACACTCATCAACATTGAAAAATCTTCCGAGAAAAGTACTTGCCGCCATATGATAAGCAACCGTAGCTCAGTGGTCAAGAGCAGCTGACCGGCAATCAGAAGGACACGGGTTTAAGTCCCGTTGGCGGCAAGTATCTTTACTCGGAAGATTTTTCAATGTTGATGAGTGTTTCAGGCTGATAATTATTGCCTATAATAATTGTTACCCTTTGTGCTATGCATAAAAAACTTGTCTAAACGTTAGTTTATAAATTAAAAATAATAATTATTATTATTTGCTGATGACATGAAAATTTACAAAATCATTAAAAATATATACGACTGCTTGTCCCTTCAAACCAATTTTGTAAAATTCGCAGAATGGTGTACCATTAACAAACTTACACTTAACATTAAGAAACGTCAAATCATGAGTTTTTTTAGAATAAAAAACCCCATCAAATACAGTTATTCACTTAACAATCACAGTTTAATGTCAGTACCTGTAATAAGGGACCTCGGAATAACCTAACTAAACTACTATTTATCAACCACATTGATATCATTACTAATAAAGCTATGAAAATGCTGGGCTTCATTCTAAGACTATGTAAAGATTTCAAAAACATTCAAACATTTAAATTACTATATACAACTCTGGTTAGGAGTCATTTGGAATATAATTCGCCCATATGGAACCCTCTCTACAAAAGCCATGCAAACTCCATTGAAAAAATTCAACGCAAATTTCTCAGATCAATTAATTTCAAATTCGGAATTCCCGCGGATAACATAAACTATGATTCTCTATTACAAAAAATGCGACTCTTATCGTTAAAAGATAGAAGATACTCAATGATCTTATTTTTTTTATTTAAAATAAACAATAACTGGTTTGACTCCCCTGAATTGGTATCGTTAATAAATTATCATGTACCTAGTAGAACAACTCGACTCAAAACACCTTATTATTGCAACAACACTCTCTTAATGGTGGACTGAATGCCGTTGACGCTAATAAAAAACTGTCAAAAAAAGCGAAGCTAGCAGTCCACAATGGAGTCCTGGTACCTACCCTGATGTATGGAAGTGAGGCATGGAACTGGCAGAGGAAGGATGAAAGTAAACTGAATGCTGTTGAAATGAGATCCCTGAGACGTATGTGTGGTAAAACAATGTACGATCGTGTGAGAAATGTGGATATCCGCAAATAATGTAAGGCTGATGTAAGCATAATGAGTAAGATTAAGAAAGGGACCCTCAGATGGTTTGGGCATGTAGAGCGAATTAACGAAGGAAGTAGTGTAAGAAAAATATACGACGCGAATGTGAATGGTAGAAGAAGTCGGGGACGCCCGAGGAAGACATGGCACGATCAAGTGAATCAGATACTTGAGTCGGGTCATGTCAAAAGTCAGAATAATAGAAGAGAATGTATGAGACGATGTATGAATGTGAGTGAGGCAAAGAGTGTGTGCCAAGACCGAGTTGTTTGGCGGTCCGTCCTCTCTGCCTACCCCTGCGGGGAAACGGCGTGATGGTTAGTTAGTTAGTTAGTTAGTCACTCTCAGTAATGCAGAACAAAATTCAATAATACATCGTTTACACACTTTAGGTAATGAATTTGCTCATATCGATCATGCCGAAAGTCTGTCATCATACAAAAGATGCATTAGACAAAATTTATCTGCTAGTACTACCACGTAATCATAATAAATAAATAATCATGTAACCATAATATTATGTCCTACCAGTATGCACTCTAATACCTATGGCTTAGAAACATATCATAGTTACCTACTTTTCATATCGCTTTGTATACTCCGTAATACCTTCCTTTTATTTATTATATATATTTTTTAAATTTTTGGTTATCTTCAATATTTGGCTCCTAAGAGCATTTCTTACTGTTTACTTGTCATACTTTTTTATATTTATAACTTTTGTAATTTATATTATTTACAAAGGTAATTTATAGTTTATATTATTTCCTGCCTTTCAACTTTTTATCTTAACTTTTTACTTTTACATTATACTTTATATTTTATAGTTTACACTTTTACTTTATACTTTCATTTTATACATCATAATTCTATTTACTACTCATTACCTTAACTCCTTTCTTTTACCTTTTGTTTTTATATTTAACTTTACATTTATATGTCACTTTCTTATGTTATTGTATTATAATATATATAAATATAATTATGTCAATGTCATGTTGTGCCGTATGTTTTTGAAATAAATAAATAAATAAATTTAATATTCCAAGAAATTAAACTCGTAACAACAAAATCTTATAATGATCGTAACATAACACGTTCAAGATATCTCAGCTTTCAGGGTGAATTAGCGACATGTTAACTGGCATGTTCCATGCTGTGTAGTGAATAGTGTGTAGGATGTTTGTTGGTACCTACTGAGTGTAGTGTAATGCTTGTGCCTAGTTGGCAATAGTTATGATGTGGTCATAGCTAATGAATAGCTAGCGTTACTGCCCCACGTAAGCATTAGCTCATACCGAGACCTGTCAACTTGGGTTGTATCACGGTGTGGAATACAGTAAATGTAATTAATTACATTGTTAATATGTAATTTAAAAAAATTATTCTGGCATTTTTAATATTTTGCAATGCCTTTTTTTTTTTTTTTTTTTTACATTAACTCCACACAGGAGGCCCTGAGGAAAATAATTTCCCTCAGGGCCTATGTCATCTGGGATGCTGTGTGGAGGGTCTTTTTGAGGAGAGGAAGGAATGAACATTGGTCTTGAAGAGACCCATGTTGTAGGAAGGAGGAAACACAGAGGCCGGCAAATCATTCCACAGCCGAGCTGTTGAACATAAGAACGAGTCGAAGAAACGACCCGTTCTCATGTGACTAATGTCAACTGTGTACAAATGTTGGGCACGCGTTTGGCGTGTTTCCCGACTATGCACCGGTGCCGAAGGGATCAATGATGCTAGTTCCTCGGAGCATCTTCCATTGTAATACCGGTAGAACAAGGATAGCATTCCCACCCGACGCCTGTGCTCTAAAGATTGCAATCCGTCTGTTAAGATGGGAGAATCTATCAAACGGACCGCCCGTTTCTGCACAGAGTCGAGGGTATTTTTCAGGTATTTTGGAGCTCCAGACCAGAGGTGGCTGCCAAATTCAACCGTGGGGCGCACTTGCGATTTGTACAGGGTTAGCAGTTGTGTACTTTTAAAGTATCTGCGGGCCCTGTACAGTACGCCCAGTTTTTGGGAGGCTACCTTTACTCTGGCTTCGATGGAGCCCCCATACCTGAGCTGGTCACTTAGGGTTACACCAAGCAAATCAATGGAGGGCCTGTTCGGAAGATTGCTTCCGTTGAAAGAGACTAGATTTTCATTGCGATCCCTTTTAGACGTAATCAGACAAGATTGGGTCTTTGAAACATTAAATTCAACGAGATTATTTTTACCCCAAGAGAAAACACTCTCGAGGTAACCGTCCATTCTTTGCTTCAAAGCCTTACGAGCTGTTGGAGTTTGTGAGCCCTTTGGGGGCTTGTCAAACAAAAAGCTATCATGAACTGTACTGTCATCCGCGTAGCAGTGAATTGGTGCACATGACAAAAGGTCGTTGATGTGCAACAAAAACAGAGTTGGAGACAGAACCGATCCCTGCGGGACGCCAGCATTTATCGAGTGAGAGGAAGAGGTGAAACCATCGACTACCGTCTGAATCGACCTCTCCCTCAAGAAGTCGGCAATCCACGTACACAAGGATGCGGGAAGTCCGTAAGAATGCAGTTTGTTGACAAGTCCTCGGTGCCAAACCCGGTCAAAGGCCTTGGATATGTCCAGTGCAACCGTTTGGGTCTCACCGAAACGTTCCAGGCATCGCCTCCAAACATGCGTCACATACGCGAGAAGATCACCGCACGAGCGGTTCCGCCGGAATCCGTATTGACGGTCGTTAATAATTTTGTTCTTCTCGAGGTATGTGAGCAGTTTGTCGTTGATCACACGTTCCATCACCTTAGACAGAACTGATGTGATCGCTATGGGGCGGTAGTTGGCCGGGTTGGAGCGGTCACCCTTCTTTGGAATAGGATGGATAACCGCTTTTTTCCAACCAGAGGGCACAGAGCCAGTCTTCAGGGACAGTTTAAAAAGCTTCGTCAAAATTGGAGCTATTTCTGCAGCGCACCTTTGCAGTACCAGGGCAGGTATTCCGTCAGGCCCACTAGCTTTATTAACATCAAGCCCTCGTAAAACATGGAGTACTCCCCGATGCCGGATCCTCAGCTTTTTCATACGGAAACCGCAGTGAGGAACCGACGTCGGGACAGCACCTTGGTCATCGAGGGTTGAGTTATCCGCAAACATTTTACCTAGTAAGTTAGCCTTTTCGGTGGCGGTGTTTGCTAGTGAGCCGTCAGGTCTGGTAAGAGGTGGCAGACTGGATTTGCAGAAATTGCGACCTATTGAGCCCGCAAGCGACCAGAATTGCCTGCTGCCATGCGGGCATGCAGTCAGCTTTCTGCTGATCTGCTGGTCGTGCTCGAATTTTGACCTATTTATGATTCTCTTGGTTTCCTTTGCCATTTTGTTGTAAGCTGTTCTGTCTTCGGATGTTCTAGATGTGTTGTAGGCTCGGTAAGCCGCGTTTTTTCGTCGCACTGCTTCAGCGCATTGTCGACTGAACCACGGCTTTGAGCCCACACCAGTTTCCTTAACAGTAGATTGGATAAAGCCATCCATCGCGGATGTGATGACCTCACCAATTTCCTGGGCACATCTTGAGGGATCCGAAGTCCGAAAACAGACAGCTGACCATGGGAAAGCATTAAAATGTGCCCGCAGACTGAACCAATCTGCTGACCTATAGTGCCACACTTTTCTCTTCAGCCTCTCGTTTGGTGGTCTGAAGTTTACAGGGATTGATGTCGTCACCAGGCAGTGGTCGGACGATCCTAAAGGCGCTGTGACTTCAATACTGTAACCGTGTGGCACAGTAGTTAAAAAAAGGTCTAACAGATTGGAACGGTGAGTCTGGACATCTTGTTCAGAAGATAACAAAGGTAAAAAATGGCACAAATTGTTTATGGTGTGGTAAATTAATCTTACTAAGAAAAATATTTATCTAAATTAATTCTTATGTCGATCCTCTTCTTTAAAGACAGATAAAGATGACTAGATATTCTGAACCCAGACTTTTCCTGCACAGAGCAGAAATATACGGCTGTATAACTACGAGTATATCATGCTGCAACATCACCATAACCCAACAGTGTAACAAATACGTTGGAGGGAAATGGTTTAATTATTTATACCCGTTAAAATATGTAAGATTGGAAACAAATTAAAGACAATCCAAAAGTTTGATAAAAAAAAATCTTTCAATTTAATTTATTTATTAACACACTTTGTAATACAATTCGAGCCCAATGTCCATTTTTATCTTCTTCTTCCCTCTTTCATATCTCTTATTTTTTACGTTTTTTTGCTCTATATCTCTTTACTGAAAGTTTCTGAACATTTTATGTTAAATTGTACTTTACCTACGTTTCTCCGAATTTTTAACTTTGTTCTAAAAAATTTTGAATACGATTATTATAATATTTTTTTTAAATCCATGGGGTTAAGGGAAGTACTTGACTTATTTATTTATTTTATTTTATTTTTTATTTACTATGGAAAATCAACAGATATTTTACACTTATAATAATAACATTAATAATATACATAATATCTAATGACTGATTTTCACATAATTAAAAAGTAAAACAAAAAAGTAACGGTCCTGTACCCGTAAAAACTTGACAAAAATATAAAAATTATGAAAATTAAAAAAAAAAAACATATTTAAAAACACAATATAAACTATAATTATCTTTATCTTAAACTTAATTTAACCAGTGATTCCTGACATTATTTGGAGTAAAAAATGTAAATAAAATTTTGGTCTCCGGTGATATTTTTAATTTTTTTATTTTTCGACTTAAACGAAACTCAATTGAAAATCTGGAGACAGAAAAATCAGAAAAAGATATTGGCATCTCTGGGACTCGAACCCAGGAGCTAAGGTTTCTCTATCCAATTGGGTTATTTTTAATTGTATCATACTTTGACTAAGAACTATCAATATTATCTTCATTTTCTTAACGCATTTTTTATTGGCTGCTATCTTTATGTGTGCTCCATAGTGTCTTCATTTTATAAAATAAAATAAAATCATCAAGTATTTGACAGTTAGGGTCAGGGTAAGGGGTTACAGTAGGTAACATCCTGTTTATTGTGCCAATAAGATTAATAAACAAATCTTATAAAAATATCTAAACTTATTAACAATATATATCTACGAGTACTCCCACTCTCACCCAGAGCTTTGTAACTCTGATCCATTTTCATAGTTCATATTAATAGCCAAGAAATAGTTAAATCATTCCAAGCAAATTTGATTTCAAGCCACTTACAAGATTTACCTAATTACTGCATTAATGCATTACACATTAATCAAGATTTTCATAACAACACGAATATCAATTATAATTCATGTATTTGATTAGGTAACAATTAGATTCTCCATCAACATCCAACCGTCCACAAGTACCCACATAATGTGGTCAGTTAAATCGACTTCATGGCGCCGATTAGTGCTACGGTCCGGCTTAGCTCCGAGCCACTGCTACGATACATCCGCGCTGCCGGCTACGATATATCCGATTTGGGCTACGGCGTAGCGGGGCACATAGTGGCGTCGGCGAGGGGATGGAAGGGGCAGGGCCGGGGCTACTGGAACTGGAAGTCTACGCCTCGGTACAAGTAGGGGCTAACAAGGGTTGCAGAAAATGGCAAGGTTAGTTAATGTGGCCTCGCAAATTTCAATAATTTCTCGGGAATCAATAATTTGCATATTGTAACTATTATATGTGTGAAATTAAAATACGAAGATAATTTTTACCTATTAGGTAATAAACCTCAAACATAACAAAATGAAAAAAAACACTTTTTTTATAAAATTTGATGATCTTAGAAACATCAAATTTTATTTGTTTTACGAAAAAAGGTTTTATGTTTCTACATACATCTGTGTGAAGCGAACCATGCAGCGATCTTGAATCGGAAGCATTCCTATTGGTTTCTCACACGCCAATGGCGATCCCTTAACATTATCGCAGAGTCACGTCTGCCATAAAAAATTTAACGGAACCATTCTGTTCTAGACTGCCGAAGAAATAACAGCCTGGTAATCGCTTCTTGTTCGTTCCCACTTTCAAATACAAATTCTTTATAAATATTAAATTATGATTCGGATGTAAATTGTTTCGATGAACTCATAAGTACAGTGTTAAATGCTTATTTGATTTATACACAATCCACTTACACACACCGATGTGTGTGGATGGATGGACTGGCTAGACTGATGTGTGGAGTGATGGGGGTGATCCCCAATATATCTATCTGAATTTTGATTTTCTTTTCCTGAATGAATGAATGACTAAATGCATGAAATGGAATCTTGGAACTGGAAAAAAACCCACTTTCCGACATCCGATCGAGCTAAAATTTGGCAGGACATTTTCCGTGGACGAAGGGAAATGTTCTTGAATAGCGATTCGGAGGTTGTGGTTTCAAATTCCGGCAAGCGCAACAAAATTTTATTAGATTGATTTGTGTATTCATAATTTAATCATTTAAATAATATAATAATATAAGCTGCATAATAGCTGCACGTTTCATAATGAAAAATACTCTCAGTATCATCCTGGTATGCGACCACCATTCAGAATTAAGTCGTTACTTGAAAAGGCTTTAGCCGTGTTTGGTGACTAGATCTGAATAGCCAGCTACTTCCCCACCTTCCTCCTCCCCATTCCCTTCCGCTCCCCGCATACCTATAGCCTCCAACATACCCTAATCGGGGATGCCATAGTATCACATTTACGTAAAAAAATCATTACTTGTGAAGCATTTACATAAAAAATACATTCTACCAATTTTTGATGGCAATCACGTATACATTCGCAGCCATACACGCATTTCTCTGAAATTGAATGACATTACATTCCAAAATTTAGGGTTATTAATGCAAGAAATAAATCTCGGTTCAATCCAATTGGGATTTGGCTTAGGTGTTAGCACCGTCATTGTGTTCTCTTATTTTCATGGTCTAGGCTCGAGCGGTATAATATTTTTCTACGACATGTAAAATCGATTACCACCGTCATATACAAAACTGTTTAAAAAACAAAATGAATACTTTGTTGGGTAGGATTGTGCAATGTGCAGTAATCGAATCAATGAAAAAAGAAATGAAATTGTTTGGCCCAGTCAACCCACCCCATGATATTCAAGAGATAAGTGTAAATCAGTATTCAGACCGAGTTCAAGCGATTCGATTAGCTGTTCTGTTAGATACAAGTTACAGGTACTCAGGTACTCGACTTGGGAGGCCCTAGTTATCGGAGTATGGATATTTTACTTTCATCTTGATTCAATATATTCACAAGGGTCAAGTTAACGGGTAATTCATGCCTAAAGCCTTATGTTAGTTTAATACATTGACTTGCCGTCTGCCATTAAAAATAATCTAATTCATTTATCTGAAGTCTCTAACGCATTTATTAAAAATTGAAACTTTATCAGCAGTTGTTGTGGAAAAATGTACTTTAAGAATTGGCAGGGAAAGGTCAAAAATAGGCTCAATGAAATAGAAACGGGATCCCAGGGGCGTATAAAAATAATTTCTCTCAGGGCCTATGTCATCTGAGATGCTGTGTGGAGGGTCTTTTTGAGAAGAGGAAAGAATGAACATTCGTCTTGAAGAGACCCATGTTGTAGGAAGGAGGAAACGCAGAGGTCGGCAAATTTCTTTAAAAGAAGGGAATATAAGCTTACATTTCAAATGATGAATGATCGTGAAATATGAAAAAAAAACTATACCTCTCCCATCTATTATTTTGCAATTAATTGCACTAACTTCCAAAATTCGTAATTCATCCCTACAACTAATCTCAACCCTATGTATTTTAATAAAGATCTGTTTTTTTTTCACATTTAAAATTACTGCTGTGCTCTGAATCGTGTAAAAAAATAAACCCTATTTAAACATCTGTAAATAAAATCTTACAACAGGACTTATCTACATTTATATTATAATTTGGTTACATAACTAAATCCATACGTACCATTGAACAGTGCATTGACTCCCGCATAATCTAGTTTCGGTCGGACAATGGCATATCAAATTAATACCCCAGGCCTTCCAATACCTTCCTCCCCTAAAACTTACCGTGTACACCCCTTACAGCCACTCCCTACCCCCCCCCCCCCCGTACGAGCTGAATGTCTTAGATGTCTTCCTCCAATGGGGCAGTACATGATTGACTTAATTTGCGAGTTAGGGAAACAAAGGTTCGTAAACTGATGACGAGTTGGCATTAAAATCAATATTGAATATCTCCATTATTATATCGAATTAACATCGATTTTATGCATTGGTAGGTACACATTAATTTTTATGGTTGACGGCTTTGTTGCTCCCTCTTGTGTTCATTAGTTTCGTCAAATTATGCCTTCAATATATGCAAACATACAAAACTAATTTACTAAATTTCTTGGCGTGATATAATTTATAATTTATTTTAAAATTTCTTACACTTATCTTTTCGTTAAACACACACGATCATCCTTTATAATACTTTACTCATTCTTTCTTAGTTAACTTTTAAGAACCGTTCAAATCTCAGGCGAAATAACCTAGTGATATTCTACGGACTTACGTAATAGGTACTATAATCATGTAATATTTTATTTAATATTCCTTATAACTTGTATAATTATGTACTGTATATGTCTTAATAAATAAATAAACAAAGCTTCATATGTATAATCTACATTATTGACACAAAGTTAAAGAGTAGATCTCGCGTCGGAAAAAGTATTTTTCTAATTTTCTCTTATATTATTTAATACATCAAAAGCAAAAAAATTCTAGGGAAATCAGAAGATTGTAAGTAGGTACTTAAATTCCTAACTACTAATTGTAAACCATATATTTCATTTAACCTTTTTTTTTAAATTACCAATTGTGAATCTATCTGAACTATCTCAATGACAATTATTTTTTCAAACTTTCCTAAGTGTATAATTGTACATTAATGTTGAAAAAAATGCGAATAAGAAAGTCCAAATAAACATGACGATTTTACTTTTGAAAAATCTATACTGAATCAAATGGATATTTTAAAACTACCACCGTTGGAGTCGTTTGAAATAAAATAAAAATGTAACACATTTATTTTAATTATTAATATTGCATACTTTAGTTGAGCCTAGTATGGAGGTCGATCGACCTACAATAGTAATTAAACAATAATAATTAAAGATAATATGATTAAATAAATAAACAAATAAATAAAAAAAATAAACTAAATAAATAAACAAACAAATAAATAAAAATAAAAAATTAAATAAATAAACAAACAAATAAATAAACAAATAAATAAACAATAATAATTAAAGATTATATGATTAAATAAATTAACAATATTAATTAAAGTTAAATGTAAAGAATTCAAAAAAAATGTGCATTTTTTAACTATTACCAATTTAAAAAAAGCATTCGTTCACTCTTTTACATAATATTTTTCCTACCAATTAAATTCCTTATTAATCTATATATTGAATACCACCTTAACACAATTAATCAGCGCACTTAATTACAAACAAACATTTATACAAGTAACGAAAAGTAAACAAGCTGCTTTGTACACGTCCTTACATGCAGTTGAGTACAGAGTATAACACACAGCGAGCAAAACCACCCCTATAATACGGAATAGGTACATCATACAGCTGCCCCTTCCAAGTTTAAATCCGTACCAACCCTACACTAATTAATCGGTGACCCATACACACTCGGCCAGTGAACGTAACACACAAGTTTGCACTTGCTTGTATGACGTGTGGAAACGTTTCTGCCGGATTCAGGTTCTAGGGGTGGAAGGGTAAGGGTAGCTTGTCGGTTCCGCGATCGATTGTCTTCATTAGGAGCTGTTGTCTTTGTGTTGAACCCTCATAACGCAAGACATTCAGTGAACAGTGCTAAACGCTTTTCGGACGGTGAACTTTTTTACTTCCAGTAAATTAATAGATTTACTGCTTTGAAGATAACAGACTTTCACACTAATTGAAATAATACAATGAACAACATATTTATTAACAACACCAATGAATTCCGACAGAGAAGTCACCTTTATAATGATTTAAATTTGAACTAAATACCGTGACTAAAAACACTCGTACGAAATTTAGTCATTTTGTCCGAAATATCTAGCTCATCCAAAATATTTTAACCTTTTCACCTCATTTTACCATGAGATATACAGAGCGTTAAAAATTACCAATAACTGTGAAAAATGATGACAAAATGCCATAATGTTTAAATATTTGGAAACATCTGTGGTTGTTTGTTTACAAATATTTAGTTTGAAGCATAACATGTTGAAATTCATTATAATATTTTTATAATAACTGTTGAAGGTTATACGTTATACCCACGTACCAAAGTTAAACGGTCCCAAGGAGATCCTGGGGTCGATTCCCAGATGCGACCGTTACCTTGCTGTGTCTTGTTCGGCTTCATGTTTCATTTAGATTTGCTATTATTATGTTCTTATTCAATGGAACATAAAATATTGTTTAAGGCGCGGGATACTTTCTCAAAAAGAAGAAGATGGAGAGATATGTAAATAGGAATGTTAGAGAGAGCGCGCTAATATTGAAAATGATCATATTTAAGCGAAAATTGTGAAAATGTTTAATAAAACACGACTCGCATACTCACGACGAAAATATCATTTAAAGAAACACAGAATAAACTGAAAAAAACGTGCTTATAATAATTTTCGGAGCATACTTTGCGATTTTTTCCTGTCGAGGGAATTTCATATAACTACCGTTTCGGCGTGGGAAATGTACAGATATTATCTTCAAGAATAACATATATTTTTTGAGAGCTTTAAAACTTTAATTCTTTAAGGAAAACATCTAATAAATCGGTAGAAATGCGGGATGCAAACGAGCATTAAAAATGTACAAGAAAAATCTTAACGCGAAATATTACAGATTTAATATTTTCATATTCTCTTTTATAAAAGTTAACATTATTTTAAAACAAAAATCCAGTAAATGCATATTTTTGCTTGTTTGACATAAATAGAAAAATTTCATGAGGATAATATTACAACTGACAGGAGGTTTGTTCTCGTCATATTAGTTCCAAGCCATCAGTTGCAGTGAAAAGGAGAACGCATCCGAACATTTCTGCAAAAATAATACGGCCGTACATACATAAATTTCATATTATATTTGCGTGTTTTGGGATTATGTACTAGTAGAAACGCCTACATTGTAATAACCGCTTTGTAAAAATAAATAATAACCACAGCACTACTTATTTAGCAATAAACTGAAGTCCTGACATGTACACTTATTTTTTTATTATTTGAAACGCATTGATAATGATGTCCATACGTGTGCATTGTTAGATTGAAAAAATAAATGGTGTATTCGGTTAAAGCAGCAAAAACTATTCAAACATGAACTCTAAGAACATAAGTTTTGTATGAATTTTTCTTTGAGTTTTAGGTTAACGCATCTATTTTGGTAGATACCTACGTAGCGTCTTTCCGATTGTGAGCTACAGAGTTTTAAAAAATATCCATTTAGCTGTAAAGAAATCAGGCATGATGTTATATATTATTAATCATAGAAGGCGAAGATAATACGAAGTCTAAACGAAAATATGAAAGAGAACAAGACACAGAAAAATGAAAAGCAACTGGGACTGGAACCCAGCATCTCTATTCTCAGCGGGAAAAGCGCTTTAACCAATTCGGCCACTGAGACCCATTATTTTTGTCAATCATTTTATTTTACTTTATTATGTTATTTCTAAGATTTACCTGTACTTTATTATCTTTGGGAGGCGGGTGTGGATACCGCCGCCCCGGGAGCCATACACCGCTGCCATAGGTCACCCCAAGTGGTTCGCTAGGTTTGGTGACTTAGCAGAAGTGCTCGGGTTCATGGGGTGAGGTTTGTCCAGGTCTTGGCGGCGGATGCGTGACGAACCGGATCGAGAGAGACTGGTTGAGGGAGGCCTTTCGACCTCTCCAGCCAGACTCTCTCGACCCATCGCCTAGAACCGCAGTTGGATTGATGGATGGATGGATTTATACGTCCGTCACTCCCGGACACACTGACCCCCATATTCCTACCCACCCCTCATACCTTTGTCCATCCCAGAACTTCCCATCCTTCCCTTCCTTAAGAATCCCCTAAGATAACACAGGCCCTGAGGGAAATTATTTTCCTCAGGGCCTCCTGTGTGGAGTTAATCTAAAAAAACTTATTTCTTAGAATTTAAATCCCCGATGAAATCGGATTCGAATACTAGTTATGTGATATGTAAGTAAATGATAAAATAAGGATGTGTGGATATTTCATACGAAAAGAAACTGTTTTAGTGACCGTTTATAAACTGCTGGCGAGGGGAAAATAAGACCGTTTGCCAGAGGACACCAAATAATTTATTGCCTAACAAAGTTAAGGTTATCGAAGAATGAAAGTAACTTTATTATTCCATACACAGTTACTACGATATATCATCCGCCCTGTTATGAAGCATCGGATATACGGTTTTTTTTTTACATAATTTACTGCATTTTTTACGGATACTGTACTACTGTATCAACAACTGAGAATAATTAAGATTTGGTGGAAGGATAAAGGATAGAGGATAGTTTGAAGAACCTGCTTATTTGAATCTGGTCACCACACACATCTTCAATGACATGCAATATTTTTATTCTGAATGGTCTCTTTCAACAATTTTATTTGCTTGAAGAACATATTCGATCCTGCAAAAGGTACGCATTATCTAAAATAAATTATATTTAATTTTGATTCTCTCTGTCGTAATGAACAAATGTATTCAAAACCCCTATTTCAAATGCTTTACTGTGTTCGTTTTTTTATTCCTTACAAACAAATTATTTGGTTTCGTTGTTAAAGAGTTTTAAATCATTTGAATCACTTTTCTGTTTTCTTTGAAATTCGAGCCTACCAGAAAATAACATTATGTTTCGCCTCAGATTGTTACTAGATTCCTTTAAAAAAGATTTTTTGCGCAAACGCATGTCCAGTAAATCAAAAGTGCGATTTTATTCATGAAAAGTCATCGAAATCAATAATAAAAATACATAAAATCTAGACCTAAATTGAATTTTAAAACACTTGTTTTTAAGCACCTACTTAAGGAATAAAATCGATACTTCTCGTGACTATAAGTTGCTTGCTTGTAGTCCACTTTTTAAAACGTTGGCATATTCATGTGAAGAAGGGAGAACTCTTTTGAAACGACAACTTAAAGGCCTAGTTGCCTAGTTGCTAGGGTCTTCAAACAAGAAGTAATCCAAATTGTTATCATTTATTTATTCCTTAATTACAATAAAATGACAAAACAAAAAACATTGAAGCAACCAAATAACAAAATAGAAATTCAAAATTATCAACAACAACATCATTAGCAACACCAAAGACAAAATTAACAAAATAATAATCACTGCGCGGAGTCAGTCGTACTTTTGACTCCTATAATATTTGCACAACTTGAGAAGTAATTTTTGACAATTCAAATTAAGGTTCTAAACATTGCCAAAGCCTTTCCACTACAAGATGATTCTGAAAGTATTTTCAAACCTTACTCTAGCCGAAACAATAAAGATATGCGAATGCTGGGTTTTGTTATATGTAATTCGAAATCTTTTACGAATACGGCAGTCATAAAAATGCTTTATTTTACTCTGGTTCGCAGCATTCTTGAGAGTGGATCGATAATATGGGGACCCGAAGATACCCTTTACTCAAATGATGTAGAAAAGGTGCAAAAAAAGTTTATGCGATACCTCTACATGCGAGAGTTCGGATATTACCCTTTATTGTATCCCTCTGATTTTCTCGCTGGAATGCTGGGGATAGAACGTCTAGACGTCAGGAGAAATATTGCAATGGTGTTAGTGGCGCACAAGCTGCTAAATGGGCACATTTGCAATCCAGATATTCTGGAACGAATTTCTTTTTATGTCCCTGATAATTTCATCAGAGCTAGACAGCACAGATTATTTATTTTTCCAAGGGGCAGGACCAACCTACCAATGATCATGCCTTTGGGGAGAATAACTACTTTGTTAAATCACATTTCTTCTGTGATTGACATTTTCAATTTGAACGAAGGAGAATTTAAGACAGCAATAAGCATACTATTTACCAAATCTGGCTAATCAGATAGTATTGATGTACTTACCCATGCAAATAAATGTATATACTTACTTATTATAAACTGTAATTTATAAACTGTTATTTGTGAAATGTAAATGGATTATACTGTTTTTCACAATAAATCAATAAATAAATAAATAAATAAATATGAACATGGACAACAATAAAATACATCGAGCCTTGCAAACCAGACATTTTAAAATGATACGAGTATATCATTTTCTAAAACCGTTCAACCCTGGCAGTTTTCCCTCAAAAACACTGCTAACGCTATTCAGAACGGACAGTTGAATTTTAAAAGGAAAATTGCTCGTATAATTTCCTTTCTCCTACAAAATGGAAGATATCATTACCCGCCGTCCTTCAGTCGATAGCCTGTCAAATTGCTACAAACGCTTTGTGCCTTTGTCAGACAGGTAAACGATATGGATTCCTTTAATATTTAAAGGAAATTCTGAAATTATGGGGCATTACCGAAAGGTGGACTAGTTTTTCTCAATATTTTATTTGTCTCCTTGTATATGGCATATTAAAATGATCCTTGGAAGTTCAATATCGTTAAAGGCAAATAATTAAATTGCTTTTGGCATCAATATAATTAGCAATGTTTAACCACTGGAGCGACAGCGCAATATAATTAGCAATGTTTAACCACTGGAGCGACAGCGCAATACAATTAGCAATGTTTAACCACTGGAGCGACAGCGCAATTTAAAACTTTTTTCTCCGATTGCTCGAATTTTTTTGATAATCGTTTTGAATATTTTCCGCCCTCACTAAAAAAAATCATACCTCTGAAATTTAATATGGAGACAAATAAAATATCGTTATAGCCAATGTTATATTATAGTTCTTTATAGCCAATGAATTCACCTATCTTTTATCGATTAAATATTAAAATATTATGAAATCGTAAACTTCTACTAAAATACTTACAAATAAGGGAAAATTTGCCATCCGAGGCAATGAAGCAATCTGAGGTATTTTAAATAGTGCCATATTGTGGCAAAAAGCCAAAGATATTGAAATATAAGCAAAAAGCGCTCCAGTGGTTAAAGTACCCAAATGGTCATGTTATTTTTATGCTGTTAAGCTTTATCTTCTATTTAAAAACTGTCGAATTTTCAGTAGTAATTCTGTATTCAAGAAAAGACAAATCATCATGATATTGTGACAGCAGTGCTGAGCAGGATAAAAGGATCTTCGAAAAAATAGAAAAATACCCATAACTTTCTTTAAATACAGCCTTAAATGTTCTATTTAAAATACGTTATCTTTATATATATATATATAAACCTAAATAAAAAATATATATATAAACCTAAATAAAAAATATATATATATACCTAAATAAAAATGAATGGCCGAAATGTATGTACGCTCATAACTTCCGAGCGACTGCTCCAAATTGGATAAATATTTATTTTTTTGTTCGTTATTGTCAGGAAAAAGTTTGCATAAAACTACTAGTGGGGAGGGGAACATGGGAGGGGGGAGGGGAACTCAGGAGGGAGATTCGCGGGACGGGGGAAGCGGGGAAGTGGAGTGGGGAGAGGGAAGGTGGAGGAGGCGGAGTGGGAACGCGAGAGGGGAAGGGGACGCGGAAGTAGAAGGGGAGGCGGAAGGGGAACGCAGGGAGAAACAACTTCTTTATTTAATGGCATAGCAACGCGTGCCGGGACCAGCTAGTATTATATAAGTAAATGATAATTGCAATTAAGGATTTTGCGGCGTTTGATGAAGGTCAGATTTGTGGACTTATGTTTATTTTCTTTTAATAACTCAGGTACGTCGTACGTATGTCTAGTAATGTTACATTGTCGTGTAAACAATTACGGGAGTAGTTAAGACAATATTATAACAACGTAATAAACGCCCTTGAAGGACGCACTTAAACTGCAACGCGTTTTAGGAATGAATGGATTTCTTTATTGTTTCTTTGTCATTTGAATACTCGTGTTCGACATATTGTTATTAATTTCGCATACACGTAAGAAAAACTTACCGTCTGACACTCTTAATTCTCAATTAAGAAACCAACTTAACAAATACAAGCCATCTAAATGAAGCTGCATTTGCTATAATCGAAACAATAACTCCAGCAAGAACATCCTGACAGAGCTCTGCAAATAAATGGATAAAAAACGCGTAGCATCATTTTTAACTACGGCCATAATTTACCCCGGGGGTAGGAACCGCGGACATTTTTTACCGCTCCGGTAATCTGGCCGCTTCCTTTTGACACACGGCCACAATCTCGGGATTCAGCGGCAATCTGTTACAATGAACCTGCTGATTGTGAAACATCGCCCAGTTAGTGTTACAGATGGTGTTGCGATGACGCCATATTATTTATTTTTTGCCGAAAATAAGACTTTTTGTGGGGTGCCCGCAGGGGTACCGGATCCGAACGGGTGTTTTCGGAAAATGAAGTAGTTTTTGTGTCCGAAGTTAGTTCGGTACTAAATTACGTCAAAAAATATAATATATAATATGGGATGGTCCGATGCTCTGTAGGGATCCCGCCTGCACAGCGCGGATTTAAACTGTGCGCCCTAAAGTTTAAGTTTAGACTTACGGAATTCAATACTTCGTTTGTGTGAAAGCACTATGAAACAATACACGATTATGTACCTACTAAATCGTGAAAAAAATCTTCGCTTTCAGAACTGAACTTGAATCCTGAAAATGAAATAGCTTTACGTTATAAATTGTGTAGGGTATTCGATTCTATCAAAAATACTTGTTTTTTTTTTTTACATTATCTCCACATAGGAGGCCTTGAGGAAAATAATTTCCCTCAGGGCCTATATCATCTGGGATGCTGAGTGGATAGTCTTTTTGAGGAGAGGAAGGAATGAACATTGGTCTTGAAGAGACCCATGTTCTAGTAAGGAGGAAACACAGAGGCCGGCAAATCATTCCACAGCCGAGCTGTTGAACATAAGAACGAGTCGAAGAAAAGACCCGTTCTCGTGTGATGTCAACCGTGTACAAATGTTGGGCACGCGTTTGGCGTGTTTCCCGACTATGCACCGGTGCCGAAGGGATCAATGATGCTAGTTTCTCGGAGCATCTTCCACTGTAATACCGGTAGAACAAGGATAGCATTCCCACCCGACGCCTGTGCTCTAAAGATTGCAATCCGTCTGTTAAGATGGGAGAAATCTAATTGTTTATATAAATAAAATCCCTTTAACCGCGAGCACTGAAGTCATTAATCTTATACAAGATTATTCCCATCGCGAGCGGTTAATAAAGATTTCAAATTTAAAAAAAATGTGGGAAAACACGATTAGACAGCATATTTATAAAAAATATTTCTAAATTATTCGGTACGAAAAAATAGAGTGGAAACTCGAGTGAAGTTTATCATTAAAGCGAAGTTTATCATTTTTATTTACATTTTTTTGTGAATACCTCACAAGAGTCTTAGCTGATCCCGTCTAGAGCCACTAAGACCATGGCATCCCCAACTCGGTATGTGATGAGGCTGAAGGTAGTGGGGAGGGGAAGGAGATGGGGAAGAGGAAGATGGGGAAGTACCTGGCTATTCAGATCTGGTCATCAAACACGGCTGAAGTCATTTCTGAATGGTGGTCTTACACCAGGGCGATACTAAGAGTACTACGACCTCCGTAGTCCAGTGTGTAAGACTCTTGACTCACAATCCGGAGGTCGCGGGTTCGAACCCGGCATGCGCAAATAAATTTTATTTGATTAATTTGTGTTATTTCACAATTAATTCATTTAAAATAATATATAGTATATTTGCGGCATGTTCCAGAGTGGAAGATACTATCAGTATCGCCCTGGTGTAAGACCACCATTCAGAATTGAAACGTTGCTTGAAAATGGCTTTAGTCGTGTTAAGTGACCAGATCTGAATAGCCAGGTACTTCCCAACCTTCCTCTTCCCCACCTCCTTCCCCTCCCCACTACCTTCAGCCTCACAACATACCCCAATTGGGGATGCCATAGTCTCACTGGCTCCAGACGGGAGCAGTTGAGATTCTTGTGCGGTATTCACTGTAAAAAAAAAAAAAATTTCCACTCTGGAACGTGCTGCTATTATACTACATATATAGTATTTTTAATTAATTAATTGTGAAATAACACAAATTAATCAAGTAAAAATTTATTTGCCCACGCCGGGATTCGATCCAGTGACCTTAGGATTGCGAGGCAAGAATTTTACCCCTCGACCAAGCCGGCCGTCAAAAAGGGCTAAATTTAAAGAGAGGTAAAAACATATCATACTAACTTTTTATAAAAGTTCACCATTTTTCATGATTGATATTCACAAGAAATGTTATTAATTATTTTTAAAGTATTTTATTACATAATATTTGGAATAAATCATTTTTACGATAAGACAGCTACATTATTATTGGTTAAAAAAGGTCATAACTCCTGCTAAATGGGAAGGCTAACAATGTTACCCCCTCACCCTCCCCCAGGCAATTCCCGGCAATCCGCTTCACGTGTGTGTTTCCTCAATGTATTACTTATGAACTACCCCTAATAAATAAATTTTATGTCTTATTCGAGACAATAAAACATAAACACACCAGCTAAACAAAGGCGGTGCCGTAATTGTTGACATAATAGTATGAAGTTCTCCCAACAGTGGTTGAAATGGAAAAGTCCAAAATGATTTTATTGCCGATTAGGTACATTAAATGTTCGGCCGAAGAAATATATGACGATTTTCCAAACGCATAAGGACATCAAAAATGAAAAGAATTCTGGGTTTCTAATATATTATAGGAAATTAATTACACGATTTTCCCTAATATTTTCATTATAATGACGGTTGAATAGACAATGACATTATTTATTATTTATTTTATTGACGTATATACTTGGTCGAAGGGTACCACCTATTGTATAAATAGCTTTTTAATTTTATGTGAATACCGCACGAGAGTTCCAATTGCCCCCAACCGCCAGTAGTCAGTAAGACTGTGGCATCCCCAATTGAGGTATGTTGTGAGGCTGAAGGTATGTAGGGAGGGGAAGGAAATGGGAAAGAAGTAGGTAGAGAAGCACCTGGCCATTCAGATCTAGTCACTGAATACGGCAAAAACCATTTTATTTATATCTATATATTACAGTTTTTACAGTTTTTACAGTTTTTATTAACGTTTTTACATAATATATTTTGAAAACATTTTTACACATTAATATTAATTATATTTCATTATGTTGGGTGTAAGGTAGGTTTGAGAAAGTAAAACTGTTAGTTGGTAATATTGTATGTTTCGTAAACATCTCACTAGGAGAACCTGTGCTGAGGTGTTTACGTGTTTATGATTGATTAAGTGTGACAAGTTCAAGTATTTATGTGTTGAAGTATAGAAGAAACAAAATAAATATATATATTTATTTTGTTTCGATTATTTAGTATAAACAAAATAAATATATATATATATATATATATATATATATATATATATATATATATATATATATAAATATATATATATATATAAATAAATATATATATATATACATCCCGCTATCATTTCTGCGTCCTTTCATCAGATCGACATTACTGCGTCTATCGGAAGGACTTGATTTTACATAGTTCTAATTAAAGTATATACTATCTTTTCAATGTTTGATTGTAGCTAGGTATTTACATTTTTGAAAAACATTAATTTAAAAATATACAAAACGAAAAAAACGCCCTTTAACGTTCCACCAATCTGAACTCCTTTTATATTCAATGCAGAGAGGCATCCTGCGAGTATTTACTTTTATTTGGTCCACAATGAAGCGTCCAATTATATATTCATTTTCATGTGTACGACAAACCGACGTCTTGCGACGTTGCCGCTTATTTGTTCAAGTTTTTGGTGGGACGACTGTATAGGTATTTATAGAATATGAAGGCGCCAAGATGACTGGCCCATACGTCGCGGACTCTAATCAACCTGGCGGCAATGCCCACGTAAAATTTATTAAATTAGTATGAGATTTTTTTGAGACTTATCATTCAGATTAAAAACGTTGCTTGAAGTGTGATTTGTTATTTTTAGTGACTAGATCTATATTGCTGGGTTCTTCCTATGCTTCCTCTTCTCTCCATTTTGATTTCGCATCACGACAGTTATTACCATATTATGACTATATCAGTGGACTTCTGTATGGTTTTCTCATCAAAAACAGTTTTTTCATGTTAATTTTAAAGAATGCACTCTAGATATAAGTGGCTAATTATTACTACAACACGATTATCAGTAGAA
This sequence comes from Limnephilus rhombicus, assembly GCA_929108145.2. NCBI lineage: Eukaryota > Metazoa > Arthropoda > Insecta > Trichoptera > Limnephilidae > Limnephilus > Limnephilus rhombicus. The sequence goes on from OV815276.1 coordinate 59,865,448, forward strand.
ATATTATGTGACCTATTTATTATAAAGAAACCGCAGACTTCGGAAAGAGTCAATTTGGGAGGCGGTATGGGTACCGCTGTCCCGGGAACCATTTATTGGATAACCAACACCTCTGCCATAGGTCACCCCAAGTGGTTCGCTACGTTTGGTGAATTAGCGAGGGTGCCTTATAATATGTTATGCTCATGTGGTGAGGTTTGTCTGGGTCTTGGCTGCGGATGCGTCTGCCCACCAGCTGCATAGATGGCCGGTTCGGGACGGAATGGTTGAGGGAGTTCCTTTGATTCTTCAGCCGTACTCTTGCCGAAACCGAAACCGAACCTTCGGTCAGTCAGTAATTATAAATATATTATTATTCTTAATTATATTATAGACCGGTCAGTGGTTGAGTGGGCATCGCATTTGAGTCCCACCCAGGCGTTTCGTGTTCGATTCCTCGGTTGACTAAGTCCTCCATCGCGACTCAAGCAACATTTTCGGCTTACTGTGGTGGTAGTGGGAGATTTTAAAATATTGTCGGGTTATTCGTTAACTTGGGAATGTTTGTCTTTCTTTTAAAAAAAAATGCTTATCATGCTTGACGATGCATTTTCGTTCACAGGAGAAACAATTTCAGGGGTTTTAGGGTTTTAGGTTTTAGGTTGTTAACAACTAAATTATATGATAAATCCTTTTGAAAGGAAAAGGGGAAAATAGAAAAGCGAAAGCATAAAACTGTTTAAACAAATAATATCATATGACTTCGGATAATAAGTAAATATTATTTAACAATATCTAACAATGACACTGTTCTTTGCAGAGAGGACCGCCAAAGAACTCGATCTTGGCACACACTCCTTGCCTCAATCACGTTAAGTTTTAAAGCTCTTTAAAAATATATATGTTATTCTTGAAGATAATATCTAGACATTCCGCGTGCCGAAAAGCAAATTATATAAAATTCCCTCCATGGAAAAAAATAGGAATGTATGCTCCAAAAATTATTATAAACACATTTGTTTTTATAAGTTATTTTACAAGTTATATGTATGAAAAAAATCAGTGTTTTTTTAAATGCTGTTTAAGACAGTCGTGTTTTATTAAACATTTTCACAATTTTTGCATCGACTTCGTCGCTTTAAATACAAGCGCGCTCCTCTAGCACTCGTAATTTCATGTCTCTCCATCTTCTTCTTTTTGAGCCCGGTTGCGGCTTCTTACGTGCTAACTTTTGAGTATCTGATTGTAGCCAGTCTATTTATGCCAGTTCTGAAGAATGAATTCTAAACATAACAGGATTGAAAAACATTGAAAACATGGTCCATTGATATCAGATGATAATTAAAAGGGTTAATTATTACTTCAACATTGTATCGGATGTATCATCAAGACTTGTACGGTGTACACTTAGTGTACTGGTTCACGAACTTGACCTAATAATGAAAAATTTGTTTGTATTATAAATATTATAAACAAATACATCACATCCAAACACTTGAAATGTGGTTCCTAGAACCCGATAATGGATTAGGAGGCCCGTTAAGTAACAAGAGATTCATTCATTAATTTTGTCTTCTGGAATATTGCCGATTACTCTAATGAACGGTTCATAACATTTTGACAGCAGTACAGTATATCTTGTCTCGTCGTCGTATCTGTATCCGTGGTCGAGGTGTAAGGTTCTCGAATTGCAATCAGGAGGTCACGGATTCAAATCGCAAAGTGAGCTAATATTTTTATTTATTTAATTAATCTGTATTATTTCACAATTTAATCACTTAAAATAAAATAAGGTATATTTTCGGCTCGTTTCAAAGTGTAAGATACTCTCAGAATCGCCCTGGCGTAAGATCACCATTCAGAATTGAACGGTCAGTGACTGAGAGGGCATCGCGTTTGGGTCCCAACCGGGGGACGCTTGTTCGATTCCTCGGCTGGCTAAGTCCTCCATCACGACACAAGCAACATTTTCTGCTTAGTGTGGTGGTAGTAGGAGATTTTCAAATATTTTTGGGTTATTCATAGACCGGGAATGTTTGTCTTTCTTTAAAAAAAAATAAAAAAGGAAAAATAGAATTGAAATCCCCGGTGTAAGACCGCCATTCAGAATTGAAACGTTGCTTGAAATGGCTTTAGCCGTGTTTGGTGACCAGATTTATATAACCAGGTTATTCCCCACCTACCTCTTTCCCATATCCTTCTCGTCCCACTACCTTCAATCCCGCAACATGGGTATCCCAATTGGAGATGCCATAGACTCACTGGCTCCATTGGTTGAATGGTGGTCTTACACCAGGACGAAACTGAAATTATCATCTTCTCTAGAAGGAGTCACAAATATAGCTACTAATACAATTATTTTTAATTAATACATTTTGTAGTAATACACGTATTAATCAAATAAAAATTTATTTTTGGATTTGAATCCGAGACCTCCGGATTGCTAATAGAGAGCTTTGCCCTCGACCACGGAGGTCGTTATTTCCTGTCCTTGGGTTTTCTTGCACGTCTAAATTAAATAGAACCGGGTCTTTTCCCTATGATTACACACTTCACGTTAAAAAATGTATTAATATTTTTCAGTTGGTTAAAATCGCCAATAGCCAATTCTTAGTAGTTTTTCTCGATAAGTCTCTGAAGTTCACCTGAACGTTTTCAGTTTAGTAGGAGAACTTGGAAAATACTATTTCTCTCATTAGAAATAAGCCGGAATACAGCATCACTTGCCTTGATTTTTAAATGTTAATCTAACAATGAATTTCAACACGTTTTGCGAGTAAGAAGAAAAGTCATAGTTTTCAAATTACTTGCAGCTTTGGCAGATTGGGTAATTATTACTACAACACGATTATCGATAGAAATATTACGTATTTTGCGAATCTTACAACAAAATTATAATTAATTCAATTTGGGAGGAGGGTGTGGGTACAGCCGCCGCAGGAACCATTTATAGGATAACCAACACCTCTGCCATAGGTCATCCCAAGTGGTTCGCTACGTTTGGTGACTTAGCAGGGGTTCCCGGGTTAATGGGGTGAGATTTGGTAGCGGATGCGTCTGCCCACCAGCTGCATGGCAGGTCAAGTCGGGAGAGATCGGTTGAGAGAGCCTCCTTGACTGTCACTCCTGGACACATTGACCCCCCAGATTCCTATCCACCCCCAATACGATTTTCCTTCCCAGAACTTCCTCTCCTTCCTCTCCTAAAACGACCCTCCACACAGCATCCCCAAAGATGACATAGGTCCTGAGGGGAATTATTTTCCTCCCAGACCTCCTGGGAGGAAAATATATGTTAAATCTCTTAAAAGGAAAATCGAAAGCTTAAAACTGTGTAAACAAATAAAATAACATGCCTTTAATAATAAATAAACATTATCTCATAATAACTAACCATCCCGCTGTTTCTTCGCAGGGGTTCGAAGAGAGGACCGCCAAACAACTCGGTCTGTGCATACACTCCTTCCCTCATTCACATCCATATATCGCTCTTTTCTTCTGTCTTTCGACACGACTCAAGAATTCGGTTTACTCAATCATGCCATGTCTTTCTCGGGCATCCCCGACTTTTTCTACCATTCAAGTTCACGTCATATATTCTTCTTACAACCTTTCTTTAGATAATTGGATCTACATGCCAAACCATCTAAGAGTCCTATTCTTATCTCATTACACTCATCAGTCTTGTATTCTCCGTGAATCACATATATATTTTTACTGTCAAATCTGTCATAATTTGAAGAGAAAATTGTTTTATTTTGTAGTAAGTAAGTTTTCAAATTACTAATACATTAAGCACATTGATTTTATCTTGTTTAGGAATTTATAATCGTGTATAAGAAAATAACCAATATTGGTTTAAAAATAGTCATATAAAAAAATAAAGTTGCTGAAATATTTACTGTACTATAATAACATAATGACAAGCTGAATTTGAATGAAATCTTGTTTTTTCTTATCTTAATTGCAATGTGCGATGTTTTTACTATGATTGATCAGTATCAGAAGAAACGCTATTAAAAAGCGATGTTGCCAAATGTAGGAGTTGCGATACGCTAGTCAATGAAATGTATATTTTGCTAAAAATATACGCTCGTCTACTGCAGCGCCGCGGCTCGCCGCTCGGTGACAAAGCACTGAACTAAAATCGTATATTTCAGTTGATTTAGGTACCAAAACCGCGTCTGGCTTATTTTCGTTTTTGGACTGTATGAGGGTATAGGAGTGGGGAAAACTTGAAATTACATGTGTTCAATCCTGCGTCCGTATACCGGACGCAGAATGACGGTCGGACGCAGGATTGAATGAAAGTGGACCATTAGAAGACGCAGCAATGATAGCGGGATGTATATATATATATATATATAAATATATATATATATATATATATATATATATATATATATATATATATATATACATCCCGCTATCATTTCTGCGTCCTTTCATCAGATCGACATTACTGCGTCTATCGGAAGGACTTGATTTTACATAGTTCTAATTAAAGTATATACTATCTTTTCAATGTTTGATTGTAGCTAGGTATTTACATTTTTGAAAAACATTAATTTAAAAATATACAAAACGAAAAAAACGCCCTTTAACGTTCCACCAATCTGAACTCCTTTTATATTCAATGCAGAGAGGCATCCTGCGAGTATTTACTTTTATTTGGTCCACAATGAAGCGTCCAATTATATATTCATTTTCATGTGTACGACAAACCGACGTCTTGCGACGTTGCCGCTTATTTGTTCAAGTTTTTGGTGGGACGACTGTATAGGTATTTATAGAATATGAAGGCGCCAAGATGACTGGCCCATACGTCGCGGACTCTAATCAACCTGGCGGCAATGCCCACGTAAAATTTATTAAATTAGTATGAGATTTTTTTGAGACTTATCATTCAGATTAAAAACGTTGCTTGAAGTGTGATTTGTTATTTTTAGTGACTAGATCTATATTGCTGGGTTCTTCCTATGCTTCCTCTTCTCTCCATTTTGATTTCGCATCACGACAGTTATTACCATATTATGACTATATCAGTGGACTTCTGTATGGTTTTCTCATCAAAAACAGTTTTTTCATGTTAATTTTAAAGAATGCACTCTAGATATAAGTGGCTAATTATTACTACAACACGATTATCAGTAGAAATATTATGTGACCTATTTATTATAAAGAAACCGCAGACTTCGGAAAGAGTCAATTTGGGAGGCGGTATGGGTACCGCTGTCCCGGGAACCATTTATTGGATAACCAACACCTCTGCCATAGGTCACCCCAAGTGGTTCGCTACGTTTGGTGAATTAGCGAGGGTGCCTTATAATATGTTATGCTCATGTGGTGAGGTTTGTCTGGGTCTTGGCTGCGGATGCGTCTGCCCACCAGCTGCATAGATGGCCGGTTCGGGACGGAATGGTTGAGGGAGTTCCTTTGATTCTTCAGCCGTACTCTTGCCGAAACCGAAACCGAACCTTCGGTCAGTCAGTAATTATAAATATATTATTATTCTTAATTATATTATAGACCGGTCAGTGGTTGAGTGGGCATCGCATTTGAGTCCCACCCAGGCGTTTCGTGTTCGATTCCTCGGTTGACTAAGTCCTCCATCGCGACTCAAGCAACATTTTCGGCTTACTGTGGTGGTAGTGGGAGATTTTAAAATATTGTCGGGTTATTCGTTAACTTGGGAATGTTTGTCTTTCTTTTAAAAAAAAATGCTTATCATGCTTGACGATGCATTTTCGTTCACAGGAGAAACAATTTCAGGGGTTTTAGGGTTTTAGGTTTTAGGTTGTTAACAACTAAATTATATGATAAATCCTTTTGAAAGGAAAAGGGGAAAATAGAAAAGCGAAAGCATAAAACTGTTTAAACAAATAATATCATATGACTTCGGATAATAAGTAAATATTATTTAACAATATCTAACAATGACACTGTTCTTTGCAGAGAGGACCGCCAAAGAACTCGATCTTGGCACACACTCCTTGCCTCAATCACGTTAAGTTTTAAAGCTCTTTAAAAATATATATGTTATTCTTGAAGATAATATCTAGACATTCCGCGTGCCGAAAAGCAAATTATATAAAATTCCCTCCATGGAAAAAAATAGGAATGTATGCTCCAAAAATTATTATAAACACATTTGTTTTTATAAGTTATTTTACAAGTTATATGTATGAAAAAAATCAGTGTTTTTTTAAATGCTGTTTAAGACAGTCGTGTTTTATTAAACATTTTCACAATTTTTGCATCGACTTCGTCGCTTTAAATACAAGCGCGCTCCTCTAGCACTCGTAATTTCATGTCTCTCCATCTTCTTCTTTTTGAGCCCGGTTGCGGCTTCTTACGTGCTAACTTTTGAGTATCTGATTGTAGCCAGTCTATTTATGCCAGTTCTGAAGAATGAATTCTAAACATAACAGGATTGAAAAACATTGAAAACATGGTCCATTGATATCAGATGATAATTAAAAGGGTTAATTATTACTTCAACATTGTATCGGATGTATCATCAAGACTTGTACGGTGTACACTTAGTGTACTGGTTCACGAACTTGACCTAATAATGAAAAATTTGTTTGTATTATAAATATTATAAACAAATACATCACATCCAAACACTTGAAATGTGGTTCCTAGAACCCGATAATGGATTAGGAGGCCCGTTAAGTAACAAGAGATTCATTCATTAATTTTGTCTTCTGGAATATTGCCGATTACTCTAATGAACGGTTCATAACATTTTGACAGCAGTACAGTATATCTTGTCTCGTCGTCGTATCTGTATCCGTGGTCGAGGTGTAAGGTTCTCGAATTGCAATCAGGAGGTCACGGATTCAAATCGCAAAGTGAGCTAATATTTTTATTTATTTAATTAATCTGTATTATTTCACAATTTAATCACTTAAAATAAAATAAGGTATATTTTCGGCTCGTTTCAAAGTGTAAGATACTCTCAGAATCGCCCTGGCGTAAGATCACCATTCAGAATTGAACGGTCAGTGACTGAGAGGGCATCGCGTTTGGGTCCCAACCGGGGGACGCTTGTTCGATTCCTCGGCTGGCTAAGTCCTCCATCACGACACAAGCAACATTTTCTGCTTAGTGTGGTGGTAGTAGGAGATTTTCAAATATTTTTGGGTTATTCATAGACCGGGAATGTTTGTCTTTCTTTAAAAAAAAATAAAAAAGGAAAAATAGAATTGAAATCCCCGGTGTAAGACCGCCATTCAGAATTGAAACGTTGCTTGAAATGGCTTTAGCCGTGTTTGGTGACCAGATTTATATAACCAGGTTATTCCCCACCTACCTCTTTCCCATATCCTTCTCGTCCCACTACCTTCAATCCCGCAACATGGGTATCCCAATTGGAGATGCCATAGACTCACTGGCTCCATTGGTTGAATGGTGGTCTTACACCAGGACGAAACTGAAATTATCATCTTCTCTAGAAGGAGTCACAAATATAGCTACTAATACAATTATTTTTAATTAATACATTTTGTAGTAATACACGTATTAATCAAATAAAAATTTATTTTTGGATTTGAATCCGAGACCTCCGGATTGCTAATAGAGAGCTTTGCCCTCGACCACGGAGGTCGTTATTTCCTGTCCTTGGGTTTTCTTGCACGTCTAAATTAAATAGAACCGGGTCTTTTCCCTATGATTACACACTTCACGTTAAAAAATGTATTAATATTTTTCAGTTGGTTAAAATCGCCAATAGCCAATTCTTAGTAGTTTTTCTCGATAAGTCTCTGAAGTTCACCTGAACGTTTTCAGTTTAGTAGGAGAACTTGGAAAATACTATTTCTCTCATTAGAAATAAGCCGGAATACAGCATCACTTGCCTTGATTTTTAAATGTTAATCTAACAATGAATTTCAACACGTTTTGCGAGTAAGAAGAAAAGTCATAGTTTTCAAATTACTTGCAGCTTTGGCAGATTGGGTAATTATTACTACAACACGATTATCGATAGAAATATTACGTATTTTGCGAATCTTACAACAAAATTATAATTAATTCAATTTGGGAGGAGGGTGTGGGTACAGCCGCCGCAGGAACCATTTATAGGATAACCAACACCTCTGCCATAGGTCATCCCAAGTGGTTCGCTACGTTTGGTGACTTAGCAGGGGTTCCCGGGTTAATGGGGTGAGATTTGGTAGCGGATGCGTCTGCCCACCAGCTGCATGGCAGGTCAAGTCGGGAGAGATCGGTTGAGAGAGCCTCCTTGACTGTCACTCCTGGACACATTGACCCCCCAGATTCCTATCCACCCCCAATACGATTTTCCTTCCCAGAACTTCCTCTCCTTCCTCTCCTAAAACGACCCTCCACACAGCATCCCCAAAGATGACATAGGTCCTGAGGGGAATTATTTTCCTCCCAGACCTCCTGGGAGGAAAATATATGTTAAATCTCTTAAAAGGAAAATCGAAAGCTTAAAACTGTGTAAACAAATAAAATAACATGCCTTTAATAATAAATAAACATTATCTCATAATAACTAACCATCCCGCTGTTTCTTCGCAGGGGTTCGAAGAGAGGACCGCCAAACAACTCGGTCTGTGCATACACTCCTTCCCTCATTCACATCCATATATCGCTCTTTTCTTCTGTCTTTCGACACGACTCAAGAATTCGGTTTACTCAATCATGCCATGTCTTTCTCGGGCATCCCCGACTTTTTCTACCATTCAAGTTCACGTCATATATTCTTCTTACAACCTTTCTTTAGATAATTGGATCTACATGCCAAACCATCTAAGAGTCCTATTCTTATCTCATTACACTCATCAGTCTTGTATTCTCCGTGAATCACATATATATTTTTACTGTCAAATCTGTCATAATTTGAAGAGAAAATTGTTTTATTTTGTAGTAAGTAAGTTTTCAAATTACTAATACATTAAGCACATTGATTTTATCTTGTTTAGGAATTTATAATCGTGTATAAGAAAATAACCAATATTGGTTTAAAAATAGTCATATAAAAAAATAAAGTTGCTGAAATATTTACTGTACTATAATAACATAATGACAAGCTGAATTTGAATGAAATCTTGTTTTTTCTTATCTTAATTGCAATGTGCGATGTTTTTACTATGATTGATCAGTATCAGAAGAAACGCTATTAAAAAGCGATGTTGCCAAATGTAGGAGTTGCGATACGCTAGTCAATGAAATGTATATTTTGCTAAAAATATACGCTCGTCTACTGCAGCGCCGCGGCTCGCCGCTCGGTGACAAAGCACTGAACTAAAATCGTATATTTCAGTTGATTTAGGTACCAAAACCGCGTCTGGCTTATTTTCGTTTTTGGACTGTATGAGGGTATAGGAGTGGGGAAAACTTGAAATTACATGTGTTCAATCCTGCGTCCGTATACCGGACGCAGAATGACGGTCGGACGCAGGATTGAATGAAAGTGGACCATTAGAAGACGCAGCAATGATAGCGGGATGTATATATATATATATATATATATATATATATATATATATATATATATATATATATATATATATATATATATATATATATATATGTTATGATTAAGGTTTTCACGGGTGTAAGATGTAGAACAATTTTCTCGGTTTACCCGCGTAACGTAGTCCTTAAAAGGACTTTTTAACTCCTGACGTTTCGGACAGATCACACTGTCCATCTTCAGAGGCCTTATGTCTTGAGTTTTTGTCTCAAACTGATAGCTTTCGCATGTCTGTTCGGTCCAAAAGCTAAAACTTAATATATATATATATATATATATATATATATATATATATATATATATATATATATATATATATATATGTGTGTGTACAAATGAATAGTTGGTAAATTCTTGAAAGACATATTTATTTATTTTACACTTTTTATAGTTTGGTTATGTTTGTTTAGGGATTAAAGTATTTTTAATAAAGTGAACATCTTGATTTTTGATCCAGGCTGTGATATGTTTTTTGTGAATATTTGTAGATTTCCGGTTAGTAGTTGTTTCAAAGTAATGGGCATATAATTAAAAAGTTTGGTTGCATAATACTAAAAATGTCTTTATCCATGTGTGGTGTGTGTTATCGGTATGTTCAGGGTTATATTTGTTAAGGACCTGGTTTTTATTATTGTTTTTGGTTGAATTGGAATATGGAGTTTGTTTTGGAGGAAGTGTAGCAGAGCAGATTTGGCATAAAGTTGTTTTATTGACATGACTTCTAATGTTTTGTATATTTCGCTTGAATCTGTGTAGAAAGGCACTTGCAGGATTAGTTTAATTATCGCCTTTTGTATCTTTTGAATTGGGTCAATTGCTATATTTGTAGCACTTCCCCAAGCCAGTATTCCATATGTGGTAATGGATTGACAAAGTGAAAAATATATGGATCTGAGTATTGTTAGTGGGAAAATGTTTTAATGGATTTTATGTATTTCAAGCATAGTTTGAATTCTGAATGGTTGTCTTTCACCAGGGCGATGCAGAGGGTATCTTCCACTCTGGAATGATATATCGCAAATATGTACTGCGCAAAAGTCACCACCTTGCAGTACTAAAACACACTACCAGAAACTTTAAAGTCCACACCAATTGGAAAGTTCAAGATGTATTGTAGGAGCTACATAAAACTTGAAAAAATATAGTGAATATGAAATATTATTATCAATTAGAAATTTGTAAACTTAAATGTACAAATTACTAAAATAAAAATTATTATTATTATTATTAACAAAACCAACTGGCTGGACAAACATTTTGGAGACATTTTATGAAATACTATTTCAAGTACAGAACATTTTCAAAGTTTTTCCAATTTTCGCCGCAAAAAGAGGTTAGAATAGGTATTGGCAGATTAATGTTAAAAGTCAAATATAAGCAACTGGCATAGATATGGAATAGAATGAAGAACTTCAAAATCGTTTTATTTATCCGCTGTTTCATCTTCCAGCACCCCCCCAACATTCCGAATCCTTACCTGAAGCTGTTTGTTCGTCTTACACGATTGCCTTTTCGCTGAACAAACAACATCAGCACTTCCGTCCTTCCACTTCCTCCTTCAATTCAACCAAACTATTATTATTTATTGATGGCTCAAGCAATTAATTCCACACAACTTCCTATAGACAGACATTACGAGATTAAGATGTTTGTTTGTCGTATTATTTTTATTCGAACGAAATGAGAACGGCAAATCAATGAAATAATAGTTTTATTTTGCAGATCTACGTAGAAAGTTTTCTACGGATCTGATTATTTTCGTGAACTCATTAGTATTATCGTATATATGCTTATGTTTGCAATAAGAAAGTCTTGCCTACGTGTAATGTGCCGTGTAATGTGCCTTAATTGTGGTGTGTCGGTGTACACGGCAAATGAAGAGAGTATAAGTAATTTAGTACTGGTATTTATTAGGGAGCTGCTCGTAAGCAAAAGATGACATTAATAATGCATGCATCCCTTTTATAGACCCGGTAAGCATTCTGTCTCACTTGCTCTCATACAAATTTACACATACACCGCACTAAGCGAAAATGATTTTGCAAATTATTATATCAAAGCGATCAAAGCACACATAATCACATTGTTTTGTTTATTTTTTTTTTGACATTAGCTCCGTTCAGGAGGCCCTGAGGAAAAAATCCCTCATGACCTATGTCATCTTTGAGGATGCTGTGTGGAGGGCCTTTTTAGGGAAAAGAAGGATAGGAAGTGCTGGGAAGGAAAAAGGTTTGAGGGACAAGTAGGAATTGGGGGATCAATGTGTCTATGACTGACGATATGAATCCTTCATCCCACTGCGGTGCAAGGCGATGGGTCGAGAGAGTCCGGCTAAAGAGGCCTAGGTTCCTTAACCAAACCGGCCCACCAAGCAGCGGGTGGACAAACGCATTGACTGCTACACAAACCTCACCCCATGAACCCGAGCACCCCTACTACGTTACCAAACGTAGAGAGCCATTTGGGGTGGTAAACTATGGCAGGGATGTTGATTATCTAATAAATGATTTCCGGGACGGCGGTACTCAAACTCACCTCCCAAATTGAAAATGCTTATGTTTTCAATAAGGAAGTCTCGCCTACGCGTAAATGATTCAGCACTTATGGATAACACGGCCCTGTCTACCACTAGATTGTATTCTTTCCGGTACCCACCGGAAATACCCATTCAGTATTCACATTCAGAAAACTTACATATTTTATAAACCAATATTTCATTATAGATAACCACAAAGTAATAGCTACATTAAAAAATATATATATAAAAAAAATACAATATTTCATTTCTTATTCTTCGCCGTGGATATGTCTCATTTGTATTATCACGGATCTGCACAACATGACAGTACGTAAATATTGTACAACATTTTATACAACCTTTAAAATGGACGCACCCTCCACAGAGATTTCCCAAAGAAGACATAATGTACGAAGATTATTGTAAAAATTGGCAATTCCACCTCCCAAATAATGATTTAAAAATATACAACAATTTCTAAAATAGTCGGGAATGGGAACTTTCTATAATTTGGAAGGTGGGAATGGGTACCGCCGCCCCGGGAACCATTTATTGGATAACCAACACCTCTGCCATAGGTCACCTCAAATGCTTCGCTACATTTTGTGCAGGGATGCCCAGGTTCATGGGGTGAGGTTTGTCTAGGTCTTCGCGGCGGATGACCTGGACATACTGAACCCCAGATTTCTACCCACCCCTCATACCTTGTTCCTTCCTTGAACTTCCTGTCCTTCCTTTCATTAAACAGACCCTCCACACAGCATCCCCAAAGATGACATTGGCTGTGAGGGAAATTATTTTCCTCAGGGCTTCCTGTGTAGAGTTCATAATAAAAAATAAAAACGGTCAAATTCAAGCTACATTTTTAGTCGAATCCTCTGTAACCAGGGAGCTAGAAAGACATCACATGGGTGAAGCATCAGTACCATAGGTACTATATGGTAGATGACAGCTGCATAAACTCGTGAAGTTAAAGCAAAAAAAGAGTTTTTTTAACTAGTCCATTTTATTGATTTTCACGTCGCACTTAATAAAAACCTCTAATAAACAACAAGCTTTCAAACAATTGTTGAAAGGTAAGCATTCCCTTTATCCCAGTAAAAATAAATATTTAACAACCTCTATCAAAACGCCAGTTGAAGAGTAAGTGGCAGCAGGAGTAGAGAGTAGAGAGTAAAGAGTAGAGAGCAAGGAGGAAGGATTGAACGAGAAGTGATCATTCCATGAAGTGTTAGGGTTTAGGGCCGGCGTAAATCGGCGAGTATTGGGGTAACGGCGTGCTAAACGTTTATTGGCATATGCGAAAAATGATTATGGCCTTTAACAGTGTACACGTTCGTAAAACATGGAAAATCACCAAACAATTTTCACAGTTTCGAAAGACGACATGATGTTATAACTTTCCAATTTTTTGGCATAATATTAAAATAATTACACTTTAGAAATACACTCAGAATGAGTAGAATTAATAAAATATAAAAATATGTTCATATAGACCAATAAACGCTGATTCTGATTATATAAGTATAATTAAATAATATTAAACATAGAGTTTAAAAAAAATTAATAAAAGTCCTTTTTTAATCGTGTCATTAAAACACACTGTCAAGTTGGAATTATTGAATGCTTAGTGCTGACGTCACTGCTCACCATAATTTTACAGTCATTGTATTGAAATATATGACACAAGCCATCGGTATTAACAACTTTCATATTATTAATTTATTTACGTACTGTTTAAAGAGATTTAGTTGTTGTTTTTATTGAAACATTATTTAGGCCTAAATAATTCAGTATCAAAAATAGAGGTATCTCTATTAGTTTATCTCTATTATAATAGAGATAAAATGAAAGTTTTTTCGACCGCCTGACTTCTCTCAGTTTTTTTTGTTGCTTGCAGCTTTCCGTTTCGTATTTAAATAACAAATAAATAAATAAAAATCGTAAGGAAGGAGCCCTCTGATGTGGAGGGCAAGATGGTATTTCCCCATGTATTTGCGTATTTTTTTTAAACATTGTAATAAACATGTAAGTTTATAACTTCAGCCAAATTTAAAACTCTTAGGTATTTTAAGGACAATGAGTAGTCAATGGCGGTCAACCAGTCTAATCAATCAAAATAATCTTCAATATATTACGCTCGTGGTGCACTGAAAATATTAGATCAAAAACGTAAAAAAAAAACAAATTTTGCTCAGTGCTTACGACATCAACATGGGATGACTGCAGTCACGGTACTAAAGGCACGGGATGCGGTGGGGGCACATATGGACGAATTATCAGGATTGTAGCAGGTTTGAACAAAGCAATATAGTAAAAACTCCATCTTGCCCCCACCCCGTCTTACCCCGACCTCCCCTATAAATAGAAACCTTCGCGAGTGTGCGTACAACAAATCAAAGTTTCATCACAACTAGGTGAAGGAACGCACGTGACAAACAAAGAAACATTCGTATTTATATTATGCAAAGATAATTTTGATACCAACGGTTTCAGTTTAAGTATAGTTGATTATACATATATCAGGAAAGAAAAACATCAGAATTCGATTTTCAGCAGCAACACGATTTTTTTACTCGATAGATATCATTCCTCTTTGAATTTTGTTAACGTATATTTTTAATAATTTTCATAAATTTATAAATTACCGCAATATACCACAGTTACTATAATACTTCTCATTAATAACACATAACTCGAATTTTTTTTTTTGCCCAATGCTTTCTTCCCCAATACGTTTGCTTTCTTCAAACAACCAACATACACAAATCGACAGTTTTCTTGAAACGTTTGGAAACCGTGGGATAGAGAAATGAGTGTGTAGAGCAACCCATGGACTTAGAGACTGCGAACTTTTATGTAGTCGATAAATTATGAGAAATATGGTGTGTTATTTTCTACGGCCAAAGTTTCCTTCTGCCGCCCCTAGCTGGCACAGGGTTGTTTTTTCTCAATAACTTCTCTGACACATGTTCGCGCTGTAAACGTCCCTTTTTCAGTAATAATCGTTCAGTATAGGTGCTGTCTTGATTAATGCGGTGCCGGAGAAAGTGGCGAACAGTACTTTTCTATGGCTGTGAAAATTCTCGTACTAAATGGATAGGTAGAAAGAGAAATTGAATGTTAGACAATATTATTAGACAGCTCTCTGTTAACATGTTTTTGGATGCCCTCTCTTGAATAGATTTTCTAATAAAGAGCGTACTTTGGAAGTATGTTCGCGGGAAACATTTATAAGGACATTGAAAGATGGGTGATTTCAGTGGTTCTCATAGCTTTGAAACCGACTTGTTCGAGTTCCTCTGAGTTGCTACGGGCTACAATGTGAAGGTTACCTCAATGATAGAATGATAGCCAACCAATATGAGCTGATAATAGAAAAAGAGTTATAATTATGTAAATATAATATAATATTTTGTGCATATTTATAAATTTAAACCTAAAATCAACTTTAATAATAAATTAGTATGGATATCAAACGAATTTATTTACAGTGTCGATTTTTTGTACTTATACGCTGCTATATACATGTATAGACAAGTAGTTTTTCCAAGATTTAAAAACGAATTCTCTAAATAAATATCCTCTCTTCCATCAAGCGTTATCTAAATTTGCCTCCCCTCCATTCAACATTTCATCTCTTCTAAGTCTGAACTCGAATCCAATCTTTCATATAATTCTGAAATTTGCACATTTAAATAAAATAAATATATAAATTCACCTTTCCCTTTTCTGTAATTTTAAATGATGGCCTAGAACGCGCTTGAAGGGCGAAAGCCAGAAATAATATTAAAAAACTCAATAATCAGGAAAACAAAAATAATAAAAAACCTAAGAGGCAAAAGGTATGAGGTGTGGGTAAAATGTGGGTGAAACATGGAGTGTTTGGAAAGGCATAGTTAACATGCTTTGCATAAATAGAATATAAATTATTTAAACAAAGTCTTACAGCTATAAGACTAAAAATACGACAGTGAATTTAATGTCTAAAGTTGGTACAATGCTGTTGAATCTCATATCTGGAAAAAGTCTTGGATACTTTCAGTGGATGTGTAACAAAGTGGCAAAAGTTCGACAGTTAGCATTAGAGTTGGCTGAAGGCGAGACGTGATCTTCAACCCTTATTTTATTATGGGGAATGAAGCGTTCGGGGCATTTTTCATAACTTTTTCAGTTATGCGATATCGGACGGGTTTCCTAAAATGTGTAATTTCTTGAATTTATTGCTAGTATCATAAAAAAGAAATACTTCCAAAAATTATTTAAAAAAATTGGGTAACACGGTATCCAAAGCAGAATGATTTTCAAAGTACAAGAGACGAGACGTAGATAATTGAATAAACAAATGAAATATCCCGTAATAGGTGGGTACATACCAATTTACCAATCAACACGATATTCAGGAAAATATTATTCATGTGTAGCAGTTTGATAAGAGTTCATATTAAAAAAAATGTATTTTGGCAAATAAACAGTTTGGCAAGTGGTTTATCCGGTAGAACGGAAAACCATTTTTTTAAGAACGTAAAAACATATTGATTTCCCTCGATCCTTTCACCTATCAGAAATATTCAGAAGTAAGTGCCTAATCTCAAAAATAAAATATCTGTCAAAAGTATTAAAACATTAACCCTACCCAACCTACTAAAAACCAGAAAATAACAATCCACTCCTGTCCAAGACCTTACTCTTCATGTACTTTGGAAAAATTTGGAGAAAGTATCCCATATAAAATACCTGGGGGTCCTAATTGATCATCATCTTCGTTGGAATCAGCATTTAGCCAGTCTAACCAGGCGCGGCCGGTGCCTCAAATTATAGGTGGTTCACCAAGCCATTCATAAAAAACGAAAGGTTGATATTATATTTAAAAAAAAATCTAGACATCATGCATAATTTGACATTATTTGATAGGTATCTAAAAATATCATGTAACTGTAATAGTAAAAATATCGTGCGACGTAAAAACATGCTGATGTCTAGAGTTTAATATAGTGAATTGACCTGCCAGGTAAGTAGGTATGTTTTATGTATCTGTTAGTAAATTCAAATAATAAAAATACATATAGCCTGGGAACTCATAATAAATTGTACAACGCAACATAACTAAAACGGCGCTCTAGTAATTATCCAATTATTATAGAATTATTCTTGTATCAATATTTTTAGAAGCACTTTACACTCCATTACTATTAATATTACATCTATTAGAAGATTAGTGGAAAGGGTGGGTGTGATATCCATTTAAAAATACTCAACCTTCCAAAGATAATAATAATAATGCAATAATCCAATAATAATAATTAACACACAAGAAACGTTTCACTCTGCGGCGTGGATCGCCAATATCGCCATTTACTGTCGTGACAACTTCGATCAATGGGTGACAAACAAATAATAATGTCAAAAAGGTACATCCCAAGGGCTCGAACAAGATAATTTCACACGAGACGCATAGCTGACCCTTTGACTAATGGTTACATTTTAGAAGAGAAATATTATTACTTAATATTATCTTGTTCAAACCTTACTACCGCTGGAACCAAAGCTTCGGAATATTTCCGAAGAATGCCGAAGCTCTTCGGGTTGGCCGTGCGGCGCGCGGTTAGCCGATTTTTAGTGACATGTTTCTGACGTTTTGGGATTTTTTACTACGAGCATCATTCAAATTACGGGGCGCTTAGCTCTGGCGCGCGGTTTGGCATTGTACCTACCTCGGTTGGTACAACTGGCGGGTGGGAACAATGCGTTTATTTGGCCGTAATACATTGTTAATTGTTAGATTGATAAATAATTATAATTAAATTTAAAGATTGTGCTCAATTTTATCAATTTAATAAATAAACACATTACGTTGAAATACGATGAGTTGTAAAATGATGTTGAATTTTTTTGGCGGTTCAGCGCCCCATTGCACGTTAGCGCCAGCCGCGCCTAAGTCTAACCTCTCGAATTCGCAAGCTCTCCTATGTTTTTCGAAATTTAAGACATATCCTTACTCCTACAATACTAAAAATAGTTTACTATGCTCTCTGCCAATCCCTATTAGTATATGGCATCATAATTTGGCGCGGCTGTGCTGATAAATTTATTGATCCCCTACAAAAAGCCCAAAAAACGATAATACGTGCTATCAACAAGCGACCGACAAGATACTCCTCCACTCGACACTTCACTGAATATAAAGTCGTAAACATACGGCAACTCCATCTAAAATTTACTTTAACGCATTTCATGTTCAAATATAAGAAAAAAAACCCTCTTACATCATAATTACACCACTAGAGCAATAACCAACTGACACTACATTGTGCCTACTCTACATACCACGTCAGCTTGAAGACATTTCATATACCTAGCTCCTAAAATATTTAACCTTCTCCCTGAGAACTTAAAAACCAAAACCCAACCGCACACTTTTAAAAAACATTTATCACAATGGATCCTTACAACCAGAAATGATGATTATGATGTTCCTTAATTCCTTAAATTAACAAATAATTTAATTACTATTACTTACATGTTATATTTTAATTACTATTATTATCAACTTATATTTACAATGTTTATATGTTTTGTTACTTATTATTATTTTACGCACCAGATTTAAATGTCCGAGTTAAATTTTCCCCACAGGAAAAACTAAACCCTTTCACACACTCCCCAAATGATCACCTAGTCAAACCACGCTATGAAATTGCACTACATAAGTATTATAAATACAAAAAAATACAAGAACAACGTGTCAACCTACCAGAGACCAAATGTGAAAATAATTCACCGACTCCAGATATTTTCATATCAGAGGGTTCGGCTCTGTGGAATTCCTAATTGAACCTATAAATCCTACTGATCCCTCAATATAAATATTTAAAAATCTTTTGTTATCCTACATGTTTTTAAAATGACTGATTTTTGCATTTTTATATATAAATTCTTTGATAAATCTAATATGCCTAAATTTTTAATCAGAGACCTAGGTATAATGCCGGTAGCCGAAATAACAAATGGTAATATTCTTATAGTCTGAGAATGCCAAATTATTTTAATCTCATTTCTTAAATCTGTGTATTTTCTTATTTTTTCAGAAACAGTTTTTTGAATATTACAGGAATTTGGAATAGCTACATCAATGATATTTATTTTTTTAATTTTGTCATGTAAAACTATATCAGTTCTATTATTACTAATTGTTCTGTCTGTTAGTATAGTTTTATCATAATATATTTTATAAAATATATTATGATTAAGTTATTTATTACTAATTAATTATTATTATTATACAATTTAATTTAATCTGTACAACTTCCAATTTTATTTATCAACCATTACAAATGTACAATTTCCAATCTGTAAACTTCACCCGCCATAACACAGGGATATCCCTAGCATGGTGGATGAAACACCACAAAAAACTAAGCAATGTAAAATATTCTTTTAATAAATAAATAAACAACTCTCAGAAATAAATATATCAAATTTAAATTTTTTGTATTTCTTTGGCATTGACTATGTAACAATTTCTAGACATTTTTGTTTTGAAAAGTTTTAATTTTCCATCTACATTTGTTACTTTAATTTTAATTTTTGCGACCGGTTTCGATACGTCTGTATCATTAACGAGCAAACTTAAAAATACAAGTACAAAAATTAATTAGGCGGGGGTAGTAGGAGTGGGGAAATTTGGTGGGGGGGGAGAACGGTGGGAGGAGTCAAAATTACATGGAAACATCGTAAGTAGAGAGGATTTACATGGTGCTATTATTTTATTGACTAAATTAATTTTAGATTTAATTTTTTTGTTAATTTCTAAAGTTTCTAAAGCGCACAAATTAAAATATGAATTTACATTGCAATGTTTAAACTTAGTTTTTTCTTTTGTGAAGGTATGACCTGCCTCTATTAGATGGTTTGCAAACTCGGAGTAGTTATTATATAGAGGCAGGTCATACCTTCAAAAAAGCAAAAAACTAAGTTTAAATTCATATTTTAATTTGTGCGCTTTAGAAACTTTAGAAATTAACAAAAAAATTAAATCCAAAATTAATTTAATCAATAAAATAATAGCACCATGTAAATCCCCTCTACTTACGATGTTTCCATGTAATTTTGACTCCTCCCACCATTCTCCCCTCCACCAAATTTCCCCACTCCCACTACCCCCGCCTAATTAATTTTTGTACTTGTATTTTTAAGTTAGTTTTAAGTTTGCTCGTTAATGATACAGACGTATCGAAACCGGTCGCAAAAATTAAAACTAAAGTAACAAATTTACATGGAAAATTAAAACTTTTCAAAACAAAAATTTATCAAATTTTAGATGACAAAATTATTGCCTAAATAAAAGTACATATAGTTAAAAAAAAAAATTGACTTCAGTATCTAAATAGTGTTTATATAATATTTAACCCCTCAGGCCTCGGGTATATTTTATCAGAAGGTCAAAATATTTCCGTCATTCAATAAATCCAAATAAATTAAATCTTTCTGAACCTACACGAAAACTAAAAACTGTTTATGAAAAGTGAAGAAATATGCTTTCAAATTTTGCAATTTGAAATAAATACATAATTTTTAATTCAAACATATAAAAGTTTTGAAAATGGCTATCCTCACGGTAAGTTTTTTTACACATCTGCTCTGATGATGGACAATGCATTTAAAACAATGATGCTGGTATTTCCGGTTATATACGTTGCAGACAAAACAGCTCCAGTAAAATTTATGAAATTGTTAACATGTTTGCTGATTACTTTAAGGACGTGTATGAACCTGATATTCCAGATGACTTAATTCCGTACTTCAACTCGGATATAAATTTACACTTATCGCAAATACACATCGACATTGAAGACATTATCGTCTGTATTAAATCACTTGAACCCAAAACAAGCTCGGGACCTGATAAGATTCCTTCCATCTTACTTAAGAATTGTGTCCAAAGTTTATCTGTTCCGCTTAATATACTGTTTAATAAGTCACTCTCTACAGGACACTTTCCACAAATATGGAAACTTAGCTACCTAACTCCTACATTTAAAAGTGGTGATAAATCCTTTGTTGAAAATTATCGGCCTATCTGTATTCAATCGTCTATACCTAAACTTTTTGAGAAATTGATTCTTAAGATAATCAGCTTCTTTGTAAACTCTTGTATCGCAACTTGTCAACACGGCTTTATCTCCGGCAGATCAACTTTGACTAACCTTACATAATATGAAAATTTCATTTCTAATGCACTTGCCAACAAACAACAAGTTGATTCTATTTAGTCTGTAAAATTCTCATTAATAAACTTTTGAAACTCGGCATTAATGGAAACCTTTTATCTTGGTTTAAGAGTTACTTACTTAGGCGTCAGCTAATTGTCTGTATTAATGATCACTTATCCTACATGTTCGAAGCCACCAGTGGCGTACCCCAGGGTTCGCATCTTGGTCCTTTACTTTTTAATTTATTCATTAACGACGTAATAAACATATTCACCCGTGTTCTCATTCTAATGTTCGCTGATGATATGAAGATTTTTAGAATTATTGATAATATCGAGGACTGTCTGACACTTCAATCTAATATTAATAGCTTTTATGATTGGTGTCTTATCAAAAAAAGCAAAGCATTGCTTCACTGGCTGAGCCGATTTGTCTATTGTTTAATCAATCGCTTGATACAGGTTGCTTCCCGGACATTTGGAAACGTTGTTATCTAACACCTATACTAAAAAAGGGTAATAAAAGTGATGTCACTAACTATAGACCTATATGTAAGCTATCTATAATTCCGAAACTTTTTGAAAAATTACTTCTTGAAAAAATTTCCCCATATATTAACCATCTCATTGTTCCAAATCAACATGGATTTTTGTCTGGCAGGTCAACTCTGACAAATCTCTCATTATATGAAAACTTTATATCAAATGCATTAGCTAACAAAATTCAAGTCGATTCCATATACACAGATTTTATCAAGGCCTTTGACAAAGTGTGCCATAAAATTCTACTGGTTAAACTACGTAAGCTTGGTATTGACGGAAAACTTTTAGACTGGTTTGCAAGCTATCTATCTGATAGAGTTCTACTTGTAAAAATTAATTTGTTCTATTCCAATCAATTTATAGCTACCAGTGGTGTACCTCAAGGGTCCCATTTAGGCCCAATTTTGTTTTTATTGTTCATAAATGATATTGTTGACATATTTGATAAAGATGTAGATGTATTGCTTTTTGCAGACGATTTAAAAATATTTAAAATCATCAAAACCGCTGAAGATTGTGCCTGTCTACAAAATAATTTAAACAAATTAATTAGTTGGTGCTCTATTAACAAACTTTATCTGAACATAAATAAGTGTTATTCAATAAGTTTTTACAGAATAAGTCAACCAATTATTCATCCTTATGAACTTAACAACTCTACCCTTACCTCTGTCGAAGAAATTAGTGACTTGGGCATAACTTTCGACTCTAAATTAAACTTCATATCCCATATAAACTCAATCTATAATAAAGGTATCAAAATGCTTGGCTTCGTTCTTAGAAATTCCAGAGGTTTCAAGAATATTTCAACTTTAAAAATTTTGTATACATCCTTAGTACGTAGTCAAGTCGAATATAACTCCTCGATCTGGTCCCCCCATTTTAAAATACATTCAGATTCAATCGAAAAAATTCAACACAAATTCTTAAGATATATTAATTTTAACCTCGGTATTCCCATTGAAAACATAAATTATAATTACTTGATGAAAGAATTAAATTTACTAAGACTGTCAGATCGAAGAATTATATCAGACTTAATATTAATGTTCAAAATTGTAAATGGTAGAATAGACAGTCCTGATCTAACTAAGCTCATTGAATTTCATATTCCCACGAGAACCACTCGTTCTAAAACCCTTTTTAAATGTAACAATAATCGGACTGAGTATACGAAACACTCACTTTTACCTAGGTTGCATGAAGTTACTAATAGATATGCAGATGTGATAGATCTATTTAACTGCACGGAACAGAGGTACAAGACGGCTATGCTATCATATTTTTTTAGTCACTATTAATTTTATTTCTATTATAGATTTTTGCATGTAAATGTATCTCTGGTGTCACTTCCCAATGTATCGTCACAATTAACTGTTATACATACACTGTTTTACCATTACTAATATTTTGAATATGAATTTGTGACATGTAATTAATGTTTATGGCATACTTATGCCGTTTGTATTAAATAAATAAAAAATTAACTCTTAATGTAAAAAAATGTCAACTTATGAGATCCCACAGAAAAAAAAACCCATTCTTGTTCACCTACTTTCTCAATAATCACATATTTATCTGTTGATGAAATAAGAGACCTTGGTAAGACCTTTGACACTAAATTAACATTCATTAAACATATAAATAATATAACCAGTAAAGCAATTCAAATGTTAGGATTTGTCTTACGGATTTCAAAGGATTTTAAAAATTTAAAAACTGTCAAATTACTTTACACTTCACTTGTTAGAAGCCAACTAGAATTTAACTCCACCATTTGGAATCCTTACTACAGTGTACATGAGAATTCTCTTGAGCGAGTCCAACATAAATTTTTATGATATATTAACTTTAAATTGGGAATATTCATCGGAAACATTAATTATCCCTCTCTGTTACAATTATTGGGACTCGATACATTAAAAGAAAGAAGAATTTGTTCAGTCCTATTTTATTTATTTAAAATCGTTACCAACCTATTGAACTCCCCTGAACTTCTTTCGCTAATAAGTTTCCATGTACCTAGTCGATCAGTTCGTTTCAAATTACCTTTTCATTGCAACAATACAGGATCTAACGCTGAACTCAATTCCATAATGAATCGCCTGCATGTACTTGGAAATAAATATGTTTTGGATGAATCTATAAACATTGCTAGTCTAACCTCATACAAACACTACTTAATTAAAACTGTCTGTCAGCGCTTCTCAGTTTGACTGTAATCAAATACAGATTTAAAGTATTAATTTCTTAATGCATAATATTCGGGATTTATAATATGTTGTATTGTATTTATAATAAACTACTCTTTGTACTTTTTTATGTTGATACTACAATTTTCTCTTTTATGAATTTTATATTTTTCTTTTTCTTTATCTATGTATATTCTGTATTCATATGTAAAATAATTGTAATTCTTTTGTAAAAGCCGCTATAATCGGCGTTAATAAATAAATGCAACTCTGTCCGAAACGGTGACTAAAGATGGAGGTAGCGCAACACGGCATAACACCCCAAAAACAAATAACAAAAAGGCTGTCATTACGGATTTTTCTAACTGATAAAAAAATAAAACAAATTTTAAAAAGACAATAAACGACGATTAGAGAAATATTATTGTCTTCGTTTCATATAAAAATATTTCATAAAAAAATTTCGAAGATTCATAATTATTTGTGTTTAATTTTTAGATTGAATTTAAAGTGTCGTGTTTTCTTTTTCTTAAACCGTTTAGATAACATTTCTCACAACAGGTCTCCCTTACTATCATTGTGAGCGATTTCTACAAGATCTTCATGAACTGTGTCTGTTGCCAAAGTGTCATTCAAATAATGTATAATAAGTACCGTTCAAAAAATTTTTTTTCTGCTAATAATTTGAATTTTCCTCCCTCGTAAACAAAACTCTCTCAACGTAACCTATATTAAATCATAACAAAAAACTTACGGATATAGCAATACATGTATGCGTAAACCAACATTTAAATTGTAATCATATTCTTGATAAACAACGTCATCTAATTTGATGATTGTAATTAGAAGCGGCGTCTTCATTTTATAAGACAAGGTGTTTACCTTTAAACGACACTCGCCTGTTAACCATAAAGTGAATTTGACATCCCGCTTAACTTCACCTCCCGTCAAGTTAGTTAAAGCACCTCAGTAACTTGTCTGAAGCAAGTACCACCCGCCTAGACTTAGAAACTTAATGCACATATTAACTTAAGGTCTGTTGTCAACTAAATTTACGTTACAGTATGCAAATTATGGAGGTGATTATGTCGAACGACAAATTTGAATATTCGCGCAGTAGCGACATCCTTAGACAATGAATATTGATGATTTATAAATTATCTTTGAATTATTCATAACTGGATTAATAAAGAAATTTGCATACGATATCTTTCACGTTGTCTTACAGATACACAGCGTTAACGCTTCCGTGGTGAAGGTTTTACATATTAAATTATGAAAACATATTAATAAGTATCAAAACATATCGCACCTTAACGTGCGGTCTACTGATATTAATATTTATTTTTTATTTAATTAAATGAAGACAATATAAGCGAAACTCAATCGAAATCTGGAGACAGAAAAATCAGAAAAGATATTGGCTCCGCTGGGACAATATCTTTTCTGATTTTTCTGTCTCCAGATTTCGATTGAGTTTCGCTAATATTGTCTTCATTTAATTAAATATTACAATTTGAGATTTTACTCATTAAGTTTAAAAAATTAATAATTTTTTTTATATTGCATTTAATTCATACGTATGGGTGTTTCAAAGAATTTGAACAATTCATCTAATTTCCAAATTAATTTTTAATTTCCGTGTAAATTCTGTTCGAGTTCTTTTATTATATCAATCACTATAGTCCAATTGATTGACAAAACTGAAATAATAACAGAACTTTAATACAACTCTCACAGAACTTGAAAATTAACTTCGAAATTTGATGAATTATTCAAATCCTTTGAAACAACCCGTCCTTAGAAAATTACTCTGAATTTCTACTGTTCTTCAGAAAAGTGGCACTAATAGGGCTACAATTACAATTTTTTGACTAACGGAATGAAGTATGCCACCCGAATGAAAATTTTATACTACATACGTTACTTAAATGGTGACACGACTTCTAAATGCAAATAACGTTCATACGTAAGAACCAATAATAATTCATTTTCAAATATTATGGTCACAAGTTCTGATTTGTTTTTAATATCGTGTTCATGTTGTTCACGTCAACAAAGCGTAACATTGTTTGACATCTTGAAGCTCTCATTGAAATTTATGTAGCTATAATGAATACAGGTATTAAATTAAGATTTTGTAACAAAAAGTCCATAACAGTGTTTTTTTCATACCTATTCCAAGGCAGTTTTGCAAAATCGCTAAAATTTTTCGCTAAACAGGTTTTTAATATTTTCCTCAAACATTAATTCTTACTGCAAACACGATATTCATTTTTGTATCAAGCATCTTAGATCACTGTGCTATATATATATATATAGCACTTACTCAATAGTAAGGCAGGGAAGTTGTACGAAAAGGTTGGTAATAAATCGGAAATAACAAATTTAAAAGAAAAGATTGACTCATTGCAACTTGTTTCGTTTCCGAGGAACTTCGAGCGTCGCGGCGCGGCGCCTTGCTAATTCTTGTCGGCGTCGCTCTTCCTGTCACGTTTGAAGTTCCCGCAGCCTTATTACCGTCAGCCCTGCCTCAAGAAATTTAATGTTTAACGCAGCGGCCGAGGTACGTCCCTTCCCAGCTTCTTTTAAATCCAATTTCACAAATCGACACCTTTTCACTGGAGAATGGGGTAACTGTGTAACCTGGTAAAAAATAAATATCGATAGATAAAAGAATGGGGTCTTCTTGACTGTGCATTTTATTTTTGTCTATTTTTTTGCAAACCGTGTGACAATAAAATGTTTATTCTTAAGTAAACTGAATAATAGGCAGACAACGTTAAAAATCTGTAACAATAACAGCTCTGACGTAAGCGCATTAAATTTATTTAAATTATTTTTTATTTATTTCACGAAAAAGGGTACATTTTTCAGTATTATTTCACCCGCCTTGTGAAGGTGGATGTCCCTGTGTTATGGCAGCTACCAAGGTCCCTGTGTTAACAGATTGGAATTTTATACAATATGCTTGACAATAATAGTAATTCGATTAGATAATTCAGATTAAGTCAAAAATATTTTATAAAGTATTTAAATTATGAAAATTGTGTAGGGTTTGGGGGAAGATATGAAAATAGATCAAATTTTTATTATTTTTTTTTATTTTTTATTTTTTATTTTTTTTTTATTTAATAAATGTTTACATGATACATTGTTGGTATTTTTTGACTACCACACTAGGCTATTGCTCGTGTTGTGGTAGTCATACATGACATATTATTTTATATAAACAGATAAAAAAATTTGAGAAGAGGAAAGAAAAAATAACATATTTAGGGATAAATATAACTAAAAACAGATAAAAATAAAGATATAACAATTAAAAGTAAGCTAAGAAATAAAGAATAAAAAGATAATTTAAAGAAGATTGAAATAAACTCTGGTAAGTATTATTATTCTTGAGATAAAAATAGAAACAAAAATTGGTAAGTATTCTTCTGCACGAGAGTACATGTTTGTAGTCGCTTTTGATATTCTTTCTCTGAAAGAAGTTGGAAAGAGTGTTAGAGAAAGTAAATTTTTTTGTTTGTATGGATGGAGTGTAAAATGTATGGGTTTTATGATTGAAAATGTATTGCAGATGTAAGGTTCCATAGCTTTATTAAATTTCATGTTTTTTAAAGTAAGGAATCAGGATTCGGTACCTATTTAGGTTGTCAGGGAGAAGGTTGAAAATTTTATTGACTATCTAGATAAATTGTCTTTGTGCTATCGTATTATGTACTTTGCATCTATTCAATAAGTCAATTTCAGGGTCAACACCGTGACCAGTCATTTTCTTTTACCAACAGTGTAAATTGGGAACAACTGTATTTAATTTACTGGCTAAACGTATATCATAATACTCTTAGGCCCAGTTGTTTCGCACAATTTCACGTATGACAAAGTCATCAAATGACCAGTCAGCGCAATTTTGATTTTATGATAATTGAAAGGTTCCAGTTAAGTGCCAATTCTAAATTCGTTTCAGCTTTTGGACAGTTTTTGATCAGAAAATGAGGACGTGTTCATGGTGTTAAGCTTATCAGCTTATTACAATTTGATAGAAAGCTGAAACACACCTGAAATCTGCGTTTAACGGAGTCAAATCTAAAAAAAAACTAAAGGGCCATATGGCCGTTAAAAATCAAAGGTAAAATCAAAAGTAATATGAGAATATTACTTTTCATTTTCTCCTAACCATTTTGGCCTGCGTTGCTTCCCTACGAACAAATGAAGAATATGAAGAAAAATCATTTTGTATTTTTTTTACACATGATATTTAATTTGAGGTTTTAAATCTCCTTGGCTCATACTAGCGTGTTACAAATGGATGATAGTTGAGTTGTCGAGTTGCAGAACAAGATGTGCAAATTTCATTATACCAGAGTTGACCGTTCGAGAGATTTCTCGCATACACTCCAATTCATGTATTTTAAAATCCACAAATTCTACTGAAAAAATGAGTGACAACTTAAACAACAACCTCGAGGGCACCTGTCGATCCGTTAATTAATAACACAAACAGTCAATGGGCTGCACTGCCACTCGTAGTCCCGTACTATCGAAGGCTGATACGCTCATTTTTGACGTGAAACCTTTTTATAGGCGAATTCGTTTAGCCTGATTGACGATTTCTCATGTTAAAATTGTTGAAAAATTGCTGCAAGTGACGTAACCTATAACATGTTTTTTCCCCTTCGGATGAAAATTTTTAGTTCATGTTTCTGAATAGTAATTCATAAATGTTTACTACCTGTTTTTTTTTAATTGGTTCATTGGGTTGTTGAATTTCTAGTTTCAGGTAGAGTAATTATTAATAAGTTGAATTAATTTGATTGAATCCAGGACCTCTGCCTGGCCGGCCAGTGCTATGACTACTGAGCTAATTCATGAAAGCAGCTACTAATATTTTTTCATAATGTGTACTTGTGGGCTGCTATCTTTAAGGGAAACCCGGTATCCGAGAAATTTGAACTTTTTTGGTATTCTTAATTGGTATTTTTTTACCAAACTGTTGCTGTCACCGTCGCTCTTAATCTCCCGAGTACTAAGCGAAATGGACAACTGCACCTCAGGCTGATAATACCTAAATAGAATCATCAAAATCAAGGTTTTGTTTTTCACGTTTTTCTCCTCCAAAACTGGATCGATTTCTAAGATTTTTTTAACTAACTGTAGTACAAAAAAATACTCTATATCTGTATATTTTACTTTTTGGAAAAATAAATTGTCTAATTTGCATACTGAACGTCTATTAATGGTTTTCAACCCGGACTATTTCAACGTTTTTTCGAGGGTCGTAACTCCAATAAGAAGTAAGTCACACTAGTGATCTATATCTATATTATCTTAAAAAATATTTGCAGCGGTGTGAAAATCCAGAGAGGAAATTGGGGAAAATGTTTGTGTGGACGAAACGCCACCCGTCTCCTAAGTGTGATTGCAAGATTCTATCCAAATTAAAGTACAATCTGGATCTTGTCTTGGAAACATATAATCATTTTTATTTTGTTTTAATACGCGATATGTATTGACTTTTCTGAATTTTTCTGTTTCACATTGTTCGATTTCAGAGTGGTTAATAGTAATAATAATTATGTTTGTGTCTATGCCACGTCACCAAGTTCTAACACAAAACAGTGAGCTCTCCATTATCTGGAAAGATTCTGATAAAAAAAATCTGCATTAACGGATTTCGAGTTCATCCAAATGTTTTTAAAAATGCGCGGTAACAACAATACAACTAACCGAGATATAAGTTACTGGATACGGAATTACAAGATACAAAGACACTGCCAAAACGATATTTAAGTCAATATTATTGATTCATTCATTACAATCTAACGACCCGGTTGAACTGACACTGGATAAATTGAGAAGTTGCTACATAAATTGGTTAAAAAAATGTGGAAAGGTTTTTTTTTTAAATATTTGTTTTTCAGAAGTTGATATTTATTCATTTCCTAAATTATATCAACAATCGTTTCATAGGGATTAATTGGCTTAAAGTTTAACATAATATTATGAATGTCCACCGGCAGCGCGTGTAGTCAGAAATGACTCGCGCCACTTGCACCAATTAGCAACATGTCAAAAACAAATATATTTGAAAGGGAATGGACTCCATTGAAATACACACTACTCCGGTATGACACAAAGCAACATTTATCAAAGCGGGTACAACATCACAATGTGTTATATACAATTATGCTAGAAGTAGGTGTATCAAGTTTACGCTGGCTGATTATTTGAGGCTAATATTAGATCGGGTAAGTAAATAATTTGAAAACATCAAAGTAAAATTACCAGGAGGCAAACAGACAAAATGTCGAGAAATTTGAGGCTATTTTGGTTCCTACGTGGTCAATGAACATTTTTCTGAACATGTTTACTTTGGTAGAGATGTAAGGATGAGCAATAAAAAATGCTAATTTAAAAAATATATATATTAACATATCCTGGTGAAGATAACATTGTTATCGAAACATGTAGATATTGTTTATAATATAGTGGTTTATACAAAGTGATCTGTTATTCATTATATAATTAATGATGCCACAAAGTAATTTTGCGAAGTTTGAAGAAGTAAAAAATATAGTTTTAGTTTTTAATTACGTTGAAATGACCAATGGAGATTACATTCACACAAAACATTGTTTTATCTTAGATCAAAATCATCTATTTATCCATAAGATATACATAATATGCATTAATTTACATAATATTTTATTTTAAAAATTGTTAATGGTTTTGTGGACACCCCTGATTTATTAAACTTAATTACCTTCCATATGCCAACAAGAACTATTCGATCTGAAAATCTTTTTAATTTTAAGAACAATATCAGAACTGAGACTTTTGGATACTCGCTTGTAACTAGATTACATGCAGTTGGAAATGCTTTCTCAGAAGTAGCATATGTGTTCAACTGCACTGAATATATATAATACAATTTGTCTATTTATTGTACTTATTTATTGGTAATGACAAAACAAATCACGTGTTGCTCTGTTAACAAAGAAACTACATTTGAAGTTTATTTGTCGATCTTAAAAATATTACAACACTTTAACGCTTATTTTTCTCATATCTTGATTACTTTAATCTCTGCTACATAGCTAGTCAAAAACAATAATAATGTTTTTTATGTCACCATGATAACACATCAATGTGTTATTTATATCACCATGACAAACATTTGAAAAGCAGTTCATTATTCGAACACGAAGGAATCCTATGCATTTCTAGGTGGGTATTCCTTTACATATATATATATATATATATCCTTTACATATATATATATATATATATATATATATATATATATATATATATATATGTAAAGGAATACCCACCTAGAAATGCATAGGATTCCTTCGTGTTCGAATAATGAACTGCTTTTCAAATGTTTGTCATGGTGATATTTTTTAATTTATAAACTGACGTTTAGACAAGATTTTTATGCATAGCACAAAGGGTAACAATTATTACAAGCAATAATTGTCAGCCTGAAACACTCATTTACATTGAAAAATCTTCCGAGAAAAGATACTTGCCGCCAACGGGACTTGAACCCGTGTCCTTCCGATTGCCGGTCGAATGCTCTGACCACTGAGCTATGGGGGCTTATCAAATACCCGCCAAATAATTCAATATATACTAGTGTTTCATTCAACAATTACCGCTTGTTATTTTTTTTTTCCCACCTGAAAACAACCAACTTATATATATATAGATTATTTTTATTTGCATACATACCTCGAACCCGATTTCATAACATTATTGTAGTGTGGATCAAAATGGGTTATGTTATTTAATTTCTCGATGTCAATGTTACCACTTTCGCAGTTACTTTAAGTTACGGACATGTCAAACGAGAATATTGAAAAGCCTACTGAAAGATATCAGATTTTACTTGGATTTAAAAAGAGAAGTTAAAAACCTTTACAAAGAGTATAAATATATTTTTTTTAAATAATCTCAATATCTTAATAGGTTGGATACTAATGTATGTAATTTTATGTTCGCAGACATCAATAAACAATTTAAAACACACTTACAAAGCTCCTATTATTCAACAGTTAACTTGTCAGTAAAATAAATATGTATATTTATTATTCTGAAAATAAATCAGAGGTTTTAATCATGCGCCCCATTTAATCCCCTAATTTGGTGATAATGCAATCAGAACTGAAATTCCTTCAAACAATTTCACCAAAACCACTTTTTTCTCGTTAAAATTAATGTTGCCGAATAATTCAATTTTACAGACACAATTTTTCGTTTATTTTTGTGAACATTTAAACGAAAGCTATCTGCGTTTAAAAAATATATATAAATTTCTATTCTATTAAATTATATGATAATCTATGTATATAAAAATGAATCCCTGTTTCCATTGGTCACGCCATAACTTCAAAACGACTTTACCTATTTCATTCATCTTTTTTTTTAAAGTTTTCTAATACTTTGTGGAAGGTTCTTACGGAAAGAAAAATTAGGAAAATTGCGCAGAAAATGGGATAATTTCAGAAAACTTAACGACTACTTTAACTTCGCACGTTTGACAGGTCGAGCGTTAGATGGAATTGAATTTAGCAGGCAGCTGTTTTTTTTTTTTATAACAAAAGCATGATCTATGGATTTTTTTATTTATTTTTTTTTTCTTATTTATTTATTTATTTATTCCATTTTTACAATTTTACAAATTTTACATAAGTACAATTATTTTTTTTATTATGTACATGTAATGCAAATATTTTTTAATGGTGGTAATAATACCTCTCTAATTGAGAATTTCTCGTGTTTAGGGAGGTTAAATCATAAATTATTAAAAAAATAAAAATGGTTATTTTAAATCATAGATATCTTTATTAGGTATTAAATTTGATTGATTGGTCTTTTAATATACGAAAATGAATATTTATAATATTTGAAAAAGGAAAATTTCAATAAAAAAAATTGTAATAGGTGGCATGCGAGCTGTTTGAAAACTGAATGTACTGGGACTGAATATATGGAACGTGGGAGGGGCCTCGGTGGGATAGGGGAGCGGGAGGGGGGGAGGGTTAGCCGGGAAGGTGGAAGGGGAACGCGGGAGGGGAACGGGGATGCAAGAATTTAACAATTTATTTCTTTGAATAAGGCATTGCAACGCATGCCGGGAACCAGCTAGTTCATATTGAATGTGTCGAAACTAACCAACTGCTAATTTGCGTATTGTTTTGTTAATTATTTCCAATTTTATGGGTGCTTCAAAAATACCTCCCGTGTTTACAATACGATAATTAGGTTTAATCAAGCTGTGCTCAAAAATGCACCTAATTAATTATTTGAAAAGCAAATATTTTAGTGTTTGACCACAACAATGGATTGGATTATTTAATTAGTGGAAAGGGAGTTCGAGTTTGACGAAAAAATCTTTTTAATAATATCAAGCACACTATGTACTTGAGCCATAGTCGTTTTAAGCAAACCTCAATTTTATTTTAAAAGTGGCAAACTCTTAAAAGTAGATTCACTACCATACCTGCATTAAATTCAAATAACGATGAAAAATAAAATTCAAGGTGATTATTTCACAATTTTCTGCAGCAATGCGTTATTTGGGATATCATTTTGAGAGTATTATTGAAGTATCTACGTGTATAAAGATTTTCTGGGTAAACAAAGCATCGTACGCATCAACTAGTGCAGTATTTTTTTTTAAATGTATCATTATTTTTTTATAAAATAGAATGTTTAACTCATTTCCTGTAACATTTTTAACAACTTTATTATTACGAGCAACTCATAAAAATATATATAAACATAATATATTACTGTCTTCTAACAATAAGAGGTTTTTACATAGTAAAAGTCCCACTCGACTAAATTTATAGTAACAAATTTACAATGATAATTAAAACCTTTCAAATCAAAATATCCCATTGGACATATTAATAAATAAGAACCTAACTAAAAAATCTTCCGCGAATTGCAGTTTGAAGTAATTTCAAAACAACACTCATAAGAAGAATCAATTTGGTTCAGATCATAGACATATGAATATTAATAGACCTACCCTAAGTGATAAAAGCGTATTTTTCCCCCTCCCCATACCGGTTCCTTGGAACCGGCTGGGATTGAGTATGGCTTCGCGTGAATCTAAAAAATGTGACGTCATCATTCTTCTGCGAGCCAGCGTCGAGCGCTCATCGGTGCATTTTACGAAATAACACCGCAAAAAAACATGATTTGTGTTTTGAAAACGTGTAAATATATACTATCACTCGAGATACATGGCGTGTGCTCGTCGATGTTTACGGGGTAAGTAAATTGTGAAACATTTGTAAAAGTGTCATAACTAAATACGGCAACAAAATATTGGAGACTGAAAATAAACGAACTTTACTTTGCCGTATTTAGACTTCGCAAATTTGTTCAGTACGTGGCGAGCAATTCGCGCTCCCATGTAAAAAGGTCTATTCATGCAAAAGCAGAGTTTACTTTTAAGAACTAAATGGTGATATTATAGTGCGAAATGCCTATATACTGTCATATTCAGTTATCGACGAATCACATATCTCCAAAGTCATCTTCACGCTCTGCGCCCCGCTGTAGTTGTTGTCTCCCCTCACCTTTACGTTCTTGTCTACTAATATTCATATGTCTATGGTTCAGATGTTATTATTTTATTATGCTCTGGGAAATATTACAACAAATAAGGCAAAACCGGTGCAAGACTTTAAAAAAACCCACGTAAATATAAGAAAGTTTCTAAAATTACATTACTTCCTCGTGGTTTTAATTGGAATACGCATGATAACAGCATAGTTAGTTGTTATAGGAAAACATTAAATGCCTGATTAATAGGTAGGTACAAGCATGTTGAATGTTTCTAATAAGTTATTTACGCCCAAACAGTTCTCTTTTACCGTGTCGACAGTTCTCTTTTACCGGTACGAACGATGAACCCATCCAGAATTCATGAATTCCAATTTTTTGTCATTTTTCATTAAATTAAATAATTATTGATGATCATTTTATTTTATTATTGCCCAGCTTTATTAGGAATGAATCTGTGCTATTATTAATTATTTTAGACATTTTTCTAGTGGCGCTTTTGGTAAATGTACCTCCAAAGCCGTCGCTTAATCCCAAACACGGAGTTCATTATATCCAATAAAATCCCAAGCAATTTGTGACATCCGATACGTTCAACAAACTCGCATGAGCTCAAGTTAGTGACAAATATGTGGATTTGACAGACCGCAGACTCGGGTATCCTAATTAATACATGGTTGGAATTCGGTGGCGCTACCACAGCCGCCGCGCCGCACACAAGGCCAAATGATCAATTTACAGAGTCAAAAATATTTTTATTTGATATTCTTATCAGAATTGCTTACTAGGAGACTACCTAAGAAAAACTTTCATAAAAATACTTAATTGTAGATAGTGGGGGTCAGGTTCTTGCATTATTCTAATAAAATAATGAAAAAATATTTAATTAAAATTTATTTATGAAGATTGAATTTGTGAGAGATTAACCTCTCTCACAAATTCAAACTTATATATTTTTGACACAAATGATATATATTTTTTTATTCTACTGCAAAATGACGGTAACTTGTAAAACTGTTCATGTTTTTAGATTAAAAATATATAGTTCTCCTATCTGAGAAGAATGAGCTCGATTTAACAAAGTGGCAAAAAGAAGAACATTTATTCAATGTTATTATATTAGTTATGACATATTTTTTCCAACATAATGAAAAAGAGTAGTGGAACTCTGTGGATCTTTTCGTGTAACTGTAGCTAAAGCAAGCAATTCAGCAAAAATTGTTTTGTATTTATAAATTATTGTATTTTATGAAATGTATATTACATT
Source organism: Limnephilus rhombicus (assembly GCA_929108145.2). Lineage (NCBI taxonomy): Eukaryota > Metazoa > Arthropoda > Insecta > Trichoptera > Limnephilidae > Limnephilus > Limnephilus rhombicus. The sequence continues at coordinate 59,901,256 of OV815276.1, forward strand.
TATATTATGTACAACTGTTAACTGTATATTGATGCTTCACTATATATTTTGAAAAGCTTGTGATTTTAAAATAGGCAAAAGAGGACAAGCATAGTAACTCCATCAATGATTCAGGCGAAACAAACCAGTGTTGGCCACGCGAAACTCAACTTTGGGAATGTTTGCAGGCAATTGGGTTGTTGCAGGCAATTGGGTTGCGTTTACAAAACATATTCTTACGGTTTATTTTGAATTAGTTTACAGAGAAATTTTAAAGGGATTTTTGGTTTGTTTGAAGGCGATTTGTTCAATTTGGGAGGCGGATATGGGTACCGCCGCCCTGGGAACTATTTATAAAAATTTATGGAAATTATTTTCCTCAGGGCCTCCTGTGTGGAGCTAATGTAAAAAAAAGACAATTCTTTTACCTATTTTTGACGCCGTAATTTTCTTTGGCCGTTCTTATGTGCGCCGTAGACCGTAGCCCGTAGCCGATGCCATTCCCCCGTAGCAGCGTAGAGCGGTGTGACTGGGTCTGAAGGGGCGTTGCGCGGCGCTTGTGGCGAGATGTCTCTATTATGCTTTCATCGGATTACAATTAAATTATCATACTTTTTTTCTATAGAAATTATGATAAAGACATGTGAAATATATCTTTTTTATGCAAAATGATAATTTTGGGGAGACTTCTTTAAAAAATTACGAAACATCTTGTCAATGAGGGATTTAAAGAGAGTATATTATGATTTATGCCACTCTTGATTGGAATATGGAGTAATAGGATGGGGCTCAGCAACATCTAATCACATAAAATAACTTAAAAACAACATAAGGTAACTCAGAATTGCATCGTAAAGACCATACTAAAGGTTCTCATAAGGACGTCAACAACAGAATTTTTTTAACAGTTTAATGTTCCAAGCATAAAGAAAATCTATGCCAAAAACATTCTAGTACATCACCACAAAAATGATTCAGAGGCAGATACCTCACATGCTCATAAAACCAGAGCCAAACAAACAGACATACTTAATATACCAAAGTGTAACTCTTCGTTTGGACAAAGAAGTTCTGAATTTTTAGCAGTAAAGTTATATAACAAACTTCCACTTAGTATCAAGATAATTAAAACAAAAAATAGCTAGATTAAGGACATTAAATGTTGGCTGAAGGAACTATCGGAAAATGAAATTACTAGTATACTTAAAACATCGTCGTAGAAGTTTCTGGAAAACCTTATCCAAACCATGAAGTTAAGCCATAGAAGTCGCTGAAAACTTATCCAAAGCATAGTCCCCTTTAGCACAGGATCTCCTAGTGAGAAGAACTATTCCATTCTATATGAAGCGTCCGACTCTCAGCATCCAGAGAGACATCCAGCGAACGGAGGTTCGAAACTTACCAAATACAAAAAAAAATAAACATTTTTATTTTAAATCTTCAAACCACTTTAAATAAACAGGCAAAAGAAAAGAGAGCGACATCTAGCGACTTTCTAGTTTCACTTATACTGCGTGTGAATTGCACACTCTGATTTTTTTTAAAATTTATTTTACTTTTTAGTTTAAACCCTAGTTTTACTGAAATATTCTTTCCTACGAAATAAATTAAAGCTCGTCAGAAAAATACGAGCTTAAAATAGATGCGCTGGCCCTAATATTCTACATAGAAAAAGTTGTCCCAATGCATGATGTTAGTACTTTCCGTTAGACAGAAAGTGGCACGAAAATCATGTTTGGGGGTAGGATTTTCGGTATCACTTATACGGTTGCAGTAAAAAGAATATACATACATTAAATATATATGTATTCTTATTCAAGGCGAAATGGAAACGCGACCAGAACCCCACAATCCAGTGAAGATAAGAAGAAACTTATATGACGGGGTTGTGAGGTTACGATGGGAATGTGGTTCCAATGAAATTTATTCGTGTTTGACGTCGTTAGCAAAGGGACGGCTTTTTGTGGGGGCAACAGAGTTACAAGTATTTTCCCGAGGAAAGTAAACCTAAAACAAAGTTAAAATGCGATTGTTACACAAGCTTAAAACGGTTGAGTAAATTAGTTACTAAAATAAATAATATTTAACTTATGACTAAATACAACGAACTTTTTGAAGATAAATGTTTTCATTTTAAATATGATTATTATCATTAAAACCCGAATAAAAAATTGTATGATGAATTCAAATTTGATTTTCCCCGTAAAATTCGTTAATAACAAAATATCGACCGTTCCTGGTGTTACATCGGAGCTGCCAAAATGGCGTTGAACTCCCAGACTGTAATTGGGCGAATTAAATTCAATAATTTATTGCTAAATGCATCAAAACTGTCGGAAAAACGAACTCTTCGTGATAATGTCGATAATAATAATAATAACAATCTTTGTCGCAATGACGGTGAAATATATTTAATTTAAAAAAAGTTTTACAATGGGGTATTTCTAGGTGTTTTTTTTATTGCTTAAAAAAATTAAGCAAAAAATAACGATGTTTATAGCATTCTTATTTTATTTTTATGTTGACGAATAAATTTTCTACAGCGAGTTAAATTTTCCCATTTTGGGATTACCGCCAAAACGATATTTTGGGGCGTGGCTATCGTGTGACGTCATGAGTGAGGATGCTCACTGACAGTGTTTATTTATGCTGGTTCAGCTGAGCGACACGTGTGACGTCACAAACCCATTTCCCAACCATGGGCCGTTTTGATTGGGTCAGTTTTAGATCTTTTTTAAAATCAATAATATTGAATGAAAACATAAAAATCAAACGTTTTTAGTAGGATTATTAAAAACAGAAAAATAATCTTTAAATATTCCGTACATTTTCAACAGAATCCCTCGTTTGTGGAAATACCCCATTATAGTTTTATTTGGGTAAGTAGGTTTTTAAATTTTCGGCTTTTTACAAAATTTGTCCAACTAAACATTAATTTATAAACTAGGTATATAACACTTCTGGGAGATCTTGCAAATGTGATGATTTCAAAGATGCATTCAATGCAGGAAAAACTCTTATTTTCGCTCAATTAAAAGTTTTTCCTGCTCCTGCACACATATTTTCAGCTACTTGATTTTTTAAATTTCAGTATTTTTTAATTTATTTTTTTAAAGTCTATAAATTAATGGCAGTACCGACCTACTGCTCACTTATATACCGATCGTCCAGTCGATTAGTCAAAAATCTTCGAAAAATCGAAATTTGAGTTGAATTTGCAGTTATATGAAAAAGTGTACTCTCTATCTCTTACAATACACAGATTACCAAAGATATTCAAATACAAAAGAGATATGCTATGATGTCCGCGCAACTGTCGTCGGACTACGACTTAATCAGAGTAGTTTGCATACGAAAAGAATTTGTGAATTTCGTTGATTTTTTGAAGGTGTGCATTAGTATTGGTTAACAATATAGTTTGAATCCGGAAAGAATTCGTTCATTTAGTTTAACGTTCGTTTGGTTTATTCGTTAATTAGTAAACAATATCGGCGACACACGGAAGCGCAGTCCCACCTAGTAAAAACTGCAGATAACACGTCTATTATATTTCAATATCTTTGCAGATTACTCATAAACACCACCAAATCAAAATAACACAGAATTTGAGGGATTTTTCTGGGTCAAAATTGAATTACTGGGTTAAATGGTTCACTAGCAGGATATTTCAAAATGTCGTACTGATTTACCCGACTGCTAAGCCTCCCGGTGTTATTTTATAGCAAATTTAATATGTGAAAAACAGACACGTGTAAATAATATTTGATTTAGGTGAGTATTCGAATATTGCTTTCCCAATTATCTCAAAACATAGTATTTGGAGATGTCTGCCTAATCAATTGGATAATCGATATGTCTTTTTGAAAATGCGTATTTCACAAACTAAAATTAATTAAAATTTACGAAAATCTTTCAAAAACCTGTGCGTTTAATTTGATTTTTATTACTCACAACAACTAATCTAATCGTAAATTGATAATTACCTAAAACCGCTGTCTGCATAGAATCAGTGTGGTAGGCTTTTAATTACACGTACGAGAAAGCCATATTTCAATTAATTATAAATTGGATGTGATTAAATTGTACGTGGAAGCACAACGTCACAGGGAACACAAGTGACGAATGTCCGGCAAAGCGGCAACGCGGCGCTTGCGACGTTCTGTCGCGCGGGACGCCTAACCGAGGATTTAATCGTAAATTGGCCGACTAATTAGCAGAATAATTAGCAATCAAATATTAATACCAGAATCCCGCGAGCTGCATACTGCCAGGTATTAACTTAATGCTAAAATATTGGAAACCAGGGATTTCGCTTGAAACATTGTAATACCATCATCATTTATTATCGCTGACATTTTCGAAATGATATTACGTGGCGCTCTTCCGATAAATTGTAACTTAAAAACTTACTGAACATATAATATCAAATATACACAAAAAGCAAACGGTAGATATGTTATAGTCCTGTTATACTAAAAATGTATATTTATTCCTTAACACCTCTAATAATTCGGCTAATTTGTTCGATTTTCAGAACAACACTTATGAACAACGATCGTTGTATCTCCCTTACTCTAATGATTATAATTATGATCTAAACGGTGTTAGAAAGAGAAAACACCTCGGTTTGTATAAAAACTAAACACAAAACATTTAAAATGTAAGTTTTAAGATTTTCGTTATTTGTTTTTGGGAGTGTTATGCCGTGTTGCGCTACCTCCTTCTTTAGCCAACGTTTCGGACATCGTTGCAGTGTCCATCATCAGGGCAGATCCGGCAGATCACACATCTACCGGATCTAACGAAAATTTAAAATGTACTTCTTTATTAATCCTTAGTCTCCCTCCGCAATCTGAAAAAACATAATTTAATTTTAGGAATTTTTTATTAATTATTTTTACACGAATCCGCAAAAGTACAGCGTTTATAATGCATTTGCCTAATGAATATGTGTGCGTTTTTATTTTAGTTATAAAAAATGTGAGGCGAGCCATTTTTAAAACTTTTTTATGTTTGCAAAAAAAATTGTAGTTCAAAATTTTTGTGTTCATTTCGAATTATAAAATTTGAAAGTGTATCAACACCTTTCATAAACAGTCTTTAGTTTTCGGATGTGTTCAGAAATACCCATTCAATTGGATTTTATTGCAAAGCTGAAATATTCTGACCTTCAGACAAAATAGGCTCTAGGCCTGAGTGGTTAAATTAACATTTATACTCATAGATACTAAATGATGTAAAATGCATAAGAATTCTATGTAAAAAATAACCTTGTTTAGAAACTGTTAATTATTATTACAATATTTATTTTAATATGCATTGGTGTTTTGCCTTTTGGTTAAAACTTAATAAATGCAATGAAATATGCGATTGTGGATTTAATTATTGAGAACCGCAATCATTTGATATGTGAGTGGTAAAATAAATAATCGGCTTTGTAACCTCTCTACATTGCTAAACACCATAATATGACAATCCTCGTGATTTTATTGAAGGATTGGGACTCTATGGAATCATGTGATAGATGGTTGATAGCACAATGGATCTATGACCTGCTTATAGAAAATTATGCCTCCATATCAATAAAATGTAGCCTTGTTCCCTAAAAAAGAGTTAATGTCAAAATGATTTAATTTAATGAAATAATTAGATTTAATGAATTTTACAATCTAAAGATGGCCGTGATAGGCTAAAAATGGTAACGGTCAGAAAAAAACAGAGTGTGCAATTCACATGCGGTAGAAGTGAAACCTTCAGAAAACTAAAGTAGAGAAGAGTGGGAAGGCTACGAAGCACCGCTCAAAGAAGAGACCGTTAGGCTACGAAGCACCGCACAGGCTCTCGCAGGCTAAATCCCATAGATGTAGGTGTTTATCTCTGTTTAGTGTCGCTAATTTTCGTTTCGTCGAGTTTCAAATCACAGCGGTTCTAAAGAAGTTTTCATTTCAAAAAGCGGAAAGAAATTTAAAATTCTTTCAACATTAAACTTTTTCTTTCTTATTTATCATCAAAAATATTACATTAATTTTTAAAGTGGTTGTTTTCAACCAGCGACGCGTCGCGTCGTGTCACCTCCAAAATCTCCTACAATATAAAAGTTCCAAAGTTGCAATCCGCAGTCGCGGGTTTAAATTCCGGCGCGGGCAATTTAAAAAATAAATAAAATTAGTTTTTACATATTATATTTAATTAATTAATTAAATATAATATTTTATATATTTGCAGCACCTCTCAGAGTGGAAGATACTCTCCTTATCGCCCTGGTATAAGACCGCCTTTCAGAATTGAAACGCTTCTTGAAATGGCTTTAACTGGGTTAGGTGACCTGATCTGAATAGCCAGGTACTTCCCCACCTTCCTCTTCCCACTACCTTAAGCCTCACAATATACCCCAATTGGGGATGCCACAGTCTCACCGGCATGGTATTTACATGCAAAAACAATGTTGTTCCAAATTTGGCATAAATTTGTAATGTGCAAATTTAGGGCATCGTTGTTATTAATAATATTTTATACCTCGTTGGCCTATTTCTATAGTGAGGTGTTTAAAAAATTACAAATTCCTCAAAATTGTAAATGCCCCCTTTGTTGCTCTGACAAAAGGAAGTCATATACCTTCACTGATAAACATAAGACAATTTGAGTTGTTACTCTATTGAAACAGGAGCAAAGCATAATTGAGAAATCGCACAAAATCGACAGTTAAAATAAATAACAAACGATATAATTGACGAATTAGAATGAAGTTTGTAGGAATAACTAATAACATGGAAATGATTATGGTTTGTTAGTTATTTGAAAAAATATTTACGGTTGAAGGAACTTTGACAACTTATAAAAATTAAAAAAAATTACCTTTGTTTAAAAAGTTGTGTTTTTGTTTTAAATTTCACATTTTTCAAGTAAAATATTTATGCAGGTGAAACAGGCTCCCGTCAAGGTAATACAAAAAAGGTTTTATATTAAGCAGTGAAGCTTAATAATTGTTATGTGTGTAAATGTAGGCTTTGTATATACGGTGTGTTGCCTGCTCAATATGTAGTATATAATAATTACAGGCAGTCAGGAATCTAACTTATTGATTGGGGAATGTCATAATTAGAGGATATATCAGATGTATTGATTAGAAGTGAGTGTGCACCCGATACGCGCATGAAAACGCTCTCCCATATCATTTCCGGATTACAATCCGATACGATCTCCTCAATAATTAATCAAACTAATAACACGGGTTTAATCAAATCATTGCCAATAATTTACATATCCCCCATTCCACAACTTCCCCGAATTCCCAGATTGACAGATCATTATATCGAACCAGTAGTATTAATCTGGCCAAATGATGAACGTAATTGTAATTACTCTTAAATTAATTATTTATACCTGCAGATTTTAGAGCTCAATTATTTTCAAACACATTTTTAATAGAATATTTTTACCAATTACTTGTATTGCGGTGGTAGATAGGTTAAAAGTATTTTTTTACAATAGCTCCTCCACACAGGAGACCCTGAGGAAAATAATTTCTCTCAGAGCCTATGTCATCTATGTCATATTTAGGACAGGGAAGTATGTAAATGAAGTTATAGGAAGTAAAAAGGTATGAGGGGTGGGTAGGAATCTGTGGGTCGATGTGTCCAGTAGTGATGGACACGTAGATCCATTCCTCCCACTGCGGTAAAAGGCAATGGCCAAGAAAATCCGGTTGGAAAAATCAAAAGGTTTCTCTCAACCAGTCTCATCCAATCCGGCCCACCACGTAGTAGTAAATGCATTCGCCGCCAAGTCCTAGAAAAACCTTACCGGGATCTCCTGCTAAGTCACCAGACTTAGCGAACCACTTAGGGTGACCTATGGCAGGGGTGTTGGTTGTCCAATAAATGCTTCCCGGGGCGGCGGTACCCATACCCGCCTCTCAAATTGAAAGTACTTCATCTACAAAGCAATTAATTTTTCTGTAAGTAAGCTTTCAAGGTCATATTTAATGATGCAATTAATTTTATAGGAACACATTTAAAATCGTGGAAACCATATAATATCTAGAAACGTAAAGATATCCAAGTTTTTTTGGTTTATGGTGTCATTTTAGGTTGAAGTATTTTAGATCTGAGCTAAATATATAATTTACTTAGGTACAGAATATGTTATCGAAAAGAGAACCAATTTCTTTTTCAATTATTTTAAAAAAATACTGGACGATTGATATTTTTTTACTTTTGAAGCACAGAATTCGTGAAATTCAAAATTATGTTCACTATAAGGACAAAATATTGGCAGAGCGAAAAAAAAGTTTGAAAAATAAAATTAAAATACGAGTGTGCTTTAGACCACACGACTGAAGTAAAACTTCAATAACTTATATCTCCCTCTCAACTTCCGTTCGCCTCGCCCGATCACACTTTTCATAACGCTCTCGTCACGCATTCATTAGCTCACTCCCCAAGTCAAGCGTGCGTAAAGAAGTTTTTCTTCAAATATATAATCAGTGTTTTTTTTCGTTGTTCATTTCAAGTACGAATGTAGAAGATTAAGACAAAATTCAATTTGACAAAAAGGCATATTCATAAATGATAAATGAAGTGAAACTTATTACTCTTCATTAGTTTTCTGGGCAATGGTAAATATTATTGTAGGGTATACTTGATCGAAGTAGTTAGCCCTAGAATTTCTGCATTGGAAAAAATCTTGGCTTCTAGTAATCTGGTTTTGATTAAAACTTAAAAATAAAAATTGAAAGTGACGAAATTGAAAAGATACAAAATTATAAAAAGTGTACAAACTTTGGCAAAAATGTTCGCTTATAATATGTGAATTGAAGTTTAGCTCTAACTATAACCATTTCGTTCTGAAAACGTGTAAGGTACACGTAAAGTAATAAACGATATTTCGAGCAGCAAATTAAAAAATAAGTCTGCCGTCGCAATAACGTGATACTTTAAAACACTGATTGTAATCCTTTGAATGTTAGGACTTTGACAAGCATTTATTTAACATGCCAGCGGTGGTGGAAATGCAATAACACTCCCCAGCCAGTATCTCCCGCCTAGACAAGTCTGCGATTTAATTTAAATTTTTAATATCATATCAACCCTTTCTGCTTCTCATCCCCACCCGATGAGGGAGGCATTCATGAACATATCCACGCGCTTAATTGCCTTTTCTGTTTTTGAACGTTGCTGATTGTATCGGGAAGGGCGGTCGATGCATTAAGGGTGCAGGTGGGAGGTGGGGGACGCTTTCTAGATATGATGGACGCTATCGCAGAGAATAGTCAGATTTGTAATCGAAACCTTTTATCCATTACAAATTAATGATTCAATTATAAAAGCACTCTTATATTCATTACTCTTTGTTTAAGCCTGGACGGCGTTGTTTTCTAATTTTTAGGAAATCGAATTGTGTTTTGGAATGAAATGGAATTGTGAAACTCGCACGATACTTTTCGAATAAAACCTGATTTGCCAGGATTTAAACACCGTTTTTGGACTTCTATTTCCTTATTTGTTATTAACGTGGGGTCAAGTCTTAGAATTTTACAGAATAAAAATTTTTCAATAGTTTTAATTGCTCCCTCTTCCTACCGAGATTATGGGATCCCAATATGGGTTTGTAGTGAGGCTGAAGCTAGTGGAGAAGGGAATGAGATGGGGAAAAGGAAGAGGAAGATAGGGAAGTTCCTGGCTATTCATATCTGATCACCAAACACGGCAAAAGTCACTTCAAGCAACGTTTCAATTCTGAATGGTGGTCTTACTCCAGGGCGATACTGAGAGTATCTTCCAAGTATATCAGTTCCATGACATGACCATGACAACTTAACATCGTACAATTTCAACACCCTTTTGAGAAGTTGTTAAAAGTTATGAAAAATTATATTTAACCAATTTTATTTATATATTTTTTTTCATCACTTTTTATGACTTTTCAAAGGAAGTGTTGGAGATGAATGATTCTGAGTTAGCCGGTTACTAAATATATCTTATGTTATTTTAAATTATTGTATTGTGAAATAACCTAATTCAGTCGCATAAAATTTACTTGCGCACGCCTAAATTTGATCCCGCGACCTTAGAATTTCTAGACCAGAGCGTCACCTCTCAACCGCGGAGGCCGTCATTATAATATATCGAGCTGAAAATAGTTAAGTTTACAGTGCAATTGCAGATGAGAAAAATGTGTAAATCAATCGACATAAGCGTTCATCAAGTTAATGCGAGAAGTTGCCAAATTTCGTGTACTTAATTGTCAATGGCTTCATAAATTAGATATTAAAATAACAGTGTTTAAACGGTAAGGACCTGGATAGTAACTGCAAGTCATTGGGAAAAAGTATTACAGGGTTACTTGTAGTCTCTAGGCTCTTGACTAGCACTCCGAAGGTCGCGGAATCGAATCCCATATGGCAAATAAATTTTATTTGATTAATTTGTGTTATTTCACAATTTACTCATTTAAAATAATATATAGTATATTTGCGGCACGTTCCAGAGTGGAAGATACTCTCAGTATCGCCCTGGTGTAAGACCACCATTCAGAATTGAAACGTTGCTTAAAATGGCGTTAGCCGTGTTTGGTGACCAGATCTGAATAGCCAGGTACTTCCCCACCTCCCTCTTCCCCATCTCCTTCCCTTCCCCATTACCTTCAGCCTCACAACATACCCCAATTGGGGATGCCGTAGTCCCGCTGGCTCCGGACGGGAGCAGTTGGGACTCTTGTGCGGTATTCATGTAAAAAAAAATATATATTCAACCCGTTATGAGTTTCTGATTCAATCGTAAGAATTATTAAACCTCTATAAAAAATTCAAAGCTCAATTTCCATCCGGCTATTGCGACAATCTGGCGAGCAAAAGTACATCGCGGCTGCTAGAAGCGTCAAAATAGCGCCAGTTAGTGGCCGCTAGGCCCCGGAGGCGCCGCCGCCTGCGCTGCGATTTCCAGATAAAAATCAGTAATTAGCGGCGGCAATTACACGGCGGACGTAACGAGCTGACTAGAATGCGAGCATCGGATTATAAAAGGGAGGCCGGGCCGCTGCCGGGGTGGAGGGGGGGGGGGGGGTGCTGCTTTGGGGGCCAGACTCTAGCCATTACTTTCTTTAATGCGGACGTTACAGCTTGGAATTAGCTGAGAAATTGTGGTTTAATACATATTTTTGAGACACGAGGTATTTCAACTATTTTTCATTATTTACAATCATGTGTCTCTCGTAACTGGTGACCGGACAATTCAAAATGAAATCAACTCAGAAACTCCTTTGAAAAGTCATTAAGAGTGTTGTAAAACATTTATAAAAAAATTGGTTAAATAGGTTACGTCAGTTTAGGGTTATTTTGAAACAAATTTTTCATAGCTTTTAATGATTTTTCAAAGAAGTGTTGAGTTGAGTTGATTCTAAGAAAAATATGCTATTTTACTATTTATATTATTTAACTATTAAAAAATTATTACATTTTATTATTATATGGGAGGGGGGGGGGGCAAGACGGGGTAGTTAACGTTTAATGATAAATAAAAAATAGTTATTCAAATATTACAAAATCTACATTGTATGCAAATAAACTTTGATCATGTAGCTGTAACATTCCATAGAATAAAATACTAAAAGTTATTGAAAAAAGCTATAAAAAGTGTAATTAAAACTATTCTTGTCCCACCAGGAGGATAAGATGGGGTAGACCGCCGGGCAAGATGGGGTTAAGGTTCACACTTGGGGCAAAGAAGTATTGACTCCTAGTCTTCGTCTTCGACACCTGTACAGGAACAGTGAGCCCGCTCTTGACACATTTGAGAGGCAATCCATCCTCCTACTGACTCCAAATACCTCCCCTTACAATAAAGGCAAAATGTATGTTGTGTCTTCAGAAAACCGAAGTTTTTTTCGACCGCTTGATTTCTCTCAGTTTTTTTGCTGTTTGCAGCTTTCCGTTTCGTATTTTAAATAATAAAACAATAATCGTAAGGATGGGAGGCATTACCCCGTCGTGCCCCCAGGCGTATTTTTTTAACCCTATATAACTAACGTTGCTGAACTACCATAATAAGCTAACCATTCGACTTTTTGACGATCATCTTTAAATGATTATTTATACATTTTTTTTCATACTTTATTTACGTTTATAATATTTATAGAAAACAAGGGATATGAATTAAATACTATTTTAAGGAAAATTAATTTAATTTAATTTTTTAGTATTAAATTAGGAAATTTTTATGGCCCATGTTTTTTTGAGATCAATTAGGTACCTTACGCTTTAAACGACTAAATTATAAATTTTTAACAAATAAAAAAAAACTTTTTTGGATTATTTTAACAAAAAAGGACATCTGTTATCTACTACATATAAATCGCTTACATATTTTTGGCACAAGTTGGGCAAAAATCAACAGTATGTTCACCACAAATCGGATCTTTGCATCTTTTACATTGGTTCTTCGTCATTCGCCTTTTCTTGTAGCAACACAAACTGCAGCTCTTCCTTTTCTTATTTGAAGCACTTTCTGGCTCAGTAGAACCTCGAGAACAAAATAATGCAGCTATTTCGTAAAAATTAAAAAAAAAATAATTCAACACGAAGACAGAAAAAATCACACATAAGCTAACCATTCGTCAAAATGACGATCATGCAGTACGTATCTCAAAAATTAAATTACTTACCAATTGAACACGACCACCTCTCGATGCAGTCAGGCGGGCACTGAGTTGGCGCGAAACCACAGGTGTGTAGATAAAACAACAGAAGAAGGAGAAAGCAATACTTATCTTATGCTCGTCATTTTGACGAACGTTAGCTGCTTTCTAGTGTTAAATATTGTAATAAATATGTAACTTTACAACTTTAGCCGAATTTAAATTTTTTCTTGAAAACCTGTCAACCAATCTGATCAATCAAATAATGTTCAATATATTATCATGTTCGAGGTGCACAAAAACGTGAAAAAACAAACGCGCTTGCGACATCAACACGGGATGACTGCAGTCGCAGTACTTAAGGCACGTGGTGCGGTTGGGGCGCATATGGACGAATTATCAGGATCGTAGCAGGCTTGGACAAAGAAATATAGCAAAAACTCCATCTTACCCCCCCCCCCCCATCTTGCCCCGCCCTCCTACTTTTATACTATTATATTATTATACAACACGATATACACCATTTTAAAAGATAATTTTACTTTCAAGATACTTATAGAATCACCATGAGAGAATCGCAAATTAAATAGCCGAGCTTTGCTAAAATTTGCTTTCCCTATACTTTTCTATTGCAAATTAAAAACATATTATTGTAAGTAATAATATATCTGAACTAGATCTGAATGGAATAATCAAATATTTACTAATTTGCTGTCTCCTCTTAATTTAGTGGACTTTCAGGTTTCGTAATTCTTATGGTTTTGGCATTAGAACTCTTATTTGAAATTTAAGTTAAAAATATATTACATAAGTAAATATTGTTTGTCTTCATTAACCAAAAACGTGTTTCAATAGGTACTGTTTTATTAAATAATTTATGGAGTTCTTCTTTGGCAGCAAAGATGACTAAAACTGGATAAAATTCGCCCCTGGACTAAAATGTGGGTACTACCCACTAACATTGAAATGGTTCACCCTTTAATCAGGCTAATAATCTACACTTTCGCACAGCGCTGAAATAGACCATTACATTGTAATTTATAAGTCAGCCGCGTCACACTTGCAGCGCAGGCAACCGACCAAATCAAGAAGTGCCAACAAAAATACTTTAAAAGGATTTTAAATAATGACTGCATTAGTCCTGAAAATGGCGAAAATGTCAATCTCTTTAAATGTTCCCAAATAATTTAATATTTGTTGTGGGAGATGGACAATTTTAAAGAACAAACTAATATTTTTTAATTAAATGAAGACAATATTAGCGAAACTCAATCGAAAATCTGGAGGCAGAAAAATCAGAAAAGATATTGGCTCCGCTGGGACTCGAACCCAGGAACCTTTGCTTACATGGCAAGAGCGATTGAGCTATGGAACCCATATCAATTCGGTCACTTTTAACTGTATCATACTTCTACTAAGAACTACCAACATTATCTTCATTTTCTTAACGCACATATTATTGGCTGCCATCTTTATAAGCCAATATCTTTTCTGATTTTTCTGTCTCCAGATTTTCGATTGAGTTTCGCAAATATTGTCTTCATTTAATTAAATATTATAATTTGAGATTTTACTCATAAAGTTTAAAAAATTTAAATACAAATAATAATTTTTAAGTGTGAACTAAGTGAACAAAATACTATAATGAACGGAGGAAGATCTTAATTTGTGCACAGAAATTAAGTTTTTTATTTATTTAATGCAATGCACTACTAAGCAATACAAAATCAAGTGAATTAGAATAAGAAATATGTCAGATGCTTTTATTAAATGCTATGAGTTGAGCACATATTTGCCTTAGAAATAATATGGTTATTTTTTACTCTCCCAGAATAAATAATATAAGGCATATTACAACAGCTTTTAAGTTTAAAAATTCCTAATTACGAATCCCTTTTCAAATATTTTATTGTATAATGTGGAAAATTAATAATAGCAATAGAAAAGGCCATTTTTCTTTTACCAAAAATGCAAAGCACTCAGACAAATTAATTAATTGCATAACAACTTTCAAAAAAGCTTGCAGGTACATATTTTTTCGAATAATTATATTTTCATAAATCTTGTTTACATTAATGGATTATAACATTCTGAAAGCGGTAATGGGTACCGTCGTTCCGGAAACCATTTATTGGGTAAATAATACCCCGCCTCGAAGTCGTTCGCTATGTTTGGTGCCTTAGCAGATGTGGCCCGGTTTCATGGGTGAGATTTGTCTAGGTCTTGGCGGCGAATGCGTTTATCCACCCATTGCGTGGCGGGTCAGATTGAGAGAGACTGGTTGAGGGAGATCTAATCTAGACCTCTCCAGCCGGACTCTCTCGACCCATCGCTTTACAGCGCAGTGGAGGGGATGGATTGATAAGTCCGTCACTACTGGACCTTGACATTGACCCCCAGATTCCTACCAACCCCTCTTGCCTTTTTCCTTCACAGAACTTTCTCTCTTTCCTTTCTCTAAAACGATCCTCCACACAGCATCTCCAAAGATGATATGCTATGAAAAAACACATATTTAGTTCTTCTTCAAATTATAAATACTTTTTCAAAACCATAAGGTGTCAGATTTCCCCTTGAATAGTTTAAATAAAAAATAAGTAAAAAAATTGCAAAAAAAGAAAATAAATAAATGCGGTTAAAAATGTGATAAAACAAATTGCTATTTTATCTCCACAAAAAACAACCTAACAGCGCGGCATAAATTATGCAAATAAGTGAATCATAATTGCAAATTTCTTAGCGACTTATTATGCCCTTGTTTTTATTTGGGATTCTTAATGCAGTGACTGTTCGTAAATGATCCAAAAACCTTGTTGTATTTGCATGAGTTTTTTTTTTTAATTCTCCTCCGGTTTTGCCATTCTTTTCGTAACATTTCACAAAGTGTACTAATAACATCTGAACCAAATTAAGGGTTGTTATTAGTGTTGTTTACAAATTACTTCGGACACTGCAGTTTATGGAAGGCTTTTAGTTTTCTATTAAATGTCCCAATAAAAACTGAATACTTAAAAGATGGTGTAATATTATATTTATATACTTTTTATACAAAAAAACATGATATATATACTTCCCCAAATAACACATTGTTGCAGAAAATTGTGATATTTCACATTGAATTTTAGTATTCTTCGTCGGTAAGATTGTGAATTGATTATTTTAAAAGTTTGCTAATTTTTTAGAAAATTGGGGATTGATTAAAACAGTAACCGGACAACTCAACAACATACTACTTCAAATTCCTTTTAAAAGTCATTAAAAGTTATAGTAAATGTGTAAATTGATAACGTTAGGTTCGGGGCTATTTTTAAAAAATGTGTGTAGTTCACACGCGGTAGAAGCGAAATCTTACAAAAACTAAACTTAAAAGAGAATGAGAGGAATGCACAGCATCAAGAGTAGGATAATTGTAGGAATTTAGGGTATTGTTACCAAGCCTAATTTTTTTTACAATTTATTCTACGAGGCTACGGAGCACCGCACTAAGAGGAGACCGAGATAATAGGAAACACTGTATAATATATTTTACCTCATTTTTTCGCCAGACTAAATCTTATGGATGTATGCGTTTGTCTCATTTTAGTGTCGCTTTTTCGTTACATCGAGTTTCAAATCACAACGGTGTAAGAAGTTTTCACTTTAAAATAAAACATAACGCTTAAAGACTTTTCAAAGGGGTGATGAAATGTCACTTTGTTGGGTAGTCATGGAAATGTTTAAAACGACCATGGCTCCAACACGAAGTTTGCTTGAATAGATTAAACAAAACGATAGTTTTTTTTTTCTATTTTTTTGTTTTGTTTTTATTTCTTGCTAGGGCAATCCCGATGAGTTACAGAACTCATTTTAGGACGGGAGGAACATACAATTCATGGGTGGGAGGAAATGTCACAATCTTACATAGGAATTCAGATATTAAAAATATAAGTTTCACATACAATATAGACAAAAAATAAAAGACAGGTTAAGTAGAACAAACAGCAATAGAAAAAAATTAAAGAATAAAGGAACAGGTTATACAAATATGGATGATTACAACTAAATGGAAAAGAAAAGAAGAGAAAAGAAACAGGTTTAAAATGAATGCTTAAGAACTGGATCAATGTTAATAATTATTTGAATGAAGACTTTGGTTCCACCACTGGCGCTAAGTGTTGGTGGTATAACCTCCCATTAATCAGTAACGGAAGGTTTTAATTACTCTTTTCTACGTGGAGAGTCGCTATACCGGTTATACCGCCATGAATATACATTATGAACTACCCCGGCTAGGCTAGCTGCTTCGACCAGAGTAGCTACCTAGCTATTGCTATTATACTAATCCCAGGGAGAGATCGTATACACATCATTGATGATCGTCTTGTATGAAAACGAAAAAGACAGAAGATACTAGAATTTCGAATGTCTTTAACGACATTCCGTTTAAAAAACATAGACGTTTCGCGAACGTACATTTCTTTCAAATTGCAGAATTATTATGGTATTAGCAGTTATTAAAAAAAGCAAGCAAAAAATGCTTACTTCTTCTAACACAGCAAACTTATTTTGTGGCACCATTTTGATTTAAATTAATAAATGAATTGTTTACAAAACCAACATGTTTCGTGAGCAATGCTCACTTCTTCAGGTTTTTTTTATTGATACTAATTATAAATAATAGACGTAGACAATGGTGGACTATTCCACTATTGAAGTCAAAGGTGTGAAATTCTTCCTTTATTTTATGCAAATAACAAACTTTTTTAAGTTATTATTACAATGCAATTTTTATTGCATTGTAATAATAAAGATAGAGATTCAAAAATGAAAAAATCTGGAATCTATAAATTGAAGTGTAACGATTGTGGTTTCTTTTACATAGGTAAAACTTAGAGAAACTTCGAAATAAGGATTAAAGAACATATGAAATCTTTAAACAATAACAGTTTATCGGAGTTTGCCAACCATTTAGTGGAAACCAGTCACACCTTTGACTTCAATAGTGGAATAGAATTAATGCATTGTAATGTCAATGGCATTCAGTTGGATAAACTAGAAATTTTAGAAATCCGAAAGAGTGTTAATGCGAATTTGAATATTATTAATAACCAAAAATTGTTCTTAACGGCCCTCGGTATTAAAATGTTTCCAGCTCGAATTCGAATATCGAACTCGTAGCTCGTGCAGCTGGCCGGTGCGTTCCATTCAAAACCAGGACACTCGCAGAACAAAACAAATTATTATTAATTCAAGATATTATGATTACGAAAATTATGTTAAAATATATTTTACAATATGATGTAATATAGCGATAGCTTGATTCAGGGAGGAGGTTCTCAAAACATTTAATATAAATTTTTATTTGGAATTTTTTTTATACTTACATAGATGAAAAAGGTACACATAGTAAAAGGTACATATAATATACGTAAATAAAAAGTGACAAAAGGCTTGGCCTTTGTTCCAGCCTGGTTTTGCAGTGCGGTGGGGCACCAATAATACTAAATTGTCTAGTTTGATTTGAGGTCACGGGTTCAAAAGCCGGCGAGGACAAAATAAATTTAATTTACATGAGTATATCATATTGTAGAATTAAAATAAAATGTATGTAGGTACATATAATAAATCTGTACTTCGTTCCAAAGTCGAAGATACATTCAGTATCGCCCTGGTGAGAGACTATAATTCAGAATTGAAAGTTGCTTGAGAACGGCGTAGTTATGTTTAGTGACTAGATCTGAATAACCAGAAACTTTCCAGCCCTCCTCTTCCCTATCTCTAAAAATGTGGACTACATACATTGGGAATATAAATTAAATTTCTTCTGAAGACACTTCAATGAAATAAAATGTTATTGATTTCTTCGAAACAATTCCTTCTTACATGGTTTGGTTTTAGCTAAAACCAATTTTACTTTACTTCTTTTCGCTATTATGCACTTTTCTAAATACTCAGGATTTCTAATAGGCATGCAGCGATTATGTCGAGGATCAATTAATTCGGGTAGCATGCAAAAATTGTAAAAGCGTTTCAGCTGTTCAACCATATTAGTCTGCCAAAATTCGTCAGCCCGTAAATTTTTTTCGATTTTTATTCCGAGTTCAGTCTATACAACAAACATACAAATATCTTTTTTTGTTAAATGTAATTGGCCCTGAACCTAGTAAAACTAATCGTGAGATGTATTTACCAGCATTTCTCCATTTTTGTTTAGTTTCCAAAAGGTAATTTTTTTGGATTTTACTGCTTCATGTATGAGCATGCTGCGTGCTGCAAAAGGACATATAATTTCAATCACGGTGTCTTCAGAAGAAATTCCATCTGGGGTTGCACCTATACACGGATACTCTTCATCTATGAAAAGACCACACTTCTCTATGGTAATGCGTTTTAGTTCTGCAAGCTCCTTCAGGACATCGTATTCGTGTTGTTGTCCGTGTCGAATTGAAGGAATATTTGGTAACGATTGTTGGTACAGTATATTTTTGACTAATAGAGCGCAACTGATATTTCGCCCCCGTTTGCACACTTTTCCAAACCACGATACCGTAATCATATTGCGGCACATCTCGATCCACTTTCCACTAGATGCTTGAAGTACTGTCGCCCTTTCAATTGCTTGCCTATCATTGGCTATGGTAAAAAGCCTTTCTAAAAAATCATCTTTATCTGCTTCATACGATGCTTGGTCCCTATCAAGTTTTTCTGCATTGGGACCATAATGCTAATCTTTTGCTGGAACGAGCTGTAGGGTTTTTCTTTTCTTTTTACTTAATTTGGAAGGCGGGAATGGGTACCGCCGCCCCGGGAACCTTTATTGGATAACCAATACCTCTGCCATAGGTCACCCCAAGTGGTTCGCTACGTTTGGTGATTTAGCAGGGGTGCCCGGGTTCATGGGGTTAGGTTTGTCTAGGTCCTGGACAGGATGACCAGGACACACTGAACCTCAGATTCCTACCCACCCCTTAAACCTTTTTCCTTCCCAGAACTCTCCTCTCCTTCCCTTCCTTAAAAAAACCCTCCACACAGCATCCCAAAAGATGACATTGACCGAGGGAAATTATTTTCCTCAGGGCCTCCTGTGTGGAGCCAATGTAAAAAAAAAACTTAAAACTTGTTGATTATTTTTCTCCAATCTTTTTAATTCTAATTGCTTTATGAGTTGTAGCGGAAACTTCGCTGGTTAATGCAATCATGTAAAATGTTACTTTCTTATTAAAATATGTATAACTGTTTGTTTCCTAAATAAACTAAAATAAAAAATAAAAAAAAGAGTTTTCCGGGACTATTACCGGTTGCAAATTTAAGCAAAGAATAGTGTGGACGATCCACACTTTTATATTTTAAAAATATCAAATTGTTTATTACCTAGAAACCCGAAAAAATGTTAACAATAAATTAATTCTTAATAATACTAGTTCACACTACGCAGCTTCAACGGAAACTCACAGATGAGAAAGGCGGCACGCTATTATAGTCCCTACGCGCAACGCGTAGAGTGTAATATTGTTGAAACGTCGCATGGAAGTATTATAATTACGCGGAATTTCGAACTTTGAAAAAAGATTGACACGACGGACCGTATGAAGCATGCGTTCACGGCCACCTCTTAGAGCCGAATGAGTGGGAGAATTCTTAGATGTTCATTATATAGTATTTAACGAAAATAAATAGTTAATAAAAACATATATCTCGACAGAAAAATGTATTTATGATAGCTTAGCGTGGCTACATTATCGATATTTTGACGATTAATAACTTAGTATCAATAAAAAAAAACCCTGAAGAAGTGAGCGTTGCTCACGAAACATGTTGGTTTTGTAAACAAGGAAAGTGGTAAAAACGAAGTAATTTAATAATTTTTTTTTTTTTTTAAATTTAAAAATGCTTAATTTCGCGAAAGGCGCAAAATGGTAATAAAGTTTGCACAGGATGGGGTAGACATTAAACATTGACTTATTCGTTAATAATTTAACCGTAAAAATAATATGATATCGTTATAAAATAAAGCATAAAAGTTCTTGTCCGGGGAGGCTAATTTTTAGATTTCTAACACTTCGAATTCAAATGTCACGCAATAATATGGTAGGGTTTAGAATGGTAATTATACTTAATTTTTAATTCTTGAGTTTCTAGAACATCTAAATGTAATAAACCCAGGTCTTGTTTTCTTTTTGTGAAAATACGTTTGGGTCCCACACGGGCGTCGCGTGTTCGATTCCTCGACTGACGAAGTCCTCCATCAAGACACAAGCAATATTTTCCGCTTAGTGTGGTGGTAGCAGGAGATTTTTAAACATTGTTGGGATATTCGTAAGCCGGGAATGTTTGTTTTTCTTTTTAAAAAATTAAATTATATATATATATTTTTTTGGTTTATTATTTGTAAAATGCAACTTATTAAATTTTAAAATTTCACTTGTGGGTATACATAGTTGAACTGAAAATTGGAGCTGAACAAGTAAATATTTTGTGCTTATCAATAAATATATTTCTTGTACCAACTCTCGTTTTTATTTTTCGATTCCAAAAATATAAAATCATTATTAATGTAAACACACAAACATAATTTTTATATCTGAATCATCAAAATAGATTCTTATTGATAAATAATAACGCTACAAACCCTTCAAAAATCGGGCGTACGTATTTTGTCAATGGGAAAAAATATTTCCACTTTGCAATAAAAATCCAAATAAATGGAATATTTTTGAACGAATCCAAAATTAAAAACTGTTTGCGAAAGGTGTAATTTTTATAAAAATAATGCCATGTCATTTTTAAAATATATATATATTTTTTTGCAAAGTTTATAAAGTTTTTAAAATAGCAAATATTACGTTTTTTCTAACTAAACTTTCTACTTTCTAACTACTGATATCAAAAAATAATAAAATAAGACACATTTTTTATTTGACAAATGAATTATAAACGTTATTGTCACCTCACTTTTATGTCGTTTCATGTATAAATAATTCTTAAAATATTCACAAAGATTTTTTTTTTCAAATTGGGGTAGGAAACTGTGGTTTAATAGTTGCGACAAATAATGTCTCCTGTGATTAAACGGGTTAATATACATTGTAAAGATCCCGTCAATTATAGAAGAATGATTAATGTTACCAATCAATATTGTAACAAGAAAGTTATCACGTACGTTCCTTTTGATTGCTCCATGATGATGTGGATACAACCTCTGCCTGGTTTTACTTTAGCTAGTACCTTCCCAGCCGCCTACTTGCGCCAGCGCCCGTGTTCGCAGAATGTGAATAAGCACTTTAGGTATAATTGTGAAGGAATATTTGCGTGCATTCTGCTACCCCTGGCGCAGCTAGAAGAAATGAATCTTGTTAACTGAATGCTTTATGGCCCTTAGCCAAGGCTGCCACACACCTAATTAGGGGTGGGAACTTGAAAGTGAGCGGGAACTTTGTAAGTAGCCGGTTAAAACTATGCGAAGTTCATGAAATCATTTTTGAAATTGCACAAGGATAAAAACATAAAAAAGAACTAATCTAAAAGCGTTTTGACCAAAACCATATTGACAAATAAAAAGACTTTCGTTATTTTTCGGTTTGTGATTGTGTCTGTAACTCCGGTTCAATGAACTTTCAAATTTAGATTTTATTTTAATTTAAGAGTCATTTTCTAAATTGGAACTGATCATGGGAAAAATTCAGACAAGACGTAAAGCGGGTACCAAAATTATTTTATTTAAATTAAATAATTCATTAATTTGAAATTTGTATTTCTTGTGTTTAAATTTTTGACAGATGTTTTAGCTTTTCAAGTTTACTAATGATGTTCATTTGCAATGTAAATTTATGATCGTCTCTGAAATAGACAATTGTTTTGTATAAAAATAAATACTTTCAGCGTCACAAATCCTACAATAATTATAATATCTCGTGATTTTTCACGGTTCTGATGTCTGGTATTTGCGTATTTAGGCTAATACTTAATATTACGGAATGCCACACAGCTGTGTATTCTTATCCACACCTCCATCAATATTACACGTACATTTATTTACACATCGACACATTTTAATAATTATTGAGGACGACAGCCTGAGAAGTCCACAATAAATATTGTTCTGAATCCATTCGCTTTGGCCTTATCACATATATACTCTTCTTACAATACATTTTTTTGCATATTTTGATCACTCCTTCTTACCTATACTAAGACCTACACCGGTTTACAGATTTTACAAACATAACTATTGTTTTATGAATACATATTTAAAATAATTATTAGACTCGATCTCTCTTTAAATACATTACCGGGTAACAACGTACTCCAAGTGGAAATAATTTGGTTCGACATGTTCAGCATGACATAAATACATTCTTCATGATCTCTTCACTATAAATCATACCAATGAAGTGTACTTTCAGCTTTTTCAATTTGGGAGGTGGATATGGGTACCGCCTGCCATAGGTCATCCCCAAGTGGTTCGTTACTTAGCAGCCCGGGTTTTTGGGGGTGAGGATTCTCCAGGTCTTGACGGCGGATATGCATGTCCACTTACAGCGTGGCGGGCCAGATCGAGAGAAACTGTTTGAGGAAACCTTTTGACCTCTCCGGCAGACCTCTGTCGACCCATCGCCTTGCATTGCAGTTGGAAGGATGGATTCATACGTTCGTTACACTTGGATACACTGACCCCCAGATTTCTACCCAACATCCATACCTTTTTTATTCCCAGAACTTTCTCTCCTTCCTTTCCTTTAAAAGACTCTCCCCACAGCATTCCCTAAGATGACATTTGCCCTGAGGGAAATTATTTTCAGGACCTCCTGTGTTAAG
The DNA here is from genome assembly GCA_929108145.2 of Limnephilus rhombicus. Lineage (NCBI taxonomy): Eukaryota > Metazoa > Arthropoda > Insecta > Trichoptera > Limnephilidae > Limnephilus > Limnephilus rhombicus. The sequence goes on from OV815276.1 coordinate 59,924,662, forward strand.
CTCTCTCTAGGTCAATGGAAAACTTGTATTGTATATCATAAAAATTCACGAAAAGTATTTTATTTTCCAAAGTGATAACGATGAGAATTATTTCAGCAATCAATGCAATGAGAACGAAATTAATCGCTTTTTGCAACACCCTCTAGCCCTCTGGGTTTCTGTTTCGGAGTAAGCTATTTTAAATTTAACCACTTATTAAGGCTGTGTTTCCTCCCCCAACCCCTCCCCCAACTCCATCATCCCCTAATTTCCACTGTAAGCTTCCTCAAGTCTCAGTCGGTGCGCGATAACAATCCTTACTTTGTCTTAGAATAAGGGTTTCCTTAATAAAGCGGCGAATTAAATTGCAAATAAAATTAAGTACGCCGGCGGTGGAGGATGAGAATTAAGACATTAAAATGTTATTAATTGTCATTTGTCATGAAGGAAAATCTTTTCAGGCTGTATTTTTTTAAGCCGGTTTATTTTGATGAATGTTTGGCTTTCTTAACCTCGGTAATTAAAAAAAGCTCTAGATAAATTGATTTGGTATTAAATTCAGTACTTTGCTTTAAGAATGATTTTCTTTAACTTGAGCAATTTTGTAACAATGTTATTGTTATATTTTTACGTGATTGTTTTTATGACGGCGAAGTTGCTTTTCTTTTGCAAATAAAGAAGTCAAACTTAAATACTTTGATAAGACTTTGTGGAAAACTTTTACAAGATGCTTAAAAAATAATTTATTACTACCACATTATATCTAATTCAGGAATTACAATGGAAGGAAATATTCATTCTCACAACATGGTAGGACCGACCCTCGAACTCCTCATCTATAAATTTTTAATTTTTTTTTTACAATATATCAAAATAGGAGGCCCTAAGAAAAACAATTTCCCTCGGGGCCTGTGTCATCTTTGGAGATGCTGTGTGGAGAGTTTTTTTAGGGAAGGAAAAAGATATGAGGGGTGAATAGGAATCTAGGGTCAATGTGTCCAGGAGTGACGGAAGTATGAATCCATCCCTTCCACTGCTGTACAAGGCGATGGATCGAGAGAGTCCGGTTGGAGAGGTCAAATGTCTTTATCAAGCTGTCTCTCCCGACCCGGCCTGCCAGTAGGCGGCAAACGCATGTGCTGCCAAGACCTAGACAAACCTCACCCCATGAATCCGAGCACCCGTGTTAAGTCACCAAACGTAGCGAATCACCTAAGGCAGGTGGCGTCCCAAATTACACCTAGGTGTAAGCAAGTAAGTAACATGTAAGTGTTTGAGTTATGGGATTAGTTGTTTGTATGGCGGCATGGTGCATTTTCATTTGCAAATAATCGTATTATTAAACGTCACAATGTTGAAGTCCCAGCTTCACAATGTATTATTTAAAACCCCTCAGGCTAATTTGCTCGGTTTTCGGAACAACGCATATAGGTCACATAGAAACCGTTGTATCTCCCTTACTATCATTGATAGATATATTATCTAAATGGCATTAGAAAGAGAAAATACCACACTTTACATTCAAAACAGACCAAACCTTTACAAAACCTAAATTTCTGACCGCAATTTGAAAAAAATTGATGAAACTTTGGGAATTTGTTATTAATTATTTTTACATTAAATAACAATAAAGTGAGTTGATGATAACATGTTATTTATAATATATTTGCTTAGTAACATATGTGTTTTTTTATTTCTTTTCGTTAAGAGTAATCTTAATAAAAAAAAACATTAATTGAGTCATTTTTAAAACTTCTTTTTGCTTGTTTGCATTTGAAAATTTTACACGTGTGTTTATTTCGAATTATAAAATTTGAAATCGTATTTCTTCACCTTTCAAAAACAGTTTTTAATTTTCGGATGTGTTCAGAAATATTGCATTTATTTTTATTTTATTGTAAAGCGAAAATATTTCGATCATCCGTACGTTTCCACAATAATTAAAAATTCTTACGTTACAAATCGCAAGACCTCAATATATTATTAGGAATAAAAAAATTGTCCTTCAAAATATGACTGTAGTTGACAAAGGAAACAAATGGGGTGAGGAGAAAAGTTTATCTTTATGTACAAATAGAAGTGTAATATTTTTATCATAAAACGTCGCCATTACGCTTCCTTTCCCAGCTTTCACTTTATAACTCTGTCTCTTCTTTATCTCCTCTTCTTTATTATATTCCGACATTATACCTCCGGGACTCCATTACACGGAAGACAATGTAGAAGCAAGGAGGTACTTTGCGCTACGTCATAACCGTCTACGACGTCGTAGAGCCGCTACGCCGTAGAGCCGGCGCGCGGCGCGACGGACATGTACTCGGGGAAACGAATTCAGTGGAAATGTTTTTTTTACTTCGACGTTTACTTAAAAAGATTTTATTTTTTTCACGTGCGAACAATCAGTCTATTTGTTAATCGCAAACGTTTCTATTGATATGAATGTTTTAATAAAACTGTGGAATTATATATATATATATATATACATTTTTTTTATTAGCTCCACACAAGAGGTCCTGAAAACATAATTCCCCTCAGGGAGTACGCCACCTTTGAGGTACTGTGCGGAGGATATTTTATGAAAATGAGGAGAGGAAGTTCCAAGAAGGAAAATGGTTTGAGGGGTGGGTAGGAGACTGGGGGCAGTGTGTCCAGGAGTGACGGACGAAATAACCCATCCCTCCCATTGCGGTGCAAGGCGATGTAGCGAGAGAGTCCTGTTAGAGAGGTCAAAAGTCTTCCTCAACCAGTCTCTCCCGATCCGACCTTGGCATATGAGAGTGTATACCCGAGGTGACATATGGCAGAGGTGTTGGTCATCCAATAAATGGTTATCGGGGTGGCGGTATCCATACCCGCCTCCCAAATTAAGTTCGAAGAATTTATGTAAAATCCATATGTTTCTTGCAAAATTTAGATGCCTACTTAAAAATTATATGTTTTTAAAAATCGTCATTTTTTTTTGTTAATTCATTCATTGTTTCGAAGCGTATTTTATGACAAAAAGTTGTTGTTTGTTAGCACATTTTTGACATTTTCTCAGACTTTCAATCATTTGTCTCCTACCCAAAAATATAAATATATATATATATTTATATATATATATATTTTTTTTTATTAAAAAGAAAGACAAACATTCCCGGGTTACGAATAACCCATCAATGTTTGAAAATCTCCTACTACCAGCACAGAGAGTTGAAAATGTTGCTTTTGTTGTGATGCAGGACTTAACCTGCCGAGGAATCGAACACGCGACGCCCAGGTGGGACCCAAGCGATATGCCCACTCAACCACTGACCGGACATATTAAACGAGAAAGCATTTCTTCACCTCCCAATAATGCGTAATTTATCTAAATGCGGTTATATTTATAAGGGCATACGTTAATTACGTGAGCAGCTTTTCTTCCAATCTAGAACCCCCCCCCCACCCCTTGGTGAGATAAATTTGGGCCACTTCGTATGTTCTTTTCAAGTAACGTGAGATTTTGCTGGACCCCTCCCCCTTTTGAGCTCACGTAATTAATGTATTCCCCTTAGCACTATGAGAACTTTTTTTTTTTTTTTTTTTCATTAACTCCACACAGGAGGCCCTGAGGAAAATAATTTCCCTCAGGGCCTATGTCATCTGGGATGCTGTGTGGAGGGTCTTTTTGAGGAGAGGAAGGAATGAACATTGGTCTTGAAGAGACCCATGTTGTAGGAAGGAGGAAACACAGAGGCCGGCAAATCATTCCACAGCCGAGCTGTTGAACATAAGAACGAGTCGAAGAAACGACCCGTTCTCATGTGACAAATGTCAACTGTGTACAAATGTTGGGCACGCGTTTGGCGTGTTTCCCGACTATGCACCGGTGCCGAAGGGATCAATGATGATAGTTCCTCAGAGCATCTTCCATTGTAATACCGGTAGAACAAGGATAGCATTCCCACCCGACGCCTGTGCTCTAAAGATTGCAATCCGTCTGTTAAGATGGGAGAATCTATCAAACGGACCGCCCGTTTCTTTTCGCCCTGAGCTGGTCACTTAGGGTTACACCAAGCAAATCAATGGAGGGCCTGTTCGGAAGATTGCTTCCGTTGAAAGAGACTAGATTTTCATTGCGATCCCTTTTAGACGTAATCAGACAAGATTGGGTCTTTGAAACATTAAATTCAACGAGATTATTTTTACCCCAAGAGAAAACACTCTCGAGGTAACCGTCCATTCTTTGCTTCAAAGTCTTACGAGCTGTTGGAGTTTGTGAGCCCTTTGGGGGCTTGTCAAACAAAAAGCTATCATGAACTGTACTGTCATCCGCGTAGCAGTGAATTGGTGCACATGACAAAAGGTCGTTGATGTGCAACAAAAACAGAGTTGGAGACAGAACCGATCCCTGCGGGACGCCAGCATTTATCGAGTGAGAGGAAGAGGTGAAACCATCGACTACCGTCTGAATCGACCTCTCCCTCAAGCAATAGATAGCAATTAATAGATTTTTTTCCAAATTATCGTTACATTTCCTGAGATATCCATGAGATTAATTGGTTTTATTGATTTTACCAGGGAAATTAAAGAGGGAAAATTATTTTAGAATATGACTTAAAATTGTTTGAAAAACCAACCTTAACAACAGCCTGTTTTATTTTGCTCTCCAGTCGCGTTAGTAGGTATCTACGGCAGTTGAGATAAGGAGCATCCCTCCCCCCTACCCCGCACTCTCTCCCGCACAGCCTCCAGAAGACTCCGCCCCTGATAAATAAATGACTAAACAGGTGTCAGAGAGAACTTTGGAGCCAGACTAGAAATAGATGAAGAGATTAAAATTTTAAGACACAACATAGATTTAAATGTTCTCTTGAAATATACGTTGGAGAGAAACTAATGGTTCTAGTATAATATTGGTAGGTGCCTTCAAATCAAATATTTTCTGCTAAGTCAAATGCTAAAAGTGTGTACAGGGAATTACCACTAAGGAGCATCATGTATTTTCTTGCGATACATTAATTATTGATGAAATTAATATTGCGACAAAGCAATAAGTCAGATTTATTGCTTTTTATACAAATTTATTAATTAAAGGAAAACAATCACTTTGTTTGTAACCACGATTTATTGATTTAATTTTTATTTACCGACCGGTTTCGCTTAATACAAGCATCATCAGGGTATAAATTAAAACAGTTATAAATTATTAAAACAGTTATAGGGTATAAATTAAATTAAAACAATTATAAGTTTTAATTTATACCTTGATGATGCTTGTATTAAGCGAAACCGGTCGGTAAATAAAAATTAAATCAATAAATCGTGGTTACAAACAAAGTGATTGTTTTCCTTTAATTAATATGTCAAACCACAAAGTGACTGCTTTCTACCAAAATACAAATTTATTAAACTCCGTAGTAATAATTTGTCCGTGGAAATCTATGGAAAATTTTGGCACTCTACGTTTTAGAAAACTTGATGCATGCTTGGAAAACGTCTAATATTTATAATTTTCTTATAAATATTAATCTCATAAAATCCGTATTTTCAATACATAACTTTTTTGTACAATTTTTTATTTTTATTTCTTGTTAGAACAATCTTGATGACGTACAACACTAATTTTAGGACGGGAGGAATTTAAAATACATAAGTGAGAGGTAATAGAACAAAAAGATTAAGTAGAACAAACAACGTGAAAACAAAAAAATAAAAATAAACACACAAGGATTGACAGTATATAAGCAGAAACGCGAGGCAGGAATTTGCAGATAGGTGATTATCCAGTCACACATAGGAAAAAATAAATTATGGATGATTATGATTACAAATACAGCGAAAAGAAACGCGACAAAACAAAACTTGACAAGAAAGTTGCTTGTTATCATTTTACTTTTAAAATGTTCTTTTAAAGCATTACTCAATAGGCCACTTGCATGGACTTCATAACGACTTGGAAAAAATCGTGTGGATAGATATTTTTACTAAGATTACGAAAATGTTGTAAAATTTTTTTAGAAATGCACGGTTTTTTTTTTTTTTTAAATAAATAAATCCATTATTTGGGCTTGTGACGTCACTACGTGAAAATGTCCCGTCGCCGAAAATGTTCCTATTATTTTTATAAAATTTCACACTGATTTATTTTTTTTATATGGCATCACTTTGATTTTGAACGTTCACTAGATTTATTGTTTGTTATCTGCGAACGTATCATTTGGTTTTATTTTTTGACAGATGTTATGATGAGAACCCCGTACAATTTACCTTGTCCGTGCGTGTTTTAGAGGTATAATGATAATGGTGCGGATTTTAACAAAATCAAATTTTATAATATTCTTATTATTATTATAATTTACAAGTACAAGTATATTACATTTGATTTAGTAATATAGAAGTTGAACATTATAATGATTTATGATCAATAAGATCTATCAAGGAAAAAAATATTTATGAGATTTTATATTTTTGGTATGCCTCGTTATTCTCCTGCGTTATTCGTGTGGAAAACGTTCTTTTTTTTAAAAATGATTTTCGGCTATGTAATTATCGTTTTTTCTATAAAATTATGTCCCGTCTCTCCGGTTTATAAAAAATGGTCTGATTTTTCGGATTTAAATTTTCAAAAAATCGCCAAGGTTTCAAAAATACTATATACAGTAAATACAGAATGTCTTAAAATATTTACCTAAACCGGATTTTTTTTAAATGTGATGTAAGTGGCCTACTACTGAGGCAATTACTCGTTTACTGAAATTGAACGAACTCTAAACCTTTCTGCTTTAGAAGACCGTCAGAAAAAATCTGATCTCATTTTTTTCTTCAAAATTATTAACTGTATAATCGATTCACCTACATTACTACAACTCATCCCATTCGATATAACTTCTCGTAGACTCAGAAATAAATACCTTCTCTTCCTCAATCAGCACTCGACTAATTATGGTTATAATTCACCATTGTCCAGAATGTGCAGAATGGTCAACTCACGTCAAGACCTTAATTTTTTTGGTATAAGCTTATGATTTCTGACGCTCTTTAAACAATTGAAGATATTTTATATTTACCCCCATTTTTGCAAAGTCTTGACTAGACTTGACACCAGTGGCGGCCGGTGGTCAAAATATGTGGAGGTTCACCAGAGTCATTAAGTTAGACAATAAATTTAGGAAAGGTACATACCTACTTATAAAGAAGTTCTATTCTCCGTTCCGTTAAACGGAAACGTATACTTACAACACAGTTTAAAATACAATTTCAACAATACATTTCAAAAAATACTGTAGGAGCCCTGAAATAACAACCAAAGGAAGTTTCTCACTTGTACTTTTGTTCCAATTACGGGTCCTGTTTTCCCAATTTTCATTCGAACGCGAATTCCCAAAATTCATATTCGTAGTTATTGCTTCGTTAATATAAATATCAAACGAAAATAAACCAGAGAAATGCAACAACAAATAAAAGATTCCTATTGGTGGATGTACTTGCCAAGGACCATACACAAACCAAAGTGGACTTACGATTTATGATGTTACACAAAGATTCGGGTAACATTTTGCATCGGAGTTATGCCCGCCTGTTGACAACTAATCAGTTAATCACTCATTATCATTATAATATAGTGACATGCCTTGACTTGAAGAGAAGACCGCGCGGAACATTCGTTGAAAATAGTAGCTCTGCTGTTAAATTGAAGACAAAATGTGGACAAAAACATTACATATAAGCGTTCTCGTTTAACACACCACTGTACGAACCGCCCCTTTCGATGTGGGGGTAAAATTCGGAGCGACGTTCGCGCTTTCGTGAAATTTGCAAAGAATTGTATATACCCACGCTTCCAACTGTTCACGGGATTTGCTCACAAAGTAGTAAGATTCTAGACCGCTATCGAAAACGAACTGCTATGAAGATGGGCGCAAGGGCCGGCTCTCGTCGCTCAGATAGCACGTATAATAGGTACCTACTTACTGTAAGAGATCTTGAGAAAATATTATAATAATTTATTACCGAACCGCGTTTCGTATTATGATGACCTTCAATTTTTGTGGGTTGTGCGGCGCTCGGGAGCTCTTATGAACTAGCCGCCACTGCTTGACACTTCTATTTCTTTCTATTTTCTCTGTTTGTCTTTGCTTTAATGTACCATCCTTTATCCTTACAATTTACATTCCCAATTTTCGTGATACTTTGTTGTAAATTGGATGTATTCCGTTAATAAATAAATAAATTACTTTGATTTTTTATTGTGATGAATGTTTCTATACATAAAATCTGCAAGAAAGTTATGTAATGTGGTGGCAATAAATTTCAGAGTTTTTTTTCCTATATTGAAACTTAGTGTGTGTTAGATTAATGTGGACATTTTTAATATTTTTTTTAATTTCTTAGATTATATATGTAACAATTTCTAGACATTTTGTTCTGAAAAGTTTTATTTTCTATGTATATTTGTTTCTCATTTTTTTTTAATTTTTGCTACCGGTTTCGACACATCCGTGCCATTCCGTTAATTTTAAATTTGCTAGTGAATGACACGGACGTGTCGAAACCGGTAGAAAAAAAAGAAAAAAGTAACAAATGTACCTATAAAATAAAACTTTTGAAAACAAAATGCGGATATTTTTGTTATTTCTAGTATTGTAGTGTGGGTTGTCATCAGACTTTTTTTCTTCAGATTACGAACAGCTGTTTACATATTACAGAATTCTTTCCACATTAGATTCACAATTATCTGTCAAGAATATGAGTATTTTTTCCGTTGAAAAGATGTTTCATGGATAAAACCATTTTATTTTTATTTTGATATACATCATCCACCTTTAGAGATTGAATTTAGTTTTGATTTCAAATTAACGAAAATGCTAAAAAATAAAAACTTACTTAAATATGATTTTAATAAGAATGATTACGTTCAATTCAATCAGGAATTACAAGAACTGAATTGGGCACTTCTTTTACCTGATTTCATGTCGGTAGACGATATGGTTTCTTTATTTTACACTCATTTGTATCGTATAATTGAGAAATGCGTAACCAAATTTGTAAATCGCAACAGGCAGCATCCCTTCTGGTACTCACCAGACTTAGTTAAATTACTAAAAGAAAAAAATAAATTTCGACTTCTCTATAAAAAATATAAGAATCCACGTGATAGAAATTCTTACGAACTCTTACGCACCCGTTGTTCCAAACTCATTAGTAATTGCTACTTTAAACACATTGAACAAATAGAATCGTGTCTGGTTAATCATAATAACGTTAAAGCTTTTTGGAGATTTGTCAAACACAAGAAACAAAACATAAGTACTATCTCCCAAAACATGACGTTTGGAAAAAAAAAATCATCAAACGGCGAGGAAAGCAGCGAACTATTTGCCCAACACTTTTCATCAGTGTATGAGAAAGATGACATTAGAAGCAATGAAGAGACTCAACCTCAATCTGAATCAATAGACTATTCGAACAGCTCTCTGCACACAGTAAGCATTAGTGTACACGATGTAAAAATAGAAATGCTTAACCTCGACCAAAGCAAAGGCCCTGGCCCCGACAAAATTCCACCATTCCTAATAAAAAAATGTGCACACAGTCTCGCACTCCCTCTGACTATCATTTACAGGAAATCATTATCTTCATCCATTTTTCCAACAAGATGGAAACAGGCTAATATTGTACCAATACCTAAAAGCGGAGACCTTCACGAAGTCACAAACTATAGACCCATCTCTATTCTCTGTTCATTTGCGAAAGTTTTTGAAAAATTAATTTGTCCATATCTGAATTATCATCTCAAAAATCTTATAACTCCAAAACAGCATGGTTTTCTCTCCCAGAAATCAACATCCTCTAATTTACTTTGCTATGTCAATACCTTAACCGAAGCTGTCGATAGAGGTCAACAGATAGACACAATCTACACAGATTTTAGCAAGGCCTTCGATAAAGTAAATCATAGATTACTAATTCACAAACTAAAACAAATGGGTGTTCATGGTACCTTGCTAAATTGGTTTTACTCCTATCTAACTGACCGCATACAAAGAGTAGTATTTGATGGCTATGAGTCAAGAGGATTAGATGTGCCATCTGGAGTGCCGCAAGGGTCCCATTTGGGCCCAATCTTGTTTCTTGTTTTTATAAATGACTTGTACGATGTTATTTTGGATTCTGAAATTTTGTTGTTTGCTGATGATTGTAAGATATTCAAAATTATCCATACATTACTAGACTCAATACTTCTCCAAAACGATATTAACAGAGTTTTAAAGTGGTGCAACGACAATAGAATGTTTCTGAATTCTTTAAAATGTGTTCACATAACCTTTACGCGTAAACACAATTCTATTCCAACTCAATATTTTATCGACGGTACTAAACTCCAGGAAGTCGCAACCATTCGGGACCTAGGCGTATTATTTGATAAAAAACTTACTTTCACACCTCATATCGACAATATCATTTCTAGATCTATGAAAATGCTAGGATTTATCAAACGAAACAGTAAACATTTTAAAAATCCCACATCAAAAATAACGCTGTACAATTCCTTCACCCGCAACGTGTTGGAGTACGCAAGTGCTGTATGGAGTCCAACCTACAAAGTTCATATTCAGCGAATAGAGCAGGTTCAAAAACATTTTATGTACCACCTGGCATATTCCGATAGGCGAGCTCGATCACTTCCTCATTACACTGATAGACTAAAATTCTACAATATACGCACCCTTGAACAGAGAAGACTAAATACAGATCTAAATTTTCTATTCAAAATTGTAAATGGTTTAATAAACTGTCCTTTTCTACTTCATCAAATCAGGTTCAATGTTCCTAGAATTGGTTCACGACTGGTAAATTATGTTCCGTTAAATATTAAAAAATATCGAACTAAGCTGGGGTATGACTCAGCCTTATCGAGAATGTGCCGTAATTTCAATGAGGCTTATAAAAAACATTCGATTAATTTGACAATGTCAACATTGGCCAACTTCAAATCAAATCTTAACAAGCTTTAAAGCTCCCTATTACATTGTTCTATAAACTTATGAACCTATAAACTCATTGTTCTAAAAACTTGTTCCTTGTTAATTATTATTTTGTAATGTACATATAGTATGTGTTTGTGTGAATGAATGTATTGTATATGTAAGTATTATATTATCAATGCTGTGTTTGTCTTTAATTAGTGATAGCATCAACCATGTTCAGTGTAATTTTATCTGTGAAAGCTTTGATGTAAATCACTGTTGACAAACCTAATAAAAAAAAAAAAAAAAAAAAAAAAAAAAAAAAAAAAAAAAAAAAAAAATATCAGTGATTGCTTATTGATTTTCTATTAATAAATCATGGCTCTTCTTTTTATTCTAAATTAAACACTCCACATAATATAATGTTGTACGAGATGACATATTTTTATAATGGTTATCTTTCTATAATTATAATTATAATCTAATATTTGTTATTTTCTTCTTAGTCAATGATTTGTCAACGAAAATGAACTAGGCCTAGAAATGCTCTTAGTTTAAAAAAAATTCATTTAAAGTGACATGTAGGTTTATTTTTTAAAGTTTTCTTTGTTCATTGAATGGTTTGTTATATGAATAGATGATTTATCGACCACCATGCTAGGCACATGCCCGTTTTATAAAAGCTATTATCAAAGTAAAAATCTGTGTTTTGAAATGAAAAACTTTTTATTTTATTTTTTATTTCTTACTGGAGCAATCCTGATGAGATACAAAACTCGTTTTAGGACGGGAGGAACTTATAATACATTAGTGATAGGCAATAGGTATAATTTTCCTAATATTCATAATTCACTGGACGAAGCTTATTGGTGTATGCTAATAATTAAAGCCAACTTGTGGGTATGTTAAGTTTTCATTACCCAATCATTAAGAATTTTTTGTTGTTTTAAATTTGCTTCGTATTGTATTTAAACTCCTGTTAATCTTTGGATAAATACCTACCATTACATTCAGAATGAATCAATGGTGAAATGATCATAAAAAATAATTGGTGATATAAATTTTACATGCACAATTGCACATACTATTTATTAGTGACGGTTGGTGACTTTTGGATGTGCTAGAGTGCTAACATTAAAAAACAGGCATTTTTTATGATGTTACAACCGAATTTTTTTTTTCGAAAATTCGGTTTTTTAGATGAATCGGTGCAGCGCACTGCCAAATTGAAATTTCCGGAAAATCTTCGACAAAAATCGAATTTTCAAAAAATCTTTTATGACTAAAAAAACATTAATTATGTCGATTTTTTTAACATAATCCCTCTATCACGCTCAAAGAAAAAAATTTTTTTTAAACATTTAAAAAAAATTAAGTCTATATCTTACTTTTCAATAGTGTTTCGTCCAAAGCAAAGCAGATTTTTTTGCGACATTTCTTAAGGTCATTTTCTGAGAAAATACTAAATGATATGTTTTTTAGAAATATTTTCAAACGTTTTAAAGGTAATGTGCTTTATTCAAAGGGTAAATAATTTTCAATTAGTTTAACGATTTTCTCACACTTACAACGGAGTGATAAAATATTCAGTAGCCGATCTTGCTAATGTACCCAGCTTTGTTACTCCACGATATTCAGTATATAGTTAAGTCTAGCTTTAAAGTTTAAGTGGCATTACATAATAAGTTGTCTGGTTCGAGCCACGCCCAGTCGGTAGAGTTTTTTGCTCATTTTGTCCCTTGAGAGCGGGTGGGCGGGGCACCGGGGGCGGGCCAGGCAGCGGACCGCCCATCCACCCACCACCCGCCCAAGCGATACGCCCACCAGATATTATTTAAAACGCCCAGCTGAAGTTTAGTTCTCAGAGACAAACTTTGCTTAATTTATCCTCTTAATGTCCATTAGGGGGTATGTTTGAGACTCGAATTTCTTAGAACTTTGTTAAATTACACAAAAGAATCCAAGAACTACAAAGTGTAGGTACATGATTTGGAATGTTTTTACATTTTTTATAAAGATGAAACTTTCCTGAAATTAATATGCAATAGTCTATACATATCCTTAAGGACATTTTTAACGTTGACACAATGTTTAATAGCACATACACTGACTTAAACTGATTTAATGTCATAAGCAACCTTTTTTTCCGACGATTTTCCCAAAAAATTGATTTCGGGTCAATTTGTAATGGGCATTTATGTAAAAAATTATATATTATCCTGAGGTGTGCTTCTTTCATACATCATAATTAGATTTAGTACTGATTGATATAATCATTTTCATAAATTCCTTTGATTGATATAATCATTTTCATCTTCCATTCTTTTGATTACAGGATTTTTGAGGAACACCCAAACATGATGTCATTGAGTCACTTTCGGAAGCTTCAGAATTTGACAAAGGTATATCAGAATTCGAGGACCATAACGGATCCTCTTGAACCATTTAGGATTTAAAAACTGTATGAAAACACAGAAAACTCAAATACTTCTGCCGTATTTAAAAAATATATATTTTATAATTTATTCAGTAATTCACTTAATAAATAATTTATTTGACACAAAAATACAATTGTACAGAATGATCCAAATACAATCACGGATCAAAATACAATTTTATAACCTTTAATCACTGAATATAATATTAGCGACTCTCAAACTAAAATTTGATTAAGAAAAAGATTCGGTCGCAACTATGTAGTTATAGAAGCTATGAAGTCAATTTAATCATACATAAAGATAGCAGACCATAAAATTACACGTTTAGAAAATGAAGATGTGTTGAAGATGGTAGTTTTAGTCCAAGAATACAGTTAAATTTGATTAAGGGGATAGGGTTGAATTACTTGAACGGTAGAGCAAAGTACCGGCAGGGCTGAGGATTAAATATTATAATTTGAGGCTTTACTCATTAAGTTATTTAAAAAAACATATTATGTACTAACGTGCGTTGAGAATAATGTGCAAAACAAATATTATAAAACTAAGCATGCTTTGACAAGTAGTGCAAGTTGTTTTCTATTATAAGTAGTTTAATGACTATTTTATTACAGGTTTTGTAAGTAAGTACGTATTTTATTTTTATTTATTTAAGGAAACAAAAAAGTTGTACTTTAAAACATAATCAACTAACATTCGTATGTTCTAGACCAATTAAGTTAGTGGGTTTCATTTCCTATGATTTCAAGTTACAGTTGAATATCTACATCTCATAAAGCTTTGTGAATTTTACAGATACGTCATATTAAAGAGTTTTGCACGTATTCGGATTTGTTTGGTTATAATTCGTTAAGGAATGAGAAATCGTTAATGTAAAAATTATATTTGTAATTCAATAAACGTAGAACGCTATTGCTGAACGGTGATAATGGTTTTGTTATTTATTTTTGAGGTGTTATGCCGTGTTAAGCTACCTCCTCCTTTAGCCAACGTTTCGGACAGCGTTACAGTATCCATCATCAGGGCAGATGTGTGATATAGATAGACATCGTGATATAGATAGACATCTGCCCTGATGATAGACACTGTAACGCTGTCCGAAACGTTGGCTAAAGGAAGAAGTAGCGTAACACGGCATAACACCCCAAAAATAAATTACAAAAACACTTTTGGCAGTGATAATCTAAAACATATCCAGTGATAAAATGGTGCCTAAAAAACTACGACTTTAATATATAGCAAAGCAACTACGTCAAATAAATGTAGAAATCTACTGTGTAGCATATTTTCAAAGAAACGATTGCTCCGACTCTAATCATAATTTAAATATCTCCCCTGACTGTTCTATGGCTAGGAAGACTTTGATGCTCTAATTAAACGGTCCCTTTGTAATTAGAAGTACAGGTATTCGCCACTCATCACGGCACAAGTACGGCACAGAGTACAGAGTTCAGTGAAGAGAGTTCCCCGTGTATGGGTAATGTTACCTACGTTATCAGAGGAGTGCCATGACTTTCTTCAGATTTTTTTAAATGTTTAATGAATTGATGTTTTTATCGTAGTCTAACAACCTAACTATACATCACATCACGGGTCACATTTATGGCACGGGTAATCAGATAGATAACACCTTTTGTGCTTGTCTTGGCATAAACTCGTAGCGTTCGACGGCCGGTGTATTGAAGGTTTAAGGTTGCAATCCGAAATTCACAAGTCGCGGCGTGGGAAAATAAATTTTATTTTATTAATTTGTGTTATTTCACAATTAATTCATTTAAAATAATATATAGATATTCATATAAAAAAGCACCCATTTAATATCCTCTCATAAAACTCACAATTTATAACAAATCTTGACAATGCCATTTATTCACGGAGCTTATTCGATTCTTTCTGCCATCCATTTGCACTTCACATATTCCCTGCCATTCTCCATCAGCACTACATTTTCAAACCATATAACCAACACTCTCTTTAATCTTGTTTACACCGACCTTGCATTTTTTCCGCATGTCCTAGTTTTGAACACATTTCAATTGGGGAGGTGGGTATGGGTACCGCCACCCGTGAACCATTTATTGGATAACCAAAGCCCCTGCCATAGGTCACCCCAAGTGGTGGTGCCCGGGTCCTCGGGGTGAGGTTTGTCTAGGTTCTGGCGGCGAATGCGTTTGCCCACCTACTGGTTGAGGGAGACCTTACCTAGACCTCTCCAGCCGGACTCTCTCGACCCGTCGCCTTGCACTGCAGTGGGAGGGATGGATTCATACTTCTGTCACTCCTGGACACATTGATCACCAGATTCCTACCCACCTTTCATACATTTTTCCTTCCCAAAACTTCCTCTCCTTCCTTTCCCTAAATATACCCAAGAATACCTCATTTCTAACTTTTTTTAACATTTAGATATTAGTAGTATCGTTCCCGAACTAGTCACCTTTTCCTCATTTAACCAATAATAATGTAGGAATTTGACCAATAATGAATTATGAAAACTTAGATAAGTTAACTAAAAAAATTGTTTACTTATTCTCAATAATCAACACATCGAGAAGAAAGTCACAGCACGCCACTGTCAGATAGAGCCTCTATGCGCTGCTCTATGTTACCAGCTCCTTTTAGTTAAATGATATGGGGTGACATTTGACTTCAAAGGTTTAATTCGACACTTGAAATGTAACCCGGGCGGGAACATTACAGCCTGTATTATGCTTTGTGCTGCTCTATGGCATGTTCATAAATTCAACGAAGTAGTTTTGATACAGAAAAGTTAAAATTTGACTTGTCTTGAAAACGCGTTTTTTATTATTATTTTTTTTTTTTTTTTTTACATTAACTCCACACAGGAGGCCCTGAGGAAAATAATTTCCCTCAGGGCCTATGTCATCTGGGATGCTGTGTGGAGGGTCTTTTTGTGGAGAGGAAGGAATGAACATTGGTCTTGAAGAGACCCATGTTGTAGGAAGGAGGAAACACAGAGGCCGGCAAATCATTCCACAGCCGAGCTGTTGAACACAAGAACGAGTCGAAGAAACGACCCGTTCTCATGTGACAAATGTCAACCGTGTACAAATGTTGGGCACGCGTTTGGCGTGTTTCCCGACTATGCACCGGTGCCGAAGGGATCAATGATGCTAGTTCCTCGGAGCATCTTCCATTGTAATACCGGTAGAACAAGGATAGCATTCCCACCCGACGCCTGTGCTCTAAAGATTGCAATCCGTCTGTCAAGATGGGAGAATCTATCAAACGGACCGCCCGTTTCTGCACAGAGTCGAGGGTATTTTTCAGGTATTTTGGAGCTCCAGACCAGAGATGGCTGCCAAATTCAACCGTGGGGCGTACTTGTGATTTGTACAAGGTTAGCAGTTGTGTACTATTAAAGTATCTGCGGGCCCTGTACAGTACGCCCAGCTTTTGGGAGGCTAACTTTACTCTGGCTTCGATGGAGCCCCCATACCTGAGCTGGTCACTTAGGGTTACACCAAGCATATCAATGGAGGGCCTGTTCGGAAGATTGCTTCCGTTGAAAGAGACTAGATTTTCATTTCGATCCCTTTTAGACGTAATCGGACAAGATTGGGTCTTTGAAACATTTATTTGGGAACAAACGTCACTCCTTACAATTAAATAAAAACTATAAAAATAACTAGCTTATCTAAATATTAATAGTTAGAAAAATATATTGTGTTAACACTTGTTTGGCGGAACAGGCACAATAATTGTAACATTTGCGATTTTTAGATCGTCGTAACTTTTTTGGAGCAGTCTTAGTGACCTCCAATTTCATGACATCACTTCCTTTTAGTTAAATTATTGCAGCCAATTTTTAAAACGAGGTAGGGGGATCGAATTGGTTTTAGACTTAGACCTTAAATAGGTGGCATGGGTACGTTTGTGCCTTCGTACATTTTCAAAGGAAATAATGCAAGTATTTTTTTTTTTTTCAATTATTTCTGGCTTTCACCCTTCAAGGGTGTTCTAGGCCATCATTTATAATTACAGAGAAAGGAAAGGTGAATTTATATATTAATTTTATTTAAATGTGCAAATTTCAGAATTTTATGCAAGATTGGAGTAGAGTTCAAACTTAGAAGAGATGAAATGTTGAATGGAGGAGAGGCAATTTTCGATAACGCTTGATAGAAGAGAGGATATTTATTTAGAGAGAGACTATCAAAAAATATGTGATCTAAAGTTCCCACATCTAGACCACAGAACGTACAATCTGGGGAGTCAAGCACATGAATTTTATAAAGGTGAGAAGGAACGGAACAATGTCCGATTCTCATACGAATAAGTAAGGAAATTTCTTTTTTTGAAAAATGGGGGAATTTTTGAAACCACGGTTTTGATGGGATAGTCCTTTGTATTGAGGCGTAACGGGCACCCTTGGATTGACTAGCAATGTTCCAATACTCTGTCCAAACATTGCGGGATCTATCTTTGATGATGGAAAAAATATCAGACAGGGGAATACGGTTTACGAGGGTAACGGTAGGGTTAGACGCTCCTTGTTTTGCCAAGGAATCAGCAATATCGTTACCCACTATGCCAACATGTCCAGGAATCCAAATCAGAGTGACAGTTTTTCCAGAGCTTTGAATGGAGGTTATCAATACTCGAATAAGACATACAAAGTGATCATCAGGATGAAGAAGAGGACTGGTTTTAAGTTTTTGGAGGGAACTGAGAGAGTCAGAGAGAACAAGAGAATGTTCAAAATTATTTTTTATTATATATTTGAGAGATTCAATAATCGCAATGCACTCGGCAGAAAATATTGAAAATTGGTTTGAAATTGAATAAAATATTCTTTCATTAGAATTATTGTGGTAAACGTTAATACCAATACCACAGTTAGGAGAGTCCGGAGATTTGGAGCCATCAGTAAATAAAAGAGAAGAGTTGGGCCATTTAGAAGAAATAATGTCATTGAACATATTGTTGACAGTACGGGCTGGGAGATTGGAATGACTTTTAAGGATGCCGATCCCTTCTAAAATCGTTGGGGATAGGGTGACGTGACTATATTTTAATTTGTACAAAGGAAGAAGATCATTTTTGATAATTTGAAGCTCTGAGAGAGAGCGAAAATTTTTACAGATGGCAAGGAGAGGTTTAGTTCGAGCTTTGATTGTAGATGAATGTGTTGAGTCGTTGAACAACGAGACTCTGGGAATAACCTGATGACTTTTAGAATTTAAACATTTAAGAACAAATTTGTCAGCAAATAGTTGACGACTTAAATAAAGAGGAGGATCAGAACATTCTACTTGAAGGGAATTGATGGGCGACGATTTCATCGCGCCAGTTATTATTGGCAATGACTTAGATTGCATTTTTGAGTGACATTGAGTGCATTTTTGGATGCAGTACTAAAAAGTGGGCAGGCATAGTCGAGATGGCTTCGAATAAGTGCATTATAGAGCAACCTAATGCAGATAGGATGTCCACCAAACGCCAGTCAATGATCTGATAATATTTTAAAAAAATTCACATTTAGTAACTTTTTTTTTTATTTTTTTTATTGAAGCATATAACAAGGTTACAAATTTTACAACATTTCAATCACTCTCCTAATAAAGCAGCTGCTTGTGTTTAGGAACTATATTATTAATGTGGGAAGACCATTTAAGTTTCCTATCAAATGTTACTCCCAAAAATTTAACTTCGGAAGCATTGAACCTTTGTGCTATGCATAAAAAATCTTGTCTTAAAACGTTAGTTTAACAATTTAAAAAATAATAATTAATATTTGACAAGTTCAAGTATTTCCCCAATAAATGAAGACAGTGTCTCTCTCGCAAAAATAAAGTTGGTTGTTTTCAGGTGGAAAAAATATAATAAGCAGTAATTGTTGAATGAAACACGTATATATTGAATCATTTGGCGGGTATAAGATAAGCCGCCATATCTCAATTGGGAGAGAAGCTGACCGGCAATCAGAAGGGCACGGGTTCAAGTCCCGTTGGCGTCATGTATCTTTTCTCGGAAGATTTTTCAATGTGGATGAGTGTTTCAGGCTGATAATTATTGCTTATAATAATTACAGTTTACATGGTTAAAATACCGTATATGTTTCTTTGTAATGTCTTAATGGTGTGTATGTTTGGGAATTACCAGGTGATGTGCGTATTGGGTAGGTGTGTGTTCATGTGTGAGTATGTTTGTAGATGTGAGAAGTGGTGAAGTGTGAAGGAATATTATATGCGCATTGAACAGTTTATAAATATTAATGGCTCTTTTTAAATTTGAGCAGTGAATCGGAGAAAATGTCGATGTTAGAGCTTAGACAAATATTATTGAATGTATGAAGAGCACGGTTAATTGGTGAATCAGTTGCTACATTTGTTTTGTAATTAGGCGTGTGTGATAGTTCTGTATGGCGTGTGCGTCTTAAGGGTATATTAAAAGTAATGAGGCAAAGAAGTTTGGTACAGTCGATGTTATTATTTAAAATTCTGTGTATAAATGTTAAATCAGGCATTGCTCGCCTTTGTTGCAACGTTTGAAATGTGCATTCAAAGTTTTTGTTGAATTTAATACTATAGATATACAGTTTGTACTTCTATACAGTTTGTATTTTCTATACTATAGATATACAGTTTGTACTGCGAGTTCCAAATTGGCGAGGCATATTCCAGTATACTTCGGACTAGTGCACTTTACCCGGGTTACAGAAAACTATACTTACAAAAATAACGAAACCAAGCCTTTTATTTGAATTTTGAACGATTGAGTCGATGTGCTTGTTACTTTTATTAAGTATAAGTTTACTATCAACGCCAAGATCTTTAAATTCCTTTTTAGAGATGACAGGTTCATTGAGCAGTGAATAAGGGTAGGTACACAATTAATTATATGTTCATTTTGGTGAATTTCATAGTGTGACATTTGGAAATATTCACAGTCAGAGAGATTGTGATTTATTTATTTGTTTTCTTTTATTTTATTTTGCAGAAACAAACAGTACATAATTACATAGTGGAAAATAGTTACAAAGTTATAGAATTAATAAAATAATTGGTACCAATGACATGTCGCTGTTATATGCTTATGTTTTTGTGAGATAAATAATACATTATACCTAAATTAAATTAGTAAATTATGATGATTATGTGATGCACCACTTTGAATATTTTCATGTCATCAGCGTAAAGCACGTACTCGGAATTTTGAAAGCATGATCCAATGTCATTTATGTAAATGTTGAATAAATTTATTAAATTAATAGTTTAATGAAAAGTTATGAAAAAAATAAAAAAATCATCTTTTAGGTCAACAATAATTCATGAAAAATATCCAATCGATGTAATTTACCGTAGTGGTTATATGTTACTTGTTGCGAAATGTGAATTTGGTTAGGATATTTCCCGGATGTCTTTCCCTCGTGTCTTGAGTGTTATATTTAATCTTAAGATATTCTTTTGTATTTAACTTCGTAGAACCATTTTAATTTTGTATACTTACAACCAAATTGGAGAAAAAGAATATAACGCTACCGCCAACATTCATAAGTTGCACTTTAGAATATTGTGTATACTTACTTCGGAATCCGCATTATCCACATGTACCCATATAATACACGTACCGTGCATTGTTCAACCTGTTTAGCATAGGTAAATCAGGAGCATTAAAGCTGTCTGGACTTGCGAACTAACCGCCCGTCGGCTCATAACTTTCAACAGCACAAACTCTCAACTCTAAACCGAAGCCAAACTTGCGTTAGTTGGTAGTTAAAGGAACTAAGATTGTGTTCTCCACGTCATACTGCATCAGACACAATCCGAGGAATTAAACCGAGCCTTTGGTGTTTGGAGCTAACCAGTGGCGGTTCGAGGCCTATCAATTTGGGAGGCGGATATTGGTACCGCCGTCCCGGGAACCATTCATTGGATATTCAACACCCCTATAGTAAGTCGCCCCAAGTGGTTCGCTACATTTGGTGACTTAGCAGGGGTGTCCGGGTTCATGGAATGAGGTTTATGCTGATGCGTTTGCGTTTGCCCACCTACAGTGAGAGGGATGTTTTCATAAGTCGGTCACTACTAGATACATTGACCCCTCACAACTTTTTCCTTCCCAGAACTTCCTCTCCTTCCTTTCAATAAAAAAACCCTCCACCCAGCATCCCCAAAGATGTCATAGATCCTGAGGATTTTTTCCTCAGGGCGTCCTGTGTGGAGCTAATGTAAAAACAATCTCATTGGGAGTTCAATCGGAGATTAATAGGGGAAAAAATATTTTTCACTAATCTCATAAGTTCGGCGCACTCAGGCATCTGGTATATTCCCAACTTTTGCACGCCTACCGCTCTGGCGCCACTATATGTGTTGTATGAACCTAAGAAATATGACACAAGAACCAATAGGTGCTGATATTCATACCGCACACGTCCTATAAGATTTGGGATTCATTTCGGACTCGCCATTAGGCAGTAACTATTATCATTCAGACGGGTAGATTTTGTAACATGGAATTTTATTGGCGCGCTGTAAGTTTGGTAAAAAAAAAAATTGTCTTACTTTCTAATAATTTTATGGGAGTTCACAGCACAAACGTACTTTAGATAAAACCGCCACTGGAACTAACGATAGTCTAGACTAGAAACTAGTCTAGCAAAGCCGAGAAGCCACGTTTAAATGTGCCCCTGAAGGCTTGGAAAGTTGTGTTGGTTGTATATTGTTAATTTATTGTTAACTTCAAAACCTTTACTCCCGCGGGTCCAAAGAGGCAATTCGTTCTTAAAATCATACTGCATTACTAAGTAAGCAGAGTTTCATATAAATGATAAGTCATTAAGTCAGTTTTTAAGCCTCCGTCATCTTCAATGTTCTATTATGTTTTCCTTAAATAAAGCATGCCGTCTTAAAGACAAATTAAAAATATTGTAACTTGTCTCTTTTCCTTTTATGTTATGCAAGTGGCTTGTTTTTTTATTTAAATTAGGTTTTTTTTTTTTTTACATAATGACAAAGTTTTTTGAGTTTTTGTTTTTTAAGCATTCAACCTACTTCCTTGCATAGAAAACATCTTGAAAAAAAATATCTATATCCTTTTACATTTAGCGGCTTAACGTTTTTTCGGTTATCGAACAGTATTAATACCGTAGCGTCTGCGTGGTTGAATTTCAGAACCCAGCTATGAATGCATGTCGGACGCCACGCCATACGCACCGCACCACAAATAACATCTGTGTACGTGGAATTTCACACAAAGCTACCGTTATAATTCAGTTTCGAATTCAAGAATTCGACACAAGATGTCGCTACTTCCGTCAGCAGGTCTGACGGGGACGTCTCCCCCTACGTAAAACAGCTAATGAATAAGTGGTACCTCTCCGGATATGAAAAGATTGACGGTAATATCAACATGTTGTATCAAGTGGCTATATATTACATGTGACGTCATTGCTCTGTATCGGTTACTTCGTCCCGGTGACTAGCTACAGTGGATCCGAGGAACGGACTGTTTTTGGAATCAGGTCGTATTGGATCTAAAAAATGGTCGCCAACACTAACTGGGCGAAGCCGAACCAAAAGCCACCCTGGGCCTCGCAGTAAAAACCTGCGGAGCGAGTTTTTAATAGTTAGTTTTTTATTATTTTAGTTTCGTAAGCGAAATTTATAGAAAAAACTGTGTTTGTCCTCATTTCAAATGAAGTTAACGCTCTATGAAAAACAACCCTTTATAATGACTGTTAAAAATGGTGCAACATTCAACTTAACGGTGACAAAGCAAAACTAAAACAATTTCCACGGTTTATGTAGCCTTAAGCATCAAAGAATGTTTTTATTTTTACAAAGTATATTTATAAATAGTTTGAGACTCCCCGCCTTTATCTTTCAGAGGGAATGCAAACTAGAAAATATGCTCAAAACAAAACAGAAGGAAGGTAGCTAAATATTTAACGGTGCTCTCCTTGATTAGGCATTTAAAATATTCCTGAAGGTATTTTGTTCAAAGGCTTTAACTCTTCCCAGATCGGTGTGGAATGTACCCCCCACCCAGTATCCCCGGAATTCCTCCGTTGGGATGGATCTTTGAAGAGCGGTGCTTGTTAAGTTGTTACCTGCCGTAATTAAAAGGTTGAATTACTTCGTCGAGGAACATTACACCTGTAACGATCTGAAGACATCCTAGAATCTAACCCTAATTGATTAGGCTTCTTGCCGAGGCTCAGTTTCAGATAATATCCAAGTTATTTGATACGGGTATTTGTTGAGGTTGTAAAAATGAAGAACGACCTAATAATATTCAACGCTGTTTGAATTTATTGATTTAAATTAAATCATCTATACATAATGTTGCTTCTCAATTTGGACGGGTAGCGTTGCCTCGGGAGCCATATATTGGATAACTAATACCCCGGTTACCCCAAGTGGTTTACTACGTTTGTTGACTTAACAGAATTGTCCGGTTTCATGGGGAGAGGTCTTGGCGGCGGATGCGTTTGCCCAGTACGGGCGTGATCGCGAGGGATTGGTTGAGGGATTCCTATTGACCTGTCCAGCCGGACTCTCTCGACCTATTGACTTACACCGCAGTGGGGGGGATGGATTCACTCCTGAACAAATTAACCTCCAGATTCCTACCCACCTCTCATACCTTTTTATTTCCTAGAACTTCCTCTCCTTCCTTTCCTCAAAAAGACCCTCCACATAGCATTACCAAAGATGACATGGGCCACAAATTTTATTTTGCTCAGGGCCTCCTGTGTGGATACCTATAATCAGATATATAGTGGAGTTCATGATCATCGTAAATAGTTTCAATGTTGACGATTGTTCGAAAATAGGGAAGTTTTTCGAATAAACGAAAAAACCACTAAGTTACTAAGACAAAAGCACGAATTAACTTTATGATTTTTGGCAAAACAAAAACGTCTGGCAGAATATAGGTACTACATGCTAAAATATTGAAAATAAACTTAAGAGCCATTAACCAGCAGCCGAGAATTTAAATTTCATCGAACGATGATCTTGCGATCGTACCCTTGCAACTTGCAACTGTATAGGGCGTTTCCGATAAGAAAGATTAATTATTCTCCATACCAGCATTTTAACATAATAACCCAATATCGATTTTATTTCATTCAAAATTTGCTTTGATAAATACCTACATTCAAAAATGCTCAAACTCGTGATGATAATTAAAATTATGTAATTTTTGTAATTATCATTAATATTTTAAAAATTTTTGTAATTTCTAAAGAAAATAAGAATGTAATTTTAAAAATATATATTAGTTTGTAAGACCGTAAATAAATAGACACACTGAAATATTTTCGTTATTTGTTTTTGGGGTGTTATGCCGTGTTGCGCTACCTCCTTCTTTAGCCAACGTTTGGGACATCGTTGCAGTGTCCATCATCGGGGCAGATCCGGCAGATCCGGTAGATGTGTTCACATCTACCGGATCTGCCGGATCTGCCCTGATGATGGACACTGCAACGATGTCCGAAACGTTGGCTAAAGAAGGAGGTAGCGCAACACGGCATAATACCCCAAAAACAAATGTGTTCACATCTACCGGACACATCTACCGGATCTGCCGGATCTGCCCTGATGATGGACACTGCAACGATGTCCGAAACGTTGGCTAAAGAAGGAGGTAGCGCAACACGGCATAATACCCCAAAAACAAATAACGAAAATGCTTTTGGCCGTGAAAATCTTAAAACTTATCACACTGAAATATTTTCGTCACAAAACAAGGGCGAGGATATTTTTATTTTTTTTATTTTATTTGAACTAAAATTAAAATTCTGAAAAGTAACTTTCCCATATAATTTATTGATTTATGAAATGAAATGTATGTTGTACAATATAAAATTTTGTTTGAAAATTTAACTAATCTGCCAACGACCTACGGTTAAACCTTATTGTACTTAAAATAAACTTATTTTTTCATAATTTAAAACATGCGTTTACTATAAAAGAGAACAATCTTTTAAAATCAATTTATAATTTTTTTGTGGAAAAGAGTTAATACGTCTAAAATTAATTTAAAAATTACATATTTCTGGTTTTGTCTGATTATTCCCTCTTAAGACAACTCCAACGAAATTTTTGCTCTATTTTAAACGAGTCGAGTTTTATTAAACATTTTCACAATTTTCTATTAAATTTTATCGTTTATAATATTAACGCCCTTCATTTAACATTCGCATATACATGCCTCCTCTTCTTCTTCTTTTTGAGCGCTTAATACCGTTCAAAATTGGAACCGATTTTGTAAAGAATTCAGACAGAGACAAAGTAGGTAACAAGCGATAAAATACCCATATATTTGATAAATGTTTTTATTTCGTTACATCAGGGATAACTGGTAAAATTATTTTACAAAATAAATAATATTTAAGAAATGTAACGTACGAATCCCAGTCATCTAAACCCGAAATTCGGATACTCTTTAATTAGGTAAAAAGAGAATTTATCTCTGATATTCAATTCATCCCGACGCAATCTGACCGCTAGGATCCATTTGGGTAAAGCAAACACGAAATTAAACTCTGGATGTGTGAAGGGGCGGTCTACAATAATTAGTCTAACAAGCCGTGCATGATTTATTTGGAAAGGATAATCGTCCTGCCAAGTTACTGTACAGCCTCCGCTGTAGACCTAATCCCAAAATACCGAGTCCTATTGCCAGGATCATGAATAAACGTTTACTTTGCCGCTTCTGTAGGACATTTTGACGGCTTATTCGTGGGAGATAAAATATGATAGAATATCTCTATTATTTGTGCTTTTACTCTGTAAGCAATACCTTTATTAATACATTTAGGTATAAAGTTATATCTTTCTGTCGAAGTTGGACAGCCATGTTATTAATGTCCGTTAACTTTAAGAATTGAAATATACGACAATATGGTGAAAATTAATATACCTATCCATATTTTAATTATGTTGTCTCTGAAGTCAGAATAATGTACATTAGATGTGGGATAAGTAATTCAATTCGTATCGTATTTTGTTTATCTATCTTTTACAAAAAACTTATAATGTTGAACAAACCCTTTAAACTTAATTACATTAATATTGTGACTTATTTGACTAATATTTTTTGTTAAAAAAAAAACCAAAAAAAATGATTCTTTTTCGATTAATTGAAACTCAGCCTCTCTCCATTTGTGCATTAAAATACACAAAATATATAATTTTATGTGATATTGCTTGCAAAACGAGAAACTCTACAGTTATGAGCAGGGAAATGAAACTAGATAATTAAAAAATTGAGTATGTGATAAAACCTACTTACTTTACTTCGGACTATATTTTACAACAGAAAATATGTTTTGCATATCTCAAAAAGAACATTCTAAAAAGTATCTCGTGTACTTACGTGAACAAACAACATTTTTGATGCTTAATAATTTATAAAATTGACATGTAATATACCAATCAAAAATTCATCCCCAACTGGAGTTCTAGTGGATTACAATTAGGTACTGAATAATTTCATCCCTACTAACATACCAACGTTCGCCAAGACATAGATTTGTGAGAATTCCATTAAGTTGCCCTTGTAAAATCTGCCAAGCCGTTTGAGGGACAATGTCCCCCGCGAGGAATTATCTCCCTTTAAACAAATAGACGGACCGGGGCACATTGTCCACGTGTGTAATTATAATCAGCCCACGTATACCGTCAAATACAGGGCACAGAATATACAGGACACGGGAATATACAGGACAGGAATATACAGGAGAGTGGAATACACAGGACACACAGACGTCGTGGGTGATTCGACTGCAGGGTGGGCCCATATGAATGGACGTATGATAGGGGTCTTATACAAATACAGGCAATTCGGAGCGCCACTGGTTAATCTGGTACACTCGAAACACTAATTTCATGAATTATTATTTAATTTGCGATATTTTAATTTACTTGGCGATGTTTTACTTTTGTCGATAAAAAATATTTTTCCATGAGAGGTGTTACTCGCTCTGATCATTTAGTTTGTATCTGCCATAAATCAAACCCTTCAAACAGCATCCACAAAGATGACATACGCTCTGAGAGAGATTATTTTAATCAGGGCCTCCTATGTGGAGCTCATGTAAAAAAAGGTACATGTCTACCTACTTTGTATTTACGTTTACTACTACTCCTTGCTTACTTAAATTATAAAAATTGGATGCTAAATGACATTAAAAAATACCCTGTATATTGATGGTGTCGCCGCTGTAGATATTTTTCAAATATGGAATTTCAAGTCCGCTAGTTTGTTAGTCTGGATGCAAAGAGTCATCCAGTATTGCCAACCATTTTATTGGGTAAAATAGCCAATATCTCTTAGCCACAACAGGATTCGAACATTTATGCAGAAATTTTTATCACAATTTCAAACGCCGCGTTTGACGGAATTTGAAAGGAAAGATTTTAGCGGAAATGTAGATTCCAAGTTGGCAAGTCAAGCAGGCTAAATATACACAAACAATATATAATATATATGTATATATTTAATTATTATTATTCACATTGTATTCGGGTAAAATAAGCTCTTCCATTACAAACAAATTATTCTAATTAAAATATATTTTTTAGTTTATTTAAATTCATGTGACTTGTACTGCCCCTTCAATCTACTTAGGTATATATTTCTATTTAATGTATTATATAATTTAATAAATTTACCGAATGGCTCGAGTGTACCCTGTATGAAGCGCGGGTACAAATTTAACCCTTATAAGCATCCGTTAGAAATTTACTAGTGAAATTAGCTCGCCACACGGGAGCACAGGGGCGGAGGGTGCTTTCACTTCAGACGCCTGATTTAACTACAAATATGGCGGCATCACTCCTGATATGTAAGCTGATAAACGCTGCATTCGAAAGTTTTAGATATGCTAATGGACCTATTCATTATTCCTACAATATTAAAAAAGTAGTTCTAATAAATAAATATTACGAAGATATTCAATTTTTATTAGAACCTCCTTTTATAACTTTTATAAATTTCATATATGAGATCGACAATTTAACGTTTAAATAAGAGGTCCCAGTAGAGAATTGGTAAGGCTAAAATTTATGTACCTACATATGTGTCTGTCAATATTCTATATCGTGGGTTAGTTCTTGTTCGTGCCTAGCATTGCTCCTTTACCTTTATTTTTCCGACTTATAATTTCTACCCACGAATTCTTATAATTCCTACCCAAAAAATCATACTTTTACCCAGTAAGACGGGAGGTTCTGGGTTCGAGTCCCAGTTTTTTTTACACGAGCTCCACACAGGAGGCCCTGAGAAAAATAATTTCCCTCAGGGCTTATGTCATCTTTGAGGATGCTGTGTGGAGGGTTGTTTTAAGGAAAGGAAGGAGAGGAGAGTTCGGGGAAGGAAAAGGGTTTAAGGCGTGGGCCTTCCTAAATCTGGGGTTCAGTGTGTCTTGGTCATCCGCCTCCAAGACCTAGACAAACCTCACCCCATGAACCCGGGCACCCCTGCTAAATCACCAAACGTAGCGAACCACTTAGGGTGACCTATGGCAGAGGTGTTGGTAATCCAATAAAGGTTCCCGGGGCGCGGTTCCCATTCCCACCTCCCAAGTTGCGACCGTTCGTTATCTTTTTATTTTTCTGTGTTTTGTTCCCTTTCACATTTTCGTTTAGATTATTGGTGTTATTTTCTTCTTCAATGATAAATTAAAAGATAAATCATTAAGTCATATTTTGAATTCGGTTTTCTGTCATCTGCTGGATGGCTTACAACATCCATTTTTTGATAGAATTGTGAAAGCAAATTTTCGTATCTCGGATTTAATTGTTGATAGACTGGAAAAAATATCCTATCGATAGCCTTACTTAGGTTTATAAATCATAATAAAATAAGGTTTTTAAATCAGCGTAAATTAATATAACATACATTAAAAAAAAAAATAGTACGTACCATTACAAATAAAACATTACAACTGAATTATCAAGGTGCTCCATATTTTATGATGTTTGCCAATGTTTGAGCCTTTCTCTGTGATGTGCAACCCAAAGCCGCCAAGGAACCAAACCTGCTGATGTGGCTATCGACAAATTAATATATTGAAAGCGGTGTACCGGCTTATGAGTCCAAATAAAGATTTGGCCTATAATTGCAGAGGACTGCATTGTAATTAAGAGTTGTAATTTTGCAAGGCTTTGAGTCGCAAATAACAAGCTAAAAGTAAATAAAATTAATTTATCAGCTGAATATTTAGCATTTTTTAAATCATTGTGTGCCTCTAACCGGGAAAGTTTGCATTTCGTTGGAATGGGTTTCATCACAAAATCCACATTTAAATGAAATCGTCTTGCCGCCTGCAATGCAGTGTCTTTTCGTCCACCTATCCGTCTGGATTAAGGCCTCCACAGTGCCAATGCGAGATAACCAAATATCAACTCAATTAGTCTAGCGAAGGGGTTGCAGACAACTACCCCCGCAGCGCAACTATTTCAAATTACGACTGACAAAAGTACACCCCTAGTACAAAGATAATTTCTGAACACTCGGCTTATTTGTATGAAGCTACGGTAGGTTGTGCTTTTTTGTAAAGGAGATAGAAGCTGTATTTAAATTTGGTGCTTGGGAGACATGTGCTTTTTGCTGTCTCCCGGCCGTACCCATATGAGCTTTGTTAAGACGGCGGAGTTCATCAGATTTTTTTTTAATTGAAAGAAATTTTGTAAAATCGTTTGGACGCGTCACGTGGAAGCATTTTTCTTTTCTCATAGACAATGGACATTCTTTATTTTTTTATGGAATCGAATATGTTGTTAAGTTTACGTGTATAATATGATAATTTTTAGACGTATTTTAGAATTTCGTTGAGATTACCTTCCTGCTGTGTAACTTGATGCTTTTGTATATTGATTCCACGAATTAGTTACCAATTAGGTACTGTTTAAAGTTAGGCAATAATCAAGCGTATGCAAACCAAATATATAATTATTATATCAGTAAGAACTACGATTACGGGAAAGAGCGGAGATTTGTAATAAAATTACGTAGGTTAGGTTAGGATAATAATTATTTTTGTATTTAATTCGTAGAACTCCATTTTTTATGTTATTATTAATTTCTGAAAGTACTTTACTTATGTGACTGACAGCATTTAATCAATTTAGACACCTTAAAAAAATATAGATAAGTCATCTCAAAGTGGTTTGACTACAGTTTGAAAATAGCTTTGTAATGTAATTATATTATGTAAATTTGCTTATTAATGTAAATTTGTAATTTATCAGGCGTCTTTAAATCAGAATAGAATATTTATATTATTTATAGTTTACCATGAAAATTAGTGACAAAAGTTTGTACGATAAGGTTGGGGGAGTTTAATTTCATGATAGGGTAAATTGATTACTTGTATCAGACAATATATTAATATTCATAAACTAATAGTCCAATGGTAGAAAATAGTAGAGTTTTTCTTTCGCATTAATTGGTAATCGTACCAAAATTGTAAAACACACGAGTACTCCATTTAAAGAAATCTCAAACCGATTCCACAGCTTTCGTAATATTAACATCACGCCCTTATCATAAACCTTTTTCAATTGTAGTTCACAAGTGCGCCGCGGGGTGCAGGTGGCTTTAGTATACCTCACCGGTGCCCAAACATCACTTCCCGAGACCTGACGTCATCTTTATGCAGTAACACTTCACGTTTATGCGGTGCTCTTCTTCAGGATATCCCTGTTTTGAGTAGCGCTAGATAATATCCATGGTTATGGCATGGATATTGCCGAAAGCGATGTTACTGTCGATTTTACATATCCATAAAAATGATGTTAAGAGATAATTTTTTGATGTAATGGCAGGTATTTACTTTTTATATGGCTTACAAAACCGATATCTTCCCTATTCGAAATGTTTAACCACACTTCTATAAATATGGAGTTTTTCTCCTAGAGTCCTAGAGAATCAGCTGCCAAATATAAGAAACCTTAATACGAATAAAAACGCGAACCTTATACTTTTACGGAAGGTTTTCTTGTAATCATTTGGAAGTTCTTAGTGTTTTCGCAACTAGATAAAAACGCACAAAACTAATTTTATTTTTTACAGTACCTAACAATATTCTTAAGTTTTGCTACGAAAAGTTTTTTTTTATGCACGACAGTTGCTTCATTATCACACTGTTTTCAAACAAACATGGCAATAGGAATACTGTTCTCCTTTTTGTCAGTGCTAATTGTTGAATGTTTGTATCACCTATTGAATGGTTTTATCTAATAATTCTTTCATTCACAATATAAGGTGTTTAGTGTTTGCAATTTTTTGTCATCAATTTAAAAATAGATGTTGAAAGTTAATACCCTTCGACAGAACGTGATAATGTTAAAATAACGTCTGGAATCACCATAGGTAAGTGACAATTCATGACATTATTCTAATTTATCCGAGTGTAAAGTGGGAGGCGTGAAATCTGGCCATTTTGAAATTTAAATAAATTCCCAAGGAGGGATGTGCGAGGCGATGGCGAATGATGGAGTAATATTTAAGTGAAAACATATTTGGGATTCAAAGAGGATATTGTACCGCCAGATGGCACCCGGTTCTGGACCAACAGCTGGCGATGGTCATTTCAGGCCAGTGGCGGCTTTATATCTACGTGTCATTTGTGTTTTCATTTTGTTTCCTAGTTGTTTTGAAGAAATCATTTTTGACATTTTTTTTTAAATAATTGCTTTGATAATTTGATTAGCCATATAATTCCTTTCCATATGGTCCTGCCTTGTTTTAGTGTGCTTGTACAACGTGTACTCTCTGAGCTACTAATATGTATAATCAGGTTGTATATTGTTAGTTGTTATAGCATATATTTTTATTTTCTTATGTTCAGTGTTACCTACTGCTGAAAACACCACAAAAATATGTATTTTCTAAAACACCATTATCTATACATATAAAAATGAATCCCTGTTTCTCTTGGTCACGCCATGACTTGAGAACGACTTTACATATTTCATTCATCTTTTTTTAAAGTTTTATAATACTTTGTAGAAGGTTCTTACGGAAAGAAAAATTAAGAAAATTGCGCAGAAAATTGGATAATTTCAGAAAAATTAACAACTATTTTAACTTGGCACGTTTGACAGATCGCGCGTTTGATGAATGTAAATTTAGCAGGTAGCTGTTTTTTTTGTTTTGCTGATTATAGATATATAGATATTATAGATATTTTAAATAGGTAGGTACCTAGGTAAGTTAGTAAGTTAGTTAGTGGTAAGTTTAAAAATTGTAATAGGTGGCCCGCGAGCTGTTTGAAAACTCAATGTACTGGGTTTGAATATATGGAACGCGAGAGTGGGGTTTGCGGGACGGGGGAGCGGGAGAGGGGTGAAGGTAGGCGGGGAAGGTAAAAGGGGAATGCGGGAGGGGAAGGGGATGCGGGAGGGGAACGGAGTCCAACGGAAAAGAACATGCACGATGCAACAATTTATTTCTTTGATTATATCATTGTAACGCATGCCGGGAATCAGCTGGTTATCAATATATTTGCATGACTTTCGCAAGTAATAGAATTGAAACTTTTCTAAATTGCTTAAATTAACCTGCATAAATTAACTTTTCTAAATTGTAGGTCAAGGTCAAGGGCCAAGATGCTGTATTACAACATAGCATCTTGGCCCTTGGCACTTTGTTTCCGGTAGGTGTGTAGTAGGTTTTAAAACTTGGTGATAATATTTAGCAATAAAAGTTTTACGTGGGTTTCAAAGTTATCCTTTTTGGAAGTTTACTTGTTACTACACACAACAACAACAGTTAGTGCCAGACGTCAAGTTTAATTTTGCTCCGTAAAAATAGTACAAAAATACGCAAAAAAGTTTATTTTGATCATTAAAAACTGGTGTAGCAGTGCATCACTGTGCTGCGGTAATTCTGGGGCTAATATTATGTACGTACTGAACCATTTTCATAAGAGAAACTGATTTTATAAAGTCAAATAACTGTGATTTTGAATAACTTGTATGGTTTACCTACATATGGTATATTTATGCTACCTTTCAATAGAGGGCAGTAAATACCTACATACAGTAATAAAATTAATTAAGTTACTCTACTGATCAACAGATGGCAATGCATGCGTAATCTGCAAAAAGAAAATATTTTAATACAACTATTGCCCAATAGATGGTGATAGTTATAAAAATTAAAATAATATTTATTTATTTTTATTAAATAAAAGTTAATAATTTAAAATTACTTCCCTAACTCCAGAAGAGAGGTTAAAAAATGCAAAAAATTTAATGAAAAATTTTAATAAGACATTAACATCTAACATCTTGTCAAAGGATCAAAAAACCTCCCTAACTGAGGCAATGTGTGAAATGTTGAACCATATTGAAGCCATGGTCCAAGAATACAAGGCACCAACTACCAAAGAAGGGGAGGGACTCGACAGATTGTATCAGTCATTATATAAAATTGATAAGAACATTGAAGATTTAAAATTAAATATTGAGTCTAAATCGTATGCTGAAATTACGAAGTATGGTAAATCTATTGAAGAACCAAGTAAATGTAAAAAACATGAACCTGTCATCATTATTAAGCCGAAAGATAAGGATCAAAAAAATATAGTAACAAAAGATGAAATAAAACAAAACATAGATCCTGTTAATTTTGGTGTTACTGGAATTAGAAATTTTAAACAAGGGGCAGTAATAGTGGAGTGCAAGAACGTAGCTGCAATACAAAAGATGGAGGAGCAAATAATTTCAAAGATAGGTGACAAATATGATGTAAAAATCCCTCAAGAAAAAAATCCATCTGTCAAAATTATAGGCTTAACCGAAAAATATTCTTTTGAAGAAATGGAAAGGAAAATTAAATGTCAAAATGAGTTTATTTTTGAACAGTACTCAAAAATAAAAGTAACATTTGTAAAAGAAACAAAAAATCTACGAAATCAAACAAGCTACACCATATATGCTGAGGTTGACGGAAAGACATACCACAGGATGTTAAAAGAAGAAAAAATAAATATTGTATGGGACAGATGCAGGGTTTTTGATAATTTAAATATCATGAGATGTTTTAAATGTAATGGGTTTAATCACAAGGCTATAGATTGCAGAAACCTAAAATCTTGTTCAAAATGCGCAAAACATCATGATGTTAAAGATTGCACCGATGAGGATATTCAGTGCATCAATTGTATAATGACTAGCAATAGATTAGGACTGAAACTAAATAGTGGTCACTCAGCCATGAGCAAGGAATGCCCAATTTATAAAAGAAAACTAGAAGCAAAAATGAGCAGAATCTCTTTTTTATAAAAAAAAGTTACGAGAAAGATGAAATTATGTACCTGAATATACAAAGCATCATGGCACATTACGAAGAGGTAAAAATACTTTTAGAGGAGAAGAAACCTTTTATGCTTTGATGAGTGAAACACATGTTACTGAAGATATTCAAGATAGTGAAATTAGATTTGAACATTATAATACCATCCGTTGCGACTCACATAGTCGACATACAGGAGGAGTGATGATTCTCTTAAGCAATAAAATTATGAAGTAATATCGAACAATCAATTTGAAAAACATTGTTGGATCTTAGCCATCACCATTAAATCAGGAACCAAGAAAGGTGTATATACTGTAATTTATAGATCACCAAACACAAGCAAGTGCGACTTTTTAACATATTTTCAAAGATGGTGCATGGAAAATTTACAAGATGAAAATATAAACGTTATAGCTGGAGATTTTAATATAAATGTTAAAGCAAATGCAGACATATACACAAAAAAACTGAAATCTATTATACAAGCTGCAGGGATGAAACAATTAGTCAAAGATTTTACACGAATTACAAATATCTCAAAAACGACGATTGATCTGGTAATCTCAAATAAATTCAACTTAAATATTAATGTACTAGATAATCCTAAAATTACCGACCATGACATCATTCAAATTCTAATAAATGACAGAGAAAAATGCAACTCCAGTAACGAAACACAAATAACAACATTTAAAAATTACAAAAAATACAATAAGGAAATTTTCATTCAATCCTTAGAGACTATTAATTGGAATGGAATAAATCAAATGGAATATAACCAAAAAGCTGACCAGATGATATTTAACTTAAAAAAATCTATTGATAAAGTTGTTCCAGAACAGAAGATACATAAAAGAAACAATAATAAATGGTACACAAGCGAACTACGTACAATGCAGCACGATAGAGATGCATTTTACAAAAGAGAATGCCTTACTTATAGTATTACGGATTGGGATAACTACAAAAAAGCGAGAAACAAATACTCCAAAGACATAAAAAGAACGCATAATGAGTACATAAAAAATAAAATAAACTCAGAAGAAGGGGATCCCAAAAAAATTTGGAAAAGCATAAAAGAATTAGTACATGGCGAAAACAAAGACGACATAAAAAATGTAAACTTTCCAAAAGAGATAAACGAAGAAAACATGGCTAATAACTTTAATAAATATTTTATTGAAAGTATCATTCAAATTAACAAATTAATACCCAACATTGCTGTTAATCCCACAAGTGATAATATCGACCCAAACAAAGAATCATTGGTCTTCAGAAAAATAAATGCAGAATATTTATTTAACATTTTAAACAAAATAAAATCAAAGAATAGTTCTGATGGATTAACTATTAGTAAAATAAGAGATGCTTTTCCAGTAATTGGATCTACTCTATTAAATATTATCAATGAGACGATTGAAGAAGGAAAATTTCCACAGTCATGGAAACTATCTACTATTATACCGGTTCCAAAGGTTAAAAATACCAGAAAATGTGAAGAATTTCGACCAATCAACACCTTACCAAAATATGAGCAGATTCTTGAAGTTATAATAAAAGAACAAATTTTGCAATATCTAGATAAACACGATATTTTATACCAAGAGCAATCAGGGTTTAGATCTAATAACTCATGTGAAACAGCATTAAACGTAATTGTCGAAGAATGGAAGGAAGGAATGAATAATAATAAATTTATCTTAGCAATATTTTTGGATTTTCAAAGGGCATTCGAAACTATAGATCGAGACATACTAATAAGAAAGCTTAAAGAAATTGGTTAAATATGAGCAGATTCTTGAAGTTATAATAAAAGAACAAATTTTGCAATATCTAGATAAACACGATATTTTATACCAAGAGCAATCAGGGTTTAGATCTAATAACTCATGTGAAACAGCATTAAACGTAATTGTCGAAGAATGAAAGGAAGGAATGAATAATAATAAATTTATCTTAGCAATATTTTTGGATTTTCAAAGGGCATTCGAAACTATAGATCGAGACATACTAATAAGAAAGCTTAAAGAAATTGGTTTCTCATCTGTAGCCATTAAATTAATACAAGAGTATTTGAGAGACAGAAAGCAGGTAACAAAAATAAATAATCAATTTTCAAAACCAATGGAAAATAAGTTAGGAGTACCACAGGGATCGGTCCTTGGACCTCTATTGTTCATACTCTATATTAATGACATGGTGAAAATATTTTCAAAATGCAAAGTACGACTATTTGCCGATGATACACTAATATACCTAATTGGAGATAACTATGAAGAACTAATACACATTTTAAATAATGAACTAAATGATGTATCAAGATGGCTAAAAATAAATAAGCTTAAATTAAATACAAAAAAAAAACAAAATGTATGGTGATTGGATACAAGAAGACATCCAGTGAAAGCAAAATTAAAATTGATGGTGAAATTATTGAAAATGTTACTGAAATGAAATACTTAGGAGTTATATTAGATTCGAAACTAAACTTCAATAGACATGCTGAATACACCCAAAAGAAAATTGGCAAAAAGATATCTTTTTTTGGAAGAATTCGGCCAAAAATTTCTAGAAAAACAGCAATCACCATATACAATTCAATTATTGCTCCACACTTCAACTACTGCTCAAGTATACTTTTCCTATGTAACGAAAGAGAACAAAATAAGTTACAAATTCTCCAAAACAGGGCAATGAGAATAATTCTTCGACGAAACAGATTTTCAAAAATTATTAAAATGTTAAAGGAACTAAATTGGTTGACCGTGAAACAGATGCTGACCTTGAACACGATGGTATTTATTCACAAAATATTGAACAACACGATACCAAAATACTTCTCAAATAAAATTTTATACAATAAAGACATTCACAGATATAACACAAGGACGTGCAAGGAAATTAGGCTACAAAAAAAGGACAAAGCGAATACGCAGAACAGTCTACTGTACAAGGGAATGAAGTTGTATAACACACTACCAAAAACTTTAAAGTCCACACCAATTGCAAAGTTCAAGATGTATTGTAGGAGCTACATAAAACTTGAAAAAATATAGTGAATATGAAATATTATTATGAATTAGAAATTTGTAAACTTAAATGTACAAATTACTAAAATAAAATTATTATTATATTATATTACACGTATGAGCCAAATTAGATTATTTAAAAAAAATCGTAAAAAGGTAAGTACCATCACGAACCGCCACTGCATATTTTGAAAATGCGTGAATTTCAGTCCGAAAATTATTAACATGAAACTGCGCCGTGCCTGGTGATATTTACGCAGAGATGAAATGTGAAGTTGCCAATAGAAGAGAGCACGAAATTAAAACCTGTTAAAAAATATATCTTCAATAGACTAAATTTAAGGAGGTATTAGGTAAGTACTTTTTTTATGTAAATACCACACAAGACTTCACAAGAGTCCCAACTACTTCTGTCTGGAGCTAATGCTTCTATGGCAATCTCAATGGAGGTATGTTGTGAAGTTGAAGGTAGTGGAG
The DNA here is from genome assembly GCA_929108145.2 of Limnephilus rhombicus. Lineage (NCBI taxonomy): Eukaryota > Metazoa > Arthropoda > Insecta > Trichoptera > Limnephilidae > Limnephilus > Limnephilus rhombicus. Next base: position 59,962,798 of record OV815276.1, read on the forward strand.
ATGTTGTTAAAGTTGTTGAAGGAGGTTGATGAAGGTTGTTCTGGAAGATTTGTTGATCTAGATCCCTGTATCTCTACAAAACTTACCGCGAAACAGTTAAAAATCTTCAACTTCTTAAGCAATAGCATTTTTATTTTCAAGGACACAGTTATGGATTACCTTTGAGCAAATTACTTAATATTTATCATTAATGAAATCATACTCTTCAACAATTGTTTAATTCTAGAGAATGTTAGTTCCGGGCAATTTTGCACATCGTAAAAAAAATATCAGTGTGCAATTCACATGCGGTAGAAGCGAAACCTTTAGAAAACTAAAATAGACAAGAATGTAGAGGCTACGAAGTACCGCACAAATAGGAGACAGAATACACCATCTCATTCTCTCGCACCCTAAATCCTATATACCTATGTATATGTTTGATCGAGTTTTAAATCACAACCATGGACATTATGTCTATGATCACAACAGTGCTAAAGAAGTTTTCACTTCAAAAATCAATAGTTTTTCATTAATTTATATGAATACCAAGGAGTACCCCAAAAAAGATATTTTTTCTCCCTGCGTGACCTTTCCCATTCGTCCCGTTCCCCTTCCGCCTCCTCTTCCTCTCCCGCATCCCCTCACGCGTTCCCACTCCGCCTTCCCTTTCCCCACTCCCCTCTCCCGCTTCCCCCGTCCCGCGAACCCGCCTCCCGAGTTCCCCTCCCGCCTCCCGAATTCCATACATTCAGTCCCGGTATATTCAGTTTTCAAACAGCTCGCGTGCCACCTATCGAAATTTTTTTATACAAATTTCAAAATACCAAAGCTCACCAGTATATATAGAAACCTTCGTGGACGTGCTCACAACAACTCACCAAAGTTTCATCGCAATTGGATGAACGTTTTAGCAATGCATAATTTCATGATGCCAGAGCTCACAATTGCATACAATACATACAAATAAAATTCGTTTTCAGCTACAACTGTTACATTGTCTATTATAATATTATATTTTCTATGCCGTTACATTGTCTATTATAAGATTCCGGTCGGAAGCTCTCTCTTACCGACAGCTGGCAAGTCAACAGGTCAAATGTTCAATCGTGTATCGCCATATTAAGAATACATATTAATCTGATTAATCTGGACTTGTTATTTAATAAAACCCGAGTCACAGAAAAACATGGTGTCAGAAGTGTTGTGATATAACTATTTGTCGAAATTACCTACATAATAGTGTCAAAAAATAGTGATTGCCAACGGAGACGAAAATACGTTCGAATAATGGCGGAAACACGTAAAAACTCCGGTACGAAATTAATGAATACCTTCATACCTACAGAATGGACGTCGTGGATTCAAAGTTTTGAAATATATTTAATGGCTACAGGAGCAGATCAAGAGGCAGAACACAAAAAGATTGCAAAATTACTGTACAATATGGGAAGAACTGGGTTACAAATTTACAATTCGCTTAACGTTGATATTAAGTCAATCACGTATAAAGAAGTTGTGAACCTATTTAATAATCATTGTGTGCCGAAGAAAAATCTAACAATGGAAAGACACATTTTCTTTAATACGAAACAGAGTGAACACATGTCCATGGAAGACTTCATAGCGGAATTGAATAATAAAAGTCACAACTGTGAATTTGGCAATTTACGCTCGTCATTGGTATTAAATATATTTATTTCGAACATGCATTCAAGACACAATAGCATTAAAGAAAAAATATTACAAACGGATAAAATAACTCTGGACCAAGCCGTAGATATCGCGAAGACAATGGTGATTTCACAGAAGGATGCCGTTCTATTGAGTGCTGAAGTACATGCCGCCGCAACCAGCAGTCATCACTTCGAAAGGCGAGGGAGGCCTTCAAGTCCATCTCTCCATCGTCAGCCGAGCAGTCAGTCGCCAAGGGGCAGAGAGCAGTACCACAGTCAACCACACGTCAGGTCACCGTCGCAGAGGAGAAATACGTCCCCCAGCAACAAAATATGTCAAAGATGTGGTCAGATACACCGTCATTCATGTCCAGCGACGAAAGTTAAGTGTAACACTTGTCATAAAATAGGTCACTTCAGTCGTTATTGTTTTAAAAATAAATCAGTCGTCTCACATGTCAGTCAGACAAATAAAAATAAATATTCTTATGAAGTTTATAATATAGAATCAGTCAAAATGTCACAAAACAATAGAAAACAAAATGTCAATTCTCTACTGTCAGTATGGAATTTTAATTTAAAAATTAACAATAAAAATGTCACTTGTATTCTTGATACTGGAGCAATGGTGAATGTCATGTCTTATAATACTTTTAAGAATTTAAAAATACCCGATAATACTATCAATAATTACTGTCAAAAATTAGAGTCATTTTCTGGTAATAATATTCCTGTAAAAGGACATTGTATTTTTTCTTGTCAATATAATGAAAATGAATTTTCAAATATAGATTTTGTAATAACACCCATGAACTGTCATACAATCATAGGTCTCCAAACATGTCAAGATCTGTGTCTAATACAAAGAGTATGTACCACTGCCAATGTCAATAATAATTATGTAAAAAATATGCTAAAAGTGTATAATGATGTTTTTCAGGGCCTTGGATGCCTGCCTCACAAATTTAATGTCACATCACCGTCGACCAAAACGCGATGCCTAAAATCAACGCCAGCAGACGCGTCCCCAAACTACACACACGTCTAAAGGAGGAACTGGACCGCATGGAGGAGTTGATGGTTGTTCGAAAGGTCACAAAACCAACGTCATGGGTCAATTCAATGGTAATTGTTGAAAAACCTAATAAAAGTTTAAGAATTTGTTTAGATCCTAGAAATTTAAATCAAGCTATTAAACGCTCACATTTTCAATTTCCTACATTAGAAGAACTCAGATACAAACTGAACGGAGCCAATGTTTTTTCTAATTTAGATGCAAATTCAGGTTTTTGGATGCTGAAATTAGATGAAGAAAGCATAGATCTTTGTACTTTCCAAACTCCATTTGGGAGATATCAATTTTTACGTTTGCCATATGGTATAAACTCAGCACCAGAAATATTTTTTAGGGTCATGACAGAAATATTTTCAGACATAGAAGGAGTCCTAATATTTGTCGACAATTTTCTTGTTTTTGGAGAAAATGAGGAAATTCACGATCAACGTCTAGAAAAAGTTTTTCAGCGTGCTAGAGAAGTCAATTTAAAATTTAACGTTAATAAATGTCATTTTAGTCAGTCAGAAATAAAATTTTTAGGTCACATTTTTAATAATAAAGGAATCAAGCCAGATAATGCCAAAATTAAAGCCATTAAAGAAATGCCTAAACCTAGTTGTGTCAAAGATTTACAAAGATTCTTAGGAATGGTCAATTATCTAGGCTCTTTTATAAAAAATTTATCGATAGAATCAGAAATTTTTAGGAACCTTTTAAAAAAGGATTCGGTCTGGTCATGGGATGCGAACCATGATCTAGCATTCAAACGTCTACAAAATATTATTTGTACTGCGCCAGTCTTAGCTCACTATGACATGAACAAGCCGATAGTTCTGTCAGTTGATGCTAGCCAGTCAGCGGTCGGAGCGGTAATTATGCAAGAAAATAAACCGTTAGCTTTTGGTTCTAAATCGCTTACGCAATGTCAGCAGAATTACGCGCAGATTGAAAAAGAATTATATGCGATCTTTTTGGTTGCCAAAAATTTCACCAATACTTGTACGGACAGCTTGTGCAGGTTGAAACGGATCATAAACCGTTAGTCAGTCTCTTTAAAAAATCACTTTCGGATGTACCAATACGATTACAACGAATGATGATGTCGTTACAAAAATATAACCTCAATGTCGCCTATGTACCAGGCAAATATATGTATGTAGCAGACGCGTTATCTCGTGCACCCTTGCCAGAGACAGAGATAACGGAAGTAGAAAAAGAACTGCAGGTACATGTTAATTTACTGATTTCGAGTCTAGCAGTTTCCGATAATAAATTACAGGAAATAAAAGTAGCTACAGAACAAGATTTTACTTTAGGAATTTTAAAGAAATATTATGTAAATGGCTGGCCCGCAACAAAAAATAAATGTGAACCGTCAACAAAACCTTACTGGAACATGCAAGGTGAAATTCACGTCGTCAATGACTTAGTTTTCAAAGGTTCTAGTCTTGTCATCCCAAATATATTACGTCCTGTCATGCTTAACAAAATACATGAAAGTCACCAAGGCATATCAAAATCAAAATATTTGGCTAGAAACATAATATACTGGCCAAATATGAATTCGGATATTCAAAATAAAGTGGATCAATGTAATATTTGCAATAAATTTAAACCAAACAATAGGAAGGAACCACTTATTCCATATAATATAGCTTCATTTCCTTGGGAAAGGGTAGGTTTAGATTTGCTTCAATTTAATAATACCATTTATTTAGTCGTCATGGATTATTATTCTAAATATATAGAAATAGTCTCTTTACATTCAGGTTATACAGCTAACCTTGTCGTCACGCATTTAAAAGCGATATTTGCTCGTCATGGGATACCATTACAACTTGTCAGCGATAATGGTCCTCCATTCACTTCAGCTATATTTAAAATTTTTATTTATGAGTGGGACATAGAACATATTACAACTAGTCCGAACTTTCCGCAGAGCAACGGTCAAGCTGAAAGTGGAGTTAAAATTGTAAAGAATATATTAAAAAAATGTCACGAATCAAAAACTGATATATATATTGCATTGTTACATTATCGAAATACTCCAAAAGATAATTTACCGTCACCGTCACAACTTCTTATGTCAAGACAACTTAGAGTAAATATTCCAATTAAGTCAAGTCAATTAAAACCTAGAACAGTTAGTTTCCAAAAATACCAACAGGGGATGAGGAAAAATCAAAATAAAATGGAAAAATCGTACAACTCTCATACGAAGGAGTTACCACCATTGAAAACTGGTGATCCAATTTTATTCAAAAAGACTCCTCAAAGTCATTGGATTCCAGCAACTGTTGTTGAATTATTAACTAACTGTCCGCGTTCATATGTAATTAAAACTTTAGATGGTGCAACATACCGCAGAAATAGGAAACATCTCATGTTAGATAAATCTAGATTAAGTCAAAATAATTTCAGATATAATGTAAAACCCTATGAAAGTATTTTAACACAAAATGGCGATGATGACATCGAACAACTACCAACTTCGTCCAATGCTCCAGATAAAAATTTGGTCCCGGTGTCTGCGACAAGTGATACAGGCATCCGACACCAAACAAAGTCTGGAAGACAAATAAATAAACCAAAAAGGTTTACATTTTCTGAATTTGATTGAAAATTTTTATGTCTATAAGTTATGTATGTTGTATTATTTTTCTTTTTACAGTGTTAAATTAAATGTCATGAACAATATGTCTTAAAAAAAAAAAAAGGAAGATGTTACATTGTCTACTATAATATTATATTGTCTATGCCGTTACATTGTCTATTATAAGATTCCGGTCGGAAGCTCTCTCTTACCGACAGCTGGCAAGTCAACAGGTCAAATGTTCAATCGTGTATCGCCATATTAAGAATACATATTAATCTGATTAATCTGGACTTGTTATTTAATAAAACCCGAGTCACAGAAAAACACAACAACATCCATAACGTCATATTTTCAATTTTAGCACTCTAGCTCACTGAAAACTCACGGACCGCGACTGATATACCTATATATAAACAAACTCAGAAACATACATATTTTGATTTTTATATATATAGAGATGTTGAGTAACTGACACAACAGCTACACTCGGAAGCTCAAATTTAGCTACTAGTCACACCAAAACCGCACTAATTAATTATCCTCTCTGGCCGGCATTCAAAAACACATAAATGTATTAACGAAACGATGTCCCTTGGAAATAATATCAAATTGCAATAATCACGAGGACTGAGAGAACGGCAGCAGGAGTAGCGGCTAGCAGCTAGTAGCTAGCAGCTAGCAGCACGGCGCCTGCACAACAGTATCGTATAAACGTCATTAAACCAATATCGCCTGTTGTAAACTGTTTGCGGCACAATGCTTACACACTGATTAATTAACGGTGGGCCGTCACATTAATTGACGGTAATACTACAGGTAGCCAGTAGCCAGTAGCCAGTAGCCAGTAGCCAGTAGCCAGTACCTGCTTGTTACACATTGCCGACAAACCATACACTGTGGTATAAGGCAGTAGCTACCAAGTTGTTAGCATTACTAATATACGTATGTGCTACGTGACGTGTGCGTCAAACATCAGTGTTTTAGCGTGTAATTAAGGAAAATAACAATTTTGAAAAAGATAATATTACAAAAACGAGTGTGCTTTAGGCCACACGACTGAATTAAAACTTCTTTAGCTCCATCTGTATGATAGGAAGAGAGAAAGAAAATGTGCGCGCGCACTGCTCTTCCTTGTTCCTACAGTGTGATACAGACAATAGGCCTGAACTGTGTCTTAGATATACGAAACATAACTGGCTATGAGAGAAAGAGAGAAAGCTGTAGACCACACGACTGAAGTAAAACTTCTTTAGCTCAATCTATATGATAGGAAGAGAGAAAAAAATGTGCGCGCGCACTGCTCTACCTTGCTCCTACAGTATGATACAGATAATAGGCCTGCACTGGGTCTAAGTTATACGAAACAACTGGCTATGAGAGAAAGAAAGAAAGAAAATTTGTGCTCGCACCTCTCTCTCTTGCCCCTATAGTAATATACGAAACGTAACTCTCTCTTTTTCTATCTTCACTAACTTATCTTCCTCTCAACTACCGTTCGCTTCTCGTCACGCATTCACCAGCTTACTCCCCAAGTCAAGTGTGCGTAAAGAAGTTTTACTTCAAAAATTAAACGAAACATGAATCAGATCAAGATACAAATAAATAATAAGGTAACGGCCGCAACTGGGACTCGAAGCTAGGATCTATTGTCTTACAGGGACACAGCGCCCGGCCTTTGAGACTTACATTTTTTCTGTCATTTTTGTCGATCTCATATTTCAAATTCAAAATTAATAATATTATCGTCAACTAATTTTCACCATATTTTTTTAATGATTAAAAGTTAAATGACAACAAATCAAAGTGATTTGTTTTCATTTAACCACCTTAATCAAAATTATTAATTTTTTTAATCAAAATTATTAAGAAGTTTATTATTTTCATCATATTTCAAAACATGTTAAAAAAAAAACAAAAAGAAACACACAAAACATAGAAATAATTCTCGAAAAATTTTTATCAAATAAATTAAATAATTATATTGAAAAATTCACTATCATAGATCCAAATCAATACGGTTTCCAAAGAAAAAAACACTGAAAAACTACTGCAAGATTTTTCCAATTATGTAAATAATCAATTAAATAATAAGTTACATGTTATTGTTTTATTTGTCGATAACTCTAAAGCTTTTGACACAATTAACTCTAAAAAACTTCTGAAAACTCTAGAAAAAATTGGAATAAAAGGAAATGTGTTAAATTTATTTAAAGATTATCTTAGAGATAGTAAAGGTTGTACCAAAATATATAATACTTTTAGTAAAACAAAAAATGTATCTGCAGGAGTTCCACAAGGTTCCATATTGGGACCTACACTTTATATAATTTATGTTACTATAATGAAAAAACTTTTCTCTTTTGTTAAACATTTTGTATTCGCAGATGATACGGCATTAGTCATATCACATAAAGATCTAAAAATTGCAATTGAACTCATGCATATTGACTTTAATCAACTTTGTAAATGGTCACATGATGCAGGACTATTAATAAATGCTAAAAAAAAACAAAGTAATGCATATAAGATCACCTATTGCCAAATTTCAATTTAATCCTTATATTATTTCTCATAATTTTAATTGCATCCATAAAAATATTCATGTGAAAGTATTCATATTCAACTAATTGTAAATGTGAAAGCCTAGAATTATTTACGGAATACGTGTATCTTGGTGTTACAGTAGATTGTTTTTTTTTTTAAATGGGACAAACATATTAAAAAAACCTGTAAAAGACTCAGATCAATTGCTGGCAGAATGTACACATTAATTTTTTTTCTTTCAATTGAAACACTTAAAATAATTTATATGTCACTGGCAGAATCTATTATAAGATATGGATTAACAATATGGGGAAATACTACTATAACCAATCTGAAACAAGTCCAAGTTGTACAAAACGCAATTGTAAAATTATTAGTCGTCCCTAATAAGTACGGACAGAGAACGTTTGAATAAATCACACCGAAGATATTGAATTTATTATCTGACACTATAAAGCAATGTAATTCTATGAATAAGGTTAAATTTATGGTGGGCTATCGGAAAAAAAATATTTATATTGATATTGATATCTATGAAAAAATGTTGAATCTGTAAGATGTAAATTTTAAATATGTATATGAAACTAAAATATAAGCACCTGTTGGCAAGCCAATTCAATTGGCTTAGCAGGACTTGTTTGTTGATTATATTATGTATTATCTAGTCTTATAAAAATAAATAAAAAATGTTGATATTAATTGGAATCATATTTGTAAGTTTACACTCTATAATTGTTTTTAATCCATTTTGATGTAAAAAATGTTTTACTTTGCACTTAAGGATATTTACCGTGAATAAATAAATAATTTTGGTTAAGTAAGTGGTGTGCACAAAGAGATTTGTTTTCAGTTAATAAAAATGACGCCACAAAGTGAATTAGCGATTATTGAAAAAGAGATTACAAAGTTCTTTAAGGAATTTATTTGTAACCTAGATATTGTCTCGGATAAACTTATCAAATTTTATTTAAATGGGACTCCTCCTCCTGTTGACTTTTTCTAAATGTCTAAACGAATATTCAATTTTTGGTGGAATAACTTCTGTTTTTTTGTTGTCCCGATATTTTTACATTGATGGTTATAAACTTCAAAAATTATCTTAATAAAATTAAAATCACGTTAATCTACATGGACACTAACAAAATGTTAATACTTTTCTGAAAATTTTCTTACGTCAGTTCCAAGAGGATTTACAATGCAGACCTTACTACTCATACTTGTTATTTTACTTTATTTTCGAATGAAAACTGTTTATTCATATTATATAATTTTAAAATAAATTTTTAAGGAGTATGAAACCATTAGATACTATAATATGTACTATAATTAGTAAACAAGAAAAATTTGAGATACTAAATTAAAAGATGGTTTAATGAAAAAAAAATACAATTTTACAAATAAATTATAACGTCAAATATTGTTTTTCAATTAATTTTTATTCAGTACGCTGTTTATTACATGTGTTGATAATATTTCGACCACCATACTATGCACATGCTCGTGTTGCACATGCCCGTGGAAGACCTACCTATATATATAGTACACAATACCATTACACGCTTATTCGGACACGATTTTTTTTCCGATTTTTTTAATTACCGCCTTTTTATTGTACTTTATAGTATTTCATCTCTGTTTTATTTTATTTTATTTCAATCTATCGTTTCATCTTATCTTTTAATGGATTTTTTTAAATTTGTAATATACAGGTTTACTACCCATAGACCCAAATACCCAGAGACGCCAACATTATCATTTAATGTGTGAAAATACATAATATTATTGTAAAAAAAAAAATTAATAGATGATATCACAATTTTTACGTAAATAACTAAGATGCAATGCTCATTAAACTATAAGATGTAATGCTAGTTAGTAGACTGCCAGTCCCACTATAACTAGAAGATCTGGGTTCAAGTCCCAGTTGCCACTGTCATCTTTTTATTTTCCGTATCTGTTTGTTTCTTATTTTGACTGAGAGTTGTCGATATTATTTTGTAAAAAAATACTATTCATCCTAAAAAAATAAAAACAATTGTTTTTTTCAGAATTCGTATAATCGTATGAGCATTCAAATATTTCAGGCGGAAGTATTTTGGCGATCTGCAAAGGTGATGTATTGTATTTTGCTTTCCGTTAAAACTTCAGATTTTATGTCCGGGTTAAATCTTTCCCACAGGAAAAAATAAACCCTTTCACACTTTTCCACAAATGATCATCTAGTCAATTCACGCTATGCAATTGCACTATATAAGTATAATAAATACAAAATAATACAAGAACAACATGTCAAGCTACCAGAGAGCAAATGGGAAAATAATTCACCGACTCCAGATATTTTCATATCAGAGGGTTCGGCTGATCTTACTGATCCTTCAATATAAATATTTAAAAAAATCTTTTGTAATCCTACATGTATTTAAAATTTTTGATTTTTGCTTTTTTATATATAAATTCTTTGACAAATCTAATATGCCTAAATTTTGAATGAGAGAGCTAGGTATAATGCCAGTAGCGAAATAACAAATGGTAATATTTTTATAGTCTGAGAATGCCAAATTCTTTTAATCTCATTTCCTAAATCTGTATATTTTCTTATTTTTTCAGAAACAGAATGAACAGATAAGAATCTATCTACATTATGTAATGTAGATAGGTTCTTATCTGGGTTAACCTATCTACATTATGTAATGTAGATAGGTTCTTATTACTAATACTAAATTTGTAAATATAAAAATTACACTTACACACATTATTCACAAAATCATTCACTTGACACTGGTTAGAATACTCATTGCGGGTGAAAAAACCATGAAAAAAAATAAAAATTATTCCTTGATATCAAACATGAGCATTTTTTTATCTCTTGAGTGTACGGAATATGCTTATCAACGCAGAAGTCAATGCGACGGATCTTGGTAAAGGTATTACAAGTTATATTTGCACCTGATACGTCATCGTTTTATTTAGGCATTATGCTGATTCAAAAAGAGTCGACTGTTCACACTGTATAACAATAGTATACTATCAATATGACGTACAACGATACTAACCAAATGCACGAGAAACGGGAAAAGAAAGGACTTGGACAAGGGCCAGTATATATCTACCTGATCGATATCGAAACCGTAATTAAGCTTTTAAAAAACACATTTCAAAACGTAATTAGATATCTTCACATCTGACCAAACAAATCTGGACGTATTTATCGATGGGGTGGGGCGTCAAGTACCCCTATCATTTGTTTTAGAAAATAATTAAAAATTTCCCCTTGATGCAATCCCGTGGGGTGTGCAGTGCGTATAGACATCACGAACACATAACCCCATATCGGGGAGACCATCCACATGCATATATTGTTTTCTTTGTGTGTATGCATACACAGGACACGTCGATAAATAACAGGAACCAACACAAATGCGTATGTTTACATAATAAAACCTAAAGTATTGATTTTTAAAACCATAATCGAGAACCTTTTTGACAACGCGAAACGTACATTGAATTGCATTTTAAGATCAAAGCAAAAAATGTCCTACATCTGGAATACAAAAACTTACTAAATGATTGTAATTTTTTGCTGAGGAATTGAATGCTATTAACCAATGTAAGTGCAGCCCATTTTGGCCCGTTTCATACAAATTTCATTTTTCGATTTGAGATCAAAATACGAAACCAAACTAAAAAAAGTATATGAAATATCACGTACGGATCTGAGCTACTTTTTTATTTTTGTTTTAAAGTACAAGTATAAGATATAAGCCATTAAAGATTTTAATTTTTCATGATTTTATAGGCAATTTGCGCAATTTTTTGTGAGTAAATGAAAAACAATAAAAAATAATTTTACTATATTTATCATAGAAATATAATGATACATAAAACAAATAAAAATAACAAAAAAAATCGTTTTGATGGGTGTAAATTTAAAATACAAATTACCTATTTACTGCGGAACAAAAATTTATGTTTAGGTATATATTAAAATTATTACCAAAAAAATGCATTTTTAACGATGTTTTCTTTTATTTTTCATCGTATTTTTAAAAAATGTAGTTAAATTATTTTTTTAATGTTTTTCATTTACTCGCAAATAATTTCCCAAGTTTCCTCTAAAATCATGAAACACTACAAAATTTAATGGCCTGCATCTTATAAGCAATAAACAAAAATTTTAACAAAACAAAAAACGACTTAAAAAAATGCACTAAAAAGTAAAAAAATAATTTCGTATTCTTCTACAACTTAATAATCAACTTACTTTTTCTACTCATCAGTATGTAGGTACGACTGTTATTTTTTGAGTCGGTGTCAGCCAAGGTAGGTTTGTAATTAAATACATAGTTATAGGTGAGATGTGCTTGTGTTTGACGGGGCGAGGGCGGGGTCGCGGCGGGAGGGGACCTGTCAAGTGAACACGCCGGGCCGGGTACCTGGTACCTGACACCGACTCCAAAAATAACAATCGTACCTACATATTGATGAGTAGAAAAAGTAAGTCGATTATTAAGTTGTAGAAGAATACGAAATTATTTTTTTACTTTTTAGTGCATTTTTTTAAGTCGTTTTTTGTTTTGTTAAAATTTTTGTTTATGTTTTGATTTTAGTGAATCTGAAGTACACTAACTAATTTGTCTGAATATGGGAAGACCTACTAAACGTGCTGCTCATATGATGCAGACATATGCAGAGATCCGGCCGAGTATCGTTAATTTGCTCCTAAGAATTGAGTTCCGTTACTTTGTCATGGATTCCATAATCAGAATCTAACCAAATTCTCAAGAAACTACCCTTGAAATACATCCTTTCCAATAAAAAAAGAATCATCGAAATCGGTTGGCGAGATATTGAGTTATTCGTCCATTTGTCGCGCACATACTTAATGCAAATTTAAGACTTATATGGTTTTCTTATGGATACCATTGTCAGAACTGGACCAAATTGAAATGGGACCACACGGGAGGCACCAGCTTTCAATTAAAAAAAGAATCATCAATATCGGTTCACCCAGTTAAAAGTTCTGAGGTAACAAACATTAAAAAAAAATACAGTCGAATTGAGAACCTCCTCCTTTTTGAAGTCGTTTAAAAATAAATAAAGTAGCTCACATCCGTACTAGATATTTGATACGCCCTTTGATTACAAAAATAATTTTTCAGTTTGGTTGGGTATTTTGATCTTAAATCGAAATATGAAACCGGCTGAAAACGGCCGCGCAAACGTTCCACTTAAGGTGGGGAAGTAAATATCCATTAGCGTCAATGTGTTATCAAATATACAATGATAATAATTTATTCATTATGCAGAAGAAGTAAGACATGAATTAATATAAGGTGTTCTACCTTTTGTATTGGGACATTGAGGGAAAAGCTCCCGATGACGCTTTGACGATCGTTGGTGATACTTTGTCCACCGGTATTTGTTATTTCTATAGAAGATGCATCGAGGAATTAATGTCATTGATCTTTTCGGCAATAAGGAACTCCAGTGAAAAATATTCTGGCTTTAAAAAAATATTTTCATATAGACCAATAAACGCTGATTCTGAATATATAAGTTTTATTTAATAATATTGAACGCAGAGTTTTTAAAAAATTATTAAAAAGTTAATTTTTAATCGGGTCGTAAAAACATGCTGTCAAGGTGACGTCACTGTTCGACGTGTCGTGACGTCACCGTAAAGTCATTGTATGGAAATGTATGATATGAAACAAGCCATCGTATTAATTTATTGGTTTATTTACATACCGTTTATAGAGATTTAGTTGTGTTTATTGAAACATTATTTAGGCCTAAATAATGTTTCAAAAATAAAGGTATCTCTTATTAGTTTATCTCTATTATTGAAAATATTCAAAAACTACTGCACAAAAAAATAGTAATGCTATTTCTAGGGAGAAAACTTCGAACAGCGGAATTCAAAATGGCGGCAGTAGATCAGCTGATTGCCCGATCCTGTACTAATTTTTCAGGAGTGATGACGTCACACGATTCACCATACATACGGTGGTTTTCGGGGGTCTTGAATTAAAACTTTGACAATTATTTTAACTATTAAAACTAACTCTAAAAATAAAAATAAAAATGCAGTTATTTGAGTTAGGAGGTCATTATTCATAAAAAGGACTGGAGTTCTCTATTATGCACAGTCCATCAATACGAAAACGCGCGCCCCACATTTGGACAAGATTTATATTTCTCACATAAGAATGGGTCGCTTCTACGACTCATTTTTAAATTTAACAGCTCGGAGCCTTTTGACTTCTAAAATTATCCTAATGGGAAAATTCAGAAACAATTTCCCTAATAATTTTCAAGCATCAACTTTTCTTCGTTTTTTTTTTTTATATTGACGAACAATGTCAGCAAATAAATTGAAGTATTATCATAATACACATAAATTAAAATCGATGAAAAGATTCAGATTCCAAACAAACGTCCCCATAAAACAAATTATCATTTTTACAACCCCCGCCCCCGGTCTCATTCACTGTTTTTACAATAATAATAATAATTGTTATTAGGGCAATAATGTTTATAACATGCCGAATCAAAGTTGAGTTGTTGCGAGGGTAGGAGAGTTTCTATCTCAGAGTCTCTCTGAAAATGATATTATTCCTCGCATTAAAAGTTATATTATTTTGGCAGAACGGGGTAGATTCAGATACTGGAGATGATGTAAGAAGTAGATGTGTTACATTTGAAGTTGTAAGAGATTACCGGAATCTACTGGGTCAACCATATTTTTAATACAATATTAGCTAATAATATTTATCATTATTAATTCTTCAAAATTAAGTTAGGCAACTTAATAACAACTTTTATACGAACAAAACACCTCAAAAGCTTGCACCAACCTGCAAACAGCCCTTCGAAATTATTTTTTTCAGATATGGCAAAAAAATTATTTTTTGCGGGGTAACTTTTCTTTTACACATATTTGTGGACAATACGATTTTAATTTTCATCAAAATCCGTTCAACTTAATTTTTCCCTACACTTGTATAATCCAAAGAAGATGGCGGTATCAGTGAAACGTTAACTCGACTGGGTGGCGCGATGTTTTATGGACTGAAACTTCCGCACAAAACGCCATTTTAACAGTCTTTTGCCAGTTTAAACATTCACAAAGGTTTCCCGCACACAAAATATAATACCAAATCGCTCCATTCAAGAAGTACTATGGTAATTCTGTTACTCGATGCGATACGATCGCTGGAGCGAATGGTTGGGTGCTTTAAACTTATTTCAGGATTGCCAACTTTGTAGTACTTTAATACCTTTGCTCATGTGTGGGACTATAACAATGAATGGTGAATTTGAAACTTCATGCCCTCTATTCTCATTTCCAAATAAAGTTATTCGAACCGTTTTATGTAACTATAAAATTGACTGTGATCAAATCAGAGAGTTACATATATTATTTTTAATAAATTGCCATGTAAAATTAGGAGTAAGGCCTTCTTAGTAAAATTCTAAATCAAAGTTTGTTCATATTTGATTCTTTTGTCAAAATAAATTTCACCCAAATGCATTTTTTTGGTGCAAGTAGAAAATGATTAATTTTTTTACGCGAAAAAAGTTTCACGTAGATCTGAGATAATG
Organism: Limnephilus rhombicus; assembly: GCA_929108145.2. NCBI lineage: Eukaryota > Metazoa > Arthropoda > Insecta > Trichoptera > Limnephilidae > Limnephilus > Limnephilus rhombicus. The sequence goes on from OV815276.1 coordinate 59,978,255, forward strand.
TATTTAAAAATTTTTTTTTTACATAAATATGAAGATAGTTTCTGCAACTCTAAATTTGAAAAAAAAAAACGATTTTATTAGCTAAAGTTTCGTTGTAAGTTAATATTTTTTATAACATTTGCAAGATTAATTTAAAACGGATATGATTTGAGATTTTCACGGCCAAAAGAATATGGTTATTTATTTTTAGGCTGTTACGCCGTGTTGCGCTATCTTCTTTTTTAGTCAACGTTTTGGACAGCGTTACGATGTCCATCATCAGGGGAGATGTATGCTGTAACGCTGTCCGAAAAGTTGGCTAAAGAACGAGGTAGCGCAACACGGCATAACACCCCAAAAATAAATAAGTTTGTACAAATACAAAGTCACTAATTCAAAATCCCACCTTCCAAGATTATCACTACAGGAGTAGAAGAATAATAAATCAAAATAACCCCCGAAATTCGTGATAAAATATGCAGTTTCATCGAAATCCAAAGCACACAAATTGAGTTCAATGGAGCTTTAAGCTCATCCGACACATCCCTTAAGTGTTTCATTAACATTCCATTGAGGGTATTACCGATACAAGTCTATTTAAGTATAGTTATGAAGGAATCGCAAAGATAATTCCTGAAAAGCATTAATATTCATATCACCTTTCGGATACTTGAGCTCCAGAACTTTTCACCGAGCGAGGCTAAGTGTAGGGGTGGTCGGTAGAGGCGGAGGATAGAATAGGAGGATTGGAGTGAACTGGAGGGATGAGGAGGGCCTAAGAGTTTTGTGACAATAAGCCAGCTTATGAAAGTTCGAGGAGGAAATTAGTACGGAGGTAAGCTCACGTGCAAGAGAACAAGTTGCCTGATACGCACACGGAATAAATTTTGTATGCTCACCCTTAAATGACAATAATCAGATTTAAAGTATACTTTACGATGAAACCATTTTTAATGCAATATTTTAAATAAATATTGAAGCTTAAAAAGAAATCATGATTCTTATTACAAAATTAATTATAAATGTGCAAAAATAATAGACGGTGTTTTGTCTCATTTATCAAATATTGATGTTTATGGAAATTTCTAGATGAAAAAAATTGTGCTATCCAAAATTCTAGTCTGTGAAAAAATTGGTTCAAATTTCATCACGCCAGAGCTAACCGTTAAAGGGATTTGTTTTTTTAACGTAACTCCACACAGGAGGCCCCAAGGAAATTAGTTTCACTCAGGTCATGATTCATCTTTTGAGATGCTGTATGGAGGGTCTTTTTGATGGGAAGAAGGAAGGAGGAAACGCAGAGGCCGGCAAAACATTCCACAGCCAAGCTGTTGAACTCCAGAAAGAGCCGTAAAAGGAACCGTTCTCATGTGACAAATGTCAACCATGTATAAATGTTGGGCGCATTTGGCCTATTTCTGAACCCGCACCGGTGCCAAAGGGATCAATGGCCAATCAATCTTCAACAAAAACAGCATACCTAACTAAAATCTGTATTCTAAAGATTGCAATCCGCTTGTTAATAGAGGAGAATATATCAAAAGGACCGCCCGTTTCTGCACAGGGTCAAGGGTTTTTTCAGGAAATGTGGGGCTGCAGACCTGAGGGACCAAGCTGCCAAATGCAGTAGTGGGGTGCACTTGCAATTTGTATATGGTCAGCAGTTGTGTACTATCTGCAGTATCTGCGGGCCCTGTACAGTACAGTGCGCCCAGCTTCTAAGAAGCGAACTTGACTCTGGCTTCGATGGAGCATCCGTGCCTGTGCTGGTCTCTGGCCTCAAAAAAACAAAATTTATTTTAACATTTTTGATTTCTACTCTACAGTTATTTTTTTTACATTAACTCCACACAGGAGGCTTTACGGAAAATAATTTCCATCAGGGCCTATGTCATCTGGGATGCTGTGTGGAGGGTCTTTTTGAGGAGAGTAAGGAATGAACATTGGTCTTGAAGAGACCCATGTTGTAGGAAGGAGGAAACACAGAGGCCGGCAAATCATTCCACAGCCGAGCTGTTGAACACAAGAACGAGTCGAAGAAACGACCCGTTCTCATGTGACAAATGTCAACCGTGTACAAATGTTGGGCACGCGTTTGGCGTGTTTCCCGACTATGCACCGGTGCCGAAGGGATCAATGATGCTAGTTCCTCGGAGCATCTTCCATTGTAATACCGGTAGAACAAGGATAGCATTCCCACCCGACGCCTGTGCTCTAAAGATTGCAATCCGTCTGTTAAGATGGGAGAATCTATCAAACGGACCGCCCGTTTCTGCACAGAGTCGAGGGTATTTTTCAGGTATTTGGAGCTCCAGACCAGAGATGGCTGCCAAATTCAACCGTGGGGCGTACTTGTGATTTGTACAAGGTTAGCAGTTGTGTACTATTAAAGTATCTGCGGGCCCTGTACAGTACGCCCAGCTTACTTACCCTAACTTTACTCTGGCTTCGATGGAGCCCCCATACCTGAGCTGGTCACTTAGGGTTACACCAAGCATATCAATGGAGGGCCTGTTCGGAAGATTGCTTCCGTTTAAAGAGACTAGATTTTCATTTCGATCCCTTTTAGACGTAATCAGACAAGATTGGGTCTTTGAAACATTAAATTCAACGAGATTATTTTTACCCCAAGAGAAAACACTCTCGAGATAGCCGTCCATTCTTTGCTTCAAAGCCCGACGAGCTGTTGGAGTTTGTGAGCCCTTTGGGGGCTTGTCAAACAAAAAGCTATCATGAACTGTACTGTCGTCCGCATAACAGTGAATTGGTGCACATGAAAAAGGTCCTCGGTGCCAAACCCGGTCAAAGGCCTTGGAGATGTCCAGTGCAACCGTTTGGGTCTCATCGAAACGTTCCAGGCATCGCCCCCAAACATGCGTCACATACGCGAGAAGATCACCGCACGAGCGGTTCCGCCGGAATCCGTATTGACGGTCGTTAATAATTTTGTTCTTCTCGAGGTATGTGAGCAGTTTATCGTTGATCACACGTTCCATCACCTTAGACAGAACTGATGTGATCGCTATGGGGCGGTAGTTGGCCGGGTTGGAGCGGTCACCCTTCTTTGGAATAGGATGGATAACCGCTTTTTTCCAACCAGAGGGCACAGAGCCAGTCTTCAGGGACATTTTAAAAAGCTTCGTCAAAATTGGAGCTATTTCTGCAGCGCACCTCTGCAGTACCAGGGCAGGTATCCCGTCAGGCCCACTAGCTTTATTAACATCAAGCCCTCGTAAAACATGGAGTACTTCCCGATGCCGGATCCTCAGCTTTTTCATACGAAAACCGCAGTGAGGAACCGACGTCGGGACAGCACCTTGGTCATCGAGGGTTGAGTTATCCGCAAACATTTTACCTAGTAAGTTAGCCTTTTCGGTGGCGGTGTTTGCTAGTGAGCCGTCAGGTCTGGTAAGAGGTGGCAGACTGGATTTGCAGAAATTGCAACCTATTGAGCCCGCAAGCGACCAGAATTGCCTGCTGCCATGCGGGCATGCTTTCAGCTTTCTGCTGATCTGCTGGTTGTGCTCGAATTTTGACCTATTTATGATTCTCTTGGTTTCCTTTGCCATTTTGTTGTAAGCTGTTCTGTCTTCGGATGTTCTAGATGTGTTGTAGGCTCGGTAAGCCGCGTTTTTTCGTCGCACTGCTTCAGCGCATTGTCGACTGAACCACGGCTTTGAGCCTACACCAGTTTCCTTAACAGTAGATTGGATGAAGCCATCCATCGCGGATGTGATGACTTCACCAATTTCCTGGGCACATCTTGAGGGATCCGAAGTCCGAAAACAGACAGCTGACCACGGGAAAGCATTAAAATGTGCCCGCAGACCGAACTAATCTGCTGACCTATAGTGCCACACTTTTCTCTTCAGCCTCTCGTTAGGTGGTCTGAAGTTTACAGGGATTGATGTCGTCACCAGGCAGTGGTCGGACGATCCTAAATGCGCTGTGACTTCAATCCTGTAATCGTGTGGCACAGTAGTTAAAAATAGGTCTAACAGATTGGAACAGTGAGACTGGACATCAGGAATCCTTGTAGGCTCCTGAACCATTTGCTCCAATCCGTAGCAAAGGGCAAAGGATTCCGCTTGGCGTCCAGCTGAGTCTGTTGATCTTGAGAACTTCAACCAAGGTTCGTTATGAACATTGAAGTCCCCCAGGACCACAAACTCTGTCGTAGGGTAGCGGGGCAAGAGGTCACCAATAGTGTCGCTTAAGTGTTTGAAGAGCTCGGACGTGTCTGATTCGCTAAGGTTCGGTGAGCGGTATAAACACGCGTAGAATCTTACCGTACTGGCAAAATTGACGCGTACTCACATTACGTCGAATCTGGAGTTTTCCAGATTCAACAGTCGCACACAGTTGACGTCAGCTCGACTATAGAGACAGACACCTCCTTTAGGTCTGAACTTGCCTGCGAGGGTGAAGCCCGGGCAGTCCAGATAGGAGGTGTCTACAGGCTCAGCTATCTGAGTTTCAGACAGGAAAAGTAGGTTTGGGCGTTGAGAAAAAAGGTGGTGGTCGACAGAGTTTAAATTGGTGTGCAGGCCGCGAATGTTGGTGTAATTCAACAACAGTTTTGGCCCGCACCGGGGGCGCCTACGTCTCGCCGCTGTAATGACGTTAATTATTGTAGGTTGCATTCATGATTTTAATTGTTGGTTTTTTTTTTTTTTTATATGAGAGGAAGGAGAGTCTGGGAGGGAAAAGGTATAAGGGGTGGGTAGGATGCTGGGGTTCAGAGTTTCCAGGAGTGACGGACGTATGTATCCAACCCACCCACTGCGGTGCAAGGCGATGGGCAGGGAGAGTCCGGCTGGAGAGGTCGCCCAATGCGCCCCAAACGCTACTGCTGGGTCCCCTCCGGTCACGAACCGGCACAACAGCAGCGGCGGGGTTTTTACACTCGTTGATGGGGCAGCGTTGTCGGGCCCCTGTACTACCGAGCGGCCCGGACAGCGGTAACCGGTTGTAAAGGGTCTCCCTCAACCAGCATCTCCCAATCCGGCCCGCCACGCAGAAGGTGGGCCGACGCACCCGCCATCAAGACCTGGACAAACATTACCCCAAGAACCCGGGCACCCCTGCTAAGTCACCAAACGTAGCGAACCACTTGGGGTGACCTGTGGCAGAGGTGTTGGTCATCCAATAAATGGTTCCCAGGGCGGCGGTACCCATACCCGCCTACCAAATTAATGTTTGTTACGACAACAAAATTATAATGATTCTACTCTTCTACCTGTACCCTTCAATGTGTGTGTAGTTTTATGAATTATTAAGGTAAATTGTCAAGCCAAATTTATAACATTTTATAATGAGCTCCAAGCAGCTCTAATGGCCGTTATAAACGACATCTTTTTTCAGCCCGATTCCAATTAGACACATAGGTCAACATTTTTCGCTTTACGCGATCGCTATTTTCATCTCTATCTACGATTTCAGTGGGCATCACAGCAAACAGCATGATTCATGTGTTGTTTGCAGTGATGACAATTGAAATCGTAGATATGAAAATAGCGATCGCGTAGAGCGAAAATTGTTGACTTTTGTGTCTAATTGGAATCGGGCTGAAAAAATATGTCGTGTATAATTTTTATTTTTATTTATTTAATACATGAATTATCGAAAGTACAAATAGTTTTTTGTGATATTTCACCCTCCGTGCTCCATATAACGGCCATAAGTCAGAGCTCTGCCCCATATAACGGCCATAAGGCAGAGCTCTGCCCCATATAACGGCCATAAGGCAGAGCTCTGCCCCGTATAACGGCCATAAGGCAGAGCTCTGCACCGGAAAGGCAAAGGTTTGATTCCTAGATGTGACTGTATCTTTTTCTGATTTTTCTGTTTCAGATTTTTGTTAAAGTGACGCTAATATTGTCTTCTTTAATTAAATATTACATTTTAAGGTTTAACTCAGTGAAAAATATAAAAATAAAAAATACAATTTTTAGATTTCTTTGTCGTGAGGAAATTTATTCTTCTTCTTCCTTGCACTGTCCCAACTCATTGCCTATGTCGGCAGTTGGGGTCGGCTCTTCTCGTTTTCAGGCTATGTCTTCTTCGGTTCTGGGTATCGCTTTCATCCAGGCCATTTCCCTGTAATATTTTAGAGTATTGAGTCATTCAGGAGTTCTTTGGTCTTCCTCTGGATGACTGTCGTGAAGCTCCATAGACATTGCCTGCTTCACGTTGTCTGGTGGTTCTGTCTTATGTGCCCATACCATCTCATCGTCGTTCCTCCAGCTTACTGATTATGTCCGTGACACCCAGGCTTCCACGAATGCGTGAACTTTTAATCCTATATTTAGTGATACTCCTGCGGACCACCTAAGCATTCGCTTTTCTGCTGTTTCGAGTTGCCTAGAGTAGGAGTTATACATAGTCCAGCATTCGGAGCTATACACTATCGCGGATCTAACAATAGTCTGGTATATCTTTCCTTTAAGTTTTACAGGCATTTTCGGGTCACACAAGTTTGCTGTTACGATATAAATTTCATTCATCTCACATCTATTCTATGGTCAACATCCGCTGCATATCCTCCGTTCTGTGAATGACTGAGCCCAGTTACTTAAATGAGTCACAGTTGGCTAATGATACTCCATCCAGTTGCATGGAAGGAGTTTAGAATTTGTGTCTGCAAATGGCAAGTACAAATATTCAGTCTTTTTCCTGCTAATTTTTAGGCCATTGTCCTCCGGGATCTCTCTCCACCTTTCCAGGCTAAAGAAAAAAAGAAAGGCTATATATAGCCTGAAAAATTTTGTTCTAAATAATAATTTTTATACTTGTTTGTCTATTCTTACATATGTCAATTTTGATTAAACCTTATCCAGATATTGGTTTTGAAACACGACGATTATTGTGAATAAATAATGGTAAATATAATGATATTTGTTTTTAAATTTTTTATAAGAACAACTGACGTTTTATAACATTTGAAGGGTATTCCCATCAACGTAATAAATCATCAAAACGAAAATATGAAAGAGAACAAGACGCAGAAAAAGAGATAAAGATAATGGTCGCAACAGGGACGAGAACCCAGAACCTCTCGTCTAACGTACCAGTTGCGACCATTATCCTTTTCTAATTTACTGTGTCTTGTTCTCTTTCATATTTTTTATTATTTAAATTAGATATTAGTGTTATCATCTTTTTCAACGATATTTTTTTTTTAAAGAAAGACAAACATTCCCGAATTACGAATAACCCAACAATGTTTGAAAATCACCTACTACCACCACAGAAAGCCGAAAATGTTGCTTGTGTTGTGATGGAGGACTTAGCCAGCCGAGGAACCGAACTCGCGACGCCCAGGCGGGACCCAAGCGGTACGCCCACTCAACCACTGACCGGTCGATATATTTGTTTTCTTTTAATTATTTTTAAAGTTATTTTAGTTCTGATTATTCTTCAATTCGGGAGGCGGGTTTGGATACCGCCGTCCCGGGAGCCATTTATTAGATAATTAACATCCCTGCCATAGGTCACTCCAAGTACTTTTGGTGACTTAGTAGGGATGCCTGGGTTCATTAGGTGATATTTGTCTTCTGGTCTTGGCGGCGGATACTTTTGCCCACCTACTGCGGGAGAAAAAGACCCTCCACACAGCATCCCCAAAGATGACAAAGGCGCCGAGAGATTTTTTTTCCCTCAGGGTCTCCAACAACAAAAACAACCGGCTGGCAACAAAAATAATACTCCAACCACTTATTAATTTCATCAAAACATAATTTCAAAATTAATCGTTCGTAGATAATTACGAAGGTACTCGTACCTCCTCCCTACCATTAAATCCATTCAATATTCTAATTTCGCAACAAAATACATTGTATCTAAATGAGAACAAGAAATAACAATCAAATTAACAAAAATTGGAAAGGTCTTTGTAAGAAAATCGTTCCACCTTCCCAACAGGGGTTAGTGGAACTATGTACCACCACTTGTACATGTGGTATACAAGACTTGTACATGTGGTATACAACACTTGTACATGTGGTATACACACAGTCCCCACAATGGAAGTTCCACGAGTGAATTCCTCTTTCCTCTTCCTCTTATTCCTCGCTATTATAAAGAGTAAATTCGGTCTCCCTCCAAGTTTAATTGCCGTCGCATTGTTTCCGTTGATTTGATTTTGTATCTCTATAGAGCTCAACATAATAATGAGAGGTAATAAGGATTCGTCGAATAGTGCACGGTGCTGGGGCAGAACGTTGTACGCCGTGTTTTCAGATTAACGTAACTGCATTTTCATTTCACAAATAGAGTGCATTTTATTTTGCATTTTTGTTTTCGTTATGTTTCTAATTTTAAGGTGTTTCATAAAATTTCTTAAAATGTAATGGGTATGAGGCGGTCGATAAACGAATATATATCGATGGATAAATTTCCCTACCGAAACGGTCGAGTTCAATAGATAGCAATGTGTTAAATAAAAAAGAAGCCATCCATTCGTTCAGGTTGCAATCATTAATGTTCTCAAAAATTGTCTTGACAGAATCTCATTCCTGTGATATCTTGAACGAAACCATTCCTTCCTTAAGAATATTATGAACTAAATATACAATTTGGCTGTCCTGAAACGGATATCCTTTCCAGTTGGAAGACAAAGTATCATTTTGTAATGTATTGTAATATATATATATATATATATACAAATAAATTTAAAAAAAATAAAAATAAAAATTGTGGACTAAATTCTGTGACACAATAGTGGAGTTAACGAAGTATAAAACTCGTCAGTGGTAATAGTGGGTGGGGGGTTTATACTATGCAGTTTGTAATAGCGCGTACCCGAAGGATTTTAATCAGCGATTCCTGACCATATTTAGAGAAAAATATGAAGATGTCATTTTGCTGTTTAATGATTATTTTTTTTCAATTAAAAATAATAAAAATATTTTTCCATCACACGTCGCAACTGAGTGGTTGGGTATATACCAGCGTGTCACGCGATAAGCATTCTGTCTCGTTCCAGCAGCACGGTAACACGCGAAAGAGCGCACATATCATGGGGTCCCGTCGTGACGTGTGTTTAAAAAAATATTTATTTTTGGTTTTTAATAGAAAAAAGTTATCATCGAACAGCAAAATGACATATACTTTTGTACTCCAATATATACTCAGGAGATGCCGAAATGAGGTACTTGAGAGGAGTGGCAGGGGTTACGAAACGGGATCATATAAGAAACTCGACGATTCGAGATGATGTAAACATTGAACCACTGCTACTCATTATAGAAAAAATCGCAACTGAGGTGGCTTGGGCATGTACTAACAATGTCTGATGACCTAACTCCGAGGAAGATACTGAGTGAGATTCCAGAGGGTAGACGTCCAGTGGGCCGCCCCAGACACAGTTGGGCGAGGCAACTCCAAAAACTGTGTGAGGAGAGGATGGGTCTACCATGGACGGAGGCCGAACAATCAGCACAAGACAGGGACGTTTGGAGGATGTCGATGAAATGGGTCCCCGACCCGAATAAGACAAGGGGAAGAAGATGATGCTGATATACTCAAGAATCGCTGGTTAAAATCTTTCGAGTACGTGCTAGCACACCTTGTATTTCGGTAGTTTAATACATTCTACGTAATCGAAGTGTTGTCATTTCGAAGGGCTGACGCGGTGTCCAGGAGACTACTAACAGTATAATTCATAATCAGCATAATTTTTCAGGAAAGCACGGGCCACGACTCAAGACTGATTCCTACGGATGTAAACTCTCGTTAGATGTAGACATGACGAGGGACGATTAAATACTGATATACCCAACTGATGATGCGGGGATAAGCTTAACACAAGAAGAATGAAGATGAAAAGAAGATAATTTAAATCTATGATTAGGAAAATAAGTTAATAATTATGTTAACGAAGAACTTATTTTTTACTATACAAGAAAAATGCTGAATATACTACAACTCTACTAAACTCTACTAAAAATAAAGAAAAATGGATAAAGCTTCAGCTCAATGTAAATGTACTTATGTTATTCATACTCATACAGCGTGTCAAGGTAGGTACTTTACTTTAACCAATGATTCCTGACATTATTTGGATTAAAAATGTAAAGAATTTTTTTTTTCTTTTAACAATAATGTGTGTACAAAATTAGTGCGAGAACCAACTGCATTAAATGGAGCATGGGTGATAATTAATCATACCTACCAAGTGTGGTTTGTCTAAATGTCTGATAATGTTTTTGTATAATCCTATCCTATCTTATTATAATATTATAAAGGCGAAAGTTTGTCTGGATGTATGTTTGTTACTCTTTCACGCAAAAACTACTGAATGGACTTTAAAAATTCTTTCACTAATAGAAAGCTACATTATTTGCGAGTACTATAGGCTTTATAAATTGGTGAGTTCTGGCGTTATGAATAAGCTCTGGCGTTATGAAATTATTTATTATACGTTTATTGTCCAGACGAAAAGCAAAGCGTTGCTAAGTAATTGTTTGACGTGCGCTGGCGTTTTGTTATTTTTTTAGGTTACTATGGAGATCCCTTTGATAGTTAAAATTTTACTAATCTATACTAATATTATAAATGCGAAACTGCGCGTGATTGATTGTTACGTTTTAATAGATGGCACGCGAGCTGTTTGAAAAATGAATTTAACGGTTATGGAGGGGGAAGGGGGGAGGGGGAGTGGAGTGGGGATAGGGAAGGTGGAGGAAGCGGAGTGGGAACCCCCCTAATACTATGCGAGCGAAGCCGGGGGCGAAAGCTAGTAATATCATAAAGTAAACAATATTTCAGAAATTCGACCGTGACTATTTGGGTAGTTTAAGTAATTGCATTAAATGGCTATAATTATTTTATATTACCAATTGGAATATGTAAATTATTCCATATTCTTTCAATTTTAGATGAGTGTGTTTTGTTTATAGGTGACCAGAGAGAAGTGACCAATGATTCACTTTGTTGATCTTGATAGTGTTTGTGATTTAATTTATCGAATTGATTTGTAAGTAAAATGTATTTGCACACACCGAATAATGCCGTGTAAATTTTTGTCGCAACAGTGTACACTGTATGTGTCCCTATAGATACAGGTACAGGTATAGGTACAGTGTGGCGAATAAGAGCTGTGTCTATTCATTTGGCAAATTCTAAAAGCCAACAACTTTGTGTCTAATTGTGTTTCCTCTTGTTATTGAACCACGAACTGCGCTGAACCGGGAGTGAGGCTGCAGAGTGTTACATTTTATACAATAAGAGAATGTGTATTGTTTGAAAATAACCACTTAATAAAATAGTATATTAAAATATTAGTGGATAAACAGGTCTTTAAAACACGCGCGATTTTTCGAGCACGACGGCGTAGCCGAGTGCTCGAAATAAAGCAAGTGTTTTAAAGACCAGTTATCCACGAATACTTTACGCTATTTTTTTTATTGGTACACTTTGAAAACAAAAATATTGATATTATTATTAAAAATTTGGAAAAAAGAACTATTAATGAATTCGTGATGTGACATCACAATATCTTGTTGTCATGGAAATGAAAAACACAAACATTAATTTGCAATCTGTCACATAAGATTAATAGTTGACATCACAGTTTTTACTAGTTATTGTGTGTTGTAAAATGAGTTCTAACCTTGATAATTTAAATACCAAAGCAGAATCGCGGTTAATACCTGAAAAATCCAAAGACGTTTATAAAAAAGAATATGAAAGGTTCATAACATGGATGGAGGAGCAAAACGTAGTAGATGTAGATGAACGAGTTGTGCTTGCTTGCCTTCAGAAAATGTCGGAACAGTACAAAGCATCGACTATGTGGGCCATACATTCGAAATTGCAATGTCTGTTGAGGATAAATAAAGGGGTTGATTTAAAATCATTTGTGAAAGTGCATGCATTCATGAAGGCAATTAGCAAGGATGACGTTGCTAAGAAGGCGTATGTATTCAAAGTGTTTGTTTTATTTGACGTTTAAAATATTCCTGTCAGATTTATAGTTAAAAGTTGGCATTTAGACTTCACATTTTGTTGATTTGTTGATGTTGCCATGGTAACTTTAAAAAACGCGCGTTCCATAAAGTGCAATTTAAACACGCTAGAGCGTACTTTAAATGAGTTAAAAAGGGCACCAATAAAAAATAACATATATTTTACTATAATTAAAAGAATGACAAACATCCCCGGGTTACGAATAACCTGACAATATTTGAAAATCTTCTACTACCACCACAATTAAATGATTCGTCTGTGAGGGTATGAGTGTATGAGTGGGTGTTTTTTTTAAATATCATAGAACTTTTTTGTCGATTTCCTATCCGTACGCATTCGGCATTAGAGGAACAATCAATAATATTATTTTATTTATTTAAACGCCCGGTGGTCTTTTCCCTACATAGATACAACCGTATTTCATAAAGAACATGAATAGATAATGGTTAAATCTTACGAACATTATAACAATAACATAATAACAAACTGATGCAGTTAAGAGTGTTTTACCAGCGAACCAGAATTCCGATTTTGTCACCAGCGCTCATACGTTAGCGCTCGCGAACGGGCTTTTTTAGAACTAGACAGATTTCATTCTTATCCTACTATCGCTCTCGTCTGTGTGAAACAATAAAATCTTCGTTTTTTTATTCAAAATGCAAATAATTTGATGTATTTCATGGTGAAAATTTTCTTATTTGGACCTTTTGTGACCAATTTTACCAAAATGGTCACAAAAGGTCCGAATTGGGTCCGAAAAGGAATGAATTGGGTAAAACCAAACTCGAGTTGGTAAATTAACTAAAAACAATTATATAAAAAGATTATTTATGTTTAAAACAATTTATTATTATTAGATTTATAATGTCAAATCAAATTATACGTGTTTAAAAAACATCTGAAATTGTATATTAGTTAGTAAATGCGCAAATAAATAAACAAATAGATCAATTTTCGACATGAAACACGTGCCATAATTTTTTTTAAAGGATTTTAAACTAAATTAAGATTGAACTAAAATTAAAGTTTTGAGACATGGCTTTACCAGTGATAATGTATTGATTTATAATTCTCTATGATTAAATGGTCTGAATTCTGTCTTGTATAATAATATTTCTGGTTTGAAAATTAATTAATCTGACCATTGACTAACAGTAAAACTTTTTTTAATAAAAAAATTCAAACTTTAAAAAAATATAAATCACCGCTTTACCAAATAACACAACAATCTTTCGAAATCATATTACGTTTTTTTGTAAAAATGTTTCGTAACTTCCAGAATTTGGTTTAAAATTTCCGGTTGAGTCTAATGAAGCCCTCTTAAGGATTATAGTATATCTGCGTGTATATATGCTGTTTAAATTGATCAATGTTCTTATAATTAAATATAAAGACAGAGAAAGGCGCAAGTTTCATTCCCCGCACGATGCAATCTATGAGAACAAGAATTGGGCGTGAAATTAGTGCGAGAAGCAACTGCATATGAAGCGTGGGTATTTATTGGTAACACGATATTCATTATTTTTAATTTTAATAATAATAAAATATTACAATTTTTTCTTCGCTATGACAATTTTGGTAGTTTACAGGAAACACCGTTGGCCAGATATTCTGTCTGTACTTTTTGCTTTTTAAAATACATGGTCTAGGTCTAGATTGTATGTATACTGTAGTCTGTGAATGGCAGTCAAACCAGGCTATTTTCATAATTTTTGAAGGGTTCTAACTCCTGTAAGAAGAAAAAAGGCAAAAAAGCAAATCGCACCTACACGCTAGTGGTCGATATCTATATTAAAAAAAAATTGCACTAGTTTCAATATCCTGAGATAAAATTAAGAAATACGATTGTGTGGACAAAACGCCACCCGGTTTCCTCATAAGAAATCGTTTTAAATAACCATAATTTTTATTATCAATTGCAATTTATAATTTATATACCTTAAAACGCAGTAGGTGGGCGAACTCAAACGCGGCCAAGACTTAGACACATTTCACCCCATGAACCCGGGCACCCTGCTAAGTCACCAAACGTAGCGAACCACTTGGGGTGACCTACGGAAGGGTGTTGGTTGTCCTATAAATGGTCTTGAGGCGGCGGTACCCAATGTACTCATACCCGCCCCCCAAATTGTTTATATATTTTTTTTCATTTCTGTGCTGCACCCTCCGAACCAAAGAATCACAGCGTTGAACTTGTTGGCTCTGAGAGCGTATTCATTTGCATCAAGTATTTTGTTATAACCGCTAATTCTGGCAAAGACTTCATTCGTCTCTAAGTGGTTCTTTCTCCTAATTCCGGGAAGTTAATAACTGTGTTACGGAGTTAGTTAACTGAACAATGTTGTAACAAGGGAATTGTTTATTGTTTAGCGGGTATGAGGACCAGTGAGTTGGGTTTGTTATAATTGAGATAACTTGATTTAAAAATTACATCAATAACTTATTTTCAAACATTTAATAAATATATTTGACCTATTCTTATTTATTAAAACTTGTACTGTGAAGGTAAGGATAAAGGACAAACAAGCGGAATAGAAAACAGATCCCTGAGGCAAATCTGTGGTAACATCATGTACATCTTTTTTAAAGTGTGATGAGATAAGAAATTAAAGCTTTTCCGAAAGCTTCGATGGTTCGGAAATATAAGCGGATGGACTAATAAATGAAAGACGACAAAGAAAATATGTGAGCGAGTAAAGAAGAAGTCAGAGACGCCCCAGAAAAACATGTTAAAAACAATTGAATGAAATAGTTGTGTAACAGTGTATAAAACGAAGTATGAACGTGAATATAGCAAGGATTGTATGCCAAAACGGAATTTTATGGTGGGCTGTCCTCTCTGATCTTCCCTTTAGAGCCGTGGTCGTCAAACTGCGGCCCGCGACGGATATTTGTGCGGCCCGCACAAATATCTGGCGTTTTCTTTTTAATTTTTTTTCAAGTACAATTTATACTGTCCGTTTTTTTGCGGCCCGAACAAATATCTGCCGTTTTCTTTTTTAATATATATTTTTTCATGTACAATTATACTATCCGTTTTCTTTTCAACAATATTTTCTTTCATGTACGAATACAATTAAACTATATGCTTTTTTTTGCGGCCCGCACAAATATCTGCCGTTTTCTTTTAAAATATATTTTTTTCATGTACAAATACTATCCGGTTTTTTGCGGCCCGCAATATCTGCCGTTTTCTTTTTAAATATAGTTTTTTCATGTACAATTATAGTATCCGATTTTTTGCGGCCCGTACAAATATCTGTCGTTTTCTTTTTAACTATATTTTTTATCATGTACGAGTACAATTATACTATAACCGTTTTTTATTTGCGGCCCGCACAAATATCTGCCGTTTTCTTTTTAACTATTTTTTTTCATGTACAAGTACAATTATACTATATGCGTTTTTTTGCGGCTCGCACAAATATCTGCCGTTTTCTTTTTAAATATATTTTTTTCATGTACAATTATACTATCCGGTTTTTTGCGGCTCGCTATATCTGCCGTTTTCTTTTAAAATATATTTTTTCACGTACAATTAAATATATTATCCGTTTTTTTACAATTAATTATATTGTCGTTTGAGTCTTTCAGGGGGGCAGTAGAAGACCCAGAGAAAATTAGAGAGCGTAGAGATGACACGGTGAGGGTGTAGGAAGGTAAAAAAAAATTCAAAAAAGACCAAAAAATAACGCTCATAATAAAGCAAAATAAACTTTAATGTTGGTTAAGTTTTGTTATTGTATGTATTGTTATCATTTTTATCACGTGTGCGAAAATTCACATCTTTCGATAGTTTCCCGAAATGGATGAAAATTGAACTGAAAGATTCCATTACAGATACAAACAAATTATTTGTTAATGTATTATTATGATTTTACGTGTATTATTATTATTAAGAATTACACATGTCATGAACACAAGAAGGAAGGAACCCGGTGTTGTTTAGAAAGTTAAAAAAGCAAGATAATTGCTTTTTTAAAACTTGCTTGTGCGGCCCGCGGTGATACCTCACATTGTCCTATGTGGCCCTTGACCAGAAAAGTGTGACGACCGCTGCTTTAGAGAAATGGAGTGTTGGTTGGTTAGTTAGATACGATTTAAGCAATGAGTTTATTAAAAATTGTCTATACGTAAGTGCTTGTGAGGTTTTATTACATTGGCTCCATACAGGAGGCCCTGAGGAAAATAATTTCCCTTTATGTCATCTTTGGAGATGCTATATGGAGGTTTTTTTAAAGGAGAGGATGGAGAGGAAGTTCTGGGAAGGAAAAAAAGGTATGAGAGTTGGGTAGGAATTTGGGAACAGTGTTTCCAAAATATATATGTATCGAACCACTTGGGGTGACCTAAGGCAGAGATTTAGTTATCCAATAAACGGTTCCCGGGGCGGCGGTACCCATTCCCGCTTACCGAATTGAGAATATAGGTATAGATAGTTATATTGTAAAATAATAATACATAAGTATCTGCTCTTGACAAACTACGAGTACTTTGTTAGCTTATTATAACCTTAGCGGTTTATTTTTGAAAATATGTAATTTTTTTAAATATTTTCCAATAATAATAGATTTTTTTCTGTTTTTAAAGTTCCAATCAACTTGTTAGTTACAAATTAGCGACATTTTATCCACCTGGAATACGTCATTGCGCTTTCCGTTCGATGGACACAAGGCATAAACTATCCCGCGACTTGTCTTCGCTCCAACCCCAAGCCAAGGTATGCGCCCAAGGATTTCAACCTTAATTAACCCCCCGGGTGGCGGGGCCCCAGAAGGGTTGGAAGGGGCCGAGGCCGCCTGGAGGCCCGGCTGAAGGGCTGAAGGGCCCGCGATATGGGGCTAATTTGCAGGCGGTGGGGTCGGGCTCCGAGGGTAGGGGCCCTCGAGTTAATTAACCAAACACCACTTTTGTGCCGACTGACGTGCGGGCCGCGGGTGAAGGGACGCCCTGACTCAAATGTGTAAGGATTAAAGCGATTTTCGATAAACGTAGCGCAGCAGCGAGTGGCTGTCATTTTGTTGGACGTCTGGTTGGGAAAAGAATATCGGGTTTGTTATCATTATACTCTCATGATCGTCTGAATGTATGCTTAAGTAAACATTTTGGTCGCTACAATTGTGAGGCTAATTATATTGTGTTTCAATTGAGTCTAATCATGTCTCTTGTGGCCCTCTTTGTAATATTTATTTATAGTTTGAGTGAGTTTGTACGTAATTTTGTAATTTTATGTAGATATTAAATTATTATTTGATTTTCTGTAATTTTGTGTGCATATTTAAGTTTTTATTTTTATTTTTTTTTATTAAAAAGATACTCAAATTCAGAGTGTCCCAAAATAAAGTTGATATTTAGTGGATCGATTTAAAAAAAAGTAAGGGTTCTATCGAAAAAATGTTTATTAAATACTAAAATACACAATTTGGGAATTTATTTCTGAAAAATAATATCATCCAAATGTAAACCCTCACGTTTGCGGCATTCATTTAATCGAAGAGTAAAATTTCTTATGACGGCTCGCCAGGTAGGCTTCGTGATGGCTGCCATTTCGTGGCGGATATTTTCTTTTAATTGCATCAGGGAAGTTGAATTTTTGACGTACACTTTAGATTTGAGATAACCCCACAAGAAAAAGTCCATAGCAGTTAGGTCAGGACCACGAAGAGGCCAATTTATGTCACCTCTCTTGGAGATCAATTTGTCAGGGAAAATTTCACGAACTCATTGCAGAGACGTATTGGACATATGTAATGTTGCTCCGTCTTGCTGGAACCATGTTCTTTGGTTATAGCCAGTAAGTTTGTAGGGGTGCAGCATTAGGTCTTTGTGCAAAATGCTGTGTAACGATGATCTATGCACATTTAAAGCACTTGCGCGCTTCCGAATCGAAATGTTTGAGTCGTCGCGAAAAGACTGATAAACACTCTCTACGTTTTCTACCGTTCTCGATGACCCTGGTCACCCGGATTTTGGTTTTGCCAGCGTTGTACCGATCTTTTCAAACTTTTTGACCCATTTTTAAATGAAAGGAATGCTTGGCGCATCATTGAATTGACGAAAACCTCAAATATTGCAAAATCTTCTACGCGCTACAGTTGCCGAATCACCATTTTTGTAAAACTCACGCACGCACAACACGAGATGCCTGGGTGGGATAAAATTTAACATAAATCGGTAAAAAAGACATTACTTAAACTGTTCTTAAAGATATTATAAATCCATCCCCCCCCCACTCCGGTGCAAGGCGACGTTCCGAGAGAGTACTTTTGGAGAGGTCAAAAGACCTCCCTCAACCGTGAACCCGTATACCCCTACTAAGTCACCAAATGTATCGAACCACTTGGGGTGACTTGTGACTTACATTATGCAGAGGTGTTGGTTATCCAGTAAATGGTTCCTGGGGCGGCAAATCACCTTTTTTTTACATGAGCTCCACACAGGAGGCCCAGAGGAAAATGATTTCTCTCAGGGCCTATGTCATCTTTGGGGATGCTGTGTGGAGGGTTTTTTTAGGAAAGAAAGGAGAGGAGAGTTCTGGGAAGGAAAAGGGTTCAAGGGGTGGGTAGGAATCTGGGGTTCAATGTGTCCAGGTCATCCGCCTTCAAGATCTTCACAAACCTCACCCCACGGACCTGGGCACCCCTGTTAAATCACCAAACGTAGCGAACCACTTGGGGTGACCTATGGCAGAGGTGTTGGTTATCCAATAAAGGCTCCCGGGGCGGCGGTACCCATTCCCAAAATAATGTCCAGCAAACTCCACGATAATAATAATAATAATAACGTAGTATTTATATAGCGCAGTTTTGTGATGTTTCACTTCAAGTGCGCTTAATTATAATAAACTTAAAATTAACCTACAGTGTTCCTTACGATGTAATAAAGTTTTAAAAATATTTCGCTTTTTTAACATAACATTTTTGAACATATTTTTAAATTACAATTTAAATTTGCGGGAAGGTTCTTTGATAGTGGTACTGTATAACGCTTTTCAGCGATGTAGAAACTCCCCCCTGCTCGTGGTGCAATCCTGTTATAATGATTCTAATAATTGTTGCAAAAGAAATCTTCATGTCCTTGGGTAATTGAGACAAAATGTCACTCGACATTTTTAAAAGCTCAGAATCGTAGCTTCGGCCTCGTGAGGGCTTTCCGACGACCTAGCACAAGTCTAGACACAAAAAATAAAAAGCTTTAAGGCACCTAATCAAAAATACCATTCAAAATCAACGTATCTGAAATGAGTCATATTTGGTATTAGCTGGTTTGGTAAGGTGGGCTAAATTGCTTGATCTACCTACGCAGTTTTAATGAATGGGTAGGTGGTCTAATTGGTGCTTTATTTCTTTGTACAAGTAAGGAAGTCAGTTAACGATTCTCTATGCAAGGTGAGGCCTCCATAGCTTTGATGTCGATTTAATTACGGATGTATTTTGTATTTTTATGACAGGGATGCCAAAAATTTCGAACATTTTGATTTTTTTAATGAAATAGTAGTTAAATTAGAGTTTATTATTGTTCGACCCTGAAATATATTACGTTCAATTTAAATGTGTAACATTTAAAGATTCGAGAAAATTGTGCTAACCGTACGGTGCATGTACTGCAATATGTAGTGCCCAATAGTATTTAGAGAGTTGTGAATTTTACATTACTACAAAATACAATATAAATAAATAAATAATGAAATAAATAAAAATAAAAAAGCCAATTTATTTCTTGCAAATAGGTATGTTACTGAGTTATAAAAAGGAAGAAAAAGTATAACTAGTGTTATTTACAATCTTGTTGAAAAATGTTATATAGGTATCTTAAATTATTCATAAACAAGAACCCCTCTCTCAGGCGAAGGTGAAGGCCTCCTCTAAAGAATTCCATTTATCTCTCTCTTTGCGGTCAATAGGGGCCAGTTATTTTTATTATTTCATCTTCCCATCTCGTGTGAGATAAAATACAATATAGTTTATGCTAAATAATATAATTTTTTTAAATATTTACATTTTTGTTAGTAGATGGCGTTAGTAGTCAATAAATATTAATTTTGATATGGATATTAACACCCCCACTTATCAAAATAAACTAAACATACAGTTTATTCATTGGATACAACGCCAAGTAAGCTCATGAAATTATAATGTTTTTTATAACGTAAACCTTTGGTAAGTACATCAGCAGGCATTTCCTCGCCACGAATATATTTAATTTTAACAAATTTGCACTTTACACCATCTCGAATATAATGATAGCGTACATCTATATGTTTTGACCTACTATGACTTTGATAACTTAAGGCTAACTTTAATGCGCTTTGATCACAATATAAGTCAATTACATAAAGTGAATCAGTAATTTCATGCATTAAATTTCTTAAGTAGACAGCCTCCCTGGAAGCTTCCGATAAGGCAATGTATTCCGCCTCTGTACTAGATAAAGATACTGTTTTCTTTTTTCTACTTTGCCAAGAAACAGCTGATCCTGATAACATAAAACAAAAACCAGTATAGGATTTCCTATCTAAAGCGTCACTCGCCCAATCACTGTCTACAAAACCTTTTAAATCATAATTATTATTGCCATATCTTAAACAATAATTCTTAGTACATTGTAAATATCTCAACACTCGTTTTGCATAGTTCCAATGTACATAACCATAACAATTATTAAATTGGCTGAGATAGCTGACAGAATAAGCAATGTCTGGTCTTGTTAATACGGCTAAGTACATTAAACTTTCAATTAATTTTTGGTAAAGAACACTAGGTTAACATTTATCTGTTGACTTATCCAAATTCAATTTAGGCTCAATTGGAGTACTTTGTGTTTTACAATCAGACATCTGAAATTTAGAAACTAACTGTTCAATATATTGTTGTTGATCTACAGTAATAACATTTTTATTTTTATCTAAATTAATTCTCATGCCTAGATATTGTCTAACAGGCCATAGGTTCTTCAACTTAAATTCTGAACCTAATACATTTTTTAATTTAGTAGTTTCAGCCTCACTGTAAGAAAAAATTAGAAAATTGTCTACATACAGTGCCACAACTATTTTAATTTTACCCATCATTTTTGTAAACAAACATGGTCCATATTGACTATTTTTAAAATCTAATTTAGTTAAAACCTCTTTCACTCTTTCATACCACGCAAGGGAAGATTGCTTTAATCCATAAATGGCCTTTTTAACTTTAATACCTTTCTCCCACTTTTGTTTACAAAATCTTCCGGTAATGGCATATATATATATTTTCTTTCAAGTTTCCATTTAGAAAAGCAGTACATACATCTAAATGAGTAATACTCATTCTCATCTTTACACTAAGGGCAAACAATAATCGTATGGTAGAATGTCGCACTACTGGTGAAAAAGTATCTGTGCCTGTGTGTAAAAACCTTTTGCCACAAGCCGAGCTCGAAAACGCACTCTATTTTCAATACCAATTTTTTTATTAAGCACCCATCTGCACTTCACTATTGTCACATCACCCGGATTATCAACAAGCTCCCATGCCTCATTCTCCTCAAATGACCGCAGTTTCTCAGCCATTGCCTGCTTCCACTGCTCCTTCTCTGCCCCTCAAGAGCCTCTGCGAATATAATCTCTTTAGATGCTGGAACAGTACTGGAAACACACATGTTGCTAAAACCATATCTTTCTGGTTTCTTTCTCTGGCGCGTGCTGCATATATCTGTCACTCGTTCGGGTGGTTTTATTGACTCAACTACATGTTCTGAGACATCTTGTGTTGGAATTTCAGTTAGTGTTTCATTGCCATCATCATATATTGAAGAATCTGAAAAGCAATCAAAAGGATCCTCAGTCTCTGGAATATTCTGAGACAATTCCCCCACTGAATCACTAGTCTCTTTTACCAGATTGTCTTCTGTCGTCTCTTCATTCATTACATCTGTCTCATCCTCTATCACATGAGAAAAGGGTAATCTCATTTGTTTTCCCTCGCAACAAGTATTACACTGAGACTTGGTTATGTCAATAGTACTCTGACAATTCAAACCATTCACAATACCGTTTTTCATTTTTTGCATATCTCGACTGTTAATGTGTGCTAGTCTTCTGTGCCATAATTTTCCACTAACAGGAACTGTCAACAAACAACTTCGTGATTGTAATCTCAATTTATAAACACCTTCTGACAAATCCGCAGTTGCAACCAAATCATTGTTTTTGTTTCGAATATAACAATGCTTCTCTTCAAATATGACATTATTTCCATTCCTGATGAGTTTACTTACGGATAATATGTTGGTTGTCAAACTAGGCACACACAGCACATTTTTGATTGTTATATGATAATTTAATTCCGATACAATGTCGACATCTCCGGAACAAACAACTTGCACTTTAGATTCAATGGCGACAGCAATTTCTGGTAAATACGGCGTCGTATTTATGTTTTTAACCCAATCTTTCTTCGCCGTCATGTGTGTGTTGGCTCCTGAGTCGATGTACCATGAATTCTTGTTAAATTTTCCATTCAGGAAAACAACATTAAAAACACATTTACTTGTATTCTTCTTTAACAATGGTCACTGATTTCGATAATGTCCATCCTCTTTATACCTGTAACATGCTATTGTTTTTGGGTTAATAATAAAAGGTTTTACATTTTTGTTAGTAGATGGCGTTAGTAGTAAATAAATATTAATTTTGATATGGATATTAACACAACTGATGAAGACCTTTTACTCTACCACTGAGTAAATTCGATCTTACAACTTCAGAGCAAAAGCTTCGGCAAGACTGAGGTCTTCGGTTCAATTCCTAGAAGTGACCGAATATTTTTCTGATTCTTCTGTTTCATATTTTTCCTTTGAGAAATTTTTCGTTTAAGAACGAAAATCGTTTGACAATATTATCTTCAATGATTGACTGCTTTATTGTTCGGATTTTCCAATAACTTTGTGTAACGTGTCATAATTATACTATGATTAGTTCTCACATTTCTTTAGTCGTCTATCGGCCCTTTGGGTCACATGGTCTCGTTTATGAGATGTGCCGAAGGTAACCGAAGGCAGATGTGCAGTCAGTTAGAAAGGACGTTAGTCCTCCTAAACTATATTTATAAATAAACCGTATTTATAAATAATACGTCAATAAACCGTCACTGTGATCTCAAGAACCTTTCAGTAGTCTTTTAATAGGCATATTAGAGTACTGAAGAGTACTGGTCCCAGCACTAATAATCAACGAATGTCTTTGAAGAGGACTTAAGATAGATTACACTTTTTTGTGAATGGTTGTTGTCAACCTCAAAAATGCATGTTTCAGCAATAAATTAATTAATTAATTCTCGTTTAATTTACAAGCCTCCATGCTCTCAATAAATTTTCCTGAATAGAATACTAGCCGAAGTACCAATTTAGTTTTGGAGCAGCACGCGTGGAGTGCTAATTTCCGCTGTCAAATAAATGTCGGATAAAGAATATATGCGGAATCCTGTTCAGTGGCGGCCCGTAACTGGAGTGGCTGCTAATTAATACTCTCGGTCGCTAATTGGAGGTGCCTTCACCCCGGCAGCCTTCTCCGCCCCTGGTGGGTGGACTCTGTGCCACCCACGTGTAGCACCCACCCCCCACTCGTCTTCCCGTGGTAGCTAGTCAAGCCTAACGATACAGAAACAAACTCTTTACCGTAATTATTTTTTTTTTATATATCTCATAGTTTTTCAAAATAAAGATTCACAAGTAGGTAGTAGATGACAGCGAAAGGCCTTTTCATGTGCATAACGGCGAACTATGTAAGGAAATAAATAACAGGATCCTTTAAAGAATTGAACTTCAATGAAATACATTTTTTTTTTGTATAAAACCCAACAACGAAACTTTCTCCTAGAGCATTTTTTTTTTTAAATTGTTTATACCAAACTTTTATTTTTATTTTTACATTAATTTTTTTATCAAACATGTACTAATTTGATTTAGTCGATATATCGGTGCGTGCGTAAAGCGATGTGAAAAAATCCTAAGAAATACGTAAAATTATTCTCGTTCAATGAACCTTTGATTTTTCAAAATCGGAACTGATAAAGCAGTTTTAATAATAATTCTTAATTTGAAATGTGTTTTTCTTTTATTTTTTTGACACAAATCGTTATTTTTCACATCTGTCTCATTTTTCCACAAAAAATATAAATACTCGTATTTGTTTATAAAGGCAATAACCCTGAGGCTAATATTTTATAAATACTCTCAGTTTCACAAATTCTACGCTAGTGTATTAAGTAAATAATAATATATTATAAATATTGTGGAAATTAAAACGGAACAAAATTCACACTTTCAAATCAAATATCTTTTGACCCCTCAAGCCTTGGGCATATTTTGTCGGAAGGTCAAAATATTTCCGCTTTACAATGAAATCCAAATAAATTGAATATTTCTGAACGTATTCGAAAACTAAAAACTGTTTTTAAAAAGTGGTAAAAGGCGCTTTAAAATTTCATATCTCAAAATAAATATTTTATTTTTGAAATATATATTTTTTTAATGCAGACATGAAAAAGTTTTAAATATGGCTCAACATACGTTTTTTATAACGAAAATTGTTGATACAACGGACCTTGAGGTGATTTTTCACAAAAACGGCGCTATTTTTTTTTTTTTTTTTACATTAACTCCACACAGGAGGCCCTGAGGAAAATAATTTCCCTCAGGGCCTATGTCATCTGGGATGCTGTGTGGAGGGTCTTTTTGAGGAGAGGAAGGAATGAACATTGGTCTTGAAGAGACCCATGTTGTAGGAAGGAGGAAACACAGAGGCCGGCAAATCATTCCACAGCCGAGCTGTTGAACATAAGAACGAGTCGAAGAAACGACCCGTTCTCATGTGACTAATGTCAACTGTGTACAAATGTTGGGCACGCGTTTGGCGTGTTTCCCGACTATGCACCGGTGCCGAAGGGATCAATGATGCTAGTTCCTCGGAGCATCTTCCATTGTAATACCGGTAGAACAAGGATAGCATTCCCACCCGACGCCTGTGCTCTAAAGATTGCAATCCGTCTGTTAAGATGGGAGAATCTATCAAACGGACCGCCCGTTTCTGCACAGAGTCGAGGGTATTTTTCAGGTATTTTGGAGCTCCAGACCAGAGGTGGCTGCCAAATTCAACCGTGGGGCGCACTTGCGATTTGTACAGGGTTAGCAGTTGTGTACTTTTAAAGTATCTGCGGGCCCTGTACAGTACGCCCAGTTTTTCGGAGGCTAATTTTACTCTGGCTTCGATGGAGCCCCCATACCTGAGCTGGTCACTTAGGGTTACACCAAGCAAATCAATGGAGGGCCTGTTCGGAAGATTGCTTCCGTTGAAAGAGACTAGATTTTCATTGCGATCCCTTTTAGACGTAATCAGACATGATTGGGTCTTTGAAACATTAAATTCAACGAGATTATTTTTACCCCAAGAGAAAACACTCTCGAGGTAACCGTCCATTCTTTGCTTCAAAGCCTTACGAGCTGTTGGAGTTTGTGAGCCCTTTGGGGGCTTGTCAAACAAAAAGCTATCATGAACTGTACTGTCATCCGCGTAGCAGTGAATTGGTGCACATGACAAAAGGTCGTTGATGTGCAACAAAAACAGAGTTGGAGACAGAACCGATCCCTGCGGGACGCCAGCATTTATCGAGTGAGAGGAAGAGGTGAAACCATCGACTACCGTCTGAATCGACCTCTCCCTCAAGAAGTCGGCAATCCACGTACACAAGGATGCAGGAAGTCCGTAAGAATGCAGTTTGTTGACAAGTCCTCGGTGCCAAACCCGGTCAAAGGCCTTGGATATGTCCAGTGCAACCGTTTGGGTCTCACCGAAACGTTCCAGGCATCGCCCCCAAACATGCGTCACATACGCGAGAAGATCACCGCACGAGCGGTTCCGCCGGAATCCGTATTGACGGTCGTTAATAATTTTGTTCTTCTCGAGGTATGTGAGCAGTTTGTCGTTGATCACACGTTCCATCACCTTAGACAGAACTGATGTGATCGCTATGGGGCGGTAGTTGGCCGGGTTGGAGCGGTCACCCTTCTTTGGAATAGGATGGATAACCGCTTTTTTCCAACCAGAGGGCACAGAGCCAGTCTTCAGGGACAGTTTAAAAAGCTTCGTCAAAATTGGAGCTATTTCTGCAGCGCACCTTTGCAGTACCAGGGCAGGTATTCCGTCAGGCCCACTAGCTTTATTGACATCAAGCCCTCGTAAAACATGGAGTACTTCCCGATGCCGGATCCTCAGCTTTTTCATACGAAAACCGCAGTGAGGAACCGACGTCGGGACAGCACCTTGGTCATCGAGGGTTGAGTTATCCGCAAACATTTTACCTAGTAAGTTAGCCTTTTCGGTGGCGGTGTTTGCTAGTGAGCCGTCAGGTCTGGTAAGAGGTGGCAGACTGGATTTGCAGAAATTGCGACCTATTGAGCCCGCAAGCGACCAGAATTGCCTGCTGCCATGCGGGCATGCAGTCAGCTTTCTGCTGATCTGCTGGTCGTGCTCGAATTTTGACCTATTTATGATTCTCTTGGTTTCCTTTGCCATTTTGTTGTAAGCTGTTCTGTCTTCGGATGTTCTAGATGTGTTGTAGGCTCGGTAAGCCGCGTTTTTTCGTCGCACTGCTTCAGCGCATTGTCGACTGAACCACGGCTTTGAGCCTACACCAGTTTCCTTAACAGTAGATTGGATGAAGCCATCCATCGCGGATGTGATGACCTCACCAATTTCCTGGGCACATCTTGAGGGATCCGAAGTCCGAAAACAGACAGCTGACCATGGGAAAGCATTAAAATGTGC
The DNA here is from genome assembly GCA_929108145.2 of Limnephilus rhombicus. Lineage (NCBI taxonomy): Eukaryota > Metazoa > Arthropoda > Insecta > Trichoptera > Limnephilidae > Limnephilus > Limnephilus rhombicus. The sequence goes on from OV815276.1 coordinate 60,005,007, forward strand.
CCGCAGACCGAACCAATCTGCTGACCTATAGTGCCACACTTTTCTCTTCAGCCTCTCGTTTGGTGGTCTGAAGTTTACAGGGATTGATGTCGTCACCAGGCAGTGGTCGGACGATCCTAAAGGCGCTGTGACTTCAATACTGTAACCGTGTGGCACAGTAGTTAAAAAAAGGTCTAACAGATTGGAACGGTGAGTCTGGACATCAGGAACCCTTGTAGGCTCCTGAACCATTTGCTCCAATCCGTAGCAAAGGGCAAAGGATTCCGCTTGGCGTCCAGCCGAGTCTGTTGATCCTGAGAACTTCAACCAAGGTTCGTTATGAACATTGAAGTCCCCCAGGACCACAAACTCTGCCATAGGGTAGCGAGGCAAGAGGTCATCAATAGTGACGCTTAAATGTACGAGATATCTAAATATTATTACTATTAAAAAAAATAAAAACACACTTTTATAATACAAATGCATTACAAATGTTACCGTCGGCTCACTTTGCTGTCATTTTATGAAAAAAATTCATAATAATTTCCTGAAGTTTCAGTATTTTTTTCAAATTGCGGTCGGAAACTTTGGTTTCATAATGATGTACATTTTGATTATTGTGTGGTTATCTTTTAGATTTGAATATTGATTATGGTTTTTTTTTCTTTCTAACACCGTTTAGAGTTTAGATCATATTTCTTACCACGAGACCTAGAAGCTAACAAATAGCCAATGAGGTTAACGATGGGTAAAACTCACGCTTGCCTATTTTCTTTTTTGTTATTATTTAAAAACTTAAGCACTTATTGTTTTGTTCTGAAACAGTTAAACAGTTAAAACTAAACCCATGTTCCCAAGTCCTTCATTCGTTAATTATCCCTTTGTCTTCCTCCTTTCCTTGAAAGTCCCTACTTAGTTACTACAAAGGGAGAAGATGTTACATACCTACATGGAACTCGAACAATATCGCACAAAATCTAAATTTACCTACATCGAGTTGAAAAATCGCAGTGTTATCGTTCACATCTCGCTCTCGAAATCTCGCTAAATCTCGCTATTAATCATAAAATACTCATCAATATATCAAAAAGTGCCGGTAATTGTGACCATCGGTGTGCCGTTATCCTGGAGAGCAGCAAGCATCAAGATCGAACCGAAACAGCGGATGAACCCAAAGGTAGGGACTTTTTCCTTCCATTTGCCAATTTCTGTGATTGAGATTAAAAAACGCAGTCAATTGTCTCGTTTCACAAAAAATAGATTTACAGTCCACCATCTCTCTCGCGTTACGATATTATAAATATAAATATATAATCAATGCAACGTCTTTTAAGAAAGAATCGGCGACAATCTTGGCTGTCACTGTTGACGTTTTTAATAAGGATGATGATTAAACTGAAACAAGCATTTTGACGGGTTTAAATACACACATAATCAATAAAATTGGATAAATGTTAACCATAAATATATTTTTGGACAGTTTGGTCATGACATATTAACATCGTTTACTCTGATTTCGTCTGGCATAAAAATTATGCGCCGATTACGGATATGAGCGCACGGATTGTTACGCCATTTTAATCGTGCGTTTAAACAGGAATGGACGGCGGCAGGCAGCGCGGCGTATGGGGTATGGATGGGGTATTGGTCGGATTATAACAGGTGGATGAGAGAAGGTAATATGGATTATTATGACGTATGGCTTAATACACTGAATTGTTGAATTGGGAAGGATTGGTACTGGACAATAATATTGAAAAAATTCAATACATTCAATCTGAATCACAGCCTTCATTCCTGAAAAGCTGGCAAGTACCTACGAACCCGGTAACTTTTATATACTTTGTTAATTTTCCAAGTTTTCTGTAGAAAATAATATAGCAAAGAGGTAGCAGTTTTATGCCAAAAATCTACTAGTATACTTCTTCAAACGTAGAACTGCTTTTGGCAATGTTTAAACTGTTCGATATACTAGAACCAAAGAGCATAATCTCTTACTTATCACTTTCGGCCAAAGAAATTTGAGACACTTTGCAACAAATCTATACAATACGCTTCCACTGGCCATTAGTCAGAACACAACTTATTTCAAATATAAATCTGACACAAAGGAAGATTTGTTTAAAAAAAATTAACAATTCATCTAATATTTTAAGTTAATTTTCAAGTTGTGCATTAGTTCTTTTCAATTCTGTTATTATGGGGCATTTAGTTTATAATCAAATAAAATTTCCTTGACTAAGATTATTTTACCAGAATATTCAACGATGTAATATATATTCATAATAGTAACTTTGCGGCCATGTTAAAAAATCGTAAACCATGTTTGTAACACATTCTTTATATTGCGTAGTTTTTTATAATATCTCTTGGGGGTAGGCGACCAACACACGCGCTAAAGTTGACAACGGGCGCCGGATGGATTAATCCTGATTCATGTAGAATGGACCTTATCTAATAGGGCCTGTTTTTTATTCCCGTTTATGCATAAAATATTATCCAAATAACAATTGCGCTGTTAAATAACAATTTTATATTGGTCAGTACGCGGCAGATGGCGTAACCAATTCGGTATCTGTATTAATTGTATATCTTCATTTTTTATTATCTATAATTAGCTCGAACCGCTCGAATCCCTTAATCTATAGTTAATAGAAAATAAAAAAAAATCAATAATAAAAGAGCTCAGGTCTTTTAGAACGCCTTAGGTACTACTTTGGTACAATCTTCTAGTGAAGGGTTGACGACATCCACCTGTGATCGACGCGCTTTCTAATTCGATAATATTAGATTGTTATGTAAAACGTGTCCTCATCAACGACCTGTGTCTCAAAATCTTCAAAATCGAGGTTTAGTATTTCCCATTTTTCTCCTCCATAAATGGACCGATTTCACAGAATTTTTCACGAACTTTATTAGAAGAAAAAGCCTGTGTCTCTATTTTTGAGAGTGATAATTCGTGGTAAATTCCATTATAATATATTATAATAAAAGTAATATAAAACTTTATTCCACTTAATTTTATTTCACCGTAACCGGTTTCAGCTCGTTAGAGCCATCTTCATCCCTCCAAAAGGAATAAAAAATACCATCCTTCATAAATATAATAACGATTTGACAATAAAATTAGGTCATTAGTAACTCATATTACGTGTAAGGTTTTTCCCTCATCATCATTGAAGTGAGCTACAAACCCATGGTAATTAGCTTTCTGGAATTACCAAAATATTTAGAAATTCGACGGTCTAAAACGACTTAGCAACAAATATAAGTGTTATAATTGATTAAAATCCTTGTAGACCACCCCTATCCCCTTCCCCAATATGTTGTGTGTATAAACCGTAGACTAAGAATTATTTGTACCAGTCTGAAGATGGCTCTAACGAGCTGAAACCGGTTACAGTCAAATAAAATTAAGTCGAATAAAGTTTTATATTCGTATTATTATAATATATTAGATGCCTGTGTGTTTTTTAATTTTTTTAATACATTGTCTAGTTTGCATACTGATGTATGTTGATGACGTTCAAACCAGGCAATTTAGCGAGGGTCCTAATTCCTGCGAGAAATAACTTATCAAAAAAAGCAAAACGTTTCGACAAGATAGTGGTATATTTCTATATTATATTAAAAAATGTTTGCATTAGTGTCAAAATTCAAAGAGAAAATTGGGGAATACCTTTTGTTGACAAAACGCCATCCATTTTCTTTACAAAGCTTCAATTATTCTAAACAATATTTTCGAGAGGACATGTATGAGAGAACTTGCATAGGACTCATAGCCCTTCGAGGACAGGAGATTATCAAATTTCCCCCTAAAATTCATTTCAATGATTTATTACTAACTTTTACTTGCTTACTTTTTTCACTTTATTCCTTCTTCTTTATGTTTTGTAATGCACAACCCCACCTCAATACGTTTTTCAATGTATTTTTTTTAATATCATGTATTTTATCGAGGCTTCTGACTCGCACAATGTTGTCATTCTTTGTCTCATCTGTTTTAAAATTATTATGTTATCATTATAAACCCTACTTTTAAAATGTACTTAGTCATTTTATATAAAAATTCTCTTTCAAATATTTTCCAGTTTACATGCTTTAATTAATTTCATTATTCTCGATATGGCGTGAAATTCAGTTGAGGCTATTAAATTCTGAACTTCCGATGAGTTCGAGGTCATTAATATTGTCACTCCCTGTCGTTCATATTTAATGCACTTCAATAATGTTTGTTCGACATCTTCAATTTGTTCACATATCGAGCATATTGGTGAATCAGAGAGGCCTATCGCCATTCATGCATGTCCGGATCTTAATCTAAAAATGATTCTCATTTCCGATCTTTTCAGATTAACCTCAGTGAACCATGGTCTTTTAAACGGTTCGTTTTAGAGCTTTCTGTACCATATTCACTTATTAGTAGACAACGTTTCAAAATGATTATCCCACATAGTATTACATATGGAATTTATTTTTTAGCAGTAATCTTCGGCATCTGGCAATCAGCCGTACATGATTCCATTCACACATGCTTCGTTCGCCAAAAAGTCCGCCTATTCATTCCCATTTATTCCTACATGAATGGGAATGAAAAGCCGGATTTTTGGCATTTTTTTTCAATAATTTAATATTAATCATTGTACCTATTGTAAAATTTTATTCATCTCTCATCCAAAAACTCCGGACACTTAATTGTTTCCAACTTATTAATTGGTTCACCGAGCTTTTGAATATTTGGCAAGTCATTATTCAACCTAAAAGAGTTGAAAAATAAATTATTTTACGCGTGTCATTTTTATGCGAATTCCACAAAATATATTCACAGCCGTCAAAGAAGGATCATAAAAATGGCGGCATTTTAATTCAGAAATGTAAAAGGCATAAACCACTGTCATTTTAAATCTCCATTGATATATTTATCACGGCAGTAATTCCACCTTGATTATCACGCCACGTGACGGGGTGTCCGATAGAGGATAGAGGGCGCTCATTTATCATGCGAATGTTAATCGACAGTAGTTGGGAAATTCGCTAAATCATATTTTTAAATGATCAATAAAGCTTTGAAAGAGTTAAAAACAAATATTTTTTTATACCTACATATTCAAGCTAAACGCTATATACCTACAACTGAACAGTCAGGGGCATCGCTATTGTGGATACTATCGATTCTGTAGGTATTGTGATAGCGTTTTAAAAATCACAATGTAACCCTATTGCTCTTTACAAACGGAGAAAAAAAATAGAGTGTACAATGTGGAGACTGCGAAACACTTTTTTTTATCAATGTCAAAGATGATTTTTTCATTATTTTTGTCGTCGAATTCCAGTGCACTTTTTCCTATGCATTTGGTCATCTTGTTAGTATTTGTGTTTCCTTCTTCTGAGTCGCTAGATGTCGTTTTCTTTGCTTGTTCATTTTGGAGTGGTTTGAAGATTTGATATATTTTTTTTTTGGATTTCGTAGGATTCAATCCTTGATCCGCTAAATATCTACAAAAGTTCCTCAGGAGGAGACTTGCGTGGGAGTGTTGAATTATCGTATTATATTGGAAGCGAGTACCCGTTAATTAAATACATATTTTATTGCTATATCATTCTCTCGCAATCTAAATTCTATAGATGAATGTGTTTATCTCTTTTTGATCTCGCTCGCTTCAGATTCATCGAGTTTCAAATAACAACGGTGCTAAAGACGTTTTTGCTTCAAAAAATGGACATACTGTTTCAGTGTAAAATTCTGAAATGAAGACTAGTGCTAGCGAACGAATGTTATCAATACAATCCTATCGATCGACCGTGCTAGAGGTCCTGAACGCATTTTATATACAACATTTCAAATCGAAATACGTACAAAACTCCTTCCTCGGGCGTATCAGCATATATCTCACAACGTCCAAAGAGATATTGACATATTCCACTGCGCCCATGAAACGTTTAAAATCAAATTTCATTTAAAAAAAAAAAAATTGTATATCTTTATTAAACAAAATTTGCAAGATTTACAACAACAACAGATATGCAGTTTTACAATGTAATTTAAACAAAAAAACATACATATAAACTTAATAAAAATATAATTATAAACCTACAAAAGAAGCACTGAGAACAATTATTCAGACATGGATTATTAATAATTGTAAAAGAAAATAAAGGTTGGTAAATAACAACAGCTAAATAATATCAGGTAAATAATAATAAACATTTATGTATATTAGAAATAATAATTAATTAATAAATTTATATAGTTTATCATTTCACTCGGTAAATCATTTTACTCAGGGCCTCCTGTGAAAAAAAATATATATATATAAGTACAATAAATAACGGAAAATCAAAGAAACTACCAGTCCGCCTCAGCACAGGACCACCTAGTGAGGAGGACTAGAGAACAAACAGATAAAATATTTATATACATTATCATAACTTGTAATTTATTCTCATCAAACCTGTAATTAAATAGTCACTAATAAAAATAAAAAAAAGGTTAACAACAGAAAATAATGTAAACATGAACAGTAAGTACTTGAAGAATATAAAATAGTTATAAATTTGGGATTTTCGTAATCCGCCTCACTAGGCTAGCCTGTGTTGAGGCAGTAATTTTTAAGTCAATTTATATTACTAAGTAATATATTAATGACTAAGTAATTTTTAAGTCAAATAAACTTACAATGTACTGAAAACAAAACTCGTATTTCCATATGGTTATGTTTTTTCTTTTTAATATTTTTTTTACACTACGTACTAATATAATTTTTAATATTCTAATCAGTAACCATAACAAAAATACTATAATTGGAACATAACCCCTCAGGTTAATTTGTTCGGTTTTCGGAACAACTCATGTAGGTCTCATACAGATCGTTGTATCACCCTCACTATCATGCTTAGAATTATAACTCATCGCTTTATATTCAATTCAAAAATGTAACCTTTATAAAACCTTCGACGGCAATTTGAAGAAAAATTATGAAATTGTGGGTATTTTTCATTAATTACTATCTGGTTCCCGGCATGCGTGGCAATGCCATATTCAAATAAATACATTGTTTCTCCCTGCATGTCCTTTCCCGTGCGTCCCCGTTTCCCTACCGCATACCCCTTCCACCTTCCCCGCCCACCCACTCCCCTCTCCCGCTCCCCCGTTCCGCAAACCCCCCGTCCTGCGTTCCATATATTCAATCCCATCAGTTTTCAAACAGCTCGCGTGCATCAATTATTTTTTTCAAATTTTCATTTTTGGTATATTAAAAATATTCGTTTTTGTGTATTATAAGAACAATCAATCAAATTTGATACCTAAGGGAACGTACCCATACTACGTGACCCGTTCAGGGGGAGGGGGAATCTTCAAAATACCACGCTTGGTCACAATGAGCGGCGGGGCGCTTACGTTTTTGTCACCGGAGGGGGGGTTACAAATTGCAAAAAGTGGGTCACGTAGTATGGGTACGTTCCCTAGCGTAGCTATTTAAAATATATATAATTAAAAAAATCCATAGACAATTATTTTATTACAAAAAAAACAGCTGCCTGCTAAATTCAATTTCATCAAACGTGCGAAGTTAAAATAGTCGTTAAGTTTTCTGAAATTATCCAATTTTCTGCGCAATTTTCTTAATTTTTCTTTCCATGAGAACCTTCTACAAAGTGTTAGAAAAAGACGAATGAAATAGGTAAAGTCGTTATTAAGTTATGGCGAGACCAAGGGAAACAGGGATCCATTTTTATATTGTATGTTATTTGCCTAATAAAATGTTTGTGTGTTTTTATTTTTATCGTTATCAGTAATTTTAGTTAGAAAAAACGTGAGCCATTTTTAAAACTTTCTTATGTTTGCAATATTTCGAAAATTCTATGTTTATTTCGAATTATAAAATTCGAAAGCGTATTTCATCACCTTTCAAATACAGTTTTTAGTTTTCGGAGGCGTTCAAAAATATTCCATTTATTTGGATTTTATTGCAAAGCGGAAATATTTTGACATCCTGACAAAATGCGCTCAAATAAATGAAATAAGCAACTGATGAGGAGCTTTTGCTGTACCACTGAGCGAACTTCCGACAAAATAGGGCCAAGGCCTGAGGGGTTTTTTTATTTTTTTTTTTTTATTTATTATTTATTTAATTACAGAATACATTTTGTACAAAAAATTTGAGTAGACCCACAAAGCTGTCATATGACAGCTTGTCTGCAGGTTCTAACAATTTAAACATTCTTAATATTATATCTAAGAAAATATTTGTAAATACATTTATAGTTTTAAGGAAACATTAGAATAGATCACATAGTAATATTGGATAATTTAACTTACAATCATAAATATATAAGATATTTCAATATACCTGCCTAATAACAAGATATGTAGGCAGCTATATTAAGATATTCAAAGATACATGGAGTTTTCACTCATTAACCATAGTTTTATCATTTTAGGACATAGTCTCTCATTTTTTTCAAGTTTTATGTTTTTATTGATTTTATTGAAAATCACTGGTATTAGATATTCAAGAGTACGGCTTCCATATTTATTTAATATTCGAGGAGTTTTTAGGCCCTTTCCTTCTCTAAATCTTGTGGTATGTTTGTGTACAAGTAGGTGTTTGTAAGGGCTTTCCCCCATATTATCCATAATAGTAGTGAACCAGTGGAGACCTTTTATTGTAAGTAAGCTCTCTGAGCCATACAGTAGTTTTAAGTTATGTATCTGTTTGTAAATATTTGTTGTGACAATTTTTTTTATTATGGCAGTTTGTAAATTTTCAATATATTTAATGTAATTAGTGCTTGCATGTCCCCAAGTTCGAATACCATATCTAAGGATGGATTCTACCATAGAAAAATATATGAGTTTAAGAGTACAATGAGGCAAAATAAATTTTAATTTGTAAAAGTTACTAGCTAAGGATCTGAGCTGGTTACAAATTTTAGCCACTTGTTTATCCCACTTAAAATTATTATCTACAATAAGGAACTCCAGTGAAAAATATTATGGCTTTAAAAAAATATGTTCATATAGACCAAGAAACGCTGATTCTGAATATATAAGTTTTAATTCATAATATTAAACGCAGAGTTTTTAAAAAATATATTAAAAAGTGCATTTTTAAACCTCCTTTCAAAACACAGCGTTAAGTTGGCATTACTGAAATGGTTAACGGTGACGTCACACTTAACCTGTCACCTGGTGATAGTGTGTTGACATTTGAAATGACTTGAAGTGCACACGTACCTATGCAATTCAACATTTCGTGTGTTTGGTTTATTTTCATACTGTTTATAGAGATTTAGATAAATAATAGTTATTGTGTTTATTGAAACATAATTTAGGCCCTCAACAATTTACGAAAAGGGCTATATTTGCGGACAATCTGCAATAAATTTTATCTATTTGAGGTTAAAGTCGTCCTATTTTGACATTTTGTTATGTATTTTCAAATTGTTTTTAGTATAGGGCTTTTTATACAAGTTGTTACACACTCGTCATGATCAGTGTATTATAAATACCAGTGTTTCTGTATGTATTATACATAAAACAATGTATCTACAAAGTAACGCCTGACACAAAACACGATGTCACATGTATTTGCAATGAAAGAGATGATTTATTGTTTTTATATTGCACTTTGATTAAATACAATAACAGTAGCGGTGAAATGTGGACATTTTACCAATGTTTTTCTATATTAAAAGCAGTTAATCTTGAATAAAAAAACACACCTCACACCTAAAAGTCATTAAAAAGCATTCTGCCATGACCGCCATGATCAGTGTTGCCAGCCGTGTCTTGTAAAAAGTCGCCTAAAATATATAAAAAAAGTAACCTTTTTGTGTGAAAAATAACCTTTCGTATTTTTTCCAGTGGAATGGTAAAAAGTTGATAGAATACATGAGGATATAAATAAACCAATCATCGTGAGGAGCTCAGTATTAAAGTGGGACATAAGCCATTTGGATTATTTTTGAGTAGAGCGAGTTTTTTGTTTTGTATATACCGGTATGAAAAATCTGATATTTTTTCTACCTGCATAACCTTGCCGGCGTAAATAGCGGGTACTCAAAATGCAAAAAGTCAGATTGAGCGATCAATCAGATTTGTCTAGTGAGCGAGAAGCTATGGTTAATTTGTAATTTACACTTTTTTTTTTTTTTTTTTAGTTTATTGAGGTAACAAACAGTAATACATATTTTAATAATAAAGTAACATATTACATGGTTGCATTAACCAGTGAAGTTTCCGGTAAAATTTATAATATATATATATATATAAAAACATAGATTAAAACATTAAAGAAAACATAAAGTGATATATATATATATATATATATATATATATATACAACAGAAATGAAAAAAAAACATACAAATTATAAAGCATATTATAGGATATATAAATAATCCAAATATTATTATTATTATAAAAAGAAGGAAAACAAACATAATGAGAATGAAAAAAAAAAATAATAACATGCAGCAGGGGTGAAGAGTTCGTAATTAACAATTTGTTTAAATTTTTTCTATTACTGATTTAATAAATTGGCCTGAGGACAAATGAAAAATATCAGAGTCGTAAAAGATATCATTGAATTTTGTGCACGTCCTTCAGAGAAATGAATGTTGTGTGTAATTTGTTTTTGAGTGTGGGATGTGGAATAGTTGGTTTGATCTTGTGTTTCTTATTGGACAGTGGAAATTAATGTTTTCTAGAAGACAGTTGTTGTCAACAACGTTGTTAATGATTTTGAATAAAAATTTTTCGTCGGATATATTTCTTCTATCTTCTAAAGTTGATAAATTATGGAATGTTAATGAGTCTTTTAGGTTTTCTGATGTTCGAAAAGATTTAAAGTCTAGGTGTTTCAATGTCTTTTTTTGAATTCTTTCTAACCTTTCAATATTTACTTTGTATTGGGGATTCCATATGACTGATCCGAATTCTAATATTGAGCGAAACGTGTTCCTCTTTCACAATAGTGTGAAAGAGAAAGAAGTAAAGTTTTGCAATAAGTGTATAGTCCATGATTTAGCAAGCCGTTAGCCAACACGAAAAAAAACAAAAGAGCATTCCGTTTGACGTTGGTTCTGAAAAATCACCTAAAAGTAACCTTTTGAGTAGTGTAACCTGAAAGAAACCTTTCAGAGTAAAAAATCACCTAAAAGGTTACAAAAGTAACCTTCTGGCAACGCTGGCCATGATTCTTCATTCAAACAGGGATGTTCTGCCCAAAAAAATTATTTCCCTAGATTTCGAAGTGAAATTTCCCTAGAATTTCATATTTACGCAATTACCTACGTAGCCACCCGATTGTGTAACACTAATCCTGTTATATGTTAATTAATATGATAATTAATTGGAAAGATATCGGAACTTGGTAAATATACTAATAATACCGTGATTTTCCAAATAAAACACTTTTTGCTACGTGAAGTAATAATTTAAAAGTACGAATACACTCACCACTGAATTAGAAACTGAATTCCAAATAAAAATAAAACACTTTGCAAAATAAAAATCATAAGCAACCCGCCGCTCATTTGTACCAAGCGTGGTATTTTGAAGACCCCCCCCCCCCCCCCCCCGAACGTGTCACGTAGTATGGGTACGTTCCATAATATCATTTTGAGTTGTCAGTGTTAAAAATAACATTGCATGTAAGTACATGAACAATAATTAAGATTCATAGGAATTCTATATATACGTATATATATATATATAAATATTACCAGTAATATTGTCATATGTAATAAAAATTTTGCCTGAGTTCGAAATTTCCCTAGATTTTGTCCTGATTTCCCTTATCCCTAAAAAATATTTTTCTCCCCTAGATCTAGGGAAATTTCCCTCGATATGACATCACTGATTCAAAATGACAACTTAAAAAGTAAAAAACTAACGGTGGGTGAAGACCACCATAGATACGGTGCGTTTCTGGGAGTCTTTAAAAATTAAAACTTTGACAATTATTTTAACTATTAAAACTAACTATAAAAATAAAAATAAAAATGCAGTTATTTAAGTTTGAATGTCTTTATTCATTAAAAAAAATAACAAAATTGGACTGGAGTTCTCTATTATACCCAGATAAGTATATTCATTTGTGAAATCTATTTTTTCACAGACACAAACATTAATAATTCCTCTATGTATACAGTCAAAGCTATGAGCGGTTATTTTAGGAACATTCCACATTTTCAAACTTGGTGATTTTATGTACATGCATTTGGTTTTTTTTACATTAATAACTTATCCTACATCATGAGCCCATTTGAGAAGCTCGTTAAAATCTCTTTGTAATTCTTGTATAGCTATTTCAGGATTTTCATTTGATACAACAAGAGCAGTATCATCAGCAAAAATGAATCGACGAGCTTTTTTGAAAATCTTACACATAGCAATTACATATATAATATATAATTTTGGACCTAGAATTGACCCTTGCGGTACTCCCGATTTGATGTATCTTGATTTACTAATTATATTTAAAATCTTCACACTCATTTTTCTATTTGTCAAATAGTTTTTAAAGAATAAGAGGAGTTTACCCCGGATACCTATAAATTCAAGTACTTTAATTATTTGTATATGGCTAAGTGTGTCGAAAGCTTTTGAGAAATCAATAAATAGAACCAATACATGTTGTTTACAGTTTAGTTGTGAATTTATATGATTAGAAAATTTTTCGAGCAATTTATCGCAACTTTTATTTTTTTGAAAGCCATACTGGCATTCATCAATAATACTCAGATTATTTAAGTATTTATCTAAATTTATTGATATATATTTTTCTAATATTTTTTCTAATGCAGGAAGTAAGGAAATCGGCCTGTAATTGTTTATTAAAGAGTGATTTCCATTTTTAAAGATAGGCCTTACAATACTATATTTTAGTTCATCGGGAATATGGCCCGTATCAATTATTCTGTTAATTAAGTGGGCGATTATAGGACTAAGTAATTTAACATGTTTTTTCAAATCATGTTAAATTAATTATTGTTAACTGGTTCTTATTATATTCACTTTTAAATTTAAAATTATTTTATAATAAATATTTGTAAAGGAATACCTACCTAGAATGCATAGGGATTCCTTCGTGTTCGAATAATGAATTACTTTTCAAATGTCATTCATTGATGTGTTGTCATGGTGACATACATACAGATTATTACTGTTTTTAAAATAAAACAATAACTTTGTAAACACCACTTTTATTTTTATACTTTATGCCGACCGGGTTTCGCTACAACCGTAGCTTCATCAGGGCAGTATAATACTCTACTAACATTAGGTTACATTTGTGTTATAATATATATTTTAACAAAAAATGGGCTGGGCTGGACTCGTCAAGTGGAGGAGGAAGAGGGAGGCATAGATAGAGAATTGGGAAGGGAACGGACGTGTTCTTTATCAATAGGGAACAATCTTAGTATGGGACTTTTATTTAAATTAAGTTGGTTATTTACTACCTTACTATTAGTGTTTATGGCTTTCCTAAGTTCAAGTGCCTCTAAATTATCCAACCTTAGACCGATGTCGTTTTTATGAATAAGTTTGGCGCCAGCGTTTTTGTCAAATTTATGATCGTTTTCAATCAAGTGGTTTGCAAATTCTGAAAATCCAGAGCTGTGTAAACATCGAAGATGTTCTTTGACACGGGTGTTTATGTTGCGCGCTGTTTTACCAATATAAAAAAATGCGCAATCGCTTCATTGAAGTGAGTAAATTCCCGAGTGTGATAGACTGTCTTCCTTATCCTTACCGTTCATTAAAAGTTTGCCTATATTATTATTAGTGTAAAATGCTGGTTTGATTTCTGATGGGAGATTTTTAACACTTTTTTGAGAGAAATTATTGATGTACAGGATTCTACGCCATTGATGAGGTTGATTATTATTACTTGGTATATTATTATTATGAGGTGGACTATTGTATAAAAATTTACTAGTGGATAATTTTTTTATTTTTTTATTTAGAATGTTGTCTACTATATTTGAGTTGTAACCGTTATTTATTGCGATTTGTTTGATCGTAGATAGTTCTATTGCAAAGTTGGTATTTGATAAAGGGACTGTAACTAATCTATGTATCATGGAATGAAACGCTGAATGTTTATGGGAGTTGGGATGGTTAGAGGAATTGTGAATCGTTATGTCAGTGAACGTCTTTATATCTTCTTTTTATATTTTCAGAAAATATATCTTCTTTTTATTTTCTTTATATCTTCTTTTTATATTTTCAGAAAATATAAAAAGTGCTCTAAGATCATGTAAATCCGTAATCTTTCAAGACAACTCATATCAACAAGTTAAATTTTTTACAAAAAATCCAAAAGCCTTTAAATTATATGGTTTCTTAAAACTTCATAAACTTCACAAACCAATAAGACCAGTCGTATCAAGTTGCAATTCCCCAAATTTCAAAATAGCTTCATTTATAACTAATGTATTTAAAAACTCAAAAGTTTTTGCTCCAAAATACACCATTAGAAATTCTTTTGACTTGATTGATGAGCTAGAAAACTTACATATCCCCAATGGTGCAAAATTAGTCTCCTTCGATGTTGTTAACCTGTTTCCAAATATCCCCGTAGCTGAAAGTAAAAATGTTTTATCTAAATTGCTACAAAATTCAAAGTTACCAAATAATTTATCTAAGGATTTATCTCACCTGTTTAATATATGTCTTAACCAAAACTATTTCCAATACAATGAATGTTTTTATCAACAAAAAGAAGGCTTGGCCATGGGGGCACCGACATCACCCCTCATCGCTGATATATTCATGGACAATTTAGAAAATAATATTTTTAATAGTAAATCACCATTATTACAAAACTTATTGTTATGGAAGAGATATGTTGACGATGTATTCTGTGTTTGGTTGGGAACCAAGAGACAACTCAACTCCTTCCTGTTGCTAATAAACTCCTTCCATAAACAAATTAAATTCACCATAGAAATAGGAACCAATTCTACCTTAAACTTTCTAGATCTTACGTTATCAATAATAAATAATAAAATCGAATTTAAAATCTACCGCAAACCGACGTTCACTGACATAACGATTCACAATTCCTCTAACCATCCCAACTCCCATAAACATTCAGCGTTTCATTCCATGATACATAGATTAGTTACAGTCCCTTTATCAAATACCAACTTTGCAATAGAACTATCTACGATCAAACAAATCGCAATAAATAACGGTTACAACTCAAATATAGTAGACAACATTCTAAATAAAAAAAATTATCCACTAGTAAATTTTTATACAATAGTCCACCTCATAATAATAATATACCAAGTAATAATAATCAACCTCATCAATGGCGTAGAATCCTGTACATCAATAATTTCTCTCAAAAAAGTGTTAAAAATCTCCCATCAGAAATCAAACCAGCATTTTACACTAATAATAATATAGGCAAACTTTTAATGAACGGTAAGGATAAGGAAGACAGTCTATCACACTCGGGAATTTACTCACTTCAATGCAGCGATTGCGCATTTTTTTATATTGGTAAAACAGCGCGCAACATAAACACCCGTGTCAAAGAACATCTTCGATGTTTACACAGCTCTGGATTTTCAGAATTTGCAAACCACTTGATTGAAAACGATCATAAATTTGACAAAAACGCTGGCGCCAAACTTATTCATAAAAACGACATCGGTCTAAGGTTGGATAATTTAGAGGCACTTGAACTTAGGAAAGCCATAAACACTAATAGTAAGGTAGTAAATAACCAACTTAATTTAAATAAAAGTCCCATACTAAGATTGTTCCCTATTGATAAAGAACACGTCCGTTCCCTTCCCAATTCTCTATCTATGCCTCCCTCTTCCTATAATTCAATATATAGTATATATTGAATTATTTGGCGGGTATTTGATAAGCCGCCATAGCTCAGTGGTCAGAGCATTCGACCGGCAATCGGAAGGACACGGGTTCAAGTCCCGTTGGCGGCAAGTATCTTTTCTCGGAAGATTTTTCAATGTAAATGAGTGTTTCAGGCTGACAATTATTGCTTATAATAATTGTCACCCTTTGTGCTATGCATAAAAATCTTGTCTAAACGTTAGTTTATAAATTAAAAAATAATAATTAATATTTAACAATTTTAAGTATTTCCCCAATAAATGCAGACATAATTTGTCTCGACGCCACCTAGCGAGGGATTTAACACTAACAATGTCTTCCTCGCAAAAATAAAGTTGGTTGTTTTCAGGTGGAAAAAATATAACAAGCAGTAATTATTGAATGAAACACTAGTATATATTGAATTATTTGGCGGGTATTTGATAAGCCGCCATAGCTCAGTGGTCAGAGCATTCGACCGGCAATCGGAAGGACACGGGTTCAAGTCCCGTTGGCGGCAAGTATCTTTTCTCGGAAGATTTTTCAATGTAAATGAGTGTTTCAGGCTGACAATTATTGCTTGTAATAATTGTTACCCTTTGTGCTATGCATAAAAATCTTGTCTAAACGTTAGTTTATAAATTAAAAAATAATAATTAATAGACAAATTGTCTTATATATTAAATATCTAAAACTGGAGAAAACACAATCTGAAACAACTACCGGAGTCTCCGTTATTTTTGAATGCCAAGAAATTTTATTTGTTCTAAATCATCATAATAATGTTGGAATTTCAAAAAAAATAATAATTTGTTATTTTTACCTAACGGTGTAGGTAAATACATAGCATACGTGTAAAAATACCCACCCATACAACTTAATGAGTTGCTCCGTATATTTGTTTTAAAATCCCAACACATTGAGTAATGGCGGGATTAAATGAAGTTCAACAGACGACATGAACATTTTTCTGTTTAACAAGCAACAAGCATCCATTTAGAAAGGTAGGATTTCCTGAAATTTATGTTAAAAATCGGTAAAGTCAACAGAGAGCAGAGGTGCGAGAGATATAAAACATGAGCTTACCGCCGCGGCCGCTAGGTGTGCCTTTGTTTACACTTAGAAGAAAAAAACCGATGTACGAGGGTATAAATAGGTTTTCTACGGATTATTGTGTTAAAAACATACGCGCAATTTGTATACAAACATGCTCGAATGGATTTAAATAGAATAATCAATTAGTTTCATTCCCTACAGGTGATGATAAGTTTTCACGTGTTTATGAAATAAATAATAAAACGTGCCAATAATTCTATTTACATTATTTGGAATAATTATATTTACGCTTTATTCCATTCTGGTAGAGTGCTTTATGCAAAACCCAACTGGACATAACTAAATAATTAATAAGTTAATTCGTTAAATACGTTGCATTTTTTGTGTAATTTCATAGAAGGTATTAATTATTTAATATAAGGTGTAATTTCATAGAAGATATTGATAATTTATTTTAAGGTTTGTACAGCAAGGTATGTTGTGAAGCTGAGATAGTGGGGAGGGGAAGGGGATTGGTTAAAGACAGTTGGGGAAGAGGGAAGTGGGGAAGTACATGTCTATTCAGATCTGGTCACCATACACGGCTAAAACCATTTCAAGCAACGTTTCAATTCTAAGTGGTGATCTTACAGCAGGGCGATACTGAGAGTATCTTCCACTCAAGAACGTGCCGCAAAAATACCATACATTATTTTTAAATTATTAAATTAAATATCAACATCAAATAATAACATTAAATAATAAATCAATCGAACCAATTTACTTTTCGGCGCCAAAATCAATCATTTTTCAATAGGTAAAGGGATATGAATTCACTATCTTTAGCGCTATTTCAAATTACTTATATAAATACAAAGCTTAAGCCGCGGTGTACCCGCTCAAAAAGAGAAAATATGTAAATACGAATGTTAGAGAGTTATGCTAACAAAAATGTTGGTTAATATTAGCGCGCTAATGTAAAAGATAATATTTAAGCGAAAATTGTGAAAATGTGAAAATTGTGAAAAAAAAACACGGCTCGTTTAAAATAGAGCAAATCTCTCGTGGGAAATATCTAAAATAGCATTTAAAGAAACACTATAAATTTTTTCATACACATAACTTGTAAAATAACTGAAAATAAACTAACAATTATTATAAGTTATCAGCAATAATTATCAGCCTGAAACACTCATCTACATTGAAAAAATCTTCCGAGAAAAGATACATGCCGCCGAAGATTTTTCAATGTAGATGAGTGTTTCAGGCATTTTATTATTATTTTCAGGTGTACCAAATAAAAATGTATTAGTTGAATATTAGTTGAATACATATTTGAATATTAGTTGAATACATATCCCGCAATTACCCCCACCCCTTTGCTTTCCACTCCTTATTCATGCCGCCAACGGGACATGAATCCGTGTCCTTCTGATTGCCGGTCAGGTGCTCTCCAACTGAGCTATGTCGGCTTATCTAATATAAAATAATGTAAGGTTTAAAATAATTTTCGGAGCATACTTTGCGATTTTTTTCTATCGAGGGAATTTCATATAATTGCTGTTTGGGCATGGGAAATGTATAGATATTAACTTCAAGAATAACATATATAACATATATATATTTGTAAAAAGCATTTACTTTGTGGCTCGCCATAATTTACAATAAAAAAACACATAAATTTGTTTAACCCCACTTTTATTTTAAACACTCTAACGGTTTCAGAAGCACCCTTCCTTCGTCAGGAGAATATTATAACTAAACTATGATACAGAATGTTGACAGATATACAAATTTTAGGTGTTTGAGTGGGAGGTAAGCAAAGGGGTGGGGGTAATTGCGGGATTTCCGGAAAGAACAGAGCGGTTCATTGGAAAAATATTTAGAATGGGAGTGAAAGATAAATTAATTTGGTTATTATTACTAGCATTATTATTTAGGGATTTTCTCATCTCTAGTGCTTATAAATTATCTAATTTTTTGCTTTTATTGTTACGGTGAAGAATTTTAACCCCTGTGTCCTTATTAAAAGTGTGATCTGTGGAAATTAGGTGATTAGCAAACTCTGAAAAATTATTAATATTTAAGCATCTTAAATGTTCTGTGATTGTAATGTTTACATTTCCAGTTGTTTTACCTATGTAGAACGAAGGACAATCATAGCAACATAGTTGGTAAATGCCTGAGTGGCTTAATTTATGATCTTTAGCTTTAGTGTTTTTTAGTAATTTACCTAAATTGTTATCAGTATAGAACGCGGGTTTAATGTGGGCAGGCAAGTTTTTTGTACTAAGAGAGGAAAAGTTGGATATATATAAAATTCTGGACCATTGAACGGGATTTATTGTTTTATTATTATTTTCAGGTGTACCAAATAAAAATGTATAAGTTGAATATTAGATGAATACATATTTGAATATTAGTTGAATACATTTTTATCCCGCAATTACTCCCACCCCTTTGCTTACCTCCTACTCAAACACCTAAAATTTGTATATCTGTCAACATTATGTATCATAGTTTGACCCTGACGAAGGAAGGGTGCTTCTGAAACCGGTAGAGTGTTTAAAATAAAAGTGGTCTTAAACAATTTTATGTGTTTTTTTATTGTAATAACATATATGTTTTTTAAGAGCTTTAAAACTTGTATTTAAGGAAAATTGCAATTTTCGTTTAAAAACTACCGCCAGTTTTGATCTACTCAAGAAAAAAACTTATCCAAAAAGCATGTTTTACTTTATTTTGCGAAGCTCAGGCACAAATATTTAAATATTTTTCAATCATTTTCTAAATAATTTAATTTCCCACTTTATTCAACAAAGTTGGTGTTATTTTTTTCTGGGCTAATAAAAAGGCTAATAAAATTACAAGTGTGCAGTTCATAAGCGGTAGAAGTGAAACCTTAAGAAAACTAAAATAGACAAGAGTGGGAAGGCTACGAAGCACCGCACGGAGAGAAAACGGTTATTTACGAAGCACCGCACAAAGAGGAGACTGATTATTCTATCTCATTCTCTCGCAGGCTAAATCCTATAGATGTATGTGTTTGTCTCTTTTTTGTGTCGCTTTTCGTTTTATCGAGTTTAAAACCACAACTTATCGATTATTTCATCGGCATTTATTTTTTATTTAATTAAAGCATCTAAAATATTTCTAAGCGATCTAATTTCAAACAACAATCACACGATTTAGCATTCCTTAGTAGGGCATCACCTTAAAATAAATTCATAACAAGACAGTTTATATATTCTGATCTGAAAAATAGGAATATACATTTACAGGTACTAATCGTATGGATGCAGTGGGATATTCTGACGTAGGAACTTTGCAAACTCAGTTCGGTTGTATCTGTGTTGGCAGTAGGTACAAATTCGGCCGCGGCTCTAAACCGTAATTTATCGCTTTGAATTTGTTAAATCCTTTGTCTGAGCGAGACACATTTCTGACAGAGCATTTTATTGGTGTACGGACACATATGCAATCGTGTTTGCCAGACTTACAAGCCGAGCTTTCGGGATCATATCCTGGCAGGGCCGGGGCAAGCGATCACTTTTTAAATTCGCCTCGTATTATTATTTACTTGGTTCCCTTTAAAAGAGTTCAACATGCCAGAACAAGTGACATAAAAAGACAATCAAATTTACTTCTAATAATTTCATTTGGAGCAAAAACGGGCTCTAAGTTACAACGAACGGGAACACTACATAAAGATCCTTCAAGGTAAATAAGCAAGTCTAAGGTTGTCGACATCACCACCTCACCAACCAACCTCACATCGCTGACGACCTCTGATGTTCTAGGGGTAGTACTCTCGACTTGCAATCCGGGTTCCGCGTGTTCTAATTCCCGCGCGCGCAAGTATATTATATTTGATTAGTTTGTGTTATTTCAAAATTTATTAATTTAAAATATTACATAGAATACTTGCAGCACATTCCAGAGTGGATACTCTAAGCATCGCCCTGATGTAAGACCACCATTCAAAGTTGAAGCGTTGCTTTAAATAGTTTTATCCGTAGTATAGTTTCAGCATATCTGAATAGCCAGGCACTTTCCACCTTCAGCCTAACAATATACTCCAATTGGGGCTATTATAGTATCACTTGCTACCGATGCTTTGAGCAGTTGAGACTCTTGGTGTCCTTGACTGTTAAAGACGAGTGAAGGTCGTCAACAGATTTTTTTATTTTTTTCGTGAAGGTACATAATAATACAATATGTAGATTATAATGACAATACCTAATTTTTGTATAAATATCATTGATTTGGTACGTGGTTACGTCGTAATACGTCCAATTTGTCAACTACTGTAGATGTTAAATAGCGAATCACTCTCCCCAAGTTCGAATTCAGAAACAGATTCGAAGGACTCGGCTGATAAAGCAACAAGATGTGAGGACATCCTGATGAGATGAGACGGCCTGCCTATATGAAGAGTACTGTGGGCTTTAGATCAGTGGTTCCCAACTAGAGGTCCAAGAAGAATTGCAAAATGATAATAATTGCAAGAACGCGTTTAACTACGTGATTAACATTTTATCATTATTGTACCTTGTGGTCCCTGTGAGAAAAAATAAATGTCATAGTGGTTCCTGTTCAACTACGGTCGGGAACCACTACTTAATATGGATGAGAGCCGCCCAGGATCGGTAAAAATAGAATCTTTTAAGGGAGGTCTATGTTCAAATCTGACACCAGAGGGCTCTTGAAGAGGAAGAAGCTGAAGAATATTTTTAAAAATCAAAATCAATGATTTCCACCTTACGAATATTTAAAAAATTGGGTAAAGACCCTACATTGTGGGTGGGTCGGGAGAGACCAACTGGAAAGGCCAAATGGACTCCTTCAATTAGTCTCTCCCGATCCGGCCCGCCACGCAGTAAGTGGGCAGTCGCATTCGCCTCTAAGACCTACAAAAACCTCGCTCTGTGATCCCGGGCACCTCTGCTAAGTCACCAAGCGTAGCGAAACACTTAGGATAATCAATTGCAAATGTGTTGGTTATCGAATAAATGATTTCCGGGCGGACGGTGTTACCCATACCCACCTCTTAAATTGATCTTCACATAAAAAGGACTTACGAGTATCATTTTCGTTCACAACATTGTCACCTTTTTTAATGTTTTCTAAACTTAGAATTCATTGTTTGGAAATGTACAATTGAATTAAATATATAGGTATACATATAAATATATTTTATATTATATAAATATATATTTTTTTTTTAAATTTCAAACAATAAATTATAATTGTTCTTCATCACTTTACACACAATAATTTATCCCGCATTCCCAGTCCATCTTACACCCTTATAATCCCGGGATCCGGCTATCCCGGCTATCCCGGCCATCCCGGGTGTCATATCTCCAGGCAGAATAAGTTAGTCATGCGGGCCCCCTCCCCTCCCCAGGGATTAATCCCTTAATCTGCCCGGCTACCATATAATATGACATCCTCCACTTAAAACGTTAAACTCGCCAGATTTATGGGCGGGACAGGGCCGCAGCGAGTAGGCGGCCAATTGGACAGGTTTGGGACAACCCTGGGATTCCGAGACAATGCGGTGAATTCTTTTAGGGACTGACTTTTCAGGAAAATGTAGGTATTTTCTCAAATGGTATGGAAATCCGTGCTACATGCAGGACACTTATGAACAGTCGGCCTTGGCTGCATTTTTTCATATTCTCTTCATTGCAGAGAAAAATGATGCTTGAACAGTAATTTGACGGCCTTCGTGGTCCCGAGGTAAGACTCTCGACTCACAATCCGAAGGTTGCGGGTTCGTACCGGCGTGCGCAAGTAAATTTGATTTGATTAATTAGTGGTACTTCAAAATTAATTAATTAAAAATAATAATAAATAACGGTGACCAAATCTGATTAGCCGAGTACTTCCCCATCTTCCACTTCTACATCTCTTTATCCTCCCCACTGCCTTCAGCCTCACAAAATACCCCAATTGGGGATGCCATAGTCACACTGGCTCCAGATGGGAGCAGTTGGGGACAGTTAAGTAGAGTGTGGTGATATAATAATAATATATAATATTTGGCGTTTCATACAATAGATTTATATTGATGTTCTATTCCTTCAATCACATACGAGAAACAGCATTTTTGTGGCCACTAGTGGCTCCGCCTGTTTACCTTTCAGTCATAGAATCAGAAACAAAGTAAATAAAGAAATATGTCTGATAATAATAATATTTCTAGACTTAAGAAAAGCTTTTAATACGGTAAATCAAACCAAAAAAGATGCACTAAAAATTCTTACTAATTATCTCAAAGATAGAAAACAAAATACATAAATAGGAAACAGGGATTAAAAAGGCGTACCACAGGGAACTGTGCTTGACCTAATTCTCTTTCTGATATATATGTAAATGATTTATGAAATGTTGTAATCCCTGGTGAGATTGTATCTTACGCTGATGATTCAGCAATAATAGTAAAAGGAAAATCGTGGCTTGAAACTTTTTTAAAGGCAACAAATTGTGTTGCATATGTCTCATCATGTCTGAAAAGTAATAGACTCTTCTTAAACTACAATAAAATATTTTACCTAGCTTTTTATAAAAACAGTATAAACTAACCCCCCAATAACTTAAAATTAACTGTAATCAACTAACATGCTCTTCTTGCTTTGAACTTGGAAAAGTTGAAAAGATCAAATATTTGGGTTTTTATATTGATACAAATTTAAATTGGCAATCACATATTAAAAATACCGTTTCTAAATTAAGATATCTTACGTATGTATTTTACAGACCTAAAGAAGTACTCAATATTGACAATTTGAAAATGACTTATTTTTCTCTGGGGCAATCTTCACTCATGAAAAATAAGATGGGGTGGTCCGCTTGATGCATTTATAGAACCTTTAGAAATAACTCAAAATTATGTTATCAAAGTAATGTGTTATAGAAATAGAATATTTTCGACAGATGCATTATACAACTAAAGCTAAACTTTTCAGTAAATTAAAACTATTTATACTGGAAACTATAAAACATATTTTTAAAAACAAAAACAAAAAATTAAAACATAATCAACAATACAAGTTTTTTATGTTTTTTATACCTGCCCCCAAACGAATATAAAACAAATGAAAACTCACAGCAGTTTCATTGGACCTCGTACATTCAATATTTTACCGAAAAATATTCAAGTGACCACTAAAATTCTTCAATACATAAAGGAGTTAAAATTATGGCTTAACAATACAGATGTTGAAACATTATTTATTTAAGTTACATCGCTTTATGTTTCTCACAAACTTTACACTTATTATTATACTATAAACTTATTACTCGTATTACACTGTATAATAACTATTACACTGTACCTACACTATTGTTTACACATTTTGTACAAACTGTTTAGACAAAATTTAATCATGTTTTTGAATTATATGCCCACCGTTCTTTGTATGTACAATAATAAAATATATCTAACTATATTACTCACACAGATGCTGCGCCTTAGTAGATCCCCATCATTCTTATTTTCATAATATTGCATATATCAAATGTAAAATTTGGGAAAAATAAAGGAAAATATATATATATATATATATATATATACAAAACAATTATATCACCACACTATAATTACTGTTCAAGCATCATTTTTTTTTGTAATGAAGAGAAAATGCAAAATGCTAATGCTGCAAAATAAATCAATGCAAACAATATTCAAGCGCAATGTATGCACGCGGATAAGAGACATGTTAAAAAGAAAAATTTTATTGAAAAATTTAAAAAAAAAAGTACAGGAGTCAGCTGGTCAACGTAAGATTCTCCGAGGAACTAGCGTCATTGATCACCTCGGCACCGGTGCATAGTCGGAAAACAAGCCAAACATGCGCCCAACAAACATACGCGATTTTGGGAGGCGGGAATGGGTACCGCCGCCCCGGGAACCTTTATTGGATAACCAACACCTCTGCCATAGGTCACCCCAAGTGGTTCGCTACGTTTGGTGATTTAGCAGGGGTGCCCGGGTTTATGGGGTGAGGTTTGTCTAGGTCTTGGAGGCGGATGACCGGGACATACTGAACCCCAGATTCCTACCCACCCCTTAAACCCTTTTCCTTCCCAGAACTCTCCTCTCCTTCCCTTTTCCTTAAAAAAAACCCTCCACACAGCATCCTCAAAGATGACATAGGCCCTGAGGGAAATTATTTTCCTCAGGGCCTCCTGTGTAGCTCATGTAAAAAAAAAAAAAAAAAATACGCGGTTGACATTAGTCACATGAGAACGGGTCGTTTCTACGACTCGTTCTTGAATTCGGCTATGGAACGATTTGCCGGCCTATGTGTTTCCTCCCTCCTATAACATGGGTTTCTTCAAGATCCATGTTCACTACTACCTCTCCTCAAAAAGGGGGTCACACAGCATCATAAAAGATGACATAGACCCTCAGGGAAATTACTTTGCTGAGGGCCTCCTGTGTGGAGTTAATGTAAAAAAATCGCTTGTGATGGAGTATAACATAAAACATATGCAGTAGGTAGGTATAACTATCATTAATAGAGCTTGCCTTTTATAGGCAGCTTCACTGATGCTAATTATGTGAATGAATAGCAAAGAACGCCAGTGCTGTATTGAGTATCAATCTATGCATTTAACTTTGCGTCGGAAGGCTTAATACGTGAACTGTCGATCTTACTGACTTGAACAGGTTGAAAGGTGGTTAACAGTAATTTTTAATATATTTTATTTTCGATTTGCAAACTATACAAAATTTGTTGACAGGATTAACGTTAAAATTATCAAGCTCAAAGTGAAAATTATCCAAAAAAAAATCTGGCGACTCAAAATTCATCCAAATTAATTTGGAGCACAAATAAATATTCCCCTTTTAAGAATAGAATTGTAAGAGTGCAACTTTTGAAATAAATTATTGGTTCTAAGCTTTGTAAGGTTTATCAATGTTTGAAACGTGCACAACTGGGAGAAAGAATCGGGGGAAATGGAGGCGGAAAAGAAAGATTTGGAGAGAATTCGGAACACGAATTCTCACAACGTAAAGACCGGAAACGTTAAGTGAGATAAGACTTCCCATGGAAATTTTAAAAGTTTCTTTAGCTTGTTTTTAAGTGTTCTGCTGTTCCAAAGGCAACTCGTGGCTAGATTCAAAATTATTGTAATACGAATCTGAATAAATTGAATATTATTAAAGCGGGAGAGAATATTCTGTACTCGTTTGGTATTTTTTTCTTGTTAACAGGTTATAAATATATGAAGTAGAAAATAAAATCGATTTTCGCACTTAATTCTTCCTCAAATTCCAAAATTGTAGTTACCACAGTTCGAACACATCCCGTCAATTGAGTCTTATATATGAAGAGAATAAAATAAAACACTAAGACAATAATGTACAGCATTTTTCTTAACGTCACTTTATAACATCCTCAAATTATACGTATACCTATGTAAAGACAACTAATACCCTACTCACACGCATATTTTACGGTTCCTTTTCGGTTCGGTTCCACAGTTGATTCCCCGACAGTTGGCTCCTAGCATACTTATATGCATTATGCAGTCGGTTTAGGAAAAATGCGGTACACATACTTACACAAAATATAACTAAGTATATCCATCTACATATCTTTATACATCTACATTTTCTACCGATTTTTTTTTCAATGTTCAAAGTATCTACAATAGACAATACTACAAACTTTCAAAGAAATATAGCTAAAGAAATTACATTTCAATATATCAGCAAGATATCAAAACAATATTAAAATCCAAAATTTAATACCAAGCACATGCAAAATACCTATCTGTTTCTAGGTATGAATTATTTCAACAAACTCCCGTTAAAACTAAAAATTATCGAAAATAAACGCAGATTCCAAATTAAATTAAAAAATTACCTGAAACAACTGTAAAAGTTCATTACTATTATTAATATTTAATTTAAATCTTGAAATCTGTTTATTGAAATATCTCAAGTTTTTCTTACATATCTATTGTTATTAGTTGCAATATTATTATTTACTTGCTAAAATGATAACATATACTTGAGCATGAATTCCCTCACCAAACACAAGAGCCGCGTCTCTTTATGGTGAGGAAAGGCTTTTATTATATTCATATTACAACTCTGTTTAACATGTAACATATTATAACTCTGTTTTACATTGTTAGCAGATTACATAAATTAAAATTCTATGTTCCAATCAGCACACTTCGAATAATTTATTTATCATTAGCTGAATCTATTATAAGGTATGGAATTACAGCCTGGGCACTTTCCTGTAACACAAATGTAAATTATGTTCAATCGGTTCAAAAATCATTAGTTAAAATATTGGCGCATAAAAGTTTATACGAACAAAGACATCATGTTCCGTACTTTTACCAGAATCTCAAAATTCTCTCAGTAAGAGCAATTCTGTGGTATAAAATTATATTTCAGCATATAAATAAACTGGACCACACTTATAATACCCGTTTTACGCTAAATGAAGGAGTAATTAATTGTACCTAAGCACTTAAAAAAATATGGACAAAGAACGCTGGACTACATGATACCAAATTTATTAAATATGTTACCTGCTGAAATTAAAAAATGTACAAATGGTAAAACATTATTTTATGTTGAAGAATTGGCTCGCGAAAGAAAAAAAATGTTTTAGACACTAAGACAAAAATTATAACTGCAAAATAAGTTTATTTATATCTTCAAAGTAAAAGCACCCATTGACAAACTACTAAAAAGTAGTTTATTGGGTCTTTTCTCTTTACTGTAAAATATTTATATTTTTTCCTGCCATATGTATTACCTTGTCTTTATAATAAATGAATAATTAAAAAAATTTAAAAAATGTAAAAAATGTATAATTATTGTAAAAACATGCTAATATTTAAAAAAATATATATAAATAAGTATTTACGTGCAGAAAGGAGGTACCGCCAAATAACAAAAGCGCAAAACATATGTTCATTCAAATGTATCAAGGAAAAACTACTTCTCTACATACTGTATAGGTACATCAGCGTATAAGTAAAAAAAATCGATACTGTAAATAAATTCTTTTGATATCTATACCCAGTTATTATTAAATTTGCAAGTATTATTACAACATATCCTACACCGCCTGAAGTTCTGGAGGTCTGCCACGGACGATCGATTAAAACCCTGTATCAATACGATATTGACGTATTTCGGAAGTCGATTTTAGGTTTGAAATTAGTAAATGATGCACATAAAATTATACTTTTAGAATAAATATCATTTCGGGGGCAACTGTCTCCATATTCTTTATATCGCATTATGAATGATTTTATTACTATTCGGCTTAGTAACTATGTAGTGATATTTAGGAAAATAACTCGTTTCTAGTATTCTACTAATATATTCCACACGTAAGAGTATAAAGTGATAGTGTAGGTAAATTGTTGATTTCCGGAACACATCTTAAATAATGAAACTGCACTCTAACCCTCAAAGACAAAAGATATAAATATGTCCATAGTAGCGATGAAACATCAGCATAGACATACTGGTTTACTGCAGAGAAGAGAAGATACTTATCCGTGGAGCAAAGTTTACATGTTTTCCCGGAAAAAGAATGGAAATAACAAATCCTAACGACCGCCCTTAACTCCATAATAATTTCAGAATATGTATAACCCCGCCACTGACTCCCTTTCGAATCTCCAGAATTTAAATAAAATCCCGCCATTAGGTATATCTTTGTATATTTTTCAAGCAGATTCCGCCCAAGTCATGTTGGGGAGGTTCCAAGTTGAGTAACGATCCGAAGAAGTAATTTAAAATATACAAATAGGTACATTTTATCTATTTATCTGTGACAATAAACAGCTTTATTTCTGCTAAATTCAATTTTACCGGGGATGTTTTGTTCGATATAAAATTGGCTATTCAATCAGTTCTCTTAAAATGTGCCTGCTGCAATTCTAGTACTCTAACAATAAACATTGCAACTATAATTTATGTACATTTTTGCTACAGTGGAGGTAATCCACCTCTTACCCGCCCTGGTATAAGTAACTGATGGTTACTCCTTCAAGGCTCTCGCAAGATTCTAATTTTTTTGATTAAACGAAGCTACATTTATTTATTTTGAACGAATCTAGACCTCCAGTGTCCATGCATACGTTGTTAGTAAGCAGTATGCAAGTGCTTAACAGGAAAAACAAAATGCGAAAAATAGGTTAGTAAGACAAAGATAAATTAAACAGGGCAAAAGAAAAACTCATTCATGAGACTCCATGACGCGGAATTGCAACTGTAAAAAACCTGCAAGCACCTGCATAAAATAGAGAACATTAGAAATACAATAAATCTCAAATCAATTGGCAAGTACCAACAAAAAATGTGAATGGCTTTCGGTCTGACCATAAACTACACTTAGCTTCCGTGTCCCTTAGCCAACCACTCAGTGAAGCTTCAAAGAATGTTAACTGAATATTTGGTGTAAAATACCCGAAGACTAAAAGAAAATTCAGCGTTGGGTAGTCAGAGGCAGGACAAAGGACAGTCAAGGTCATGTGATCAAACCTCAAGCCTGCACATGTCATTGGGGGAGGCGCAGATAGATTTGAGAAGGATCTGCAAAATTAATAATGTAACTAAAGATGAAGCAGGGACGAGGTCCAGCACACCTTTGCTACAGGAAAAAATTACGTGTATGAAAAAAAATGTCTTTTTTTACATTAGCTCCATATACGAGTTTCTGAGGAAAATAATTTCCCTAATGGCCTAGGTTCTCTAAGGGGATGGGGGAGTTTTTTTATGGAAAGGAAGGAGAGAAAGTTCTGGGAAAGAGAAAGGGGCGGGTAGAAATCTGGGGGTCAGTGTGTCCAGGAGTGTGTAATAAGATCTTATGTAGGTAGCATACCTTTGTCATCCGACAGCTTATCTTCTCAGAGCAACTAGAACATCCTTCTCAGGATAGTGGAGATAGGGAATTGAGGTCATGCATATAAATGAAGCAGCTATTTTACTAGTGAAATTTAAAAGAAACTTTTTTGCATTTTGCAAGGGAAATAGCACCAAAGAAAGCTTAACAAAAAACTTAAATACCTTTAGCATCTATCAATAGATTTGGAGAGAGAGAGTTAACAAAATTACGATTAGTTATTAATCCCGCGTACGTCCCGTCGTCGTGATTCTCCTCCAATCGTCAACAGCAATCCCCAAAACACCGTCCAGCACGTCATGGGGCCGCTTGGTTAAAGGGAGTCCTCCCAACAAAACAGGCACAGCAGATCCTCACACATCAGGCGGCGTGAGCAAATCTCACCGGCCAAAGTAACAGCAAAGTAATATTGGCGGGTCCAACCAGAGTCTAGGAGCCGCTCCATTAATAAACGGTATCCACCCAACAAAATAGGCACAGCAGATTCTCACCCATCAGGCGGCGTGAGTAAATCTCATCGGCCAAAGGAACAGCAAAGGAATCCTTGCGCGCAATACATCACCCGTTGATTTCGGTCTAAATTGACTTCAGCACGTGGATAAAACTATCTCACGGCATCCGGCGAGGGATTAAACAAAATAAATAGGCTTCAATGCCATTTGAGTCGTCTCACAATCACATAACGTATAAAAATAATCTTTCTAGGCTACATAGCACTAGTATATCACATAACAATCCCAATCCCCCCGAAAAAACTCCTCTCGCCCCAAAAACTACGTAATTTCTTCCGCCATGATTCCTCGAATGACGTTTCCGGTCTCCTTCCAGTTTGGCCAACCAACGAAGTTAAAAAAGAAGAAAAAAAATAATGCATAGACAATAAACAGTACCTCCTTTGCGCAGTACCTGCTCACGAAATAGATATGTTACATTTCCCCGCAACCCCCGAAAATTTTACGCCGCGAAGTGAAGTAAAATTATTAGGACACCGCTGAAAAAGACTCTCTCTTTCCACATCTGTTAAAGAAAATAACACATCACAGTATTAGAAAAACATAAACATAGGACATACTAAAGTAGCAAATTAAAAAAACAAAAACCCATTCACAGAATGGTGAACAAAAAAAACATTGAAAAATGAGGTAACACCTCCACTTTTACAAGCTCGCTTGTAAGATTACCAACACGTTATTCGCGTCGCAGTGTATCGTGAAAGGAAGCAAAAAATCCGGACAATTAATAACAGGGGCAGAAGTCAACGCCTTTTTTAATTTCTTAAAAGAGTCTTCCGCTTCAGAAGACCAAGAAAAAATACTAATTCCCTTCCTTGAACCAGTGAGTTTTGTTAAAGGAGCAGCAATGGTTGAAAAATCTTTTATAAATCGCCTTTAATACCCGCACAGGCCAATGAAAGCTTTTACCTGCTTAGAATTCTTTGGAATGGGGTAAGTACGAATGCATTCCAACTTGACTGGATCTGTCCGAAGACCTTTCGCATCCACAACGTAACCGAGGTATTTTAATTTATCTATAACATTATTTAGCCTACGATTGTCTTGAGGGGACAGTAGGGAAGCTGACGTGATCTTGCGAATTTCACTTATAGTATTCTCAACATCACGTCCACTGTTGGCCTTTGAAAACAATTGAGGAGCGATGTCAAATTGCTTCCAAAAGTCGACTCCCAAAACAATCACAGGTGAAAGAGACGGAATAACAAAAAAATTACATATTTCTTAATATTATTATAAGTAACTAGTACTCGTATAGTACCAATTACATCTTGACGTCCATCATCAGCGGTGGTAACGTACGATTCTAACTTATCTAAACTAAACCCTAAACTAATAAAGAAGTTGTAAAGAGAAGCGCCAAAAGAACTGACAGTCGCACCACTGTCCAAAAGACCCGAAAAGACAAGGTTTTGAATCGAAATATTCGCATGGGGTCTTATATCTTGTCCAGAACTAGCCATCGGCATGCATGCGTCCATGTCACGCCTGAATAACCGGTTACTGGAGCTATAAACAAAGGGTGATGATCTCCTGACATCCTTGCTAGCAGGACGCAGAGGATCACACTCTAGTTTTTTTGGTTTGTGCGAGCGAAGTCATCTTGGCGTTTGTCAGAATTCCTCTGAGATTCAGACTTCCATTTTCTACAAAAAGGTTTGGTGTGTCTGTTAGTATTGCAGAAGGAGCACCGAAACTTAGATTTATTAAACGGCGTAGAAGTAGAAGAAGCAGAAGCGGACGTAGAAGACGTGGCTGGTTGAGAAGAATAGAAAAGGGGCTTCTTTTTAAAGTAATTCGTCTTGGATTCCATGGAGTCTGTCAAAGGTAAGCTCCTTTCAAAACGCTTACAAACGTTAACTAAAGATTCTATGTTCTTGTCGACAAAATATGCTATCGCAATAGCATACTTAGGAAGTAAGCTATTACACACCAAATCTACTATCTGCTCTTCCGGAAGAGGTACGTTGAGTCGCATATTAGTTAATTGCACGTCCTCAACGTAATCTACAACGCTTTGGTTGTACCTCTGCTTCATCAGTAAAAGGACTTTCAGAGCCTCCGTTTGACTAACATTTTTGTCGAAACGCAAAAAAAGTATATTTTTTTAATTCGGGCCAAGTTAGCGTTTCTTTGTAAATAGTACGGAACCACGCAAGAGCCCTACCCTCTAAAAGGTCAGAAAAAGACGTAACAACCGCAGAAAATTCCATATGACGGCATCTTGTTAATTCTTCAACACGAAGTAAAAATTCTTTTATATCCGAAGAACCATTAAATTTAACTCCCCAATTGTGAATGGAAGGGTTTTGGGTAGTATTGGAATAATAATTATTCACAATATTGGTTGTACTTGAAGTAGTATTGCTTGTACCCTGAACTTCCGGAAGAGGTGTCGAGTCAGAACCTTCTTTAAATTTTATTAGTATAATCCCGAGCTTGCTCTCTCATAGCGGCTAGAGTTGGCTCCAGAACAATATGTACATTTTCTAAAAGTAATGTTAATTCGTCTTTAGTAGTACCATTTATGTTAGGAATCGCCATTATGACTATGTTCGAGGAGTATACCTACACAAAACAAAAAAAAAATTTTTTTGAAGAAAAAATTAAAAATATTGCACTAAGTATCGGACACCCTGTAAAGCCAACGATTCATCGGACCTACAATTCCCCCAAAAACAATGCAAGTTTTGCCGTGAAAATTATTAAAAAAAACAATCCACATGTATATATGGATGGATACACACAGACATATGTATCCATCACTTCAATTGCGGTGCAAGGCGATGGGTCGAGAGAGTCCGGCTGGAGAGACCAAAAGGCCTCCACCAACCAGCCTTTCTCGATCCGGCCCACCATGCAGTAGATGGGCAGATGCAACCGCCGCCAAAAACCTCACCCCATGAACGCGGGCACCAAACGTGCCGAACCACTCGTGGTGAGTTATTGTTTATCCAATAAATAGTTCCCGGGGCGGGGCGGTACCCAAACCCGCATCCCAAATTGGTATTTTTGGGCAATTGGTACAATTTCTTTGTGTCTAAATGATTCATAAATGTTTCTTCATAAATGTTTTGAAATAAAAAAGGCTATCTGCGTATATGTTGTTGAAAATATTGATAATAACATTGAGTTAAAAGCAATTTTTCTTTTTACACTTCCGTAGGTCCACATCCGTATGTACCGTAAACCATTTAATTTTAAAAAGCTTATTGGTTTTCCCATTTCCTTAGCATTTGTAATGTTTGTTTTATCTATTGTAGGTATATGTGTGTATATATTTTATTATACTATTTAAATCAATCAATTCTGCTAGTTTGTACTTACTTCATGAATTTACAATCTAGCCTCCTTCAACAGAAGCAATCTTCCCAACATGCCCTTCATTAATAGGTTTGGTGGCTGGGGTTCCATCGAAGCCAGAGTCAAGGTCAAGCCCAGCCTTTCAGCAAGGAGCTGGGCGTACTGTACAGTTGTACAGGGCCGCAGGTACCGTAGTACCCCAAATGAACAAATAAAAATGTACAAATCGCAAGGGCCCCAAAATTTCTGAAACCCCCTTGACTCTGTGCAGAAACGGGCAGTCCGTTTGATAGATTATCCTACCTTAACAGACGGATTGCAATCTTTAGAGCACAGGCGTCAGGTAAGTAGGTATGCTATCCTTTGGTATTACAATATAAGATGCTCCAAAAAAATAGCGTCATTGATCCTTTCATAGTCGAGAAACACGCCAAACGCGCGCCCAATATACATATGTACATGGTTGTCATAATGACTCATGAGAACGGGTCATTTCTACGATTCGTTCTTTAGTTTAACAGCTCGGCTGTGGGACGATTTGAAGAGCTCTGTGTTTCCTCCCTCCTACAACATGGATATCTTCAAGACCCATGTTTACTCCTTCCTCTCTTCAAATAGACCCTCCGTACAGCATCCCCAATGTTCTAAGGCCTCTTGTGTGGAGTTAATGATTTAAAAAAAAACTTCAAATGCCACAACTTTAACATTTCGATCAAAGCATTTTTTGTTTAGAAAAAACATTGAACGGAAAACGTGAATAATTCCAAGTAAGTAAGTTCTTTAAAAGTCCCCTCGTTCTTATTTCAAGTGCTATCTCGCTACCCACTTAATAGTCGTTTAACGGCCGTTGAACGACGTGCATACTTTCTTTACTCCTACTAAAGCCACTTATAACGATTTTGTCTTTATGCCGTTTATCAAAACGTTTACTTGTAGGTCGTTATCGCTCGACTTACAAATTTCTCAGAAAGAAGAATGACTGGATTACCATTTTTAACTTTTGCGATTTTTCTAACGAGGGTTGCTAAGGGATGAAAAGGGATGGGGCAAATTAAGATTTCCACCTATCTGCTACGTGTGTTTTAAATCTTAGTAGGGTGTTGTGTAACAATGGTACCTATATTTCAATTCACAGTTACACCTACCAACAGCAGACGTCAAGTGTAAATTTGCTCCGTATAAAATAACGAAATAAAGTGCTAAAAGTTATATCAATCAATACAAATCCGTGTAACAGTGGTATAACAGTGTTGCGGTAGTACTGGAGTGAATTTCATGTATGTACAGAACTGTTTTAATTAAGTGAAGCTCTTTATAAGAAAGAAGTCTAATAACCGTGATTTTGACAATTTGAATACTCTACCTACATATGAAACACTGTGAGAAATAGTGAAGGTGTTGCGGATTTTGCCCACCAACAGGCGCAAAAAATAAACATCCAAGGTTATTAATCTATTTATTATTCTATTTCAAGGATATTAACCTATTCACTATGGATTTCCAAGTAAAGTCTTTAGAATATATGACAAAAGCAAAGATAATGATAACGGAACTATTAACTATTTTCAATGATCCATCGAATAACTTCACAAAAACTCAAATAGCGAAAGTAACGCCGAAAACGACAGACATATTGGGAACTATTGGAGAAATGGCTGTTACTATGGGAATTGTAGTTGGTGAACTGACTGCATCCAAAAATCAAGCAATTATTCAGCCACAAGTGGAGGAAAAAATAAAGAAACATGAACCAATTGTGATCATTAAACCGAAAAATCAGGATCAGAAGAACAAGAAAACGCAGGATGAATTAAAGAGTCACATAGATCCAATTAATGTGGGCGTGGCCGGAATCCGAAATTTTAAAAAAGGATCAGTCATAGTTGAACTGAAGAACACAGAATCAACAGTAAAAATCCAAAAAGAAATCATCAATAAGCTTGGGGATAGGTATGACATTGATATTCCTAAACCCAAAAATCCAACGGTAAAAGTGATAGGAATTACAGATAAATATACCGCCGAAGAAATTGAAAACAATATAAGGATGCAGAATGATTACATAGATAAAGAAAACTCTAAAATATCAGTCAAATTTATAAAAGAAAACAAAAAAAGTAGTGGATACAATAATTTTACTGTATTCATAGAAGTAGATGGAAAAACACACTCTAAAATGTTAGAAGAAACTAAGATAAATATTGGATGGAACAGATGTGCGGTCTACGATCATCTCTCAGTTCTGAGATGTTTCAACTGCAACGGATATAGACATAAGGCAGGGGACTGTAAAAATAAAAAATCTTGCGGAAGATGTTCAAACGAACATGATACGTCAGAATGTAAGGAAAATATTGACAAAATGAAATGTATTAACTGCAAACTCACAAATGATAAACTTTCATTAAATTTGAACGATAACCATCAGGCATGGAGCAAGGAGTGTCCTATTTACAAAAGAAATATAGAATCAGAGAAGAGAAAAATTGATTTTTTAGGATAAAAAGAAAAGCAATTGTATATTACTTAAATATTGCAAGCCTTTTGGCCCATGTAAATGAAGTTGAATTATTATTGCAAGAAGTCAAACCAGAAATTTTAATGCTAAGTGAAACGTGTATAACCAACGATGTATACAATTCCGAAGTGTCATTTATAGGGTATTCAACTGTAAGATGCGATTCACATAGTCGACATACGGGAGGAGTGATTATGTTCATTAAAGATTGTATATCTTTCAAAATAATATCAAATGAAGTATTTGATGGAAAAAATACGTGGATTCTGGCAATACAAATAACAAAAAACTTGATTAAAGGAACCTACTCTGTATTATACCACTCACCAAACCAAAGCCATTCGAAATTTTTAGATTTCTTCGAAAGTTGGTGTATTAAAAATATGAAAAACCAAGATATGTTTTACATAGCTGGTGACTTTAATATTGATATGAAAGTAAAGAATACCTACAGTAATAGACTCCAAAGTCTAGTGAATGATCTAGGAATGAAACAACTTGTGACAAAACCAACGAGAATATCAAACGCATCAGCAACCATTATTGATTTGGTTATATCAAATCATTTTTACTTGAACGTAAAGGTTGTGGATACACCAAAAATATCAGACCACGAAAACATAATAACACTACTTGAAACGAGTGTAATAAAAAATGAGTCAAGGGAAATTATGTATAGAGATAAAAGGAACTATGATCACTTTAAATTCTGTGAAACTTTAAAAAATGGTATCTCACAAATTACTGATTCTAATTCGTTAAATGACAAAGCAGAAAATTTCGTCAAAATATTGACGACCGCAATCGATAAAAATATGCCGATAAGGAGGGTTAAGTTTAAAAATACTAACAGATGGTATTCGATACCGTTACATAACCTTCAAAAACAGAGAGATAATGCATATAAAGCGGCAAAATTGGAACCATCCAATGAAAAATGGAATGCATATAAAAAAATTCGCAATTTTTATTCAAAACAAATTAAAAAACATAAGTGCAATTACTATAAACAAAAATTAGAAACACAACAGAATGAGCCAAGAAAACTTTGGATAACACTAAAAGAAATCATAAAGGGCAAACAAAAAGAAGTTGTAAAATCGATTGATTTCCCAGATGGAAATGAAGAAGAAATTGAGAATATAGCGACCAAATTTAACAAGCACTTTATATCGAGCATAGATCTTATAAGCGAAAGTATTCCAGAATGTCCTGTTAACAACCTAGACATAGACAGGCCTGTATGCACCGATGAAGAGTTTAAGTTTAAAAATATAGATTTACCATACTTAAAAAGAGTCTTAAGTAACATGAAATCGAAAGAATCTCCAGACGGTATAACAATAAATATAATCAAAGACTCCATTAATGTTATTGGCGAATCGATGGTCCAAATTATCAATGAATCTCTGAATAGTGGAGTGTTTCCCAAAACTTGGAAGACATCTGTAATAACTCCTATTCCGAAAATCGATAACCCAAAAAAATTTGACGAATTCCGACCGATAAATTGCTTACCCAAATATGAACAAATACTTGAATACATTGTAAAGGAGCAATTAACTGATTATATTGAGACAAAGCAGATATTAGTTCGACAACAATCGGGTTTTAGAAATAAATTTTCCTGTGAAACCGCTATTAACTATGTAATACAAGATTGGAAAAATTATAGAGATAAAAACAGTAAAATTATTGCAGTATTTTTAGACTTAAAAAGGGCATTTGAAACAATCGATAGAGACAGATTAATAAAAAAATTAAGAAATATTGGAATTAACGGTAAAGAAATTAATTGGTTTGTTGATTATCTATCAGAAAGAACGCAAGTAACAAAATATGGTGGAATAACATCGGATCCACGTCATACTAGCAAAGGCGTTCCACAGGGATCTGTCCTAGGTCCATTGTTATTCATTATATATATAAATGATATTGTTAAAGTTTTAAAGCATTGTGCCATTAAATTATTTGCTGATGATACATTGTTATATATAGCCAGAAAAAATTTACAGGATGCCATTGAAGAGATACAAAATGACTTAAATAATGTAACGCTTTGGTTAAACATAAACAAACTAAAACTGAATGTTATGAAAACTAAATTTTTGATTATTGATAGTCAAGGTGGAACTGAACATGCAATACTAACCATTGATAACATAAATATAGAAAGGGTTAACAATATTAAATATCTGGGTGTAATATTAGACGATAAATTAAAATTCGACAAACACTTCGATTACATATCTAAGAAAATTGCTAAAAAAGTTGGCTTCTTAAAAAGGATTAGGAATAACTTGGATCTCAAGACAACGCACCTTGTATATAATTCTATTGTAACTCCTCATTTAAATTATTGTTCTAGTGTTCTATTCTTATGTAACGAGACCCAAAATAATAAACTACAGGTTATACAAAATAGGGGAATGAGGATGATTCTGAAATGTAATATCTTTACTAGAGTTAAAAGTATGTTACAAAACTTAAATATGATGACAACTAAACAACATATAATATATAATACGTTAACAATGATGTACAAGCTTAAAAATAACATGCTCCCTAAATATCTGCAAACTAATATTATGTACCATGAAAATATTCACAATTATCCTACGAGGAGTTGCCGAGACTTCAGGCTTCCCAAAACTAAACTGACGTGTACACAGAACAGCGTGTTTTATAAAGGTCAAAAACTTTATAATAACCTACCAAATTCCATAAAGGAAGCCTCAAGTCTTGACACTTTTCGTAAAACATGTGCTACATACATTAAGAAAAATTTATGAATTGTATTTATTTGTATTAACTGTATGTCTTAAACCCTATTGTTTGTATTTCTAACTGGAGTAACTGTATTTCTTTTTAAAACTGTATTCTTTCCGTTATAATTTTATGACTATATTTATTTTATTATGTATTTTATATGTTTTTTTAATACTAGATGTATGAAAAAATTTGCTTACATCTAAATAAAGTTACAAAAACAAAACAAATATTTCAAGTAATACGTTTGACAGACAACAAATTTTCCCTTTTTTAATTCTAATCCATAAATTTATTAACGTACTGTACGCATATAAATAAAATATTAATTTAAATCATCGATGCAAGTACTAATTGATACTTGATCTTGTCAATTATAGAAGAATGCATATACCTTTATATAATTAGCATGTTCAGAAAGTAAGTGTACTGTGACCATAACGGGCGGTGGTTCTTAGTTTTTTGAGGGTTGGCACACTGAGTGGTAAAGGGGGATCTCTTGACCAGAGCGAACATCGGAGGAACATTTTAATACATTAACGCACTTTGTAATGTCCAGTTGCGTGAAAGATGTTGGCAAAAAATCTCGCCAAGTGCTGTGATCCGCTTTTTATTCACGGAAGGAATTACGCCTACAAGAAAAAAAGGTGAGGATATCTGAGCTATATTGTGACGAAATGATAGTGGGTGACTCGTTACACGCCTGGGAAAAAAGACCAATTTCTCACTTGCCAAAAAATTGAAACCACATTTTCGGGAAAAAAATCATGGTCTCAGTGTTTTTTGGGACCGAAAAGGCATCATTTTGGTCGAATTTCTGCTTCAGGTTGTGTTTCCGATAGCTCATAAAAATTATGGCGATTTTGGGCCGTGTGAATTTTGTGTAAGTTCAGGAAGAAATTGGGAACGAAAATGAACTGGGAGAGGATGCCACCAGAATATGAAAGTCCTACCTTGAAATTGGAATCTTCTCTTGTCGCCAATTTCGCCATGTAAAAACTGCTTAGCCTGTGATCACCACGAAAAAACTCTTGCCTTTGCATAAGATCATGTACGTCTTGTACCGCGCTAGAAATTGCACTGAAAGTCTCGGAACAATTCTTCTCCCGGTGACAGGGTGGGGTAGGTAATATTTTGTGGGTAGGTCAGACTTGGAATGTGGGAATAAGAAATAAGATACTGTTTATCAGTTATGCCCGAACAGGTTGAGACCATCAATGCACAACAATATTGTGATACGCTAGTTGTGGTATACACAAAAATGACCTAAACTATGTTGTAACTGAAGTAAACATTACTGACGCGAGCTGTGTGCAAATAATGCACAATAATGATACTTGCGTTCTAGCAATATACCGCTCTCCATCCATCCGTAATATCACACCTCTAATCTTTCATATACTAAAAATTTAATAATTATAGGAGATTTGAACATCAACATACTCCCAAATAATCCACACCACCAATGTCACGACTACCTGAATATGTTAGAGTTCCATGGATTAATTAGTACCATCAATACACCAACAAGAACAGCTTGAAAAGGAGCATTCAAAACAAAAGGAGGCGAATGCTGATCAGAGAAGTGTGCTTGTGTGACGAAAACACAGCCTTAGCCACCAATTTACTCTCGGACACATTTGGTTGGGATATTTTGAACCACCCCCGTATGCCCCTGACTTGGCGTCTTCAGATTATCATTTTTTCACCTTCCCAAAGGCATATATGGATGAAAATAATTTTTCAACCGACGAGCAGGTGCAGTGGTTCTGAAGTTGGGGAAGGAGCTGGTGGGAGAATTCTTCGAGGAGGGCTTAAAGAAACTTGTGCCACGGCTCACCACATGCATTGAACGGAATGGGAATTATTTGGAAAATAGTCAACAACATGTCTCGTATATAAACATAAAACTGCATCGCAATTAAATTGAATTAATTACTTCTTCAAACTTCGCAAAATTACTTTGTGGCATCATTAATTATATAATGAATAACAGATCACTTTGTATAAACCACTATATTATAAACAATATCTACATGTTTCGATAACAATGTTATCTTCATCAGGATATGTTAATAGAAAGAAAAATAAATGACAAACAAGTATAGACAAATTAGAATAAACTATAACATAGACAAAATATTAAAAAGTAGAGGTTAATTTAATTACTTACAAATCATAAAAATAGTTATACAAAATTAATTATAAAAATTATTTAAGGAAAAATAAAATTGCATTTAGATAATAAAAAACTTTTAAGAACAAATAATTAAAATAATTAGTCTTAATCAAAAAATCAATAATTATAATTAATTGTAAGTATTAATAAGAAAATAAATTTAAAAGATGGCTATTTTTTTAAATGTTTGGTTATTTGTAATATTTAATTTACTATTAATGCTTTTTCTTATTTCTAAAATTTCTAAATTAATTACATTTACAAATTAATTACATTTATTTCTAATTAATTAAATTTACAAATCATAGGCGAAAAATTCGTTAAAAAATATTTTTACACAAAGATAGGTACCTAAATTTTGTTAGTGTTCTAAAAATTCCAATACTCAAAATTGGGTGGTCACCTTTTACCATTTATCAATACGTGATAATTTAATTCGAAGTGTTACAAATCTATAAAAAGTCTTTTATACTTTTATACTTCATAACGTTAATATCATATTATTTTTGTGGTAAAATTATTAACGAATACGTAAGTGATTAGCTTTAAAAATGTCTTCCACATCCTTGCGAATTTTTGTGAGTGTGTTTCACAAAATAAAACCTTTAATTGTTTTTGCTTTTTTATCCTGCAATACCATAATAGTTGATCTACAATTCGATAGAAACATTTGCGTTCGCAAAATGTCTAAAGGAATCTGATTAAAGACATTCGACAATCTAGTATCTTCTGTCTTTTTTGTTTTCATGCAAGACGTGTAAGGAGGAATTTTTTATCGCGACGATCGCCGATGTATGCGATCTAGAATAATTTCTCCCTGGGACTAGTTATATTAGATTATGTGGTGGTCACGAGGAAACGTCCTACATGTAAATAAAATGTTATTGTAAATCGATATCCAGCTCTTATCATAGTCTGTACCTGATACATGATTCGATCTAAACCCATACGAACGACAGCTTGACATTTAAAAATACTTAAAATTTAAATTTTATAAAAATAATAGGAACATTTTCGGCGACGGGACATTTTCATGTAGTGACGTCACAAGCCCAAATAATGGATTTATTTATTTAAAAATAAAAA
Organism: Limnephilus rhombicus; assembly: GCA_929108145.2. Classification (NCBI taxonomy): domain Eukaryota; kingdom Metazoa; phylum Arthropoda; class Insecta; order Trichoptera; family Limnephilidae; genus Limnephilus; species Limnephilus rhombicus. The sequence goes on from OV815276.1 coordinate 60,047,149, forward strand.
TAAAACTGTGCATTTCTAAAAATTATTACTAACATTTTCGTAATCTTAGTAAAAAAATCTATCCACACGATTTTTTCCAAGTCGTTATGAAGTCCATGCAAGTGGCCTATTGGTCTCTTTAATAAATTATCATGTACCTAGTAGAACAACTCGACTCAAAACACCTTATTATTGCAACAATACTCTCAGTAGTGCAGAACAAAATTCAATAATACATCGTTTACACACTTTAGGTAATGAATTTGCTCATATCGATCATGCCGGAAGTCTGTTATCATACAAAAGATTCATTAGACAAAATTTATCTGCTAGTCCTACCACGTAATCATAATAAACATAATCATGTAAATGTAACCATAATATTATGTCCTACCAGTATGCACTCTAATACCTATGGATTAGAAACATATCATAGGTACCTACTTTTCATATCGCTTTTAATTGTTTTTTTTTTGTTGAAATTTTATATTATCTTCAATATTTGGCTCCTAAGACCATTTCTTACTGTTTACTTGTCGTACTTTATATTATTTATAAAGGTAACTTATAGTCAAAATTATTTCCTGCCTTTCAACTTTTTATTTTAACTTTTACTTTTACATTATACTTTATATTTTATAGTTTACACCTTAACTTTATGCCTTCATTTTATACATCTTAATTCTATTTACTACTCATTACCTTAACTTCTTTTTTTACCTTTTGTTTTTATATTTGACTCTACATTTATATGTCACTTTCTTATGTTATTGTATTATAATATATATAAATATAGTTATGTCATTCTCACATGTTGTGCCGTATGTTTTGAAATAAATAAATAAGTAAATATATATGAATCCCAGTTTCCCTTGGTCCCGCCATAACTTCAGAACGACTTTACTTCATCTTTTTTTAATTTTCTAATACTTTGTAAAAGGTTCTTACGGAAATAAAAATTAAGAAAATTGTGCAGCAAGTAGGATAATTTCAGAAAACTTAACGACTATTTTAACTTCGCATGTTTGACAGTTCGCGAGTTTGATGAATGTAAATTTAGCATGCAGCTGTTTTTTTTGTGACAAAAGAATTGTCTATGATTTTTTAAAATTATAGATATTTTAAATAGGTACCTATGTTAGGTATCAAATTTGATTGATTGTTCCTATAATATACAAAAAAGAAAATTTGAATAAAAAAATTGTAATAGGTGGCAAGCGAGCTGTTTGAAATCTGAATGTACTGGGACTGAATATATGGAACTCGGGAGGGGGGTTGGAGGGACGGGGGAGCGGGAGAGGGGAGAAGGTAGACGGGGAAGGTGTTAGGGGAACGCGGGAGGGGAAGGGGATGCGGGAGGAGAACGGGGACGCACGAAAGGACATGCAGGGAGAAACAATTTATTTATTTGAATATGGCATTGCAACGCATGCCGGTAGCCAGCTAGTTGTATATAAGAATGCCGTGGTGTCAATTGTCAGGGGATCAACTGTCATGATATCGGTTTCTTCATCTCTTATATATTATTGTGTAATAGCATTTACATGAAATACATTGAAAATTTTCAATCAATCTGTTAACACATTAAACACTGCATTCTATGGTTATCGAGAAATACAATCAAATAAGTCAAAGCACGGATTACTGCATTTGCAAAGTCCGACTTGCCATTTCGAACTCAATTAAAATAATTATCATGGGCTGCAGTAACTAAGCTAAATTGAACATTCTAGTGGCAATCCGATCTTAGCAATTGACTAGTTAATTTCTCTGTAGTCTGCTGAGCTTGGAGTAGGTCCTTGTGCCTTGTGTCTAGTGCTACCTGCCTTTGCGCAGAGGGTAGTTTAAAATCAAATATCAGGGTGCTAGAAACAACTATTAAACAATATTATCTACTGACACAAATAAAACATCTTTTTGACGTTTTTTAAACAGTGATTCTCCGATATCTATAATAAACAAAGTAAATATATGAATTAAACTCATAAATTGTAGAACAGAATGTGTAAAATTAAACGTACATACAGTAACAACATGCAAATCGCTCTATAGATTTTTTTTTATATTAGCTCCACACAGGAAAATAATTCCCCTAGTGGCCTTTATCATTTTCAGGGATGCCGTGTGAAGGGTCTTTTCAAGAAAGGAAGAATATGAGACGATGTATGAATGTGAGTGAGGCAAAGAGTGTGTGCCAAGACCGAGTTATTTGGCGGTCCGTCCTCTCTGCCTACCCCTGCGGGGAAACGGCGTGATGGTTAGTTAGTTAGTTAAGAATATGAAGTTGTGGGAAGGAAAAGGTATAAGAGATAGCTAGGATTCTGGGGTCTATGTGTCCAGGATTGACGGATGTACGAATCCATCCCTCCCACTGTCGTGCAAGTCGATGGGTAAACTCAAGAGTCTCTTCCAATCCGGACCGCCATGCAGCAGGTGGGCAAGTGCATCCGCCGCCAAGACCTAGAACCTAGACAAACCTCACCCCATGAACCCGGGCAAACGTGCTAAGTCACCAAACTTAGTGAACCACTTGGGACGACTTATGGCAGGGGTGTTAATTATCCAATAAATGTTTCCGGGGCAGCGGTACCCATACCCACCTCCCAAAATGCAGTGAAGAAGCGATGGTTTCCGTTTCAAATGATGGCCGTTTTAATGGTTCAGTAATGATTATAATTTTTTCAAATGTGAAATCGTCGTGTTTATTTGAACATATTTATTCACCTTTTTTTTCAATATAATGGGACCCACCTGCCTGAAGAAATTTTGAAAAAGAATTTTCATTGACGTAGTGAGAAAGTGACGTTTCTTTGGATAAATTGAATAATATTACTTTGTTTGATCATTTTTCAAAATGTGACATAATATATTGATCGTATTGAGATTAATTAAATAAGAGAAAATTGGAAATATATCTGCAAAGATATACTTGATGTTGACAACTTTTCTAAAAAGTCACCTTTATGTATTCATTTTTATTCTGATGAAATAAAATGTTCTCTGTTATTATAACATTGAATACCATAAGAGTTCATATTATTTTTTATGTAACACATAATAATTGAATCCTATACCTAAATACTAACTTTTATCATACAAACGAGTATATCATACTTTTTTAATGTAGGTACATTCTTATTTTGTTATTATTATAATACTGATATCCTCCTGTGTACCACTGTGTAATTTCATGTATCACTTAAATGGAAAAGTCATTTTAAGGCGTTTAAATAAATGAATACATATCATACAAAATATCTACTTTTTTGCACGCGAGTTCTACTGTTCACAGAACTACTAATGCAGAAAACTTTGCCAATGTATATACCCGTAATACAATTAAATTACAAATCGAAGGTGTAGATATCGTGGTTTCCTCGTTTGGCCACTTGCAAAGACAGGTATGTTGTATTATATCAGCATTCAAGGCACCAGCGATACGTGACCATGACTTTCCTCGATCCCCGATCATTTCCAGAGCAAGCAAGTTTTTGGTTGTAGGGACAATCATCATTTTTTTTTTAAATAATGGACTAATTCACTTTTAACAACTGGATTCACGGTGTAAAATCACTCGAGAGAAGCTCAGCAGGTGAGTCCTTTACAAACAACATTATTTAATAAGACAAATCGATTATTAGTCAGTGCACCTTCCTTCTATAAATACCTGGTCTCTTCTTGCAAAGTGCAGCAATGCAGATATAATTAAAGAAGTACGAACGGCTCTAGGATTACCGCAATTCAAGCGATTCTGCTAATTGAGTGCTGCAATTTTTATTGCTCCATTTACAGCGGTTCTCCTTCCTTTAAAATAAACTTGAGGTATTCAAATTCGACCGCAGTTTGATGCAAAATACTACGATAAAAAATTTTGGAGTGAAAACTTCTTTAGCACCGTTGTGATTTGAAACTCGATGAAACGAAAAAGCGACACTAAATAGAGACAAACACACACATCTATAAGATTTAGCCTGTGAGAGAAGAACTATTTTAGCGGCGCTTCACCACTCTGGTCTACTTTAGTTTTCTGAAGGTTTCAATATTACCGCGTGTGAACTGCACACTTCTATTTTTTTCAATATTAATTTTGATACGTTTTATTTTAACCGTGTTACGTGACCAAATCTGAATAGCCCGATATTTCCCAACTTACGTCTAGCCCACATCCTTTACTTATCTATTTTCTTCAGCTTCGTTTCTTATTTTTCTTTCGGTACCCTCTTCCATTGGACGTTTATCATCAAGGCGATATTTATCCTGTACGTTGCAGCCCGGAACACACTAACACTAAACTAACCTAACCCAACTTCCTTTTCTTTATTTCCTTTATATTCCAGACTCAGTTCTTCTTCTTCTAGTGCCCTCTCGTATTACATTGGCTATCATCAGGACATTATACTCTGCAGGACGCAGTCCGAAACATTCTGCAGAACCTCTACCAGTCTCGTAGATTTCATGTCACGTCTAGGTCGAGTAACTCACACAAGTCGGAAGATAAGTTTTCATAGTTAAAATAATTTTTAAAGCCATAATTGCTAATTTTTAATTCATAAGGAGCCATGTGACGTCACCGGTCACCAGTAACTTTTTATCAACAGTGTCAACTCAGTACATCCGTACTCAGTACGAAACTGGGATGGACTCGGGAGGTCGGAAATTAATAATTTTTCTATTTCCCTTGAAACGAAAAAAGTGATGTACGATATCCTTTATGATACGTCTGTGTAATTATTTTTCTTTAGTTTTATACAAAGTGGTACTTCTCTAGTTAACAAAAAAACATCTAGTTTACAAAAAAAATAATAAAAAATATAATTTCTTTCATTCTTTTTTTTTTAAAGAAAGCCAAACTTTCCCGGGTTACGAAAAACCCAACAATGTTTGAAAATCTCCTACTACCACTACACTAAGCGGAAAATGTTGCTTGTGTCGTGATGGAGGACTTAACCAGCCGAGGAATCGAACACACGACGCCCAGGTGGAACCCAAACGCGATGCCCACTCAGCCACTGACCAGTCTATTTCTGAATTCTCGGTTCTATTTCTGAAAACAGAATTTTATTTTATTTTTTATTACATATAGACGTTTGTAATATTAAAACCTGAAAGAGTATTCCATGTGCTCTCCATATCAGCATTTCGTTTTGGTATACATTCAAAACAGTAAATATATTAGGTTCACGAATTTCTGATAGCAAATATAAAATTTTTCATTCATAAAACCCGCGAAAGACTCCGACGTAGAGCTAGAAACAGCCAATACAACAACATCAGGTAAAGCATTTGTATAGTATAGTTTGGATGGTGTTTTATTCACTTTTAAATGACGGTTTATAAATTCTATGTAATAACACTTCAAATACTATATTCGGAACCATCATCTGTTGATCTATGTTAATAGACTCCAGAAACTAATATCTACATCCTGTATGTCGGACAAATATCTACAGCTCATATGTTGGACTATCTATGAACTTCAGAGTGAGGACTAATATTTACAGAGCTAAGGTCGGACGAATATCTATGACGGTCCCAGTGGTGACTAATATCTATGGAGCGTACGTTGGTAGCAAGAGGTTGTACGGAAAAGCATAAATTACTTCAATTACGTAATTACTAATTACGTAAAGGCTTAAACGTTTAAAGTACGTACATGAAGTTTTTGCATAATATTACGTATTTTACTGTTTACGAGGACAATAATTTATTGAACAAACATGGAGGTCATAATACAAAGATATTTATTTATTTATTTATTTCAAAATACACGGCACCACAACCTTACCAAACCTAACCTAACCTAACCTAACCTAACATAACTGACATAGAAATGTTCATGGTAACAGACTAAATAATTTAGAAGCATTCGAAATAAAGAAAGCTGTTAAAACAAAAACCCAAATCCTTAATAATCAGCTAAATGTGTCCAATGGTCTGATATTAGGGATTTTTACATACATACATACATAAATTAAGTTTTTTAAACTGCATACGCAATGTTACGTTATTCCAATATGCTATGCATAATTGCAAATCCAACCTCTGCCAGTGCTGTAGATATTCGTCCACACTTTGGTTCTCATAGATATTAGTCAGCAATTTGAGCTGTAGATATTCGTCCTCAATTTGGTTCTCATAGAGATTAGTCAGCAGTTTGAGCTGTAGATATTCGTCCTCGAATTCCTGTAGATATTAGTAGACGCCTCCTGTTAATATATATATTTTTAAGTCATAACATTTTTCACTTGCTCAAAACGGAGATGTCATAGTCTTAGGCCTAAACTACACGAGCGGTTCTCCCGCCGCGGGAAACCGCTCGAGAAAGCTGGATCGAGAAAGCTGAATATCAAACTACACGGGTGGCGGTTTTCCGCCAAGCTACACGAGCGGTTCTACCGCCGAGGGAAACCGCCCGATCCTTTACGCGCACGACCGAACAACAACATTCTCTCGCACGAAATGATGCAATCGCGGGAAACCGCCCGTGTAGTTTGAACGTGGCGGTTTCCCGTGGCGGGAGAACCGCTCGTGTAGTTTGCGCCTACGGGCTCAGATTAGTCGGGACTCCTTCCCATCGAAATTAGTCCTTGATTCGAAAAATATTTACAAAGAACAATGCTTTCATAATACGTTTTATATAATAATGGAATTAAACCCACAAGCAATGTCTGGTGGAGATCAGAGCAAACGTGATCTTTTAATGTAATTTCTTAAAATGAGCCACATTTTCAAATAAATAATGAACTTTTCTCAATTTTGTTTACAAAGGTAAAACCAATCTAGCGAAAAGCATTGGCCCGAGGCCGCTGGAATACGTTTAATTATTTACACCGGTTACTCTCGTTTCATTCGTTTACAAATCTATTCCCGAAACAAAACATGAAAAACAAACAGTAATTGGATTAAACGATGAAGACATGAACCAATTTACCTGTGAAATTAAATAAATTAGCGGCGATTCTTAGCGGATGGCTGGCTCCTTTGAGCGCAACGCGCAACGTAAATCCCAACTTAGTCATATCAACGAGACTTCAAAAGATTCTTGTACCTATTATTCGAATCATATCAAGCTGTTCTTTTCAACATAACTAGACATATTATAAAACTTGAAAAAATTGGGCTAATTTTAAACAAATGCACTTATTTTATTTATTAGTAAATTTTAAATAATTTTAACTCGGCCCATGCAAGCAATGATCTTAAATATTTGAAATTTCGGAAACCCGTAGTACATACGGGAAACTGGTGAATCTAAATCCACATTAAACATAATATTTGTAATATTTAAATATAGTATTTTTTTCTTTTTGTCAATCATATTTTTTTCTCCGTAATACATATTGATTTATTTTGTTCTTGTTGTTTTTAAATGATTTTTTTTGTAATTTATATCTTCTTATATATAAAAATGAATCGCTGAATGTGTTGCTAAGCTCAAATCTCGAGACAAGCTGAACCGATTTAGCTAATTCTTTTTTAGAATATTCCTTGAAGTATGAGGATGATTCTTACGGAGAGAAAAATTAATAAAATTGCGCAGAAAATTGGATAATTTCAGAAAACCTAACGACTATCGCACGTTTGACAATTCGAGTGTTTGAGAATGACATTTTGCAAAACAATGATTATTAAATCAGGATTCTATTTTTGAAAATCTTTAAGTTGATAAATTTGTTTAAAGTAGGTACTCCCCTAATAATTTGAATCGAATCAAGAATTTTAGATATTTTAAATAGGTGCCTATGTTAGGTACCAAATTTAATATATATGAAAAATGGAAATTTGAATAAAAATTGTAAAAGGTTGCACGCGGGCTGTTTAAAAACTGAATGTACTGGATTGAATATATGGAACGCGGGAGGAGAGTTAGCGGGACGAGGGAGCGGGAAAGGGAAGAGGGAAGGCGGGGAAGGTGGAAGGGGAACGCGGGAGGGGAAGGGGCTCGGGAGGGGGTTCGCGGGACGGTGGAAGAGTGGGGGAATGGAGTGGGAGAGGGAAGGTGGAGGTGACGGAAACGGGAAAGAGGGGAAGAGGACGTAGGAGAAGAAGGGGAGGCGGAAGGGGAACGGGACGAATGGGAAAGGACACTCAGGGAGAAACAATTTCTTTATTAAATGGCATAGCAACGCATGCCGGGACCAGCTAGTTATTTATTAATGTATCAAAATTACAAAGAAAATTTGATAAAGCCTCTAAAACCGATTGATATATAAGCAAGAAAATCTAACTTTAGATTTGTGTTAAATGTTTAATTTCACCTATTGGTAATAATATGCGGCATCTGTGTTTCTTCGAGACCCGAATTAATAAAATCCCTCCTTAAACCCCTTCTACCTTAATCCACCTCACCACGTTGCCCAACCGGGGGCGTAAAGTGGAAAAAATTAATAATAATAATAATAATAATATTTATTTCACATAAAATTATACAATGAAACATATGTGGAAACTTTGACTAGCCAACTAGGAATGGATCCTGTTTTAGGCCAGTCAAATTAACAAATTTAGTTCATATCATAATTTCATATTACATTGATTAAGTATATAAACATATTATTTATTGAATGAAACAAGTGTTACGATTGAATTCCTCGAAGAAGCTTTAGTTAATAACTACAATTTTGAACTCTTAAAAAAAGAATAAGCAAAGAGAAAAAACAATGTCTTAAAGTACAAATTTAGTATCGAATGCTTGTTTAACAATAGATAAATGTTTGGTCATTTAAATCACTTGCAAAAATTGAGAATCGAGACATTCTTCAAGCGTGATGACAAAATCCATATTATAAGTAACGTGGATGTTTAAACGTGATTACAAAAAATAATTATAATTAACGTGAGTGACGTATCCCTCAACTTTACGAGCGGATAAAGAAACTCAAAAAGAATGTGACTCGAAAAGGATGCAGCAAATGAATAAAAACAATTTGTATATAAATATGTCTTAAGTTAGTTAGTGTATAAATAGTGACATGACAGAGTGGTTGATAACAAATTGTATTTATTTCCCTTTCCTTGCTTCATTTTTTCATCTTACTAAGATATTTTCCCTTAGAGCACTTAATATAAAATAAAACCGGTAAAGTAAATAAAATCCAGATGGTTATATTAAAAAGAAAGATCACCGCAGGACTTGAATGTAGAACAATGGGAAGGGTATTGATAAAATAATAGACAATTCTGTTCTGAAGTTATAAGTACGTGTTTTTGTAATATTACGTATAGTACGTAATTTTGTATAAATTATATTTGTACGTATTTTGTATAAATTAAAGTTTACGTAATTTTGTATAATAAAAAGAAAGATCTCCGCAGGAGTTGAATGTAGAAAAATGGGAAGGGTATTGATAAAAGAATAGACAATTGTGTTCTGAAATGATAAGTACGTGTTTTAGTAATGAATGGATCTATGCGTGAGTGTTTTTTTATTTTGTTTTTTTTTTTTTTCTTATATATTTTTAATTTTGTTTTATTTTATATGATGAGACTATCTATTGGTCAACATATCTTCGCTTTTGATCCTCCCTAAATCAAGGAGCCAGTCGTTGATCAATTTGCGCAAAACATTTGCACTTTTAGTTTTCCAATCATTAGGAATGATATTAAATAATTTAGGTCCTAAGTACGAAAATTGCCGTTGGCCGAGGGACGTCGTGATTTTTATTGGGACTATTGGATTGTTCCTTGAAAGTCGAGTGTCGTGAAGGTGGTCAATGGACGGGAAGTATTGACGTTGTTTTTGAGCATGTAATATAATCTTTCTAATATACAATTGTCTAACATCAAGTACTTTTAATTCCGTGAATAATGCATCACTGGGGTACCTGAATGGTTTTTTAAGGATGACTCTTAGTATTGATTTCTGAGCTTTAGCCAGGGAGTCTAATATTGTTTTGGCACATCCACCCCATCCTTGGGATGCATATTCGAGTAAAGAATTACACATGGTATAGTATATTGATTTCATATCTTTAACAGAGAGAATATTTCTGATGGTTATAAAAGGGTGTGTAAGTTTTTTGACTTTTGAGGCCGTTGCGTTAATGTGTTCATCCCATCTCAGATATTTATCTATGGTGATCCCTAGATATTTTAAACTATCAACTATTCAAGGTTATTGCAAGTACAAGTGTTCGGTTCATTGTAAATATGAATAGTAATATTTAGTATTACCTTAGGTTGACCCGCTTGTGTTGCACTAAAACGTATAAATTTTGTCTTTTCCATGTTAAGAGTAAGAAGATTGTAGTCTAGCCAATGTTTGACATTGTTTATTCCAATTTCTGCTTTTCTATGCACTTCATGCCAGTTTTTGCCCTCAAATATTAAGACCGTATCGTCAGCAAAAGTGAAGATATGATCGGCAAGGTTACTGTTGAAAAGGTCATTGATATAGATATTAAACAATATCGGTCCTAAAGTACTTCCTTGTGGTACACCAAATTCGATATTGGCTGGATCGCTTAAAGTACCACTAATAATAACTCTTTGGCTCCGATTTTCTAGATAGCTTCCTAACCATTTAAGTAAGTAAATTGTAATCATAAATTTATTACAGCACGATTCTTACCTCATTGCCTAACAAGTTTAACGTTAACTCCTCGGTTAACTATACAAAGTGTTACGTTACTCTTATTATGTTGAATATAGTGTACTTTTAATGAACTGGACACTCCATTTTCTTTAGCCAATAGTTAAAAATTACGTAAAAAGAACCTTCGTCTTCGAAAACCAAAATGCTACAAAAATGTAACTTCCACTTGTTATACAAGCATCTGCAATTGCCTCAACACCTGGATTGTTAGTCAAATAAACTGTTAGATTTGGGGGATCAATCTCTCTCCAACTTCGGAGAGTTTCCTTCAAGTTAGAGAAATTTCTTTAAGTTCTATGTAAATTGGGGATTTACTACCAATCAATCAACGGTTGAGGCTCGTTAGGGGATTGGCAGTCGTTGCCTTATTTCCTTACATGTGTTATTTCATGATGGAGGGGGTGGCACGGGGTGGCTGGGGGAGGGTTGAAAGGAAATAGATAAAGGCAAGACTCGCCACTAATGGTTCTCGCGGGGGTACTTGCAGAATGGGCTTCATCTTAAGTGGGAACTAAAGGGATGGAATAGATGAATAGAAACAAGCTTGGAAGAAATACCAGGAATAAGGGATGAAAGTTTTAACTATCTTTATTAATATACTAGAAGTTATCATTTACATCTCCGAGGTTCAATACTATTTTATTCATTAACAATATAAAAATACTTCTGAAATAAAATAATATACAATAAGGACATCAACACGTACGTCCTTGTGTTATGTAATGCAAGGATGTACAAGGAAATCAGGCTAAAAAAGGACAAAGAGTGATGAAGATGAAGTTTTACAACACGCTATCAGAAACTTAAAAGTCCGCACCAATTGTAAGGTTCAAATTTATTTAATGTTAATAAGTTTATTTTGTAGAACTCCATTTAATTTTTTTTATTTATTTAATATTTAATAATATTATTATTCAATGTAAAAAAACAGTTTATTATGAACAAGTTCTGCTTCTGCTTCGTAATTATTATTATGCGTTACAGCTGTTTCGCCCTCTGAAACATTATCAAACTGTGCTTGTTACCACCTACAGAAAAAAATGTATTGTAGGAGCTACATCAAACTGAAAAAATATAGGAGAATATTGAATGTGCAATGTTATCATTAATTAACACTTTGTAAACTTTGATGTACAAATTACTAAAATAAAATGAATAAATAAAAAAAAAACATGGAAGAAACGATGTAATCTCGTTCTCTTTTTGAATATTTCATTGGATGTTTTAAAGGTACTCGTAGATCTAGCCATTGTTGATTTTTACGTGACAGGATCAAAAAGTCGCACAATGCTGAAACTCTGATTGGGGAAATTGGTTGTGTTTAAAGAAGAAAGTATGGCGGAACGCTAATAGGATTGGTGGAAATGATTTAAGAGTACTAGGCTATTCAGATCTCAACACCAAACAAAGTGAAGTAATTTCGTGTAAGATGTGTTTGGATTCTGAATGGTGGCATCTCATCAGAATGATACCCAAAAATTTTCCAAATCGGAACGAATCACAAATTTAGGGTGAAGAAACATAAATAAAATTAGTTTAATTGAAATAAAATACTGTATGCACCACCGTTTTATCAAAATAGTTTGATCACTTTTTCGGGTTTTTGATTGCATGTCCTCTAAATCCACCGTCGAAGGTAGTCATTACAAAAATTCGGTCATATTATTTACAGATTCAGGTAATGTCGTAACGAATTTAATATATTATTTAACTTTACTAAATCTTCCACAAAGTTTAAAACAATTATTTAAAGCAAAACTATTACAATTTTGTAACACCATTTAACTAACAAAGCAGCTACACCGCGGCGCAGAATATGCAACACATCTTTATTCGTAATACGATCATAGCTGGCGGCTCCGTTACCACACAAGACAAGTCGTTAAGAGGCCGCGGGTAAATAGAGTGACATTATGCGTTAGTCGTTATCCGTTAGTCGTTATCCGTTAAACGTCCCTCGGCCGTTATCCAACCAGACTACCAACCAAAACTTTGATGGTGTTGTAATCGCAGTTGTATAATCCCCAGCTTTCGCAATCCACCCTACTCCATTTCCCAAACCCTGGAAATTTATTTGTATCAAATAGTCACCGAAGGGCTGTAATCGGTTAAGGGTCTGTTGTGTTTTGGGACGTTGTGGTGTTGAGAACAATGGTAACAAAACCAAGATTAGCTTTAGTTTCTCGTGTGCAATATTTGCAGATATGCTGAAGCAAGAAAGGAAAGTTTGGAAACAAGGCACAAGTTTTATTGTTCTTTAGGGAATATAAATTAATAAAATCTGCACATTTGGTTTCATTGCGACGTTGACGTAATAATAATATGTGTTAATGTAATTTCTTAAGTTCTTGTCAAAGGCGCTTTACAAATCTTATATTAGACCAATGCTGTATATTTTTAAATATATTTATTTCATTAACTGTAAACAAATCATTGTAAAACACCACGGTTTAATCAAATTATGTACATGTTTCGAAACCAAAGACTTCTTCGTCATAATCATTAAACAAAGTTGTTTAATAGTTTTGCAGAGTGATTTGTTTTCATTTAATTAAAAATGACGCCACAAAGTGAATTTGCAAAGATTGAAGAATATTTCAATCTCACTTTTGTTTTCTTGATTGAATGAAACAATGCCGCAAAAGCTTAGAAGTGGAAATTAACCCACTTCTTGACATTTGATCGAGCTGTAACACAGCAGATACATAGATTCTTTGTCGAGTATAATGCGGTTTATCAATTTTTGTTTGCAATCACTGGTTGTTGATCACAATCATTGGATTGAAATTAAAATAATAAATGTCGGTTTTAAAAATTTGAATTTAGCGAGGTTGAAAGGGCGGTTGATTCCGATCACTGGGAAGGATGGTTCGAACCCCAGTCAAACCCAAAAAAAAAATTAAATGACATTTGAAAAAAAAAGTAATGTAGTAAAAAAAATTTAGATACATTACAATATTCAAAATAACTGATCATTATTGGGTCGCAAATGTCTTACACTGCCAATCTGATTAAAAATACATTAAAACAGTGTTAATTTATATTTTCTTCTTCGACAATGACATTAAAATAATATTAAGTATTAAATTATGAATAAAATTAAAATAACATTGAGCTTTACAATCCAACCACAAAATCCATTAAAAGTTAGGGAAGGATAATATTACATTTTACCAATACAAAAATATTCGCGCATTAGTATATGGGATTGGTTGGGTATTGCATTCGCAGACTTGGTGGGTAGCATATGTCAAAATCCTGAAGTTATCCCACCTACCTAATATATCTTTCCTAAATATCACCTTGAAAAATTGTTGCAAGAAAAAGTACTCAACTTTGGAGAGGTGACAGTGTGCTTTGCTGTTCAGTGCAAATTAACATCTCAGACAGGGCGCATGTATCATAACCTCTTGCTACAAGAATATTACCATTTTTTTAATTTAAACATTGTGAAGTATACATCACAAACTGGAGTTCAGCGAGGCCCCATCTGCAACGGTGAGTCCTATTTTCCTTTTTCCAATCTGGGCTTATCTAATTTTCCAATAGCACAGATCTGAACTATCGACTGACTATCCATCAGGTTTAGCGAGTGTATGCTATTTAATCGTCCCGTATAATTTAGCGATCACGTAGTTTCGGGACTGGTCCTTCGAGGGTTGCATCTCTGCAGCACTTAACGCCAATTTACAGTGGAGTCGCAGTTTCGCAGTTTAAAGCAATGTATATCAAAAATTAAACAGAAATTATGTATTTATAGTTCTTACCAGAAAAACTAAAAAAAAAGTTTAAAATAGAATAGAAGTGAAATTTTACATCAAAAACCACATTAAGTCATTCGATCACCACAACAAGGGCAAGTGCCTAACATGGTGGTCGAATAATTCTCAACAAATGTGATAAACAAAGCATTGAATAAGAAAAAATAAAAAAATGCCATTCAGTGTAAAATTACAGCGGCTGCAGACATCTTTGACTGTTTCTTACAACCACCCAAAAACAAGCAAATAACTTTTGAAGTAACCAATTATTTTATTTATTTACCTACACTCAAACGTTTCCGTGCATCTTTAAGAGCCGAGAAGACATCGGCCCGGTCATCAAAGGACCATCGCGGGGTGGTAAAGTTGTCTGAAGGCGACTTTGTTGACTGGGTTTTATTACCGCAATGGGAGATGAGACAGTAGACATGGCCGCACACGGAGGTGCCAACCGAACAGAGCTAAAAGAACAAAGAGATGATATAAGAAACTAACTGTCGTTTTTCGACTCAAGTTTGGTGGAAGAATGACCAACTATTATTTTCGAGGATTTTCGAGAAATTTCAAATTCGTGATTTGAAACAGGTAGATGAAATTACGTCTGTACGCAGTAAAAATTATGTTCTTGAGATGAATATATGAGCAGAAACAGCAAAGGTGAAAGAAATTAATGCTAAAAGTGCCTTTTCCAAAATTGTAAATCGCTCAAGAATGAAGATTGTTTATAGATCGCTTGGTATCTATCGATTTATTGGCATATACAATATCTTGACTTATACGGAGATGGATCACAATTTTACCAATCTAGAGCACCTGACAGATATTCATAATAATCAAATAAAGGACGTTTATAGTACTTTCTGGTATCTAAATCAAATTACCAGAAATAAGTATGTGAGAACGGTGACAGGCCAACTCAGAAGCACCCCAGAAAAGTCATTAAGAGTGATGATAAAAAAATATAAAAAATGGTTAAATAGGTTAAGTTAGGTTAGGGTTATCGGCTATTTTTAAACTATTTTTTCATAATTTTTAATGATCTTTCTGAGGTGTTTCTGAGTTGGTTTTATTCTGAGTTGGCATGGAACCGGTAAGAACCTACCTACAGCGATCATAAAAATTGTGACTGCTTCATTTTCCAAATATTTTTTCTAATTTTTAGTAAAATGTTCTTCCCATAAACCCTGCTTAACGGCTTTACAGACTACCAGACAATCCGGGCAATTGTAAACCTATTACACCAGTCAGCAGAACTGGTCGACAAACTAATCAATGATTGCTACATCTCTAGTTCTACACCTTCATGGCGGACACTGGCGTCGCGTCGGGCACGTCTTGTGAGAGGAGGTAACATATCACACTTCAGATATAAACACTCTAAAGTAGGTCTCGGTAGTCGGAAAAAAGAGATAGAGAAAAGGTTATATATTTCCTCAAACACAAGATTCTTGTTTCTTTATGCTGATGATAGGTTATTTTTTTTATTTTTAACTTATATGATTAAAACCTAAAATTGTAATATTTAATTAAATGAAGACAATATTAGCGAAAGTTCTGAAAAATCAGGAAATGCACGATAACATCTAGGACTCAAACCCAGAACCTTCGCATTACCAACTGAGCTAATTTGTCCTTATACGATTCGGTCATTTTTAACTGTATCATGCTTCGACAAAACAGAAAAATCTGGAAATATACGATAACATCTAGGACTCGAACCCAGGACCTTCGCCTTACCGGGGCGTAGCTCTACCTAATTTGTCCTTATACGATTCGGTCATATTTAACTGTATCACGCTTCGACTAAGAACTAGCAACATTATATTCATTTTCATAACGCAATTTTTTATTGGCTGCTGTGTACGATTGCAAGATTCAAACCAAACGAAATGCCATCTATTTTTTAAATGCGGCATCTATTAACTTTTCTGCAAGTCTAGGATGAATATTTATTTTTGTTTTTAACTTAATGATTAAAACCTCAAATTGTAATATGTAATAAATGAAGACTACCTACGAGTTTATTAGCCAAACTCAATCGAAAATCTGAAAACAGAAAAATCAGAAAAATATACGATCACATCAGGGCTCGAACTTCTTAGAGCTGCGCCCCGGTAAGACAAAGGTCCTGGATTCGAGTTCTAGTAGTTAATTTTTTTTTTAAATCCGTAGGTCATTGCCAAAGAAATCTAATTAAGGCATGCATTAGACGATTTAACAAAAACACAAACTTCACTACCAGATGTCGTCGGATTTGATATCAAATTTGGGGCCTATAATGAAATGAAATATGCCAAAACTCCATAGCTCATCATGGAAATGACATAATGGATTGACAAAGAGATCTCCGACATAAAATACAGAAAATTTCAGCTCGGTGGTTTCAGCTTCTTTAGACAACCGGAGTTCCTGCTTGAGATATTTATCTCATTTGATAAAATCTTTGGTTGAATCAGAAAAAAACATCCTTCTCAAAACAGAATGAATGATTTTTTGTTTCGAAAAAATGGTTTATATAAATTTAACTATTTAGAAGAAATAGAAAAGCGTCGTTTGTCGGAAAAATTATAGAGTGAATTGTGTTTAGTTCATGCAGGTAGCTAAAAATGCAGCTATCTAGCTTCTAGTTAATTATTTGTAATTATTGTAACCGTTATCTAGGTATATCGGTGTAACTATTGGTATAATTATGAAATGTTAGAGTAATTACTTTCCTGTGAAAATGCATAATCATCGCGTGTGTTACCATCGCTTTTCATTTAAAAGCAATAAGGTTTAAAATCACGCTCCCATAATAATAATTATAACAGAACTGTCGGCCTAAATGATCAAAGCCCTAATTGGTATAATTATCTATTTTGACAATACACACGACATTTGAAATTCAAACTACTAACAGTTGGTAGTAACTACTGTGGAACTTCATGTAGGGGTAGCCGATGGGTAGTAGGTAGCTGCCAGCTAGTAGACACACTAGTAGGCTACCTGGCTCTAGGTGCAGCAGCTGGGTAAGCGGGAATATTGAAATCCCCCCCAATTAGTTAACTAGGTGATCAATCCGATACGTCAGGGGTGTTTATTTCAACCCCCCAGATTTTCTATGTAATTGTTCTAATAATAAATATATTGTGTTCAAAATGCACTAAAATCATGATTAGCAGTAATAACTTGATGTCATAAGTACATTTCTAGGGATTTGCTTTGCCTATATCAGTTTTGGTAATGTGATTTAGGTATCAAAAAGAACTCAAAAAACTCCCTTATTTAAATGCTGTCAATACTCTCCGTTTAGGTACCAGAAAGTACTTTAAAAACCTTCCTTATTTAAGTGCTAGGAATAATTAATAATTAATGACAGATACTCTAGATCTAGATTGATGAAATTGTGGCATATCTAATGCAGAAGTGAAAATTTTGATTCAACGTTTTTTACGCCGAGAAATTTAAATTTAAACAAACTTAAATGTTTATTTTTTTATTTTATAATAAAAATAAATAAATGATATTACTATTCAATGTATAAAAACAGTTTATTTTAAACAAGTTCTGCTTCTGCTTCGTAATTATTATTATGCGTTACAGCTGTTTCGCCCTCCGAAGGCACTATCAAACTGTGGTTGTTACCACCTACAGACGATGTATTTATGTCAATTCTAGACAGGTACTTATGATGAAAAAATGAATAGCTTTTTTATTTTTATTACCTGTATCCCTAAACTTCTAAGTAAAATGACTGAAATATTAATGGTTAAGTTTCCTAATTACTGGATTGTTTAAATTTGACTGGAGGTCGTTAATTATTCTATAAAATAAACTCGTGATGATTCATCAGGATTTACCTTATAATACAATTGATATTTGAAATTTGAAATGGTCATCATTATGCTCTTGAATAAACCCACGATGACTCATGTATTTACTTCACAGCACAGTTAGGTATTTGGACCAGGTTTGAATATATCTAAAAGTGGCGAGCGAATTATATTTGTTTGTTCATTAATTAAAATAGCTTTCTGGTTATTAGAGTTTTTATTAATTTCTAACTGCTCTTACAGATTGAGTTTGCGTCCTTTATTTTGTAAGTGTAACGGAAATGATTTATTTTTATCACTAAATGAGTGATTGTTTAATTAGAGATGTTTGGCAAATTGATTCTATTTTAGCTGTAACGCATAATAATAATTACGAAGCAGAAGCAGAACGTGTTTATAATACCTAAACTGTTTTTATACATTGAATAATAATATTATAAAATATATAAAATAAATAAAAAATTAAAATGGAGTTCTACAAAATAAACTTAAGGCTCTGCAACCGGGCTCGAAAAGAAGAAGATGGAGAGATACGAAATTACGAATGTTAGAGGAGAGCGCTAACATTTACAGCGACAAAATCGATGCGAAAATTGTGAAAATGTTTAATAAAACACGACTCGTTTAAAATAGAGCAAAAATCTCGCGGGCATTGTCTTAAACAGCATTTAAAAAAACACTGTGAATTTTTTCATACATAAAACTTGTAAAATAACTAAAACAAACGTGTTTATAATAATTTTTGGAGCATGCTTTGAGATTTTTTCTATCGAGGGAATTTTATATAATTTGCGTTTCGGCGAGTGCAATGTCTAGATATTATCTTCAAGAATAACATATATTTTTTTAGGAGCTTTAAAATTTACCGTGTTTAAGGGAGGTATGTAAGAAATCGGTAGAAATTCGGGTTGCGGGCCCTTAATAACAATAAATAAACAATCTTCAACGTGGGCGATTCAGAAATTTGACACAGGCACTTCTAACATTAAGCCCCATATATACTCGTATATACTGCAATTCACTAAATACTAAAGACAAAATGCCTAAATTTAAACACAAAATAAAGAATTGAATTGCTAAAATAGGTAGTCCCATTATCATTAATTACTAAATAATGTACGTAGATTTGTATATTAGTTTACATACAACATGACCTCACTCCTAATAATATAATCTCGTAAAACTTAACTTTCGTAAATATTATTATGTCTTTTTTATTTCCAAATTTGTGATCATATTCTCATTTATAGGACTAATTAACAATTCCTGTTAATTTATTTCTTACTTCTTCCATCAACCTTAAAGAAATGATGTAAAAATGTATTTACCCATATTATTTAGGTATGTCTGTTTCGACACAGGTACTTCCTAGTGAGTCGGGCATCGAAAAAACATCTATAATCATACTTTATGTGGGTAACTAAATCTTACGAACTAAGTATACGTTTTTTTAAATTAACTCCTAACAGGAGGCTCTGAGGAAAATGGTTTTTCACAAGGCCTATGTCGTGTGGAGGGTCTTTTGAAGGAGAGGAAAAAGAGGAAATTCTAGGAAGGAAAAAAGCATAAGGAGTGGGTAGGAATCTGGGGCTCAGTTTGACTAAGAGTGACTGATGTATGAAGGCATTGCTCCCACTGCGGTGCGAGGCTACGGCTCGAGAGAGTCCGGCTGGAGAGGTCAAAGGTCTCCCTCAATTAGTCTTCTGATTCGGCCCGTAACGCAGTAAGTTGACGGATGCATCCGCAGCCAAGACCTGGATAAACTTCATCCCATGAACCCGGGCACTCCTGCTAAGACACCAAACGTAGCAAACCACTGGGGTGGCCTTCGGCAGATGAGTTGGTGGCCCAATAAATGACTCATGGGAAGGATGTACCAATATCCGCCTCCCAAATTGATGAAATTAATAAAATAGGTATTAATAGAATAAAGAACCGAACAAACCTCACCCCATCAACCCGGGTACCCCTGCTAAGTCAAAAAATGTAGCAAACCAAACCGGGGTGACCTATGGCAGAGGTCTTGGTTATCTAATAAATGGTTCCCTGGGCGGCGGTACCTATACCATCCCATTTTTTTTTTCATTGTATTACAGCAAATTTCAAGTAATTACTTAAAATAGCCGACAATTTGATTAAAAATATTTTGTAAAGGACTGGTGCCCAGTGTGCCAGAAATCACCAAATTTTATAATAAAATTTCAATTACCAATCACTTACCATTTTTATGCATTCGGACCATTAAATTAACTTCAGTGACATGGCATCCGTTTCCAATCGAAAAACGTGGGTACTTGTGCTTCATATTAAAAGGAAAATAACCTTTTTAATTGATATGATTGCCTTTTTAATTTGCATCAATTTTTGTTCGGGCCTAATTAAGAGTGTAATAATATCCTAGAGGGCTCTTTATTCGAACCATCGTCAATATCATCATAGGATCGGCCCTCCATCGCTCGCCCGTGAGGTAGTATGTTTTATTCTCGTTTCAAATTCCTTCATGGGCAAAATATTCCTGACGGGCCTTAATAGTGCTTGAAAATGGACTGATTCGATCAGAATTTTTCACAGTTTTCATTTTAATCAAGGGTTTGAAATCGAGGCACACTAGAACAGATCAAATTACCTACTGATTCATAAGATACCTACTCATTTTTTTCCTAATATTGAATATCTAAACACCACCTTTTTTGATCAGAATAGGAAGTCCACAATACAAACTACACAGTTCTCTTCTCACACATTTTCAGGACCTACATTCTCCAGCCCTCACTTAAATTACACCACTCAATATTTACGATAAAATCACTGGAGCGACAGCGCATTTTTTAACTTTTTTTCTCCGTTTGCCCGAGATTTGATCTGATGATCATTTTTCAAAAATTTTCGCCAACACTAAAAAAATCATATCTTCGAATTTTAACATGGAGACATAAAAAGTTATTACAGTGATAGCCAATGAATTAACACTTATTTTAACGTTTATCTCATATTAGTAGGATTTATAAAAAAAATCGTTAAGTTTATAACCGCGCGAATCCTGCGTGTTTGTTTTTTTTATGTGAATACCACACAAGAGTCCCAACTGCTCCCGTCTGAAGCCAGTGAGACTATGGCATCCCCAATTGGGGTATGTTGTGAGGCTGAAGGTAGTGGGGAGGTATTTGTTACATTGAAACTGCCGTTAGAGGTACTTATTCGAGTCAACATAGAATATTTTCGATTTCTGTATATTGTTTGTGGTAAACTTGATAATTAAAGGTGCATATCTATGGAAAAAGGACTTAATTTTAACCGTAAAGAGCTGATCAGAAATTCTGCGTGTCAAAAAATTTTACATCGATATTAAATAGTCAACGAAGTTTGATCCATGGTTAAAATAGATAAGACATATCAATAGCTTCGTTTTAATTCCAAAATAACAAACGTGGGAACAAACTTTTTTTTTAAATTGCCGAATCAAGGAGATAATTGCCTTTTTTATCTGAAAAGCAAACGGAGACATTCAAAATGGCGCCAATATATGGCAAAAATCATTCCAGTGGTTGTGTATACGTTTTCGCAAAATGTCGTAAACTTAGATGATTTAAAAAAGATCACATTTTGATAATAATTATACAACTCAAGTGCTCACAAACTTCTGGAATGATGAACAGTGAAATGATAAGACAACGTTCAGCACGGCTTCACCATTTTACCTCTGGGAAAGGATCCTGTAAAAAATAACAATTATTCAAACAAGCAACTAAGATTATAAGGTTGTTGATATTTTAATCAAATTACTGACCGAAGTATCTCCCTCTTATGTTAATGACACGTGTTCATCGGAAAATAGGATAGGATGTTTTTTAAATCATTCAGAATAATCTAACATTCATTTCTATTCGGATCCACGCGACGTTAAAAAAATATTTATTTTCATTTTTTTATAAGTTCTACAGCTCATAATCGTAAAATAGGTTGCGAACTGAAGTTGGACGATGCGTTTACTTTGAAATTTTGTCTTTTTTTGTCTTTACTTTGTAAATTTTATAACGCACGATGCATTTGTTCGAGAGTTTTCACTCGAACAATAAATTTTAGCTAAGAGTTAAAATGATAATCTTTCATGAAATTAAAAAAAAATTAAAAGGTTCAACAAAAAACACGTTTATCAAAGACATTATGTAGAACGTTCGCGGCGCTCTCCGTAAACTGATTTAAGTTTGTGCGGAGTCATAAAAACACCTAACAATAAGATCGTTAATTTCAACAAAGTTTTAAATTAGTTTTTACCCCTTTTTCGCGCTCCAAAAATTAAAGGGGTAATTTTAAATTATAGATAATGATAGCAAAAAACAGGCGAATAAAAGTGTGGAATCCACCCCAGTCAGTGGGGGGGGGGGGGGGGGGTAATTAAAGTACTGGCGGTTCCAGTTCCTTTCTTCAGATTACACGCATGTTTAACTTCAAAGTTTGGAACGGAACGGCTAAGAAACCTTTGTGATTCTTACAAATGAATACTTTCAAGATAGATATGATTTTAGATTTTCACGGCCCAAAGTATTTTTGTTGTTTATTTTAGGGGTGTTATACCGTGTTGCGCTACGTCCTCCTTTAGCCTATATTTTCTAAAGCCTATATTGGCCTAATAGTTAATAGCCTATATTGGCTAAAGGAGGAGGTAGTGCAACACGGCATAACACCCCAAAAATAAACAACAACAAAAACTTTCAAGATATTTTATTTTCTTTCTTTGACTTCAATTTAAAAAAAATATATTGGAACATTGAAGAAGAAAAACGTGTTTTTTCTAACGTGAACCAATAATCTATGAAAATAACCTTATAAGAAAGTGAATAACTTAACCTAGCCCGACCGATAATCCACAAAAATATGGTTCAAACACCTTGTAATCACAAAGAAAGACATCACACTTAAAAGCTATCTTTTATGACTAAAAATCAGATTAATTGATCGAGTTTGTGTCCCACCCAGACGTCGTGTGATCAATTCATTGGCTGGCTAAGTCCTCCATCACAAGATAATCAACATTTTCCGCTTACTGTAGAAGATGATGGTAGTAGAAGATTGTCAAATATTGTCAGATTATTCGGAACCCGGGAAGGTTTGCCTAACTTGTGGAAAAAAAAGCACTTTATAACTTTCTTCCACTTGGTATTTTAAATTATTTTTAAGAAATGCATGCTTACCAACAAATGTACTAATAAAAAATAACTTTAAAATTGCCATATCTGATCAATAAATATTGATTATGTAACAATGCAAAAATGCGTAATTTTTTCTTTAAAGATATACTAGTATGTACTCCAACCCCAAAGATAAATCAAATATGAAAAGATTTTTTTTAAATGTGTCTATTTCCGTTACAACGATCTGCACAATATTAACATTATTTTAATTAGTTGAAGAAATACTATATCACTTGGGCTATAAATTACCCGAAACTTTCCGATCCCCGAAAATGGTGATTAAGGCTTTTTTACGAAAATAATTAAAATCAAATAATTACCTTGGGAAGAGGAACAAAGAGTCTCACCCCCTCGCGGTGCTGGTAGACAATAATTATTATTCAAAAGACTTAAAAGATTTATTTATAATCTCAGCGGTGGAATCTTATCAAGTAATAAAATACATTTTTAATTCCACTGCGAATCTGAGCGCATCCCTCGACCTGCGCCGTGAGGGGGAGAATACTGTATTACATGGACCTAAAAATACAAATACTTTTTTCTGTTTTTCATATAAAGTTTTGGCTTCCTTTTGAATTTTCAATGATGCACATAATGTAATTTTTACGTGACACCACAGGAGGACCGTTTTCAGGGCAACTGGGATTATAATACCATTCCTAATAAAATAAGTACAGTTGAACGTTGTAATGAAATGTTGAAGAGGTTAGGTTAGGATATAAATCCGCATTGCTGTTTCTCGTTGGGGCAACACTTAGAGTGTATTCCACTTAGGAATGAAATGCAAATATTACTGTTAATGGATATTCTCGCATTGGAGCAGGCTAATTTAATGTTCTTACTATTAAGCAGAAACTTATATTTTAAAGTATTTTATAAATTATCTAGTTTCATTCGTGATCTATGTAGAACAAGCCAAAAATATATAAAATCAAATCTTGAAAAATTTAAAACGGAAAAGTATAATTTTATTTTAAATACGTATGATTATTTCATTATTTCTTTCTCAGTCTGAACGAGTGTTTACATGTATTGCAGATGAATAAGATGATGAACCCATCTCAATGATAGTACAAATTTGTTTTGGCAGTTGTAGTACACCTGCTCTGGAGTATTTTTAATGTATAAACAAATCATCCGTGTAAAACGGGCTCAAGAAGTTAAATTAAGGCGACCCCATTGTGGTGGCAATTTTAATTAGTCTAAGATCGTAATTAAGGACATTTTTCATTATTATCATTATTTATCTTGTTTCTGTAGTCTTAGAGTCGGAACATGCCCGTGATTTATTGCTACAAAGTATCATCATTTTTAATTTGGGTGCTTTCACCGAAACCTTTGCTTTTATTATATTATTTTCTTCCCATATATGCTATTTATTTTCAGTCCGAAAGATTTAGGATCTTCATATATTGGTAGGGATTATAATTTTTTTTAATTATTACTCGTATCGTGTATTCGCACTTGAATTATTCGTGTATTCGCACATGAATGACACCTATATCGGTATCTCACGTCCCTAAACACCAGTGGAGTGCATTGCTCCATGAAAAAGGTAGGCTCCGTGCAGGTTCTTAGAACATACTACACATACATGGTGTAATTTTATATAAACTTTTTTTATTCGAACTGTTAAAATATTTTCATTAATTGACAGAATTTACATACGCATTTGAAACCCTACTGCATTTTAGGTAGTACCAGGAAATACTTAGAAAATACAAACAATTGATAAAACAATAGAAAAAAGAATATACCGAATACTAAGCGAAAGGTATAACTGCACCTAAATATTACCTTAATAAAATCGTCAAAATCGAGGTTTTGTTATCCCAACTGTTCTCATCCAAAACTGGACCGATTCGTAAGATTTTTTTACCAGCTGCATTAGAAGAAAATATTGTAGTTCCGTATGTTTTGCTTTTTTTAAATACATCGGAACGTATGCTGAACGTCAGTTGATGGTGGTAGATATCTACATTAAATTTTTAAAAAATCGCACCATTGAGAAAATCCACAGAGTAAATTGGTGAATACGTTTATATGAACAAAACACAGCTTGGTTTCATCTTAATAATACGCCCATAAATGTTAATTACAGATAATAAGTACCTAATAATACATTTTCATCAGTAATAGATTTTTTAATTTATTTATTTTAAAAAATCATTTTTTCGTTAACCTGGCGGGCGTTTTTGGCGGGTGGTTTTGGAAACTAAAAAAGTTGACAATTTATGAAAATCGTAAAAATTTCAGTGGTGGGTTACATGTCTCTAACTTTAAAAATGACATTTTACAAATGTGTAAAAATGACCAGGATTGGTACTTGCTATTTCCAGCTTTGAATGCAAGCAGTATGGGGATGTGTGGCTTCATGATATCTAGGTATCCTGCAAAAACCTAGATTAAGGATGTCAAATGCGTTGTAATAAATCAGGCACAACTTTTCAGGTTTATAGACTGCACGTCACTGCAGATTCAAATATTGGAATCGTCGAGATCAAGCCCGTCACCTCTCAGCTCAAAGGTGCGAATACTTTTAAACCACAAAGCTCGTAAAAAATTAATTGTTAATACAAATGAGTGAGCAGTGATGCGGAATCACCCATCAAGTTTTATTATGACTTACAGTGGAGGGTTGTGTAGCAAAAGAAAGGGGTAAGAATAGGTATGCAGGGAAGAATTTTTTTGATTTACGAGATATAAGATATTAAGAGATGTCTCCATGTAATTTTTTTTATGTATATTTTTTTATTATTAAACAATTTTTTATAAGTTACAGTTTTTTGTCATTTTTTCAACTACCAAACTAGACAAAATGCCCGTGTTGTAGTAGTCGTACATGAAACAATTCATAAAAGAACTAAAAAATCTTACATATTATTTCAAAAAGTATTAACTTTGTGGCTCGCCATAATTTACAACAAAAACATTTAAATTTGTTACAGACCACTCTAATTAAAGTGGTATATAAAAAAATTTAACTTTTTTATTGTAAAAAAGTGATTATTTTACAGAAACGGATAATAAAACATAAGGAAGAAGAAAGAAAATAACACATTTAAGGATAAGAACTAAATGCAAATATAAAAATTAAAAGTAAGCTGAAAAAAAAGAAATAAATTAAGCAAATAGAGTAGCAATTAAAGTAGAAATAAAGATTGTTAGAGATTCACCTACAATATGATTCACCTACAATATGATTCACCTACAATATGATTCACCTACAATATGATTCACCTACAATATGATTCACCTACAATATGATTCACCTACAATATGATTCACCTACAATATGATTCACCTACAATATGATTCACCTACAATATGATTCACCTACAATATGATTCACCTACAATATGTTTCACATTTGAAATTCGTGCCATTATGAAAGACATTGGAAGAAAAGTGCGATAGAGAAAGTTTTCTAATTCTAATTTTTCAAAATCCATTAAAATACGATTTCATAATTTTAAAATATTGTACTATTTTTTAGTGCCTATGTAAAAATAACATACTAAACTTTTCGTGGAATCTTATAAAAAATAGTGCCTAAATAAAAATACCGTACAAAATTTTCGTTATTTGTTTTTAGGGTGTTATGCCGTGTTGCGCTACCTACAGGATCTGCCGGATCTGCCCTGATGATGGACACTGCAACGATGTCCGAAACGTTGGCTAAAGAAGGAGGTAGCGCAACAGGGCATAACACCCCAAAAACAAATAACGAAAATGCTTTTGGCCGTGAAAATCTTAAAACTTATCATACCGTACAAAACTTTGCATTTAATAAAAAATTTTACATTTGCCCTCTAAATAAATTACCTCACCACTTTAATAGAGTGGAACATTCACGGAACTTCTTCAATATACACAATATGAACTCCTCAACAATTGATTTCAAAGGAAAATTTATATTTTACCATTGGAAACGGAACGTCTATAGGTATATATTCAAATCTACATCACATAAAAACCCTAAAGTATTTATTTTTTCAATCTGAGCAGTTTGACTCTTAATTTCTGTCTTAAAAAACTTTCAGTACCGGGTTTACACTTCCACGCTTTTTAAAATGTTTTAAACAACTGACAGTCACCCGCAGTGACCAATTTATTTCAAATTTTATCAACGAATTCCAACGTTGGACTCGATTTACTCGAAATCGGAAGCTCAAATCACAAAAAGTTTGGTGTTAAAATCGACTGGTAATGTTATTAGAATATCGAAATAACATCAATTTCCCGCTTGTACCGTATCTCCGAACACCATATAGTTCAGTACTGATCTCTTAAATGAAGTCCTCTACCTAAATCTATCTTTCGTGTATAAAAATGAATCCCTGTTTCAGAATCCCATAAGTTGAGAACGACTTCATCTGTTTCATTGATCTTTTTTTTAAGTTTTCTAATACTTTGTAGAAGGTTTTTACGGAAAGAAAAATTAAGAAAATTGTGCAAAAAAATTGGATAATTTCAGAAAACTTAATGACTATTTTAATTTCGCTTTAACTTAATTTAAATTTTATTTTAATTTAATTTAACGTTTGACAGTTCAGGCGTTTGATGAAATTGAATTTAGCAGGCAGTTTTTTTTTGTAACAAAAGAATTGTCTATGGATTTTTTAAATTATAGATATTTTAAATAGGTACCTTTGTTGGACATAAGATTTGATTGATTGTTCTTATAATACACAAAAATGAATATTTTTAATGTATGAACAATGAAAATTTGAATAAAAAAATTGTAATAGGTGGCACGCGAGCTGTTTGAAAACTGAATGTACTGGGACTGAATGTAAGGGGTTGGGGGGACGGGGAAGCGGGAGAGGGGAGTGGGTAGGTGGGGGAGGTGGAAGGGAAACGCGGGAGGGGAAGGTGATGCGGGAATTGAAATGCAGAGAGAAACAATGTATTTCTTTGAATATGGCATTCCAATGCATGTTCGGAACAAGCTACTCGTAGTTATTATATTAATAAATAAAACTTTGTTGCAAAGTTGGTAGTTTGTTTCTTATATTTGATCACTGTAACATATAGCAAGAAACATTATCATTATTCTTCTTCGTTATTATTTTTATTTTATCTTAGCTCTACACAAACAATTTTTCCCTCGGGACTTGTGACATCTTTGGGGATGCTGTATGGAGGGTCGTTTTAGGGGAAGGAAGGAGAGGAAATTCTAGGAAGGAAAAGGTTATGGGGGTTGGCTGGAATCTGGGGTCAATGGAGTGCCGGACCAGGAGTGACGGACGTACGAATCCATCCATCCCACTGCGCTGCAAAGCGATGGGTCCAGAGAGTTCAGTTGGAGAGGTCAAAAGATCTTACTCAACCAGCCTCTCCCGATCCGACCCGTCCCCACCTAGATGGGCAGACGCATTCGCCGCCATCAAACAAACCTCACACCATGAACCCGAGAATCTCCGCTCAGTCCCCCAAGGTAGCGAACCACTTGGGGTAGCATACGGCAGGGGTGTTGGTTATCTAAAAGGTTCCCGGCGCAGCGATACCCATATTGCATCAGGTTTTTTTACCGAGTAACGAATTTTTCTACATGATGACATTAATGTAACATAAATTCAGTCAATTAAATACAACCATCAGATGGTGATAGTAAAAAGGACAAATGAGTACTATGAGTACAAAGTACTGTAGATAGGAACATGAAAAGGTATTGTTATAACCCCTAGCTAGTTAGAGGATTACGAACGAATCCGTAAAATCAAAAAAAAGATACCCAAATTGAATGATCTTTTAACGAGATTGAGACAAACTGTAATTGGAGCGAGTGAATTTTATGCGGAAACGTTAAAATCACCTTGTGTTTTACCATACTTGATATTAGAAAAAGTATTTACTTTATTAGACAAATTATTTAATATTCATGTACCTATCTAATAATTAGATAATTTAATATTAGAGAACATCTACATAGCTCTCGAAGTGATCTCTTAAGGGGGTGGTGGCCCTCCGAGTGGAGCGGGTAAGTACTCGGCGGGCAAACAATATTATCCCCACGTTTGACATTTCACACACTCGCAGTGCCGTAAAGTCCAAAGAGTCAACAAGCGGCCCGAAAGCGGGAAATTACGCTCATAAGGGGAGCGGAACACTTCCAGAGCGGCCGCTGCGGCTGGGAAGAAACGGCGCTTACGACGTTCCGTTGCAGCGTGATCGGTGTGATATAAGTGGAAAATCGATTTATAATACATTTTCTTCTCCAAGCAAAAATTGCCACAGAGGCGCACTTACGAAAAAATATTATTATAAAATTTTATACAAGTGAAGATGGCGGAGTTATGAAAAGATAAAATTATTAAAATTTATACAAGATAGCGCACTTTTTAAAAGATATCATTATTAAATTTTATACAAGATGGCGCACTTATGAAAATATATCATTATTAAATTTTATACAAGATGGCGCACTTATGAAATGACATGAAAGAATCAAATTTTATACAGGATGTATGGTCGTCCAGTTGATTAGTCAGACATCTTCAAATACTAAGTTTTGTGATAATGAGGAAACAATATTCCAATGCTCAACATAAATCAAATATTATTTACACGTGTCTGTGTTTTATACATTAAATATGATATAAAATAACATCGGGAAATATAATGAACCGATACATTAGAATGATATATAATATCCCATAATAGTGACCCAGAAAATATAAATGTTTTATTTAATTAAAAATTCAAAGTTTTTCAACATTATAATTGAGTAGGTGGTGTTTATAAGTAATTTGGGTATTATGCCAGAGAGAGGGTATTGTACACTTTTCATGTTTTGAGTATTGTACACTTTTACATATACATAACTTCATACTTACCTCAAATTTCGATTTTTCTGAGATGTTTGACTAATCAACTAGGTGATCAATATTGATAATTTGACTTTGAAATAAATATAAGATCATTTATTTGTTGATTTAGTTTTTATTTGAGAAATTACAATTTCTTAGATGAAAAGGTTATCACAAGGGAATGCAATCCCGCAAGACCATGTCAATCCAGGTATTTGCGGGATCCAGGGTGGACTTAGATATCTAATCAATCGTATAATAAAGACCTAATACCTCGATCTACCAACCTTGTTTTTAGAGTTTTAAATTTATACTTAATCAAACAAGTTTTTTGGGACATTTTAAATGGTTTATTAATATATCTTTAGTTAGACATAGGTAAAGTTTAAGTCATAAATTGGCAAAGACATAAATTTACACAACAACTTAAATTTAAATAATAACGTTCACACGATAAACAATATTCTTGTAGAATAAGCATCATTAGTTTAAACATTATTTTGGAAATAGCTTCGTAAAAAAGTTAAAGTATTAATTGTGACGTCTGATAAACGGCTTCTGATATTGGACACAAGGTAGCCAGCGGCTGAAAAAGCTCGTTCAGCTTCCACGCCGGTTGGCACAATAGTCATTAGCGCATTGTAAGTGAATTGAAGGTATGTGCCTTTTAATCCACCGGACTCGAAGTGATTCATTTCCTTCTTTATCAAAACCTCAAGGTTGCTCATATTGCCAGATCTAGGTTGTTGGGCTGTTGATCTCGAACTCTTCATACTAATCAAAGTAAGTTCGAGTTCGTCTTGAAGTGACATTGGTGCTGCTGCTGCTGCTGCGTATGTCTCCAGATTAGCGAGAGGAGTGTCGTCATCGTCATCGTAAGGATCATCAGCGTCAGCAGGAGCAGTGGCTACTGCGTTGTTACCCGTGTCCGTGTACTCTAGCCTTTTATTTTTATTTTTTATTATTACATTTATTACATACAAGATATAACAATATAAAAGGAAGCTTTGACTGTCCAACTAGGAAGGTTTCCCGTTTTAGGACAGTCAAATTGGCAGGTTGCGTGTACATAATTTCACATTAATGGATTCAATAATAATTAACAATAATGGTACATATTGGGGGAGTTACTTAGATATTAGGTACAATATCAGATATAAGTTGTGTTATTCTAGGTATACATCAGTAATAAACAATAAAATCCAGGTAGGTACATGTAAAATATAAAATAAAACAAAAATATAACATATAAATGTAAGAAAGAGAAATAAAAATAAAAATAAAAGTATTTTTTTAGGAAAATACAAATTAGCAGTAATAAACAATAAAATCCAGATAGATACATGTAAAATATAAAATAAAAATATAATATAAAAATGTAAGAAAGAAAAATTAAAAAAATATATTTTTTAGGAAAATACAAAATACAAAATCGAAGAAATCAACTCAGACTACGTTTTTTAATAATTTTTCAGAATCTGTCCTACCTAAGTCTAATAACCATTTTGTAATTTTAGTACCGAAGGATGATAATTCACACAGTTTAAATTGAGAGGGGATTTTGTTGTATATTTTTGGTCCCAGGTATGAGAAAACTTTTTGATAAGCCGCAGTATTGCTTGTAGGAATGGAAAG
This sequence comes from Limnephilus rhombicus, assembly GCA_929108145.2. Taxonomy (NCBI): domain Eukaryota; kingdom Metazoa; phylum Arthropoda; class Insecta; order Trichoptera; family Limnephilidae; genus Limnephilus; species Limnephilus rhombicus. Next base: position 60,078,934 of record OV815276.1, read on the forward strand.
GTCGTTTCTGCTCTTACTTCTGGTTTGATGATTATGATCGACTGTTATCGTTTTGCTTATATTTTTGTGGACGCAGATTGTTATTTTTTTTATGTAACATTGTCGAACATCAAGCACATTAAACTCCTTGAAGAGAGCGTCGCTCGAGTATCTGAAGGGTTTCTTCATAATGACGCGTAGAATGGATTTCTGTGCCTTCAGTAGCGGGTATAATATTGTTAATCCTGTTCCACCCCATCCAATGCAACCGTAGGTTATGACGGAGTTACAGAGCCCGTAGTATATTTTTTTAATGTCTTGAGTTTTTATAATTTCCCGCAATGCTATAAATATATAAATAAGCTTGCGCACTTTATTAGCTGTGTTTTCAATTTGTTGTTTCCATTTAAGGTGGTTATCCACTATTATACCTAAATATTTAATAGATTTAACACATTCAACGGTTTCGCATTTACAAGTATGGTTATTATTTCCAAGGCTACACTTAATATTATGTATTGTGAGGTGATGAGGTGTTTTGGGTTGCCCTGCAAGGGTAGCACTAAATGTGAGATATTTTGTTTTTTGTATGTTTAGTGTAAGCAAATCACTGTCCAGCCACTGTTTTACTCTGTTTATACCTGTGTTCGCAAGGTGGTGTGTTTCTATCCAATCATCTCCTTCAAACAAAATAACTGTATCGTCAGCGAACGTGATAATTTTGCCACCAATGTGTTGGTTACAAAGTTCGTTTATGTATATAATAAAGAGAAGGGGCCCAAGTGTACTTCCTTGTGGTACCCCAAAAGTGTATTTTAGTGAAGTGCTAATAGCCTCGTTAATTCTGGTTTGTTGAAATCTATTAGATATATAACTTTCGACTATAGTTTTGATTGCCTTGCGTATTACACTTTTTGAAGGTAGACTAAATGTGTCATCAACATTAATAAATTGACTTCTGTCTTCTTCGTACTTATATGGATCATGTAAGTATAATAAAACCGCTGTCAAGTTAGTTCGCCGCTCTGAAATCCGTATGAACTACGCTTCTCTGTAATCCCGCCAGCCCAGCGGGATCCCGCAAAATTTTTGACCGAGATTAGTCCCGCAAAATGTCTGCGGGATCTCGGTATTTCGGGATCCCGGTATACCGGGATTGCATTCCCTAGTTATCACCCTCTAAAATATATTATACAGGTACCTTTAGAAAAGTAGTTCTTTGATCGTGTTCCATATTTTGGAAGAAACAATATGGCGTCTTTTCTTCTTTTACGAGAAAATCTTGAATATTTTAAAGCCTCATAGGTCAAGATGAAAATAGTGTTGCCTGCTGATATTCATTGCATTGACCTGTAAATTTCAGATAGAAAAATACTGAAACTGTCACTAGGACGCCAGAGTTCACCGATCGAGAATTTTTTCGTCATTTATACATCTAATACGGTCTACACGTACTTTTCAATTATTTAACAAACATTTTTACCAAAAAGAAGAAAACTTTTTGATTTTGAATATTACAGGGAATATATATAGTCAGTACCTGTGGTAAATAATTGTCACATGAAATCTTGGTTCCATGACAACTCAAAATCATCCAATTTCAACACCCCTTTGAAGATTCATTAAAAGTTATAAAAAAAAATGGAAAAGTAGCCCATAACCTAACCAATCGTAACCTAATTAACCATTTTTTTTCATCACTTTTAATGAATTTTCAAAGGAGGTATTGAAGTTGCACGATTCTGAGTTGTACAGTCGCCGAAAACTTTTCCTTCGGATTCTTATTATCGTTCTTCTCCTTCTTACATATGATACCATATATTCCGGTGACGAGCCGCCTCTTGTGCTCCAGTATGTGGGGGAGCCTCTCGCCACGCACCTCCATACAATATTGATATTGCATGTATGAGAAACTTTTCATTTTTCAATGTTATCTCCAAATTGGATCGCCACGGGGTTATTTAACTTTTTTCCTCCCCCTCCAAGCGACGCGTGTTCCGCCAGGGAATAACACGCTTTATGGACATTGTATGAGATTCCTTTTACGATTCCTCCGCGCATAATTCCTCTAATCATGGGAAGTGACAGTAAATCTGTGGATACTTGGTGTTATTAGTAAGGCATCTTCATTATTTTTAACTTTTTCACTATTTGCACAGTATTACAGATTTATTTTTCACTATTTGCACAGTATTGAAGAAAGATGACAATTGGCAAGATGATAAGATGACAAGAAAGACCTAATTATAACGAAACTCTTCGAATGTGTATAAAGTTTTTTTTTCATTTAATATTATTACCGTCAGTAGCAACACCGCAAATCGTGGACGTATGAATGATATTACATATAACATCATTCATAATTTTAATAATAAACTTTATAATTACCTAAAATTAACAAAATAACTTATAATACCTTAAAATTAACAAAATAGAAACATTCATTATATAGAGACAATGTTGTGTACCCCTGCCTAAGTGTGTATAAATACCGTAACATAAGAATTTCAGCTACCAGTCTGAAAATGTCCGTAATAGGATGAAACCGGTCCTGGTGAAATATAAATTAGTGGAAGAAAGAACAAAAGTATTTTAATTTCAAATTCTAATACAATGGAATTCCTCCACGAATTATCAGTGCAAAAACTAGACTCAGTAAATGTACATATAAAATTTTCATTCCAACGATTGCCAAGTAAAAGATCCGCGTACACTCATAAGTAGGCCATTATTTTTTAGATATATAATTTATTATTTCATGTTTTACACTGAAATACAATTGTGTAATATGTTTATGTATTATAAAAACAGTAATAGGATGAATAAAATATATGAATTTATTAAAATTTTCTGCAAATCCAATCATTTGTTTTGTTCAAATCACAGTTTCAAACAGGAAAAATGTTGGTTCCAAAAGCGCCTGCAAAATTTACAAATTAAATTGACTTCTACGAAATTGCAAACAAATTTTCTTCGAATGGTATTTCCGATATAGGTACCTACTTTAAAGCACGGGCAATAAAAAGTTTTATTCGGAAACATTAATTCCATCGTCTCGAACAAAGCCAGGTCCCGAGGAAAAACTTTCACGCAAAATCTCTTCAGGCAACTTGGCAAGTCTTATCAGAAACAATAAGCTATTAAATTTAGTAAAATTCCCCCCGACGGATACTCGAAATTAGCAATGCATAAGAGAATTACACTTTAGACATTTAAAGTGGCGGAAAGCGGAGGAAAACAATGGGGGGAAACGCGGGAAACTTTAACGAAAGGTGTTTGATAAAGTCTTTAATAAGGGTACAATCGTCTCAGAAGCTCAAACCCATCCGACCTACCTTCACCCCCATCGAACCGGCAAACAATTTATACTCACTCAATCAAAAACCCCTCCCCCTCATTTAACAGCTCTCAGAATCCAGTGCTTTTGGTGTGGCCTCTTTGCATGGTGCCACTTTTAATGGAAGCTGGAGTTTCTGAGATTCGGCTTAAAGGTGACCCGCCTGGAAAATTAAGGGTTTGGAAAAGAGGCGTACATAAAATTGGATAGTCAAGTTGAAGTGAATAACTCAGATTTGTATTCAGTGATACGGATAAATTTTTAATCAACTAAAGGTTTGTAGGGCATCTATATTTATATATAGACCAAAATATCGCTTAAAATGTAGAAGAGATTTTCTGATTTGTAACTTGTCCTTTACTTTCATGGTAAGTTATTGCTAAAATAACTTATTTTAAGTATAATTTGTCAGGGGTTTAAATAAATATAGTTTTAAACCTGTGGTCGTAAATTTTTTAAATGTTTGAATAAATAAAATAAATATTAAAGAGGAAGAAAGTTATAGCAACATTAGGAATATGTTGATTCAACTCTGGTTCTTTGTTTTATCATAAAAAAATTACTGAAAATTTTCACGAACAGGGTGGGTTGAAATTAACCAAATTTGAAAAATTAAAAACATGGGAGTGTTTGACATTTTTTGTCTTCGGAATTGGTGTTCAAACAAATGTAAATTTAATGTACAAATACATATTTATATGCAAATCTACCAATACAATAATAAATAGTGTATTTTTAACATGTAATTTGTGATTTGTGAAACCGATTTCTTAGGAAACCGGTGACACCCGAAGAAGACATAGAATATTAAATCCTTCAATAGAGTCATGTCAAGAGACGGAATAACAGAAGAATATATATGGAACCATGAATGAATCTAAATTAAGCAAGGAGTGTATGCAAAGACTACACAGTGTGTGTATTTTTTTTTTTTTTATTTAATCAAAAAGAAAGACGAACATTGCCGGGTTACGAATAACCTGATAATATTTTTAAATCTCTTACTACCACCACAGTAAGTGGAAAATGTGTTGTGATAGAGGACTGAGGCCTGCTGAGGCATCGAACACGCGACGCCTGGGTGGGATCCAAACGCAATGCTAAGGAAATAACACATCTGCGCTATATAAGTATTACATTATTATTATTATTAAAGACAGAGTGGTGTGTCGGTTCTCTCTCTCTATCCCTGTGGAGGAACGGCATGATGATGGTTAGCCAAAACTTTGTAATATATTATGTAATTACTAGTATATAGTATAAATTTATTTTTTAGATTTTTTTTTAGATAAATTCCGTAGACTTCTCTCACGCTCTGTAAGTCATATTTGGGGATCCTACATTGATTTATTTTGTACGAGTATGTGCTGTAAACCTACCGTATATTATATTATATTATCTTCGTTAAAAACGTTATGAAACTCGCTGAAGCATTAACTTCCCGCTTCCCACCCCATCAGAAGTATACGAGTATTTAAATTTGTTTGTAACACAAACTCGTCACTTCTCCAGCAGCTTGCAAAATCGTCAACATCTGTTCCAATCTCACGCCCAGCTTGCATTTTCCGAAAACTCCCATATTTATAAGACGAAGTCGGCATTACTTAAGCGGGCGCTTAATTTAAAAAGCTTACTCCGAAGTTCACTTTCCTTTAATACTTAATGCTTAAGTTACCACCTTGTTAATACCTGACATTACTTACTCATGGGGTAATGTCCTAATCCTGCAAGGTAACTTATACTAACTAATGGCATTGCTTAACTATCAAATTGCTTTGCTGGAAGTATGCAGTAAGAACGACGATTTAAATTAAGTGAAGGGTGTTAAACTTGAAACTGGGTTTAAACTTAAACTTGGGTGTTGAACTTGCAACCTGCATTTACGAATAAAAATAATTCAATATTTTTGTAATAAAAGTAGTATGTAATCATTTTTTTTTTTAGTAAGATATTTGATATTTTTGAAATGGGAAAGCAATAATAATTTGTCTTGATCATCAAAGGAACCCTAATTTGGTATGCCATTGTCTCACTGGCTCGAGACGGGAGCAGTGGGACTCTTGTGAGGTATTGACAAAAAAATGACAGGTGATATTTTTTTGTTGGTTTTAAGGCTTTATTTTTAAAAAATCACAGTAAATAACCAGTACTTTTTGTGGAATGTAATCCAAAATTTTATATGGGAAAATTTTGAAACATCCTTAAAATTTAAAAAAACTAAATTTTTAAAAATATATTATATAATATATATGTACAAGGGTTCCATGACAGTTGATCCGGCGACATTTGGTCCGGCGACATTTGGTCCGGCGACAGTTGGTCCGGCGACATTTGATCCGGCCGACATTTGATCCGGCCGACACTTGATCCGGCGGACAGTTGATCCGGCGGACATTTGATCCGGCGACAATTGATCCGGCCTGATCCTTTAGAAGATTTTTTCTTCAAGCAAGTATGTAAAGAGGATATACGGCCGTACAACCAAAGTCGATGTACTTACATCTGAAGGCATCTTGAGTGAAAATCCGCTGTAAAAATATTTTTACTAACAATAATTTCGACTCACCGAAGAAGCATGCGGCAATACAAAATACGACATACTTATACGTGCAGTCAGTTTAACAAAAAAACCGTAAAAGATTCCTACTTGCGCATAACTTTTTTATCTGAAAATTACACTAGAGTCCCAACTGCACTCAACCGTCTCGAGCCAGTGAGTGCCAATAGCAACCCCAATTTTGGTATGGTGTGATACTGAGGGTAGTGGGGAGGGTAAGGAGATGTGGAAAACGTACCTGGCTGTTCAGATCTAGTCAAGAAATTTCAAGTAATCCGATTAAACCTACATACACTGTACACCAGCGAACAAATTACAAAAATCATATGATATAAATTTTTTATATTTTTTATTTTAAAAACTTTTATCATAACACAAGAGTGTTATGATAAATGCCAGTGAGACTATGGCATTCCTAATTTTGATATTTTGTGAGGCTGAAGATAGTGGGGAGGAGAAGGATATGTGAAAAAATTTCCTGGCTATTCAGATCTAGTCACCAAACACACCAAATACTGACGAATAGCAAAATACGATATTCTTATATGTGCAACATCTACTTAAGATTTATTATATATAAGAACCATTTATTGGATAATCAACATTCCTGCCATAGGTCATCCCAAGTGGTTCGCTACGTTTGGTGAATTATAAGGGTTGCCCGGGTTCTTGGAGTGATGTTTGTCCAGGTCTTGGTGGCGAATGCTTTTTCTCACCTACTGCGTGGCGGTCCGGATCGGGAGAGATTGCTTGAGGCAGACATAATCTAGATCTCTCCAGCCGGACTCTCTCGACCCATGACCTTGCACCGGAGTGGGGGAGGTGGATTCATACGTCTTTCACTCCTGGACATATTGAGCCTAAGATTCCTACCCACCCCTAATAATTTTTTTCTTTCTCAGAACTTCCTCTCCTTCCTTTTATTAAAAAAGACCCTCCACACAGCGTCCCCAAAGATGACATAGACCCTGAGTGATTTTTTTTCCCCAGGGCCTCATGCGTGGAGCTATTGTAAAATTTTAAAAATGCAGTCGGCTTGGGAAAAATAAGCTTCACTTAAGGTATTTTAGTCACCGGGGGGGGGGGGTTAAAATTGTGACTGCAAGTATAAGTATGTCGTATTTTGTATTGCCGCATGCTTCTTCGGAGAGTCGAAATTTTTGTTAGTAAAAATATTTTTACAGCGGATTTTCACTCAAGATGCCTTCAGATATAAGTACATCGACTTTGGTTGTACGGCCGTATATCCCCTCTTTCCATACTTACTTGAAGAAAAAATCTTCTAAAGGATCAGGCCGGATCAATTGTCGCCGGATCAAATGTCCGCCGGATCAACTGTCCGCCGGATCAAGTGTCGGCCGGATCAAATGTCGGCCGGATCAAATGTCGCCGGACCAACTGTCGGGTCACCATGTACAAGTAATATTTGTACAGCGACTTTAAGGTGTCTTAAATAAAATGGACTAATATTATTTATTCAATTAGTATTATTATTGGAGTTAAATATCAGAACGTAACCCGTTGGTTAAAAAATTAATAGAAAATGCTTTCGAATTATATCATTTAAAAAAGCACCTGCTCATTTTGTTGAACACTAGTTGGTTCCCGGCATGCGTTGCAATTCCATATTCAAAGAAATAAATTATTTCTCCCTGCATGTCCTGTCCCGTGCGTCCCCGTTCCCCCCCCCCGCATCCCCTTCCCCTCCCGTATCCCCTTCCCCTCCCGCATCCTCTTCCCCTCCCACGTTCCCCTTCCACCTTCCCCGCTCACCCTCTCTCCTCTCTCGCTCCCCCGTCCCGCAAACCCCCCCCCCCCCGCGTTTCATATATTCACTCCCAGTACATTCAGTTTTCAAACAGCTCGCGTGCCACCTATTAAATTTTTTTTATTAAATTTTCATTTTTCGTATATTACAAATATTCATTTTTGTATTTTATAAGAACAATCAATCAAATTTGGTACCTAACATAGGTACTTATTTAAAATATCTTGTAACAGCAATCATCAGAACGGACCTTCTGATTATTCTATTTAATGGTAGAGTGAGAGATTCTCTTCAGGATTGTGGGAATAAACTAATACAGGTTCCAACTTGTGAGGTTAAATTGGTTTAAGTAATAAAAGAGTTCATTTCCAAAACAACCTAATCCCAGTATATTTTTATAAAGAACATAACAATGTTGCCCTTTTGAGGGGCCGGGTTTCACATCCCCAAAAACATAACAGATTCTGACAATTAAACAGGAACATAATTAAGCAGAAAGAAATGTCGTACCTGCGGACCATGGATCTTTATCTAATTACTTCTACACTGACGCGAACTCTTAATTTACTTGAAGATAGCGCGTTGATGAACCGCGGGCCATATTCTCACGCAATCTCCAGGATGGGAACCAGGAAAGACTCCCCAGGAAGGCCAGAGAATGAGGACTCCCCGCCAGGGAGTAGGGTCCAAGATCAGCACCAGTGCTCTGGTTGAGCCCCTCGGATAAACACGATTTCCGTCAGCACGCCTCATCAGGAAATGAACGCCAAGTAACCATCCGTCCCAAATATGAGCAGCAATGACCGTACCAGGTCATAAGAACTCTCCCTCGCGACGCTCTTCAATATGCCAGTCGCGATTATATAGGTAATTTACAACATCGTTACGGTCGGCGTCGGCGACCGAACACGTTAGAAACAGCGTTCCGATCACATCAGAAAGAAGCGTTCGCAAAATGTGCATCGATGTGCATCGCGATTAAAATCATTTTAAAAAAACAATTTGTAATAAAGGGAGTTTAACAATAACGTTGCCAATCGAAAAAATCCAAAATACGGCGATTCAACAATTAAAGTAAGCGGCCAGGTGAAGGTTTACTAAGTCAGGAAAATAATTATTATGAAGTAATAATTATTATCGTGACAATCTATATTTTTAAAACTCCACAAATAATTCTTTTAATACAAAAAAAAAACAGCCGTCTGTTAAATTCAATTTCATCAAACGTGCGAAGTTAAAACAGTCGTTTAGTTTTCTGAAACTATCCAATTTTCTTAATTTTTCTTTCCGTAAGAACCTTCTACAAAGTATTAGAAAACTTTAAAAAAAAATGAAATAGGTAAAGTCGTTCTAAAGTTATGGTGTGACCAAGGGAAACAGGGATTCATTTCCATATATATATATATATATATTTAGATTTGTTTTGTCTGTGAATGTTAACGAAAAATTTTAATTAAAAATATTATTTTTCAGGATAACTTTAAACAACACCCTATCGGCGCACTCGCACCAACTCGAAGTCGGACAAATGACTAATAATTTAAAAGCTTAAAACTTCTTCCAGCGGGCCCTTGAGGAACGCTTCACGTTCTGCATCCTTCCCTCCTCTTCAAGGCCCTTCATACTTAATTTGGCAGCATCTTACCATTCTACCTGCCCATCATTAGCATGCTAATTCCTCCGCCAACCCGTGAAAAGTTGCCCCATTTATTTTTTGTACATTTTAATTTTGAGAACAAAACACTCGCGTTAACGACAGTTTCACTCGCTGCTGGGGGGAGTTTCTTTATTGCACTTAACTACGAGTTTGATAACGCCTCCTTGTGAAAGTGTACAGAAAAAACCTGCTAAAAGGTGATAATTCTAACGATTGCTTGAGAAAGTTTAGCAAAGATTTTTTTTAATGGTTTTTGTTAATTTTATTACTGTCGTTGAAAGTTCCCAACTTTTAGATAGAAAGGTATTTCAGCAGTTGTTTTTACATTTTTTCCCGAATCTTCAAATTTTTATGGAAACGTCCTACAAATGTCATTTGGTCGATTCTTGACTACTCTCGCCCCTTCTGTAAAGTATCTCAGAAGTCTTCTTCAGAGATATTATATTTTATTAGTACTGGGACAGTATCTCCAGTACTACTCTGGGTAGATTAAAGACCTAAAGGTTATTTGAGATCACGGTGACTGTTTATTGTTGTTTCGTACTATACAACTATTGTTTAGGAGGACATACGTCCCTACAACTAGGAAGTTGTATTTTGTCTAGCGGGCTGCCACGATATAATGACAGAGCAGAACCGCCTTCAGGTTCTTTCGGCCCATCTCGTAAAACGATACCACGTATGGCCTGTACACAGCTAAACTAACCATAGACTACTACTTATAATCATCTGTGAGACGTACTGCGTGCCCAAAATGTTCCCACTTTACTATCGAGATTGGGATGGTAATGGTAATACCGTTACAATTATTCTTTATTTTATTCACCCAATAGTGTTGTAGTTGCAAAGACTGTATGAGATGGCAATCCCGACCTACAGCACCCTTTATGGATCTAATAACTAAAAATAATAGGCATTTAAGAAACGCTTTTCCGTAACCGGTAACCGGTAACCGGTAACCGTGCGCATTTCATTAGGATTTTTCTTTGAAAACGTGATAAATAATTAATTATGTAAATGATTATTTAGGTATCTCAAACAACACAAAAACCTCATCCTGTTTATAACTCAAAAAGTTATACAAAGTAGTTCACACTCACAAGTATTTCACATGTCCATTGCGTACACTTGAACCATGTATGGGTAAGCAGCCGACTGCGAAGTGAGACTGTGGCATCAATTGGGATATATTGTGAGGCTGACGGTAGTGGGGAGGGAAAGAGGAAGGCGGGAAGTACCTGGCTATTCAGATCTGGTTACCAAACACGTCTAAAGCTATTTCAAGTAACGTTTCGATTCAGAATAGTGGTCTAGGGCAATACTATATATTATTTTAAATTACAATTTATGGCGCACGCCGGGATTCAATCCCACGACTTTCGGATTGCGAGTTAAGAGCCTTACCCCTTGACCACGGAGGCCGTCGTGGTAATCTGTATGAGGTTTGCCTCTACGCACCCGTGAAACTAACATTTTTTTACCAAAAAATATCATAGACCACACCGTTCTGACACAAAGGGTATTTTCACGTTTATTTTTTATGCTCGAAAACAAATAACGAGAGTTTGGGTATTTTTAGTTTATTTTTATGTTAACGAATAAATTAAAACGCGCCGATTTGCCGCCAAAACGACATGTTCATTTTTATTCGGGAATTCAGCGGCGTTGACGTCACGGCGGACAACGCTGGTGACAGACTTCTTACCCCCTTACCCGTCAGTGGCAGTTTCTATGTCATAGTGACCATGTGTTTTTCAAATCAATGGTTATGCATGAAATTATTAAAATTACGCATTTTTAATACAATGATCAGAATCAGAAAAATAAACTTTGAATCTTTCACATATTTTTAAGGGTATTCATAGTTTGTGAAAATACCTCATTGGTTACACAATAATACCCATTGGTAACGCAGAAGATACAATAAATTAAATAACAATGAAAAAAAAATCTAATTACTAGCTCACACTCCACTCACACTTCAAGAAGACACAAAGAGAATGCAGAATAGATGAATGAGTGGAGGTGAAGCAAGCACGAATTTGTCGCAAACATCGCCGCGTGTACTTACCGCGTACAGTTACCCCATATAACTCTGCACACACTTTGTTTTTGTAGAAAATTGTGTACCTAATCACTCCTTTATGGGTAGTACAAATAACGAGTGGGCGCGATGATGGCACTAACTTACATGGGTAATGAAGTTCGTGAAGCTGAATGTTCACTCTATACGAGCTATACCTGTGGATCTAAATACGGTACCTTTACTGAAGCAAATAGCGAAGGTAATTTCATAAGGGTACTTATTTATTTATTTATTTAAAATTTACGGCACAAAGTGCCATTTACAAATATGTGAAATTTAATATATTTAAACAGTTAGTACAGTGAAGAAAGATTGTTTTTTTTTAATTTCTCATAATAAGAAAAAAAAGAGAAAAAATTTCTAACAACTAATGAAAACTTTAAAAGGATAGATTGAAATTAAAAGAAAAACTTGTTATGAAGTAACCTCGTTACAATACGAAAGGCTGATAGTTTAGCGAACTTGCCCGCTTTGGGGATCCCTCGTGGTCGATTCGGCTATTGTCTGGATGAACCACAGGCAGTTGCAGGTCAGTTTTATTACGATTAAGATGAATAACGGCGGTATTTTCACTTTGCGACTTGGTTAGCTTGTCACGATAAAAACGGTAAGATGTTGACAGAAGCATTACGATGAGAATGAGAAGACTAAAACACTTTTCGTCTCCTTGACGATGGCTGGGCAGTTATCAGCCAGTGTAGGTACCCAGTGTATAGGGAATGCAATCCCGGTATACCAGGATTCCGAAATACCGAGATCCCGCAGACATTTTGCGGGACTAATCTCGGTCAAAAATTTTGCGGGATCCCGCTGTTCAAATGTTCAAATTTATTGATTCGTTGAGGAAACAGATTTCAGAGCGGCGAACTAACTTGACAGCGGTTTTATTATACCCACATGATCCATACAAGTACGAAGAAGACAGAAGTCAATTTATTAATGTTGATGACACATTTAGTCTACCTTCAAAAAGTGTAATACGCAAGGCAATCAAAACTATAGTCGAAAGGCTAGAGTACACGAACACGGGTAACAACACAGTAGCCAGTCACTGCTCCTGATGACGCTGATGATCCTTACGATGACGACACTCCTCTCGCTAATCTGGAGACATACGCAGCAGCACCAATGTCACTTCAAGACGAACACGAACTTACTTTTATTAGTATGAAGAGTTCGAGATCAACAGCCCAACAACCTAGATCTGATAATATGAGCAACCTTGAGGTTTTGATAAAGAAGGAAATGAATTACTTCGAGTCGGTGGATTAAAAGGCACATACCATCAATTCACTTACAATTCCGCAATGGAAGCTGAACGACGCAACTACCTTGTGTTCAATATCAGAAGCCGTTTATCAGACGACACAATTAATTAACACGTTAATTTTTTTACGAAGCTATTTCCAAAATAATGTTTAAACTTATGATGCTTATTGTATAAGAATATTGTTTATCGTGTAAACGTTATTATTTAAATTTAAGTTGTTATGTAAATTTATGTCTTATCTTTGCCAATTTATGACTTAAACTTTACCTACGTCTAACTAAAGGTATATTAATAAACCATTTAAAATGTCTCAAAGAATTTGTTTGATTAGGTATAAATTAAAAACTCTTAAAAGAAGGTTGGTGTTGGTAAATCGAGGTATTAGGTCTTTATTATACGATTGATTAGATATCGGAGTCCGCCCTGCTGGATCCTGCAAATACCTGGATCCAGCGGGAGTACGATTGTTCAGTCCTCCTGGATTGACATGGTCTTGCGGGATTGCATTCCCTACCAGTGTACGAATTCCACCAATACTTTTGATTTCTGGCCTTTGCCATGTAAAACAGAACAAACCAATCGAGATCGAATTTAGCGTTACGAAACAACGAGTGAAAGGTCTTTATAAAAATGTATCACCCATGGGTTTTGCGCAATATTTTTAACCAATATCATGTCAGTTAATGGACATGAAATACTGATGTAAAAAGCAGTTGGAAGCGTCACCAGGCTTAGATAATCAAAAATGACAATGAAAATCATAATTACTTAATTACTTTGAAAACGTTTCAGGCGATGAAAATCAACGCATCTAGCAGGAATTTTTAAACCTTTATCATTATACTCAATCCATTTAATGCACCATATACTGTCGGTAAATACGATATCTTTAAACTCATTTCTTAGCATCTCCGTTGTAATTTGTAGCCTCAAAGAAAGTAATGAGAAATCTATTGGACAGATAGGTTGTAAATAAATGGCTTTTCGGATCTTCCGCTGCACGAAGATTCTTCTCAGATTTCCGCTTCCGCCCGAGAATCGTGGACTGTGGACCGAATGAAGTTAATTTCATTTTGTAGAACTGATAGCGAACTAAACTCTGTGTTCGGGAGGGTAAAAACAAATTCAAAAACTAATAAATCCTCCCCGTTTTCGTAAGGAGGTGGGGGGTACAATGCAAAACCTCGTAACTCGTAGAAAATAAAAACCGTTTTTATTTATTATCTATTTTTTTGTTTGTTTTTGTGTTTATTTCGTAGAACCCCGTTTATTTATTTTTTAATTTTATTTAAATTAAATTTAATAATGTTATTATCAAGTTCCGCGAGTATTTTTGTATTTACTTTCGTTACATCTGTTTCGGTTTACAATGCCGTTTTCAATATATGGTTAAATTACTTTGAGACTACTTCAAAAATTGACATTTAAAACCGTATAAATAGTTCGAAAACGACATTATAAGCCGAAACATCTGTAACAAAAATAAATATAAAAATACTTGCAGAACTTGATAATAACATTATTAAATTTTTTAAAAATATATAACTGCTCATAAATAACGGACAGAATGGCGTCTTCCATTAATTTTAAAACGGTCAAATGGATATTTTTTCGAAGCTCGTTAGCTTATGGTGAAAATGATGTTGCAAGGCAAAATATGTACGTTGATCTAGAAAATTCGGTTAATATATTTCATGACACCAGAGCTCACCGTTCGCGAGTATTTACAATCAAAATTCTTCTGTAAAGTTTAATAGAAACTTCTTGTGGGGTTTTTTCGTTTTTTGCATTCATAGATATTTTGTTAAAAAAAATCTCAATTATGTGTCGTAATTTATTTTTTAAGAAAACATAATACTTATAGCTAGTTATAGAAAAAAATAAATTTAAAACACTTAATAATAATAATAATAATTGCATAATTTGTAGACTTCCGTTTTTGCGAAAAATCACCTCAAGGCCTTGTTGTCATTGATTTTATTAATTACATTTCGCAAATGCCTAACTTTGTAAAATTTGCTTTGTATCGCAAGTGACTTAATTACTTTGACAATGTTCAGATTTCTTAAATGTCACTTACCGTGTTCTCCGTCAAGGAAATAGCATTTGACATAAAAAGGGAGGGGATGCAGTATTCCATTACCCTTTCACTGAGATAAGTATCAGAGTCGAGGACCCTCTCAAAACCAAAACCTGCCAAGGCTTTACCTATGACATAAAACATTATTCTGATATTCCCTGTGTACTTGTTTAGTACGGTGCCTACACAAAATCGGTAATACAATGAAATTTAAAATATATATATAAACGTATTGACATTAACCACTCAGGTATTTTGCCATTGTGCAAGTTTTTTGTCTTAAACGAACAGTCAAATTTGTAAAAACTTTGTGTTATTTCCGCTTCGCAATTAAATCTCTATAAATGAAATATTTCTGAATGTAGCCGAATACTAAACACTATTTTTCGGGAATGGGTACCGCCACCCCGGGAACTTTTTTTTTTTTTTACAGTGAATGCCGCACAAGAATCTCAACTGCTCCCGTCTGGAGCCAGTGAGACTATGGCATACCCAATTGGGGTATGTTGTGAGGCTGAAGGTAGTGCGGAGGGGAAGGAGTTGGGGAAGAGGAAGGTTGGGAAGTACCTGGCTATTCAGATCTGGTCACCAAACACGGCTTAAGCCATTTTCAAGCAACGTTTCAATTCTGAATGGTGGTCTTACACCAGGGCGATACTGATAGTATCTTCCACTCTGGAACACTCTGGAACCTTTGTTGGATAACCAACACCCCTGCCATAGGTCACCCCAAGTAGTTCGCTACGTTTGGTGATTTAGCATTGGTGCCCGGGTTCATGGGGTGAGGTTTGTCTAGGTCTTGGAGGCGGATGACCAGGACATACTCAACCCCAGATTCCTACCCACCCCTTAAACCCTTTTCCTTCCCAGAACTCTATTCTCCTTCCTTTCCTTAAAAAAAACCCTCCACACAGCATCCCCAAAGATGACATAGGTTCTGGGGGAAATTATTTTCCTCAGGGCCTCCTATGTGGAGCTCACGTAAAAAAAAAATAAATTAAGAAAAAAAACATTTAAAAAAAATCTAAAAATGACTCACTTGATGTTGTTATGTTAAAACAGTACTAAAATCACGGATTATGTAAAAAAAAAACCTATCCTAACGTATTAAGTATAATAAATATTTTTATTACCTCATTTTTTTATCATATCATACGTACAAGAATATTTAATAAAAAAATTAACAATATCTAACAGCGCGTAGGCGATTTGGCGGGTGAAAATTGTTTCTACAAAATAAGTCCTTTTTATGTATTTCTACGGACAACTTTGAATTGAAATGTGAAGCGTGATTTAATATGGATCTTTTACTTTTTGTTTTAGGATTGTCACTAGAACAATAACGGAGTATTTCGATTTCTGTGGGAATACACGTGTTAGCTTGAAGATAAGTTTATTGTACTAGGCTGCTATTGATATATTGTCGTGTAAACAAGCTTAGGGATCGGAATGGTTAAAATAGAATAGTCAACAACATTTTAAAACTGCATTAAACAAAGGCATTAGCAACTAAAAGTAACATTGTATAATGTTACGAGTACCATGCCTAATAGCTGTAAAGTTAAAGGTAAGTTACATAGTACAACTCAGAAAACTGATTGAATGCAATTACTAAGTTCCGGAAATAAATCGAAAATATTAACGACAGATTCAAAAAAAGAAAATAATGTGCCTTGCAGAAATGCTTTCAATTGTAACGGAAATTATACCAGGGAGATTTTTTCTCATTCTTTTGCTCTTTTTCTACCGCTTGATGTTTGTGTACTCTTTTGATTTGTCCCCTACCACCCTCTCCCACCCTTTATTCACCCCTTCCTTCACCCTCGATACTTGAACATTTCTTATTCATCCGATACTCTGTGCAAGTGTATAATGTATCATTAAAGCGTGATTTATTTTACGCTATCCTCGTCGTGGAAATGCAATCAGCCATTAAATCGTACATTTTTTTAATTTAAATAAAGCTCTTTCATGAACGGGTACTTGCTTAACTTAAGTCCATTTCACTCACAAATTTATAACAATACACCTGGGGAATAACAATGGCACAACTCAAAAACTTATATTTTTCCAGGAAAGCGGTTTGAATACGAGTATTTAGTTTGAGTGTATTAAATCAGTTTATTAACCAATAAAAAAAAAACATTGTTTTACAAAAGTTGGAAAGCTGTTATGTTATTTCGCTACGCATCTAGTGGATCGTTCAGCTCAAATGATCATTGTGCCACTATTTTTGCTTGAATTCGAGTAATATATTATAATATAACAACGACATTTTCGCTTTTAAGGCCACAATAATATTTTTAAGAACTGTGGCGTTTTTATCGAATGTAGAACACAGCCAGGAACATTTCTGCATACTTAACCCAAAAATGCAATTTGTTGACTTATGCCACCATTATCGCTCAGATGCGACAATATCTTTATCGTTGCGTGACAATCGTTCTGTGATAATAATAGTAATAGTTGGATAATTTGTAGAGCGCAATTTCGTAATTTGAGTGTAACTTTTTGTGAAAAATCAACTCAAGGGCATCATAAAGGTGTAATATATGGTAGGTACTAAGGTTATAGGAGAGAGTTTTACAACATTAGAGTGAAAAAAACATAAATTTGCGCACGACTATAAAAGTTATTTATAAACAAACATTTATAAACAAACTAATGTGCTATCCTCACTCCTCACCAATCAATTAGTAGTAACCAGAAGTTGAAAAACATACTCGTTTATATATTTACAATAATGGACCAAGGCCACCGAAGTAGTTCAAGAAAGAGACACTTGGAGGCTCTTGTTGAAGAAATGGGTTGCTGACGAGTGTACTAAAATTATTATACCATTGCGATCTATCGACTGTTGTTTGACGTAAATTAATTACCAACTATTTTTCAAGTTGATTTTCTTGGTAAAAATAGAGCTTCGGTATGTTATTGAGATTTCATAAAACAGGATTTTATAAATCACAATGTTTTTTATAATAGAAGTGTGTTCATAAATTAACATTTTGATATTTCTCTTCACAAAACATTTTGTTTTCTCTGAGGTAATCCACGCTCTAAGAAAAGTGGTGTGTTTTATCTCATAGCAGTCTGCCATCTCTCTTCGATGGTTTATGTGTATTTATATTTAAAACAACATAACCATAAAAATGTTTTGATTTGCCTGAGAGAAAAAAAATGAAAAACATTTTTTTTAATATATCTCTAATTATAATACCGACACTAGTTACACTACTTTTATTATTTAGGCTTTAGGCCCACGCAAATATTTTCAATTTGCAACGTAAGCTTCATGTAACTGAATTTTTTTTTTTTATTAAATTGATAAAAAAACTAAGACCTGGAATCAAAATGCTATGTTGTTTTACATACCCATGCTTAATTAATTTATTACATATACATTTTTCACATTAGCTCCGCACGGGAGGCAGGAAAATAATT
This sequence comes from Limnephilus rhombicus, assembly GCA_929108145.2. Lineage (NCBI taxonomy): Eukaryota > Metazoa > Arthropoda > Insecta > Trichoptera > Limnephilidae > Limnephilus > Limnephilus rhombicus. The sequence continues at coordinate 60,097,109 of OV815276.1, forward strand.
CCCCTCAGGACCTGTGTCATCTTTGGGGACGATGTTAATTATGTTAATTTACTGTATAAAAAATCGACCACCACAACACGGGCACGTCGCTAGCATGGTGGTCGTAAAATCCCCAACTTTTGTAAAAAACGATTTTTTCAATGAATAAAAAAAAATTTTAAAAAAGATGTGTGCAGGTTATTTTTAGGAAAGGAAGGAGAGGAAGTTCTAGGAAGGAAAAAGGTATGTCGGGGGATAGAAATCTGAACATCAATGTGTCCAAGAGTGAGGGACGTTGAATCCATCCTTCCCGATGCGATGATCGAGATCGAGAGTGCGGCTGGAGAGGTCTAGATTAGGTTTCCCTTAGCCAGTCTCTCCCGATCCGGCCCGCCACGCAGCAAGTGGGCAAACGCATTTTCCCGCAAGACCTAGACAAATCTCACCCGGTCACCTGTGTGGGATTTATGGTAGAGATGTTGCTTATCCCCGGGGCGGCAGTACACATTACCCCCTCCCAAATTGTATACATATTTATCGTACAAGAATTTGACCGTAGTGAAAATCGTCACTATTTATTACGACCATCTTTTTATCTAAATGTATTCCGAGTTACGTAATTATATCGAACCAATATTTTCTGGTACAAAAAATATCAAAATTTTCCAACAAACGAGTCTTTCACCACGAATAAAATGTCTGCACGCTCACATTCCAATGTATCTATAAATAAATCAGTGTCCCATTTAATTGAAGTCAATCATTACATTTACAATTCGATTCAATAGCGTCGAAATACCTTCAAAAATGTTCACACAATGAAACCATTTAACCCCTAAATTCCCGAGCGGTGCCGGGCGGCAGAAAGAAGTATGGAGGCCACCCTCCCAGCCACCGCTAGAGCTCCTCTCAGACACCACCATCTCAGTCTGACATAACAACCACCTATATATATATGGCCAGATATGTTGTGTTTAGGTTACTTTGAAATTAAAGATGGTTTTGATAACAATTCCATCATCAGCGTGAGAGGGAAGCGAGATACGGAGCGCTGTGGACAGAGGGAGCAAGAAAGCTCAATTCTATAGGCTAAAAGGAAATTGGGGTGATTTTTCTCTTGCTTTTCTTTCTTGCGCCAGGGGTTATCAAGCGGCCGGCAGGGCCAAGCGGGTGTCACTTTTCCTTAAATGGCTTTGTGCATGAGGGTGGTGTCAGAATGGAAATTTACAACAACACATTTTATTTATTTTCACACCTTGAATTATTTCACCTGGATTGATATAACCTACAATTCTGGACATTGTGAGATTCTTACAATTGAATCTATATCTTCAAAATATGCGATCGATTGAATATTTTTTGTTATTAAATAATATCTGTTATGTAGGTACCTAAAAATCAAACATGCTATAACTATAGACATCAAAATTAAGTTTTTTAGCATGTTTCGGAATTTTAATATACATGGTGTCCGGGGGTAAAGTGCATTAGGAAGGTGATGACGGTAGGAGTAAAAAAGGTTAACAACTTTTTTAGAAATTCCAATTTATTTTTTTCCATACAAAAAGATCTACCTACTACAAATCCTTATGTGTGTGTGAGGTACGATCTTACTTGTCGGGAGCCCGCCGGGCACGATCATGGCAACATTGTATGGTGATGATTGGCCCGTATCGTAACAGCGGAAAATAAGAAAGCTGGCCGCGCACGCCGGTATAATTTTATCTTTTTACCATAAAAACTACCCCTAAAAGTTGGAATTTCTAAAAAAGTTGTTTATCTTTTTTAGTTATACTATCATGTAGAATCACCTCGCACTTTACCCCCGGACACCTTGCATAATCCGAGCACTAACCCGAAAACTGACCGTGGACAATGGTTGACTAATGTTGAGGTTTTTATGCATGAAAAACATCAGAGTATGTAATTCACACGCGGTAGAAGTGAAAGTAAAAAGTCGCTAGATGTCGCTTTCCTTTCTTTTGCCTGCTTACTTTAAAGTGGTTTGAAGATTGGATATTTATTTCACAAAAATATATTTATATTTATTTTATTTCGTAGGATTCGAACCTCCGTTCGCGTGATGTCTGTCTCTCTGGCCGCTGAAACTTGTCACGCGCCTTGCACACTGCGCTATCGAAGGCCCGCGCCGAAGCGCGAATTTACCGCATTATATTAGAACCTAGTATTTGTGTAGAACTGAGTTGGGACGCATTTCCGTTTCATCCGAATTTCAATCACTAACGGTGCTAGAGAAGTTTTGCTTCAAAAACTCCAGTATCTTCGCCACGTGATAAGGGGCCACAAAGTCTCTGTTACCCGATTTATTCAGAGAAAAAAAATATGGAAGAGGAAGACTTAGCATCATAATGTATGGATTCGAAACTGATGTGACTGCTACGACGAATCGGGAGAAACTGGTCAAGGGAGACCTTTTGATCTCTCCAGCCTTTTGGAACATCGCCTTACGAGGAAGTGGGAGGGTTGGATTCATACGTTCGTTTTCATCAGATCCCTCGCATCTTTTTCCTTTACAGAACTTGCTCTCATTCCTTTTTTAAAAAGACCTTTCAAACGGCATCCTCAAAGATGACATAGGAACTGAGAGGAGTTATTTTCCTCAGGGCCTCCTGTGCGGAGCTAATATAAATATTTATATAATTTGTCCACAGAAACGTCAAATTCTCAATGATAATTCTTTTTCAACTTTCTTCAGAAAGGTAGGTACCATAATATTGAAGAAATGCGGATGGGAAAGTCCAAAAACCAACAAAAAGTTGCCACATTCGAAAAAATAATCTTTACTGAACCGTAGTCGAAGTTAATCACCTAATCAAAGTTATACATCGATTCAAGATAAGGTTCAATTGAATAATAGGGTGGAAGGAAAACTTAACACACAAACAAATTTACAGGCAGATGAAATGCCAAACGGTCGAGTTAAAACAAGACTTCGCAAGTCAACTATTATAAAACAAAATAATAATATTGATTTAAGGCAAGGGATTAGCTAACCCTGCCTGTTATGATGGGTACGAGTATCGTATAAATATTGGGTTGTATATTATCATTATTTTCAGTGTTTTTTTCGTTACTTGGAGACTGGGGAGTGGGGAATAGGGAGGAAGCTTACAGGTTTCAGGGGGGTTGAGGGAGGTGGGTGCCGTTGGGGGTGTGGGGGAGAAGGTTGGAGAAAAGGGGCCGGAGTGTGTTTTACGCATTGTAAATGGCCGATTAAAGAAGCCTACTGGGGCTGCAGACAGGGTGGAATGAAGTTAGATTTAAATTTTAATAGGTCGTGTAAACAGTCAATCAAGCATCAAAAACTTTAAATCTGTGAACTCTGTCAGCACGAAAATTTATACGTCACTATATTAAACTCAGAATGCCATTATAACTATAACTACCCGAGACTTTAAACGCTCTATTTAAGTGTTAAAGACGCCTGACATGTCGATTGTCCAGTTGATTAGTCCGAATATTGAGTTTTGAGATAAAGAGGAAAGCTACGAGTATGTTCGAATACTCATCATTAATCAAATATCATTTACACGTGTCTGTGTTTTGTATATTAAATATAGTGTAAAATCACACCGGGAGCCATAACGGTCCGGTACATTAGTATGACATTTTGAAAATCCTACTTGTGACCCAGAAAACATAAACATTTTGTATAATTCACTTTAAAAAAATGTCTGCATTATTTTTGATTTAGTGGTGTTTACGAGTAATCTGAGTATTGTACCAGAGAGAGGGTACACTTTTATATATAATTGCATACACAACTCTAATTTCTATTTTTCGAAGATGTCTGACTAATCAACTGGACGATCGATATCGGATCCTAGAGCTAGGTAGCAAAACTTGTTGGAAAAATGACGAAAGATAGTTAGACTAAAATATATATATCAAGTTGTATTAAAAAAGGTGCGTCTGTCTTTTTTGATTTTTTTATGAAACAGAAAAGATATTGTGATGTAACATTAGAAAACCTGGGTAAGGTTTCAATAAATTCATTCAAAGTACTTATCCCCACATTACAGGTACCTACTTACATGCGTGTAAAATTTTGTAAAAATATCATTGTGTTTCTTTTACCACGTTTTCTTGACATGTTGTACACAATGACGTTATATAAATAGACTCGCCACAGTCTCACATACTCGCAAAATAGTGTTGCAAATAAGCAACACTCTTTTGTTTTCAACGGTTTTCAGTAATCTCTTAATTCAAAAGTTATTCATGCATTAAAAAGATATGCTAGGGAGTACCACACCGAAGCCAAACATCCAACTCGAACTTCCAACGCATGAACTCCCCTTCTGCATAATCGTCCGAAAGTTTGAAGTTGAAAGTTGGCAGTACCATAAGACAAACAAAGAATGTGTGTTTTACTCTAATGACGCACAAAATTGTCGGACGGGGAACATGAAAATGAATTGTATTGCTTATAATAATCGATAATAATAAGTAATTTGCGTGTACGTATAAATGAAATATTATTTATTATTATAAGCAATAATTATCAGTATGAATCACTCATCTACATTGAAAAAATATTCCGAGAAAAGATACTTGCCGCCAACGGGACTTGAACCCGTGTCCTTCTGATTGCCGGTCAGGTGCTCTCACCACTGAGCTATGGCGGCTTTTCAATACCGTCAAATAATTCAATATATACTAATGTTTCATTCAACAATTACTGTTTATTAAATTTTTCCACCTGAAAACAACCAACTTAATTTTTGTGAGAGAGGCATTGCTAGTGCTAAATCTCTCACTAGGTTTCAAGTCACACGGGTTCAAGTCCCGTTGGCGGCAAGTATCTTTCTCGGAAGATTTTTTCAATGTAGATGAGTGTTTCAGACTGATAATTATTGCTTATAATAATTGTTACCCTTTGTGCTGTGCATAAAAATCTTGTCTTAAAAACGTTAGTTTATCAATTAAAAAATAATGAAATGTTATTTCTTCACTTTTACTACTGTTTGCCAGTAATGGAAACATTTTCTCATCACACAAGAGGGCATTTTTGCGCTTTTTAAATGCAATTTTCCTACAGGTATGACATGACCTTACTCGACAAGTGAAAGTTTAGTATTAAAGTACCAGAAATCGAGACCAGTGCAATTGCATTGCTTTTGGCTTCCCACTTTGAGATTTTCCTGCGTCTACAGTCTACAGTATATAATGTCTTTGGTTGTACATCAGTTTTTAAGTCATCGAATGGTTAATATAAAACCTGTGGTTTTTATATTTATTTATTTTTTTAATTCATGCCTTGATGGTCTTTAAACGTAACATTGGTAAGCTGTACATGAGCATCATAACAAGTATATAGTACTTACTTAAATAATAAACTGAGCATGAAAGGCAAAAGCGTTTTTGGGCTCAGGCTTACAGTATACGATTCAGCGATTATTGTCACAATACTACTCAAAACATGATTCCAGTGCAGCTCAAGTACTAGAAACATATTGGTGGCAGTGATGTAAAACAATTTTTAGCAATTAATATAAAAGTTGTAAATTTTCTGTAATTGTAAAGGTAATTTAAAGTTTTCTTTTTGGTGTTATAAATTTACATAAGTTTGTTATTATTGTTATATAAATAAAAGGTACACATCAATTTAATATTTAAAAGAAGTAACTAGGTATTATAGAGCAGTTTGTAAAGTAGTTATAGAGCAGTGTGTACCTATTGAATTTGTTACTGTTAACAATCTAAAACATTTAAGGATTGTTGCATAATATCTGCATTCATATTCGTATATGCTTTTTAAAGGAAGCGATGTTTTTATAAAAAAATATGTCAATGTGAATTACATTTAATTAAAGTCCCTGTTCACCTCTGGACGAGGGTGGTTTGCCATTTAGCCAGTTGATTCAGTGTTGAAGTGATTTTATTTGCGTCTTGAACATTGTCCCAGTGGCGTGTAGACTTCTATTGTTGAAACAAGAGGGAGAACTTAGCAAAGGGTGTAAAAGGTGCCAACTATTTCTTAGAATCATGAAATGGGAAACAAGTTTTAGTTTTGACTCTTTTACTAGTGTTTTATTATGTTTACGTGTCAGTGTTATATTTTCACGGTCATAGATTCTGTTCTTAAAAAGAAGCGGTTTCAATTAGAATCAAACAAATGTTTTTTTTTAATGTTTTTAAAAGTCTAATTTAGTGTGTAAAAGTCATTAAAAGTAATAAAAAAGCTGGGTTAAATAGGTTACGTCAGGTTAGATCACTTTTCAGAGGGGTGTTGAAATACCACTTTGAGTTGTCATGGAACCGTAATTTGGTTAGGTATTTATTTTCATGATTTTTGAAGTGAAATTTCTTTAGCCCCGTTAGTAATTTGAAATTCGGATGAAACGGAAATGCGTCAAAAATTTATTATTCATTATTGGTAGTCAGTTCTAATATAATGCGGTAAATTCGCACCTCGGCGCATGCCTCCCAAAGGGGAGGTGAGGCATGATGGCCTGACAAGTCTCACCGGCCAGAGAGACAGACATCCAGCGAATGGAGGTTCGAATCCTACGAACACCAAAAAAAATATATTTTTGTGAAATCAATATCCAATCTTCAAACCACTTTAAAATAAAGGCAAAAGAAAAGAAAGCGACATTTAGCGACATTCTAGTTTCACTTCTACCGCGTGTGAATTACACACTCTGATTTTTTTTCATTTTCACACGGCTCTGAGGAAAATAATTTCCCTCAGGGACTATGTCATCAGATGCTGTGCGAAGGGGCTTTTTGACTTGAAGAGACCTATGTTGTTGTAGGTACTGCTACCAACCCTGATGTATGGCAGTGAGGCATGGAACTGGCAGAGGAAGGATGAAATTAGACTGAATGCTGTAAAAATGAGATCATACGATCGTGTGAGAAACGTGGAGATCCGCAAAGAATGCAAGGCTGATGTAAGCGTTATGAGTAAGAGACCAAGTGAATCAGATACTTGAGTCGTTCCATGTCAAGAGTCAGAACAATAGGAGAGCATGTATGTGACGATGCATGAATGTGAACGAGGCAACGAGTGTGTGCCAAGACCGAGTTGTTTGGCGGTCCGTCCTCTCTGCCTACCTCTGCGGAAACGGCGTGATGGTTAGTTAGTTAGTTATTTAATTGTAATCGTTCGGATTTCCGGGTGCTGTGATTAAATATTTTTACGTTTTCAAAAAATATAATATTACAATTATTACAAAGTTTCGCGATAAAATCTTGTGTGAAGTATTATTTATTAAATAATATAAAATATAATATATATTATGGTGAAGGTTTTCACACGCGAGTAAACCGAGAAAATTGTTTTACATATATATATTTACATGTATATGTATTAAAGAACATTTTTTTTTTCTTTTTTAAAATCAAACATTCCAACAATGTTTGAAAATCTCCTATTACCACCACACTAAGCGGAAAATGTTATTTGTGCCGTGATGCAGTACTTAGCCAGCCGGGTGGGACCGAAACACGGTGCCCATTCAGACACTGACCGATTATGTTATTTTAATTTCCCAAAAACCTAAAGTTATTTAAAAACCACAAAAAAATCTTTCACACGTCACACAACTCCCCGCCCGACCCTAACAGTTCAATAACTACTGATTTATGTTTTAAGTGGAAAAACACGCAGAGGTACACACATAAAAATAATTAAAAAACTGTATTGTCAGGAATTACTGGTTAAAATAAGTCAAAACTATAATATATTATAAACGCATTTCTAAGGATTTTACACGTAAATATATTGTATTTTTAATTACTTCAGTACGTACAGTATTTTTAACTGCTTATCCCATAAATACATCTCATCAATCAATATTTTTTATTTGTTTATCCCATAAACATATCTCATCAATAAAACATTTTTATCTGCTTACCCCCTGAATATCTCATCAATCAAGTAATTTTATCTGCTTATCCCATGAAAACATCTCATCAATCAAGTATTTTTATCTGCTTATCCCCTGAATATCTCATCAATCAAGTAATTTTATCTGCTTATCCCATGAAAACATCTCATCAATCAAGTATTTTTATCTGCTTATCCCCTAAATATATCTCATCAATCCTTTATTTTTATCCGCTTAACCCATAAATATACCTCACCAATCAAGTATTTTTAATCCGCTTAAACCATAAATATACTTCACCAAATCACGAATTTTTATCAGCTTAACCCATTAATATACCTGAGCAATCAAGAATTTTATACACTTATCCCACAAATATACCTCACCAATCAAGTATTTTTATCTGCTTAACCCACAAACAACCCTATTTTCTAGTCTATGGTTAAGGTAGTTGATATTATTAGAGTTCCTCCATACATACATGTATCAATGACGAAACAGGATTTCTGATGGCGCATTAGGTTAAAACATTGGACAGCCCTTTAACCTCCATAACTCCGATTCAATGGGATTTATTTCAGATTATGTGAAGGGCAGGCAATAAAACAAATAGCCTTACGGTGTAGGTAAAAGGCACATAGCTAATTTAATATTGTTTTAGAGCGTTCCCGGCGAGGGAAGGGAAAACCTGGGAGAAACGGGGAAAAGATTGAGCGGAAAGTCGGCCCCTGACGTTTAGGGCAGATTGGTTTATAAGGGGGTGGAATGAATTAGGGAACATGAATCACTGATATAAAAACCCATTTTTTCTCCTTATTTGATATACTTTCATCTTGACTGATGACGTCAATTATTCATCTTGAAAATTCGATTTCGTTAACAAACAAGTAATTTAATGTGATTATTTTTACAGGGAGCTTTAAATTGCTATATTCGTATTTGACATTATAATGGATATAATTGCGCTTATTTTCAAGTTATAAAAACACAAAAAGCACATAAAAGGGTCTGAAAAGCGTTTTAATTCTGTGCCCCTTATAATTAGTTCAACTCCCTACGAAGAACTTTATTTAATACATTACTAATGTATAAGGACTTAAGACGATTTTTTAAATTCTCGAACGGTATTATGAAATTGGACTATTTGAGCGATTTTCACAACGCAGCTATATTTAATACACAACATTATTTCCAACATTAGGTGTAACATTTTGAAATGTAAGTTTAGCAGTAAAAAAAAGTATTAATTAAATTAAATTAAAGTTAATTAAAAAAAAATCAGGGTGTGTAATTCACACGCGGTAGAAGTGAAACTAGAAATTAGCTAGATGTCGCTTTCTTTTATTTTGCCTGTTTATTTTAAAGTGGTTTGAAGATTGGATATTGATTTCACAAAATTAAAATAGTTTTTTTTTTTGGATTTCGTAGGATTCAAACCTCCGTTCGCTTGATGTCTGGCCTGGCCGCTCTCGCTCGACAAGTCTCGCTCTGACCGCTGAGACTTGTCGAGCGCCTTGCCCACTGCGCCATCGAAGGCCTGCGCCGACGTGCGGATTTACCACGTCATATTAGAACCGTTTCTATCATATCAGAAAAGTTTCACTTCAAAAAAGTTAGATAAGATCGATTTCACAATTTCGGCAATCGTGTTAAATCTCTGGCAAAGCCGTAGCCTAGCAAAGAAATGGTTGGGTTTGCTTAAATTTCTGACCAGACACAGTCAGATACTAACTAATCCTAATCCTAACTTTCCTCACACCTGTCTCATATCCTAACCCAAACTCTTTAGCCTCACAACATTCCACAATTCGGAATGCCATAGTCTCGCTAGTTCTGGACAGTGGGGACTCGTCATAAATTTTAAAAAATTACTCTGACATCGTGTTCGTCCAAGATGCCATTAGCTTCATCAAAACCATTTTATTGACTTCATCAAAACTGCAGGGACCTCGTAAAGAGTATTCTACACAAAGTAAAAGAAGGCCAATATTACCTAGTAGCCAGTACAAAATATCAATAGTATTGGTGCGGAGGGTGCACGACAGGGACAGGGTGTTCCGAGCAATCTGCTCCGGGGTAATACAGTTTGGTCGGGGGGAGTACGTACCATTAGGATCCAGTCTGCCGGAAATATTGGTCATTACGGGAGCCACTGCGAGGAGTCGCAATCGTCCCGACATTCCGCCAACAGTGATCGAATTATTTTTAAAAACTACTGTGGAATGTGGTTTGTTGTTTATTGAATTCAGTCGAATGGGATCGGACATAAATACTCGTGTACACGATGTCGCTGTGTTACAGTGGTGCTAACTATTTTTAAAGAAAGACAAACACTCAGTACTTGACAGTATTTGAATTTGTCATAATTGCCAGCGAAGTCGCTAGTCATAATTGCAACATTATAAGCCAAAATTGTGGCTTTTGCAATGATGGAGAACGACTCTTACGTTTTATCTATTTTAAAAAAATTATCGTTGACTGACTAAACCGTCTGGCATTTCATCTATCTGTAATTTTTTTTGTGTGTTCCGTTTCCGTTTCAAGACGGTGGATACCAGCTTTTTATACCGCCAGAGTTCGCATGAGCGTGGATACCCACTATAGCTGAAAAAACATGAAGGAAGTTTGAAAAATGAATTGTCGTCGAGATAGTGACGTATCTCTGGACCGATTATATTATTCCTCATTTATTTTTTTAAAAGTGACACAAAATATTTATTGGTTTATTATTAGTAGGTAGGTATTTCCGTACCTAATTACAAATTTTATGATTTGCATAGAGGAAATATTGATTTTGATAGGTTCTTCTTCTTCAATGGCGCTACAGCCCATTTCGAGCCTTGGCCTCCTTCAAAATAAGCCTTAATCGCCCTCTGTCGTCGGCCGTCATCTTCCAATCTGCGACATGGAGTATTCCTCTTGCATCCTTCCTGACATCATCCTCCCATCTCAGTCTAGGTCTGCTGATTTTGATTAATTAAATAAGATAAAATTAGTAACATCTTTTTTGGAATGAAGTTAACTGTTCACAGCATTGCTAGTATTAATACTGAGCATCATTCGTGTAAGCTAGTGCTCAGAAAGACGACCGTCAAAATATAATGAAGTGAGATTAAAGCCCGAGCCTGTAAAAGAATACCTTTCGTTCACAGAAAAAAATACTTACATATTCTAAAAGTTGCTTTAGTCCGACCAGAGCAAGGCTGATAATAATGCTGATCTCACACTGGTGCTACACTCTTGTGGCTTGGCCTGTTTCACCATATCGTTCGCTCACGCACGAGCGATGTTCAATTGATATGATCGCCTTTCCAAACTCCAGCTTTTACGAATACTGCTTGACTTTTGTGATCTATACTGTTAGCGAGTTAGTGGCTTTACATACTTTACAATTGAGAATGTGCGGCGAGCGTGGTCTTTTTTTGTAGTAATACCTCACAAGAGTCTCAGTTGCTCCCGTCTGGAGTCAGTGAGACTATGACATTCCCAGTTAGGGTGTATTTTAAGGCTGAAGGTAGTGGGGTGGGGAAGGAGATGGGGAGAAGGAAGGCGGGGAAGTATCTGGCTATTCAGATCTGGTCACCAAATACGGCTAACGCCATTTCAAGCAACGCTTCAATTCTGAATGGTGGTCTTACACCACGGCGATACTGAGAGTATCTTCCACTCTGGAACGATAACGATATGGTAAAATAGGCCAAGCTGTAAAAGAACGGCGCTCCTATGAAAACATCATAAGTAATAATAATTTTCCTCTTATTTGACATAATAATGCAATAGGCCACTTGCATGGACTTCATAACGACTTGGAAAAAATCGTGTGGATAGATTTTTTTACTACGAATAAGAAAATGTTAGTAAAAATTTTTAGAAATGCACAGTTTTTTTTATTTTTAAATAAATAAATCCATTATTTGGGCTTATGACGTCACTACATGAAAATGTCCCGTCGCCGAAAATGTTCCTATTATTTTTATAAAATTCCACACTGATTTATTTTTTTTATATGGCATCACTTTGATTTCAGGCAAATTTTTGAATTTGACATTTAACGTTCACTAGATTTATTGTTTGTTCTCTGCGAACGGATCATTTGGTTTGATATTTTGACAGATGTTATGACGAGAACCCCGTACAATTTACGTTGTCCGTACGTGTTTTAGAGGTATTATGATAATGGTGCGGATTTTAACAAAATAAAATTTTATAATATTCTTATTATTATTATAATTTACAAGTACAAGTATATTACATTTGATTTAGTAATATAGACGTTGAACATTATAATGATTTATGATCAATAAGATGGATCAAGGAAAAAAATATTTATGAGATTTTATATTTTTGGTATGCCTCGTTATTCTCCTGTGTTATTCGTGGGGAAAACGTTCTTTTTTTTAAAATGATTTTCGGCTATGTAATTATCGTTTTTTCGCACCTATAAAATTATGTCCCGTCTTTCCGGTTTATAAAAAATGGTCTGATTTTTCGGATTTAAATTTTCAAAAAAATTTAAATCCGAAGCCAGGGTTTCAAAAATACGATTAAAAAAAAAAAAAAATACAGAATGTCTTAGAATATTTGCCTAAGCCGGAAAAAAATTTAAAAAAATGTCATGCAAGTGGCCTATTGAATAAGGGGCCATTCATTTATTACGTAAGACGATTTAGGGGGGGTTTCTTATTTTTTTCTTACAAAGGGGTGGGAGGGAGTCTCGATAGTTCTTACGTAAGATCACAAAAATGCGCAAAGTTTAAATTATAGTTTTAAAAAGCGCGGGCAACCGCTCGAGTGCCGAGGTTCGCTCGGATGCGTATAGGTAAACGATTTCCATTTCCATGGTAACGGACCCGCGCAAACAAACATTAAAACAAACCAAACGTGTATTCATTTTTTCCTTTAGATTCTTACGTAATAAATATTAAACAGGCGGGAGGGAGTCAGCCTATTCCTATTTTTTCTTATAATAGGGGGGAGGGGGTCGAAAACTAGCAAAATTCGTCTTACGTAATAAATTAATGGTACCTAAGATATTGATAAATTCTGCGTACGCAGTAGCCGACAAAATTTTAATTTCTATTTTTTTCAGATTTTTAATACTCAATTATGTTTTTCATTACACTTTTCTTCTTCATTATATTATACCTATATAAACATCAAAACGTATTGAACAACATGAAAGGAAGCATGGGTTTTATATCAAGTAAAAGAATTTTTTACATGTATTTAAGTATTTTATTATTCTTTGGTCAAATCATTGGTTTGGTAAAACGGTAGGTGGGTCATCATTGTTTTTAATTAATTAATACTATTTACAACATGGGTATGAGATTTAAAATTTCATATCGCTTTTTATAACACGTAATATCATATTCAGATGACTTAATAAAATAAATTGGTTTATTATTTTAATATTTACACTAGTACCTATGCATGTTAAGATCGCTTTTTATAATGTTTTAAAAACGTCATAATAATTTATTTATCAACCAGAAATTGTAACGTGTAACAAGATGTAATAACACAATTTAAAACATAAATATGATCACTATTTACAATTTTTTTTTTCTAAAAACAAACCTTTTATTTCAACGACATGAAAGTAATTTATAAATATTACGGGAGGATATTTACGTCTTCTGTTTCTATTTAGATTTATAACAAAAAAAAATTTAAACAAAACTGTGTGAGATGTATTCGATTTGTTTGTACATTTGAGTTTTTTTTTTATATAAGAATGAAGTTTGATAATACAGAACAATAATTAATAATAAAATATAATTTAAAAACATAACATAATATATGGCACGAGCTTTTTTAAAAGAGAGATTTCATCTTACATTAGAAATTATCAGAAATATATCCTGATAACCAGACATCGGAATACAAAAAAACTGTAATATTTGCAAACACATTACGTTGCGGCCCCTTTTAGACTGTATGTATTTCACCACGTAAGCATTGTTAGAGATGGCCACTGTCAAATGTAATGTAATGGTACTGTCGGATAACGTGATATTAATTCTCTAAATATGGTTTTCAGTGTTTAATTTTAGTTTAGCCGTCTCATGCCGACAAATTTAGCTACCACAATCACGATAATGTTTGGCTTTGCTAACTCTACAGCTTTCTGAAAATCAGGGTTTCGATAAAAGGTTTTAAAAGTTACATTTGGTTTTAGAGCATTTTTTAAGCTACTTCAGTTCATATCATACACATTTTAAATATTACCTGCACATTATAATCCGACGTCTGCTAATAACGTATTTAATATCATTATTGATATATATTATTCAAATAGTAATTTCGTGCAACTGATTGGCCTGCAACGCCTGCATGGTAAATGAACAAACACATTTTTTTTATTCTTAAGATTATAATTCTTCTAGTATCTGCATATGATTATAATCAACTTTATAACATATAGATATAATGTGTATCTACATGAAGACAGACAGGACAAATATTCTGTTTCTCTCAGAAAAAAAATTGTTTGAGATTCCAAGTTATAAAAAGGAATGTAATCATAGAAATAGATAACCTTAAAATACATATTTACAAATCGTCTATTTATTCAAAATATTTACACTATTTTACATGCGTTGATTAGATAAACACAATTTTTCATCCTGTCAATAAAACGTTGTCTAAATAAACAGATTTATTTTCACGGTTTTTTTACATAACGTTTTTTTTTCTTATGTAATATTTTAATGTAAATAAATTGTGTGAATAAAACCACACAAAGTTTATAAAATCACTGATCATTCAAAATACTGAATATTTTTCTGAAGACTATTTTCACAACGTCTTGAAAAAATAATAATTTTCGATCGTTATTCAATCAATCGTGAATAGTTTTCTTTACGAAGTTAAAATGTCACTACTCACATTTATTATTAAAAATTCACCACTTATAATAATTACAATTATTATTTGTATTGTTTCAATCGACGCACTTATGGAATGTTATTTATTTAATTGATTAGTAACAACCATTACAATATTATTTAATAATAGTACCCGCGATTATTGTACAGACCATTGTACTGAGCCTGGCCGGCTGCGGCTGATTGATTGGCGGATGGATTGGATTGATTCGAAGGATTGGATTGATTGTTCTGATTGGCGTGGGCGCGCCCTCAGTGATCTCAGCTGGGCGTGCCCATGCCCATGCCGAGGCCGTGCGAGGCCCCCTTGGGCCCCATGTGCCCCGACTGGTAAGGGCCCTGAGCGCCCCCTGGCTGCCCCTGCTGCGACATGTTATTGTTCATGTCTCCGGGAGGCCGGACTCCACCGCCACCGTGGCCATTCATCATGGCGTGTGGTAAGCTGGTGTTGTTTTGCTATAGAAAAACAATACCAATTAATAACACATTCAAGAGATTAGCGAAAGGACGAATTTATTTATCGATAAGATCATTTTTGGTGGTAGGGAGTTAGGTGGGTGTATCCATGCCACTAAAGTTAGAAATTTGTATAATAATATCAGTTAGATTTCCCTTGACACCATTCTGTTTAAAGGTCAAATGTTAGGGTTGTTAATGCTAGGCTCGCACTACGCTATACTATCAATGCGGTATTTGGGCGTGGCCTATGTCACCATATCGCTCGCCATATAATAGCATACAAACGTCTCACACGAAACAGATAATTTATTATACGTGTGTTATATATGTGTGGGCGTGACCTACATGATATTCGTAATCTAGTAATTATAGGAGAGGGTCAGATAAATTGTGGTCAAGCGGCTCAGGGTCTTCTTGTTGTATCTTACTTTTTTAAATATTCTTATAAAATATATGATTTTGTCTGTTGGGTTAGAAATTTGTAGAGAAATATGCTTAACTAGTTTTTCATTTGCAATAAACTAATTATAATGTAACTTACAGGTGGTGGCGGAAGGTGAGTAGTCTGCCTCTTCAGGTGAGCCAGCGGTGGAGGGTTGTAGGCCATGTTGGCGAACACCAGCCGCTCCTCGTAGTCGTACTCGCACAGGATCTTATTTTCGCACAGGTAGAACCTGTCGCCCACGCAGAATCTGGGAAAAAAAGAAACGTTAGAAAATCTACTTAAAGATGGATACCTGGATTTGTGACAGAAGAACAGAAGTATATTTCAGTGTCGATGAAGATACTCATGGTGATAGGTCGATGAAGATGCTGTATGGTGGATTTTTTTAAGGAAAGGAAGGGAAGGAAGTTCTGGAAAGGAAAAAGGTATGAGGGGTGGATAGGAAACTGAGAGTAAGTGTTTCAGTGAGTGACAACCATTTGAATTCTAATGAGTGTTGTACAAGAATGTTCGTCGTCGTTAATAATACTTATGTTTTTAATTTATAAACTAACGTTTAGACAAGATTTTTATGCATAGCACAAAGGGTAACAATTATTATAAGCAATAATTGTCAGCCTGAAACACTCATTTACATTGAAAAATCTTCCGAGAAAAGATACTTGCCGCCAACGGGACTTGAACCTTGTGTCCTTCTGATTGCCGGTCGGATGCTCTGACCACTGAGCTATGGGGGCTTATCAAATACCCGCCAAATAATTCAATATATACTAGTGTTTCATTCAACAATTACTGCTTGTTATATTTTTTCCACCTGAAAACAACCAACTTTATTTTTGCGAGAAAGACATTGTTAGTGTTAAATCCCTCGCTAGGTGGCGTCGAGACAAATTATGTCTGCATTTATTGGGGAAATACTTAAACTTGTTAAATATTAATTATTATTTTACTATACAGAGCTATACTGCTATACAGAGTGGAAGATACTCTCAGTATTGCCCTTATGTAAGACCACCATTCAGAATTGAAACGTTGCTTAAAATGGCTTTAACCGTGTTTCGTGACCAAATCTGAATAGCCACGTACTTCCCCACCTTCCTTTACCTCATCTCCCTTCTCCTTCCCACTACCGTCAGCCTCACAACATTCCCCAATTGGAGACGCCATAGTCTCATTGGCTCCAGACGGGAGCAGCTGGAACTCTTATGAGGTATTCACCAAAAAAAATATAAAAAAAATACACAAATCGCCCCTTGACGTATAAGCAATATTTTGAAATCTTTTTTTTTTTTTGCTTTATTTTTGCTCTTATTTGAATGTATATCCAAATAAGATAATCCATACATCCGAATTAAGTTGTCCATCAGTTATAAACATTTTTCGAAGAATACTTCTTCGGAAAGGTTTTCACTTTGTGATGGCATTATTTATTTTAATGAAAAGACAAATAACTTTGTTTAACAAAGTTATTTGTCTTTTCATTTAAATAAAAAAATGTTATAAACACTTTAACCAACGATTAAACTGACTGTAGGTTGGTAGCCATTACTGTGTACTTGTACCTATCATTCAAAATAGTTTTGAAATCCATTGCAAAGGGTTCTTTTTATAATTATTTTTAATTGTTAAACTAACGTTTTTAAGACAAGATTTTTATGCATAGCACAAAGGGTAACAATTATTATAAGCAATAATTATCAGCCTGAAACACTCATCCACATTGAAAAAATCTTCCTTCTTTCTTAGAAGATTTTTTCAATGTGGATGAGTGTTTCAGGCTGATAATTATTGCTTAAAATAATTGGTTCTTTTTATATTACCTACTTCGGTTTAAATCAGTTACCAAAGAAAGGATAATCCTACCAGAAATAGAGTTGAAAGTAAACCCTCGTGTAGGTGCAAGGTACAAATAGATGTTTCAAACAACATTGAAAGTAAACACAGTTTCACACCAGCTCAATTCTGTCGACAAAATGAATCCCTGCAGGCGTTGTTAAGAATTCAGGTCCTGTCCGACTCCATGAATTATTGTATTGAATCAGATGGGTTTCGTGTGTCATATAACATCAGGATCCCTGGATAAACAAGACGCGGGTGGAGACTGGAGACAGGGGCGAGGAAAGGGGACGGGTCCTTTAAAACATTTTACAAGTCGTGTGGGAAATCATGGGGCCAGTTTCCAGCGCAAACAAATTGTACAAGCAAATATATTTCAATCTGGACGTGGTCCGGATTGAAGGCAGATTGAACAAGTAAACGGATGAATATGAAATAGATTTGGTACACTTTTAAGAGAGTGTTGGTGAACTTGGTGACATAACGGTCAGAATCATTTTGTCTATCAAAATCGAAAAACAGATTTGCGAAAGTTATGGAAAGGACCACTTTTTTGTGGTGTGTGTGCGTTTTTTTATATTACTTTAACCTTTGTTTTTAACGGGTGAAAATTTTTTTCAAGAAAATGAATAATCTATCATCTTCGATTTTATTTACGGGATTGAAAATTCAGTCATTATTCTAAATTAGTATCATATGCAATTTGGATTTTTATTTTTATTTATTTTATGATTACACTGACAAGAAAAATGTCTAACTAAACATCACGCCGTTTCCCCTCAGGGGAAGGTAGGGAGAAGGGAAAACCGCCAAACAATTCGGTCTTGGCACACACGCCTTGCTTCATTCTCATTCATACAATATCTCATACATGTTTCTGTTTTTCTGACTCTTGACAGGGCCCGACTCAAGGCGTTGGTTTGCTTGATCGCGCCGTGTCTTCGCATGTTCGCGTCGTATATTCTCCTTATTCTCGATTCCATCACCATCATCCAAACCATCGCCTTGTAATCAGTATTTTCAGACGGGTTGTTTCACAGGATTTTAATAATTCCTCATATTTCAAAGTTAATATGAAGTTCCGAGAAAGTTTTATTTTTACTTCATAATGGACCAGTTGTTTAACAGTACCTGTATAATACAACCGAATATTTACTTTAAAATTAGATGAATGGTTCAAATGTTGTGGAACAAGCCGTCCTCAATGTGAATATTTCAATATTGCACTTCAGCTGAAGATGAATATGACAGAAAAATAAAATAATAATTTTAAATGCATACATATTGTTGTATTTGAAGATTGTAGTAACATTATCAAATGAGAAATGAATGTTCAATCCAATTTTAGTGCATCTCAATAAAAATTTCTAACTATTCTACAAAATTCCAAAGAATTCAAATTCAAATCTAATGTTCCAGAACATTCCTTGGAAAGAATAAAACCGCTCTAGTGTGATTCAAATATAATATGTATTTGAATGTAAAACGCATCAGAGGACTTCCTCCGCACCGACTGAATGCTGTAACTTTTCGTCGGGGAATGCAGAGAAGGGAGATGCGGAGTGTGCCTCCATTATGAATAAACAATCGACGGGTCCCGAATAAATTTGAGTTGATGTTCAAAAAGGTCGCGGAAGATAGTGGCCATCTAGTGTTTCATGTTTACTGCAATTGGGAGGTGGAACGTAAAAGCAATGAGGAAAACCTTTACTGTCACCCGTTAGAAGAAACCTTCCGTTAAAATGAGTAGGTATTCACAAAGTGTAAACATTGTTATTTCCTTCATCGTCCGTTTCAGTGGCAGTCACTAAACATAGCTAGAACATTTTCACACAAGGTTTTGGTTATGATGATTCTGGTATCTCACCAGGGAGATACTGAGAGCATCTTCCAATGAGAATGGTAGCATATCTATGTATGTATCTACACATTCATATTGTAACTTCCGTAGAATACATAATAATACAGAAGTGCCTTGCGGGCGTGTTTCGTGGTCCAATTTACAAGGTTTTGGTTATGATGGTTCTGGTATCTCACTAGGGAGATACTGAGAGCATCTTCCAATGAGAATGGTAGCATAGCTATGTATGTATCTACACATTCATATTGTAACTTCCGTAGAATACATAATAATACAGAAGTGCCTTGCGGGCGTGTTTCGTGGTCCAATTTACAAGGTTTTGGTTATGATGGTTCTGGTATCTCACTAGGGAGATACTGAGAGCATCTTCCAATGAGAATGGTAGCATAGCTATGTATGTATCTACACATTCATATTGTAACTTCCGTAGAATACATAATAATACAGAAGTGCCTTGCGGGCGTGTTTCGTGGTCCAATTTTTCCCTTTAAAACTGTGTTTCACATTGATTTGACACATCTACCGGATCTGCCGGATCTGCCCTGATGATGGACACTGCAACGATGTCCGAAAGGTTGGCTAAAGAAGGAGGTAGCGCAACACGGCACAACACCCCAAAAACAAATAACGAAAATGTGTTTCACATGGTTTAAGAAACTCAGAGATAGACCGCGTGCTAAATGGTTTGGAATAAAAAGTACTAAGTCGGTGGCACATTTGTTCCATTCAAATTTATATGGATGGCACTTCTAGTGTAATATTATTTTTTACTATGGTAACTACAATATTAGCGAAAAACTGAAAAAACTTTTTCAATTTTGTTTCGACAATGGATTTTTCTTTGCGATTTCTGGGTCCAGGTCAAAGAAGTTCACCACTTTGCTAAGTCAGATTTGTATAAATATCATGGTAGAGCCTAGCGATTAGATTAGTCGAATAATTTCTGTGCTTGTATAAATTTTAAGTTAGTTTTAATTTGTTAGTGAATGTCACGGATGTGTCGAAGCAGATACATTGAAATTTAAGTAACATAAGTAGCATATGGAAATTAAAAATCTTCGAAACAAAAGTCTACAAATTGTTGCACAGTTAATGCCCAAGAAATACAATAAAAAGTAAAATTGTGATCATTTTATTCTAACAACTAGAGGAATCGAACCCATATCCTTAGAAGGTTCTCATTGAACATTGCGTATATATGAATTTTATCCAGCTGCCTAATTTTTTTTTTTTTACATGAGTTCCACACAGTAGGCCGTGAGGAAAATAATTTCCTTCAGGGCCTATGTCATGTTTGGGGATGCTGTGTGGAGGGTTTTTTAAGGAAAGGAAGGAGAGGAGAATTCTCGGAAGGAAAAGGGTTTAAGTGGTGGGTAGGAATCCGGCGTTCAGTGTGTCCTGGTCATCCGCCTCCAAGACCTAGACAAACCTCACCCCATGAACCCGGGATTATAACAATTATAACATTTTATTAATTAAAAAAACATATTAATGTACTTTCACCGTGAATTATTAACAGTTTCAAAATAAGAATCTCAAATAATGATTTTGCCAATAATATAAATAATTATTATTTTTTCAACTTGTACGGATCATCGGAGTGTACTCTTAGCTTGCTCCCTTTACATCACGGGCCTACGATTTGTTAATGTCCCTTTAAATCTTGCTCAGCAGTACCTAACATTAGGTTCTAGTGAAAATAGGGTCACATCAATTTTTATGAAAAGCTCTCTCCATAAATAAGTGCAGGCCTCGATACACAAACCGCCTGATTTAGTGATGGGCCCTGCTTTATTGTTATGGCCGGGAAATCCCTTACGATTGGCCACCGAAAGCGGTTAACCTAACTTGCTCGTATATCAGTTAGAAAAAAACTAGAAATACCAAATTGATGTTTGCACTGTACGTAGGTACAATATATGAAGTTAACTCTATGAAAGTCTAGTAGTGAAAATACTTTATTTAAGAGAAATAAATAATCATATTATCATATTTAAGAGGGAAAAAATATTATCATATTTACCAGAGAAAACCGGAAATATGTCATTTTTAAATCAAATTTTTGACGTATTGACTCTTTTCCACAAAAAATTAAAAATTAATTTCGAAAGATTATTCTTTTAAATTTTGTTTAAAAGAATAATCATTTAATAATAATTTTAAATAATAAATATATTATAAATAATAATATAATAATTTGAAATGCACAAAATAATTTGTAAGGCAGATAGAAACATTACACCTTTAAATTTATATGACGAGAATGCCAACATTCTTATAAATACTAACCAGGAATTATTAGATTCCTGGTCAAATAAAATTATTCATGCAAAACACTTCAATTATCTCAACCAAACGTATGTTGACAAACTTTCGTCAAACAAATGGTTGAGTATTGGAGAGTTGAGCGCAGAAATAGAAGGATTTATGCTTGCCATTCAAGATAGAGTCATTAATACTAAAAATTATAGGAAGCATATAATCAAAGATATAAATCAAATTGATGATTTATGAAGAAAATGTTTGGCTTTTCCGGAAACTATAGAACATATTATATCGGGATGTTCTATATTAGCGCCGTCCGAGTATACATTTAGGCACAATCAGGTTTTAAAAATAATCCACCAAAGTTTGGTAATTAAACATAACTTGATTGACTGCCGTAATATAGTACCATATTATGAATATGAACCAAATTCATTTTTAGAAAATGAATTTTATAAAATATATTATGATAAAACTATACTAACAGACAGAACAATTAGTCATAATAGACCTGATATAGTTTTACATGACAAAATTAAAAAAATAGCTTATATCATTGATGTAGCTATTCCAAATTCCTGTAATATTCAAAAAACTGTTTCTGAAAAAATTAGAAAATACACAGATTTAGGAAATGAGATTAAAAGAATTTGGCATTCTCGGAATATAAAAATATTACCATTTGTTATTTCGGCTACTGGCATTATACCTAGGTCTCTGATTCAAAATTTAGGCGTATTAGATTTGTCAAAGAATTTATATATAAAAATGCAGAAATCGATAATTTTAAATACATGTAGGATTACAAAAGATTTTTTAAATATTTATATTGAGGGATCAGTAGGATTTATAGGTTCAATTAGGAATTCCACAGAGCCGAACCTTCTGATATGAAAATATCTGGAGTCGGTGAATTATTTTCCCATCTGGTCTCTGGTAGGTTGACATGTTGTTCTTGTATTGTTTTGTAATTATAATACTTATACAGTGCAATTGCATAACGTGGATTGACCAGATGATCATTTGGGAAGTGTGTGAAAGGGTTTAGTTTTTCCTGTGGGGAAAATTAAACTCGGACATTTAAATCTGGTGCGTAATAATAGGAAAATAATTTTTAATGAAAACATGTTTTAAATTTTGAGAAAAAAATATTTATTTTTAGTATAATAAGGTTATATCATAGGTCGTTGGCGGATTTGTTAAATTTTCAAACGAAAAATCTTATTTTACAAGACATATTTCATATCATGTAATCATACGTTGTTGTAAATCAATACGTTATCTAGTAAACGCGTGTTTCAAAATTTTAATTTTAGTTCAAATAAAATCATTAAAAAATATATAACATTTATGACGAAAATTTCTCTATTTTGTCTTTCTCTTTTAACGGTCTTACAAATTAATGTATTTCAGATTTATTTTCATTTATGTTGCTTAGACTTTATTGAAAAATTATAAATACTTATCATAAAAAATAATTACAAAACGACATAATTTTAATAGTTTTATCATCACGCCTTTCAGCATTTATGGATGTAGGTATAAATTAAATCAAATTTGGAATGAAGTAAAATCTATATTGAGTTATAATAGTTATAATGTACCAATGTTGTCATTATGTACCTGCTGACAAACTACATAAGTAGTCTAGCGGGTTTAAATGTAAATAAAAAAATAAAAATAAAAAAAATTATAAGCAGGTACGGGGAATAATTAATCTTTCTCATAGGAACCGCCCTGTACGATCGTAAGAACGTCCTTCGACGAAATGTGGACTTTCGGCCTGGTCGCTTAAAACCCGTTGGGAAAGTAAAATACTTTAAGAAAAAGCAAGCTTTCATTTGAAAAATTACTTAAAAATCTACGAAAATAGCTGCGGCGCACAGTGGGAGAAAGACTGATTGTAGGAAATTGTAAATCGTATTGCGATTTTAGTAGTTTTAGAATTCATTGCACCTTAGTTCGGTGCCCTTAACGGGAAGAACTGTGTTTGCTGCTAACCACTCTGTATTTTTCAATTCAAATTTTTGTTATGTTAATTTGTTAATAGTCTCAGGCTAATTTGTTCGCTTTTCAGAACAAATCCTATAGATCTCACAGAAATAGTTGTATCTCCCTTATTAGCATAGTGAGAAATATTAATTAAACGCTATTGAAAAGAGAAAACACCACGCTATGTATTCAAATCTAAAAGTTAACCACAAAAGATTTCGGACAGGAATTTGAAAAAAAAAATGAAACATTTTGATGAATGTGTTTTTTTTAAATAACTCTAACGTGAAGCGGCCAAAAAGTGAGGGGTTGATAAATTTTATAATTTTGTTTTTTGAATAGTTTTATTAAATGTACATTTGTTACTTAAATTAAATTTTTCCGCGACCGGTTTCGATACAACCGTATCATTCACGAGCAGAATTAAAAAAAAAAAAAAAAAAAAAAAAAAAAAAAAAAAAAAAAAAAAAAAAACTAGTTTACTTAGTTTTTTTTTTTTTTTAATTCTGCTCGTGAATGATACGGTTGTATCGAAACCGGTCGCGGAAAAATTTAATTTAAGTAACAAATGTACATTTAATAAAACTATTCAAAAAATAAAATGTCTAGAAATTGTTACATAGTTAATGCCCAAGAAATACAAAAAAATTATAATTTTGTCTTATAAAAGATGTTTGTATTGATATTTTTTTCATTGCCAGTAACTTTATTTAGAAAAAATCTAAGGTAAGCCATTTTTAAAACATTTTAAAGTTTCCATTCAAAATTATTATACTTTAAAAAATTATACGGTTATTTCTAATAATAACATTCGAAAGCATATTTGACCACCTTTCAAAAACAGTTTTTGGATATTCAAAATATGTACAAAAATATTCCATTTATTTGGATTTTAATGCAAAGCGGAAATATTCTGGGATGTTGAGGGAATATGGTCGAAGCCTGAGGAGTTAATACGTCTCATTTTCACCTAATTACGGGTAAAATTTTCCTGAATTCTTTCTTGTCTATTATTTATTTTGCGCCAATTTTTGGAGACCTCTTTTCTCGAAACTGACATGGTTCCTATAAAAAATCATTTAAAAATTAAAACAAATGAGCGGATCTTTTCATGCCTAATAGGATCCTAATAATTGGTTTTTGCAACAAGTAGTAACTTGTAGAAAACGCTCGAATATATAAGTTTTTAGGTCTGAGGGAGCGGGCCGTATCGGCAGAGACGGGACGTGGAATAAAAGGCGTCAAGTCGATGTAGTGAGTCAGTCGTTTATTGGGCTACGTAGCGAGGTCGGTAAAACGGTAACATGATGTAATGCGGAGTGCCGTATATGAGATGCTGCAGGCGCTCGGAGGAGATGGAGATGGTGTGGTGAAGGTCAGCGAGTTGCTCAACACCTTGGCGGTGGAGATGACCTATCTTCCAGGCCGTTGCTCAAAGCTTTGAGTCGCGGAGATGAACGGTGAGTGGCTCGGTGAGCTGAGCCACCAGCAGGTAGTCCTGGCGAGGCGGAGCGTGTTTCCATGGCAGCGAAGCACGGTGCGCTTCGGGGTGCCATGAAGTGGGGAGCTGATCCCTGGACTGAAGGTGACGCAAGCCTTGTAAGTCGCGGGATGTAGCTGTTCTGCGGAGCTGAAGACACGATGGGCCTTGTAGCTGAGACGTGGTGATGGACCTCGGGAAGCTGCCCTCGAGAGAGCGGAGATGCAATGCAGGAGCACTTGTGCGGAGATCTGTTACATGTTGAGACGTTGACCGACTGGTGGTCTGATACTGACTAAGCGAGCGCGACCGGTGGAGTAATGTTCCATTCGCCGGCAATGTGTACACTAGAAGGTACTCGAACATACCCGGTGCTGAATATTCAGGCGGCTTATAAACTCCAGACCTTTCTAGGCGGTGGTGAAATTATTATTTATCGGCGGCAGCAGCAGTAGGTAGGTATGTACTTAGGTAAGTAGCTTGCCCGTATCGCGCGAATATTAGATATTTCTCGTACCTTCTTTTGATGGCGAAGTTGATAATGATGTGTCGCTACAGGTCAAACAGTCATAAAAAATCACAAGTCTTAAAATACGACGAATTTAAAAAAAAAACAATACCAGGAAACTAAAATACCCTAATAAAACAAGTATAATAAGTTAAACTTTAGTATTCACTTAAATAAAAAAAAATCACTTAGTTCTTTAAAAATTGCTTCCAGATAGATGTAGAAATTACAACCGAGTGTGTTATCAAACCGACAATGCTAACTTACTTAAGTTTGACTAGCTATCAACAATTACCCAGTGCACTATTTATTTTTTCTTTGAATTAAACGTTGCTAAATTGCTAAGTAGTTATCCAATATCGATAAATTATAAAGTTTGGTTTTCCGAATGTGTAATGATCAACATAATGGACTTAATAATATTCCTAGAATTGGTGTTTCTCCCAAAGAGCGACAACTTTATTATTACAATTATAAACCGCTTCAAAAGGATGGCCACTAGATAAAAATTATTAAGGAATATTTTTTCCAAAGTATTTATACCTTATACCCTTCGACCAACTTTGGCCGATGCTTATATCCTCTCATTTCCATTGCAAACGCATGTAACAAAAGTGGACGTTACACTGGACCTTTCAGTGACGGAACCAAGCTGAATGCCGTATTTAGCAGTTAAAATAATGCGTTTATAGTAGTTATTCATTTAAAAATGTAAAGCCGACATAACAGTCGATTTTTGATAGATAATCGATTTTAAAATGCGTAATTTACGTCAGCATCATATCGCAAACTAATTACTTGTGCATTCTCCGAATTACACAACATATCGTTCAGCTCGCATTAATTACTGATAAACTAATAATAGGGCAAGTGAATACGAAAAACGTCCATCTTTTCAGCTACAAATGGAATTGCCGTGTTCGGAATGCACAGCGATTGTACGCCATTCCACGGGTTTAATGTTAATTACATGACGGTACTAGTACACGGGAGGAGGCAATCATGGAAAGGCTTTATGCATTATGGTGGCCGTATCAAAATTCAGAGGAATCGAGTTGAATAGGTTCCCATTATATGGAATCGTATGGATGCGGGTTGACTGTACGCTTTCTAATCGGGTGATGTAGGTCATTTTTGATACATCGTGGAGTAGTTCTAAGGGCCATTAATCAGCCAGCGGCCGAGAATTCAAATTTCGTCTAAAGATGTTCTTACGATCATACAGGGCTTTTCCAATGAGAAAGATTATCTATTCTCCGTACCAGTTTTTAAAGTAATAACTCAAGATCGATTTTATTTCATTCAAAATTTGTTTTAATTTATTCCAACATTCAAAAGTGCTGAAAGGCGTGATGATAAAACTATTAAAATGATGTATTTCGTGTAATTATTTTTTGATCATAAGTATTTATAATTTTTGAACAATGTCTAAGCAAAATAAAAATGTAAAAAAATCTTTAATATATTAGTTTGTAAGACCGTAAATAAATAGACAAACTGAAGTATTTTCGTCAGAAAACAGTGCGTGGATATTTTTTTAATGATTTTATTTAAACTAAAATTAAAGTTCTGAAACATGGCTTTCCCTGACAATTTATTGATTTATTTTACTGCATGATTATATGATTTGCAATGTGTGTTGTGTAATACAACATTTTGTTTAATTAACAAATCTGTCAAAGACCTGTGGTATAACCTTATCATACTAAAAACAAACATTTTTTCTTTTATGTGTTTATTTCCAAAAGAGGCATATAATTATTTTTAAAAAATACTTGCAGAAATATTACTTTTAGTGCAAGCAGGTTTTACGTTAGGTATGGGGATGCATGGTTTTACGTTAGATATCCCGCAAAAATAGATTGAGGGAGAAGTATAGCCATAAGTCAGGTTGCAAGTTGTGACCAAAAGCATAAATTAGTCAAATAGAATCAATTAAAGATTTTATCAACGTAGAAGATTTGTCATTTCAAAAAATTCAAATTTATGGAAAAAAACATTTTGAACATAGATTTGTCACTTATTAATTTTTAATGTTTTCTTTTTCTCGTGGTAGGCACAGCTTTTCAACTCTTATGTAGTACACGCCACTGGAGATTATAAAAGATAAATAAATAAATAAAAGATTTTTAAAAATATAACTTACCTACTTTTTTTCATGTAACAGTTATCAGCAGTAGATTTTATTATTTTTTGGATTGTTAGAAAAAGAGACGACAAGTCACTGGTAAATAATATTATTCAACAAGACAAGGTTCGATTTTTCAATGTTTAATTCACGCTTGACACGTGTTACGTATCGATTATGTGTACGTAGTAATGGTACGTCATTAATTATGTATTATTGTTCGAGGTTATTACATCTTTGCAATAAATTTGTTTAAAACCAGTTTTATTCAACCTTAACAATCCATACGTGAACCGATTTTACATTATATATCACAATATTTATAATATTGCATCAACTAGGCGAAATTGAATTATATATATATATTTTTTTTTTATAAATTTAGGTTTCTCATAACCTGCCTCACTAGGCTAGCCTGTGTTGAGGCAGTAATTTTATGTCAATTTATTATACTGTGAACATACCTACACTTACATTAGAATAAAATCACACAATAGAATGGTTGCATTAATAATAACAATAACATTGGTACAATAATAACAGCATTGGTTTAGGAATAAACGAATTGAATTGAATTGAATTAGGAATAAACGTATTATTATTAATTGCATAAACATATCCATATTATTTGTGAAAGTCAGATTAGCTTTATTTGAAGGCAAAGTCTGCCGTTATTAATTTGACAGTGGTTTGCAAAGTATTAAATTCATATCTGCAAATAATTTCAATAGAATTTCCAATGGCGGGATATAAATAATGAATCCTAAAACGCTTTAAGCTCCCAAAACCAAACAATAGCTCTCATCGCTATTGAATGTGGCGGCGAGGGCGATTTCAGCTTTCCAATTAATTAGATACTATGACAAAATTAAACTCAGATAATATGATGGTGGTAATTCAATTCGACGTCATGAAATATTTAATTAGTTTAGACGGTCGTGGCTAGTATTTGGGCGCCATTGTTTAATCAAAATGTACGCGATAACATGTGATCTGAATGGAGTAGGTTTTCAATGGTACATAATTCGGCCGATCGATGTATTGCACTTTATTACAAAAGGTCGTTCATATTCGATGGAAAGTTTTAATTGGACGTATTCCCGATATTTTGGATTTCCGTACTTGTTGTAGGATGGGAAATGAATAGGAACCGAGATACACTACGTAGAATTTGCGCCAGTTGTCACGGACGTGTCATCGGGAATATTGGACTTCAAAAACTCACAGAAATTTATAACAAACCGTCCAATTGCGTAGTTACCAACTCTCGTCCGGGCACGGGCCTCTCAACCCGCCTCACTTCTTCACAATTCTTCTAAATACCAACATAAACATTTTAAAAATGATTTGCTTGTGAATATATGTATAAGACTTATTCTGTTTGGTAACATAATAACAAAATAATATTTTGTAGGTCTGCATTAGACATTACACTTGTCGTCACTTCATTTGGCTAGGGTTCTAACTTCAATTCACCTTGTCCTGAGATATGAGGTGGCAAAGTTTGCCTAAACGATTTCTCCTAATCTATCTACCAATTTTCGATTTTGAGGTTGAGGTTGAATTTTGTGTAAATTAATTAATAATAAAATTTAAATTGTAATTAATAATTAATACCTAAATGCAAATTGAACCATGTGTTACCAGATGGGGCATAATAATTCCACTGCACAGGGTTCTAATTACATTTCGCTGGTGCAATTTTAAGTTAGGTCCACGTCTTATTTAAATACTTTCCATTAAAATATTAGAAACTAAAATACTTTAACTTAAATTGTTAAATCGATAACGAAAATGCGTCTTTACAAACTTGGAAACCTTAGAATATGGCAAGGTGAAGTTAGAACCCTATCCAACCAAAGTGATGAACCATAATGCGCCTCGTATTAACGATCAACTGCCAGATACAAATAAAATAGAGAATGTAAGTGATGTGAAAATGCTTGATGTTGGAACTCTGTCATACATACGAGTATATCTACGAAAATACAACACAGATGGTTTTGAAAATTATTTTGGGTATAGA
This sequence comes from Limnephilus rhombicus, assembly GCA_929108145.2. NCBI lineage: Eukaryota > Metazoa > Arthropoda > Insecta > Trichoptera > Limnephilidae > Limnephilus > Limnephilus rhombicus. The sequence goes on from OV815276.1 coordinate 60,126,837, forward strand.
AAAGAGCAAAAGAAATACTTTGGCATTCAAAGGTAATTTTTGAAAAAAACTGTCAGTTAGAACCCTATCCAAATGAAGTGACGATGTACCTGTGATTTAAATAGAAAACCAGAGTCTCCAGGAATCTGGAGATGGAAGCTACGCCACTGATCCCATTGTTTTCGATCAAAATATTGCCACGATTATAATTTTCAGTGATAACCTTTTGCAAAGATAAACCTTATCGGCTCGAATGATCCGGTCGCTAATCCATCGAGTCTACCTCGCAGGTTAAAACCCCTTGGATACAAATAATACAATGCGCCAGACAAAGAGTTCATCCACAATTGAACCTTCCCAAATAGCTGTGACCTATTGTGCGGCCGGAATGAAACCTAACCTACAATGACCAGAGTACATCTCTATAAATAATACCCTCATAGAAGATATGATTTAATACCTCAATTAACATTTCAATTCTTTGTTTCTAGCTATTGAATGGAGTCTCTCGGGCTCGGGCAGGGGTTATAAGGAGGTTCTTTGATAAATTATCATCGCTGAGATTTGATAGCGAAAGGGTCTCGCTTCGAACGTTTTAATTTTGTAAAGAATGATACGTTATCGCCTTTATCATACGGGGATTACGTCGAAAGCGTTGAATTGTGTCTGAAGATATATTCAGAAAATGGTGATTACAATTTCAGATTATAAGGCCAATAAAACTTTAATTTAATTTTCTAATGTAATTTGGATATTATATACGGTGATGTTAAGGGGTTTTTGTTAACTTACCTATGGTTACATTGTTGACAGGCAAAGCATTCTAGGTGATAGACGTTATTTCTTGCCCTCATAACCATTTCAAACGCTGGAATGACTTTATTGCACGCCGCACAGTAGCCTGTATTTCCAAATAATCTGAAAGAAAATTATCAAGTATATAACATTTTGAGATATAAAATACCGTACGTATTACTTTTGGAAGAATTTAATTATAAATATATGTGAAAAATATGTCATTAAGTGTGTCATTTTATTAAAATTCAAATACGTAACTATAAATAAAATTGTTGCATAAATATAGGTTTTTTTTATTTTTATTTTAGGGAAATCAAAAAGGTTACAAAATGGTTGGTTTGTACATTTGAAATTTACTTAACTGAGAAACAAATTATAGATTTCCTTGTTATACTTTTAGTTAATAATTGCGACTCATTAGTGGTGATAGATAAACCTTCTCATTTTCTTAGTTTTAAGTTTCTTGAAAGACGCTTGACGAAGAAAGCAATTTTTTATTTTAAAAAATGCACTTTTTTTTTAAATTTCTGCCTCCATTAATCAAGACGATTTAAAATGATTAAAAAGAGCTTTCAAGTTTTCTAACTAAAAATATCTATAAAAGAGACAATTGAATTTTGAATTTTCATATAATGGCGTACAGAGCTCCGAGCCAAAAAGGCCCTTTCTCTATCATTATGAGTTTATAATTAAATTATGTTTGTGGAAAAAATGAATTCACTACAATCACTGCAATATGGGGGGAGACATCACTACAATATGGGGGGGGTATCTTTACGAAGGATTTGTTAAGTTATAATAGAGACATTTGTATTAATTACCTTAGATAGTCCCTTTTGCACAAGATAAGATTCGCCTTCGTGTAAAGGGTGGAGCCCACCTCCCCCAGGCGGCAATCACAGCAGCCGCATTTGAGGCAGTCTTCGTGCCACAGCAGGTCGAGCGCCTTGAGCAGGAAGCGCTCTGTGATGGGCTTGCCGCAACCTGCGCACTCCTGGTTGGCAGCAGCACCGGCGCTCTGGGCGGCAGCCACCGCGGCGCCGCTCTCCTTGGAGGCGTCCATTGTCATGGCGGTCACGGGGCTGCTGCCGTGAGCGACGGGTAAGACGCGCCTGTCACTCTGGAACAAGCCAACATAAATAAATTACAAAACTGATCATTATTTATTTACGTGTGTGTCAGTGGCGGGTTTCTCTAAAGAGCGTTTGTGCAACGGATTCGAGAGATATTTCAACGAACTCGAGAGAATCCGAAATGAATCCTAAATCCCATAGGTGCGCTATGAATATCAGCATGGGAATTCCGTCAAATTTCTAGGTTTATGCACAACATACTAGTGGTAAACCTGTAAACCCTGGGGACCTACTAGCTGCTTAAGCGCGCAGTACCTATATCGGAATAGTATTTTGCAACGATCAATCAAGGATCAAGGATGTATTTTAATAATAACTTAAAATACGATAATCACAGAAAAAAATCGGCTGATCCTCTCAAAATACTATTCCGTTGGTTCCATGCCAACTCAGAATGAAACCATCTCAGAACCACCTCAGAATGGTCATTAAAAGCTTTGAAAAAATAATTTTAAAATAGCCGGTAACCCTAACCCAACTAAACCTACTTAACTATTTTTTTATATTTTTTATCATTACTCTCAATGACCTTTTTGCGGCGGTTCTGAGTTGGCCGGTCACCATATTCTTTAGCCAAAGGAGTTTTAATGAATCGCCAAAATATATATTGTTTCTAGGTCGCTAATCTCTGGTACAGTGATGTGATGATATTCCTTTAAATCTAGGAAAAAATATACATTTATTATATGGAAAAGACCAACATAGGATTTTTTCGTACAGACGCAGCGCAGTCTTTTAGCGCAGCCTTCAAAGTATCAGATAAGTTTATGTTAACTGTCAATTTACACTTTTTAATAATGTCGTTCGTTATGCAAAATTACTGTCTTACTAAAACAACGGATTGAACTAACAAAGCTCTTAGAATTGAAAAACGCCATATACGCGACCTACGTTACTAAAATAATGTATCTGAGATGCAATCAATTTATTCCCTTCGATCTTTGAGAAACAAAAATGTGACTAAATACCTCATTAACTAATTAACTAACGTTTAATGTCAACAAGTAGTCGCGGACTTCCCATACATATTTAAGTTAGTGTTTCAATTCAGCATTGCCAATTAATTAATATTTTACGTAATTGATAGGCGTTTGACGTTTCACAGATCCACCGGCGTTGCCAGCGTGCATCAATTTCTTATTTATTCCCTGTCAATATCGGCTCGGCTGTCAACAGTGAAAGCGTGGTCGGTATATCAATATAAAATAGCAACATCTCAATTTTACGTCTAAATTTTGAATATTTCCTATTTTGGTAGCTATCGAATTGAATTAATACCAAAACCCGCCAGTTTAATACCGCGCGGTTGCCGATTGGGAATTTCGCGTTTCTACCTCAAACGGAGCAATTCAAATAATATGCAAAATACCTAAAAATATGTAATTACGATAATAATATATTGTAGTGCGAAATTAACTATCAATTCGTTGAAAACATTTTGACTTAATACTGCAATCATTTGATTGAACGTAAAATTCATTTGAGCTTACGTGGAACAATGCGCATAATTTATTCGTTTGAATATATAAATCTGGAGTGATAAATACATCCTGCAAAACCCTTTTATTTAATTTTCATACGTGGTGGTTCATATTAAAATAGAAATGCAAGTTAAGGATGAAATATGGTTTAACACACAGTAAATAGATTTTTTTTCATACTTGTTAGAGTTCTCTAACTAGAGTCTAACTCTAAATCTAACTAAGAGTCGAACAAGGCTTTTAAACAAGCTTTTTGCTGTGCGATGTACTGTTGAACAAAAAGGTGAAAATTATTTTCTTAATTAAGAGTTAATTTACGTTATTTTATCATAAGAGATTTATTACTAGGATTGCCATTAGCTTAAGTAAGACAAATATCGTGTAAAGAAATATTTAACAACAAGTTAAAATCGTCAATCGTCGTTTTAATTAGGAATCATTTGACTTTCTTCTTCGTTTTTGACATTTACTTGACTTTCACTTTTGATTTCTTGATTGAGTGAAAGTATGAATGAAGTGGAATCTTGGAGGTGGATGAATTCGATAGACTCATTGTCGATGACAATACACTCCATCAACTTTTGGTTGCAATCGCTCATAAACAAAAGGACATGTACGCATTTTTCAGAAATTAAAATAAATTAAAGCACCGTACGAAATAAATGTCGGTTTTAAAAATTGGAATTTAGCAATGTTGGTAGCGCGGTTGATCCAGATCACTGGGGAGGAATGGATCTATTCTCGTACGTTTTAAGATTTTCACGGCCAAAAGTATTTTCGTTATTTATTTCGTTATATGTCTACACATCTACCGGATCTGCCCTGATGATGGACACTGCAACGCTGTCCGAAACGTTGGCTTAAGAAGGAGGTAGCGCAATACGGCATAACACCCCAAAAACAAATAACGAAAATGATCTATTCTCAGTCAAATCAATATTTTTTAAGTTTTAAAAGACATTTGAATATAGATTTACTATAGAAAAAAAAACTTTTTTGGTTGATTTTTTAAGAATCTAGATCAGTGATTGTCAATTTTTCAAATGTTTTTCAATTTGTCAATGTTTCAATTCCCATGCACATAGTCTCGCATATTTTAAAAAGTATATTAACAATCTACTAATATGACATGTCATGGAGAAGAGTTATATTTTAACTTGAATATATCATTTACTACTCTATGTATTATTCTCTTTTAACATTATATTTTAATTTTCATGTTTTAGTTTTCTTATTTCTTGTTATTATTTTGTTTAATTATAATCTAACATCGAATTTACATATCTTCTTTTTAAACGATATTCGCTTACAACCGGGCCTAAGTGCAATTTGAGCGTGTTAAATGAGGACAGGAAAGTTGACTAAAATAGGCTTAGGGGATCACGGTCTGCATTCAATTAAGGTTATCTAAATGAATCAGTGGTGTGCGCAATCTGTGCAGTGACAAAATAATAATTAACTCACGACGCGACGGTTAACTCTGCTGAGGCACAGAATCGTGGAGAGTGCTAATGATTTAAATAATGAATGGTATAATAAACTACATAATACATACTAAAGGACTACCTAATAGACGCGGCTGTATCATAATATTTATTCAATCCGTTTATATGGCGCCTTATACGTGACTGTCGCAAATTTGATCCGTGAAGTTTGACGGTCTGAATTGTTTAGCCAACCTTTAACCCTTAACACAACTCGCGGGGGAGTAGAGTCCCCCACCAAGCAAATATATATATATATATATATATATATATTTTTTTTTTTTTTTTTTACTTGCGGCTCCGTGTATTCTTATTATTGCCCAAGAGCTCGCGGTGAGCGGACGTGCACCGGGCTGACGTTTTTGGTTGACTTGACGTCTGTGGGTCGTAAGTCCCCCACAAGCGTAGTTACGTAAGTAAAATTTATTGATTAATAAACATAATATAATAATTATATACTCTAAATGGCAAAAAAAATTTGCCATTCAATTCCATTGATGTTAAAATTTGTGATATATGTAAATAATAATGTAAAGTATACCTATATAGATAAGTAGATAAAACAAAAGATTGTCCCATAAGACTGCATAATGTTGAAAACACTTTTGTGATTTTGCATGTTGTTGAAGCCATTGAAAATAAAAATTTTGTTTTTTGATTTTAGTTATATGTCTATTGAGAAAAAAGACATACTTAGATTTTGAGTTTATTTTTTCATTTTTATTTTAGTACTTAAAATATAGTTAAAAATTTCTTAGTTTAAAGACACTTTTTATATAAATTTCTATAAATGTCACATGTTTGTTTAGAAAATGTAAAAAACTAATTTTCTTGGATTATTATATGTCTTTCATTAATTAAATAAAAAAATCTCACGAAAGTGCTAATTTTTATTTTTATGAAGCATAAATTCATGGGAGACCACAAGTGAATGAATGAAGGCTAAAAATAGCGAGTGTTGCTAATGGTTAACAAAATCAACGTTTTTGTGATTCCTGCGATCATTTCAAGATTTTATCAGGTATGGCTACATTTAAGGTTGTTTGTTTTAAAATCACACGTTTTTTATTATTTTTTTTACAGAAATACTCTACTTATAATAAGCCCCCGAAAACTCACGCCATAATCTGAATTCATGAAAAATTATTTTCGATTTTGAAACTGACAATCAAAATAATTTTCTATTGATATTATACAATGGATAGGTACTTTTTCGCTTGTCCAAATTCTTAACACAATAAAAATTACACTTAAATTCAAAGCAATTTTAGGTTCATTGAACCAGAGTTACGCAGAACACACCGAAAGCCATAATTTTCACGAGCTGCTTCATGGCTGTGTACGAGACCGTTTCCCATCCAATAATCCCATATTCTGTACGTGATTGGCAAAGATCACAGTAGACAATACACAGATCTTTTTTACTTATTGTTTATTTTTTTACGTATTTTGCATGTTTCTAAAGTTGTACATGAGCTTTGTGTGTTTCTTTGTAATGCTATTTCAACGCCAAGATATTTTATACTTCTAGAGCGGTGATTCTTAGCGAGGACGCCAGCGCCCCTTTGTGGGCGTTTTGGAGGTCTGGTGGGACGTTTTTAATTTTTTTACATTTAAGGGGGCTGCGAAGTTCGAGTGGGCAATAAGCTTATTCACGAGCTATGCATACTTATACTTTGACACACTTTCCTTAGGTGCAACGAATTGACTAGTTCTGTTAAATAAACTACACATTAAACATAATACTCAATGTCAATGTAATAAATAATAACGTATTTTATTTATACATCTCATTTTTTTTTATTTGTACATTTTAAATTTCGTTTCAGTGGGGGGAGGGGAGCGCTGGATATTTTTTCTGTGGTAAAGGGGAATTCTTTCAATACGGTTAAGAAACACTGTTCTAGAGTGTTTTATAGTGGGGCAGTAGATTGCGTTAAGTTTTTCCCTCGACAATAGCATAATTTGAGAGCATTATTATCAACTAGTTGTCCTCTGGCCGTTATGGAAAATTTCAAATATTTAGTTTTGTAAATATTAAGTTTAAGCCATTGAGGACTCCTTTTTACGAGCATCTTTGTTTGTTATTCCGAAAAATAAGGAGAAAGCTAAAACCGAACAATTCAAGAAAGTTTTTTAAAAAGGGCTGTCCATTTTTGTTAAATTTCACACGTAGCCAAATTCGCTTATAGTATCATCCGTTCCGCTGTAACATCCATGGCCCGTTCTCTTGCTGTAGGTATTCTGTTTGTGATGGGTTAAGCCTGCCGGAGCTAATTAATTATGATTTGTAATGCCAGACGACAGAATCAATCACGTCCACTCGTGTCATTGGCAAGTAATTAACTATATTTAATGGCAGTCCGATAGGGTGGCTTCGTGCAGACGGGCAGGTACAACAGAGTGGCCAACAAAGCTTTTTAATAATAATTTATAATTGATTCGGACAGGCAAATAGTTTTTTAAAACTGCTTTACCTTTTAATTATGATGTTATTAATAGTTCAGAACAACACAATACTATTTTAAGGAATAGCACATTTTAAAAGTTAAATCATTCAACCAACATAATATCGAAAGAACTAATAAAATAAATAATATTGTGGACAAATACCTAATTCTATGAAAAACACATAATATTGAAAACAAATAATATTGTGAACAAATACCTTGATCTGTCAACCATTGTTAAAAATAAAATAATTCCTATCGTACATTTCGTTCATAAGCATTATAATAATTAGTTAAATATTTTAATATTAAGTTTTATACATTTAAATAATTACTATGTATTACGCACCAAAATATCAAACATTTAATTATATTATTGTAAGCCTGTTTACAATAATATAAGTTATAATTATATTATTGTAAACATTTAATTATATTATTGTAATAAATTGAAAAAAATGAGAGATTTCTTACAATCAAACTGATTGATCAATTTTGAAAAATTTACGTTAGATAAAATATTGTAAAATTAAAAACTGAACAAACATACTTTAAAAAAAGGTTACTTTAAGTACGTAGTACAACTTTAAGTGTAATTATGATTTTTTTCGGCTTAATCACAGAATGTTATTTTTTTGGTAATTTACACATTAACAATATTCCATAATACTATCTATGTAGTGTATGCAGAAGCTTGCCAGTGCTTTTCCGCAAATTTGGGTGTTATTTCTGAAAACCATTAGAAAAACTGAATATCTATCTACCTTTAATAAGTTGATATATTATAAGCCCTAGAAGTTTCATATACAGTATGTTAAGGGACGTACTTACTTTGGAGTAAAAAATGTAAGTGATGAAATTTTGGTCTCCAGTGACATTTTTGATGTTTTTTTTTATCTTCAAACACAAAAAGTCTGTAAGAATTAGAAAATAAAGGGTTGGAGTAAGGGATTAGGCGATTACTCGGCTGAGTGATAAGTGATAACTCGTGGAAGATTTTGTTAGAATAAAATACCAAAAATTTATTTACACTTTTTACGCCAAATAATGTCATGTAACATCATGTAATATCTGTATAAACCGCATACACCGATATGAAAGTAAATTTTTGACGCCTATTGACATAAGACCTTTCGACTCGTAAACCCCAGACAGACCCATGAAATTGATTATTTTAATTGATCAATCCATACGAAGTGAGGTAAAATTGACCGTACTTCGGGACAGACACGCCGATAACACCCTTCCATCGATTTACCGCCCGTCAGTGAACAGAATAAAAATAATATCTTTGTCGGTTACAAGTTAAGGAGCCATATTTTTAAATTATTTATTATAGTTCTCACCAAACCACTGATTGTGGTAAAAGACTAATCACACCAAAATGTTTTACATTGCTCCACCGTTATTTTGTAATGAGCAATATTATTGTTCATAATGTTTCGTTAATACACCAATTGCTCATGAAAATACGAGTGAAGCTGTGCCACCTGCATGTATCTCTTTCAAATAATTATAATCACAGAATGTTCCAGTCATAATTAACTAACTAAAATGTGGCCATGCTTTAATATTTCCATCGCTTTGTACATTAAATATTAGCGTATTGTTCTTAAAATTAGATATTTCAATTATCTAGTTCATTATTTGACTTAGCGCATGCCAATTGCACTGAACGCATCCAGTTATTCTGCAGACTTTTGACGATCATTGTTTTCAATGAATTAGCTTTATCATACCATGACTAATATTTCTCACTTTAAGGGGTTTTCAGGAGGCAGTCAGGAAACCAGAAAATCGATTTTTATTTAATTTTCGTAACGTACATTTAAGTAAATACCCAAAAATCCGATCAATATTCTCAAAGTTAAACGCATATTTGTAAAGACGTCTCGGAGTGTTAGTTAGTTCTTTTAAAACTTTGAACGCGTTTTTCTCAAAATTCTGTTTTTAAAGTAGGTGAGTAAGATATCTTGGAATCGGCCAAACCGACCAGTTTCAAATTTTGAAAAACGCTTTATAAATAATTTTTTTAGTAATTAATCGAAGGTTTTTTTCTTTCTGGTAAATATTTTCCGTATTGTAAACAATTTTCGTCACAAAGCAATTTTTTTAGAAGCCTCCATTTCACTTATTACTTTCGTTTAAATTCTAGATTATAACTTACATGATCGAAAACTATTTAATTTTTTTTATTTTAGAAGATCCGATCCATAGATATTGTACTCATCGTAAAACGCCTTTTTTAGAGCACATCCCGAAGATCGGCTTTAGCAGTTTTAAAAATCATTATTTTTAAGAAAAAAAATGTAAGAATAAAGTTTAAAGTTACAACATGTATGTTATTTTTTATTTAAACTTTATGAGTAAACCTCAAATTGTAATATTTAATTAAAACGAAGACAATATTATCGAAACTCAATCGAAAATCTGGAAACAGAAAAATCAGAAAAAGTTATTTGCATCTCTGGGACTCAATATTTTATGTAAATTGTTAGGTTAATAAATTAACTGGAAAAATTCTTGAAAAACCGCTTTTTTGTTAAAAATAAAGTAAAAGTTATCATCGTTTAGTAAAATTATTGTGTTAAATGTTTGTGGCTATGGATTGCGCCCTTTTGGTGTTATTTATCAAAATATGTTGAGAATATTTTATGTCAAACCATGATTGTGTTATTTATTTATTTATATATGTAGTTATCATGAATTACCCGGGACTCAGGACCAGTTGATTAAAAATTCTAGACGACCAATCTTTGTCGCTTTTAAAAATGCACCAGTTGCATCTGCAGGTAGAGCCTTGAATATGTTAGCACTACACTGCGCCGCAATCTCAGAGGGCCGGGGCTGTCAAGTTGAGGCCCAACTCTAAACCCGGTCCAAGTCCGGCCCCACTCCGGTCAGGGACATGGCTGGCCACAGGTGAGCTCGGGGCCAGACGGACTGGTGGGCCCCGCTTTAACTCCCCTGGCAGGCACATCGTGAAAATGTAATTTTATGCACTGGGCTATAGGGATCACCATCAATAGATTTCAACAATGCATACCCTACCACAAAATTAGATTCCCTGGAATCGAATGGAACGTTGGATTACTGTGAAAACCTTGTAAATAAGTACAAGTATGTATATTTTGTAAAAATTCTTTAGGGACTGTTGGATTCAAACGTTTAACCTAGCATATTTCGAACCTAATTTAATTTATAAATTACCACATCACTAAAATTTGATTTCTGAAAACCTGGCTTGGCTGGCACAAGAGTTCAAACTCCTCGCATCTGGAGCCAACGAGACAATGGCAACCCCGATTGGGGTATGTTGTGAGGCTGAATAAAAGTGGGGAGGGGAAGGATATTATTAAGAGAATGGTGGGGAAGTGTCTGGCTATTCAGATCTAGTCACCACACGCAGCTTAAGCCATTTCAAGCAGCGTTTTAATTCTAAAAGGCGGTCTTATACGAGAGCGATACTGAAAATATCTTCCACTCTGGAACGTGCCGCAAATATAACTTATATTATTTTAATTATTATTGTTAATTGTTAAACTAACATTGAAAAATCTTCCGAGAAAAGATTTTTCAATGTGGATAAGTGTTTCATGCTGATAATTATTGCTTATAATAATTATATTATTTTAAATGATTAAAGAGTGAAAACACAAATCAAACAAATTAAATTTATCAGCGCACGCATCAAATACAACCCGCGACCTCCGGATAGCTAGTCGAGAGCCTTGCCCCTCGACCACGGAGGCCGTCGAATTAGATTAGTGGGTAAATATGCAGTTAGTCCACCTCACGGATAATACGGAGCGTTCGTGTTATCGAAGTTTGATGCACGGATAATACGGAATATTCATTTTTTAACTAATAGACAATCAAATGTGATGTTTGTCGGAAGTACCAATCTTATAAAATAAATTTTCTAAAATAAACTTGCATTTCATCATGCTTCCCAGGTTTTGAATGGTTTGTTTGGCTACGCAGGGTTTGTCTAGCGGGTTTGTGTAATTATTTGAATACATTTCTTTCCATGTTCTACTGTCATAAATACAGGTACAAACTTGACAATGATGCATTCACTTTGTTTTACGCAAAAATATTTTTCTATGATTGGCAGCATTGTCTATGAAACATGGCGTTACCGCACGAGTTAATTAATTTTAACAAAATTAAAATGTTAAATGCATATTTTTTACATGTTTTTTGGACTCCCCCGACATAAATACTCACTTTTCGTGATAATAAAGCTAAATATAACTGTTTGGATAAAAAGTTTTCCGTATTAACGAGTAAGCGGTTTAATGCATAAATAATGATTAGTGTATTCAATTAATTCATCCATCGCTAAAAAATCAATTACAATTGTTGTAGCAATACTCATTATTTCAATTGAAAATTTAAAAACCATGGTACAGTTAAATGCGTGTTTTTTTCAAAGTCCCGTGAAAAGCAAAGAAATAACATTGCGACCTGAAAACAGTTCAGTAAAAATATTTTTTAATGATATTCTTTTATCACTCAAAAGCCGAAATACTACCAGAGACATCTAGCGGCGAATCCTCACAACGATTGTTCGTCAAGATTATACAATCGGCCTGAGATAAAATCGAGAAAGGAGGAACCTCCCATTTTATTGCGAATTGCCATGATTGACTAAAACACACTACTTTATAAAATGTGATAGTCATTTAAAGCCACTTTATAAAAAAATCTAATATTTCTAACACCCAACTGCATAAAATATAACATTTTTTATCGTGTCGCTTTCTAGCTTTATTTAGTAGTGATTTTAATGTTGTATATTGTAGACTGTAGACGTTTCGTAAAGTCGCCCTTTTTCAAAGGGTATGTTTGCCTGTACCAGAATTCTTGTGGTGTCCGTATTATATTTTGGATTTTTTTACAAATGTCTTCATAAAACTTGATTTTCTTCGGATAGACCTTAGCGGTAAAGCAGACGGAGGGTAGACTGGCGGTGGGTGGGTTTGTGGTGGGGGGTGGGTCGGGGTGTTTGACTTGGCAGAGGAAAGGGGGGGTGATTGATTTACTCTAAACCAACAATTTAACGCTTGAGTTGATCGGATTCATTGGATTTGGGTTTGTTACTCACGCTGTGGTCATCCGAGCTGACCGGTATTGAAGGAATGTTGCCTTTTTAGTTTTAGTGTCTTGTATTTTCAAATAATTGATGTAAGCTTTCGTATTGGGTAATAGAAAAGTTTACTTAATTGGAGTTTTTCTTCGGGATTATTTCTTAGGGGATACATGGTGCTACATTTATTAATTTTTGAGAAAGTTTTAGCACATTATTAACGTATTAAATAATATAACACAAACTGAAAATGCCTTTTTTGTCTTCAGTAAAATGAATAAAAAACTAGTTTTTAGTATTAATATCCTTAAAAATTCAGCCACTTTGTTTGTACGTCAAGTCAAATAGTTTTGAAAGCAGCCGTGCTTTTCGAGGTACAGAAAAATTTAAAAAAAAAACATTCTCTGAAGGTACAGTTGAATTCAAAATCGGTAAATTTAAAAAACAAAAATTGTTTTTTGTCCTATTAGATTCAAAGATATCAAATATAACTTTTTTTACATTAGCTCCACACAGGAGGCCTCAGGAAAATAATTCTCCTCAATGCCTATTTCATCTTTGGGGAGAGGAAGTTCTGGGAAGGAAAAGGGTATGAGGGGTGAGTAGGAATCTGGGGGTCAATGTGTCCAGGAGTGACGGACGTATGAATCCATCCCTCCCACTGTGAGGCGATGTTCCGAGAGAGTACGGCTGGAAAAGTTAAAGGGACTCCTTCAACCATTCTCACTCCTGATCCGGCCTGCCATGCAGCTTGCTGCAGACGCATCCTACATCAAGACCCGGGCAAACCCACCACATGAACCCGGGCACGCCTGCTAAGTCACCAAACGTAGCTAACCACTAGGGGTTTTAAACCTAGGTTTATTTTTAAGACATCAATATAACAAAAAATTAAGAAAAAAAGGTTTAAAAAATATTTCCTTTCCACTCTCATTTCAATACATTTGAGAAATTTCAACAAACTATGAAAACTGTTAAAAATGTGTGGAAATTTAAAGTTTATTTTTCTGATTCTGATCAATGTATTTAAAAATCACTAATTTTAAAATTTTTATTCATATTTATTGATTTCGAAAACCGTACACTCTGAAACGGTTCCAACTGGCTACAACGTCATTATAACGTAGAAAACGTCAATGTCCGGTAAGACAGTCACCAGAGTTGCCCGGCGTGACGTCAACATCGCCGAATTCACAAATCTAAAATGGCACATCTTAAATCGTTATACAAAATTTATTGGTCAACATAAAAATAAAATTAAAATATCTTTATTTACCTAATTGTTTTGTTGGTGTAATTTTCGAGAATAAATAAAACAGTGAAAATAAACTATTGATGGTACTAAAAAACTAAAATTTGTAAATACTAACTAGTAGGTATGATTCTACATCAGAGAGAAAATTTTCGAAATGAAAAATGTCAAAATAACAATTAGTGAAAACAAATCGCACCTTACAATTATAATTATTTCTGTCCTACATAATATTTATATTAGTTGTTCTAAAACCAAAACGTAAATTGAAGCAAATTTTTGTAGACAAGAAAAAAATTTCCTTCATCCTAAATGTCGGTTGGACTGGTACAAAAAAACACATTTTTCCAGGAGACGTATTTTGAAATTGAAGAATCTTTATTCGTGTAGTTTTCGTTGGACGCTGTGTAGGTTGCTGTAAATTGACTTAACAAACGGAAGTACACGGAGTGGCTATTTTCCAGCAGAGATCACCCACAGAGCATGGCCCGTGCGGTACTAATCCGCCGGGGATAATTCCTCTTTGATTTACTTGGGCGGGTATGAAAGGCTCTCCGGGAACTTGAAATGACGGCGAAGAGCCTCCATTTAAGAGTGCAAGGTCTGTTTGTGATACGGACAAAGAATCAGCTCTCTTTGAATGTCGGCTGAACTATGAAAAATAGTGCCTGGATTAGAAATGAATACGATCTCATTTCAGATTTTCACGGCCAAAAGTACTATCGTGATTTATTTTTGGGTATTATGCCTTACTACTTCTTTGGCCAACGTTTCGGACAGCATAGTCGGGAAACACGCCAATGAGAACGGGTCATTTCCTCGACTCGTTCTCATGTACAACAGCTCGGCTGTGGAATGATTTGCCAGCCTCTGTGTTTCCTCCTTCTCACAACATGAGTCTCTTCAAGACCAATGTCCATTCCTTCCTCTCCTCAAAAAGACCCTCCACACAGCATCCCAGATGACATAGGCCCTGAGGGTAATTATTAACCTCGGGGCCTCCTGTGTGAAGTTAATGTTAAAAAATAAATAAAAGCATTACAGTGCTCATAATCGGGGCAAATGTAATCATTACATTGTGATTTGAAACTCTTAAATAGCGACACTAAAAAGAGACAAACACATACATCTATATATTCTATAGGATTTATCTTGAGAAAGAATGAGATAGTATAATCAATCTCCCCTTTGTGCGGTGCTTCGTAGCCTCCCCACTCTTGTCGACTATAGTTTTCTGAAGGTTTCACTTCTACAGCGTGTGAATTGCAAACTCTGATTTTTTTAATAAAATTTTGCTAAATCTTAATTTACAAATTGGCCTAAAGTTTTTAAAAAATGCACCTTTTGTTATTTGCGTAGTATTTGTAAATCGGGTACTTTCTATTAGAAAAGCACCCTTGAATACAGTTTCTGATGTCGCGTTTTTTATAATGTGATTATTATAAGTTGATAGTTTTGTTTTTAAATCATTTTTTAAAACATCCTTGAGATGCTGACTTTAGAGAAGTTATACTAAAATCTAGTGCTAGATGATTGGAAGGAACGTTACTAGTGGCTTGGTTTTGAAAACCGTCATCCTAGATGGCACAAATTAAACATGGAATGCTAAATGTATGAACGTGTGGAGAGGAGAAGGGCACAGAGACGGGTAGGAGGAATCAGTGGGAAGGTGTCAAGAACTGTGGGGGATCTGTGGCTGCCCTAAGACCATAAATGATTAATTAGTCCCAGCAAACAGGTCTTACACTTCACGCTAAAGCAATTAGTAGCCCGAATGCTCTGGCGAGGGAAATCGTAATATGAGCATTATGAAGACTGCATTATGGAATGTTGTTCATGTGTTTTGTTTTGCAAATTATAAGGAAAATTTGATGTATATTAAATTTGTGTTCGCATGAAAGTGATTACAATATCTACAGTGAGATTTGATTGGCTTCCTGATGATAATTAAAGTATCTACCAACCTAACAATGCCAAGTAATCGGCTAATTTTAGGGTGCGATTTTTTTTAATAGCTTCGTCAGGATACACAACGGAAAAACTTTTTGAAGTGAAATTTCTTTAGTCCCGTTAGCGATTTGAAATTCGGATGAAACTGAAATGCGTAAAAAAATTATTATTTGACGGTCCTCGACTCTAAATTAATGCGGTAAATTCACAACTACGTACGGGCCTCCAATAGCGCCGCGGTGTGAGGCGCCCGACTCTCAGCGCCCAGAGAGACATCCAGCAAACCTACCAAACCTACCAAATCCAAAAAAAAACATTTTTATTTTTGTAAAATCAATATTCAATTTTCAAAACCACTTAAAAACAGGCAAAAGAAATTAAAGCGACATCTAGCGACTTTCAAGTTTCCTACTGCGTGTGATTGCACACTCTGATTTTTTTTACATTAACTTTACATAGGAGGCTCTGAGGAAAATAATTTCCTTCAGGGCCTATGTCATCCTTGGGGATACTGTGTGGTGGGTGGAGGTTTTTTTTGTGGAAAGGAAGGAGTGAGCGTGTCGTAGGAGAGAGAAAAATTGGAGGAGGCCGGCAAGTTGCTCCACAGCTCTGCTGTTGAATTCAATAACGAGTCGTAGAAGCGACCTGTTCTCTTGTGACAAATCTCTACAATGTAAAAATGTTGAGTGCGCGTTTGGCGTATTTCCCGACTATGCACCGGTGCCGAAGGAATCAATGATGCTGGTTCTTCGGAGCATCTTCCGGAAGAACAAGGACAGCATTCCCACCGGACGCCTGCGCTCAAAATATTACAATTAATCAAACGGACCGCACGTTTCTGCACAGAGTGCAGTTCTTTTTTCAGGTATTTTAGAACTCCAGACCAGAGGTGGCTGCCAATTTGAGCCATCGGGCGCGCTTGCGACTTGTACAGGGTTATCATTTGTGTACCATTTACCAACTAATACTAACTGCATTTATTTCTTCCGAATGTTGCAAATACTAGTAGAAAAAAAATACCAGATATAAGATGAGGTGATTTGTCTCGGCGCTATACAAGTCATCTAAATATTACTATAAGGATACCAAATACACCAAACTAAGATTTGCAAAAAAAATAATGACCTGTTATGGTCAATAATCGATTTTTTTTAAATTACGTTGAAATTTTTTTAAACTCAATGATGATTGAAAAAGACATTTTATTTTACCATAACTTCTCAGCAATCTCCAATTGGGGATGCTACGGTCCTCGTAGTTCCGGATAGTTTCACAGCATTTCCAAGTGTAATACGCATTTTTTTCAATAAACATTTATTCATTTATTGCTTCTCACAAAACATAAAGCATAAATATTTACATGATAATCAAATACTTTAACTTATCTATATACGAGTATATACATTAAAAATCTCGTGTCACGGTGTTTGGGGTCGCACTCCTCCAAAACGACTAGACCGATTTTTATGATTTTTTTTTATATATATTTGGTAGGTGGTAGAATATGTTGTATAGTATATTTCATACCGCTAGGTGATTAGGGTGTCGCCATCCAGAAAGAAAACCCATTTGTCAAAAAAAAACTTTTTTTTGACAAATTATTTTTGTTGTAAGTATTTTTTTTTTAACCAAAAAATACCCATAACCGTAAAATTTCAACGAAATTATTTATGTTGTTGAATGACAAATGGCACCACGTCCGCCTCATCGAACTTTCATCCACATATAGAAATAATTTATATGGCAGAACAACGTTTTCCGGGTCAGCTAGTATCATATATGTTATGTCGAAATTGTAGAATTGATGAACAAATAAAGAAAACATAAGCCGCAATATTGCACTTACAGATTAATATGTTTAATAACAAAAATCTTTCAGTGTAATTTCCACGGCACATGACGCACCGTAAAAGTTTTCAACGGAGGAAGGGAAAGCGGAAGTCAGGTGTTTTCAAACGGCGAAAATAGAATGCATAAAGATAACACGAGAATCGAGACAATGCCTTTAGTAGTGGTGGCACACCTTGATGAAAAACCTCGGGAATTATACCGACAAGTACAGGCAAACTGAAGTTTAGACGCACTATATAACTTTTTATAAACACTTTAATTTTGCAGTCATATTAGTGTTAGGAGTTTTCATATCATTAACCAATAAAATAAGGACTTTAAAAATTTAAGACCAAAAGTTTTAAACAAAAAAAACATATATATATTTTATTTATTTAAAAAAATACATAACAATATTGATTCATACATAGAATATCTAAACCATTAAAAATCCTAAATCCATTATAAATTATATAACCTTATAGGTACAACCCGTTGGTCAGAAGCAAATTGTAATATGGGAGTGTTATTTGGAACCCACACTATCTTACTAATATTATAAACGCGAAAGTTTGTACGGATGTATGTGTGTTTGTTACTCTTTCACGCAAAGACTATTGAATGGATTTTACTGAAACTTTTAGAGGGGAACGGTGACGCAGGGGAAAGGTGATTCAGGGAGAAACAGTGTGTTTCTTTGAATATGGCTTTGAAACACATGCCAGGAACCAGCTAGTTTAAAATATTCAATAACCATGAATCTGTACAAAAAAAATCCTGAGACTGTTTACAACCCTGGAAAAAAGAAGACAATTTGCTAACTTAATATGTTTATACAAAATTATTAAATGATAAGCTTCGAACCACTCATTGTCTGAGCAATATTCATATTAAAGTTCCTAACAGACGTAATTTTAGGTGTCATAATATATTCCATCTTGAACTTTTTAATAACAATATTGCATACTTGACATACTTCAATCCACTGTCTCGAATGCGTCGTCTCTATAATACCATTGAATGTTACCATATAGATATCTACGCAAACAGACTCGCATATTTCAAAAAACAAATTAACAATCTTCTACCATGACGCTTCGCGGAGAACAGTTATGTAATTTTTGTTATTTGTTTTTGGGGTGTTATGCCGTGTTGCGCTACCCCTTCCTTTAGCCAACGTTTCGGACAGGAGCACATCTGCCTTGATGATGGACACTGTAACGCTGTCCGAAACGTTGGCTGAAGGAATAGGTGGCGCAACACGGCATAACACCCCAAAAACAAATAACAAAAATACTTTTGGCCTTGAAAATCTCAAATCATATCAGTTATGTAATTGCTTTATTATCGTGTATTTTCTTTCTTTCTTTCTTTCTTCTGATTCTCTGCGGGTTATGTTGACACTCTTATGTTTTATTTTTACATTTCATATTAAAAACCATTATTTCAGTTAGTAACGTCTGTAATTATTTCTGTTAGTTTCGTCTAGTAACAACTAAACATTGATTACGCATGCTATGAACATTTCTAATTGGAGTGTTTATATCCACGTACAATGTACATCCCGACGGCAATTTTATTAATAATTTTAGTAATAATTGTTAACATTCTGTAAATGTTTTAAACAATAAATAAAGCAGTTCTGATAAAGCTAAAAGTCATTATATCAACAGTTCTGATAAAGCTAAAAACTTTAAAAGTATTTTTGAAAAAAATGTTTTTGAAATATTTCCTAGGTTTACGTGTAAAAATGGAATGGATATCAATAATAACAACGTACCTAACAATAATAACAGGAGCGATGTTATTCAAATCAAACTGCTGAAGGCAAAAAAAGAATTGTGATGAGAAAATAAAATTGCTCAACAAACAAAAACAATTTGACGAATGAAGAACTGAATGAAAATGTTTTGCGCAATCCCAATTTTTTGTGATTTATCGTATGAATGAAGAATATTGTATTCTAAGTTTTAAATATTGATGAAAAAATCAAAGTTCTTAAAACAGGAAATTTCACAAACGATGCGATATAATCACTCTTCAATTTTTGTATGTAAGTTGAATTGGCTAAAAACTATTACTTGTGAACTATCTAAACAACAAACCAAAGAGAATCTGTAGGTTTGTCCTTCTTCAAACAGTCAAACGGTGAGGAACGGCGAAATGAAATTGACACAGATATTCCTTACTGGAATAGACTAGACGCCATATTTTTTGTAAGAAGAAAAAATAGTGTTAAAACAGGGTTAAGCTATGCAGTAACTGCTGCACAATGTGTTTAACCTGTCCAAATCAATTATAAAGAAAAACATCATAAACGAAAACGCATTCGAAACGTATTATAGTAAAATGCGCAAAAGCTTCATGGAAATAACGGACGTTTAAATACACCGGTGCATCAGAAAATAGTCGCCATACAAATAATGCTATTTATAAATTCCTAGGCAGATGAGTCTCGAGCAGTGAGTACATTTCTCAGCTCGGTCGGCTGTACAAAGTAGTACTTATTTAGCAGATTGCTTCTCTTTAAGTTTTCTTTAATACAGCTAGAACTGGGGCCGCTGGGACGTCGGGAATAAGTTCTTTCTCCAGATGAATTAGGAATATCTTCAGTGAGAGAAGTAATGAAACATTCATACGATGGTGGGACAGACTCCCTTATTACTTAGACTTAATTTGTTTCGCGCGAAAGCACTTTCATTTGTAGCGTTTTTGATTAGTGAATTGTACAACCACTTTATATCCATCGGCCGCTACACCTTTCTTGGGAAGTAATCTAGCCAATTGCTTTCTTCATCACTTAATGTACTTACTGAAAAATTCTCTTTCATTCTGATATTTTGCCTCTCACGCGTGCCTTGAATTAAGGGGAATAAGCCTATCTTCCTTGACATTTTTAGCTAATAATAATCTATGTGTTCTAGGCTTTCAGTACAAAATTCATTTTTAAAAACATATCTAAACGTTAAAATTGTTTCATAAATGAAAAATAAGTAAATCTGAAAACTAAAAACTGTTTTAGAAGGGTGATGAAATATGCTTTCAAATTTTATATTTCAAAATATACATGTAATTTTTTAAGTATAAAAATTTTGATTGCAAATATAAAGGAAAATTTAAAATGGCTTACCTTACGTTTTTTCTAACTAAAGTTACTGATAACGATTTTTTTTTTAACGCACACCTATTTTATTAGGCAAATTTATGATAAACGTTGTCGTTAACTCACTTTATCGTCGTTTCGTTTAAAAATAATTAATTAAAAATTTCCAAAGTTTTTGAATAAAAAATTCTGTCGGAAACTTTGAATTCATAAAGAGGTACATTTTAATTATTTTGCAATTAATTTTTAGATTTAAATATAAAGTGTGGTGTTTTTTTTTTCTTTCTTACACTATTTAGATTATTTTTCTAAGCTTGATACTAATGGTTACACGATTTCTATGAGACCTTTATGAGTTATTCGGAAAACCGAACAAATTAGTCGTAGTTAATAGTGTTTTTATTGGTATTTAGGTAGCACGCCTAATGTTAGTTTAATGTTTTATTTTTGAACGCACAAGTTGCTGGAGTTATGGCAACCCTGCAACAGAGCGGTAATCTCATATCCAGTCCAATACACTTAGCCATCCCCACTCCCTAGCTTCACTCCCCTGGCCCTCTCAACCCCAACCCTCAACCCTCTAGTAACCCAAAGCCTAGGCAACCCAAAGCCGATTCGGCGGCTAGCAGTCACTACTGGGGATCACTTCAATCATTCCCTAATAAGATGATAACTTACGCATTAGATGAATTACTAAATTAAACTTGGAATCCGTGCATCAAAACTTGTGGACGAGTGGGCTAAGGCGTCCGGTACCCTACCCAATAATGAATATGATTCAATATAATGTAGTCCATTTAAATACTGCGTCACAGCATAAGCACTATACGCAATTGGGATATTTAATTAAACAAATTGGAGTGGAAAAGGGAAGGTCATGGCAAGTACCTGGCTTTAGATCTAGTCCCCAAACAAGAGTGGAAGATACTCGCCTGGTACAAGACTTCCATTCAGAATTGAAACGTTGCTTGAAATGACTATTAAGCCGTATTTCGTGATTACATCTGAATAGTTGGGTATATCCCCACCTTCCTCTTCCCATCACCTTCCCTTTCCCACTACTTTCAGCCTCACAACATCCCCAGATTGGGATGGTTCTAGATTGGAGCAGTTTATGACGGCCGGCGTGGTGTAGCGATAAGGCTCTTGGCTCGCAATCCAAAGGTCGTGGGATCGAATTCCGGCGTAGCCAAATAAATTTTGTTTGATTAATTTGTGATATTTCGCAATTAATTCATTTAAAGTAATATATTGTATATTTGCGGTACATTCCAGAGTGGATGATACTCTCAGTATCGCCCTGGTGTAAGACCACCATTCAGAATTGAAACGTTGCTTGAAATGACTTTAGCCGTATAAGTTTTAAGATTTTCATGGCCAAAAGCATTTTCGTTATTTGTTTTTGGGGTGTTATGCCGTGTTGCGCTACCTCCTTCTTTAGCCAACATTTCGGACATCGTTGCAGTGTCCATCATCAGGGCAGATCCGGCAGATCCGGTAGGTAGCGCAACACGCACCCCAAAAACAAATAAAGAAAAAGACTTAAGCCGTGTTTGGTGACCAGATCTGAATAGCCAGTTACTTCCCTACCTTCCTCTCCCCATCTCCTCCCCTTCCCCACTACCTTCAGCCTCACAACATACCCCAATTGGGGATGCAAAAGACTCACTGGCTCCAGACGGGAGCTGCTGGGACTCTTACGAGCTTTTAATATAAATAAAATAAAATTGAAAAAAGTTGGAACTCTTCTGCGATATTCACATAAAAAAGATCTAAAGCCATTTCAAGCAGAGTTTCAATACTGTCGGCCGACATTCCCAACTTTTCGATCGATCAATCTGAGCCTACGATCCGCAAAGTGATTTGTTTATTTCGATTGACCGGAGTCGGAGAGTTACGTTGGGAAGAGCGTATGTGTGCATTTGAGGAGCCAAAATTTCGGCTCAGCAGGTGATCAGTTGAATTGGGAATAACGGCCGTTAATGTTGATACCAACCTTACATTAGTTAAAATATATTGCATTGACATTTATAATACAGACAGAAGGAGCTGCTCAAATTTTACGAAGCCAGAGCTCACCGTTCGAGAGTATTTTATGTGAAACAGATCTTCTATTTAGCAATTAAGATACTAGTTGTGATATTGTAAAGTGGATAAGATCTTCACCATTAAATTATAAATTTAGTAAGTAGATTTGATTGAAATTGCAACTAATTAAATAACACGGTATCATTGAGAACGCATTGCTTACGTTGATGCTTATTTTTTTTAAATATTTGGATACACACGATAGTAATGTTATTTTTAATAAACATGAGTTGACACTTATTTTAATTACTTCTGCTTGAAAAAACTTATCAGTCTGAAATTTATTAATGATTGCATTAAATTCCAAAATAATTACTGATAATATATTAGTAGTGAGTAGTATTTTATTATTTCGTTGTAATGAGTGTTTTTTTTTCAATACTAAGTAGTGAAGATTGACTCACTAGTATTTATGGTTCGGTACATACTATCGAACACAAAAAACTTCATTATTTTCATTAATTAAAAATGAGGTCAACATGATTCTTAAAAATAATTGTTTGTGGATGTGATTATTTGATTGTCTTATTATAAATAATGAACGTCGTAATATTTATAAACTTTTAATTGATAACAACAAAATTAACGTCGATGCGCTAAGAGTGATAATGATGTTAAAGTCGCATTATTATTTTTTTTAAATAGAATAAGTTTTTTTTATAAATACTGCTAATTTATCAGATATTTTTCGATGTAAAAGATGTACGAGTATGTAGGAGTACATAAACATCAAAATATGCTTGCTTCTGTCTACGTGAGTTGTCTATGCGTTGCTAAACCATTCATCCGATTGCGATGAAACTTTGGGGATTTGATGTGCGCATACCTGCAATGGTTTCTGAATACAATAGTCAGTTCTGGTATCATGAAATTATGAGTTGCTTACCATTCACCGATTGCAATGAAACTTTGGGGATGCGCATTACCGCGATGGGTGCGGGGAGGGGAAAGCGAAGGAGGGAAGAGGGAAGGCGGAGTAGACGGAGTGGGATCGTGTGAAGAAAAGGGGACGCGGGAGATTTATATGAGTTGTCTATGCATTGCTAAACCATTCATCCGATTGTGATGAATCTTTGGGGATTTGATGTGCGCATGCCTGTGATGGTTTATATATGCAAAAGTGAGTTCTTGCGTCATGAAATTATGAGTTGCTCACCATTCCGATAGCAATGAAACTTTGGGGGATTTGATGTGCGCATTCCCGCGATGGGAGTGGAGAGGGGAAAGCGGAGGAGGGAAGAGGGAAGGCGGAGAAGGCGGAGAAGGCGGAGTGGGATCGTGTGAAGGGAAGGGGACGCGGGAGAGGAAGGGGAGGCCAAAGGGTAACGGGACGAATGGGAAAGGACACGCAGGGAGAAATAATTTATTTATTAAATGGCATTGCAACACATGCCAGGAACTCGCTAGTATGTAATAATATTTTAGTGATTCAGATGTTTTCGTAATCCAAAACTTTTCAACTTTATTTGGATGTTTTCGCCTTTGTTTTGAAAAGAAAGTTTTAGATTTTAAACAGTAAATACTCGTACTTGGACTGACTGAATAGTTTTATCAAGTGAAACTTCCTTCTATCTGATTCTGTGGAGATTATTCCTGGAAGTTTGGGGGAGTGGAATATCTAGTCGATATATTGCATTCTACTGCAGACAAGGCTGGGATAGGGTCCCTACCCAGTACCCACCTGACCAAGCGCATGTCAAAATGTTCTGGAAACAATCAACGTTTCGAAAATGCTTGCTATTTTCTTGGTCGTTTTAACTGGAATTTTAAGTTAGAATATCTTTAGACGTATAAGGGTATATCGCTGTTAAATTACCACTAAATTATTCCTATTATTAGTACTAATGTAAGTTCTCTAATTACAAGTTCTCGTGCATTAGATCATTGTAGATTGAAAGAAAATATTTTTTTTTTTTTTTTTTACATGAGTTCCACACAGGAGGCCCTGAGGAAAATAATTTCCATCAGGGCCTATGTCATCTTTGGGGATGCTGTGTAGAGGGTTTTTTTAAGGAAAGGAAGGAGAGGAGAGTTCTGGGAAGGAAAAGGGTTTAAGGGGTGAGTAGGAATCTGGGGTTCAGTGTGTCCCGGTCATCCGCCTCCAAGACCTAGACAAACCTCACCCCATGAACCCGGGCACCCCTGCTAAATCACCAAACGTAGCGAACCACTTGGGGTGACCTATGGCAGAGGTGTTGGTTATCCAATAAAGATTCCCGGGGCGGCGGTACCCATTCCCGCCTCCCAAATATATAAATAATGAGGAAAAATTACCTCAAACCAATATCTTTTTCAGTGAAACTTGCATTGTTTAAGAAATAAGATCCATACTTCACTTTTGAACCAATTATATAACTGGCCTAGATGCTAGCCTACCCTTAATAACTAATTGCTTTTAATTAAGAGCTTCCAAGTAATGTCGTACTTAAACTGACCAAAAATAACTATTTATATCACAAATTGTACCCGGTAGGTATCTCTCCCAGTTCCTTTTATCCATCTCCTTCCCCTCTTCACTCCTATAATAAGCAACTTCACAATATTGGGTAAGCCATACTCCAACTGATTCCGGGCACTTGCGTCAATTGTGGGTAATCAAAAAAAAAGATTTAAACCACTAATAATAACTTAAATTACTTTTTTCATACAATTAACGATCAACTTTTATCAAAGTTTATGATTGTTATCACATATAATAATTATACTTTCATTACAAACAACTTTGTTATCATAATTTTAATTGAGTTGAATCATCATCGCAAAGCTAAAGCTCTTAACCCCTTGGGTACTGTGAGATTTTGTCAAGATTTTAAAAGATCTGTCGGAATCTGATTTATATAGAATTATTCCCGATTCGCTGTTTTTGAACTATCACAAAATGAAACATTGTTTTCAAAAGCAATTAAAAAAACTCTTATAGATTATAATATTACAAATGGACGTAAAACCATGGCGCATGCGTAGTTTAAAAAAGAATCGAAATAAAATAAAATAATTTTTTTTGAGATATTAAATAATAATTAATTAATTATTTGACGATATTATAATAATTGAGAAATCTTTATTGTAAACTTTTAAACGCAAATAGGTACAAAGCGTGGTGTTTATAATTTTGAAAACTGTATCACACACCTAAAAGTAATAAGACCCAAGGAGTTAAGCAAGCCTTTAGATCTCAACTCGCAAACTGTCATAAAGAATTCGCTTGTTTGACTGAGCATTCTTCCCACCAGACTAGCAGCTTACTGCTTACCGCCCACTTGACTATCAACGTGTGTAGTGTATTCTAAGGTATAGTATACATACGTGGATAGTGGATATGTGTATGACACAGGTGAAGTCGGAGTTAGCAAGAGTTGCATAGTTAACCCGCCCTACCTGCCAGTTATCCCATTGCTGGAAAACAAAACTATAAACTTTGCTTTATCCTTTGGTTCATGTCTTCTATCCATTCTACCTGTCCAAAACAATTTGATCAACAAACCGAGGAGCGGCTACTCACTTTACTTTAAAATGTATCGACTGACAAATACTCCCACGTAAATGGTATTCTTGGATAGTTAAAATTAGTTTACGTGTATCTTGTATGTTGTGTGTGAATGTCTAAAAGTTTATCAATTACTAAAGCTAAAAAAATTATAACTACGTAAATACTTCGTATTTTTCGGAATTAAAAACAAATTTCTTTGCCTTATAACAGTTCTAACGGTTTATTTATCAAAAAAAATTATTACAGTTTTTCATGTACTCATTTGTTCATTTCGCGTTTTCTTTTTAAATTAAAGTATAAAATAAATGTATACAGGTAGTTGTTTTTACGGAAATATCTACTCCAGAGTGTTTTACGGTAAGTCAAATGAGTACCTATCTTAAGTGGGGTCTCAAATGTGTTAAAAACATAGGCCAAAATAGGTTGGTGCACAATGTTTCTTGTTTTCTCAAACATTTGATTCAATGTTTGTGGTCAAGGGCGGATTTGGGGGGGGGGAGTACTGTGGAGATTCCATCACAATACATACTTAGAAGCAAAAACTGTCTTTATTAAACATTTATTTTTTCTATTGTTTTGACACTTTCATAAAGGAAAACTAAACTTATATATTAATTTTATTTATTCGTGCAAATTTCAGAATTAAATGGAAGATTGAAGTCGAGTTCAGACTTAAAAGAGATGAAATGTTGAATGGAGGGGAGGCAATTTTAGATAACGCTTGACAGAAGAGCGGATATTTATTTGGAGAGGGACGACAAACACATACTTACATAATATTTTTTTTTATTTTTTTTTTATAATTGAGTTACTTTATACTACATGAATGTAAACTAAAAAGCACAATGTAACATTTCATTTGATAAATTTAAATATTTTTATAATTGAGTTAGTTTATACTACATGAATGTAAACTAAAAAGCACAATGTAACATTTCATTTGATAAATTTAAATATTTTTATAATTGAGTTAGTTTATACTACATGAATGTAAACTAAAAAGCACAATGTAACATTTCATTTGATAAATTTAAATATTTTTATAATTGAGTTAGTGTATACTACATGAATGTAAACTAAAAAGCACAATGTAACATTTCATTTGATAAATTTAAATATTTTTATAATTGAGTTAGTTTATACTACATGAATGTAAACTAAAAAGCACAATGTAACATTTCATTTGATAAATTTAAATATTTTTACAGTAAGAATAACATTTCTTTTTAAATACATTCATTCTTTCTTCATTCTTCATACTTTCAGGCATTTCATCATACATCTTTAGTCCTCTGTACATTAGGCAGTTCTGTGATTTTGATTTCTTTATTTGTGGCAATCGAACTCTGTTTATATTTCTTGTTTCGTAATTATGAATGTCTCTATTAAAAACAATTTCATCCTTAAAGTATTTTGGCATTTGGTTTTTCATAATTTTATACACAAAAATTAACACGTTAAATAGTAGTCTCTTATATAGGATTTAGCCTGCGAGAGAGTGAGAAAGTATAATCGGTCTTCTCTTCGTGCGGTGCTTCGTAGCCTTCCCACTCTTTTCTACTGTAGTTTTCTGAAGGTTTCGGCGTGTTGTGAATCGCACACTCTACGGATCGAATCGATATCAAATCGATACGATCGAATTTCTACGGCGTGTTGTGAATCGCACACTCTGATTTTTTTTAGTTAGAAGAAGCTGTTCAAATTTCATGACGCCGGAGCTCACTGCTCGTGAGCTCTTGCCGTTTCTGACTAATAGAATCTCCGTTTTCCTATCACTGTATGTACATTACCCAATACTACGTATTAGTCATTCGATACGTGGTATATTAGTCAATGTGCGTTTTGGAAGCGCGATCACTCAGTAGAAAAGTAATTCAAACCAACATTTATAGATCTACTATTCAAGCACTAGTAGGATAAAATGAGTGGAAGGAAAGAAAATTGGATGGTTTATAAATTAAGAGTGGTTAAGTGATTGCCCACGGAGGCGGAGGTCCTAGGCGTTGCGAGGTGCGCATGCGCCGCAGGCGGCCCGCTTCAATTACACAAATGATCGGACCGTTTCCAGATATTTATTGTACATTTATTGCATCGGTCCGACGATAAAATGTCTTTCAAGGGGTACCATTTCCATAATATCTAGGCTAAGGATTTGACTAATGTGATTAATATGGCACATTTTTTCAAGAGCTTTAGTATCAAAATCATTTTTTTACTCCTTATACTCCTTTTTACATTGGGTATATTGAAATTTTAACATATTTTTTCATAGGATTATAATGAACCGCATTTATCACAAATAATATCTAACATAAAAAAATTATAATAATATTTTAATCATCGAATTTGTTACATTAAAAATGGCGATATTTATTTTATTTATCAGCTTTTACATAATATACAGTGATAAATATACAAATGAACGTCAAGCCACAGAAGTTTCTCATGCTAAAGTACATCGGAAATGAAGTTTTAATATCTTAAAATTAATTTTGGGTTATTGGAAGGGGAGATGAAGAGGAATATAGGAAAAGGATAGGAGATGCTCCCGATACATTCTATACTTTCATATTAATAATCGATCGTACGCGTTACTTCATATCGATATTTCTCTAGGTAATTGCTAAAAATGTCAATTCTGTGAAATTTTGTATTATATTGTGCACATACACGAGGAATTGGGGATTTTTTTCTAATATTTGTTCTACGTGATGGTAAATAAAAAAATCGGATTGTCGGGTTGATCTTAATGGAATTCGAAAATTTATCAAATTGGTAAGTTCTGGTTAGTCCAGGCCATTATTTGGAATTTTAAACAATAGGATTTGATCAAAAATTAGACGTCGTGTTTGGAGGGATTTGAAATTTTAGATTTAATGGATTCATTATAATTTGAGAAGGGTAAGTTTAGTTTATAATTTATGTGTTTAAAATATTTGTTTTATTTCTTTCCATTCTGCCAATGTGGGCTTGGTATAAAGGATTCCAGATCGGTGCACGCACAGTGTTCCAAGTGCGGGCGAAGGAGGCGTCTACTAATATCTACAGGAATTCCAAAAACTGAAAAAATCGAACTATGAGAACCAAAGTGTTGACGAATATCTACAGCTCAAACTGTTGACTAATATCTACGAGAACCAAACTGCGTACGAATATCTACAGCTCAAACTGCTGAGTAATATCTATGAGAACCAAAGTATTGACGAATATCTGCAGCACTGGCAGAGGTTGGATTTGCAATTATGTATAGCATATTGGAATAACGTAATATTGCAAATGCATTTTAAAAACTTAATTTATGTAAGAATGTATGTAAAAACCCCTAATATCAGACTATTGGACACATTTAGCTGATTAATCCAACCTACGATCTGTAGATATTTATTAGTCAACACTGGGACCGTCATAGATATTCGTCCGACCTTAGCTCCGTAGATATTAGTCAACACTCTGAAGTTCGCAGATTAGTTCAACATATGAGCTGTAGATATTCGTCCGACATACAGGCTGTAGATATTAGTATCTGGAGTCCGGGCGAATATATGAGGTGTAAAGGGAATATAAAGTTTATGTGTGTTTTATCATAGGTAGGTATATTCATTTTATAATTTAAATATATTTTCTTCTCCAATATTCGCAAATTCTTTAATAAATAAATGAAAAAAAAACACTCTGTATAAACCACTTATTTCAAAATATATTGTACAATAATCACTAATTTAGTTAATTAATCACTAATCTTTTTAATGTTTTTAATACTTAATTCCCTGTAATTTGTTTGTCTCTTGTTGTTTTTATTAATTTTCATTTTATCCTGTCGAAGAAACCATTGGTTTCAAAACATGTTGATTATTTTGATTAAGATTGTGAATACAATGTGATTTTTTCCATTTAATTAAAATATTTATTTTTAATTGAATGCCGCACAAGGGGCTAAACTGCCTGGAATCAGTGGGACTATGACATCCCCAACTTGGGGTATGTTATGCGGCTAAAAGCAGTGGGGAAGAGAAGAGTAAAGGGGGAGAGGAAGATTGGGAAGTACCCAGCTATTTACTGTCGGTCTGTACGTATATGGTCCTTAATAGTAACTTTTCGATTGCTGTCCTTTCTAGGGTGATACTGAGAGTATTAACCTCTCTCTCTTTCGTGCCGGAAATATTCAATATAATCGTTCATATATTATAGATGTACATCTGGGCACGCTGGGTTTCGAATCCTCCACCTCTGGATTCCTAGATTACGAGGAAACCCGGTCGCCGAGAAATTCGAACAATTGGTATTTTACCAAACTGTTTCTGTCACTATCGCTCTTACTCCCCGGATACTGAGCGAAAGAGACAACTGCAAACTACACCTCAGTAAATTTTGTATTCCCTCCAATTACTATTTTTTCAAATACATCTACTTATTTTTCTCGTCCAAAACTGGATCGATTTTTAAGATTTTTTGAGAACTACATAATAAGAAAAATAATTCGAGTGCAGTTTACACGCGGTAGAAGCGAAACTTTACCAAAACAATCTCAGCCAATACTTGAAAAGTGAGGTCATAATCAAAGCGACCAATGAGCGCAGACCAGCGTAATTTCCGTTTAATATTTCTATTTTTGAGAGTGATATTTCATGGTGGAATTCCATTATAATATATTATAATAAAACGAATATAAAACTTTATTCCACTTAATTTTATTGGACCGTAACCGGTTTCAGCTCGTCAAAGCCATCTTCAGACTGGTATGGCACTCTCAAAAATAGAAATATTAAACGGAAATTACGCTGGTCTGCGCTCATTGGTCGCTTTGATTATGACCTCACTTTTCAAGTATTGGTTGAGATTGTTTTGGTAAAGTTTCGCTTCTACAGCGTGTAAACTGCACTCGAATTATTTTTCTTATTATGTAGTTCTCAAAAAATCTTAAAAATCGATCCAGTTTTGGAATTTTTTTGGAATAAAGTTTTATATTCGTTTTATTATAATATATTATTAATTTCCGTTTCATAACTCAACCTATGAGCGCAGTTGATGCGTCACAGGTGCAGTAATAGTCATTTCCGTTTCATCCGAAATTCAAATCATAGCGGGCCTATAGAAGTTTCACCTCAAAATATTCTATGACTGTACAATTTAATTTTTTTTAAATACATTGTGAAGTTTTTACACTTGACGTCTGTTGATGGAGTTAAAACCAGGCAATTTTAACGATTTTTAGAGGGTTCTAACTCTTATAAAAAGTAACTTACCAAAAAAAGCAAAACGTACCGACACCTAGTGGTCTCATATCCGTGTTATATTCAAACAAATATTGCCGTAGTTTCAAAATCCAGAGAGGAAATTGTGGAAATGCTTGTATAGATAAACGCCGCCCGGTTTCCTCTTAAAACCGGTCGGTCACATAGTTACTCTAGTTTAAGAAAATTCACTAATTTAAGCTATACATAATTAATTATCTATTATAAAACCGAAATTAAGTAACTTTTGATTTGATAAGCAACCTATTGAGCATTATTATGATTCCGTCCGTCAGGTCAGGCAGTCTTGACGAGTGGTATTTCGATGTCTCCAGGGGCGCACCTGTCCCCCGCCCCCCGGCCCAGCCCGCGCCCCGGGTCCGCCACAATGAGTTATAACCAGCCCGCCGCAGTACACACAATCCCACAATCCCACCCAGCAACACTCCTCACTCTGGGTAATTAATTTCATTTCTTTAATGCGCCGCCCACGCCTGCGTTGCCGCCCTACCGCCCGCTCTGCCGCCCTACCGCGACGTTCTGTACTTCTGGTCGTCAAAAGAAAACAGCGACTATAATCGAGTGAAATTGAATTGATTACCTTATGTAATCAGCGATAGATTGATTGAAATAAAAACCATTTGGTGCGTAGGATGATTGGAGCCATCTCACACCCTGTTAAATCAGAAAACATCTATAAGTGCGAAAATTAGTATTGTAGATACAGACCCCTCACAGGTTACCGCAAGTGGTTCGCTACGTTTGGTGATTTAGCAGGGGTGCCCGGGTTCATGGGGCGATGTTTGTCTCGGTCTTGGCCGCGAATTGCCCACCCACTGTAGCGGACCGGATCGGGAGAGACTGGTTGAAGGAGACCTAACTCTAGCCGGAATCTCTGATTCGCCTATAATTCCTGAACACTTTGACTACCAGATTCCTACCAAGTACCAACCCCTCAATTTCCTCTCCTTTCTTTACCTAGACAGACCCTCCACACAGCATTCCCAAAGATGACATAGGCCCTGAAGATTTTTTCCTCGGGGTCTCCTCTCAAGTTGTTTTCATAGAGCATTCATTAATTCTGTTGAAAAGGAAAAAAGTCGGACACCCCATTTGAGTACCGAACTTGGCCTGTTGGACTGTTATGCGGGCGTCCTACCCATCGGGCTACCGACCACATCGCACACACTAAATAAAGGTCTCATTTTGACAACACAATAACTTAATTATCTTTTTAATGGTGAACTTTTTTTATATTAGCTCCACACTGGGGAAAACAATTCCCCTCACGGCCTATGTCATATTTGGGGATGCTGTGTGGGGTCTTTTTAAGAAAGGAAGGAAATGAAGTTCTGGGATGGAAAAGGTTATTAGGGGTGGGTAGGAATCTTGGGGTCAGTGTCCAGGATTGACGGACGAATCCATCCCTCCCACTGCGGTACAAGGCAATGTTCCGAGAGAGTACAGCTGGAGAATTCAAAGGGACTCCCTCAATCATTCTCTCCCGATCCGCCCTGCCAGGCAACTGGTGGACAGATGCATTCGCCGCCAAGACCTGGACAAACCTCACCCCATGAACTCGGGCACCACTGCTAAGTCACCAAACGTAGATAACCACTTGGGGTGACCTATAACAGAGGTGTTGGTTATCCAATAAATGGTTCCCGGGGCGGCGGTACCCATACCTGCCTTCCGAACTGAATATTTACTTCAAAACAACCGAAATGTTGCTAGTAAACCAGCAGTCCGTTAATATTTGTAAATTGAATGTGGGGGAAGCATCCAAGATTTCCACCCACTCGCCGTAAAGATGCGCCTAGGTCCAGTTATAATGTAGCAATGACATAACAATGTTTTTAGATTACTTCACTTACAAGACATTACCGCAGACTCATGAAAAATCACGGGATTTTATAATTCCAATTTAGAAAATGATAATTAAATTCTTTTTTACAATGATTAACAGGAATTATTCACATATCAGTTTCAATTTTAAAAATTACATTTAAATACAAAGGAAATTTGAGTTCATTGAATCAGATTTCACGTAGAACTAATTGACAGAAAATGGAAGATGATAATAAGAGAACATAATATCTTCAATCACTTCTTCTAATAGTGCTAAATTATTTTGTGGTTACATTTTAAATTCAAATTAATAGATAACTTTGTATTAACCACTTAATTATTTACAAAAACCGACATGTTTCGTCAGCAGCTGACTTCTTCAGGGTTTTGACAGAACTAATTTTAAAAATAGACATACATAGGTAATAGAGAAAAATAATAGACATAAACAATAATAAAATTTGAAAGAAAATAATGTGTAGGAGACAAGGGGCAATATAGAAGAAATAAAAATTTAAAAGGGGAATAGATTTAATAATGGGTCATTTAAAAACAATATTTGATTATTAATAATATTTAAATTTGCATTAACACTCTTTCTAATCTCTAAAGTTTCTAATTTATCCAACTGAATGCCATTGACATTACAATGTATTAATTCTATTCCACTGTTAAAATTAAAGGTATGACTAGTTTCTATTAAATGGTTGGCAAACTCCGAGAAACTATTATTATTTAAAGCTTTCATATGCTCTTTAATCCCTATTTCAAAGTTTCTCGAAGTTTTACCTATATAAAAGAAATCACAATCATTACATTTCAATTTATAAATTCCAGATTTTCTCATAATAATAATTTTTTTTAATATCTTCATGTAGTGAAGGTAACTTAGTTGGTTTAATAATATTTTAGATGCATTAATAAAATACTGCAAGTAGAACATGCCTTAAAATAATCTCGTGGTTTTTTATTAGTTTTTTTATAAGCCCAAAAAATAAAGTAATAGGCCTATTAAAACTATTTAAAGTTAAAAATCTCCTACTTAAGAACCCATTTTCCATTATGGTTTTATTGTGTAATGTGGAAAATTAGATTCTACACGAAAATTATCGTAAGACATTCAAATATTTATGCCTGAACTTTTCAAAATAAAATAAATCGAGTTTGTGTTTGTATTATTTTTTTAATAATCAAAACAGGCGATTGGTGTTAAACGGGAATTTAAACCTTGTCGCCACCTACATAAGGAGTGTTATTGTTTGCAGCCTGATCCCGAATTTTACACAACGCGTGGTGCATCACTTTATTAAATCATTTTCTTTTCCATAAAATCAAATACACATAAATCAACAAACTAATAATTTTTCTTTTTTTAATAATTGCATAAAAAAAAATTCGCAATAGATTAAGCCGCGCTACCCGAATTTATACCGGTTTCTTACATATTCCCCTTAAACATTTGAAGTTATTAAGCTCTTAAAAAAAATGTTATTTTTGAAGATAATATCTACACATTCCCTACGCCGAAACTCAAATTATATGAAATTCCCTCGATAGAAAAAATCGCAAAGTATGCTCGGAAAATTATTATTTTCACATCTGTTTCAGTTATTTTACAAGTTATATTATATGAAAAAATTCACAGTGTTTCTTTAAATGCTGTTTTAGATAGCCCCCGAGAGATTTTCTGCTCTATTTTAAACGAGTCGTGTTTTATTAAACATTTTCACAATTTTCGCTTCAATTTTACCCTTTTTATTAGCGCACTCTCTCCAATATTCGTAATTACACATCTCTTCATCTTCTTTTTAGCAGGGATACGGCGCCTTAAACAAATTATCCGTTGATACGTTTTAAGATTTTCACGACCAAAAGTATTTTCGTTTTTTGTTTTTGGGGTGTTATGCCGTGTTGCGCTACCTCCTTTTTTAGCCAACGTTTCGGACATCGTTGCAGTGTTCATCAAAATAACAAATAACGAAAATTACCCTTTATTCCAATTACCTTTTCAATAACATCATCCGGCATTCTTTGTAAAGTAACGCGATAAATCGGCGAAACTTGATAATAACGGTTGGTCGAATAATTGGCCGTCTGTGTTTCTTCCATCTCTGAGTGATTTGCAATAATGCTCTTCAGTTCGGAAAGTGGTTGGGAACTTGGATAAATTTTGATATCCGACCAGACTGCAGGAGACACTGAGCAGTCCCTTTTAGTCAAATTGAAACTTTTATATACCGAGGTGTATTATACACTATACAGGGTGTTTCAGGATATATTAAAAATAAGCATAATCTGCTCTTTCATACATAGATGGCGTTAAATTTATTTTTTTAGGAAAAACACTTTTTTCAATTTACGCTTTGTTTGCATCCGTACATATGTAATATCAATGTGCAAAAAGAGTTTTGTACCCATACAAATTCAATTATTTCAAGAAAAGCTTACTAATACAATATTGGATTGAATCACCGATAGAATATTGTGTTTGTTTGCCTTTCTTGAAAGAATTGAGTTTGTATCGGGACAAAAGTATTTATTCATATTGCGTACGTACGAACCCGTAAACAAATAATGCGTCTTAATATTTTAAAGCAGTTGTGTCAAAGATACGGCCCGCGGGCCGCATGCGACCCTCAGGCCATATCATTACGGTCTTATGAGAACTTATGCTTATGCTCATCAAAAACAAGAGAAATCAGGTGTCGGGCTCTAGATAATTTGCCATTTTACCCTCCTTTTTAACTTTAATGAAAATTTATAATAACCTGGTATCTAAACCAAATAAAGATATTAACAATTCAGTATAGGTTTAAATTTTTAATTTTGCGTCTGGCCCACACGCTAAATCTTATAAATAGCCCTTAAGAAAATCCAGTTTGACACCCCTGTTTTAAAAAAGTGTTTTTTTTTTTCTAAAATAAATAAATTAACCCTGTCTATGATAAGAACCCAGTACGGGGCGGTAACTATCACATGGAAAAAGAGTGCTGTGAAAACGTTAATGGTGTTTTCGTTATGAAATTTAAACCAAAAAAAAGTTTATTTCTTTCAAAGGTCGCAACAGACACGAACCAAATGAGCGCTTTTATAATTCCCACAGCTACGGCACGGCAACGGCAAAAACAAAACATAAAATTTACTTTCTTTTTCACAATATGTAATGCTGCAGCTCTTTCTTACACACTAAATATTAATAGGTATATCTGTCGTCCGTCTGTCTGTCTGTCTGTTCGCGATAAACTCGAAAACTACTGAACGGATTTTCATGCGGTTTTCACCAATAGATAGAGTGTTTCGTGAGGAAGGTTTAGGTATGTAATTTGTCAAGGATTTGTCTAAATTGGTTGAAACATAACGATAATTGTTAGAAGTGTCGGAAAAAGTCAAGCCGCCTGGTAGTTTTCATCGAAAACGCTGCCTAATCCTTTTGGGATATAACAAAACAATCCATGGTGCGATATTCCTCTTTTATAGATCTACAAAAAAGTCCGCGAAGGCATATAGCTATCTTTTACGGATAGCTTACTATACCCATTCTATCTTCTAAAAAAATGGTTACGTACATTGCGGTAATTGAAAGGTTATTTAGACGGATACAGTATTAATCCTTATTAACTTAAATACGTTAGTTACCCCAAACATTTAATGCATATTATTATAATCTTTCACACCATCTCTACGTACGAGTATTATAAATTAAAGTCCTCCGCGGCATGTGTCTGTCTCTTCGCGATAAACTCAAAGACGGCGGTGGTTATAAAGGTTGGATAACCATCCAGTAAATTCCAGGGAGGTCATAATCAAAGCAGCCAATGAGCGCAGACCTAGCGTCATTTCCGTTTTATATCTCAACCAATGGGAACCTTGATAGGAGTTTGATGCTTCGCAGGTGCTGTACGCGTCATTTCCGTTTCATCCGAATTCCAAATGCCAACGGGGCTATAGACGTTTCATTTCAGAAATCGCTGATAAAAGTCTGTTTGGTTCGTCCCGAAGCACCCTGTACCCTAAAGACGGTATAACAGTGGTAGACACAGATGGTTTAGTAGGCAAGTCGAGACATTATTATTTGCTAATGGTACGTTGCCTGCCATTACAGATTGCCTATCATTTTATAGTAGCTGTCAATTGAATTCAAAATAATTGTATTAATTCATTATCATAATTGGGTGAAGCTGTCCAAATTGGTTTATTGGTAAATAAAATTAGCACGCTAAGCTAAACACGTGAATTTTAATTGTATTTTCACGAAAATTAATTTAATCGAAAATTTAATTAGCAGCAGAGGTAGGTGCACCAAATCTAAATTTACATTATTTGATTTGTTAATATATTTTATTGTTTGTGTAACTTAAACCAACTCAACTGTTTATAAAATATATATATATATATATATATATATATATATATATATATATATATATATATATATATATATATATATATATATATATATATATATATATATATTTATATATTTTTTACATTAGCTCCACACAGGAGGCACCGAGGAAAACAATTTCCCTAAGGCCTATGTCATCTTTGAGGATGCTGTATGGAGGGTTTTTTAGGGGAAATGAAGGAGAAGAAGATATGGGAAGGAAAAAGTTATGAGGGGTGGGTAGGAATCTGGGGGTCAGTGTGGCCAGGAGTGACGGACGTATGAATCTATACCTCACACTGCGGTGCAAGGCGAAGGGTCGGGAGAATCCGGCTGGAGAGGTCAAAAGGTCTCCCTCAATCAGTCTCCTCTGAACCTGCCCGCCACGCAGTGGTTGGGCAAAAGTATCCGCCACCAAGACCTAGACAAACCTCATCCCATGAACCCGGGCACCCCCGCTAAGTCACCAAACGTTAATATATGAAAATAGATTAAAAGCAGTGACGTGCAGACCAAAAGGCTGAAAAACTGTGCCTACCCTAAGAAAAAGAGTACCAAAAATAATTAGATAATGGAAAAATAAGACAAATAAAAACGATTTTTTTTTTATACATTTGTAAATATTTTTTATGTCACTTTCGTTCTTTTGTATTAATAATTTGATATTTTTGTACTTTTTTATTTGCAACCTGTCTCGTACTCTTACACAATATATATACATACAAAACTTTAAAAATATATATTTATCTGTATAAAGTATGTTTACGTTGGGTTTTTCGATGCCTGTCTCACTAGGATATTCCTTTGTCGATTATTTATTAAATATGTCGATACATCTCAATTATATGCGGCTATGGTTACCGCCGCCCCGCGAACCATTAATTGGAAAACCAAAACCTGTGCCATAGGTCGTCACCCCAAGCGGTTCGCCACGTTTGGTGACTTAGCAGGTTCATGGGGTGAGGTTTTTCTAGGGCTTGGCGTCCGATGCGTCTGCCCACTTAGTGCGTGGCAGTTCGGATCGGGGGGGGACTGGTTGAGGGAAACCATTTTGCTACCCCTACAGAATTACATCGCTTTAGATTCATACGGCCGTCATACTTGGACCTTCTAATCCTCAGATGCCTATCCCCAGATCCCCACCTCTGCCGTTGAGCAGAAATTTGGACTCAACACTCCTCAAATGCACAAACACGCTCTTCCCAACGCAACTCTTCGACCAACAGGCGAATCGAGCGTTACTAAACAAATCACTTAGCTGATCGGAGACTCGGAACAACGATTAGTAGTGTAGAATTTAGACTAAACTTCTATGGTATAACTTACAACTATCTTAACATTAGAGATTTACGACACTAACATACTTATTTACATTTACAAATACAATACATTGTTATGATTAGGCACTATCAATGGTAAGTTTTAAAAAATATTTGCAAGAGTTAAAAAGAGTTCACGCACGATAATTTTTTTATAACATTAATGTGGGTAGTCAAGGAGATAAATAAATCAATCTAAGTAAATCCTTTGAACTGAGTAATATTATAATGTATAACAGCAGAGCATTAAATCTACCTTTTAAAAGCTAGTCAGCCGTCAAACAAAAAACAGCATTGACAGGGGACGACACGGACGGGGTTTTAAGTGTTGAATTTTATGAAGGGATTTATTTGAGCTTCATTTGAAGCTTAATCTCCTAAACATGTCCAACTGGAATTAAACCGTCAAAGTCCTCGGATCAGATTTATTATATTAGATAATAAGAACCTTTAAGCTGTGCTTAAATATTATAGTAGGTTATTTAATATTTAATAGATGTAATATAAAAGTTTGTAGTTTGCATGTATTTTTTGTTTTATTAGTTTTATTTTCCTAGGAGCCTAGGAAGTGAAAAAAAATTATCTCATGGTTTTTGTCAGGGATTTAGAGATGCTGTATGGAGAGCCTTTTTTTTCTTTTTTAGAAACTTTTTTTGTTTTTGAAACATGTAGATTTTTTTTATTTAAAAGTGGTAGAAACAAAGATAATTATAATTATTTTCTCAATTTGAGAGGCGGGTATGGTACCGCCACCTGCGGAATCATTTTTTGGACAATCAACACCTCCACCATAGCACACCCAAAGTGATTCGCTACGTTTGGTGATTTGGGAGGGGTGCCTAGATCCAGGTGCAGGGGATCGGGGGAGACATGTTGAGGGAGACCTAACCCAGATCTCTCCAGCCGCCCTCTCTTGACCCATCGCCTTGCACCTCAATGGGAGGGATGGATTCATACATCCGTCACTCCTGGACATATTAACTCCTAGATTCCTACCCACCCCTCACACCTTTTTCCTTCTCAGAACTTCCTCTCGTTTCTTTCCTAAAAAGACATTCCACACAGCATCCCCAAACATGTCTTAAGCATTCTATCAACACGCGTGTATCTGAAATTGGATGAAGTAATGGGCGCAACTAGGCTTTCTGCGTGGAGCAAATTTAAAAAAAAGGTAAGAAAAATGAGTTTTTAACTAGATTTTAGGCTTTTTAAGGTCTTCAGGTGATTTAAATAAAATATATGTATATGTGAAACAAACATTAATACCATAATTACAATACAAATCTGCAGACAATGCGATGGATGACCGCTTGACACCCTATAAATAAGTAAGAGGGAAGTTCTCGTAGCAAGTACCGGTGAAACAGAAAGAGGGGGCTCTAGCGGAGTGGATTGGAGGTAGCGGTAAAGGATTGGTCCATTAAATGATTAAAATCGATCGGGCTGAAGTGCCGGAAGGAAAATAAATAAGTTATCGAGTGTAAAAATAACCAGGGGTTAATTTCTAGACTTATGGTTGCAGGTTCAAGCTAGGGTTAGTGTTCCCAGCGCTCAGGTCTGTTGGAGTTTATCATTTTATTTTTTTAATATTATGGTATTTTCCTAGAAATAAAACAGCACGATCCTTTGATATCATTATTCACCGGCAAATATATCCGAACACTAAGTATTACAAATCAGGATTATAAAATTGTGCTTGTTTTTTTCTCTTTCGATCTTAGGTCATCTATGTATGTGTAAATTAAAACTTTCAGCGGATAAAGGTTTTTGATTCGGTTTTGGCTATATCGATCGTCTAGTTGATTCGTCAGACATCTCCAAATACTAAGTTTTGAGATAATGATGAAAGCAATATTCGAATGCTCACCATAAATTAACTATTATTTACACGTGTCTGTGTT
Organism: Limnephilus rhombicus; assembly: GCA_929108145.2. Classification (NCBI taxonomy): domain Eukaryota; kingdom Metazoa; phylum Arthropoda; class Insecta; order Trichoptera; family Limnephilidae; genus Limnephilus; species Limnephilus rhombicus. The sequence goes on from OV815276.1 coordinate 60,167,650, forward strand.
TTACATATTAAATATGCTATAAAATAACACCGGGAAGCATAACGGTCCGGTACATTAGTATTTGAAATTTCCTACTAGTAACCCAGAAAATATCTTTTTTTTTGTTTAAACAGTGTAAGTTTTTCTACATTATACTTTTTTTGTATGTATACCTCACAAGAGTCCCAGTTGCTCCCGTCTGGAGCCAGTGAGACTATGGCATCCCCAATTGGGGTATGTTGTAAGGCTGAAGGTAGTGGGGAGGGAAAGGAGACGGGAAAAGAGGAAGGTGGGGAAGTACCTGGCTATTCAGATCTGGTCACCAAACACGGCTAAAGCCATTTCAAGCAAAGTTTCAATTCTGAATAGTGGTATTACACCACAGCAATACAGAGAGTATCTTCCACTCTGGAACGTGCTGCAAATATACTATATATTATTTAAAATGAATTAATTGTGAAGTACAAATTAATCAAATAAAATTTATCTGTCACGCCGGGATTCGATCCCGTCAAACTTGTCAATACTTGATAAAGGACTCCGATAAATTATCGACCCGTTTAAAATTTACCTTTCGCCATCATTTCATCCACTTTTAGAGAAATGCTTGTATATGCGTGAATACCACCAAAGGTTGATAGAATGCATTGTCATCGACAACGAGTCTACCTGCAAAGTTTCAACTCGATCGGATGTCGAGAAGTGGTTAATTTCCACTTCCAAGATTTACATTAATTCTTTTTTTTTTAAATAATCGAAATACAAGTACTTAGATATATTTATTTAAAAATATATTACGTTATTTCAATGTCCATCATTATTTTCCACCCCATTAACCGAAACAGCTTTTAAATAAAGCCCGTTGTAGATTAAGCATTGAAATAAAGGTAAAAATAAAAACTGTAGACTGACTGAAAAAATGTTTGCATCACAAAGTGTTAAGTCAATAATAGGACCCGTCATTCGTCACTTTATCCTCTTAGAACGCCCAAAGTACCGGAAAATGGGGGCTTAGAAGAGATTTTATTGTTAATGCCGTAATTATGAGTGACATCTGTTGGGGATTATTGAAAAAAGATGACCCGTCCCTTTCACGGGACGGAAGGTCCTCAAAGCGTGGAGGATATGTTTATTTTTGTTTTTAAGTGTTAAGAGGGCATTACCAGAGAAAACCAGAAATATGTCATTTTCAAATCAGATTTTAGACGTATTGACTCTTTTCCACAAAAAAAATATAAATGAATTTCAAAAGATTGTTCTTTTATCTAGCATTCGCATGTAATAAAATTTGAGAATTTTTTTAAATTTTTAGTATAATAGGATTATTCCATAGGTCGTTGGCAGATTTGTTAAATTTTCAAAAAAGATTTTGTATTATGCCATATCCATTTCAAATAATATAATCATGCAGTAAAATAAATCAATACATTATCTAGCAAACGCATGTTTTAGAATTTTAATTTTAGTTTCAATAAAATCATTAAAAAATATGTACGTACGTGTGTTTCTTGACGAAAATTGGTCCATTTGTGTATTTATTTGCGCACTTACAAACTAATATATTTCAGATTTTTTTAACATTCTTATTAAATTTAGACATTATTGAAAAATGATAAATACTTATAATCAACAAATAATTACAAAAAGTACATTATTTTAATAGTTTTATCATCACGCCTTTCAGCATTTTTGGATGAAGGTATAAATTAAAGCTAATTTGGATTGAAATAAATTCGATATTGAGTTATAATGTGAATGAATTGGTATCGTTAATAAATTATCATGTACCTAGTAGAACAACTCGACTCAAAACACCTTATTATTGCAACAACACTCTCAGTAGTGCAGAACAAAATTCAATAATACATCGTTTACACACTTTAGGTAATGAATTTGCTCATATCGATCATGCCGAAAGTCTGTCATCATACAAAAGATGCATTAGACAAAATTTATCTGCTAGTACTACCACGTAATCATAATAAATAAATAATCATGTAACCATAATATTATGTCCTACCAGTATGCACTCTAATACCTATGGCTTAGAAACATATCATAGGTACCTACTTTTCATATCGCTTTGTATACTCCGTAATACCTTCCTTTTATTTATTATATATTTTTTTTTAATTTTTGGTTATCTTCAATATTTGGCTCCTAAGAGCATTTCTTACTGTTTACTTGTCATACTTTTTTATATTTATAACTTTTGTAATTTATATTATTTACAAAGGTAACTTATAGTTTATATTATTTCCTGCCTTTCAACTTTTTATCTTAACTTCTTACTTTTACATTATACTTTATATTTTATAGTTTACACTTTTACTTTATACTTTCATTTTATACATCATAATTCTATTTACTACTCATTACCTTAACTCCTTTCTTTTACCTTTTGTTTTTATATTTAACTTTACATTTATATGTCACTTTCTTATGTTATTGTATTATAATATATATAAATATAATTATGTCAATGGCACATGTTGTGCCGTATGTTTTTGAAATAAATAAATAAATAAATAATTTTAAAAAGCTGGTACGGAGAATAATTAATCTTTCTCATTGTAACCGCCCTGCACGATCGTAAGAACAACTTTCGACGAAATGTGGATTTTCGTCCGCTGGCTGATTAAACGCTCTTAACCCTCACACACAGATTTTTGTTAGGCTGACGAAATGGGGAAGAGAAGGAATTGTGGATGAGGAAAGATTCTGTTACTAAATACCTACGGACACAGCCATTTCACGCGACAATATTCTGAACGGTGGTCTCTCAGGACAATTTTGAGAATAAGATGCTAGTCCACTACTTACAATTTTTTTTAATTTTATTTTTTCTTTTAATGAAGAATAAAACTTTTTTTACATAAGATTGCATAACAAAACGGTTATACACTGTAAATATACTAAAACGATTTAAAAAAACTAAAATTGACAATCACGCTATTTGAAACAAAAACTATTTGAAAACTGTTTTCAAAAAGTATGTGAAACATTTTATTCTATCGGTGCTATTAAAAATGGTAACCGGACAGAATCAGAATGAAATCAACTCAGAACCTCCTTTGAAAATCCATAAAAAGTGATGATAAAAATATACAAATAATATATTGGTTAAATAGGGTAGGTACGTTAAGTTGGGATTATGGGCTATTTTTAAATTATTTTTTTCGTAGGTTTTAATGACTTTTCCAAGAGGTGTTGAGTTGAGTTAATTCTGAGATGGCATGGAACCATTAAAAATATCTTCTACTTCGGCATACTGATTACATAAGCTGTATACATACGCATTGTATGACGAAGTTCATAAACGAATTGGTATTGACATTATTGTTGCGGTGAAATATATTTTTAATTCGTGTGACTCTATTAGGAACATGAAATAAGATAAATTGCAATAAAGCAGGGCTGGCGATAAGGGAATCAATAATTTCTAAAAAGAAAAATTACCTCCGATTTTATTTCTATAATAGAAATTACTTGTTTTTTTTAAGTTCGCCGTAATTAAAACCAAAATCATCTCGCGTCCCATATTTAAGGACCTAACCGCTAACTAATTATAATAATAATATCATAACTAGTAGTTAAAAACCAGCTCCGCAGGTTTTTGCTGCTAGGCCCTGGGGGCGGCTTTTGCTTCGTCTTCGCCCGGTTAGTGTTGGTGACTATTTACCATTTTATAAATTCAATAGGAACTGGTTCCAAAAATAGCCCGTTCCTCGGATCCACTGTCATTCAGTGATAGCTAGTCACCGGGGCAAAGTAACCGGGACGCGTAATTCCAATCCCTAACGCGGTTGAGTCACTCTAGCGACGTTGGGGATTAGAAGGCGTGAATCGCCTTACAAACACTACCGCATTTCAGTCGCGCTAGTGACTGAACCGCGTTAGGGATTGTTATGCATAAATCACCTTACAAAAGCTATAACGATTCAGTCACCTACGCGCTTCGTTGTTCTATCTGTTTCAGTGAGGGTGACGACCGTAATTATAGAAGGGTAATCAGAGAGGATGGACTGCGTTTTTTTTAACTTAATTTTTTTTTTTTTTTATATAGAAAATTTATATTTTTTTTATTTTAAATTTATAGGGTAAGCAGAGAGGATGGACCGCGTTAATTTTTTACTTATTTTTTTTTTTTTTACATAGAAAATTTATATTTTAAGTAAAAAAAAAAAAAAAAAAATTGTAAAAAGTTTCAGTAAAAAATTACGCAGTCCATCCTCTCTGCTTACCCTTCTAAAATTACGGTCGTCACTCTCATTAAAAAAAAAAACACGCGTTTTTTTTTACTTAAAATAAATTTTCAATGAAAAAAAAAAATCTAACTAAAAAAACGCTGTCCATCCTCTCTGCTAACCTCTCTATGTATGAAATGCGGTAGTGTTTGTAAGGCGATTTACGCCTTCCAATCCCTAACGCGGCTCAGTCGCTAGAGTGACTCAACCGCGTTAGGGATTGGAAATACGCAACCGGGACGGGAAATGATGTCGTATATAACACATAGCCTGCTGATACAACTAAATACTATCGTCAATATTTCAATATATCCGGAGAGATGCTACAATAGGCCACTTGCATCACATTTTTTTAATTTTTTTCCGGTTAAGACAAATATTCTAAGACATTCTGCATTTTTTTTATCGTATTTTTGAAACCCAGGGGATTTTTAATTTTATAGAAAAACGATAATTACATAGCCGAAAATCATTTTAAATAAAAGAACGTTTTCCACACGAATGGCACAGGAAAATAACGAGGCATACCAAAAATGTTACATCTCATAAATATTTTTTTCCTTGATCCATCTTATTGATCATAAATCATTATAATGTATAACGTATATATTACTATATTCAATGTAATATACTTGTTCTTGTAAATTATAATAATAATAAGAATATTATAAAATTTGATTTTGTTAAAATCAGCACCATAACCATTATACCTCTAAAACACTTACTGACTTCTAAAATGTACGGGGTTCTCTTCAGAACATCTATCAAAAAATCGAACCAAATGATAAGTTCGCAGAGAACAAACAATAAATCTAGTGAACGAATTCAAAAATTCGCCTGAAATCAAAGTGATGCCACATAAAAAAAATAAATCAGTGTGGAATTTTACAAAATTAATAGGAACATTTTCGGAGACGGGACATTTTCATGTAGTGACGTCACGAGCCCAAATAATGGATTTATTTATTTAAAAATAAAAAAACTATACATTCCTAAAAAATTTTACTAACATTTTCGCAATCTTAATAAAAAGATCTATCCACACGATTTTTTCCAAGTCGTTCAAATTTTAAATTCAATGCAAATGACCTATTCACTAATACGTAGTACCTATTTACATCTGCCCGGGAGACGTCCAAATAATTCTGCTAACGGAAGTAGCGCCGTCTATTGTCGAGTTCTTGAATTTAAAACCGAATTGCAAAGGTGGCTTTGTTTGAAATTCCACGTATATAGATGTTATTTGTGGCGCGGCACGTATGGCGTGGCGTCAGATACGCGGTGAAGCCGGTTCTGAAATTCAACCACGCAGACGGAAGGCTATTAATACTGTTTGATGATGATGATTAATTCTTTTCAGTTTTATATTGATTCTTTCTACAAATCTTTATGCAGGTAAAACATAAGATTGTAACTATCCCTTAATAAAAAATATTCGATAGCGTTTTAACTTCAACTTAGGCATATCTATTTGAGGGATATTTTTAATCGACGCTCTTAGAAGACCACCTTTTCATGTTGATTTTGCCAACCGCATAAGTATCCCGCCCGGAGTTAGTGCCTCAGTTTTACTTAAACCTTGTCCCGGCTCTGCTAATTTGTATGTAACGATTGACCTCGATCCCTCATGACATGTGTTACACTATCAATAGCAGTTCCATCCTATGAAGTTTTTTGCATACCTACTTTAGTTACCAAAGGAAACGCCTACCAAATAATTAATTAAAGATCATCATGCAGCCATCAAAATATAACAAGTAAGAAGACAATATTTTAACTTTTATAATCTACCAGTAGGTATATAAAAATGCCATTAGTTCCTTGCTATCACAGATATTATGTTTGGCATTCTAAACAAAACAAACCATCAAAAATACTAATTTCGGTTGTCTGTGATGATATGCGTGATATCTAGCTCGAATAATGTCATTTTCAAAATTGCAACTGATAGCGTGAACAATAAGTAAGTATATACCTACATACCATAATCAAAAAAAAATATTAATTATAATTAGTAACGCTATATTTGAAGTGTATTTCTTTTGTTTAAATTTTTGACAGATTTTATGAATTTTAAAATTTACTAACAGTGTTCATTCGGAAGGTAGTTTATTTCTAATTGGCATCTTTCTAATCTGCCAACCAAAAATTATATTATGTAGAAAATTAACAATATATTATGTTTTTGAAAGGCAATGATCTTGAGGCAAATATTTCATAAACACTCAAATGCTACGATTATAATATTCCGTGATTATTCGCGGGTCTACGCTAGTAAAATAATAAAAACAAAACGTATTGCTCATTTTATATTTAAAAGTAGTAAAAAATAACTTTTCATTTAAGTACATAACATTCCTACATTATAAATACCTATATAAAATCTGTCATAATCGTAGACAAGTGTCTTTCTTATGTATATGGTAGTAGGAAAAAAATCAGATAAGTTCGGTGTATTTTTAAATTTCGGTGATTTTGGTTCGTTACAAGCTTTTAAAACTGATGCTCCAAAGTGTTCATTCTGTAGAATCCTGTTATACTCAATAATTTTATTCAATGAGACAAATCTATTATTGAAGAAGAAGATAACAATAAAAATTTAATATGAAAAAAAAAATAAGTCGAAGATAATATTGTTAATTCTAAAATTTTAATTATGAGATTGACAAATATGACGGTTTGACAGAAGACGAGAGGTTCTGGGTTCGAGTCCCAGTTGTGACCATTGTCTTTTTCTCTTTTTCTGTGTCTTATGCTCTTTCATATTTTCGTTTAGATTATTATTGTTATCTTCTTCTTCAATGATATATTACATTAATGGGAATAACCTTCAAAAGTTATAAAAAGAGAGTTCTCTTGATATTTTTTTTTTAAAATGAAAAATCTAACTAATTGGAAATATACTAAAAAATTCAAACCCTTTAGATAATATGGGCTCTTATAATTGTTACGATTACGGCACGGCAACGGCACAAAAAAAGCATAAAACGTGCATTATTTTTCCCAATAATGCTGCATCTTTTTCTTCACACTAAATAATTGTGAGACAAACATACACGTATATCTGCTTCCTGCATAGGAAAAAGTATTCATTTTCTTGAATCACCCTCAATTACATTAAATAAATAAGATGCCGCGTGTCGTTGCCTTCGCCGTACCGTTACCGTGGGTATTATAAAAACAGCCATTAGGGAAAACAGCTTCAATATTCAACCATCTAGTTGCCTCATTTTTTAAAGACCCAACAAACGACATTGTATGTAGGTAGATACTTCCGAAGATAATTAGGTTTTTTTATAATGGCCGCTGTTGGAGTGTTTGACTTGACACCTTTGTATTGACACAATTTTTTTACTGAACTAACTTTTTAAGTAGATAATTACGTAAGTTGATGAAAGAATCTGGCAATGGCTATTATCGAGCAATAGAGGGCAAACAAAGACTAACCTGAAAACCAAACAAATGGTTATTGGACTAATATTGGAAATAAGTGCACCTTAGCGTCTCTAAGTGCATCCGTTTGTACCTAAACTCTAAAATAAACGTAAAGTAGCCATTACAAATGATAAATAGCGCAACCAGGAGAAGAGCGGATCAAGTCAGTCCACATCCCTTCACACATCACCACTTCTCACATCTACAAACATACTCACACATTCACACACACCTACCCACTAAACGCACATCGCCCGGTAATTACTAAATATACATACCATAAATATGAAACTACAAAGAAACATGTCATAGGTACCCACCGTGACATATTACTTAATTTCTGTAAATTTTCTCACTAAAAATCTCACCAAATCTCATGTAAACCGGGGGTGGGGTCAATAAAAATCTCACGTCAACTTTAACCCAAATTTTGTTCGCTGAAAAAGTCTAATGACGTGGGCGGGGGACGAGAAAAAAGCCATCCCACCCTATCCCATCGAGCCACATCCTATCCCATTATGCCCCCTCCGTTGGTATTGTCACCATTATATTTACCTCAACGGGGGGGGGCGTAATAGGATAGTATGGGGCGGTATGGGATAGGGTGGGATCCCAAATGCACCACTGAACTCACGTGAGGAGAGGGGGGGGTTCCACCAAATCTCACTTAATCTCAACAAGGGGGGGGAGGGGTCTAAATAGGAAAAAACTGCTCACGTTATTAATGTATGCCCCCTTCTGTAATCAAAGTATCTACTGTTTGTTTCTATATAAATAAATAAATAAGTCAGAAAATATGATACATTAGATACTTTCCTGGGGTTAGAAAAAATTTACGCTGACATTTTTTTGAAGTGAAACTTCTATAGCACCGTTGTGATTTGAAACTCGACGAATCTGTAGCAAGTGACACTAAAAAAGGCAAAAATATTCATTTATATTTTTTAGGCTGCGAGAGAATGAGACAGAATAAAACCTTACCTACGTACAGGACAAACTGTGCGCATTGGCCGCTTTGATTACGAACTCACTTTTCAAGGCTCCTGTTGGTTGAGATATGTGGGTAAAGGTTTCACTTTTACCGCCTGTTTTTTTTATATGAGTAGGTACCTCATAAAAGTCCAAACTGTCCGGAGTCAGTGTGATTATGCTCATCCCAATTGGGGTGTGATATGAGGCTAAAGGGAGAGGGGACAGGAAGTAGATGTGGATGAGGTAGGTTGGCTCTAGAATAATCGAAAGTATCATTTCAAGTATTGTTTCGATTCCGAATGGTGGTGTTGCACCAAGGCGACACTGAGAGTATCTACAACTCTGGAACGTTCCGCGAAAATAATAAATAGTATTACATGTTAATTAAATGTGAAATCAAACTTTTTCGAACCCACATTTTAGGATCCCTAGTCAAAGATTTGAACCCCTCGACTACAGAGATCGTCTAATTGTTATTAGGTATTTACAAAATTATAATATAATATGGTAACTATGAACAAAAATAATACATTTTGACTTGTTATGACTTATGACCTTTTCAACGGCCGCAAGAAACATTTAGTCAGTGCTGGTTGGTAGTTGGTACAGCACATAGTGCCTTCCTACGCGTCATAAATAACCGCGGCAATAAGTCAACACGCTGTCACCGCGAGCCGCGCTCTCGAGCCGTAACCATCTTATTCGCATTGGCGAGCTGCCCCTCTCCTCTTTCTTCACTCTTCAGTCTTTACTGGAGCAGTATATTACTTACGAAATAATTTAGCCGTGAAACAGACGACGTTTGCGAGGGCCGCAAGCATGTCTGAATCACGACGTTAGGTGGACAAAAATAAGATTTCCTCAAATGTTTTAATAATAATAATAGATATTTGGATGATTTATATAGCGCCGTTTTTGTGAAAAATCACCTCAAGGGCGTTGTACAACCTTATTATACATTTCTAAAATCTAGAAAAATTACAAGATAGACAAACAGTTTAAAACAACTTATAGCTAAAAATTGCATCCACCGGTTCATTGATCACCGATACGAAAATATATTTACAATGTTTTGACTTTTGACCAATGAACGCGATGCTACCTAAAAATGAATGAATACAAGACCACACTTACCTGGGAGATCGCTTGAAATTAACACCGTTTATTGTCTATTCAAAGAAATTTAGATAGAGTTTGCACGCAGAGGACATAATATATCATATTTTTTTAAGAGAAAATTCTATAGCCTCGCTATGATTTGGATTTCGGATGAAATGGAAATGACGATTACTGCACCTGCGACGCATCAACTGCGTTAATTGACTTTGATTATGATGACATTTTTAAGGGCTCCTATTGGTTGAGATATGAAACGGAAATTACGCTGGTCTGCACTCATTGATGGCTTTAATTATGACCTTACTTTTCAAGTATTAGTTGAGATTGTTTGGGTAAAGTTTCGCTTCTACCGCGTGTAAACGGCACTCGATTTTTTTTCATAAAGATATTAGATTCAGACAAAAACTAAACAATGGAAAGGTAGGAGCAGACATTGACACCATTAAGTTTATTTATAATTAGTTTTTAGTAAACCTTGAGGAAGAGAGCATCGCTATCGAAACATGTCGGTTTTATAGACATTAAAAGTGGTTAAAACAAAGAATTTTTTTAAATTTTGAATTAAAATGGTGCCACAAAATAAATGTGCTCTATTTGAAGAAATAAAAGTGCCATATTATTGTATGTAGACATATGTTCTATTTAACTCATTTTATATGTAGATCTAGATCCTATTTGGATCTTATAAGAGTGGTAAAATACAATTTTGTATTGTAAATTTAAGGCCCGTTTGGCCAATCGATAGATCACGAAACACATTTCAAAGGTATTTCTTGTAGTCTTCTTTATTCTACGGGTGGGAACAACTAAAAACATACAATTACAACATCACAAATATGGTAGAATGTGGAGATCCGCAAAGAATGCAAGGTAGATGTAAGCGTAATGAGTAAGATTAAGAAAGGGAACCTCAGATGATTTGGGTACGTAGAGCGAATGAACAAAGAAAGTAGTGTAAGAAGAATATATGACGCAAAAGTGAATGATCGAAAAAGACGGACGCCCGAGGAAGACACGGCATGATCAAGTGAATCAGATACTTGATTCATGCAACGTCAAGAGTCAGAATATAGAAGAGTGTGTATGAGACGATGTATGAATGTGTGTGCCAAGACCGAGTTGTTTGGCGGTCCGTCCTCTCTGCCTACCCCTGCGAGGAAAAGGAAGATGGTTAGTTAGTTAGTTACAAATATGGTAGATGTAGGTAGATAGTTTTCAAGATTTAATGCGATAAATTAAAATTAGGACCAATAATCACTCGTAGGTTCGTTATTTGTGTAAAAATCACCTCAAAGGGGCAATAAAATAAAAAAAATAAACATAATAAAATACATTAAAGTGTTAGAATCTCCATTTTTTCAACAAATATTTTTGTCCAACTAAAGTCGCCGTGGGGACCTCTGCGGCCCGGTGCTTATTTCCACTTGTATCCTGCGCGAAGGATAAATATTGTTTTAGAGCCGCAAAGGAATAACAGAGCTCTGATATTATGAGGAGACCGAGGACCGACGGCTCGCTGAGCATTGGCCAATTATTACACATTAAAGTAAAATCAACATTCAATCTAAACAAAATGCGAAGAAAAAAACTTGTGCTAATTTACAAGGAGATTTGTAGGATACAGTGAGTAATGAGCATCATAATTAACATTCTGATTTTATGACTCGTTAGCTTATTTCTACAGATAACTACTAGTTACCTACTACCCGGGTTCGACCGAGTTTCAAAACCGTTTTTTCTTATTGAACGTGAAAAATATGTTTAATGCTACGTTTAATGTTACTTTAATGCTGCGTCACTAATTTAGAATAATCTTTAATATGAAACGGTTTACATAAAATTTACAAAAATATGCTTTGGATAAACTGAATCTTTTCCTACCGTTTCCATTAAGCGCGTTTAACCAGCAAGCGGACGAAAATCCACATTTTGTCGAAAGTTGTTCTTACGATCGTGCAGGGCGGTTACAATAATTAATGAGAAAGATTAATTATTCTCCGTATCAGCTTTTTAAAATTATAACTCAATATCGATTATATTTCATTCCAAATTTTCTTTAATTTATACCTACATCCAAAAATGCTGAAAGGCGTGATGATAAAACTATTAAAATTATGTACTTTTTGTAATTATGTTTTGATTATAAGTATTTATCATTTTTCATTAATGTCTAAGTTAAATAAGAATGTTAAAAAAATCTGAAATATATTAGTTTGTAAGTGCGCAAATAAATACACAAATAAATCAAGAAACACATGTACGTACATATTTTTTAATGATTTTATTTAAACTAACATTAAAATTCTAAAACATGCTAGATAATCTTTTGATTTATTTTGCTGCATTATTATATGATTTAAAATGGATGTGGTATAATACAAAATATTTTTTGAAAATTTAACAAATCTGCCAACGACCTAGGGTATAACCTTATTATACTAAAAATAAACATTTTTTCTCAAAATTTAAAACATGCGAATGCTAGATAAAAGAACAACCTTTCGAAATCCATTTATAATTTTGTTGTGGAAAAGAGTCAATAGGTCTAAAATCTCATTTAAAAATGACATATATCGGGTTTTCTCTGGTAATACCCTCTTAAGTAGAATTAAAATGCAAATGTTAATTACTTTATAAAAAATATAAGGGTTTACTACTAAAAAAAAATCGTTAGTTTTTAACGCATATAAGAAACTACTTTTAAAAAATAAAATTTTATTTTATGTGACAGTTTCCATTGATTAACTTTTTTCTTTCTTATAAAATTAATTAAAAAAACACTTTTGCGCTTGAAATCGTGGCCTCTAAACTCCGTTTGCCAAATGATGTTTATGCTTATTACCTATATTCGTGGCGATACAAGGCACACTGAGAATAGAAAATCTTCAAGCATCAGGGAACAAAATCAATTTAGTCCTAATTCAGAATCTGGCCACAAAATGTAAGCGCTCTTGAGGTGATTTTTCAAAAAATATTATTTATGAATTGCATCGATCAGACACTAGTCGATAACAGGCACAGTCTGTTTATGGATCATTTCTGGGTAATTCCTTCATCTGCACATTGCACATGAATTAATAATACGTATTTCCAGCGAAGCCCCCGAAAGCCCAAAGCAAACAATGGCTCACCAAGACTTCGAGGAAGACAACACTGGCTCAGGGTGAGCCGTGAGCCCAGACTCCAGAGGAAGGAAACGAGACGAGATAAAAAGCGCTAATTGCAATAACGACCCATGGTGACAGCACATGCTAACAGATGCTGTGTGTTTAGTTGGATTATCTCATGGGAATTGAAATTATATCATACAAAACACATTTCGATATTTGGCGATGACAAACGAGTGAATGGGGAAAAAACAGAACACTGCCGCAGAGAGCGGATGTGACGTTTATCAATACAACCATTAATCATTGATAGGACTGGTTCAAATAATCGTTCAAATAGAAGTATGTGTTTATGTTAACTGCTATAACTCCGGGTTTGTTTCACAAACTCTTTAAAATGAAACTCTGGGGTCAACAAAACACTTTGTACTTTACTTGTGATATATAACAAAGTTCTGATGTCGTATTTAACAGGCGGCAGGAATCATTCTGGGCCTCGACCTTGAGGTTGCAATAATATATACCAGCAGTTAAAAACCCGCTCCGCAGATTTTTGATGCTAGGCCCTGAGGCGGCTTTTAATTCGGCTTCGCAAAGTTTGAGTATTGGTGACCATTTTATAAATCCGATAGGAACTGGTTCCAAAAATAGCCGGTTCCTCGGATCCACGGTGATTCATTGACAGCTAGTCACAGGGACAAAGTAACCGCGACAGAAGATGACGTCATGTAATATATATAGTCCCGTGACACTTTTTTTCACAACTCTAAGTGCCTCCGTTCACGGAGATACTTACAAGATACTCGATCCTCGTGCGCGTATCATACGCGCCTATCGTAAGTACCCCCCGTACGATTTAGCTGGTGCCCGTTCACGGCGCTACGCGGTGGCCGTCGCATCGGCTTCCAATCAGTATCACGATACCGAGAGTGCTGATCGCACGCGACAGTCCCATCATTTTTGTCTGATACTTATTCGTTTGACGTTTGACAGAAATGGCGTCGGAACATGAAAGTAATGTTAGATTTGTTCTGGAAGTGGAAAAAATGCATGTTTACATAACTATACTTTACCAGAATACGTAAGAAACGATTTAGTGGAGAAGGCATGGATTGATGTTGGAAAAAAAGTCATATGACATCGCATAACAGCGTGTTCACTCCACGGCTGTACGTGAAAAATGATCACGTTCAGTGCATTTCGGATAGCGCCGTGTACGGAGACTAGCATTAAAGAGTGGTATATCAGCAGGGTACTTGTGGTTTCGTCACAATTACGTAGATTGTAAGTATCTCCATGAACGGAGGGCCTAAGTATCGCCGTCAATCTTTCCATATCCGGAGATACTTAAATTCTAAAATTCCGTAGTAGGTACTTAGGTAAACCTAGGGGGGGGGGTACGTCCTCGTGCGACCTGCTAACATAAGTCCATAAGTGGCGCTATCCTTTGACGAATTCTTGAATTCAAACCTTTGTGAATTCAAAACCGAATTACGAAAGAAGCTCTTTTAGCATATTAATAATATAGATGACAGCACTTCCTTTTATATCCATTTGTGAATATGTGTACGACGCCTATTAATATCGTTTGATTATATTGTCGATCCCTGCATGTACATTACAGCATGTAGTTAATACATAACCTGCATGTATAATAACATGTATAATAAATAACCTGGAGCATAACCTGCATAACCCATACCATATATGTTATGCTCCTCTTAAACTATTATGGGCATCACTTTATTCATTTTTACGTTTGGCACCCCCGCCACCTCTCCGACAAAAATATCTCGGGACCGCTCCGAGAATGACCGAGCAGATTATTCCGTTCCCAGCACTCGATTCCGCCGCCCGTTCGCGTTTTGTACCTCTCTACCCGTTTCATACGTGAAAACTAATTCGTGTAAATTATTAAATCTTAAATAAATGTTAAATCACTCAAATAAGAGTAAAGTGTTATCAATCATCATCCAATTTAATCTTTGAACACTGGATCGCGGCCTGAAAGTACCGTGATCCCCAGGAGCCTGACTATTCCTCATGGTAAAGTATTGGTATACACTCGTCTGATGAGAAGACGGAGCACAGGTCAAACATCCTCCACCAGCTCCTCAGCCTCCGGGAGACAATCCTTCCAACATTGGTAACCCCGACGCTCGAAAACAGTTTCAACACTATCATCTAGGATAGCTACACGCTCTCAAATATCAAATAAAAAAATAATAATATGTAACTCAACGTTATAGCTCAATTCTTGAGAAGTGTAGTTGTACCTACCTACAAAACTAGAAAATATCTGCTAATGCAAATTTGTAATTTTAAGCTTTGGCAAAGATCCTCTTAAAATGTGTATTTTTCATAAGACTATTTTAACAAGAATGATACTGTCCGCGTCTGCACAATTTCCTAAGATTGGATTACTTTTGTAGAATACCACCATGTTTTGTATATCCTTTTTTAACCTACTCAAACGACTCCATTAAGGATGACGAATCTTTTCATCTTATTATAGCGGTATTCTTTTATCTATTTCCAAAGGTTAATTCCTGTTTCTTTATAAACCGGACATCCTCAGACCATCTCAAACTAATAAACAGAAGATATGGTACAGTAGTTGAACAATGAGAAGTTGAAAGATAATAATATGAACTCAGTATTCTCAGTAACTCACCCCAGGAGTCGAATTGAACACGTGTCGAGTACTAACGTCTTATGGCTTCGTTATGAATATTTGCCGCAAATAAAGCACAAAAGATAACACATTACAAAAAAAGTAAAAATATAAATGAATACATGTTTTATGTGCAAATAAATTTCAGGCAAAAGAAAGAACCACCCAATACTGAGGTGTTTTTTTAAAAACCAGATAATTTTTCAACGTATTATTTATTTTGGAGGCTTCACGAATTGAGCTGAGGTAAATAATTACCAATTCTAAAAGGTTGTGAAGATCCAAATTCCAAACTCGGTTACATTGTAGTATTATTTGTATTGCGATGACCATACCATTAGTTAGTGTTGTTAGAAAGTTAGCGCATTTATTAATTTGTATATTTGAACGTTCTCCGTTAAACGCCGATTGTCGACCCTTTTTAGCTTTAAAAATCAAATTATGATCAGCTGGTAACCATAGCAATGTAACCGCTATGCTTGAAAGCTGATCGCAATTTGAACAGAATCAAAATCGGGCGGAAAAACCGCAACATCATGAACGAAAACATGTGTTAGTTGTGAAATGATTGAGACCTCATTGTATAGGTGGCGCAAAACTACCGTTTTATTTTGAATCTTATTGTAATGTGTAATAAGATTCAAACTTAGGTAGTTTTGCGCCACCCTGTATATCCGTAACAATGGTGGTAGCCTCTGGTGGTCTGTTTTATCGGAAGTCAATCTTCACTCTGTGGACTGCAGTCTATTACAACACAGCGTAACTGCACTGTGCACTAGAACTTGAACTTTGCCTAAACGGTGCTGATAGTTTATTTATTTAATTTTTCTTCAAAAATAAAAGGTATTGCTCACCATACAAGTATTAACTTCAGTGGGGTTCGCCTGTCGAGATTAATAATTTCACACTTGGATAGAAACAACGCAAAACAAACAATAATAATTATCGAACGGTTAAGAAAATTTATAAAAATTTTAAATAAAATTGATAAATGTAAAATTTGTAGAAAAAATATGAACTAACAACGTGTTTAGAATAACTTGAGTAAAACCTCAATTTGGTCTAGAGTAGAACCTCTAGAGCAAATCAAAGGTCCTGGATTTAATTCCTGTATGCGACCGAATCTTTTTCTGATTTTTCTATTTCAATTTTTCGTTTAAGAGTCGCTAATATTGTCTTCAAATATTTACCTACGTGTTTTAGAAAAAATATTAGTAAAATAAAAAAGGAAAAAGAAATATTTATAAGTGTGATTATAATTTATTACATACATATTTACGAAATTACTCATGAGTGCTTACTTCCGCATACCTTGCTACTTTGTGTTTGAAAGCATTAAAAAAACATAAAAGAGTGATATTTCACTGATTCACCTTCTGAAATGCTCAATCCCTATCAACACACCTAACAAAATATATCAGACCCCGGTAATAGCTTTCAAGGGCTTTTTTAGTGTTTTTCTTACGCGGTAAAGGCGTGACGTCGGCCGTGTTGAGATAGTCGCCCGTACGCAGCGATGCGTGCGCCAAGTCGCTCAATGCAATGCAACCAACACTTATACATTTCCGAAAGAAAACATCGTTTATTTTTGTTTCACGTTTCCATAAAGCATTTTTATTGCCAGTGCACGCCTTTGAGAATGTGGCGAATGTTTCGTTAAGGTTTATCTCGCCACCGACGGCATTATAATAATAAATTATTAAAAAAATAATTCTGTTTAGAAAGCACGGTTTGATCTCTAAATGAAATAAGTTGACAGCTTTTGCAACTGTCTGACTTACGAGGAGCAAATGAATGATAGAATAAATTATGTATACATTTACTCGATTTACCTACAATTCTTTCAACCACCGCAAACCTTGTTGGAACTATGCATACTATGCACTACTGCGTACCTACCTACTCAAAATATCATAAAAATTGCAAGTGCAGGCAAATCAATTTATAGGAAACGTTGGAGTATTTGGGCGCACCGACGAGTACCTCGTATAGTAGGTACCGAATATATCTTTTTAAATCTTATTAGTTTGGTACACCCGTCCGCAGTCCCCTCTTAGTCCCCTCCCACTAGTGTTCAACGATACATGGTACGCAGCGACTTTTATCAATTCTGTTTAAATTTAGACCGGCGGCGATACAATTCGACAAAGTTTTGCTATAGTTTTTTTTTTTGTTTTCAAGCTTCCTAACAAAAACAACATTATTATTAAATTAAATTGTTCCTTTTTTTTATTTATTCAGTACCCCACTACACAAGCAAGGGTATAATGATTTCCCTGTAAACAGGTATCTCGTAAGTGAGGGAACCGGGGTAGAACGGGGAACCGGGGCCGATCGGGAAAATGGCTCTACGGACGACAGAGACGCGCGACATACACAACGTTAAGTTCGCTATGTCGTACTAAATGGAGTTGCTGCTGTTATTGTATTTGATTTTTCTGAAGAATGTAGAAAAGCTTGTAAATTATAATTTTTGATCTGCGACAGTAGATCTGAGGCAGAAGGTAATTACACTATACACATTTCTTTACTCGCAAATTAATATTGCAGGTTTGTTTCAACATACTTTTGACAAACTAAAATTCTGGTGATAACGCCAGAAAATAATATAACGGCATAATACTCGTACTCACGTTTTAAAGAATGTTACGTCGGGGCACAAAGAGTGGGGCAGAATGGGGTATACCACGTTCACTTTTTTTAGCATTAGCTCGACGCCTGAGTCCCCGAGGAAAAGAAATACATCAGCGCCTGTCATCTTTTGAGATGCTGCGTGAATGCACATGCACTATTATATCATCTGCAGATGGTACGTAAATATAAACCAACCGGCAATCGTATTCTACGGATGCTATGAAATGTTGATGCGGTAAAAAGTTGATAAAAGTTTAAAGGCCGTGGAGAAATAGAATAGGTGGCGGTATCTAATCGGTTTGCGGTTCCATCATCAATATTAGACGAGAAAACTATGAAGCTGTTTCGCTAAAACATCAGGGATGCACCACACCACAAGCCATGTGCTGTTCTAGACTGTGATGACATTATTCTCATCTATGAACTATGCCAAAAAATAGTACCCCATTGTGTCCCTGGTTCATTTCCCATTGCACCCCGTGGGGTGGAGCTGAATGGGAAAATTCCCTTTTTTCAGACACTAATTTTTAATGGTAATTATTAATTTAGAAAAGTTTAGAAAATAAACGTACAAATTGATAAATAATAATGTTGTTATTACTACCAAACTTACTTAAATTGTAATCAAAGTTTCGTTACCCCGTTTTGCCCCGGGTTCCCCTACTTGTTTACAATTAAATAAATACGTAATTTACCAAACACAGTATGTGCGTCATATAAAATTATATTTCATACTCTTATATTATGTGATGTTTAACATACATCAAAAAAACTACAGTGGTATTTTGTTTCTTCCATTCGTTCTACCAACCGGTGACCGGTCTGAATAAATAAAAATAAATCATGTCACATTTTTTGACAAATTAATGGTTGCAGGCAATTAATTGATTTATAAGCCTGGACACGTTTTTAAATACAATTTACTTAAATTTAATTAAATCCTAATGAGACCACCTAAAATTAAAAGCTTTTATACCGCCTGCGGTCACGCAAAAGTATAATGGGAAAGATTTATGGACTGGCTGAATAATAATGTATGCGACTTGTTTCGTGATGATGTCGCAAGTCGCAACCAGTGAACACATAATTCTACCACAAAAAGAAGGATTGACTTGCAATGTCAGTATCTTGTGTAATGTAAGTACCGACATATTTATGACAAAATTGCACTATTACAAATACATAAAGATTTCTTTAGTAAAAATAATTTACCACAATTAAATATAAGCAAAAGAATAATATCTGTTGGAGGATTTTCCGTGCCACTTGTGCGAACCACAACAGCACAGCATCACTATACATTCAAGGGTATAAAATTATTTAATAAATTACCCCTTGATATACGATCGGAAGAAAGCTACGAAAAATATTAAAAAAAAAATTAAATTAAAATATTCTAGTACCACCTCATAACTTAATTTATTGTATATTGTATTTAGAAATATGTATTGAATATGTAGAAATATTTTTTGCCTTATCAATACTTCAAATCATTTATTAACTAACCTTTAATTTATTACTTTTATCTGTATCTCCCATGGAACTATGATTCTAAGGTATCTTCTCATAAAATCACTAATGTTATTTGTTGAATAACTAATATTTTTTGTTTTCATTTAAACAAATGAATTTTTTTTTTTTAGTTGTCCTCTCCTAAACACAAGCAACTGCTTTATTAGGAGAGTGATTGAAATGTTGTTGTATATTATGTTGTAAATTTGTATCAATTTGTTTTTGTACTTTTTATAACTCTGTAATATACCTATTTGTAATAATAATAATAATATAATATTATACTATATATCTTATAAAGAGAACGAAGTATGAACTCATTCAAATGGGTCCATAACAAAACATAACATTTAAAAAAGTGAGAAAAAACAAACAAATCTAATCTTACCCAACCATTTATTTTTAAATTTTTCTTTTTTGCCATTGTTCTATTTAGGTGTATTTTTTCTGGTCAGTGGCTGAGTTGGCATCGCGTCTGATTCCCACCCAGTTCGGTTCCTCGGCTGGCTAAGTCGTCTAACACGACAAGCAACGTTTACTTAATTGGGAGTAGGAGATTTTCAAACATTTTCACGTCATTTGTAAGAGAATACTTGTCTTTCTTTTATAAATAAATGTTTCACCGAAGGCTATTCTTAATAATGATAATTATTTAGTTTCTGGCGCATGATATAAAATGAAATAAAATATATTATTAATCAGACTTTAAATATGCTGTGTCACTGTTTGTAATGGCTAATCGCCTAATAAGAATACATCTTTCATGGCTCTTCTAACAAGCTATGCAATAAAATAATTAAGTAAAACACATCAATTAACCAATGAGCTAGATATCACGATATTTAAACATTATTGAAGGCCTTAAAAGTGTGTATTGCAGGCACTAATTCCTTGCTCCATTCGAATTAAAACATCGTCCTATATTTACTATGCTGTTGCTGTTGAGAAGACACTTTTCCCGGAGCCTCCCCGACTTCTTCGTTGGTGTCAAGAAATCATTAAGATGAAGGCACAAGCCAAAAATGTATGAATTCTTAATGAGCCTTACATGGCCACAAATATTTGTGAAGGGCATAAAAACCGCTTGGCAAAAGGAGTCCAGTGGTCACGACTTTAAGCGCAAAAGTGGGTTGTATTTAGGTATTTTATGAATAACTTAATAAGAAACAAAAAAGTTAATCTTATGAAAACATAAACTGTCAAAGACAATTTTAACCATATTTTTTAAGAGTTGTTTTTCGTGTGCGTTCATAGATTTCAAATGAAAAATACTTTTTTTGTGGTTCGCTCTTATATTTTTTATAAAGTAATTAATAATTTTATTTTAATTCTACTCAATAGAAATGGTGGAAAAAGGTTCAATTTATCCAAAGAATATTTTTTTGATTAATCTAAAATAATGATTTAACTTAAAGCTTCGCCTTAACTCACCAGCTGCGTGGATCCATGTTTGAAGAAGAATGCAGATCATTATTTAAAGATGCTTACCTGAAAAGAAGAAAACAGGGAAAATTATTTCAAAGTTACCTACATACTTATACACTTCAGCGGACGTCGCTAAAGCTGTTTGTTTATCCAGTCTCTATAAAAAGGTATTCGTAATTTTGTGAAATTACTCAAATAAAATAACATATTAGCAAATAAGCCATCCACTTTACATGTTGTTAGACGATATAGTGGAAACAAAGTTAAATTGATTTGGTCTAACCTAACAACTAGTAAAACTAGTATTCAAACTATGTAATTCGTATGAATATTGTATGCATAAATATGAAAATTGCTTTCGAAATCATTTTTTCTTGGTATCACTGAAATTGATATTGTTAGCTCGTTAAGTATCTGTTACACAATTAGGGTAATAATACAATACGTAGTTACTTGGGCACTACACCTTACCTTAAAGGATAAACCGCGTAAATCCTCAACAAAGTTTTTATGCTTTAAGGTACAGAATACACCGGTCAGTTTAAATCAAGAAAAAATATCATATAAATTAAAGCACAATTTTTTTGTGCTTTACAGATTAATTAATACACAAAAGATATACATACTCGTAACTTTAAACGAGAAAAAATACAATCATACATGTTTTAGAGTTCTTGCCTAAAATTACTCGTGAAACCTTGAAAATGTCAAGGGACCTAGAGATATCATTTAGCAGCACCATACCTCGTGTCATGCTGTGCTGGGCCAGAACGTCTGTTCTGCCGTGTGGGATACAGAGCAAGTCGTGGTGACGACTCTGGCGGTAGTTAATTTATAGCATTCCAAGAGGTAAGGGCTGTCAATGTAATAGTTTATAATTTTAAAAGCTGTTACTGTAAGGGTCTCATTCCTTCTAGATTGAGGACTTTCGCAGCGCGTTTCAGATAGCAAATCCAGATGATGCATAAATCGCGGGTATTCACCAGGCATTCTCATATAAATACCTTAGAATTTTTTTTTGTGTTTGTTCCAATAAATCTATGTATTTTTGCAGGTATTCTAATTTTGATCGTATAATGCAGTTAAACATCGATGTCATTGAAAAATTAAATAAACGCCAGACTTACGAACTCGGGATTTGACCCGGTTAGTAGTGCGGTTGATTCCGATAGTGGGTAGGAAGGTTCAAACCTCAGTCAATAACAAAAAAAAAATACGTTTTGAAAACAGATCTGTTACGAGTACCTACCTATAGTAAAAAACTTTGATTTTAACATGTTGATTTTTTAAATTTACATTTTTTCTATGTCCAATTATTCTATTATCTTTTGTCATTATTTTTAATCTCGGAAGTTCTAATGACTCCATTGCCACACGAAACAGTAAACCGCTGTTGAGGGTTTATCGAAATTCCGGGAACTAATGAGGAAGAAAACACATTTCACTTTTTTTATCTTAACTATGGTGGGAAGTTTTTGTTTTGTTTTATCGCTTGTTAGTTATCAAAAACGGATTTGTTTCCAATTAATTTACCGATATTTAAATTATCGATATGAACTAATTATCGTTGAATTAATTACGTGGTGTGGTTGTGAGAAATGTGGGTGATAGATAAAAACTAACCGTTTTTTTATAGATTTATAACTTTATTACCGTAGGACAAGGTTTTGTTTTTAAAAGTTCGATGAGTGTTGTAGGTACGTATCATGTGTAATATTGTGAAAGTTATTAAAAAATTTTAATTTGTTTACATAATCGTAACAAAAGTAACGATTTTGTATAGGGTTAAGTTCCCCTTTTTGCTATTTTAACGTGACTATTTGGCATTTCATCTGTCTGTAAATTTGTAAGTAAAAGGTGAAAAAATATATTTTGATCCACTACATAAGCAAGGACTTCTTCAAAATGATTTACATGTACGTGACGTATGTATTCACAACACTCACTTGGTTTGAAATTTAAAACGATGCAAAATATTTATACGATACACAATCTGA
Source organism: Limnephilus rhombicus (assembly GCA_929108145.2). Lineage (NCBI taxonomy): Eukaryota > Metazoa > Arthropoda > Insecta > Trichoptera > Limnephilidae > Limnephilus > Limnephilus rhombicus. The sequence goes on from OV815276.1 coordinate 60,190,751, forward strand.
TCAAAATAACATACTTTTGAAATCGGTAGCTATTCGGAACATGAAATTTAAATAAGAAGAAAAACAAAGTAGGTAGGTACCTACTACCTACTTATTCGGTTGCTATCTACGTAAGATACAATGAATGTCATCAATGATGTTAGGTATCTCCTAATGATATTATTTGCTCTAGTTAATTTCCTAATTTCTATAAAAGACAGAAGTATTGTGATTCCGGCACTTTATCGTGACCTTATAAAATAGAAAATTGTCACAAATTGCAGAAAAACTGTCCGATAAATTGATTCCGCGTGATTGGATCTCATTGTTGAACGTTGAATGTCACAACGCTCGTTGCGACCACGTAGCATTTCACCTGCCCGCTACCGTTCACTGTAATATAATAATGTAATAAACAATAATTTTAATGAAATCGGGAAAAACGTTTGTGTGAATTGCGTCAAAGTCACAAATAATGATTTGTTTATTACATTATCACGCCTACTTACGGCGAAAATTACGAAAATATCCAAAGTTTCGTAATATTCAATATTTGAACTCATTCAATTGTTTGATGTTTTTGTGGATTTACTATTACCTAATTAAACGAGAGTGAAGGTTTTGAAGGTATAATTCATCTCAATTGTTTGTTGTACTGATTTCCATTTTTAAAAAGTACAAAATTAATGAGACACGCCATTTACAAACCGATCAACATTAATGTAATCATTATTATCAGATGTTAATGGTTTCGTGAAAACTGAGAACACGATAAGCTCTTACAATATCATTGTTTGCTTCATCAAATCGTTTGATCGTATTTGAAATGGGTCTTTTTTCTGTCTAGTTTCTAAACAAGATGTTATAATGACATTATAATATTAATAGTTCAATTTTTTACCCAATAGAGGTACCTACTCTTAATAATAATATTTTTACAATAAAAACACATATAAATTTGTTGTAGACCACTTTTATTTTATAAACACTCTACCGGTTTCAGAAGCACCCTTCCTTCTTCACCGGGAGGGTGTTTATAAAATAAAAGTGGTCTACAACAAATTTATATGTGTTTTTATTGTAAATTTTCGGGAGCCACAAAATTAATGCTTTTTACAAATATGTAATAATAATGTTTGTTTAATTAAACTGGGCGGTGAGGGCAATACTCTGATAATATAAAGGTATGTTTAAAATGATGAATAAATTAATTACACGATTGAAATATTTACGGAAATGATTATGTTTGCGAACATCTCAATTACTACACCAATCAACTGGTTAATAACATAGTGGTTTACGCATTTGACTTTAAGTCGGGAAATTGTGGGGTCTGTTCGCGCTCCATTGACTTATTAACACTGTTTTACTGTGCCAAGTTTAGGGGTGTTGATTTTCACTATTAAATTGTTACGCAATTTTTAAAAATAACTATAAGAAATAGCTCTATCAGCTATGCGAGAGACGGCTCTGTGAGAAACAGCTTTGTGAGATATGGTTCCATGGCAACTCAGAATCAAGTCAACAAACAACTCTTTGAAGTCATTAAAAGCTATGATAAAAAAAAAAAAAAAACAATTTTAAAATAGCCGGTAACCCTAACCTAACGTAACCTATTTAACCATTTTTTTATCATCACTCTTTATGACTTTTCTAAGGTGGTTCTGAGTTGGTTTCATTCTGAGTTGGTCGGTCACCGTGAAAAACAGCTATGAGAAACAGCTCTGCGAGAAACAGTCTTGTTAGAAACAGCTCGCTGAAGGAGCGCACCAATTGACTTATTAGAAAAATAGATGAATTAAACATTTTAATTTATCGTTCGTTCAGCTTTGAGGAAAACTAAAAATTGTAATTTGTATAATTAATACTCACGTCTAATTGTTTTTCAAAAGTTAATTAAGCAAATAGACAATTAGGTGTAAATTCCCGGCGTTGTTTTAATGCCTCCACAGACAGCCAAATAATATTTTTCCCGACAAGATTACACGCCCCCTGCCTGAAGAGTTAATTAATTAATTAATATCAAGTATCATATATCTTCCGGTTAATTTACATAGCGGCTTGTAGCGATTCATTATTTTCATGAAATTCTATTAACGCCACTTCTGCCCAAACACGCGTTGTGATATTTCCATACTGACCACGTCACTTCTGCTCCTGTACTTACTGGAGTAATATAAATTATTACGGAAAACACATTTTTGTACACAGTTTTTAGTTATTTATGTCGGTTATAAAAACTGCTTTTGAAAGCAAGGCGTAATTTTCCATCCCTTTGATTAAAATTCTAGAATCATAACTTTAACGACTTTAATTTTCATAACATGACCAGTTAAAAATATTACATCATTCTAATTAATTGAATTAATATAGTGACCTGAGGTGGATGTACGAGTATAGTAGTTCAACCTATTTCTTTCTTATTAGATAGAAACCTTCTGGTTCCCACAATAATAAAGGAAAACTCTAGTCACTCAGTAATAGTTTGAAGGTAATAATAATTCCGATCTGATGGTAATATTTTGGATTAAGTTCTATTACATACACCATTGTGGTTAATGCCGTGCTATTTTTTCAACGCCTTTATTAAATAGAAATCTACAAATAAATATCTAATATAATAGGTTCGTACCTACAGCGCCCTTGAGGTGATTTTTCACAAAAACGGCGCTATATAAATCATCCAAATATTATTATTATTATGTGCTCAAAATTTTGTTGGAATCGGTGTACTGATACGACACGCAAAGTACATTTTTCTTATAAACTTAAATAGTATAAATACTTTACATATCCATATTTAATTATCCGTCCATTGTGCGCCTCATTATTGAATTTGGCAGCCACCTCTGGTCTGGAGCCCCAAAATACCCGAAAAAAAACTGTTGATTCTGTGTAGAAGCGCGCGGTCCGTTTGATAGATTCCCCATCTTAACAAGTTGAATTCTATCTTTTGAGCACAGGAATCAGGTATGTGTATTGTCCTTGTTCTACCAGTATTACAATGGAAGATACTCAGAGGAACTAGCGATTATTTGATTGATCGAATCATTTATCCCTTCGGCGCCGGGTGCATAATCGGGAAACACGCAAAACGCGCGCCCTTCATATGTACACGGTTGACATTTGTCACATGAGAACGGGTCGCTTTTATCACTCGTTTGTTTTTATTATAACAGATCGGCTGTCAAACGATTTGCCTCTGTGTTACAACATGGGTCTCTTCAAGACGTATGTTCACTCTTTCCTCGCCTCAAAAATATACTATACCTATACACAACATCTTCAAAGATAACATAGGCCCTGAGGGAAATTACTTTTAATTGTAATGTAAAAAAAAGTCTTTAAAGCGTGTTATTACGTAAATATCTACCTACCTAAGTAATTTTTTTTTCAATTAATCTGCTTCTCTTGCGATCAAGATTTTATATGAATTAGTAATTATTTTTCTGGCGGAAGTCGATATTCAACATTATTAAATAATAATGATATCCCATGGTTACGAGTTACGAGTACAATTATATCTAATTCGTAATGCTTAATGATTGGTCAGCTTTGTTGGTTTTTCCTTAATACCGTAATCAACCACAATAATGTTAAAAAATATTAATAAGATTTGTTAAATTCGCGGTTTATTAATTAGCCAAACATAGGCGATAGAATTTATTGTTCAAAAGTATCTTATATATAGCGTGAGCTAGGAAGCATAAGAATAGTCAGCAATTGTGAACACAATGGGAATCTTTCTAAGAAAATTTTAATAAGCACTTTCTTCGAGAAAATATTGGTGAGTTGAATTTCAAACACGTTGCGTTTCTGTGGATTTTAAATGATTTCAAAAAGCCAAATCATTATTTTGACGGAGATTTTGATGGCGTGCACCATACGATACACGTTAATCTGACTTGAATATTTGGCTCAACATAACATAAGTAATTTGTCATTGAAAATAGTAAAAAGGACTTTTTTACAACAGCTCCATACAGGAGGCATCGAGGAAAATAATTTTCAGAGCCTATATCATTGGGGGGTGCAGAGAGTCTTTTTAAGAAAGGAAGAAGGGAGTTCTGAGAACAAAAAAGTAATGAATGGTGTGTAGGAATCTGGAGATCAGTGTTTCAAGGAATAACGGACGTACGAGTAAGAATCTATCTCTCACCGCGCTGCAAGTCGACTTCCGAGAGAGTCCTGCCGGAGAAGTCAAAAGGACATTACATCATTACATCATCTGGACAATGTTCAATTTTTAACTCTCGTATTTATACAGCTGTTTGCTAACATCAAAAATATAGCGCGTGGAAAAGGTCAAATATATCATAGTCGTAATATTTTTCATACTTTGTACATCACGTATTTCCAATAAACATAATATTTCAATATGCATTGCCGTTTTATTACAGCTATTAAAAAAAGATGATAATGGTATTTAATAGTTCTTTTAAATCGTTACTCGATTGTTTTCTACAATGTATGGACATTTAATATAACAGCAACAAAGTAACATTAAACCAAAATACATTTTTCATGAAGGATTCAAAACATAATCGGAATGCAACTTTTGTAAACGGAAATTCAACGATCTTTTGGGAGGAAGAAGAGTCCTTAAAGATACGGCGCGATCAAATGAATCAAATACATCATTGAATCTATCAAAACCGAAATAAGATAAATATATGATTTCTCTACTTTGTTTGAAAGTAGCTGAAGCAAGGTGTGTGGAGTGTGGAATGCTGGCTCTTTTTGATGAGCTGTGTTCGTAAGACTCCCGGTAAAAAGTACCACGGTTTAATTGAACTCTGGCTCTTTTCTTCTCTTTACTACAAAATCTACGATGTCAGGCAAGTATATCTCAGACAGAGCGCTGAGCTATTGGGCTAAATGGAACATTTGTTTCCATTCAAATTTCTATGGAAGGCGCTTCTAGTTTTCTTCTTTATTCTATGGTTAAATGGAACATTTAAGTCTATTCAAATGTGTGGAAGGCACAACTATTTTTTTTTTCATTCTAAGTATGCATTTTCTTTTCTTTTTTAATCTATGCATCCCAACGACCTCTGTGTGGAAATGTTTCACACGATTTTTCGATGATTTCTGTAGTCGATTTCGCTTAAAAAAACAGGTATTATAAATAATCATCATCAAACATACTAATTTCGGTTGTCTGTGATGTGCGTTATTCCTCCGTGAAATGATTCACTTTCAATGAACTCAAATTTACTTTGATTTTTTTAAATTTTAAAATCGCAAGTGCTTATGTGAAAAATAATTCAGACGAGCGATAAAGTTGGTACCTACCTAAGATATAATATTTTAACTAAAAAATATTTTAATTGCCTTTTTCGGAATTAGAATTATAATATCGCGTAATTTTTTTGTTGTATTATGATAATAAAATGTAGGTATTTTCAACCCCAGTAACATAAACGTTTTAGTGTGTATATGGAAAGTAGTGAATCCCCCTCGGAACATTGGAGAGATTTAATTACCAGCAAGTGCCATATGCCATATGCATGTAAAGCATTATCAAAATACGACATTGTTTAGTGGGAAAAGGGGGAAAAAACCCAATTTTTGTGAAAATTTTTAATAACATTATTTTGACAAATAGAGTGCTTTGATGGAGAGCGTCCGTTTTATTAATACATTGTGATGTAATTGTAATATATTTTAATAAAGATATCAAATCATTATAGAAGAACACAATTTAGAGTAGTTTCGTTGTTTTTATCATAATTTAAGGTTAGATATTCACAATAAACCTTTCTCAGGATTTTATGCACATTTTAGCAAACATATAACGCTGGTAATTTTGAAAAACGGGTTAGATGGTAGATTAAAAACCAGAACCCTTTCAAAGTACACTGTAAATATGGAAAAATTCGCTTGATAAATTTAAAATAAATTTGTATTTTTGCGGCACATTCCAGAGTGAAAGATACTCTCAATAGTGCCGTGGTGAAAGATCACCATTCAGAATCGAAACGTTGCTTGAAATGGCTTTGGCCGTGTTTGGAGACCAGATCTGCATTGCCAGGTAGTTCCCCATCTTTCTCTTTCCCATTAACCCCCCCCCCCCCCCCCCACACAACATTTCGCAATTAGGGATGCCATAGTCTACCTAGCTCCTGACGGTTGGCAACAGTTGGGACTCTTGTGCGATTTCACATTAAAAAAATCAAAAATAAATAAAGTTTTATTATATCATAGTTTAATGATCATTTCCAGTTTTTCAAAAAAATGCATTAATGTACAGCTAGGTACATATCTGCATTACCAATTCGATTTAAGTAGGTATGTTCTAGGACCTGTCACCCCCTAATAAAACAACATTCTACATTGTTAGTTTAATCCGACGTATCTATCACTGAGCTAAAAGCCCAATCCTCAAAGGATTTAGGTGATATTCTAAAAATATATATATGTACGATCTGAAAACATCTTATTTACTCATTTATTGTTCTGGAACATTTACAAAGAATTAATATAAAAAAAGTTATACGATTAACATTGTAAATAAATCAGAAATATTAACATTGTAAATGTCAATAATCCACATAAAATGTTCGAAAAAAGTTTAAATTTGTTTTTCTCTATGCAAAGGTGTTAACAATAATTAGAAATAACAAGATGTAAACAAAAATACAAAGAGAGATGAGGAATAAAATATGATGTAAAAAGAGAATAATAAATAGAGTAAAATAACAACCATTCCCATTCGAGTTAAAACATAACCATTCTCCATGACATGTTCATCAGTAGATTGCTAATTTGCTTTTTAAAATATGCGAGACTGTATGATGTAGTCACATTTCAAAATATTATGCAGGCGATGAATTGAAGACTGTGGATTGAAGTAGGCAATATTGTTATTAAATAATTCAAGATGGAATGTATCGTGGGTATTCTGCGAAAAAGCATTGTCAAAATTTTGCTGATTTGACTTAATGATGCAGTCACATCATTCGGTGGCCACTCTTTAGTATTTTTGACTAAGCGCTTTTCCGCAGTAGGCCCACGATATTATGACTATGTAATTCAATTTTTTTATAAGAACAACTCTCTTTTAATGACTTTTGGTTATTCCCATCAATGTTTTATACGAGTATCATTGAAGAAGAAGATAACAGTAACAGAGAACAAGACACAGAAAAATATTAAAAGATAATGGTCGCAACTGGGACTCGAACCCAGAACCTCTTGTCTAACCGTGCGCTTTTTCCAATTCAGCCATTGCCACCTTCCATCAAACCATGATAATTGTTAATCTCATATTTTCAAATTTTAGAATTAACAATATATCTTAGTTTTTCCATATCATAGGCAACTACCCTTTTCATCGAAACAATCGTTCTGAGAACTGGTTTATAATTGTCGCTCAACAATTCTGGTTCATCGCTCCTAAAATATACATAAAATGCTCTGAGTACTGACATAAAGACAAGTAATTCTAATTCTCTTTTTATAGCACGTGTACAACATTGGATTTTCGGAAGGGGACGAACGTACTTCAAAGAGTACATGAGTTCTTAACACTACATTTTAATTATTAACTTTTGCATTTAAAAATTTTTATTTCCATTTTTATTTCTATTTTTCTTTAAAGTTTTTCACTTAATTTTATTTATGTTTTAATTTTAATTTATATAACTATATGTTTTAATTTATATATTTGTATGGAACACTTAAGTTCTTAACACTTAATCTTTATTATTAGTTTATGTACCTATTTCAAAATTTGAATTTGAATTTTTATTTCTGCTTTTCTTTAAAATATGATTTTTTCTCTTTTTTTCTTTTTTAACTTACTTTTAAGTATTTCTTAATTTTTATTTAGTATGTTTAATCATCTGTTTTAATAAAATAATGTTTATTAAATGGTATTTAAAATATTAAATGTACGACTACCACAACACGGGCATTAGCCTAGTGTGGGTAGCCAAAACAAAAACAAATATATGTAACTAATAAAAAATTTATGAAATAAAATATATAAATAAAAAATACAAATAAATAAATAACCTAGATAGCGTCTCGGATAAATATATCCGATTTTATTTATATGGAACGTTCTTATTAGACGAGAGGTTCTGGGTTCGAGTCCCAGTTGCGACCATTATCTTTTTCTATTTTTCTGTGTCCTGTTCTGTTTCATATTTTCGTTTAGATTATTAGTGTTATCTTTTTCTTTAATGATATATTATGACTCCTTAAATTACGTCTATTCGGAACTTTTATGTGACTATTTCTCTGACAATGAGGGGTTTCAAGCTTATCATAAATTATTTTATGTAAACATATTAGGTCAGCAAAATGTCTTCCTTTTTCCGGGTTTGTAAAATTAAAGTCATTCCTCGTAAGATTGGAGTAAGGCATTTAGTAGAAGTTTAAATGATAGCAGTGTGAGGATTTTTTTTTGTACAGATTCGATAGTTTATAGTTTAACAGTACGTTTCTTGATGAAACAACAATCTGCATTGTTGACTCAAATCTAGCATGTCCGCTATCCACGCATTACGAGTTAAGAGCGCAGTCCTCGGTGGGCCCGCGAGCGTGTCGAGTGTCGAGTAGTTAAGAGCGGTACATTAAGGGCGTGGGGTAACGGACTGTAATCAGGCAGAAAGCAGAACGGGGAATGTCACTCACATATCAGCTTATTAGCGCACACCCACACTTCAACCCGCCGCATTCCTGCACCTATACATTTATACAAACTTACGTACATGTAATGCTAGCACAAAGATTCTAAACATTTTATAACAAATAATACTGCGCTAATTTTTAACTGGCAATTTTTGTGAAATTTCGCCAAAAGGGTATAAAATAACCGAAGGGTGTATACGTACGTATTACGCTAAAAGCGTAAAAACTTTATTTGATTTAGTTTCGAAGTTTTACTAAAATTGAATAAAAAAAGGTTCTGACTCTTTATACAACAGTAGATCGAGAATGAAAATGAAGTTTGTAATTTGCAATATTTTTTTATTAAAACCCCAACTTAAGGTAAACCTAAAGTAAAGACCTTGGTTTGAAAATGAATTGCTTAGAAAAAAATTTTAATTACTGCGAGTAGAACACGTATTTTCCTTTGAAAAAATCGAGTACTTTTTTATTAGTCTTTTTAAACGTTCTGAAAACTACTTTATAGTTCAAATTTTTCAACTTACGAGGAACTTAAGAGGTCAAAAAATCTCCCTCTATATGAAAACATATAAGAAATGACTTTAAAATATATATTGATAATTTTATCGCTAAGATTATCTGTGACAGTTTCCTTTCAATTTAATATAAGTAATAACTTTTTTTCTTTCTTATAAAATTATTCACAAAATAAAATACCACTTTTGTGCTAAAATCGACTGTTTCATTTAGTGTAACTAATGGAAAAGATATGCACTAATGAGCAGTTATGACTAAAGAATCTAATGAAGTAATGACTAAATAGTCTGATGAGTGATGACGATGAAACAATGATGAATCTGGATGTGTTTAATCTGCGGCTCTTCCTGTGGCGCTTGGTTCTTCAGATAAACCTGATAAGTTGACTGTTAATGAAGTCAGTAGGTGCGGACTGATAACTGCTACTCTAAATGATACATTCACATCCTGTGCTAACGAAGCCATAAATACGATTGTAGTCATTAAACTTTCGATTTACAGATTGAGCAGTGACTAATTAATTTGATTAATGAATTGGGATGTTTCAAGTCGGGATCACTTCTAGTTAGACATAAACTTTTCAGGATTTTGGTATGTCTTTATATCCCATGCAGATCAGGACAATGTTAAAAGTAACGAAAACAATAACATATAACTAAGACTAGTTAGGCTTCAGTATTTCTTTCCATCACTTTAAATGAGTTTATATAACTTTTCGAAATATTTTTCTTTATTAATACGGCGCTTGCTGCGTGACGGCAAGAGTGCATGCATACCTATAATTACAAGTGGAAAAAATATTTTAAAAAGTTAATGGAAAAATATAAAAAGACTTCTAGATTGACTACGTGATAAAAACCTAAGCCCCCCCCCCTGCCATTGTGAACAAGCGTGGCAGTATGGGTACGTTCCCTTATGGACAAATTATTTTTTTTCATAAATTTTAACTTTTCAAATGGATGCTAAAATGCCAATTTGTTTAGTTGTCATGGAATCGCCATAAATACGAAGAAAAATGTTTGTTTATAATCTAATGAAAATATAACGTACTAACTTTGAGCGCTATTTTGAGAGTCTTTCTAAATTATTTTAAAAAAAATAAAGAACGTACAAAAATTTGTAAAGATGCAACAAACGCTGCGCAATTTGTCTAAAGCCATACATTGTTACATCTAAAATTAGGTCCAGTTTCACAAGTAGGTACGCAAACAAACAAAAAAAATTGTCCAAATAAATTATGTACAAGCTGAGGCTGCAAATGAAGGCCTTCATAAAAATATAATACTCCGCAATAACATAAAGTATTATGCTTCATAAAATACAATTAAACATGCACGTGACCTGTCACGGGCAGAAAAATTAGAGCATTCCTTTCAAATGGGATGAGTTCCTACTTTATTACTAACAGCATTCCTACCTAACATTCAAATAATAAATATGTTCGTACAAGTCTACAAACATACATACTTGTACACGTTTCGTACACATATTATGAAATGTATTTTTTGTGGGTACACGCATGGGGATTGGGATCTTCTATGTGTTGGGTTAGGGGTGTGTTTATATTTGTATTTGCAACAAACTTATTACAGAATAAAAAAGGGGATGATTTTATTATTAAAATGTTCATTTACATAATCAGAATGAGAGTATTGTCGGAGGGGTGAATTTCTATAAAAGTGAGTTTCTATTTTGATCCTTGAAATTTCAGCACATTTTTTTAATTAACCGCAGGCCGGTACGATAATTATAAAATTATGTAAAACCAATAAATCGTTATTCTCTATTTCTGTTAGTGATTTAAACCTTTGACAGAAATAATACGTTTTAAAATAGACTGTCTTGATTTAAAATTTCCAAATTATATTATTTTATGGAAATCAGGATCTACCTTCACCGCATTCACCGCCAACAATTTTATTCCCACCGTGAAGAATTCACCAACGAATGTTCTCCGAACAAATTCACCGCGGGGAAAATTCACTGCACACATTTAACACAGAAAGTTAATTGCATATAATTGATATAATGCACGGCGAGGAAATGATTTGAAATTATTTGAAAGTGTTTTTATTTCATTTGATTTTATATTATCTGTCGACGTACATTTAAACTGTGTTTTTTAAGATTTTCTTTTGCTATCAATTCCATTTTATATTTTCCTCTTAATCATTTAGGTTTTTTTTATATAATATTAATAACATGCGGAAACTTCACTAGTTCAAGCAATAGGGTATCATATATTTTTTAAATATAAAATGTTTTTGACTGTACGTTTCCATAATAATAAAATAAACAATAAAGTAAAATTGACTACGATGCAGTATTCAAATTAGCTTGTTACTATTAATGTAGATGATACAAACAGTTATTAACATAACCCAGACATTTTTGCAGTAAACTCTCGGCGAAGAATTGTATGCGGTAAATTAGAACCGGAGAGTTCACCTACTTCTAAGTAGAAGAAGTAGGTAGTCGCTTTTGTTCGAAATTATTTGCGAAAATGTGAGATACTTCATACTATAAAATAAAATAAATTTTGGAGTTGTCTGGAGAGTTCTTACTTTATTTCAGAAGGGTCACGGGTTCAAAACCAGTGTCTACTTCCGAGTAAACTGACTGTTCTTAATTTTGTTTTTAACTGGTTTTCCCAAGCCGGACTAAATTTGTCGACAACTGTTTTTACGGCATCGTGTTCAAGAATAATAATAATTCAATGAATGGCAGTCTCGTTGACAGATTGGCATTTCATCAACACAGTTGATTTAAAATGCCGATTAAAACATTTTAATTTTTATCATACTTCTAAAAAAGCCCTATTAATAAAATGATAAGTAACTAGGTATAATAGTATAAATTTACTATTACTTTTTTACACAGGAGGCCCTGAAAAAAATAATTCCCCTCACGGTTTATCTCATCTTTGGGGAGACCTTAATGAAGGGTCTTTTTGAAAAAGGAAGGAGAAGAAGTTTTAGGAGGGAAAGAGGTATGAGGGAGTTATAAATCTGGGGGTAGGTCGAATCCAACCCTCTCACTGCGGGGTGCAAGGCGATGTCCCGAGAGAGTCCTGCTGGAGAGATCAAAAGGTCTCCCTCAACTAGTCTAGGATATTTATATTTGTATTTTAATTTATTATATATTACCTACCCACAAAAATGTTTTATAAATATCCTGTTTGTGTGTCAAATAGAAATAAATAAATAGTCTCTCTATCGATTCGGCCTGCCAGACAGCTTGTGGGCAGACGCATCCGCTGCCAAAAAACAGACAAACCTCACCACATGAACCCGTTCACCTCCGTTAAGTGACCAAACATAGAGAACCACTTGAGGTGACCTGTGGCAGAGTTGTTGTGTATCCAATAAATGGTTCCCGGGGTGGCGGTACCAGTATCTCAAATTATTATGTAAAACTTATAAAAGTTTAAAAAGATACCTTCATCAACTTTACTATTTTAGTAACCTTTATCCTCGAAGCTACAATAAAGTATTGCTGCACGATTATTTTATCGTGTAAACGAGTGGATCTATTGTGTATTGTAATTCTGAAAGAAGTATGAGAGAGGAAGGAATAAGAGGAGAAAAGTGTCACTAAGAACCATTTTACCAAATAAATAAAAAGACACAAAAAAACTTGTAAAAATATGTGGGCCAGTAAGGTCCCTACAAAAAGGTGAAATTTTGAAAAAAAAATAAAATTCGTTTTCAGCTACAACAACATCAATAACGTCGTATTTTCCAATCTTAGCACTCTAGCTCACTGAAAACTCACGGATCGCCACTGGTCCCTACCTAGTATACTGGCCGCCATGTGATTACCTACTTTCCTAATTGTTTTTCAGCCGGCCATCGTGTACCTACAGATAATTAACAAAGAAATTTAATCATCGAAATGTACTCGCCATCTAATTCAGGTTATAATCTCCCCAGGAAAAAGAAATGAATTTAATAATTAAATTTTCCTACATGGAAGGAACGGGGTGACATCGTTCATCCCACTCAACCGCGAGTGAAACGAATCGGACCTCTCTGTCTGGCCCTGATCAGCCCCAAGAGGTGTAAATAATCCCGTTCGAATATTCTATTTCAAAATGACATTTTACTTTTGATGCTGAAATTAATTATCGAAATGCCTCAAGACTTCTCAGGGTGGGTATCGCTAGTTTGGAAAAATTATAAATAAATTAGCACAATATGTGTGTAATACATTATTTTTAATTTGGGTAATACTTTTTTGAAGTGAAACTTCTATAGCCCCGTTGTGATTTGGATTTCGGATGAAACGGAAATGAAGCATACAGCACCTTCGAAGCATCAAACTCCTATCAAGGCATTTTTTTTACATGAAAACCGCACAAGAGTCCCAACTGCTCCCGTCTGGAGCTAGTGGGACTATGGCATCCCCAATTGGGGTATGTTGTGAGGCTGAAGGTAGTGGGGAGGGGAAATAGATAGGGAAGAGGAAGGTGGGGAAGTACCTGGCTATTCAGATCTGGTCACCAAACACGGCAGAAACCATTTCAAGCAACGTTTCAATTCTGAATGGTGGTCTTACACCAGGGCGATACTGAGAGTATCTTCCACTCTGGAACGTGCCGCAAATACACTATATATTATTTTTAAATTAATAAATTGTAAAATACACAAATTAATCAAATAAAATTTATTTGCCACGCCGAGATTCGATCCCGCGACCTTCGGAATGCTAGTCAAGCGCCTTACCGCTGCACTACGCCGGCCGTCAAGGCTGTTATTGGTTGAGATATAAAACGGAAATGACGGTAGGTCTGTGCTTATTGGCCGCTTTTATTATGACCTCACTTTTCAAGGTCTTCATTGTTTGAGATTATTTTGGTAAAGTTTCGCTTCTACCGCGTGTTAACTGCACTCGATTTTTTTTTATTTCTTGTATAATTGAACATTATCCAATGAAGAGTTTAAACCGAAAGAAGTGTATTGTGTGCGTATCGGTGTCCATAGTAGGCTCGACTTTTCCTTACTTCTGGCGAAATAGATGAAATAATTTATTTCACACTTCGACCAAGTATATCTTCGTATTATAAGACATTTCTTCCTTGAAAACAAATTAAATCAATTTTATTGTATATGTATCAAAGATACGCTATTGTATACAGTGTCTGGAAATTAGTGGTACAAGAAAGGAAGTGAGTAACACTACATCACAGACAAACCAAAAAACTTATGATTTCGATCTGAGCAATTGGAATTTTTTTCGGCAAATAAAAGGTTAAAAACACTACGTGCTTCTGTGCATTTTTAAAGACAAAAACAAAATGGCAACTAATTTTTTTAAGTGTTACAAAAAAAATCCTACTTGGAACTCGATTTACATACAGCTTTCTATAGCATATGTGTTTTTCAATTTATTTTCCTGGTACCCACCTAAATTGCATCATAGGTGTTTTGGCGAATAACCACTCGAGCGACAGCGCGATTTTTTAATTTTTCCTCCGATTGCTCGTGATTTTTTGGTGACCATTTTTAATATTTTCCGCCGACATTAAAAAAATCATACCTCCGAATTTTAATAAGGAAAATTAAAAAAAAAAATAATGCATCTAGGAAAAATTTGCCTAAAACTGGCAGCAAAGCAATGCGAGGTATTTTAAATGGTGCCATATTGTGGCAAAAAGCGCTCAAGTGGATCCGTCTTATTGTTACGTGATAAATAAATAATAATAACATAAAACAGTGAAACACGCGAGCCTTAAGAGAGCATTAATAACACCGTCGTCTGTACCAATCCATACTGCAGTGCCATCCTAATATCTAATACCTTTATTGCGAAAATACCGATGGACTTATTATTAAAATTGCTGTTGGAATTATTTGTTCCGGTGGCAGGGGTGCCCCTCTCTCCCCATTTTATATTCCTCCCCCGACCTCCGACCCCACTCCCAGCCAGACCGCAGCAGGACCCCTCTCTCCTCTCTCTCCCCTCTGAGGGTGTCTTGAAACCTAATAGGGGATGTTATCGCCATTCTTATTTGGGAGAAACCTTTATTTTTGACGTAAATAACAACATTTGTTACACCAACAAGGTTTTAGTGTGAAATTGAATTGTCATTACAAAAAGCGAAATATAATTTAAGTAGGTACATTAAAATGGTACTTATTTGGTAAGCATTCTTACTGAAGTGAAAATTTCTTCAGCACCGTTGTGATTTGAAACTCGATGAAACGAAAAAGCTACACTAAAAACTAACTTATCTACTTCAGTTTTCTGAAGGTTTCACTTCTACCGCGTGTGAACTGCAAACTTGTATATTTGAAGTGAAACTTCTTTAGCGCCGTTAGTGATTTGAAATTCGGATGAAACGGAAATGCGTCACAACTCAGTTAGTTCTACACAAATACTCGGTTATAACATAATGCGTCAAATTCGCACCTCGGCGCATGCCTCCCATAGCGCAGTGGCAAGACGCCTGACAAGTCTCAGCGGCCAGAGACACAAGGCCTCAAGCGAACGGAGGTTCGAATCCTACGAAAACCAAAAAAATACATTTTCATTTTTGCGAAATAATTATCCAATCTTCAAACCACTTTAAAAGAAACAGACAAAAGAAAAAAAGCGACATCTAGCGACTTTCTAGTTTCAATTCTACCGCGTGTGAATTCCGCACTCTGATTTTTTAAATAGGTTTTCGTTTTCTTGTTAATAAAATATCATAAATCTGTTTCAAAGTGGGAAGTGCCCGCTCTACCAAAGATATTCCTAACAATATCTTTGCGCTCTGCCTTTCCGATTGAAAATAAAATCTGTTACGTCTATAAATTATCATTTTTTTACTACTATACTAAACTATAATTTCGTACAATAACTTGTCATAAATAAGTGCACTTTACTCATGGGTTTAAAAATCAATTATGGCAATAAGAAAACATTTAATTTAACATCTATTTATGCAATTTTTATGTTTGCATTGAGTGAAGGAATTAATTATTTTGCAGGAGATGTTATTCGATTAATTATTTACGATTTGTGTCAGAACAAGTTTAATATTCACTGATGTTTACGCAATTAAAAATTCTTTGTATCGTCATGGTGAGGACATTTTTCTAAATCCATACAATGCTTATGTAAAGATACCAGAACTGAAAATCAAGGTATTTTCAGATCTTCCTCTATGCAACGTTGATTAACTATGGAGGGTCATAGACCTAATCGGTAGATGATCGGTAAATCAAGGTACTTTCAGATCTTCCTCTATGCAACGTTGATTAACTATGGAGGGTCATAGACCTAATCGGTAGATGATCGGTAAAATATCGCGATAAATTATTTACAATCGTTAAATTTAATTTTCTTCTACATTCATTCTAGTTTTCGAAATAGCAAAATCAAACTACTTAGATGTCCTTTTAGAAATGAGAATATATACTCGTATTTATTCCCCCAGTGTCGTTTACTAATAATTATGACTTCACTATTGGCTCTACGTCCCCTGGTGGGTCTTGGCCTCTTCAAGAATCTTCCTCCACTCATCTCGGTTTTGTGCCAGCTCTCTCCAGTTTAGAAGCTCCAAGATAGATATGTCTTTGAGGACGTTGTCGCTCCATCTTAGTCTTGGTCTTCCCAGGCTCCTTCGCCCTGTGGGTCTTGAGTTCAGCAGGGACTTTGGTGCTTGATGCTCAGTCATTCTCTCCACATGACCCAGCCACCGAAGTCTTCCCAGTTTTATAAATTTCGCGACGTTTAGCTCCTTAAACAAAGTATAGAGCTTATTGTTATAACGTCTGCTCCAAAATCCATTTTCTAGAACCGGTCCGAAAATGCGTCTCAAAATTTTTCTTTCAAAAACGTCCAGTGCTCGCTCATTCCTCTTAGTTAGTACCCAAGTCTCAGCTGCGTACGTAAGTACTGGTCTGATAAGTGTTTTGTACACTAATATCTTCGTGTTTCTGGACAGCAGTCTGGACTTTAATTGGTTCTGTAGGCGGAAATAACAGCGATTTGCTTAATTATGACTACGTTTGGAATATGTATGAATTTGAGGTAAAGCCGCCGCTACCCCAATTTCTATCGATTTCTTACATATCTCCCTTAAACATATGAAGTTTTTAAGCTCTTAAAAAAATATATGTTATTTTTGAAAGAAACGCCAATTATATAATATTCCCTCGATAGAAAAAAGTCGCTAAGTATGCTCCGAAAATTATTATAAACACGATATTTCTGAATTGAAAAAAATCACAATATTTCTTTAAATGATACTTAAGACGCCATCTACGAGATTTTTGCTCTATTTTAAACGAGTCGTGTTTTAGTAAACATTTTCACAATTTTTCGCATCGATTTTATCGCTTTAAATATTAGCGCGCTCCTCTAACTTTCGTAATCACATATCTCTAGATCTCCTTCTTTTTGAGCGTGGATGCGACGCCTTAAGACAAATTATCAAGGCTCAAAATTTTTAATCTCAAAAATAAACCTTAAAATAAATCAAAAACACCAACCCACAGGAAATGAATCCACAAAAATTGACCATCTAAGTATACGCCTGCGCCTGTTTATTCATTTTTATTGTTGATTTGTTTATCGTTCTTCGTTAGCATTTTAACACCAATTAATAAAGACAAAATACGTAACATATTACGCACGAGTTTTTTGTTTTTATTATGAATAAAAAATTTGTAGTCATTCAAATACTGGCGAGTCACCCAATTTGCCATTCAAATGCTAATTACCTTGTAGCGGTAATTAATAAAATGAATATGTTGGTGTATATAAATTTATTACTTTAAAAAAGGAGATAAAGTTAAATGTCTGGTTTTAAAAATGTATAAGTTATTTTTGTTTCGTATTAATCAATTTTCCTAAATAATGCACTTCTCTAGAAATAAAATAAATTAATTGAAATCAGATGCAGTTGACTGTAATTTGTGAAGGAATATCTCGAGATGAATAATAATGCGAGTGCACTTTTAACCGGTTCAGTGCCAACAAGTGGTTCACATCATGCACAGGACAGGAAGCCGCTTTAGTCCTTATCAGGAGAGAGAACGACAAACCCTGGACCAAAACTACTGATTGTATTTGGAGTTTAAAACTGTAGTGCATTCGCCGAAAACATTGAGATGGTATATTATGTTCACAATTATTATGATTCCCATGCACAGAATTTGCTTTTGTGGGACTTTTTGATAACACTTTTTTATAGCAGCCTGTATTTTATAACTCTTCCAAAATATCAAAAACTTTCAATGATTTTAAAAATATATATATATATATACAAAATACAAATATGCCTACTGCTTTACTTTTATCATGTGGTTTCAATGGATGGGAAGAAATGGATTATTTAGCATAAAATGTTGACAATTGTTATAAATCTACCAACTTATTATAAAATAAGTAAGGGGAAGTCAAATATCTTTGGGAGGAGTCGGAGGGATATCGTTGGTTGTGAAAAAGAAATCACAGTAGATCAAATCGCGTATGTAACCTATTAAAACACGCTGCTATTTGGTAATAGACAAATGACAATCTTTATTATTCTTAAAAATGTTACACATCGTATTAATACACATGGCGCCACTAACACATTTAACAATTGTTTTTATCTATTTTCTAACAGAACTGTGGGTGAGA
Source organism: Limnephilus rhombicus (assembly GCA_929108145.2). Classification (NCBI taxonomy): domain Eukaryota; kingdom Metazoa; phylum Arthropoda; class Insecta; order Trichoptera; family Limnephilidae; genus Limnephilus; species Limnephilus rhombicus. Next base: position 60,209,501 of record OV815276.1, read on the forward strand.
ATCACTAAAAATCAGCAAAACTGGAGACATTTTAGAAAGACCTACGTCCAAAGCAAAAGGCCATATGGCTCATAAAGAAGAAGAAATGCCTGCTTCATATGGATCTGCATTCTAAAATAGCATGTCTAACAATTAGTGTGGTGAAAGCTTCCAAGAAACAGCAAAACCTGAAATATTTGAGGAAGGTCTTAGTAAGTATGTCGAAGCTGAACGCCAGAAGGCTCATGATGAAGAAGAAATGGAAGGTATCTACTGTTAACATTGCCATAATTTTGGCAAACAACTACAATTCTAAATATTAATTTCTAATAAAGCATAGCGTCTAATAGAACAAAATAAAATAAAGAATACATCAGACGATTTAATAGGCCTAGCGTAAATAAGTTTAGTGTTCATGATTCATATCATATCTTCTGGAGTTCTTTCATCATGTTGATAGTCTGACTAGAATGCAGTTGTCAGTTTATGAAAGGAATTTAAGGACAAGAGGAAGCTCCGATAAAAGTAACCAAAAAAGTTACAAGAATGAACAAATTTATACGAATTAACTTTACAATTCGTTCAACCTAAACCCCTTTTGCTTTCGTTCGTTCAATCTAACCACTGTCCTTAAGATAATTCATCAAGAAGAGCGCTCAACTCGAGCATTAAAAGGTGTAATAAAAAACCTCGCCATCATTGTAGTATGGCAAAAAAACAGGATTGTTGCAATTTTTGTTTGTTTTTGATCCATGTCGAATAATCAATCCCATAATATTTGTAAGTACCCATTGTTACTGCGAAATGGGAATCTATTATTTCTTTTGATATCACGACAAAAGTTAATTACTTATTGATTGCAGGAAATAAGGTTTACAGAAAGGCGTCTGTTTGTTTAATTTAAAGTTAATGGATAATAAGTAGGTTTTTAGTTTCATCGCGATTAGTAATGCCATTCTGATTGGAAAATTCGTCGCCATTCAGATCGATGACAAACGGACAAGCTCCATTCAACCGTATTTGCATTTAATAACAAAAAACATACTTCTTTTTAGTGAGAAGAAAAATGATCAAGTCGATAAGAAGACAATGCCACACGGTTACAATCCCTGTAAACTTCAGACCATCAAACGAGAGGCTGAAGAGAAAAGTGTGGCACTATAGGTCAGCAGATTGGTTCGGTCTGCGGGCACATTTTAATGCTTTCCCGTGGTCAGCTGTCTGTTTTCGGACTTTGGATCCCTCAAGACGTGCCCTAGAAATTGGTGAAGTCATCACATCCGCGATGGATGGCTTCATCCAATCTACTGTTAAGGAAACTGGTGTAGGCTCAAAGCCGTGGTTCAGTCGACAATGCGCTGAAGCAGTGCGACGAAAAAACGCGGCTTACCGAGCCTACGACACATCTAGAACATCCGAAGACAGAACAGCTTACAACAAAATGGCAAAGGAAACCAAGAGAATCATAAATAGGTCAAAATTCGAGCACGACCAGCAGATCAGCAGAAAGCTGGCTGCATGCCCGCATGGCAGCAGGCAATTCTGGTCGCTTGCGGGCTCAATAGGTCGCAATTTCTGCAAATCCAGTCTGTCACCTCTTATTAAACCTGACGGCTCACTAGCAAACACCGCCACCGAAAAGGCTAACTTATTAGGTAAAATGTTTGCGGATAACTCAACCCTCGATGACCAAGGTGCTGTCCCGACGTCGGTTTCTCACTGTGGTTTTCGTATGAAAAAGCTGAGGATCCGGCATCGGGAAGTACTCCATGTTTTACGAGGGCTTGGTGTTAATAAAGCTAGTGGGACTGATGGAATACCTGCCCAGGTACTGCAGAAATAGAGGTGCGCTGCAGAAATAGCTCCAATTTTGACGAAGCTTTTTAAAATGTCCCTGAAGACTGGCTCTGTGCCCTCTGGTTGGAAAAAAGCGGTTATCCATCCTATTCCAAAGAAGGGTGACCGCTCCAACCCGGCAAACTACCGCCCCATAGCGATCACATCAGTTCTGTCTAAGGTGATGGAACGTGTGATCAACGACAAACTGATCACATACCTCGAGAAGAACAAAATGATTAACGACCGTCAATATGGATTCCAGCGGAACCGCTCGTGCGGTGATCTTCTCGCGTATGTGACGCATGTTTGGGGGCGATGCCTGGAACGTTTCGGTGAGACTCAAACGGTTGCACTGGACATTTCCAAGGCCTTTGACCGGGTTTGGCACCGAGGACTTGTCAACAAACTGCCTTCTTACGAACTTCCCGCATCCTTGTGTACGTGGATTTCCGACCTCTTGAGGGAGAGGTCGATTCAGACGGTAGCCGATGTTTTCACCTCTTCCTCACACTCGATAAATGCTGGCGTCCCGCAGGGATCGGTTCTGTCTCCGACTTTGTTTTTGTTGCACATCAACGACCTTTTGTCATGTGCACCAATTCATTGTTACGCGGATGACGGTACAGTTCATGATAGCTTTTTGTTTGACAAGCCCCCAAAGGGCTCACAAACTCCAACAGCTCGTATGGCTTTGAAGCAAAGAATGGACGGTTAACTCGAGAGTGTTTTCTCTTGGGGTAAAAATAATATCGTTGAATTTAATGTTTCAAAGACCCAATCTTGTCTGATTACGTCTAAAGGGGATCGAAATGAAAATCTAGTCTCTTTCAACGGAAGCAATCTTTCGAACAGGCCCTCCATTGATATGCTTGGTGTAACCCTAAGTGACCAACTCAGGTATGGGGGCTCCATCGAAGCCAGAGTAAAGTTAGCCTCCTAGAAACTGGGCGTACTGTATAGGGCCCGCAGATACTTTAATAGTGCACAACTGCTAACCCTGTACAAATCACAAGTGCGCCCCACGGTTGAATTTGGAAAACATTTGTACACGGTTGACATTTGTCACATGAGAACGGGTCGTTTCTTCGACTCATTCTTATGTTCAACAGCTCGGCTGTGTAATGATTTGCCGGCCTCTGTGTTTCCTCCTTCCTACAACATGGGTCTCTTCAAGACCAATGTTCATTCCTTCCTCTCCTCAAAAAGACCCTCCACACAGCATCCCAGATGACATAGACCCTGAGGGAAATTATTTTCCTCAAGGCCTCCTGTGTGGAGATAATGTAAAAAAAAAAAACAAAATGCGAGTAAAAATCGTTTGTAAGAAGATTACAACGACCTCGCTGGTAGAGCGATTATGTCGGTACCGTAGATGGCGAGTTCGGAACCCAACATTGGTAGAGCGATTATGTCGGTACCGTAGATGGCGAGTTCGGAACCCAACATTGGTAGAGCGATTATATCGGTACCGTAGATGGCGAATTCGGAACCCAACATTGGTAGAGCGATTATGTCGGTACCGTAGATGGCGAGTTCGGAACCCAACATTGGTAGAGCGATTATGTCGGTACCGTAGATGGCGAGTTCGGAACCCAACATTGGTAGAGCGATTATGTCGGTACCGTAGATGGCGAGTTCGGAACCCAACATTGGTAGAGCGATTATGTCGGTACCGTAGATGGCGAGTTCGGAACCCAACATTGGTAAATAAAAATTAATATTCTTATATCAAAAATTTTATAAAATTACAAAAAAGGTACAAATAAATCATTTTAAAAAGACCCTTGCTTGTGTAGTATTGATGTACTAGATGAATCAAGATATAATTACTTTTAATAGTAATTTTGGTTTTGTTAGGAAGCTGAGCAATGAAACAAAAAAAAAGTCGCGAGTCTATGTAAATTTAAACGGAATTGATAAACGTTTCTAGTTGCGCTTGGGCATTTTCGGGGTAAGAGGGGACTCCGGACGAGTGTTCCAAACTAGTTCGAAAAACTTTTTAGAAACTGTCGTTACCATCGATGTGCACAAATACATAAAACATGTTATTTTTTGTTTGCATGTAATATGGTATATTTTCCACAGAGGAAAATAGTCTTAGTATGGGTAGTTGGAACTGTTACGCGGTATTCACATTTTTTTAAATTGAAAAACTTAATTTCTTTATATTTATTTATTTAGTACGAGAATATACACTTATATATGTCGTAGGTCGATCGTAAAATAAGGCAGAACATGATGCGCCTAGCCACATCGTGAAGTGCCTGAGGCATTGTGGTATACATTATTTATAAAATGTTTTGACTGCCCAACTAGGAGGATTCTCGTTTAAGGAGGTTTTATTTTGGATAAAATTTGTGATTTTTCCAAAGCATCTCTATCTCTACATATTATAAATTAAAGTCCCCCGCGCCGTCTGTCTGTCTGTCTGTCTGTTCGCGATAAACTCGAAAACTACTGAACGGATTTTCATGCGGTTTTACCGATAGATAGGGTGATTCGTGAGGAAGGTTTAGGTATGTAATTTGTCAAGGATTTGTGTAAATTGGTTGAAACATTACGATAATTGTTGGAAGTGTCGGAAAAAGTCAAGCCGCCTGGTAGCTTTCATCGAAAACGCTGCCTAATCCTTTTGGGATATAACAAAACAATTCATGGTGGGATATTCCTCTTTTATAGATCTACAAAAAAGTCTGCGAAGGCATATATCTATCTTTTACGAATAGCTTAATATACCAATTCTATCTTCTAAAAAGATGGTCACATACATTGCGGTAATTGAAAAGTTATTTAGACGGATACGGTATTAATCCTTATTAACTTAAATACGTTAGTTACCCCAAGCATTTCATGCACACTATTGTAATCTTTCAAACCATCTCTACGTATTATAAATTAAAATCCTCCGCGGCATCTGTCTGTCTCTTCGCGATTAACTCAAATACGGCGGTGGTTACAGAGGGTTATTAGCGACAGCAACGCGTGGCCGGGTCAGCTAGTTAAGACAATAAATTTCAACAACTGAGATCTGTCAAGGGCCGAGAAATCAAAAGCCTAGTGTAAATTAGCGACAACAGTTTTCATTCAAATCAGTACTAAAGATAGTAGCATAGATCACACGTCTAGAGAATAACTCGTCAGTGTTTTTTTGTTTACCATTTGCAGTCGATATAAAATTGCAAATACTGATTCAGAATAACACAAGAAGGCCCAATTTAGGCCTATATTTCGGAACAAAACTGTGTTTAAGATTACGAAATTCAAATTGGATGGCGATATATAATTTCAGGCAAGTGTGAGAGAGACAAACCGCTTGCTAAAAGGTCTAGAATCAAAAGGTACTAAGTCAGTGGCAATTTTTTTTTCAATCAAATTTGTATCGAAGGCACTTCTAGTATTGTATTATTTATTCTATGCTGATACATTTAAAGGATTGTTCACGTGTGACAAAGGCCTGTTTGAGAGTCCGGCCCTGCAGTGGTGGCACATAAATCACTCCATTCGAGCACTGCTCAGGGGTCGGCAAGGCTGCGGGATGGCGGCAGAGGGGCAGGGGGGCAGGGGCGCGGAGGAAATCCCCGCAAATTGAAGATAAACATAAATAAACAGACAAACTTGGCAAAGTGGTTGAATGGGAATCGACCGAATATACTCTGCTTTTTTACCTTGGGACGGGATAAGGCGAATTCTTCAGAAGAATGGATATAATATCAACTTTGAATCGGATAAATTATTGATCGCCCTTTTTTCTTGTATTTTAAAATAAATTGATAACACCCGTATAATACAAAACTAGTTACAACGTTTAAAATATATTATACCAGCGCAGACCCGTGAAAAATCGTTTTATACGGCATTTTATAATTGTAAAATTTGTGAAGCTGAAAGAATTTACAAAAAATATTAGCCCCAGAACCAATGCCGTTCAAAAGACGTTCGCTGATTTACTTTTCAAATTAACACCCTCTTGAAAAAATACGACATAAATATGTCAAAAATTTAAATAAAAGAAAATTTCAACAGATAGGGATTATTAATTTATAAAATAATTTTAGTAGGTAACTACTTTAACGCTTTTATGAATCGTTCCCACAATCAGTTCAAATTTTGAAAATCAAAGCAAATTCCAGTTCTTGAGTTATATCATTATTGGAGTCATACAGAAATAAACTTAAAAAATTGATATCCCAATTCCCAATTAGTCCTCCATCACAACTCAGCAACATTTTCGGCTTACTGTGGTGGTAGTAGGAGTTTTTTTTTAAATAGTGTCGGGTTATTCGTAGCCTGAGAATGTTTGAGTTTCTTTAAAAAAAATTAAAATTAAAAAAAAAAATTAATTAAAAATAAAAATTTAAAATAAAATACAAATTAGAAACATAGAATAAAGAAGAACACAAGAAATGCCTTGTGGACGTCTTCGTGATCCAAATATTTGTCCAATCGAAGCTGCAATTTCCAATACAAAGCTGTGCTTACGAAATTCAAATGGGATAGAGATCTACGATGCCAGGCGAGTGTAAGTGAGACGGAACACTGGACTACAGGGCTAAATAGAACATTTGCTTCCATTAAATATATCCATTAAATTAGAAATTTTGTTTCCATTGACACTTCTAATTTTCTTCTTTATTCTATGGTTAGACACTAATAAGAAAACATCTTATTTCAGAGGTAAACAAATTTTCGATTTATATTCTTGCATTGTTGCATTATATGTCAAATTTTTAAATATTCTCTATGTACCTGCAATTTTTTCTTCACAGTCAAGATAAATCGACAGAAGTGTGAATAGTTAGTAAATCGGTCGATTTGTCTTAATTCGGGTGAAATTTATAAAATCAATTTGAGCGGATAATCAATTTTATTTACATATCTGGGACCTAGATGTTGGGTGGAAAATATGAGTTCACATTAAAGACCAATTAAAAAGAAAAACTGATTTTATTCCAAAGAGTTTTTTTATGACGAAAGTATGCTGTAAGTAAATAGTTGGGTTAGGTTAGGTTAATAGATCCCATAATGAATAACCTTAAAGTTTTTGTACATTTTGTAAAATAATTCGGTAGGTATTACATAATATGTTCTTCTTTCTTTAATGTTAAACACTCATAATAAAACAAAAACTGTGTGCATTTCAAAGGCAAGATAAAAAATATAACTTACATACCGATTGATAAATATTGTGGAATGTAAGACTATTGAAAACCTGAATAGAGAGAATCGCAGACAGGGGGAAATGGGGTGGGGATATCCCCGAATAGTGGGGAAACCGGGGGAGGGAAACCACTTACGTGATCAAATCATCTCTTAGCAGCCCCAACACCCGCCGCCACTGTGCTTTTTACATCATAGGGGATGCAACTTGGTAGAACCTAATCCAGCAAATATGAAGCACTTTGTAAAAAATACTTATCATTGTATAAATATTAAGCCAACACCTATGAATTTGATTCGCATTTTTTGATCACTTGCTTATTTTATATGCTTAAGTCTTGATGAAATGCCGACCTTGAAAGCTGAGAGCAAGTTTGTGAATGATGTACGTGAAATCGAATAGTACGGACGTAAAAAATATACATCCGTGGTTAACTGAATTATAAAACGTGTGTTTTTTTTTAATATTAACAATATTAGATAATTTAACATTTACCAATATACATATTTGTATTTGGATTGATAAGTATATTACGAATCTTTGATACGGCACAAGAGTTTCAACTGCCCGGAGCCAATGGAACTATGCCATCCTCCCTACACATCAGTCACATATATCCCGTAGAAAAGTGTCGTAAGTCAAAATTTTCTCTTTTATGTTTTATTTTTCAAAAGTATAGCGATTGATATTATCAATGCCCCACGCAACAGTATTTAAATTAGATCAGTACATCTTCGCAAGGTGTCGCCAGTATCTCTTTTCGACGGGACCGCTTGATTATCATTCTTTCATTTGTTTTTGCTCTCCTGTAAAATTACGACACTTTTCTACGGGTGTGAATTGTTGACTAAAGAAGTGGGCAACGCAACACGACATAATAAACTAAAAATGAATGACGAGTACCTACCATGCTTGTTTGGGAAATGTTTTAAGCTGATGAATGATGGGGGGCTTGAAATAGGAAGGTTGGTTTAGAATTACCTTTCTATTCATCTTGTTCTTCTCGTGCCCTGGCCGTTCAACGGACGTTGGCTCTAAGAACTTTGTTTACTGCGGCCCGGAACAGCTCTACAGTAGCTACAGCTCTTTCTATTCAGATCTGGTTTCAGGAAGATACTCTCAGTGTCGCCCTGGTGTAAGACCACCATTCAGAATCGAAACGTTGCTTGAAATGGCTTTTTCCGTTTTTGGTGACCAAATCTGAATAAACAGATACTTCCCCACTTTCCTCTTCCCCGTCTCCTTCCCCTCCTCGCTACCTTCTGCCCCCACAACATACCCCAATTGGGGATGCCATAGTCTCACAAGAGTCCCAGCTGCTCCCGTCTGGAGCCAGTGAGACTATGGCATTTCCAATTGGGATATGTTGTGAGGCTGAAGATAGTGGAAAAGGGAAGGAGATGTGGAAGAGGAAGTACCTGGCTATTCAGATCTGGTCACCAAACACGGCTAACGCCATTTCAAGCAACGTTTCAATTCTGAATGATGGTCTTACACCAGGGCGATACTGAGAGTATCTTCCACTCTGGAACGTGCCACAAACATACGAGTTCTATCCATTATTTTAAATGAAATAATTGTGAAATAACACAAATCATTTAAATAAAATTTATTTGCCCTCGCCGGGATACGATCCCGCGACCCTCGGATTGCGAGTTAAGAGCCTTACAGCTAGACCTCGCCGGCCGTCATAAATCAAAATCAAAATCAAAATCATTTATTGTACAAAATTTACATTTAGTACGAAAGGTATAACTTATAGGTACCTATATCCTAGTTCTTCCAGTTAACCTAACATATTATGCAGATATGAACACAAATGAAATATAAATATAAAAGTGGTGTAATACAAAGTGAATTTGTTTTAATTTATTATAATACAGTTAAAGCCATTATAATCAACATCTAAGTCCTGAAATACGGCCTCGAACCAGAACAATACTAAAAGTTACTTTCACTATAGAACAAGTATAAGAAAAAAGCTGTATTTTATAGTGACTGGACAACTCAGAATGAAATCAACAACCTCCTTTGAAAAGTCAATAAAAGTGATAAAAAAATATACAAAAAATTGGTTAAATAGGTTATCTTATGTTAGGTTATGGGCTATTTTTCAAATAGCCCTTTTTTCATAGCTTTTAATGGCTTTTCAAAGAGGTGTTGAGTTGACTTGATTCTGAGTTGGCATGGAACGGAATTTAATGCCACGCTATGATTTAAACCCGTGACCTCTAGGAATCGAAGCTACAGAGGTTTTCAGTATGCCGCATGTCAACAATTTATTAGTGGTGGATTGTATGCGTAAATACAATTTTTTCTAAAACTGTAAATTGTACTAAAAAACGCATAGGACTCCGTGTAATTATCCTAAAAGTAATTAGTTAAACCCACCAGTAATCATTTTACAATACAAACAGCAAACAGTATTACAGAGGTAGGAGTACGTTTGTATAATTGTGTACGCGTATAATCATGATCACAGCTAATTAATTATGTTTGATCACAAATCGGCTATCTGTCAATTCGCCTGGGAAAGAAATTTACGTTAATTGATATAACATGTTAATACGTCCATTAGGCACGTAATTAGTAATTATTATAAAGTATATGCATATTAATTCGCTTATGTCAGCATTTGTTTGGTTATTTGTTATGCTAATGCTAATGGAAGTACAGTGCTAGTAAAAGTAAATATGGACACTGGTTAATAAATCATTTGCATTTTTTGTTCCTACTATTAATACCGTTAATTTCATTTAATTATGTAAATATTTATTAATTAACCGAAATGAATTATTATACAGGGTGTCCGGGGGTAAAGTTCATTAACTTCGGGACTTTTTTTTCCCTTACAAAAAGACGTACCTACTAAAAATCCCTAGTGTGAGGTACGATCTTACTTGCTGGGCGCCCGCCGGGCACGATTGTGGCAACGTTGCATGGTTGTGACTGTCCCGTATCGTAACAAATATCGTAGCGGAAATAATAAAGCTGGCGGCATGCCTGTCTATGTCTATCTTTTTACCATAAAACAACCCCTTGGAATTTCGAAAAAGTTATTTATCTTTTTTACTTATAATATCATGTAGAATCATCTCCCGAAGTTAATGCACTTTACCTCCAGACACCCTGTATAATATTTTCCAGTGTTTAAGTTCATCGAGTTGCGCCATGCGTTAGGATGAATAGCTTATACTAAAATATTAATCATGTTTAAAATTTCCCGACACCATGACCTTTTGCCACGCTGCTGAGAAAAATATATATTTTTTTATTCTTACAGGCAAAAACAATCAGGCAAGTACTTTCCTATAACATAGTTTGTTTTTACGAGAAAATTATTAAAATTTGTAATTCTATGTTTGAAATGTGTATTTTTTTTATATTTCAAGGTTAAAATTGATAAGTAAAGTCAGACTTCGTGATTTTTCGAGGGTCTACGCTTTTTCAATTTTTCAAGAAAGCGTTATTTACTAGGAAAGTAACTAAATTTATTAAAGATGTTTTCATTCGAAAGGTAAATTTCTTATCTTCTCTCTAATTTGTCAATAAAAAATTTGGCAAATATGCATAAAGTCCACCTCACGGATAATACGGAACATTCGTTTTGTCGAAGTTTGATGCACGGATTATAGGGAATTTTCCTTTTTTAACTAATAGACAATCAAATTTGACGAAAGTATCAATCTTATAAAATAAATTCTCGTCCAAATAAAAACAAAAAAGTACCTACTTCGAATTATTGGATTGAGATTCAAACTACGAAAGCTGCACATCATCATAATTTAGAAAAACATCCCAGGTTTTTAATGGTTTGTTTGGCAAAGCAGGGTTTGTCTAGCGGGTATGTGTAATTATACATATCTTCCCGTGTACTGCTGTTATAAATGCAGGTACAAACTTGTCAATAATAACGTGAATAAATTATTGTTTTACATGGCAATAATATTTTTTCTATGATTGGCAGCGTTGATTGATTGTCTATGAAATGTTAAATAAAAACGATAAATAATGGCGTTACCGCGTAAGTGAATTAATTTTAACAAAATTAAAATGTTAAATGCATATTTTTTCAGGTTTTTTTGTCTCCCTCGACATAAATACTCACTTTTCGTAATAATAAAGCTAAATCTAACTGTTTGAATTAAAAATATTCCGTATTAATGAGTAAGCGGTTCAACGCATATATTATGGCAATTTTATATTATATTATAATGAAAATTACCAATATTTGTTTTTGAAAGACATGGATCCTGATTTCATAAATACCTTCAGATTCACTAATCCAGCAATAATTCTACTATCCCTTGATTTTTCTCTGGTTTGCGCTAGTTGGTTAATAATTTCCCAAACAATTGTAGAAGAAACCATCTGGTTCACCAATCTGCGATCAATTTGTTAAAATATTACGATGATTTAGCGACGTCCGGTAAATTAATATATTATTATAACTGGTTTTGAAGTATTAATTTACTGACAAAGATCAAATAAGTGGAATACCTCCCCCTCCCTTATTAAATTATAAATAACCCCCTCTGGCCAATAGGCGGGAGGTGGTAGGGGGAAGTGGTGGAGGGGGAACTCATTAAAAAAGAAATGAATGAAAAGCAAACATTTGTTTTCTACACAAAGATTGTATTGTGTACGGACATTTTTTGGTTTACAATGGCTTGCCGACATTGTTCGGCCGCAGATATAGGCAACCTTTGAAGGCTTCGTTTCCTTGAACGATACTATTAACTTCTCTTGACTCGTATTCAAAGAGTTTTCAAAACTAAACTATAAATTCAAAAGTAGGTACTTTGTTTATTATTTAAATCGTCATAAATGCAAGCATTATATCCGCGCATTCAAAGAACACTATTTTTGCTAATGCGTTACGTTGGAGCTCAAAGATAATTTTTTTCTCAAAGGCGTAAAAAAACGATGTATGTAAGTACGTAGTTTGTATTTTGATTCAGAAATTAAATAAGTTTTATTATTTCCGATCAAACCCGACAATTCCTCTAAAATGCTTTCTATGGTCGTAATTTTAAAAGAAAACTCATGATAACATACAGTAATATTATCAATCTCAAGTTGAAGTAGAAAATCTGTGTATCTGAAGCGGAACAATCTCTCAAATGGTGAGCTCTGGCATCAGGAAATTTTCATAACTTTTGTATCGGGATTTTCTTGACAACGCATTTATTTGTAGCTGACAAAGCCTTTCCATTATTTATTTATTTAAACGTCCATCGGGCTTTAACAATAGTGCTGTACGTGTTTTTGACAAAATACAGGAATTAACATAAAATATAAGAAACAAAACTATCATACATAAAATGTAAGAGTTGACATTTAAGTCAAATCCAACCTTGTTTAAATATTTATTACCAAGACTAAAGTTAGCGCTGTATTGGAGAATGCAAACTATAGTTGGAATGAGATGTATGCATATAAAATGTTATAATATTTGTCTAGTCGTTCTTGTAGGTACATGAAGATTTATTAATTGCATGAGTTCACAACTATCGAATTTAATAAAAATAATTTAATAAAATTTAATAAAATTACTGCAAACCAATCCCAGGATTGAAACCAGAGAGAGAGAATAAAATAAAAATACAAATTTTAATAAAAAGGTTAGGTCGTTTATTTTTCATCGGTTTTCTAAAGTTAGAATATTTAAAATATTCATTACGAACGGGTAATTTATATGCTCCAAACACTCTAAAGGGATATTTTGTTGAAAATTTACGAAACGTAGAAATTTTCTTTGAATTCTTTCAACATTATAAGCTATATAACTGATAAATATCAGAAGAAAAGACGTCATTTATGTGTTCAATACGTGGCAAGCGAACAACGCAGCACATTCGCGCCGTGATTGCCTCCTATTGGCTACTCCTCGTACTCCAATAGCTGACACACACCTTTTTAGCACCAGAGACAGGTGCCGAACTAAAATGCAATTCATTCTGTTTCCGATTGCCGTAGACTCAACCGTTCGCGAACAGCTCCAATGTTCACTTTTCACTTTCTAATACATAATCTTTTAAAAATGTAAATTATGGTGTTGAATATTGTTTAATTTAAGTACAAAGTCTTGCTTATTTGATTTACACACGCAATATTCATACAAACATCCCATAAATATTTTTTTAAATTCAAAACTCGGGTGAAACCGGGTAGAAAATCTGACCACATGTTTGTTTACGATCATTTTTACCAGTAAAACGAAAAGTTTTTTTAAATTTATTTCAATTGTTCCGATTAACCTGTTGTTCTGGTTAACCTCTCTCTTGCGGTGGAATTTCTTTTTTCGGTGTGAATTCGGTTTCCAACTCCTACGAAGTGGCACTGTTTGATAAATATTAAAATGGGATCAGAAGAGGTTATACCTTATACCTACATGCTAATCACCTATTATTGTGTAAAAAAAACACCTTGTTGAACAGGAATACGAGTAAATGATTAAGATTTTCAAAATGTATGTAAAAGTAATTAATATTAGATACTAGCGTTTTGCCAGTTGCACCCAGTGGAGGTGATTGTATTTAATTATTATCTCCAAATGTAGGTTCATAAGTTTATGCTTTCAAATTGATACTAGAGTTTATTTTTCTGTGTTTTAAATAATGAGGTACATACGAGCGATTTGATACTTTATTTAATTTTGTTTACGTTGTTTGTATATATGTTGTGTATACGGTTGTATAACTGACTTACGCGTGGCATTATTTCCAGCCTAAAATACGCTGTATGCCTTGAGGGCGTTATTAATAACTAATTAAAAACCTATTTCAAATTTTACACAACTGATTAACTACCAATCAATGAAGGGTAAATGCTTGTTTATCAGTTGCGTAATATTTAAAACACTTTTATTAGTAAGTTGGGATTTAAAGAAACTGTAGACTTTTTCTCGCTCATGATAACTAAAAAGTCGTCGCCTATTTTGCCGCGGTCAAATATCTATGCAAACGAACGAACTATTTTATAAATTCATAAATATATTGTTAGTATCCACAGTACCTAGTAGCCGCCAGTTTTGATTTATTCACGAAAAAAATCGCCAAAAACCTTGTCTTATTTTATTTTGCGAAGCTCAGGCACAAATATTTAAACGTTTCTCGATAATTTTCGAAATAACTGAATTTTCCACATTATGCAATAACGCCATAACCGAAAAGGGGTTCGTAATCAAGAGATTTTGAATTTTATGGCGATTTAATAGACCTGATATATTATTTTTTTCTGGGCTTATAAAAACACTAATCAAAAAAAATACTCAATTATTTGAAAGGCAAATGTGATCTGCTCGAAGTATTTAATTGAAACGTCTAAAATATTTCTGAGAGATCTAATTGCCAAACCAAAAACAAATGATTAGCAGTGCATCACCTTAAGTATAAGTAAACAGCAGTTTCATTGGACCTCTTACTTTCAATCTTTTACCTAAATTTATTCAGGTGGAAACTAAACCTCCCCCAATACCTAAAAGAGTTAAAAATGTGGCTTAACAATGCAGATTTTGAAACTTTATTTTTATAATTTATATCACTTTTATTTTTCACACAAACTTTACACTTATTATTACACTATAAACTTATTATTAAACTGTACACTATTGTATACACTTTTTGTACAAACTATTTAAACAAATTTTAACAATGTTTTTGCTTAATATGCCCACTGTTTTGATTTACCTAGGTACAACAAAATATATTTAACAATATTACCCACGCACAGGCTGAGCCTTAGTGGGTCCCATTACTTTTATGATTTTCAAAATATGTATACATAAAATGTAAAATTGGGAAAAATAAAGGATTAAAAATTTAAAACAAAAAAAACATAATTTTCTTGTACTTTATATTGCTTTAAATCTTTTTTCTCACTATTATAAGGCACTATGCGTCTTTATGTCTATTATCTTGTTTTAATAATAAAAAACACCCGTTTGCATTTTTCTCATACAAATTCAAAACGAAAACCAAAATACTATTCCACCTTTAAAAATTGAATTTTAAAACCTATAACAGAAGATGTATCGCAATAATTCACATTCTACATTCTTTGTACATAACAATGTCGTGATATCTGAACGTGTATTTGTGCGTACAAACGTAGTGAAATTTCAATTTCCCACTTGTTTACCGACCGTTGCCCATAACCTTCTTTCGGACGATATTAAATATTGAAAAATGTATTTCGTATTGCAAGATTTAATATAATATATGTGGGCACATACGCAGCTGCTATTCAAATATAATACGGACCTAACTGATGTAATTGAAAAATATTCCAGAAGCGTGATTCTCGTCCGTGAGGTTTTTATTACTTTTAGCAGCTTTTTCGGACATAAACCACTGCCTTAAAGTAAACCTAGACGAAATTGACAAAAAAAACGCACACACGTAGTAAAATAAATTCAAATTATGGTTAAAATAACTACACATATCATTCATACGATTATAAGAGAAATCTTTTTAGCATTGAAGTCTTTTTCATATTGTAATGTTTTATTGTGTTTTTGATACTACACAAAACTCTCAGTGTCCGAGGTGAGTGGGTCTACAGTTTAAAGTATTTTGTGTATTTGTGGATTATTTCACAAATTGGATTGTTAACCAAAATCGGTTCTAGTAGTCTGGTGAAAAAAATTATAAATAATTTAAAGCTAAATTTCGATAATTAAGTTTTTCTAAAGTATCTCTTTAATATGAATATCGCAACTACCAGGGGATAGTGGGACTATGTCACCCTCAATGGGGGAACGTTGTGTGCAGGAAGGAAACCGTAGAGTAAGTAGCTGGTTGATCAGTTCTTGTTACCAAATAAACCCACTGTATGATATGTTATTTCAAGCAAAGTTTCGGTTTTGGATGAATTGTCAACCAAGGCAATAATGACAGAATTTCCGCATTAATTAATGCAGGTTGTACCTAACTGATTTTTGTGAAAAAAATTTAATTGCTATCAAATTATTTTTATATAATTAATTATTATGTACACTTAAATGGGTTTTTAACCTAATATATTAAAACTATTTTCTACTTAATTTATTTCTTACTGTAACCTGTTTCAGCCTATTAAGGCCATCTTAAGACTGGTACAAATATTTCTTATATACATAAAATTTGAGAAAGGGGGGTTAACAAGGGTGATATATATAAGGATTTAAGTGTTTAAAACGGTACACCGCCCGACGCTTACTTACGGCCACCAGACATGATTGCTAAATGAACGAACACGCTCTAGAGTCCAAGCTGCCGAAATGAGGTACTTGAGAGGAGTGGCAGGGGTTACAAAATGGGATCATGTAAGAAATTTGACGATTCGAGATGATCTTAACATTGAACCACTGCTACTCTCCATAGAAAAATCGCAACTGAGGTGGCTTGGGCATGTACTAAAAATGTCTGATGACCGAATTCCGAGGAAGATACTGAGTGCGATTCCAGAGGGTAGACATCCAGTGGGACGCCCCAGACACGGTTGGGCGAGGCAACTCCAGAAACTGTGTGAGGAGAGGATAGGTCTACCATGGACAGAGGCCGAACAATCAGCACAAGACAGGGACGTATGGAGGAGCCTTGATCCCCGATCCGAATAGGACAAGGGGTAGAAGATGATAATGATGATGATGATATACAAGGATTTTATTCAAATTATATGGATTTTCCCATATTTGTTGCCAAACTTAAATACGACACTGAAATTCCACTTATTTGTTTATTAGGATTTTTAACCATTACTTTCAGCATCTCCAGTCAAAGTCTTGACTCAATATAATGAGTAAAGTCTCACTCCGGATATTTATTAAATAAAATCAAAATTGATAGACGTGAACACGCTAAACTACCGCGTTAATGAAACCCTCAACTTCAATCAATGATAAGCTGTAATTTTGAAGCTTACACACCCGAATGTCAGGCTAATTGATTTGATGATATTAATACGGCGGCGTTAATCCGTGTGATATCGGGCCCTCTTTCATTAAGTCATTAAGTCATCGGCACGTTCACTTTAACGTGACATTAAAAAGGCCGTCATTAATCATTCCACAATCATTTTCTTTCGTATTCAATATCAGCCATTTCATAATACCACATCTTTTGTGGTATTGTTTTCACACATCGCCAATATGGCTTTATATTCACTTGCGAAGATTTGAATGGGAAATAATTTCGTGAGGGTAAACCACAAATAAAATGTGTGATACCTTCTTGTAGCTAGTCGTATAAACTGTCAATAAGCAAGCTTATTAAAATGAAAATATAAATCATTGTGTGTCAAGGTGATCTTTGGACAACAACATTGAAATTAAATCAATCCAAATTTCACACTCCCAAAATTTATATATATGCAGGGTGTAAGGGATGTATGTAGTTGACTTACTTCAACCAGTGATTCTTGACATCATTTGGAGTTAAATATATAAAGGAAATGTTGATCTCTCGTGACTTTTAAGGTTTTTATTTTTTTTTACTTCCACATGTCATCACTAATCACTCAGCCACGAAACCGCCCGATCCCTTACAACTCCAAATTATGTTTGAAATCACTGGATACAGTAAGTCAAGCACGTCCCTTAACACTCTGTTTATATGTAAGTGTGAATATTGTTCTATTTTGCTTTTTATACAAAGATATTGAAATATAAGTTTTTATAGTTTTTTTTTCAAACACTTATGTAATATCATACATTATAGGGTTTTTGATTATAAGTTATTCAAAAGGAAGTGCAAACAATCCTAATCCATCTACACTAATATTATAATTAAAAGTGCGCGAGTTTTTTGGTTACGCTTTCACGCCTAAACCAATAGAAAGCTACATTATATGCGAGTAACATAGGCTGTATATAATGGTAAGCTCTGGCGTTATGAAATTGTATAAATGAAAATGTGTTTATTTAAAAAAAATAGTGGTAGGGAGGAAAGGCAGGGGAAAGGTAGGGTTCACGTAGAGGGAAGAGATGAGGGAGGGGGAAGGCGGGGAAGGTGGAAGGGAACGGGGACGCACGGGAAGGGACATGCGGGGAGAATCAATTTATTTCTTTGAATAGCATTGCAACGCACGCCGGGTACAAGCTAGTAATAAATAAAGCAAAAATTGTGACTGCTTATCCTTAACTCGAAACTACTTTATGTTGTTAATGACCTTTCTTTCTTAAGCACTCCTCTCAAATACTAAAAAAATGTGCGTGAAATAAATCAATTAAAATGTCAAACTATTAATTAAAAATTTAAGGGGAAATTTTGTAAAATCTTGTTTACATTTCCATTGAAGCCATCATTACCACAAATTCAATAAGTGAAGATCCGGTGAAGTGTGGAGCGAAATGTACAAAATGTGATGCATATTTTACAAAACTTCAGACCTTTTTGCGAGAGAAAACATTCACAATTCAATTATGGCATCCGCCAAGTATGTAATATATCAGGGAATTCTCATCTTATAAGCAATTTTTTCACATGAGATACGGAGAAATCCATCGCATGTGAGTAAAGGGAAGCAATTCAATAAACAAATCCATATCAGCCGGCATCTAAGGCCGGACTGGACGACGATATATTGCCGGGGCGACCGGACTGGAAGGAAACTAAACAAGAAGACAATACGATAAAAACCTTTTTTCTTAAATATTCTTTGAAGTTTTCTGAAAATTTTGTTCCGGGGTTTCTACTTGACAAATTTGTTTTGTATGATCTAGTTTCTATGATTCGTCATATTATTTTTGAATAAAACTTTTAACGCTATTCTAATAACTATCTCAACATTACATCATTTGCCCGCAACGATAGGCAAAGAAAATTAACAGTCACACAACAGTGCTGTCTTGCGTTGTACTCTTTGCACATTCCATTCATTTATCGTTTCGTAGTTCGTCTCTTACACGCTCTTATGTTATCTTGACATGGAGGATTCACTAGATGATTTCCATTGCATCGTAAAAATCGGTTAAATATATTCAAAGATAAATCAATTGTATGAAAATACGTCAATAGCAAGATTGTCCGGACAATTAGCAAGGATGGAAGGCCGACTACCAAAGAGACCTTCCTATTATAAGCGAAGAGTGTTGGAAGGCCATACATGGCCACACAACGCCTCCTTAGATAAAAGGAACTGGTGGAAGACGATAGGAGACAGGCAAGACTCGAGACTTTTCCAAAAATACCAAGACTCTACAAGGATTATAGAACCAGTTACCATGGTGATGAATATCACTTCAGCATCATTACACTTCACATAAAATTAGCAACCTCTTCAAAAGCTAAATTTACAACAATCTTTGACGATGCCACTTTAACCTTCGCTGCTCATTGCTCTGCTGCTGTGAGAAGTAGACCAGTCAATAAAACAATATGTACGAGTATATATATATATATAAAACTGTTTCGTAATTGGCGCAATACCCTTTTTCGAATCCGGATATGTATCGCAATCGTGCCTATAACAGTAGTTTATAATTGGATCCATTGACGCGCGATGCCATTATTGCTTTTTGGTAGACAAGGCGGACGTCGTACAATATAAGACGTAGGAATAGAGTTAGGCGTAGGGCACTGGGCGAGGGCGAGGGGAGTGGGTTGGGGCATTAGGCGTAACGAGTCACTTTTCCATATCCGAGATACTTCAAAGCTCTCCGCCCGGAGAGAGTTGCTTGGAGGCACGCTGGTCAAGCTTCAAAAGGACAATCTTTTACAGGGAGTTTGGGAGTTTTTGCGTTTTTAATATTATATACAACTTCGCTCAAATTTTAACACCCTTTTGTCTTAACAATTGAAATACCTGGAAAAACAATATTGCTTCTTCTTTTTTATCTCCCCAGGCTAATTTGTTCGATTTTCGGAAGAACTTGTACAGGTCTCACAGAAATCGTTATGTCTCCCTTACTTGAGAAATATGAAATAAACGGTGTCAGAAAGAGAAATTACCATGCTTTACATAAAAATCTAAAAGTTAACCACAAAAGAACCAAAATGTACACCTTTATAAAACCAATTTTCGGATCACAATTTGAAACTTTGGAATATTTTATTAATTATTTTTACATGGAATGACAAAAAAGTGAGGTGACAGTAACGTTTATGATAAATTTGCCTAATAAAATATGTGATTTTTTTTATATCAGTAATTTTAGTTACAAAAAACGAAAGTGAGCCATTGGAAAAAAAAAGTTGTAAGCGTACTTTATCACCTTTCAAAAACGGTTTTTAGTTTCCATATATATTTAGAAATATACAATTTATTTTGATTTTATTACAAAGCGGAAATATTTTGACCCTCTGAGGCCTGAGGGGTTAAGTTTAATGAATATTCGTGCTCCATAGCTCATGATAGAATCAACACATCGCACTGTGAATATTGTATTGGACTACGCTTCCTAGAAAGCAAGAGCTGTGTAATTTTCAGGCCTAGACTCACCGTTTGAGTTTAAAAAAAAGTAGCCGAATAGGCCGAATACTGAATAGTAACCGAATATTCGTGGCATCTCTAAGAAAAACCATGGCTAAAAGTGGAAAAATATTTTTGCAACTGTACGTTTTCCAAACCAAAAACAAATTCAACTTATGAAGATGAATGATATATGGTCAAATTTGTACCCGTAAATGACATTTGACGTGGACACTGTTGAAAGTGCCCACACATACGCACAGACAATAGTCCATCCCCCTTAGACAAAGCGGAAACGATGCGTTTTTAATAAAACGCGAAGATATGCCCCCGAGATGGAAGGAAGAATATTACGAATGGGGTAACGGGAGCCCAGAGGGGGAGGGGTGGGTGGGTTGGACGGGGAGGGCCGGCACGTACGTATATATAAAGGTAATAACTTCTTTACAAGTCCAAAGTCCGAGGGATTGAAAAGCAATTTCACTAGCGGACACCCATCCTCTTATGTTGCGAGCGGACGGATTGGGAACACTTTTTATGTTTTTATTCGACCGTTAGTAATACACGCAACATACTCGTACGCACTGTGTTGGGGATAAAGTTTTTTTAAATGTTTTAGGATCTTTAAAACACAAATACAGACTTCTATTATGTTTTAAAAAATAGTTAACGATATTTCTATGACTTCATCTGAAAGTATTTTTTTACAATATCTCCACACAGGAGGCCCTGAGGAAAATACTTTCCCTCAGGGCCTACGTCATCTTAGGGGGGCCTATGTCATGTTTGGGGGGACTTTTTATGGAAAAGAAAGAGAGGAAGTTCTGGGAAGGAAAATGTATGACAGTGTAAAGGTGTAGGAATCTGGGGGTCAGTGTGTCCAATAGTGACAACCGTATGAATCCAACCCTCCAACTGTATTGCTAGGCGATGGGTCGAGAGAATCCCGTTGGAAAGGTCAAAAGACCTCCCTCAACCAGTCTCTCTCGATCCGGCCCGCCACGCAGTAGATGGGCAGATGCATCCTCCGCCAAGATCCGGACAAACTACACCCCAGGAACCCGGGCATCCCTGTTAAGTCACCAAACGTAGCGAACCACTAGGGATGAGAGATGTTGGTTACCCAAGCCTGCCTCCCGAATTGATACTTTTGAATAGTTTTAGAATCTGTATATCTAGTAAATGCCCACAATTCATGAATGAAACTCTTCTTTGATAGGATTTGATTGCTTTGTGGTTCGATCTGAAAAGCTAGGTTCTCTTAATCTCCAACTCTCCTTTTTCTTCCCCTCTGTTGAATTAATTTCGCATAGTAAAAATTTCAAACGTTGGAGTTTGAAACTTTTGAAAAAAGACCGTCTTGAAATGACCGCAAATGTTAAAAGAACGCATCGAATAATCTTACAATAGGCAATTTTGAATACAAGTAAGTTATCTTACGGGATTTACTATGAAAATCATTGCACCAAAACTTTTCAAATCCAGATACATAAAAATGAATATCTGTTTCCCTTAGTCACGCCATAACTTCAGAACGACTTTACATATTTCATTAATATTTTTTTTGAAGTTGTCTAATACTTTATGGAACGTTCTTAAGGAAAGAAAAAATAAGAAAATTGCGCCGAAAATTGAATAATTTCAGAAAACTTAACGACTATTTTAACTTCACACATTTGATAGTTCGTGCGTTTAATGAAATTGAATTTAGCAGCTGTGTTATTTTTTGTATTACAGGAATTTTCAATAGATTTTTTAAATTATAGATTTTTTAAATTATAGATATTTTAAATAGGTACCAAATTTGATTGATTGTTCTTATAATATACAAAAATTAATATTTGTAATATATGAAAAATGAAAATTTAAATAAAAAAATTGTAATAGGTGGCTAGCGAGCTGTTTGAAAACTAAATGTACTGGGACAGAATATATGGAACGCGGGAGGGTGTTTGCTGGACGGGGGAGGAGAGAGAGGGGAGAGGGTGGGCGAGGTGAAAGGGGAACGCGGGAGGGTAGGGGATTCGGGAATGGAACGAGGACGAACGGGAAAGAACATGCAGGGAGAAACAATTTATTTCTTTGAATATGGCATTGCAACGCATGCCGGGAACCAGCTGGTAGATGATATAATACAATTTTTTTCAAGCATCGAAAGCGTTGTTTACACGGTGTTTTATTTAATAACTGATTCGCCCCTTGGCAAATACGTTCAGTTCCTATTACATTATACGGTCAGGGAGGACGCGCGCCATTGGGGCACATAATATATCCAATTCTGGGATGCATATGTTATGAGCTTCCTGTGCACGTATGTATGTGCGTGTGTCAGATGTATGTGTGCGTTGTGAACTACGTCATCGACACCAGGCCCAGGTGGAAACTGGACGTGGATAGTGTAAAAACAAAAAAATTACCAAAAATAAAAACTGTAATTTCAAAAACAAATTTTTGACCAACAATTTCTGCCGCTGAGAGCTCCGTTGTAACTTGAATATTTCTGCAGTTACTTTGGTTTGTCTTCGTGTAGATATGTGTTGTAAACTATTGTAATTAATTTTTCCCTTTTTAAACAAACTTTATCAAAAATTTCATTAAACATTTTGCCCACCTCTCCTGAATTTCAGCTCCGTACGAATTTATAATTATTCTCATCAGTTTTAATTTCCATCTTGAATGGATCGTTAACAACCTAAAAAAATGTTAACTGTTGTCCTTTAATGTTAAAGAAAGTTAACCCTGAAAGATTAAAGCCGGATAACAACAAATATTCTAACCTAACCCTAATCCTAATTATAAGTACATTAAAAACGACGTCAACAACATTATGTAAAAACTATTGTATATCCAATGACTACAACTATAAGAAGCATTAGTGTAGTCAAATTAAGAGTACCTACTCGACTCACTAGGCATAAGGACCTATTTCAATTCCACCAATCACAATCAAAATATGTAGCAAACTCGTCAATTCCTCGCTTACATAGTTTAGCAAACAAATATACAAACGATATGGAAGTGTTTAATGTAACAATTTCAATGTTTAAAACATACTTATAGACGTGTTCTTATGACAACAGTTTATTGAGATGAAAAATTCTTTAGCTCCGTTGTGATTTGAAACTCTACGAAATGAAAAAGCGACGCTAAAAAGAGACAAATACATACCTATATAGGATTTAGCCTGCGAGAGAAGGAGATACAATGAAACCTTACCGCATTGGTCGCTTTGATTATGAGCTCACTTTTCGACGCTCCTATTGGTTAAGATTGTGTGGTGAAGGTTTCACTTCTACCGCGTGTGAACTCCACTCGATTTTTTTTTAATTATTATTATTTTTCTTTTAAATTTTATCCGAGTGTAATCACCACTATAGATGATATCAACATTTTTAATGTAATTTTGATATTTAAAACATATTTATACATGTTTTATGTCAACATATTGTTTCTGATAATTTCAGTTCATTTTTATTATTTTTTTTTCTTTAAAATTTTATCCAATTGTAAACAAACCACTGTAAGTAAGAAATAGTTTTTGAAAACTATTATTTATTACTAAATCTATATTAAATACCCGATGTGAAAGCTCCGTGTGGGTATAAAAAAGTAGATAAATAAATAAACAACTTTAATTCAAATATTTAATATAACGTGATGTGTTTTTTTTTAAATTCCATCAAAAAACTTCATTTTTTTTAACTTATAAAAAAATTACTTGGAGACATCAAATAGAAACCTATATGCAACCGATATGAAATATCTGGAACGAATAATTTTAGTACGTTAAGTACGTTTAAGTTTGCGTTTCATTTTGAATTAATGTGTGATCTGTCGGCACACAGCACAAATGAATAATAATAATAAAAATAGCTGTGATCGTCAGCGTATAAACTAGAATTAAAAGCCCATTGGGGAGTGTTGTAAATAAATAAAAAATTGCAATGGATCTTGTTAAAATATTTTCGAATATTTGAAGTCGTCCCCTCAAATCGAAATAAAAACTTTAAAAAATCGGAAAGTTTATAAGACACAAGATTATCAAAACACACAAAATATATTTTTTCTTGCAATGTGGCTTACCTTTTATTCTTGCATACCAATATGATTGATAACAAAATGTATTCAGAAATATTGAAAAACAAAGCAGGGGAAAGTATCCAGCACCCTCGTAGGCTGTAGTAGTGAAGCCCACACACAGTCACACGCTTGCAATATAATAAGCATGCATCATACCTGCAGGACTTTACTCGTTCTCGTATTTACTCATAGTATACCAATATTTTAGTGTTTGAACTGAGCACTCTTTCTGACCAACAAAATATTACCAGGAAAGTATAAAATGAATTCAATTATTTCTACCACACAATGCGTAGAAGCGGAAATTATGACCTTGAAACACAATATTTTTAAATTAAAACACGATTTAAAATTAATTGTTTTTTTATTATTATTCTACGTTGATTTTTTCTAATTATTATTTTATGGTTTTCCAACATTCATATTTATATCTCTCCATCCTCTACAAATTTTTTTTAAAAACATGACTTAAAATTAAATGAAATTTAATTCACTTTTGAATAATACACATACTAGGCGCTTTAAATATTCCCACGTTTACGGAACGGCGACGGTACAAAAAAGGCAATAAACATAAGTTCCTTATCACTTATCATAATTATGCTGCACCTCTTTCTTACGCATTAAATAATGGTAAGACAAAGATGAGACATACGATATACCTACGTATTGTACGAGTACGTATGTCTGTTTCCTCCGAAGCACTATTTTTTTCCTGTGGAAGAAAAAGATGTACGTTCATTGTGGGCCTCATCTTTTGTCTCACCATTGTTTAATGTGTAAGAAAGAGCAGCAGCATTATTGTGTTAAGGAACGTATGTTACTTTTTTATAAACAAACTGTTTTTATAAATTGAATAATAATATTATTGAACATATAAAATAAATTAAAATTAAAATGGAGTTCTACAAATTAAACTTAACAACATTAAATACTTTACTTGCTTTTTTGTACCGTTGCCGTTCCGTAAACGCGGGAATAAAAAGTAATTGCGCGATTTTATAATTCCTTTGGCTACGGTATGATGCGACGGTGGCAACGTCACCGTGGTTTCATTTATTTCCTTATAAATGTTAGGTAGATGAGTATGATAATGATTACATTTTCCTTTGGAGGAAGCCATGGTACGTCATTAGTCTCATTTTCAACAGATCTTTTTATAGACTGTTAATAAATTAGCATGTAGGAAAAAGCTGCATCATTATTTCATTAGTGCCGTTGCCGTGGCGTTGCCGTAGGAATTATGAAAGCGCCCAATTATCAATGAAAATTATACCAGTTTTGATGCATAATAGTAAATAAAGGGTGTTTTTTAGAGGTATACAAATTCAAAATGAAAGAAAACACATTAAAATAATGTTAATGTCTACGATATTGGCTTTATGTAATAGATAATTTTATGCCATTATTGTTTAAATATGATTTCGGGCAGATGAGCTATGAGCGCCACGGCCGCTCGAATGAAGCGCAATCGCGAAGTCCAATTTTCGACAAGTTTATCGAGCAACTGCGGCCAAATATCGGCAATAACACGGCGAATGTTGACTTCCAAATGGTCCAACGTCTTTGGTTTATCAGCATAGACTAGTGACTTCACATACCCCCAAAGAAAGTAATCTAATGGTATGAGATCACATGATCGTGGAGGCCATTCACGGTCCATTACGTGAAATTATGCGCTCACCAAATGTTTCCCGCAATAAACTAAATAAAATAAAAAAATAAATAAATCAATAAAAAAATAAAATAAAAAATAAAAAAATTATAATAAAAAAAAATAATAAAAAAAAATTAATAAAAATTAATAAAAAAATAAATAAATATATGCAATAAAATAAATTTGCACCATTTGCAAGCGCTGTTCTTACGTAAGTCTTTCATGGTGAAATGGCAAAACATAGTGACTACAAATCAACTTTCAACTGTCAATTTGTAGAAATAATGTTGCAAGTTTAAAAATCAAACCTCTAAAAAAACACCCTTATTAGGATTACAGTAAAGTAAGATGTCTTTGTAAACTGTTAATATGAAATATTTGTAGCAGGTGCTACCTGTGGGTTGGTTTCAAATCTAGTTGGAAATAATGTATGTAGCGACGTCTGCTACCGGGCAGAAAGGAGATAATATGAAAGTCGAGGATTGAAAGAAAAGATATTACCCACACTTTTATTGGAATACTTTCCCCCAAACATTAGAGGACGAGTAGCCAACACCGAACAGACAACATTGCCTCAAAGCCGGACGATAAGATTGTAAGAAAATATGAATTTTTACTAAACAGTTTAGTATTTTTTTACTAAGCAGCTTACAGATTTTTTTAAGCAGCATATTATTATTGCTACCATAAACGGTAGATATTTTTATTTAAAAAAAAATGGTATTATTATTTTTTTCTGAAAGGGTTTTTTTCTAAGATTGGTGGGTACTTTTATTGAACATTGGGTAGATAAATAATTGAACACATGATTATTTTATTTTTTTTATATTATTTATTTATTTATCTATATAAGGTATGTTTACATTACATTATTCGACGCCTGTCTCACTAGGGTATACCTGTGTTGAGAGTTGAGACATGCGTAGAGGTACATAAATGAATATCATATATAAGAAAATTTAAGGTTAAATACATATTAATTTGAATACAATTAAAACGGAAAGATGATTGAAAGTGTGGGTAAATACCATAAAGAGAGTTATCTTATAGATGAAGGAAGATATGAAGTAAAGTAGTAAGTCCTGTCAAATCTATTTATGTAGTTAGATTATATAGGATTTTACTACTTTAATTTGTTTAATGTGGGTAAGAACGTATGTAAATTGATATGTCTGTCTATTTGTAATCTATTTTACAGATTATTGCAGTAGTGTGACGTCCAATACCTACTTATAATCCATTTCTTTATATCTTGTTTGAATTTGGTCGTTGATTCAGTTTGTCTAATCGTAGATCGTAGTGTATTGTGTAGTTTGCAAGCTATGTATTTAAAGTGTTTTTGTCCAAAGGTGGTTTTAGAAAAAGGAGTTTGGAGAAGTTGTTCATTTTTGGCTCGGGTATTGTATATCGTTTGTTTTGCTTTGTATAGGGTTTTGTTGTTTTTTATGTAAATAAACTAAGATGGATCCTGCGTGGAGCTGTTTGTTACGAAGGTAGTTATGTAAGGTGAATATAAAATTATTGTTTTTTGTTTATTTCATACCCTTGTGGAAAACATCTTGCTTCTAATTAAGCATAGATAAAAAAGGTAAGTACTTTAACAAATCCTTATCTCCAATTTTGACAAAATTGAGATTTGAATGTCATCATAACACAAAACGTTAAAATTATCACAAAACATGGTTGTTTAGTGACTTTTGATGGCACGTCCATTATTTATGCTTTATTTTAAAAAATAATCTTATTTTTTTAAATACTGGCCAATAAATTGAGAATATTCCAATACTGTACTAAACAGTATTTACTTATGATTCGCTCCCAGATTTTTCATAATTTCAATAAAGATCCGTTTCACGCTGCGAATTTAATTCGTATTTTTATTTCATTACCTTCGTGACAAATGTATACCTAATATAACCGAATAAAAGCAAAAAAAAATCAAATTCAAAACTGATTTCAATATTCCTTGTAGGTAATTCTCGCGCCTGACACAGTGCCGCTTGTTTTCTTTCGATTCGATTCGAATAATTGCAATTCTTTCATTCCAAATACGAAAATCAATTCCAGCGCCACCCCAACTAAGTTTTTTGTGTGCCACTGTGCTGTGACTAGACGCCCTATTTTTACGACGAGCGGCGTACAAAAAGGGCGCTGCATGTTTTGACAGATTTTCACGGTTGAGTGATTTCTTTTTTTTTAAATCAATACGTAAAGTAGACTTATTCTAATTTGAACAGAAGATTTTCCATTCTCAAGTAGGTACTTATTAGATATTAATTTCTTCAGAGGTTGAACTCTTCTTTCGCGAATGGCATCTTACGGCCGTTGTTCCCAACTTTTTGATCGATCAATCTGAGTCTCCGATTAGCTAACTGATTGTTTAGTAACGCTCGATGCGACTATTGATCGGAGAGTTGCGTTGGGAAGAGCGCATTTGTGCAACTGAGGAGTGTTGAGCCAAACCTCCGGCTCAAGAGTTGATCAGTAGGATCGGGAACAACGGCCGTTATTAACGCATCTTAACAATAACATAATAAGGCGAATTGTCTTATTTTGTTTCAGTTACTGTAGAATTATTTTTTAGAGATTCACGCTTGTGTAGGTGATCTGTATCGTAGGGCTACTTCAGGGTAAGAAGGAACTGAAGGCGGGTGTTACGGGCTATACTTTTTCGAACCAATTTGAACCACTATTGGTGTGGACAAATACATTCAAACGTGCGCTCTTTAAAATGAAATATTTCATAATTCAGCATTATTATTAGATATACTAGTACCTACGAAAATTTTTTAGTAGATTTGCTAACTTCCGAAATTCTGGACAGGAAGCTTTTCAAATTTCATGACGCCAGAGATTGCGTACAAAATGTTTCTATTTGAACAAAAATTGAAACAAACACCTACAAGCAAGGTACTTACTGGTATATGTATTTTTTTTTTTAAATAAGCTCCGTTCGCACGCCACTGTATTTCTATCAATCCTTCTCCCATCCTGCGCCCTTCCTTCATCCACCATATATTTTTCCATTCTGATCGTGTTTATTTTTAATCGAATATCAGCACTGGACGCGTGCAAAGCCCTTTTTTTAGCAATATTCGTAATGTATAATTCTTGAGCAACACGTTGTTATTTTTTGGTTTTCATTTCTTGTTAATAATTTACCTGTAATTTTATCATCTCCTCGATTGGTCGTAAATACCCAACTAGTTTGAATGCAAGTACTACACTATTGAAGATTTTGTGTGAATTGCATTTACCACCTCTCTTTTGAAACCCGTAATTAAAGGGACAAAACTTTTGACTGGGAAAAAACTTATAAAATCCGTTTGATGTACTTAGCATATTTAGCTTAGGAGATTGTACTTAGCTTTGCACCACATTGTATCGTGTGGTATTTGGATTCGGGCCATAGACATATAACTATGATTCGGGCCATTAAAAACAATACTCCGCGAATGACGAAAAGTTTTAAATATTCGCCCTCATTTATGCAAGAAAAAAACATTGCAAAAAGTGTGTTTTATTTTATTTCACGAAGTTTGCACACAAATATTGAAATATTTTCCGACAATTTTCTAAAGAACTTAAATTTGGTTGTACGATACACCATAACCGAAAAGGGGTTCGTAAGTACAAGATTTTTTAACTTTAAAGCACTTTTTATAGACTTGATACTTTATTATTATTTTTTAATTTATATATATTTTTTAAAATTTATTTATCTATGCAAAAGTATATGTACATTGGGTTTTTTATGCCTATCTCACTAGAATATACCTGTGTCGAGACAGATGTACAATATAGATGAATATCGTAGTTACAAGAGTATTTAAGGTAAAATACATATAAATTAGAATCGAAATTAAAACAGAGAGGTGATTGGAAGGGCGGGAAAATCTTTTAAAGAGAGTTTTCTTATTGTTGGAGGAGATGAAGTAAAGAAGTAAGTTCTGTCTAATCTATTCATGGAGTTAAATTTGACAGGATTCTATTATTTTCATTTATTTATTGATAAACTAATGTTTAAGACAAGATTTTTATGCATAGCACAAAGAGTAACAATTATTATAAGCAATAATTCTTAGCCTGAAACACTCATCTGCATTGAAAAAATCTCCCTAGAAAAGATACATGCCGCCGATGGGACTCGAACCCGCGCCCTTCTGATTTCGTTGAGTCCCGATGGCAGCATGTATCTTTTCTCGGGAGATTTTTTCAATGTAGATGAGTGTTTCAGGCTAAGAATTATTGCTTATAATAATTTTCCCCTTTTTGATACTTATTTTTTCTGGGCTTATGAAAAGACTTATAAAAAAAACGCTCGATTATTGCAAAGGCCAATACATGTTCAACTCGCAGTTCGCAGTATTTAATTAAAGCGTCTGAAACATTCCTAAGCGATTACCTTTTCGAATCAAAGACGAATCCAGATATTTTTTTTAGTTTTCTTTATTCATTGAATTGTTTATTATATGGATTGGGAATTTTTCGACCACCATGCTAGGCACATGTTCGTGATTGATCGCGATATTTTGAACACATTCGTCGAACTATAGATATAATTGATGTGTTAATTTTAATGGGAGGTGCTCTGAAGGAGTAATATAATTGGTCTATTTGGCACCGTTTCACAACCGGGCCAACATACTTGTACACGGTTGACATTTTCGGCTAACAATGTTCTCAATAATTTATCGGTTCTTGTGTTTGTGTTTCCTCCCCCCTACTTCCGCTCCGAAGGGGAGCGATACCTGCACTTCCCCCAAACGAGAGTGTTGAGTGTGTCTATTTTTTATACGTCATACATACACTCTATAATATAGGTTATCCTGGAAAAACTATACGGTTTTCGATCTGCATTTATGACCAAATTACTTTCCCCCCTCCCCCCCCCCACTAGACTACAAAATCAAATGTATTTATATATTTTTTCAAGGGTCTTTGGCGGCGTAAATTTGATTTTTATACAAATCTACAGTTTAATTCCGAAATTGATGAAATTTTACACACTTGACCTTCAAAGAGAAAGGTCACTGTATTTATACATATATATATATATATATATATAAGTACATCTGATATGGAAAAAATATACATGCAGTCTGGGTGACGACCGAGGACTTCAGCTAATAATATAATACTAACAGTTAAAAACCCGCTCCGCATGTTTTTGCTACTAGGCCTTGCGGGCGGCTTTTGTTTCGGCTTCGCCCAGTTTGAGTGTTGGTGACTATTTTATAAATTGCAAAAATAGCCGGTTCCTCGAACCACTGTGATCCAATGATAGCTAGTCACCGGGACAAAGTAACTGCGACAGGCAATGACGTCATTCTAAGTATTACCATCAATCTCTCCATATCCGTATAAATACTCAAATTCTACAAATCCGTAGTTCTTACACCTAGGGGGGTACGTCATCCATGCTACATGGTAACGTAAGTGGTGCCATCCTTTGAAAAATTCTTGAAATTCGAAACCGAATTACAAAAGTAGCTTTTTTACCGTATTAATTATATATGTATGTAGCTGGCAGTACTTCCTTTTGCATATATTTGTGAGTCGAGTGTGTACGACAGACGCAAGGCTATTAATACTATTTGATTATTATATTTGAGATTTCTTTGTAGACAACGTGGGAGATAATTAGATTCCCTTCTCACTAGGCAATATCGGTATTGTAATAGTCAAAATCTGTACCTTAAAGGATAAACCATAGCAATTACTATTACTAATTCCTTAAAGGTACAGAAATGTATAAACCTAGTTAAAAATAAAGAATGATTGTTTGGTAATTAATTGTGGCTTCACCAACATCCCAGTTGTCGTGAAGCCACAGTATTGAGTATTGGCTAGATAAACGTAACCTAAGTTTCTAAGCAGAATCAGTAAGTAGTTTAATGATCCCCACTACAATCGATTTCGAGAACTATTTAAATGAAATACCAACCAGGCGTATAGCAAACAGCGGACGGGAATAATACACCAAAGTACCATATCCAATTTCAAGGCATATTGCATTTAATTAATGGTCTGTTTACCGCTCAAATTACCGTGGCAAGTTTTAATGACCAACAAACAAATCACGTAACCAAAAGGGTTCGACTGGAAAGATATGTTAAAAGCAATAAAGTTTAGGAAATACGTTTATATCTCATTGTAATATTTAATCATTGATTATAATAAATAACTCGCAATGAAAATAGAACAAGACACAAAAATGATGACAGTGGCAACTGTGACTCGAATCCAGATTCTCTGTTCTTACTGGAACCAACCCTACTAAATGGGCTACTGAAACTTAAATAACTTTATTTTTTTTGCATTAGGTCCACATTCATATAAAATAATTCCCATCAGGGCCTATGTCATCTTTAAGGATGCTGTGTGGAGGGTCTTTTTAGGAAAGGAAGAAGAGGAAGTACTGGGAAGGAAAAACTTAAGGGGTGGGTAGGAATTTGGGAATCAGTGTGTCCAGTGATAGCAATGTATCAAGTGATGGACATATGAATCAAGGCGATGTTCCGAGAGAGTCCTGAGTCCTGAGAGATCAAAAAAGACAGAGGTGTTGGTTATCCAAAAAATGGTTCCCGGGGCGGCGGTACTCATGCCCACCTCCCAAATTATTTTTGAGAGTTGTCATTATTTTTTTTCAATGATTGAATTGTATAAATATACGAAATTGGTTGTCTCCAACTTTGGGAGAGTGGTAATGCAGAGATAAGTGTGTCAATCTCTAAAGTGAATCATGGTAATTATTATAACGTAATGTGAAGAATAATAAATTTATAGGAGTTTGGAGTTAATTGGAGTTGAGGCGAGTAACACGTATCTTCTTGGGATTGTGTGTATTGGTGCTTACGTTTAGATGTCTACACTTCCGGCAGCCTTTTGCCTTGTTTATGTCTAATAATAATAATAATTGGATGATTTGTGGGGCATCGTTTTTGTGAAAAATCACAGGGCGTTGATCAATTTATTACGCGTACTTTTCAAACAGATACATAAGAACATCCCTACTTACCTGGCAGGTCACTTCTGATAAACACACTTTTATTAGACAGATACGAAAGATAAGGTATGCATATAGGAGACACCATATTTAAAACACTGGACATTGCATGATTTTACAATTGCTAGACTCCATTACTAATGATATTACATTTATGAGAAGTTTCTCAAAAGCAGAGTTTATACTTATTTTGGGAGAATTTAGGGCTCCAAGACTGGAGAAATTTTATGAAAAAGAAAGTGAAAAACAAGAGTGTATATTGTTTTTACAGTTATTTGTAAATGTTAAGTGCACATATGAAAGTTCTGTTGTTATCTATTATTATTATTTTTACTTTTTTCCATTACTGTTTTTTCTTCTATGCTCACTGCGAAAACACTGTTTATTACATATTCGATAATAAATTGATTATAGAACCTAGTCTACCACTCTATCGTATTGTATCGTGTATTATAATTATGTGAATGGAATCTGTGAATGTTAACATTACTTAATACTACATATATGAACAATCATGTACCCACACCCACATACCCAATATAAACCAAACCTGTCAATTTGACTGTCCTAGAACGGGAGACCTTCCTAGTTGTGCAGTCAAAGCTCCTTTATACTGTTAATGTATTCTTTATGACAAAATAAATAAAAATAAATAAATATCTATTATTTGTAGTTAGAAATTATACACTGTAGATGTAGTACGGTATAATTGTAAATTACGGTAATTTCTCTATCTTTAAAAAGGTACTATTTGGAAAGGATTTTGCAATATTCCTCGGTTGTAAGTCAGATAATGACTAGATAGTAAACTATTATAGTTTTTAAGTGACTTATTACTATTTAAACGTCACAAATCATTGACAGATGATGACACAAAAACTTATATAATTGCAAATTCAATGTAGCGTGTCTAATAATCATTATTTAAAGAAAACTAGAACGCATAAATTAAGGTTCTCGATAAAACCTGTAAAAAATTACAAAGTGTTGCAATTCATTACAATACTTTTCCCATTAGCGATTATTTTGTAATGCGCACATTTCAAATGCAAAATTACCATTGTGTGCGGTTATTATCGCTAAAAATATTTTAAATGGTCGTAAATCATAAAAACCTTTTGCAACAGTATTCAGTTCCATGTTTCGGTTATTAGAAAATGCATTAAACTCTGTTATTGTCCATATCTCTTCTCTCGAACACTTAAATAATTTGTAAGCTAACTACAAAATGTACAATGTTAAACGATGAAGGGCTTTTTCATCTTAATTTGAGATTGACAAAAATTGCATAGTGCATAAGCTGTATTCATAAACCCTATAATGAATATTATCATAACGTATCATCATTTTTCTTGGAAAATATCATTTAACATTTTAACTTTACTTAAAAAGCTTTGTCTTTGGCAAATCTGAACAACTTGGTAGGTACTTGCCAACCATTTTTCCCCTTCTACTAATACACCTTACAATATTCCCCAAAATGGAGATGCTTTGCTGGGGATGATGCTTCAATAATAGTTACGCTGGCTTCCAGCGTTTGAAACGCTTGTGGTGTATTACTAATTTGTATTACTTAAAAAATCTTACCTTTAAAGATATCAGAATCAGATCATTGATTTAGAAACAATTACTGGAAAGTAATCTATCTACTCGTATCATATCACTACGTACATGAAAGAGAGTAAATATAAATAATTTGATTTTTTTTTCGAAGAAATCTTCGGAAAGGTTTTCACTTTGTGATGGCATATTTATTTTAATGACAAGACATGTTTCGTGAACGATGTTCTCATCATCAGGATCAAATGGAAGCTAAACTTAAAAATTAAACATAGATCACATATGGGAGGAAAGGGTAGAAGGAAGGGGAAGGGGTAAGAGTGGGGGAAGTTTATTAAAATTAGGGATTTCAAAGTCATTAGCAGGGAAAGACCGGTTAGATATGTGGGAAAAAATTCAAAAGAGGGTTTATAAAAATTTACTGCTTATTAATTATGTCTGCTTGATTATTTACATTTTTCCTAATTTCTAAAATCTCTAAGTTATTTATCTGTGATGCCTTATAAACCGTATGTAATATTTTAAGTGCATGGTTTTTGTCAAAGTTACGATCATTTTTTAATAAATGATCTGCGAACTCAGATTCGCTATTGTCATTTAATGCCCTGAGATGTTCTTTAACCCTTACTTCAAAGTTTCTATTTGTTCTACATATCAGTAATGCAGTGGTAACAATAGAGAACTCCAGTCCAATTTTTTTATTTTTTTTAATGAATAAAGACCTTCAAACTTAAATAACTGCATTTTTATTTTTATTTTTATAGTTAGTTTTAATAGTTAAAATAATTGTCAAAGTTTTAATTTTTAAAGACTCCCAGAAACGCACCGTATCTATGGTGGTCTTTACCCACCGTCCCCACCGTTAGTTTTTTACTTTTTAAGTTGTCATTTTGAATCAGTGATGTCATGTCGAGGGAAATTTCCCTAGATCTAGGGGAGAAAAATATTTTTTAGGGATAAGGGAAATCAGGACAAAATCTAGGGAAATTTCGAACTCTGGCAAAAATTTTGGTAATTATCGGTTCGGACTGGCCACGCTTATTACGAATAATTTTTAGAAAAAAACTTTAGATTCGCCTTAATTACTATAAAAGGAAACTTTTTGGCTTTGGGGCGGCGGAAAATAATGCATTTTAATTTTCAATTGCATAAAACCAAAATTCACTTCGCGAACCGACGCAGCGAAAATCCGCGGCCGTAGCTGTCACTGTTATGGACTGTAGCTGACTTCGTGGGATACCTACATGAAATACCGCGAATCACAAACCATGTTACACAAACCTAGCGTAGCCGCTAAGCCACTTGAAAACTGGGATGTTTTTCTTGCCTTGACGCGAGTAAGCGTTATAAAGGGCCACTTTCTTTTGTATCACAAACCATGTTACACAAACAAGCCCGCTAGACAAATTTCATAATTACGCGCCTTATCCCACGAAGTCGGCTACAGTCGTATTAGCTCTTGTTAATTTATCAAGGATACCAACATCACAGTGACATGTACGGCCGCGGATTTTCGCTGTTTTATGCAATTGAAAATTAAAATGCATTATTTTCCGCCGCCCCAAAGCCAAAAAGTTTCCTTTTATAGTAATTAAGGCGAATCTAAAGTTTTTTTCTAAAAATTATTCGTAATAAGCGTGGCCAGTCCGAACCGATATTTACCAAAATTTTATTACATATGACAGTATTACTGGTATTATTTATATATATATACGTATATATATTTTTTGGAATTCCTATGAATCTTAATTATTTTTCATGTACTTACATGCCATGTTATTTTTAACACTGACAACTCAAAATGATATTAGGGAACGTACCCATACTACGTGACACGTTCGGGGAGAGGGGGGGGGGGGTCTTCAAAATACCACGCTTGTTACAAATGAGCGGCGGGTTGCTTATGATTTTTATTTTGCAAAGTGTTTTTTTTTTAATTTGGAATTCAGTTTCTAATTCACTGGTGAGTGTATTCATACTTTTAAATTATTACTTCACGTAGCAAAAAGTGTTTTATTTGGAAAATCACGGTATTATTAGTATATTTACCAAGTTCCGATATCTTTCCAATTAATTATCATATTAATTAACATATAACAGGATTAGTGTTACACAATCAGGTGGCTACGTAGGTAATTGCGTAAATGTGAAATTCTAGGGAAATTTCACTTCTAACTGTTGGCAACACTGTGAAGAATCCAGAATAATCATGGCGGATAATGACTTTTAGGTGTGAGGTGTGTTTTTTATTCAAGATTAACTGCTTTTAATATAGAAAAACATTGATAAAATGTCCACATTTCACCGCTACTGTTATTGTATTTAATCAAAGTGCAATATAAAAACAATAAATCATCTCTTTCATTGCAAATACGTGTGACGTCGTGTTTTGTGTCAGGCGTTACTTTGTAGGTGCATTGTTTTATGTATAATACATACAGGAACACTGGTATTTATAATACACTGATCATGACGAGTGTGTAACAACTTGTATAAAAAGCCCTACACTAAAAACAATTTGAAAATACATAACCAAATGTCAAAACATGACATGACTTTAACCTCAAATAGACAAAATTTATTGCAGATTGTCCGCAAATATAGCCCTTTTCGTAAATTGTTGAGGGCCTAAATTATGTTTCAATAAACACAATAACTATTATTTATCTAAATCTCTATAAACAGTATGAAAATAAACCAAAAACACGAAATGTTGAATTGCATAGGTACGCGTGCACTTCAAGTCATTTCAAATGTCAATACAATACAATTCACAGGTGACAGGTTAACTGTGACGTCACGGTTAACCATTTCAGTAATGCCAACTTAACGCTGTGTTTTCCGAAGAGGTTTAAAAATGCACTTTTTAATAATTTATTAAAAACTCTGCATTTAATATTATGAAATAAAACTTATATATTCAGAATCAGCGTTTCTTGGTCTATATGAACATATTTTTTTAAAGCCATAATATTTTTCACTGGAGTTCCTTATTACAGTCTTTACAATTCAGTTTATACACTCCCGATTTTTTTTTTTGTTTTAGTGTCGCTTTCTTTGTTGTTAAGGATGAATTTTTTAAATTATTTATTTGTATAAAATGCAGGTTGTATAGTAGCGGGAATATTTTTACTAATTATTTTTGACATATAATAGAATTCTACGTTCAACGCCATTGATTATTTATTTGTTGAGAAAAGGTGTAGATATATAGTTTTAAGAATTTCTGTTTATTTATTATTTGATCTGTTAACTCAGTAGAATAACCATTATTAACTGCTATTTGTTTAATAAGATTTAATTCCAAAGTATAATTAGGAACAGACAAAGGAATCGTATTAATCTATTAATCATGGAGTGAGAGGCCGCGAATTTGATAATGGTTTTACAGCACAAAACGTCACTCTCAATCGTCACTCAACTGTATTGCAATTTTAATGGGCTATTTTTGATTGATGGATAATTGATTGCAATTTCTTGGTTAGGTATTACATAAATACAATATTGTACGTAAGCATTGAATATAATTTCAAAGCCTATGTTTATTAGTTTCAAAGCCTACGTCCATAAGCTTTGAAAAAGTTTAGGTAGATATCTATAAGATATAGTAACATATAACGTGTGAGTTCGGTTTTAATAAATAAGTTTAATGTATTTTTTTTTTTAAATTTAAGAATCATCTAAACGGCATCATGGAAAACCTTAAGAAATTATAAAAAGGCAAGCAGATTTATAAAATTCGAACGAAATCACGCATTCCTTTTGATGGTGGCCAATCAGCATGTGGGAGTAAGGATGATTCTTTAATTGTGTTTTTTTTTATCTATCTACGACTATATAAAATTCTCGTGTCACGGTGTTTGTGCTCTCACTCCGATTTTTATAAAATTGTTTATGTATATTTGGTAGGTATGAGAATAGGTCGTAAAGTATATTTCATACCGCCAGGTGATTAGGGTGTCCCTATCCAGAAAAAATATATTTTTGACAAAAAAAAAAGTTTTTTTTTGGCATCAAAAAATACCTATAACCCCAAATTTTCACCCTCCTGCCATTTTTAATAGCGTTTTTAGTATTTTTGTGTGAACAAATTTAACCGTGCATCGCGTCGTTCGTATTTCAAACAGAAAAAAATAGTTATGATGTTGTGTGACAGATGGCACTACGTCCGCCTCATCGAACTTTCATCCACAAATGGAAATAATTTATATGGCAGAACAACATTTGCCGGGTCAGCTAGTTATTTTATATTATCATTACCTGCTTATTATATTTTTGTTTTTATTTTTTTCATATTTTTATTTTTCTATTTAAATGTAATAATTTATTGTTTGTAACTCAACGTTATACGACGGACTGGGATTTTACTATCCTCCCTATACTTCAAAAAACGAGTGTGCTTTAGTCCACACGTCTGAAGTAAAACTTCACTAACTTATATCTCCCTCAACGTCCGTTCGCCCCGCCCGATAACACTTTTCATAACGCTCTCGTCACGCATTCACCAGCTTACTCCCCAAGTAAAGCGTGCGTAAAGACCCGACCGTTCGCCTCGCCCGATCACACTTTTCGTCACGCATTCACCATCTTACTCCCCAAGTCAAGCGTGCGTAAAAAAGTTTTACTTCAAAAATAAAAAAAATAAATAATGAGTATAAATTGCCACTTAACACATTTAATTAAATAATCTCTTTCACGACATCTACGCAATCAAATTTTGAACCCAAAACTCATGATTTTGCATTATTTCCCATTGGATCACAAATTGCGTATTTTCGTAACGCAGTCAATAAATGAATCCGTCAATTAGTATCTACTTAAAATTGCCAATGAAAAATTATTGAAGATTTTTCTTTATCGATAATGATTCGGTCAAGAGGATGTAGTTTGCTGCAATGAAGAGAGGTTTCCATAGATGTAGGTAACTACTGCGAGGGTGAGGGGTAGTTTCCGGATAGAGTAGGGGGTGCTGAGAGCCAATCAAATAAAAATAGGGCTCCATATCAAACAATAGCGAAAATAGTGAAAAGTTCCGCGAAGCCTACTACGGCTCAATTGGATTACTAGAAGTTTTCATTTTAATTGAGTTTCACTAATTCAAAATCACGTGAAGAGGAAAACCAACATGTTTTTTTTTAATTACTTGCCTATTTATACGATCTCGTTAGGCTTTCAGTGATAAAATGAATGTTTAGTTAACAACGAAATAATACAATATTTGGGAAACTTATTTAATTTTATTGCTTATTTCAATTGAAAAAAAAAATAAAGTTTTTATTTAGAAAAAATAAAATAATATATTCACTTTAAAATGGCTTGCCTTATGTTTTTCCTTAACAAAAATTACTGGATGACAAATGGATGAAAACAAAAATAAAAAAAACACAAACTTATTTCAATAGATAAATGTATTATAAACGTTATTGTCACGTATAATGAAAAAATAAATAATGAAAAATTCACAAAGATACTTAAATTCTTCTCGCATTGAATTCGCTAAATTTGGTTTGTGTGTTCATTTACTTCTTCTGTGGTTAACTTTTAGATTAGAATATAAAGCGTGGTGTTTCCTCTTTCTAACACCTTTTAAATTACATTTCTCAACACAACAGTAATGGAGACAACAATGTTTTTGAAACCTGTATAAGCTGTTCCCAAAAGCGAACCAATTAACCTAAGGGGTTAATAAGTGTTTTCAGTGTTCGTGTATTTCCATGGCTACGTACTTTCCAATATTTAATTCATTAACTTCAAGCAGTTGGGATTTTAAAAATCAAATATCCTCAACTAAAAATGAGCAAAATCAGAATCATTAAGTTTTCATGTCGCTCGTTTTAACTTGTATACATTTTTAATAAATGCGTATTAAATAAGTTTTCATCTCTTAAAGTTTAACCCCTGGTTCATTATCCGTGTTCCAGTTTGTCAGAAGAATCTATGAGCAGATCGCTAAAAAGAGATCATCGCGGGATTGCTCGTAAAAAAGCAATATTCTTTTTGAATGTATCGACTTTGGGCAATTTAAAAGTTTCTAAAACTGTTATGACCCTTCACTCCTCCCCTCCCCACGCAACCCCAAAGCTTCCCAAGGTAGGACACTTTGGGAGCCACTCATCAAATTGATTAGAAAGACAACATAGGGTAGTGGTTAAATAATGGAAAAAAATGTAAATACTTTAAATTTGTTACCATTTGTTGTTGTTGTTAATTTCCGATCGTACGATGATGATGATGTACGATGTGACAAAAAAAATAACAGATCATTAATGAAATATTCAAAGAACTAGATTTTTCACTTTGAAATTTGTTGAATTGTTCAAATTCTGTGTAAAAGCCCGTCCTTAGGCCCAGATGTTTCGCCAAAATTCAAATACTCGTATAACCTTGTCATCAAAAAGCAAATCAGTGCTATTTTATTTTTTTGTTTACATTTGAAAGGCCCCCGTTGAACGTCGACTTTGGGTGCGTTTCGGCTGTCTTTTGAAAAGTTAACAGGCTTAATAATATAATAGATATCTTTTTCTGTCGATCACAATTTGTTGAAAGGCTAAAACGGACTTAGAATTGGTATTTTTATGAGAAACTGCAAAAAAAAAATGGCACAGCAATTTCAAAGTTATGTATAGATACCTACTGATCTGACCTGTAATTAGTATGGAATATTAAGGCCCTGTACTACCCGCTCAAAAAAAAGAAGAACTCCTTCTTCTTCTTCTTCTTAGATATGTAAATACGAATGTTAGAGGGAGCGCGCTAATATTAAAAACGACAATATTTAAGCGAAAGTTGTGAAAATGTTTTATAAAAAACGACTCGTTTGAAATAGAGCAAAAATCTCGTGGGAATGTCTAAAATAGCAATTAATGAAATATTATAATTTTTTTATGTAAAATAATTGGAAAAAAACGTGTTTAGAATAATTTTAAGGGCATACTTTGCGATTTATTTCTATGAAGGTAATTTCATATAATTGCCATTTCGGTGCGGGGAATGTAAAGATATTATCTTCAAGAATAACATAAATTGTTTTAAGTGCTTTAAAACTTAAACAGCCTTGCTAAAAAACCCAGTGAAAATTTTATTCAATTGACAAACGGCCGCGGATGTGAAAACATTACTAATTAAAAATGTGTTCTTTGAAAGAAATACACATGGTTTCCACGGCCTGAGAGGGAAGTTTATCTCTGTTTTAACCATTGATGTCCGAACGATATTTGTAATTTTTCCATAGTATTTTGAATGTTCTATATATTTCTTATTTTTGAAGGTGTTGTAAAAACAAATACCATTTATGAAAACTAGATAAAATTACCTTTTAGATTTGAGTATTTGAAATACACTTTAGCTTTCAAAAACTGCCATATTTTAAGATTCAAACTCGGAAAAAAATGGAAAAAAATTTCCTCCCAAAACATTTTTGACCAAAATGTAGAGAAATTTAAATAAAATCAAAATTTAAAAAACACAGTCCTTTTATGTAATAAAATTGGAAGGAAACTATCACCTCACTTTTTCATCGTGTATACAATAAAAAAATAATAAAAAATTTCAAAGTTTTTTTTATTGCCAAAAAAATAATACCGAAATTTAAAACAGATTTCTTGCATCTCTAAAGACGTTAATTTTTTTGATACGTTTACGAACACATGTATTAGATTTTAATATTATAAAAAATTATCACTTTTGAGAAATTCTCTTAAAATAAAGATCTTAAAATGAAAATATTATCTTTTGTAACCTATAAAAAACAATATTCTGACAGTTCAACTTTGAAAGTACGGCGTTTGTACAATAACTTGATTAAACTGATGTAAACCACACAAATAACATGGTAAATATATCAATTATGTGAACAGAAGAGTAAATTCGTCACTACAATAGAAATTATTAAGTAAAATCACAAAATTTTCGATATCCCGCCATAAAACACACCGAGCTGTTTTGTCATCGCGGGCTGTCGCGGGCCGAGAAACTAATGCATAGGCGCGCCAATAATGCCCCTTGCGGAGAAAAATTAAAACAACATTGTTTCCTAGTAAATTAAAACCATATACAACGTTGTCACATCTTCAATGCGTTTTAACAGCGTGACCACGTAAGAAACGTTATTGGTAATAAAACGTGTTTTAGTGTATACGAGCTTTATTTATGTTATTGCAATAACACAGTTAATCGGTCGCGCTGTGGTTTTTTTTTAGTAAGGCTGAA
Source organism: Limnephilus rhombicus (assembly GCA_929108145.2). Taxonomy (NCBI): domain Eukaryota; kingdom Metazoa; phylum Arthropoda; class Insecta; order Trichoptera; family Limnephilidae; genus Limnephilus; species Limnephilus rhombicus. The sequence continues at coordinate 60,252,383 of OV815276.1, forward strand.
AGTGTTTAAGGAATTATGTAATAAATCGGTAGAAATGTGGAAAGTCGGGCCTTAAAACCAAACAAAAAAAACTACGCTCCAGTTTATATCACAAATAATTAATTATTATGTGGAGATATTTATAGAAAATTCAATGATAAAGAAGGGTAGTCATACTCATGAAATCCATAATATAATATTTTCATGTCCCGACAGCATGCGACATTGAGTATTTTCCCAGATCACAGCATCATTGCGTAGGTATTATTAACTTTAAAACTTAAACAGCTTTAGTTACCTAAATAACTTTTAAGTACTCGTAAGTATAATAACGTACAAGACGCCTTAAGTATGTTTCTGAAAAATACTTTATTTTTATGTACGTAGTCAAATTGGGAAAAAGGCGATATCGCCATATGCATAAAATTTCATTTTGGCGCAAAATTTAATACACGGGATACATTGGTTATATTGGCGATATTCTAAATAATTACGAATATACCTTATAACACGTTCAATAGAATCACTATTTGCAAATTGACAACACGTGTAATGCATTAAATCTCCTAATTAATGTGACACAAAATTATGTGGAGTAGACCTGCCTGTTATAGTGGCTTCGATTTCAAATTTAGATGCATAAATAGCATGAGCGATTCGAATCATAAAGTTCAGAATCTTTTTTTTTTTTATTATTTAAGGTTTTTAAATATTTCTTTCAAGAATTTTTGTAGTGTAATAGTATTCGACGATTTTGTAAAATAAATATTGATTACGAAGTGCGAATAATGCACATTAAGTAGGTACTTAGGTCTTCTTATTTATAACTAGTAGTTCTGTGAACAGTACCTAGAACTAATTTTACCTTATTTATTAAATCGAAACCAAAATTTCGTCTTAAATCACAAGATTTGTAAGTAGGTACGTAAATACCTGCCTATACTTAATTTTAAACCAGATTTATAATTTTTTTCCAAAGAAACGTCACTATAAAATTATTTTTTTCATACTGTCTGTAATTGCCATAAAATTGAAAAAATGCGAATAAGAAAGACCAAATTAACATTACGATCTCGCATTTGAAAAAAATATATTTACTGAACCATTAAATTGGCCACCATATTGAGACGGAGACGGAACATACAAACAATTTATAGACCTCTGGAAGAAACGCAAAACGGTAAAAAAAACGGGGATCATAATTAAGAGCTTTACTCTTGGGACCCATAAAAATTTGGACATTTTTTGCCGATTGGAAAGGTTTAAAACATGAAAAAATTCGAGTGCAGTTTTACACGCGGTAGAAGCGAAACTTTACCAAAACCATCTCAACCAATACTTGAAAAGTGAGGTCATAATCAAAGCGACCAATGAGAGCAGACCTATCGTAATTTCCATTTCATATCTCAGCCAAAAGGAGCCTTTAAAAGTGACATCATAATCAGAGCGGCCAATGAGCGCAGTTGATGCGTCGCAGGTGCAGTAATCGTCATATCCGTTTCATCCGAAATCCGAATCACTATAGAAGCTTCACTTCAAAAAACAGTTCACTTGCGGTCCCGGGTTCGTTTTTATAATTACTCTAGAATCTGCAATGCCTACTCTATTACTTTCATTGTGCATTTCTATATTCGTCGTTTAGCCATAAAACCAAATCAGGCGTAATAGCCAGCAAAAATATTTACACGCTCGTGAAGCATTGCTCCGTACTAATTTAGAAATTAGTTTCATTTGAATCAGAAGCAATCATTATAATTAGTTTTGCGTCACTGAAAATGTGAACCTAATTATTATTCAACAACCATATTTCTCAACGGGAGCTATAACTAACTCAATTAAACAACCGATATAAGACTTATTTACTGTTTGCATAATTATAAATAATATTTGGTATTTCATGTATCACTGATTGATTCGTATACCTACTAAGACTGTAGAAAGAGCTCCGTATGGGGTATTTTCATTGATAAACAAAACATAAATTAACCTTTAGTTGAAATTGACCCTCAATCATCAGTACATTTTATGAAGCTGATCTGATTATTAAAAAAATTAACACTAATTAATATGACTTAGAAGTCATGCAATTGTGCTAATATTGTTTATAGATATGCTCTTGAGTATTTTTAATAACACGCATCTTAGCTTTTAAATGACGCAGATAAATCGAATGTTTTTAATTGATTTCATCAGCAATTTCTGGGAAAAGTTTCTTATTGTAAATCTGCTACTCTTTTATATATTTAAGTTTTTTTTAAATTATTCTTAGAAAAAATCTCTTAGAAATTACCTGGTAACACTAAATAAATAAAAACTTTTTGTTTTATATATCACCAGAATCATTAATGACTTCTCGGCAAGCTTCTTTTGAATATTTTATACGAAAAAAATAATAATAACGAGCAATTAACAAATGCACAAGATGATAGCGTAATGACCGGTCAGTGGTTGAGTTGGCATAGCGCTTGGGTCCAACCCGGGCGTCGCGTATTCGATTCCTCGGCTGGCTAAGTCCTCCATCACAACACAAGCAACATTTTAGCCTTTCTGTGGTGGTAGTAGGAGATTTTCAAACATTGTTGGGTTATTCGTAACCCGGTAATGTTTGTCTTTCTTTTAAAAAAAAAATAATATCCGCTTTGCAGTAAATTCCAAACAAATGGAAAATTTCTGAACGCATCCGAAAACTAAAAGCTACCTTTAAAAGGTGATGAAATATGCTCTCAAATTTTATAATTCGAAATAATCATATATTTTTTTTTATCGAAAAATTTTGAATGCAAACATAAAAAAGTTTTAAAAATGAATCACCTTATTTTTTTCTAACTAAAAAAACTGACAATGAAGAAAAAACACACTCATACTATATTTCGCAAATGTATTATAAACGTTATCTTTAAATCACTTTTTTATCGTTTCATGTAAAAATAATTAATAAAAAATTCCCAAAATTTACTTTTTTTTTGCTGTCCGAAACTTTAGATTCATAAAGGTGTACATTTTAAATACTTTATAGTTAACTTTTAGATTTGAATGTAAAGCTTGGTGTTTTCTCTTTCTAACACCGTTTGGATAATATTTCTACCCATGATAGAAAGGAAGACACAACGATTTCTATGATACCTACATGAGTTGTTCCGAAAACCGAAGAAAATAACCCGGGGCGTTAATTAATTTCTAAAATATTTAAAGATCTGTCATTCTAATTAAATAAGAGAAATAACAGATAGGTAATTATCTATAGAGAGAACACAATATAATCTTATCAAAACAATTAGGCATGTAATTAAATTGTTGTGGTCAGTCGAGTATTTTCTATAAGCAATCGACTCGGCAGTTCAAAGCTCAAACAAGATACAGTTTCATTAATTAAATGAAGCGATAATTAGTTGGAATGCGTCAGGGACTAGTAACTAGTAACATTAAATTATTATTATTTTTTTTTTTTTTTTTTTTTTTTTTTTTTTTTTTTTTTTTTTTTTTTTTTTTTTTTTTGGTAGAAAGCAGTCACTTTGTGGTTTGACATATTAATTAAAGGAAAACAATCACTTTGTTTGTAACCACGATTTATTGATTTAATTTTTATTTACCGACCGGTTTCGCTTAATACAAGCATCATCAGGGTATAAATTAAAACTGATGAAAAAATACATTGTGTGAGCTTATATATACATACAGACAGAGACAAAACATAATATAAAGTAAGAGTGAGAGATTGTAATTAACATCCTACATAGTGATAGAGAGAAAGAGACGGGTATATCTAATGAATAATTACATTATATCTACCGGGACAAAACGTCATTTAAACAGGTGATTAAGAAATAAAGTGGCTACGGGTTTTTTTAGTTTATGGGAAATATTCCTAATATCGGACTGTTGGACACATTTAACTGATTATTAAGGATTTGGGTTTTTGTTTTAACGGCTTTCTTTATTTCGAGTGCTTCTAAATTATTAAGCCTGTTACCATGACTATTTCTGTGTAAAATCTTAACACCGGTGTTTTGATTGAAGGTATGATCTTTATCAATAAGGTGATTAGCGAATTCCGAAAATCCATTATTATTTAAGCATCTAAGATGCTCTTTGATTCTAATATTGACATTACGCGTCGTTTTACCTACATAAAATGATGAACAATCATTACAATCTAATTTATATATTCCGGAATGACTTAGTTTTAGTTTTTAATTAATTCGAAAGATAAGGACGAAAAACTAAGTCATTCCGGAATATATAAATTAGATTGTAATGATTGTTCATCATTTTATGTAGGTAAAACGACGCGTAATGTCAATATTAGAATCAAAGAGCATCTTAGATGCTTAAATAATAATGGATTTTCCGAATTCGCTAATCACCTTATTGATAAAGATCATACCTTCAATCAAAACACCGGTGTTAAGATTTTACACAGAAATAGTCATGGTAACAGGCTTAATAATTTAGAAGCACTCGAAATAAAGAAAGCCGTTAAAACAAAAACCCAAATCCTTAATAATCAGTTAAATGTGTCCAACAGTCCGATATTAGGAATATTTCCCATAAACTAAAAAAACCCGTAGCCACTTTATTTCTTAATCACCTGTTTAAATGACGTTTTGTCCCGGTAGATATAATGTAATTATTCATTAGATATACCCGTCTCTTTCTCTCTATCACTATGTAGGATGTTAATTACAATCTCTCACTCTTACTTTATATTATGTTTTGTCTCTGTCTGTATGTATATATAAGCTCACACAATGTATTTTTTCATCAGTTTTAATTTATACCCTGATGATGCTTGTATTAAGCGAAACCGGTCGGTAAATAAAAATTAAATCAATAAATCGTGGTTACAAACAAAGTGATTGTTTTCCTTTAATTAAATTATTTGTTTTACTAATGATGCAAAAATGTATACAAATGTTTTTAAATTTTTTTGTAAATGGTTTCGTTTTTTATTTGTAAATTATTTGTTCAGAGTAATAATTACTTATATATAATATATGAAACATTTAATTTTACTTATAGATACTTAATATAATATTCTTGACTACCTACTGTAGAGATCAAGTAAATAATCCTTAGAAATTAAACAATCAATCGAAATCAATTTTGAAAAGTTTGTAAAATTGTTTGCGAAATTGTAAGAAAAAAAATTACAAATGTGATTCTGTTTTATTGTTATGATATGGAAATCATTGTTGTGAATGCGAATTTCGTTAAATTAAAAACTAATGAAAAATTATTTCTTCCAACTGACGCGAATATCGAAACCACTTTTATTACATTTGTTCCTCAAAATTATACATACATACACCTAACTAATATGTTTCATATAAAAATGTAAAAAATAATATATGTATACAGTAGTTACTAAATAAAAAATAAAAATAAAATAAAAAATTAATATGGATTTAATTTTTGTCAACTCTCTTCTGTTATTTGATTAAATATTTTATTGCACGTGTTTTATTATTGTAACTACTAGTTTGTTTTTGATAAATTTAACTGTAAAGGATATTCCAATGGAGCGATGTTAAATGTGAATGAGGCTTAAATGTCAAATGTTTTTATGTCTGGTTTTGACATTTTACAAATTCAGTCATTGGCAATTTCAACCATGGAAAGATAAACAATCGAACTACGTATTAAAGTCATTGGAGCTTATTACGAAAACGGGACTTCTAATAAAAATGCATTTCGCGCACTACGCGATATTTTTAGTCAGCGTAATCAACCAATTTCATCTGAGTGGCTTCGTTTGTAAGTAGTATTGCCGAATTTGGGGTGATATAAATCCAAGGACGATTGTTAAAAAGCCGATGCATCCACAAAAGGTCACTGTTTGGTGTGCATTTTTTGCTGGCGGAATCATTGGATCGTTTTTCTTCGAAAATAATGCCGAGAATTCTGTTACGGTATTCGTGAGCGTTACCGTGCAATGATAACCAACTTTTTATGGCCTGAATTGGATGCTATGGATGTCGAAGATTCGTGTTTTCAGCAGGACAACACATGCCACAATGAATGAGAAGTTTCCAGGTCGCATCATCTCGAAACAGCGAAGTAAATTGGCCACCAAGATGTTGCGATTTGAAGCCTTTGGACGTCTTCCTTTGGGGCTATCTCAAGAGTAAGGTTTATGCCAATAATAATTCAACAGCTGAAGGATAAGATAATAAGGCACACCGGTGAGATCGAGGAGCAATTACGCAATACGCAGATACGCTTAATAAAAGTTTGACCATCGAGTGAAGGTGTGCCACCAAAACCTTAGCGAACATTGGGCCAATATTATCTTTCACACATAATTGCCATGTTCCAAATCACATGATTCAATAAAGAAATTAATTTTTTTAACAAATAACATTAAACCGCCTTAGTGAAACTCCTTTAAGGCCGGTTCAGATTCAGCATATAAATATAAAAGATCATAGCACGCCAAATATCGCTCTCCATACAATCTCTTCAGACCGTTCACACCGAAGCGCTTTATCCGCACATCAACCATAGACAATGCACATCTTACACCATGACCGCTCTTCAGGCGATATGCCAAGAGTTAAGCGCCCCCCACTCCGACGAAAACAGGAGAGGGGGTCATTTTAATTACGGAGCTGCCTAGAGGGGTGGATGACATGTCAAGTTGATAGATTCAGTACAAAAATGCGCACTCCGTGGCAGCTCGCTAATTCATCTAACCCCCTCTCCTATCATAGGAAGAAATATTTGATATGCGTCGTGTGAACGGCACAAAACATAAGCGCTCGCGGTTCAACAGATACCTGCTCGCGGTTATATTCGATGTCTGAACGACGCTTTATAGGGGTATAAATACATCCACACAATTCCATTTCAGTTAATAATAATTAAAATGAGATACGGTTGTATTTGATGATGTATGCATTGTAATGATAGTGTGTATTACGTAGGTATATACGTTTTATTCTTTTGAAATTTTTATATATATTTCTTCATCACAATTCATAAAATTCTAATCATAAGCCATTCAAAGTTGTTCACTTCAGGCGGGACTGATCTCATCAAGCGCTGAAAGAATAATGGCCATATTTATCTTATCTTATTAGTACAGCGTCATAAAAACTCCACTGTTTTATTACCACTAGATGTCATGACATCAATGAATCTCAACATATTACTTTAATGATTGTATAAAGCTACATTCTGAACTTTTCTTACAACTACTGATAGAGTCATCACAATTATGTGGCTGTATCGTTTTCCAATTAATTAACGATTGTCAACAATCTTTTGTTTATAAATTGGAAGAAGCGTTGGATAATAATTAGTGAATTGCATACGAAATGATTGTTTTTTTAGCTTAGGTATTAGCATTAGATCATAATATCATTAGAAAATAATTCCCCTCAGGGCCTATGTCATGTTTGGGGATGTTGTGTGTAGTTATTTTTAGGAAGGAAGTAGAGGATATTCTAGGAAAGAAAAAAGGTATGAGGGGTGGGGAGGAATCTGGTCAGTGGTCCAGGAGTGACGGACGTATGAATCCATCGCTCCCACTGCACTGCAATGTAATTTTCAGAAAAAATTCTGCTGAAGAGATCAAAGGGTCTCCCTCAACAAGTCTCCCTCCATCCGGCTGGCTTGGGGATTCGCTCACCACGCAAATTAGGAGGTATCCGTCACTCCTGAACATACCGACCCCCAAATTCCCACCCAGCCCTCATACCTTTTTTCCTTCCTAAAACATTCTCTCATTCCTTTCCTAAAAAGACCTTCCTCACAGCATCCCAACGGATGACATATGCCCTGAGGGGAATTATCTTCCTCAGGCTTCCTAAAGTAAAAAAAAGGTGGGCAGGTGCATCCGCCGTCAAGACCTGAACAAACCTCACCCCATGAACCCGGGCACTCTTGCTAAGTCGCCAAACGTAGCGGACTACTTTGGTGTTGTTTATCCAATGAATGATACCCAGTACCCAGAACCGACTACCAAATTGATCGTCGATATATCTACTTTAAGAATGTTAAAAGACTAATCGAAGGTTGGGTATAATACTTTCAAAAATCCATTAATTTGTCTCATGAATAATTAAAAATTGAAAAAGAGAGAAAATCATATATCGAAAGCTGATTTTAAGTAAATTAGATATTATTGTAGGTTGGAACGCAATACAAAAGTTTTGTTTTTACTAATAATAAATTCTTGTTGATCTGTTAGTATTGTAAGCTGGTCATATCGCCTAACGGATGACTGTTGGAATTGCAATAAAACCATCATATGACGCTCTTGCTGGGAAAAGATACGCAGACGAGATGTGGAGGCTTGCGTTATAAAATGGACGTCAGAAGATTTAAAGAAAAATTAACCTGTTTAAAACCAAGGGTGGCTGGTCGAACAGTGTGTTTGTGTGCAGCACTGGTAAATTATATCGTCTAAAATTACTTTATAATATCTTACCGAAAAATATAAAATCTATGAATTTCATTAAAAATATCACCTACCAATATAATGCATAATATAATATGAATCACGGAGAGCAAATTCTCAAAGTTCCGCGCGAAGTTACCCTGTCCGGTGTGCAGGCCGATTGCAAGCGGAACGAATTATGTTTTTGTATTGAATATCCCAAACATCGCCAGCGCGCAACGCCGGCCATATGTATGAAAAATTAAGCTATATTGGTGTGCCACCCAGCGGCCTTTATCATACAAACTTAAATTTGGATTTAAGGCAAAAATACTTAACCAAATTGAATAATTCTTTTTTTAATCAAAAGGTACAGCAAATACCTAAATTTTACATATATTTGCTTTTTTATTGATTGGTGTTTTAAATTATAAAACGCTGATCATTAAGGAATACAATTTTTTTATAGGTAACTTTGACAATTTTGCCCTCGTGCTGTTTATACATTGTTTATAAATACTGTTTGTATCCTGTTTAAAATGAAATATAAAACTAACTACCCAACCATCACGCCGTTTCCCCACAGGGGTAGGCAGAGAGGACGGACCGCCGAATAACTCGGTCCTGGCAGACACTCTTTGCCTCACTCACATTCATACATCGTCTCATACATTATCTTCTATTATTCCGACTTTCGACATGGCCCGACTCAAGTATCTGATTCACTTGCTCGTGCTATGTCTTCCTCGGGCGTCCCCGACTTCTTCTACCATTCACATTTGCGCCGTATATTCTTCTTACACTACTTTCAAATTTATTTTATTTTATGAAATATAAAATAAAATAAATTAAACATTGTTAAAAAAAAGAGTTTTTTGGGTTGACATTTTAGATTTATTTACGAAAAAATAGTGTTGTGTTTTTATTTTCTTAGTACCGAAAAATAAAAATTTTAATTAAAAAGCGATATGTAGAAGTTTTCGCACTTCGAAAACAGCTTAAAATAGATCTTCTCTCCAAATAAGATTAGTGGGATCATTTTTACTTAATGTTAGTAATCGTTATCTCATAGTTACGGATTATCAGTGAACCACCACGTTTTCAGGGCAGCGGCCGCCACTGTTTAAAACACCGATTGATTTTTAAGATTTCACATAAAAATTTGATTTCTTTGCTGGTTTTTAGCCTAGTGATCCAAAACGTTGAGTTCAAAAAGTCCTGTTGTCCAAATTGCACAAACAGTAATTTCTACTATTTCGTCTTGAAAATGAATGAATTATCAGATATGACTACGTACATATATAACGATGTCTAAATTACGCCTATTGTGTGGTTGGTTTGAAAGTTATCATTCTCTCCATAAAATATATACCATTTTTATGTGTAACTCAATAATCTATTGGTCTGAGCTTAACTCTCGAATCGTGAGAGTTAAAATTGGTACACTTTTTCGTGAGTTTAAAAATTATTAACCCTTTTTTTATATCCATATTGAGCTGTAGAGCTTCGAAACATCAATTTTTGTGTCAAAAATAAGAAATTTGTGTTTCGTTTAGATCAATCATGAGCTGTAGAGCTTTGTAACATCATTTTTAACGAAACTAAAGGAATTCAGAACAAGTTCCCCGACTCTCTCACACGATGTCATCATGTTAACGGAAACCTGGTTAACACCATCAATTTTCTCAGCGGAACTTGGATTGCACGATCACCACATCTACCGAGTAGACCGTAGTCCAAACACCAGCTCCAATACAAGAGGGGGTGGAGTCCTGATTGCTGTCCACAAACGTATTCCGTCAAAAGTGCTTAAAAACAAAAATAGTGAGGTTGAACAAATATTCGTGTTGCTCGAAAACAAAAATGCTGGCAAGTTAATAATTGGATGTTTATATTTACCGCCATCCTCCGATACACAGCTGTATACAAAACATATTGGGGACGTGGAATTTTTAAGGTTTAAATATCCCAGTGCCAAACTTGTCGTAGTATGAGACTATAACTTGCCAAATATATCCTGGAACCATGATGACCCTGAATTGTCTGGTATTATATGTCAACTGCTAATCTTAATGAGAGAGAGATTCTGGGTATGTCGAAAAATTTATCAATCCCACAACTTAACACTGTAGCTAATATAAACAGTCGCATTCTTAATCTAGTTTTTTGCAGTGAGCCCACTGCTAACGTATGCAAATCTTTGGAAGAACTATTACATGTAGACGTTTACCATCCTCCTCTGGACATAGTTATTCCCTTTGTTAACAACACTCATCTTAAAAATATCAAGTCATCTTATAACTTCCGTAAAGCAAATTTTCAAAAAATTTCTAATTGCTTAAATACAACAGACTGGTTCTTTCTGGAAAACGCAGATTTTAACGATAATGTAAATAAATTCTATGACATTCTAAATGATGCTATTGCAAATTTTGTGCCCCTTCGACATAATAGAATTTCTCATTTTCCAAACTGGTTTAGTCCCAATTTGATCACTTTAACATATAGTAAGAAAATAGCTCATAAAAATTACAAGCGATCCGGACTGACGAGTGATTACAATAAATTTCAATTGTTAAGATGGGAGTGTTGTAAAATCTCAAAGTTGTGCTATAAAAATTACATTGACAAAATTGAAAGTAAAATTCGTGTAAATATAAAACAGTTTTGGAATTACACTAATTCTCAAAAAAATACTAACTTAGGTATTCCAACTTCTATGAATTTCAATGGAAAAATTGGGTGTAATGATAAAAACATTGTAAATCTATTCGCCGATTATTTTAAGTCTGTGTATGAAGAGGATATACCTAGCAACGAAATTCCAAAATTCTCATCCAATCTTAGTCTGGATATATCTGAAGTACGCATAGAAATTAAAGATATCAAAAACCATGTAAATTTGTTAGATGCTAGAAAAAATGCAGGACCTGATAATATCCCACCTGTGCTAATTAAAGAATGTTTAAACGGCTTAGTTGTCTTCTTTTTCTAATTTTTAACCAGTCACTAGAGACAGGCAGTTTCCCTGATACATGGAAACACAGTTTTCTTACACCCATTTTTAAAAAAGGGGACAAAACGGACGTAACAAATTATAGACCAATATGTATCCAATCATCGATATCCAAGCTTTTTGAAAAAATTGTCCTTCATAAAATATCCACAAACATTAAAAAAATTATAACTCCCTACCAACATGGCTTTTGTTCAAATAAATCTACACTGACCAATTTACTAATATACGAAAACTTCATATCTAAATCTTTAGCCAACAGGTGCCAGGTTGACTCAATTCACTGATTTTAGCAAGGCCTTTGACAAGGTGTGTCACAAAATACTAATCAATAATTTGGCGAAACTTGGAGTTTATGGTAGCTTATTAAATTGGTTTGTTAGTTATTTGTCCAAAAGAATTCTTAGTGTGAAAATAAATGGCACACAGTCTTACAAATTTATAGCAACAAGTGGAGTGCCGCAAGGCTCCCATTTAGGGCCCATTTTGTTTATTATATTTATAAATTATATTGTTGATATATTTACTGACATAAATGTGCTACTGTTTGCCGATGACATGAAACTATATAAAGAGATTAACCACATTAATGATTGTATTATACTTCAAACTAACTTTATATATCTTTTTGAATGGTGCTCTATCAACAAACTAGCATTAAATATAAATAAATGTCAGTTCATTCATTTTTCCAAAATAAATAATTCTACTATTTTTTAGTATTCTTTAAATGATGAAAATTTAAACTGTGTTAGTGAAATTATGGATCTAGGCATTATATTCGACAGTAAACTCACCTTTGTATGTCATATTAATAATATTATCAACTAAGCCCTAAAGACTCTTGGTTTTGTTTTGAGAGCTGCAAAAGATTTCAATGATTTAGACACATTTATTATGTTATATAAAACCCTTGTCAGATGCCAATTTGAATATAACTCTACGTTATGGTCTCCCTTTTACAACATTCATTCAGACAACATTGAAAATATTCAAAGGAAGTTTCTAAGGTTTATAAACTATAAATTGCATATTCCTATACTAAACATTGATTACAATTATCTCCTGGATAAAACGTCTCTATTGAAACTTTCAGAAAGAAGAATAAGCACAGATTTAATACTATTACATAAAATACTGCATTACAAAATTGACTGTCCTGAATTACTTCAATTTATCAATATCCATGTTCCCCAAAAATCATGTCGACATTTATTACCCTTCTACTTCAATAACACCAGGACACTAGCTTATCAAAATTCTCCGTTTCCGAGACTTCACAGTCTCTGAAATAAATATTCTAATCTAGGTGATAGATACATTTCATCTTAAAACTAATCAGTATAAACGTTGTATATTCTATCACTTTTATTCTTCTAGGCACAAATAGATTTACATAATTTCTTCAATTTTTGTTTATATTGAATATGAGACTTCTTATCATTTATACATAATATGTATTTTTATTTTATTTTTTTATTTTTTTGTTACACTGTTTTGTGTATTTTCTTTTCTCATTGTATTATATTTTCTTCATTGTTTGTTACTCAACTTATAAATTATAATGTAAAAGCCCATCAGGGCATGTAATATATAAATAAATTTTTGTGACTAAAATAAGAAATTTGTGTATGACTCGGGTGAATTCGGCTAACTACTAGTGATCTATAAAACTATCTCAATGCTTGTCAAAAGCGGGAAAATTTTTTTAGCAAAGTTGCAAATAAAATAACGTTTGTGGTAGGTATTAATCCCTCAGGCTAATTCGTTCGTTTTTCGGAACAACTCATACCGGTCTCATAGAAATCGTTGTGTCTCCCATACTATCACAGAGAGAAATATGATATAAACGGTGTTAGAAAGAGAAAAAAACACGCTTTATGTTCAAATCTAAAAGATAACAACAAAATAAGTAAAATGTAACCCTTTATGAAACCATAGTTTTTAATCGCAATTTACAAAAACAAATTAAACTTCGGGAATTTCTTAGTAATTATTTTTTCATGAAACGACACAAAAATGAGGTAACAATAACATTTATAATACGTATCTATGTGTAATGAAAAACTATGTGTCGTTATTTTTTCTCGTTATCAGTAATTTTAGTTAAAAAAGGTTAGGTGAGCCATTTTTAAAACTTTTTAAGTTTGCATGCAAAAATTTTAATCTTCAAAAATGATATACCTATTTATTTCGATTTACATAATTTGAAAGCGTATTTTATCACCTTTCAAAAGCAGTTTCAAGTTTGCGAACATATTCGCAAACTTAATTTAATTTATTTTGAATATTATTGAACAGCGTAAATATTTTGAAAGTGTAAATATTTTGACCCTCTGTCAAAATATGGTTGAGGCCTTAGGGGTTAAACAGATTTATAAGTAGGTATATAAATCTATTACCAAAATTTAGTATTAAATTTAGTAATTTAAACAAAATCATAAATAATCAGAGAGCAGTACCTACTGATAAACGGAAGGATCATTCTTCGTGCTACTTTTATTCATCTTAAAACTTCATAGCTACAAAGGCGGAACACAGCGAAATGATTCCGTGTAGAACTTGTATGAAGTATGTAGATTCGCAAACAAATTACAAATGCCAAAGGTGTACTAATTGCCAGTATAATGACCAATTAGTAAAGTGGTTATTCGATAGCTCGTTATTCCGTCAGTATACTTCTTTTATCATCTCCAGTCTCTAATGTTACTTATAGAGTTGTACGTCACTTTGGTTGTTTGCCATTCGTTAATTGCTGTCATGCAAATAATAAAAAGCAAGGCTTTGTCCGAGTGAGGTCTATCCATGTTTCGATGCGGTATAATTAATATCGCAATCAGTATGTTTGATTTTTTTAACAATTAACTCATATTTATTTTTAATTAGCTTCGCAAGGCGTGTTAAATATAATTAACATACTATCTGTTTAATATTCATACATTTAACGAACTAATATTACATTATTATCTATCCTTTTGGAAACAAATAATATAGAATTCAAGTTATTAAAAGATGATCTTTCGAAACCGCTGCACACGCTTAAAATACATTTTTTTAGAAACCACTTTTTGTTTCCCCTTAATTACTATAAAACTCAACAATTCGCGTTTGGGATGATAGAAAATACTACACTAAAAAAATGTCGGTAATTTACAAAAAAAATCATTTTGTTATGTTATGATACCAAAACATAACGAAGGGCTAGAGAGACGTTATTACTCACAATATACCCCTATTGGGGATGCCATAGTCTCACTGACTCCAGACGGGAGCAGCTGGGACTCTTGTGAGGTATTTATAAAAAAAATCTATATTGGAATTACAATAAAAGTATTATTTACGTAACAAAAAATATAAGCGTAAATCTCAAAAAAAATGTTTTTTCATGTGTTAACTATGAATTAATACAAAAAACAATTTTTTTTAAATACCCCTTTATGGCTAAGACTATTTTTGAGGTTTTCCATGTTCTAACTTTTTTTCGTTCTTATAAAATTATGCACAAAATAAATAAAAACCACTTTTTCGCTTACTTGCCTCGTGCAAAAAGACGTTCGATTTTTAAATTTTGCAGGCATGAGATTCGAAATATTTCTAGCGTTTATATTCCTCTTAAGGTTAATCAAATGGTTTTTTTTTTATATTCGCATTAAGCGTGACGAGCGATTTCGAAAGATCACCGAGAGAAAAAAGATCGTCTTGATTTCAATCTTCAGAACACAATCTCTGTGGTGTTATTATTTTTTAAGTTCAAATTGATAATAGTTTAACTGTAGAATTTTTAAAATAAAATTGATACCTAACTACCAACAAGTAAAAAAATTATGGAAGCTGCTGTTTTTCATTTAGATTTTTTATAATAAGAATGATGTGCGACAAACTCATTTTAAGTACTCGCAGTTATCCATCAATATTAGTATTGAATCGGTTAGAAATCTTTATTTTAGTTTTTTTCGGCATTAACTAGGTTTGTAACAACTTATAGACATTTTGTTTTTGAATTTTTTTTAAATAAAATAATGAACAAATTCACTTTGTAAATTAAAATTTTACAAAAACGATAAATTTTACACAAATAATAAGTACAGAGAAATAGTAAACTCTTCAAAAACAAAATAATTGAAATTCTTCCTCCTGAATGTAATAAAGATTAACAATATTTGAACCAGAGTTTAGATTTCAGATGCTGTGCTGGTCGGTTATCCAATTCCTCTGACATTAAAAAAGATAATGTGCAATAAGTATTTGATAGTTTTTTTACATTAGCTCCTCACATGTGGCCCTGAGGAAAAAAAATTTCATGTCCGGACGGAGAGATCAAAAGGTCTCCCTCAATCAGTCTCTCCCGATCCAGTAGATGAGCAAACGCATCCGCCGACGAAGATCTGGACAAACCCCACCCCTTAAATCCGGGCTCACCTGCTAGGTCACCGAACGTAGCGCCGGTGACACCCATACCTGCCAACCTGATTGGAGAAAGCGCAAAACAAACAAACAGTTAATGCGAGAAGAGTTCAACAAGATCACAGATAGTCCTTACCGCAGCCTCCGTACTAGAGATTACCCTAACGCTTCCTGAGGATATACACTCGATAAGAAAACGCACTTGGCTTGATACTAAACTTGATAAAGGCGACACTATCAGACTTAAGATAAAGGCAGCGTACTTCTTCTCATAATGTTTTCTCAATTTGAGTTTAACAGTCTGATTTCTTTGTTGAATTTTAACCTCTCAAGCATCACGCCTATTTTGTCGGAAGACCAAAATATTTCCGCTTTCCAAAAAAATCCAAAAAAATGCAATATTTTTTAACGTATTCGAAAACTAAAAACTATTGTTTGAAAGGTGATGAAAAACGTTTTCAAATTTTATAATTCGAAATAAATATATAATTTTTTAAATATTAATTTTTTAATGCAACATAGAAAAGTTTTTAAAACGGCTCACCATAATATTTTTTTTCTAATTAAAAATTACTTTTTACGAAAAAAATAAAAACATCCTCATACTTTACTAGGCAAATGTTTTATAAACGTTATCTTTGGCTCACTTTTAATTGTTTCATGTAAAAATAATTAATAAAAAGTTTCATAATTTTTTTTTTCAAATTGCGGTCATTTCATAAAGGCTTACATTTTATTAATTTTGTAGTTAATTTTTAGATTTTAATATAATAATGTGTGGTGTTTTGTCTTCCTAACACTGTTTAGACCATTTTTCTAACCATTTAGTAAGGGAGACCTAGAGGGAGACCTAGAGGGAGACCTAGAGGGAGACCTGAGGGAGACCTAGAGGGAGACCTGAGGGAGACCTAGAGGGAGACCTGAGGGAGACCTAGAGGGAGACCTAGAGGGAGACCTAGAGGGAGACCTGAGGGAGACCTAGAGGGAGACCTAGAGGGAGACCTGAGGGAGACCTAGAGGGAGACCTAGAGGGAGACCTAGAGGGAAACCTAAAAGAGTTATTCAGAAAAAAAATTGTTGAGGGGTAAATGAAATGATACCTTGACTAAAAGTACCTTCATTTAGTGACAGGAGACATCTTTAATGTTGTATTATTACTTTTATAAGGTCGTAACTCAATCATTGGCGATTGTATTTACTTGAAGATGTATGGTTACAATGGTGACCGGACAACTCAGAATGAAACCAACTCAGAAGCACCTCAGAAAGGTCACTAAGAGTGATGATAAAAATATTTATAAATTGGTTAAATAGGTTAAGTAAAGTTAGGGTTACTGGCTATTTTAAAATTATCTTTTCATAGCTT
Organism: Limnephilus rhombicus; assembly: GCA_929108145.2. Taxonomy (NCBI): domain Eukaryota; kingdom Metazoa; phylum Arthropoda; class Insecta; order Trichoptera; family Limnephilidae; genus Limnephilus; species Limnephilus rhombicus. The sequence goes on from OV815276.1 coordinate 60,269,528, forward strand.
TTAATGTCCTTTCTGAGGTGTTTCTGAGTTGGTTTCATTCTGAGTTGGCATGGAACCGGTTATAATATGTTATACTATATTATGTTTTATTGCCATATTCAATTTTGATTCGTGGTGTAGTTTTAAAAATCAGAAGCATTGGCTATACCTAATAATAACAATATATACCTGCATCATCATATTCAACGGCATCATTTATTTTTTATAATTATTTTCATTTTAACCAATTCAATTAAACATTTAAATAGATATCGATAATGTAGATGCCTACATCGAATTCCGCTTTGAAAATATTAGAAAGAAGTTAGCAAAATTTATTCAATTATGTGGGATAACATGTCAAATGTTTTTTTCGATAATTACTAAAATCCGTAAAGATTTATAAATAAGTAAACGATTTAAAATTTGCTCCTTGCATTCATATAAGTAAAATAATACTTATTCAAGCATAATAGATAGATACTATTTATCATTGTCGTCAAGCAAAAAACTCTGATGAAATATTTGATTCGTATTCGTATAGAGTTTTTGATTTGCACAACAGGAAATATGATTTCTGTATTCTAATGTGACACAGATTAGATTTTATATTCTTTAATCACTTTGGTTTACAAACATAAACCTAAACCAATTTTCAAATTAGTCATCCTCATAGAATAATAATTGCTATTATGAATTAAAAGAAGTTGTTATCACAAACGAAATGCAAAAAAATAAAGTGCCGTAACGGAACGTTTCGGATAATAATATTATTATTATTATTGCGCGCGAGACTTCGTAGTTGGAAGCGTCGGTCGTTGCGTCGGCATCAGCGTCGGCGTCGAGCGTCGCCCACGTGGGAGCAAATGTCAAAACTTTTCACATTGCCTTCAATAAAACTTACACGGTTCAAGTGATACCTTTCCGATCAGAGAGATTTCTTTTAATTGGGTGTTTAAGTACTTTTAAATACACCGATGATAAAATTGCAACGTTTTAGATAAATGAAAAATTTATAATTTTTATTTTTTAAATTTGTAAAATCTTACCTTCATGTAATAATTGTAGCGGCGATCTTTGAAGGTGGTTTTGCCTCTGCATCCACCGCTTTCGTTGAACTGCCAAATGATGAAGCAGCAAGTCTCTTATTTAAATAAATAAACTTTTTCTATTCAAACAAAGTCCTCACAATGTAATAATAACGAAATCTCGAAGTAACTACCCAATCAAGCAGGCAATAAAAACTACCGTATCGGTTTATTATCCTCATTTAACACATCAAAACATGTTTTCATTGTACAATGTTTATCGTGTCCAATTAACTTGATTACTTCTTCAGTAATTGGCTTTCAACTACTTTAACGCAATCGCTCTAATTGCATAACACAACATATTTTTATTGTTGTTCGAATGTCTCTTAATTACGTTAAAATGTCACTAAAATTGTTTTAATTTATTTTGCACTGAAGAGAGTTCGATTATTCGCTTTTATAGAGTTCGATGAAATGTGTTTTTTTTTGTTTCGCGTAAGATAAGCGGGAAAATTTGCGCGTTTTTTAGATAAAAACCGGCACAGGCTTCGCGACCTTTCAGCGCGACCGCTGAAACTTGAATGGTCCCGCGATCGTATTTGTCGGCTCGCGGATCGGGAGAGTCCGGAATCGCACGAACGTATAAAAACCGCGCTCGTCGCTCGACTGCCGCGCGACGAATGAAGCCGGAGCGCCCGGAGCGGTGCGGAACGGAGAGTCGCTAGTGTTGTGCTGAGCTAGTCGCTCCGACTCCGCACGGAGGGCGGTGATGTGGCGGTGACTCGCACTCCCCGCTCGACTACGCCCGCTGCAGCCGTGCCAGGGCGCCTGCGTCGACTATGACGTTTCATTCGAATCGAGAAATTAGAATTTAATTAAAAGTTTTTTTTCGCGTTCCGTTACGTGAGGACGAGAACAATCCGTCAATTGTCAATAGAAGCATACCTAGCATAATTAGCTGCATAAAGAGAAAAATGAAACAATATAGGTACATGGCTTTTGTGCGGACTAATTAAAGATCGAGTATTCTAGGGGAAATTGAATTTCACCTCGACGCAATGATGTCGTGACGTAACCACCCGGACAAGGGTAAAGAGTGCTTTCAATAATACTTTTTACCAGCAGGTAAAAAGACATCTCTGATTCTAGATAAACCCACAAACTACAGTAATAATAATTCTTAGGTAATTTGTACAACGTCATTTTTTTCAAAAATCACCTCAACGGCGCATTTTACTGTTTTATTAATTTTTGTGCGTGCGTGATATTAGAAGTATTCTATCGATGTTTTGTTCTTCCCGACGTCTAAGAAGTGATGCCGACGGCCCACAGATTACATATAGCACATGGAGTTTTTTGGCCGTCTCCAGTTCATTATTTCCTAGGATATGATGTCTCATTCAAGTCTCCCAACAAAATATTGTAACTTGCAATCCTTGTTGGCAAAACTTCAAACAAAATATTCGACAAATTTTGCTGGACAAAGTTGCCGTTTTCTACCAAAACATGGACAATTTATCAAGTGCGTATTAATGAGAAAATATACCTTGAATGTATGTTCTCTTTGTCTGAATTTTTCGTCTTTCAATCAGTCGTATGCCGGAGTATTAAGTAAAGTTAAGCTTCACAATTTGCATTTACATAATTATACAGTGGAGTAATAGGTTCTGGAATTAATTAATTAACAAGGAAAGTGTATTCGAAGTGATTATACACGAAAAACAGTAAGTAAAAGAAAAATAAAAATAAAAGAAAAAATTTTGAAACAAAAGAAATATATAAGGTGCTCGTAATACATAATTATCAAATAACATTTTTTAATAATATTTCTGGCTCTGTCCTGCCTAAATCTAGTAACCATTTTGTTATTTTTTTACCGAAGGATGACACTTCACACAGTTTTAGTTGTGAGGGGATTTTGTTATATAATTTCGGTCCAAGATATGAGAATATCATTTGATAAGCTGCTGTGTTGCTTATGCTTAGGTATATTTCAGGCGTTCGAAAGGAAAGGGAGATCTTCGAATCAGGTGGAGAGGAGATGTCCACGGAACCTACGAACTATATTTCTGTTTCTTTAATTATAATTATAATTAATAATTATTGTAAAAAGTCTTCTTGTAAATGTCCAGACCTACGGTACACAAAGTAACTAACGTTATCAAGTGTTGCAAACTAAAACTATTTATTTTCAACTTTCATGTAACACGCACACATAATTCTATTTGTAAGACAAATAAATATATTTAAATAATATTCCATAATAGAAATGAATGTATGGATGATAAAACAGCCGATAGTTGTTCATAATAATTAATGGTATCGATCAGAGTAAACATAGATGGAGTCATACCTCCAAATTAATTATGATAAAATAGAAATGCTCAGTAAGTCCACCCAGTAACAATATCATATGAAAACGGTAACCCGTTGCTCGAAAAGGCACAATATTTCATTAAATCAAATAATAACATGTGCATAACTTCAATTAAAGGGTCAATTGTACAAACAGCAATAAATCTTGCATTTTTATGAAGTTATTAAAAACTTATTCATGATTTACAGATTGTTTAATAAACCGGTATCGGTGGCGGTGAGGTGGGTCCTTCACATTACATTTACCAAGCCCCCTGTCAGGTAGCTGTGGGAACACACTACACTTATATAAATTCTTGTAGGTATATGTAATCTAAAAGCGTCCAAATGAATATTTATAAATTACTAGCTGACCCGACAAACGTCGTTCTGCCATTTAAATTATTTCTAGTGAATATTTTGGTTGTTAAACAAAAAATAACGAATGTATTGTGAGTGTGTGGGGATGGGATCTATGACAGAAAGAGGGATGGACGCTGTAAACGTTGACCGCTGATAAAAGCAAAAAAACACCAACTAAAGTAGGAAAATGAAATAAAGAAAATCAATATGAATTTCGAAGAGCAATTGAGTGTACGATATTTTTTGTCAGTCCGTCTTTAGCCAACACAAATAAGCTCGATGGTTTGCCCATGCGAGGACATGATGCCGAATGACATATCAAAATGACGCGACGCTTCTCGTGAATGTCTTGCACATGTGTGGAAGAAAATTCGATGAGGCGGACGTAGCGCTATCTGTAATTCAACAACATAAATAATTTCGGTCTGTTTGAAATACGAACGACGACGGTTAAATTTATTCATACGGAAATACTAAAATGGCAACAAAAAATGGCAGAGTGGGGGTAGGAGAGTTAAAATTTGGGTTTATAGGTATTTTTTGATGTCCAAAAAAAAATTATCAAAAAAATTGAATTTTTTTCTGGGTAGGTAGGCACACCCTAATCATCTACCGGTATAAAATATACTTTAAAACCTATTCTCGTACCTACTAAATATACATCAAAAATTAATTTCATAAAAATCGGTCAAGCCGTTTCGGAGGAGTGCGACCACAAACACCGTGACACGAGATTTTTATATATAAGATTACCTTTTGGTAAAGAATATTAGCGTGGACAAGTAATGTATGATGTTTAAGTCATATGAACGGAGCAGCTAGTATTTTGGAACATTTTGATATTTAAAAAAAAATTACCTAATGCCTTTGCATTTTTGAATTCAAAGTACCTTGCGGAGACATGACCTTGTAGTTTGGAGTGATTTCTTACAAACTAGGTACCTACTGGATAATGCGAGATGCGCTGAAGCGCTTGTCACTCTAGGCAGTGTCTTTGATTTTTTTCCGTTATAGTATCCATAGTATTCGTCCAATGCATTTGATTTTCAGTCCAGAGGTTACAGGTTTGATTATATGGTTTGAACCAGGTCTAGACACAGAAGCTGGTGATATTCATCATGAAACTGAATTGAATTGAATGACTGTGAATTAAGAGCGTTTAACCTCAAAGACAGAAAACAAAAAACAAAAATAGGGAATTTTTATAGTACTGAAACGAGGATACAAAATGGAGTAGCACAGGGTACTGTGTTTGGCCCAATCCTGTTTTTAATATATATAAATGATTTATGTAATGTTGTAATCCCTGGTAATATTGTATCTTACGCTGATGATACAGTAATAATTGTAAACGGAAAATCCTGGCTTGAAACTTATTTAAATACATCAAAATGTATTGCACATGTCTCATCATGGCTAAACAGTAATAGACTCTTCCTAAACTACAATAAAACATTTTACCTACCTTTTTATAAAAACAGTAAAAACCAACCCCCCAATAACCTTAAAATTAGAATTCATAATGCTAACTGTAATCAAGTAATATGCTCATCTTGCTCTGAAATTGGAAAAGTTGAAAAGATCAAATATTTGGGTATATGTATCGATACAAATTTAAATTGGCAATCACAAATTAATAATACCGTTTCTAAATTGAGATATCTTACGTACATATTTTATAGACTTAAAGAAGTATTGAATATTGACAAATTGAAAATGATTTATTTTTCTCTGGTGCAATCTTCACTCATGTGTGGAATAATAGGATGGTGTGGTGCGCTTGATGCTTTTATAAAACCTTTACAAACAACTCAAAATTATAATATCAAAGTTATGTATAATAGAATTAAAACATTTTCGACAGATGCTTTATACAAAGAATCTAAACTATTCAGTCTCCGTAAACTATTTATACTGCAAACTATGAAATATATCTTTAAAAACATAAACAAATTCGAAAAAAATGTAAACAGAATCAACATTAGAAATAATAATATACCCCCCAAACACACACAAAACAAATGCAAACTCACAGCCGCTTTATTGGACCTCGCACCTTCAATAGTTTACCAAAACATATTCAAGTTGCAACTAAACTTCCGCATTACATAAAAGAGTTAAAATTATGACTACACATGTAAAAACTCTATTTATTTAGTTTTATATCACTTTATGTTTCTAAAAACTCTATTTATTTAGTTTTATATCACTTTTCTCACAAACTTTATTATTACAATGTATATCATTTATTACACTTTACACGTATTTATATACACACTTATATGTATACACTTTTTGTACAAACTGTTTAAACAAATTTTGTTTTTGCTTTATATACCACTGTTTGTTTTTTTCTAGGTACTAAATAAAACTTATTTTAACTATATTACCCACGCACAGGCTACGCCTTAGTGGGTTCCCACATTATTGTTATGATTTTCAAAATACGTAAATATAAATTGTAAAATATGGGAAAAATAAAGGAATTTAAAAAAAAAACCAGCCAGCGGCCGAAAATCCACACTTTGGCGAAAGATGTGCTTACGATCGTACAGGGCGGTTCCAATGAGAAAGATTAATTATTCTTCGTACCAGCTTTAAAAATTATAACTCAATTTCGATTTTATTTCATTCCAAATTTGCTTTAATTTATATCTACATCCAAAAATGCTGAAATGCGGGATGATAGAACCATTAAAATTATGTATGTACTTTTTTTATTTGTTTTTTGAGCATAAGTATTTTTCATTTTTCAATAATGTCTAAGCAAAATAAGAAAATCTGAAATATATTAGTTTGTAAGATTTTATTTTAACTTAAATTAAAATTCTGTATAACATACGTTTTCCAGATAATGTGTTGATTTATTTTACTATTACTTCTTTTATTTGAAGTGGGTGTTGTATAATACAAAATATTTTTTGAAAATTTAACAGCCAACGAACTGCGGTAGGTATAACCATATTATACTAAAAATAATCATTTTTTCTCAAAATTTAAAACATAAACAAAACATTTAAGATAAAAGAACAATCTTTCGAAATCAATTTATGATTTTTTATGGAAAAGAGTCAATACATCTAAAATCTAATTTAAAAATGACATATTTCTGGTTCTCTCTGGTTATACCCTCTTAAAGCGTCTGATTGAGCATATAGGCACCTAACCATTGTAAGATTTTGTGCGTCACAAAGACTGCGATGGACTGAAAAGATATTTGACAGGATAATGAAAATAATGACCAAGTATATTTATATTTATTTTACGACAGATTATATTAATCAATTTACAGATCAAGATTTCTTATGTTAACGTTCTTGACATGTGGGAAGATATTTATATTTAAAAAAAAAGTTTTATTGTTATTTAAAGGGTTTATAATATTCACAGTTTTGCAAATTTTATTCAACAGCATCATTCCTCTTGTCATACTAATGATATGGTGTGCTAGAACATCTGTTTTGCCGTATGGTATCTTGAACAAGTCATGGCGATAACTACGGCTGAATGTTATTGAAAGCGACCTACAGGCAGACCGATGAAGAGTTAAAGTGACTGTGTGGAAGAAAGTGGAAGCATGAGGACTGACTGAAGATAAATTGCTAATAGTAAAGATGCCATCCAAATAGCACCATGCATTGTGATGATGACAAAGTGGGTGACCAATGTGCGTTTCCTTTATTTATCCAGATCGCGAAGATGAAGATAGAGTGTTGAAAGAACGACATCAAGAAATAAAAATTTTCAATGCATAAATGTTTGGATCGTTGGGTATAATACCTACTTATTTATTAATGAACTTACGTTAAGCTACGATACGCTATATGAAACTAAGGACAAAATTCAGAGCTAAATATAAGACAATAGAAGTTACAAGTCAGGTCCTCGACAGAAGTAATAATAATAATAATTTTTCTTCAGCCAAAAAAATTAAGATCTTGACTTGAGTTGACCAGTCAACACATTTTGGACAATGGTTAATATATGATATTCATTAATATATATATAATTAGTTGAGTGTTGATTGAGGAACAGCATATTATGATAAGTGATAAGACAACTTTTAAGAGGACATAACCAGCAAATCCCAATTCCGATTCCGACTTTAGTGCTCACATATCAACGCTCGCGAGCGGACGTTTTTGGAACTAGATTTTGTTCCGCCGCAAGCCGGGTTTCATGTACCTGCTAGCTTACGCGGAGCTAGGGCTGCAGTATGGTTCAGACTTCATCTTCATCAATGATACAGGCAGCTGCCTAGTATGGTGACCTAATGTATCTTCTCAAGTAAATCAATTGATCATGTAACATGTACTTATAAATAAATAAAATAAATAAATGTTGAATTCTCGCTTCCAGAATTTTAATTAGTAGTAGTTATTTGTAATTTTTGTATCGAAGTGCATAAACATAAATAGATTCAAGTGAAATGCGTAAACACAGTAGGTATAAAGTAGATACCTACATACATAAATAAACAATTTGTTATATTTTTTTAATATTTTGCTTTTTTGTTTTTAAATTGTATTTTACGGCCATTAGAGTGGAAGATACCCTCAGTATTGCCCTGGTGTAAGACCACCATTCAGAATTGAAACGTTGCTTGAAAAGGCTTTAGCCGTGTTTAGTGACCAGATCTGAATAGCCAGATACCTCCCCACCTTCCTCTTCTCTATCTCCTTCCCCTCCCCAATAACTCACAACAAACCCCAATTGGGGATGCCATAGTTCCACTGGCTCTAGACGGGAGCAGTTAGGACTCTTGTGCGGTATTCACGAAAAAAACGAGTAATATTCAGATGGTTTGTAAAAAATGTCTCATTTTGAAATATTTATTCGTGTGCACAATTTTTTATGTTATATTTATGTGCATACCGCACAAGTGACCCAAATGCTCCCGTCTGGAGCCAGTGAGACTATGACATGACTATGGGGTATATTGTGAGGCTGAAGGTGGTGGGGAGGGGAAGGAGATGAGGAAAAGGAAGGCGAGGAATTACCTGGCTATTCAGATCTGGTCACCAAACACGGTCAAAGCCATTTCTAGCAACGTTTCAATTCTGAATGGTGGTCTTCCAACAGGGCGATACTGAAAGTATCTTCCACTCTGGAACGTGACGCAAAAATATTATTTTTAAATGAAATAATTGTGAAATAACCCAAATTAGTCAAATAAAATTTATTTGCCCACGCCGGGATTCGATCCCACGACCTTCGGATTGCGAGTCAAGGGCCTTACCCCTTGACCACGCCGGCCGTCAGTAAGTAGTATCAGTAATTTGGAAGGCGGATATGGGTACCGCCGCCCCGGGAACCATGTATTGGATTATCAACACCTCTGCCACAGGTCACCCCAAGTGACTTAGCAGAATAACCCGGGTTCACGGGGCGAGGTTTGTCAGGATCTCGGCGGCACTTGCGTCTGCCCACCAACTACGTTAAGGCCGGATCGGGGGAGACCTTTTTTTACAATCGCTCAACATACTGACTCTCTTCTTTGGGGATGCTGTGTGGAGGGTCATTTTAGGGAAAGGGAGGAGAATAAATTCTAAGAAGGAAAGGGGTAATAGGGGTGGATAGAAATCTGGAGGTCAGCGTGTCCAGGAGAGCGGATGTATAAATCTATCCCTCCCACTGCGGTGCAAGGCGATGATCCGATAGAGTAAGGCTGGAGAAATCAAAGGGACTCCCTCAACCACTTTCTCCAGATCCGACCTGCCATGCAGCTGGTGGGCGTGTTGGTTATCTAATAAATGGTTCCCGGGGCGGTGGTACCCATTCCTGATTCCCGTGTCTGCTATTTTTATAATATTAAAAATGGATATAAAAAAGGCCTACCCTCCCAACCCATCTCGCCCCCCCCCCCCTCCCTCCAAACCCCCTGCCACCCCACCGCCTCCTTTACCCCCCCCCCCCCCCCCCCTCAGCCACCCCCTTCACCCCATCCCAACTCTTCTTGAACCTCCCTCCCTTGGGAGCTGTTGGACTCTTGTGCGGTATTCACAGAACAAAATTTTTTAAAAAAACGAGCGTGCTTTAGACCACACGACTCAAGTGAAACTTCACTAACTTATTCCGGGTACCCGCTGTATATAATGTTACATAGTGCAGGAGCTTGCATTATAATGTAGTTTCGCGGGACTTGGGATGCAACCATAACAATGGCCTTGCAACGCATGCCGGGTACCCGCTGCGTATAATGTTACAAAGTGCAGGCGCTTGCATTATTATGTAGTATCCCGGGACTTGGGATGGAACCATTAGGGAACGTACCCATACTACGTGACACGTTTAGGGGGGGTCTTCAAAATGTCACGCTCCATACAAATGAGCGGCGGGTTGCTTAGGTTTTTGGTCACCGGGGGGGGGGGGGGGGGGGGGGGTTATAAATTGCAAAAAGTTGGTCACGTAGTATGGGTACGTTCCCTTACAGTTTAGTTGACCCCGAGGTTACAGTGGCCTTGCAACGCATGCCGGGTACCCGTTGAACGTAATGTTATAAAGTGCAGGCGCTTGCATTATATTGTAGTTTTCTGGAATTTGGGATGGAACCATTTAGTTGACCCCTAGGATCTTGCAACGCATACCGGGTACCCTTTGTATATAATGTTATATGCTGCAGGCGCTTGCATTATAATGTGGTATCCTGGGACATGGGATGGAACCATTACAGTTTAGTTGACCCCGAGGTTACAGTGACCTTGCAACGCGTGCCGGGTACCCGTTGTATGTAATGTTATAAAGTGCAGGTGCTTGCATTATAATGTAGTTTCCCGGAATTTATGATGGAACCATTACAGTTTAATTGACACCGAGGTTAAAGTGTCCTTGCAACGCATGCCGGGTACCCGTTGAATATAATGTTATACAGTGCAGGCGCTTGCATTATAATGTAGTTTCCCGGGACTTGGGATGAAACCATTACAGTTTAGTTGACCGCGAGGTTACAGAGGCGTTGCAACGCATGCCGGGTACCCACTGTATATAATTTATTTATTTATTTACGGACAAATAGTCCATTAACAATATAACAATAACACGAATAACAAGCGTGCATAAAGGCCCGACCGTTCGCCTCGCCATCGATCACCGTTCTTATCAATTACCGTTCGCATCACACTTTTCGTAACAATCACCATTTTTTGTAACGCATTCACCAGCTTACCCCCCAAGTCGAGCGTGCGTAAAGAAGTATTACAGCAGTTGGGACGCTTGTGAGGTATTCACAATATATGAATGGCTCACTCACGCAAAAAAAACGATTTTTTGAGCAGTTGGGACTCTTGTGCGATATTCACATAACAATAAAATAATTTAAAAAAAAAAAACTTTTTTCGGAGCAGTTGGGACGCTTGTGCGGTAATTTACAATAAAAAATATTATATTTATTTTTTGGAGCAGTTGGTACTCTTGTGCGGTATTCACTTAACAATACATAATTTAAAATAAAAAAAATATTTAGAAAAAATAAAAAATATTGTGCAGTTGGGACTCTTGTGCGGTATTCACATAACAATAATTTATAATAAAAAAATTCAAAATTATAAAAATTTTAGCACAAAAATATTCAATGAACATGAAATTTTGGGTTCGGGCAACCCTATAGATTTTTACAAACGTGAAACAAGGAAATCGTATCTACTTTTAAAGTTTCGTTTTCAATTTGTCATTTCAAAATGTGATGACCAAGAGCGTCGCGGACACGACTTGTCTAGGCCACGGTTGCGGGCCGAACGAGCTCTGAATTTTGTGTTTCTTTGGATCAGAAAAATGTCGGAATGCGAAGCTGTAAATTAATTAATATTAAATAATTACTAAAATAATTTTTGATCAAAATTATTTATTATTTGTCAATAACGTCTTAGCAAAAGAAGTATGTTAAAAAAACTGAGATATATTAGTTTGTAAGTGCGCAAATAAATACACAAACGGACCAATTTTCGTCAAGAAAAGATTTTATTTAAACTAAAACTAAAATTCTGAAACATGCAATACCTAGATAAAGTATTGATTTATTTTACTGCATGATTATATGATTTGAAATGGGTGTGGTATAATACAAAATATTTTTTGAAAATTTAACAAAGCTGCCAACGACCTATGGTATATCCTTATTATTAGAGATGAAACGGATATCCGGTAACTATTTGGTATCCGGCCTAAATTTACTATTCGGCCGGATACCGGATATTTAAAAACTACGACAATTTCCTATAATAAAATGCAATATATTAATCTTTGTGAGGTAAATATCAATAAAATGGCTTATAATTATGACGGCTTTTATTTCAAGTCGAAAAAGTTACAAAAAAACCATATTAATTCATATTTTATTCAACTAATAACAATTACTTAATTTAACTGTAAACAAAAAATAGCCTATCACTCACGTAGGTACCTGCCTTTTTCCCTTCACCACCACGAGAAATTTGAAACCGGCACAACAAACAAACAGCAAACTTATTATTTTCACTGTTAATGTCGAAATACTGCCAAATAGACGATCTTTTTTTCACTGAATATCCGGCAGCCGGATATCCGGCCATCAGCCTTGCAGCTTGCCGGATATCCGGTATCCCGCCAAACAACTATCCGTTTCATCTCTACTTATTATACTAAAAGTAAACAATTTTTCTCAAAATTTGAAACATGCGAATGCTAGATAAAAGAACAGTTTTTCGAAATCAATTTATATTTTTTTGTGGAAATGAGTCAATTCATCTAAAAGAGGATTTTAAAATGACATTATTTCTGGTTTTCTCTGGTTATGTCCTCTTAAGGGCACTTACGATATTTTACTCTTTCAGCGCTTTGTAAATAAGCCAATAGTATCATTACCAGGCCCTGCGGGCGGCTTTTGGTTCGGCTTCGCCGAGTTAGTTTTGGTGATCATTTTGTAAATCCAATAGGAACTGGTTCCAAAATCAGCCCGTTCCTCGTATCCACTGTCAACGTGTCAACCAGTGATGGCTAGTCACCGGGTAACAAGTAACCGGGACGGGCGATGACGTCATATGTGATATACAGCCGCTTAGTATTACCGTCAATCTTTCGAAATCCGGGAGATTCTCCAGGTTATTATTATATATTGGTTTTTGGTAAGTTACAGGGAGAAATTAACCCCTTTGTCTTGCAAACTGTAGTAATGTCATCTAATGGAGTTTTTTTACCCGATGTTCGGGTTACCTTGGGCAAGATGAAGGGCATTAATAATATTTTCTTGTATAATATTTTTTTGATGGTTTGTTTGATGTCTGTGAGTGGTAATGATACTCCAGGTTCACAAATTCGTAGAACTTATACCTAGAAAGGGCACGTCCCTGTGCATCTTGCCGACGAAGTGGTGACATCTTGTGATGAATTCTTGAATTAGAAACCGAATTACAATGGTAGCTTTGTCTGAAAATCCACGTACACGGATATTTATATGATGCGACGGGTAAGGCGCGGCGGCAGACATTCGTTCGAATCCGGATTCATAAATTTAACCACTCAGACGCAACAGGTTTAATAACGTTCGATGATTCAACACAGTGTTGCGCTGTGCATCCAATTAGTGTGAAATAATTATCATTGGTGAACAAACCATAGAATTTTAACTACAAGCAAAAAAAAAAACGCAAACACAACATGTCTAAATCTCGCAGTAAATTCTTCAGCGCGAAGAAAACCACATCCTCACCACTATTAACTGGCACCATGGACTCACCGTCAACGACACACCAATCTATGATTAATATAGACAGTGAGTCAATATTTGAATTTATCAATACGAAATTCGAGGAAATGAAGACAGTAATGCTCAATAAAATTGAAACAGAGCTGCAAGAAATAAAGACCTTCACGAACACGACAAATATGATGACATTATACAAAAACTGCAACAAATTATGGACATACCAAACAAAGTCAACAAACTCAAGGAGGAACTGGCGGAAAAAGAAAACAGATTGTCTACGGTAGAAATCCACCTAGCGGATATAGAACAATCGGCCCTTTTGAAAAGTATAGAAATAAGCGGTCTAAAATTACAGGACGACATATCCCTAGCTCATGCTGTTGCGCGGATCGCTGAATTCGCAGGAGTTACGATGACCCCAGAGGATACCTACAAAATCACAAAACACAGACCAAATGATCAAAAAAAATTACAATTAATTTTGCGGATATAACAAAAGCGGATACCATGTTAGCAGCCAAACACAGTGACGCAATAAAAAATTCAACGGGGAAGGAGCCCAATATGTTTACATAAATGCGGCATTAACGCAATACTATAAAAATCTGCACTGGAACACCAGAAAAAGAGCTCAAGAAAAAAACTACAAATATGTTTGGATAAAATCCGGAAAAATACTTGTAAGAAAAACTAAGGACTCAAAAGTTATAGAAATAAAACACTTGAACGATATATCTAATAAACTGACATAAAAACTACTGTACACCAAACACAACCTCACATCATATACTTACACAAATACACGCCAACATGGCTGATTACATGAAATATATAGACTCGGACAATCAACACTACTGTGTAAGTACAAATGATTTTAATCTATGGACCAACATCACAAAAGAAAAAAATAGAATCAAAATATTACACCAAAACATTAGATCGATCAATAAAAATTTTGATGAATTTATAATTTACCTCCAACAATTTTGACAATAATTTTGATGTCATTGTGCTGAGAGAATGCTGGTTGAATGAAAACTATATCCCAAAAACAACCAAAAACTATAATACACACCACACAAATATACACAAAAACTAAAATGATGGTATAGTTACCTACTTCAGTGATAAAAATAACATAAGCGTTCAAGAAATAAACAATAGACTCCAACTGCTTACAGATTACATATGAAAAAGAAACATGTATCCTAGCTATATACAGATCTCCATCCAAAAACAACATTACAACAACAACTTCCTAACAGAACTTAACTATACATTAAATGACCTCAACAAATACAAAAATATCATCATCATAGGAGACCTTAACATAAACACTCTACAAAACGGACACCCACAAAACATAGAATACCTAACAATACTAGCACAGCATGGACTGGAGCCAACGATAAATGTCCCAACACGAGTACACAAAACACTAAAAGCTGTATAGATCATATATTGATCAAGACAAAACTAAAAACCAAAACAGTAGTACTTGAAAGCACAATTACAGATCACTACATGAATATGATAGCAATAGACACCGAAAACACTAATTCGAACCAACATAAAATATTTACAAAAAAAATAATTGACTACTCAAACTTAAAAGAAAAATTACAAAAAATAAACTGGAATACAATATACCAAATAGGTAATGTCGAAGAGGCCTGGAATAAATTTACAAATACGTTACCACAAGAAATAAATAATTATATTTTTGAATGTAGCTATTACTTTGTGGTTATCCATAATAAATAATAAATAATTACACTACAATAAAACATATAAAACTTACACAAGGAATATTAAACTGTATTCGTAAACGAGACAAAATTCACAAACAAATTAAACACACACCATATGACATGGAACAACTTAATTACTATAAAAGATATAGAAACATCTGCACGAAAATTATTAGAGTAGCTAAGGAGTTATACTACAGATAAAAACTTAAAGAAAACAATAACCCAAAGGAAATATAAAGAATATTAAAAGAAGTTATACACACACAAAAATACAAACAGAAAAATACTATCGAACATCTAAATATTAACTCAAACAAAAATGATGCCAAAACAAATACAGAATTTATGGCAAACCATGTCAAAAACTTCTTCGCAACTATAGGGAAAGTTTTAGCGAACCGTACAAAACATAGCACAAATACAATAACACAAACAAATATTTCAAACATCAATACACAACACAGATTTATAATAAAAACAACTTCGGAAAAGGAAATTAACAAAATAATAAACACATTAAAAAACCGGATTGCTCCTGGATTAGATGAGATAACAACGGATTGCATTAAAATAATAAAAAATGAAATATTTAAACCTATAACACACTTAATCAACCTTAGCATAACACACGCCTTCTTTCCTAGTACTCTTAAAAAAGGACTGGTGATACCTATTTATAAATCCGGAGACAAAATGGAAATAACTAACTATAGACCAATCACATTGTTAAACTCGCTATCAAAGATTTACGAAAGAGTATTAAAAAACAAATTATAAAATACCTGGAAGATAACAAATTAATCTCGGATAAACAATATGGATTTAGAGAAAAAAGAAGCACAAAAGAAGCTTTGGCAAGTACAATAAATTACATACATAGCAACTTAGATCAAGGGTATAAATGCATAGCGATATATCTCGATTTAGCTAAAGCGTTTGATTCAATCTGCCACAAAACACTTTTTAAAAAATTAGGAAATATGGGTATCAAAGATAAAGAACTCCAACTATTGAAAAGTTATATGAGCGACAGAACACAACAAGTCAAAATTAATAACCACAAAATTAAGATTACACACGGAGTTCCACAAGGAAGCATACTAGGGCCCATTCTTTTCACCATTTATATAAATGAACTTTGTAGCATGGAAATAGACGGTGAAATAATTAGTTACGCAGACGACACAGTTTTACTCTTAAAATCTAAGGATTGGAATAATGTATATAACATAGCGAATCTAGGAATCACGCAAGTGAAAACATGGCTGGACTCTAACACACTTACACTTAACATATCGAAAACAAAATTCTCAACTTACAGTATAACTAACACGGGACAGCCAAAAAACGATACAAATACCATAAAAATACACGAATGCATAAACACAAACATCTGCGATTGCCCTCCTCTAGAAAAAACAGAACAAATAAAGTATCTAGGATTCGTAATTGACCATAACCTTAGATGGACACATCATATTAAACAAATCACAAATAAACTCCTCAGAACAATACACATTTTCCTAAACATAAGAAACATATATAAAATAAAACAAATGAAAACAATATATTTCGCACTTTGTCAATCAATAATAGAATATGGATTAATTGCTTGGGGAGGAGCAACAAACGCAGCTATCGCTCAAATAGAAATCGCGCAGAAAACGATCTAAAAGGTAATACTTAAAAAACATAGACTAACCGATACAGATCAAATATATAAAAGTTGTGACGTACTAGATATACGCCAATTATATGTTAAAACACTACTGAACTACATTTTTGACCAAAAAAGCACACTCCAACAAACACCAAATATCACTAATAGACCGGTTAGACAAGCGTACAAAGAAAACATAAAAACTCCGACAGTAAACACTACCTTTGAATAAAGACACCATAAATACCATGCTATAAAGGCATTCAACAGTCTTTCACTTGAAACAAAAATTGAAGAAAACAAAAATAATTTCAGACACAAAATAAAAAAAATGGATTAAAGAACAAAATAGACAATTTTAGCAAAATTATATAACATAAAAGAATAAAACATACACACGCAACACACAAAACCAATATAAAACACGTAACACTCACAAACACATGAAACATAGTATACGCCGATTTTCATTTAATTATATAATTTTTTTTTAGTTTGTTAATTTAATATAATTTTAATTTTGGATCTCTATTTTTAGTTTAAATTTATCTTTATTTTAAATGTTTTTTTTGTTTCTTCACCAACTTTGTATATTTATTTTTTTCAAACTGTATTATAAATAAAGTATTATATTATAAAATGGGGACCTCAGCACGGGTAAACAACCCAGTGAGGCCAACATTACTGGAATGTACTAGAAACATTGTAAAATAATGTATCAACAATAAAAAAATTAAATAAAATAAAAAATTCAATGAAGCAGGTAGTAAAATTAATATGATACCAACTAAATACAACCCCTTCTTAAGGATGGTACGAATCAGTTCACAATCATTTGCGAAGAATCGAAATGCATTTCATCACACTTTCCATATGCAGAAATAAATTAAAAATACTCCGAAATAGGGGAGACATTGCACTCATAAACCAGACGATTTTCAATACTAGGGTAACCGGTTTAATAAACATTGCGGTGCATTTATTAAATGTGCAGTAAATTTGATCATACTTTTAAACGAATCTCGTTTTGAATAATATGATATAATAATGGTTACGATAAAAAATTTCAATGCGTTTTGATTGAAAATCATAAAAAGGCACATTAAAAAAAATTCGAGTACGTTTACACGCGGTAGTAGCGAAACTTTGCCAAAATAATCTCAACCAATACTTACGCAGATCTAGCGTAATTTCCGTTTCATATCTCAACCAATAGGAGCTTTTAAACTGACATCATAATCAAAGCGGTCAATAAGCGCAGTTGATGCGTCGCAGGTGCAGTAATCGTCATTTCCGTTTCATCCGAAATCAAAAGCACAGCGGGGCTATAGAAATTTCACATCAAGTTGTAGTTTCTTTGCCATTACTCTTTTTATTTAACAACTGAAAATCATGGAAAAACAATATGGTATCTCGGCTTATTTTAAAAAATGGACATTTCATAGCTGGAAAAAATTTGTTTTTACTTTAGGTTAAGTAGAACAAACAACAAATAGAAAACAAATAAATAAAAAAAGAATAGTTTATGCAAATATGGATGATTAGTTGATTACAAATAAATGGAAAAAGGGTGAGAAAAGGAAACAAGATAGAACAGAACGTGACAAGAAAATTATATGGTTTCATCCTTATATTTACTTTAAAAATATCCTTTAAAGCATTTCTCTGAATTTTTTATTTTGCTGGTTTTCCTTATCTGGAAGCGAATTATAAAGTGTGTAGGCGTAGGCAGTATAGTTCACAGATTTTATCCCATATTTTGTAGTGTATGTTTGAGGTACGCGGATTTTATTGCTATTTCGAGTATTGTGAGTGTGGATGTCTTGATTGTAAAGTGGCTTGATGTTAGTGTGAGTTGATTGTTGAGTAATTTGTAGGACGATACTTGTGATTTCATGTTTAGGAAGGATTGTGATTGGAAGAATACCGGAAACTGAATAGATGTCTCTGACATGGGTGTCTCAAGGAAGTTCAGAAACATTTCTGAGAGCTAGGTTTTGAACCACCTGCAGTCAGCCATCTTTTTCTTTCAGGCAAAGCCCCAGATATTGATGATTTAGGTTGTATAATTTCCCAAAACAAGATTTCTATTGTAATCGAAAGATAAAAGTATGCACATGGCATCTACGTTATAATCTGCATATTGCATTTAAATGAGCACCTTTAATATTTTCTTTGTTTATGTGAAAATATTTCTTTATATTTTCTTCAATTTTATATGAGCTTATTCGCTTGTTTTATCCAATATATCAATAGAAATTTAATAAAAGTGATTGGTGAACATCCGGTAGGCCGACTTTCCTAAATCGAAATCAGAAATGACCATAGACATCCGAATGTTAATTACTTAGGTAAAGTACATTAAACAAGTAAACTGCCATCTCAAATTGAGAATCTGTTTTCCTCCTCCATACAATCCGGGTGTCTTTAAGACGCACATTAATAAATCCTTTCCTACATCACTACCACTGGGTGGCAATATGGCTCCCTATCTTTACACTGTACAGTTGTACAGTACAGACAGGGGTGCTCATAAAAGGTGTCACATAAAAAAAACAGATTTTTATTGGCGTCAAAAGATAAAATTCCTTAAACATTTTCTTTTTCCCTTTAGAAGAAGTTTAAGGCATTTTTGGAATCTGCAGAATCTTATAAATAAGATTCTTATGAATGTGTTTCTCGATTCCAACAGTCCAACATTGGCAGAGTGACGGATTGCCGTGAAAAGAATAAAACGGCATTAACAGTAAAGTGTTGAGTACCACACAATAGTAACCTGACGTTGATCAATAGATCTTTAAAACTACATCTTTTGAATGGCACGGTGGCCTTTTGGCTTGTTCTATGTTCATTTTACACTTAAAAAAACTTTTTTTATTCTCTACATTCCACGCAGCATTTCTAAGAATGCTGTGCAGAGGTTATTTTAATTTGGTCATGGGAACCCTTTATCAGAATGAATGCGCGTAGGTATACCTATTTAGAGGTACACTTATAGTTCTCTGAACAGTATACCTCTCATCCAAACAAAACCAAAATTTCCCCTGAGGTCACAAAGTTTGTAAATAGTTGCTTAAATACCTACCTACTTAATTTGAAACCATACCTATAGGTATTTAGGATAAAGTTTTTTTTAATTTCAAATAAAGAATTAAACAATTCGTCTCGAGAAAAGTCACTATCTCAACGACAATTCTTTTATCAAACATTTTTCAGGGTACTATCTTAAAATGGAAACGCAATGCATAAACAAATTTACGGTTTTCAGACAAACAAACTTACATAAGAAATGCGACAATCAAGTTAAAACAAGACCTCACTCCGCTTAGTCAAACAAGGGCGAATAATTAAAAAAAATTAATGTGTCAAAATTTTACGTTTCTATGTTTGCAAAAAACTCATTATTCAACACATCCTTATCAAGAATTCAAAGCTAGGAAACTTAACAACCCCTGTCAAATTAGGCTAATAATTCGCTTTTCTGAACAACACATAAGGTCTCATAGAAATCGTCGTGTCTCCTTTACTATCGTAGTTAGAAATATGATCTAAACGGTGTTAGAAAGAGAAAATACCACGCTTTATTTACAAATCTAAAAGGTGACC
The DNA here is from genome assembly GCA_929108145.2 of Limnephilus rhombicus. NCBI lineage: Eukaryota > Metazoa > Arthropoda > Insecta > Trichoptera > Limnephilidae > Limnephilus > Limnephilus rhombicus. The sequence goes on from OV815276.1 coordinate 60,289,955, forward strand.
TCAAAATAATTTTACACCTTTATGAATCCAAATTTGAATAAAGGGATATGATACTGGGAATTTGTTATTAATTATTTTTACATAAACGACAAAAAAATGAGTTGACTATATCGTTCATAATACATTTGCCTAATAAACATGCGGGTGTTTTTATTTTTTTTCGTTGTCAGTAATTTTAGTTAGAAAAAACGAAAAGTGAACCATTTTTAAAAGTTTTTTTATGTTTGCATTAAAAAATTACACATTTAAAAAATGTATCTTTATTAGCAATTCTAAAATTTGAAAGCGTGTTTTATCAACGTTCAAAAAAGTTTTCGGATGCATTCCATTTAATTGGATTTTATTGCAAAGTGGAAATATTTTTACCTGCCGAAAAATTGTCCTGAGGCCTGAGAGGTTGACATTTCTGGCATGGAACAGTTGAATTCCGTCCCGAGTTCGCCAGTCACAGTCGTATCAGCGTTGTGTAACTCGTGAAATGGTCTTGTTACGTGGTTCGAACCCCAATCCCTCCCCAATCAGGGGCATTCAGCGGCCACAATGGCCATTGTGCGGATAAGCAATGGTGCCCGTGTCAGGGGCGCAAAAACACCCGATTAGTCTCCGAGGCGCCGACCGTAATTCGCCGCTTGTGGGAGCCCTTGACACCTTCTGTATAATAGCTGGTAAGGACGCAGCGGAATTATAAAGGTTTGGTCTAAAACCTATTTAATTCCAAGATGGATGCAATTCTTGTTTAAAATAAACCGGCCTTATGCACAAATAAGAATTTTCGTTAGATACAGAGCAGACAGAGATAATATTAATAAACTAATCAAATTGTATTTAGCATGCGTAAAACTTACCCGGAAATTTAAAAGCGTAATTAAAGATGTCTTGCCAAATATTTATTCACAACGACGCACGATGAAACGCAATATTGATTCGGTGGACTTAAAATTAAAAGTATTCTGAAAGTAGGCTCTTATTGGAAATTATGATCATTAGTATTCAGTTAAAAATTTAAACGCCCTATCGAAATAATAACCGAAGTATATAATACACAACAGTGGTTGAGTGGACGTAGCGCTTGGGTCCCACCTGGGCATCGCATGTTCGATTCCTCGGCTGGCTAAGTCCTCCATCACAACACAAGCAACATTTTCGGCTTTCTGTGGTGGTAGTAGGAGATTTTCAAATATTGTTAGGTTATTCGTAACCCGGGAATGTTTGTCTTTCTTTAAAAAAAAACAACACGTTTCAAGAAAACTGAATTTAATATTATTTTTTTACATAAGCTCCACACAGTAAGACTTGACGAAAAAAAATCCCTTAGGGCCCATGTCATCTTTGGGGATGCTGTGTGGAGAGTATTTTTTATTAAAAGGAAGGAGAGGAAGTTCTGGGAAGGAAAAATAGTGAGGAATGGGTAGGAATCAGTAGTCGATGTGTCCAGGAGTGACGGATTAATGTAATTAATTGTCCCTCATTTTATATTGGAAAAACAACTCGTAATTTTGAAATTAGAATCAAAGAACATTTAAGGTGTCTTAATAATAATAATTTTTCTGAGTTCGCTAACCATATCATTGAAAATAACCATATTTTAAAAAAAATACAGGGGTAAATATTCTTCATATTAATCATAAAGGAAAACGTTTAGATAACTTTAGTTAACGTTTAGAAGCCTTGGAAATTAAAAAATCGATTAAAAATAATGAATCTATTATCAATAAATAAAAATATTGTCTTATAGCCCAATCATGGATTTGTTCCCCTACCCACCCACTCTACATTAATACCTACCCACCCAATCTACAATAATAACTAGCAACGGCTCCACCCCTACCATAATAAAACATTGTTCGAAACTGTCAAATTAGTATAAGCTTTCCCTGAAGAAGGAATCTGAAACCGGTCGGATTTACGTATTTTATAAATGGTTTATACAAAGTTGAATTGTTTCATTTTTTCTATAATGGATAACCACGAAGTTATAGCTACATTCAAAAATAAATAATTATTTACTTATTTATCTATACACGTTGCCCCGGAGCCCCGCTCTCTCCGCATCCTCTTTACTTCTTTAACCGCCGTTCGAAACCGATACAGTTCTGATATCCACTTTGAAAAGGCACAATAGCCCCATTAATTGAATTAAATTTGATTGTAAGTATTAATATAAACCTATTACATGAGTAGTGAGTTATGTCGCGAAGAATAATAACACAATTTAGGCGTCTGATTGCATTTTTCTGCGGGTATTATTTCATTAGAGTTTTATTAGGCGGCTTTCAAATGCGTAAAAAGAGTCTATAATGACGTATGAACTTTGGATAATCATATTTTGTGATTTTTAATTCATAAAATTGTTTGAAATTGTATGAACGTTGATTAATAAGAATATCAACGAAACATTTCATTTTCTTTGAACTCACATTTTATTTTATTTTATTGGGAGATGATGAATAATTACAATTAGAATACAAAACAATATACATATTGTGGAAATAGTTCAAAACGGAAAAGCATAATTGTTTTTGTTTATTGTTGGAGAACAATCGGGCTTCATTTTTTAAAAATCTTTTATTAAGAAATATGATTTCTATACATTTTATTTAAATTTCAAATAAGTAAAAGGCTAAACCTAAATAATTAGTTTTTATTTTACTTTTAGCGAGTAGATTTTTTTTGTTTTCCGCTTGGTGCATACACGAATACATCAAAAAGTCTTCCAATGCGTGAGAACGACCTACACAGCCGTTCTTGTGAGAAGCATGGATTTTCCAAAATTACCCCTGCTATCCCTACCGCCACTATGCCTCCTTTGAAATCTTTCCCTTTACCCCTCCCTCTTCCCCACCCCACCATCACTCCTTCCCTTGGAGTCCTTTTCCAAGTGTCCCAATTCCCGTCCCCTTTCTCCTCCCGCGTCCTATTCTCCTCTCGCGTTCCCCTTTCGCCTGCCACCTTTTGCCACCTTCCCCCCATCCCGTAAACCCTGGTCCTGCGGCCCCTCCCCTCTCGCCTTTCCTCCCTGCCGCTCAACTATATGAAATATAGACATTTTTTCACACAACTCGCGCGCCACTTATTGTGAGAATTTTATACTAATTTCATAACGCCTGAGCTCAGCATTATATATATAGAAATCTTTGGGGGCGAGCGCAAAACAAATCACCAAAGATTATTATCATTCAAACCTGCTAAACTGCTTATCTGGTTCGTCAGCAGGCACACATTGACAATATTTTACGTAAAGCATGCTACATTTTCAAACAGTTTATATTTACGATAATGATGACGATAAATTAACAATTAGGTCAATTGGTCAAATTGACAGAACAGTATAATTATAATTTAAGTTGCAGTTTTATCAAATTGGCCAAATACAAAGGTCTCCCTCTCCCACACGTACAATAGGCCACTTGCATTGAATTCATAACGACTTGGAAAAAATCGTGTGGATAGATCTTTTTATAAGGATTGCGAAAATGTTAGTAATTTTTTTTAGAAATGTACAGTTTTTTTTAATTTTTAAATAAATAAATCCATTATTTGGGGTCGTGACGTCACTGCATGAAAATGTCCCGTCTCCGAAAATATTCCTATTAATTTTGTAAAATTCCACACTGATATATTTTTTTAATATGGCATCATTTTGATTTCAGGCGAATTTTTTAATTCGTTCACTAGATTTATTGTTTGTTCTCTACGAACTTATCATTTGGTTTGACTTTTTGACAGAAGAGAACCCCGTACATTTTAGAAGTTCTGAAGAGAACCCCGTACATTTTAGAAGTTGGTACGTGTTTTAGAGTTATAATGGTTATGGTGCTGATTTTAACAATATCAAATTTTATAATATTCTTATTATTATTATAATTTAAAAGTATATAACATTGGATTTAGTAATATATACGTTGTACATTATAATGATTTATATCAATAAGATGGATTAATGAAAAAAATATTTATGAGTTGTAATATTTTTGGTATGCCTCGTTATTCCCCTGTGCCATTCGTGTGGAAAACGTTCTTTTTTTTAAATGATTTTCGGCTATGTAATTATCGTTTTTCGCACCTATAAAATTATGTCCCGTCTTTCCGGTTTATAAAAAATGGTCTGATTTTTCGAATTGAAATTTGCAAAAAATCCCCAGGGTTTCAAAAATACGATTAAAAAAAAAATACAGAATGTCTTAGAATATTTGTCTAAACCGGAAATTTTTAAAAAAAAATGAGATGCAAGTGGCCTATTCAATGAGTTTTATGTTATTTACGAATTCGGTTGCTTTATTCATAGTATATATTTACTCCTAAAATGAACCTTACAAGAAAACTAACGAGTACTGTCGCATTCCAATAAATACACTCATTCAATTCAAATAACTTATCTCATTTTAATCATAAATTTGTTTTATCGGCATCCATTTCCATCTTGTTTACGGCGCCCTAGCGGAGAAAAACTCAAACTTTATACGGGGAGAAAATCTAAACTGCCGATCGCCCAATAATAATACAAACAAGCAAACACTTGGCGGGAAAAGCCGGGAATCCCCAGAACGGTTTCAATTTCACGCGCATTTTATATCGGTGATGGAAACGATCTCATTGCATTTAGTGGTTCTAGTTCCAGTTCCAGTTCCAGTTCCAGATATCTGCTTCCAGATAAGAAACCACTCTCAATGGGTGGCCAATAAACGGAAAACGAATTATCAATATGTCATTCGCCGCCCGCCATGGTAGAGAGTAGAGATCGGGGCTAATTTGCGTTTATTGCTGGAGTGTTGGGTTGATCGAAAGATACATTTTATTTTACTTATTAAATAGTAGGTAGATAGTGTGTAGATAGTAGATACAGAAAGAAGAACACCGTAACAGGTTGCTTGCATTACGTCAAGTTAAAACTATGGATTTACATTATAAACTGCACATTCCAGAATTAAATTTAAAGGTGTACCTTTTTTTCCGCCAGTGAAATCAAGAATAACTAACTATCATGCCGTTTACCGCAGGGGTGGGCAGAGAGGACGCACCGCCACACCACTATTATTCTGACTTTCGACGTGGCCCGACTCAAGTATCTGATTCACTTGATCGTGCAATGTCTTCCTCGGGCGTCCCCGAGGAAGACATTGCACCGTCTACCATTCACATTTGCGCCATATATTCTTCTTACACTACTTTCTTCGTTCATTCACTCTACGGGCCCAAACCAACTGAATGTCAGATACGATTTTAGATTTTCACAGTCAAAAATTATTTTGTTATTAGTTTTTGGGGTATTATGCCGTGTTACGCTACCTCCTTCTTTAGCCAACGTTTCGGACAGCGTTGCAGCGTCCATCATCAGGGCAGGGCAGATGTGACACATCTAATAATAAAAACTAATAATAAAACAAAAAAAACTAATAATAAAACAACTGAATGTCTTTTTTTTAATCTAACTCATTACGCTTACATCAGCCTTGCATTTTTTGCGGATCTCCACGTTTCTCACACGATCGTACATGGTTTTACCACACATAGGCCTCAGGGATCTTATTTCTACAGCATTCAGTCTACTTTCATCCTTCCTCTGCCAGTTCCATGCCTTACTGCCATAAAAGGTAGGTACCAGCACTCAACTCAACTCATTATGGATGGCTAGCTTCGCTTCTTTGCACAGTTTTTTTGTTGACGCCAACGGAGTTCAATCCTCCATTAATGGAGTGACCTGCATTTACCCTCCTTTCAATATTCCATCTCTCGTAAACTTACTTCCCAGATACACAAACTCATCCACCTGTACCAAGTATTCATCATTTACAACTATGTTGCACATTGTTTTCGTACTCTCTCTTTCAAATACCAGATACCTTCAAATACCTTTAGACTTACTTACATTCAGGATTAACTCATTCTTCACATTTTTTGTTCATCCTAGACACGAGCGACTGTAGATCTTCCATACTTTTAGAAATAAGCAACGTATCATTAACAGGCAACAAACTTTCAGATTACTCAATTTCGTGCCCAACCCCATCTCTTTCATGAGATCTCCACATTTCTCATAAGATCATACATGGTTTTACCACACGCTCGCCTAAGGGATCTCAGGAATAACTACCTTCTATTAATATCTATATAAAAGACAAAAATACCAAACAACTAAACCACCATCTCAATTTGAGCATCTGTTTTCCTCCTTCATATAATCGAGGCCTCTTCAAGACCCACATTAATAAATCCCTTCCTACAGCCCCTACCTTAACACGTCTCATAACGCTGCCTAACAGGGTGGCGATATAGTTCCCCTGTCTCTACACTCTACTGACAGGAGTGGACTTGTGAGATGTCACATAAAAAAAATTAAAGTTTTAAACAAGTAGGCTAGGTTAGTGCTCCACCATTTAAAAAATCGATTTAATTAATTTTGTTTCAAATTTCTGGAGAATTTAAAAAAAAATCGAGTGCAGTTTACTCGCGGTAGAAGCGAAACTTTACCAAAACAATCTCAACAGTCATAATCAAAGCGACCAATGAGCGCAGACCAACCTAATTTCAGTTTCATAACTCAACCAATGCGAGTCTTCAAAAGTGACATCAAAATCAAAGCGATCAATGAGCGCAGTCGATGCGTAGCAGGTGCAGTCAGTAATCGTCAGTTCCGTTTCATCCGAAATCCAAATCATAGCAGGGCTAAAGAAGATTCACTTAAAAAATTCGAGTGCAGTTAACACGCGGTAGAAGCGAAACTTTACCAAAACAATCTCAAACTATGAAGAACCAAGGACCCTTGAAAAGTGAGATCATAATCAAAGCGCAGTGAGCAGGCCAATGAGCGCAGACCTCGCGTCATTTCCGTTTTATATCTCATCCAATAGGAGCCTCGGTAGGAAAACAATACTTCGCAGGTGCTGTTCGCGTCATTTCCGTTTTATCCAAATTTCGAATCGCTAACGGGGCTAATGAAGATTCACTTCAAAAACATTAGTTCTTGTCACATTTTTTCTGCATATTTCAATCTGATTCAGTTATGCACATTGAAATATGCAGTCGGGATTTCAGTTATGGGCGACATAAAAAAATAACCAAAATATGTAAAACTTCCAACTGAAAAATTCGCTCAGTTTCAGCAATATTGTAAACTTCTCGTTTATCACTGAAACGGCCACCGATTACTAAAAGCACGGGAGTGAAAAACGAAGAAAAACACCGAACCGGCAATAAAATCGAATTGAGCCATTTTTGGTCTTTTGTCGGGCTGCGATCGCCCTTCGATAAGCCGATTGGAAACCAGGCCAAAGCACACGTTACAACGCCTTCCGCCACCACCGAGAATAACGTATCGTCCTTTATTTGAGGTCTAAATTTAAAGAGATTAACAGTTGAATTGAATTCAAATTGCAACTATGCCCTTTTTACCGAGAAGAAAACGAGTTACAAATGCGTCTCGTAAAGAGAATAGTTGAACGCGATGTGAAATTATTATAAAGTAACGCAACGCTTTGCGTTTGTAATTTCAACTGCATATGTAATATGTAGCAGTCAGAAATGATTTTAATTCCGGCAGGATGTTATTAGTATTAGTGCCTATATTTGAATGACTAAGGTCTAAATCGATTTAACATTTTTATTCAAAATACTTAACTCTAAATTCGACTGTTGCGAACTCCTACAACTCATAAACTTACGAATACCGACAGTAACCACGCGACAAAATACACTATTCTACTGCAGCATTCATAAGCGGAACTACATTGCCCACTCTCCTATACAACGATTTTACACTATAGGGAATCAGTACTTAGGTGATGTCGACATATTTAACATCAACTTGGCGAATTTTGTGGAACTTGTAAAAAACTTATTCCAATACTATTCCTAAACATATCTGTATTTTTGTAAACTTATCAAATCGCAGTACCTATATTTTTTTTGTATTTTTGTGACTTGTGTGCATTTTTTATCAAATTTTATTTTTATTCTTTCTTTATCTGTTGAAAAATCATCTGTCATGAATTTATTGTACTACCAACCATGTAAAAGCCCTCTGGGCGTTGAATAAATAAATAAATAAATAAAAAATCGGCGTTGATGTTGTAAGATTTTTAAAGAGTTGTTAAAGACTTATTTTGTTTTATAATACTTTTTTTAGTTTCCGAACAGATTAATTATAACTTGATACAACAAGCATATATTATCTTTAAAAAATGGCTCCATTTCTTATATGCTGAAAATACCAAAGCTGGTATGTGTTGGTCTGGAGTAAAAATAAATGTTTATTCATCAAAAATTTCAACAAGGTAATAAAAAAACATTCTCTACACAAGTGGTCGTCAGATATATGGGATATTCCTGGGGTAGTTTTTAGTTGAGCTTTATGTAAAGCGGCTCAGAACTCACAATGCGTTTCAAGTAGGCACTGTAGGCAGGCGGGGGGTGAATGGTGGTATGGGGGGGGGGGGTAAGGGGTGGTACTACAGGGCCTACCCTTGCAGGAACAAGTGTGCGCCGCCACCTGGCAATCAGCTAAATGTGTCTTTAAGTAACCACCCCTCATCGCGAAGAGTTGAAAAATCTTCAAAGGGGGGATTTAATGGAGAAACACGGACTTAAAAAATAATTTTTCACTTATTGCAGTATGACTTGGCGTTATCTTAATGTATAGCATTGAATATTTGTAGTGGGCGGGTGGCGTGGCGGGCGGGCGGTGTGAATTTGATTTGTACACAAATCTACTGTTTTATTCCGAGGTAGATGAAATTTTGCACACCTGACCTTCAAAACAATGGAAAGGTTACTGTTTACGTGACATTTGGAAAAACTTCTCCCATTCTCATTTCTTACCCCTTAAAGCAGAATTTTGAAGACATTTTACACCCTTGACGTTGAAAATAACAGAAAAATAATTGTATACATAAGATTTATGCTCAAAGCCCGGATCACATCAGCGATATATTTTTATCTGTTAATATCTATACTAGCAGTTAAAAACCCGCTCCACAGGCTTTTGCTGCTAGACCCTGTGGGCGGCTTATGGTTCGGCTTCACCCAATTTGAGTGTTGGTGACCATTTTATAAATCCGATAGGAACTGTTCCCAAAAATAGCCGGTTCCTCGGATCCGCTGTGATCCAATGACAGCTAGTCACCGGGACAAAGTAACCGCGACAGGCAATGACATCATATGTAATATATAACCGAATGGTACTATCATTCACCACTACCAGTTATAATAATAATTAATAATCATATTATCGTCAATCTCTCCATATCCGGAGAGGTACACAAAATTACAAATTCTTAGTAGACTTTCGCCTGCCAGTTAATGGTCGGTGTTTACAGTAGATTTCTAGAAACTACCCCCCACTCCCTTTTTCCCACCCATTAAAAAAGTATTTTGATGCTTATGATGAAATTTTCCACACGTGATCTTCAAAACGTGAGAAAGGAGACAATCTATGTGAGATTTAAAACCACCCCACCCGCTTTTCCCACCCCTTAAAGCAGAAAGAACCTTTTTTGTTTTTTCTTTTTACTTCCTGTAATTTTTTTAAAATATATCTGTTATTAAATAATATATTTAATAACAGATATATTGTGTAACGAAATAATTATTCACATAATTAAGTAAAAACTTCTTTAGCACCGCTGTGATTTGAAACTCCATGAAACAAAAAAGCGACACTAAAAAGAGACAAATAAATATGTAACTATAGAATTTAGCCAGCGAAAGAATGAGAAAGAATAATTGGTCTCCTCTTTGTGCGGTGGTTCGTAGCCTCCCCACTTTTGACTACTTTAGTTTTCTAAAGGTTTCACTTCTACCGCGTGTGAACTGTACACTTGTTACACCGCTGCGTTACACAGTTCATAATTTTTTAAATCAAAACTTCTTCAGCACATATTTGAAATTCAATGAAACGGAAACGAGTGACACTAAAAGGAGACAAACACATACATCTGTAGCATTTAGCCTCCGAGAGAATGAAACAGCAATTTAAGATTTATTTAATTCACTGGTACACGGTTTTTTTTACATTAGCTCCACACAGGAGGCTGTGAGGAAAAAATTTCCCTTAGGGCCTATGTCATCTTTGGGGATACTGTGTGAAGGATCTTTTTAGGGAAAGGACGGAGAGGAAGTTCTGATAAGGAAAAAGATATTAGGGGTGGGTAGGAATCTGAAGGTCAGTGTGTCCAAAAGTGACGTACGAATGAATCCCTTCCACTGTGGTCCAAATCCTGCGAAGAGTCCAAATCCATGCAGTTAGTGGGCTGACGCATCCGCCATCGAGATCCGGACAAATCTGACCCCATGAACCCGGGCACCCCTGCTAAGTCACCTATCGTAGCGAACCACTTGGGGTGATCTATGGCAGAGGTGTTGGTTATCCAATAAATGGACCCGGGGCGGCGGTACGCATACCCGCCATCCCAAATTCCAATATAATATGATAAATCCATGGTCCAATGCAAGCCTCCATTAGTATAGTGATATAAAGCGCCTGACGAACATCGGCGGCCAGACATCCAGCGAACCAAGGGTCGAATCCAATATCCAATCTTCAAATTAACTCAAATGAACAGACAAAAAAAAGAAAGCGACTCCGAATAATAAAACCCAAATACCAAATGTGTAGGGAAAGTTGCACTGGAATTCGATTGCAAAAATGTGGAAAAATCTTTCTTCACATTGATAAAAACATTGCTTCATAGTCATACTCTTGTCTACTTTAGTTTTCTGAAGGTTTTACTTCTACCACGTGTGCATTGCACACTTTGATTTTTCTATGTTAGCTCCACACAAGAGGCCCTGAGGAAAATAATTAGGAAAGGAAGGAGATGAAGATCTGGGAAGGAAAAAGGTATGAGAGGGGGTCCAGGAGTAACGGACGTTTGAATTCTTCTCTCCCACATGAGGATGGGTCGAGAGATTGAGCTGGAGAGGTTAATTAAAAGGTCTCTCTCAACCAGTCTCTCCAAATCTGGCCCACCACACAGCAGGTGGGGAGACGCATCCGCCACCAATTCCTAAACAATCCCCATGAACCCGGGCACCCCTGCTTAGTCCCCAAACGAACCACTCGGGGTGACCTATGGAACCCGGAGTGATAATATGATTTAGTAGCCTTGGTGATTTTGGTGTCACGCAACTTTTTCTTGCAATAATTAAAAGCGTCCCATGATTATAAAAACAGGAAGATTACTGGTTCAAGAATTTTACCAAGAATTGAGCGATTTCGGGTTCATTTTTCGACGCGGTTTTGTGAAAAGTTATTTTGTTATGTGTTCTATGTCATATTATGTAGAAACAGAGCGTTGTGATGTCATAGGAACATAAATAACTTATTATCGCTGTAAACTGTTGATTTTTTAAAATAGGACATAAATAAGCTAATATTTAATTAAATGAAGACAATATTAGCGAAACTCAATCGAAAATCTGAGACAGAAAAATCAGAAAAGATATTGGCTCCGCTGGGACTCGAACCCAGGACCCTTTGCTTACATGGCAAGAGCTCTACTATCTAGATTGCAATTAGTTCGAGATGTATCTTGCAATCATATATAAAGATAGCAGCCAATAATATGTGCGTTAAGAAAATTAAGATAATGTTGGTAGTTCTTAGTCGAAGTATGATACAGTTAAAAGTGACCGAATTTCATATGGGTTCCGTAGCTCAGTAGGTAGATCTCCTGCCATGTAAGCAAAGGGTCCTGGGTTCGAGTCCCAGCGGAGCCAATATCTTTTCTGATTTTTCTGTCTCAGATTTTAGATTGAGTTTCGCTAATATTGTCTTCATTTAATTAAATATTATAATTTGAGATTTTACTCATAAAGTTTAAAAAAAATTTAAATAAAAAAGCTAATATTTGATTTATCTGCCCGTCGAAATATCAAGAGACATTAAAAAACTTTTCATAATCCATATAAGAGCCATTAAGGGAGAGGGTGGTATCTACATGCCAAGGTGCAGGAGAAGGAAAAGGAGAAGAAGATGAGCTATCAGTAGATAAAGATCCCAGCTACTGGGTACTTAAACTAGTCTCCAGATAGCTGAACGGGAAACCTCGGGACATAGTAGGGCGCCATCTGTGACGACACGGGGAACTTGCCGTGTTTTTACTAACTATGGCTGCTTTGCAACAAACAGTAGTTGACTGCGCGAAAATTACACAGTTGACTTTTTAGACTTTCATTCTTTGGTTTATTATGTTATTTATTCACAATATGGTAGATATGAAAGGAGGGAAGGGAGATATGAAAGAGGAAGGAAAACTCTATTTTCCTGTTGAACACTATTAAAATTTACATGAATTATAAAAAAACTAACATTTAAACTTATTTAGATACTTAGTCAATTTCTTGATGCCAGAACTCGTCCTGTGGTTTTGAAACTTTAAAAAATGGTTTTTTTTTCACCCACCGCTCACAATTGTGTGAACTTAACTAACTAACTAACCATCACGCCGTTTCCCAGCAGGAGTAGGCAGAGTGGATAGACCGCCAAACAACTCGATACGTCGTCTCATACATGCTCTTCTATTATTCTGACGCTTGACATGGCCCGACTCAAGTATCTGATTCACTTGGTCGTCTCATGTTTTCCTCAGGCATCCCCGACTTCGTTTACCATTCACTATTGCATCAGTCCTCTCCTCGTTCATTCGCTCTACATAGTCAAATCGTCTGAGCGTCCCTTTCTTAATCTTACTCATTACGCTTACATCAAGCTTGTATTCTTTGCGGATCTCTACGCTTCTCACACGATCGTACATGGTTTTACCACATGGGGTATCAGGGATCTCATTTCTACAGCATTCAGTCTACTTTCATACTTCCTCGCCAGTTCTATGCCTCACTGCCATACATTAGAGTAGGTACCAGCACTCCATTATGGACGGCTAGCTTCACTTCTTTGGACAATTTTTCACCCTCCTTTCAATATCTCTATCAGCCTTCCCATCTCTCATAAACATACTTCCCAAATACACAAACTCATCCACCTGCCCAAGTATTCATCATTCACAACTACGTTGCACATTGTTTTAGTACTCTCTCTTTCAAATACCATGACTTTAGATTTACTTACATTCATCATTACATACTACTTACATACTTCGTTTATCCTAGACACGAGCGACTGTAGATCTTCCATACTGTTAGAAATAAGCACCGCTCAGCGTACAACATTGAACATACTTTTAGATTACTTAATTTTGCGCCCAATCACATCTCCTTTCAATTCTTGCATGCAATTGTCCATATTTAGATTGAGTAACCACGGCGACATTACGCATCCTTGCTTAACACCTTTTGTGATGACTGATGTCTAACCACCCCGTAAAATCGCCGGTCACTCTTGTACTTGTACATGCAACGCTTCCAGGCAATTGTATGAGATTCGTATTCACTCCATACTTGGACAACACCTTCCACAGCTTTTTTCCTGTCAACTCGGTAGTATGCTTTTTGTAGATCTACAAAGGCACAGAAAACTTTCTGTTTTTTTTTTAAAGAAACTTCTCAGTATGCATAAGCAATGAGAAAATATGGTCCATGCACCCCCTTCCACTCTTAACAGGGTATTTATTACCAGAGAACACCAGAAATATTTTATTTTTCAATCAGATTTTAGACGTATTGACTCTTTTCCACAAAAAGTTATAAATGGATTTCGAAAGATTGTTCTTTTATCTAGCATTCGCATGTTTTAATTTTTTTATGTTTATTTTTAGTATAATAAGGTTATACCATAAGTGGTTGGCAGATTTGTTAAATTTTCAAAAAAGATTTTGTATTATACCACACCCATTTCAAATCATATAATCATGTAATAAAATAAATCAATACAATATCTGGGTATCGCATGTTTTAGAATTTTAATTTTAGTTTAAATAAAATCATTAAAAAATATATACGTACATGTGTTTCTTGACGAAAATTGGTCCGTTTGTTTATTTATTTGCGCACTTACAAACTAAAATATTTCAGACTTTTTTAAACGTTCTTATTTAACTTAGACATTATTGAAAAATGATAAATACTTATAATGAAAAAATAATTACAAAAAGAACATTATTTTAATAGTTTTATCATCTCGCCTTTCAGCATTTTTGGATGTAGGTATAAATTAAAGCAAATTTGGAATGGAATAATATCGATATTAAGTTATAATTTTAAAAGGCTGGTACGGAGAATAATTAATCTTTCTCATTGCAACCGCCCTGCACGATCGTAAGAAATGTGGATTTTCGGCCGCTGGCTGGTTAAACGCTCTTAAAAGCACTTTTTTTTACATGAGCTTCACACAGGAGGCCCTGAGGAAAATAATTTCCCTCAGGGCCTATGTCATCTTTGGGGATGCTGTGTGGAGGGGTTTTGGGGGAAAGGAAGGAGAGGAAAGTTCTGAGAAGGAAAAGGGTTTAAGGGGTGGGTAGGAATCTGGGGTTCAGTGTTTCTTGGTCATCCGCCTCCAGTACCTAGATAAACCTCACCCCATGAACCCGGGCACCCCTGCTAAATCACCAAACGTAGCGAACCACTTTGGGTGACCTGTGGCAGAGGTGTTGGTTATCCAATAAAGGTTCCCGGGGCGGCGGTACCCAATCCCGCCTCCCAAATTGTACCTGCTGTGAACTTTGCGTAGTGAATTGTGTGCTCTAAATTTTCCGAATGTCAATGAATATTCCTGGAATTCGTGATTATTACACCCGGATTATTGATTTATCATTATAATAATGATGTTATTACTCTTTGATCATTGTCATTACTATTGTTTGTCTACCTAAAATATATTTCAGTTTATTTAAAAACGGTTTTCGTTATCGGCTGAAGGTAACCGTTGTCCCGAAGCTTTTTAATATATATTCTATTCAAGTCAACTGGGTTCAAAAGTTTAGCTGTCACGGCAGGGATGGAGTATTATGTAGTTTTTGTTTGTTGATTTGCATAATGAGGAAGAGCCTCAATCACTACACCCCTGCTACGCCGCAATACGCTACTTTTAAATCACTAAATAATAAGTATTCATCTCAAATCCCATCGCATGGAAAGAAGACATTTAAATTAGGCTTTTGAAGAGCCTACATTTTTTCGCAAAACCTTGCGGTTTGGCGATTTTGGTGAAGCTGGTAGAATTGGGGGGTGATAAAGGAGAGGTGAAGTAGGGAGGTGAAGAATTGGAGATGTGCATAGGTGGAGGGGAAGTGCCTAGACGTCAAGATCTGACCACTAAACAAAGCTAAAGTAATTTCAAACCACGTTTAGATTTTCACTTATAGATATTTACATCATAAAATAATCTGAAGAGATTCAAATATGTGGTATATTATTAAATGATTTAAGTATCCAGGAGAAATAATCTAACAGACATATAATAATAGACAGACCTCAAATTTAATCTTCGGTTGAATTTGGCAGTCACCTCTGGTCTGTAGTCTCAAGAAATGTGAAAAAAACCCTAGACCCTGGGCAGAAATATAGATGGATTCTCCTATCAAGCAATGTAGTTCCGCTTATAAATGCTGCAGTAGAATAGTGTATTTTTGTCTGAGAACGGATTGTTTCAACGACTCGTTTTTGAGTTCAACAGCTGGGCAGTGCCGGCCTCTGTGTTTCTCTCTCCTAAAAAATGGATCTCTTCACCACCTAGGTTCACTCCTTCTTTTCCACAGAAAGACCCCCTACACAGCATCCCCAAAGGTGATATTGACCCTCCTGTGTGGAATTAATGAAAAAAAAAATATTTTGATTTTTAGATTGCAAGACCGTAAACCAGTTTCTATTTCCTATGTCATCTGCAAACGCACATTATTCGCTAAGCAGATACCTCCCTATGTAATACAATGGTTCCATGTCAATTGAGAATAAAGGCATCTCTTTGAAAAGTCATTAAAAGATCTGAAAAAAATATTTTAAAACAGCCCATATCCCTAACCTAACGTAACCTATTTAACCTTTTTTTTTTATATGTTCTTGTCATCACTCTAAATGACTTTTCTGAGATGGTTCTGAGTTGGTTTCATTCCGAGTTGCCCGGTCACCTTACACATTGAAATTTAATTTGTGCTATTTATTGCTTGTAGACTTAAAAATAAACCGTGGGAGTCGAGAAAGAAGCAAACATCGTTTTAACCAAAGATATTCAAATACAGAAGAGATATGATATGGTGTCCGCACAACTGTCGCCGGACTACGCGCTAATTAGCGTAGTTTTCATACAAAAAGAATTTGTTCATTTCATTGATTTTTTTAAATGTGCATTAATATTGGTTAACAATATATTTTGAAGAAGGAAAGAATTCGTCCATTTAGTTTAACGTTCGTTTGGTTTATTCGTTAATTATTTGTTCTTTTAGTTTATTTGTTAATTGGTAAACAATATCGGCGACACCCGGAAGCGCAGACCCACATAGTAAAAACAGCAGATAGCACATCTACTTATATTTCAAAATCTTTGGTTTTAACATAAATACTTATATATTCGAGGACTTCCCTCTAATCTGATAATTAATTAACTGCCCGGATTGTCAACATGATGTGAATATTTTTTATTCATATCGCTTAGCGCATGATCCTGCATACAAATTTGAAATGGCCCCATGTCGGAATCGGTGCC
This sequence comes from Limnephilus rhombicus, assembly GCA_929108145.2. NCBI lineage: Eukaryota > Metazoa > Arthropoda > Insecta > Trichoptera > Limnephilidae > Limnephilus > Limnephilus rhombicus. Next base: position 60,306,546 of record OV815276.1, read on the forward strand.
AATACTGATATAAAATACAAGTCATTCAACACGCCGACAGATTTGTCGAACAAAGAAAGGATAAACAAATAATAATTCGGCGGTTGTTGTTTACTCTTCCCACGAGCTCGGGTCGTGGTTTGTTGTCGGTTGTCGGTTGTTGGTTGTTGATAAACCGGAGCAGATATTTATGGTGAATTTTAAATTAGGGGATGAAAATGGACTGATCGAATGTAAGCACGTAATTTGTAGAATCTCTTTATTCTTGGTTTTTCTAGAAAATATGTCAGCACTTATTACATTATGCCGTTAATAAAATAAATAAATAATAAATAAATGTGAAATTTTTTTTTATCAATTAGGAATAAAGAATAATGAAACTAAGCAAATAATACTTTTTTTATCCTACTGTGTAGAGATAATGTGAGAAAAAAAATGGGGATGCTATGTAGAGTCTTTTTAAGGAAAGGAAGGAGAGGAAGTTCTGTGTAAGGAAAAAGGTGTGAGAGGAGTATAATATCATATTTTTCATTATTATTTCTGCCCAATCCTTGATTATTAAATACTTAATTAAAATTAATTCACTTAAATTCAGAATTTTCAAAATATCGTAACGTTACAAGTGCAATAAGATAATTAAATGATATAGGCAAATCAATTTTTATGAAATTATTATCTATTCGACTTATTTATTATTAGTTTTCTAAAATTTAAGATCCAACGCGTCAAATTATCGAGCAGAACCAGAAACCATAAATTTTATAAACCATATTTAAAAATTATCCATTAAACTCTACAGCTAAATTCATTCTGTAAACAATTCACACAATCTTATCCAAAGCAAGAAATTATTTTTTTTTTTTTTTTAAAGGAAAGAAACATTTCCGGTTTACGAATAACCTGACAATATTTGAAAATCTCCCACTACCATCACAGAAAGCGGAAAATGTTGCTTTTGTCGTGATGGAGGACTTAGCCAGCCGAGGAATCGAACTCGGGATGCCTGGGTGGGACCCAAACGCGATGCCAACTCAGCCACCGACCGGTATAATAGCAAATTATAAAAAATACTAAATACAATGTAAATAAATATAAAAGAAAAAATAAGCAATAGGATATTATTATAACAGTGAAAACAGTATCTAATAATGAGTAAATCTATAATTTTTGCTTCGTGTGATAGATTCAACCTGTTTGAATGTTTCAAAGATACGTTCGATTCGGAGCAACGAAATGCAATCATTTCTAACTGGTACGAGTATATTGAATCAACAAGACAGTTCACAATTGCACAAACGCAATACGTTTTTGATCCCTCTATAAATATGATTGAAATTGTCAGATCAACGCACAAATTTAATTATGTACCTAATACTTGAGAGTATTGTTGGGTTCCCATTAGGCTGGAAGCTTTTGTAAGGGATGATCCGACTGACAATGGGAGGGGGGTGGGGATGGGGTGTGCATTATTTCGGGGTCCTGCTAGAATTCCTTCCGGGAATAATTAATGTTGTGCATTGCAAATATTATGTGTATACAGGGTTACTGGTAGTTGATGCAAAATATTAAAGGACGTAATAAGAGTAACAAATCTAAGCAGTATTTGAGATATGCTGAAAACCTTTTGACACCTGCAAAAAACCACGAACAGCGAGTGAATTGGCTTCAAGTATGTTTGTGGCATGTTTCTATTATGTATACCATTAGTGTATACTGTATTATCTGTAATAAAAATCAAAATATGTTTGTTTCTGGGTGTATATGAGATGTCTTTGCGTTGCTAAACCATTCATCCGATTTGGGGATTTGATGTGTGCATGTCCGCGATAGTTTCTATATATATAATATTGGGCTCAAGAAAATGCATTGCTAAACCGTTCATCCGATTGCGAAGAAACTTTGAAAGGAAAGTTGTTGTGGGCACGCTCGCGAAAGTTTCTATACATACTGTTGAGCTCTAATTAAGAAATTTGTATTAAAAAATTGTAATAGGTGGCACGCGAGCTGTTTGAAAACTGAACGTACCGGGACTAAATTCGAGAGCGGGGAGGGGAACTCGAGAGGGGGGTTCGCGGGGCAAGTCATCAATAAAAAAATGGTTCCGTGACAATTGATCCCCCGAAAGTTGGCCCACGGCAAACTTATATACAAAATGCAGTCGGTTTAGGCATACTTACTCAGACAAAATATAACTGCCCCCGAAGGGTTGTGCAGAATGTACCGTGGAAAGAAAAAAGTAAAAAACATATTTTCATTCCAATGCACCAAGGATAAAATTACCTGTCTGTACCTTTATGAACCAGCGCATAAGTACAAAAAATCGACGCTGCAATAAATTCGTTTCATATCCATATGAACTTATTATTTAAATTAGTAAAAAATACACAAAAACGTATAGTTTTATAATTATTATAATTTCGGAGGGCCAACTGTCAGGGGTGCAACTGTCCGAGGGACTAATATCAGCTAATTGAAGACCCAACTCTAAACTTTGAGTCTTCTGCAGCGATACGATTGGCATACTCAAGTGTGATTAATTATTTTTTTTCTTTACCATCTTAGTATTGATTGAGTTTTTTATGCAAATGTGTACCGCAAAAAAGTCCCAACTGCTCACTGCTAACCGAATGCGGTGATACTACGGAAACCCCAAGTTTGTTGAGTGGCTAAAGAGTATGGTAAGGGAAGGGGATCGGGAAGAGAAAAGTGGGGAAGTAACTGTCTGTTCAGATCTGGTGACCAAACATGAGTAAAGTGGTTTTAAATGATTAAGCAGTACCTATACAAGAAATCGGCAGTATTACATATAACGTTCACTTTTACTTTTTCTGCTATTATAATTTTAAATATTTCACAATTAAGTACAAGTCCCTCTGTACAATACAAGTACATATCTTTAGTCAGAAATAAAAAGTTATTAGAAAAACTAGGAGGACGTAAAAAACCAAAAACAAAAATATTTAGCAAAACATATGGATGTCTTTAAATACACCTACAAAATACCCCTACATTATCACACAATGTAACCTTCAACTTAAACCTACATTTATGCAGCCTACCTCTTAGGTTAGGTTGTATAAATGTAGGTATATTTAGCGTAGATTACATGACTTATACACCCTAACCTAACTTATTTAAACCAAACCACACAGAAGTGTAAAATTAGAGCCTCAGCACAGTAAAGCAACCAATAAGGTTCATAAATGAAGGCCTCCGTGGTCGAGGGGCAAGGCTCTTGGCTAGCAATCTGGAGTACGCGCGTTCAAATTCCGGCGTGTGCAAATAAATTTTATTTGAACAATTTGTTTATTTCACAATTTCATTAATTTAAAATAATATACAGCATATTTGCGGAACGTTCCAGGGTGGAAGATACTCTCAGCATCGCCGTGTAAGACCACCATTCAGAATTAAAACGTTGCTTGAAATGGCTTTAGTCGTGTTTGGTGACAAGATCTGAATAGCCAGGTACTTCCCCACCGTCCTTTTCACTCTTCTGCTTCCCGTCCCTACTACCTTCAGCCTCACAACTTACCCCAATAGGGGATTCCATGGTCTCACTGGCTCCAAGCGGCAGCAGTTTGGACCCTTGTGAGGTGACAAAATATATAATTTAATAGCTTTGTATACACCACTATATAATCAAAATAATCTCATACCAAAGTTTTATTCGTCAAGATAGATGTATAATGTGTATATAGATTATCATATCCTGACGAAGATGTCGTTTTTTTATTAGTGGTGTATACAGACTTATTTACTTTAATATAATTAAAATGACGCCACGAAGTGAATTTGCGCTTATTGGAGAAATGTGTTTTTGCTGTTGTTAGTAACTCTTTAAACTTATTTTTTGTTTTTTTTTTTTTTTAAATCAAATTTACATTCATGTTTACAAATTGAAATCGAAATTGAAAATAACTTTCATAAGGTCACTCAAATTTTTTTTTATAAACGTCATGATGCAATTTAAAATATTCACAAAGTGAGTGGAAACGTTCAGAAAATGAAAATGAAAATAAAAAGCCGCTCAAATCCGTCACCGAAGTGCATTTGAAAAATAGTTTAACCAATTAAAAGAGCGCTCAGCGAAAAGCGCTCCGGTTTTAATTTCACTTGAAACGCCGTGCGGTCCGACATCGCATCGGCAAACCGAAAAATTGGGGAGAGATTTGATTCGTTGCATCCCTTTATGCCCTTTGACTATCAATCATGCTTAGAACAGGTCACACCGGGTTCCCACGGCCCCGCACCCCGCACTACAGCGGGACGCAGAATGCGGATTAAAAAACCAAATAAAAGAATTGTCGGACGATTTCGCGAAGATTTTTTGACGGACGTGTTACTCAATTGCATACATTTTTCCATTTACGCGTGAGTGTGGCAATTAATTAATCGTAGCTAAGTAGGTACCCACTGGATTGCAGTACCAACATAATAATTTATTTTATGTTCCAACCTAACCTACTTATAATAAAAGAATTTTAACCGACTTATAAAAATATAATTATCTTTATAAATTGGGTAGGTACCTTTATACTAGATTTTATAATTTATCCCTCATCAACATAGACATTTTTTTGGGACTTTCAATTTGGGAGTAGATTACGGGTATCGCTGCCACGGGAACCATTTATTTGATCACCAACACCCCTGTCATAGGTCACTTCAAGAGGTTGCTAGTTTGGTGACTTGGTAGGGATTCCCGGGTACATGGGGGGATGTTTGTCTAGATCTTGGCGGTGAATGCGTTTGGCAACCTACTGCGCGGCAGACCGGATCGGGAGAAACCGGTTGAGGGGGACCTAACCTAGACCTCTCCAGTCGGACTCTCTAGATCCATCGTCCAATGGGAGGGATGGATTCATACGTCCGTCACTCCTGGACACATTGACTACCATACAACCCACCCAGACCCAGATTCCTACCCACCCCTCATACATTTTCCTTCCAAGAATTTTCACTCCCTCCTTTCCCGTCAACGACTCTCCACACAGCCCCCCCAAAGATGAGATTGGCCCTGAGGGAGTTTTTCCTCAGGGCCTTCTCTGTGGAACTATTTTTTTTTAAATCAATTGGATATTTATGCTCATCGGCGAGATCAAAAACTACTGAATGGTGAGCTATGGCGTTATGAAAATTGCACGGTTTTTTCAAGAGAAACGCAACTTTTTTAATCTCATTGTAATTACCATCATGAGCTTTGGTGATTTCAAATATTCAAAAGGTTTTGATCAACCCTTTTAAATTTTGTTTACGTAATATTATTTTCAATGTCGTTTTAACTTAATAATTTTATGATCTCTTTCTCACACCATGGAAAAGCAATTTTTATTACGGTTTCTTTAAAACGATGCGCAGATAACTGAAATTTCACAGTAAAAAGGCAACTTGGAATATTTATTACCAAAACATTCACTTAAATCACTGCATTTTTTTCTCAAATGACGACTTTTGAATACGCAGATATAATCGCGTGATCACATTAATGGACTTAATGACCACGTGGCACAGTGCAAGTCATACGAACCCAGGGGTCTGGGCTTCACAATCAGGTTTGGCTTTTAGATATTAGATGTAGGGCTTTGTGAAAGGGCGTCGGTCGGACGTCGAACCCTTGCTGCCGAGGGTCCGCGATTCTTCCCCTTCTGGGATCAAATGCAATAATAAAAATGGCCATTATCATGATTGTAGCGGATTAAGTCGGTATCATACCAAACGCCAATGTGATCAGCTTTGCACATCCCTTTATAATGGAATGTTATATTAGTGTGGTTGTCGGTTTTTAGATCAACCAATATTAAACCATCTCTTGGTACAGTAAAATTATTATGTTCAAATCGCGCTTTGCCGTTATAAGGGTGGGAAAATTAATTAAACCAATTATTTATGTAGGTACTTATACAGGTTTATAGATATACATAGAATAAGGAAGAACGCATATATTATATCGATCATGGGAATTTCAAATGCTGTAAAGGACAACTAATCCAAAAATGAGTTAAATATTTCATTTTTCTCCATTTTTCTCTCTCGATCTGCGCCATCGAAATATTTCTCGGGAAATAAGTTCGTTTTTTATGACGTGCGTTTTCATAGGATTTTATTTTGAAAAATTTAAATATATTATTAAAGAAAGTATTCTGAAAAATCTATTCAACGTTATTTTAAAATAAAAATTCATAATTATAAATTTACAAATACAGGTTATATTATTAAAAAAAAAACTTTCCATTCGATCTCCTGAACAATTTTTTTTTATTTTATTTATTGTTGATACATTATTTTACAAAATTTCATAGTACAATTGAGTAATGTTGGCCTCACTGGGTTGTTTACCCGTGCTGAGGCCCCCATTTTATAATATAATAATTTATACATAAAACAGTTTGAAAAAAAAGAAATATACAATGTTGGTGACGAAACAAAAAAACAGAGATCAAAAATTAAAATTAAATAAAATTAACAAACTAAAAAAAAAAATTATAAAAATTAAATGAAAATCGGTGTATATTATGTTTTATATGTTTGTGAGTGTTACGTGTTTTATATTGGTTTTGTGTGTTGCGTGTATATTTTTTATTCTATTATGTTATAAAATTTTGGTAAAATTGTCTTTTTTGTTCTTTAATCCATTTTTTTTATTTTGTGTCTGAAATTATTTTTGTTTTCCTCAATTTTTGTTTCGCGGTAAAAAAGTTATTGACCAGCTACACTCTATCTACACTCCAAACCAATTCCTGTCCTCAAACAACAAATTCATGGCTCGGAAAATGGGAAGCCGTTTAAAAATTAAACACCACGGCCGTTTAAATATCTCGCAACACCGAGCAACAATTGGGACGTGGAAATGTCGCCGCCATTTTGCCTGTTTTAAATTCTCTTCCCGCTCTTTTCCCGGCGCAGGCGGGCCAACCTCCCGACTGTCATGTCTGTCGTCTGGCCCGGTAGGGGCAGGCGGTCGCACAGGGGCGAATTCATCATTTAAACTCATTAGCTATACTCCATACGTGACGGTGGACGGTCTACCTCAGGGAAATAGGCACTGCCTAATATTGTAATCGATCGAATTTTTCTAATGGAAATTAGGTGTAGGTAGTAAGTAGTAAGGTATGTACTTTTGATTAAGTAACGGTACGCCATATTGGAAGTGGCTACCAATTTATAAAAGGATTTTTTTTAAATAAAGTGAACCCAAAGATAACACAGAACACATGTCTGCAACAAAAATGCTATCTGGATGTTTTCAACTGATTTCTATGTTTTTAGGTGTGCTAAAAACTAGAAAAATACTCAAAAAATTCCAGAACGTCAGGTTATTTTGCAAAACAGTATACATATATATATATATATATATATATATATATATAGATATAGTATATACAATAGTGAGCTCGGGCAATAAACATTTCATTGCTAAACCGTTCATCCGATTCCGATGAAACTTTGGGGATTTGATGTGTGCATGCTAGCGATGGTTTCTGTATACAATAAGGAGCTCTGGAATCATGAAATTACGAAAAATTAATTAATTAAATAAAATTGAATCGCAGAAATGTATGTACGCGCATAACTTTTGAACGACTGCACCAAATTGGATAATAATTTTTTTTGTGTTCGTTATTGTCAAGAAAAGGTTTGTATAAAACTACTAGTGAGCTCTGACATTATGAAACTTGTATATAAAAATCGCAATAGGTGGCACGCGAGTTGTGAAGACTGAATGTAACGGGACTAAATGTATGGAATGCGGGAGGGGGGAGGGGAAGTCGTGTAGGGGGTTGAAAGGAGGGGGGGAGGGGAACTAGGGATCGGGGAGGGTAACCTGAACTTTTAGGCAATAACAAAGACCCTAACTACAAACAAATCATTAAAAGCATTTCAAGCTTTAGGTTGCCTAATGAGTTTAAAAGTACATTTTCATAATTCCCACCTCGACTACTTTCCAGAAAATTTAGGATATATGAGTGAAGAGCAAGGTGAACGATTTCACCAAGATATTAAGGAGATGGAATAAAAGATAGATACCAGGGAATATGGAGCATCTCAATGATTGCAGACTACTGTTAGACGCTTCAGAGAGACCTTCCAGATGCTTCCTACAAGTGAAAATGTACCGAAAGGATTGTCACTAGGAAAAAGAAATGTGTTTAGTGCTTACTAATCAATGTATTTTAGATAAAAAATAAGTTTTTTTACGCAATTATAAATAATAATTTATTTTTTTGGTCTCTTATCTTTTATGTTAAGATGATAACTTGTTTAACATAGATACCTACATCGTCAGAAAACGTGATGTTCTGTGACAAAATGAAAGTCATTTTCGGATTCAACACACCCAAAAACATAAGAATTACGCAAAAAAACCAAAACAGCTCTCAATTTTTATTTTTTTGTAGACCTGTGTAATAGAATACAAAGTGAACCTGTATTTTTCTGACCTGCATTTTTCAGACCTCAAAGAAAAATCTTCATTCAGGCTTTTATTACATTAACTTCACACAGGAGGCCAAAGTTTTGTTATTAAATTGGTACTTGCATATATGTAGGTATGTAAAATATGTGTATACATGATGATTTAATTTTTTTACATTAGCTCCACAAGAAGGCTATAAGGAAAATATTTCCCCTTAGGGCCTATGTAATATTTGGGGATGCTGTGTGGAAGAGTCTTTTAAAGCTGGAGGGGAAGTTCTGGGATGGAAAAGAGTATGAGGGGTGGTTAGGAATCTGGGGGCCAATGTGCCCAGGGGTGACGGACGTATGAATCCATTCCTCCCACTGCGGTTCAAGACGATGGGTCGAGATAGTCTGACTGGAGACGTAAAAGGGTCTCCCTCAAACGACCTCTCCCTATTCAGCCCGCCACGCAGTTGGTGGGCAGACTCACCCGCCGCCAAAACCTGAACAATCCTCACCCATGAACCCGGGAACCCTTGCGAAGTCACCAATCGTAAGAAACGGAGGTGTTGGCTATCCAATAAATGATTTCCGAGGCTGCAAAACAAAATTGGGGGTGTAAATATAATAACATCTTGATTTGATTCAATAGAAAATCATTCTTGAAAATCGGTGAATTATTATGACATCACTTCTCAGAATAACGCATTGAAAACTTTTAAGTGTCCCTTTTTAACATCATAGATACGTATATCGTAGATGTTAAAAAAAAACGAGTGTGCTTTAGACCACACGACCGAAGTAAAACTTCACTAACTTATATCTCCCTCTCAACTTCCGTTCGCCTCGCCCGACCGTTCGCCTCGCTCGATGACACTTTTCATAGCACTCTCGTCACGCATTCACCAGCTTACTCCCCAAGTCAAGCGTGCGTAAAGAAGTTTTACTTCAAAAAGACACAAAACTTTATGAAATGATAAACTCGTCAGAAAATAGAGAACTCCAGTCTAATTTTTTTATTGAATAATTACCTTCTAACTTAAATAACTGCATATTTTTTTAGGGTTAGTTTTAATAGTTAAAATAATTGTCAAAGTTTTAATTTTTCAAGATCTCCCGAAAACGTATGGTGAATCGTGTGACGACATCACTCCTGAAACGTTATTTTTATTTTCAACAGGGTTTTATCATTTTGTGTGATAATTAATTATACGGATGAAAGATGATACTATTCGATAAGTAAAAACATTATTTAGGTGGAATTATTTATTCATTATATTATATTTTTTATATTATTATATTTTTGAATATTACGAGAGTGTGGTATGAAAATTTTGTAAAGGAGTCACTTTGTCTGATCGTAGTTGTTAGTGTATTGTATAGTTTGCAAGCTATGTATTTAGAGTGTCTTTGCCCGAAGGTGGTTTTGAAAAAAGGAGTTTGGAGAAGTTCGTTGTTTTTGGCTCGGGTATTGTGTATTGTTTGTGTAGCTTTGTATGGTGTTTTATTGTTTTTGTGTAAATTAAGTAATATGGATCTTGAGTAGAGCTGTTTTATGTCCATAACGTTGAAGGAATTGAAGATAGTATCAGTGCTGGTAGTAAGCGGCATTTTAAGAATTATTTTTATGATTAGTTTTTGTGCTTTCATGATGGGATCAAAGGCATTGGAATATGCATTACCCCAGGCTAGAATTCCGTATTCGATGTGAGATTGGCACAATGAGTAATTAAAAAAACGATGGCTTGTGTCATTCCGACATTCCCGTACATTTCCCATACAACGACTTTGCGGTGACGTCACGACACGAGGAACAGGGACGTCACCACTAAACATTTCAATAATGCCAACTTGACGCTGTGTTTTGACGAGATGTTTAAAAATGCACTTTTTTATATTTTTTAAAAACTCTGCGTTTAATATTATTAAATGAAACTTATATATTCAGAATCAGCGTTTATTGGTCTATATGAATATATTTTTTAAAGCCATGATATTTTTCACTGGAGTTCCTTATTATGATAAAAAATAATTGCAAAATTTAATAACACCATGTTTGTAAGTTTGATAATAGTTTTAAAAGATTGCTAAATTTATAGCGAAGTCGAATAATATGTAATGCTCCATCCTCATCTGCTGCCGGGGGGTGTTCAGTAAGGGCACGCGGTGTAGTGGGTGGTGGGGTGGTGGGGAGAGGGTGGCGGGCAAATTAAATTAAAACGTAGAGAATCGTCAGCTCGGCCATGCGTGAGGCTAGTGTCGCTGGCGGCCGCTAGGCGCGTGCCTGTCACCGCCAGTGTTCAGTGTTGCCCGCTATCATTTTCATATCGTCCCAATGGCGATGGGTATGTTCCGACTAGGACCTACCCCGGGGGTCCTTATTTGTAGCCATAAAAAATATGTCGTAAGATGGGGGGGGTCTTGAGTATATTGTTGATATTTTTCGCAATGCTTTATTTTATTGATTGCATATTATTTGCAGTAGATACGTAATTGTTTATTTTAACGTCTTACATTAGACCCACTGTCTGAAGAAGGGTGAACTACGGTGCGTCTAAATTGCCAATTTTGGGAGGCGGGAAGAGCATATAGAATCGTAATGTTTTTTTATAGGTATGTATACAAAAACGTCCTTATCAATAAACTGGTTTTGAAAGTTGCATATCGGGTAAACAACCATTAATGTAACTATTATAAGCCACAGTTCAAAATTGAAGGGTTCTCACCTCGTCCACCGGGATGACTTTGGAAGAATCTTACACTAGAAGGCAAGATAAAAACATTTTCAATTTATTTATTTTAACTTTATAAACACTTACTTCACTGGGGAGAGAGCAAATGATCTAACTAAATCTAAGGATTCCGGTTTCCAGTGCTAAGGTATAATCGTTGTAGGTTAGTTAGTTAGTTAATAAGATCACTTCAGTGAAAGACTCAAAAATAAAATTAACACTGGAACAAAATATTGTATCACTGGAAGAAAAAATTCAACATGAACTAATTAGTCTACAAAAGAAGATCATAGAATTACAAGAAATTAATATTAAAAATAATCATCACTACACACAGAAACTCGAAGAAATTAATCAAAATAACAAAAAAATCATATGCAAGTGCACTAAGTAACAATAAAAACTTCGCAGAAACTTCATATAATGCAGAACAGAAATACGCCATTTTAATTACCTCAAAAAACACCTTAATAAAAATTCAAAAAAATATTAATTTAACAAAAATAAAAATTGGAGTAAATGGAGTAAAAAAGATCGGAGAACAAAAATTAGTGATTTCTTGCCAAAAAAAATAAGATGCAGAAAAATTAACCGAAGAGATAAATAAAGTAATTGGAAAAGAAGTATCGGCTGAAAAAATAAAAAAAAGGAAACCGTGCTTAATGTTGAAAAGGCTGCAATGCCAATTGACTGAAGAAGAAATTATAGACGGGATTGTACAACAAAATGAAGGATTAACCCTAGAAGACAAAAAAGACATTAAGCTTATCAAGGAATTAAAAAATAAGTACAATGAAGGAAAAGAAAACGACACCACTAACTACATTATTGAAACAAATGGAAAGTTAAGGAAAAAACTAATAGAGAAAAAAAAAAATAAACATCAAATTCCAAAGAGTATACGTAGAAGACTGCAGCCCGCTCAGACAATGTTACCATTGCCTCAAGTTCGGCCACACAGCCCAAAGATGTCTCGCCAGGACGCAGCCTCCCATTTGCCCTCATTGCACTAAGGAACACGTATTATCCAAATGTGAAAACAAAGAACAAACTCCAATCTGCAACAACTGCTGTGTCCAAAACAAAAGTTTTGATATGAACTATTCCACCGATCATAGAGTCGATAGCATAAAATGCCTTTACCGGCAAAAAATGCTTCAAATTTCTAAAGAGCGCATTGACTACGAATAAATATTGTAAATTTTCATTTCCTCAAACTCTTATCTATAAATTAACAATGAATGATTCTTTATGTAACATAGCATTAGGTAAACAAGTATGTATTGAAGAAAACTTACATCACTCTATAAGAGATTTCTATTTTATTTGCACTGAAAAAGGATTTACTCAATTTCATAAAAAGATTAAAAGCGTAAAAATTTTTTTTGAAAAATTAATAATATCTTTAAAAGAAATAATTTTCTTCCCGGGCTTGATTGGGTTTACAAAGACCTACTCTACTGGCGAAACTAATTACTCCATTCCAGGGTACCATGTAACAATAATAAGAATAAACAAAAACTCTGATATTGGAATACCTATTTCCAGCCAGTATAATGTTCCCAATATTAATGATTATGATGTTTATATTTTAATGTTTATAGTTTATATTTTAAATATAAAATTTAAAAACGTAAATAAATTATATATTTATATGTTGTTATTTCAGCCATCATATCTATGTAGACATAGTGTATATTTAAAATTCTTTGCCTCTACCATTTGTCATTACAAATTACATAAATGTATCCATAAAATAACTAACCTAAAACTGCAAAATGAATGATTTTTTATGTAACGCTTTGAATAAAAAAATTTGTATAGAAGAAAATTTGTGTCACTCCATAAAAGATTTTAATTTAATTTGTCCTGATAAAGGATTTAGCCTATTTCATGTAAATATTAGAAGCATAGAAAGGAACATGGATGAATTAATAATATCATTAAAAGAATTAAATTATTTCCCGGGCTGCATAGTTTTAACAGAAACTCACTCAGCCGGTGAATTGAATTTCACCATCCCGGGGTACTCATACTACACAACAACAACAAAGTTAAACAAAAACTCTGGTATTGGAATATTTGTATCTAACCAATACAATGTACTTAATACTAAAGAGATTCACAGTATTAGTAATGTTAACATATTAAATATTGAATTTAAAGACATAAATAAACATTATAACATTATTGCTATTTATCGAACACATAGGTCGATAGTGTCACACTTTATTGATGAATTAAAAAATATTTTATTAAATTTTAGAAATAAAAACAATGTTTTTGTTGGAGATATGAATTTAAATATCGCAAGCGACTATTCTAGTAAGGATAAAGATAGCTATCTCAACATGTTAGCAGAACTCAATTATTTATCGTGCATAAATTCGTACACTAGAGACGTTCGAGGTCAACGACCTTCATGCTTAGATCATATTTTTACAAATATACCGGATATCCAAAATATAACAGCAGCTGTCATTCACACAACTATCACTGATCATTATTCTTGTATTTTTAACCACAAAACCAGCAATCCAATATTGCAATCATTTAAACAAACAAAATCTTCCAAAAAAGTACTTAATATGGATACATTAAAAAACAAATTTCAATCAGAAAATTGGATCAAATTATTACAATGTAATGATGTCAATATCTGCTGTAAAATATTTGAAGAAAAAATATCTAAATACATAAATGACTCGTCAAAAAATATAATTCCCAAACACAAACTGTCTAACTTCAAACCTATAAAACCATGGATTACTCATGGATTAATAGTATCTGTACGACGTAAGCAAGCTCTTTATAAATTAACAACTCAACAACCTAATAATAAAAACTTACTTAATCACTTTAGAGCATATAAAAATAAACTTACATATATCATAAAACATACTAAAGAAAGTTACTATAAACGGAAGTTGGATCTAGCTGAAAATGATAGTAAAAGAGTATGGACGGTTGTAAATGAAATAATTGACAAGAAAAAGAACAATAATAACGAAATCAATGCTATTAATCATGATAACTCAAAAACATGCTGTAAAGAAAACCCCTCAAAAGCTGCACATATATTTAACACTTTCTTTGCAAATGTTGGGAAAAATCTCGCCAATCTCATTCACATTGATCCAAATATTATAACATCTCCAGACTGTAATATAAATGCTAAAAATAAAATGACAACATTTGAAGTCACCACAGAGGACGAAATAGTTTCTATCATAACCGATATGAAAGGAGGATCTGCTCCGGGCTTTGATGCAGTCACGGTTGATATTTTAAAAAACATAAAAAATCAAATTTCTAAGCCATTAATGCATATAATAAATACAAGTTTCCAAAGCGGAGTATTTCCATCAATTTACAAACAAACTACTATTACCCCAATATTTAAGTCAGGTAATCCAGAAGAAGTAAACAATTAGCGTCCCATATCAGTAATCTCAAATATAGCAAAAATTTTTGAAAAACTAGTTAAAAAAAGAATGAGCCAATTTATAAAATGCAACGATATAATTAATGAAAACCAGTTTGGTTTTATGGAAGGTAGAAGCACACAAGATGCAATTGCAAAATTAAGTAGCCTTGTACATAGTTCATTAGATAAATCATTTAAATGCCTGGGAATTTTTATAGATCTCAAAAAAGCATTTAACAGTATATCACATGACAAACTTATAAGTAAATTAAGAAACATTGGATTAAATGGTTCAGCTCTAGAATGGATAAAAAGCTACCTTTTCAAACGTCCCCAAGTTGTAAAAATTAATGGTGTGCTTAGTTCACCAAAAATGAGTCATTTCGGCATACCTCAAGGTACAGTCCTGGGACCGTTACTGTTTATTATCTATGTTAATGACATATTCATACAAAAACTAAACGGAAAAATAATATCTTATGCTGACAATACTGTCATAATAATTTAAGGTACGGATTGGAATACTGTTAATAATCTAGCTAACATTGATATTAACATATTGAAAAATTGGTTCGATAAAAATCTCCTCTCTCTAAACACTGAAAAAATAAAATTTATCCCATTCTCTATCAATAAATTCAAATTAAAACCAAATTTAAACATCATAATACACCAAGGTAAATGTAATAAAACTAACTGCAATCAAGATTGTGCTATACTTAGTCCAACTCCCAAAATCAAATATCTTGGTGTATATATAGATCAACATTTTAAATGGAAAACACATATTTGTGAACTCGTCAAAAGGATTAGGAAATGTATTTATATATTTATTAGACTAAGAAATATTCTTAGCTTAGAAAACCTAAAAAGAGTGTACTATGCAACTGTTCAATCTATATTGCAATATGGTATTATTGGCTGGGGAGGAACATATGACAATATTTTAAATCCCCTCAAAATTGTTCAAAGGTTGATAATTAAGGTAATCTTAAAAAAACCATCTAAATTTCCTACTGAAATTCTTTTTTCAATATTCAATGTGCCTATAATAGACAAAATCTATAAAAAATATTCAATTCTTCAAATTTACAAAGAAATACAGTTAAATACTCGTAACTTCCAATTCAATACATCAGCAAGATACCAGAAAACTATTAAAATTCCTAAATTTAATACTAAGCACATCCAAAATTCCTATCTTTATCTGGGCATAATCTATTATAACAACCTCACATTAAAATTAAAAACCATCGAAAATATGCAGGAATTTAAGCCCAAATTAAAAAATTACCTGAAACTGCTATAAAAGTCCCAAATATGTTTACTTTGTATCTTAAAGTCTGCTATTTTATAAATCATTTATTCCTTCTTTTTTCTTTCATTTCTTAGTTTCTAAATCTCTGAGTCTACTATTGTATAAATCTTGCGTTCTTTCTTACGTATCCTTTACTTACTTATTACAATAATATTTTTTACTAACTTACATGATTCTTCCATTTATAATGATTTTTTAATTTATATTATGATTTTTTTAAACTCTTCAGGATTTTTATTTTTAAATTATACAAGATTTTTTAACCTTCTTATTATTTACAATAGCCGTTATTACTAACTTACACGATCATTAATTTACTAATTGAGCTAGAACTCCCTCACCAAACACAAGAGCATTGTCTCTTTATGGTGAGGAAAGGCAATTTTTTTAAATTTTTTGTTAACCTTATGTAACTATGTAACTATGTAACTGTTGTAACTTCATATGTATTTTTAATAAACATTGCCAATAAAAAAAAAAATTAAAATTAAAATTAAAAAAAAGGTTTTGTGTAAATTTTTTTGTGTACGTAAAGGTGTACATTTTTTTTAAATTATTTCATACAATTCTTGAAAGTATACCACTATGTTTTTATTGACTACCATACTAGGCTAATGCCCGTGTTAAGGTGTTATATGTACACGCACGATATTTTTTTTTACATTGGCTCCACACAGGAGGCCCTGAGGAAAATAATTCCTTGCAGGGCCTATTTCATCTTTGGGGATGCTGTGTTGAGGTTCATTTCAGAAAAGGAAGTTCTGGGAAGGTAAAGGTATGAGAAGGGTAGGAATTTGCGGGTCGGTGTGTTTAGAAGTGATGAATCAAACGGAGAGGTCAAAAGGTCTACTTCAACCAGTCTCTTCTGGTTTCATATGGTTTACCATTTGAATAAATTAAAAAAAATATTTGTAATAATCTAAACACTTTCAGAAAAAATATATTGAAATTAAAGATCTGTTCAGGTATGTTTTAAAGATTGAATTTGTTATACTAGAAATGTAATTTTTTTACATTATTTGTATATTATATAGTATTTGTATATTTTTTTTACATGAGCTCCACACAGGAGACCCAGAGGAAAATGATTTCTCTCAGGGCCTATGTCATCTTTGGGGATGCTGTGTGGAGGGTTTTTTTAGGAAAGGAAGGAGAGGAGAGTTCTGGGAAGGAAAAGGGTTTAAGGGGTGGATAGGAATCTGGGGTTCAATGTGTCCAGGTCATCCGCCTCCAAGACCTTGACAAACCTCACCCCATGCACCCGGGCACCCCTGCTAAATCACCAAACGTAGCGAACCACTTGGGGTGACCTATGGCAGAGGTGTTGGTTATCCAATAAAGGTTCCCGGGGCGGCGGTACCCATTCCCGCCTCCCAAAAATTGAGATAAATTGTATATGCGTTTGCTAAACTACATAGACGAGGAATTGGCGAGTTTGCTACATAATTTGTATGTAAACTATTGTAAACACTGACAATGAAAGACATCTTTCAAAATCATAAATCATCCAAATATTATTATTATTATTGAAGGTATTTAAAAACATGTATTTAAATTCCAGCACTAATGTTCCATATTATTTTTTATAGATATACACGCAATTTTCCGACTAGCCTAAATCCAAAATCAAACACAATTATTATTGACGCTAATGTTAAATGTGATTGTGACAATTCCCGGCCCCCCAAAAGTGGGACCGCCGCCCGCTGGACGTGCGGGGGGGGGGAATTAATGTTGTGTTCCCGATATTTTAAGCGGGGAAATAAATAAATCATGGCTTAATCCTTAAATCGAGTGTTATCACAAAACAGGATCACGCGCCGCACTCGCTCTCCTTGTCAACCACAAGGGTTCTCTGTAACATCCATTATTTACCTAGAAAGAATCCTGAAAATCTTCAAGTTTGTTTAACTTTTTAAATTTTACGTCCCACGGCGGTACCCAAAACCGCCTCTCAATTTCGGAGAGGGGGATGGGTAGATACCGCCGCGCCAGGAACCATTTATTGGATAACCAACACCTCTGCCGTAGGTCACCTTAAGTGGTTCGCTACGTTTGGTGACTTTGCAGGGGTGCCCGGGTTCATGGGGTGAGGTTTTATGTGGTGGATGCGTCTGCCCACCTGCTGCGTTGTGGGCCGGATCGAGAGGACTGGTTGAGGGAGGTCTTTTAACCTCTCCATCCAGGCTCTCTAGACCCATTGCCTTTCATTGCAGTTAGAGGGATGGATTCATACGTCCGTCTCTCCTGGACACCCTGATCCCCTACTCACCTACACCCTAGATTTCTCATACCTTTTTTCCTTCCCAGAACCTCCTCTCCTTCCTTTCTCTAAAAAATATCCTCCACACAGCATCCCCAAAAATGACATAGGCCCTGAGGATTTTTTCCTCATCGCCTCCTATGTGGAGCTAAAGTAAAATTTAAAAAAAAAAACTGATCCCAACCTGTCAGTCAGACTATGACTTTCCAATTAGGGTATGTTTTGTGACTGAGGGTAGTGGGGAAGGGTAAGAAATGAGGAAGAGGTAGGTGAGAAAGGACCGGGCTGTTCATATCTGGTCACAAAACAAAGCAACGTAATTTCCAGCAACGTTTCAGTTTTGAATGGAGGTCTTTCGCTGTGGCGTTATACTTACTATATATATCTTTAATAAATTGTCATTATCAGAGATAAGTACATTTACTTGTACAGCAGGGATTTTAACCCGCGACCTCTGAACTCGTGGCAGAAGATCGTAACCACTCAACCACTATGGCCCTCAAACCCGATATTGGTTTTCTTTACATTAGCTCCACACAGGAGGCCCTGAGGAAAATAATTTCCCTCACGGCTTGTGTCATCTTCGAGGATGCTGTGTGAGGGTATAAGGGGTGGGTAGTAATCTGGGGCTCAGTGCATCCAGGGGTGACGGACGTATGAATCCATCCCTCCAACTGTGGCTCAAGGCGATGGCTCGAGAGATTCTGGCTGGAGGATAAAATATCTCCCTCAACCAGTCTCTCTTGATCCTGCCCACCACGCAGCAAGTGGGCAGACGTATCGGCTGCCAAAACCTGGACAAACCTCACCCCGTGACCCTATTGTTAATTGCCATAATGATCCCAACACCCTCACAATTTCCCTGACTTAATTACGAGTATATATGTACACGTAGTTATTATAAGTTTATTAATCTCAAAAAGATTACGTTACCTTTTACATGGATAACACTCAATTACCTTTTACGTAAGTACATAATATATGTGTCAAAGAATCTTTAAAGGTAAGTACCTATCTTACTTACCTACTTAAACTGTTGCAACTGGGTACCCAGTTACTCAGTTACTTATGACACCGATCCTGAGTAGGCCATAAAGCACAAAATACCCTCGATCTTCTGAATCTATGGTTATTGCGATAGTGGTTGCGCCACGCGCCGCTAATGCGCAAAGGGCGGCCGGCCGCAACTCGCACTGCGCAGGGCGGCGATAGCGGCTATCAAACCTTTAATAATGTGTTTATTCAAAGGATTAATATCGAAGATCAACCGCCATTTGCGCAAATGGCCGCCATTGTGCGGGGCTGCGATTTGATTCCAAATTCAAATCGATTTACATAAATTACGGTAACCACACAAACAGTACAAAATACGAATTTAACTTTGCAGCCGATGACGTCGCTAGTGTAGATTTTGTAGACACAAAAAATCCAAGCTTTTTAAAAAAAAAAAATTATTTATTTATATATGCATATATATAGCAATACATTACAATATGATACTTTGTCTGTCCAACTGGGAAGAATACCAAAATAAGAATTAAGGACAGCCAAATTGTATATTTTAGTTCAAAATATTCTTAACAGAGGAATGGTTTCATTCAAGATATCACGGGAATTTGCTTCTGTCAAGACAACTTTTGAGAATATTAAGAATTGTGTTAAAAACATCAATTCACTTTCATAATGAAGTAAAGTAAAGTAAGGCTCTACAGATCAATCAACACATTTAACTCTGCAGTGAATGAAATTACCACAGATTCAAACAAACCTATGGAATAGTCACTTCACGGGCGGATCCAGGATTTTTTTTCTGGGGGGGGCACAAGGGGCGGACGGGCAAAAAAAAATCAACAATTACTGTTAGATTTTTTTTTCTAGGGGGGGGCACAAGGGGCGGACGGGCAAAAAAATCAACAATTACTGTTAGGATTTTTTTCTGGGCGGGCGCAAGGGCGGACGGGCAAAAAAATCTAAAATTACTGTTAGAAATAAACTAAGTATCATATCATTAAAATAATACATTTTACCTAAATTATTAATTTTTATTTTTAGTTTAAGTTTAGCTATTTTTATTTTATATTTAATGTAATATGTATAAATTTTTGTTTTATAAAATGGAGGCCTCAGCACAGATGAGCTACCCAGTGAGGCCGTTATTGCTAAGTTGTATTTAAAAATGTTAGATATTTTGTCAAATAAATAAATAAATACTTCAAGTTTATTTCCACAAGTTCAAGTATATGTAGGAAGGTTTATGAAAGTGTCAAAACAATCGAAAAATTAAATGTTTAAAAAGAACAGTTTTAGCTTCTAAGTATGTACTGTGATGGAATCTCCACAGTCCACAAAAATACCGTCTGGGGGGGTTCGTGCCCCTGTGCCCCTCCCAGAAGTTCATCGGTAAGTAGTGTAGGTAGATACCCTGGTACCTACCTACCTTTTTGGCCCCCTGCAAAGACGGCCTAAGAATATGCCTTACCTATGTCAAACTAAATAAAGAAATTATTTAATTCGCTGCATTTTCTATCCACGCTATCTACAACGGCGACAACCACGAGTGCGTGGATAAATGGAGGAACCCGGCCCATTTCGGCCCGTTTCGTACAAATCTTAATTTTTTTTTCAATTTGAGACCAAAATACCAAACCAAACTGAAAACCGAGTTATAGACCATTAAAGATTTCAATGTTTCATGATTTTAGAGGCAATTTGTGAAATTATTTGTGAGTAAATGTAAACCATTAAAAAAAGAGTTTTACGATGTTTGTCATAAAAATATGATGAAGTATAAAATAAATAAAAAATTAAAATTAATAAAATATATCATTTTCATGGGAGTAAATTTAAAATACAAATTAACTGTTTACGGCGGAACAAAAAATTGTCGTTTATGTATTAAAATTACTACCCAAAATATACATTTTTAAGGATGTTTTATTTTTTATTTTATTTCATTATATTTTTATAATAAATATGTAAAGGTCCCTTTCAATTTGAATCCTATTTTTTAGTTAGAATGCAATCGTCAATTGTCACTTGTTTTGTTTTTCTATTATTTGATTGTAAAATATGTTTTGAGATTTTGTTAGAAGAAACCATTCAAAGGAAAGTGATATAAATAAACATAAATGTCGTTTCTTTGTTAAAAAAACCTTGCAACATAAGTATTTTTATTTATAAATCAATAGAAAGGAATTAAACCTCTCAAATTATTATAAAACGACATTTTTCGCTTTAAACCAAAAATGGAGAAACATCAATTTGAATTTACACTATTACCTGGAGGCGATGGCAGCTCAAATATTATTAGCATTACAAAAATAGTCACAAGTGATGAAAAAGTGTTTACAATTCCAGAAATGCTACAATCCGCCAGCCATCATGAGGAGATTAGTGTTGGGTAGGACAAATGAGGTGTTGAGGTGTCCCACCTCATTTAAGGTGAGGTGTTATAAAATATTATTTTCGTTTACGGGGGGGGGTGACTAGAGAATTTCAGGGAAGGTGTTTTTTTACATCAGCTCCACAAAAATTCCTCTCAGACCGCTGATGCCTCTCAGACCGCTCGGATGCTGTGGACGAATTAATCCATCCCTCCGGTGGTGAAATGGTTCCCGGGCGGCGGTACCTATACCCGCCTCCCGTGTTTGTTATTTTATTTTTGCAATACGAAAAATAGATGCGATAGTTCGGTATTTACTTAACAATAATTTAGAATAAAAAAATACTTTAAAAAAAAAATCGGAGCAGTTGGGACGCTTGTGCGGTATTCACAATAAATGAATGGCTCACCCCAACTACCTCACGGTTCTTATACAAAAATGTCATATAATATACAAACACCTCACGCCTCACCACCTCATACATTTGTCATGTAATACACCAACCACCTCACACCTCACCTCATATTTGTCCCATACGTGACATGACATGAATGTAGTCCAATAAACCAACCACCTCACACCTCAAATTTGTCCCCCCTTCATATTTGTCCCATACGTGACATGACATGAGTGTAGTCCAATAAACCAACCACCTCACACTTCATATTTGTCCCCCTTTCATATTTGTCCCATACCTGGCAACGTGACATGACATTTGTAGTAATACAAAGAAAAAGAGTTGGTACAAATACATTTTGTGAGGTGGGGGGACATTTTACGTGTTTGCATGGGACATTTGTATGAGGTACTCAACACTAGAGGAGAAAATGAAAAATGGTGCTTTTGGCAAAATAAAAAAAAGTTTGACAAAATATACCAGGTTAGAAGAGTCTGGGTAACAATGACAGCAGAACTAAAAAAAACATGTAGATGAATATGGAAACCTACAGTTCGGAGACCAATACCTCGAAGAACTGGAATAAAAAAGTTTACAGGTACATCAAAAAGAAGATGCATTAGGAAAATTGATTGAAAAGTTAATGGAAGATAACCAACAGAGCTTAAAAAACATTGCTAAGATGTTTGTTATAGAAAAATTCTGTGCTAAAAATACAGATGCAAGCCAGTGGATAGAAGTGTTTGAAAAATAATGTTTACGGTTTGATGTGACCATGGATGAAAAAAAATAGAAATACTCATATTGTTCAAGGATAAATCTTGTATAGACTGGTACAGTTCCATGATTATAAAACTAACAATGAACTCAGAGTGGTCAACATGGAAAAAAAATTCTGTGAATCATTTGCAAACAAAGGATGGAACCCTGACACATACGCACTGTCATTTAGATACAAAAATGTTTCTCTGCTGGATTATGCTGTGAGAAGAGAAAAACTTCTATTGGGTATGAGAAGATCAATCAACATCGGTACTTTGTTAAATCTTGTTGCTTCCGGACTACCAGAATTCATACTCAACAAGATCGATAGAGAAGGATTACAAGATACTGTAGATTTGTTTAATGAAGTAAACAAGTATGAACATATGGTCAACAAAAGAAGATTTATGAATAAGAGAACATTTGGAAATGCAGAACATGATAAAAATGGGGGTAAAAATCCTTGTAAAATTTGTGAAAAATTGAATAAGGGCACTCGTTACAACCTTGAAGCCACATGCTGGTTCAAAACAAAAGAGGATGAAACATTTAAGAGAAATGGCATTAAACAACTAAACAATTCAGTGATAGAGACTGAGTTAAATAAAAATGATCAAAAAAGTAATAATAACACCATTAATAAAAGTCAAACTATAACTAAACGATAAATTTAAAATATATGGAATTTATGATTCGGGTTCAAATGTTTTACTAATTAATTCTAAGTTATTTAAACTAAAAAGAAAAGGAAACAATTTGAATGAAGAAAATTTAGTAACGATTAATGGTGTTAAAAAGACGAGTGGTTTGACAACGTTAAAGATTCAAAAAAATGAATTGGAGAAAATGTTGATGTGTACATTATTGGTGAACACAATTTCAAGTATGATTTTTTGATTGGATTAGACATAATAAAAGACTTCAAACTTATCCAAAGTGAAGACTTACAAATATCACAGAAACTCTGCCTGAATAATACAAATAAAAAAGATAAATATTCTACAGATACGAAAACGAATACTGAATTTAAACATATAGAAAAGCACAGAATTAATTTTAACGAACATGTTAAAGCAGAAGATTTTTAAATAAAAATAAATCATTTAAATAATGATAAAAAAAAACAGAAATAAATGAAATAATAGACAAATACACATCAGCGTTTGCGAAGAGAAAATATGAAGTTGGCACTGTTAATGGATATGAAGCGAAGATAGACTTATTACTGGATAATATTGTAGTAAGAGGCCTTACAGATGCAGTGTAGAAGATAAAAAGGAAATAGAATAGCAAATAGCAAAATTATTAGACAACAATATGATAGAAGAGTCGTACAGTCCATTTGCTGCACCGGTCACTCTAGCATTTAAAAAGAAGAAAACAAAAGATCCAGATTATGCATAGACTTCAGAGACTTAAATAAAATAGTAATACCTCAAGCTCAACCATTTCCATTGATTGAAGACCTAATGACAAAGACCATAAATTGCAAATATTTTTCAAGGCTGGATATAAACTCAGCCTTTTGGTCTATTCCGTTGCGGATTGAAGACAAAAAAAAACAGGATTTGTAACACAGGAGGGAAATTATCAATGGACCTGCCTGCCTTTTGGATTGAAGACTTCTCCGGTAATTTTTCAGAGGATATGAAGTAATATATTGAGAAAATATAAACTAAACAAATTTGCTGTCAATTATATAGATGACATTCTTATTTTTTCAAAAACTTTTGCTGTACATATTGATCATCTAACAAAGCTGCTGGATGCAATCAAAACAGAAGCTTTTAGATTAAAATTTACAAAATGCACATTTGCATCAGACATGGTAAAATATCTGGGTCATATAATTCAGAATAATTCAGTCAAGCCAGTAAAGGATAATTTGATTTCAATAAAAAATTTACCTATTCCAAAAACACAGAAGAATGTGAGACAATTTCTAGGAAAAATCAACTTTTATCATAAGTACATTCCGAAGAGTGCAATAATACTAGATCATTTGCATAATTTATTCCCAAAAGTTAATTTGGACTGATAAATGGCAAAATGCTTTTGAAACGATGAAAAACCAATGTTCACAACCGATCTTCGAAATTTTTGATCAAGATTTACCAATTAATATATATACAGATGCTTATCTATAGGGTGTTCGAGCTATTTTAAAACAATCTGATAGAAAAGAAAAACCTGTTGCTTAGCTATAAAAGAAGCAGTGAGATACTGGCAATACTGGTTGATAGGTTAACCAGTTACAGTTTATTCAGATCACAAACCGCTGTAAAATATGAATCTCAAATCTAGAACCGATGAAGAGCTGGGTGACTTAACATATTACCTATCCCAATATGATTTTCAAATTAAATATTCTCCAATACAATATTGAAGCTAATTGTCTAAGCAGAAACCCAGTCTTAGAACCAGATGAGAACCAAGATGAGCAATTAAAAGTTGTCAACTTAATAAAATTAGAAGATATCTTAAAATATCAGGTCAAAAATGAGAAGATACAGTGCAGAAGAGATAAATTGATATCGAAGAATAATGTTTATTACAAGAAAGTAAAAAAAAAAAGAAAAAATAATTCTATCAGAAAAATTCAGCATAGATTTTATCAAAAATGTTCATACAGACCTAGGTCACATAGGAATTAATCAAATGCAAAAAATGATAAGCTCGTGGTACACATCAGAACACATGACAAACAATATAAAGATAACCTGCGAAAGTTGTGCAGTATGTTTAAAGAACAAATCAACAGGTCAAAATAAATATGGATTGATGTCCTACTTGGGTCCCGCAACAAAACCTTTTGAAATATGTTCCATTGATACGATGGTGATTTTGGGGATTCACGGTCAACAAAGAGATACTTGCACCTGCTATCAGATCATTTGACGAGGTTTGCATATATTTTGACGTCAAAAACTCAAAATACCAATGATTTCATCAAACTCTTAAACTCCACAGAAACTAATGACATTGGCATGATAGGTACTCTCAGACCAATACCCGGGTCTCAATTCTAAAGAATTCAAAAATAAATTGGATGAAAAAAATATTCCAATAATTTTTACTGCAGTGAACTCACCTTTCTCAAATGGATTAAATGAAAGATTAAATCAAACGCTGGTCAATAAAATTAGATGCAAAATCAACGAAGATTACTCAAAAGTGGCTTGGACAACTATAGCGCGTAATTGTGTAAAAAAAATATAATGAAACGGAGTACACCGTCACTGGATTTGCGCCTCAGTACCTACTTAACGGCACAGATGTTACGATTTTGCCAAATGAGTTAAAACTTAAGAAGACCGACATCGATTTGATTCAAGACAGAAAAAAGCTCTGGAAAATACTATAATTTATTTATTTATTTATTTATTTAATACATGAATTATCGACAGTACATATAGTTTTTTGTGATATTTCACCCTCCATGCTAGGGATGACCCTGTGTTATGGCGGGTGAAGTTTACAGTTAGTGGATATACATTCGTTAGTATAGATTGAAATTTTTAGTAAATTAAGGAATTATTGATATATATATATAGTTCACAGTAATCAGTCTTATACATATAATGCTGCTTAGATAGTAAATAAAGATATTTTATGTTTTGCCTGCTCTATAGTAAGAAAATGATATACTTATAGTTAGATTGGGTTACAAAGTCACATAATTACAATTACAATTACAATTACATTAAAGTCACATAATTACAACAAGATAATTTACGATAAAACCAGGCGACCTATTAACTTCAAAGTTGGTGATACTGTTTTTGTGGAGAATGGAAACAAATTTAACAGGAAGAAGTTCGACGAATTGAGAATCGGACCCTACAAAATCATAGAAAAATTATCAAACTCAATTTACAAGATAAACACTGGTCGAAAAAAATTATAATCAAATTTTTTCCACATCTCGAAGTTAATTCCAGCGCCTGCATTGATGAACCATGAAGAGGATATGAATGAAAATTTTTCAATAATTTTCTTTCCCGGGGGGGGGGGGAACACAAGTGTTTTATTTATAAATTAATAGAAAGGAATTAAACCTCTCAACTTATTATAAATATAATAAAATAATTTTTTTAAGGTTTTTCTTTTACTCAGAAATAATTGTCCAAGTTGCCTCTGAAATCATGAAAAACTAAAATCTTAAATGGCATATATATCTTAAAATTTAAAGCAAAAATACATAAAGTAGCTCACATTTGTACTAGATATTTGATACACCTTTTGATTACAAAAATAATTTTTCAGTTTGGTTGGGTATTTTGAACTCAAATCCAAAATTAAGATGTGTTTGAATTTGGCCGATACGGACCACGCGAACGTTCCACTTGGTACTTCAGTATCGAACAGTTGGCATGCAAACCTTTTAATTTAATTTGCCGTTCATTACATTTTTATATAATTTTAATAAAATCAAAATAAGAATAAATAGGTCTGAAATAAACATTTTTTAAAGTTTTTTTTCTTTTTATTTGTCAATTTTCTACATCCCAATAAAACACGTCGATGTCGATCTACCTACATTATTTCTGTCAATAATTTTCATAAAAATTAAAAGACACAAATTTATTCAAAAGTTCACAATTATTCAAATCTTTTTAAAAGGTCGTATTTAAAATAATAAATATTTAGAATTCATAAATCAAAGCTTTGTTATTTGACATACTCGTAAGTCCAAAATTAAAGTGTAAATACCTACCCCGCCATCTCTGTAGGATCAGAATTTTCATTAAAATGTTATTTTATTAATTAAACAAGGTAATTATTCAGACATCTGCAGCTAAGATGATAAATCGGCGCATTCCTGAGCAACCCCTTCCTCTCCCCCTCCCCCCCCCCCCTCCTCCCTAGGTGTCCTCCCCCAGAAACAATTGCCGACGATTATTAAATTCTTACAAAGCCTTATTAAAAATATTTGGACAAATATTTCCAACCGTCCCACCTTCGTTGCGATATCTCATTCCGGTTTTTCGTATGACTATTTTCCTGGGCTTTTGGGATTAATAAATATGAAAAGGACTTCAGCTGACTAGGCTAATGCTAATGGCTAACTTTAACCCAAGGGGAGTGTGGATTGAAGAGTTTTGAAATGACAATTAAATATTGCAATTATTATTGGACATTGCAAACTAACATACGTTTTTACATTTTATACACGCAAACATATAACTTTGTTTTTGGGATCCTGAAAGAGGAGTGATAATTTCCTGTTGACTCTCTTTTCAGGAAAATCGCGTTGACAAACAATGAGAACTAACCATTTTTGAAGTGAAACTTCTATATAACCGCTGTGATTCGGATTTCGGATGAAACGGAAATGACGATTACCGCACCTGCGACGTCAACTATGCTCATTGGCCGCTTTGATCAAGTGGCATCATAATGCCACTTTTAAAGGCTCCTATTGGTTGAGATATGAAACGTAAATTATTTATTTATTTATTTATTTATTTACGGACTTACGTCCAATTTAAAACAAAGTATCACGAAGTATAGAAATAAACAATGTAAGGATTCGGATGGTACATGAAAGCAAAGACAAACAGTGAAAATAGAAGAAAAATAAGTGTCAAGTCACGTCAAGACCTTGCAAAAATTAGGGTGAATATTACATATCTTCATTTGTTTAAAGAGCGACAGAAATCATTTAAGCTAATACCAAAAAAATCAAGGTCTTGACGTGAGTTGACCAGTCTACACATTCTGGACAGTGGTGAGTTATAACCATAGTTAGTCGAGTGCTGATTAAGGAAAAGCAGGTCTTTATGTCTACGAGAAGGTATATTAAATGTGATGAGTTGTAGTAATGTAGGCGAGTCGATTAAACAGTTAATAATTTTGAAGAAACAAATGAGATCAGATTTTATCCGACGGTCTTCTAAAGGAGAAAGGTTTAGAGTTTGTTCAATTTCAGCATACGAGTAATTGCCTCGCTCTAATCCTAGCCTCCAAGCAATTCCCTTTAGGAACCGATGTTGAACGGATTCAATATGACGAATATGGACAGCATAAAAAGGAGACCATATAATACAAGCATATTCAAGATGGGGGCGAACCAAGGAGCAGTAAAGAGTTCTTAGGGTATTTATGTTTTTGAAGTCAGAAGTGGTTCTAGTGATAAAACCAAGTAGTTTGAGAGATTTATTAACAATCGTATTATGCTAGGTCTGCGCTCATTAGTCGCTTTGATTATGACCTCACTTTTCAAGTATTGGTTGAGATTGTTCTGCTAAAGTTTTGCTTCTACCTCGTGTAAACTGCACTCGAATTTTTTTTTATTCAAAAAGTCTTGTTTTCGTGACCATCGAAAAGGGAGCATTATCATTTTTTTTTAAATCAATTTATGTATTGGCTCCGTCTTATTTCAGACATTCAATTAAATACATTTCGCGTAACGTGTAAAAAAATAAAACATGATAATATAATTTCCACGCATTTGTCCGAAATATTAACCCTTGTTCGATTTTTGGAACAACTCACATAGGGCTATAATATAGGATGAAAAATCGTCGTGTCTCCCTTACTATCATAATTAGAAATACGATCGAAACGGTGTTATAAAGAGAAAACACCACGCTTTATATTCAAATCTAAAAGTTAACCTGAAAATAATTAAAAAGTACGCCTTTATGAAACCAAAGTTTCCGATGACAATTTGAAAAAAAAAAATGAAACTTTGGGAATTTTTTATTAATTATTTTTACAAGAAACGACAAAAAGTGAGTAGACGATAACGTTTATAATACGTTTGCCTAATAAAAGTGAGTAGACGATAACGTTTATAATACGTTTGCCTAATAAAAGTGAGTAGACGATAACGTTTATAATACGTTTGCCTAATAAAAGTGAGTAGACGATAACGTTTATAATACGTTTGCCTAATAAAAGTGAGTAGACGATAACGTTTATAATACGTTTGCCTAATAAAAGTGAGTAGACGATAACGTTTATAATACGTTTGCCTAATAAAAGTGAGTAGACGATAACGTTTATAATACGTTTGCCTAATAAAAGTGAGTAGACGATAACGTTTATAATACGTTTGCCTAATAAAAGTGAGTAGACGATAACGTTTATAATACGTTTGCCTAATAAAAGTGAGTAGACGATAACGTTTATAATACGTTTGCCTAATAAAAGTGAGTAGACGATAACGTTTATAATACGTTTGCCTAATAAAAGTGAGTAGACGATAACGTTTATAATACGTTTGCCTAATAAAATATGTCTGTGTGTGTCTATATTTTTAAAATTATGTGTTATTTTTAATCATAAAGTTTGAAATCCTATCACGTCGAATTTCAAAGCCTTTAGGCGTCATCACATTACAAAAATTGTTTTTCAGAAATATTTCATTTATTTGGTTTTTATTGCCAAGCGGAAATATTTTGACCGAGAAGTGGAAGTTTTGAATCAAGCGTGGAAGTTACTCGCAGTTTCAGCCTGGTTTGTAATAATCATTCAGAATCGAGATGTTACTCGACCAAATACTTCTAGTTTAGTTCGGTTTTATCAGTGGTCCCTCATTCCATACATCAGCTCACACCTTCGAGGTTGATGTTCAGCTTAATGCTACAATGCCTCCCATCAGCGGAACTCTGAAGTCTAAACAGGTGGGATAAATCTATAGGTGGAATCTTGAGTGGCAATCAACTGATGTCAGAAAAGCCCATCTTGTACACGACTCCACCGAGAGACAGCCTGGGTTCTTACCACCCCGTAAACTCTGGTCGTCCATCAATAGGATGAGATGCTGCCACAGCCGTTGTGCCCACACGATGCGTAGGTGGGGCAATAGTTGACGATGTGTGGATGGGGTGCGGCACAGAACATGTAGTCAACGAATACCCGCTCCATTCATTCCCCGACGGGATTGACGAGGTCCGCAGGGCGACTCCTGAGGCCCTAGACCAGCTGGCAGACCTATATTTCCCCTCTGACCCCCCACCATACGAAAGAAGAAGAAGAAGAACGCCATACATGAGTGGGTTGGTACCTACCGAGAATATTAAACAGCATCGGACCATATAATAATAATTATGACCATAATAATGTAAAGCAGGCTAATCTGTTGGTAATCGGTTAATAGAAAATATGATACAAATGGGTTAGGGTTGGTTAGATTCGGTATTTTGCTTTTTTGCTCTTTCCTTCACGTTTACTCAATGTTTTGTTTTGTTACAGAACCTTCCAATCCAAAGGTCATCGTATGTACGCGGAAATAACTGCAGTACCTAGATCCAAACAGTGATGTAAGAATCAGTGCCAGCTGCCAGCAAACAGAGCAAAAATACCGCTCAACACCACTGAACCAGGATTTCCAGGTACTTCCAAGCCATCAATTCCCCTTCATCCCCGCCCCGTCGAGAAAAGTGTTGTAAAGGGGGCGTTCCTCCTGAGAGAGAGTTATTCGTAGAAAAAGTACAATCTGTTCGCGAACAGAAAACTAAACTTGCAGATTCGAAAATTACTAAAGACCTCGGCGTCGGCTGTAATGGCACTTTTCCCGAGTTCGATTCCCAGCGGTGTGATCTGTCGGGCGCCGATATCACCCACCCCCTGGACCAAACTTAGCGGATTTCCTGAATCGATAGCTACCCTTAAATAAATCTCTCAACTGTGGCCAACCGGATGTATTCTAGACAAATTGAACGGGTTAAATCCTTCGTAAGTTTTGTTGAACAGGTAAACAAAATGCAGAAAATTTTGTAATCTAAGCTGCACACGTAAAAAATTAAGCATAAGGCACAGTTGCTGAATTCCGCCTCACTCCGAATACTCGAAAAAATAACAGTTGATTTCGACTTAATTACTATAAGAAACAACTATTTACGTCGGGGAAGATGGAAAAACATGCACATTATGTTATGTTATGTTCTTCGTTTGGGTCATGTTAATAATCAATAATCTATATTAATAAAAATGAATCGCCGAAATGTATGTACGCGCATAACTTACGAACGACTGCACCAAATTGAATAATGCTTTTTTTGTTGTGTTTGTTATTGTCAGGAGAAGGTTTGTATGAATTTTTTTTTTTTAAATCAAACAGAATTTTTTTTTTAAATGTTTAGAGGTTTACCGTCGTATTATTTATTGTTATTGATAAGAAAATGCCACCAGTGAGGCGTCAAAATATCGGTCTGCGTACGCGTAAAGCAAGTCGAGTTCATAATCTTCGAGACAATGAGACTGAAGAAGAGAGTTGGCAGCGTTTGGAGGCAAATATAATGAGAATTTCTCAAGCGAGATCTATCGCGACTCCGGAAGAACCTATACCATCGACTTCAAGTGAGAGGCAACAAAACAGACGATCTAACGTAACAATTACCTATGAACGTTTGGCGTTTAGATAAATGATACAACAGTATCGGTCGTGTATCAGCTATATACATCGGTCGATTTTGGAACAATGAGCACTATTTGTCAACATTGCAATGATTTGAGGTTTCGATTCGAACCGCCAGGATTATGTTGTGCGAATGGAAAAGTCAAATTAACACAACTGACGACGCCACTTGAACCACTGAACTCATTACTCTCAGGGCAAGAACCTCTATCAAAGCTTTTTTTGCAGAATATTCTAAATTATAACAGTGTGTTCCAAATGACAGCATTTGGTGCTAATTTAATTGAAGAACTTGGTTTCAATCCAACTTTTAAGGTATTTTTTTTTATTTTGTGACACACATTATATACATCCATTGTAACATAAACCTTCATATATGAAAATTCTATTGAGGCTCCTAAATGTAGATTTTTTAACCCTAGAAAGATAATCATATTTCGATGTACGGTAAAGATAAAATCATTCGTAAAATTGACGCATGATTTTTAACTAGCTATAATATATGTAGTATATGTAATTATCAATGTATTTGATATCATCTTCGGAAACGTTCGGGTTCCGACGAAGTTTGACGAGCGGCTCGCGGTACGCACAGCTGACGCACTCGTTGCCGCGGTCAGATCTAATCTAGAAGCCTTTGTGTCCAGTCGCTACTTTAGACATAAAATACAATACTATTTGAATCCATTGTATCATCCAAATAATGACGAAAAGAACTTACGTTGTACATCTTATTATTGTGATCAAGTAACCCACATTAAAGAACATTACAACTGGCGCAGCCGTATATACGTACAAGTTATTGGATGGACAATTGTAAATTGGATTACCAAAAAAAAAAAAAAATTACCGACAAAGCTTGGAGAGCTGCGACACCCCGAGAAATTTTTCAAGGCTACCTACAGCCGAGGCGGAACATTGGAGTATTTTTTGGGTTTTTTCTGACCGAGAGAAAGGACCGGCAGAACAAAACCAAGGATATCTCTGGCTATTCCTGGAGCCACAGTCAGAGTTCTGGAGTGCCGATCTAAGGGCACTCAGAAGCAAGGGGCAGTGGTCGTTTTTGGGGCTCAGCAGAGCCTTTCTACGAAGGTGAAGTTCCGGAGTGCCGAGGGAAGGCATTCATACAAAGACAAACAGTGCTAGTGTTGAGGAAAGGTCACTCACTCATCAAGAGGAAACAATTTGGAGACGTTGCAACCGCAATTTCTAAGTTAGGTTTTATTTCTTACTTGTGGAGGATTTGTCTGATTTTTGTAATTTTTTTTGTGGGGTAGTATTGTTGTCGTTTGTGTAGCTTCACGTGTTATTTTTTCTCTTTATCGTGAAGATGGAATCGGCCCGAATTCCACCGTTTTCTCACATAAGTGGAGTGTTACGGTATTATATTTTGGGGATCAGGGTTAGGTAGGTTAGGTTAGCGTTGGGTGCCAGTGTTACGGTATTAGCCGTTGAGTGTCAGTGTTACGTATTATGCAACTGATGGATTTGAGGACTCTTTAGTCCCGGGGGGGTACGGTCTATCTACAGGCAATGTCCAGTGAAAACAGGTAGTTAGTATAAGACAGGTTTATTCACATAAGGCAAGGTAATACAGACAAGCACAGTTTAAGTCCTGATTGGCGGGTACGCAGCAGGACCACCAGGCTCCCAGTCCAGGCCAACGCTCACAGTGTTACGAGCGGGACGGTGGAGGCGCGGCACGGGCAGGGGGCTCGTGCCGGGGCACTGGAGGCGCAGGGGGCCCACGGAGTTCAAAAATCCTGGCCAACGCTCACAGTGTTACGAGCGGGACGGCGAAGGCGCGGCACGGGCAGGGGGCTCGTGCCGGAGCACTGGAGGCGCAGGGGCTCATGGAGTTCAACAATCCTGGCCGACGTTCACAGTGTTACGAGCGGGACGGCGAAGGCGCGGCACGGGCAGGGGGCTCGTGCCGGGGCACTGGAGGCGCAGGGGCTCGTGGAGTTCAACAATCCTGGCCGACGCTCACAGTGTTACGGGGAGAACTGTCGTCGCACAACACGTGCGGTGACGGAAGAACCTCTCGCTCTCGGTGCCTGCTTGGAACTGTCTGTCTTGTTCCCTGTTTCCTTGCGTGTGTCCGTAGAGGGAGACGGCTAACCCCATATATGAGCAACGCCTCTCCTATTGATCAGGGAAGGTCGGGCGATGGTTTGCACGCTGTGGTCCTGTGCAAAAGTCCCAAATACGTGACCTTATATGGTAGTAAAATGTTTAGGGCTTGTTCATTGGCTGCAAGACACACGTGATAGGCTTCCTGTCACGATCTGGCTTCGTGATGTTTGCACGATAGATAGGTATATGGGCAACCCATAACAGTAGATTGGGATGTCTTTCAACTCAGATTAGAGCAGTTCCTTGTTTTGCATGATGACATTACCGAGATTAAGAAAAAGGCTTATCTGGTAAACTCGCTTGAAACGGAGACCTTGACTCTTCTGTCTAACTTATGTTTCCCGATTAAAATCACAGATGTTACGTTTGAGAAATTAATTGAGTTGCTAAAAAAACATTGTGTTAAATGTAGATCACTTTTTCAAGAGCGGGAATTGTTTTTTCAAGCTAAACAGGATCAAAACGAATCGATAAAAGATTTTTCCGCCAGGTTCCGTGGTCTCAGCACGTATTGTATATTTAGAACTAGGCTGGAAGAGAATCTTGTAGACGTGTTTGAAATCGGTCTACTCCCGGGTCCAGTACGGGTAAAATTGTTTGTTGAAGGGCCTAAACTAAACTTTAATCAGCTAGTTGAACTAGCAGTTACCGCGAAAGGTCCAGAAATCGATTCAGCCAAGTTGAAGTTAGAAGTAAATGCGTTAAAGAGATTTGAAAAATCGTCTTTTCCGGCGCGAAAACATAAAGATCGGACTGATAGTACCGACTCACGTAGACCGGATAAACAGGTTAAAACCGGTTCATCTCTAAAAAAGTCTAATATTTGTGGAAAAACAAATCATGACACTCGTAGCTGTAAATTTAAAGAAGCTAAATGTTATTCTTGCGGTAAATCAGGCCATTCGCAAAGATTTTGTAAATACGGTTCAGTAAAATCAGTTATGAATTGCAATAATAATAACATCGAGAATGTAGATAAGTTTTAAGATTTTCACGGCCAAAAGCATTTTCGTTATTTGTTTTTGGGGTGTTATGCCGTGTTGCGCTACCTCCTTCTTTAGCCAACGTCCGAAACGTTGGCTAAAGAAGGAGGTAGCGCAACACGGCATAACACCCCAAAAACAAATAACGAAAATCGAGAATGTAGCTTTTGTTAAGGCAATCAAGGCACAGTTGAAATTAAATGGTAAATTCTTCGAAGCCATGATTGATTCAGGCTCATCAGTTTGTGTTTTTCCAGAGACATTATTTTGTAAACATTTCAGTAATTTAGAATTGTCACCCGAAACAATAAAAAAATCAGGTTACGACGGGAATATGTTGAATGTTGTGGGCAATGCAAATTTCAAGGTTGAATACAATAATCTAGTTAGGTTAATAACCTTTATTATTGTAGCAAACGGTTCGGATCTGATTGTAGGAAGAGATTTCATGGAAACCTTTAACCTCAACATTATTTCAAAACAAAATTCTTTCAATTCAGTTTCGTCGGAAGTTTTTGACCGAAAACTAGGACGATTTAATAAATTCAAAGTGAATTTTAAAGTGAAGAAAGAAGACTACGGGTCTGATTTCGTAAATTTTGTTAGCAATTGTGAGCATCGAGACGTTAATTCGATTATGGAAGCCACTAGAGAAGACGCTGTCATTCAAAGCGTAATGACTTGTTTAAGGCAGGGGTGGCCCAAGCGCATTAGTCGCGAAGATAATTTATGGAAATATTGGATAAAAAGAAATGAACTTTCGATTGTTAAGGATGGTTTATTTTGGCAACATAGGATTATTGTTCCAAGTTCGTTGCATAAAAAAGTGTTAGAGCTCGTGCACCGTTCACACTAAGGTATTGTGAAGATAAAAGGGTTAGCAAAAGGTTATTTTTGGTGGACGTCGCTGAGCAAAGATTTAGAGAAAATGGTTCAGGAATGTCCAGAATGCACGTCGACGAAACAATCTCCTCCAAAGAGTCAATTATCGGTATGGCTTAATTCTGGGAAGGTCTGGAGTAGGTAACACCTTGATTACAGTGGGCCGCTGGCAGGGAAAATTTTTTTGGTCGTCTGCGATTCGTTCACTAAATGGGTCGACTGTATTGAAGTTCAAAGGGCAGATTCAGCTAATACTATAATTGAATTGAGAAAATTATTTGCAAATTTTGGCTCCCCTGAACTCATAGTATCGGATAACGGAACATCTTTTACGAGCGAGATTTTCAGACAATTTCTTCGGGAAAACAATATCAAATTCATGTCATCCCCAGTTATGCACCCACAAAGCAACGGTCTCGCTGAAAACTCAGTGAATTATGGTGGTGTAAAAACAAGAAATTTTATTGTGGGCCAAAAATGTCTAGTGAAAGATTTCAGGAAAAATAATAAATTTACATGGGTAAAAGGAATAGTTATACATAAAATTGGAAAAAAATTATATTTGGTTAAAACTTGTGATTCTCAATTAGTTTGGAAACGTCATGTGGACCAGATGAGAAACTTGTCAGTGAGTTGGAGCGATGTTGTGTCAGATTTGCCAGATTCCGCGTCTGATGATACGATGACTGAGCATTCTGAGAGGGAGTTGTCCGATCTGTGGAGTGAGCTAACGGTGTTTTCTCCTGATTTCAGACTAGCGGAGGGAGGAGAGAGGACACCGGAGGAGGTCACAGACGCGGCAATACCCGATGCAATGCCGGAGCCGGCAGTACCCAGTACATCGTACAGTCCCTGGTCGGGAAGACTCCGACCAAGATAATTCTCCACAAGGAAGGAACAAAGCCTTCAAGGATATAATTATGTGTATAAAATAACAATATATGTAAATAATAAAGTGTATAATATTTATGATGTATATGAAATACTTAGAGTCCTGAAATATTTAAGATGTATAATGCAATATTTGAATTACTTAGATTTGTAGCGACTGAGTACAAGGGGAATATCTTCGGAAACGTTCGGGTTCCGACGAAGTTTGACGAGCGGCTCGCGGTACGCACAGCTGACGCACTCGTTGCCGCGGTCAGATCTAATCTAGAAGCCTTTATGGCCAGTCGCTACTTTAGACATGAAATACAATACTATTTGAATCCATTGTATCATCCAAATAAATACAAAAAGAACTTACTTTGTACATCTTATTATTGTGGGCAAGTAACCCACATTAAAGAACATTACAATATATAATTAAGGGCCATTAGCTAGCCAACGGCAATTCAAAATTTGCTTTAATTTATACCTACATTAAAAATGTTGAAAGGCGTGATGATAAAACTATTAAAATTATGTACTTTTTGTAATTATTTTTGATCATACGACCTACGGTTTAACCTTATTATGATAAAAATAAACATATTTACTCATAATTTAAAACATATGATTACCAGATATAAGGAACAATCTTTCGAAATCAATTTATACTTTTCTGTGGAAAAGTCAATCCGGCTAAAATTTTATTATAAATTGATTTCGAAAGATTGTTCTTATATCTGGTAATGTTATGTTATTTTATATTAAGACATAGGCCCTTATTTTCCTCAGGGTCAATAAAAAATGATATTCATACTCTCCTCGGCAAAATATTAAGGGGTATGCCGACCTTTGTCAATATAATGAAGATCTCTCACACTCTTCTATCTCATTCACTCACTCACTTGTCATATTTAATAAAATTATAGTTTTTTAAATTAACACTTAGGGACGGTTATTTTACAGCTCAGGTTCGGTCGTTTTAAAACAAAGAGTTGGTCAATACTTCGGCCCTATGGCACTGAACCCACTGAATTTTTTTATTATTTCTAAGAACCATGGTCTTTACACGATTCAATCAAAAAATATGGCAACAGAAGAATTTAAAAAAAAAATCATTGTTTTAACACTTGGGGTCGGTCTTTTAAGAGCTTGGGGTCGGAC
The DNA here is from genome assembly GCA_929108145.2 of Limnephilus rhombicus. Classification (NCBI taxonomy): domain Eukaryota; kingdom Metazoa; phylum Arthropoda; class Insecta; order Trichoptera; family Limnephilidae; genus Limnephilus; species Limnephilus rhombicus. Next base: position 60,344,609 of record OV815276.1, read on the forward strand.
GTTTTAGAACTTGGGTTCGGTCGTTTTAAGACTTGGGGTCGGACATAACTTCGGTCATATCTGCATCGAATCAATCAAAGGATCTGCCAAAAGAAGATTTTTTTTAAATCATCAGTTTAACTTGGGCTCGATAACTTCGGCCCTATGGCACTGAACCGACTGAAATTTTAGATTCTTACTAAGAATCATGGTCTGTACACGAATCAATCAAATAATTTGCTAAAAGAAGAATTTTTAATAAAATCATAGGTTTAACATTTGGGGTCGGTCATTTTAGAGCTTGAGTTCGGTCTTTTTAGGACATAGATTACTTCGGCCCTTTGGCACCAAATCTACTGAAATTTTTGATTCTTCTAAGAACCATGGTCTTTACACGATTCAATCAAAAATATGGCAAAAGAAGAATTAAAAAAATCATTGTTTTAACACTTATGGTCGGTCATTTAAGAGCTTGGGTTCGGTCGTTTTAAGACATGGAATCGGTCATTACTTCTGCCCTATGGCACCGCACCGACTGAAATTTTTGATTCTTTCTAAGAACCATGGTCTGTACTCGAATTAATCGAAAAATATAGCAAAAGAAGATTTTTAAAAGAAATTATTGTTTTAACTTGGGCTCGGTCCTTCGGTCCAATGGCACCGAACCGACTGAAATTTTAGATTCTTACTAAGAATCACGAATCAATCAAAGAATCTGCTAAAAGAAGAATTTTTAATAAAAACATCGTTTTAAAATTTGGGGTCGGTCATTGAAGAGCTTGGGTTCGGTCGTTTTAAGACATGGAGTCGGTCATTACTTCGGCTCTATGGCACCGAACCGACTGAAATTTTTTATTGTTTCTAAGAATCATGGTCTTTACACGATTCAATAAAAAAAATATGGCAAAAGAAGAATTTTTAAAAAAATCATCGTTTTAACACTTGGGGTCAGTCATTTTAGAGCTTCGGTTCGGTCGTTTTATGACTTGGAGTCGGTCATTACTTCGGCCCTATGGCACCCAACCGACTGAAATTTTTGATTCTTTCCAAGAATCATGGTCTGTACTCGAATTAATCGAAAAATATGGCAAAAGAAGAATTTAAAAAAATCATATTTTAACACTTGTGGTCGGTCAAAACTTCGAGGTGGCACCAAACCGACTAAAATTTTGGATTCTTAGTAAGAATCATGGTCTGTACACGAATCAATCAAAGAATCTACTAAAATAAGAATTATTAATAAAATCATCGTTTTAACACTTGGGGTCAGTCGTTTTAAAGCTTGGGTTCGGTCGTTTGAAGACTTGGGGTCGGTCGGCAAACTATCGGCGCTATTTGTTTCTCTCCAGAAGGAAAAACGAATAATAATGTACATTACAAGGCAATACAATAGTTATGGTCGAATTATTTAATTGATTTTATTTCATTATATGGTCGTAAACGGAAGATTTTGTCTCATTTTTTGTCATGAAGTACGTAAAGTGTAACATTCGATATATGGAATTATTGATAATCCAACTGATTTGAATTTACCGGAAGTGTTACATTTCCTTAGTCCGCGACTGTACACCACCCGTGTGAAGCTGAGGCGGGCTAAATAGTAAACCCAGTCTTTCAGGAATTTCTAAAATAAGTACACGAAAAAAAAATATGGCGGTACGAAGTTCGCCGGGTCAGCTAGTTTATGTATATTTCCCAACCTTCAAACTTAACTTACGACAAACGTCAGATGATTCAAATAAGTAAAAAAAAACATGATGGTCGCCCGTGAAATTTTGAACATCTCCCTCGACATAAATTGGTGCTTCATGTAATAATTGAATTGTTTACTAATAATGAGGCGGAATTCGACACCTCACCTACTCTGTCTACACCTGTATTTTTCATACAAAACTTAAATTTGGATTTGAGGCCAAAATACTTGTCTAAACTGAATAATTATTTTTTAATTAAAGGATATATCAAAATCTAGTACGGAACACACTACTTTATTTAATTGTGTTTTAAATTATTAAATGTAGGTCATGAAAGAATTAAATTTTTCATGGTTTTTGAGACAACTTTGATAATTTTTTGTGAGTTAATGGTAATTATTGAAAGAAATGAAATTTCCCATAAAACTATGTAAATTGAATAAAATATAAAATAAAATAAAAATAAAGCACCATGAAATGGTGATTTTTAGGTCGAAATATTAAATTTACGTAAAATAATATCTTTGTGATCCAAAAAACCTCAAAATCGCAATTTAAATTCAAGCACATCAAAATGGTTTTATTTATTTTATATTTCATTACATTTACATAGAACAAAATCATTTTATATTTTTCAATAAATCACAAATATTGCCAAAGTTATCTTAAAATCGTGAAAATCGATTTCTTGACTGACCTATGTTTGTACACAAATAAATATTTGGTATACCAATATTTTTCAGCTTGGTTGAGTATTTAAGCCTCAAATACAAATTTAATTTTATACATCATGATAAGTGTAAAAAAGATTTGAAAAAAAAACTGTTTTAGAAAATCCGCTTTTCTTCCACAAAAACATTTTTCCTTAGAAGAATATTTTAGTTTCCTTGTAAAATATTCTACTTTTTTAAACGCTCCCAAATTGTCAAAATTGAAGCAAGGATTGTCGATTGAATTTTTTTTTTGAAAAAGTAACAATTTTAAATATTTTTTATAATCTTAATTCACTTCTAGCACAACACAAAATAACCTAATACCCAACCCTATGTTTTTTAATACCTAACCTAATCCAAAATAAGTTTGTTCCAAATATCGATAGCACCAGTTTTATTAGCCTTGATTGTAGTAGGTATATTATCTACCTAAGTCTGAGGCTGAGAGAGAAATCAAACGACTTCGCATTAAGTTCTTTACTTTCGACTGTTACCCATATCAATGACTGTTTGATTATACCCAGAGGCCTTTCCTTTCTCCCCTCGGCCGTTCCCAGCTTCCCATTGTACAAGTCAGATAACCAACTTCAGGCGCGCGCTGCTCGGTTACTACTTCCCCGTTATATCTAGGTAGGTTTTAACTTTTAACCATCCCATCTCCCCGAGTCCCACTGCCTTGGTTTAATAACTTCATTTTCTTACAGTATCTATACCTACTTATATGAAAAATTACCACTGAAAAATAAAAGTACCTATGTAGCTACCTAACCAATAGTTTTCCCTTATAATCAAAGAAAATATTTTTAAATAAATGAAGACAATATAAGCGAAACTCAATCAAAAATCTGGAAACAGAAAAATCAGAAAAACATATTGACACCTCTGGGACACGAACCCAGACCCAGTCAATATGTTTTTCTGATTTTTCTGTTCCCAGATTTTTGATTGAGTTTCGCTTACATTGTCTTCATTTATTTAAATATTACAATTTGAGATTTTACTCATAAAGTTAAAAATAAAAAATAAAAGAAAATATTTTTCATAATATAGGTAGCTACCAAGACCCAAGGTTCGTAGAAAATGCATTTAACCAGGTTTTTAGGTAACACCGGCCTTTTTCAAAAAAAAACTCGTCGGGCCGCTTTCGAATTTTCGAACGCGTGAAGTAGATTGAAGTAAAACACTGCCACTAGCATTGCAGTTAATTCAGATCTCCCAGTGGAACATGGACTTCAAGCTACGTCACGAATTTTCGAACGTCACAGACACGGCTCTACTCCATCGAGTAATCTTGTTAAACGCATTTTCTAGAGAAAACAAAGGCTACCGTCTAACTGTGCCAGTGTCATTTCATTCCTCTTTACAAAATTAATCATTTTATATAGATAATAGCTTTAAAATAGTATTGTAAATTAGTGTAATATAGTTTTAACTTGTATATTTATTTTCACAGTAAGTATTTGTGTTATGTAATTGGTTCTTCGGAGCAGTTAAGGTAAGATTTTTTTTTTGATTTGGGTTTTAGATTTGTTCGAAAATGGATCAAGAAAAACCACCTGATCCCCCAGATGATGGTTTGCTATCTGAATCCTCGGGTGTTACGAAAAAAATGATCGCGGTTAATATTCCGGAGGCTTCAGACTTCGTAATGATTACGTCGAAAAAAAGAAAAATTGCTAAACCAGCAGATAATAGAAATGCATCAGATTTTGAACAGATACATCGTAAAACACCCTCCACGCAAAACGACTCCCTTCAAAATAATTCTGTTTCACAGGATGTAATTCCGTCCACTTCTTCCTCGATTTCAAACCCAAGTCCAACAAGCCCTTCCACCACACCCGCCCCACTGGTAAACAATACTCCTTTACAGATGTCACGTCTGTATAATAATCTTGATAGACCACCTTACATTACACACGTGACTAAAATTTCGAAGGATGAAAAACAATCAAATTTATATGATGTGGACTTTGGACATTTTATGTTTAAAAATAAAATCCACCCGGTCTGGAATGGGGTAAAGTCGGTTGGCCGGAACCGTCTTTCTGTTGAATTCAAGACAGCGGCTGAGGCCAATAGCTTTATAAAATCTGATGTTGCCAAAAAAACTCGTACGACGTTTTCATACCTACATATCAGGTTACAAGGCTAGGTGTCACAAAAGGGATCCCACCGCACTGGTCGATAGAGGACATCCTGGAGAACATTACTGTTCCTCAAGGTTTCGGAAAAGTTTTAAAAGAGCGTCGTCTAAATTACAGGTTTAATACGGGAAACTCTGTAGAATGGAGACCCTCCCAATCCGTTGTCCTAACCTTTGACAGCAAAGACCTTCCACAAAATGTTACTATGTTTAACGTCTCTCTACCAGTAGAGCTCTATGTGTTCCCAACTGTGCAGTGCTACAAGTGCTGCAGATTTGGACACACAAAGAAACTCTGCAGATCAGAACCCCGTTGCTTCAAGTGCAGTTCATCCATAGTTGGTTGGAACCGGATTCTGATTTCAGAGTCAGGGGATACCACTGTCTTCGAGACGACCGTCAAGATGGAAAGGGCGGCTCCGCTCTTTTCATTCAAAAATCATTACCATTCTCCCCAGTAGATATAAAACCAATTGGTTGTCCTTTTTAAGTGACGGCCGCAAAGGTTTTTGACACTACAATAATTTCTTTGTATATATCACCATCTAATAAACCTTAAAAATCAATCCTGAAAGCAATGTTTTCCAAGGTCACTACCCCTTCTCTTGTTCTGGGAGATTTCAATGCCCATCACGGATTACAATTGTGGAGATTTCAATGCCCATCATTCTTTCACAATATGATCCCGCCGAGAATATCTGTGGATCCCGTTAATGCTCAGAGGGTGGATCTTAAACCATGATATGTGTCAGACTATAAAGGGTGGTGTGCAGGGATCATAATTAAATACGGAGATTGTGAGTGAATACATATAATTAAAAATATCAAACATATGTCGAGGCCTCACTCGACAGGTAGTTATAAATATTACATTGGACTTACCCCCCATGGAACCGACCTATTTACTATAATATCTACGGATAGCTAAATGAGAAATGACCGTCTAGTAGCTGCAGGCAGCATTTCCTCCTGCAGGATTTTTTTTTTTACATGAATACCGCACAAGAGTCCCCAACTGCTCCCCTCTGGAGCCAGTGGGACTATGACATCTCCAATTGGGGTATGTTGTGAGGCTGAAGGTAGTGGGGAGGGGAAGGAGATAGGGAAGAGGAAGGTGAGGAAGTACCTGGCTATTCAGATCTGGTCACCAAACACGGCTAAAGCCATTTCAAGCAACGTTTCAATTCTGAATGGTGGTCTTATACCAGGATGATACTGAGAGTATCTTCCACTCAGGAACGTGCAGCAAATATACCATATTATTTTAAATGAATAAATTGTGAAATAACACAAATTAATCAAATAAAATTTATTTGCCACGCCGAGATTCGATCCCGCTACCTTCGGAGTGCCAGTCAAGAGTCTTACCACTAGACTACGCCGGCCGTCAGGATCCGAGAAGCTACCGCCGAAGCCAGGACATTGAATCAGTTCCGCCGTCTGGTGGATGTCATCAAGCGGCCTTTTGCCGCGTCCAAATCAGCAAGGAACCTCGCCGGGAGGTGCTTTCCAATTATGTAGGTATGGCATGTGGTGGTGCCTACCCTCGGGCCAGACGAGTGTCAAGGTCGGCGGAAATTACTTGCGCCACACAAAGAACTGTGAATTACCTCACGGGCAATCAGGGCACAGATAATCAATGAATTAGAAACTCTGTCCCAAGTATGATCGGTCGATTTAGCACGGATTATTCTCTCAGGCTTTATACATCGCATGGCCGCCGAACAAGTTTCCTTTTTTGGACAGGAGCTCAGAATTATGACAGAATGGGCAGAGATATTGTTGTTCTACTAGACGAACTGGACTTTTGTATCATCAACGATGGTTCTCCTACCCGTCTTCAGGTGCCTGGTCAGCGACCCAGCATGGTTGATCTTACTATTTGCAATTCCAGCATAGCCGCATTCCTGTTATGGAAGGTTTCGGATGACCCTCATGGGAGTGATCATTACCCATCCTAATTGAATCCTCAAATATTTACCATTCCAACAAAAATGTCAAGTGCCGTAGTCTAAAACCAAGGTTCTTAAATGCCAGGGCCAACTGGAATGACTATTCAAATCATACAAAGTGCTCTGTGCAAAATCTGCCCTCTCCTACTACAGAAAATGTTGCGGAATGTTACGATTTATTGGTGTCAGCAGTCATTACGGCCGCAGAAAAATTTATCCCCATTAAAACGACACGTAACAAAGGGAAACCTCCCCCAGCTCCTTGGTGGGATATTGAATGCTCAGACGCAGTAGATATGAGGAAAAAATATGCGAAAATTTATTCAACAAATATGAATTTGGAGAACTTTCTTTAGTATAAACAGATTGAAGCTAAGCCACACTAAACTATTTTCTGTCAATTATAAATCTGATCTTTGACTCCGGCAAAATTCCATCATCCTGGAAAACTCAAATAATTGTTCCCATTCTGAAACCCCAAAAAGACCCTAACTCTGGACTTTCTTACAGACCTATAGCTCTGTCATCTTCCTTAGTTAAAATAGCTGAACATATGATTAAAAGACGCCTAGACTGGTATGTAGAAAATGAGAAAATTCTTCCCAGCTCTCAGTTTGGCTTTCGAAAAAGAAAAAGTACGATCGAAAGTGTGTCCATCCTGACTTCTGATATCCAGTTGGCCCTGGCCGATAATGAATTCCTTGTCGGTGTTTGCCTTGATGTGTGCGGAGCTTTTGACAATGTTTTATTAGATGTTTTATTTAATAAATTATTAAAAATTGGCATCCTTCGTAAGCTTTTCAGTTTTATAATTAACGTCCTTCTTACCAGGAAAATTCAAATCCAGGTGCTGGATTCTCCTCCACTGGAAAGAATAGTAAACAAGGGTTTGCCTCAGGGCTCCGTCCTTAGTCCTATCCTTTTTAATATATATATATACCTTTGACCTGCATCTGAGTATGCATCCATCTTGTAAAATACTTCAGTACGCGGATGATCTTTTTATATATATTTCAGGACGAATTATTTGTATTCTGGAGGAATTGATTAACATTTGCATGAAAAACCTTAACACCTGGTTAACAAATCACGGCTTAGAAATTTCTCCTTCCAAAAGCAATGTTATCGTCGTTTCCAGAAAACGTGTTACTCCGCGTGTAACAGTCCAAATAAATAATTCAATTCTCCCTATGCAGGTACAGATAAGATTCCTTGGGATAATTTTAGACTCTAAGTTAACATGGAACCCGTATGTTAATTTAATCATTAACAAATGTCAAGCTGGCCTCAACACTTTACGTGCCGTTTCACGGGTCTGGTGGGGAAGTCACCCATTCACTTAAAAACTTTTTTATAACGCATATGTTAGGAGTCATTTGGATTACGCGTCATTCCTCATCGAACCCAATTCTAAAAAGAACCTTGCGAGGTTGGACCGTATCCAATTTCAAAGTTTAAGATTGATTATCGGAGCAATGCGTTCTTCCCCAATTAACGCTTTACAAGTGGAAGCTGCGGATGCTCCTCTTCATTTCAGAAGTTTTTATTTAAATGCTTAAGACTCTCTAATCACCCACTGAAATACAAAATTACTGCACTCACTGCTCGAGTGAAATCACTTCCATATGGAGGAACAAATCAATCCTTCTTCTTGTCAAAAGCCTCCATACGTACTGTGCGTATAAACCCCTATTAAATCCATCATAAAGACTTCCTTTATATGCCAACTCCTTTCGTATTCATTTGTGTAAACCAAATATTATTTTTTCTCTCGGCATAATTAACAATCACGAATCTCCAAGAAAACTTATCCAAATTTTAAATTCTAAATGTTTCAACTGGAAAATTATTTACACAGATGGTTCCAAGTCTCTCTTATCAAAGCATGTGGGAGCGGCATTCCATTGCCCATCAGATTAAGTCGATAGAAAAATTAAACTTCCAAAAGAGGCTTCCGTTTTCACTGCTGAATGTATAGCCATTTTTGAATCACATTGGCGATGATCACATTGGAAACTTCTTAATTCTCTCCGATTCCCTGAGTGCACTTCAAAAATTAAACTCTTCCCCCTTCCATTACCCAGAAGACGATTTCTGTGTTGGAATCCGCACTTTTTTTTTTTTTTTTTAATTGAAATAATAGATAATACATAATATAATCAACAAACAAGTCCTGCTAAGCCAATTGAATCGGCTTGTCAACAGGTGCTTATATTTTAGTTACATATTTATACATTTTTTAAATTTAAAATTTACATCTTATATCTACAGATACACCATTTTTTCATACATATCAAAATCAATATAAATCTTTTTTTTCCGATAGCCAATTTTTCACCTTATATTTAACCTTATTCATAGAATTACATTGCTTTAGAGTGTCAGATAATAAATTAAATATCTTCGGTATGATATATTCAAATGTTCTCTGTCCGTACTTATTGTTAAATTTCGGAACTATTAACCCGTCGTTACGCGTGAATCTAGTGCTGTATTTATGTTCTAATTTCTCTTTATGCTGCGGGGTAAATATATGCTGAATTATAATTTTGTGCCAAAGTATTGCCTTAACAGGTAAAATTTTGGCACTCTGAAACAGCAACGGTTTATTTTGTCTCTGTTTGAAAATATTAGGCACGACCAATAATTTTACAATTGCGTTTTTTACAACTTGCACTTGTTTCAGATTGGTTATAGAAGTATTTCCCCATATTGTTAATCCATATCTTATAATAGATTCTGCTAGTGACATATAAATTATTTTAAGTGTTTCAATTGATAGGAAAAAATTTAATGTGTACATTCTGCCAGCAATCGATCTGAGTCTTTTACAGGTTTTTTTTTATATGTTTGTCCCATTTAAAAAAACAATCTACAGTAACACCAAGATACACGTATTCCGAAACTAATTCTAAGCTTTCACATTTACAATTAGTTGGAATATTTTTATGAATGCAAATAAAATTATGAGATATAATATTAGGATTAAATTGAAATTTGGCATTAGGTGATCTTATATGCATAACTTTGGTTTTTTAGCATTTATTAATAGTCCTGCATCATGTGACCATTTACAGAGTTGATTAAAGTCAATTTGCATGAGTTCAATTGCAATTTTTAGATCTTTAAATGATATGACCAACGCCGTATCATCTGCGAATACAAAATGTTTCACAAAAGAGAAAAGTTTTTTCATTATGGTTACATAAATTATATATAGTGTAGGTCCTAATATGGAACCTTGTGGAACTCCTGCAGATACATTTTTTGTTTTACTAAAAGTATTATTTATTTTGATACATATTTTTCTATCTCTAAGATAATCTTTAAATAAATTTAACACATTTCCTCTTATTCCAATTTTTTCTAGAGTTATAAGCAGTTTTTTTTAATAATTTTTAATTCATAAATTAACCGACTCTGGCAAAGAAATCGTCTTGGCTTGGATACCTAGTCACTGCGGTGTCCCTGGAAATGAAAAGACCGATTCATTGGCGAAAGATGCCATTATTTCGGGGGATATTTTATATAACTTTTTTAACACCGATGACATTTTCATAAAATTGAAGGAAAACATGATTTCCACATGGCAGAATCATTGGGAAGAATCTAGTCAATCAAAAGGATATATATAATTTTTCACAATTCAGCCAACGATTCCCTCAAAACCGTGATTTTCCAGACTTTCTTTTAACAAATTCTCGACATCCTCCATTTGCCGCATGCGGATAGGGCATTGCTGCCACAATGTTCACCTGACAAAAATTCATGTTAAGAATTCTGCGATGTGTGAATGTCGTCTTGTCTCAATCATATTTTTTCAGTTGCCCTATAAATAATTCATACAAAAATTTCATCCATCACCTAATCAGTTCGGGCATATTGCCTCCCTACAACATTGCATGCCTGTTATCTTCTGTGGACAAATGCGTGTATAAAGTCTTGGCTAATTTCCTGAATATTAACAGCATCAATTTGTAACTGTAAGTTAAGTTTCATGTATTTATTTATTTTATATTTTACGCACAATAAATTATGTCAGCATATCTTTTAATTTCCTTGTTATGTTTAATTAAATTAAATCATCTCTTATTGTAATAATTTTGTGTATTATTAATATTATTTGTATAGTATTATTATATAATGTAGATAGGTTCTTGTTATTAAAACTAAATTAGTTAATATTAATCAAAAATTACATTCACAAAATTACACTCATAAAAGCATTCACTTGACACTGGCCAGAACACTCCTTTGGGGTGAAAAGCCATTAAAATTTAAAAAAAAACGCATTTTCTACGATCAAACCTACCCTAAGACACTGTTTTTTGTTTCGACACTAATTCATCTTTTTTCTTTAAAAAAATGAATGTTAGGTAGGTACCTACTAAACAAACAATACGGCGTCTTTTCTTATTTTCTTGAGTTACGTAAATAAATTTATCATGATGAAAATGACGTTGAGAGCTAAAAATTGCGTTGACCACACTGTGACTTCACGGCGCCAGAGCTCACTCAGCCCACCGTTCGATTGTTTTTGCAGAGACCTGTAAACTTAAGAATGATTTCTACAAAATTGATTTTATTAACATGTTTTCTCTCATTTTCTCGGTAAAGGGATGTGTCAACAATTCCATAGTATTTCCGTTTCAGATTTTCGCACAAATTGTTTATCAAGATTATGTGGGTCACGCCGAAGGCATAACAGTTACCGCTAACGCCCATTACGTGAACAGAAGTTGACAATTTGAATACAAGTCGAAACATTTGCTGCAGATTAAGGATCCGCAAACTGGCAAACTGGCAAACCCTATTGCCCGGACCTAATCTCCCATTCGAGCGACTTGCGAATGGCACTTTTGTTCAATCCGAATGTGCGAGGTGCGAGGGCGGACCCGAACCGGGAACTCTAATGGCCGATACTTGACAAAGCTTTACAGCCATGTAAGTCTGGCATCACCAAATGGGGGGCAGGGTAATTTTAGTTTTATAATAGGTGTTTAGAAATCGTTCAAAACAATTATTTCGAAATCAACAGATAGGATATCAAACTCGCGTGTGTCAAATAAAACGTAGAGACTTTTCGTGTGCATTGATACCTCCGTAGGAACCTCCATAAACCGAAATAACATAATTAAATCCTGCTCAACAAAATGTTTTTGGGAAGTCGTCGAATACATCAACGTTAGAATTAGAAGTAATTAACATTTTTCAAAGTTAATAGTCATCGAAAAAAATTATGAGGATCGGCTGCGCGGCCATTTTCATACAAAACTTAAATTTGAATTTTGCGGTCAAAATATTAAACAAAATTGAATAATTATTTTTTCACTCGAAAGTTACAGCAAATATCTAGCATTGAGTGGTGTTATTTTATTAACTTTTGTTTTAAATTATGTAATATTGGCCAAAAGAATTCAATTTTGGATGATTTTAGAAGCAATCTTGGCATTTTTCGTGAGTTATGTGGTTAGTTTGCTCATGGAGAAATCGAGATCAGAAAAATATCGATTGTATTCAGGAAGTTGATTGCGATTGCGTCCCCAACTGTATTTTTTTTTAGTTTCTCCATGGCCGAATGGCCTTAATTATAATTAATTAAACAAAAAAATATTGCCCTATCTACTGTATTAATATAATGAAAAATAAAATAAAAAATAAAACCTTTTAAAAAAAACAGAAAATCGGTAATTTGCAACTTAAATTTACGCCAACCAAAATGCTTTTTATTTAATATTTCATCATATTATTAGCATGGTAAATACAACAAAAAAATGTTTAAATTATTGTCCCTCAAATAATTGTGAAAGTTGCCTCCAAAATCATCAAAAATTTAATTCTTTTATAGCCCATATTTTATAATTTAAAAAACAAATTAATAAAGTAACACAATATCTATACTTGTGGACAAGGGCGGATCCAGGATTTTTTTCTGGGGGAGGGAGGGGCAAAAGGGGCGGACGGGAAAAAAAATCAACAATTACTTTTAGGATTTTTTTCTGGGGGGGGCACAAGGGGCGGACGGGTAAAAAATCAACAATTACTGTTAGAAATAAACTTGAAGTATCATACTTCAAGTTTATTTCTACAAGTTCAAGAATGTATAGGAAGGTTTATGAAAGCGTCAAAACAATAGAAAAATTAAATGTTTAATAAAGACAGTTTTTGCTTCTAAGTATGTACTGTGATAGAATCTCCACAGTAATCAAAAATACCGTCTGGGGGGGCACGTGCCCCCGTGCCCCCGTGCCCCCGTGCCCCCGTGCCCCCGTGCCCCGTGCCCCCGTGCCCCCGTGCCCCCGTGCCCCCATGCCCCCGTGCCCCTGTGCCCCCCCCCCCCCCCTCCACCCTTGTTTGTGGGGCTGACATATTAATCTTTTGAAGTAAATTAGGGCCATTAGGGGCCATCCATAAATTACGTCACACGAATTTCATGATATTTTGACCTCCCCCCCGTCCCTGTTACACATCGTCACATGTGTTGTGACGTATGTATATTGATATATTGATTATATTGTGACCATCTGACTTCTAGAAAATCCTCTTAGCCCAAACTAAGAAACAGGCGAAACTAAAAAATTACAAGTTTATTTGGACGAAAAATGGTCAGGTGCTTGTTCGTAAGTCTGAAGACTCCAAAATCCTTACAATCTCCTATGAATCGGACATTAAAAAAATGTGACTCGAGGCTAACAAAAAAATTCCATTATTAAATCAGCTTACCTATATTACTAATTTAATAATTCTCATTTATATTTTTTTCACAGTCACTTTTGCTCCCATTATAAATCAATTTATTATTATTACTAATCACATTAACTATATCAACGTACTTCAAATATGTATCCTACCTAACTCCATAATTACCATTTATCAACAATCTACCACAAGATTCTATTGTACTTAACTATTCTCACTTGCTCACTTATCACCATTATTTTAATCTATCTAATTATTAAATCAAACTCAACTTACTTAATTATTTAATTATTTTATCTTTTTTAATATACGTGATACACTCAATTGTTTTAAATCTCCTAATTATTCTAAATTATCAAAATATTCATTTCTACTTAACTTTTCTCATTTATACATTTATTTCCACTGATTTAATCTATTCAATTATTACATTTAAATCAAATTATTTAATTATTTTTAATTCTTTAATTATTTTAACTAACTTGATATATATATGATGCATTTGATTGTTATAAATTATCTAATTGTTCTAATCAATCCAAATATTCCTTTCTACTTAACTCTTCTCATTTATTCATTCATTTCCACTATTTCAACATGTCCAATTAATATATTAAACTCAATGTACTTAATTATTTTTAATTATTTAATTATCTTAACAAACTATACATGTGTGATACATTAGATTGTTTTAAATTATCTAATCATTCTAAATTATCAAAATATTCCACTCTACTTAACTGTTCTCATTTATACATTTATTTCCACTATTTTAATCTATTCAATTATTATAGTTAGCTCAATTTATTCAATTATTTTTAATAATTTAATTATTTTAACTAATTTCATATATGTGATACATTCAATTGTTTTAAATTATCTAATTATTCTAATCGATCCAAATATTCTATTATACTTAACTCTTCGTATTTATTCATTCATTTCCACTATTGTAATATATCCAATTATTATATTAAACTCAATGAACTTAATTACTTTTAATTATTTAATTATTTTATCAAACTATATACGTGTGATACATTCGATTATTTTAAAGTATCCAATTATTCTAAATTATAAAAATATTTCACTGTACTTATTCTCATTTATACATTTATTTCCACTATTTTAATCTTTTCAATTATTATATTCAACTCAATTTATTTAATTATTTTAACTAATTTGATACATGTGATACAATCGATTGTTTAAATTATCTAATTATTCTAAATTATCAAAATATTCCACTCTACTTAACTGTTCTCATTTACTCATTTATTTCCACAATTTTAATCTATCCAACTATTTTATTGTTCACAATTTACCCAATTACGTTTAATTATTTCATTACTATTAATATTTATATATGTGTGATATTTTCAATTGTTTCAAACTATCTAATTATTCTAAATTATTCAAAAATTCCATTCTTCTTAATTATTCTCATTTATTCATCTATATCCACTATATTAATCTATCCAAATATTTTACTAAACTCAATTTACTTAATTTCTTTTAATTATTTTAATATTTTAACTAAATTGATATACGTGATACATTCGATTAATTGTAATTGTGCAATTATTTTAACAAAATTCTTTAATCATCAAATAATATTATCTAACTTAATTCAATTACCTCACTTAATTTGCCCAAATAATGTTATTGAAAAACTAAATCCTACTATTTTAATTCATTTCATAATATCTAACCACTTGATTCCTTCTATCCCCAGCGTTTTTAATCCTGCACTTCTTTTACTTATCTTAAGCATTTAAATTTTGCTAAATCTCTTAAATGTGGTATATTAATTAATTTCTTCACATCCCTTAGTAATTATTATACACTTATCTTTATTCCCTTTACTTCTCCAAATAAATAAATTCTTCTTTAATTCTCTTAACTATCCTAATCGCCTGAACTATTATCATAACAATTGTTTCAACCATTTCCAATGTATTTACAACTTAAATCGTGCTATCTGTTTTAATTATTTTTATTATCTCAATGCCTTTTATTTCTCGATGAATTTAAATTATTCTACTTTCATGTTTACTCACATTCTTCCTATTGTTCTAATCCTGTCAATTCATATAATCCACCCAATTTGTCTGTTCCTATTGATAATCTGCTATGACTTTTACAATGACTTAAACGATCCTAATATACGCCTCTACATTCCACGAATTCGAATCCTTCTCACAACTAACTTTAGTTTAACTCCCTACGTCCTTATGATTCCTCCGATACTCATGATTATAATTATTCCTTTAATCTTTTTTATTGTTTTACTTCGCTTAACTGTCTTAGTTCATACCATCTTGACAAAGCCCAATCTCATACTTTCAATACATTTAAATAACCAAATGATCGTAGTTCTTCTAAGTGTACTTACTCGCTTTATTTCTGAAATCATTAGAGAAACTAAACATCTGCAAAAAAACATTAATTGCTACGGTTTTCCACTATCCTTACACATCCACTTAACTTACAATGTCTTTGTTTTATTCAAACCTCCACCATACACAGTCGTTAAAAATGGACCCAACAAACTCTATCGATAATTTTCTTAACATCACGGTTCAAACGACAAACGACATAAATGCATATAAAAAAATTATCTCAACACCTAAAGCATATAATAATAAGCATAATAATATTTGCCATGAACATCCGCAGCCTCAATAAAAACTTCGACAATTTACTTGTACTCCTAACTGACTTAGGAAATGAAATCGATATAATTGTTCTGTCAGAGTGCTGGATTAATGCAAATTATATCCCGAAGATAATCAACAACTACTCTGTATATAATACAACTCGACACAGGTCCCAATCCGATGGGGACATAGTTTATGTCAAATCCTACTTAAACCCTACAGTGTCTGAAACTACAGTTGACCATGCAAATTGCCTCAAAATCACAATTGACAACTTAAATGTCTTCGCCATATATCGCTCCCCTAAGTCCAATAATGTCTCCTCTTTTCTATACTCGCTTGAAAAAAATATTGATGACACAACTAAGGATCTCATCATAATCGGTGATATCAACATAGACATCCTAAACGAAGCTAGCCCTCATACTACAAAATACCTAAACCTAATGGGTCTTCATGGCCTTATACCATACATCAACATACCTACCCGAGTCACACTCACTACTAAGACATGCATAGATCACATCATGGTCAGAACAAAGCGAATCGCTAAATCAATTGTATTTGAATCTTCGGTGACAGACCACTACTCAACCATCCTAGAAATACACAACTCAAAATCTCCCCCCTTAAGTCTAGTAATCCTTCTCATAACATTGTAAATATGGATCATCTGATAAAGTCTGTAGAACAAGAAAAATGGGAGTCTACCCTACTCTCTGAAAATGTTGACACAGCTCTTGAAATGTTTTCTGCATCACTAACTGCCCACATTAACTACGCCTCTTGCCTCCAACAAAAAAAGAAGCTAAAACCTTGGATTACGAATGGCCTTATATTCTGCATACGTAAAAGAGACAGACTCCACAAACAAGCACTAAATAACCCAGATCCCCAATTCTTCCGTTTCTACAAAAAGTATCGTAATATTTGCAATAACCTGTTAATAATAACCAAACAAAAATACTATAAAAAAAGGAAGACTCAGGATATGACAGTAAAGTAATCTGGAACGTAGTCAATGACATCTCAGAAAATAAAAAAAACTTCACTCAATATTCAATCACTAGTAATTAATGGGAAAAATATCCAAGTCCACGAAGACCCAAAAACCTTAGCTGATCACGCCAACCATTATTTTAATAACATCGGAACGAACTTAGCCAACCAAATTCTTAAAGCCACAAATAAAACCCAAAACCTTCTATCTTCACGGGTAAGACTACAGAACTCTCTCCATCCCACACTTATCTTAGCCCCCACATCCACTAAAGAAATTTTTGACACAATACTTTCCATAAAAACAAATAGTGCTGCAGGTATTGACAACATTTCACCTTACATACTAAAACACATAGCTCACTTTATTACCACACCGTTAAAACACATTGTAAATCTAAGCTTCAATAGCGGCTCCTTCCCTATCCAACTAAAACATGCAACGGTTATCCCAATATATAAGAGTGGCAACAAAACAAATATCGAAAACTACAGACCCATTTCTTTGCTAAGTGTCTTATCAAAAATCATTGAAAAAATTGTTAAAAGTAGACTTATCTCCCATTTGGAAACCCAGAAGATTCTCTCGCCCAATCAGTTTGGCTTCCAAAAAAAAATTAGCACAGAATCTGCAATCTTAGATCTGACTGAGAACATCACAAATAGCCTGAACGAAGGCGATTCTTGCCTAGCCATATTCTTAGACTTAGCCAAAGCATTCGACAGTTTCCCACCCTATACTACTGGAAAGACTATCTCAAATAGGCATCCGGGATTCAACTTTTAACTGGTTCTCCTAATACCTTACTGGTAGATCACAAACCGTGAAAATTAATAACGTAGCCGTAAGTAACCCTTTGCCAATACAATTCGGAGTCCCACAAGGAAGTGTTCTAGGCCCAATTTTATTCCTAATATACATCAATAAACTCTGTAACCTACCCATAACCGGAAAACTAATATCCTTTGCAGATGATACTGTGCTTATAGCTAGACATAAAAACTGGAAAGGAGCTTTCGACATAGCTCAATATGACATAGGCCTTGTAAAGAATTGGTTAGATGATAATCTCCTCACCCTCAATGCTTGTAAAACAAAAATTTTAACCTTTAGTCTGTCTGCTGCTACCCAACCTACTAACAACCAGAAAATAACAATCCACTCTTGTCCAAGACCTTACTCTTCCTGTACTTGCCCAAATTTGGAAAAAGTTTCCCATATAAAATACCTGGGGGTCCTAATTGATCATCATCTACGTTGGAATCAGCATTTAGCCAGTCTAACCCCCCGAATTCGCAAGCTCTCCTATGTTTTTCGAACTCTAAGAAATATCCTTACTTCTACAATACTAAAAAGAGTTTACTATGCTCTCTGCCAATCCCTATTAGTATATGTCATCATAATTTGGGGCGGCTGTGCTCATAAATTTATTGATCCCCTACAAAAAGCTCAAAAAACGATAATACGTGTTATCAACAAGCGACCGACAAGATACCCCTCTACTCGACTTTTAACTGAATATAATGTTCTAAACATACGGCAACTCCATCTAAAATTTACTTTAACGCATTTCATGTTCAAATATAAGAAAAAAACTCTCTTACATCATAACTACACGACCAGAACAATAACCAACCGACACTACAATGTACCGACACTACGTACCACGTCAGCACGAAGACATTTCATATACCTAGCTCCTAAAATATTTAACCTTCTCCCTGAGAACTTAAAAACCGAAACCCAACCGCTCACCTTTAAAAAACATTTATCACAATGGATCCTTACAACTAGAAATGATGATTAGAAACGATGTTCCTTAATTCCTTAACTCAACAAATAATTAAATTGCTATTTCTTATAAGTTATATTTTAACAACTATTATTATCAACTTATTATTACAATATTAAGTTGATAATAATAGTTAATTTAAATGTCCGGGTTTAATTTTCCCCACGGGAAAAACTAAGCCCTTTCACACACTTCCCAAATGATCATCTGGTCAATCCACGTTATGCAATTGCACTATATAAGTATTATAATTACAAAACAATACAAGAACAACATGTCAACCTACCAGAGACCATATGGGAAAATAATTCACCGACTCCAGATATTTTCATATCAGAGGGTTCGGCTCAGTGGAATTCCTAATTGAACCTATAAATCCTACTGATCCCTCAATATAAATTTTTAAAAATCTTTTGTAATCCTACATGTATTCAAAATTACCGATTTTTGCATTTTTATATATAAATTCTTTGACAAATCTAATACGCCTAAATTTTGAATCAGAGACCTAGGTATAATGCCAGTAGCTGAAATAACAAATGGTAATATTTTTATAGTCCGAGAATGCCAAATTCTTTTAATCTCATTTCCTAAATCTGTGTATTTTCTAATTTTTTCAGAAACAGATTTTTGAATATTACAGGAAAAAATATTAATATTTTTTATTATTCATTATTATTAATTAATTAATTATTATTATTATAAAATTTTGCAATTTAATTTAATCTGTACAACTTCTAATTTTATTTATCAGCCATTACAAATGTATAATTTCAAATCTGTAAACTTCACCCGCCATAACACAGGGATATCCCTAGCATGGCGGATGAAACACCACAAAAAACTAAGCAATGTACAATATTCTTATAAATAAATGCGTGAAGTAACATATTTTGCAACTTTACTAGTAGATACATGTAAGAATAATAATAGTTGGTAATATTTTTAAGTTTTTCGTCAACATTTAATATTGTCACGGTCATATCTACCACAACGGAGGGGGCGTAACGGGATACCACGACGGAGGGGGTTTAGTGGGATACCACAGGAGGGGGATGATGGGATAAGGAAAATATTTTTGTAGCAGTCGCATGGGTCACAGTCGTTTTGTGCATGTGACGTCACAAAGCTTATGACCCCCCCATACCCCTTGTCACACTTCTCTACTCCCCTCCCCCCAATAAGGTGTAACGTAATTAATGGATGGCCCCTTAGAAGGGGTTTTATTTAATTTCTTCTTACGTTATAGGCATAACTGGTTTGGGAACTTACTTAATAGGTAGTTATTACAGAATACAGATAATGTTACAGATAAATAATCATGAAGATCAATTTCGTCCTCCTCCATAATTCGGAAAAGGTTTATTCGATTTCAAGAAAGAATATGTTCTGTGGTACGGAGACATCTATTGATGAAAATGTTTTCTATTTATAAAATAACTTTTTATAAGTTGAAATTATCTATACTTCTTTCCCATAGATGTCTCTCATCATTATTGAATGGTGTATTTCTTCGATTCATTATATAGCTAGAAAAATACCATAGATGTCAATAATAAAAACAAAATAATTCAATACCTACTAACTATGCTTCCAATTGATCATGAAAGAGGCCCCAGGAGCGTTGCCAGCCCAAGCTAGAGGAGGGGCAGCTTAAATTTTTTATGTAGCCAGCAGGGAAGTAGTCAGAATAAACTAGAAATATTTACATTCAAGCTGACGTGTTACCCGATGTTGCTCAGGGATGTGAACAGGGCTGTCATATAAGTTGTGGAGGTGCCCATGGGCATACTGAGTTTGGAGTTCCTTTGGAAAGCTGTAAACCTTCAGCAAAACAACAAACCACTATTTTTCTTTTCGTGCAAGACACTACTTAATTGTGATTTGGAGATTTTAAGACAATTACTAACTAACTAACCATCACGCCGTTTCCCGCAGGGGTAGGCAGAGAGGAGGGACCGCCAAACAACTCGGTCTTGGCACACACTCTTTGCCTCACTCACATTCATACATCGTCTCAAACAAGACAATTACAACTCTCACAAAGTCAAGATAAAGCAGCACAGGCGAAATATTTTCTGAGGTATCCCCAATTGGGGTAGGTGTGTGGTGTGTATTAAGGGAGTGGAATATGAATAATTATATTGACAAACACACGGAAAAATTTTACCGGAGACGAAAAATTTTCTAGGTAGAAGCGCAAACCAATAAATGCTTTAGATTTTCTTACATCGAGAGGGGCCAGATGAGGGAGACCCATTGATCTCTCCAGCCAAACTCTCTCGGCAACTTCTTGCATCGTGGGGTGGATAAATATGTCACTCCTAGACACTGACTTCCAGATTCTTACCAACCCCTCTATACGAATACAGATACAAGTTCCTAACAGACGAACAAGATCAGACATGATTCTTAGCCTCCCTCGGTGCAACACTAATTCTAAGCAGAACTCCTTCATCTATCGTGCATCCAACACTTTCAACACACACTATACACAATTGGACATGTTTAACTCTGCACCACACTCCTTAAAATCACACAGACCTCGATACTCCACAATAACATATAGATACCCTCTAATACAACCACCACTCTATAAACTTCCTTTTTTTTCTCTTTTAATTTTTTGTCACGCATATTTTTATTACTATACCTCAACTTAACCGATCCCCCCCCCCATCCTATTCCCACCTAAATAACTCGTGTCTTGAAGTGTAATATTTTATTAGTAAATCTGGTATCACTACACTACTTGTATTTAATACCCATGTGGAAACCTGTAAATAGTTCAATTATCGTACTCAATTATTTTACTCTACTATTACTTTACTGTTATTAATGTAAACTGTTGGTCTCCCAAATAAATAAAAATAAAATAAAATAAAAATAAAAAAAATACCTTTTCCTTCCTTCCCCTAAATATACCGTTCACTCAGCAACCTCGAAGATGACATAGGCCCTGAGAGAAAGTATTTTTCTCATGGCTTGTTGGAATTAATGCTAATAACAAAAACCCTGAAATTTCCCGATTTAGTAAAATTCCGTAATTACTAGTTTTCCAAGTCTGTGGCGACCCTGTTCTACCATAGGGATAGGTTCCAAAGATTTTTTTTAATATATTTTTTTTATACTTTCCTCCTATACATGAATCTCAGAAACTTTTAAATCCCCTTGGGATGAACCCATTTGGGATTGAACTGATTGCTAGTTACAGACAGGAATCACGCACATTCTAATATAGTAATTATTGTTATTGTACTTAAAGAATTTTTTATTCATTATTTTTACAAGAAACAACAAAAGTGAGCTGACGATAACGTTTACAATGCAATTGCCTAATAAAAAATCATATGTGTTAATTGTTATAATCTGTATGGTTATAGTAATAATATTATGTAATGTTTAAATTGTAACTGAACATTAACATCCTGTTGACAAACTGCTTTATTGCGGTTTAACGGGATTGTACCTTGAAAACCAAAAAAAAAAAAAAAAATGTTCTTATTTTTATCGTTATCAGTCATTTTAATTAGAAAAAACGTAAGGTGAGCCAACTATATGTTTATTGAGAATTATAAAATTTGAAAACATACTTCATCAATTCACCACCTTTCCAAAATAGTTTTTAGTTTTCAAATGCGTTCAGAAATATTCCATTTATTTGAATTTTATTGCAAAGCAGAAATTGACCTTCCGACAAAATAGGTCCGAGAGGTTAAATATTAATAAAACAAGAATGTAATACATAAAATTTATTGAGAATTTTTACAATAATTAAATCAATATTATGTTTATTTTACAACAATCTATCTAAAAGATACAAACATAATTCATAACATTATCTATTAAAGGCCACTTTTGGTTCTCTACTCAAAAGCAAAGTAATTCATGAAGTAATAAATATTATTGAAAGCTAACAAAAAACCTTGTATGGCACAATCAAATAAAAATTACCTTACAATAAACAACAAAATTTGTCAAATAAAGTACAAATTATTATAGCAACCATTCAAAATGTACATAATATTATTTACAACTAGCCGGGCTACCTGACTTCGCTCAGGACACAAAGTTACACAATGATGTTCCTCATTCCCTATCCCCTATTCCCCAACATTCAACAACATACTCCGCCATTCCTTCCAGACCTTACTAGAGCTCTATTGAATCTTCTACAACTTTCCGGAAGACTGTTCTAGAGATTTCAGGAGGGCGAAACTTC
The DNA here is from genome assembly GCA_929108145.2 of Limnephilus rhombicus. Classification (NCBI taxonomy): domain Eukaryota; kingdom Metazoa; phylum Arthropoda; class Insecta; order Trichoptera; family Limnephilidae; genus Limnephilus; species Limnephilus rhombicus. The sequence continues at coordinate 60,367,466 of OV815276.1, forward strand.
CAGCCCTTATATCTACAAAAGCACGCTCTTTAGGTAAAAACGGGACAGTCATCCTGGAGGGGGATAGAGACCTACCACACCATATAACTCCCTTGATCGTACCGGGACTCCTTTCTGAGTTTTTACAGGATGCAGATTTTTTTGGACTTTCTTTTATAAAATTTATATTGATATTGATTATAATAATATTATGATGAGAATTGTGCAGAAATGAGATTGAATGAGAAGGAAATGAACGGTCTAAGCATAGAGGAAACATGGAACCACATTAAGGTGAGTCTATGCGAATCTGCTAGAGACGTGTGTGGAATAAGTAAGCAAGGTAGGAAAAAAGGTGATGCATGGTGGGATGATGAGATCAAAGCACTGGTCTCAGAGAAGAAGAAAGCATGGTTACATCTGATAGCGACTGGCAGTGTTTCAAGCGAAGAGAGAGATCGGGAGAAAGAAGTGTATAAGGCATGCAAGAAAAGAGTAAGTGTTGGAGTGAAAGAACGAAAGAAACGACTGGAAGAAGAAGAGGGAATCAAAATGACAAACCACTTCCAAGAAAACATAAAACTGTTTTGGAAGGAGGTCAAAAGATCCCGGAGTGGACCAGAGAACGGAAGCATGAAAGTGATAAAATCGAAAGATGGACAAATGTTGACGAATGAGAATGAAATTAAAGAGAGATGGATGAAACATTTCGAGGAAGTCTTCGAAAGTAACCCGAGTGACTGTCATCCCAGCGGTCAATCGGTTATGAGCGATGATGGAGTGAATGTTACCAAAATCAGCATGGATGAAATAAAAAGATCTATTAAAAGGTATGAAAAATGGTAAGGCTGTGGGTTTCGACAACATTGCTGCCGAATACTTTAAAGGAGATAGCCGTATTATTCTCACATGGTTGTGCAGACTTTTTAACCAATGTTTAGAGGAGGGTTACACGCCATTAGATTGGAGAAGGGCTGTAATCATGCCATTGTACAAAGGTAAAGGGTCACGTATGGAATGTGGGAATCATAGGGTTATTAGTCTTCTTAGTACAGTGGGCAAGTTGTATGGTAGAATATTGATTGAAAGGGTAAGAATGGAAACAAAAGATAAAATATGGGATGTGCAAGGTGCTTTTATGAGTGGAAGGGGGTGCATGGACCAGATTTTCTCATTGCGTATGCTCACTGAGAAGTTTCTTGCAAAAAAACAGAAACTCTTCTGTGCCTTTGTAGACCTACAAAAAGCATACAACTGAGTTGACAGGAAAAAGCTATGGAAGGTTTTGTCCAAGTATGGAGTGAATAAGTATCTCATACAGGCAATTGCGTCTCTGTATGAGGGAAGCGTTGCATGTGTTAGGGTGAACGGCGATTTTACGGGGTGTTTTGACATCACAAAAGGTGTTAAACAAGGCTGCGTAATGTCGCCGTGGTTATTCAATCTATATATGGATAATTGTACGCAAGAATTGAAAGAGATGGGATTGGGCGCGAAATTGAGTAATCTGGAAGTATGTTACCTGTTGTATGCTGATGATGCGGTGCTGATATCTAACAGTATGGAAGATCTACACAGTCTCTCGTGTCAAGGATGAACGAAGTATGTATGAAGAATGAGTTAATGATGAATGTAAGTAAGTCTAAAGTCATGGTGTTTGAAAGAGAGAGTACGAAAACAGTATGCAATATAGTTGTGAATGATGAATACTTGGAACAGGTGGATAAGTTCGTTTATTTGGGAAGTATGTTTTTACGAGAGATGGGAAGGCTCATAGAGATATTGAAAGAAGGGTGAATGCAGGTAACTCTATTAATGGAGGACTGAACGTCGTTGGCACCAAAAAAAAACTGTCCAAAGACGCGAAACTAGCCGTCCATAATGGAGTACTGGTACCTACCCTGATGTATGGCAGTAAGGCATGGAACTGGCAGAGGAAGGATGAAAGTAGACTGAACGCTGTAGAAATGAGATCCCTGAGGCATATGTGTGGTAAAAGCATGTATGATCGTGTGAGAAATGTGGAAATCCGCAAAGAATGCAAGGCTGATGTAAGCGTGATGAGTAAGATCAAGAAAGGAACGCTCGATGGTTTGGGTATGTAGAGCGAATGAACGAGGAAAGGAGTGTAAGGAGAATATATGACGCAGATGTGAATGGTAGAAGAAGTCGAGGATGCCCAAGAAAGACATGGCACGACCAAGTGAATCAGATACTTGAGTCGGGCCATGTCAAGAGTCAGAATAATAGAAGAGAATGTATGAGATGTTGTATGAATGTAAACGAGGCAAGGAATGTGTGCCAAGACCGGGATGTTTGGCGGCCCGTCCTCTCTGCCTACCCCTGCGGGGAAACGGCGTGATGGTTAGTTAGTTAGTTAGTTATGATGGTATACTTTAGTATTTGATGAGTTGCAAAAATGTGTAAAATTTTTGGTAAAAGTGGCAAAAGTAAGAAGCAACACAAATTTGACGGCCAGCGTAGTCCAGCGGTGAGGCTTTTGACTCGCAATCCGAAGGTCGCGGGATCGAATCACAATTTAATTCACAATTTATTCATTTAAAATAATACATAGTATATTTGCGGCACGTTTCAGAGTGGAAGATACTCTCAGTATCGCCCTGGTGTAAGACCACCATTCAGAATTGAAACGTTGCTTAAAATGGCTTTAGCCGTGTTTGGTGACCAGATCTGAATAACCAGGTACTTCCCCACCTTCTTCTTCCCTATCTCCTTCCCCTCCCCACTACCTTCAGCCTCACAACATACCCCAATTGGGGATGCCATAGTCTCACTGGCTCCAGACGGAAGCAGTTGGGACTCTTGTGTGGTATTCATGTAAAAAAAAACAGCAATTAATGTGGTTAATAAAGTTCTGAAGTTAAACCCTTCGATATGTATTATATAGGGTGAGATAAGATTGTTGAACAATAAAGTAAAGAATATTTTAGAATTGTTTGAAATGCTACAAACATTTGAGAGACATAAATAGTTTGAACAAAGTGGGTTAGTAAAATACAAATGTGGAAAGTAAGTATAAAGGGTCTAGAACCCTTTGACCATGGATAACGCATATAAAAGGGGAACGAATGCATTCCACCACAGAGCATAAACAATTTAAAGTCTCATGCAATGTCTATTTAGAAATTATTTTTAATTTTGTAAGAAAAACATGCGATGGTGATTATTATGGGGCTTGATGTTATTCATGATGTTTGATTCAAAATTCATAAATAATCATTGATTTTTACTTCATATTACATGTACGGAAAATCTAAAATAAACTCCGCACTGGTAACACTGTAGTATGCATGTCGACTATGGAAAAGAAAAATGTCTATGGCGCCATACTGCTACATGGCGCTTAATTTATGAATTATGATATTTTTAATATATTATGTTCATCAAGGGGCTAAAGAAGTTCACAAAAACCCTAATTGCAGTTTCACAATATAACTGACAAATTGCAAAACTCTTTCAGAGCATTCATTCATAAATAGATAGTTAAAAAGATAAACCCTCCCCTCGGCAGTCCGGGCGTAATTAATATCCAGCAATTTGATAAATAACAATAACACGTCGAATGAATTAAATAAAAGTCAATAAAATCAAAATTTTATGCTAAAAATTAATTTAATAAAGTAATCGAAAGAGAATCAGTCATCAATAAATGAATTGTGATTGCATAAACAACATTTAACAATTGGAACAACTAACTTTTTACACTACATTATAAATACGCCTACATAATACAAAGTTTATAAAAACTTACTACGTGCAAAGAGACTTTATAAGATTAATTTATTTCCTATTTTTTAAAAGATGACTCTCTTTGCCAATAAAATTAATGTCCTTTGAGGGCTATATTTATCTACTGTGAAATTAGAAAATTAATTTAATTTCGTGAAGGAACATATTATGTACGTATTATGTACATAAAAATAATGCAGAAAATGCAGAGACAAATAAAATGAGTTAATTATTTTCAGATAAAGGTAAAATGATGCAAAAAAATAATATTAGCGGTGTTTTAAATAAAATTGATTGAAAAAAACAGCATTTCAAGTGAATTCGTGTGTAAATTATCAAAATGTAATTCACTTTTGTCATCAAAGACTTCATTTTACCCAAATGAACAAAGGTCATCTAATACTCCACATTGCAGATGAGCAACAATAAATACATGGCCAAGTGAACAAGGAAGACTTACAATAATTGATTTCAGTATGTTAAAAACAGCCATCTCTATCCACAACTGAAAGGAGTACTCCGTTAAAGAAATAAATACATAATTTTGTTTAGAAATCATTTGTCAACTTTGTAAATCACGTAAAAAAATAAATACTTTTAAATTGTTTAATTAATTAGGTCAATTAAATTAATTACTAAATCTATAATCAGTTCACTAGTTCATTTATATTGTCCTAAAATTATCTGCAGTGAGGTAGGTGGGGCCAAATGTTAAGTCAAAAAGGACTTGGCATTAAATTTTTCAAGGATAGGAATTTAAAGTCTAATTATGTAATTTAATATTGGAAACTTTACATGTATTGTAGATTGTAGTAAAAATATGTAAATCGACGACCGTGGTGACATATAACCACACACAATATATATTGGCAGTCACATGTATATAAAACATGAAAATACTAGAGAAATTAAAAATAAATTTAAAGCAGGGTGTAAATTCATTTAAATGATAAGGAATTGTCATCCAATTAGAAAATCTAATACACAGCCTCTGCTCTCTTATACAATTAAAGGTTAGTTTGATTAAGGTTAGCTTGACCTTCACTCAAAACAGCCAGGGTTCAATTCTCACACAGGATGCTATAACATTCAGATATTATTTTTTTTTTTTTTTAATTTCTTTCTTATTGTGACACCCTCTCCGCATGATTGATCAGAATCTAATCAATAGATAGAAAATCATTAAAGGAACATGTAAATGTGACAGTGATATGCTTTTTACATCTAACCATAAATTTCATTAAAATAAAGACATCTACGCAGCTTCTAAATTGGACTGTTTGGCCCTTCCTCCACAGGGATACGCAGGTATCCAATACTCATCATGTGCACTACTCGTGTCGCAAACTACGTGGCGCAATCTGTATGTGAATTCTCGAAACGTCAAACTAGAATGCTTTAATAATCTCACTCATAACCAAACAAACAATCGCGCCATAGCTGTCATTTTTATATGCCGTCGACTTTTTTGTTCCTTGCATCGATCTAATGCAGACGTATTGTTACAGAATGTCTGACACAAGTGACGTCATGTTTAAAGTCTAGACGACGTGAATCGGAACAACCTCGCCCACCAGCTGGTCGCAGTAGACTAGCGTCGCTGAAGAATTTACAAAATGTCGGCAATGTGTGCCTATGTAGTTGCCAAGATCAGATGTTTGTGTATGCCTGTGGAAAAAGGGCCTAAGATTTATTTTGCATAAACTTTATCTGATTTAGCGTAGATAAGTAGAAATAATTAAGATGTAATTAAAATGACATTACTGAAAAGAATTTAAACAAAAATACTTTCTATTAGATGTATAATAATACCTAGTGATAATTTTCAGGTATCAATCGTATGTACTTGAAACATAATTTGGATTGTAATTGTTCAATTGGAATCACTGCAGTTGGAGTCTTCCTTGACCAGCCGACGAACGGGATAAGAAGGGGTGTCCTTGAACTTTCCCACAAACTCAAGAAGTTTTTGCAAGTTCTTCTGGGTCTCAATTTGCTCGGAAAGCAGTTTCTTCTTCACCACATTCTTGGATTCAATGTTCTCCTTGAGCGTTTCGGCGCGCATCTCCAACTTCTTGAGGTCAGATCTGAGTTGCTGGTTTCGTTCCTGGAGGAGTCGCTTCTCTGAAAGCTTTTCTGGAAGAAAATAATTACAAACTTTGAGCCTTGGTGTACCTAATCACATTTATTGGTACTATCAAAGTATCTTTGCATCAAAGTAACTTTTTCAAAAATAAAAGATCACACGGGTGGCATTTCTAAGGTGTCACTTACACTATAAAATACAATCATATTTTAATGATAACGGGCACTTAAAATGGAATGAAAACAATAATGTTGTGATCAAAACGGTTTCTTTCATATTTATATCATAACTATTTGATAGTCACTGGTTACGCCCATACACATACCTACACATACACACACGCATACATACTGTCACTGTTTGGAATTGGTATTAATATTGTTGCAAGTTCCTTTTCCTACCCATCCCTATTTGCCTACCCGCCAATCTTATTCAGTCTGTAATAAAACTCCCGTTGCGAGACAACCATTGTGCTCCGCCGTGTATCCGCCCTTATAAATAACTCCGCTGTGTACTATCAAAATAACGAACATTCACGCCTATTGTGATTGTGCCTCTTGGATGGGAAAGGAATCATACAAGTGCATTGCCAGCCTACAAGTTTATCCTTTTCTGGTGAGTCCTCTCCTTTCTATGCAACATGTATTTTATCATTTTTAAGCAGTGATAGTAACACAAAATCAAGGTCCTTCACCAGTCATTCTTTGACACAAACACATAAATCCACTCTCACAACATAAAATACCATTCAGTCACTTTAATATTGTATAAGAAAGATTCGCTTATAAATCTTTGTTTTTTCATGAAGTTATTTTTTTTTTTAAATCCGGATATATATTATTAACTAATGATGTAATGAATGATAACATTTTGTTTGATCTCTCAACACTTTGTTGTTAATTCAAATATTTTTATCATTTATAATTTTCTCCGTTTATCATTTTATTTTTAAATTTTATTATTTTGCTTTCGTTTAGTAAAGACCGATATTTGGATATTTGAGTGTGTTATTTTTATTAAATTGTGAAATTATTAACCCCGATACAGGCAAACCCTAGAGGGGTTAATAATTACATGCTAAAAAAATTTTTATTTAAATTGTGAAGAAGAAATAAATAAATAAATCAACTCCACATGGATAAATTGAAGTCAACCCTGATGTAGGTCACTGGAGAAGCAATGGATTTTAAATCATTTACAGAATGTTGACATCGATGTGGCACTGTATTGCAGAAAACACCTACACTAATAAATGCTTCCAAATGGAGTCGAGAATGAGCAATAAGTTTGTTTACATAATATATATGAAGATGTTATGAAACCTTCAACAAGATCGTGTTAATGGTACTAAAGAATGAGATTATTTATTTTTTATGAACGGTTGTCACTGTTAGCAGTTGTTATATTTAAATATTGCCACCTCAAACGTTTGGTTCTCTCATCCGCCGCCAGAGGTACTGCTTGCGCCTCTGGCGGCCAACAGGGAAACTACTTCAGCTACTGCGGTCGGTAAAGAAGGGATTGACTGGAACTACTGACACCTGCAGGTTGGCAACACTGGCCCAAACTACCAACAGCCAACGGCTGGGGAATTTGAACTACTCGAAGTAATCTTGCTGAGTATCGGATGTTATTATTGTCATTTACCGTGGAGACAATATATTTAATTATAAACATTTACTTAGCGTTTTATTATTGCTAACAATGCACAGCGCCCTTGAGATGATTAGTCACGAAAATGGCGTTATATAAATTAGCCAAATATTATTATTATGAATAGCAAAGACGATTATGAAGATAATTTCAGGTTAGAGCCTGAACAAGGTTTAGGATAGAGTCCATAATAAGGAACTCCAGTGAAAAATATTATGGCTTTAAAAAAATATGTTCATATAGACCAAGAAACGCTGATTCTGAATATATAAGTTTTATTTCATAATATTAAATGCAGAGTTTTTAATAAATTATTAAAAAGTGCATTTTTAAACCTCTTCCCAAAACACAGCGTTAAGTTGGCATTACTGAAATGGTTAACTGTGACGTCACACTTAACCTGTCACCTGTGTATTGTATTGTATTGACATTTGAAATGACTTGAAGTGCACACGTACCTATGCAATTCAACATTTCGTGTTTTTGGTTTATTTCCATACTGTTTATAGAGATTTAGATAAATAATAGTTATTGTGTTTATTGAAACATAATTTAGGCCCTCAACAATTTATGAAAAGGGCTATATTTGCGGACAATCTGCAATAAATTTTGTCTATTTGAGGTTAAAGTCATGTCATGTTTTGAAATTTGGTTATGTATTTTCAAATTGTTTTTAGTGTAGGGCTTTTTATACAAGTTGTTACACACTCGTTATTTTTTATTTATTTATTTATTTGTTTGTTTATTTAGCACAGCAATATACATTTATATACATAATTTATTAAATTTTGACTGCCCAACTAGGAGTATTATCCCGTTTTAGGACAGTCAAATAATTATGGGTATGAACATGTGGATAAAAAAGGAAATAAAAAGAAGAGAAAGAATATAAAATAAAATAATAAAAAAAAAGTTTAAACATAGTACCTAACTGTTATTTGTTTAGCATAGCAAAAGAAAAAAAAAAGAGATGAGAAAGAATAAAATAAAAATGAAATAACCAATTAAAACATAAAACAGTCGTGGATTTTTTAGCATAGTTGTTGAAATGGTAATAATAAAAAATAAACATTTATTTACAAGCAAATGATTAAAATATAAGGTGGTAACTGGGGTTTGCATTTCATATTATAGTCCTACGAACACATTTTGCATAGTGAGAACTAGAAAGAGAACAGAAACAATAAAGTAAAATAAAATAAACAATTAATGCTTGATTATTACTGCAGTTTGCTAAGCATAAATATTAAAATAATAATAAAATAATAGGTATATATAATAACTGGTGTTTACATTGCATATTATAAGCCTACATACATATTTTGTATAAATATGAATAAAAAAGAGAAGAGATAGAATTAAATAAAATATTCAATTAACATAAGATTGACAGCTGTTTTCTAATTTAAAAGTAATAGGTAGGTTCATACAGATAGGTAGATAGGTAGATACACATAATAATATAGATTAGAAGAAAAGGGTATCTTAGGGTATCTACTTAGTTCATTTTTGTTGGAATTTTTGTTGTTGTTTTTGGTTTGTGTTTGATTTTATTTTTTATGTAGTAAAAGTTCACTCTCCTTTCTCCCTAATTGTTGAAACCAAGTAGTGGTCAATTTACGAAGAACACCTGTGCTTTCCTTTTTCCAAGCATCAGGCATGAAGTTGTATAGTTTTGGACCTAAGAAAGTGAAGTGTCTTTGAGCGAGAGATGTTTTGGTTGTGCGTGTTACAATTGGATTTCTCCGTGAGTGTCGGGTGTTGTGAGAGTGGTTAATAGATGGGTAGAGGTGGCGTTGTTTATGGGTGTTTAAAATTAATTTTCTCATGTACAGTTGTCTAACATCCAGAACTTCTAAGTCTTCAAATAGTGCATCACTGTGATATCTAAATGGTTTTTTAAGGATTACCCTTAGTAGTGATTTTTGAGCTTTTGATAGTTTGTCCAAAACAGTTTTTACACATCCACCCCAACCTAAGGATGCATAGTCTAGAAGTGATCCGCACATAGCATCATAAATGAGTTTCAATTCTTTTTTACGTAAGATATTTCTGATTGTCATAAACATGTACGTGAGCTTTCTAACCTTTGTGGTGACTAGGTCCACGTGACCGTCCCATCTAAGGTATTTGTCTAATACAACACCAAGGTATTTTATATTGTCCACGCATTCTAATTTATAGCAAGAACAGGTAGTTGAGTCAGTGCATTTATGTACAAAAATATTATATGCTTCCTTGGGTTGGCCGGCTTCTGTCGCACTAAATCGTATAAATTTTGTTTTTTCCGAATTGAGTGTTAACAGATTACTGTCTAACCAAAGTTTTAGCTCTTTTATTCCATCTTCTGCTTTGCAATGTACATCGTGCCATGTTCTTCCTTCAAATATTAAGACAGTATCATCTGCAAATGTTATAATGTGATTGGAAAAATTGCTATTGCATAGATCATTTATATAAATACTGAACAAAATAGGTCCTAAGGTGCTTCCTTGGGGTACACCAAATTCTACAAGGGCCGGATCACTAAAAGTATCATTAATTTTGACTTTTTGGTATCTGTTAGCTAAGTAACTACCCATCCATTTGTGTAGCTGTCCCTGAATACCTATAGCCTTTAGTTTTTTTAGAAGTATTTTATGCGAGATGGTATCAAAAGCTTTGGCAAGATCTAAGAAGAGAGCAATAGATTTATTTCCCCGGTCAATATTATTGGAAATAATATCTGCCAGTTTAGCAATTGCATTTTCTGTTCCTAGACCTGGTCGAAAGCCGAACTGGTTGTTAGATAAAATTTTATGAGTTTCTAGGTAGAGGGTGAGACGATTTTTTACGATTTTCTCAATAATTTTTGAGAATGAGTTGAGCAGAGATATTGGCCGATAATTATGTATATCCGATTTGATTCCATTTTTGTGAATCAATATAACAACTGATTGTTTTAGGTGGTTTGGGAATGTGCCTGTCTTGAAACTAAGATTACAAATGTATGCAATAGGATTCGCTATGAGTGGTTTCAATACTTTCAGCAGATTTGAGGAAATTTCGTCTGGCCCACAGGCATTAGATGACTTAAGCTCATCTATCATTTTCATGACTTCTTTAGTCGTTGTTTGAATCTCGTCTGTTTTAAGATTAAGAACAGTTGTAGGTGTGTTGGCTAGTTCAGATTCAGTTTTATTACATTTTTCAAGGATTTTATTTGCGAGAGAGGCTCCTACTGAAGTGAAATAATGATTAGCAAAATTAGCCATCAATTTGGGATTAGTAGTACTTGTATTTTTAATATCCAATGATTGTATGAAAGACGATTTGCTGTTTTTTGTTTTTGTAATTTTACGAAATATTTCCCAGAAATTTTTTGGGGTTATAGTGTTTTCGTATATATATTTTTTGTAGAAATTTTCTTTAGTGGAATTAATTAGTTTTTTACATAAGTTTCTGTATTTCTTGTATTGTTCTTGAACTAGAATATTATCTGGTTGTCTTTTAGCATTTTTGTGAAGTTGGTTACGTCTGTGGATGGATTTGACTAGACCAGGGGTGATCCATGGCATGAGTTTAAATTTTTTGTTCGGTATAACTTTGTTAACAGTGTGATTAGATATATAGTATTGTAATTTTGTGATAAATTGCTGCATTGCTTGGTCAGTGTCAGTCTGATCTATTACGTTTTGCCATTTTTCTGTAGACAGCTCATCAATCAGTGCGTTGTAGTTTATTTTAGAAATATATTTATTTTTAGAAGGAGAAGAAGGCTTATTTCTTAGGCCGAGCGCTGTGGTATAATGATCTGAAATTGTTGTGTTTATAACAAACGAGTCCGTAAAATCAATGTTTTTAACATTGATATGATCCAAGCAGGATTTACTTGTACCTTGTACTCGAGTGGGGGTATCAATTATCGGAGTAAAAGCGTTTTCCGTGAGAAAACATAAATAATCATCGGATTGGCGATGATTGTCTAGAATAGTATTAATATTTAAATCTCCAATGATTATTTGATTTTCTGGGTTATCTGTGTTGTTAATGATAGAATGGAGTGAATTTAGAAAGGAATCGATGTTGTGAAATGATGGCGATCTATAGATTGCAAAAATGCATAGGTTTTTGTTAAGCACAATTTTTAGACAGTTGGCTTGTGATAAAGTGAGTTCGTCAACTTGCGTCTGTATACCGTCCCTGACATAAATTACAATACCACTAGCTTTATTTATTGTACTCCTTGTGTGGTACTCAGTATAATTTTGTATCTCTTTGGGGGTGAAGTATTTATTAATCCAGCACTCAGTTAAGACTATCATATCAAATGTGAAATCAAGTTCGTCAAGAAATACGAGAAAGTCATCAATGTTGGTAATACTTCTTATGTTCTGGTGAATAATTTTCAGACCGTACGATTCCCAACAATATTTATTCATGTCTACAGGATTTTCAATCACATTTTTGATACATGTGAGCAAGGTTTCTTCGGGGATATCAAAAGCTACCTGAATCATTTATAGTTTCTTTTTTAAAGTTATTAAGTATACCCACAATGATAAACTTTGGAAACGTACAGATGTGTATGTAGTGTTTGAGTAAAAATAGTATGTGTATGTTTGTAATAGTGAGTCATAGTGTGAGAAGGATATTTTCAGAGGTAATGTGGATAGCTCGTGATTCTGTTGTTTGACGTACGTATACACGACCCGCTTTCACCCATACGTAAGCTAGTTTTTTTTCCGTAGCCGTCTTCTTCGCCAGGTAAAGTAAGCGTTTATTTGATGACGTTAAGTGTTCCGATATATAAACTGGTGTACGCGGTCCGGAGAGGCCTATGGAGCTCGTGTTGAGTTTGTCTTCCTTCGTGGTAGCGTTCAAATTGTATCTTTTTACACAGCTTAAGAACTCATCTCTCAAGTGAATTTCTTTGAACCGCGCAATTATAGGCCGGGTTTTTGTTGGGGTTGGCCTACCAGGAGCTCTAAAGGTTGACTCGATATCATTTGTTGTGGTGGTTGTGCGTATTTCTTGAGTAATGTTGAAAATAATATTTTGTAACTTTTCTCCTTCAATCTCCGGTATCCCTCTTATTTCGGCAAAGAAATTTTTCTGTTGGCGTTCTTGATCGTCGAGTTTGAACTCGAGGATTGTTACTTTTGCTTCGAGTTCCATATTTTTCTTTTGAACGGAATCTATACTTTTCATTTTGTGCATCGCGTTTTTCAATTCATCCTCAAATCCCTCCATTTTTGAGTTGAAGAAAGTCATTGTTTTCTTGAAGTCTTTGAATTCTTGTTATGATCAGTGTATTATAAATACCAGTGTTTCTGTATGTATTATACATAAAACAATGCATCTACAAAGTAACGCCTGACACAAAACACGACGTCACATGTATTTGCAATGAAAGAGATGATTTATTGTTTTTATATTGCACTTTGATTAAATACAATAACAGTAGCGGTGAAATGTGGACATTTTACCAATGTTTTTCTATATTAAAAGCAGTTAATCTTGAATAAAAAACACACCTCACACCTAAAACAAAGCATTCCGCCATGATTATTCTGGGTTCTTCACAGTGTTGCCAACAGTTAGAAGTGAAATTTCCCTAGAATTTCACATTTACGCAATTACCTACGTAGCCACCTGATTGTGTAACACTAATCCTGTTATATGTTAATTAATATGATAATTAATTGGAAAGATATCGGAACTTGGTAAATATACTAATAATACCGTGATTTTCCAAATAAAACACTTTTTTGCTACGTGAAGTAATAATTTAAAAGTACGAATACACTCACCAGTGAATTAGAAACTGAATTCCAAATTTAAAAAAAAACACTTTGCAAAATAAAAATCATAAGCAACCCGCCGCTCATTTGTACCAAGCGTGGTATTTTGAAGACCCCCCCCCCCCCCCGAACGTGTCACGTAGTATGGGTACGTTCCCTAATATCATTTTGAGTTGTCAGTGTTAAAAATAACATGGCATGTAAGTACATGAAAAATAATTAAGATTCATAGGAATTCCAAAAAATATATATACGTATATATATAAATAATACCAGTAATACTGTCATATGTAATAAAATTTTTGCCAGAGTTCGAAATTTCCCTAGATTTTGTCCTGATTTCCCTTATCCCTAAAAAATATTTTTCTCCCCTAGATCTAGGGAAATTTCCCTCGACATGACATCACTGATTCAAAATGATAACTTAAAAAGTAAAAAACTATGGGTGGGTGAAGACCACCATAGATGCGGTGCGTTTCTGGGAGTCTTTAAAAATTAAAACTTTGACAATTATTTTAACTATTAAAACTAACTATAAAAATAAAAATAAAAATGCAGTTATTTAAGTTTGAAGGTCTTTATTCATTAAAAAAAATAAAAAAATTGGACTGGAGTTCTCTATTTAAGTCAATTTTTTTTTTTAAATTGTTTATTTGGCTTTCACCCTTAACCTCTGACAGGCCGGAGACGCGCCGGCGCGCGCGTCATATGCGCATGCGCGAGAAAATAATTCAAATATTTGAATAATACTTCCGACAAAAAACTTTTGGTCTACGATTTTGGCCCTTCTATGTACACAATTTGTATGAAGAACAGTGTCAGAATCGCTTGCGCTGTCATTACTCTCGGAGACGCTACAAGTTTCATTCACCTTGTCACCCTGGAATATTTTTAAAACGATTTCTTCTATGACAATCGGCTGTCAGAATTTGCCGCGAGTTTAACGGTCGCAATTAATGGGTGTATCGCGAATAAAACGATCATAAAACCTATTAATTTACGTAATAAATGCAAGTAATGTGGTTTTCGTAGATAGTTTATTGTGATGTGAACGTGTTTCAGTTAATAAAATATACAATAGCTCAAAATTTATCAACAAAACATTCAATTCAAAATTCAGTGGTGGTTTTTTAGTGTTTTTTTGCGAAGTTCCGCGAATTTCCGCTAAATGTCATGGCATTTGACCGGTTAAGTCAAATTAATAGAAAGTTTGTTTGCGTAAAGACCCTCAAAAATAAATTAAAATTAGTCTACAAGAAAAGGCCTATATTAGGAAAGTGGCATACCTTTGATAACCGCTTCCGAAGGCTTATTGGCATACCCTATGACGGTCATGCTGGAGGGCTGACGGGAATCCTTGACAGTTTCGCCGCACTGCGGGCAGTCAGGGGCGGTGGGGGGCTTTCGGGGAGGTGAACGCCCCTCCCGGGTGGCACAGCTCCAGTGGAAGTAGCTCCCGCAGCCACGGCAGTGACGCAGGAGGGAAGGAACATCTACAAATAAATCAAAAGCGTATTCCAAATTTCAGTCATAATAATAAAAGGCTATCAAGGCAATGTTTGTGAAAACTATTGATACCATCTTGCAGAAATTACAAAATTGTTTTAATCGACTTACGCGGGAACATTATTAGACCTTTTAGAAATTTAATCAATAATTGGACTCTAATTATTATTTATAAATCCAGATCACACTTTCAAAATAACCTCTAAATTTTTTTTTCAACCAAGGGCACAGAGAAGTGGAGGATTTTTCTACTGATTGTTCACGAAAACAGTCGATATTACTTGAAATTTTCAACCAAGGGCACAGAGAAGTGGAGGGTTTTTCTACTGATTGTTCACGAAAACAGTCGATATTACTTGAAATTTTCAACCAAGGGCACAGAGAAGTGGAGGGTTTTTCTACTGATTGTTCACAAAAACAGTCGATATTACTTGAAATTTTCAACCAAGGGCACAGAGAAGTGGAGGGTTTTTCTACTGATTGTTCACGAAAACAGTTGATATTACTTGAAATTTTCAACCAAGGGCACAGAGAAGTGGAGGGTTTTTCTACTGATTGTTCACGAACAGTCGATATTACTTGAAATTTTCAACCAAGGACACAGAGAAGTGGAGGGTTTTTCTACTGATTGTTCACGAAAACAGTCGATATTACTTGAAATTTTCAACCAAGGGCACAGAGAAGTGGAGGGTTTTTCTACTGATTGTTCACGAAAACAGTCGATATTACTTGAAATTTTCAACCAAGGGCACAGAGAAGTGGATGGTTTTTCTACTGATTGTTCACGAAAACAGTCGATATTACTTGAAATTTTAGAATTTCTTTAATTATAAGCTGTTATTGTGGTTGTCGTGAAGGAGGACGTATGCTGCTGTCGTAAGAAAAAAGGCAACTGGAAATTTGCAATGGTCACATTCTGATTATACAGGGTGTCCGGGGGTAAAGTGCATTAACTTCGATTCTACATGATTGTAGGAGTAAAAAAGATTAACACCTTTTTCCGAAAATCCAACATTTTTTTCCCATACAAATGACGTACCTACTAAAAATCCTTAGTGTGAGGTACAATCTTACTTGCTGAGAGCCTACCGCGCGCGATTGTGGCAACATTACATGGTTGTGATTGGCCCTTATCGTAACAGCGGAAAATAAGAAAGCTGGCCGCACACGCCAGTCTAATTTTATCTTTTTACCACAAAACTACCCCTTAAAGTTGGAATTTCGAAAAAAGTTATTTATCCTTTTTACTTATACTATCATGTAGAATCACCTCCCGAAGTTAATGCACTTTACCCTCGGACACCCTGTACTTTATTATTATAATAGGTGGATAAACATAAAAGATCTCAAAATGTGACGATTGAAAACTTCCAGCTGCCTTTTTTCTTATGATGGTAGTTTGGGTATGTACCCAAACTCGGCTACAAACAAATAAAACATAACATTGCGTATATTTACCATTTTGATTACAGACACAGCAAGGCATGGGATCCGGTGACACCACGGGGATGATAGTCAGTCCGTTGGGCAGCGTGAGAAAGGGGTGCGGCGGAGGCGACTCGGGGGGGCGAGGAGCTAGAGAGGGAGGGAGGCGAGGGGCGGGGGGAGGGGGCCTGCTGGGACTGCTGCAGTTGTTGCTGCTCCTGTTGGCGCTTGGCCCTCTGCTGGGCTCGTGTGGTGGGCGGGGCGATGTTCTGCTGGAGATACGGGAAGTTCAGCTTTCTTTTTTTCTGCAAAAGAAGAAGTTTTAAATAATAATATAAAGTTACTACTTATTGGGCTCAACATAATCAAACACTACTTCTCCTGAACACCAGTGGCATGCATTGGCTCTATGACCAAGGGGCTGGCTGTGTGTAGTTTTTCAAGTTAAGGCTTGGGTTCTATAAAACTGTAATTTAGTACAAAACTCGAATTCACGCCATGCAGTTGATTATATTATTATGTACTAACAATGAACTGAACCCCCCTCTCTGCGGCCCTGTTTATGGCCATTGGTTTCCGTTTTCTATGTAAATATCTAGACCAGTGTTTCTTAACTGTATTGAAAGAATCGCTCCTTTTACCACAGTAAAATGATCTAGCACTCCCAGCCACCAGCCACCAGCCACCACCCTCCCCCCAGAAACGGGGTATAAAATGTATATATTGTAGTAGGAAATCTATTTACGCAATGGATTTTCTACAACAAATTATGAGAAGAATAAAAACACATTATTATTACATTGACATTGAGTATTATGCCTCACTTTAAATTTTTGTGTGTGAAAGTGTAGTTTATTTAATAGGACTTGTCAAATCAGTGCACCTAAAGAAAGTGTGTCCATGTATCAGTGTGCATAGCTCGTGAATGAGCTTATTTTCTATTTTGACACAATGCCCACTCGAATTTCTGCAGCGCCCCCTGAATGCTAAAAACTTAAAAACGCCCCCCCAGACCTACAAAACGCCCCCAAGAATCACTGATCTAGACCAACCAATAATGGTAAATGTAAAACAGCAATGTTTATTTTAAATTCCATAGGTAACACGTTAACAGTAAAGACAAATCCTTCACTTCCTTGGAAAAGACCCTCCACACAGCATCCCCTAAGACGACATAGGCCCTGAGGGAAATTAATTTCCTCAGGGCCTCTTGTGTGGAGTTAATGTAAAAAAATAAATAAAAATAAAAACAACCCGCCTAAACTAAAAAAGTAAACCCATACTTTAATGAATACAAAATTAGAACAATTCTCCTATATCCATTTTAATATTGTCACTTGATCCTGGAAGGGTAGAGCTTCACATTGTGGGGTGAAGCGGCAGTCGTACCCACACCCCAATTGTGTGTGTGAATGTTGAAAGAGTGTTGAATTACTGTCGATCAAAGGTTTGACCGGGTCTATTTTGACCCATGTGTACCAGTTTGTTGCTAAATAAATAATTAAATGCATACCGTTTGTAGATCAAAATTTCCATAAACGTAATCATTCTTGTTGGTGCTGGTGGTGGAGCGCTTCTTCCTCTCATTCCTCTTCTTCTCCAGCATCTGGCGGTGGCCGGGGGTGATGAGTCCCAGGAAGCGGAGGAAGGTCTCCTGGCAGACCTCCTCCCCGGGCAGCGGCAGGGAGGGCAGGGAGGGTGGGGGAGATGGAGAGAGGGTGGGGGACCTCTCAGTGCGAGGGGGGGAGGGGGTGCCACTCTTGGGGGAGGCACACGGGGAGCGCTTCATGGGGGTGACCAGCTCCACGGGGGGACTGGAATAACAATATTATATTTTAATCTAACTCAAGAGGAACGTGTTATAAAGGTGATTATTTTAGAATTTCCACGGTAGTTTTTAACTTATATTTTAAAAATGATTGTGGGGTGTATTTTAGCCATTGATTTATTATATTTAGATGAGACATGAACCTAAAAAATAGGTTCCCCTTTTGTACATCCAATTAGTTCAATTTGACTTCCAAACCTCTAACGCCGAATGACCGGAAACTAGAAAATCCGGTCCGTCCGCACTAATTATCTATAGTGGAACACGTTTCGACAAGATGTTGTATACTAACGCAATAGCGCCTCTAATTTAACCATCAAAATTAGCTTCTGACCACGTACATAAAAATTCAACATACATTCCAAATTGTATTTTAGACATCAGCGAAAAATTATTACTATTTTGTTTGCCTCTTTAAAATCTCAACAGAATGACAAACTATTTTGGGTACCTATAGTAATTTTCTAGCTTCCCTGACATGCTTTTAAGAATTTCCCTGAAATTTCCATGACAATTCTCAGTTTTCCCGGTTTGCCGCCACCCGGATTGCAAATCTTTAGAGCACATGCATAGGATTGGTCACACTGTCCTTGTTCTACCGGTATTTCAATGGAAGATGCTCTGAGAAGCAAGTGTGATAGCAAAACACGCCCAACATTGGTACACAGTTGACATTTGTCACATGAGAATGGGTCACTTCTACGACTCGTTCTTGAGTTGAACAGCTCGGATGTGTAACGATTTGCTGGTCTGTGTTTCCTCCCTCCTGCAAGATGGGTCTCTTCAAGACCCAAATTCACACCTTCCTTTCCACAAAAGACCCTCCACACAGCATCCCCAAAAATGACATAGACCCTGAAGAAAATTATTTTCCTCACCGTGTGAAATTAATGTATAAAACAAAGAAAAAATTATCTAGAAAATAGGACGAAACCAGTGACCCAAAAATTCAGTTGCAGGATTTTTTTATAATAAATATCTTATCTCTGCAATGTTACTTTAGACTGCCACATCACTTAATTGCAGGTCATTGTGCAATGCATGCACAATGTTATTGTCATTAAGTGGGTCAAATTAACAAGAAGGGAAGTCATTTCAAAATTGATGAGCTATCAATTTTAGATTATTCATTGTTAATGAATTTTATTTCACTGCAAGGTATAATATCTTTTAGTGATACATATACATATAATAGTACCTAATGAAAATGTATAGATAGCTCAAAATAATATAAGAAAGTCAATGTGCACTGAGTACTAAAATCAAAAATAACATTCATTAGGTACCGGAAAATATGATATTAAGATAATAAAGTTTTACCTAAGCTATTATCTTAGGTAAAACTTTATCTTGCAAATTGGTCAAACATTTTCAAATATTAAAATTCTTTCTTGAACGGATAATCAACTTCATTAAAACATCAGCCGACCGGGCCCGGGATTTGATCCATATATACTTAATTGTTAACCTCAACACAGGCACACACACCTAGTGAGGTGACAAATTGTACTGTAAACATTTTACCTGCAGTGTAAAGAAACAATAAATAAATAAAATACTAACATGGTAAGCAAAAACATAGGGTCTTCCTAGGTCCTAGAGAGTCTCAAGGAAGACACTACTTTTTTTTTTTACTTACCATGGCAGAATTCCTCGTGTGTAACTTTTTTCCCCCAAAAATTTATTATGATTATATTGTGGTTTTAAGAGGAATCAATGACGAATTAAATCTGCAAAAAGTAGCATTTGTGTAAAAATCATCTTATGTGTAAAATTGCAAAGCTTAGGTTTAAACTTTGAAAGCTGTTTTCTTAGGCTCTACCGCGCCGAATTGTCTGAGATATTTAATTTTTTTTTACATTACCTTCACACAGGAGGCCCTGAGGAAAATAATTCCCCTCAGGGCCTATGTCATCTTTAAGGACGCTGTGTGGAAGGTTGTTTTGAGGAAAGGAAGGAGAGAAAGTTCTGGGAAGGAAAAGGTATGACGGGTGGGTAGGAATCTAAGGGTCAGTGTCTCCAGGAGTGACAGACTTATGAATGCATCCATCCCACTGAGGTGCAAGGCACAGTCCTGTTGGAGAGGTTAAAAGGTCTCCCTCAACCAGACTTTCCCGATCCTGTCTGCCATGCAGCTGGTGGACAGACGCATCCACCACCAAGAACCCGGGCACTCCTACTAAGACACCAAAAGTACCGAACCACTTGGGGTGACCCACGGCAGGGGTGTTGGTTATCCAATAAATAGTTCCCGAAGCGGCGATATCCATACCCGCCTCCCAAATTGATATTGGATTCTCCTTAAAATTTATGGTTTTAAGAGAAATCAATGACAAAATCGTATAATGATAATCAACTTCATTAACCTGTCTAGGTGTCTAGGGCAAACGAGTCGAAAAATCTTATATAAATTGCCAAAAGTATTTCAAATTGGTAAAAATCACAATTCTATTGATTTTCCGTTCAGTGGTTGTAACCAACCGATATATTCAAAAGTTATGCTCTCTTTTCATAGGCTTTGTTTATTGAATAATTGACACGTTGCATCCATATTTCCACAAAGTTTGCGTAATCCAAGGTTGGAAAAAATAAACACAACTTTTAAACAAAACTTTGAATTGCTTTTATTTGTTAAATGTAAATATTTTTTCTTACCATATTCTTTGCTTGGCTTTATTCAAGGTGTTGGTGAAATGGGCCCTGCTGTCCTGGATGTTGTTGTGAACTGCGGGGTCCTTGAGAGAAAAGTTCTCCGTGGCCCGGATGAATTCATCATCATCCAGTTGTTCTTTGATTTTGACTCCGTTGGTTTGTTCAACGTACATGGGCTCATCGTAGTCGTCTTCAGACTTGTTGGCTCCGTTGCCGTTGTTATTTTCAGACTTGATGTTGATCTCGCTCAGGACGGAGGGCTTCAGCAGGGAGATGGACTTCTTCCTGGTGCGGTTTTGGAACTCGTAGTCCCGCAGCTGCTGGGCGATGTGGCGGTGGTCATAATCCGAGTTGATCTGCTTGTTGCGCGCCTTCAATTTCTGCTGATATAGTTCCAGCTCCAAACGCAAACGTTCCGTCACCTTTTTCTGGAAAAAAAAAACATTGAAAACACAATTTTTTAAGTAAAACTTCTTTACGCACGCTTGACTTGGGGAGTAAGCTGGCGAATGTGTGAGGGGAGCATTACGAAAAGCGAGGCGAACGATAGTTGAGAGGGAGATATAAATTAGTGAAGATAGAAAGAGAGAGAGTTAAGTTTCATATATTACTGTAGGGGCAAGAGAGAGAGGTGTGAGCCCACATTTTCTTTCCCTTTTTCTCTCATAGCCAGTTATGCTTCGTGTATTTAAGACACAGTGCAGGGCTATTGTCTGTATCACACTGTAAGAGCAAGAGAGAGCAGTGCGCGCGCACATGTTCTTTCTCTCTTCGTATCATGTAGATGGAGCAGAATTTTTACTTCAGTCGTGTGGTCTAAAGCACACTAGTTTTTTTTTTTAATGTCGACAACTTTTTTGTTTATTATTAATGTCTTACTCCATTTACTGGTTAATACGCAATATTTCTTATTCAAACAGTTAGATTTAGCTTTATTTTCACGAAAAGTGTGCATGAATATGCATGGTACGTTTTAATTTTGTTAAAATTATTTCACTTGCATGTACGAACTTCGCTATGCCATTTTTATTTTCCTCATTTTTGTATTAAATTTCATAGACAATCAATCGTCAATCAATGCTGCCAATCGTAGAAAAAATATTATTGCCATATAAAACAATAATTTATTCATGTTATGAAGTGAATGCATTATTAACAAGTGTGACTTTTAACAGAAGAACATGGAAAGGAAGGTAGTAGAATAATTACACATACCCGTTAGACAAACCTTGCTTGCTAAATAAACCATTCAAAACCTAGGATGTATATCTAAATTATGATGACATGCAGCTTTCGTAGCTTGAACCTCAACCCATATAGTACTAGTAATAATTCGAAGTAGGTACTTTTTGTTTTTATTTTGTCGAGAATTTTTTTATAAGGTTAGTATTTTAGACAAATGTCATATTTGATTGTCTAAGGAACGCTCCGTATTATCCGAGTATCGAACTTCGACAACACGAACGTTCCGTATTATCCGTGAGTCCGTGAGGTGGGCTTGTGGGTCAAAATCAGAGAGGTGAGCATTATGCTTCTGACAAAGTTTTTCTTAATAAAATAACATGACATTACTACGATATTTATTTAAAAATAAAGATATTGTGCATAATTACAAGGCACTTAGCATATTTATTTTTCTATTATAATGTTTTACTTGATTTTAAACAAAACAGGCCTAAATAGTCATTCCGGGAACGCGTCCTTATACCATGTTTCATAGTTTTTTTTTTTTTTTTTTTTTTTTCATGAACTCCACACAGGAGGCCCTGAGGAAAATAATTTCCCTCAGGGCCTATGTCATCTTTGAGGATGCTGTGTGGAGGGTTTTTTTTAAGGAAAGGGAGGAGAGGAGAGTTCTGGCAAGGAAAAGGGTTTAAGGGGTGGGTAGGAATCTGGGGTTCAGTATGTCCTGGTCATCCGCCTCCAAGACCTAGACAAACCTCACCCCATGAACCCGGGCACCCCTGCTAAATCACCAAACGTAGCGAACCACTTGGGGTGACCTATGACAGAGGTGTTGGTTATCCAATAAAGGTTCCCGGGGCGGCGGTACCCATTCCCGCCTCCCAAATTGTAAAGAGTTCAGACAAGTCAAAAATGTTTACAATAGGGAATTAAAAATGTCATATTTTAATATCAGCTTTAAAATTTATCAAATAAAGAATACATCTATAAATTAAATTCATATCAATTTAATTTCTTCATATTTTGGCTATCCAAATGCTGTCTGACGTTTATCAAACCATTCCGTGAACGAGATGTATTTTAGTCGATGTAATTAAAACAACACACCCTAGGTGGCGTTAGCGTTAGGGAGCAACAGTGTGAAGTTCACAGCCAAGGCAAACGGCGTGTGTCGTGTTTACGGAAAAAAATAATTGATTTTGTTGGAAGGTACCTTTTAATTTGATATCTGTGAATCGTACTTTAATTCCCTGTCATTACGGGAACGCTGTTTGGTGATTAGTTTTTCTAAAATTTGCTTACTTTTTTCAAAATTCTTATAAATATTACAGCTCACTTATTCATAACCTCTAAAACCAATATCTAACATGGCGGTGTCAAGCGTGACATGAAAATATTTATCGAATAATCATTTCGGGAACGTTCTCGTATATGACGGGCGTTCACAAAATGACAAACTGTGAACAAAATGATACTCTAATACTTTTAAAAAGCATAACCATGCAAAATTTTGGTTTTAGGTTTCCATTTAAGACGAGTAACATGGAAAACGATAAAAATGAAGAGTAAGGGAAGTAAAAAAACGATTAAAACAGGACAGTGTAGCTTATAAAAGGCATCGTGAAAAGGCTAATGTAGGGAAGTGCAAGTTTTTAGATAAAATGACACCTGAACAAAAAGAGATGAAGAGACTGAAAGATAGGGAATGCTACCTAAGAAAGAAAGCTGAAAATAAAGTTAAGACTGTTAGTGATATGACTGGAAGAGAGAAGAGGAAACAGAGAAATTCGTGAAGAATAAATTCTCATAAGTATAGACAGAAAAAAAGATGGTAAATACTTTAGCTAACAGCCCCCCAGATTCTGAAAATGAGATGGAAAATGACATTCGCGTGTTGAGGAAGAAAACAGGTTAAAAAAGATAAAGCGCAGGCTTACAGAACCGTTAAAACACAGAAACATAAAATACAACTTAATCAAATTTTAATTGATTAATTTGTTTTATTTCACAATTTGTTCATTCAAAATAATATATACCTAGTACCTATATTTGCGGCACGTTCCAGAGTGGAAGATACTCTCTCAGAATCGCCCTAGAGCAAGACCAAGATTCAGAATTGAAACGTTGCTTGAAATGGCTTTAGCCGTGTTTGGTGACCAGATCTGAATAGCCAGGTACTTCCCCACCTTCCTCCTCCCTATCTCCTTCCCCTCCCCACTACCTTCAGCCTCACAACATACCCCAATTGCGGACACCATAGTCTCACTGGCTCCAGACGGGAGCAGTTGGGACTCTTCTGCGGTGTATTCAAGTAAAAAAAAATGCAAAGAACAATAGATCAGTTGCGAAAAAAGTAGAGAGAATCAGAAGACGTGAAGAAAGAGCATCCCAAAAGAGTGCTTCTACGCCTACTCGCAAAGTTGATGAATTGACAAGAGGGTGTTCTGTTGATCGGGAAGTTCGTCTATTATTTGGCGAGGTTTTGACAACCCAACTGAAAGACACCGTTGACAAATTACCGAAAAATTCTGAACAGCGGAGGCTTTTCAAAAATGCGTCAGTGGCAACCGTATCTACTATCTAGGGAACTTCGCCGTCATTTTGGGAACATCCCCATCATTTTCTAAAAAAAAAAATCTGTTAAAACTTGCATATACAAGATGAAATGACCTTTAAACTTTTGTATTTATATTATTAATATACCGTGTAGTGCAAGAATGTAAACAATTAATTGAAATTTTAGAGCAGAATTTACACCAATTGAAAATATATTGAGAGTAATTTGAAAAATAAATCTTTTGACTATAAAAATATACAAAATAACAACATTTTCCAATTTAGGAACAGGTTTATTACAATTTATTGGTGTTTTAGGTGATTCTTAAATACGTTGGTTACATAATTATTAAAAAATTATTTAAAAGTGTTCCCGAAATGACTCATGACTATGGCATTATTCTTATTAACAGGCAGAATTTCTAAAATATATATTTTTGTGCGCGCCTCTTCACAGGAAAGATTCATGACAACAGACTCCTCTTGTTAGTTTTCTTCTAAAGGAAACTTCATTTCTCAGATATTTCAAAACCTAAAATGCTCACCTCTCTGATTTTGATTTATACATTTTTACCTTTTGTTTTTATTTTTTATTTTGTGTCCAATAGCGCACCTGTCTGTAGAGTATAAGTTGGGCAGAATTGTGAGGTGGGTTAAGGTAGGGGCTATAGGAAGACATTTATCAGCAGGTCTTAAGAGAAACCCAGATTATAAGGAGGAAAAAGTACTAACTAACCGCCCTATTTTTGTAACATTTATCTAGAATTTCCGAAGAGGAAAATAATTTATTACAATAAACTGATAGGATAGTATACATCACAACTCAATCCTGACACATTTCTGCTTTATGCACAATCATAATATAGGATTTTAAAAATAACACCCATTACATTATATATTATATACTATGTACATATTATAATCTGCCCGTACTATTCTGTAAATAATGCTGACAAAATATTGAGAAAATGTTAAATCATAATTCGTAATGAATCTATACTTCTAAAAGAAGGTCGATGTTTAGACGACTAACCTACTGTATATATGTGAAGGTCAACTGATGCAAAAATATGCCATAATTCGAGATGCTTTTATTAACTAACTTTTACTTAAAGTTTTCTTAAGTGTTTAATAATGGCGTGACTGGTGTTGTACGAATTAACAGGTCAGGTTAATTCCAATTCAATCTACCCTATCCTTATCTGATTCCCCTCCCCCTCCTCCACTTTCTTTAACCGCAAAATATTCCAGACAGGTAATAGACACTCGTCACTAGTATCGCCCTACTCCTAGTCACTAGCGAAAGACCGCCATTCAGAATCGAACTGTTACTTTAAACAACTAACATAAGCTTTATTGAACAGATCTGAATCAATATTTACTTCCCAACATTAAGTTTCCTATCTCCTTCAAATCCTCCATTTATTTCAGCCTAACTTCCTTTACTTTATTTTAAATTTGGAACATTTTGGGAGGCGGGTATGGGTACCGCCGACCCGGGAACTATTTATTGGATAACCAACACCTCTGCCATAGGTCACCCCGAGTGGCTCGCAAGGTTTGGTGACTTAGCAGGGATGCCCTGGTTCATGGGGTAAGGTTTGTCAGGGTCTTGGCGGCCGATGTTTCTGCCCACATGCTGCGTGGCGGGCCGGATCGAAAGAGACTGATTGAGAAGGTCTTTTGAGCCAGATTCCCTCGACCCAACCCCTCGCACCACCGTTTAAGGGATGGATTCATACGTCTGTCACTCCTGGACACACAGACCCCCAGATTCCTATCCACTCCTCATACCTACTTCCTTCCAGAACTTCCTCTTCTTAAAAAAACCCTCCACACAGCATTCGCTAAGATGACATAGGTCCTGAGGGAAATTATTTCCATCAGGGTCTCCTGTGTGGAGCTGATGTAAAAAAATACAAATGTGCAGTTCACAGGCGGTAGAAGTGAAACTTTCAGAAAACCATATTAGATAAGGGTGGGGAGGCTACGAAGCAACGCACAAAAAGGAAACCGATGGGCGGCTACGAAGCACTGCACAAAGAGGAGACCGATTGGTCTATCTCATTCTCTCGCAGGCTAAATCCTATAGATGTATGTGTTTGTCTATTTTTCGTTTCGTTGAGTTTCAAATCACAACGGTGTAAAAGAAGTTTTCACTTTAAAAAAAGACTGATACTTGTGCTTCTACAAAATGAACAAAAAGTGGCGCACGTACTATACACGAATCTATTAACAGATGAGAAGTTCATATTACAAAAGGCGGGGAGAAACTGGTTCCCAAAGGCGTAAAGAAGCATTCTTGCTCCATATTATTGGGTGAATGATCATCTGTGTCAAGTGGCTACTGGCTAGTGGTTAGTGGTTAGTGGCTAGTGGCTAGTGGCTAGTGGTTAGTGGCAGGCGGAAATCTGCGAATTTCTCCGAATTCATTCACGGCAACCTCTCTCACGCTCATTCACTCACTTCTTTTACCTTCTTATTCCAGCGGTAATCGCAGCCAGCATGCTCTAGCAGCTAGAGTCAACGATACTCAACCTTTTTTCTCTTCGGGCCACATACATGTATTTGTAAAGTTACGCGGGCCGCAACACTATACTGGTATGACGAAAAAAAATCATCAACCCCCCCCCCCCCCCCCCCCAACATTTTTTTCGATTTAATTTTGAAGACACTCCGCCATTAATAATAATAATATTTGGATAATTTGTAGAGCGCTGTTTTTTGTGAAAAATTACCTAATTATGCGTATTTATATTATAAGAAAATAGTACTTTGTACGACAGCAAGAAATGCTTTTAAAATTAGTAGGTACCTGACTAACCATTGACATTAACCAGTTTTTATGTATTATAATTGATGCGGTTGTTTCTAGAAGTGGAACTTTTATTTATAAATTACTAGCTGGTATACGGCATGCGTTGCTATGCCGTTTAATAAGGAAATAGTTTCTCACTGCGTGTCCTTTACCATTCGTCTCTTTCCCCTTCCGCCTCCCCTTTCTCTCCCGCGTCCCCTTCCCCTCTCGCGTTCCCACTCCGCCTCCTCTGCCTTCCCTCTCCCCACTCCACTCCCCCCCTTCCCCGTCCCGCGACTCCCCTTCCCAAGTTCACCTCCCCCCTCCCAGATTCCCCTCCCCTTTCCCTGGTTTCACTCCAACCCTCTCGCACTCCATACATTCAGTCCCGGTACATTCAGTTTTCAAATAGCTCGTGTGCCACCTATTCAATTTTTTTTTATACAAATTTCATAACGTCAGAGCTCACCAGTGGTTTTATACAAACCTTCTCCTGACAATAACGAACGCAAAAAAAAAGAATTATCCAATTTGGTGCAGTCGTTAGGAAGTTATGCGCTTAGCAACACATTCAGAGATTCATATTTATATTATAGATTTGCGCGCGTACTTGTGTGTCAAATATTTGTTTTTTGGGATTAAATCCAGCGTGTGTAAATAGCAACACTCTTACACATCTGCCCTGATGATGGACACTGTAACGCTGTCCGAAACGTTGGCTAAAGACGGAGGTAGCGCCACACGGCATAACACCCCAAAAACAAATAACAAAAAAAACCTTTTGGCCGTGAATATATAAACAAGTATCTTACTCTTGTGCCAGATCGTGTGGACCATAATGACTAATGACAATCCTTTTCGGGTGTCACTATCTGTGGCCTGTGCGTCAAAGTCGAAACGAATCTCAAGATTATAAATCGAATCGAATCGAATATTCGAAATTTAGAATGATAGTTTTTTTTTAAATCAAGTTTTTTTAATTGTTTATTTGGCTTTCACCCATTAAGGGTGATCTTGGCCATTTATTAAAGTAAGTTACATATTTTTAAAATTATTTACATTGCCAGTTTCCTGATGGTAAAGTGGTTAGGGCCGCACACGAAAGCTTGGCGGGCCGCATGCGGCCCGCGGGCCGCAGGTTGAGTATCGTCCTAGCTCGTAATGCTTGTGCAACTTACGACACCGCCGCGACGCCACTTCATTCATAAGTTCGCTTTCTATGGACTGCTGAGAATTATCACTTTTACTCGTGCTACAAAAATAGATGGAAAATTCAAATGCATCTGAAAATTTCGAACGAATCATTTCAAATCGGACAGATAATGCGATTTTTTTAGTAGCGGCAACTTACCTAACCCGATTTTTAACACTTTTTTTTTTATTGAAAATTTTGAATTTTTTTAAGCCACCGCATACCTCATTTATACCGATTTATTAAATATGTACCTTAAACACTTATGTTTTAAAGCTTTTAAAAAATATATGTTATTCTTGAAGATAATATCTAGACATTCCCCGCGCCGAAACGCAAATTGTATATGAAATTCCCTCGACAGAAAAAATCGAAAAGTATGCTCCGAAAATTATTATAAACACGTTTGTTTCAGTTATTTTACAAGTTATACGTATGAAAAAATTCACAGTGTTTCTTTAAATGCTGTTTAAAACAACCCCGCAAATTTTTGTTCTACGAGTATTTTAAACGAGTCGTGTTTTATCATAATTTTCGCTTCAATTTTATCGTTTCAAATATTAGTGCGCTCTCTCCAACATTCATAATTATAATTACATATCTCTCCATCTTCGTTTAGAGTTAGGTATACGGCGCCTCAGTTGTACGGAACTTTCAAAGCTGCATTCATAATGGACATTACGTTTCGAAAACGAACAAAAAAATGCGTAGATCTAATAATTTCACACAGAAAAATCTGCATCTATAAATTTCATAACGCCAGAGCTCACCGTTCGAGAGTTTTACTGTTTTAGGGAAATCGAGTTTTTGCTTAATAAAAATAAATAAATTTTGCAAAATTAATAAAATTATTGGATTTTATGTGTGTTATTAATTTTATAGTTCTAAATGTAAATAATAATCTAAAATAAAAATAAAAATTATTTCGTGACATTCAACATTATATTATGACTCCAGTTCCCGCGAAACGCTAGTTTTTGGGATTCCACGACAACTCAATAAAGTGGTATTTCAACACCCCTTTGAAAGTCATGTTAATATCTTATGTTAACATAGGCCATGAAAGGCCGGTTGTTTTTCAACCAAGGTATTTTGTCACTCGGCAAAAGCCAGGTTATCCTAACAAAGGATAGTGTTAAAAAATGTAATTGTATACTAGTTAGGAATCTCTCTCTCTCTCTCGTTGTTCTCTCTGGGTCGTTGGTCAAACCTCGTTTGTTTATTCTCCGGACACATTTTGTTTCTCTCCAAATTTTTCTTCATTGGTCTCTAGGCAGGTAAACTTCAAGAATTTTGCTTTAATAATAATTTCTCCCGGATTTAAAAAGAAGCCCGGAAGGATGTCTTCACCGGCAGCCAAGCTGAGCTTCACTTCCTGGCAGCCCTCGCTGTGGTTACGGAGGTCCCCTTGCTGCTATTTTCTACATATTTGTTCCTGAAAGCACGGACCATACCGCCCTTATGTATGTTGTCTTGTTGTGCCACTGCGAGCCGAGTTGTCCCGCTATACATAACGACACTCTGGACTACCTTTGGGGCACGCTAGCCTCTAGGTTTGTTCCTGCCCTCGCCTCCAAGCCAGTTTTGCCGTCTCTTGCTCTGTCTAGCAGTGACGCACACCATGCCATGTGTAAACCATTATTACCTTGACCCTCCAGTATTCGCTGAATGCGCAATCTCACAAGTTATTCCGAGCTACATTATGCTTCGATAACCATTATATGCGATCCGTGCCCACCATAATGGCACATTAGGATTCATACTGGCATGTCTGCTGATCCTGGATTCTCCTCTTCAACGACCTCTGTAACCATAGCCTCCGCACTGCAACCACAGTCTTCACTTCGTAACCTTCGACGTCTACGACGAAACAAAGTGTTTTCTCCAAGGCCCTAGTGTACTTTTGAGTGTTATCTCAAATGGGTCAGATTACAGTGATAATGTAATCCCGTTAGAGTCAATGAAAACACGTCTCTTCGTAATTCTTCGAAACTCTTCGAACCTCGTCGAAATCATAAACAAATCTACGCACCGCAAACTTAGCTTCCAGACCAACGAAACCTTAGAGTCACTTTTTTCTGCTTTCTCTCAATTGCATAACCTTGTCTTTTGTTCTCTCAATTGCATAACCTTGTCTTTTGTTCTTTCAATTGCATAACCCTGTATGTTGTTTCACCCCTTCATGTGTTAACTGTTTGGTCCTCATATTTTATGTACCCCCTCCCTACCCTGGCAAGCATTGTTACCTAGCCTATGGCAAAAGCTAGCTTTTATGTGTTAGTCAGTTTTCTCTCTGGTCAACAAATCTCTCTCAAATTCCCGTTGGTAGCATAGAGGATTTTTCCCCTATTGCTCCATTACCACGTCGCTTTTTTTCCGAGCGCGGGGGGAGGTGTTATGTTGCGACCTCAAGCACCACTCTACGCCTGTGAGTTACACACCGCCCGCTCCCCGAGCGGTCGTACCCCTCCCCCCTCGCTCAAACGGCCCACGCGCCACATCGCAGCGCGGCCGCCATTCTCCGTCGAGCTCCCCTAGCAGCAACCTGTGTCCGTCGCTGCGAGAGTGTTTTCGCGCGTACGAGGACATTCCATAGAATTCCCGAACGGACAAGCCTGACCCCCGTGTTCGGTGGGGCACGAGTTGATTTACCCTCCGCTGCTGAGCTACCGGTTTGCGATGGGTTTCCTGTCGGGCATAGCCTGCCCTGCTCCCAGGCAAGCGTCTCCTGGGACGCCTCTCCAGCCGCCACCTGGTACCTACCTGTGAGTAACGACTCTTCCCTCATTTTTGTTGTGTCCTTCCATGTCCCGCGAACTATACACGACCCCCAGAGCAGACACGTATTGAGAGAGATTTAAAGGCGCTACCAGGCGCAGTTAGGTAATCTAGTTCGCCTGTGATAAATAATTATTGTAAATGTACTGCTTAGCTGTATTTGTGTGTTCCCGGCAATACAAGTAATGTTCACCTTAGAAAATCTTTTATTTTACGAGGCATGAGGAGTGTTGGCATATTCTATGTACCCCCCCCCCCCCCCCCCTTTTAGCTACCTACGACCTTTGATGCTGAGAGCCCCTCCTGTTCTGCCGACCTATCTGAGCTAGTTTTGGTGCAGAATGTGGGTACTTCCACCGAGGTACGCGACAATAGTTAGATTCGTAAAAGACGGACAGCCTATTGAGAGATTTTTGCAATTTTTGCCTATGGATGAACATAATGCGCAATATATAGCAGATACCATATTCTTGAAAGCCCTGATATTCCTATAAAAGATTGTCGCGGGCAGAGCTACGACAATGCATCAAATATGTCTGGCTGGTGTTCAGTCAAGAATAAAAGAAATTTGCGATTTACGTTCCATGTGCGGCACATTCGCTAAATTTAGTTGGTCAGGCTGTTGAGTGTGTTACTGAAGCAGTAACATTCTTTCAATTTGTACAAAAATTGTTCAATTTTTTCTCGGCTTCGACAAAACGATGAAAAATTTTGACAGATCATTTAGGTGCAAAAAGAGTCCTGAAGTCTATTTCGGAAACTAGATGGTCTGCACGCGCCAATGCTATTAATGCTTTGCAAAATGGTAATTTAAATATTTCTGAAGCATTATCTTCACCCGCAAGTGACATCAATCAACCAGGAGACACTAGAAAGTAAGCCCAAAGCCTAGCAAAAAAAAATGGGAAAATTTGAGACTGCTCTTCTAACGGAAATATGGCATGATCTTTTGGGAGTCTAAGTTTACAGAATAGCACTATGACCATGGACGTTGTAACGAAACTTTACGAATCTCTGATCAGTTATGTCAATACCGCACGCAATAATTTTGATCAGTACGAAACGGCTTCTAAAGAAAAAAATCCATATGCTGACTACAAAGATACATTTGAAAGAAAAAGATTTCACAGCACACGCATCACTTTTTTTGAAGGATCATCAGAGACTGCACAGTTGAGAGGCAAGGAAAAGTTTCGTGTAGATATTTTCATTCCCATAATTGACACATTAAATACACATTTAAAAAAACGTTCGGCAGCATACCAAGAAATTGATGGTCGATTTAGTTTTCTTTGTCAGTTAACAACAATCGAATCTGGTGAGTTGACCAAAAAATGCAAAGAATTTGCAGAATTTTATCATGAAGACATTAATGCAGATGAGCTCAAAACAGAATGTTTTCATTTAAGCCAATATTTAAAAAAACATAGCAAAGCAATCAGCAGATTTAAATATCTCAACCTTACATAACTTTTCCAAATGTAGAAATTGCTTCAAGAATATTCCTTTAATAATAATAAATAATAGAAGTTTATTCCAGAACTTATTTCCTTTGCCTAATGGTTACCAATTGTAGTGGAGAGCGGTCATTTTCGCAGCTTAAGAGAATAAAAAATGAATTACGAACAAAAATGTTACAAGAACGACTGAGTAATTTGTCAATTATGAGCATAGAAAGTGATATCCTTTAAAAAATTGACTTTAAGGATATAATAGAAGATTTTGCTCAACAGAAATCCCGAAAGAAACCGTTATCGTAATCGTAACCAAAAAATTTTCATCACTTTTAATTAAGTACTTTTCAAAAGTGTTGAAGTTGCATGTAGCTAAGTTATCTGGTCACCAGTTTTTAGTGAGGCATACATTCTCTGCTGTTAAACTAAAGATATAAATATTAAATTATGTAGGTTATAGGTTTGTAAAGCATGGCCAGTGGAGCAGATATAGCACGCGACGTGGGAAAACCATATTATTGTCTTTTACGATGTTTTTATACAAGTTCTTTCTGATCTGTTGGGTCGACACCATTACAGTACCTATCAAGAAAGGGAAACTCTCGTGTTATGAAGTACGAAGGTAGAGGTAGAGGTAGAGAGCTAATAACTGGTAGGTTCGGTAGGTTGTGGTAGATGCGATAGTGTACCTGAATAAAAGCGGCGGACGTGCGCCGGGACACGATAAATCCCATAAAAGTCAACGCAGTACAATCAATATACCTACGTATGATGCAATGAAAGAATACATTTTGGTCCATGGAAAGGTGATTCGGTTAATTGACTCATGGCAATATACAGCGCTGATATGGTAATTGGTAATATACGATCTGCCTTCGACCTGACGCAATCTTACAGGAATAAAAGCAATGCATTGCAACCATTGCAATCGTTTGAATTCTATTTGGCTGTATTGGATTTCCAAGCATTTTAAGGGGGATTAACTAGACAAAACCGGAAATATGTCATTTTTTAAATCAAATTTTAGACGTATTGACTCTTTTCCCCAAAAAATATAAATTGATTTCGAAAGACTGTTCTTTTATCTAGTAAAGCTATGTTTTAAATTTTGAGAAAATATGTTTATTTTTAGTACAATAAGGTTTTGCCTTAGGTCAGATTTGTTAAATTTTCTTTTGGCAGATTTGTTAAATTTTCAAACAAAATTTTGTATTATATAACATAAAATAAATCAATAAATTATTTGGGAAAGCTACTTTTCATAATTTTAATTTCAGTTCAAATAAAACCATAAAAAAAGATCCGCGCCCTTGTTTTGTGACGTAAATACATTTGACCAAATAAAGTTTGTCTATTTATTTACGGTCTTAAAAACTAATATATTTAAAAAAAATTACATTCTTATTTTGCTTAGACATTATTGAAAAATTATAAATACTTATGATCAAAAAATATTACAAAAAGTACATAATTTCAATAGTTTTATTATCACGAGTTAGAGCATTTTTTAACGTACGTATTTAGTAAAAACAATTTTTGATTGAAATAAAATTGATATTGAGTTATCATGTTAATATGCTGGTGTGGAGAATAATTAATCTTTCTCATCGGAACCACCCTGTACAGTTGCAAGGGTACGATCACAAGATCATCGTTCGACGAAATTTAATTCTCGGCGTAGCCATCAAGTAGCGTATACTAGCTAGATTGTGAATTCAGCGAAAGTTTCTACGATTTATTAATTTTAAGTTAAATTTCCCCTTAGAACAAATTTAAATATTAATTAAAATGTATCATTAAATACCTAAAAAATACTTTCACTTGAGGATGAGGAGCTCGCTGTTGTGAACTCAATTAGTGTGAAGTCAATTTAAGAGTACCAAGTCGACTCACTATCAAATATTTCTTCCTGTGGTAGGAGAAGGGGTCAGATGAATTAGGAGGCGCCACGAAATGTTGTTTCTTTGTACTGAATCTATCAACGTGACAGCTATCAACGGCACGTTTAGGCAGCTCCGTAATTAAAATGATCCCCTCTCCTGTTTTCGGAGGAGAGAGGGTCGCATAACTTTTCACATATCGCGTCAGGAGCGGTTACGGCGTAAGATCTGTATTGTCTATTGTTGATCTGCGCATAAACCGCTTAGGTGTGACAGGTCTGAAGGGATTGTATGGAGAGCGTTATTTGGTGTGCAATGGATCTTTTATATGTTGGTGTATTTAAATGCCACTAATCGAAAACAAATTATGTAGCAAATGCAAAATAGGTTAGTAAACAAATATACCAATGATGCTTACATTTTTAATGTAACAATTTCTATGTTTAAAACATATTTTAAACAAAAAAATATATATTTTTAATGTAGCTATAACTTTGTGGTTATCCATTATAGAAAAATTAAACAATTCAACTTTGTATAAACCACTTATATAATGCGTAAATCCGACCGGTTTCGGAACAAACGTTCCTTCTTCAGGGAAAGCTTATACTAATTTGACAATTTCGAACAATGTTTTATTATGGTAGGGGTGGAGCCGTTGCTAGATATTAATGTAGATTGGGTGGGTAGGTATTAACGTAGAGTGGGTGGGTAGGGAAACAAATAAGGAAGGAACGTTTGTTCCGAAACCGGTCGGATTATATAAGTGGTTTATACAAAGTTGAATTGTTTAATTTTTCTAAAAAAAATTATTTCAGATTATTATTGTTATTAATTTACATATTTTTAAATTGAATCCAATTGCAAACCACTGCACTGAAATGTAAGAAATTATTTTTTGCAACGTTTATTAAAAACCCTCGTGTAAAAAATGTTAACATGGGGCATTTAAATTGGGTATAAAATTTTTATACCCAATGAAAAAGCCCCATGAGCGTATGAAAGAGTCAATTAATAATAAATAAATAAATCTAGGATAAAAGTCCTTTCTGCTGCCACTCTACAATACACACTCTCATATCACCCTGAATGGAGACGTTGCTTTAAGTGACATTAAGAGGGAATAACCAGACACAACCGGAAATAATAAATTGTTCTTTTATCTAGTAAAAAAGGTATGTTTTACATTTTGAGAAAAATGTTTATTTTTAGTATAATAAGGTAGGTCGTTGGCAGATTTGTTAAATTTTAAAACAAAATTTTGTATTATGCAACACACATTTCAAATCATATAATCAATATAATCATGCAATAAAATAAATCATTAAATTATCTAGGAAAGCTACTTTTCAAAATTTTTATTTTAGATCAAATAAAATCTTAAAAAAAAACATCCGAGCGTATTTTGTGACGAAAATACTTCAGTTTGTCTATTTATTTACGGTCTTAGAAATCAACATTTATCAGTTTTTTAACATTTTTATTGAAAAATTTTAAATACTTATGATCAAAAAAATAAATACAAAAAGTACATAATTTTAATAGTTTTATCATCACACGTTTGAGCATTTTTAAATATAAGTATATAACAAAGCAAATTCTTATTGAAATAAAACCGGCACGGAGAATAATTAATCTTTCTCATCGGGACCGCCCTGTACAGTTGCAAGAGTACAATCGCAAGACCGTCTTTCGACGAAATTTGAATTCTCGGCCGCTGGTTAATCGCCCATTAAGTGACCAAATATGAATAGCCAGATACATCCCATCTTCATCTCCTCCCCCCTTCATTCAGCCTCACATATTATGCCAAATTGGGGATAGTCCACTGTTACTCGCATAAAATAAAAATTAAGTCTAGGAAGAAACACATTTTTACCGTTTCCATGCCAACTCAGAATGTAACCAACACAGAAACACCTGAGAAGGGTCATTAAAAGCTATGAACAAAATAATTTTAAAATAGCCGGTTACCCTAACCTAACTTAATCTATTTAACCAATTTTTTTAAATATTTTTTTATCAGCACTCTTAATGACCACATTTCTGAGTTGTCCTGTCACCATTTTGACCATATCAAGTTTTTATGAGCCGTTACCGAGGACCTACTCATACGTTTTATGATAACTTTGTGAATATAGCAGTTACGTTCGTACACTTTTGGCGTATGAAATAATTTTAAGAAAAAATGTAATTAAAAAAAAAACCTTCAAATTATAAATAAATGTATTATACTTTTCCGTCATAATACCGTTTTGTTCGCCGCCCTCCTTTACTCCTGTACCACTGCAACTGTCCCGACTCAAAATAAATCATCTTAAAAATAAACCGTAGTTGCCTAATGGAATTCCAAATCGTCGTGCTGTTACTGGATTAATTATTTCAGTCAAGGTTTTAAATATATGTTGTACGCAAACTAATCATTTGTTCTCACACAAGACTGCTCGTGTGGAAAACTTATTGACAGAACAATTCGACCGAACAATGTTGTTTCCTATTTGGCTTTCGGCAGTTTTAGGTTTATGTTGGGAATGTCCAAAGATGGTTTTCAAATTACTGGAGTAGTCTTTGGACTCTTTAGTAACCTAATACTAATAAATGTTACATCTAGTCTAAAATAAGCAAATTACAATCAGAACAAAAATAAGAGTGTGCAATTCACATACAGTAGAAGTGAAACCTTCAGAAAACTAACGTAGACAAGAGTGGGGAGACTACGAAGCACTTTTTTCTATCAATGTGAGAGATGTTTTTTTTTGCATATTTTTGTCGTCGAATTCCAGTGCACCTTTTCCTATACATTTGGTCATCTTATTAGCATATGTGTTTTCTTCTTGATTGAAGATTGGATATTGATTTCAAAAAAATAAACTTTTTTTTTTGGATTTCGTAAGATTCTATCTTTGGTCCGCCGAATGTCTAGCCGCGAAGGTTGGTCAGGCGCAGGGATGTTCTGCCCAAAAAAATTATTTCCCTAGATTTCGAGGTGAAATTTCCCTATAATTTCACATTTACGCAATTACCTACGTAACCACCTGATTGTGTAACACTAATCCTGTTATATGTTAATTAATATGATTAATTAATTGGAAAGATATCGGAATTTGGTAAATGTACTTATAATACTGTGCTTTTCCAAATAAAACACTTTTTGCTACGTGAAATAATAATTTAAAAGTACGAATACACTCACCACTGAATTAGAAACTGAATTCCAAATTTAAAAAAAAAAAAAACACTTTGCACAATAAAAATCAACCGCAATCACCGATAAAGCGGAACTTAGAACATAATTTTTTTTTTTTCAGAGGTCCCATTTATCTTTTTAGATACATAATATCATTTTGAGTTGTCATTGCATGTAAGTACATGAACAATAATTAAGATTCATAGGAATTCCAAAAAATATATTTACGTATAAATATATAAATAATACCAGTAATATTGTCATATGTAATAAAAAAATTGCCAGAGTTCGAAATTTCCCTAGATTTTGTCCTGATTTCCCTTTTCCCTAAAAAATATTTTTCTCCCCTAGATCTAGGGAAATTTCCCTAGACATAACACCACTGGTCAAGCGTTTTATACCACTAGAATAAAGGAGACTTGCGTGGGACCGTGGATTTATCGTATTATATTGGAACCGAGCACCCGTCAAAAAATAAATATTTTATTGCTATCTCACTTTCTCGCAGGCTAAATCCTATTGTGTTTTTCTCTTTTTAGTGTCGCTTGCTTCCGTTTCATCGAGTTTCAAATCACAACGGTGCTAAAGTAGTTTTCACTTTAAAAACACTTAAATGCTATACTGCCATCAAAGGCACACCACAAAACGGACAAAATATATTAAGAAACACTTTTAAAAATAACCCGAAACACAGGTAAAATTATTATAGGCCATAACAATCAAACCCAAAATAAATAGTAAAAATATAAAACCATTCAAAGACAGCTATCGCGTTAGTTATTTAAAAAAAAATATAATATGTCAAATCCATAAACAAAGACAAATAATTTCAACAACAATTAATACACTAAGAAGAAAACCATTTAAGTCAACCTAAACGTAATAAGTCTAATGAGTAATAACCTAACCCATTTTATTATCAATAATAAAAATCTAGTATGATATCGTAGAAAAAATGTCGCATTTCATAAAAATCACAGCGTTTAGGAGAACATTAAATGTCAATTATTATGATTTCCTCAAGTTTTAACGTGGGTTTATCGAAAGAGCATTGTTTTCCGATGGTTCTAATAATTTAACATTATTACCTCTTGGAATTCCACGGAACGGGAAAGTCCGTACGATGAAAACAGTAAAAGAAAATATGAATGTAGTATGTACATAGATTTTACGCACCAGATTTAAATGTCCGGGTTAAATTTTCCCCACAGGAAAAACTAAACCCTTTCACACACTTCCCCAAATGATCATCTAGTCAAACCACGCTATGCAATTGCACTATATAAGTATTATAAATACAAAACAATACAAGAACAATATGTCAACTATTATGTGTATGTGAGATTTCCATAGCAGATCATTATATGACAGCGGTTAATATTAAATATGATGTGCAAAAAGAACCACTAAAAAAAATGCAGAAGATAACTATTTTGTCCCAAAAACATATTGATAATCACATACGAGAAATAGACTGGAATTCTTTACTTAATGAACAAAAAAGTAATACTTTGTACCAACAAATTAAAAATAATTTCATTAATTTGTATGAAAAAAGCACGGTGTCATTTTTTGAAAAACCAACCAAAAGACCCCATGCAATAAAAAAATGGATAACTACTGATATTTTAGAGTTAATAAAAAAAAGGGATTTATTGTTTCGAAGGTGGAAAAATTCTCCTCTTAATAAAATTTATGAAAATGAATACAGGTCCATGCGAAATAATGTCAACAAATTAATTACTAAGAGAAAAAATTGTTTTTTTAAAGATAAATTCAAATGTAGTTTTAATAATACTAAACAAACCTGGGATGAAATAAATAAAATGTTGGGAAGAAAAACTAAAAGTAATTGTGATGAAGTCATCTCAAGATATGTGTTAAACGATCAGACAGTGGAGAGTGTAACAAATCAATATGTAAATTATTTCTCAGATAGTATAGGCCAAATTTTACACAGATGTGATTTTGAAGCATCCAATGTTAATCAAGTAGAATTACCTCATAGTATGTATTTACCAAAGGCAACTCTCACTGAGATTAAAAATATTGTTAAAAAAATGAAAAATTCAAAATCCTTGGGAATGGACAACATAAGAATGTACGACATAAAAAGACATATAGATATTTTATGACCTGTTATAACGCACTTAGTTAATAGACTTATTATAGAGGCTGAATTGCCCAATGATTTTAAATGTGCTATTATTAGACCTGTATACAAAGGAGGAAAGCACTCAGAAATAGGAAACTATCGACCTATCAGTATCTTGCCTGCACTTGAAAAAATTTTTGAAAAATATATTTCCTTAAAATTAAATAAATACTTAGAAAAATTTGGCATTATAGACCAAAAACAATATGGCTTTCAGAAGAAAAAAAGTACAGAGAATTTATTCCAGGATTTTTCAAATTATATTAATAATTAATTAAACCATAAAAGACATGTTTTAGTACTATTTATCGATAACTCCAAAGCGTTTGATACAATTGACCCACAAAAATTATTAAAAATCTTAGAAGCAATTGGAATTAGGGGAAGCCTACTTAATTTGTTTAAAAATTATTTATTTAATAGACATATCTGTGTAAAAATATTAGAAAAAATGAGTGGGAGGAAAAAAATTTGTCCCGCAGGGGTCAATTTTGGGTCCAACCCTCTATATTATATTTGTATCAATAATGAAAAAACTATTTAAATATGTAAAACACTTTGTATATGCTGACGACACTGCTCTTGACATATCTGATGAACAATTATCCATTGCGATTAAATATATGCAACATGACTTTACGTCACTTATAAAATGGTCACATGACGCAGGTCTAATCATTAATACCAAAAAAACAAAATTGATGCACATACGATCTCCACATGCTTCATCTCAGAAAACGCCTAAAATAATATCTCATGACTTTACATGTATTCATCAAAACATTTTGCAGCCCTGCATGTGTGATAGTATTGAACTTGTAAATGAATATGTTTATTTGGGAGTGACTGTTGATTGTAATTTTAAATGGGATGTACAAATAAACAAAATTTGTAAACGGCTGAGGGCGATAGTGGGTAGGCTGTACAAACTGTTTTTTTTTTTTTTTTTTAATTGTACAACAGATTTTTATCCAATTACTGTACAATTTTCTCATTTTAACAGTCTTAACACCTAGGAAGATGATTAATATACAAAAAAATCTTAAGGCTATCTAAAGAAGAGTTATATATATATCTAGTGTTTCCGATATTTCGTTCAACAGCACCATTCCTCTTGTCATGCTATGCTGTGCTAGAACATCTGTTCTGCCGTATGGTATTTTGAACAAGTCGTGTCGACGACTACGGCTGAAATTTTCAGGCACGTTTCAATGTTTCGTTCCGGTGAATATTTTAAAAATCATTTACTTATCACTCGCAGAATCAACTTTACGGTATGGATTAACAACTTGGGGACACTCTTGCAAGACTAATTTGAGCTACCTACAATCAGTACAAAATTCTATGGTTAAGTTATTAGTTCAAAAACATATTTTTTCACAGAGACGAAACATATCATTGTTGTATGGGAATTTAACAATATTACCGGTGCAGGCCTTATTATGGTACAAAATATTGATTCAGCATATGTCTGAGTCTAATTATAAGAAGAAAGTAGAACATGATTATAATACAAGGTTGACGAAGAATGAAGGAATGATTGTTCCAAAATATAATAATAACTACGGACGGCGAACCCTGGAATATAACGTGCCAAAAATATTTAACATGTTAACAATTAATATAAAAAATTGCGATTCTACAAATAGATTCAGATACATGCTGAAACAATGGCTGCTAAATAGAGATAGTTTATATTAATTCATATGTGTTAATTGTTATAATCTGTATGGTTATAATAATAATATTATGTAATGTTTAAATTGTAACTGAACATTAACATCCTGTTGACAAACTGCTTTATTGCGGTTTAACGGGATTGTACCTTGAAAACCAATAAAAAATAAATAAAAATAAATTAGAAACATTTATATTAAGTGATGCAATTACGCGTAAGGAGTTAACAAAACTGGTGACGTAAACAAAATGCGGAGGAAGGTCGGTTAAGCTAAAAAAAAAAAAAATTATGCGTGTACCGCAAACCGCCAATTTTTCTGGGTCACTTTTTTTAAGTCAAGCAAGTAAGCAGGTGGGATAGCGAACCACGACGGAGGTGTGTCAGATAATATATATCAGAATCTATAAATATTAGGGTGAACATGAAATGACACCTCCGTGGCTAATACACAAAACTAGTAAAAATATTTAATTTTGAATCAAAAAAATAGATGCGCGCAATAATTAGAACTAAACGCATCAAATCAAACACATTCGTAACAAGTACAACGAATAGTTAGTAACTTTTCCTCCTCAAAACATTACCAGCCTTACTAAAAAAAACCACAGCACGGCCGATAACCTGTGTTGCAGCAGCAACATGAATAAAACCAAAATACACTAAAACACGATAACATTACTAATAAGATTTGATCTTAAAATGTATTTTAAGTCTGGCAACAATGCAATTTTTCATACTGTACATAATTTAATTGTTTGTTTTCCTACAGAACCGCTAGATGGCAGCGCCTTCGCATTCGTCATTCGCGTTGAAACCGCCAAAAAAAACTCACTTCGCGGGTGTGTGAGAAATATTACACAAATCTGATCGTAATATCTATTAATATGACTAATACACTATTACATTCGCATAACTGATATATTTACCGTGTTTTTTGTGGTTTCTAATAAGTTTTAGTCAAGTTATAATAACCATCATCATACTTTGAAAATTGAAATGTCAATAAGTATTTTATGTAAAACATGAAAATTCAAATTTACATTTAAAGTATTTTATTTTAAGTGAATTTCATAAAAGTGGTGTTTTTTATAAATATTAATATCTAGTACATGTGTTTCTAAACGTATCAATGAAATTAACGTCTTTAGAGTTGCAAGAAATCTGTTATAAAAGTCGGTATTATTTTTTAGGTTAGTTTTTTGGAAATAAAAAAACTTTGAAATTTTTTATCATTTTTTTATTGTATGCACG
Source organism: Limnephilus rhombicus (assembly GCA_929108145.2). Lineage (NCBI taxonomy): Eukaryota > Metazoa > Arthropoda > Insecta > Trichoptera > Limnephilidae > Limnephilus > Limnephilus rhombicus. The sequence continues at coordinate 60,410,241 of OV815276.1, forward strand.
AGGAAAAAGTGAGGTGACAGTTTGGTTCCAAATTCATTATATAAAAGGTCAGTATTTTTTAATTGTTGTTTTTTTATAAATTTCTGTACACTTTCATCAAATATGTTTTGGTAAAAAAAAAAACCATTTTTTTTCGCGTTTGAATCTTAATATATGGCAGTTTTTAAAAACTAAAGTGTATTTCAAATACACAAATCTAAAAGGTAATTTTAACTAGTTTTCATAAATGGTATTTATTTTTACGACACCTTCAAAAATAAGAAATATACAGAACATTCAAAATACTTTGGAAAAATTTAAAATTTTGTTCAGATATCATTACTAAAACAGAGATAAACTACCCTCTCAGGCCGTGTAAACCAAGTGTATTTTTTTCCATAAACAATTTTTTTTAATTAGTAATGTTTTCACATCCGCGGCCGTTTGTCAATTGAATAAAATTTTCACTGGGTTTTTTAGTAAGGCTGTATATGTATAAGTATTAACAAAAATGCAATTACCCGCTCATCATCGTACTATAAATACTTTAACATCTCGATGAAGGCTTATCCAAGTAAAGTGTTCATTATCATAATACAAATAGGTACATGTTTACTTGTTTTACAATATGTATGTATATTCATCCGCGTGTTAACCTTGCACTCCACAATAACTTTCAATGAAAAAATCTTCATTCGGTTTTCCGAAGGAATCGGGAAATTAAATGATTTTAATTATAATAAAGTCAGTAAATTTGAATTAAAACCTTTAAAAAAATCCGGAAGGGTATTTATTTAAGTGGGGGTGGCGGACTGCATTTTTGATTGAAACGTAGAATTCGTAATATTTCATACAATAATTATTATTTGGTCAGTAGAATTAATTGGTTCCGCAACTTTTCATCCCGCTGACAAAACATCCCTTAACAAAATATCTACTAAAACCTAACCTAACAACAAAATGGTACTAAAATAATACAGACATACTATAAAGACAATAAATGAATTATTGTTCAAAAATTGTAAAATGGGACAAAAATAATACAGACATACTATAAAGACAATAAATTAATTATTGTTCAAAAATTGTAAAATGGGACAAAAATAATACTGACATCCCGTAAAGACACTAAATAAGTTTACTGTATTTGAAGAAATACATTATTTTCGTTATTTGTTTTTGGGGTGTTATGCCGTGTTGCGCTACCTCCTGTATAAATTATTGTTCAAAATAGTAAAGGGGGGCAAAAATAATACAGACATCCTATAAAGTTAGGTTAGGTTAGGCTTTAGTAGATATTTTGTCGGGGGTATTTTGTCGCAGGATGAAAACATGTTTTTAGGTATAACACAAATAAACTAAACTAGAATTCACATTACGTATTTAAATATTTTCGACTTTGGCCTGCAGGGTGAAAATTGCCTCAATTACATCCAACCTCCAATAGGAAAAGGTGGTACATTAATAATTCGTCTATAAAAACTTACATTTAAAAAGATCTCACATTTCACAAAACCAAACTTATCTATCGGACTAATCAACTTGTTGCTGCATACGAACGATTTGATTTCCCTCGCAAGGTGAGGAGATTTAATTCAACAGAGCCAAGTTGTCTACAATTCTACCATTCTAACGTGGAATAATATATTATAATCTTATCTGGTTTTTAAATGACTTACTTTCAGCAAGAGTGCATACGTACTTTTTGATACAGTACTGCAAGTACCTACCCGCCGCAAAATTCTTTCAATGTACTGGGGGAATTCATTATAATATCACGGAAATGCCGGGCAGGTAGGCACTAGGCACTTACCAGGCAATAGGCACTAGGTAGGTAGGCTCCAAACTGGTGCAGGTAGGCGAAGCGGCGGCAAGAGGGGCTTCGTGTACTATTTTACTGTTACAAGCGTGTGCAGTGTGCACGTCGCTTAATCACACTACAAGTGGGACAAGAAATAATATTTATAATGTTGACCCGTTTGGATGGTGTGTTTACAAAGCGAGAATCGATAACTGCAATAACAGGAAAATTTAACGTGCGCACAATTAATAATAACACATCCAATAAATACTCTTGAAGTGTTTCAAATTGTTCGTATCAAGTTGGCTTCCGTGTTAGAGCTTTCCCGAGAACGACTACAGATCGCCAACGAACAATCAGTTCACGACGACTAAATTAAGCATATTTAGTCGACGAGAACTATTTTTGTTCGTTGGCGATATGACGTTTTCGATAAAACCTTTATCGATGTGCGTGCCTTCCAACGGGCGCTCCCGACTTCTTTCGTTCAAGTGATTAATTTGAAACTTTTCTTTTTTATGTGACTACCGCACACGTGTCCCAATTACCCGGAACCAATGTGGATATGACTATGGCATTGCCAAATTTGGTTATGTTTATGTCATATAAGAACAATGTCAGATGCGTGATTTTGCAGTTTTGCAGTAAAGCTGTTTAGTTCCGTTTCTGCATTTTTTACTGAGATCAAGAAATATAGTATTGTTTTGATAGTTTTGCATTTAATTTCATTAAAAATTCGCAAGCAGAACTGACATTGTTCTTCGGGACCGTCGATGTTAATATGGAGGGGAGGAGATGGGGAAGAGGGGAGCAGGTTAGGAATCTGAATAAATCTAAAGAGTCTCCTTTTATTACTAAATCCATCAAATAATAACGCGTTTATTTGGATTATTATTCATTCTCAATCAAAACGAAGGTGAAAGTTTAAAGAGACAAGTAAGAAAGTGAGAAGTGCGAGTGAATTTGTCTTGTCTTGCATGTAACATGGCGTAAGTGTGTGAGATAATAACGCGGCCTTTCTAGAGAAATGAAACGATCGTCCTTCGTATTGCGAAAATCTAGAGAAGTGATCCGAATACCTAACCTAAAGCAAGCGGCAATGAAAACGAAGTAGGTCAAGAAGAATATACAGTACGGAATATGTGAGTTGAGCAGAGGCCGAATGGACACGGACAGTCTTTTTGTGCTCAAATTACGACCTCATTGTACACCGTACTGTACTATATTATACAGGTGTAATTATTGTTTAAGCAATTATAGTTGCAGACGTAAAACACGTAAAGGTAAAAGTTGTTCACTATATTTGGGGTAGTGATAATCAATTCTAAAGAACTAGCTACCACGGAACTTCTCCTCGTCAGGGGTAGGCAAATATGTCATCATAAATTTTAGACTGGTGACTAACACTTATAAATAAATATGGCCATGCTTACAGTAAAATTGCTATGGTGCTTTATGTTCTTACACAAATAAAGTATGGAAAAAATATACACATGGTGCAGGGGTGCTCATACTTGAAACTGCTGGCGATCTACCTCAATATTATTAGACTCCGATCGATCGACTCTGGCATGGCGGCGCCGGAGGGGGGGGGGATTTGGTAGAAATCCTTTTTTTAATTTATTTTTATATTTTTGAATGTAGCTATTACTTTGTGGTTATCCATTATAGAAAAATGAAACAATACAACTTTGTATAAACCACTTATATAATGTGCAAATCCGTGTGTTTCTTGTTGTTCTTGACTTGAATGTTCTTTGATTTCAATCAAAGAACATTTAAGGTGTCTTAATAATAATAATTTTTCTGAGTTCGCTAACCATATCATTGAAAATAACCATAGTTTTGAAAAAAACACAGGGATAAATATTCTTCTTATTAATCATAAAGGAAAACGTTTAGATAACTTAGAAGCTTTGGAAATAAAAAAATCCCTTAAAAATAATGAATCTATTATCAACAAACAAAAAATATAAAAAATATTAAAAAAAAATATAGCCCAATCATGGATTTGTTCCCCTACCCACCCACTCTACACTAATACCTACCCACCCAATCTACATTATTAACTAACAACGGCTCCGCCCACCATAATAAAACATTGTTTTAACTGTCAAATTAGTATAAGCTTTCCCTGACAAAGGAACGTTTGTTCCGAAACCGGTCGGATTTGCACATTAAATAAGTGGTTTATACAAAGTTGTATTGTTTCATTTTTCTATCTTTTTTTTATTGCGACCTCATTTTATGCCGATTTATATATCACATGTGACTGTGTATTCTTCCAATAAAAATCATGTTCATTAATTCTACTCTAATTTATGACTGATCTCGGAAATCGGGAATGGTACCCAAGTTGGGTTTTAATTTAAAATCGCTTCTGCGTAAGAGTCTCGAAACAACAGCTACACTCGGAACGGTCAATTTCTCAGAATTTGCGGCATAAGGCATGCGCATGCAACTCAAATGCAAAGCTTCACTCAGTACACGTTGAATCGACAACTTGTTATTTAATTTATCATTATATTGTGAACACAAAACTGGTTCAGATTAAATCTGTATGCTGTGAATTAAAACTACACTCAGTACATAAATAGTCTGCAACTAGAATTTTATAATTGCACTTCGAATAAGAGAATGTTTTCCACCAAAATGTGTCAGCAGATGAATTCACAACTGGAATTACACTACATTTTGAATACAAAACTGGTTTAGATTAAATTCTATGTGTGGTTAATTAGAACTACACTCAGAACATAAAAATGATTATTCAATGATTCTGGCAGTACATAAATAGTCTGCGACTAGAAATTTATAATTGCACTTCAAATAAGATAATGTTTTTCTTTCGAAATGTGTCAGCAGATGAATCCACAGCTGGAATTTTACATTAACACAAAACTGGTTTAAATTAAATCTGTGTGCGGAAAATTAAAAACACACTCAAAACATGAAAGTGGCTTCTCTTTGATTCTGGCAGCACATACATCTGCAACTTTAATTTTATGACTGCACTTCGAATACGAGAATGTTTGCCTTCGAAATATTACAACAGATTTTTTTTGCATTATGAACTGGATTAAATTAACACTGTGTGCGGCGAATTAAAACTACACACAGATGAAAATGATTTTTCTTTATTCTGTCAGCACATACAGAGTCTGCAACTAGAATTTTATACGTCGAATAAGAGAATGTTTTCCTTCGAAATATGTCAACAGATGAATCGAGAACTGGAATTTTACATTCTGATCACATAACTGGTTTTGAATTAAGAGTGAATCTATTCACCATCCTCATTTTGAATTATTAATTAATAAACTTCGTATCGCCTACAAGTTACAACTCGGACTGACCGACTCATAAATAAACCAAACCACACACTAGAAACTAGATCGATAACTTCGGGCCTTTGAAGGGGGTAATTTACAACAATATTTCACCATGAATATGCAATAATTTTACGATTTTTTTCTATGGGGACTTGTGACGCCACACACCACAGATGAAGATAGAGTATACCACAACCAAAATGCGCGACCATTGATAATATAAGTTACTGTGAATAGATCTATTTATATCGGCATTTTTTTCTCGAGATCGACTCGAAAAAGCACTCGCGATCAAACGTTTGAGCATCCCTGATGGTGTAACTGCACGTACCCGAACGATTTTAAGTAAATTCAATTCTGAATGGTGGTCTTAGGGCCGGTTTTATAAACGATGTATCAAATTTCAGTTACGTAACGTTCCGTTTTTCGTTAACGTACCGCTATCCGTTATTTATCTTATTTTACGTATTATAAACAAATGTGCATTACTAGCGGTCATCGGTTACATTTAGTCCGAAATTTTATTAACAATTTTTTTTTCATGTACCTGTATATTTTATGTACCTGTCTCTTCGACTTGGTCGAAGACCTGTCTCAATTTTAAAAAAAGTAATTGTCAAAAGAACCCGTTGACAAACTGATATCAATCAGTTTAACGGGACTTAATTTAAAAAATGTAAAAACACTGTAAATAAATAATAAAGGAATTTTATTAATAAAAAAAAATAAAAATAAAAGTTTTATTACTTGGGTCACTCTCCGTACAACAATGCACTACTTGCATTGTTATACGGAAGCGTCGACTTGGAGATTCCTGTAAAATTGCCAGCTGCTTGCAGCATTGATCCCAGAGCTTAAAAAAGGTAGTGTTAATGATATAACCTTAGTTATTGTTATGTTTATTATTATTAAGTGTAATTAGTAGAACCCCGTTTTAATTTGTATTTCTTTCTAATATTATTATTCAATTTATAAATAATATTATTACTCCATTTAAAAAAAATGTTTATTTATAAACGAATTCTTCTATGTAATTATTAATTATTATTACTCGTGACAGCTGTTTCGCCTTCTGAAGACATTAGCAAACTAAGCGAAACAGCTATCACGCGTAATAATAATTACATAGCAGAACTTGTTTATAAATAAACTGTTTTTATAAATTGAATAATAATATTATTGAATTTAACATAAAAGAAATGAAGCTGAGCTGGCGTTACCGACTGGTTTCAATAGTAAATAAATAATCAAGCGCCGAGAACAACTTACAACTGTCAAAAAACGTCAGCAAACGGATCGTTAGCCATTTAACTGCCCAAAATCGGTCCGTAAAGCATTAACCGCAACATAACCGACGGGTAGCCTAGCGAATGTTTATAAAACGGCAAAATCAAGCGGTAGAACAAATATAAGTTAAAAATGGTATCAAGCGTTACGAACGGATGGTTATAAAACCGGCCCTTACACGAGGGCGATACTGAGAGTATCTTCCACTCTGGAACGTGCCCCTCCCGCAAACCCCCTTCATTTTTCATCTTTTCTACGAATAACGAAAACTTGTACATGTTCTGGCTAATGTACCTGGCCAGCAATAATTATCATACAGCAATATTAGAGGGTTAAAATTACCTTAATTGCATTGGTCCTTCGGTTCCATATCAGGTAAACATACCAATGACTTCCTAGTACAGTAGGTACAGATAGGTGCGGGTGGATACCTATCGAGTAGATACTAGATAAATCAAAGATAAAGCAAGATAGATATCGGATCACAGCGAGGTCGTACGTGTCGTCATCGTTCTTAGGTATTTTACCTTGTCTTTTTCGTTTTCAAATACCTACGACGCGTGAAGGTGGGATTAAACCAAACGAACAACTAAGGGAACGTACCCATACTACGTGACCAACTTTTTGCAATTTTTAACCCCCCCCCCCCCCCCCCCCCAGCGTGACATTTTGAAGACGTCGTATGGGTACGTTCCCTAATCATTGTAGTTTGCTCTTGCTAATTATTTTGGTGTATACAGTTATAGAGCATTCTTTCGGTGCTCCAAGTTCGCCGAAATTTAGTAGAATGCTCGTTTGTTTGAAGTTTGAAGTAAACGCCGAAAGTGCGCCCAAACAGTTGCAGAGAGCGCCCAGAGCAGGAATTCCCAACCAGGGGGGATAGAGCATTCTTTCGGTGCTCCAAGTTCGCCGAAATTTAGTAGAATGCTCGTTCGTTTGAAGTAAACGCCGAAAGTGCGCCCAAACAGTTGCAAAGAGCGCCCAGAGCAGGACTTCCCAACCAGGGGGGCATAGAGAAATGTCAGGGGGGGCGTAATAGGTACGTTTGCATTTCAGAAAAAAAAATCTATTTAACTCGTAGGTAAATTAACTGTTCCGAATTGCCATTCAATCGCTGCTATACAAGTTTCAAATATCAAAGCTTCAACTTTGGAAAAATTAGGTATCTGCTGAAAATGTATTTCCCTTTTCACGGCTATCCGAACCAATTAATAATCAAAAACTGGATAAAGATTTAAAATCTGAAATAGAAACTCATTTACAAGCGTTGGAAAACGAATTTCACCGATACTATCGAGATTTTAATTCCGATTCATCAATATGGCACATGACTAGAAACCCATATGCTGTCGATGTCTTACAATTACCTGAAGAAGTTCAGGAAGAATTTCTAGAAATGAAGGCTGACTCGACCATGAAAGGCGACTTTCATCTCTTGACATTAGACAAAATTTGTATGTATATTTAAAAGAAAACAAAGAAATGTAAATGTAAAAGTAGGTAATTAATAATTAAAAGTGTACCTACTCTTCTATTAAAGATCCATAATAAATAAATATATTGTATCTGTATTGTACCTATTTGAAATTCAAATAAATAATATAGTTAATATTAAAAAATGTGTTTCTTATTTTGTTGAAACTTAATTAAGGGGAGCATGAAAATATTTTTTTTTGGTTCGGGGAGGCTCGGCGAAATAAAGGTTGGTAAACCCTGGCCTCGAGCATTCCTTCGTGTTCGGACGCGTTCGCTCCCGACTTATTCGTTCTAATTGTTATGGTTTGGAGTAAAGAAAAATGTCTACAAATGGATAGGAGTGTACCAAAATTTCAGATGTCTGTGGGATCCGATTTACGAATATTATAAAAATAATTCGTACGAAGAAGATGCTTGGCGGGAAATCGCAACTATAAGGGAGTATAATATGTCCTGAGGGAGTTAAAAAGTGTTTGTATTGACCACTTTCTTTCTTGTCGTTGCATATCTGTCATCTGTCATAGTATCTATCACCTGCATTATCTAGTGTTCTTTTTATTATATTCGTCACTCACCAACATCTCTTCTTTCTTTTATTTTTCGATAAATGAGTCATACCAATGAATGCAGCAGTTGAAATTATAATATCGCTCTCACTGTCAGACATAGTGTGTATCGAACATTACCACTGATAGTTGAAGAATGAGCAATGAGCATTCGCTCGCCTGATCTAAACATCCCTAGAGCATTCGCAAGAATTTTGGTTTTTTATGTTCTCGTTCTTGTTCGTTGGTATTCTTTTGGTGTAAATAATGAAAACGAATTACTGTTTACACTAAAGATCAAGATAGAACGCTTTGTTCTAGCTCTATGCTTGTTTGGTCTAATCCCGTCTTGTGAAGGAAGAGGACGAACTTCGAGGACGTCAGGACGAGCTCTCGCTGGGACCAGTTTAATACGACCTATTGATACATTGACATTATCAATAATTAATGTGCACGTTCAAATAATGGTAATCAGTATTTACCTAGAGCACGAAGAAATGTTTTTTAGCAAATTGGTCGCATCGTGAGGGGCGATAAATAGGTACAAGATTATCCAACTGATAAAATAGGGGAAGTTTAATGGTAAGGCGTGATAGAGGAAGACGCCGAATGCAATCTGCATCTGCAGTGTGATTGATACTGCCCGACTGAACTAACTAACTAAAAAGGAGAAAAATGGTTCGTCTGTCTCAATAAAATTCTTTAGCCGAAGAGTGGGCTCTGGCGTTAAGAAATTTGCGAGTATTTATTTGGATTTTTTTTATCCAGTATCTATTTTCAGTTCACAACGTCTAGGGGTAAGGCTCTCGACTAGGAATTCGAAAGTTACGGGTCAAATCCCGGCGCGCGTAACTAAATTTTATTTGAAATGTGGTATTTCACAATAAAAGCATTTAAAATAATAAAATGTATATTTGCAGCACGTACCACGTTGGAAGATACTCTCAGTATCGCCCTGGTGTAATACCCCCATTCAGAATTTAAACGTTGTTTGAAGTGGCTTTAGCCGTGTATGGTAATCAGATCTAAATGGTCGGGAACTTCCCCCACCTTCCTCTTCCCCATCTCATTCCCATCCCCGCTATCTTCAGCCTCACAACATACCCTAATTGGGGATGTCATAGTCTGTGACATGGGTCCAGACGATTGAGAGCAGTTGGGACTCTTCTGCGGTATTAACATAAAAAGGTAAAGCTGAAACAAAAAAGGGTATTAACACGTTGGTTCACAAAATTTGGTGCAAAGACCACAACGTCATTGAACGACATAAAAACTGCATCGATGCGTCTGTTTAAATATACTTGGCAAATGCGATGAGCTTTGTTTGCTTCATGTTTGTGGACTTGAATGAATTCCTGAGAAATACGCACATACTCGTATCTGCAAAAAACATTAACGAACTATTTCTCCAATATTCTTTGTATAAAATAAATAAACCCACATAACGTTATCAGCTGCAACACATCAAATAATGCAAACACGTAGTCATGATGTCAAAAGAAAGATTAGTTTACAATACATACAATCAATTGGTCAAAATTATGAAAGCAATCTTATATGTATTGTGATTATAATAATTTAATATTCGGAGCGGTGCACCATCCGCGGCTGGCGGGCCTTTTCATAAAAAGGAAGAACCGCACTTTTCAACAACAATACTTAGGGAAAAGGTTTTATATGTCAACAGGGCATTGGAGTAGCAGAGTAGCACCTAATGGAGTGTTGGTATCTGAGTCATCAAAATAAAACATTAGAGTTTAGTGGTTTGACCTTATAAGATTTCGCATTCGGCGCAGAGCTTTTTCGAATCTACCTAGGTACGTTGGTTTCCGTTTTATAAAATTCCGAAAGATAAAAGCGACAAAATTTTATTTGCCATCTAACTTTTGGAACGATAAAAATCAACAGAATTTATTGGTTTGCCTTTGAGCCTAGCAAAATTTTCGGCTGCAGCGCCATCTTTGTTCGTGACATTATAAATATTTTGAATTGGTTTCGTTTATGTGAGTGCCACCAAGCGCTGTTTCTGACCATACACTTGTGAGCCGAACCGCGAAATGAAACACGAATGTTCAAGGAACCAACCGCAAACGGAGGTTCGCATCATATGCGATTGGTTCGGCTCGCGGTTCAACTAGCAAGGGTATGCGCGCGTAATAATAAGTGGGTTTTGATAGGTCATCTTTAGTCCAGTCAGTGGGGGATAAAAAAGGCCTTTAGCTTGCAAGAGGTCATGTAGTAGCGATTTTGATATATGTTGTTTAGATTGGGACTCTAAAGAAAAAACAAAGTTTTCGACCTTGGGGGGGTCGAGCTCGAGCCGCCATCTTGGATTGAAGGTGCCAAAATTTAGTTTTTTCAAAATAATTCCTCAACGGTTGATTTTACAACAAAAATGTCTATGGAAAATTTGAAGAAGACTACTAAGAAGACTACTAGAAGAAGACTACTAGACGAATTACGTACATTTTTTGTTTGATTTTTTTTATAAATCTAATATATAATGACTTACAGCGGTAGAAAGAAGAAAATTTTGACAAAAAATCGCAAAACTCAAGTTTTCATGATAAATTTTGTAAGAACATATTACACAATATCATTTTGACGAATTTCCACAACACATAGCAAAATCTATTTCAAATTACAGTAATTTTTCGTGTTACATAGAGGAGAGAAAGAGACGGCAACATACTGCGTGCCTGCAGTCCTGACTGCAGCGTTGCCACCTCAGCGCCTATATTGATACAGGCTAGGTAACCCGACGTCGTCGAGTGCATGGATGAAACTACTTTACTACTAAAAACAGCACCCGAGACTTTATTAAAATTTATTTCTTGCAATTGAACATGAAGAGATTTTGTCAATGGAAGGCCAGCATCTCAGTACCACAGGCAATGAGTTAGATCATGACATTGATGACAAAGACTATTATTAAGATGTCAACCAACCAGGATCAACAAAAAATATTATTACGCAATAGCGAATATGTAACATAATTACTGTTGGAATTAATTCCGGGTTACATTAAATAAACCAAGTACCTAACGTCATTTGTTGTACTGTTGTGTATTTAGTTATCTATGCATCTATGAATAAAATCTCTGTCTATCATCTTGCCTTGAACAAGTCGGTTGTTTTATTTCTTTATCACATCAGGTTATGGGCCCAGTATGTCCTATAGTTTTCTAGCAGTGAAGTAAAGTTTGTTGTGATTTTTTTGGTAGCTAGAATAGGCGTTGGCTGTGGTGATAAATAGACCAAAGAAAAATTATATCTTTGTGTGTTAAACAACGAAGTTTAAAAATCAACCAAAATGGCGTCCGGTTCTCTTTTGGCCAATGTTATTAAGCTAAAGGGCCGTGAAAATTACCGTGACTGGGCTTTTGCAACACAAAACATGTTAGTTTTGGAAGGATTATCAGAATGCATTACGACGGTAGACAAAGAAAACGATGCAAAAGCGAAAGCCAGATTGATTTTAACTGTTGATCCGTCATTGTATGTTCATATTAGAGAGGCAACAAAGAGAGGCAACTTATGGGAAAAGCTGAAATCTATGTTCGATGACTCAGGATTCTCCAGAAGAATAACTTTGCTGAGGAACCTAATTTCGATTCGTCTAGAAAGTTGCGAGTCAATGACAAGCTACGTCACGCAAGTAATCGAAACGGCGCAAAGATTATCTGGTACGGGCTTTCAGATGGGAGATGAGTGGATTGGCAGCCTGCTGTTGGCAGGTTTACCTGAAAAATACTTCCCCATGATCATCGCTATAGAGCATTCCGGTATCGCCATTACTGCTGATGTCATGAAGGCCAAATTACTTGACCTTGTAGGAAATGAAGGCGAACACACGTCTTCCGGTGGTGGCGCTTTCTTGAGTAGAGGGCAGCACAGTCGCCAACAGTATTCTAAAGTTGGCAGCACTGGTAGAAGTGACAGTTCTAACTATGAACGTCGTAGTTCGTCGTCTATGGTCAGTTCGAATGTAAACAAAACTGACAGAAATAACATAAAGTGTTACCGTTGTCGTCAATACGGTCACTATAAATCGCAGTGTAAACAGAATGATCAGCAACAAATGAAGAAAACTAATGCGTTTTCGGCTGTTTTCTTGAGCGGGAATTATAGTAAAAAAATTTTTTACTTAGACAGTGGTGCGAGTGTTCACATGACGCCGGATGTAAACCTAATAAAAAATGCATCTTATTCGCCAAAGATCAAGGAGATAATAGCAGCAAATCAAAGTGCTATGCCTGTATTGTGCGTTGGTAGTGTAGACATAATAACAGTCACTACAAATTGCAAATTTGAGGTTACTTTGAAAGAAGTTTTATGTGTTCCTAATCTTACCACAAATTTGATCTCAATATGTCAACTCATAAAGAATGGCAATAGTGTAGAATTCAAAGATGATTGTTGCTGTGTTTACAACAAAAAGAAGGATTTGGTGGCAGTTGCTACACAAATAGATGGTGTTTACAAGTTGAGGTTAGATAATCAACAGTGTTTGTTTACATCTACTTCAGTGAGCGATGTGACCTGGCACAGGAGAATGGGACATTTAAATGTAAATGACTTGAATAAAATGCGAGACGGTGCAGTCACGGGTATATCATACACAGATAAGTGTAAGATTGACAAGAGTACTTGCACAATATGTTGCGAAGGAAAGCAGTCGCGACTACCTTTTGTCCATGCAGCAACAAGAAGCAGCAATTCATTGGATCTAGTACATGGGGACGTGTGCGGACCCATGGAGATAACCTCAATTGGTGGATCGAGATACTTTCTTGTATTTATTGATGACTACTCACGTATGGCTTTTGTTTACTTTCTTAAAAATAAAAGTGAAGTATTCAAGTATTTTAAGGAATTTAAGTCATTAGTTGAAAATCAGCAAAATAGAAAAATAAAAATATTTAGAACAGACAATGGCTTAGAATAGAGAACTCCAGTCCACTTTTTTTTATTTTTTTTAATGAATAAAGACCTTCAAACTTAAATAACTGCATTTTTATTTTTATTTTTATAGTTAGTTTTAATAGTTAAAATAATTGTCAAAGTTTTAATTTTTAAAGACTCCCAGAAACGCACCATATCTATGGTGAATTGTGTGACGTCTTCACCCACCGATAGTTTTTTACTTTTTAAGTTGTCATTTTGAATCAGTGATGTCATGTCGAGGGAAATTTCCCTAGATCTAGGGGAGAAAAATATTTTTTAGGGATAAGGGAAATCAGGACAAAATCTAGGGAAATTTCGAACTCTGGCAAAAATTTTATTACATATGACAATATTACTGGTAATATTTATATATATATATATATATATATATATATATATATATATATACAAACGTATATATTTTTTTTGGAATTCCTATGAATCTTAATTATTGTTCATGTACTTACATGCAATGTTATTTTTAACACTGACAACTCAAAATGATATTATGGAACGTACCGTCTTCAAAATACCACGCTTGGTACAAATGAGCGGCGGGTTGCTTATGATTTTTATTTTGCAAAGTGTTTTTTTTTATTTGGAATTCAGTTTCTAATTCAGTGGTGAGTGTATTCGTACTTTTAAATTATTACTTCACGTAGCAAAAAGTGTTTTATTTGGAAAATCACGGTATTATTAGTATATTTACCAAGTTCCGATATCTTTCCAATTAATTATCATATTAATTAACATATAACAGGATTAGTGTTACACAATCGGGTGGCTACGTAGGTAATTGCGTAAATGTGAAATTTCACTTCGAAATCTAGGGAAATAATTTTCTTGGGCTGAGCATCCCTGATTTTGAATTTAAGAAAATGGCGGAATAAAATTAATATAGGATGACTCAATGACTTTTGTGTGAGAAATTGAGGCGTTTTTATTTAAGATTAACTGCTTTTAATATAGAAAAACATTGGTAAAATGTCCACATTTCACCGCTACTGTTATTGTATTTAATCAAAGTGCAATATAAAAACAATAAATCATCTCTTTCATTGCAAATACATGTGACATCGTGTTTTGTGTCAGGCGTTACTTTGTAGATACATTGTTTTATGTATAATACATACAGAAACACTGGTATTTATAATACACTGATCATGACGAGTGTGTAACAACTTGTATAAAAAGCCCTATACTAAAAACAATTTGAAAATACATAACAAAATGTCAAAATAGGACGACTTTAACCTCAAATAGACAAAATTTATTGCAGATTGTCCGCAAATATAGCCCTTTCCGTAAATTGTTGAGGGCCTAAATTATGTTTCAATAAACACAATAACTATTATTTATCTAAATCTCTATAAACAGTATGAAAATAAACCAAAAACACGAAATGTTGAATTGCATAGGTACGTGTGCACTTCAAGTCATTTCAAATGTCAATACAATACAATACACAGGTGACAGGTTAACTGTGACGTCACGGTTAACCATTTCAGTAATGCCAACTTAACGCTGCGTTTTCCGAAGAGGTTTAAAAATGCACTTTTTAATAATTTATTAAAAACTCTGCATTTAATATTATGAAATAAAACTTATATATTCAGAATCAGCGTTTCTTGGTCTATATGAACATATTTTTTTAAAGCCATAATATTTTTCACTGGAGTTCCTTATTCTGTAGTAATGAATTTGAAATTTTTTTAAAGGATTTACGCATTGTGCATCAAAAGACAAATGCTTATACTCCTGAGCAAAATGTTATGAGCGAACGTATCAACAGAACTATAGTAGAGAGAGCTCGGTGTTTATTATTTGACGCAGATTTAGATAAGAAGTTTTGGGCAGAGGCCACAAATACAGCAGTCTATCTCAGAAATCGATCCATTGCGTCAGGTTTAAATAATAAAACACCATACGAACTCTGGACAAATCAGAAACCAGACAAAGCACATCCGAATATTTGGTAGTCAAGTAATGGTCCACATCCCAAAGGAGAAACGACTTAAGTGGGATACAAAGTCAAGGAAACACATACTTGTTGGTTTTGCAGAAAATGTGAAAGGCTACCGAGTGTATGACCCTATGAAGCGTAAAATCACAACAAGCAGAGATGTAGTAGTCTATGAAAATACTGAAAAGAAACATCACTCCGATGATAGTCTAAATATTTCAGTTGGGGATGTAATCCAAACTGATAAGTCAGACAGTCAAGTCAAGAGTGGCAAGGAAGAAGTAAAAGAAGAATCCTCTAGCGCGGAAAGACTAAATATTTCAGTTGGGGATGTAATCCAAACTGATAAGTCAGACAGTCAAGTCAAGAGTGTTAAGGAAGATAGTGCGGAAAGTCTAAACATTTTTTCAGGATCTGATTATCTCAATGCTTTGACTGATTTTGATTCTACATTACAGCAGACCACAGAGGAAGAAGATGAACCAGAGTCAGAAATATTACTTGCCAAGCGTACCAGAAGAGTACCAATGCGTTATGGCTACACAAACTTGTGTACAAAAACAAGTTCAAAAATTGCCCAGGATCCAGCTACCTTTCAAGAAGTCCTATTAAGTCCAGATAAGGACAAGTGGATTGAGGCTATGGAGGACGAGTTACAAGCATTCAAAGACAATAAAGCGTGGGATCCTGTGAACGAACTGCCTTCAGACAAAACTCTAGTGAAGTGCAAATGGGTTTACAAAAAGAAAGTGAATAGTGATAACAGTGTGCGGTATAGGGCGCGTCTAGTGGCTAAAGGCTTTACGCAGAAGCCTGGTGTAGATTATGAAGAAACTTTTTCCCCTGTAGTCAGACATTCTACTTTAAAAATGTTGTTTGCACTGTCAGTTGAATTAGATTTAAATGTATCACATTTGGATGTCAAGACAGCCTTCTTAAATGGCTACCTCAAAAAAGATGATACAGCCTGACATTTATTGTGATAAGAAAAATATTGTAAAATTAAATAAAGCAATTTATGGACTGAAACAGTCATCTAGATCGTGGTATGAAAGGGTTGAGCAATGTCTAAGTGAGATAGGATTTAAAAAGAGTCGTCTAGAACCTTGAGTATTTACAAAAAATTATGAAAATGTAAAAGTAATAATTGCAGTCTATGTGGATGATTTTTTTGTTTTTTCTAATTGTAAAAATGAGACTGAAACGCTAACATCTGTATTAAGTTCTAAATTTGAAATTAAAAACTTAGGGCAGGTACAGCAATGCTTAGGCATGCGGGTTGAGATTGATAAAAAATCTAATACTGTAACTTTAGATCAGGAACAATATATTGATCAATTATTGCAGAAATTTAATATGTTCGATTGTAAAGTTATAAACACTCCTATGGAAAGTAAATTGGATTTAGAAACAACTGAATCTTGTAGTAGCGATATTCCATATCAACAGTTGATAGGTAGTCTTATGTATTTATCAGTTCTTACTAGACCAGACATAGCATTTTGTATAAGTTTTCTCAGTCAGTTTAATAAGTGTTATACTAATAATCACTGGAATTATGCAAAAAGAATACTTAGATATCTCAAGAAAACAAAAAATTACTGTTTAAAATATACAAAAGATGGTGGTAAAATTAAAAGTTTTGTTGATGCTGATTGGGCTAATAGTACAATAGATCGTAAGTCTTATACAGGCTTTTGTTTTCTAATGTCTGGTTCAGCAATTTCTTGGGAAAGTCGAAAGCAAAGAACTGTAGCATTGTCCAGCATGGAAGCTGAATACATGTCCATTGCAGAAGCTTGTAAAGAAGCCATATATTTAAGGTCTTTATTGTATGAACTAACTGGAAACTTGTGTGCTATAAATTTATATAATGATAGCCAAAGTGCTCAAAAGTTAGTTGCCAATTATGTGTGTCATAGGAAGAGTAAGCATATAGACATTAGGTATCATTTTATTAAAGATGTTATAAATGATAAAATTGTCAACTTAGAATATTTACCTACAACAGACATGCCAGCTGATGTTTTAACGAAAGCATTGTGTCCAATAAAACATTATAAATGTGTGAATGATATGGGTATGATTCAGTTGAATATTTAGTTGCAATGTTAGTATATAATAAAACACTGTATTTAATTTTAGAGATTTTAGTTTATTTACTGTAGTTGGGGTGTTGGAATTAATTCCGGGTTACATTAAATAAACCAAGTACCTAACGTCATTTGTTGTACTGTTGTGTATTTAGTTATCTATGCATCTATGAATAAAATCTCTGTCTATCATCTTGCCTTGAACAAGTCGGTTGTTTTATTTCTTTATCACATCAATTACGAATACTAGTCGAACTCTGTGCGGCTCGCCATACCATGGAGGTTCACGACGAGTTCATCGAAAACGAATTCATCGAAAATCAATTCATCGAAAATCGAAAGCAAATTCATCGAAAACGAGTTCATCGAAAACCAATTCATCGAAAATCAATTCATCGAAAACCAATTCATCGAATCGCCAATTCAGCGAAAAAATATATTTTGTTGATATTTGAGAGAAATGCCGAGCGGACCGAGAAGTTAAAAAAGCATTGGTCAACCTAAACTTATCTAACCTATTTAACCAATTTTTAAATATTTTTTTATCATCACTCTGACCTTTCTGAGTTGTTTATGAGTTGGTTTCACTATGAGTTGTCTGGTCACCGTTCCTTAGATATCCCTTTTTTGCAGTATCAGACAATCGGAAATCGAAGAGATAACCTTTAAATTTTAATTAAATGAAGACAATATAAGCGAAACTCAATCGAAAATCTGAAAACAGAAAAATCAGAAAAAGATATTGACACATCTGGGACACGAACCCAGGACCTCTCGCTTACCGGGCGAAAAATTTTACTTTGTCACTACGAAACTGACAGTTGCTAAACACATTTAACTCAGTTAAACACACCTTTTTGGGTATTTAACTTTGACAGCTCTAATATCTACAATTAAAATGTTTTTCGATGAATTGGCGATTCGATAAATTGATCATTCGATGAATTGATTTTCGATGAATTGATTTTCGATAAACTCGTTTTCGATGAATTTGCTTTCGATGAATTGATTTTCAATGAACTCGTCGGTTACCACTATCCATACTCTTAGGTTACCACCATGGAATATCTGTGGAATAGACATACTGACCTTAATATTGTCGAAAGATCCCTACAAGCTGTAAGAGAGGTTTTTGGAGACTCTTTGGAAAAAAGAGGTGGGTTTGCAAATCAATGAGAATAAAACTAAAATCATGATGCAAACCAGAACCCCACACCATAGAATAAAAGTTAAATTGAAATTTAAAGACACTTATAATTTCGAAGTGGTCGAAGAGTTTACGTACCTGAGCTCCATCTTAACGCACGACAAAAAAAACCAGTAGAAGTAAGAAGGCGCTAACAACACTTAGGTACTTCGCGTTGTTGCCAGTTTCAAATCCCGAAAAGTTCATAGGAAAACCCTATATTAAACAATTATTAGAACGGTCTTGGCCTGTGGATGTGTGGCGGGAACAGCTGGACACCTTCGAAAGAAAGGTACTTCGAAGAATCTTAGGAGCGTGCGAGAGGGAGAGACATTGGAGAGGACCCCACCACTTTCCCAACGGCATTATAAGGAAACATATGGTTTCCTCTTTCACCGCACTCGTCAAGAATCTATTTTATTGAACGAAGCTACATTAATTTGAACGACTCTAGGCCCTCGAATGTCCATGCAAACGGGGTGAGTATTACATACATTAACATGAGGGAGAGGCATGGAGAATCCGCCACAATAAAGCTCTATGTTATTCACCAAGCTCCCAGACTCTATCCATCTAAGGCTCCAAAGACTAAGATGGGCCGGACATGTGCATCGAATGTCAAGCACACGAGTACCGAAGAAGGTTCTAACAGAACTCCCAGGAGGTAAACAAAAGGCGGGCTGACCTAGTCTGAGACGGGGGGATGATGTCAGGGAGGATGCAAGAGGACTACTCCATGTCGCAGTTAGAAAGACGACGGCCGAGGACGGAGGGCGGTGGAGGCTTATGTTGAAGGAGGCCAAGGCTCGAAATGGGTTGTAATACCATTGAAGAGGAAGAAGAAGTGGGGATACCACAATAAAAAATGTGTCATTTTCTCTACCTCATGGTGGTGTGGAAATGAGTTTACAAAATTATAATTATGTAATGAATAGCCCGAAAAAATAACAAAAATTGGGAATTTCACCATTTTTTAGAAAAATATTCACATTTCCACCACTGTAACTCGTTACCTATTAGACTTACAAAAAAAATTTGAAACAAAAAATATTTGATAGTTTGTCTTTCGCAATTTTTGAAAAAAACAAATTTTGGCACCTTCAATCCAAGATGGCGGGTCGAGCTCGACCCCCCCCCAAGGTCGAAAACTTTTTTTTTTAGAGTCTCAATCTTAACAACATATATCAAAATTGCTACTACACGACCTTTTGCAAGGTAAAACTCCCCATTGACTGGGCTACTTAGTTATCTAGCAATCGTACAGATTTCCGGAGGATATGATCAAAATATTCCACGGTTTTTCACAACAAACGTTTGTCTGCCTAGGATACTTTTATATCAACCGCCCAAAATTACACAATATTTCAGATATTTTTTTTAAATGAAGGAATTTTATCCCCTACGGCCAACGTGCCGTTTTTGTAATTCACCTTTCAAACATTTTGTTAACATCTTCATATAAATCATTACTAAAAAAAGTAATAACAATTCAGTAGTTTCTGACAAATTTTGATAATAATCAATTTGCTTCGTTTTCTTTCAAACTTTGCTTATTAACTTATTAATCTTATTATCAATAGCCACGTGCAGAAAGAAGTCGGTGGACTCACTATACACTATTTTACTTCATTATCAATATGGAAAATATATTAAAATCTTGATGATTGATTTTTAACGTCGTAGTTCGAATTTCTTGGCCTACGGGATAATTTTTTGCGAGTGTTTTAGATTTTTTTTTAATCCGATTTCCAGAAACAATGGCCCTCGAAAAAGTCTACACTGACGCCACCATGGAACTATAATATCCATACTCTTAGGACGCCACCGACCGCCAAAATTAACCTTCCGCGGCCCGCGAACCAATTGAAAATGATTAAACCTCCGGTTTAAAAGGTTTTGCATCACTGTATTATTCGTTCCTTTCACATAATTCGTCGTTCAGCTCGCACATTTTTCTACTGTTTATAGGCAGTCTAACAAAGTTTATCACATTAAAGTGAGAGAAAGAAGTAAATAGGTAGGTACCTACGTAAGAAAAATTAACAATATCTTTGGTTTTCTGTGGAAAATTGAATGGGGAAGATGAGCGAACAATAATAATTTTATTCGAAAATTATTTCGGGAAAAAGTACCTACCACAACACCACAAAATAGCGCGCACTGAAATACTGGTGTCATCGCGCAGACACTAGCGCCAATCGAGGTTACGATATCATTTTGAAGTGTGAAGGTTTACCTTTACCTTCAACCAAATAATAATATTGGCAGGTAAATAAATGCTTGCCCATATCACATGAGTCAGCAAATCAATGTAAGACAGTTAATAAAAAGAACTCATGGAATACCTTTAGAATGGTTTATTTCAAATATTTTTTTAAATACCGAGCCCAAATGCGTAAAAATATTCAATTATTTGATAATGTTTGGATTATTTCGACCTATAGCGTCATTTTCATCAGAAAATCGCCTCAAGAACGCAAACACGAATACGAGCAAACGTAGGCCCTTTTCGTTATTTGTTTTTGGGGTGTTATGCCGTGTTGCGCTACCTCCTTCTTTAGCCAACGTTTCGGACATCGTTGCAGTGTCCATCATCAGGGCAGATCCGGCAGATCCGACACATCTACCGGATCTGCCCTGATGATGGACACTGCAACGATGTCCGAAACGTTGGCTAAAGAAGGAGGTAGCGCAACACGGCATAACACCCCAAAAACAAATAACGAAAATGCTTTTGGCCGTGAAAATCTTAAAACTTATCAAACGTAGGCCCGTATAAATGGGGAATCACTACGAATGACTAAGGACTCAGTACCTACCGCGAAAAGGACAAAGCTTTTCAATTGTTACGTGGAAAATTCAATTGCAATAGTCGATCCCTTTTGTATTCGGCGGCCTTTACGTTGGCATGGGAAATAATTATGCGATAAAAATTATAATTTTATTGTAGTTTATAATATGAAAATGGTTTGGTATAGGTTTAGGTTATGAACATTATGTAAACTAACAATAGTCGATAAATGTAACTAGGTATGTTAGATGCATTATAAAACGAATGTTTATATCGACGGTATCGTTACAGGAAACAATCCCTTTTTGAATGAGCGTAAACCAGCGGAAATAAAATTGCCATAGAGCTGCAACGGGACACGGGGAGATTGAAAAAGAAAAAGTATTTTAAATCTTGTAGGTATAAAAATACACGTTGTTTTGTGATAATATTATAAGAGCAATACAGTTTAAATAAGTCGACAAAAACCTAGAACATATTTGCATTTTATAACATTTTGATTAAATTGACAACTTATTATTGTAAGCATAAAATTCAAATACATAGGTACCTATGTGCGAGGGTGTAATAAATAGGTACCCCGGTTTCAAAGAGCGATAAAACTTTTTTTGATAACAATAAATTGACTGTTATCCAAGTAAAAGCGCTTTCCGAAAATCAAAAGGTAAAATGTATTTTGAGATGTCTTACAAACCTAATTTTAGATAAATCTCCGAACAACCTCCCAACCCCCCGAGCTGAGAGCTGAGAGCAAGAGCGGAGCACCCTCCCCGACCCCGACCAAGTTTATAAGAGATCAATAACCACCTTG
Organism: Limnephilus rhombicus; assembly: GCA_929108145.2. Taxonomy (NCBI): domain Eukaryota; kingdom Metazoa; phylum Arthropoda; class Insecta; order Trichoptera; family Limnephilidae; genus Limnephilus; species Limnephilus rhombicus. The sequence goes on from OV815276.1 coordinate 60,432,452, forward strand.
CATCAAAATGCTTGTTCTTGTTACGCTAACTTTACGCGCGCCTCCAAATACAACGACCGCGTAATCGGCAAAAAATCACCAAAACATCTCATTTATGAAAAACTACGTCTTGTTAATTAAATTAGAATACCGAATAGAACACGTGTTATAAACTAATAATTTTCTCAAAACAAAGAAACATCGAAATATTCTCAAAACTTTTTGTTCGAAAGATAATTTTTATCATTTTCACTTCTCAAAAAGAATGATTTTTTTCTCCAACCTGAGTATGCCCGATGGCTATTATATCCTTTTCGGCTTCCCTTATATTCCTCTTAATGTTCACGTTCTGTAAATAAAAAGAATACGTAAGAATAGGCTATTCGATTATTAAGGTTATCAAGTATTCGCAAAATTAGCTTACTTAAAATTATCACTTACGTTTTGATCTTCTTCCAAGCGCACGACCCATGCCTGGAAAATAAAAATAAGAACGTGTTAAACTCTGGAAAACTGCTATATAAATACACTCCAAAGAAACATTTTCAAAGTTTTCGGACTTCTGGGGCTAATGTAATATAATAAGTAAAGTAAGTAAGCTACAGTACTACGAAATAGTTATTATAATATTAAATAAAGAATCAAGGTCCGGAAACGAAAACTGCAAAGCAAGATAAAACTTACCTGATGAACCCTTATCGCATTTTTCAATTCGTTCTGCGTCTTTCGTATGTCCTCTTTTATTTCTTTAGACACCTCCATAACTTATTTCACAGATCCAAACAAATATATAAACTATAAAACACTGCACTCGAAGAACGACACCCACAAAACTCAAAGCTGGCTGGACTTCATGAAATTAATAAGCGCGAACAGTTCGTACCAAATATTAATAAAAATACGTAACAATGAAAATAACTACACGACAAACATTTATTAAACGAATACGTATTTGCTAAAAACTTGAACGGTCTCTTCATTAAATTTAAAATGTCTGTATTTAAATATTCTATTTCTCTTTTGTTATCGTATTTGAATACGACGTCCACTTATTCACCTAAACATTTGCAATATTTTTTTCTACAGCATGTCATTAGCGACAATGTTCTACGTTTGGAATGAATATAGCTACACGACAAATTATCGCAAACTTCATTTCAGTTCGCCAACGTAGAGATGTCACTAACAGTATCGCTACAATGTAATATAACAGTTTGGAAATTTTAAATGATTACAAAAATATAACAGCATGAAAGTGAAAAACATTTCATGTTACAGGCAAATCATTTTAAAGAGCACATGTTTGAATGTTTATGAGCACAATGGTTCAAATTGGTTGGAAATACATTGTTGAATTTTTTTTAAATTTTTTGCCTGCAGTCGTTTTTTATCCTGCAATAGTTCTACTATACACTTCACCACTAAACAAGCAAAAATCTCTTTAAAATTATTGTACTGTCATTCAATGTATTTTTTTGACACAGCCATATTTTCAACAAAATTGTAAATACATAGTAGGTTTGTTCCTCGAGTTTTTTTTCACAAGAGCCATTTTTTGGAATTCAGTGAACGTATCGATAAAATCTTCAAATAAATAATTACTCAGAAAAACTTGACGAATTTGAATTCATCATCAATTCGTTTCGTTTTTTTTTCAAACGACGCGACTTTGCTTATTGTCAATAGTTAGTTGGGTGGTTTGGTATATTTATGCGTACGGATGATCGGTGGACTCACTAGAAGACCCTATACTTCATCATCAATAGGGAAAAATATTAAAATCTTGATTCTTATCGTCGTAGTTCGAATTTCTGAAAATAGTACTTAGGCAACGGAGAATAACGATAAAATTGTTTCCATCATTAATCCAACTGCACCGCCACTGGCACCGGCCAGCACCGGCCGTCGCCGTCAAAAATATTCGAGCACCGATGGCTTTGCGTCCCATGTGGTGATTGTCAATTTTAGTGCATTTGCATTGCCATTTGAATTTGGCTTTCAGTTTCAAATTTGTTTACTGTTAATATTTATAAATTATATATTTTTTAAATATTTCGCCACATTAGTTGAATTGTACATGTCTGAAAATTAGAAGGGCTGATATTTTATGTAAGTGCAATCTGTGAAGATTAGCCACACTCATGCTTCGATAAATAATAATAAATAGTGTGTCATTTTAATATATTATACTTATATTTTATTTTTGGTTCTTTCAGTAATAAGATGTCCAATAAACGCGTCGCCGGCAGTGAACTAAATGCTGATAATTGGGATCAAGTCGATGAAGTAGAAGAGATCGGAACTTTTCGTGTAGCTTCAAATGAAGAATTAGAGAAGCGAGTCGTGAGAACTGCTAAACGTCGCTCGAATCTAACATCATATCCGTCTTCCAATGACGAGGTAAAATATTGTTTTTTCTCTAATGTTGTAGGTATATTATTACAAAGTGAGATTTAAAAAAAAATTAATTATTTATGCATTAAACCGCTTACTCGTTAATACGGAAAACTTTTTATCCAAACAGTTAGATTTAGCTTTATTATTACGAAAAGTGAGTATTTATGTCGGGGGAGACCAAAAAACGAGCAAAAAATATGCATTTAACATTTTAATTTTGTTAAAATTAATTCACTCGCACGGTAATGCCATGTTTATTCATCGTTTTTATTTTAACATTTCATCAATGCTGTGAATCATAGAAAAAATATTTTTGCGTAAAACAAAGTGAATGCATCATTGACAAGTTTGTACCACTATTTATAACAGTCGAACATGGAAAGAAATGTATTAAAATAATTACACAAACCCGCTAGACAAACCCTGCGTAGCCAAACAAACCATTCAAAACCTGGGATGTTTTTTAAAAGCATGATGAAAAGCGAGTTTATTTTAGAGAATTTATTTTATAAGATTGGTACTTCCGACAAATGTCATATTTGATTGTCTATTAGTTAAAAAAGGAACATTCCGTATTATCCGTGCATCAAACTTCGACAACACGAACGTTCCGTGTTATCCGTGAGGTGGACTAACTGCATATTTACCAAAAATTATTATGTCAAAACGTAATGTGAAGAAAAGACGTCATTAAATTTACGATAAGCCGCCGCACTTTTAATAGGCACAGATTTTGGAAAGTACACTATTTTTAAACTTGGTTACCGCAAAAAACATCGGTTTCAGTCAGGACCGGTGGAAAAATATGCATTTAAATTTACATTTCATAAACAAAAAATTTTGTACGTTATTCTCGTTACGGCTGACGTTTCGTATTACTTTATTTTGCATTCTGAACAACTTCCACTATTTCCAGGGTACCAATCGATAAATATTAAAAAAAAAAGATTGCTATATGGCAAAAATCACACATATTCTAGGAAGGTACTAACTAAAGTTACCGGACAAATTTTCAAAATAATTTACGGATAAGCCGCCGCACTTTTAATAGGCACGGATTTTGAATTCAAAAAACATCGGTTTCAGTCAGGACAAATTTTCATAATATTAAAAAAAGATTGTTATACGGCAAAAATCACGGTAATTTTTGGAGATCGCTGGCAACGGTTAATATGCACTTTTAAAAAAAAAACCTTTTGATTCACCTTAATTACATTAAAAGGCAACTATTTGCATTGGGGGAAGTGGAAAATATTTCATTCTAAATTTCGATTACGTAAAATTAAAATTAGCATTCGTCTTGTGAGATTGTACGCCAGAATCACAAACCATGTTACACAAACCAGCTAGCGTAGCCGCTAAACTACTTGAAAACTGGGATGTTTTTTATTAATTTTTGGGGATCGCTGGCAACGGTTAATATGCACTTTTTAAAAAAAACCTTTTGATTCACCTTAATTACATTAAAAGGCAACTATTTGCATTGGGGGAAGTGGAAAATATTTCATTCTAAATTTCATTACGTAAAATTAAAATTAGCTTTCGTCTTGTGAGATTGTACGCCAGAATCACAAACCCCATGTTACACAAACCTAGCGTAGCCGCTAAACTACTTGAAAACTGGGATGTTTTTCTTGCCTTGACGCGAGTAGGCGTTTATAAAGGGGCACTTTCTTTTGTATCACAAACCATGTTACACAAAAATATTTTCCACTTCCCCCAATGCAAATAGTTGTCTTTTAATGTAATTAAGGTGAATCAAAAGATTTTTTCAAAAAAAAGTGCGTATTAACCGTTGCCAGCGATCCCCAAAATTTACCTGTTTTTTTTGCCTTGACGCGAGTAGGCGTTATAAAGGGGCACTTTCTTTTGTATCACAAACCATGTTACACAAACCTAGCGTAGCCGCAAAAGTACTTGAAAACTGGGATGTTTTTCTTGCCTTGACGCAAGCAGGCGGTATAAAGGGGACACTTTCTTTAATGTGTGCAAATTATTTTACTATGAATTTGTTTTGTATGGTTGGCACTACTGATATACGTCACTATGTGGTTTCTATGGACAAGATTCAATATGGCGTCGGCGTCAAAACGGAAAATTACTTGAATAAAATTTTTTACGAATATAAATTTAAATGCACGTTTTTCCGCCATTCTCGACTGAAACAGATGGTTCTTGTGGTAATTAAGTTTAGGGGTAGTTTATTTTTTTAAATATATGCCTATTAAAAGTGTAGTGGCATGCGGCGTCTAGTCATAAATTTACCAAATTATCAGTTTTTTTTTTAACTAAATAGCTATTCAAAAGCATTATTTTTCATTTTCGGTTACTGAAATAGTTGTTTCTCATTGTTATCTAACTGATACAAAGAATTTTTTTTAAATGTGCACCGTGTCCCAAATATGATAAAAGTCATATCTGTATTGTCATATTTTTATTCATAAAAAGTTATAAAAGTAAGCAAAAATATACAAGTTTATAAACTCAATACTTATCTATATAAGTACTAATTTTAGGAAAATCTAGGAACTTTGAAAATCTGAGACCGGAGTGAGAATAATTACTATAACTTTGTTGTTTTACTTATTTTTTACTACGATAAGTTCGTTAAATAGTCTAAAACATAAAACAATTTTTGGCGCAAATAAGCCACGATTATCAGAAAATCACTGCCCACAAACTATTACAAGTTGCGGCGACAATCAAAGCACATTTTTTGACTGCATTCAATGCAAATCGGTTTTTCATGTCACTGCAATCTTCATTTGAAAGTTCTGGTAAACTCATGTCATCTGGATCGTCTTTCTCAAGCCATCGTAATTCATTCATTCATTATAAGCCTACAAAAACAAAAAAAGTAACGTAACTGCCTGACGTTGGTCACAGGGACTGCACGCAAAATATACTTACCTATAATTTATATAAGAAACGCAAATCTGGAGCTGCGTTCCTAGTAACGGAATAATTTGAAAAACAAATTCGCCGGAATGTCTGAGACCAACGTCGTCGGGTGGTTAAGGGTTAAAGTCAAAATTGTTCTTGAGAATAATAAATGAATTTTAAACTAACATAAATCTTAAAATAACCTGGAAATTATTTTTGTTTCCCTTTCAGCCAAAAAAGGGAGTATTTAGTGGCTTTGGTGGATTTGGAAAAACTCCATCTACTTCAGCACCCTTCAACTTCCTTTCAAATTTAGCAACTAATGGAAAAACAGATGCAAGTAAACCCGCAGAGGTTAAACTTCCTGCCCCACCGAAGGAAATTCCTAAAATCGCTGATGTCCCGAAACTTGAAGAAAAGAATGCAACAAGTGCCAACCACAGTGATGAATATTGCTCTAATCTGAAAAGTTTGAATCAGAGTGTGTACGAGTGGATTAAGTCTCACATTGAGAAAAATCCCTACTGTATTCTTACACCTATTTTTGATGATTACAAAAAATACCTGAAAGATTTTGACAAATATAAAACAGAAGCTCCTACCGCTAATAAAAATGATAAAGTCGAGATAAAGACACCAGACCTATTTAGTATGAAAAAAAAGGATTCGACTTCAAGTGCCACACTGTTCCCAATGACTCACAACCCCATTCCGGATACTCCAAAAGCAGGGGAAAAACTTGATATTAGCAAATTCAACAGCCCCACTAATATGTTTACTCAAAGCTTTTCATCCACCCCAGTTTCAAAAGCACCCATGTTCTCGTTTGGACAGCAAAGTGCTACAAGTGTTACAACAGCCGCCGCAAGTAATTTCAGTTTTGGATCTGCCAAACTTTTTTCATTCGGCAATATCCCCCAAGATGATAAGAAGAGCGAGCCCAAACCCATTGACGAAAATGATGAGGACGAAGAACCACCCAAAGTAACATTTACACCGGTCGTTGAAGAGGATTCAATTTACTCCAAGCGATGCAAAGTATTTGTGAAGAATGACGGTACGTTTGGAGACAGGGGTGTGGGGACCCTTTACCTAAAACCCATAGCGGGCAGTGAAAAGTATCAACTGATTGTACGAGCTGACACCAGCCTCGGAAATCTTCTCCTCAACATGGTCCTTTCTGAATCCATTCCCACCAAGCGAATGGGGAAGAATAATGTAATGTTAGTCACAATCCCGACTCCAGAAGCCAAACCTCCCCCGGTACCCTTACTCCTCAGAGTCAAGACATCTGAAGAGGCTGACCAGCTGCTCGCTACTTTGGACAAATACAAGAAGTGAGATGTCAGCCTTTGCATAAAAAAGTAAAGAGCAAAAACCACTGGTGACGTCTATTACTTTTACTATCGACTTATATATCAACTGCTGTACATTGTTTGAAATCTAAAGATTCTGTTTTTGAAGTCTTTTTTTATTTATTTTGACAACTTTTGAATAACCTTACGTCATTTACATGGTTCAATTATTTAAAAAAAAAAAATTGAAACGTAGAATTAATTGTTTTTAAAACATTGGGATTTATGTATCAATTTAAAAGTTTTTCAACTTTGCCAGCTATTAATTTTTCACACAACTTGGTATTTTATCTTTAGGTATCAAATTTGATCATTTAACTATAATAGTTTACACAATAAAATTAAAGAAAAAAACCTGGTTGAAACTTATAATTTTTTTTATTAGTTTGTTGAAACTTTACTTGACAGTGATGATGAAGTTGATTTGTGATAACCAACTACATATTCTAGAACAAACACGTATTGTAGGATTATTCTAAATTTATATTGTGAGTCTCCCAAAATGATTGATGTGTTTGTTATCTTCAATAAATCACATGATCAATGTACAGATAACAAAAATAATTGTTCTCTTTTATTTACAATTTGTTAATGAAATATAATGAAACAATACTATGAATGATTTATTTTTGGGTATTATGCCGTGTTGCGCTATCTCCTTTAACCAACAGTTCGGATGCAGTGGCGGTAGGTGACTTTTTATATAAGGGATGCTGAAGTATATACCTATCTAATATCAAATATAAATACCTACAGACTAGCCCACGAACAAGATGCGATTACTGACAAAAATAGTATGTAAAATTAGCTCTATAAATCGTTACGCTTCACATCAATTATTGCAGTTCTAAAATTAAATTAATTAAATAGATATTCGAAAGATAGTAACTTATCAATCGGCATCTGTTATTCAAACCAAATTGTCAAAATGGTGGTGTGAACAAATTCTCTAAAATGTACTGAATTAATCCACGTGCTTTGTTATGCTATTCTGTGCACTATGCCTATAATAATAATAATACTTGGATGATTTATATAGCGCCGTTTTTGCGAAAAATCACCTCAAGGGCGTACAAAATACATTTCTAAAATCTAAAAAAAACTACAAACTACAATTTACTATGCACATTAGTCTTTTCCTGTGCGTTGGATGCTCCAGGCAAAACTTGGCAAGTTGGTGTCGTTAAATTGCAGTATTTATTGCTCTTTACGGCTGGAAAAAAATAAGCTGAAAGCTTTTTTTAATGCTGAGTAAATAAATAACAATTATTATTATATTTATTATATGCCTCAAAAGGAAGGGAAGCGCCGCATCCACAGTATGTATGCAGGGACCGCGCCTGTTCGGATAGTGTTATAGTGTTCATCATCAGGGCATGTGTCATCACATCTGTTTGTGTGGAGGTGTGAGCGCGAGTGGCGACACGACATTAACGTGACTATGGATTTTGAAACTGTTATTGTGACAAAAACCTCCCAATCCTGCACTTGACCCTGGCCTAATATAATTTTACTTGGGTGTGTTTTGATTAATGTTGTAAAACATTTAACAATTAATCACAAAACAAAATCACTTAAAACCTCAAGACTGCGGTATAATTTCAGTAGAATGTTCCAAGACTTGTTGGTTAGCTTTTGCAATTGATACCGAAAATTCTAGTAACGTAAATCTGTTGATTGATTTTGAATCAGGCAGTAGTTATTCCTAATAAGTGGTAATAAAGATAGGTAACTACTCCAAAATTAGAAGTGTGGGGTATGTTAATATGTGATCTGTACTGTGTGTTGTAACAAACTTCTAATTATTGCAAGTTGGATGAATCACAGCAAAGATGATTCATTTGGCAATGCTACTCGTTCATATTGTTGGGCTGTGTGGACAATGCTACCGAAAATGCCTAATATTGCTTGGTGACTAGAAATTACCGAAAATCGACTTATTAAGTGACTGAGGTGGTTTTAAGCAGGTGAACTCCTAATGGGTTAAAGATCAGGTCATTTTTTATGAGATAATGGAATTCTCTAAAAAGTGGTGTTTGAACAGAACTTTGAAGAAATTTTATTTATCTACAACGATCGGCTTCTCTCTTTAGCTGGGAGGAATACTAAATGACCGGACATATTTAGGTGAGATTGCCGGATGGCAAGACTGTTTATAATTTGAAATTGCCCTTTTTGCAAATGGTTTACAGGTAAATCATTTCACAGAGAACCTTGCTTGTGTTATGGTGTAATGGATGAAAAATATTTATCATTGAAAAAGAAGATAACTCTAATAATCCAAACAAAAATATGAAGCGAACAAGACACAGAAAAAGATAATGGTCGCAACTGGGACTCAAATCCAGAACCTCTCATCTAGGGTTGCCATATCTTAAATTTGGCAACCAGGACAAGATGCGTGAAAACCCCGGATTTTAGAGCCCAGAACCCGGACATGTCAACAGGTTTTTTAAACAATAGTCAGTGTAATAAAACACAGTTGAAAATGTTATAAATCACCTTTTTATTTATTTTTAAATTAAATTTACTCATCTTGTAACAGACGTATCAGCGTCTTTACAAGAACTGTAAAAAAGGGACCGGTCTCGTGCACGCCTTCCAGAGGTACACGCTGATGATGGTGATTAGAGTTGGCTGGCCTCCCTACATCCAGTGGTAATGGTCCTGGATGCGCCTAGTTTCTGCCTGAGCGGTGCCTTGGCAGTGCCCAGAGTTAGGGCCGACTGCAGCGGTAGGCACCAGGTACTCGTTCAGGCAGAACTTCAGCAGGAGGCAGCAGATGGTAGACTTCCAAAGGTAGGTGTTGGTAGAAAACTTCCGAAGAATAAAGACAAGTTTGTTGAGTAGAGATGAACATGATTTATTTGGAAAATGTGGGTCCTTTTATACCCAAATTTGGGGTAAAATGTGACCACGTGGTAAAAATTTGTGGTGGGAGGTTTGACCTTGCCCGTAAGTATAAATAGGGCGGCGTTTCCGTCACACCTTATTTTGTCGGTGCCGCCCGTGAAAGTGGTCGCTTAAAATTGCGAATTAGGAATAATTATACAGGGTAAAATTGGTATATACATGTACATATCTTAATTCTAACATGGGCATTATTTATCCCTAGATTTTTGGTTTGGTGAGTTTGTGGCAATTTTTAGGCAAGTTTACATTTTTGTGCTAGGTTTTTTATGTTTGGCTAATTGTGGGAAGTTGAATAATGAATCTAGTATTTTTCCCAGGTCCCTCGCAAGACTAGCTACTGAAACCTGTTTGTTTCATTGTCTTGCGAGGTCCCTGGATTTTTGAAATGGGAAAAAACGGATTTTTGTAAGGAATTCTTCTAAGTCCTTTTTCTGCGCTAAAAACGCCCTAGCATTGCGAGTTTAAGGGTTAGAGGTTTAAATTCTCTTTCCCTGAATGCCCGGCAGGACTCTGGAATGAAATATATTTATTTCATTGTCCTGCGGGTTGTATGAGTTAAATTAAGTGAAAAATATACTTTTTAAAGGTTGGCCTTCGGCAGGTCTACTTGGCTGTGGCGAAGCAGGCAAGTAGACGGTTGGCCTTCGGCAGGTCTACTTGGCTGTGGTGAAGCAGGCAAGTAGACCTCCGATTTGCTCTTTTCCCTGGAGGTGTGGCTCGCAGGGTTTTAACATAATAAAATAACAATTATACATTTGTAAATGATAAAGTTAAAATGTCTCCCGGTGGCAACCTTAGCACGCAAGTATTTATTTGTTGCACCGGGGCATTGTACATAATAAAAAGGATAATAATGAAAATTAAAATATTTCGGCGAAAGATCGTCGCTGGCGGCACGGTACTAACGAGCTTAGTGGCCAGAAATTTCAAAGAAATGACCACTAAATGTAGAGAATGCCGCCAGCGATGACTTTTGCTGAAAAAACAAACGAGGGTGCGAACACGTCCGTTACACATCTTTTATCATCATTATAAAAGTACCTAACAAAACAGAATCTTGTTACAGTTTGTTACAAATCGTTTTTTTTTTTACATTAACTCCACACAGGAATAATCAGTTAGATTTTTTATTCTTAAAATAAACACAAATTATTAATATACTCTATTATAAAAACAAAACCTTATAAATATATGGCCTAGCAAAATTCAATTAAATTTTTAAACAAAAATCTTAACTCTTTAACTCAATAATAATTGTATCTTTAAATTTTTATCAGCAGCCATTTGAACAACAAAATATCTCTTAACATTATATGAACTAAATTCAGTCTTCTTAAATCTTAAGCAAAAAAACTGAACCTTTTTAAAGTTTAGACTTACTGTAATCTAAGTTACATTATTAATTTTTTTAAGCATAAAATAACCAAAAACTGTACTCATTTATATCACCTTAAAGTTTTAATCAACAGCCATGTTGTAAATTTATTTTACGTAAAAAAACAATCATAACTTTAACTACAAAAATGAAAATAAATTATTTCACTCAAAAAGTACATTATTTGATTATCTAGCTATTAAAGCTTTTTCCTCAGCCTCTCGCCTTTTTTTCTTTTCAGTTTTCTTTTGTATTAACCACTCTTTCCAATAGCTTTTAGAATATCTTTCCTTTTTAAAAGGAATTTGTAAAAATCAATGCAGCAGTATTCTTGGAAATTGAATTTAATTTTAATTAAATATAAATGAAACAATGTTACTTTGTTTGAACCACTTTTACATTTGTTTAAAGCCGACAGGTTTCAGAACGACCGTTCCTTCGTCAGGGCAAACGTATATACTTTTGACTTTAAATTTTAAGACTTCAAATTTTTTTCTTAAACCCGGACATCAAATGAAACCCTGCCCGGACGCTCCCCGGACGCCCTCTAAACTAGGACAAATCCGGGGAAACCCGGACGGATGGCAACCCTACTCTCATCTAACCTGGACGTGCGCTTTCACCAATTCAATATAGACGGATTTTAGCCGGCGATTCCTGAGCATATTTGGAGTAAAAAATATAGATGTCATTTTGCTGTCCGATGATATTTTTTTTTCTATTAAAAACAAAAAATATTTTTCAATCACAAGACGCTACTGTTCCCATCGCTGCATGATATAACCCGTCGCGATGGGTTTGAGAGATATGCGCGCTGTTTCATGTGTTAACAAGCAGTTAGAACGAGACGTAACACTTATCAAATGACCACTAGGCTATAAACGTGCCACTCTCCTACTACTCAATTGCGACATGTGATGGAAAAATATTTTTTATTAAAAAATAATGTCATTGGACAGCAAAATGACGTCTACATTTTTTACTCCAAATATGCTCGGGAATCTCTGGTTTAAATCCCTCAAGGTGGCAATGGCTAAATTGGTAAAAGCGTAAGTCCCCGTCAGATGAGAAGTTTTGGGTTTGAGTCCCAGTTGTGACCATTGTCTTTTTCTGTGTCTTGTTCTCTTTCATATTTTCGTTTAGATTATTAGTGTTATCTTCTTCTTCATGTATTACAGTGATGGTACACCAGATACTAATATCTACAGCCTGTATGTCGGACGAATATCTACAGCTTAATGTTGGACTAATAATATCTATGAACTTCAGAGTGAGGACTAATATCTACAGAGCTAAGGTCGGACGAACGTCTGTGACGGTCTCAGTGGTGACTAATATCTACAGAGGGCAGCTGAGCAAGTTGTACGGAAAAGCATAAATTACTTCAATTATGTAATAACTAACCTGACCTAACCCAACCTCTGCCAATGCTGTAGATATTCGTCCACACTTTGGTTCTCATAGATATTAGTCAGCAGTTTGAGCTGTAGATATTCGTCCTCACTTTGGTTCTCATAGATATTAGTCAGCAGTTTGAGCTGTAGATATTCGTCATCACTTTGGTTCTCATAGATATTAGTCCGATTTGTTCAGTTTTTGGAATTCCTGTAGATATTAGTAGATGCCTCCCATTGATGGGAATAACCTTCAAAAGTTATAAAAAGAGAGTTGTTCTTATAAAAAAATTGAAAATTATAATCTAATAATACTTATGTTTTTGTTGGGAAGCTGAAGAGTGCAACAAAAAACATAAAAAATGGGAGGTGGGTAGGTTGCATGGGTACCATGCATCTGCCCTCCTACTACTTGGTGGGCCGGATCTGATTGATTCCTTTTATCTCTCCAGCTGGATTCTCTCAACCAAACGCATTGCACTGCAGTGGGTCCGTTACTCCTGGTCACACTGACCCCCAGATTCCTATCCGCCTCTCATTCCTTCCCTCCTTTGAAGACTCTCCACACAGCACCCAGTATTTGTGGTGTGCACAAATACAGTCTGTAAAATGATTCGTCGGTACATACATTTATCTCCTTTCCTTACCTGCCAGTCCTGCCACACCGCGTTATGACAACATATTCCACAGCAACATTGAACATCCCTGTTTTCCATTTCACGACTGGTCAAAAAGAGCCTGATCTTTAATTTCATGGTAAGGAAGTAAGCAAATCATTGAAATCAAGCAAGATATTTTTTAACATTTCTATATTTTTACATACAACTGAATAATTTATAGGCATTCATAATAATATATTATCACAATTACTAAATATGCAATTTGAACAATATGAACTATACTAGTCCCAGGGAGAGATCGTATGTGATGTCATCATTCTGGTATTGTCTGTATTTTTTGTTTTCAAACAAGACGCGTGAGAAGGAAGAGGATGAAAGTCAATGACGTTCACACGAGCTCTCGCTGGGACTAGTTTATATTGCGATTTGTAACTATAAATACAGTTAATAAATTATAAATTTTATACCATGTATAAATCATTACATTGAATATGGTATGGTTACATAAAACTCAAGCACATTTACCTATCTACAGAAGACATTATTTACCGATACATTAATAATATTTTGATACAACTATTACATGTGTGCACAGCACCACCAATCATATATATATATATAGACGTCTAAAGAAACACAATATTGTGAATATTTTAAGATATATAAAACCATTTACTTTTAAGTTTAAAATATTAAATCTTTGAACTGCCAGATGAGTTGTAGTCAAAGGTGAACAGTTCCTCCATTTCACTTCTCAGTTAACATTAAGGATTTTATAATGAAAATAGGTTTTTTCTAATAAGATGCACATATCTTTAAATAAAACTATCGTCACAGAAATCTACAACACACCAAAATAATAATGCCACATAATTGTATTTAATGTCAAATAATTAAAACACTTAAAAAATCTGCAAAAAGAAAATAAAACGGAATAATAATTGCCTTTGGTCATAAAAATCTGAGGTAAATGGTATGCATGCAATAAAATCATTTGATATTGCAAGATTTTAAATTACTCGGTCATTTTCATATTCCTGTTTTGAAAAATAAAAGATTATGTTATTCAATAAATAGCAGTCTTGGATCTACATCAACATGCAATGTTGGTTTGAGATCTAAGTGTTTGTGGGCATATTATAGGCCCCCAGCCCCACGGGGCCCAGACCCATCTGTATTCGCTGCATGTGAATTTCTACACAATTCTGAAAGATATGCTGATCTGTCGGTTGCAGCTTTAACTTTATTTGATCCATAGTCCCCTGGAGAACCTTCAATTCGTAGGCGTTTTGTTCTGAATCTGACAAACTCTTAACCTGCAACATCAGGGCTGTTAAATCGATAATCAAATCCAAAATTTTCTCATTTTTCACAGAGCCCATATTATTTTTGCTAACAAGTTGGGAAGCTTCGTCCTTGCACTTCTCTCTCAAATGGGACGGGGCTAACATGACGTCTTCGCAGAGGCCGGGGGATATTTCATGGCAATAAACCTGCACTTCGTTCAAATATTCTTGAAGGTCCATATTCATTTTCTCTAATTCAATCACAACTGCTGCATATCTACGCTCAAAGTCAACAGGCATCCTCTCACCGAATGATTTCTTTTTTTCAATTTCACTGTTGAATTCTTGCAACATCTTTATTTTATTCTTTTTAGCGTTGAGGATTTTTGTAATTCTAACAATATGTTCTAAGAATTTGGCTGGGTAACCACCAATAGTGCTTGCATCTTCAGGTTTTACTACAGCTGAACCGGAGCCGAGGAGAGGATCATTGTAGGACTTCTCTGTTCCCGAGTAGGTTTTAGCTTGGTGATTGGAATGTTCAGGCTTTCCGTGCCGCAGTCTAAGTTGTTGAGAGATAATATTAGTCAGGTTGAGCGTATCGGGTGGCTCATTCGACAACACTTCAAAATCTGGGACAGAGTGTGTTCCCAGTCCAGGTCTTTCAAACGTAATACGGTAAGTATTGTTGGACGTGTCCACTGCGTCAATTACACCAGTAAACAATCCATCTTGAGGTTTCCTCAGTCGCGCGGTGACCTTACTGCCGACAACAAGCTGCATAGGAATTTCGGTAGGTAAATCTTTACAACATATATTTCCATTTTTTCTCTGCTGAAGGAACCTTATTTTTTGGCGTTTTCTCTCTAAATCTTTTCTCTCCTCAGAAAAAAATGCTTGCGAACATCTGCGGGGTTTTCCCATCATTCTTCTGATCTTGGTCCACTGAACTTGAGTTAACTTTCGACTAGATAGCTTGGGAAATGATTCCTTCAAGCATATTGTAAAATCATTTTCTCCTTCGAACAGCGGCTTATCTATATTGCTGTAAAAATGTTCGAAACAGACCCACTTATGGGCTTTGGGTAATTTTAGAAGATTTCGTAGTCGCATGCCAATCTTCTGACCGGTTTTCCGATCAGGAGATAAACTTAGAATGGATTTAGTGGTTCCATTGTCTTGCTGTAAGACACGGAGAATCCGGGGTGTCTTAGTTGGTGATTTCTGTTTCTTAGAAGCTGACAAAGATAATTTACTTGGTGTCTTGGCAGGAGTTGTTTTAGGTCCTCTCTTGGGAGAAGCTCTCGGTGGAGGAGCATTGACGATATTGTCATCAAAGAACAATCTATTCTTTTTCCTTATCCTTGCTGGCATACCCCTGGCGTTGAGTTTTTGCAATGGCTGTGTGGGAGTAGGTTTTGGAGGTAAGGTTGTCCCAACACGGTGCAGTCCCAAGGCAGCTGGTCCGAAAGCTGGAGGGGCTCCATCTTCTTCTTCTGTGTCCATGTCGTCAGGTTCCTCTTTGATTTTGGTACAGTTGCTGAACATTGCGCCCCCGTTTTTCATATTGGACTCATCTGTAGATCAAATATTAGAAACATTATTAAAACATTGCATAATATCGATAACACGCTATGATGTTGACATTCGAAATGGTTTTTAGTTTGCATTGTGCGTCTGGATCGGTAATCATTCATATTTAAACGTTATAAACTACTGCTATCAGTGTGACGTTTAAAATAATATTTGAATTTTTTCAAATTTTGAATATGTCAAAGATGTTTATTTTTCAAATCAAAGGAGACAGAACGCAACCGCAATAGTTGAAAATAATGAGATGATCTGTTTAATATTCTATTGTGGTAAAAAACGAGTGAAATTGAATTTTAGAAAAGGAAACGAATCATTTAAAACTTAAAAACAAAACTCACATTCAAGTCGATCCGCCATGTTGACGTTGTCACCTTTTAACCGTGTCGCTAGAGGGCGAACAAGTGCGCACAAGCGGGAAAATTATGAAAATATTTACATAGTGCCCATATAAAATAGTTAAAATTGACAATGTTTTCGGTAAGTATATGAAAATTAAACCTATTATTTCCGGTAATTAGCTATTATTTCACCATGAAACAGTTGAATCAAAATCATCAAAATTCACTATCATAGTCTTGCGTTCAAAAGGATGACCAATCGAGGCAACATAAGAAAAAAAAATTGCCAGTGTGAAAACTATATTGCAATGGTTAAGAACTTAATCATAATTAATAAAAATATAAAACATTCTATCAAAATAGGGTTTTCATAATTTATGTTCACGCTCTAAACAATACAACATAATATTTATTTTATTTATCTAGGAATAATTTACTAACAAACTTTCTTAATAAAAAAAATAGAAAATATTCTTGAATATTGATTATTACGATCCGGTTCTCGGAAAACGTGTTGTTTTCAACAAACCTTGTGTTTTCGTTATTTAAGAGGGAATGCGGGCGGCGTTTTTTCCATACAAACGTATTCCCCGTTTATCTCTCTGGATTTTGACCCTAGAGCAATTTTTTTTACATAAAATAGATAAAGACCACTAGCGTGTCGGTACTTTTGGCTTTTTTTGATAATTTACTTCTTATAGAAGTTAGGACCTTCCAAAAATGAATAAAATTGCCTGGTTTAAACGCCGTAAAAAGACGTTAAGTATACAAACTAAACAATCTATTTTAAAAAAAGCAAAACGTACCAACATAGAATATTTTCTTCTAATACAGTTAGTGAAAAAAAAAAATTAAAATCGGTCCAGTTTTGGAGAAGAAAAATGGGGAATACAAAACATCGATTTTGAAGATTTTATTTAAATATTTTCGGCCCGATGTGCAGTTATCCCATTCGCTCAGTTCCCTTGAGGGGGGCCGGGGAACGAGGATTTTGACAAATACATAAAAAGCGAAGTAGTGATGTAACGAATTTTATCGGTAGACGAATGTTGTCCTTCTCCGAGTAATCGATATTTTTTATTCGTTTTTTTTTCTTTCTATTTAATGACTTATCGCGGTATACCAATACTGACCGAGCTTTCGTACTAAAATTGTGCAAAATTAAAATTGTTTATGTCAAGTACTATAATAAATTTTCAATTTGGGAGGCGTTATAGGTACCATCGCCCGGGAACCATTCATTGGATAACCAACACCCCCGCCACTTGGTCACCCCAAGTGGTCCGCTATGTTTGGTGACTTAGCATGGGTTCCCGGGTTCACGGGTGAGGTCTGCGTGGGTTTTGGTGGCGGATGATTTTGTACACTTACCGCGTGGCGGGCCGGATTGGGAGAAACTGGAAGAGGGAGATCTTTTGATCTCTACAGCCGGACTCTCTCCACCATTTTTTACCTCTCATTTCATACTTTTACCTATCTTTTCCCTACCCAGAACATCCTCTCCTTCCGTTCATTAAAAATACCCTCCACACAGCTTCTCCAATGGCTTTGCTATACTATAAGCAGGGCTGAATACATGCTTTGCTGTAATTGAAATACATAGTGTTTCATACAAACGAAGTATCCGTAAGTCTAAGCTTTAACTTTAGGGCACACAGTTTACACCCGCGCTGTGCAAGCGGGTTCCCCACAGAGCTTCGGACCATCCCAATCGGACCATCGGACCATCGGACCATCCCAACAAATTACAAAATACTTTTTCGCATGTATTTAAAATTCGAAGTACAAAATTCTTTCAAGTCATGTATTTGAAATACAAAATACAGTATCTTAACCATTTTTTAAGTTCAAATACAAAATACAAATTACAAAATACAAATTACAAAATACATTTGGTTTTGGTAGTACCTTTGGTTGCAATAAATTTTCGTAAAGTGCCTTTATCTAAGGGTGCGTTTCCATAGAAGTAAAGCTGAGCAGAGTGAAATAGAGGCGTGCTAAAAGTGACCAATCACATTGCTCAGAAGACACATCTCGTCTCCGCTCCACTTGTAAAGTTTTGTGACTTACGTGTTAGATAATAATAATAATAATCATAATAACACTAGCTGGTTCCTGGCATGCGTTGCAACGCCGTATTCAAATAAATAAATTATTTATCCCGTCATGTCCTTTCCCGTGCTTTCCCCTTCCCCTCCCGCGTTCCCCTTCCACCTTCCCCTTCCACCTTTCCCACCTACCCTCTCCCCTCTCCCGCTCCCCCGTCCCACCAACCCCCCCTCCTACTGGGACTGAATATATTCAGTCCCAGTACATTCATTTGCCAGTTATTACAATTTTTTTAATTCAAATTTTCATTTTTCACATATTAAAAATATCCATTTTTGTATATTATAAGAACAAAAATCTGGTACCTAACATAGGTAATTATTTAAAATATCTATAATTCTTTTGCTACAAAAAAAAACAGCTGCTTGTTAAATTCAATTTCATCAAACGTGCGTACCGTCAAACGTGCGAAGTTACAATACTCATTAAGTTTTCTGAAATTATCCAATTTTCTGCGTAATTTTCTTATTTTTTCTTTCCGTAAGAACCTTCTACAAAGTATTAGAAAACTTTATTAAAAAAATGAAATAGGTAAAGTCGTTTTGAAGTCATGGCGTGACCAAGGGAAACAAGGATTCATTTGTAGAAATCCATCTGATCTATGTATGTATACATAGATGACATTTATATAGCGCAGTTTTGTATTATTTTACTTCAATTGCGCTCTACATTAATTAACTTAAAAATAATCTAGTATTTAGTCAATTTATTCCTATAGTGCTAGATATAATAAATCTTATAATAGATATAATAAATCTAGTCTCTTTCAACGGAAGCAATCTTCCGAACAGGCCCTCCATTGATATGCTTGGTGTAACCCTAAGTGACCGTATGTCTCAGGTGGTGACCGGACAACTCAGAATGAAACCAACTCAGAAGCACCTCAGAAAGGTCATAAAGAGTGATGATAAAAATATATTAAAAAAAAATGGTTAAATAGGTTTAGTTAGGTTAGAGTTACCGGCAACTTTAAAATTATTTTTTCATAGCTTTTAATGACCTTTCTGAGGTGTTCCTGAGTTGGTTTCTTTCTGAGTTGGCATGGAACCGTCTCAGGTATGGGGGCTCTATCGAAGCCAGAGTAAAGTTAGCCTCCCAAAAACTGGGCGTACTGTACAGGTCCCGCAGATACTTTAATAGTACTCAACTGTTAATCCTGTACAAATCACAAGTGCGCCCACGGTTGAATTTGGCAGCCACCTCTGGTCTGGAGCTAAAAAATACCTGAAAAATACCCTCGACTCTGTGCAGTAACAGGCGGTCCGTTTGATAGGTTCTCCCATCTTGTCATACGGATTGCAATCTTTAGAGCTCAGGCGTCGGGTGGGAATGCTATCCTTGTTCTACCGGTATTACAATGGAAGATGCTCCGAGGAACTAGCATCATTGATCCCTTCGGCACCGGTGCATAGTCGGGAAACACGCCAAACACGTGCCCAACATTTGTACACGGTTGACATTTGTCACATGAGAACGGGTCGTTTCTTCGACTCGTTCTTGTGTTCAACAGCTCGGCTGTGGAATGATTTATCGGCCTCTGTGTTTCCTCCTTCCTACAACATGGGTCTCTTTAAGACCAATGTTCATTCCTTCCTCTCCTCAAAAAGACCCTCCACACAGTATCCCAGATGAAAAAAAAAAAAAAAACTACGATACAAAAATATACAATATGAAACAATGACAAGTATAATATAATACGATACAAATTGTACAATAACAGTGCTATTATAGCACAGGACAATAATAATACATAGCATGACATAGAAGAAATGTATAGTACATTATAAAGCAATGATAAGAGAACTACAAATAATCATTAGGGAGAGTGCTATTATAGCACAGGACAATAGTACAGGATTGTTGCGTTTTTAGTCTATGTATTATCTATGTCAGTTTATATTTCATTATCATTGTTAAGATCACTAAATGTATTTTGAAGCCATAAGTATTTGAAATACAAATTACAAAATACTTCATCAGCAGGTAATTGAAATACCAATTACAAAATTCATTTTTAGGAAGTAATTGAAATACAAATACAAATACGTATTTGTATTTCAAATACGTATTTCAATTACAAGTAATTCAAATACTGCCCAGCCCTGACTATAAGGGTATTTAACTTTAAAAAAAATATTATTTCATTTTATATAATTGTATTTTGTGATATTTTTAAGTAATTAATCACACACGGATCGAATCCAAACAATTTTATTATAGAATTAGAACAATTATTGCTACAACTAAAAGGTACTTGTAACATTGTCACGGACGAGTTTAACCTGATCATTTTGAAAGAGATAAAAGGTAAAACGAAGGAAGATTATATAAATGTAATGACATCGCTGAACTATAAATCATTTATAAATAATCCAACACGGAATGTAAGCGGACAAATTCCTTCCTGCATCGATCACATATGGTGCAACTCAAATAACAATGAAAAAAAACAAGTCAATATTATGGAAAACCAGCACAACCGATCACTACACCTGTATATTTGTTACCAACATTGATAAAAGAAGTACCAACTCTAACGCAACTGACAAAAAAAATATGGAAAAAAACATTTAAATATGGAAATTTTAAGAACAAATCTTAAAACGGAAACCTGGGCATCAATATTTGAATCGGAAAATCCAAATACCTGTGCTGAGAATTTCAAAACAGTTTTCCAAAACCACATAAACCTATCCACACAAATAATTGTTTCTAAACCAAAATCTAAGCACAGATGAATAAAGCCATGGATAACCCATGGACTAGTGATTTCAATCAGAAATAAAGAATAATACTACCACCAGTCTGAAAAATTCCCTAATGATGAAAAAATCAACACCTTCTACAAGAAATACCGTAACAAACTTACGCTTTTAATAAGACTGACAAAAGAAAAATATTTTCGTAATAAAATAAAAAATGCTGGCCAAGACAGCAAAGAGTTTTGGAAAATCAAAACAATAACCAACAAAAGCACAAAAAAAAATTACCAAAAGAAATTACTCATCACGGAATCAACACTGACACCGAAAAAAATCCTGTGTATACATATCCTCTTTGAAAGAAAAAAATGTCGAGAACAATATAACTATTAGAAATCCATTCATCACAGTGTGAAACTAAAAAGGAATGCAACGATGACAATTGCCTACCAATAACATGCAAAAATAGTACTAAGTATCTGGGTGTCATTGTAGACAGACACTTAAAATGGAACGAACAAGTCGAAAATACGGTAACCAGAGTAAGAAAACTTATTTACATATTCACTAGATTGAGAAACATTCTATCATCTAGTATGATTAAAACTATTTATTTCTCTCTTGCCCAATCTATTCTACAATATGGTATAATCGGGTGGGGGGAACTTTCAAAACTAACCTCCAATCTGTAGAAAGGTTGTGTGGTACAGAGGTTGATTCTAAAAGTTATCACACGAAAACCATCTTTATTTCCAACAATACAACTATTTAACTCTTTTAGGGTACTCATTTTAAATAAAATTTTCAAAAAGAACACACTGTTCCAAACCCACAAAGATCATTTTAATACCACAACAACAATCACAAAAATAAGTAACCGATCAAGATCACGTGGTAACCTAGAAATCCCTAAATTTAAAACGAGTGCTTTTCAACAACATTATACTTATCAAGGCATAAAAAATTTTAATGCCCTACCATATAAAATCAAATGCGAAGAAAATTATAAAGCCTTTAAATTACAAATAAAACAACTGCTAGATCAACCAAACACTAATTATAAGTTTTAATTTCATAGAACAAATTTCTATGTATATTTTTTTATTGCAATGTACCGATTAGTAAAAATTGATCAAGTCTTAATTATTATATTACTAGCTGACCCGACGAACTTCGTCCCGCCTCAAAATCAATAGCTGTTGAGTTAAATTCAGTTTTTTTATTAAGTTAAAAATTACGCAATGAAGCAAAGGTTGGATACCAATCACTTTAAAAGTAAGCCAAAATTTATTACAAAAAAGCGGATTGGTCCTGTTTCAGAGACTATCCAGGATCTTTCCCTCTCCCTGCCTTCCCCTTCTTCTGATAATTGCACCTCCTCTTATAAATCTTGGACTGATTCCATTCTAAAATCGGCTGACAAGTCTATCCCCAAATCAACTCCTGTAGGCTCGAAGGCTCGCCCTCCCCCTTGGTGGGATGAAGAATGCCTTAGAGTGCTGAAGGAGAGGAAAGCGGCCAATAAGACATACTGGCAACAGATGACTATGAATAATTACATCTCAGCCAAGAATGCCCAAGCTGTTGCTAAACGCACATTCCGTTTCAAAAAAAAAACAGCTGGCGTAATTTCTGTACCAATATATCCCCTGCTACTCCAGCAGGGGAGGTTTGGTCCATGATTCGCAGGTTTAGATCTTCCTTCTCCCTGCCAAAGCCATCTCGTAATTCTGCTATTTGGATTGATGACTTTGTTAATAAAATAGCTCCCCCTTATGTCCCTAATTTTGATGAACTTCCTTCTTTGCCTTTCACTTTAAAATCTTCTTCATGGTTAGATGCTCCATTTTCCTTTGATGAGTTAAAAAGAGCCATTGAAATCCTCAATGACTCAGCTCCGGGCAAGGATGAAATCCTGAATATATTCATCCGTCATTCTGATGACAATTCTCTTACCTACTTTCTCTCTCTCATCAATGTCTTTCTGGATTCTGGCATTATTCCCCCAGACTGGAAAATTCAAAATATCATTCCCATTTGCAAAAGTGGCAAAGATCCAAGCATAGGTTCGAGCTACAGACCGATCGCCCTCTCTTCTACTCCTTGCAAAGTATCTGAAAGAATGATTAAGAATAGATTGGACTGGTTCGTAGAAAAAAATCAAATTCTTTCCCCTTCCCAGTTTGGATTTAGAAAGGGTAAAAGTACCCTTGACAACCTTTCCTCTCTTGTTACAGATATCAAATTAGCATTATCTAAAAATTAATATTGCATTGCAGTGTTTTTAGACATCTGTGGAGCATATGACAATGTTCATATCCCCATCCTGAAAGAAAAGTTACTGGCAATAGGTATTCCGCCTAAATTGGTAAAATTCATTGTCAATTTGCTCTCCCAGAGAACTATTTTTGTAGATGGGTCTGAATCCCCTCCCCACATTAGACACATTTTCAAAGGTCTCCCGCAAGGGTCAGTCTTAAGCCCCGATCCTGTACAATATTTACACATATGATCTAGAAAAATCTATTCAATTCTTGTGCAACATACTCCAATATGCTGATGACTTGACTTTCTACAAAATATACCGTAATATTTTTATCGCAGCATCAGCAATCAACAATGCTCTTAGAAAACTCTTGGCTTGGTTAAATATTAACGGCCTTGAACTTTCCCCCTCCAAAAGCAAAGTTGTCATCTTCACTCGTCGTCGAAAGCTCCCAGAAATTCAGGTGAGATTTGGCGATGAAATCATCCCTATCTCTAAAGAAGTTAAGTTCCTGGGAATGTTTTTAGACTCAAAGCTTACTTGGAATTCTCACATAAATCATGTCATCATGAAATGCGAAAGCAACATCAATCCCCTTTGATTTCTGTCCGGAGTGTGGTGGGGATCACACCCATCATCTTTAAAACTTCTGTACAATGCTCTCATCCGAAGCCATCTTGACTACGGATCTTGTCTGTTTGATCCAATGTCCACTTCAAATTCGCTTAAATTAGATAAAATTCAGTCTAAATCTCTTCGCCTTATCTTAGGAGCCATGAAATCTTCCCCAATCAACGCAATGCAAATTGAATGCTGCGAACCTCCCTTAAATATAAGAAGGCGATGCCTGGCAGAAAAATATATTTTCAAAACATGCTCAATTTCAAAAATATTGGAGAGAATATTAAAAAAACAACTCTTATCCTACTTAGAAGACAATAAAATATTATCGGAAACACAGTATGGTTTTAGGGAGAACTTAAGTACTAGTGACGCCATAGAAAAAATTACAGATATGATCACTAAAAGTTTAGACAGTGGAGAAAAAACTTTGGCAATCTTCATAGACTTACAAAAGGCTTTTGATACAATAGACCACAAAATACTTTTTGCTAAACTTACAAAAATTGGTATGACAAATACAACACTAAACTTGCTAAAAAGCTATATGATGGAGCGTACACAGAGCGTTCAAATTAATAAGAGAAAAAGCGAACCTCTCCTAATCAACCATGGCGTACCGCAAGGAAGTGTACTAGGACCAATATTGTTTTTGATATACATCAATGATATCTGTAACCTAGAAACAAGAGGAAAAATTATTAGTTTTGCTGATGACACAGTAATTTTATTTAACGAAAAAGATTGGATAAATACTTACAAAGAAGCGGAACACGGGCTTAGTCTCCTGCAAACCTGGCTTAAAAGAAATTCCCTCACGCTTAATGTTAATAAAACAAAATATCTTACATTTTCTATAACAGCCAGAGGGCAGCCGTCGGAGGACTTAAATCTCAAATTACACACATGCCAAGGAATTTATCAACAAAATCTAGGCTTATCATGCCTCTGTCCCACTATAGCACACTCCAAAAGCATCAAATATCTTGGAATTGAGATTGATGATAATCTCCGATGGAACTCACAAATTGACGTAATTACAAAAAAACTAACCAGGTACATATACTTCTTTAGAAACATTCGTAATATCCTCAACATAAACGATATTAAAAAAGTATACTATGCTTTGTGTCAATCACAAATAGAGTACGGTATAACTGGATGGGGGTCTGCCTTGAGCACTCACACAGAGCGACTCAATATAGCCCAAAAAGGAGTACTAAAGACAATACTGAAAGTTCCGCTTAGAACTCCGACGGAAGAAATATTTAATAACTTTCAAGTCTTCAATGTACAGAAACTTTATTCAAAAAATATTTTATTTAAACTGAAAAAAAACATATATGTATACTCCACTGCCCAACATAAATACTCAACCAGGGCAGTAAGCAATAACATCCTGGTTACTCCCAGTTTGAACACATCTTTTGGACAGAGAAATAATAAATTCCATGCTATGAAATTATACAATGCTCTACCAGATCAAATCAAAAATATAAAGGAAATGAATATATTTAAAAGAAAAGTAAAAACATGGCTGAGAGATCAAAGTGATAATAAAATTACAAACATCGTGAAGATGATATAAAGACAATCCATAACCAAATACAAATATTTAAAAAAAACTACAGGCCACCTCAGAACAGGAAATCCTAGTGAGGAGGTCTGTGAAAAAAAAAAAAGAATCTATACTTATACTATACATTATACATACATGTACAAACCTTGCTATTGAAACTAATAATAAATAAATAAATAAATAAAACTTCTCATCCCTTGATTCCCAAACTTCAATTGTTAAAGTATGAGGTTAATTTGAATCCATTTTGGAAAAAACATTCCCCTCCCCTTCTCTATAATTGCTTCAACACTTTCCTGGATGTTTCCACAAACTCCTATCGCAGTGGATTTCTCCCCCTATACTCTTATCCCTATGAAAGTCTTACTTTCTATCCAAAGGCGCACCAATTTATAGGAATATGTAAAAAATATATTAAAAACTCAGTTCAATCCAATAATGCAGAATTCATTTGTATACGTTTGTTTCTAGCTGTGTTATTATGTACAGTTGTACAGGTTCCTTTTTTTGGGAATCTATACATCTTCCTACTCTATAATTTTGTAATGACTATTAATACCAACTCTGTGTGTTACTCTGTATGTTACTCTGTATGAAAATGGAAGTATGGAATATGTACAGGTTCCTATTTTTGGGAACCTGTACATCTTCCTACTCTTCAATTTTGTAATTACTATTAGTGCCAACTCTGTGTGTTACTCTGTGTGTACAGTTGTATAGGTTCCTATTTTTGGGAATCTGTACATCTTCCTACTCTACAATTTTGTAATTACTACTAATACCAACTCTGCATGTTAGTACAACTTGTATAATCTTATGAATATTTGTCTTGGCCTATTGTCTGTAAGTATTTGCTAATATAATTTATCTATTCCATGTAAAAAAACTGAAATAGTAACTAATTTAAAAAAAATATGAAAATGTAACTAATTTAAAAAAACTGATAATGTACCTAATTTTAAAAAAATCTGAATATGTAAATAATTTTTAAAAATTGATAATGTAACTAATTTACAAAAAAACTGGAAATGTAAATAATTTTGAAAATATGTAACTTACTTTAATAAATGGCCAAGATCACCCTTAATGGGTGAAAGCCAAATAAACAATTAAAAAAAAAAGTTTGGTTTGTTCGTAAATTTAAATAAATATATATCACAAATATGGTACTTACTCACTCCTTGGAATTAACAGAGACGCCTAAATGGATTGTTTTTTTAAAATAGAATCTAAAACAAGAAAATAACTGACACTGTTTGTTTCTTGGAAAATTTTAATCATTGTGAAAAACTATGAGTTTGTGTATTGATTGACAAATTTCATCTCTTGCAAATTATCAAGTCACCTAAGGATTGCATTGACTGAATTTAATTATTGATTGGATGACATCACGGAGGCCTCCAAGCATCATGATCTACAAAACAAGGTTGGTGGATTTGTTATTTTCCCTGGAGTTTCTCTTTGTGCCATTTGTGATATATTTGTTGGCGCAAGTAGAGTTTTTTCATAATCATAATTTCTTGGGTAGCCCAGAGGGTCTGGGGTTATTTACACACCTCAGGCTCGCATATTATAATGCATAAGTATGGTCCTTCGATCACCAGATTTGTTCTAGCAAGGTAATATAATAATTTGGAAATTCGGTTTACGTAATTTTGGTAAATTTCGGAATACCTATATTGTATTGCTAGGTCTTATAATATTTCTTGGGTGTTAGTGGGAATTTGTGTATTTTGACAAATCTCATTATACTCCATAACCCTTAATTATTGTCTTACCAGAGCCTGATAATGCGACAGCTTAAATTTTATAAGAAAGGTTACAGATTTACGTAATTTTTGGTAATATTCTTGAAATACCTACCTCTTATAGAATTATTTAGCGTCAATTTACGTATTTTTTTGGTAAATTTGAAACAGAACTTACAAAATCTTTATTGGTTGCTTAATTTCATACTTACTCAAATAAAGGTTTGTGATTACGTATTCTTTGGTAATTTATGAAATACCTTATAGTTTTTTGAAAATTTAATGACGAACATTTAAAAATTATTTTTATTTAAAATGCCCTTCATTACGGAAGAGTCGAGTGACCAAACCGATAGAAAGTTGATCATTTTGACAGCAAAAAGAGAGAGGCTTTTTTCCTGGTTAAACGATTTGTTTAATTTGGTTAAAAACATTTCCACTTTTGAATCAAGGCAGAATGAAAACTTCTTGTCTAAGTCAGAAGGAATTGAAGAGATGCGGGAGCAGTTTGAAAATGTTATTTATGATATTAATAATATCCAATTGATTTCAAACCCGACATTTGAACCGGATTATCAACAATTGGATGCTTTTGAGGTTTTGTTTGGTAGTGTGAAACGCGTACGTGACAAAATTCAAAATGCAACAACAATAATGTCACAGAATAACGTCCGCGATTCTCGCGTACCAGTCATCAAACTCCCCCCCTATAGAACTTCCCTCCTTCAACGGTAAAATGGATACCTGGGTAAAATTTTATGAGTCATTCAAATCGAACATCCATAATAATACACAGTAGACGTGGGCAGAATGATTCCCAGGAGTGAATCGATTCAGTCTGATTCCCATGGCCTTTTGAATTGATTCCTTTAATTCATTCCTTTAATTCAATTAAATCCCAAAAAAAAAAAAAAATAATAATAATAATAATTGAAAATTAAATGAATGGGGAGGCTAACACCGCACAAGAGACCGGGAGGCCACGGAGTACCCGGAGTACCGCGAAAGAGGAGACTGATAGGCTACCAAGCATCGCACAAAGAGGAGACCGATTATTCTATCTGATTATCTCGCTAAAACCTATAGATTAATGTGTTTGACTCTTTTTAGTGTCACTTTTTCGTTTCATCGGTTTTCAAATCACAATGAGTGGGGAGGCTACGAAGCACCGCATAAAGAGGAGACCAATAGGCTACGAAACACCACACAAAGAGGAGACCGAACATTTAAATCCTATATTGTTTGTCTTTTTTTAGTGTCGTAATTTTTCGTATGTAAAATGTATTTATTGTTAGCAATTATATCTTAAAATTATACAAGTTTTCGTTTCACCCTTAAAATTTTATTGATTTTATTTTATTTATTAAACTTATAATTTTGTTCCATTTCACGTGATCTAATATAAACATACATTTAACATTAAGATGAGTATTTTATGACAGCTAACCACAGCTAATTGGCCTTATAATATCTGCAAATTTACATATTATATCGACCCAAGATCTACGTCTAAAAGTAGGTAGGTACAATATCTTCCGTACGTACCAAAAAACAGATAAGCATCATTTTAGCTTCTCACTGCTGATGTTCAGATTCAAAGTCGAAAGTTTTCGACTAACTATGTAATGAAATTGACGGCTTGGCGCGCGGGGGAATAAATGAACCGCGCGGACGGATTAAGGGCTGGCATTGCGGAATGAATTAGTAACTTTTGACTAATGTTTTGTGTCTTACCTAGCAGTGACTTGATTTACTCGCGAGTTGCGGACCTAGGACTGGGATGCGTTTGGGACATATCGTGACATTGACGTGGTCTGAGATTCTGAGGTCTGAGATTTACAAAAGACCATGACGTCACAAGTGAAAAAGACTTTTGTTTTTATTCCTCTGTCTGTCGGAATCGGACAATCTCGATTTCGACAGACTAGATACCTGGGACGCGGACATTGAACACGGACCTGGGACGGCGGGGACCTTATGACAATCTCAGGACTATTGATTAGGATGAATGATTAATTCATTGCGTGAAAGAGATTCTCGGGCAACCCGGATGAATCGCGGCCGCGTTTTGGCCATTTTGGGACATGGACTTTGATGATGTTCGGGTGTTTTTAGAATGGCGGCACGGCGGTAGCGGAATACAATCGTAATAGGCGAGTCGTTCACAATACCGTCCGTCGACCACTTCGCGGCGCGCGGCCCGTTTAATAATATTTAAATACCTATGAAACAATATAATATTTAAATCGTTTACAGAACACATTATTCATTGAAATAATTTAACAGTAAAATAAACGGAAATTAAAAATGTATGGTGTCATTAAAAATCGTAGGATGCAAGGCCAAAGATAAGGAATGAAGAATCAATTCCTTTTGAAATTGAGAATTAGATTGAGTGTGTCACAAGATTGAATTTATTCATTTAATTCGGTCATTCAATTTTGCCCACGTCTAATACACAGCTGAATGATTCTCAACGTGTGCAGTATTTGGTAGGTAAATTAACGCATAGCGCGTTGCATATTACCGCGTGTATTATACCTACCGGAGAGACGTACAAGATTATATGGGATTCGTTGGTTTCGAAATATCAAGATAAACGTGCACTAGGCACATATTATTTGAATAATATTCTTGACATAAAGGGTTGCACAAATACATCTGTTAGTCTTGATTCATTTGTTGAAAGGTATTCTTCGTCTGTTTTGGCGTTAAAACAGTTAGATATTGAAGATTTAACTGACTTCATATTACTACACTGTGCGTTGGAAAATTGATTCCCAAACGTCACAAAATTTTGAAATGGCAGTTAGAACTCAAGAAATCCCTGCATACAATGAGTTGATCTCATTTGTGAAAGATCAAGTAAAAATATTAGAACGGACAAGCAATAATCACGGTGTTATAAATAAGGCGCGTACCTCTTCATCACGTGCAAATAATTACAAAACGTTCGTCGCGAGCAACGAGAGTATCCATGTTCCGGCTTCGCCCGCGAAAGTTTGTATTTATTGCAACAAAACTGGTCATTCAATTAATGTTTGCTCACAGTTTAAAGGTTTGAGTTCGCCACAGGCCCGCTTTGAATTCATTAAATCAAAACATGCCTGTGTGAACTGTCTCAGCGGGTTGCATACAATCAATTCGTGCAAATCGTCGTTTGTTTGCGAGGTATGCAAAAAACGTCACCATACATTCTTACACTTCGAGAGTAGTAGTAGAGTTAAAACCAATACTCACGTACATACGGCTCAAATACCTACCAGTGACGAGTCGTCTACGCCTCCTTTGCCAGGGCCATCCAACGTCAATATTTCGTGTAATTGCAATGCGAAACTAGAGGAGCCCTCGCACGTTAACTCTTCGTGTTCATTGTCAGCTAAAGTAGCTCCTAATACTACAATTTTACTATCAACTGCTCAAGTGTATGCAAAACTTAAAAATGGAAATAAAATTATTGTTCGGTGTCTAATTGATAATGGCTCACAAAATCATTTGATCACGGTCGATTGTTGCAAGGCGCTGAATTTGCCAATAATTCCTTTGAGTAATTCTTTTGTTAAGAGCGCGCAGGAGCGCCGAGTAATTTTAACGATAGGTATTTGTAAAAATTATTTCTATTTCGTTCATCTCAGCGGGGACAGCAAAAGCGCTATCGGTGTATTGGTGAACCCCAATGCGTGTGTGTGCGTGGCTGCAGGTGTTGGAAGCACGAATCGCCGCGCCGCGCCCGCCAGCGACTTCGCGTTCTTATTATTTCATTTACTGTTATTCATTTATTCCAAAAATTAAGTAGGTGCCTAGGTACATATTCGTAATAAAATAGCGAGGTCTACATTATTTAATATTGTATTGTACTTAACTTTATTATTATTATTACTTACTACAAATACATGTGACTGCCTGCTCCGAGCTCATCTTCTGCACACGCACAAGTCAATGAGACTTGTGGGTGCGTGTATACAGGTTGCTGCCTGCTGCAACAGATAAGTCAATACGCGTCGCGACTTGAGCGTGCGTATTCCTATATAATAGATATCTTCTGCGCTCATAGTTCATTCATCTTGTTACTATTAGTAAAGTAAGATGCACGCTGTTTTGGTTTAGTAATATCGGAAGATTCATACCATCTTTTTTTATAAAACGGCAGCATAGGCGCAGTAGGTACATCACGTACTTTGTGATTGTATAGTGTTTTTATTTTTCGCTGGCTGCATCACTCTACTGTTTTTGACTAGCCTTTTTACTGGAAACTATTCTACGTCAAATACAGACCTTCGAATTTTGACCCTGAAACCCCCTTGAATATTGAAATCTGTTTGGTCATTTCTCACGATTTACACATATAGGACATATGGTGAGTAGATACCTACTAAACTATTCATAAATTATTCATAAACTATTATTATAAACATAAACTATTCATTCATAAGAACTCAATATTACAACACAATTTCCTTTTTTAATTAAACATATAAATATCGCTAAAAATGTTGTTGTTTTTTGGCTCTCCCTGAATAACGTAAATTCATCAGTTTTGACTGTATGCATAAAGTGCATTAGTGCAAGTCGGTACATTTGTTAACATATCTAGTAACCTATAATAAATATTATTCTACGTCTTAGGCTGCGTATACACACGCCAGCCGAACAACGGATTATGGGAAAGGAACGAAGCAAAAGCAAACTGCCCGAAACGCTGCGCCGCTTGCGGTTGC
This sequence comes from Limnephilus rhombicus, assembly GCA_929108145.2. NCBI lineage: Eukaryota > Metazoa > Arthropoda > Insecta > Trichoptera > Limnephilidae > Limnephilus > Limnephilus rhombicus. The sequence goes on from OV815276.1 coordinate 60,464,328, forward strand.
TTCGTACCTTTACCATAATTCGTGGTTCGGCTCGCGTCTCTGTCCGCAAAGAGTGGCGTTCACTGATTTTTCAGTGGGCTAGAATCCTAAGATTGAAAATACGACATTAATGATGTTGTCGAAGCTGAAAATTATTTTTTTTCCGAAATTTCATTTTTCAAATTCTGTGCACGCCACTATTCGCAAATATATACGTAGCATAAGATATGTGTATTTAGAAATTGAGTTACATAAAATCGACTACTATATTACCTACCTTCAACTCAAAAAAATTTTTCTTACAGATAAATAATGGGTAAAAGAAATGGAAACAAAGCGCGTTTGTTTTTATCTGCTAGACGAAAAAAACCGATTATTAGTATCAAACGACAGATTCATGTTGCACCACGTTCGACATCTAGGTAAGTCGAAATATCGCTTTCCTGTCACTCTTACTACTGAACCTTCCTAAGGTTACCTTTACGTACGTAAAGTTTTTTTCCCGTAAGTTGCTCACATAAGAGAGTTATGGCAAAATTACCAATGGGTATCGTTTACATTGATAATTTTGCCATAACTCTCTTACGTGAGCGACTTACGAGAAAAACCTAAAGATTTATGCTATGAGAGCCGTGTATTATGTAGCATGTATAACGGGAAAATGGGATGGACAAATTTAAATAAATAAATCATTTGCATTTACAGGGATATGGATGTCATCGATACTACTTTTGGAAACTTAACTACATCTTCACTAATGCATGAAACTTCCATGGATGAATCATTTGCTCCAAATATAGACGAAAACGCAAGTTCATCATCATCAACAACGCTTGATGATTTGGTGATAGAACCAGACCATATTGATGAAACCGATAATTTCGAAGGTCGCAGAATTGTGGATATAAAATATTTGTTTTCGGAGATATCAAATATAAAGCACGAACACACCAACTGCACATTTTCCGATTTAAAATTTATGAAGGAACGACGAAATGGTCTTCTAAGCCAGTATGTTTTCGAGTGCAAAATGTGCAAGAAAATAGAATACATTCACTCCGAAGACCCGAAACGGAAAATGTCTATAAATACTGCTGTCGTCGAAGGAGTGATGTGTACAGGAAATGGGTATTCACAATGGAATGAAATTTGTGGGGTTTTAAATATGCCAAATATGGATTGTAAGACTTACACGAACATAGAACAATGTTTAGCGCCAACAATTGAAGAATGTGCCTTAGAAGAAATGATCGCAGCTGGTGAAGAAGAAAAAAGGCTAGCCATTTTAAACGGTGACGTAGACGAGGGTGGCTATCCTTTGGTAACGGTGGTTGCAGATGGCTCCTGGGCAAAGAGGTCGTACAAAAGTGGATTTAGCTCCTCATCTGGCGCAGGGTGCATAGTTGGACTACGAACTAAAAAGGTTTTATTTCTGGGAGTGCGAAACTCATACTGCTGCATATGTGCTAGAGCTACTAAACTACACATAGTTGCTTCTGAGCACAGGTGCTTCATAAACTGGCGTGACAGTGCTAATGCCATGGAAGCCCACATTATAGCAGAAGGGTTCTCGAGAAGCATGGAAATGCTTGGATTGAAATTTAACAAACTAGTTGGTGATGGCGACTCCAGCATCATGAAAAAAATAATGCAACAAATGCCATATGGTCCTAACCTTATAGTACAAAAAATAGAGTGCAAAAATCACTTACTCCGCAATTTTTGCAACAAAATGAAAGCACTTGGAAAAAAAACCAACAACGCTAAAGGCTTTGTACCAGTTCATATAAGGAAAAAGGTTGAAGCAAACGTTTTACGCATGAGAAGAGCTGTAGTTGGAGCAATAAATTACAGGAAAGAGCAAGAAAACACAGTACAAAGTGATAAAATAAAAAATTTGAAAATGGACATAAAAAATACCGCAAATCATGTGTTTGGTGATCATAAAAATTGTGCATCGTACTATTGCAAGCCGGAGAAGTATACTGATGATCCAAATTTAGTAAGCGATCTTCGAGATTGTGGAATATGGACTGATATCCAACAATTCTTATTGTCTCTAATAGCAAATGCAGAAAGTCTTATTATTGACGTGACAAATAACACTGTGGAGCAATTCAACAACGTTATCGCCAAATTTATAGGTGGAAAAAGGGTAAATTTTACTACAAGAGGATCTTACCAAGCAAGATGTTTTGGAGCAGTAACTTCGTGGAATAGTGAATTGGCAACCCATTCAAGAATACAAAAGAAAATCCAAGGCCACAGTCCCGGCAAATACACGAAGCACTTTATAGAGAGAAAACGACGTTCGAAGGAGAATAAACAAATGTGTCGAAAAAAAAAACTAAAGTATAATGAAAATACGACAGAAAAAAGAAAAAAAGTTACAGGGCCCGATGAAAATTATGGTCAATTGGAATTAGAACCAGATATGCCACCTGAAATATTTGAAACGAAAAAAGAGGAATTTCTCAAAGAATTATCTTCAACCAATAAGGAAGAGCTCGAACGGAATACGGTAGGCCAAAGCAATAACAATCTGTGGGCAATTGAAAGACGTAAGCGGATAACGGCGTCTAACTTTGGAAAAATATATAAGCTTCGGCAAAAAACTTCAGTTACGGGAGTACTAAACTCTTTACTGTACTCACAATTCAAAGGAACTATGGCCACAAATTATGGAAAAGAAAATGAAAGCCTAGCAATAGAGCAATTTTCAAAAAAAACAAGTTTTCAGGTATCCGCTTGTGGGCTATTTATCGATAAAACCAAAAACTTTTTAGCGGCAAGTCCGGATGGCCTTATCGGTGAGGATTCTATAATTGAAATTAAATGCCCTTATAGTATAGCAAATATGTCACCAGAAGAGGGAATTGCACAAAAGATAATTGATTACTGTAAATTGGAAGACCATTCTTTAACATTAAAACGGACCATTCTTTAACATTAAAGTACAAGGCCAGTTACATATTACTCGTCGTAATTATTGTTATTTTGTTGTGTGGAGTCCAAAAGGTTTGCTGTATGAAAAAATTGAGAGGGACGATGAAATCTGGCAAAAAATCGTTCCACTGTTAGAAAATTTCTACCACCAATGCCTTTTACCAGAAATAATTGACGGTCGCATACCAAGAAATTTACCGGCGAGGGAAAGGTCTGGACCATAAATTGTTTTAATTTCATTGTGTAGATGTTAAACAGTAATTTTTTTTACAATAAAGCGTTTAAAAACAAAAAATATTAGATCATTGAAGAAGATTGAAAATGTCAAGTGATGTAGGAGGTATTCCCAAAAGTGCATTTTTCTGTAATAATATAACGTATTAAAAAAGTTAAATAAAAACTAAACTAGTTATGTGTATGTACCTAATATGTAGCACAATAAACAATATGGTGCCTCTTATACATAGATTTCAATATTCATTTGTATAATATGATATTATAATAACATAATCGATTCAACAACATGTGGTAGATGCATGTACCACTGAACATACGCTGTACCAGCATTCCATCAAACGATCAGTGGTGTATGTACTTACCATCACACATTTTCTTGTAAAATATAATTTTTTTGAAAAAAAAATCTAGAACAATATATTTAGTCAAATATAAAAGTTTTTTTTTGGTTCGGTAGTTGTATCTTAAAAAAAGTGTCCTATAAAGGGATAATATTATGTTGAGTACAACCTTCAAAAGTTATCAAAAAATATTTTAATTAATTTTTGTGTTCCATATCCAACTCGGCAATACGGAACGGAATCATCTCGGGGTCTGTCTGTAACAGGTGTTTTTTTTTTCAATTTTTTTCCATTAATTTATTTGACGTAAACAAATTAAATTTGTCACAATAACTTTAGTAAATAAGCTCGGTAAGTATTGGCACACTCAAAATAAGTCACCAAACAGAAAAATAATTTTAAAAAAACATCGATAACTCGGGACATGACAACACTAGTGGACTAGTGTATCGATATAATTATTGAGAATGTCACATCACTTCGTTGACTGTATACGTATTCAACAAAACCCTCTCCGCCCCCCCTCACCCCCGAATACTGAGAGAAAGGGACACATGCACCTCAGCCTGATAATACCCAAATAAAATTGTCAAAATCGAGGTTTTGTAGTCCTCATTTTTCTACTCCAAAACTGAACCAATTTCCAAGATTTTTTTTACCAAATGTATTGGAAGAAAACATTCTATGTCTGTACCTTTTGCTTTTTTTAAAAATACATCGTCTAATTTGTATACTGAACGTTTGTTGATGGCGTTAAAAAAAGGCAATTTTAACAATTTTTGAAGGGTTATAACTCCTATAAAAAGTAACTTATCAAAAAAATCAAAACGTACCGACACGCTTGCGGTCAATATTCATATTATGTAAAAAAAATATTTTCTCTAGTGTCAAAATTCAGAGAGGGAAATGAGGAATACGTTTGTATGGAAAATACACCACCCGGTTTCCTCTTAAAGGAATTGGTTCAGCATCACGACAAATTTTTGGTTACGTTTATTTGGACATTGAGTCTCGCGTATACCCAAATAATAAATATAACATATTTGCGCTCGTTGTCGAGTGCATTACCGACAAGTTACCTAATCACTACATAGCGAAGGGTGATATGAGGTACTTAGAGGGCATACCCCTCGCTGATTTAACGTGGAACATTCCCGGAAACATAGATGTGGTGTTAGGGGCACAATTATTTCCACATATCTATTTAGGGGACAGGGTTGAATCAGGGACTAGTGCACCCCCCGCATTATCGACCGCGTTTGGTTTCGTGCTAATGGGCGACTACCCTGATAATGTGCTTAATACAAGTACTTAATTTTCCGCACTTGCACTTAATGATTTAGTCCAAAAATTTTGGCAGTTAGAAGAAATCCCTAAGATGCAATTTTTAAGTCCGGAGGAGACGGAATGTGAGAATCTGTTTACTTCATCGATCGCTCGCGCTGTCAATGGAAGATATTCTGTTGCTTTACCTTTCTGCAAAGACCCAAAACAATTGGATAATTCTCTTACTACCGCCCAGCGCCGATTTATGCCCTTGGAGCGAAAATTTAAACAATCACCTTCTTTACAGGAGAATTATAACAAAGTTATCGCTGAATATATTGATAGCAATTATTTGTCAGAAGTCAAAGAGTCTGAAATTACAGATGATGGATATTACATCCCGCATCATGCCGTCAATCGTCCGGACAAACCTATGCCTCGGATTGTGCTCGACGCTAGCGCCAAAACTCATTCAGGGCTGTCATTAAATGACGTCTTGCATACTGGTCCCAATTTGCAAGCTGATTTGTTTTTGCTTTTGCTTGACTTTCGTCTTTTTCCCATCGCTATGACTGCGGACATAAAGCAAATGTATTTACAGATTGAAGTTCCTATCAAGCATCGTAGATATCTGAGAATCTTATTTCGATTCTCCAACAACGATCTCATACGGACTTTTCAATTTAATCGGGTCCCTTTTGGACTAACGGCAAGTCCATACTTAGCAATGAAGTCTATTCGTCAGTTAGCCCAAGATATGAGACCACATTTCCCGGATGCTGCCAATGTGGCAGAATCCAAGTTGTATATGGACGACCTGGTCTATTCTATTGCAGATGAGTCCAGCGCCATACGTCTTTCTCGAGAATTAATCTCGTTATTCAAGTCCGGTGCCTTTCATTTGGTCAAATGGACTAGTAATTCTCAAGTTGTACTTGAAAACCTTCCAGATTCTCACCGCAGTGCGGTGTACTTCACTGTTTGTTCTAACAATGCCTCTAAGGTGTTAGGCCTCTCGTGGGAACCAGTTGATGACAGCTTCTTCTTTACGACTTCTTATGTTCAGGAGAAGTGTACAAAGCGGAACATATTCTCTATAGTCGCCCGCTTATTCGATGTCCTTGGCTTGGTCGCCCCCATCATTCTGTACGCTAAATTGCTTATTAAGGAGCTATGGCTGTGCAACATTGGTTGGGATGATACCCCCCCTGAGAGCGTTATTCAAAGGTTCTCGGCACTCACACAGGAATTTCCTTTAATTTCTACGATAAAAATCCCGCGTTATGTTGGTGTCCTAAGGGACAGTACAGTGCTCATTGTCGCTTTCTGCGATGCGAGCCTGAATGGTTATGGCTGTGTGATATATTTACACACAACTGATCCGTCTGGGAATATTACCGTTAGATTGTTGTGTGCAAAATCAAAGGTCTCTCCCACCAAAGTGACAACACTCGCTCGTTTGGAGCTATGTGCCGCGGTCTTGATGTCCAAACTAATACGAACGGTTCAAGACAATTATCGTTCGCGTCTTCTTATTGCCGGGATTCGACCATTGCGCTCTCGTGGATACATTCTTCACCGCATCGATGGTCGGTGTTTGTTAGTAATCGCGTGGCTCAATTTCAGGAGAATTTGTCTCCTGAGAACTTCTATCATGTCGCCGGTAGCGAAAACCCTAGTGACTGCCTTTCACGTGGAGTGCTTCCTTCCCAACTCGTTTCACACGAACTATGGTGGAACGGCCCATCATGGATTCGCAGCACACCTTTGGAATGGCCAATAAAACCTTTTCATTTCACAAATACTGGTGAAATGCCTGAGCACAAAACTAATGTGCTCACTGCAATAGTTCAACGTGAACAATCGGTCCTGAGTGAACTTGCTCAGCGTATTTCCACATGTGATAAACTTTTAAGGATAGTAGTTTATGTCCTCCGATTCGTAAAAAAGGTATCACCTTCCTCTAAAAAAGTTATGATTCGTTCTGTGCAGAGTTTTCATTTTAAAGAAGATATTGCTGAACTCCAGAAAGGCAAATTGTCCATATACAATTCAAAAAAGCTTCGGAATTCATTAGTTTTTCTCGATGAGGATAATTTGTTACGTATTGGGTGGCGGCTTTCTAAATCGGATTTACCATTTGAGGTTAAACGTCCGGTTTTACTTCCTAAACATGACTGTGCTGTGGATCTTATCGTTGATCATTTCCATGTCATGTACTTTCATTTAGGCCCTGGACTTCTTATGTCCATCTTACGGCAGCGCTATTGGATATTAGATGCCAGGACTGTTATTAGGGCAAAAGTGCGGAAATGCAATTGATGCTTCCGCTTAAATCCATCGCATCCTACACTGAAGATGGCAGATTTACCTTCATAACGTGTTGTAGAAGCAAAGGCTTTCGTTCACACCAGTGTAGATTACGCAGGTCCCCGCCGTATCACGCTTGCTCGTCCGAGAGGACAACTTTCACAAAAGGCATATTTTTTTGTGTGCCTTGTAACCAAGGCCATTCATATTGAGTTGGTCTTTGACCTAACTTCAAATGCTTTCAGCCGTTTTATTTCTCGGCGTGGCCATGTGTCGTTCTTGTATTCAGATAATGGCACCATTCATTCAGATAATGGTTCATCCTGGTACTGATAAAATTATTCGCGTTACGACGGTAAAGACAAGATATGGATTTTTTAAACGTCCTGTTGTTAAATTATATCCCATCCCAACGCAATAATTATATCATTATTTTATGTTAATATTTTAATAAAGTTTAATTATTTCGGACTTAAACATGACATTCTTTATTTAACACTTAGTTGACTTAGCAACGTGATATTCTTTATTTAATACTTAGTTGACTTAGCAACATGATTTTTATTTTATTTTTAAACATTTTTCAACTTAGTGATTTTATCCTTAATAAGTTTAATTTAAACTTTGTTTTTTAAAAGTTCCGCGAACTTCCAAGGCGGGGAGAATGGTTACGCATTGCAATATGTTTTGTTTGTTCGAAAATTTAAATAAATATATATCACGAAGAAGGTACTTACTCACTCCTTGGATTTAGCAGAGACGCCTAAATGGATTGTTTTCAAAAATTGAATCTAAAACAAGAAAATAACTGACACTGTTTGTTTCTTGGAAAATTTTAATCATTGTGAAAAACTACGAGTTTGTGTATTGATTGATAAATTTCATCTCTTGCAAATTATCAAGTCACCTAAGGATTGCATTGACTGAATTTAATTATTGATTGGATGACATCACGGAGGCCTCCAAGCATCAAGATCTACAAAACAAGGTTGGTGGATTTGTCATTTTCCCTGGAGTTTCTCTTTGTGCCATTTGTGATATATTTGTTCGCGCAAGTCGAGTTTTTTCATAATCATAATTTCTTGGGTATTAAGCCCAGAGGGTCTGGGGTTATTTACACACCTCAGACTCGCATATTATAATGCACTACATGTATATCTAATTTTAGTAACTGCTACGTTAGTATATTTCTTTATTAATATTTGTTAGTATTCATAAGTTTATTTGTTTCTTAATTTCAAAAAAAAAATAATAAGTATATCTTATTTCTTTATTTTTTTCTGTAATGACAAGACTTTCCAATTTAAACACGAGAGATGTTTTTCTCTTTTAAATTGGGTAGATTCATTAACAAGAAATGACTTTATTTGTAATTATTTTTAAGAACCTTTATTTTCCTTATGTACATCTGTTATATGTATGTATATTTTAAATGAAAAAAAAACATCTCCCTTTAATATTTTGTCTATAATTCTTATGTGTTTGTCTTTTAATATTAATCTTATCCTGACGAAGAACACTCTGTTTTCGAAACATGTTGATAATATTGATTACATAGTGCTGTTTTCACAAAGTTATTTGTTCTCATTTAATTAAAAATGACGCCACATATTTGCAAAGTTTGAAGAAGCGTTTAACTTCAATTATAGTATCCTTACCGATTAGGCCACCCGGACTTGCCGCTAAAAAGTTTTTGTTTTCATCGTTACACTGTCCACAGGCACACGTAATCCTGTTTCTTTTGTAAATTGCTCTGTTACTTGGTTTTCATTTTATTTTCCACAATTTGTTGCATATTTCCTTTAAATTGCGAGTACTGTAACATGTTTAATACTCTAGCAACTGAAGATTTTGGCCGCAGCTCACATATTTTTCCAAAGTTTCTATTGCTTAAAAAGTATCATCACTTTGACCCACCGTATTCCTTTCGAGTTTTTCATTATTCGGTAAAGATAATTCTTGGTAAAATTCCTCTTTTTTCATTTTAAACAATTCAGGTGGCATATCTGGTTCTAATTTCAATTGACCATACTTTTTCCCTCTTTCCATTCGTGTTTTCGTTATACGTTAGTTTTCTTTTCCAATATCTTCCCATATTCTCATTCGAAACTGTTTTCTTTCTATAAAGTGCTTCGCGTATTTACCATTTATGGCCTTGAATGCTCTTTGTATTCATGAATGGATTGCCATTTCACTATTCCAAGGGTTACTGCTCCAAAACATCCTGCTTATTACGATCTTTTATATATGTACGTGACCATTTTTTTAGAAGATAGAATGGGTATAGTAAGCTATCCGTAAAAGATAGATATATGCCTTCGCGGACTTTTTTGTAGATTTATAAAGGAGGAATATCCCACCATGCATTGTTTTGTTATATCCCAAAAGGATTAGGCAGCGTTTTCGATGAAAGCTACCAGGCGGCTCGACTTTTTCCGACACTTCTAACAATTATCGTTATGTTTCAACCAATTTACACAAATCCTTGACAAATTACATAATTAAACCTTCCTCACAAAACACTCTATATATTAATGAAAACCGCATGAAAATCCGTTCAGTAGTTTTCGAGTTTATCGCGAACAGACAGACAGACAAACAGACGACTCGGGGGACTTTAATTTATAATATGTAGAGATGTTTACGTCACGTACTAAGAACTTAACAATATTAGTTTTTGCTTTTTGTACTTTAAAGGTTTTTACTAATAGGGCTAATTAATTGTTATAATTTAAACAAAATAAACTATATAAAAAACTTTCTCACATTGGGGATAAATTCACAATAGAAATGTGTTAAGGCCTACGTCATTAGGAGGTACTTTATGCAAAATATGGATAATAGTTTGTCGGTTTATTCATCAATGGTCAAAATATAATTATTACGAGCAATGTTTCTTGTACAGTTGAGAGGGGTGAGGCGCCTGCTTGCAATCAGCAACATATAGACCATCATCCATCGTCTCTTGTCGACGAATCAAGCTCCAATTCTGATTCAGAAGATGATGAAGAAAATCAGGAGACCTGTGATGCAGCTAAACAACAACTTGGGTGTTTCATTTTTCCATACTAAAGTGATCCAATCACGATTAAAAAAGCTTTCATGGAAAAACATCCTATTCAAGTTGTAGAAGGAAAAGGTACAAGATTGCCATTTGAGCCTTCTAAACTTTATTACCGATATTTGCCAAGTGGTGAAAAAAACGAAAATGGTTATCATATTCAATTCAGCTAAATAAAGTGTACTGTTCGTGCTGTATGGCTTTTGGAGATAAAGGACACAGAGACTCTACCTACATTACTGGTTGTGATGTTTCTTCAAAAAATGTGTATAAATCAGTAGAAATACACGAAAATTCTACCCATCATGAAATTGCTGTGAAAGCAGCTTTTCAAAGTCAAAAGGGCTACGATATTTCAAATCTCCTGAATACCAACCAAACTAAACAGCAAGAAAGTGAAATTCAAACTAGAAGATTGGCCATCCAACGTTTGATAGACATAGTTTTGTTTATAGGAAGGCAAAGCATTGCCTACAGAGGTGACAAAGCAGAAGCAGCCTACGCTCTTGATTCTTTACAAAATCATGGTAATTTCCTTGAACTGGTCATGTTGGTGGCTAATTATGATGTAATTTTGCAAAGCCATGTAAAAAAATGTATCAAAGACAGCAAAAAGCACAGAATAAAAATAAAGGACAAAAGAGAAGCCACAGGAAAGCAATCTAAAAAGCCCATTGGACGAGGATCAATGTTGACTTTGTTATCAAAGACTTTCATTAACAAGTTAATCAAGATAATTAGCTCGATGGGTCGAAAAATTATTTTGAAATACCTCCAGGATAGCATCATCTACAGCGTAATGGTGGACAGCACCCAAGATATAGCTGTCATGGACCAATTGGCAATATGCGTCCGCTATGTCGTTCAAGGAAAAGTGTATGAAAGACATGTCACTTCCCAAAGTGACATGTCAAAGATTGGTCACTTCCCCTGTTTCTAAGTACTTGCAAAGTAAAAGCATTGATTATGCTTTAGCTTGGAACTTAGTACAAACACTGCTCCATCAAGTTAAAGACAAAAGGAATGACGCGTATTTTGAAGTATTGTACGCAAAAACAAAAGCCTATGTAAGTGCAGATAATCTTAAGCTAGACGAAAATAACATTGACGTCGAGTTAGAATTGGACTTTAAGAGAAAAAGAACGTCAAATAAAAAATTAATGCCCGATGAAAAATCAAAAGATGAAACTGACTCTATTTCGACAGTGCAACATTACAAAATTGTATATTTTGATATTTGATGCGGCGAGAGGGGGGGGGGGGGAGGGGGGGGAGGTGGAGGAAGCGGAGTGGGAACCCCCCTTACACCACGCGAGCGAAGCCGCGGGAAAAAGCTAGTATTCGTATAAAAACCTATTTGAATTTATTCTTCTTTATAGGTGCCAATATAGCGTAGAAACGCGTTATCATTGTTTTCAAGCACCTAATTTTCAAAAATTATCCGGGGGAGGCCCTCGGACCCCCCGTTTTCTGTAGCCTCTCCCCCCACCTTACGTTAGGGGGCCCCTTTACAGGTTTTAGCGGAGGGCCCCAAATGGTCCTAGTCCGGGCCTGCTTTGGGTAGTCGATTTTTCCCAAGTACTTTTATTTCGTTGCAAAAATTGCGAAGCAAGCGATTTTTCCATTTTATTTTTTGTACTATTGCTATGGCAATTGAGCATTATTTTTTCACGAGACTATAGTCATCATTACTAACTATTTAGTTTGTTGAATTTGAGGAAGTGTAAAAAGGTTCCGTTCCTAATTTTTTTCCACACAAAATCAATTTGCAATTTGGGAGGCGGATATGGATTCCGCCGCCCAGTGAATTGGATAACCAAGACCCCTGCCATAGGTCGCCCCATGTGGTTCGCTACGTCTCTGCGTTTGCCCACCTTCTGCGTGGCGGGCCGGATCGGGAGAGACTGGTCGAAGGAGACCTTTTGACCTCTCCACCCGGACTCTCTCGATCCATTTTTTTTACATTAACTCCACACAGGAGGCCCTGAGGAAAATAATTTCCCTCAGGGCCTATGTCATCTGGGATGCTGTGTGGAGGGTATTTTTGAGGAGAGGAAGGAATGAACATTGGTCTTGAAGATTACGGTGTTGTAGGAAGGAGGAAACACAGAGGCCTTGCACCGCAATGGGAGGGTTGGATTCATACTTGTGTCACTCTTACACATTGACTCCCAGATTCCTACCCATCCCTCGTACCTTTTTCCTTCCCAAAACTTCCCCTCCTACCTTAAAGATGTGTGTATCTCCTTCGGTCGCTGACTATAATGCTTGAAAAGGTTATAATAGCGCCAAACTACATTCTATAAATATAATGTTAAATTTGAATTCGAAGCAAGATTTTAAGTAATCGCTGCCTTTAAACTGCGTTAACATTCAGTTTTGTCCAACCATTATATTTTATTTGTAGTATTTTGTTAAAAAATGTTGTTTTTTTATGTGAATACCGCACAAGAGCCAGTGAGACTATAGCATCCACAATTAGGGTATGTTGTGAGGCTGAAGGTAATGGGGAGCGGAAGGAAGTGAGGCAGAGGAAGGTGGGGAAGTGCCTGGATATTCAGTACAGTTGGTGTACATTATTGTTTAATATCTTAGTTTTATCCAGAAAACGTGTTATTTTCCTCTTTTACATTTTTAACAGTCTCTCGTGTCTAGGATGAACGAAGTATGTATGAAGAATGAGTTAATGATGAATGTAAGTAAGTCTAAATCATGGTATTTGAAAGAGAGAGTATGAAAACATTGTGCAACATAGTTGTGAATGATGAGTATTTGGAGCAGGTCGATGAGTTTGTGTACTTAGGAAGTATGTTTACGAGAGATGGGAGGGTTGACAGAGATATCGAAAGAAGGGTAAATGCAGGCAACTCTATTAATGGAGGACTGAACGCCGTTGGCGCCAACAAAAAAATGTCAAAAGAAGCGAAGTTAGCCGTCCATAATTGAGTGCTGGTACCTACCCTGATTTATGGCAGTGAGGCATAGAACTGACAGAGGAAGGATGAAAGTAGACTGAATGCTGTAGAAATGAGATCCCTGAGGCGTATGTGTGGTAAAACCATGTACAATCGTGTGAGAAATGTGGAGATCCGCGAAGAATGCAAGGCTGATGTAAGCGTAATGAGTAAGATTAAGAAAGGGACGCTCAGATGGTTTGGGCATGTAGAGCGAATGAACGAGTAAAGGAGTGTAAGAAGAATATATGACGCAAATGTGAATGGTAGAAGAAGTCGGGGACGCCCGAGGAAGACATGGCACGAAAAAGTGAATCAGATACTTATATGTGAACGAGGCAAGGAGTGTGTGCCAAGATCAAATTGTTTGGCGGTCCGTGCTCTCTGCCTACCCCTGCGGAGAAACGGCGTGATGGTTAGTTAGTTAGTTTTAGTTAGTTTACATTTTTAACAATTAGATTACGTATATATACGATATACGTATATGTACGACTAAATATTTTTTATGTTCTTTGTACTGCCGTTATTGAATAAAAAGTAAGAGTTTACTACAAAACAAAAGACCATTATTTTATTTTTCCCAAATCACGAAATACAATTTTTTTCTAAACTTCGGGTCGTTTGAGTGAGCTAATAATGAAGACTAATTTTATTTATTTTTACGTTTCGAATAGCTACAAATCATATGCAACTTTAGAGACCTAGTGCGTTTAAAAATAATGCACCATTTTTTCTGTCTATGGAGAGCGGTACACCCTGAAGTCAAGTCAAAAACTTCATTAGCGACGAAATAAGTCGAAACATGCCTTATCCAAACAGAATATTGGATTATGCAGCGAGCAACCGCTAACCATAGCGTTTGTACCTAGTTACAAGCATGCGAGGAGATCGGCGGAAGACGATAGGCAGGAGATAGGAGGCATTACAATACCTACCGTCGAGATTTCTCACCGGCCACATTCCCTCTTAATTCTTATATTACTGTAACAAAATTTCCACAACTGCTTATTATTTATCTCTGTATTTATGTCAACGGTAGCGACTGTTTACTGAGGCTTCTAGAATAGATCTGGGAGCGGCGGAACACGTCAGCTGTTCTTTTGTACTGAGAGCCCACTCGTCAATCTCCGGAAACCCGAACCTTTTCGAGCGGCGCGATATGCGAACGCGAACACACCTATATTCGCATACACTACAGCAATAAAAATAAATACCGATAAAATAATGCTGTTTATAGCATGAATACAAAGAAAGAGTAATTTTGAGAGGAAATAAAGAAGTTGTTGGTTCTTTTTCCCGGTACCGATGCGTGATTAATTTATTTGTTTTTTTTATTTATTTTTTATTATATATTGACCATAGCCACCGGCCGTGTAGTTCTTCTTTATTCTATGACCATAGCCAATCACCGCCTATCTGTTGAATTTTGAAAGTATTGAGTGGCCTTAAACGTCAAACGACCTTCCTATTTAGAAACAACTGAACAAACATATTTTTGCTTCTTCTGCATTGTTCGAACGCACGTGAGCAAGAGAGAGACGACAATATTTTCTAGCCTCTTTGAATATTTATCCACTGTGATACAGGATGTAAATTTGTGAGAAAATGGTCTTCAAGTTTACCAGAAGAATGTGTCGTAGAAAATAATAAAACAGCTGTTCCAATAGTTTTCATAATGCTGTATAAATATTTTATATTTAGTGCTTTGATTTGTTTTCTCATCAGTGACGTAGAAGGTAATATTAGACGCTTTAAAATTCTGGGTTGTTTACTTGTCCGTTCATTGGTGTCTCTTATAAAAAAAATAATTTCAAAAGGAAGAATTTCATGCTGGCAGTTATTATATCAAATGGAACATATCACTTATATATCAAATTATTACAAATATTTTATTCTGGATTAACCCTGTACCATTGTATCATATTTATTTTCATAATTAGTATAAACACCACCTTATGCTTGCAAATGATTCATCACTTGTGAAAAATTATAAATTTTTAAATCTAGATTATGACTCATATCTTCTATAAGGGTTAGGACTTTGCTTTATAGATTGAAGAAAAGTAGCAATAATATATATAGAAATATTAACTGCTTATCGCAATATTATTCATGAATGTATGAATACATCATGGCTAGGGAATGCAATCCCGGTATACTGGGATCCCGCAGACATTTTGAGGGACTAATCTCGGTCGAAAATTTTGCGGGATCCCGCTGGAGTGGCGGGATTACAGAGAAGCGTGGTTCAACTAACTTGACAGCGGTTTTATTATACTTACATGATCCATATAAGTACGAAGAAGACAGAAGTCAATTTATTAATGTTGATGATACATTTAGTCTACTTTCAAAAAGTGTAATATGCAAGGCAATCAAAACTACAGTCAAAAGGCTAGAGTACACGGATACAGGTAACAACGCAGTAGCCACTGTTCCTGCTGACGCTGATGATCCTTACGATTCTTACGATGACGACACTCCTCTCGCTAATCTGGAGACATACGCAGCAGCACCAATGTCACTTCAAGACGAACTCGAACTTACTTTGGTTAGTATGAAGAGTTCGAGATCAACAGCCCAACAACCTAGATCTGGAAATATGAGCAACCTTGAGGTTTTGATAACGAAGGAAGTGAATTACTTGGAGTCCGGTGGATTAAAAGGACATTATGTTATATTCTCCAGCCCTATGCTATAAATCACACGCATTAATGTCAACCTTTTACGCACTCATGCGTTTCAAACAAATACATTATTTTTAATTGAAAACGATTAACAAATATCGAAGGATTAGTAAACCCAAAACTGATTTCCTGCATAACATATTTTTTGTGTGTCTAGTACTTAAAACTATGAAGTATCCCACGATCCGGGAATACTGAAAATGCTATTTAAGCGAGGACTTAGCGTTCCTCCATGTTCACTTCTATTTCTTATTACGTGCAGTCTACACGCTGCACTTTTGTTCACTTGTTCGCTAATTGACATTGTCTAAATTCTAAGTTTGATTATACTTGAATCATAAAGTTGTTCTATATAAATCAACAAGTTATCATTCCTACACGGAACTACTTCCAACATTACCTCAAGATATCACCTACATCTGCATACATCAACTACATAACTGCAGATATTGCACCTCATCACTACTCATCAATAATCCACCGACAACCGGAGAGAATTTCTCGAACACCGCTCGCTGCGAAAGAGTTAAATATTATTTTCCTGCGTCCTCAACCAAGGGTCTTAGCAATACCTTCAATTCACTTACAATGCGCTAATGACTATTGTGCCAACCGGCGTGGAAGCTGAACGAGCTTTTTCAGCCGCTGGCTACCTTGTGTCCAATATCAGAAGCCGTTTATCAGACGACACAATTAATACTTTAACTTTTTTACAAAGCTATTTCCAAAATAATGTTTAAACTTATGATGCTTATTGTACAAGAATATTGTTTATCGTGTGAACGTTATTATTTAAATTTAGGTTGTTATGTAAATTTATGTCTTATCTTATTCTTTGCCAATTTCTGACTTAAACTATGTCTAACTAAAGGTATATTAATAAACCAAAATGTCCCAAAGAACTTGTTTGATTAGGTATAAATTTAAAACTCTAAAAACAAGGTTGGTAGATCGAGGTGTTAGGTCTTTATTATACGATTGATTAGATATCTAAGTCCACCCTGCTGGATCCCGCAAATACCTGGATCCAGCGGGACTAAGATTGTTCAGTCCCGCAAATACCTGGATTGACATGGTCTTGCGGGATTGCATTCCCTAATCATGGCATACCTATTTTTTATTTTATTATCTTTGTTCACGTATCGTCAGCCCATTTCACCACAGAAAATGCAACAGGAGTCCTTCAGTAGCTTTTAAACCTTTTCATAGCAGTTTTTGATAATATATATAATAAAATGCTTGACTTGCATTCTTTCGGCCACTGTTTTATACAAATATGGAATAATTTTATACAAATCATTTTGGGATCTTGCAACTACCAACTTACTATAAATGTTCAAGCTTGACTTCAGCAGTCACAATTTAGTAGATAAACCATTATTACATTAGACTGACATCCAAGTGGCCCCAAACAATATTTTTGATAACCTTTTCATAGATAACTTACTGACGTGAAGCTAAATAGTACAACATAAGAATGATAATATTATTTATTTTGAAATTTTGCTGTTTGTTGTTGTTGAATTTATTTATGATTAAATTTCACATTATTCTCTAATCAGAGAGATATTAATGTATAACAAAAAAGATAACAATACATTATAATTATTATGTGCTTAGTTAACCTTGTGTACCTGAACTACCAAATGATGAACATCAGCCTTGACGACCTCCGTAGTCTAGGGGTAAGACTTTTGACTCGCAATCCGAAGGTCGCGGGATCGAATCCCGGTGTGCGCAAATAAATTTTATTTGATTAATTTGTGCTATTTCACAATTAAATCATTAAAATTAATATATGGTATATTTGCGGCACATTCCAGAGCGGAAGATACTTTTAGTATCACCCTGGTGTAAGACCACAATTCAGAATTGAAACGTTGCATGAAATGGCTTTAGTTATGTTTGGTGACCAGATCTGAATAGCCGGGTATTCAGATCTGATATTCCCCACTTTCCTCTTCCCCATCTCCTTCCCCTCATCACTACCTTCAGCCTCACAACATACCCCAATTGGGGATGCCATAGTCTCACTGGCTCCAAATGGGAGCAGCCAGGACTGTTGTGAGGTATTCATATAAAAAACATTAAAGGAAAGCAAAGAAATACAAAAGTTTCTGCATAAAACCATGCATTTGACAAAAAACTAGTTTAATAACTCAGGTACGCCTCATACGTCATTACTTATGTCTGGCCGTGTTGTAGGCAACTTGAAAACAAGCTAATGGATCCAAGTGGTTAACAAATAATTAATGGAATTTATAATCTACTATCAAATACTAACTGATACACCATCAAAACAGACTGATAATAACATAGACAGTATTTTCACAAACTTATTTTAAACCCTTACAATATTTTAGTCGTAAAGCGAAGGTAATAAATGATTTTTTTGCATGTTTTTCAGTACAAATGTGCAAGTGTCTTGCAATGAGCTTCTCTGAACAAAACTTGAACATATTCCTGTGGTAAAGGTCAAGGCAAACTAAGTGGGAAGGTTGCATAGAGCACGTTAAAAGAAGCAGCTATTGGGAGCGCCAGGCGCTAACGCCATGTAGTGGCGGGGCGAGGTGACAAAATGGTAGCACTGTGCCTGTTAGATCAAAAGCAACCGACGGAAGGTTAACATAAATTACCTGCATAATTTGTTAAAAATTTCTTCTTCTATTGCAGGACTATTGAAGCGATGTTTCACATGCCGGTCGCGCGGGGATTTGGGGACATGCAAGGACCCCTTCACCCTCAATAGCACCCAGGCTGACGCAGCCAGGGGGGTCGACGCGGCCCCCTGTGCCTCGGGCTGGTGTGGCAAGATGCTGGAAGGGGGCAGCACTTACAAAGATGATGGTAAATATGACTTTTTTTTATTAACAATGGTAAAATTTATTAAATTAACCTTTAGACGTGCAGCGATCCCATAGAGCAGTGTCCCGCAAACTTTTTGTGTTCAAGGTACACCTACCAAATCAAGAAATTTTAGAGGTACACCAAAGAAAAAAACATTGTTTATTTAATATAACATATTATTAACATAATATAATATTAAAGTATTATGTTTAAGAGCCCAAGAGGGATTTTTCAATGTTTATGGTTTTGCGTGTTTTCAAAGTCGTGTTATGCTGTGTGCACAACAGCACATTAAAAAAAATTGTCACAATTTTTTTTAGACGCATGTTTGTTGGATCCCACCAGTTAAATCTAAGTATTAAAAATAGGGAATCTCAGGGGAAATTTCCCCTGTTATAGGAAAAAATCGAAATCCAGAGATCCACGAAAACGGCTAAGATATAATACGACACTTTTTAATTTTTCTGGAATGATCGCTCTACCTTGGTGTTTTTACGAGCGGATACTAGGATCAATCCGTATTGAGTAATAATATACAATAACTTTTGGTGGAATTGTCTTAAAAATTCGATGAGGGCGACACAAGCGACAAATTTTTTAAATATTTTGGCAAATTTCAAAGTTAACCTTTAACTGGTGACAAGCGGTCTCACAGGCCGCGCAGCGTCAGTGAAACGTCATTTCACCCCCTTCCCCGCGCTTGCTTTGTTCCAACGCCTGAGTAGCTTCGATTTTAGTTGCGTCTACGCCGTAGAGAAGGATAGTCACATCGCGCAGTCCCAAATCGGTAAGTTACCGTGATGTAAAGTTCGGCAGCAGTCTCTCAGACCTTACGTCACCAGTTACGTAACTTTTTATGCGTGCGTATTTTGGGTTCTGATTTGCCACGTGATCCACAAAACTCCAATAACGGGTCAAAAATACCAAAAACCTGTGCTAGTTGTCCTCCAAAGTTAAATCGCAAATCGAATTACCAATGTAACTAACTAACTAACCATCACGCCGTTTCCCCGCAGGCGTAGGCAGAGAGGACGGACCGCCAAACAACTCGGTCTTGGCACACACTCTTTGCCTCACTCACATTCATACATCGTCTCATACATTCTCTTCTATTATTCTGACTTTTGACATGACCCGACTCAAGTATCTGATTCACTTGATCGTGCCATGTCTTCCTCGGGCATCCCCGACTTCTTCTACCATTCACATTCGCGTCGTATATTCTGTCACATAAATATTATGTGACTAGTGCAGTTCTTGCCTATTTGGTTATTTTGTCTACAGTGTTTTTTTTGGAGACTGGTAATTTTTTGGGAAAGAGAGATTCTTTTTTTGTTTATGGTCACTTCCTCCCGGGCAGCCATGGGCTAGCTGTTCGTGAATTGGTCACTCACCATTAAGGTGTTTCAATTTCGTTAAATCATGTGAATCTAAGTTGATTTTAACTTAAAAAGGCGCGGGGTGTTTTTACGTAACACGAGAAGTTCGTGTACGGTTTTATTTGTAGTGGATGATACGCAAATCCCACTTTTTCCGATGTTGGTAGTTGGCCATTTTGTGGAAATATTTTTGGACACGAAATTGTAAAGTGATTTGGTCCTTGTGTTGGCTACAATAATATGCCATTATGACCCCGCGTCGTGAAGTCACGGATTGCTGACAGTTCTTCTTACACTACTTCCTTCGTTCATTCGCTCTACATGCCCAAACCATCTGAGGGTCCCTTTCTTAATCTTACTCATTATGCTTACATCAGCCTTACATTCTTTGCGGATATCCACATTTCTCACACGATCATACATTGTTTTACCACGCATACGTCTCAGGGATCTCATTTCAACAGCATTCAATTTACTTTCATCCTTCCTCTGCCAGTTCCATGCCTCACTGCCATACATCAGGGTAGGTACCAGGACTCCATTGTGGACTGCTAGCTTTGCTTTTTTTGACAGTTTTTTATTAGCGCCAACGGCATTCAGTCCACCATTAATGGAGTTACCGGCATTCACCCTTCTTTCAATATCTCTTTCAGCCTTCCCATCTCTCGTAAATATACTACCCAGATACACAAACTCATCCACCTGCTCCAAGTATTCATCATTCACAACTATGTTGCATACTGTTTTCGTACTCTCTCTTTCAAACACCATGACTTTAGACTTGCTTACATTCATCATTAGCTCATTCTTCATACATACTTCGTTCATCCTAGATACGAGAGACTGTAGATATTCCATAGTATTAGAAATCAGCACCGCATCATCAGCATACAACAGGCATTACCAATGTAATTTGTGTAAAAAACAAGTGTGCTTGCAATGTGCCAAGCAATTATGCCCCGACTGCCAATAAAAATAACCAAAGTTTGACCATTGCCAGTTTTGTAAAATGATACATGATTAGAGCATTTTTTTTTTTTGTTTTTTGATTAGTATTTTAACTGTAAGGAAAATAAGTATTTTTGTTATAATATGTTGATATAATTTTTTTTTTGTGATTACTGATCTCATTTCTAGTTTTTTGATTTTAGTTACTACATACTTTGTAATGACAATTTCTTCATTAAAAATTACATTTAGAGTTTATTGATTAGTTTTATTTTATCGTTTTATATGTTATTAAACTGTTTTTAAAGACTGCTGTAAGCTACGTTACCTAATTTCTATGCTGTAGACCGGATAAGGCAGCGGCCTCTCAGGCCGTTCGTCACCAGTTACGTTACACAAAAACCATGTCACCAGTCAAAGGTTAACACCCATATGCATAGTCGGTTCCTCGAGATCTCCTCCACTCGACCTTAGTCGAGGTCACCTCAAGGAAATCTTAAAAACTTCCTTGAAATCAGTATGTTCAGTTACGGCTTCACCCTCCAGTGAGGAACCTCCAGTAAGTCGAGTTGAGGTTGAGTGAAGGAATGACGTCATTAAATTTCTTATTATTATGTTGGCAAACTGTAGAGAATATGATACGTTTTAAGATTTTCACCGCCAAATGTATTTTCGTTATTTGTTTTTGGGGTATTATGCCGTGTTGCGCTACCTCCTTCTTTAGCCAACGTTTTGGACATCGTTGCAGTGTCCATCATCAGGACAGATCCGGATGTACTTGATTGGTACATGTGTACAATCTATAGTACCAACGATGCCAGGAAATCCAGCCCGTTGTTAAATTTTCTTTTAACATCTGATCTTTCGTCTACATTGGGAAATTTAATGTAGTGGCCGATTTTCAATGCAAGTACTTCAGATATTTTAGTGACTATTCGAGATACCATAGCTTGACTCAGTTTGTGGAGATTTCCACATAAAACCTGCAAACCAAACAAATAAAATCATATAAATTGTTTCATTGTGATAAAAATAGATTATTAGTAGGTAGGTATACATATATTTGCATCACAATACCTAGGTAAAAATAAATTTGTACCTAGCCATGTGTACTCACCTGAAAGTTCCCTGTGGCATAAAATCTCACTGCTATGAGAAGCTGCCACAGAGATTGGTAGACTTCGGTTATTGGCACTCTGTGTTAAATTCAAAAGTGGCAAGAGGACACAGGATCTACGAAATCTGGCGCCCTGTGCAGTAGGTACCGATGGCGCCCCCCCCCCTACATTTTTATTTTGATTAAAAATTCGTTCACCCCAATTTTTTTATTTTTTTTATTTAATTTTATTTTTTTTACACTAATTTATCAAATAAAATCAAGACATATAAAGGTGTAACTTTTCCAAGTGACCTGGCGGTAGCTCTCACACTCGTTTTTTTTTAAAGAGAGAATCGCCAGGAGCCCTATACCCTCTGAATCTATTGGGTAAACATAAAATTATGGTGCTATTTTAATTATTTTAGGAAAAACTCTTTTTGCAAGTTATGCTTTAAAATAATACAACGAATTGTTTGTTTGTGCCCGTACCATGATTTAAAATATAGGTTACGAGACAATGCGGGTGGTTTAGGTGGTTTAGCTGAACTAGATCCATTAGACATTCTTGAGATTTACTGCGTTTATGTATATACCCAACGCGAATATTAATAGAAAAAGCAAATACAAATACGTTATCATGGCAACGTACAACACAAGAATAGCATCTACAGCTTCTGACTACTAAGAATATAACCTCAAATTTGTACCTTGTATTTCCCGTGTTGAGCGAACAAACACCAAATTGAGCGAACAAACACTAAACACTGACGTATGGTATCAACGGCTTACGAAAGACGCTTACACTGACACCGCAAAATAACAGATCCAAAAAATCTAATAGATGATATTATGTGTGTCGTTGCTTATCCAGAATATATAATGTGAGATATCAGCCCTATTTCCCGCCAGCGTCGGTCATATCCATTGCTTTATCTTGAATTTCCCGCCATTCCTCTGCAACTCCCTTCAGCTGTCAATTGTCGCCGTGCAGTTGGCATCTTGAGATGCCGTGTTAATTCAATTTTGGCGTTGTTTCGCCCACGTCCGGTCGTAAAATTTTTCGTTCGTAATTGTTTTAACGAAAACAATATCTGTTGCTACCCGCAAATTCCGTAATTTTATGAAAAAATTAGTGCAAGTGATTAGTGCAAACATTTTTGACAGATTAGCGTATTCCTACTACCTACGCTATATAAATCTGCGTCGCTTGTTCTCGAAAACGGAAAGACGCTGCGCCGATTAGCAATCGCTTCTCGGCCTGTTGGCTAAGATAAGTGTATTATCTGTCCTATCAGCTTAATATCTGATAGTTCCCGCAATGCAGAACCAGTTTATTAAACTGGTTTTTGGAATGTGACGGGATGTTCGGGGCTTGCTCCACTCCTGTCGCGGGTTGGCCCGGCCGGCATTGCAATGCCGCTGGGATCGACTCATTTATATCCATACTAAAGATAAATTAAGCTGAATGTATTGTCTTACGTAATCACCTGATTTATGGATCAATTGTAGACACATTTAACCATTTTTCCACCTTTGGAATTTAGGTAATCGATTTTTTTAATGAAATATGACCATCGGCGATGTCATATTAAAATACTCAAATTACAAATGCGAAATCATGACATTCATGTTCGTTTGATAATCGTTTGACGCAATTTGATGTAGTTAGACCTATCTATAATTCAGCTTTATTTATAAAAGTTTGGTCCTGCTTTTGACAGTTTCAAGCATGTTTCAAACTCGGGCGAGTGGGCCAATGTCCGCTATGCATCTGCTTTAGGAATATTTGGCTGATCCAGGTTTCAAGGAGCTGGAGGTAAACTGCGAGGTGCTGGCATTTGTCACCGCCTCACCAATATTTACGGCCATGGAAAAGATGCTGGCATTGCTTGCCTCATTGAAGCAGAGAGTGCTTTCAACAGGCTCTCCAAAAAACTTATCAAATGGGAAAGTAGTTCAGAAGGTTCCCTGTCAGGTCTTTACAGGAACAATGGACAGCTGTAAGATTGGAGTGCAGAATTCCTCCTTCTACCACTCATCCTTTTGGAGAAGAAGCACTTTCTGCCCAGTTGCAGAAACTAGGTGGTGTAGCAAAGTGCTTTAGTCCAGTGCGCCTACCTCAGGGTAGCCACTCGGCGCACAACCGCCCTTCATCTAAGGAGGTTGTTGCCTTTTCCCCAAGCAGACATCAAAGGAAAAGATGGCATTTCCCTTGTTTCCCCGGCGGGCAGACCACGGGTGAAACCCCCAATATTCCTCCCGTATGAGGGGTAAGGGGAGGGAACAGAAGCGTGGCGCGAGGGGGCAGACCTCTTGTGGCCGCTTCAACAGGCGTCGCGCACAACCGCCCTTCAACATCTAAGGAGGTTGTTGCCTTCCCCCCAAGCAAACATCAAAGGAAAATAAGGCATTTCCCTCGTTTCCCCGGCGGGCAGACCACGGGCGAAACCCCCAATATTCCTCCTGTACGAGGGGTAAGGGGAGGGAACAGAAGCATGGCGCGAGGGGGCAGACCTCTCGTGGCCGCTTCAACAGGTGACTATCAACCATTTCGGGCGGGTCAACTACACTACAGGATTATTGGAGAGAATGGCAGGCCTTAGATGTAAGTTATGTTCAAAACGAAAGTAATCCCGGAAATGACAATGATGAGAGATGGTACATGGAAAGAGCTGACGACAATGCCACCTTCCTATCAACACTTTTTCTGGTTCAAACGAGCGAAGGCTCGAAACAGTCGATCTTCAATTTAAAAGCTATCACAAATTGGATTGCAGAAATCCTGCGTAGACAGGCTATCAGGATCATTGTGTACCTAGACGACTTTCTCCTGGCTCATCAGAACAGAGAGATCCTCAGTCAAGCTTGAGAAGCTCTTTAATTGTTAGAGCGGTTAGGTTGGTCGGTAAATTTCCAAAAGTGTGTCCGTCAGCCAGCACAGTCAGTGGAATATCTTGGAATTGTGTAGAACCCCCATCTGAAACAGAAGTCCTTAAACAAATACAGACGCCAAGGTCTTTGGAACTCACTTCAGAGATCCGTGACAAAAGGAAGATGGACTCTGAAAGGAGCTCAGAGTATTCTCGGAAAGTTGAATTTTGCTACCTTTGTGGTCCCCAGAGGTCGACTTCATACTCGGCTGATACAATTACAGTTAATGCTGAAGCTGACCCCTCAGCAAAAGTCTCTGATAAAGAAGGAGGTCTTGTCAGAAATGAAATGGTGGATGATCAACTTAGATCATGTTTCATTTTCCCAGCCCAACACATTCTCTGACTACGGATGCGGCAGATCACGGCCGGGAGCCCTGATCGACTATGTACCTCTGTTGGGTTGTTGGACAGACAGTTAGAGGGGGGGATATTGCAACATGAAGGAGATGACAGCAATCTTAAATGCCTTAACGTCTCTGACTCAGAATTTGAGAAGTTCAGAACAGGACAGTCTTAGCCTACTTGAGGAACAAGGGGGGCACCAAGTCGATGGGTCTCCTTCATCTGACATTTCAGATTCTTGCGCTTTTGGACAAGCACAGAATCTCTTTACAAGTGCAGTATTTGCCGGGACGCTACAATGGCCTCGCGGATCATCTATCCCGAGGGATGACATTACCAGAATGGCACCTTCTACCCCCAGCGGTAAGAGCTGTTTTTCACAAGTGGGGCAGTCCAGTAGTGGATCTATTCGCTCCCTCGACGGCTCACTTCGTGGAACAGTACGTCTCGATAGATTCCCGCTACAAGAGAGCAATGCTTCACAACGTGTTCAGCAGGAGTTGGAATTTCCCCTTGGCATGGATCTTTCCTCCCCCCTGCTTAATGCCACGAGTGCTGGCACATCTGAACAAGTCATCAGGGGTGTACCTGGTTGTAGCCCCAAATTGGCCAAAAGTGTTTTGGTTACCAGACCTAAAGAGAAGAGCCCTAGACCGACCTCACATAATAGCCATGTTGGTCGACAACTTGATAGACTTATCGACAGGACTTCATCCTCAACAGGTCCAGAAGCTCCAACTACAGGTGTGGAAGATTAGGGGTGGAGTGAAGCTTTGAACGATTGGTCACAGCAAGAAAAAAAGCTCTATTGAATGCGGGTTGGCGCAAACCTAAGCTTACAACTTATCACATGGCATGGAAGAGCTGGAAGGAATGGTGCGCCATTAATGAATACATGTCCTAATAACCCTTCGGGATCTCAGCTTGCACGGTTTTTTAGCATATTCTGGATAAGCAAGACAACATAATAAGAGTTTTAATGGTAGGTAAAACTCCAACATTAATTATACATCGAACTTTAAATAATATGTCAAATCAATTATCTGCAATGATCAAACTGTCAACACGTAACACGTTGCATCCTGCAAACAGTGCGATGTTTTTGTAAATGGATACTAATAATACTGAAGATTTCATAAGAAAATGGTCTTTAACTACCTTCTCCTGGAGACTTAAATCGTACAAAATAAAACAATAGCGAGCGTACGCTAACTTGAAAGGCGGTCGGTTTGTTTGTTCTCTTGAACAAAAACATCGCGCTGTGATTGGTTATTGAATTTGGATCGCACCCATTCGTCGTAAAAGACGGTAAAAGATATATGGAAAAATAGATCTTACGTTTAAACTAAATATATGGAATTTGTAAAAAAATTCTGTAACTGACTATAAATTCGTAAGCCGTAAACCAACGTGATGCGTGCGCATGACTGGTTTATTTAGGCGTGCGCATTCTGTTTCTTTGGAAAGTGTTGCTAGAGCGTAATAATTATTTTGTACTATGGGTAATTTTGAAATGATTCAGGGAATATTATAACTAAATTTTAATACAATATTTATTTTCTCACGGCGCCCCTTCGGAGTTGGCGCCAGGTTTTTTACACGTTTTTGAACGTATGGCAGATCCGGCGCTGAGAGGACATTTATTATTGCATCTTTTCTAAATCGAAATCTTCGGAATTCCACATCATCAAAAATTCCAGCGGATTTTCTGTATCCCGTAAATACCGCTTTATAGGACAATATTGGTACAAATCTTCATAAAGGAAGTCAATAAAATCATGGAAATTATTTATTATGCTAATAAAACTTGAAATAACCTCAGAAATAAGTGGAAAGCGCTGTTAACAAACTTTGAGGAGACCTCAAGGTAGATCGAGACGTACCTTGAGTTTGACAGTTCATTACTCGACTCGACTGAGAAATTTGCTCAAGTCGAGGATAGTTTTTTCAGTTCTGCATACCGAATTTATCCTTGAGGTTGAGTCGAGTCACAGTCGAGTGGAGGAAATCTCGAGGAACCGACTATGCATATGGGTGATTAACCCCAATTTGCATGTGTAGGTCGTGGCAAATTGTATGAGAATTGCAAATGCACGCTTTAAAAGCATTGGATACTCATTTTTTACATACAGCCAAAAATGTGCTTGCTCTGTTTCGGAATTTTTTTTTTTAATGTCTGATCAGTTTTTAGCTCCGTGAATTTTTCCTGTTCGTTTATCGGCAAGTTTCCAAGGGAAATGCTATCTGAGAATGGATTGATAGATTGCAGGTCACACATACGAAAATATGAGTTATTTTTTTTCAGCTAATAGCTGTTCCGAGTGTTTCACTATCAAAGCTTGCCCTTTTTTCTGAATTCGCAGCCATGACCCTTGGGATCATTTCATTACTACCATTGGTATCGTGGCTGATACATAACACCAACTTAGCATGAAAACTTTCAATCTTCTCCGATGACGTTAAAATATTAGAGTTCCTGCCTTGCATTTTTTTGTTGAGCTCATTTAAATGAGCAATAAGAGATATGCAAGTTTTGCTACCCATTCTTCTTTTTTAAACGGAGAAGCAATATTTGAATCCCGGGTCTCTAAAAACGTCTGGGTCTCATTGTTTAGCTCACTTGCGGTGAGGCACACCAACTAATGACCACGGTAATAATTGTTTTTGTGTTTAATGTGTAGAAATCCATCAGATTTTTCTTTTAAATTAATGTAAATATAATTTAATAATGTTATTACGTTAATGTTATGTTAAAATATTAATATATAACATTTATTATAACACAACAAATAATTCTTTTTCTTTACTAGATTCCATCTAGCACAAAAATCACTTTCAACTACCGAAAATGACAGGAAGCCATAGACAAAGTAGTAAAATTTTCAAGTGCCTCTCGAATGCAAAATCGTCTAGGCATAGACTAAGGCTTGGCTCAACGGCTTGAAGCGCGCATCAAGCTGTTGAGGCAAGCATTCATAGAAAATAATGGAAAATAAATTTACGTGCTGGCCGTCAAGCCGCTTGACAGTCTCCAAGCTTTCTGGCAAGCATTTGTCTATGCCTAGATGTGAGTTTCGATAGTTTGTTTGGTTTATTTATGGTTGACAGTGAATTTTGTACGGCTGAAATAAAATGGAATATAACGGAGACAAAGCATTTTTAGCTCTTGGGTTAGCTTTGTATTTTAATAAAAAATAAACGTATTTGGTGTCAAGAATGGTACAATTTGAGATCCCGCTTTACTCATAAGCATTTACAAAGCGTATTTACACGTATTTATTTAGGCACGGCACCAAATGATTACATGCATTTTTTCAAAAAAAACATTGTTGTATATTTCGCTAATTGAGCTAGAACTCCCTCACCAAACACAAGAGCATTGTCTCTTTATGGTGAGGAAAGGCAATTTATTTTTATTTTTTGTTAACCTTATGTAACTATGTAACTGTTGTAACTTCATATGTATTTTTAATAAACATTGCCAATAAAAAAAAAAAAAATAAAAAAAAAAAAAATAAAAAAAAAAAAAAATTTCCGTTGATATTATGAATAAATGTTATAATTAATATTTTAATATAACATTTTGATAAAGTTGATAAAGGAAAATTATTTATTCCCTATTTCTCAGATGTTCAGAAGACCTATTTTAAATCAGTCAAAGCATTTACATTATTATTAAATAATATGAAAACAAAAAAAAATACTTGCAGAACTGAATTTTTATTCATGCACCAGATTTAAATGTCCGGGTTTAATTTTCCCCACAGGAAAAACTAAACCCTTTCACACACTTCCCAAATGATCATCTGGTCAATCCAAGTTATGCAATTGCACTATATAAGTATTATAATTACAAAACAATACAAGAACAGAACAACATGTCAACCTACCAGAGACCAGATGGGAAAATAATTCACCGACTCCAGATATTTTCATATCAGAGGGTTCGGCTCTGTGGAATTCCTAATTGAACCTATAAATCCTACTGATCCCTCAATATAAATATTTTAAAAATCTTTGGTAATCCTACATGTATTTAAAATGACCGATTTTTGCATTTTTATATATAAATTCTTTGACAAATCTAATACGCCTAAATTTTGAATCAGAGACCTAGGTATAATGCCAGTGGCCGAAATAACAAATGGTAATATTTTTATAGTCCGAGAATGCCAAGTTCTTTTAATCTCATTTCCTAAATCTGTGTATTTTCTAATTTTTTCAGAAACAGTTTTTTGAATATTACAGGAATTTGGAATAGCTACATCAATGATATAAGTTATTTTTTTAATTTTGTCAAGTTATTTTTTTAATTTTGTCTAACATTATAACATTATTAATCAAAAGCAGTTACAATATTATTAAACAATAAGAGAACAAACAATAAAATACTTGCAGAACTTAATAATATATAATACTAGCTGGTACCCGGCATGCGTTGCAATGCCATTCAAAGAAATAAATTAATTCTCCCTGCATGTCCTTTCCCGTGCGTCCCCGTTGACCTCCCGAGTCCCTTTCCGAGAATACTGCACAAGAGTCCCAACTGCTCCCGTCTGGAGCCAGTGAGACTATGGCATCCCCGACGGGGTATGTTGTGAGGCTGAAGGTAAGGGTGGGGAAGGAGATAGGAAAGAGGAAGGTGGGGAAGTACCTGGCTATTTAGATCTGGTCACCAAACACGGCTTATGCCATTTCAAGCAACGTTTCAATTCTGAATGGTGGTCTACCAGGGCGATACTTAAAGTATTATATATTATATACTTTATATTATTTTAAAAGAAAAAATTGTGAAATAACACAAATTAATCAATAAAAATTATTTGCCACGCCGGGATTCGAATCTGTGACCTTCGGTTTGCGAGTCAAGACCCTTACCACTGGACTACGCCGGCCGTCAATTTTTTTTTCCATAAGTTCTATCCACAAAGTATTGGAAGACTTAAAAAAAACTTTCAATTCCTTCCCCTCCATCCAATTTTCTTACTTTTTCTTTCCGGAAGAATCTTCTACAAAGTATTAGAAAACTTTAAAAAAAAAGATGAATGAAATAGGTTAAGTGGTTCTGAAGTTATAGCGTGACCAAGGGAAACAGGGATTCATTTGTAGAAATCCATCTGATTTTTCTACAAACTAAACACAAAAACAATAATTACAAACGTAGAAATGCATCTTACAAATTAAACACAAAAACAATTAATTCTTATTTTATATTAATTTTATCTAATTTATAGAATTGTTTCATGATGCGTAAAAAATGTAACAAATTTTGAAAAAAATCTGTTCTTTTATGTCGAAGAACGCTAACTATTAATGTACATGGGGTCCTATTTTATGATTCTGCGATTGTTTCGAAAATGTAATTAATTTCAAGAAATGGCCAAGATCACCCTTAATGAGTGATAGCCAAATAAATAATTTAAAAAATATATAATTCCATGAGTTGTCTACGCTAAAAAAATATCAATTCGCATCAAGCTCGCCTCCAGCACGTAGATTATTGAAGCTTGCTTCAAGCGTCCTCTGTAGACTGTCAAAACGCATGGCTCAAACGAAACTACGCGCAGTGTTGCCAGCTTAACAAAAAACTATGTGCTTGAAAGAAAGTGCTATTGATAGTGTCGGAATCTCTTAAAGGTTAAGAACCAAGTTCAAGTAACGAAACCTTTTTATTTTTTCTTTCTGAAAATCTTTAGGTCAACACAAATATTTTCAGCTCGCATCGTTCTCTCGTCCATCATGAACTGTCAAGCTTTGAAAACAGTTGCAAAAGTAAAACAAAACACCTTATTTTTATCAAACTTATATTCAATGAGAAAGTCAATTTTATGCTTATATCGACGATAACAAGTTCACCTTGAATTTTTTTTTTATGATATATAAATGTTTAATTGTGTATTATTTATAATGTGTAAATATTCAGATAATTAAGTAACTACCAATAAATTATCAGAACATGCCTTGTTAAAACATCTATAACATGGCTTGTTAAAAGCAAATTTATATATTATGTACTTACATTTTTCATTAATCAACAAAAAAAGACATGGTAATGATAAGAAACTAATAATATGGATAACTGGATAATATTTGAAATCATTCCAGTTTCGTAATACCTA
The DNA here is from genome assembly GCA_929108145.2 of Limnephilus rhombicus. Taxonomy (NCBI): domain Eukaryota; kingdom Metazoa; phylum Arthropoda; class Insecta; order Trichoptera; family Limnephilidae; genus Limnephilus; species Limnephilus rhombicus. Next base: position 60,495,776 of record OV815276.1, read on the forward strand.
TATAGGTCCTATAAATTTATTTTTTATTTCTTTGGAAATAATGCTTTTGTGGTGTTCTGAGTTTTAGCATTTGGTCATTTGACTTTTGACATTGAATTCGTCTAGATTATTTTAACTTTGAACCTGGAGAAGTTAATGGCCACTGGTAAGGTGTTAGGCAGGAGAAGCAGCGTAAGAAAACTGACGAGTTGGAGTGATCAAGTATCGCAGGTTTTCGGAACATCAGTGTCCGCGTCCGCTGCTCTTCACACATACTGAGGAGTAGAAGAGCCCTGTTCATCAGGACAACCCAACGTCTCTAATTTGTCCCCAGTTCTCTAATTGAACTTATTTTTTGATTTCAGATTACGGCATAGCGACCCAAAGGATGTGTCTTCAGCGTGGTCCATCTGACAATGAGGAACGCTGTGCTTACACTGTTTGGAATTACAAGAAAGTTTACATGTGCTTTTGTCAGGGAGACTTGTGTAATGGTGCAAACAATAACTTCACTTTTAACTATTCAATCCTAATTATTACATGCTTTACATTATTACTAAATTTTAAATCAATTTTACTCTGAAAATCTTTTTTTTTTGTAAATATTTATATTCTATTTACTGAAGAGATAAACCAAAAGAAGTGTGTTGTGAACGTGTCTGTTTGCCTAAAGTAAGGACAATGTTTCCTTACTTCTGCTGAAATTAATCCTTTAACATACTTTCTTTGGCAGATTTAAGTTAATTTCAGTGGCCCTTTTGGGTCCCAGGAGTTAAAAGGTTTTTTTAAATTAGCAACATCATCCAGTTTTCTTTTAAGTCCGTTTCGAACACACTTCATGGGACTATATATTCAGTATTTTTTATACGTACTTAAATATACTTTTTACAATAATCGAAATTGACTATGAATATTATGTATTACAGAACCAAAATGACCAATTAAAATATTATCGTGGATATTAAATTAAATGTGCTAGTTTGGTTTTGAGATGTGATAAATTTTATTTTATAATATAACATTTCTTAACGTACAAAATGTATGTATATAATTATTTTGTAAATTTGTAATTTTGATTCAAAGTGACTATTTTTTTAGATGATTTTTTTCTTCTACATACCTACTTATTCTTTGTACTGAATAAAAATGACTGATTTACAAAAATCTTCTTTTTTTATGAATCTGGAATCAAAATCCACGAGTAGACCCGAATTTATTAAATAACACCTGTGACCAAACTATCTACGCATTAAGGGAACGTACCCATACTATGTGACCCATTTTTAACCCCCCCTCCCCCCTCGGTTACCACGTGTAGTATATTCCAAGACCCCCCCTTCCTCTACAATTTTCACGCAGTAATTCATAAATATGTTTTTGAATCATTTCTTGCTAACAAAAAGTTTAAAAAAATTTATTTGGCTGATAATATTTGTCTTTATTTACGGCGCTTGCTGCGTGACGGCAAGCGCAAGGCGAGTGCATGCATGCCTATAATTACTAGTGGAAAATATATTATCAAGATAAAACTTATGCCAAAATATATTGTAACCAGAACTTAATTTAGATTTCTAGATTGACTACGTGATAAAAACCTAACCCCCCCCCCCGCCCCTCCTTGTGACCAATCGTGGTATTTTGAAAATCCCCCTCCCCCCTGAACGGGTCACTAATTATTATTGGTGCAGGTTTTGTAAATATGTAAAACTTTGTTATAAAAGAATAACACTTGTGTCACACACAGATATAAAAGATCATTTGGCTTGGCGTATTTCGACATATCGCTCGCCATACATTTCCAATGGGAAATTATTTTTATTTTCTTAATTGTAAATTAGAAAAGTAATTATACACAATATTAATATGTTAAATATCATTCATCAACAGTTTTAAATTACCCAGTTCTATCTGGGGAGCTAGTCTATTTACTTAAGCTTTATATTTGGAAAAAATAATGTATTTCCGATCACACTTTTCATAATGCTCTTGTCACCCATTCACCAGCATACTCCCCAAGTCAAGCGTGTGTAAAGGCCCGACCGTTCGCCTCGCCCGATCACACTTTTCCTAATGCTCTCATCACGCATTCACCAGGCTACTCCCCAAGTCAAGCGTGCGTAAAGAAGTTTTACTTGAAAAATAACTTGAAGAAAGGATTAACTTGATAATTGGATAATGTTACAAAGATGTGCCTAGATGTATTGGTTTGGATTGTATTCTTCTTTCAGAACAAGAAATCATTGACAATTCGTAGCGACAATCTTGTGACCTTCAACGGAAGCAATCTTCCCAACAACTCTTCCAATGAACAATAATAACAACAATAGCATCATCTCAGTGAGCATGAATTTTTTTCAAGTCCCAAACATAATAATAATAAACATTGACTAAAACTCTTTTTAATGCCCTTTTGCATCGACTAGTGTTTGAAGTAATTCTGCGACAGTAATCCAGTTGAAGCGCTAAGAGGAACTTATGGTAAATACTGTGAATTCTAACAAACTAACACAATAATCAACCGAAATTACCACTCAAACGCGTACGTCCACCCCGGAGCACCAACACATTCAAAATGAACAACGACTGTAGCGCATGCGCAGACCCGACCATTGCAGCCGATTCAGTCTTTGTGTGCACCTTATGCAAAGGGACATTTCATCTTCACTGTGGTGGAGTAGCAGAGACTTCTTATCATCGTCTTACTAAAGAACGCCGCGCTCAAATTAAGTGCAAGCAGTGTATAGCTACAACCCAAGTGAAAGCCAGCGGTTCTACACCTTTGGAAAGCGAATTGCTGTCTAAACTTCTGGAACAAAATACCCAAATTCTTGCAAAACTCGATATCATGACGAAACAATACGATGATATTCTACTATGCGTTTGCGATCTCGAGGACAAGAATAATGCTCTAGAAAAAAAGAACTCTGAACTCGAAGCGAGAGTTGAAACAATGGAAACCCAATTGGAACTAATCGATAGACTAAATAAATCCAAAAATGTGGAAATTAGGGGGATACCCGAAATCAACGGGGAAAACCTAAAAAATATTATATTTAATATTAAAAAAACCACCAACTCAAACGATGACAACAATATCGATGCAGCCTACCGCCTCACTCAAAAAGTGACCAAAAATCAACCCAGACCTGTCATAATCAAATTCAAAACCTACATGGACCGCGATGATTTCCTCAATAATATTAAAAAATTCAACAAGCAAGCTACCAATAGAGAAGAAACACTTAACACCACACTCATCGGAATGTCAGGACCTGGCTCTCGGATATACATATCGGAACATTTGACATTTCAAGCAAAACACCTGTGGTTTCTTGCTCGGAAGGCCAGGCGAGAAAACTCTTTCAAATTTGCTTGGACCAGGGGAGGTCAAGTGTACGTACGCAAAGATGTCGGAACACCTGTCATTATCATTAATGAAAAAAACAAACATATTCTGTCTCTCTCTTCCACTCATCTGTGAACAATGCTCGCTTAGCTACAAAACCTTCTTTATTACATTATTGTATTACTTTTATATATTTTTACATTTTATTTACTTTCCTGTACATTTAATTAATTTATCTTTACACTTTCCCAAAGTCTCTATTCTTAACAACAGTAAACTATTATTAAATATTTCAAGCGTAAAGGCATTATCTTTGAACATAAATTTTATTATCGCCATTACATTATGTTAATTTCAACCTATTACATAAACATGCAGAACCCGTTGTTATAAGCAATGTAACTAAACCGTTTATATATTTTATACAAATAACTCTGTTTTCACTACAAACAATATCAATAGTAGAAATACCTGAACAAAATATTAGAATAGCACCCTATATAAAATGTACTACATCAGTTATTAAAAATAATTAATACTTTGGACAACATATCGCAGATTCAGTGTATCGAAACAAATAGCTCTATAGAAGTTCGAAAAACCCTAAATCAATCTAACCTAAAAATATTTTCCATGAATATCAGAAGTATGAACAAAAATTTCACTGAACTGATGATATTACTTACCGAACTTGACTCAGACTTTGACTTGCTTATTTTGACCGAATGCTGGATCAAAGATAACTATATTCCAAAAAACATAAAAAACTATAACCAATACAGCACCCAGAATAATCAATCTCAAAATGATGGCGTCATTATTTACATAAAAAATCATATACAACACTCTGTAAAGGAAATCACAATAACTAACTCAAACTTACTCAAACTCGAAATAGAAAACAGCGTTACTATACTATCTATATACCGATCACCGAGCACATCCAACATAACACCATTTCTAAACACACTTAATCAATTTTTGGTATGTTTTAACCTTTCCTGGTCTGTAATGCGTAAATACTACACATTGCTTCTAATAACTTTTATATCTCTATAAATATAATGAATTCTGGGTTCAGATTTTAGGTATTCCTCCGTTATACATTTACACACTGAATTAAAAAATAATATTTTAAATAATTAGCAAATTTAATTCAAAATCAGAGATATTTTGTTAAATATCGGGAATAAACCACAAATACAATCAACCGTGTGCCAGTGTAGACCGTGATACGCGAAGAGTGTGCGGGGGGAGATGACACGCTATGTGACGTCTCGCTCTACTTTGCTATACGGGAACACGAGAAACAGAGACCGCCGTTTTGTGTTTCGACCGTCGATACCTACGATCTATATGTATTGGGTAGCAGCCCAGCGGCCAGCGCCTCAGTCGTTCGCGGGCAATCCTTTGAGATGGTCTCCTCGCCCGTTTTTTGAGCAACGGACGATGGTTTTTTCATGTTTTCAGCAATTAAATTACAATTATTATCACTTGTAACACAAATTACGAAAAACAAAAGCGATTAGCTATGAATGTTTATATATTTCCGATATAAAATCGATGATTTTAACACGTGAATTGATTACACAGCACCGGAGCGCGCATATTTTTTTAGCACAGTAAGGGAAAGGTTAAAGAACATGAAAATGCCCTTATTATTGGTGTCCTTGATATCAATATTATAAATACAATGCATCCCCAAGCAAATGAATACATAAATTTACTAACTCTGCAAGGATTTCTCCCAGCTATTACAGCACCGACTCGTGTAACAGAGTTATCTGCCAGTTGCATAGACCACGTTTTTGCCAAAGGCAAACTAAATATCAAATCTTTAATATATCAATGTACTGTTACAGATCGCTACGCCACTATCACTTCCATTTCCCATAAAATACCAAAACCACCAGCATCTACTATACGACAATACAAAATTTCATATGACACTCTCTTCAAACTAGTTTCCGAGGAAAACTGGTCAAATTTCTATAAACTTAGTGACCCGAACTTAGCATGTGAATCTCTCATCAACACCCTTCATAAACATATGGAAAATGCCACATTAAACCCAAACAACCACCAAAATAGACAAAAAATTAAACTAAAACCCTGGATAACAAATGGCATTCTACACTGTATACGTAAGAGAGACAAACTTCATAAATATTGTAAAAATAATCCCACTGACTACGAATCTCTATTATTCTATAAACGATACAGAAATGCTTGTAAAAAAATTGCATGTAGGGCCAGAGAAGAGTATTATGGGAAACAGATAGATGAAGCTGCTAATAATAATAAACAAATCTGGAATATTATCAAAGAAATATACTACACAGAAAAAGTGACCACACCCATAAATACGATCACCATCGCAAATAAAACATTTAGTGCAACTGAAAACTCAGAAACAATTATAAATCATTTCAACCAATTCTTCTCCACAATCGGATCAGACCTAATAATATCCTAAAAAAAAATAGAACATCTGAAGATAACCTTGCTAATAATATCTCTCTCGATAATCTCAGTTATAACCTTTTTCCTTTTTAACCTCACTCCAACAACAGAACAAGAAATCACTGAAATCATCTCTACACTCAAAAACACACACTCCACGGGAATTGACAATATATCCACTAAACTAATTAAACACCTCAAGCCAATCATCAGTAAACCCCTCCAACATATCACAAATCTAAGTTTTCGAACTGGCCTCTTCCCAAGCACCCTAAAACATTCAACCATTATTCCTATCTTTAAATCAGGGGACAGATCATCTGTGAATAACTATAGACCAATATCCTTACTGAGTCCGATTTCAAAAATAATTGAAAAAACAGTTAAACGAAGACTCTACAAGTTTCTTGAAGATAATAAAATCCTGTCAAATAATCAATACGGCTTCCGCAAAGGTCGTAGTGCCTCAGATGCAATTGCAAACTTCACTAAATTGATTTCTGACAAACTCGATAAAAGTCGCAAACCCCTCGCTGTATTCTTGGATCTAGCTAAAGCCTTTGATACTGTATCTCACCGCATACTTCTGAAAAAACTCCTACAGATAGGAATAAAAGGCATTCCCCTTAAATGGTTTGAGAGTTATCTAACAAACAGGTCCCAGTCAACTATTATCAACTCGGCTAAAGAGCATAGAAGCACAAGTTTACCATGCACATATGGCGTTCCCAAGGCAGTGTTTTAGGCCCACTTCTCTTTCTAATATACATTAACACGTTATGCAATCTGAATACTGGTGGCACTATTATATCTTTCGCCGATGACACGGTTATCGTATTTGATGACAAAGATTTAAATTCAACCTTTGAAAAAGCAAATTATGGCATGAACTTAGTTAAAAACTGGTTAGATTCCAGCCTTCTAACTCTTAATATTGATAAAACAAAGTATCTACTTTTTTCCATACGTAAACCAAATCTCCTCCATAACTGCCAAAAACTTACCATACATTCATGTTCACAGAACCTTAACACACCTACATCACCTCACAAAAACTGCTCATGCGATAACCTAAAATTATCAAACGAAATTAAGTACTTGGGAGTTATCATAGATGATTAATTACGATGGGAGACACACATAAATTCTGTAACAAAAAGACTTCGCAAATTATGTTACATTTTCTACTCTCTTAGATCTATCCTTAACCTACAAACACTAAGATGTGTTTACTTTGCACTGTTTCAATCAATTGCTACATATGGTATTATAGGATGGGGAGGTTGTGCATCATCAATTCTTCGTCCCATGGTTCTAATACAAAAACTATTGTTAAGGATAATATTCAAATGTAACCCATCACACCCATCAGAACCACTTTTTAAAAAACTCACAGTATTAGACATCCGACAATTATACATAAAGACAATTCTCATCTACATATGGAAAAAGGATTTGATGAAAAAAACACAACAAAAAATTCACACCCGGTACTCATCCCAACTAAAATGCATAATTCCTCCAACAAAAACAGCCTTCGCACAGCGCCAGTACTCTTACATTGCGCCCAAAATGTTCAATTCGCTGAGTATTGATACCAGGAAATCGAAAACTGGTGATAGTTATATCACAAGTGTTCAGAACTGGTTGATTGTAAAGGGAAGGAACTATTTTAAAGAATGCCTCACATCATTAATTTAGGCTAACTTGAATTAACTTAAATTAACTTGATTACCTAAACTAACTTAATAAACTTAACATTCTTAGCCCTTTCCACTCCAAGCCTTTTTTATTTTTTTATTTTTTTTTTTGTTCTTTGTTTCTTGGTTTTATTTCACCAGCTTCACGACGAAATTGTGTATTCAAGTTTTAGTTACTTTTTATAAATAAAATTGATAATTGATTATATACCACCAATAAAAGTTTTTTGTCTGTAAAGAACTATATGTAATTAGCTGAAATTTTAAATAATCTTAAACTATTTACTTAAAACTGTTTGGCACCACTGTGTATCGAATCCGACGAAGTCCCATGTGTACTTCCCAGCACTAAACCATGGTAACAATAACAATAATTATTATTTAGTATTCGTCGGATTGAAACATGAACAACTGTACTATATACTACATACTACTGTACAGCTGTACAATATAATTTACCGGACTTGAAGAATAAAGCCCAACATTTAATTGTACTAAAATTGGTGTTAAATAATGTAGATAATGTAGATTTTCAACATAAAAATCCTTTCTCATGTGCTTACCATATAGTACTCACTTTGATTTTATACTCGTAACTCTTTTAAATTAAATTATTTTATACTATTTTGTATTCTATTATATTATTTTATGCATATGTATATTTTCTTAATACTCTCACACATTCTTTATATTGCATATGATAATTTACTGTATAAAAAATCGACCACCACAACACGGGCATGTGCCTAGCATGGTGGTCGAAAAATCCTCAACTTTTGTAAAAAAAGATTTTTTCAATGAATAAAGAAACTTAAAAAAAAAAAAAAAAAATGATGTGCTTTGTGTAACCTTTCTGTCAGGCAATCTATGAGCTCAAAGTAGATGGCGCTGGTGTGGTTGGATATCATTTGCATGATATGGCAGCTGTGTGATAAACTTGGTGGTTGGAGTGTCAGGGAGTTATTAAAAAATTATTTGAAAAAATTTAAATGAAAAAGTAATTGGGAAAAAGGAAGACTTACTTTGTTTATAACTGCAACGTATCAGGATGTTTTCCTATGAATATATCAGTGGCCAAAATAATATGTCAAATTAGCTCTATAAATCCTTTATGCTTCACATCAATTATTACGGTTCTAAAATTAAATAGATTTTCGAAAGATATTTAACGTATCAATCGGCATTCGTTATTCAAGCCAAATTGTCAAAATGGTCGCACGAACAAATTCTCTAAAACATACCGAATTAATCCATCCTTTGTTATGCTATTCTGTGCACTTATGCCTATGCGCATTAAAGTCATTTTCTGCGCGTTGGATGCTCCCATCGAATGCGAATACTGCTTTAGGCAAATTTGGCAGGCAGAAATAAACACGCATGCGCAAATATTCATTTTTTTTCTAACATTGTGGATGCGGAATGGAGCAAAGAATCCACTGTTGCTGGTATTGGTGCGTTTACGCGATATTCGACACTCTAGCATCGAGAATGGTGTTGTTATTAAGTATTTCGATCTGGTCCGCGTGTCGGATTTTGATTTTGGCCGCTGACGTTGAGGTAAATTGCAGTATTTAATACTGTTAACGGCTAAAAAAAAATAAACTCAAAGCTTTTTTTGATGCTGAATAAATAAATAACAATTATTATTATACGCCTCAAAAGGAAGGGAAGCGCTGCACCCACAGTATGTATGGAGGGACCGCGCCTGGAATTTATGTTTCTACACATACTTTTAACAGAATAAGATGAACAAAAGGTGGAGTTTTCAGATTGGCAGCTTACAACAGAAATAACAATTTTCAGATTCAATTTTCAATTTCAGATTCCTACCCACCCCTCATATCTTTTTCCTTCTCAGAACTTCATCTCCTTCCTTTCCCTAAAAAGACCCTCCACACAGCATCCCCAAATATGACATTGGCTCTTAGGGAATATTTTTCCTCAGGGCCTTCTGTGTGGTGCTAATGTAAAAAAAGTAATTTTTGAAATGAAATATAAATCCTTAATTTGTGCGACGGTTTGGTAAATTAATTATCCCACTTTTTTCTTAACTCTCAATCACTTGGAAATAAAGATCTGGTCTGGAGCCCAAATACCTGAAAAAACTATTGCCTCCGTCCATTTGATAGATTCCTTAGAACAGTGGTCGGCAAACTTATTAGCCAAAGAGTCAAATATGGAATAAAAGCGATACTGAAACAAAAATTTATTATTGTGTCCTGTCTACATCCTGACACGACAACGGAGGAAGTTATTGCCCATGTCAAAACGAGTACAGATATTAAATGCAACTCTGAGAGATTCATGGCGTTTTCAAAGGAATTCTCACGTTTAAAATAGGAGTTAATGAGCAAAACATCGATCTGTTACTAAAAGAAGAACTCTGACCCTGAGGAGTGGTCGTCCGACATTTTCGTTTCTACAAAAAACGCATTTCGGACCTAGAAATCACGAAAAAACCACCACATACAAAATGACTATTATTATATCAGAACGTGCGAGGACTCAGATCAAAGATGAACAAATTTTTCGAAAATGTACTTAAGTATGGTTTACACGAGGCCAGCGCTGGCTTGGCATTGGCCTCATATAAACAGTTTTTCAAGAGAAGCCAGCGCTGGCTAAAATAGAGCGCGAGTCTATTTTCCAAGCCAGTGACCTCCGAATGCGTGCCCCGCATCCCCCGTGCCAGCGTTGCAACACGTGTAGACGCATCGTGCCAGTCACTGGCTCATATGCGTGGAGTGTATACACATTTATTTTCGCTGGTAATGCATCTCTCATCAGAGTGTCTCGACGCTGAATTGAGCCTTCTATAAGTGAAAGTAACTCGTCAAAGTTTTCAGTCGTAACTCGCAAGGCCAACCTGTACTCAGAACGATCTTCTAATCTTAGTTGTTGTAGCAACAAAGCAGAGGCTCCAGTACTGGTTCTATCGGTTATCCATTTTCTTATCCAAAGTCGTTTTTTCTTTACAATTTCTTCCTCTATTATATTAATTATCTCTTCTAATAATAGTGCAGAGTTATTTAAAAAAAAATTTTTTTTCAACAGCCGGATTTGTCCCGAATTCATTTTTGTTTCGAACGTGTGCTCACCACAAGAAAAATCCAGAAATGACTGGCCTCGTCTAAACAACACGGGCCGGGCCAGCGCTGGCTTGTCTGTAGGACTGGCGGCAGAGCACTGGCTTCGTGTAAACTTAGCTTTAATCAAGAACACAAGCTCATTATAATCACTGAGACTTTATTTTATTTTATTTTTTATTTAAGTACAGAAAACAGGCATTATGCCAAAAAATTTATATACATGTGTAACGGACGTGTTCGCACCCTCAAAACATCTTTCATCAAAGTTCATCGCTGGTGGCATCCTTTACATTTTGAGGTCATTTCTTGGAAATTTTGCTGAAATTTCTGGCCTCGAAATGCTAATGTACCGTGCCGCCAGCGACTAAATTTGGTGAAAAGATATTTTGTTTCTTTAGGTATAAAATTTCCTAATACTTATTTTATAAAATTATGTAAAATAATGTTTTCCTAACAATGTGCATGTTCCCAGTGCGACAAATAAACGCTACCTGTCGCAGGTTGTCACCGGGGACATTTTATAAATTTCATGTAAGAATTTATATTTACTATTTTTTAACCTTTGCTATTTTTTAAATCCTGCGAGCCTTGTAGGGTAGTGACATTTATAGTCCCATTACTAAAGCCCTACAAGGCATCCAGGAAAAGCAAAGGAGTCTACTCCTTTTCCGCATCCAGGGAAAAGCAAATCGGAGTCACTCCTTTTCCTGCTTCGCCGCTAGGGACAACAAGAGTCTGCTCTGCCTCCAAGCCAAGCAAACTGCTTTTCCTCCCTTTCCGTGCTCCTATACAAAATGTATACTTGTTATTCTATTGTTTTAAAACCCCCAGGCCTTTCCCACTGGGCAAGGCGAAGCCTTCAGCCCCAGGGAGGCGGATGCTTTTCCCACTGGGCAAGGCGAAGCCCTCCACCCCAGAAGGCTGACGCCTTCTCCCACTGGGCAAGGCGAAGCCCTCCGCCCCAGAAGGCGGACGCCTTTTCCCACCGGGCAAGGCGGGTCCGTCCCCAGGAGGGCAAACTGAAAATGTATAATTATTTTTAACTTGCAATTTTAATCAACCACTTTCATGGGCGACACCGCCAAAATGAGGACGCCACATAAATGTCGCCCTATTTATACGATGAGGAGCGAGGCCAGAATTTTGTATAAAACAATGCCCGATCGCTGTCGGGTTCAACTAACCCAATAAATACGACGAATTTTTCAAATAAATCATGTTCAGTTCAACTGTTTAATACTACCTCAATCGTTTTATTACTCTTTCCTACCTCTGGAAATCTTCGACCTGCTGCCTCCTGCTGAAGTTCTGCCTGAACGAGTACCTGGTGCCTACCGCTGCAGTCGGCCCTAACTCTGGGCACTGCTAGGGCACCGCTCAGGCAGAAACTAGGCGCATCCAGGACCATTACCACTGGATGTAGGGAGGTCAGCCAGCTCTAATCATCATCATCAGCGTGTACCTCGGGAAGGCGTGCACTAAAAACCTGGTACTATTTTACAGTCTTGTAAAGACGCTGATACGTCTGTTACAACATGGATGATTTAAATTACAAAAATTATAACAAAAATAATATCAGTAATAATTAGCTATTCGTAAATATGCAAAAATGAATGACGAACAAGAATGAGTAAAAGGTAGAGTACAAAAGAATCACCAACAATTTATTATTGGCACCTGTGCTGATGGGACAATGATTTAGTAGGTACAATAAGCTAAATAGCTCCTAAAATATATAATGCTTTGAGTACTGACATAAAGTCAAGTAATTCTAATTCTCTTTTTATAACACGTGTACAACATTGGATTTTCGAAAGTGGACGAGCATACTTTAAAGAATTCCCGAGTTCTTAACACTACATTTTAATTATTAATTTTTGCATTTCAAAATTTTAATTTCCATTTCCATTTTTATTTCTATTTTTCTTTAAAATGTTGTTATTTTTTTTCTCTCAATTTTTTCACTAAATTTTATTTATTTTTTAATTTAAATTTATTTACTTATATGTTTTAATTTATATATTTGTATAGAACACTTGAGTTCTTAACATTTAATCTTTATTATTAATTTTTGTATTTCGAAATTTGAATTTTCATTTTTATTTCTACTTTTCTTTAAAATATGATCTTTTTTCTCTTTATTTTTCACTTACTTTTAAATATTTCATAATTTTTATTTAGTATATTTAATCATCTGTTTTAATAAAATAGTATTTGTATTAATTTAAATAAATATTAAATATACGACTACCATAACACGGGCATGAACCCAGTGTGGTAGCCAAAAAAAAACAAATATCTGTAACTAATAAAAAATTTATGAAATAAAAAAAATATATTTCCTGTCTCTGAATAAAGGGTGTAATATCGGTTGCGATATGTTGATATCAGCTCTACAGGCTGAGTCTGTTGTAAGGTCCAGCGGACTTACATTGGAAGTGTAGACGAATATTGGTAGGTAGTATTCAAAGAAGAGAGAGTAACGGAATACTGTACTAGTATTTATTGTGGAGCTGCCTAACACAAAAGAGGACGGATCTAGCACGCATCGCCTTATATAGATTCGCGCAAGCATGCTATCTCGCTTGCACTCAAACAATTCACACAGACATTACACCCCCACACTTAAACAATAAATACATGATATATATATTTTTGCCTAGCTTATACAATTTTAAATTTCTACATATTTTATTATATGTATATATATATATATATATATACATCACGCTATCATTTCTGCATCCTTTCATCAGATCGACATTACTGCGTCTATCTGAAGGACTTGATTTTACATAGTTCTAACTAAAGTATATACTCTCTTTTCAGTCTTTGATTGTAGTTAGGTATTTACATTTTTGAAAAACATTAATTTAAAAATATACAAAACGAAAAAAACGCCCTTTAACGTTCCACCAATCTGAACTCCTTTCATATTCAATGCAGAGAGGCATCCTGCGTATATTTACTTTAATTTGGTCCACAATGAAGCGTCCAATTATATATTCATTTTCATGTGTACGACAAACCGACGTCTTGCGACGTTGCCGCTTATTTCTTCAAGTTTTTGGTTGGACGACGGTATAGGTATTTATAGAATATGAAGGCGCCAAGATGACTGGCCCATACGTCGCGGACTCTAATCAACCCGGCGGCAATGCCCACATAAAATTTATTAAATTGGTATGAGATTTTTTTGAGACTTATCATTTAGAATTAAAACGTTGCTTGAAGTGTGATTTGTTATTTTTAGTGACTAGATCTGTATTGCTGGGACCTTCCTATGCATCTTCTTCTCCCTATTTTGATTCCGCATCACGACAGTGATTACCATATAAGGACTTTATTACTACAACACGATTATCAGTAGATATATTTTACGACCTATTCATTAAAAAGAAACCGTAGTCTTCCGAAAGATTCAATTTGGAAGTCGGGTAGGTACCGCTGCCCCGGGAACCCATTTGGATAACCTTACGATTAACACCTCTGCCATATTTATAGGTCACCCCAAGTGGTTCGCTACGTTTAGTAACTTAGCAGGGGTGCCCTATAATATTCTATGCTCATGTGGTGTGGTTTATCTGGTTCTTCACCAGCTGCATAACAGGCCGGATCGGGAGAGAATGGTTGAGGGATTGGTTGGTTGATTCTCCAGCCGTACTCTCTGGGAACATCGCCTTGCACCGCAGTGGGAGGGATGTATTCATACGTCCCTCACTTCTGAACACACTCCCCTTGATTCCTACCCACCCCTGGTATCCTTTTCCTTCGCAGAACTTCCTCTCCTTCTTCACCTAAAAAGTCCCTCCAAACAGCATCGCGAAAGATGGCATAGGCCCTGAGGGGAATTATTTTAATAATGAATGAAGAATTAAATTATAATTATATAAATGCTTATCATATAAATGCTGTCACCCCAAGTGGTCCGCTACGTTTGTTGACTTAGCAGGGGTAACCGGGTTCATGGGGTGAGGTTTGTCCAGGTTTTGGTGACCGATGCGTCTGCCCACCTGCTGCGTGGTGGGTATAATCGAGAGAGACTGGTTGAAGGAGGTCTTTTATCCTCTCCAGCCAGAATCTCTCGACACATCGCCTTGCAACGCAGTGGGAGTATTGAATTCATACGTCCGTCACTCCTGGACACCTTCCTCAGGGCCTCCTGTGGAAATGCCTCCTGCCCCCCTGGCAAATGTAAAAAAAAATCTTTATTTAAAAATGAATGTTTCTGTACCTAAAGCATTCATACGATTACGATGATACTTTGGTGATTTGTCGTGCGCATGCCCGCGATGGTTTCTGTACGTAGTGGTGAGCTCTAGCTCTATGAAATTATTTCCTTTGGCATTCATCCGATAGCGATGAAACTTTGGTGAGTTGTTATGCGCACATCCGTGAATTTTTCTATATATAATAGTGAGCTCTGGCGTTACGAAATTTGTATAAAAAATTACAATTAGTGGCGTGCGAGTTGTTTGAAATGTATGTTTTTCATTTAGTTTCGCTTTAAGGAGGGATGGAGGGAGGGGAAGGGGAAATTTGGGATTGGGAAAGGGGAAATTTGGGATTGGGAATTTCAACGAGGGACGAGTTCGCGGAAGGGGAGAAAGCAGGGAAGATGGGAAGGTGGAAAGGAACGCAAGAGGGGTGAGGGTCGCGAGAGTGGAACGAGGGCGCATGGGAAAGGACACACAGGAGAGGGTGAGCGTAAGGGATGGAGGACAAGGGATGGCAGAGGGAGGGATTGCAAAGGAGACATAGTAACGGTAGGGGATAGAAGGGAGTAAATTTGGAAATGGGAAACTTTCCGAAATTCCAAAAATGTTTTAAAGATTGGATAAAGGCTAAAACAGTATTTAAAATATACAGTAAATGTATTTTTATTGAACAACGAACGAATCACCCATCAGGGCCTATGTCATCTTTGGAGATGTTGTATGGAGGGTCTTTTTAGGGAAAAGAAGGAGTGGAAGTTTTGGGAATAAAAATGGTATTAGGGATGGGTAGGAATCGCGGTTTAGTGTGTCCAGGAATGACGGACGTATTAATCCATGCCTCCTGAAACGTTGGACGCCACTGAAACGTATCATGTTCGTATAAAATGTAACCTTGCGGCAGAGCAGAGACCAGGGCTCAGGATAGTGGGCCAAGTAGTTATCTGTCATGTAGGTAGGGTTTTCAGTCAAATAAAAGAAGAGGAACTTTATAAAAATGTATTGAATCCAAACCAAAAAGCAACAAGGAAGTATACAAACTTCATACCAAGGTAACAAAAGGAAATATAAAAAATACACATACCAGATGGACTCCTAATGGACACGCTAAACTAACTATACGGAAATAACCCCGGTAGACGAACGCGATCTTGCTTCGCAGTGAGAGAGCACGAGACGGGACGGGAACTCCAGTCTTCCCATATGGGAACGGCGCGGAATCCAGAGCACCAAGGTCGTCCTTCTAATTGGGCAGAAGGCCGCTATACCTCCAAGGAGCGCATTCAGCCACGGGCCATCTCGACGAACTCCAATCAAAAGGCACGTGGCCCCCAACAGTATCCAAGTCTGGCGTATTACGGTTAGCAGACCGTGACTTTGCGACGCGGGGTCGTGAAGGCATATTATAGTAGCCAACACCAGGACCAATTCACTTCACGATTCCTTTTCCAGAAATAATTCCACAAAACGGCCAACCAGCCACATCGGAAAAAAGTGGGACTTTCAGGTCATCCACTATAAATAACTCGTACACGAACCTCGCGTGTTACGTAAAAACACCCCGCGTACTTTTAGGTTTAAAATCGACTTAGATTCTCATGATAAAATCCAATAAAACACTTTTCCAGTGAGTGACCAATTTCCGACCCAACTGCCCAAGTTGATCGGAAGGAAGTGACCATAAACAAAAAGGAAACTCTCTCTTTTCCAAAAATTACCAGTGTCCAAAAAAAACACCATAGACAAAATAACCACCTAAGCAAGAACTGCATTAGTCACATAATTATTTATGTGACAATTCCCCCCTTCCCACGAAAATGTTTGCCCTCAAACATGAAAAACTAAGTCCACAAACTAACTAAACTATGAGTCCATCAGGTATCTAGAAAAATGATAACAAAAACATTAATTAGTAATTAAAATAACAACTTAGAACTAAATTTCTTAAAAGTAAATTTCTTAAAAAAACGAAATTTCTTAATAATAAAGAACAAATAAGAAAAGAAAGGCACGAAAACAAGGAGTCAACCATCATCTACTAAATTAAACAAAGTTTTGAATTTACTTTAAAAAAAAAGGAGATCTGTTGTTTTCGTGTCAATTTAACAAGATTTATATTTATAAAATACTCAACATTTTATATTTTAAGAAAAAACACAACCAAATAAATTGTAGAAAAGAAAAAAAAATTTGATCACTTTTCCTTATACAGGAAATAAAGGCCAATTTGGCTTCACTTTTTAGGGTTAAACAGCCCTCACTCGCACTGAATTTATGCTATATTTGAATAGCAAAAAAAGTAACCTATCTAACTAAGTCCATCCGGTTTAACATTCTTAAGATAAAACTTAAAAATAAACAAATACTTAAAATTAAAGAAGCCTAAATTATGAAAATAACTATATAGATATACATTTTCAATCAGAACAATGGAGTTCAATGTTGGCAAAACTAGGACACAAGAAAATACTTTTCTGTGTTATAAGTAATATAGAATCAGTATACAAACTGTCTATCAGACGTGGGCAGAGTAGGGATCTTACATTGGATCATCTAACTGTCATTATTGAACCAGGATTTACAATTCCGAAGAAATACCTATATTCATATTGGAACCACTTTCTGTATTATCATCACCTATATTCATATTGGAAGCACTCCCCTCTTTCAAACTTTTATTAAAAGAGCGAGCCTGTTCGCGCATACTTGATAATGTAGCTTCCGGAACGATGTTACGATCCGTTAACAATTTTATCATTTCTTCCTTGGTTACCCCATTAATATCGGAAATCGCCATTTTTAAAGAATAAATAAAAATTTTAATTTAATTTATAATTAAATTATTATTTTCAAAAAATAGTCGAAAAATAGTCATTGATTTTCAATAACGACAAAGCCATTTATAATTTATTTAAAATCACCTTAGAATGCAGTAAATATTTAAAATAATAATTATTTTTTACAACATACGTTCCACGAACTCCCTTTATATGTATGAAGGTATAAACGGACACAAATGCGAACAAGAATAGTGCCGTTACTATATTCTCCCAATATTTTAGTAACCGCAAGCTTATAATAAACAATTATTTATGATAAATGTCTGTCACAAGTCGTCCTATGTTTAAAAAACAAAAATAATGTATTTAATAATGAACTTCCGCGGCTTTGTAAGTAAACAATGCACATAACCTGACAAATGTCAACAAGAATTGACAGCTCGGCTCCGATAAAGCATTACATAGATGAAAAATAGACAGCTGACAGTAAAAATAAAATTGCCAGTAAACTGAAAAAATATTCCCAACAACAATTCGGCTATCACCTCTAGAGATATTATGAATAAATTTTCTGTTTAACATTATTTTAATGGCAACACTTAAAATTGCTGTCAAAGTAACCTGAAGTCTCACAAATCGGTAAACAAACAAAAATATTCAACAGAAACAGAACATAACTTAATGAAATGTAATTTCAGAATTTAATTCTCTTAATAGCAATTAAGTGACACACAGTATCTCTGCAGAACGGTTAATGTCATTTGACGGTAATAATAATAGTTAATAACAATAATACGACACACAGTGTCTCTGCAGACCGGTTAATGTCATTTGACGGGATGAAGAAGCGATAAGTTAATCAGGCTCTATATCAACAAGATAGATATATAACCAAATATATGCACACACACCGATTCATTTCTGATTCACTAAAATTATCAGCAAAAGAACTGAAAATCTACCCCACATGACAGAAAAGTACGTTTCGGGCACCGAAAATAACTGATTTTACTCGTTGGAAGCGCCACTGAAACGTTGGACGCCACTGAAACGTATCATGTTCGTATAAAATGTAACCTTGCGGCAGAGCAGAGACCAGGGCTCAGGATAGTGGGCCAAGTAGTTATCTGTCATGTAGGTAGGGTTTTCAGTCAAATAAAAGAAGAGGAACTTTATAAAAATGTATTGAATCCAAACCAAAAAGCAACAAGGAAGTGTACAAACTTCATACCAAGGTAACAAAAGGAAATATAAAAAATACACATACCAGATGGACTCCTAATGGACACGCTAAACTAACTATACGGAAATAACCCCGGTAGACGAACGCGATCTTGCTTCGCAGTGAGAGAGCACGAGACGGGACGGGAACTCCAGTCTTCCCATATGGGAACGGCGCGGAATCCAGAGCACCAAGGTCGTCCTTCTAATTGGGCAGAAGGCCGCTATACCTCCAAGGAGCGCATTCAGCCACGGGCCATCTCGACGAACTCCAATCAAAAGGCACGTGGCCCCCAACAGTATCCAAGTCTGGCGTATTACGGTTAGCAGACCGTGACTTTGCGACGCGGGGTCGTGAAGGCATATTATAGTAGCCAACACCAGGACCAATTCACTTCACGATTCCTTTTCCAGAAATAATTCCACAAAACGGCCAACCAGCCACATCGGAAAAAAGTGGGACTTTCAGGTCATCCACTATAAATAACTCGTACACGAACCTCGCGTGTTACGTAAAAACACCCCGCGTACTTTTAGGTTTAAAATCGACTTAGATTCTCATGATAAAATCCAATAAAACACTTTTCCAGTGAGTGACCAATTTCCGACCCAACTGCCCAAGTTGATCGGAAGGAAGTGACCATAAACAAAAAGGAAACTCTCTCTTTTCCAAAAATTACCAGTGTCCAAAAAAAACACCATAGACAAAATAACCACCTAAGCAAGAACTGCATTAGTCACATAATTATTTATGTGACACTCCCACTGCGGTATAACTGCGGTGATATTCCCAGAGAGTACGGCTGGAGAAGTTAAAGGGACTCCCTCAACCATTCTCTCGCGATCCGGCCTGCCATGCAGCTGGTGGGCAGACGCATCCGCTACCAAGACTCGGATAAACCTCACCCCATGAACCCGGGCATCCCTACCAAGTCACCAAACGTAGCGAACCACTTATGGCAGAGGTGTTGGTTATCCAATAAATGATTCCCTGGGCGGCGGTACTCATACCCGCCTCCCAAATTACCACCACAGTAAGCAGAAAATGTTGCTTGTGTCGAGATGGAGGATTTAGCCACAGATGAACTGAACATACAACGCCTGAGTGGGATCCAAACGCGATACAAATTCGGCCATTGGCCGGTCGAATGTACTGCTCTGCTGGTCATACATGTGAAGAAAACACCAAAACACCATATCATTTTTATCGGCGTTGACTCATCGTAACTTGAAACAAAAAAGTCCAAGCCACAATAAATAAATGTTAGACTATTATGTGATAAGTGTCCTTGGGACAGCTGATCCAGTAATGTTTTCATAACTCAAGTGTTCATAGGTATCCTTAATTATTTAATTATAAACAAACTGCCTCGTAAATCGTTCGAATTCTTTCCGAACCACAATTGATGCCCATAATGTGATAATTATTTATCTTAATCAAGTCATTTCCTTTTTATTGTTTATCTTTCTATGGGTCATTGAATATTCAACAGTCAACCATTACATTCACGGAATACACGTGTCACAATAAGATGGGCATTATTTTGCTTTTGCTTATAGATGAACAAAATTGAATTACTTAAATAAAATAAAATTAGAATTGTATAAAAACTCAAAAAAATTTTTTAATGTAGGAACCGAAGTGATTTTTTTTAATCACAAAAAAGACATAAAAGCTTATAAAAATGTTAAAAGGGTATAAAACCTCTCAAAAACCAGGCGTTACTTTACAGGACCCGCAGATACTTTAATAGTATACAACAACTGCTAACCCTGTACAAATCACGGTTGAATTTGGCAGCCACCTCTGGTCTGAAGGTCTAAAATACCTGAAAAATACCCTCGACTCTGTGCAAAAATGGGCGGTCCGTTTGATAGATTCTCCCATCTTAACAGACGGGCTGTAATCTTTAGAGCACAGGCGTCGGGTGGGAATGCTACCCTTGTTCTACCGGTATTACAATGGAAGATGCTTCGAAGAATTAGCGTAATTGATCCCTTCGGCACCGGTGCATAGTCGGGAAACACGCCAAACGCGTGCCCTACATTTGTACACGATTGTCATTTGTCACACGAGAACGGGTGGTATCTTCGACTCGTTCTTGTGTTCAACAACTCGGCTATGGAATGATTTACCGGCCTCTGTGTTTCCTCCTTCCTACAACATAGGTCTCTTCAAGACAAATGTTCATTCCTTCCTCTCCTCAAAAAGACCCTCCACTTAGCATCCCAGATTACATAGGCCCTGAGGGAAATTATTTTCCTGAGAGCCTCCTGTGTGGAGTTAATGAAAAAAAAAGATGAGCACAAATACATATTAATAGTTTGCCCTGAGGAAGAAACGGTCGTTCCGAAACCGGTCGGCGTTAATAAAATATATAAGTAGTTCTAACAAAGATATATTGTATATTTTAAAAATAAAATGTTACTTGCGCACTCCGGGATTTGAACCCGCGACCTCTAGACCACGGAGGCCGCAATTCATGATTTTAAAGTAATTTCTGTTTAAACTAACTAGAACCAGGACATTTCTTCTTTCTGTTCCATCTGATTACTTACTACACTACAAAAAATTGTCATCTTTATTTTTTTTTTGGTTAATATCGCCAAATTCTTGGTAGTTTTTTTTTCAAATTTTCCTCCTGCTTTTTCATAAATGTGCAATTGTTGTCTCTGAAGATCTGGACATTTTCAGTTTAGTAATATGCATTTTACATTAGCGCTGACATTTTTGAAATGCGTGTGGAGGGTCTTTTTAGGAAAGGAATGAAAGGAAGTTCTGGGCAAGAAAAGCGAATGAAGGTTGAGTAGGTTAATCTGGGGGTTAGTGTGTCCAGGAGTGACGGATGTATGAGTCCATTCCTCCCACTTCAGTGCAAGGCGAGGTTACGAGTAAAAACGGCTGAAGAAGTTAGAAGTCAGAGAGAATGGTTCCCTCAACCATTCTCTCCCGTTCCGGCCTGCCATGCACCTGGTGGGCAGACGCATCCAACGCCAAGATCCGGGCAAACCTTACCCCATAAACTCGGGCACCCCTGAGGCGGCGGTACCCATGTCTGCCTCTCAAGTTGAAATTGAAAAGTCAGAAGAACTAAACGAAGCTAAAAGAAAAATACCACTTCTAGTAAATTAGTTTAGGCAATTTCGTCTTTATTTTTAAATATAAGCATGGATGCCGTGATTGAATATTAGTTTAAAAATTAATTTCTATTCACTATGCGAGTAAGAAGTAAAATCATTGCTTTAAAAAAATGCAGCTTTGGCAAATTCAATATCAGCAAAAAAACTATTATTTAATGCGTAAACAACGACGATATTATTGCAATATTGTCTTGGTGAAATTGAAATATTAATTACATACGTTTGACAATGATCCATCCTTATTGGAATCATATTTGGCGCCAATTTTTGATAGGTAATGTAGCTGAATTTCAGTGTAATCTTACGTAGCAATGTGCGATATTTTAGTATGATTGCTTTGTTTTCGCAGAGAACAGAAGACATGCTATTGAAAAGCGATGTTGCCAAATGTAGGAGTTGCGATACGCTAGTCAATGAAACGTATATTTTTCTAAAAATATACGCTCGTCTACTGCAGCGCCGCGGCTTGCCTGCTTGGTGACAAAGCACTGAACTAAAATAGCATATTTCAGTTGATTTAGGTACCAATACCGCGTCTGGCTTATTTTCGTTTTTGGACTGTATGAGGGTACAGGAGTGGGGAAAACTTGAAATTACATGTGTTCAATACTGCGTCCGTATACCGGACGCAGAATGACGGTCGGACGCAGGATTGAATGAAAGTGGACCATTAGAAGACGCAGCAATGATAGCGGGATGTATATATATACATATTTTTTTCTAACATGTAATTATTTAACAGTTTTTTTTTCTTATTTCACTTTGGGTAGCGTGGACGTGGTTGAGGTCTGGAACGCAGTCTCCCCTCCCATGGTGGCTGCGATCTGCAAAGAACAGGGGAATTAGTCATGGTCCTGTCCACATCTGAGAGTGGACCAAAGTCCAACAAATTGTCAGGATAATAGTCACTCTCCCCCCGCCTAACCTTTCTATCAGAAAGCTGATCGTGGTGTCTTTTCCAAACCTGGCCTGATGAATGTATCTTAACCATATAGGTTCTACTCCCTAATCTTTTAATAATTGTACCCAAAATCCAATTATTCTTTTTATTTCTAAAATCTTTGATCAAAACTTTCGATCCTAATTCAAAGAATTTTTAAAAATTTCTTCACTGGTAATATTTTTTTTGACTGTTTTGACTAGCTACCATTTTATTTTTAACTTTATCATCAATTTTTTTAAAGTCACTACACTTGCCATTATTCATTTTTGGAACAACCGTATTAAAAATTGAACGAATTTTTCTTCCCAACATCAATACACTAGGTTCAATTCCCGTGCACAACGAAGGTGTATTCCTAATATCAATTAAAAATTACAGTAATTTATCGTCCAGATCCCTTAGAAATCTGTTATTCACTAATATTTAAAAAAAATTTTTTTTAACTGTTTTGACAGCGTTTTCTGCCAAACCATTCGAAGCTGGGTGCTAGACTGCTGACGTCATATGTTCAATATTAAATTCACGACAAAATTCCTGAAATAAAGCTGACGTGAAAGCTGTTCCATTATCACTAACAATTTTTTCCGGTATACCAAAGTTCGAAAACATTTTCTTTAATATTTCGATTACACTAACTGAATCTACCGTTGGTACTATTTGACAATCCACCCACTTTGTGGTAGCGTCTACCACCACAAAAAAATTTAAATTACCGAAAGGACCTAGATGATCTATATGAATCCGGTTCCAAACTAAATTATTCACTGGCCAACTCGCCAATTGCACTTTGGAAGGAGTAGGTAAACATACTGCACACCTAGTACACTGTTTTACCTCTTTCTCAATATCAGTATTTATACCTAACCAGAAAAAATAATTTCTAGCCAAACTTTTCGATTTCACTATACCTAGGTGCGAATGGTGAATAAATTTCAAAACTGATTCTTTTAATTCCATTGGTACTACCAGTTTACTATCATAGAACAAACATGCATCATGAGTTGATAACTTATCTCTAATTGGCCAAAATTTTAATAAATCAGAATTAAAGGTTTTTTTTTTCAGGCCACTCTGTATTCAAATAATTGACAATTTTTGATAAAACTAAATCCTTTTCCGAACTCCGTTTAAATATTTCCGGATTTATTTCCATTTCAACAGAAATATTATTTAACCGTTCTATTTCCAAACTATCGATATCCGTATCGTTAATTATATCCAAGAAGTAATGGTTATCTTCGTATTCCTCGATATTATTATTACTCCATTGCATCGGTAATCTTGACAAGAAATCTGCTTTATTGTCGTCCGACTTGATGTACTCTATAGTATAATTAAATGATTGCAAAATTAACGCGTAACGCTGTAATCTGTTCGCTGCAAGAATAGGTACCTGCTTATTTGTATCTAGAATATGTACAAGCGGTTTATTGTCGCATGACAGAATGAACTTATTTCCATACAAGTATTGAAAGAATCTTTTCAAACCAAATATGATTGCACACGCTTCTTTATCCAAAATAGAATATTTCCGTTCGGTTTCCGATAAAGTCCTACTAGCAAATGCTATTGGGCGTTCTATCCCGTTGTCATACTTGTGACAAAGCATTGCTGAAATTCCAATATCAGAGGCGTCCGTAATGAGTTTCAAAGGGATAGTGGGATTGAAGGGAACGTTTTTTTACAAAATTAAAAGCATCACTACATTCTTCCGACCACGAAAATACGGTTCCCTTTTTTAATAAATTATAGAGTGGTGACAGAGTGTCCGATATATTCCGTAAAAACATTCTATAATATGAGATTACTCCCACCAAACTTCTCAATTCTGACACATTCCTCGGAACTGCCAAATTCTTAATTGCTTCAATTTTACTTTCTAGCGGCATTATACCTTCCTGAGAGATTTTAAAACCTAAGTATTCAATTTCTGGTACATAAAAATAACATTTTTGGTCATTTACGGTCAGACCATGATCATTTAATTTCTTAATTCTTCTTTCGAATTACCAAATAATAATATATCATCTAAAAACACACGCACATTTTTTAAACTACCGACGATAGTTGCTATGACTTGCATAAAAATCGCCGGACTCGTTGTTAGCCTAAAAGGCAACACTTTATACGCAAATAGACCTATGTGAGTTGAAATAACACATAGTTTTTTGAACTTTCATTCAAAGCAATCTGAGAAAAAGCATTTTTTAAATCAATTTTCGTGAAATGTTTCGCGCCATTTAACGAAGAAATTAAATCTTCAACTCTAGGCAACGGAAATTTTAAAGGTGCCAACATTGGATTCAAAGTGTTTTTGAAATCTGTACATATCCTAATCGTACCATCTTTTTTTTTAACAATAACAATTGGACTTGCCATTTCACTAATTTCAAATTTCTCAATAATGTCGTCATTCACCATTTTTAACAATTCATTTTCCACTTGCACCCGCAAACAATACGGAATGGGTCTCGGGTTAACGAACTTTGGTTTAAAATCCGACCTAACCTCAATATTAGCTTCGTAATTTTTCAATCTACCTGGTTTATCCGAAAACACATTAGGATATTTTAATTTTAACATCCCGCGAATATTATTATCCGTAACACTATTGTTCACCAGATTAATTCCGTGTAATGTAATATCGAAACACTTGAGAAAATTTCTACCCACAATACATGAACTAGCATTATTGAGTATTATAAATTCAGTCGGCACGCACTTATTTTTAAATTCCACGTTACAGATAATTTTACCCAAAACTTTTAATGATTTATTATCATACCCGAATAATTTTATATCGCACACTAGTAATTCCTTTTCACTAAAATACCTACTAAACATTTCGTATGGAATCGCATTTATGCTGGCTCCCGTATCGACCATAACCTTCAAAATAATATTATCTACGCATAAATTTAAAAACATAGGATCATTATTATTACCTTGCGACACGGTATTAACATTATTACTATCGCGCTTCGTACTAGGAGAGCGTGAATATTTACTACTTGATTTATTTTTACAAGTCGAGCTAGTGTGCCCTACCTTCTTACAAATATTACATAGTAACGTGCCAACAATCTTTTTGCAAATGATTATTCCTACCACAAATAAAACATGACATATAATTATTACTCTTATGGGGTGATTTACTACACATTTTACAATCCTTATAACGGCTTACCTGCCTAGATTTATCGAAATTATGAACTGCATTTAAATTCGACTTTTCATTCTCCATACCTAATACATGTTCCCACGTGGAAGCTAAATTTACGCATTCTAGAAATGACTTGTTTAAATCTTCCATAAAAAGTTTGTGTTTCATTTTCTCATTGAACACACCAATAATAAATATGTCTTTCAAACACGATTCTAATCTTGCTTCAAAGTTACATGACAAACTAATATTTTTAAGCTTCGCGGCAAACTCTTTAATAGATTCATTAGCCGATTGTTTACATTTATAGAACCTTTCCCGTGATTCAAAAATATTGTGAATAGGCTTACAATGGGAATCTAGAAATTTACACAAATCCTCAAATGAGGTTTCCGACACTTTTTTTGGAAAACACAAATCGCTTAGCAATGAAAAGGTATCTTCGGTGAGATTATTTAAGAGGAACGCTCTTTTACGTTCAGGTGACAAAATTTTCTCATCATATAATATGAGAACTTGGTCCAATCTCTCCTTGAACAGGGACCACACTCCTGTCTTGTGACAAAATGCCCCCAGACTTTTGCAAATCGCATCCATCGGGAATAAGAGCTGAAACAAATTTTGATTAAAAAAACTTATCTCAGCGCTTCCGGGTGAATCCGCTCCAGAACCTCGCCGCTCCAAAGCGTCTCCCCACACAGCTTCCGGATCTCCGTCACCAGCCGTCTCTTTCGACCGCTGATTGCCCGTGTCCGTCTCCCTGCAGCTACAGAATCCAGCCCTTAGTCCGGTCCCGCTTGAATAGCTGCAGCGACAGAATCTGAGCCCTTGCCCCAGATTCCGGCTTAATTCTTCCATAGATGGTCTGTTGTCACCGTCTTCTTCTTACTGCATGCAATGCTAGCATGCCAACGCCAAATTTGTTCCCTCAATACTGCAATAAGGATGCAGGCTCTAATGCACGGCCTTGTGATGGCGTCTTCTTGGGTGCGTCCTCCATGCAACAATTTTTTTTTAATGTCGCAACAATCTCCTCTCTTCAGTTTTCGTCATCAGGTTCTTAGCCAGTTATGGAGTCGGCTACTTTCGGCTGCGCCAGTTGTAATATCGGTTGCGATATGTTGATATCAGCTCTACAGGCTGAGTCTGTTGTAAGTTCCAGCGGACTTACATTGGAAGTGTAGACGAATATTGGTAGGTAGTATTCAAAGAAGAGAGAGTAATGGAAAACTGTACTAGTATTTATTGTGGAGCTGCCTAACACAAAAGAGGACGGATCTAGCACGCATCGCCTTATATAGATTCGCGCAAGCATGCTATCTCGCTTGCACTCATTCAATTCACACAGACATTACAAAGGGCTTCATCACAATATCAGCTTTATACGATTGATGGTAAAATATATTTTTGAAGTGATTGAATGGGTTATTAAAAATGTCAATTTCATTATTAGAGCTGTGTATAGTGTTATAATGTCTTAATGTTCGTGGTAAAGGGGAGAAACATCCTGTATTTGTGTGGTAGGTAGTTATATAGAAAATATCTTGCATCCTCCTTGTTGAATTTCTTGACAGTGTGTTAATGTTAATTTGGGATAAAATGTTTGGTGTATCAACTGATGCATGTATAATTTTGTGCAGAAGCAATAAATCAGAAAGTTTCCGTCTTCCTGTCAGAGAGTGTAGTTTATAGTGTAGAATTCGGTCTTTATACGTTCCAAATTGATCAGATATACCTTCGCGATAAGCAATAACACGGGTTAATTTTCTTTGTATGGATTCGATTCTATAATTATGAATCTCATAATTGGGAGACCAAATAATGGATCCGTATTCGAGAATACTTCCCACAATTGATTTATATAATGTTAAAGTTAATTCTGCACTTTGAAAGCAATTTGTGATTCTAAGCGTTAATCCTAATATTTGTGACGCACTTTTTGAAATTGTATCTACATGTTTATTGAAGCTAAGTGATGAGTCAAATATCACGCCTAAGTCTTTAATTGAAGTTATGTTTAAAAAAGCGACATTGTTAATGTGATTGATATGTGTTTGAAAATTTATTTCTTTTCTTTGTGGAGGAAATTACAGCACATTTGTTTTTATTAAAATACAAATTATTTAGTGTGCACCATTCGTGTAGTGATGATAGGTCTTTTTGCAAATCGATGCAATCTTCCAATGATGTGATTTTTTTGTACAGCTTAAGGTCGTCGGCAAATAGGAGATATTTCGAAAATTTTATTCTTAATACTATGTCGTTGAAAAAAATTAAAAATAGCAGGGGTCCAAGATGAGAGCCCTGCGGAATTCCCGATGTTACAGTAAAAATATCCGCAGAGTATCCTTCTATAACTACTTGTAGTTTTATTTCAGTAATGTAACTTTCAAACCATTTCAGAGTATTTCCACTAATGCCAAACTTTTCAAGCTTCTTAATAAGTAGTGACTGATTTAACTGGTCAAATGCTTTGCAAAAATCCGTGTAGATAGCATCTACTTGTAAATGCTTTTCGATGCTGTCGCGGATGAATTGGGAGTATACAAGAAGGTTTGTGGTTGTAGAACGCCGGGGAAAGAATCCGTGTTGCGCAATGATAATGTATTTACTTACGTGAGCCAGTAGACAGTCATATATTATTGACTCAAATAACTTTCCTATGCAGTCAAGTTTAGAGATGGGTCTATAATTTTTTATATCGCTCTTACAACCTTTCTTAAAGATGGGAGTTAAAAAAGCCGTTTTCCATTTGACTGGAAAAATACCATCGTGTAGTGACTTGTTGAAAAGCAGGCTGAGTGGTCTGGCGAGGAAATCTCTGCATGTTTTGATAAAAATGGGAGGAATACCATCAGGACCTGATCCCTTATTGGTTTTTAAATTCTTACATTTAATTAAAACCGTTGTAGGCGAAATATTGATAATTCATTACAAAAGTTTTCAGGGAATTGTGGAAAGTAGTTTGCATTGGGCGGTTTGTAAACCGATTGGAAATGCCTAGATAAGAGCTCACAGATAACTTGACCTTGGGTAGTCGTTTCGTCATTTAAGTGCATCTCTTTTGGTATATCGGTTGTGTTTTTATACTTACTTTCCAGAAATCTTTTGGGTTAGCTTTTAAGTTTTGTTTGATCAAGTCTAAGTGCTTATGGTAACAAACTTTAATTAGATTTTTAGTTCTGGTTCTAATTAATTTGTATGATAAATGATCTAGTTCATTGCTGTATTTTTTATATTTTTTATGAAATTTGTTTTTTTCTTTTATCAAACAAATGAGATCTTGTGAATACCACGTAGGGAAGTGTTTTTTATTCGTTCTAATGGGAACATGAGATGAGATAAGCTGGTAGAGTATACTGTAAAACTGATCGACAGATTGATCTATTTTGCCCTGATTGATGAATTCCCAATCAATCTCACAAAGCAAGGCATTGATTGAATCATAGTCGGCTTTATAAAAGTTTGGTCTTGAGATGTTGCAGGTTTCTAGATTTGATAGGAAATTGAAAAGAAAATTTATTTCTAGAGCAGGGTGATACGGATCTTCTTTGCTTAGTGGAAATGAAGAGTGAGTTACTGATATGTCTTGTTTGTCCGACGAAATGAGGTCCAATATTTTGGATTGGTGATTAGCTACTCGGTTAAATTGTTTAAGATTACAGAATGACAGTGTATCGATGATGTCAGTGGTGATTGTGTTTGTGTTTGTGGTGAAAGGTAATATATTATTTATTTCATCAGGAATCCAATGAATGTTAGACTTATTGAAATCGCCAAATATTAAAATGTGTTGGTTTGGTGTTGTTAGGTAAACATTCCGAAGATTGCTTAAAAATGAGCTTACAATGGATTCTTCTTCAGATGGTGGTAGATATACTGTGCAAATATTTAGCTTGACACTCCTATTCTTAAGATTTATATTGAGTTGGATCCACAAGTCCTCTGCTTGACATTCCCACTGCGCCATCCTCTTCGCCTCTAGTTTTTTTGATACAGCAACCATGACTCCTAAACTAACTAACTAACTAACTAACCATCACGCCGTTTCCCCACAGGGGTAGGCAGAGAGGACAGACCGCCAAACAACTCGGTCTTGGCACACACTCTTTGCCTCACTCACATTCATACATCGTCTCATACATACTCTTCTATTATTCTGACGTTTGACATGGCCCGTCTCAAGTATCTGATTCACTTGATCGTGCCATGTCTTCCTCGGGCGTCCCCGACTTCTTCTACCATTCACATTTGCATCATATATTCTTTTTACACTACTTTCTTCGCTCATTTGCTCTACGTGCCCAAACCATCTGAGGGTCCCTTTCTTAATTTTGCTCATTATACTTACATCAGCCTTACATTCTTTGCGGATATCCACATTTCTAACACGATCATACATGGTTTTACCACACATACGTCTCAGGGATCTCATTTCAACAGCATTCAGTTTACTTTCATCCTTCCTCTGCCAGTTCCATGCCTCACTGCCATACATCAGGGTAGGTACCAGGACTCCATTGTGGACTGCTAGCTTCGCTTTTTTTGACAGTTTTTTATTTGCGCCAACGGCATTCAGTCCTCCATTAATGGAGTTACCGGCATTTACCCTTCTTTCAATATCAGCCTTCCCATCTCTCGTAAACATACTACCCAGATAAACAAACTCATCCACCTGCTCCAAGTATTCACAATTCACAAGTATGTCGCACACTGTTTTCGTACTCTCTCTTTCAAACACCATGACTTTAGATTTACTTACATTCATCATTAACTCATTCTTCATACATACTTCGTTCATCCTAGATACTAGAGACTGTAGATCTTCCATAGAGTTAGAAATCAGCACCACATCATCAGCATATAACAGGCAACATACTTTCAGACTATTCAATATCGCGCCCAATCCCACAACTTTCAATTCTTGCATACAATTATCCATGCATAGATTGAATAACCATGGTGACATTACGCAGCCTTGCTTAACACCTTTTGTGATGTCAAACTACCCCGTAAAATCACCGTTCACCCTAACACATGCAACGCTTCCCTCGTACAGAGACGCAATTGCCTGTATGAGATTAGTATTCACTCCATACTTGGACAATACCTTCCATAGCTTTTTCCTGTCGACTCGGTCGTACGCTTTTTGAAGATCTACAAAAGCGCAGAAAAGTTTCTGGTTTTCCGCCAGAAACTTCTCCTCCTGACTGAAACCATGACTCCTCCTCCGTCTTTTTTTGTCTTGTGTATTCTATCCCTCCGAAATACTTATCGTAACGGCTATCCACTAATTCCTGATCATAGATAGATTCCTTCAGCCATGTCTCCGTTAGACTTACTAAATCGTAGTCGTTGGTAAGGATGTTTTCGTATATTTCATCAATTTTTGTCCTCATTCCCCTGATATTCATATAAAGGCATTTAATCATTATAGATTGTATATTTATTATAAATGTTATCGTGTTAGCAAAATTATCAATTAGTTATCCTTTCAAAAGTTTGTTGATTTAAATCGGGCTGTTTATTCAGTAATTCCAGCGTTAGCTCATCTTCATGGGAGATCATTATAATTTTAGAGGCGAAAGACTTCCTGAGGAAGCATCGCCCGTTTCTTGTCCACACAAAAGCGAACTGATGATCTTTTGCGAATTTTTTCGTAAGCCAAAGTATATTCTTTTTGTGTGTTGTAAGGTGTTCACTGATGAAAATTGAGTTGAGAACTTCTTCAAATGGGTGGTGTTTAGTTTGTCTTCTTTAAGTTTATGTTTCATGTTGAATGTTTTGACAGCCGCTAGGAAATTGTCTCGTTTTAGTTGTTTATTGAATTTCACAATTGAATTTCACATTCATGGGGGGGCACATCATTAGGAATTTTCGGGTCCCGCCGAATTCTGTAGAAATTGTTAACTTCTAGATCAGCGCGGTCGAGTTTGACGGTTGCTCCAATTTCATCTATGATTTCCAGTAGATTTTCATAATTTTTTTCTGGGATTCCTCGAATTTCGATGTTGCATGACTTATTTGAATGTTCAATATCATTTAATGTTTTCTGAACTTCTCGTAGGGCACTCTTGATAACAAAAATATTGTTTTCATTTTTTTCAACTTTGTTTGGTATGTCCATAATTTGTTGCAGTTTTTGTATAATGTCATCATATTTGTCGTTGATGAAGTTCGTGAAGGTTTTTATTTCTTGCAGCTCTGTTTCAATTTTATTGAGCATCACTGTCTTCATTTCCTCGAATTTCGTACTGATAAATTCAAATATTGACTGACTGTCTATATTAATCATAGATTGGTGTGTCGCCGACAATGGCTTGGCTTAATGATTCAATTTTTAATGCACAAATATTCGACAGCAGATACATCGTATTCCGAAAAGACCGAAGCGCCGGACAAACCCGAGGTGGTGGACTACTGTAGGCTTTGCTGAATGAAGAAAACACGCGAGCTGAATTACTTTCCCACCTGGAAACCGGAGATGAAAATTTATGGGTCAAAGTCATTATTAACGACGTATGTTTATTTATTTGTACTGTTTACATCCCACCCAGTTCTAAAACAAATGTTTACACGATTTTTTTTGAAATGTTAATTAGTAACTTAAGCTACCCATAAAAAATTTTTAGTGATCGGCCATTTTAATATCAAATCTTCACAAAATCCACATGCAGTGAATACGGAACTTTCATATGTTATGGAACTTTTTCAACTGAAGCAGTTTAATACAGTACTGAACTCATGTAATCATACCTTGGATCTAGTATTAAGTAACTTTAGTATGTTTCCAATAAATCTGATTTCTTTCTTGTTAAATAATAAAAATAATAATAATAATAATCTTTATTCTAGGATGTGGGGAGGATAGTGCAATCCCACACGTCCCATATACTTATACATATTTATATATTTACATAGTAAAGAAATAAGAACGTAAATAGAAAATAAAAATAATAGTAATAAGAATTAATAATACCAAAAGTAAATATTCAATTATTATGCAGGGCGTGATCTTAAGTGCGCTCGGGCCCATCGCTCACTCAGGAGTGGAGCTTGGTGCTGGAAGGCTGCGGTCACCAACGTGTTGTCGGAGGCCATTAGCCGCATCCTGGCTTCAGTGACCCGGTGTCTCATCAGACTGGCGAATCCATGGAGTCATAATTCTGTGAACATTGTTGAAGCGCTGCTATACCTTCTGAATCCAAATATGATTCTGCACGCATCATTACATTGGATCCGGAGACGTTCCATTGAGCTTACTCGGTATTGACACCATGTTTCACATGTATACAGGCTAGTGCAGAATGCATTAAATAATGTTTTTTTAACATTATTACTGCATCGGAAGAATCTTCGGGCAATCATATTTGACAAAACACTGATACTTCTCCTCTGTCGTTCAATATCACCATCATCCGAGAGGTCTTCAGTGATGATATGCCCCAAGTATTTTACATTCGTGGATGTGCTTATGGTTTCCTCCTTAAGTTGTACGGGGAGCATCTTCTCGGGATTTTTTTCCATAGTGGAATGCAATTAGCTCCATTTTCTTGGGGCTGTACATCATGTTGTGGTTATTTGCGTATTCCTCACAGATTTTTAGTAATATTTTCAACCCCTTGATCGACAGAGCTAGCAGAATCATGTCGTCCGCATAGCTAATGTGATTTAGGCACAGATTATTGATACGACAGCCCGCTCTGGTGTCCAGGCGATTTGATAATTCGTCCATGTATACATTGAACAGGATACACCCTCCTTGCCTTACTCCTGATCGCAAGTATATCGGTTGGGAGTATGTACTTGCCCACCGTACAACGTTTTCCTGCTGGGAGTGCCATCGGGATAGTGTGTTGATATACATGGTAGGTATATTCCTAGCTTTCAATTTCTCCCATAAGGTTTTATGACAGACCCTGTCAAACGCTTTACTTAGATCTAAGAAACATCCGTAAACAGTAGTTTTTCGTTTTCTGTAAAATTCTATTATTTGCTTTGCGGAGTATATTGCCATATTAGTGGATAATCTATACTTAAAACCCATCGTTGTCTTTAGAAGTGAGTTTACCTTCTATTTCATTTAGAATTACCCTTTCAAATAGTCTTTCAATTATAGTTGCTAAGGATATTGGCCGGTAATTGCTGGAGTTGGTCATGTCAGGCTGTCCCGATTTCAGGATCGGGGTTATAATTGTTTTCGTCATTGTACTAGGTAGATGGTTGTGTTTGAGAATTGCGTTGAACAGAATGTTTAATAGTTTAGGTATGTATCTACCTCCGTACCTTATATGTTCAATGCTTAAACTATCATACCCCGGAGATTTACCGGTCCTAGTAGCTTTGATGACCTTCATTATATTGTTTTCAGACAGGTAGACATTTTGCCCATCATGTTCCATAATATCGGGAGAAGTCGGTGCTTCATTTCCGGAAATATCTGCAAAGGTTCTTCTAAATGTTCTGGCGATTTCCTCTGTATTTGTGGACCCGTCAATTTGGCTGGCGATTCGAGTGTAAAGAAGATAATTACTGGAGATGCCACGAATATTCGGCTGCTATTCGGTAATCGGCCTATTCGGCTACTTTTTAAACTATTCGGTATTCGGCCGAATAGCTCGCAATATTCGGCCGAATACCGAATCCCAAATCATGAAAAAAAACGCCCAATATTACTCACAAATTTTTTTTATTTTAACAAAAAATCAGCATATTTAATACTTAAAATCTATCGGTGTTAAGTTATGAAGATGAACGAAAACATTTATTTCAGCATTTGTTAATAGCAAACATTGCGCTTTTCATCATAATATAATATTATACCTGCTTCCGAAAAAAGCCGCTCACTATAATACCAGATGATAAATAAATCTTAGCAAATTCTGTGCAAAATCTTAGCAATTCGTACTTTTTTATCTAATTTTATTTTTATTATTTCTTTATCTATATTCCTAAACACATCTGTTTTTCTGTAAACCTATGAAATCGCTGTATTTTTGTATTTTTATGTCTTGTGTGCTTTTTATCTAATTTTATTTTTATTATTTCTGTGTCTATTTAAAAATCATCTGTCATGAATTAATTGTACCTACTACCAAACATGTAAAAGCCCTTTGGGCGTTAAATAAAAAAATAAATAAGATACCCTGTATGCGTATTTTGATAAAAAGTTTTGTAAGAAAAAAAGCGCCGCGAAATGAAAACTATCGGGGATGGAGATTATCGGGGACATAAAGATGAAGCTCATACACCATCGGCGGTTTAAAATGATCAGGTTTAGAAAGTGAACATGAGTTATTCAAATCTTATCGTACTAGAATTAAACGTAATTTAAAAAAAAAAAATTTTAAAATTTTTTTTTTTAAAGAAAGACAAACATTCCCGGGATACGAATAACCCAACAATATTTGAAAATCTCCTACTACCACCACAGAAAGCCGAAAATGTTGCTTGTGTTGTGATGGAGGATTTAGCCAGCCGAGGAATCGAACACGTGACGCTCGGGTGGGACCCAAGCGCTATGCCCACTCAACCACTGACCAGTCAACATAATATTAATATTTTAATAGACCACGAAAACTATATTTTAAAGGTAGGAAATAATGTGAAACACGATCCGAGGTCATTCTGGAAATATGTTTCTGATCAGAAATACGACAGAGGCCTCTTAAGTCATATTATCAAAGGAACCGACATACCAGAAGTTTTCGCAAAGTATTTTCAATTTGTCTATAATCAGGAAAAAGTTGATTTTGAATCATATGTGCCAGGACAGATTGGATCAACAAATGCTCTAAACATCTCTATTGAAAACGTTAATATTGTGGATTTCAGTTTTTTTTTTTTTTTTTTTTCAATTATTTCTGGCTTTCACCCTTCAAGGGTGTTCTAGGCCATCATTTATAATTACAGAGAAAGGAAAGGTGAATTTATATATTAATTTTATTTAAATGTGCAAATTTCAGAATTTTATGGAAGATTGGAGTAGAGTTCAGACTTAGAAGAGATGAGACGTTGAATGGAGGAGAGGCAATTTTTGATAACGCTTGATAGAAGAGAGGATATTTATTTAGAGAGGGACAATCAAAAAATATGTGATCTAAAGTTCCCACATCTAGACCACAGAACGTACAATCTGGGGAGTCAAGCACATGAATTTTATAAAGGTGAGAAGGAACGGAACAATGTCCGATTCTCATACGAATAAGTAAGGAAATTTCTTTTTTGGAAAAATGGGGGAATTTTTGAAACCACGGTTTTGATGGGATAGTCCTTTGTATTGAGGCGTAACGGGCACCCTTGGATTGACTAGCAATGTTCCAATACTCTGTCCAAACATTGCGGGATCTATCTTTGATGATGGAAAAAATATCAGACAGGGGAATATGGTTTACGAGGGTAACGGTAGGGTTAGACGCTCCTTGTTTGTTTTTCAAGGAATCAGCAATATCGTTACCCACTATGCCAACATGTCCAGGAATCCAAATCAGAGTGACTGTTTTTCCAGAGCTTTGAATGGAGGTTATCAATACTCGAATAAGACATACAAAGTGATCATCAGGATGAAGAAGAGGACTTGTTTTAAGTTTTTGGAGGGAACTGAGAGAGTCAGAGAGAACAAGAGAATGTTCAAAATTATTTTTTATTATATATTTGAGAGATTCAATAATTGCAATGCACTCAGCAGAAAATATTGAAAATTGGTTTGAAATTGAATAAAATATTCTTTCATTAGAATTATTGTGGTAAACGTTAATACCAATACCACAGTTAGGAGAGTCCGGAGATTTGGAGCCATCAGTAAATAAAAGAGAAGAGTTGGGCCATTTAGAAGAAATAATGTCATTGAACATATTATTGACAGTACGGGCTGGGAGATTGGAATGACTTTTAAGGATGCCGATCCCTTCTAAAATCGTTGGGGATAGGGTGACGTGACTATATTTTAATTTGTACAAAGGAAGAAGATCATTTTTGATAATTTGAAGCTCTGAGAGAGAGCGAAAATTTTTAGCTCTGATTGTAGATGAATGTGTTGAGTCGTTGAACAACGAGACTCTGGGAATAATCTGATGACTTTTAGAATTTAAACATTTAAGAACAAATTTGTCAGCAAATAATTGACGCCTTAAATAAAGAGGAGGATCAGAACATTCTACTTGAAGGGAATTGATGGGCGACGATTGCATCGCGCCAGTTATTATTCGCAATGATTTAGATTGAATTTTGTCTAATTTACTGAGTGCATTTTTGGATGCAGTACTAAAAAGTGGGCAGGCATAGTCGAGATGACTTCGAATAAGTGCATTGTAGAGCAACTTAATGCAGATAGGATGAGCACCCCACCAAACGCCAGTCAATGATCTGATAATATTTAAATTTTTTTCACATTTAGTAACTATATTATTAATGTGGGAAGACCATTTAAGTTTCCTATCAAATGTTACTCCTAAAAATTTTACTTCAGAAGCATTGGGGATTGGAGAGTTTTTAAATAAAATTTGAACAGGGGGGTTATTATGACGATTTGAGAAGGTAACACACTGACTCTTTTGTACTGAAAGTTCAAGACCATTTAAAGTAAGCCATGTGTAAAGGGCATCCATGGCTTCATTAAGATATTTGACGGCGGATGGAATGATTTTGGATGATAAGAAGAAAGCTATGTCATCTGCGAACTCAACAACTTTTACTTGAGGGGGAATGGTGACATGCATATCGTGTGTGTATATATTATACTTTAAGGGGGATAATACATCGCCTTGGGGTAAACCCTTACAAATTGACCTACTCTGAGGAGTAACATCTGGTAGCTCAATGAAAATTTTCCTATCGAGAAAAAGATTAATAATAGATTGGACAAACATGAGGGGTAAGCCAAGGCCTAAAAGTTTTTTTTTAAGAATTGGGATGGAAACATTGTCAAAGGCGCCTTCTATGTCTATAAAGACTGCAAGACATACTTCTTTGTTAGAAATGGATAAATTAATATCAGTGCTGATGATGGCAAGGTTATCTTGTGTAGATTTCTTTTTCCTAAATCCAAATTGGGATGGAGAGAGAAGATGATTACTCTCGACAAAAAATTCTAGCCGGTTTTTAATTAATTTTTCATAAATTTTACTAAGGGTGGATGAAAGAGCAATTGGCCTATAGTTGGATCCAGAATTGGGTGATTTGTTTAATTTTAGAATTGGGATGATTATTTGAGAACTCCAGTCATCAGGTATTATGCCAGTCTGGAAGATTTTATTTAAGATGCTTAAAAAGTGATTTAGAACATTATCATTACTATTTTTGATAATGCTATAAGGTATACCATCTCTGCCTGGAGATGAGTCCTTGACTGTTGATAAACAATTTTTTAATTCAATTAAAGTGAATGGAATATTACTAATACAAGTGCACTCGCTGGCCGCCATAGCGGCAGTAGGA
Organism: Limnephilus rhombicus; assembly: GCA_929108145.2. Classification (NCBI taxonomy): domain Eukaryota; kingdom Metazoa; phylum Arthropoda; class Insecta; order Trichoptera; family Limnephilidae; genus Limnephilus; species Limnephilus rhombicus. Next base: position 60,534,250 of record OV815276.1, read on the forward strand.
ACGCCTCGCGAGGCGGCGGGGTTTGCATTGCAGTACGAAAACCGATTATATCACAAAGATTAACCGAACTCGAAACAGAGGGCGAAAACATCTGGATCAAAATTACAAAAACTAATTTCACTGCGCTGGTATGTGTGGCATATTTCTACTGTACAGACGACAGAGATATCCGCACGAAGTTTTATGAACATCTCAATAATAAGGCCAACCTATTATCCAACAAAAATGTTATCATTATGGGGGATTTCAATTTGCATAACAAACCTGAAGATGTCATACTTGATCACATATGTTTTATAAACTCTAATGGACTAACGCAACATAGTACAGTTGTAAACAAGTACAATAACATGCTTGATTTAGTGCTAAGTAATTTAAATATATGTGAGGTGACGTACAGCGATGAAGCATTGGTTAAAGAAGATCACCACCATCCTACACTGGCTATCTCGGCCACCCTGGCGAGGACACAATACAGCAGGCGTGAAATGCGTGCAAACCGTCATCAAATGGGACGACACTTATATTCGAACTTTAACAAATTTAATTTTAAACACGTTAATATTAATCTGTGTCTAAAAATATTCTCACACTTCAACTGGAGATATTTATACAACATGAAATCTGTCAACGAAGCTGTGGAATATTTTTACTCTGTATTATTTAGTATATTTGAATTATGTGTACCTTTAAAAAAATTATCGAAAGCAAATGTTAACTACCCAGTTTGGTTCGATAAAAATATTATAGAAAAAATCAAATGTAAGGAATCTCTTCGCAGGAAGTACAAAGCTACTAATAATAAATCAGACTATTTATTATTTTCTGCAAAGAGATCCGATCTCAAAAAAGAGATGACTGTAAAAAAGAACAAATATTTATCCGATATTGAAAATGGGATCAAAGAAGACCCCAAAAACTTCTGGCAATATATTAGATCACAAAAATCAGGTAGGGGCACTCCTATTGGACTTATGAATGTCGATAAAATAATCCAATGTCCCCAACAAGTTTCAGAGAGATTCGCGGACTATTTCCAGTCGGTATACAACCAAATGAGCCCTAACCTAGATGTTGAAAGTCTCCGGGCAGAGGTGCCTAGAAACACAGGTTCAATATCTCTGGAACAAATTAAGCCTGAGGAAGTCAAAGCGTGTATTCGGGAACAAAAGCCCAACAAGGCCACGGGGCCAGATGGAATCCCACCTCATATCATTATCATGTTGGAAGAACATTTGTTTAACCCGATATGCTTTATCTTCAACCTCAGTATTTCAACTTCCACTTTTCCTAAATCCTGGAAACTAACCAAGGTTAGCCCGATACATAAATCTGGAACAAAAACGGAAGTCCAGAACTATAGACCAGTAGCAGTTCTGTCAATACTCCCAAAAATATTTGAAACAATAATTTGCGAAAAGCTAAACAAACAAATTAAACCGTTTCTTCAGGGAAACCAACACGGATTTCTATCAAATAAGTCCACCGTCTCTAATCTTCTAGAACTCTCACAGAGAGTAGCAAGAGGATTAGATGCTCAACATCAAACTGATGTGATCTACACTGATTTCGCCAAGGCGTTCGACCGAGTTGATCATGACGTACTGCTACGAAAAATACATAGAATTGGCTTCGACAAACCCCTCCTAAATTTTTTTGTCACGTATTTAAGGAATAGGAAACAATATGTTTGCATCGACGGATACAGGTCTAGAGAATTCTCTGCATTCTCTGGAGTGCCACAGGGGTCAAACCTAGGTCCTCTACTATTTATAATCTTAATTGATGACATTCAAGAATGCATCAAACATTCCACTTGCCTGCTTTTTGCTGACGATCTAAAATTACTTAAGAAAATTTGTGATGGTCAAGATTGTGTCAAATTGCAAACTGATTTAGATTCAATTTCATCATGGGCTGATGAAAATAAATTATTTTTTAATACAAAAAAATGTGTCGCTATGTCGTATACACGTTCGAGAAACCCTATCAAATTCGATTATTGCATCAAAAATGATATATTGTCAAAAGTAAAATCCATCAAGGACCTTGGGGTAGTCTTTGATCCCAAACTTACGTTTTCGGACCATATATTGCAGTTGACGACATCATGCTACAAGCTTCTCGGATTTGTCATAAGACTCTGCAAACAATTTTCCAATCCCGAGGCAATGATGACTTTGTACAGCTGCATTATAAGGTCTAAAATCGAATACGCCTCTGCTGTATGGGCCCCATACCAACAAAAATATATTGAAAAACTAGAACAGATTCAAAAAAAGTTTTTGAGATACATGTATTTGAGAATGCACGGAGAGTATCCGCGATTCATGCATCACGAAGATTTGCTTGCCGAAACGCGCTACCAAAGTCTCCACTCGAGGAGGAGTGGGGCTCTTGCAGTAACGGCGTACAAAATTATTAATAATTTAATAGATAGCCCATACCTTCTGGAATGCTATAAGTTGTTCGTACCGAATAACTACAGCCAGGGACGTCACCATGATCTGCTTTGTATCCCACGTGGCAGAACGGACATACTGGCTCGGCATAGCATGACACGAGGTATGGCGCTGTTAAACAACGCCTCCAAGACTATCGATATTTTTAATAGTAGTCTTGAAGAATTCAAGAGGCATGTTAATGCTATTAATCTATAACTTGTATTATTTGTATCATATATATGTAGTTAATGTTACATGTGTATTGTAAATGGACACAGTCTGTAATACACAAAAAAAAAAAAAAAAAAAAAAAAAAAAAAAAAAAAAAAAAAAAAAAAAAAAAAAAAAAAAAAAGAGAGTCAAGCCAATGATCAGACATAGAAGTGTTGTGGATTGGAGTTATTTCATCTAAGTTAGGTACAGAAGGGGGGGCAATTTTGTCCAAGAACTCGTCTATCCATTTAGAATGAGAAGCTCGAGGAGATGTTGGACTGAAGGAGGATCGAAATCTTCGAATCATAGACCAAACTTCCGAAATTGGAGTGTTCGGAGATACTGAACTGCAGAAGTTGTACCACCCGGATTTTTTTTTTGACCTCAATACCCTTTTGGCATTGGCTTCGGCATTTTTGTATATGAGATAGTTCTCCATAGTCATATTGTGACGATAGGAAAGAGATTTAGCTTTCCGAATTCTCACTACTTTGGAACATTCCTCATCCCACCAGGGAGTTGGAGGGAGTTTTTTGAGAGATTTGGTTTTAGGGGGAGGATTTGATTTATTGATTGCAGTTACGAGCATTGATTTGAAGTTATCGTAGTCATCTTTGATAGATAATGTATTGGTATAGGATAAATTTTGTATAAACTTATCCATATGTGAGTTAAATTCGTCCCATTTGGTGTGTTTTGTTTTAATCTTTGTCGAAATATGGGACTTGTCTGAATGGAAAGAAGTTTGATAAGTGATGGTGATCGGGAAATGATCACTGGAGCAAGGGTCGGGGGACACCACCCACGAGGAGAGAGGTGCCAGATTAATAGAGCATATGGAGAGATCCACTGCACTGGGGTTTGTGTTGGGGCGAGAGATTCTAGTAGGAGATCCGTCATTCAAAAGAAAAAGGTTGGATTCATCTAGGAAATCCATCACACTTCGACCGTCTCGATCACAGAAAGCAGAACCCCAGACGGGGGAATGGGCATTAAAATCACCCAATAAAAAGAAAGGAGGGCTTAGTTGACGGACAATTTGCAACCACGCTTGTTTATTGAAGTGCGATGTTGGGGGAAGATAGATAGAAACAAAGGAAGTGTCCTTTATTTTAGCTGCAACCATTTGAAAGTCAGCATTGGGGGGTTTGATATTATTTATTGGGAAAAACGGAAGGGATTTTTTAATAAAAAGGGCAGCACCACCGCCCGTACCTTCCGGGCGATCATCGCGGAGACAGGAGTACCCTCCCACATTAAAGTGGGTGGATGGAGTAAACCATGTCTCCGAGACAGCAGCCACAGAAACAAGGTTTGAATTTAATAGGTTAAGAAGGTTTGATTTGTTAGAAATAGCACTGCGGCTATTCCACTGAAGAATTCTGACATCTTGAAGAGCCATTTTGAATAAATGATTTTAATGTGGAAATAATAGAAGCAGCGTTGGACGGTAGATTAGTTTGAGAAGAAATTAGGTCAATTAGAAGCATAATAAGAGTTTGAATAAATGAAGAATTATCTTGGGAGAGTTGTTCAGAAAGCTTTTGATAGTTTGTTGAGGATGAATTATAATTGTTTGCGCACCCATTTGTGGCGTGTGAAAGAGGAGAACCATTGGGATTTAAGAGAAGTGAGTTGTGTTGTTGCTGATCGTATCCACGAGCCTGTTTAGAGATAGGGTTTTTGTATGTGAATTTTGTTGAACGGGAAGATGTTGAGGAGGAGGCGAGAGGGTTGGATGAAGAGTTACTGGATAAAACCTCGGAAAATGATTTTTTGACAGGCGGGAATAATTTAGAAGCCTGCAGAAAAGACAAGTTCTCAGAGGCCATAGAAATTTTTATATTTTTTTGGCGAGATTGTTCGGGGCAAGAAGAGTTAATGGCGGAATGAGCGCCTAAGCAGTTAAAACATTTAGGTGAAGAGAGAGAAGAACATTGGTCAGCCGAGTGGTTTTCTCCACATTTGAAACATCTGGGAGGGGATCTGCATGCAGCTTTGGTATGACCAAAACGGCAGCAGTTGTAACATTGAGTGGTGGGATAAGTGTACATTTCAACTGGTAAGGAGTTGAAAAATAAATAAATATGGGAGGGAAGTGATTGTCCTTCGAATGTGATGACGACAGATTGGGAGGGCTTCCAGGAAACGATGCCCTCAGAGGTGTCCTTATAATTTAGCCTCCTGGCTTTTATGGGATTGCCGATATGTTGGGGGGTTGAAAGTGAGGACAGGATTTCTGGAATGGACAGATCGGTCGAGATACCCCTGACCAGGCCCATTCGAGTGACATTGAAAGTTGGGATGTACGCCTTGAATTTAGAATTTGATGAAATAAATATATTTTTGATAAAGTTGTTGGCGGCTGAACCTGACAGGAATTCAACAGAGATTCGGAAGCGACCCTCGGCTTTAACACCTCCAGGTTTAATCGAAAGGTTCTTGTTATTTGAAAGAAATTTACCAAATTCAAGAGGATGGATGGTTTTACCTTGTTCAGTTTTTTGCGCATATACAATGTAGGGGCCACGGGAATGAGTAGAGTAAAAGATTGTTGGAGGAGGTTGAGGAAGAGCTGGAGGGGACTGAGAAGACAAAGGCGAATCATGTTTTTTTGGGGAAAGGGGACTAAATTTTCTTTTTTTAATTGAGGTTAGGATGACAGATTCATTGTCTGAAATGTTTGAATGTTCTGAAAAGTCTATTTTATCTGAAATGTCTCCATCTGGAGGGTCAGGAGGGGGATCTGGGGGCTTTGTAAGGGGTACAGGAGGGAAATCCTCCTCCATTGTTCAAAAAATTACAGCAAATATAAAAAGTGACAGAAGTAAAAAATTATATAAATATCTGAAAATGAGCAGCAAGAAGTGACTCCTGGAAGATCAGGGGGGAGAAGATTCCAACACACTAAACTTTTTACAGCCAAAACACAATAAAAAGATTGGTTTAAGAATATTTTTTGAAGGAGCAAAACAAAAGAACTGTTGACAGCCAAATGTTATTGTTGCGAGTCCCGGATTTCAGTTTAGCAGTAAAAAAATTGAAACCAAAAACATCGTTCAGTCCTGATTTAATTCCACCCTTGGGGGGCGTTCAAGTATTACGTAACGCAATTTTTGACCCCCCCTCCCCCCCATGTAACGCGCCGTATCGTTTTTCTGTACCCCCCAGTACTGGAAAGTCGTTTAAAATAAAATAAAAATGACGTGCAATACAGTCAAGGGATTCCCCGTACAACATAAACGAAAAGGATTGCCAACTTGGAAGATTTTAATTCCCTAGTTTTTTTTAAGTAAATAAAAAAAAAAAACATGTTACGTAACGCGTTGTTCGAAAACCCCCTCCCGCCCCGGAAACGCACAGTAACGGTTTACAAGACTCCCCCCCCCCAAAGTGTGTTACGTAATACTTTATCGGCCCCTTTGTAATTGAGGGATGTTCTGAACCACTAACTATCTAAGCCACTTTTACATTTATTTAATCTTACTATTAAAAACGGAATTTTTCCTATATTATGGAAGCTGTTAAAAGTCACCCCCTTACACAAAGATGGTGACAAGAGTCAAGCAACCAACTACCATCCTATAGCGATTCTTTTCACACCCGCAAAGTTATTAGAAATAATTATCCATAAATATGTTTATGCCAAAGTTGAACCGTTCTTGATCGATCAACAACATGGATTTAGACGTGGCCGATAAACTACTACAAATTTAATTGTATTTACAGATTAGAGCACTCGATAACAATGAGCAGGTTGATACATCATACCATGACTTTGCGAAGGCTTTCGATAAGGTGGATCACTAAGTGCTCCTAAGTAGGCTCGAAGAAATTGGTTTTTCCGAAAACTTACTGAAACTCTTTTGTAATTATTTGAACGAAAGGGAACAATTCGTGTCCTATGGTGAGATTAACTCTAACACATATCCTACAAACTCTGGTGTGCCACAGGGATCCAATTTAGGAACCTTATTGTTTTAAATTTTTATTAACAATATTCGGAAAAAAAAAAAAACAAATTCGTCCATTTTTTACTTTTTGCAGATGACATTAAACTCTTCTTGAGAATAAGATCTTTAGAAGACTGTAGAAAACTCCAAGAAGATATAAATGCAATTATTGACTGGAGTATCGATAATAAACTCGATTTCAACTTCCAAAAATGTTCAGTTATGTGCTTTACGAGGTCACAAAAAACCATATATTTTAATTATAAAATGAAAGACACGTCATTGAAGCACATGGTGATTTGCAAGGACTTAGGAATTGTGTATCACGCTCGCTTAACATATACTAGACAATGTCCCAGCCGAGCCAATATCTTTTCTGATTTTTCTGTCTCAGATTTTCGATTGAGTTTCGCTAATATTGTCTTCATTTAATTAAATATTATAATTTGAGATTTTACTCATAAAGTTAAAAAAAATTAAAATAAAAACAAACATTTATTATAATTTTAGTACTTCATTAAATTACGGGTAGGTATGCTGGATAAAACTTGATTTCATAGTTAATAAAAATTTTATTCATTGATAAAATATAGTATGTAATTAAGAAATCCATAAATATAAATCACGACAATGACTGACAAACACCTAATGCAAACAATTTCCTTGCATCTGCTTGGAAAGTTTGAGTAATCAGGTTTGTATGTTGTTATTCTTAATTTTAGGCACGATTCCAGGTTCTCATCGATAAGACGACTTCTCAGTTTACTCGTGATAAAGCTCATGCTTGAAAAAGATTGTTCGCAGAATATGTAGAACCGAAAAAGGAAAGAACAGCAAACGTGAGTTTTTTCAGATGATCATAAGAGTAAGGAATACTATTCCAGGCGTTGAAGATGATCATGTCTTCCTTCTTCAGATCTTTTAAAGCAGATCACTTGTGTTGTGAACAGTGGCGTAGCGTGCCTTGGAGGGGCCCCGTATCAAAATTAGTTGGGGGGTCCTAATGAAGGGTAAAGATTTCTCACAAAAGAAACAAAAATGCTTGCATTAAATTAAAATAAATATTTATTGATCATAAGTTATCATTTCCTCCTAGAAATTGAGCTAGCCAAACAATACAAACTTTTTTATTTATTTATTTAGTACAAGATTATACATTTGTATACATAATTTATGAAATGTTTTGACTGCCCAACTAGGAGGATACCCATTTTAGGACAGTTAAATTAGGATGGGTATGAACATATTACGGAAACATTATTTGTACAAAAAAAAAAAGAAAATTGATTAAATAAAAGAACAGAAAGAATATAAAATAACATTAAAAAGTTTAAAATATAGTAACTGTTATTTGCTTAACATAGTATTAACTTAATATTAATTTAAAAAAAGATACATAGGTACTTAGTAACATATAGATAACTTAAAAAACATAAAATAGTTGTGGTTTGTTTAGCATAGTTATTGAAATTATAATAATAATAAAATGATTAATTAAATAAACACTTTTCTTGCCTTTTTTTCGGCAAATTGATTTATTAAATCGTCTATAGCTGAAGACGATTTCAGATTTTCTAAAATGTCTGCCTCTATAGACAATAGTGACAAGTCTGATAGCCGTTCCTGCCCCATCAAAGTCCTTAGGTAATTTTTTATCAGTTTTAATTTTGAAAAAACTTCTTTCAGCTGTTGCGGTTGTAACTGGAAGGGTCAAGAATAGAAAGCATGCTGTTATTACCTCCGGAAAACTGGATGCAAGGCTATTGAATTTTATCAGCAATAATTCCATGAGTTCCTTAATGGAATGAATTTTTTGAATTTCAGATTTTAAGCATGTTTTCAGAGCAATTAATTGTTCATAAAGATTAATTGAGATGTCTTTACTGTATTTAGCTGACAGTTTTCCGGAAGCGTTTTTTATCACTTCGTTTGAAGAAGATAGGAGTTTCTCCGGTTGTAATACTTCGAACATATAACTCAGGTCACAAAAGCTCTGAAATCTTTTTTTAGTTTGAGAAATTAATATATTTAAAGAGCAATAGTATACATTGACCTTGAAATATGATTCCGGGTCTGAAATTCTCTCATCTTGTGATAACTCATCAAAAAAACGCTTAGTTATCTTTCGCCGTTTATTTTTAAAAACAGTTGTTACCCCCCACTCTTTTGCTAAATCTCTGGACTCATTTAGCAAACTATTGAATGAATTTTGATTTCTCATTTCGCTCAGTCTATTCAAATAAAATACTAGCTTTCTGTAAGTCATTATTTTCATGCTGTAGAGCTTTAGAAACAGGATTTGCCAGAGACGCGGAATTGCGGGCGGATCAAATTTCAAAAAAGAATATTGATTCAAATAATTTGATTTTAAATTTTTTGTATAAAGAAACTGTACCAAGGAAAAGGTCAGAATAGCTTCCTCCATTCTTGTTCTTAAGGTAATTTCCACGCGATTTTTCCAAAAAACGCTGACCCTTGAGGGGTTAATGATTTCAAATAGTGAAGAAAAAAATGTGACAAGCACTAAGAAATCATAACTCTCTAAAATGTTAATTATATTTTTACATTCTTCACGTTCATCTTTTTTAGTGTAAATTAAATTTAGTTGGTACAAAGTTTTCATGATTAATAAATAATTTTTGTTTATCGCTAATAAAGCGTCCTTCTTTGAAGACCATCTAGTAGGACTGTAGGACATACCTTTTTAAGGGTAATTTTATATTTTTCGGATGAATCGTTACTCAACATTGCCCAGCGTTTTATACTATTGCTAAAAAAAGTGTATATTTTTCTAAGTTATCGAAAAAAGTCGACACTTCAAGAACATGTTTCGCAGCATCGTTTAAAATTAAATTTAATGCGTGTGCAGCACAATGAACATAATCGGCATTCGGGGCATGCTCTTTTATAAGGGCTTGTAATCCTCCATATACACCCGACATAACATTTGCTCCATCGTAACCCTGTCCTCTACATTTAGACAAATCAATTCCATATTCTTTAATCGTATTTAAAATTTCAGTTTTAAGTCCTTCTGCACTGCAATCGGATACTGCTATAAACCCCAAAAAGGACTCACAGATTTTTAATTCTTTAGGTACATTATCATCATTTTCTGTTATCGAGATGTATCGAAAAACTACAGAAAGTTGGTCAATTTTTGACAAGTCTTGTGTTGTATCCAAAATAATTGCCAGAAATGGAGCTTTTTTAATTTGTAAAATAATATTATTCCTAACTGCGGTACCAAGCCAATTAATAATATTATTCCTAACTGCGGTACCAAGCCAATTAATAATATTATTCCCAACTGCGGTACAAATTAACTGGCCAATTAATCATTTCATTTTGAATCGTAGGGCTTCAATAATTTATTTCGCCTTTCGGTTTTAAAAGAAGTTCTTTTATAATAGGATCATAATTAGATAGTAAACGTAAAATTGACATAAAATTTCCAGAATCGGAATCATGGCCTCTTAAAGGTAGATTACATGACGCTAAAGTAATTATAACATTAATTATACGATGCAATACATCTCTCCAGAATGTAATTCTACTATTGATTTCACTTTGCAATGAAGTATCCACGGTATTTCCTTGTAACCAATTATTATAAGATAGGGATGCATTAATATGCTGCTGTGAGTTTTCATGGTCAAATATACATTGCGTAAAATTGCTTCTAACGGAAACACCGTTTACCCATGCAGAGGAGTACGATTTGCTTTGACGATCTGCTAATAACCAACAGAAGTGTTGGAATATAAATAATAATAATTGGAATATGAATAAGAAACATTGGAATAACTTAGCCACGGTCTTGGAATTTTTATGCCAGCCTTAAGTCGGGTCCAAAGCTCATCATTTGTCTTGATAAAATCATTGACGGTCCCACAACAAGTCAACGATTTTATCAAGTTTGTCAATAAATTCTCAACTTTTCTTGTGTTTGTAGTTTAGTTGTGCTTCCCATGTTCGACGGAAAACATTTCGTAAACACTTCATCCCGGGTGGAGCGGGAAGGCAGGTGGGGGCCGGCGGGGGGGGGGGGGATTCATTTTTTGACAGGAGCTGCGCGGTGTGGTCATATTTATGGAAGAACAAACCGAAGGGCTTTTTGAGGTTACGTGTTATATGTAATGAGCGAGCTTAAATAATCACGAGTTTAAAATATTATTATTCTTACGCATAATATTAAAATAAATATATTTTATAATTAAATTATAATATAGTAACAAATATTAATATAATTATTCGGTTTAAATCGAGAAACGCCTGGAATATATAAATTCTGGTTACAATACGACGTGCAATAAACGCCAAACGTCAAGTTTTCATATGTTCAATGCGTAGAGGTCCTTACCCCAGACTACTTGTCAAATTGTGTTGACCATGCCAACTTGAATTATCACTATTATCAGGAAAGATTTCTGACTAATATCGATTATAGCACGACCTAAAGTTACTAGAATTTAGTGCGCGTAAATATTTAAGTCAAAAACAGAATAATTATAAATATTTGATATTATATTATAATTTTATTATAATATAATATCAAACATAACCACAAAAGGCGGCCGTTCCGTTAATTCTCCCCACACGACCGCATTGCGCGGCATCTGTCAAAAAATGAATCCCCCCCCCGCCTGCCTTCCCGCTTCACCCGGGATGGAGTGTTTAGGAAATGTTTTCCGTCGAACATGGAAAGCACAACTAAACTCGAAACATTGACAAACTTGATAAAATCATTGACTTGTTGTGGGACTGTCAATGATTTTATCAAGATAAATACGAGCTTTGGACCCGACTTTTTAAATTTTTATTTATTGTAGTTATACGCCCGTAGGGGCTTTTACATAGATTATAAAATAATATTTTTTAAGCTATCGAGGATTACACAAACATAGAATTTATACCTAAAGTTATAAAAGTGAAAAATTTTTTAAAAGTGAAAATTAGTTTTTGAAGAAAAAACCACCTGTATATTCTTGCGTAAAACCGTGAAATATTTTAAACAATGTAATATTTGATAACATAGAACAATAACATAGAACAAAATATAATATTAAACATTACAATAACACATCAAATCGTAAAATATATTATACCCACGTTACAATAATTTGTAGGATTCCACAAAGTGTTGGTTTAAATTGCATTTTAGAATATAAAGGGAATCAGCGAATATATCTACAATACCACCAAATTTGTTGCCTAAATCATGCATCCTATTGGTAAGTGAGTGTGATTGATAGTTGGTTGTGTATGTGTTGCAAAAGAATGTTGTATTTTGTCTAGTATTCCTTGTCGGTACGTGGAGTTTAATAGTAGCAATGATGGCAGGGCTGTCAATTAGGTAGTTCATAACTCTGTATAATAAAATTAGATCTGAAATGATTCTTCTGTCAGACAGCGTAATTAAATTAAGTCGATTCATCAAACTAAAATAATTAATGTTTTCTATTGGAATTTTGAGTTTGAAATTTAAGTACCTAAGAAATTTGTGTTGAACACGTTCTATTTTGTACTTTATACTTTATTGTGTACTTTATAGAAAGGGGACCAAATAGGTGAATTATATTCCACTTGACTTCTCACTTATGAAATGTAGAGTATTTTCATGCAATCCAAGGACTTAAAATCAGTTAGTGTTCTACAAAGGAAGCCAAGAATCTTTAAAGCCTTATTAGTTATATCATCTATATGTGCTGTGAATGTTAAGTTTGAATCGAATATAACTCCCAAGTCGCGAATTTGTAATACTGGTGTTAATTTAACATTGTTTAAATTATATTCATGTAAGATATGAGAATGAGTTCTGGAAAATCGTATTACTTGACATTTCTCAATGTTCAAAAATAACACATTTTGTTCGCACCATTTAAAAAATTCATCTAAATTAACTTGTAAAATTAGGCAATCATATATATTTCGTATTCTTTTAAACAATTTTAGATCATCTGCAAAAAGTAGGACTTGTACATCTGTAAATATGTTTACAATGTCATTAATGAATATTAAGAAGAATATTGGGCCGAGGTGGGACCCTTGCGGGACACCACTTGTGGCCTCGAATACATAGGATTCTATAAAATTAATCCTGACACTAAGCACTCTATTACCAAGGTAACTGATAATCCATGTCAATAAACTACCTTTGATGCCTAACAGTCGGAGTTTGGATATAAGAATGTGATGTCGAACCTTATCAAATGCTTTACTGAAATCGGTGTATATAGAATCCACTTGTTGTTTCAGACTAAGGGATTCGGATATGTAATTATTATAGATAGTTAAATTACTTAAGGTAGATCGACCTCTGATAAAGCCATGTTGGTTAGGAACAATAATATTGTTGATAGGTTTTACAATAGCGTTTAATGACTCGAAAAGTTTGGGTAAAGCAGACATAATACAAATAGGTCTATAGTTTGACATATCGCTTTTGTCACCTTTTTTATGAATAGGCGTTAAATACTTTTTGGCGTTAAATGGCTTTTTCCACAGATCCGGAAAACAGCCAGATGCTAAGGATTTGTTAAAAAGTTTGTGTAAGGGATATATCAAACTATCACTGCGAGAAATTAAAAATATGGGAGGAATACCATCCGGTCCAGCAGACTTATTACTATCTAATGCGTTTATGCCCCTTTCTATGGATTCTAATTTTATGAAACATTGGCTTAGGTTTAATGAATCTTCCACGGAAGTACTGGAACTGCATTGACGGGAATGTATTTGTCGTAAACGCTTTTAAATGAGTCAGCAAAGTGATTAACTATACCCTCGATACTGTCGGCACATTTTTCTTTAAAGTACATGCTATTAGGATATCCACAGTTGTCTTTTCGTTGAGATTTAGTAAATATGAATAATGATAGGCCATAAAACATCGCTTTGTTTCTGAATCATTTGGAAACGGTCCTTTAATAATTTAAAAATTATTTTTCGTTCGCATTCAGTCACTGTTCTGTCACCAAAATTTCCTCTATCTGACGAAATTATTTTATAAAATTCTTCAGACTTCTTAGAATCATCGATTTGGGTTGCTTCTATTTCCGGATGGACATCTAATGGAGAATGTGCTTCAGAAGAATCTAAAAATATAATTGAATAAAATTAATATAGTAACCACTGGAGCGCTTTTTTCTGAATTTCAGCACCACCTACAAAACCCAATTTTGCTTAGCTGCTGAATGTCATAAAATTTTCCATAGTTGCATTAAAAATATTTTGTAATATTTTAAAATTCGCCTGCGGTTTTATTTTGACGTTTTTTAGTAGGTGTTAAGGTTAAGAGTATTTGGTCAATAATTCGGAACTTATATTTTTTTGTAGGCGACATAACCTAAAAATCTTAAAGTGCTAAAATATCGGTAATTATCGATTCGGACTGGCCACGCTTATTACGAATAATTTTTAGAAAAAAACTTTAGATTCGCCTTAATTACTATAAAAGGAAACTATTTGGCTTTGGGGCGGCGGAAAATAATGCATTTTAATTTTCAATTGCATAAAACCAAAATTCGCTTCGCGAACCGACGCAGCGAAAATCCGCGGCCGTAGCTGTCACTTGCTGTCACTGTTATGGACTGTAGCTGACTTCGTGGGATACCTACATGAAATACCGCGAATCACAAACCATGTTACACAACCCAACGTAGCCGCTAAGCCACTTGAAAACTGGGATGTTTTTCTTGCGTTGACGCGAGTAGGCGTTATAAAGGGGCACTTTCTTTTGTATCACAAACCATGTTACACAAACAAGCCCGCTAGACAAATTTCGTAACTACGCGCCTTATCCCATGAAGTCGGCTACAGTCGTATTAGCTCTTGTTAATTTATCAAGGATGCCAACATCACAGTGACATGTACGGCCGCGGATTTTCGCTGTGTCAGTCGCGAAGCGAATTTTGGTTTTATGCAATTGAAAATTAAAATGCATTATTTTCCGCCGCCCCAAAGCCAAAAAGTTTCCTTTTATAGTAATTAAGGCGAATCTAAAGTTTTTTTCTAAAAATTATTCGTAATAAGCGTGGCCAGTCCGAACCGATATTTACCAAAATATCTATTCTCACAGCATTATGAGAAAAATGGCTTTGAGAGTAATAATCAACTACTAATGAAGAATATCAAAACAAAATTCTTATTATAACTCGGTACAATACGTGATCACGTATTTTCATGTATTGAAGGTTGTCATTGTTCTTTCAAAAAATAATTCACCCTTCGCTACTGGTAGATAAATAGGTAGTAGGTACTTACCATTGCAATCAAAATCACTCACAGAAGCTGATTGCTGAAAAAATGAAGAAATTTCGGGCATTTTTTTTATAACCTCCTCCCTTTTCTGTTTACTTTTTCTTTTCATAGCTCCACTGGGATAATCTCTTTTCATTTCACTAATTCTTTTCACAAATCAAACTAATTTTAACCAATAAATAATCAGAAGATCAAGATTGTATTGTATTACAATGCAATAAATAATGTTTGAATTTGAACCGGAATGTAATAAAACGCGTAAATATTGCACTCCATTCACTCCGTTCTTTGTCATTATAAACGGGGAATACCGCAATCATAAATATACCAATCCCACCGCAATAATCGATGTAGAATGTTGCCAACTTTTGTGCGCACGCTTAACCCGGGGAAAAAAGAGATTGCTTTTTTTTACTTTTGTCATTTCTGAAGTGAAAACTATAGGCACGTATGACAAGTTTTTTTGTATGTTTTTTTCACGGGAAGCACGAGATTAAGTGACATTGTGGATAACATTTTACTAATTTTTGCTTACACACGTTGGGGACCCCTGTAGCCCCAGGGCCCCGTATCATTGATACGGCGGTAGCTACGCTACTGGTTGTGAACAAAGCTCACATTTGTTCTTCTCCAATATTTCCAAATCAACACAAAGACGTTCAAATTTAGAGCACCTATTTCCTTGTTTTTAAAACCAGCCGTTGTATTTCAAAGTTACCGATATCAATGCTAAAAGGAGAAAAAAGGAAGGGGGCGGGGGGGGGGGGGGGGGGGGTTAAAAACTGCAAAAAGTTGGTCACGTAGTATGGCCAGTATGGATACGTTCCCTAACCAACAAACCATGTTATGAAGCAGAAGATCATCGTACTCACACTCCATTTCAACTAAAAATTCTTTGGGACATTTGTGCACTTAAGGGGCCAAAGAATTTGAATGCAAACAAATGTTCCATTTAGCCCAATAGCCCAGCAATCTGTCTCACTTACACTCACCTTACATCGTAGATCTCCATCCCATTTGAATTTCATAAACACAGTATTGTATTGAAAATTTAAAACTCGATTAGGCAAATATTTGGATCACGAAACATGCCCACAAGGCACTTCTTGTGTTATTTTTTATTCTATAATACATTCCTATTCCTAGCAAAAGGGTTTAGTCTATGGATCACATGCACCGAGTGCTGTTGTTCTACAATGAAAGGTGCTCTGAGGAACTAGAGTCCTTAATAATAATAACGTAGTATTTATATAGCGCAGTTTTGTGATATTTCACTTCAAGTGCGCAAAAGATCCCTTCGGCACCGATGTTCAGTCAGGAAACTTTTTTTTTTGACTGGTCGGTGGCCAAGTTGGCATCGCGTTTGGGTCCCACCCAGGCGTAGTGTTCTGTTCAATTCCTTGGCTGGCTAAGTCCTCCATTACGACGAAAGCAATATTTTTCCGCTTACTATGGTGGTAGTAGGACAGAATGTTTGTAGTTTTAAAAAAAAAATCTGAAAAATTCTTTGCTCTGCAGAAAGTATAATTTCAGAATTCAAGGGAAATAGGAAATATTAAAACAGTTTTCATTGTATATTATAAAAAAAGTTATTGGATCTGCACAGTTTATTACTAATTTAAAATAATAATTTTTCTTTACGTTAGAAATAATATTTTTTATTTATACATATATAAATGGGTAATATTATTTGACTGATATATTATTAGATCATTAAAACTAAAGGATTCACAACCTAAATATAAAACTTACATATGAATAATACAATACTTATTTCTCATTACAATGAACATTATAGCAATTAATTTAGTATGGCATCATGTTCTGAGATATTTTTTTTATAAATTAACTGTTATTCTTAAATAACACATTTTACATTGTAAGAAGCAATATAAAATAAATACACACAGGGATATTCAATATTTCTAAATCACTGACTGAGCTTTATTTCTGCTTGATGCCAAAACTTCAGAAAATTGTATCGTATCGTATTTCCTAACACACATAATAAATATTATTCAAATACACTTTTGCGTTCATGCATACTTTATAGAGTCTTAATTTAAATTACTTATTTATTTTTATTTTTATTTTATTTTATGTGCATCTATATAAAAAGGTTTACATATATTTTTTTGGCCTTGCCTGTCTCACTAGGAAATCCTGTGTCGAGACAGACTAGTTTACAAATATTTTATAAATATTAAATAAAGTACACTTTTCAATACAGCAAAAATATTTGACAAAAATTTTCAGGTTGGTTAGTGGTAACAATAATGAGATAGAGGATTATATTTGGGTGAGGTGACTAATTATTGCACGACCTTTTTCGATGATCCATTGTTTGATCAGTATTTTGTATTTGTTAATATTATTCGATTGTCTTGTTTTGTCAGGTAGGTTATTGTATATTTTAGGCGCAATGTATTTGAAATTTCTTTGACCAAATGTTGTGTTTGTTTTAGGTGTTTGTATGAGTTCTTTGGTTTTGTGCCGTGTGTTTACAATATTTTGGGTATTTTCATAAAATGTACATGTTTTATTTTTAAACAGATGAGTTAAGATTGTTTTTGTGTAAATTTGTCGAATATCTAATACAGGGAATTTTTTGAATATATCTACAGTACTTGTTATTATGGGAACTTTAAGAATGACTTTCATAATTAATTTTTGTGCCTTCGATAATGAATCTATAGCTGATAGTGTTGCACCTCCCCATGCGATTATTCCATATTCAATGATTGATTGACAAAGAGAGTAATAAACAATTTTCATAGATTTGGAATCTAGTATGTTTCTAATGTTTTTGAAGAAATAAATATGTTTTCTTAGTTTATTCGTGACAAGTAGGCAATGTGTATTCCACTTAAGATATTGATTATGTAGTACGTATGTTGATAATATAAGCAAGCATTAATATTATATCCAAAGATTTCAACACCATCAAAACCACAATACTTACAGTATTTGACTTACTTGTAAATCTTTGATATTACATTTTATACAAATAATATTTGAAATAATTGACAAATTCTAGTTTACTTATATAAATAAATAATGAAATCCCAGAAGTTAACAGCGATGAACCTATATGTAATTACAATATGTATAACTCTTCAATTTAAATTAAAACTAAGTCAGAAATACATACCACTCGAGCGACAGCGCGATTTAAAACTTTTTTCTCCGATTGCTTGTGATTTTTTTGAATATTTTCCACCCACATTAAAAAAATCATACCTCCGAATTTTAGTATGGAGACATACATACTGATTATAGTTCTGTATAGCCAATGAATTCACCTATCTGTTTTCGATTATCAAATATTTGTAGGATTTATAAAAAAAATATTATAAAATCGTAAACTTTGGTCCAAAAAAAAATGTGGTCCAATCTTGGACCGCTGTAAATCGCAGAAAAATAAAAGCGGTCCATATTTTGACGTTAGTCGCTCTAATGGAAACGAAACAATATTTCTTTAATAGAAACAGTATATTTATAAGCTGTCTGGTTTCAGAACAACTTCAGGGCAAAAACCCTTCAAGCTACAAAATGAAAATTTTACAGGAGACAATAAAAGCGAATATTTACAAATACGTAAAACTAATTAAAAATCGGTTTTTCAAAATTTTCATGTAAAATATTGCAATTCTAGTTATGATTTATGAAAGATTTGAGGGTTGAGTAATTTCATCTACTTTTTTTTTCAAATAACCTAAAAAAAAATTTACGCAAAAATTTAGTTTTTAGTTTTAAAAATGTCTAAATCAACCAAAATTACTTAAGTATGTTGTACTTCAGAGACTACTCTCTACATGAAACTACTGAAAATGAATATTCTAAAAAAACGTAGCTTGAAAGGTTTTAGTAAAACACAGTCAATGTATAAGCACCCTGCGCACTTCAGGCTGCCGCGCAAAAAAGTAAAGACCGATAGGTTTATAGCGCAGTTCACTGCTAGACTTTTCTGCGCGGCGGCCTGAAGTGGCGCGTGATTCGGTCGCTCTATATTCGGGTGCTATAGTATATTTTACTCTGAGGAAGGAACGGTTGTTCGGGTTGTTCTGAAATAGGATGGTGTGTTTAAAAAAAACTGAGCCTCGAATAAAAAAATTGCATTTTCAAACTGACTATAAATAAAGCTGTCTACCCTGAATCGGGAAAGTTTTTTATTTACATTAACTGCAAAATAATTACCGATCTTAACTTTGAGGATGAAGTTTAGAGGGTATTTTTGAGAAGAGGAGGGAGTCAAAGTACAAAGAAATATTGTATCAATTATTTATAATGGATAACCACAAAGTTAGAGCTACATTCAAAAGTATACATATTTATAGTATTTAAGTTAAGTACTAACATATTAAATTATTATTATTATGTGTCAGTTTCCGACGAATATTTCTAAGAAAAAAAAAACTATGCAATAGTGAATATAATACAACCCCGATGAAGTTTGAGTACAAGTGAAACTTATTTGGCTTTCAATTATCTTAAATATCGGTGTTAAAACAAAGTCAAATTGCTTTTTTTATTTCTGTTAATGTGTCAGACAACAAAACGTTTGCTTTCTATATGAATATATATTTATATAGATTAGTTACATTTATCCACGTCTTACCTGTAAAACAAAAGAAAAAAACTGATTGATGAAATTGAGCATGCTGGCAGACTGCAGCCTGTGTGGCAATATACGCAGGGTGGAAAACTTACACCGGCACAGCGAAAATCAAACCAGGAGCATAGCAGATAGAAGAGAGAAGATAAATTGCTTTAAAAAATCAACTGTCGCATGCTAATGAAATGGAAATTAATTTCATAACAATTACTTGAAAATATAAAATTGACGATAAGGTGGCATTATATTTTTTGAATAAGCTGTTAAAAAAATAAGATAATCTCTACAAATTATAAATTAAAGCCTTCGACGCGTCTGTCTGTCTGATCATGAAATAAGGTGACATGTTTATTGAAATAGCAGATGGTTGCCGTCCAGCACGCTTACAGTCTGCTAACAGGATCATGAAATAAGGTGACATGTTTATTGAAATAGCAGATGGTTGCCGTCCAGCACAGTTACCGCTTACAGTCTGCTAACAGGATCATGAAATAAGGTGACATGTTTATTGAAATAGCAGATGGTTGTCGTCCAGCACAGTTGCCGCTTACAGTCTGCTAACAGGCAAAGTATATCTTATTATGATTTATAATTCACCCAGTTACAGTATCTCATCTCAGGATCTCATCAAGGCTACAAATTGTTTAAAAAAGCAAATTTTCTAATATATTCAGAATTTTTCATTGCGATTGTGTTAGTGAATAATAATGATGTTTTTATTAATATTAATTAATAATTTTTATTATTCTTTTTATTTAACATTAATAAGGTACTTAACTTATTTGCATTAGGTATATTATCATTGGAACTGTTGATGCCTAAATTATTACAGCATTTGAAATTTCAAAAATAAAAATTTATTAAATTTGATACTTTCATTCTAAATGAACTTTCGAAAAGGTAGTTTCTTAAACCGATCCGTTGCTTTTAATTCAAGGCTCATTTCAATAATAAAAAAACATAATAAGTAAGTAAATATTATTAACCTTACAGATTTGGGGAAGGATATTTATTACTAACAAAGACTGTCATGTCTGCTAAGTCTGCTTGCTTATTCTTAAATGTAAAAAAATCTCAATTCATTGGCTATTTTTTCACCTGCTTCTATTAAAAATATCTAAGTTGTTTTAGAATGGTGAATCTGAAAATAATAATGCTAACTTATGGCTGATGAGTGACATTATCATATAATGTTATTGTTATGACTGTAATTTTACAATATAACAATTAGAAGTATGCCTAGAAAAGAAAGGAAGTTCAGAAGATTCAATAAGTATGTAATTATTTTTATAAAAAGTCTGGGCGAAGTCTGCCGCTAATAATTGCAATTGATTTAACAATATTTTATTAATATCGTCACAGGAAACCGATTCTGTTGTATCACCGATTAAGAACATTCTTACGTTATTTTACTGAGAGTTCTCAGTAAAATAACTATTATTATTAAATAATTATTATTTCTGCATCAATCTTTTTTTGTAGTATATATTTTATTTTATTCTGTTGTAAAATTTTACATTTTTACCTTTAAACCTATGACAGTATATTACATAGATACCAACATTTTGATTTCACAAAATTGGGACAAAAAATATGTAATGAAAAATGGATCTAAGTACAAAGATTTTATTACTCTGATGTACCGTAAACTGTACTGTAAACCGGGGTTACTTTGCATCAAATTTTAGTTTTTTTTTAAGGGAATGAGTAGTATTTAAAAAAAAAAATTAATGAAGTATATATGAACATCATATTTTTTGTGATTTGAAGTGTTAGTAGTTCTATAAATTAGTTATAGTTTTTCAAAATGAAGCACCGTAACTTCGATTAGGGGGTAACTTTCCTTAACTTAAGTATTTTCTTACTACCTCATTAGATATAGCATACCGGTGCAATTTAACGCCATAAAAATGTTTGAGGCACTCCTTAGCTTCATTATTATTCATTGTTTATGCAAAGTTCCCAAGTAAGATGCAGAGTAATTGCGGTTTACGGTAAACCATGTTTGGCTTGTACAGCACTAACATACACGTTTCCCATGACGGTATTTCTTTAAAATTTCAATCTTTTCTTAACATACATCTATTGGATGGAAAATAGACAACAGAAACAAGGAAGATGGATCATGAACCATTATAAAAGTGTTGTCAACATCATTTACCTATACAACTGCAAATCGCATCTACGTACAGTGATACACATCAAATGCTTCACTTTCATTGTCTTCCCCGCTTTGATAATAATACAAGCAGTTTGGTCTTTTATAATTCAACAACAGTCAGCACTCTTCCATACTATATTTCCCTCTGTTTCTGTTATCTTGGGGTGGATTAAACGGGTTTAAATATTTTTTATCTAATAGCGGTTCCACGGGGAGGTGGGTCGTATGCTCCCGAGCCGATTGGGCTTCAGATTGTTGGCCAGCCTGAGGTTCTGGTTAGCGAGGAGGGCTCGTATGTGAGGGATCTCGTGGTGGAACAGTTCTCCGTGCTCCTTGATGCGGGCCAAAGCTCTGAGGGCCTCCGCATCGTTCAAGAGATACGGGTCGTAAATGTTGTTTTCTGGAAATAAGAAAGTATTATTGAATCTTTAGCTCAGTATTTACAATGACTTATTTTTGGACACTGAAGATGGGAGTTTAATGTATACAATTACTTTTACTAACAAGATCTGAATGCTTCCTATACTTCCCAACTTTCTTCCTCTCAATATCCTTCCCTTTCCTTTTCCTTTGCTCTCACAACATTTCCAAAATAGAGATGTTAGAGCCCCACTGACGTTAGACATTTGGAAAAACATAGGTACATACTTCAATAGTTCAGTAGTTACAAATAGCTTCAGCAGATTTAAATCAATATTACCAATATAGGTACAGATATTTTATGTGAACATCGCAAAAATACCCAACTGCCCAATACGAATGGGACTAACCCCGTTGAGGGAGTGGGGAGAGAAAGGAAATGGGGCAGAGGAAGATTGGGAAGTACTTGGCTATTCAGATCTGGTCACCAAACAAGGCTAATGCAATTTCAAGTAATGTTTTGTTTCATCTGGTGGTGAAGTTAGGAACTATAAACATTATGATAGGACTCCAGTGACAAATTGTTTTCCAAAACATACAACTAAACAAAAACATTGGGGCAGGACCACAATGTGTTTGTTTTCCGTGGCCGATGGAAAACAAAAGTTTGGAAAATTTTCAACTTTTAAACATTTCAAAAATTTCCTGGAAAATGGATCGGGAAATTGTATTAATGTTTTTGAAACTGAGAAATTCAAAGTTTTTTTAATTTAATTTTTGACGTTTTCTTATCTTACACATCTTTTTAAAAATAACGTAGGCACCACTTCCGCTTACAATCGAAACTGTACAGTCCTTCAGTACAGTGAGGACAACATTATTAAAATTATTATATAAAATGTATATGCGATTAAAGATATTGACGATCTAGTACAACGGCGTGCCGCAAGTCTCGAAAACCCTTTTGGACGGAAGGAGAAAGACTCCCTCGAACACCTCTCATCCCAGAAGATTGAGTGGCAATCAACCAACATCAAAAACGCCCATCTCGTTCAAGACCCCACTGAGAGACAGCCTGCGTTCTCATTTTTTATTTTTTTTTTTATTTTTTTTTTTATTTGATTCACCTGATTTATACATGTGTGTTACATATTTGACTAATGTGGGCCTCACTGGGTGCTTTACCCGTGCTGAGGACCTCATTTTACAGTTTGATATGATTTATTTATTTTTAATAAGATACATATAAAATAAAAACTAAAGAAAAAAGAAACTTAATAATAATATATGAGAATTAAAAGAAAGTAAAATAGAGCAAAACAAAATAGAGTAAAATAACACTAAAATAAAACAATAGAATAAAACTATATAAATAAGATAGATACATATAAACCGATAGTGAAATTAAAAGGTTTTATATATTAGTGAGTATTGCAATGGTGTTAATGTCTATATGTTTTTATTATTATTTTTTTTTATGTTGTGATTTTTTTTTAAAGTTGCCTTTTTTGGTCTTTAATCCATCTTTTAATTTTGAGTGTGAAAAGTTTTTTGTTTTCTTCTTTTTTTAAATCGAGTGAAAGATGGTTGAATGCTTTTATTGCCTGGTATTTGTGATGTCTTTGTCCAAAGCTTGTGTTTATCGTCGGTGTTTTTAAGTTTTGTATGTATGCTTGTCTAACTGGTCTATTAATGGTTTGTGTTTGTTGGAGTTTGTGTTTTTGGTCAAAGATATAGTTAAGAAGTGTTTTTATGTATAATTGTCGTATATCAAGTACGTCGAACATGTTGAATATTTGGTCTGTGTCAGTCATTCTGTGTTTTTTAGTATAATCTTTAAGATGGTTCTCTGTGTGGTTTCCATATGAGCAATAGCTGAGTTTGTTGCTCCTCCCCAAACAATGATTCCATATTCTATTATAGATTGGCAGAGTGCAAAATATATTGTTTTCATTTGTTTTAGTTTGTATATGTTTCTTATGTTTAGGAAAAGATGTATTGTTTTGAGGAGTTTATTGGTGATATGATTTATACGATGTGCCCATTTGAGATTATGGTCAATTATGATTCCTAGATATTTTATTTGGTCTGTTTTTACTATAGCAGGGCAGTCGCAGTTTTTGGTGTTTAAACAATCGTGAATTTTTATGGTGTTTGTTTTATTTGTTGGCTGTCCCATGCTATTTATACTGTACGTTGTGAATTTTGTTTTCGATATATTTAATGTAAGTATGTTTGTGTCTAACCATGTTTTCACTCGCGTGATTCCTAATTCTGCTGTATTATACACATTGTTCCAGTCTTTAGATTTGAAGAGTAATACTGTGTCGTCCGCATAACTAATTATTTCTCCGTCTATTTCCATATTACAGAGTTCATTTATGTAGATAGTGAATAGCACGGGCCCTAGTATGCTTCCTTGTGGAACTCCATATGTAATTGGCAGTGGTTTACTAGTATGGTGATTAATTTTAACTTGTTGGGTTCTGTTGCTCATATAACTTTTCATTAGTTGGAGTTCCTTGCCTAAGATACCAATGTTTTCTAATTTTTTAAATAGGGTTTTGTGGCAAATTGAATCGAAGGCTTTAGCTAAGTCTAGGTATATCGCTATGCATTTTTGCCCTTGATCTAGGTTGCTATGTATATAATCTATTACATATTCTAAAGCTTCTTTGGTACCTCTTTTTTCTCTAAATCTGTATTGTTTATCCGAGATTAATTTGTTTTCTTCAAGGTATTTTATTATTTGGTTTTTTAATGCTCTTTCGAAGATCTTTGATAGTGAGTTTAATAATGTGATTGGTCTATAGTTATTTATTTCCTTTTTGTCTCCTGCTTTGTAAATAGGGATCACCAGTCCTTGTTTCAAAGTACTAGGGAAGCAGCTTTGTTTTATACTAAGGTTGATTAAGTGTGTTATTGGTTTTATTATTTCATTTTTTAATTTCTGAATGCAATCTGTTGTTATCTCATCTAATCCCGGTGCAATATTGTTTTTTAATTTATCGATTATTTTTTCAATTTCCTCCTCCGTAATTGTTTTTATTGTAAGTCTTAGTTTTGTCTTTTGTGTATTGATGTTTGATCGGTTGGTTTGTGTTTGTGTTTTACGGTTTGCTAAAACTTTTCCTATATTTGCAAAGAAGTTATTCACATGGTTCGCTATTATCTTCGCATTTGTAATGATATCTATTTTTTTTTAATTAATATTTAATTGTTCGATACTATTTTTCTGTTTGTGTTTTTGTGTGTATGTTACTTCTTTTAATATTTTCCATACAGTTTTTGTTTTCTTTTTGTAGTTTTTGTCTATAGTATATCTCCTTAGCTACTCTTATAATTTTTGTGCAGATATTTCTATATCTTTTATAGAAATTAAATTGTTCCATGTCATATGGCGTGTTTTTAATTTGTCTGTGTAATTTGTCTCGTTTACGGATGCAGTTTAATATTCCTTGTGTTATCCATAGTTTTATTTTTTTGTCTTGTGTGTAAGTGTTATAAGTTGTATATTAGTGTAGTTATTTATTTCTTGTGTTAACGTAGTTGTGAATTTATCCCAGGCTTCTTCAGCATTCTGTATTTGGTATATTGGATTCCAGTCCATTTTTTTGAGTTTTTCCTTTAAGTTTGGATATTCAGTTATTTTTTTTGTAAATGTTTTATGTTGTTCAGATTTTGTGTTTTCGGTGACTATTGCTATCATAGTCATGTAATGATCTGTAATTGCGCTTTCGAGTACTATTGTTTCGGATTTTAGTTTTGACTTGATCATTATATGGTCTATCCAGCTACTTGTGTTTTGTGTGACTCGTGTTGGGATATTTATCGTGGGTTCCAGTCCATGTTGCGCTAGTATTGATAGGTATTCTATGCTTTGCGGGTGTCCATATTGTAAAGTGTTTATGTTTAGGTCTCCTACTAAGATGATATTTTTGATTTTGTTGAGATCAGTTAATGTGCTGTTTAGTGCAGTTAGGAAATTTGTTATGTTATTTTTGGATGGAGATCTATATATAGCTAGGATACAAGTTTCTTTATCATATGTAATTTTTATGCAGTTAGAGTCTATGATGTTTATTTCTTGTATAGTCGTGTTGATTTTATTACTTGTGTATATGACTACGCCATCATTTTGGTTTTTGTGCTTCGTTGAGTGGTACGTATTATAGTTTTCAAGTGTTTTAGGAGTATATTTGTCATTCAGCCAGCATTCTGTAAGTACGATGCCATCAAAATTATTTTCAAGTTGTTGGAGGTATAATATAAATTCATCAAAGTTTTTATTAATTGATCTAATGTTTTGATGTAATATTTTGATCCTATTTTTTTTTTAATGATGTTAGTCCATTGTTTAAAGTCATTAGTACTTGTGCAGTGATGCTGTTTGTCCGAGTCTATGTGTTCAATGTAGTCAGCCATGTTGAAGAGTATTTATATATCCTATCGTTTTCGTTATATCCTAAACTTGTAGGTATATTAACTGCACTGTTTAGTCCATGATGCAGAAGAAGTAGTTGGTAGTCATCACATTGCGGGTGTATCTGTCCAGTGTTTAGCATATTGATTTTGATGTCTCCAATTTGGTACACGTTCCTTACATCTCATGTGGTGGGGTTATCTCATCATCCAGGGGAAGGGGAAAGGGTGATCTGTCTATAGTTGTTGAAGTAGTGCTGGTATCGGGTGAAGGGTTATCAAATTCTATATCAATTAATTGATCCATTTATGGTTAAGTGTATATTATAATGTAGATTAGGTTAGGTTATCGAGAAAGTGGCAAGATTATATGATTTTACTTTCAAGTTCATAATGATTTTTTATTTCAGTAATTGGTGAGCCTTCAGATTTTCGAGCCAGTAGTTTTCCGTTTTTGAACCAGATGAATTTGAAATTTTTTTCTTTGGCCCTTTTTTTAGTAATCCATAAGAGATTTTTGTCATATGGTGTCAGGGTATCATTTACGTAAATTTTTTTATTTTCGTCTGCAATCTGAAGGGATACATTGGTATTTTTTTTGCCAATCATCATAGTGATTTTTTTATTTTCCTCTTTGAAGTTTAAACTTAATCGCGGAGGTTTTGTGTCTGTCGGTTTTAGAAATTTGTACTTGTCCGCCGGTTCTAGGCTTACTCCGAAGGCAGTAGTGATTCTGTTTGCAATTACTTGAGGTGGTTCGTCAGTCGAAATTTTGAAGCCTGATACATCCACGCTATTTTTCAATTCATTTTGTTCTGTTGCAGCTATTTTCATTTCGAGGGCAACAATTCTTTTTTCCTTATTTTCTAGATCCTCTAAAATTTTTTGGTGCTGTTTCGGTAATTCAAGAATTAAATTTAATTTTTCATTAATTTCATCATGTCTATCGCTTACGAATTGTGTTGATTTTTTTAAATCTGCTAATTCTGTCTCGAATTTTGAGAACATTTGTTTTTTCAACTCACCCAGTTTACGGTCGATGTAGTCCGTGAGGGAGTCCACGATTTTTTGTTGCTCCAAGGTAGATCTTGTTGAAGCCATTTTAGTGGTAATTATTATATATAATTAATAAATAAATATCCCAGTAGCGAGCGGCGAGTAGCGAGAATAATTAGGTAGCGAGTATAAATGAAACTCCAAGTATCGAGTTCAATCGGTACGAACGGCTAGGTGCCGCGGCCTGTATCGGTATCGAGTACGGTGTCACTGCGGTGTACCTACACGATACACGACACGCGTCAACACAATGCGAATGCACTATTGAATATGATAGATTGAATTTTATGATTATAACAATCGTTTGTATTGAATTTATTAATTCACTGTGATTTTAGCTAATTAATACTATGTTTTAAGTTAAAATATCACTTCACTGTTTGCTAAATACATTGTTTTAGGTAATTTAGAGTGGACGCGTTTACAATGACGTTTGTATTTGTCTATGCATTTTTGAGTCTCACTTTTCTCACTTTCTCATTGCCTCGCAAGCTCCTGGACTGCCATCAATAGGATAAGGTGCTCCCATAGCCGTTGTGCTCAGATGATGCATAGATGTGGTCTTACAGAGTCGGCGATGTGTGAATGCGGTGCGGTGCAGACCACCGAACATGTGATCAACAAATGCTTGCTCCATTCATTCCCCGGCGGGATTGATCAGGTCCACAGGGCAACGCCTGAGGCCCTAGACTGGCTCGCAGACCTAGATGCCCCCTCTGACCCCCCACCATACGAAAGAAGAAGAAGTACAACGGTCGGCAATTAGTTTTTGTGGTGGGGCAAATGAATATGCAATTTTTTTTGAGGGGCCATGCGGCCCTTAAGCGCGTGCGAGCCTGCTCAATCAGTGCGCTTGTGACTGCCCATCTGATCGCCCGTCGTCATCATGCTTCGTATTGTGCCAAGAGCTCCCTCTGCATATAAAAAATAAGACAGAAAACACGGAAAAAGCGCCATAGACAAAAAAAGAGGAAATTCCATTTTTTTAAATATCACGATTAACTAGTGAGTAGCGTTGTATTTAGTTATTAAATCCCAAGCGTTGCTCGTTCTTAAAAAACGTACATTTATGTTTTCTTTACAAAAACTAGACAAAAAAATTATATATGATTTTGACCCATGGTGCGCCAAGTATGATGGGAAGGGATAATCGTCCGTTCACAGACTCTCGGGACTCCGGTCACAGAATCGGGCCATGCAGGCCAGAAGGGAGCACTTTCCGGGCCATATCTGGTCCGCGGGCCGCCAATTGCCGATCGCTGTTCTAGTATCTTCTGTCTTTTTCGTTTTCATAAAAGACGTGTGAGAAGCAAAAATTTTATGGACGGCTTTTAGGATGATCGTCGATAACGTATATAGATTATTCTCTAATCATACTCTTTTCTACATTTTTTTAATTTGATTTTGAAAATAATTAGTAGTAAAATACGATTTTTCCATGACCTACGAATAGTGACCAAACTTTACAGAGGGTGGTAGTTGACTTATTTTAACCATTGATGCCTGACATTATTTGGAGTAAAAAATGTAAATGAAATTTTAGTCTCTGGTGGCATTTTGATTTTTTTTTTCTATAAAAACTTAAAAAATGGTATGTGTTGGACAGTCGGAGGCCCTGTGAGAGGTTGGTCGGTTACCCGACTGAGTGACCAGTGACGACATGCTAAAGAATTTTTATTTATTTGAAACTCGATGAAACGAAAAATAGCGACACTAAAAAGAGACAAACACATACATCACACAAACACATTTAATCTGCGAGAGAATGAAATAGTATAATCGGTCTCCTCTTTGTGAGGTGCTTCGTAGCCTCCTCACTATTGTCTATTTAGTTTTCTGAAGGTTTCACTACTACCGCGTGTGAATTACACACTCTGTATTTTTTGATTTTAAAGAAAAAAAATTGGAAAAAACTCCACAAAAAGTTACCGGAGACCAAATTTTAAATAACATTTTTTACTCCAAATAAAAATGGAATCGCTGGTTAAAGTAAGTCAAGTAAAAAATGTATATGTATATTAAATGATTATATATTTAGCTACTATTCATAGGTTCGATTACCTACCGAGTAGTAAGTAAACTCGAATTTGAAATAAATATCATCAAAATTTAACGGGTGAATTGGTTCGTTTTCTGTAACAGTTCTTCAATGTTCGCTGAAGGTAAGATACTCTAACTTTGGACATTACAAAAATATTAGAACTATTAACCTCTAAACTCAGTGATCAAATCAGTCAAGTCTTCCATACTCGTTATGTTAGAGTCCGTTAGACAATAGAAATAATAATGAATTTAAACGATCAGCTTCGACAAAAATAAATAATATTTTAATATTACAAACTCTTTGAATTTTCAGACAAGTTTTATGTATAATAATTCTTTCTTTTAAGAGCGTTTAACCAGCCAGCGGACGAAAATCCACATTTCGTCGAAAGTTGTTCTTACGATCGTGCAGGGCGGTTACAATGAGAAAGATTGATTATTCTCTGTACCAGCTTTTTTAAATTATAACTCAATATCGATTTTATTTCATTCCAAATTTGTATTTTACCTACATCCAAAAATGCTGAAAGGCGTGATGGTAAAACTATTAAATAATGTACTTTTTGTAATAATTTTTTGATTATAAGTATTTATCATTTTTTAATAATGTCTAAATTAAATAAGAATGTTATAAAATTCTGAAATACATAACTTTGTAAGTGCGCAAATAAATACATAAACGGACCAATTTTCGTCAAGAAACACATGTACTTATATATTTTTTAATGATTTTATTGAAACTAAAATTAAAATTCTAAAACATGTGATACCCAGATAATGTATTGATTTATTTTACTGCATGATTATATGATTTGAAATAATACAAATGATGGGTGTGATATAATACAAAATCTTTTTTGAAAATTTAACAGATCTGCCAACGACCTATGGTACAACCTTATTATACTGAAAATAAACATTTTTCTCAAAGTTTTAAGATTTTCACGGCCAAAAGCATTTTCGTTATTTGTTTTTGGGGTGTTATGCCGTGTTGCGCTACCTCCTTCTTTAGCCAACGTTTCGGACATCGTTGCAGTGTCCATCATCAGGGCAGATCCGGTAGATGTCACACATCTACCGGATCTGCCCTGATGATGGACACTGCAACGATGTCCGAAACGTTGGCTAAAGAAGGAGGTAGCGCAACACGGCATAACACCCCAAAAACAAATAACGAAAATTTTTCTCAAAATTTAAAAAATGCGAATGCTAGATAAAAGAACAGTCTTTTGAAATCCATTTATAATTTTTTGTGGAAAAGAGTCAATACGTCTAAAATCTGATTTAAAAATGACATATTTCTGGTTTTCTATGGTAATACCCTCTTAACATAAATTAGGAAAATACGTGTTTGATTTCTTTTAATTTTTTTCTTAATAATATTATTACATTGTATAAGGATTGTTTTAGGACATAAGTAACTACGAACCTATTAAAAAAAAACGACAAATAAATACACTACGCGCCCGTGTAAAGCCGAACGTGATCGGTTTCGGCATCACGAACGCAGGTTTCGGCTGAGTCGAAATTTCTGTAGGTCCTGCGCCCTGTCTCGTCGACGCCTATTTTCGACTAACCGCGTATCTTATTTGACTTAATTCTCTATTCAATCTATGAAGATACGAGTAGGTATATTATACATGTAACCCGATAGAAGAGTGTTGTTGGCGTGTCCGATTGCCTGAAGTAAGCTGATTTTTTTTTTCCTTCTTGTGAAATTGATGTCACATTTTCCAATAACGGCATTCTTTCTTGAACAGATAATCAACTTCTTTGGCATGTATTTTTTTCAATCGCTCCACTCAGGTAAGGTAATTTTTTCCTCAGGGCCTCTGTCTTCTTTGGGGATGCTGTGTGGAAGGTCTTTTTAGGAAAAGGAAGGAGAGGAAGTTCTGGGAAGGAAAAAGGTATGACGGGTGGGTAGGAATCTGGGGGTCAATGTGTCTAGGAGTGACGGACGTATGAATCCATCCCTCCCACTGCGGTGCAAGGCGATGGTTCGAGAGAGTCCGGCTGGAGAGGTCTAGGTTAGGTCTCCCTCAACCAATCTCTCCAAGACCTAGACAAATCTCACTTCATGAACCCGGGAACCCCTGCTAAGTCGCCAAACGTAGCGAACCACTGGGGGTAACCTGGTAACCTAAAATGGGTGTTGGTTATCCAATAAATGGTTCCCGGGGCGGCGGTACCATTTATATATAAATACACCATAACCGTCGTATGTAAATACGCGAAATCAGTATGTTTCAAATCGCTATACTACAGTTGCAACGAAATCATACACATTTCTTATTTTTTCATTGCAAAGCGGTTTTTGGCAGAGAGGCACAGTTTTGAGATTATTGGCTAAAAATGGCAAGTTGTTTTACTTCTGGCACAGTAGATTAAAAAAAAATAACTTAAAATGATCAATAATCTGCACTTTATAAATAGATGGCGCTAAGTTAATTATTTCAGGAAAAAACACTTTTTGCAAGTTATTTGCAAGTTATGCAAATATGAAGATGAATTATTTGTTTCCTACCATACATACGCAATATGAATAAATATTTTTGTGCGTAAACCGACTCCATTTTTTATGAAAGGCATACAAATACAATATTGGATTGAATAACCGATGCAATATTGTGTGTGTATGTGTATGACTTCTTGAAATAATTGAGTTGGTTTACGCACAAAACTATTTGTTCATATTAGGTATGTATGTAGGTACATAACAATTTTTTCATCTTCATATTTTATGCATAACTTACAAAAAGCGTTTTTTTCCCCGAAGTAATTACGTTAGCGCCATCTACGAAAGATCAGATTATAAATTCTTTTTGCGTATTGTTTTTGTGTAAATATCGATTTTCTGACTAATAATTATTATTATTGATTAATTGATTGCTACACAATTAGGTTTTCCAAAATAATTTCTAATGAATTTTATTGTTAAATTTAATTAACGATCAAATTTAGAAAATGCTCTAATCTCTGCATACAATATAGAAGAGCGTTTTCACTTCTACAATGGATGCCGAATGCATAACATTTTTCTAGAAGTCAAATAATTTCTACAAGAAGTAATGTTAATTTGGATGGTTCGGCATTATAAGGGAACGTACCCATACTACGCGACCAACTTTTTGCAATTTTTAACCCCCCCCCCCCCCCCCCCCCCCGGTGACCAAAAACCTAAGCAACCCGCCGCTCATTTGTATGGAGCGTGACATTTTGAAGACCCCCCCCCCCCCTAAACGTGTCACGTAGTATGGGTACGTTCCCTAACAAGTATGATAAAAACACGACGTTATTAATTATAACAATAGCTACCATAACGAAATTATATAAAATGAATTGTTCATATTGTTAAATTAATGTATTGGAATGTCGTGATATCATTGTCCCTTTATACTCAGGTAGGAACACTTGATTAGCTACTTAGCCCAGCGTAGGACCGTGTAATAGGCAGCAAGGTTTTATGATTATTATTCTTACCAGATAATGCAAACTGAAGAAAATAACGAGATCACGCGCTTAAAAAATACATGCAATGTTTTCGGCAAAATAAATTTTCATCACACCAGGAAGGTGATGGATTTATAGATAGGAAACAATGTGGAAATACCTATACTTAATTTAGATAAAATCTTTCTCACTGTGTGGTTCTAAATTTTATCTCTAAACTCATTACTCATTACTTATACCGATTACGACACCATGATGTGTGATTTACAAGTCGATTATATCACGAGTCAGCACCGATGCAGCACCAAGATGGATGATTTATCAAAAACTAGTGGTAAGACGAATTTTCTCAATCGTAAAAACGCAGCGAAACTAATTAAACGGGCTGCCGGGCTGCCAAACATAACACATTTGAAGACAGAACAATGGATATGGAGGTATACTATCCCTAACTGCTTTTATCTGGGAGATCACCTCACGAAATTTTTTTTTAAATGTATTTCTTGGGTACACCTAGGCTCCCTGATAACACTACAGAGGAGATCCAGAAGCTCATACTGAGCGAAAAACGCGTTTTTTCCGCCTACAAAATGACTTAAAATCCAGACTGCTATCCAGAAACACCGAGATACTCGTATTAGTGTACAAAAAACTTATTAGACGGGCTGAGACGTGGGTACTAAGAGGAATGAGCGAGCACTAGACGTTTTTGAAAGGAAAATTTTGAGGCGTATCTTCGGACCGGTTCTAGAAAATGGATTTTGGCGTAGACGTTACAACAATGAGCTCTATACTCTGTAAGGAGCTAAACGTCACAAAATTTATAAAATTGGGAAGACTTCGGTGGCTGGGTCATGTGGAGAGAATGAGCGAGCATCAAGCACCAAAGTCCCTGCTGAACTCAAGACCCACAGGGCGAAGGAGCCTGGGAAGACCAAGATTAAGATGGAGCGGCAACGTCCTCAAAGACCTACTTTGGAGCTTCTAAACTGCAGAGAGCTGGCACAAAACCGAGATGAGTGGAGGAAGACTCTTGAGGAGGCCAAGACCCACCAAGGGTTGTAGAGCCAGAGTGATGATGATGATTTCTTTGTGCATTAACTATGTAACAAATTCCGGACATTTTGTCTTGAAGAGTTTTATTCACAACGTAGGTACATTTGTTGCTTAATTTGTTACTTAACAATGAAAAAACGGGATACACACTTTAGAATGTAATGAATGTGACGCACGGTATGACGGTATGACTACTAGAAATTTTAAAACTAGAATCAGGGAACATGACCTCTGCTTACGACAAATAACTATTCCGAGTTTGCTAATCATTTATAAGTAGCTTCAGTAAAAAACTAAGTTAAAACACTCGAGCATGAAAATATATATTTTATTTTTATTAGAAACCTTATAAATAAATAAATAATTTAATAAACAAAATAAAAGCATCCTGTATGTCACCTTGTTGGCCATGTTTCCTTGTTATTTTCAGTCGTCCATCGTTTTCCCCCACTCCAAATAACCACGCCTACTACCCTCGCTAATATCACAGGCCTGCAAATTGACATTTTAAAATTTAAAAAAAATGGTAATTGGTGAATTATATGTATTTCGGTACGCTGAATTCGAGAATGCCATCCATTTTGACCCATCACGTAAGGATTTTCCGCAAAGTGGAAATTAAAATATAGGTAAAAAACGCCTTAAAAAAAAAAAAGAAAATTTAATTAATTTTATATCATAAAATATTTTATTTACATTATATACAATTATAAATCTATATAAAATCTGCTTTTTTTAGTTTCGAAGCTTCGTTTTGTGCTTTTTCTTTTGTGGGACGTTATATTAAAATTGTTGAGGTCCACTGGAGTCGCCTACTTGAAACTCCTCACTAGAACTTTCTTCTGATGGCAAATCGTCTAGGCTTTGGGGTGCTTGTGGTGTAGGAATGCCAGGTCCGTGAGGGACTGGGCGGAGTGCCGAATCCATGTTTGGGTAACAAAAATTTTTTTTTTTTGGTACTACACAGTATTTTGAGTTTTCCGGAAAAACCTTACGTGATGGATTTTTTTTTGATAATTTTCCCGAATTCAGCAACCATGAATTACCTCTTATTTCAAAGAAAAAATAAACAATCGCAGACCTGTGTATTTAATGATTTCTGTACATGTATAAATTTATCCATCGTCCATTATCACGTAAATAAAATGGAATTTTTATATGAAGTAAAGGGGATAACATAAAGGAGCATTTTATTAGTAAATGAAAACATGTAAGAATTAAAATGAAAAATTATTTAAAAAAAATATAAAAAAATAAATGGTAAAATCCGCTTGCTTCATGCTTTCCGCCCTTCGACCAAGTATACGTCAATGCTTCCGCCGAAGTAAACTTGGATACAAATGTTTGTAGCCTTCATAACATTGATATATTATAGTAGGTCAGGGATGGCGAACCAATGGCACGCGACTCAATATTTTGGGCACGTCACTGATCAGTGATCACAAAATTTATTATGCACTACGAAAAAAAGTGTGAAGTGTTTAGTAGGTGATTTTCTCAGATCAGATTTTCTCAGTTCAAGGAATTATCGGAAATACTCAAGTTTATTATTTACCCCGATGTGACGTCATTTGATAAACTGAATTTGTCCCCATTCGATTGGTTGGAAATTGATGAATTTGAAATGCAGCTGATTGATTTCCAGTTTGGTTCAATATGGATTCAAAAATTTGTTGAAAAAAGTAGAGAGTTAGAATTAATTGAAACAGAAAGATTGACAGGTAATATGAGTGAAAATGCTAATAACATAATTTTGGAAACATAGAATGAGTTACCAGACACATTTAATTGTTCGAAGAAGCTAGCTCATACTATTTTAACAATATTTTCATCAACCTGTGCCTGCGAGTCATTATTTTCAGAGATTCTGCTAAAAGTAACATCTTACAATCCTAACATATGTTATTTATTGTAGTGAACGTATGTCTTGCAGTATGAGAGAGACATGCGTGTATGAGTGAGACAGCATGCGGAACGTATAAAAGGCGTGAATGTTGTCTACTCGTCCTCTCTTAGCATTTAGGCTTCCTACGACGCACCTCTGTACGACCTCGGAATAAACAGTAATAGTCTACCCACTTCGTATTATTGCAATCCCCTGAGATCATCATCAAGAGGAATCTGGATCCACCACAAGGAGTCCAGAGAAATGTAGATAACCGGCCACGGTCATCACATTTATCATCTAACCTGCAACAACAGAAGTCACACTAATTTTACTTTAATTTAAATTACGCGTACAATGCTAAATGGTCCTATTTAGTAGTAGTAAATAAAGAGTTTTTATTTGATGGTAAGTATTTATTATTATTATTTTCCCAATAATCACAAAGTGAAAATTATTTGATGGCACGTCTATGACCTTATTAAACATTTCTTTAGAAAAATGGCACGTTGATACGTAAAGGTTAACAATCCCTGTACTAGGTCAATGCTTCGCATGTCTGGTCTTATCTCCGCGGACAATGATTACGGGAATTTGGTCATTCGGGATTTCGGCTTTCGGGAACTAGGCGTTCGTGATCATGACCCAAGTCCTAAAATCTTTATGTTTCATCATCTCTATAACTCTTTCGTCGTTTAGATTATGTTTTAAAAATTGACACATACTGAGAAGAAAGTAGGAAATCATTACCTCTTGGGGCCCATTTGTCATAAGGCGAGACAGGCAGACAGGCAGACAGGCAGACAGGCAGACAGGCAGACAGGCAGTCAGGGTCAAATCACGAAGGGCCAAATATGTTTAGTCACGAGCATGACAGATTTAATACACATTAGGACGTAATGATGTATAAATGGACCAACATTTTAATAGACTTATCTTTGCTTTATACGTATAAGGTAAATACTGTCTTACAGAGGCAAATATTGAAGTATAAATCACATTCAGTCGTAAGTATTAGAACAATGGAAATACTGTTATATTCGCAACTGTTTTTAAGTAATGGATGGTAATTATAGGTAACTACCGCGATACTTTAGTTAAATAAATCACCAATATAATATTTACCACGATATCTAGAGGTATCATAATACAGTAGACGAGTTATAAGTATGGATGAATCTTTTTAATATCCAACAGGATTGTAATTTTAATAATGTCTGTTACTGATCGTTCAACACGTCCGAACATTGCAACGAAAAACCTGTATATGTATAGTATAGGGCAGCGGTCGTCACACTTTTCTGGTCAAGGGCCACATAGGACAATGTGAGATATCACCGGGCCGCACACTTATGATTTTGGGGGGGGGGGGGGGGGTGGTTTTACCTTTTTGTTTAGCAAGTTAAAAAAGCAATTCTTTTGAATGTTTGTACCGGGTTGCTACCTCCTTCCTTCTTGTATTCATGATATATTGTCAATTCTTAATAATAATCATACATGTAAAATCATAATATTATATTTAAAAAAAATATGTAGATCTGTACTGGAATCTTTCTGTTCAATTTTCATCGACTTCCCAAACTATGGAAATGTGTGAATTTTCTCACACGTGATAAAAATGATTACAAAACATACTATAACAAAAATTATCCAATATTATAAAGTTTAATTTGCTTTATTAGTACGTGATAAGCGTATTTTTTGGTCTTTTTTAGACAGTTTTTTTACCTACCCACGCCTTTACTGTGCCATCTCTACGTCCTTTAATTTTCTCTGGTCTTTAGTATGTGATAAGCGTGGTTTTTTTTAATCTTTTTAGACCATTTTTTACCTACCCACGCCCTCACTGTGCCATCTCTACGCCCTCTAATTTTCACTGGGTCTTCTACTGCCCCTTGAATGATTCAAATGACCACAAGGGGGCGTTATCGCCCACGTTGAGAACTTGTGACGTACACTAATGCGCGCGTTCAAAATCGACTTACGATGTGATCAAAAATCAGCTGGGCGTTTTAAAATCAAATGTCAATCAATTAAAATCAACGTTTTAAAATCATAAGGGTGTACGTACACAAAATATTTGAAAAAAAACCGGATAATACAATTGTATATAAAAAATATATTTAAAAAGAAAAAGGCAGACATTTGTGCGGTCCGCAAAAAAACGGATAATATAATTGTACATGAAAAAATATATTATATTTAAAAAGAAAACGGCAGATATTTGTGCGGGCCGTACAAATATCCGAAGCGGGCCGCAGTTTGACGACCATGGGTATAGGGAGATACCAACTAAATAATTTACGGAATGCTAAAAGCAATATTAAGGGTCTCCAGCGACCAAATGTTTTCAAAACATCGGACAAAAACAATAACATTGGGTCGGGGCAACAACGTTTTTGTTTTCCATCAGACATGGAAAACCAATAAAACTTTTGGTCCCCACCCGATGTTTTATGTTTGCAAAAGCATTTTGTTCAATGTTTGTGGTAATATTTTAGCTGAATACCCGGCTTTTTAGAAACGATGCGTTATACATATTACCTACATAAAAAAAACATTCCTCCAGAACAGCGATCAAGCATTTACTACTAATTTCTTTACAATTTAAAAGACATCAAAAAGACGAAAATGATTTTGCCTTTGACGATCACAAACTACACTTTCTCAATATTGTATTTCAGGAAGGACAGTAAAAGTATACACAATAATACTACACATCTTTTTTATTCCAATTTGGGAGGCGGGAATGGGTACCGCCGCCCCGGGAACCTTTATTGGATAACCAACACCTCTGTCATAGGTCACCCCAAGTGTTTCGCTACGTTTGGTGATTTAGCAGGGGTGCCCGGGTTCATGGGGTGAGGTCTGTCTAGGTCTTGGAGGTGGATGACCAGGACACACTGAACCCCAGATTCCTACCCACCCCTTAAACCCTTTTCCTTTTCAGAACTCTCCTCTGCTTCCTTTCCTTAAAAAAACCCCTCCACACAGCATCCCTAAAGATGACATAGGCCCTGATGCAAATTATTTTCCTTAGGGCCTCCTGTGTGGAGCTCATGTAAAAAAAATCCTATTTAAATATTATGTTCTCTGTTATTATAACATTGATATTATTTTTTTTTAGTATTGCAACAGTAGTTTAGTAACACATAATAGTATCCTATACCTAAATACTTGCTTTTATCACACATACTTTGTTAAATGTTCATTCTTATTTTGTTATTATTGATAATCTCCTGTGTACCACTGTATACTTATAATATCATAAACCTATCACTTGAATGTAAAAGCCATTCTTTTTCGTTTAAATAAATAAATCTTATATATGAAAATCTCATGTCATGGTATTTATGGTCGCACCCCTCCGAAACGGCTTGACAGATTTTTATGAATTTTTTTATGTATATTTGGTAGGTATGAGAATAGGTTTTAAAGTATATTTCATACCGCTAGGTGATTAGGGTGTCCCTACCTAGAAAAAAAACTATTTTATTGACAATTTTTTTTTTGTATATTTCTTTTATTTGGCATCAAAAATACTTATAACCTTATAACCCCAAATTTTTACCCTCCTATACCCACTCTCCCATTTTGTAATCGCGAGTATTTTTGTATGAACAAATTAACAGTCTTTCGTATTTCAAACACAATGAAATTATGTTGTTGAATGATAGATGGCGCTACGTCCACCTCATCGAACTTTCATCCACACATGCGCAAGACATTCACGAGAAGCATCGCGTCATTTTGATATTTCATTCGGCATCATGTTCTCGCGTGGGCAAACCATCGAGCTTATTTGTGTTGGCTAAAGACGGACTGACAAAAAATATCGTACACTCAATTGCTCTTCGAAATTCATATTGATTTTCTTTATTTCATTTTCTTACTTTGGTTGGTGTTTTTTTGCTTTTATCCGCGATCATCGTATACAGCGCTCCATTCCTCTTTCTGTCATAGATCCCATCCCCACACACTTGCAATACATTCGTTATTTTTTATTTAAGAACCAAAATATTCACTAGAAATAATTTATATGGCGGAACAACGTTTGTCGGTAAATAAATAAATAAGTTTATTTCATAGTAAAAAAGGCATAAACGATAATTTTGTAGGAATCCCACTAGTAATTTGCTAATTTGTCTTTACGAACATGTTGTGTATTTCGGGTCGAACAGATTACCTACACGCTATAATATACAACGTGTCCGGAAACTCGTAGTATAAGCGGAAAACTGGCGAATCTACATTACGTAGAGAACCCAAAAAACTTATTCTTTCGATCTGAGCATTTCAATTTTAATATAATTTTTTTTCTATTTTTCCATTTTTTCGGCAAAAAAAAACTTATATCTTTATCTAGGCATAATCTATTATAACAACATCCTATTAAAATTAAAAACTATCGAAAATATGCAGGAATTTAAGCCCAAATTAAAAAAAATTATATTTCTATAGTCCAGAGGCGATTCCACATTTTCACACTATTATACACACATTCCACACAGGACACGCACTCAAAAACCAAATAGGTACACACAACATTTATTTTTCAGAAGAACAAGCACAAAATAGAATAACATCTTTTCAGACGCTGATATTTTCCACATTTCCTCAAGAATTTAATAAAAGCATACAATTTTTTTTTAAATCACAATTTTAATTTCGAACTCCATACATACCCTGTCTATAATAAGATCTGTTACATTTCTCATATTAATTTCGCTCTTATTGTAGATATTTTTTATTTTGATAGTCTTTATAATTTTATTTTTTCATAATTT
Organism: Limnephilus rhombicus; assembly: GCA_929108145.2. Taxonomy (NCBI): domain Eukaryota; kingdom Metazoa; phylum Arthropoda; class Insecta; order Trichoptera; family Limnephilidae; genus Limnephilus; species Limnephilus rhombicus. The sequence continues at coordinate 60,574,957 of OV815276.1, forward strand.
TTATATATATAGTTATTTCAATGTTCCCTTGTTTTTTCTCTCTCAATTTCACTATCACTATTATAATTTTAGTTATTTGTTTTTGGGGTGTTATGCCGTGTTGCGCTACCTCCTTCTTTAGCCAACGTTTCGGACATCAGGGCAGATCCGGCAGATCCGACAGATCCGGTAGATGTGTCTTAAAACGTATCTGACTATTATAATGGTTTCTTTTATCGTTATGTGTACGCGGTGTTATGGGAAGTACTTGACCTATTTTAACCTGTGATTCCCGACATTTTTTGGAGTGAAATTTTGGTTTCCAATGATTTTTTGATGTCTTTTTTTTACGAACATTTTTTTCAAAATTAAACAACAAACAAATTCTTCAAACTGTCCAATACCTAATGATTTTTCGCGTTTTTAGTAGAAAAAAAAATCAAAAATATCATCGGTGACCAAAAATTCAAGAAATCACTATTTGTAAGTCAAGTATGTCGCTCAACACCCTGTGCATATTTTAAAGTTTTTATTAGAAAAAATCACTGGTTTATGCAATCGGATAAACATGTAATATTTATTACGCCTGTAAAGATTTTTTTCCTAAATAAAGTAAAATAAAAATAAATTTGTTAAATTGTAACAAATATCTTTCACTTTCGTGCTTGTTGGAAAATGATAAGGTACCTACCCATCTTCGACCAAGTTTGGTCGATAGTACCTGTGCTATTTTATATTTTATGATTTAGCGCCGGTTATTGTATCCGCACTTTAGCTAATTTTATGAGATTAACAAAGAAGTTAGTGACACTTACCACCTTGGTCCGAGTAACCCAAGAAGTTATGATTATGAGGTTTCTGCGGCCCCAGTCTTAGGGGTGTGCCAGAAGTGATGAACAGACCCTCGGGCCACAAGGACTCCGCGTCGGGCGAGTCCACTTTGTATGGGGAGGGGGGCAGCACGGGGATGTTGTAGTTTCCGGTTTCCACATGGCCTGGAATCAAATAACATTTGCGGAATACAGTAGGTACTTACTGACATTGATATATTATATTATATAGCTATGCTTACTGATGGATTTTAATTTTACATCCATACATAATTTCAATTCAATTATTGGATAACCAACACCAATGCCATAGATCACCCTAAGTGGTTCACTACGTTTGGTGACTTAGCAGGAGTGCCCGGAATCATGGGGTGAAGTTTGTCAGGTATAGACGGCAGATGCGTCTGCCCACCAACTGCGTGGCGGACCGGGTAGTGAGAGATTGGTTGAAGGAGGCCTTTTGACCTCTTCAACCGGATTTAGTCAACCTGTCTCCTTGCACCGTTTCTTGGAAGGATGAATTCATTCATCCGTCTTTACTGGACACACTGACCTCCATATTTCTACCCATCCCTCATACTTTTTCCTTCCCATCCCTCCAACTGCGGTGCAAGGCAATGGGTCGAGAGAATTCGGCTGGAGAGGTCAAAAGGCCATCCTCAACCAGTCTCTCTCGATCCGGCCCGCCACGCAGCAGGTGGGCAGACGCATCCACCACAAAACCCGGACAAACCTCACTCAATGAACCCGGACACCCCTGCTAAGTCACCAAACGTAGCAAACCACTTGGGATGACCTGTGTTTTCAGGTCAGTTTCCATATCCGCCTCCCAAATTTCGGTTGTGGTTCCATCTGCCTGAAATCCGATTCAATGATCTCTAGAATTTTTGCTTTGAGTTCAAGTGTCATTTCCAAAATTGGAAGGCTTTGTTTGTTTGGAGAATTCAGAAAAGCGATAAAGTATCTATTATCTAGACCTATATTAGGATAGGAGTAGTAATGGATTATGTAGCCTGTGCTTACCCAAGGAGTTCCCACCGAAAGCAAGATGGTTTTGGTGGGACAATCCGTTCTCCTGAGGTAAGGGATATTGTTGGAAGTTGATGGCGGGTCTCACGCGGGGGTAGCCCTGGAACACGCCCTCGTTCCTGAAGTGAGTGGCGGCCAGATCTGGCAGCCCTGAAAAATGTGGTGCAAAGAAGTGTGATGAAGCGGTTAATGTTTCTCGTCAAATATACACGTGGTCACTTGTAGGCCCTAAAGAACTCATACAATAGGCCACTTGCATCACATTAAAAAAAAATCCGATTTAGGCAAATATTCTAAGACATTCTGTATTTTTTTATCGTATTTTTGAAACCCTGGCGATTTTTTCAAAATTTCAATCCGAAAAATCAGACCATTTTTTATAAACCGGAAAGACGGGATATAATTTTATCGGTGCCAAAAAACGATAAATACATAGCCGAAAATCATTTTAAAAAAAATAACGTTTTCACAAGAAAGGGCACAGGTGAATAACGAGGCATACCAAAAATATTACATCTCAAAAATTTTTTTTCCTTGATCCATCTTATTCATCATAAATCATTATAATGTTCAACGTCTATATTACTAAATCCAATGTAATATACTTGTACTTGTAAATTATAATAATATTATAAAATTTGATTTTGTTAAAATCAGCATCATAACCATTATACCTCTAAAACACGTACAGACAGCGTAAAATGTACGGGGTTCTCTTCATAACATCTGTCAAAAAGTCAAACCAAATGATAAGTTCGCAGAGAACAAACAATAAATCTAGTGAATGTTAAATGTCAAATTCAAAAATTCGCCTGAAATCAAAGTGTTGCCATATAAAAAAAATAAATCAGTGTGGAATTTTACAAAAATAATAGGAACATTTTCGGAGACGGGACATTTCATGAAGTGACGTCACGGGCCCAAATAATGGATTTATTTATTTAAAAATTAAAAAAAACCGTACATTTATAAAAAAATTACTAACATTTTCGTAATCTTAGTAAAAAAATCTATCCACGCGATTTTTTCCAAGTCCTTATGAAATCCATGCAAGTGGCCTATTGGTATAAAGCGGCGCAAAAGTCCTCACCTCAAAGGCAGTAGTAACTTGAGAAGTATAGCGATCCACGGTTTGTGAACGTAAATTCTGTTATTATTTTTAATTGTTAAACTAACGTTTAAGACAAGATTTTTATGCATAGCACAAAGGGTAACAATTATTATAAGCAATAATTATCAGCCTGAAACATTGGCGTCATGTATCTTATCTCGGAAGATTTTTCAATGTGGATGAGTGTTTCAGGCTGGCAAATTCTGTAGTTACTTCGAAAAAATGTCAAACTTCCGATGACATTAGAAGCCATTTTAAAAAATGAGATGATCTTCTGACTTTTGCGCCACCTTTTGCACATTTTACGTACGAGCAGGTAGGTACCTACTTCAGTGTTTTGATTCGAGGGGAGCATTTTACGTACGAGTAGGTAGGTACATACTTCAGTGTTTTGATTCGAGGGGAGCATTTTACGTACGAGTAGGTAGGTACATACTTCAGTGTTTTGATTCGAGGGGAGCATTCGAGGGGAGCATGCAGGTAGGTACCTACTTCAGTGTTTTGATTCGAGGGGAGCATATCGGATCGCAGTTCCGGTTATTGAAATTAATAATTGGTCTGACCTTTAGGTACTGTTAAAAAAATTGCTTTCCACAGTTGTTAGTCTGGTATAAACCAGAAGTTTATTTTTTATACTTTTTCGGCGTCATCAATTTTTCACAGCCTCTTCCGAGAGATTAAAATTTCTTGATCAACCCAACACTAGACCTGACAACACCTAACCATTTTGAGTTCACAACGTCATTTCCATCATGGGCTACGAAGCTCTAAAAAGTTAAATTATCTGTCAAAATTAAGACAAGACGCCATTGTTTTTATGTTTCTACACCAGCATAAATGATTCAAATAGGAAAAAAGAGTGTTGAAATCTGCTGAAAGAAAAATAAATTCTTGGTGTCGGTTCAGAGTTCCGCTACCCTTGTCTGTTATGTTGTGTCATGACGCGTCAGAGCGGTGTCGGTTTCATACATTTAGTATGGTGACGTTTATATTAAGGGAACGTACCCATACTACGTGACCAACTTTTTGCAATTTTTAACCCCCCCCCCCCCCCGGTGACCAAAAACATAAGCAACCCGCCGCTCATTTGTATGGAGCGTGACATTTTGAAGACCCCCCCCCCCCTAAACGTGTCACGTAGTATGGGTACGTTCCCTAGTCTGTCGTGTTTTGTCGTGATCTGCGATAGACTTTTACCGTCAGAACGCGTCTCGTCACGTCACGACAGACAAATGTAATGGTTGTGGTTAAAATTGGGAACGCGAGAGTGGGGTTCGCGGTTGGATTTCCCGAGCGGGAGAGGGAAGGCGGTGGAGGTGGAGGGGGAAAGCGTGAGGGGAAGGGGACATGGGAGGGGAAGGGGAGGCGAAGGGGAAACGGGACGAATGGGAAAGGAGACGCAGGGAAAAAACGCTAGTCTATAATATAAAAATGAATCACTGAATTTGTTGGTAAGCGCTAATCTCGAGAGCAGCTGAACCGATTTCGCTAATTCTTTTTTTAGAATATTCCTTGAAGTGCGAGGATGGTTCTTACGGAGAGAAAAATTAAGAAAATTGCACAGAAAATTGTATAATTTCAGAAAACATCGCACATCTGACAGTTCGCGTGTTTGAGAATGACATTTTACAAAACAATGATTGTTCAATCAGGATTCTATTTTTGAAAATCTTTAGTTGATAAATTTATTTAAAGTAGGTACTCCCCTAATAGTTTGAATCGAATCAAGAATTTTAGATATTTTAAAGAGGTACCTATGTTAGGTACCAAATTTAATATACATGAAAAATGGAAATTTGAATAAAAATTGTAAAAGGTGGCACGCGGGCTGTTTAAAAACTGAATGTACTGGGATTGAATATATGGAACGCGGGAGGAGGGTTGGCGGGACGAGGGAGCGGGAAAGGGAAGAGGGAAGGTGAGGAAGGTGGAAGGGGAACGCGGGAGGGGAAGGGGACGTGTGAGGGGGGAGGGGAACTCGGGAGGGGGGTTCGCGGGACGGGGAAAGGGGGGAGGGAATGGAGTTGGGAGAGGGAAGGTGGAGGTGACGGAGTGGGAACGCGAGAGGGAAAGAGGACGCAGGAGAAGAAGGGGAGGCGGAAGGGGAACGGGACGAATGGGAAAGGACACTCAGGGAGAAACAATTTCTTTATTAAATGGCATAGCAACGCATGCCGGGACCAGCTAGTTTTTAATAAAATCGGATATGTTTATCTGAGATACTATCCAGGTTACAAACCAGTTCTTTGAACTTTGTAAGCATTTTAAAAGATTAAATATGGGATTTTTTTTTTCAAGTTTTCGTTTAGATATATTAGTAGTGTCTCCTTGTGTAATGATATAATATTACATTGAAGTAAGTTTTGTTAAGTGAGTAAGTTTTTTTTTTTTTAGAAGTTGTTATAAAAGAAATATATTCTAATTAAAATAAACAATATTTCATGGACCTCTTTCTCCAGTTTTTCAAAAACAGACATTTTGAAGAGGTCTTATTTCAATCGTTAATCCGGCATGTTTTAGGTAATTAAGTATAATCAAGTGGCATACAACCTTGCAGACTTCTATATCCGTTTAGTCTCAAGCGTGGTAGGCTCTGTCGGAAGTTCCCGTGCAGGGTGTGCGAGTGGAGCGGCTGCGGGTGCTCGGCACCCACGCCGTGCGAGAACGAGTGCGCGGGCGTGGCGAAGGACACGTGCGAGCTGAACTGCGGGGCGTGAGGGCCTCCCGCGTGCGGCAAATGAGGCGCACCGCCCGCGTGCTGCACGGCTAGGCATAGGAAGGCGAATAGGGGTAGTGTTGCTTGGAGCGTCTGAAAAAATATCTTAATGTTAAAGTTATATAGGATATGAATGGAAGAAAGGAATGCGATATTGCAAGTGTAGTGACTGTTATAATGGTATCTAATTTCCATTACAACGAGCTTCCAACATAAAATATTCTGTTATGTTATTTATATCTCTGAATCCAACGTATCACAAATTTACTATAAAATATACAGGGTGCATTGCAGAAACAACGTGCGAACTAGAGATGGGTAAGTTCTGCATTTTGCAAGTTCCTTTTAAAAGTACTCGAGTTCTAGGAGCAGGTCCCGGGTCCGAGTTCTTGGGTGCAGACTGGGTACTGGATGCTGTTGCGGAGCCGGAACCCGTACAAGAACTCGAACCCGGACAAGAACCCTCACGACTCGCGAGTGGCTCGGACCGCGAACATGTGGACGCCGGTGGACGCTCCGAGTTCCGCTCCGAGTCCTGGACCGGGTTCTCTGGGACTAGTCGATTTGAAAAGGGAGTCGGAGATGAAGCTGAGTTCAAGAGCCGATTCCAGCTGAACCTACACATCGCTAGGGTGTATTAGCACATACCCGAACGATTTTAACCAGCGACTCCTGAGCATATTTGGAGTAAAAAACGTAAATGTCATTTTCCATCAGTTTTCAATTAAAAGAAGTAAAAAGAGGTTTCTGTTTAGTTTTTCGATTGAGTTTCGCTAATATTGTCTTCATTTAATAATTAAAATATTATTTTTTTTCGCTCGCGCAAAATGGTCTCTAGGTACCTAATATTTACTTCTAGTGTACAGGATTTAAATACTATGAATGATAGTATAACGCCATAGCTCAATTGGGAGAGAGCTGACTGGCAATCAGAAGGGCACGGGTTCAAGTCCCGTTGGCGTCATGTATCTTTTCTCGGAAGATTTTTCAATGTGGATGAGTGTTTCAGGCTGATAATTATTGCTTATACTAGTTGTTACTATGAATGACTTTTATGATTATCAAAAAGGTTGTTTTTCTCTTCTGTGTATATATGTATTGTGATGATTTTTGTGAATTCATTTTTTCTAATAGTGGTAAGGGTATCCTTAATGTTACTTCAAGAAAGAGAAAGCAGCACAAAGCACAACATGACTGAACACCCAAAAAGTCAACCAACATAAATTTGTCGATTCTCATCCTCATCAGTGCTCACTGCTCACTGCTCACTGCTCACTGCTCACTGCTCACTGCTCACTGCTCACTGCTCACTGCTCACTGCTCACTGCTCACTGCTCCTAACTCGTTACAACATTATTTGTAAATGCGTGTTACATTTTGTAAGGTCCACCAATCATCAATCCATCAACAGCAGAACACCCAGACCCCAGACTGCAGCGTTAATTATTTATATTCCACGCGAGCCTTGGAAGAAGCACTGTCTTTGAACGTATATCGGCAGTTATTCTAATTTATGGTGGAGCTACTCGTACGTTAAAGAGGACTCGTCGTTTGGTGACTATAACGGCCGTTGTTCCCAACTTTTCGATGGATATCAATCTGAGTGTCCGGTCGGCAAAGTGATTAGCTCGATCCGCCTGCGCCTGCGCCTGTTGGTTGGAGAGTTGCGTATGGGAAGAACATATTTGCGCATTATTTCATGAGTTTTGAGTCAAATCTCGGCTTAACAGTTGATCAGTAGGATTGGGAGCAACGGCCGTCAGAGTATCTACTATAAGTTGTGGTAGGTACTACAGTATTTCTACACATTTCATAATTGAATTCAATCAAAGAATTATTATTTCAATCAATCTACGATGAATTTGAAAGATATGCGGGGAGGTACCAATATTTCTATTTTCACCTTGACTGCCTTTTCTTATACCTAATTTAAATCGATTCAATTATTCAGGTCTATGTAGTATGTAGTCTAAAAATAATAATGTACCGGTAAACCGAGGAAAAATAATAGCTATTTAAGATCGATATTAAGGATTGAAACATCAATCAATCAAAATTCAGCGTTCAACACATTGCACAATTGTAATTAATTGGAATTGGATTATATAGGTATAATAAAATAAGAAATATGGATCCATTTTCTGCCAACAGATTCAACCCACTCATCGTTTCACGAGCAAAACAAATACAGCCTTGACAACAACAGCCTTAACAAATAATACGTGATACAAAATAATAAATCATTCGGTGAACGAAATTCTTAAAAAACCGTCTGTAATTTTTTACAAGATGATAGCGTAAAAGTCTAATTACAATCCTATCTTACTTGTTCTGTTGCCAAATTGCAATATTTCAACGCTTTTCAAATTAGAATAAAAAAGCGTTTACCAGCTTATCTGATGGTTGTCTTTCGAAGGTTGTAAAGTAGGCCAAGTCATGGCGACACGAAGATGCAATTGATTGTAATTCTGCATAGTATATCTGCTTCATCTAGAGCAGTATTTCTCAAAGTGCGCGATAACGCCACCTTGTGGGGGCTGGAGGCTTTCAGGGGGGCGGTAGAAGGCCCAAAGAAAATTTGGACATCTATAGGGGAAATCCATAAATATCCATAGAAATTCATAAGTATTCGAATTTAGATACGACACCACTTGAGATGCGATTTACTTACCCGAATGCTTGGAGTCCCCGGTAGACGGTTATATTAGAGTCGCTTACGCATGTAATAAGGTGGATGCAGCTTTATATTTCAGGTACGTAATCCACGGTTAACTTAATAATATTGTTAGTAATTTCCGATATTTTTTTCATACACAAATCTTCGGACGATCGCGGCGATCCCATCCATATCCGAATTTCTTGAGATGCGATTTTGTGCTTGAATGCTTGGAGACCCATATAGACGAAAAAACTAGAGTCGCTTGCGCATGCACTAGTCTCGTTCCCGCTTTATATTTAATGAATCTGGCATCTCCGAAAATTGACCAAAATGGCGTTTTGATTTGTCAAACTTGATTTTGTGAATTACATGTGTATGAGGGGCAAACCAGACTGGGTGTTGGATCCTTTTTCAAATGTCAATACAGCGGAATCATCCTAGTTAGAATAATAACTTATATAACTGACAACAATCGAAGAATTTAAATTAAATTCAAGAATGGCTACCAAGTATTTCGGCTGCAGAAGCGAGTCTCTCAACCTTACTCTGGTTATGGTCAGTTGTTCAACAATTTCTGATAGCATTCTCATCGTCGTATTTGTGTATACGTGGATTTAGTGCTACAGCAATGTTGCTAACTAACTAATAAGAAAAATTGGCTGCAAGTTAATGAACGCGGCGACTTACGGCTGTTTTTAAGGGAATTCGAGGCTGATATTAACAAACTCTTCGAAATGCATCAGATTCATCGTCCACATAAGATAGATAAGTTTTAAATTCAAAGCCTTCTTTTATTGTTAATAAAAATATTTCTAAATATGATTAAGTACGAGTTTTATTTCCTCTCATTGAAACATTCTTTATTTATTTATAAGTAGGTACATGTTACATGATTTGATCTCAGAAATAGGACATGGGTCCCTATCTGTCATATCCAAGTAATTATATTTGCAATAACTGTTTTTAAGATAATCAACAGATGGTAATGCAAAAAGGTAAGTTAAAAATATGAGGGGCACTAATTTTTTTTTGGATTTCAAAGTGGGCGATGTTTGAAATGAGTTTCAGAATCTGTGATCTAGAGTATATTTTATAACGGCTTATTTACTTAAGTGATGCAATGCATTATATATTACGGCAGCAGTTTGTTGTTAGCAGTCTTATTTCAATGTCGTATTAACTCATGCAAATTACACGGTGAGGCATATCATGTTCTTTCACCCCGCAATTATTATTGCAATAAATTGATTGATTTATTAGGTGTTCAACTAAAAGTATTCCGCGTGAATGTTTTGACATTTGAAGATCAAAATGAAATTACAGATTCCGATTTAACAATCAGCATGATTAATTTCATATTTTTAATATTGAAGGTGCCATTAAATTAATCTACAAGTTCGTATCACAATAATATAACGTCACTTTTTAGTAATCATAAAAAACTGAATTGCATTATTATCTCCTACTCACTGACAATCACGATTGAACTATTTTGATCGCCTTATAGAATTGACTGATTCTATCGTACTGATCAGTGGTCTCAAACCCAAAATTCTTGCGAGTTGAAAATAATGAAAACACAACATACCAACGGGTCAAATGATGTTAGAGAAGATTCAGTTCTTAATATTAGAAATCACTTCTTGATCTTGACTTAGGATCTCCTTTCAAGGGCTCGGACCGTTTCGGACTCTCAGGAAGGTATTTATTGAATTTGCATATTTTAAGGATTTTCCGAAAAACCTACTGCCCTTTATCTTCATTTGTAAAAAAAATATTCATGAAACAACCATCATAAAAGTTAGTATTTACAAAGTTTGTTAAAAATTCGGTAGATAAATATCAAATATGTTTTTATAAAAAGTTTGAAAATGGTATTGTAAACCGAAACAGCTGTTACTAATATACGTTCAGAATTTAATTTTAATTAAATTTATGAATATTAAAAAGAGTTCTACGAATTAAACACAAAAACTTTCACTTGGGAATTAAATATTTTTCAAAGAAAAAACGAAGCAAACGACGAAAAGTTGTAGAAAATAATAAAACATTTATCTAGCACTACGTAAAATTGTAATACAGAAATAATTATTAGGTAATAATAATATAATAGAAATAAAAATATAAACGGTATAAACGTTTGTTAGAATGGAAAAGATGTAGGTAGGTGCAGGTACTATTATAGCAGACATGTAGATAGGTATATTTATAAGTCATTGCAGTGACGAGTATTTTTTGATAACAACGAGCATATTATAATGGTTCACTTCATCTTGAGGTCCTCCAGTTTAAGACCACTGCTAGCGACCTCTTAACAGTATTATGATGATTGAATATGATTTTACAATATTCCTTCGATTGTAAATAATGCAAATTCGCCTACGGTATAGAAATTGTAAATCAAAAATATTACATGATACAGTGATACACCCTACACCGTGGTCTAGATGACGAAGAACCTGACGTAGTTGGGTGCACGCTGTAGAGGCAAAAACACCATTTCTAAAGGCACAAAGAACTAGATGGAGACGTCAGGGGACTAACAGGAGTGAAGGAGTTTCCTACAGGCGCAGGCGGCCAGAACTCTCGGAGGGTTGAAGCATCCATGAAATTCTTTCCTCTGCGGTCCATGATGATGATGAAAACATAAAAAAAAAACATCTTGGACTGAACTAGAATATTTTTAGATTCTTATGTAGTTTACTTTTACTTACTAACCTTAAAAAGATTTATAATGATTGGTCAACTGCAGTAGCTACTATTCGTCTTATTCGTGGAGAAAAATCCCACACTGTCATATTCATCTGTAATAATTATTATGACAAATGGTGCTAAAATGGAATGTGAAGAGCGATCGTTGGCGAAATGTCGAAGGTTTATAGAATGGATGTGAGATTTTAACGTACATTCCTAGAGCCGATATCAAATTATGAAATTTATTGAACATAATAATATAGATATTATAAAATTAGAAGAGGCCGAATGGTTATTGCGCCTGTTAGTTAGACCACTGAGATTGAAGTATTTTTTTAATCTTTCATTATAGGGATTTGGAGTTCGGCTTATTCTCGTTTTATTCGACATTGTCTTAACGAAGGTACTTTTAACAGATTCAAAAAAGTTTTGGTAGATTCCATAATGAGGGCGCGTCGGAGAAACATATTATATTGTGCTAAGAACAAGAGTTACATAAACATAATAATTTACAGCTTTCAGGATTTTTAAATGGTTTATTAATTTCAGTAATAAATCCAAGTACGTAATTTGATGCTTCGTTGACTATTTTCTTGAGTGTGTAAACGGAAGGTAAGTTTAGAATGTATGGTGAATCCCAGATCTTTGATTCAAATTTGTTTGCCTGAAGTTACAATTTGATACATTTATTTGATAGAATAACTCCATTCCAATCTCCCATCCCGCACTATCAATAATATGTTCAGTGACATTATTTCTTCTAAATGGCCCAACTCTTCTCTTTTATTTATATTTACTGATGGCTCCAAATCTCCAGACTCTCCTATTGCAGTATTGGAACATTGCTAGTCAATCCAAAGGTGCCCGCTACGCCTCAATACAAAGGACTATCCCACAAAAGCGTGGTTTCGAAAATTCCACCATTTTTCCAAAAAACAAATTTCCTCACTTATTAGAATGAAAATCGGACATTGTTCCGTTCCTTCTCACCTTTTCAATTCACACCCCTGACTCCCCAGATTGTACATTCTGTGGTCTAGATGCGGGAACTTTAGATCACATGTTTTTTGGTTGTCCCCACGGAACTAATATCCTTACTCTTAGGATGTCCCTCTCTAAATAAATATCCTCTCTTCTGTCAAGCGTTATCTAAAATTGCCTCCCCTCCATTCAACATCTTATCTCTTCTAAGTCTGAACTCGACTTCAATCTTCCATATAATTCTGAAATTTGCTTATTCAAATAAAATTTATATATTTATTCACCTTTCCCTTTTCTGTAATTTTTAAATGATGGCCTAGAACACCCTTGAAGGGTGAAAGCCAGAAATAATAAAAAAAACTTATCTTGTTCACATGTTATAATGTGCGCGTCAGTGGGTGCTTTTCTCGTATTAATGCCACCATAATATTATCTACAGTTTTATATTTCGAATTTTTTTGGGAGAGCCGAAAAACCTTTTTTTACTGATGGGGTTTTAATTACACATTTTTTTACCAAATAAAAAAAATACATTTTTGGCTCTCCTTAATAATATCCGAATATGAGATACGCCTGTCTGTCATGGGATCGATGAATTGTATCTAAACTAGTGTTTTTACCCACACTAGTGTTTTTACCCACATTTTTGGGGAGTATTTTTCTACTTCCATAGCTGTTCTATTGTATTTAGCTCACGATTCTCCTCTCTCGCACAGCCTCCGTACTGCTCCAGTATTGCATTTAAATTGCACCGAATGGTGCGAGCTTCATCTAGATCACCACATGTTCGTGTTATCGTGAAGACTTACTTCATCGATACCCGATCCTCCGAAGGTTTCGCAATCGGCGGTAAACGGCTGAGCTGATATGCTGGGTTGGTTGGCCTATTTGCTCTCCATTACTGTGGACCAGTCTCTAGTAGACAGTAGACTATCTACTGAGTACTTGCCTACTTCATCGAGAAAGGGACTTCTGATTTCGTTCTAATAACGTAATTGCGGCCATCAGTAAATACCACGAAGCAAGTAAGAGTAGTAAAATAGCAGTAAAGCTCGAGAGACGTAAATTTTTGGTTTTTATCGTTATTACAGAAGTCAAAAAAGTATGTACTGTGTCTTATATCGCCACGAATATAAGTAAAAGGCATAAAAATCGCTTGGTTTATTTTAAGTCTATAAAGGTCACAATTTCAAGCACAAGGGTGGATTTATTTATTTGTTGAATAATTGCATAAGAAAGAAAAACATCAATCAAGGAAAACTGTCGCAGATAATTTTAGCCATAAAATTATATTTTAAAAAGGTTGTTTCTTATTATGCGTTCATACATTACGATTGAAATTTTTTTTAGAAGTTTTACAAAAATATTTTTCACATGAACACTCTGTTATTTATATTTTCGTAGGTCTATGGCTCCCCATGGGGTGCCCCGAAACGGTCTTTGTATAGGCGAAAACTGGCTATATTTATGTAGAAAATTTTATCCCCGAAATGGGGGGGGGGGGGTGACGCCACGTAATCCGCCCCGGGCGCCACCCATGCTAGCTACTCCAATGCCTAGACCTACAAAGTAAACACCAACACAATTGAATTTATTTGTAAAATTCTCTATATTTTTTTTAAATTCTCATAATTTCTCAAAAGAGAATTGATATTTATTATTGCAATAATTAATAAAAATATAAAATTCTGAATATTATGGTAAGTGACTCTACAAGTCTAAAGAGTTTTGTTGATGAAAATAAATGTAAGCGCATAGCAACTGCATATGCAAGACTCGTAGCTGAATATAATTCAAAAAAACAATTTGAACTGCCTTGGCCGGACCATTGTCAATTGTCATCCCACAATTCCAAGTCACACCGCATTAAAAAGATGACAAAGGACCACACAAAATACAAATGAGTGCATATATTTTCGCATTGCATCGGTAAGTAATTTCGCATTCATGAAAATTTCATGTCGGCAGTGTGTCGATAGGAATTGAGGGTAAAATCGTGTGAAACCATATCTTTATTTTTGTGCATAAAGTATTGTTAAGATTGCGAGGTGAAATACAGCCAATAATGGCTGAGAAAATCAGAGCTTCATAACTAAGCTTTTTTATAACTTTCGAGGTTTGTCCTGTCGATAATAAATTCTATCAAAGCATTATTGTTCCCATTGTCATCAGTGCACGTATGTATATGTGCATTGTACGGTTGTAGCCGTTCATCTCGGTAGTAGAATTCTTGTCCTTACGTTCCTTTAAAAAGGACCCGCCAGACAGTATCCTTAAAGGAGACAAAGCCCCACAGGAAAATGTCGGTTGCTATCGTGGGGCAATTACTACAACTACGTAACTCTGAAATCAGCTTCATTGGGAATTAAATTGATGGTAATCAATCTTATAAATCGGTTGTTATATATTTATACTGATAAGTATGGTTAGATCGTAGATTGATGTGTTGGGAACCGTAATACTTATATTTTGGAAAGAAGAAAACGGCTAATCATTTTTTTATGTATTTATTTACAAAAATGGAACGAATTACCTAGTAGTTGTGGCATTCAAAATGCAAAGAAATCAACTTAAGCAATTCCACAAATTTTAGTGTACAACTAGTTAAGTCTAGTGGCCTAATTGAAACATGGAAAAACACTTGCGGTACTCGTAACTAGAGTGACCTAATTATAGGATTACTGTTTTTTTGAGATACCCACAAAAAACAAGTTTAAATAACTTCATAATTCCAATGCTTTACGACTTTCCTGTTTGTAGCATTCATTGAAGAGGAAATAAGAGCTATTCTTTTATTTAGGACCCATTAGGGCCTTACTAATAAACGTATTTCACCAAATAGTATGTAAATTAAAAATGCTGATTTCGGAGATATCTACCGAGTTGATGTAACTCAACGCAGGTATACCCTGACAGGCACCGAATAATGTAATGTAAACATACCTTATAGATAAATAAATTTAAAAAAAAATTAACACGAATGGTATTATGTTCATAAAAAAGGTTTTGTTAACTTTTATAGCGCCGTTTTGGTGAAAAATCATATAGGATATAGGGTACTATTGTGAAATGTAAAGGCTGCACATGTGTGGTGGTACCTACAATTTATAAATTATTAACACTTTGGTTGTGTGGAAAATATATAAATTCACACAAAGATTCAATCCAAATATATGTATATATACTATCAAATATATGATTTGCAGTTATGTAGATTTGTACCTTCTTGTAGAAAAGTTTTATTTTTAAATATGCATATGTTACTTGTTTTTAAGTTCATCTACTTGAATATCGATTTTGTTCTCGTGAATGAAAATGCAAATCTTTGAAGTGGAAATTAACCCATTTCCCGACATCTGATCGAGCTGAAACCTGGCAGATAGACTCGTTGTCGATGAAAACGCACTCTATCGACTTGTGGCACCCACATAAAAACAAACCCTAACACACGCATTTTTCTGAAATTGGTTGACATTATTGTATGTACAAATTTACTGCAGTTAATGCGCGAAATAAATGTCGGTACCATCCAATCAGGATTTGGCTTAGGTGTTAGCGGTGTTCAGTGATTTTAGTCAGTCCCTAGGGAGGAAGGTTCAATATTCAATTTTCAGTCAACCAAAAAAATTAAATTGAAATTGTCTACTAGCCGGCTCAAGAGATTGTGCATCCCTCCATACGGAAAGATCCACGAAAGTCCGAATTCAATAGTATCTACTTACGTCTGCCAGCCGACGCTCCTCACGCTAGCTGTTAATGTAAGTGGCGCCATATTTTGGCATTGCTTTAATTCGGTTCTATTATGAAAGTCGATTTGTAACAAACTGCACGTACGAAAACGGTTTTGCGTAAGACGTGGTGGCGTCAGAGTTGTATTCTTAGTCAGATCAACCGTACAGTCGTTAGGCTATTAATACTGTCAAATTGCTAGGTGGGGGTAGTGGGGATGGAGAGTTTACCATTGCATATAATATGAAAATACAACAAACTGCAATACATTGCATTATTTTACTTGGTTCATTATATTTTACGATGCGCTGCTAAAAATGCAAAATTTGAAATTAGCTCACTAAATCCCACCGTTCAATACTAACCATTTCTGAAGGACGTATAATTCATGAGAATCACTTTACATAAATTTCATGATGGCTTCGGATGAAATACTTCTATCAATTATAATTTCAGGAAAGTCGCATCATTAATCAAGAAGAATTGTAGCAAGCCGAATTAGCGGAAGTTGATGACTGCTGATGGTTGCTTCAACTGAATTAATAAAATTCACAAGACCATTAGTCAGCATTTCGCATCTTGATTTGTACAACCGGAAGAGATTGCATTTTGAGGAAGCACAATTTAGAATTCAGATGAATTTAGCGCAAAAATTGGGGAAATAGAAATGTATGAATTTTAATTAATAAGGATAACTATTAATTACTGATGTAAATGTATTGTTTGTGATCACGTGTACGGCAGTATGCAGACACAAACTCAGCCAGGCACGTTTTTAAATATTAGCCCATTTTTATAACTCGGGCGATGCGGGTTCGATATTCTTCTCAATTGATTCTCCCACATCGCATAAGCCACATTTTCCGCTTATAATGATGGAAGTGGTTTTGGATTTTCAATATTCTAAGATTTTAATTTAGAAATCGAATTTATAAATTTAAAAAAAACTCTTCTCTAGGTATAATAGGTTCTGCCATAGATATAAATTATTTATGGTGAATATTTTGGTTGCTGCCGAATGAAATTTCAAAATGACGCGACGCTTCTCGTGAATGACTTCCGCATGTGTGGATGAAAGTTCGATGAGGCGGACGGTGCGCCATCTGTCATTCAACAACATAAATAATTTCGTTTTGTTTGAAATACGGTTTAATTTGCTCATACAAAAATACTAAAATCGCGTTTAAAAAATGGGAGTGTCGCGATTGAAAAATGGGTATTTTTTAATGGCAAAAAAAACACAAGTAAAAAAAATAGAAAAATATTTCTGGATAGGGACACCCTAATCACCTAGCGGTATGAAAAATGCTTTACGACCTATTCTCATATCTACCAAATATACGTAAAAAAATCTCATAAAAATCGGTCCAGCCGTGACACGAGATTTTTATATATATGTATAGATATATAGTTAGATTTTAAGGATTGTTTAAAAAACTTTACCAAAACCAAAACAAGAAAAAAACTGTTGATCCATCAATAATAGGTACCTAAACACTATTCATCTGCAAGATTCTTGCAATGATATGATTCTTGATGATTGTTTTTTTAAATTCTTTTGACCCCCATTTCAACCCTTCATCCCTATTGGAGCCTTTCACCGCCCACCATTTGCCCTTGAGGCCACCACCTATCTATCTCATCAACAGCCCCAGGGAGATTCTCCCGTCTCCGTTGGGAACTACTAAAGTAGATACTATTTACAAACCAAAAGGCGTTAAAATTCAAGTAGCCATTTATTTATCTCAGGGTCGTGGTTGTACATACATTGTATGTTCACACCATAGAGCGTTATGATATCATATTTGGACGTAGCTACCAAGTGTTGCACAGCTTTTGAAATATGATCTAAATATTTGGCTAATTACGGAGGCGTGCGGCATACCTTGAGACGAAATAAAGCCAGACTATACTCCACTGCCGACTTACCTGATAATCAAACCGATCTATCAGGAATTTACGGTCGATCCGTCTTGCGCGAAAAACAGCATTATATCCACTCCGCTACATGCAGTCACGATCATCTTATTCCAGACACATGGACCAAGGACACTAGGTATATATATACCTACTCTCTGATACACTTATTTACCGTTTGTGGGAAACTGTAATCATAGACGAGCGATTGCCTAAAAGCGCTCCATCTAAGGTACTTTCATCTGATCGCCATAAGATAAATCTTTTGGCAGACACATTATGAAATTTAAAAGAATTTTAAGCGGAAGTTTGGTACAATGGAAAACGAAAGTAAATATTGAAATGTTAACGTCAAATGTCGATGTACGAGTTCAATAAATTTGCCAATAACTACGCATTAAGTCTACCATTATTGCAAAAGCAACAATTTCTGCTTTGAATGATGAGAGCAGGGAGATTAAAAAATGTCTGAATAGATAGTGGGAGATCATCGAAAAGGCATCGACTTATAGGTATAAGTTCCTACACTAATTACTTACTTGATAATGTAAGTAAATTAAAGATATAATTATAGCACAAAGTTTGTGAAACGTATTTTTCCTCTTCTGGTGTTTTTTAAGTTTGGTACAATGGAATTACGTGTTACGTAATTATAACTTCAACTTTAACTTCAAATATTGATGCATGATTTCAATAAATTTGGTAACAACTCTAATAGAGAACTCCAGTCCAATTTTTTTATTTTTTTTTAATGAATAATCCAATCCAATTTTTCTAATTTTTTACCTTCTAACTTAAATAACTGCATTTTTTTTTTTTTTTTAGATTTAGTTTTAATAGTTAAAATAATTGTCAAAGTTTTAATTTTTCAAGATCCCCCTAAGACCACCGTATGTACGGTGAATCGTGTGACGTCATCACTCCTGAAAAATTACTATAGGATTAGGCAATCAGCTGATCAAGTGCCGCCATTTTGAATACCGTTATTCGAAGCATTCTCCCTAGATGTAGCATTACTATTTTTTGTGCAGTAGTTTTTCAATATTTTAAATAATAGAGATAAACTAATAGAGATACCTCTATTTTTGATACTGACTTATTTAGGCTTAAATGTTGTTTCAATAAACACAACAACTAAATCTCTATAAACAGTATGAAATAACGAATAACATAAAATGTTGTTAATACTGATGGCTTATGTCATACCTACGTAATCAAAGATTTCAATACAATAACTGGTGACGCGTGACGTCAGCACTAACCATTCAGTAATACCAACTTTACAGTGTGTTTTGACGAGAGGTTTAAGAATGCACTTTTTAATAATTTTTTAAGAACTCTACGTTTAATATTATGAAATAAAACTTATATATTCAGAATCAGCGTTTATTGGTCTATATTAGTGATTCCCAAAGTGGTCCAGGTGGACCCCCAGGGGTCCACTGGAGACTCGACGGGGGTCTACGTTGGCATGATAAAAAAATGGGGGTCCACAAGTTGAATTTGGGGGTTCACGAAAATTTATTTGGTTTCGATAGTAAAGAACAAAAATGTTAGTTTGACTTTACCTATGTAGGCAGATAATAAATATACTACTAAAAAAAAATCTAATTTTTCAGTGATTTTTGACTTAATTTTTTGATTTTTTGATTTTCGGTGAAAAATGGTCGTAAATGGTCGAGACCACAGATATTCGTCGAGACTTTAAAAAAAGCATTTTGAAGCTTTAAGATTCTGATTTTCATGTTTTTGGAAAATTTTTTTAGGAGCTACGGGTCTCACGCAATCCTAATAGATAGCGCGAAAAAATAATTTTGCAAATTTCACGCAAATTTTATG
Source organism: Limnephilus rhombicus (assembly GCA_929108145.2). Taxonomy (NCBI): domain Eukaryota; kingdom Metazoa; phylum Arthropoda; class Insecta; order Trichoptera; family Limnephilidae; genus Limnephilus; species Limnephilus rhombicus. Next base: position 60,594,441 of record OV815276.1, read on the forward strand.
CTATATTTTTGGTCCATGGGCTTGAATTTTTTTTTTCAGTTAGACTGGCATGGATCAGATAGCCTTGATATTTAGCAATAATTTCCGATTTTTAAAACCTCTCTTAATTTTTTTGATTAGTACACTAATTAGTACACTATAATACATTTTAAGAAGGTCAGCGACTGTTACTTGTAAAAACTTGCATATTCCATATTTAATTCTATTGAGGTGGGAATTACAGATTAGATTTTTTAAATGATTTTCATGAATTTTTTTGGCATGGAAGAAATGTGTATAATTGATTGAAACTTTGAGGTTATTTTACACATCTATTTAAGAAAATATTGTGAATTTTTCTAAGCATTTCTTCGGAAAACGTGAACATTTTCAGCTGCTATACATCGAACGTCACCATCAGACGTAGGTTTTGTGTGCGTTTTGGAGACCATAGTTTTCATCTAATCAATAAGGTTTTGAATTTAATTTAAGAACTTGTGTCTCTTCTATTTGTTTTTTACAAAAAAAGGAAATTATTTTTTTACAGGTTAACATAAAACCTTGATTTTTGCAATTTTTTTTGCAATTAAAAAATTCTTTTGACAATGATATTACCACGAATTTCGATATTTTTTTTAAATTAGCTCCACACAGGAGGCCCTGGGGAAAATAATTCCACGCTGGGCCTATGTCATCTTTGGGGAGGATGTGAGGAGTGTATTTTTAGGAAAGGAAGGAGAGGAAGTTCTGAGAGTGAAAGGGGTATTAGGGGTGTGTAGGAATCTGGGGGTAAGTGTGTCCAGGAGTGACGGACGTATGAATCCATCTTTTCAACTGCGGCGCAAGTCGATGTTCCGAGAAAGTACAGCTGGAGAAGCCAAAGGGACTCCCTCAAACATTCTCTCCCAATCCGGCCTGCCATGCAGCTGGTGGGCAGATGCATCCGTCACCAAGACCTGGACATACCTCACCCCGGGAACCCGGGCACTCCTGCTAAATCTCCAAACATAGCGAACCACTTGGGGTGACCTGTAGCAATCGGACGTGCTACGTAAACGTGTAAAAGGAAACACTAAAATTAACTGTTGATAGTTTTTACTAAGAATTAAAATTCACAATGTTATCGGAATACGGAGCGTGACAGTAGTAAAATAACGGGACCATTTGTTTTGGCTTGCTGTTCTAAAGACTAATGTACAGGGAATTTGAATGTTCCGGTACTTTCCGTAAGGTGCGACGAATTGCTAAATATTTCAGCTCAGGTAGGTAAGTACTTCTCCGTGTTCAGCGTTGTTGTTGCTCAACGTTTTGTTGAGCGTTGGCTCTCCACACACTCCCCCCCAGCAGCACAGATAAGGGCTGTGATAAAAAGAGTTGTTTAGACATTGAGGTAGTCGGGAAAACGAACACGCCTTCCTGAACGAGTGGTCGTGTGTGAGTCCGATCCTGTTCGATGGTTGGTTTTGGAAGGGTTGGTGGAAGCTCTGTTGCGGCTTCTTTCGGTTCCTTGGCGATGTAAGCCGGTTTGAGGCGGTCAATGCTCACGGTTAGTTCTTTTCCTTTGCATAGGATGACGTAGGTCCTACCATTCCGGCGGACGACTTGGTGAGGGCCGCTGTATGGTTGCTGAAGCGGGCTCTCAATGGTGTCGTCCCTCAAGAAGACGTGAGTCGCTGTGGGTAAGTCTCTGAAGATGAAATGACGTCCTTCACAATGGCGGGTACCTTCAACCGGTCGAAGTTCGTTGAGGTGCTGTCGAAGTTCCTTGAGGAAGTTGTTCGTATTGTCGCAGGTTGCTGGTCGTGCAGCGAGGAATTCTCCTGGTAAGCGGAGCGGCTCGCCGTATACTAGCTCGGCCGAGGTGGTAGCGAGGTCGTCTCTCCAGGCTGCTCTAATTCCCATTAAAACAGTGGGAAGCACTTCGGTCCAGCGGTCCTTCTGGTGGCATTTGACCGCTGCCTTGAGCTGGCTGTGTAGCCTTTCCACCATGCCGTTTGCTGCAGGGTGGTATGCGGTGGTATTAATCCGAGTCGTACCTGCCAAGCAGTTCAATTTCCTGAACAGCCTTGACTCGAATTGTCTTCCCTGGTCAGTGGTGATTCGAAGCGGGGTTCCGAACCTGGTGAACCAGCCCTGGTAGAATGCGCGCGCCACCATTTCTGCTTTTTGGTCCTTGATAGGGAACGCTTCTGGCCATCTAGTGAACCGGTCTACGCATGTAAGGCAGTACCGGCATCCTTCTGACATGGGCATGATGATGATGTCGATATGTACATGTTCAAATCTGGATGAAATTCTAGGAAAGGTTAGGGGTGCTGACACGTGTCGTGACACCTTACTTAGTTGGCACTGGAGGCAGCTGCGTGCGAGTTTCCTTGTGTCAGCTTTGATGGCTGGCCAGACATAACGTTCAGTTATGAGTTTCACCCTTGCCTTGATTCCTGGGTGAGCCAGCTGATGGACCGCATTGAAAGCTGCAGAACGGAATTTCTTTGTGACGAAAAGTGTGGCTATATTTGTCGATTAATCGCAGTAGAGTTGGGTGTCGATGCTGGGAATGCGCACCTTTCTTAGCTGGAGGTTAGAACCTCCGTGTAGGAACTTTTCCAGTTCCTTGTCGTTCACTTGGTCAGCTGCTAGCGCTACGTAATCCAAGGGAGCGTGCACTGTCTCGACCCTGGAGAGGGCATCTGCGACGATGTTGTCTTTACCTGCCACGTGGCGAATGTCGGTGGTAAACTGGCTGATATAGTCTAGGTGGCGGAATTGTCTCGGTGAGCATTTGTCTGCTATTTGTTGAAAGGCAAACGTGATGGGCTTGTGGTCGGTAAATATGGTGAACGACCTGCCTTCCACCATGTGGCGGAAGTATTTCACAGCGAGATAAATGGCTAGGAGTTCTCTGTTGTATGCGCCATATTTCTTTTTAGCTGCCGAAAACTTCTTTGAGAAGAATGCTAGAGGCTCCCAGTAACCTGCGACGAATTGATGGAGTGCGGCACCAGCTGTAGTATCAGACGCGTCGCTGACGATAGAGAGTGGGGCGTCGCACTTCGGGTGAACGAGCATAGTTGCCTGGGCAAGAGCTTCCTTGCACTTGCTGAAGGCTTCTACTGTTTCGGCAGTCCAAGACACGAGTTGTTTGCCTTTCTGGTTCCCTTTTAGTAGGTCATTGAGTGGAGCTTGTGTCCTCGCAGCGTTGGGGATAAATCTCCTGTAAAAATTTATAGCTCCCAGGAAACGGCGAAGATCGTTGATGGAAGCTGGTTGGCTGTAGTTGTTGATGGCTTCCACTTTATCTGGGAGGGGTGAAGTGCCTGCGTCAGACACCATGTAACCTAGGAATTTGACCTCAGTCAGGCCGAATTGGCATTTGGCAGCATTAATGACAACACCATATTCCTGTAGGCGCTGGAATAATATCTTGAGGTGGACCAGGTGCTCTTCCTCTGACGTCGAGGCAATAAGAATATATATATATATTTTTTTTACAGTGAATACCGCACAAGAATCTCAACTGCTCCCGTCTGGAGCCAGTGAGACTATGGCATCCCCAATTGGGGTATGTTGTGAGGCTGAAGGTAGTGGGGAGGGGAAGGAGGTGGGGAAGAGGAAGGTTGGGAAGTACCTGGCTATTCAGATCTGGTCACCAAACACGGCTAAAGCCATTTTTAAGCAACGTTTCAATTCTGAATGGTGGTCTTACACCATTGCGATACTGATAGTATCTTCCACTCTGGAACATCTGGAATATCGTCTATGTAGGCGTTTCAGAAGTCCAAACCTCTGGTAACCTCGTCTATGAAGCGTTGGAAGTAGTCCTGGGTCGATCGTGAAAGATCTGATCGTCGAAACCCGCTCACGAGCCACCAAAGAGCGAGCGGGTTATTTATTCGTCAGCACCCGGGTCTCACGATCCGCGACTCGCGAACAACAAGACAAGAACAACGGGCGCACTCCCGCGACCCGTGAACCGCGACACACTCCCGCGACCCGCGATCTACGACACATTCCTGCACCCCGTGACTCACGGACCGATCGCCGGGTGCCGGGTGCGGGTGGGGCGAGACGTGTCAGTTCCCGGAACCCGCGACACATTCGATATGCATTCGATCGCCGATTGCCAATCAACGCACACACGTGCGTGACAGTATCCTGCTTCCTGCCCGTGTGTCACGTCATCGCGGGATTGTTAGGTAGATTCGATTTTTGAATATTCGACTAGACACAACGTCGTTTTAAATTAGAGCGTATCTTGGTATTGTTAATCAACGGGTGAAGTGCATTTGTTTTCACATTTGTTAGTGTTGTTTTCATAAAAACTTTTCATTTTTCGTGTGAGTGTGAATGTAATTGTGCATTGTAATAGAAACTATAAACTGGTAAAAGTGTAAAATGTCTGACTTTAATAAAAAAAAGTATAATAAAGCATTAGCTTACAGCTAATTTACTTATTTAAATTCTCAATAAAAGCTTCAGAACAACACGTTTTTTACAAGATTTTTATATCCTCCAAAACATGATAAAACATTGTTTTTTTACCCCTGAAGCATGTCTTTTTTAAAATTAATTTCTGGGATATGACATTACTAGTTACAGGTGTGAGCAGTGTGAGAACGTTCACACAATTATAACCTGGGTTTTGTGTCGCGTATGACTTGACCGGTCTGGGCGCGACCGTCTACCGCGCGGCGCACCCGTAGAAAGTAACTGGGTGATGAGTAATCGAGTTTTGTATTTTGTGTCGCGAAAAGAGCGGGTCTTCGCGACCCGCTCGTGACGCCAGTGGGTCGTGAGCGACCCGGGTCGTGTAAAACGATCGATCGACCCAGGACTAGTTGGAAGGTCTGGGCTGCGTTGCGGAGGCCGAAAGACATCACTGAGAATTCGAAGAGTCCGAATGAAGTAGATAGGGCTGTCTTTGGAATGTCGTCAGGAGCCACCGGAATCTAATTATAAGCCCGTACAAGGTCTATGGTTGAGAAAATCTTGGTACCTCTCAGTGCCTGAGCGAAGTCCTGAATGTGGCGTACAAAGCCAACTAACGGCGTTGGTTTTGTCGAAAGGGGACGTTCCTGTGACAGTCTTGATAGAAGCAATATTGTTGCTGCTTCGCTTGCCTGTGGTTGTCAGGTTAGTCACTTGGTCCAGCAGTCGTCGGTTGCGGATATCTACCAGCAGCTCAAATTTTGCCAGGAAGTCCGCTCCAATGATGGGCTTGGAGACGTCAGCAATGACGAAGCTCCAAGTGAAGTCGCGTTGCAGACCTAAGTCAATTTTGAGCGTCAGGCTGCCGTAAGTTTATTTTTTTATTTTTTTATTATTAAGTTAAAAGAAACATAATATTTCGCTTTCTTAACTTAAATACAGAGCATATATAGTACAGTAGTAAGAAGTAATATTTTTAATTTTGTTCCAACATTTTGAGTTTAAATAGTTTTTTTTTTAAGGTAAAAACCTAAAACATAAAAATGTTATTTTCCGTTTTTAGGCTATCTGGAAGGAGATTATATATATGAACTCCCTCGTAAGTTGCAATGGTGCTGCCATTTGCGGCCGCCAGTTCGTAAGCTTGCTTGGCTGGACGACCTTGAACCAAACGCCGTGGAAAAACACAGAGGTTCGCGCCGGTGTCTACAAGAAACTGGGTACGCGTTACACGGTCGGTGACGAAAAGGCGACATACTTGAGAAGGCTGCTGGTGCTGGTCGCCATCAGTGTGAGCCCGGGGCGTTTCTCTGCTCGAAGTTGCAGGGTTTGAAGCACCCACCACTGTCCCGCCCCGGTATAGGCGACTTATTGTCGCCCCTTCGGAGCTCTCGCAAGAATCTACTTTTTTTTATATACGACTCTACATTTAACATTTGTATAACGAATCTAGAGCTTCAATGTCCCCGCATACGTTGTTAGAGGGCGGTATGCAGGCGCGCCTACAGGATTGCTTATAGTCACTTCTACAATTCTAAATCCCATGGAGGTAATTAGCCTCATGGACAGTCAAACGAGTTGTTAGTAGCCTCAACCAAAAATAAAGTAAAGAAAAAAGAACAAAATATACAGCAACTGTCGGAGTAACAAGCTCACGACAGCGGATGACTTTGGTCAATCCAGCGGGCGGCGCCGAGCACTGTTCGAAAGAAAAAAAGAAAAACAGATAACAGAGAGTATATACATTGAAGTACCCACCACTGTCCCACCCCGGTATAGGCAACTTATGGTCGCCCTTTCGGAGTTCTCGCAAGAATCTAATTTTTTTGAATAAACGACCCTACATTTAATGTAACGAATCTAGACCTTCAATGTCCCCTCATACTGTGTTAGGTGGCGGTATGCGGGCGCGCCTACAGGACTGTACTGTAATGGTCAATCTCTACAATTCTAAAGCCCATGGAGGTGTCAATGCAAAAGCAGTGAGCCTCATGGACAGTCAAACAAGTGTTTAGTAACATCGACATAAAAAAGTAAAATGTACAAAATAGACAGCAGTCGTCATGAGTAATCATCTCATGACAGCGAAAGACCACACACAATCCGGCGGGCGGCACCGAGCACTGTTCATAAAAAAAAAGCAACACAAGTAAAATAACATTTGTACAGAGTAGAACTGGTGTTACCGCAAACTGGCTACCGGCAGTCCCCGAGACAGTGAAGGAGGCTGATTGACCGGCCTCCCGACAACCGGCAGCGTCGTCCGTAAGCCAGCAAGCCGGTGATGCCTAGACGAGAGTAATTGGAAACATAGAAGAAGACCCTAGGGAGAGAAGCGTCGGGTCGCCGGAGGCGGGACGGACAGCCTCCGGATGACGTTCAGCTTTCTCTCCAGCCTCTTCATGTCACGGGGGGTGGCGCGGCGGACAGGTGCGGCTCCACCAGTTCCAAAAGACCGGCCATGGTACTTAGGCGGGGACACGGTCCAGGGTCCAACCCCTTATATGGGGAGAAGGACGGTACAAAACGAGCAACTGAGTTCAGTTCTCACAAAAAAACATAACTAAAAAGAAAAATTTATTGAAAGAAAAAAATAAACAAGAGCGTGTGGAAGTCAGCGCTGGGCATGTGAATGCACCATATAACCAAACTAAAAAATCATAAACATGTAAATTAAAATGACAATTTAGAAAGAAAAAGAAAAAAACATAAAATAGACATGAGCGTTAAATTACGCAGGGCATCTGTAAACAGTAGACCATGAACATAAAAATATAAAGGTGTAAATAATAAACTTAAAAATGTAAAAAAAAAGGATATATATATATAGGTATATATATAAATACTGTAAAAGCAAAAAAAAACATAAAAATGTGAAGGTGTAAACAATAAACATAAAATGAAAAATAAAATATAAAACTGAACATCCTGGGCAATATTGGTAAGAGAGTAAGAGGCAAAGAAAGTCCTTGGTTAGTCAGGAACAAGTACACCTGGTGCCAAAATCTACTAATCCGCGACTCTAAGCTCAGGCCATCTCTCAACCCAGATCCTTGTAAAATTCCTCAAGCACTCGAAGTTCGTCTTGTTCGAAACCAGATCAGTGTTCCACACTTGTCTGATAGGTACGTCCAAACCATCGAGCATTTCCTCTCTAGCGTCCGTCAAGATCTCGCAGTGCCACAGAATGTGCTCGGCCGACTGGTTGGTTGATCCGCATGCGCAGTTGGGGTGGGGGGACAGGAAGAGGGTGTGAAGTCTCCCCCTGAATTCCCCATGCCCGGGCAGAAGCTGGGTAATGTGGTGATCCAGTCTGAGATAAGCCCCTTCCATTCTGATTTTAACTGATGGGAAGAAGGAGAAGGTCCATCTTCCCAAATTCGATCTATCCCAACGGACCTGCCACTCTTGGAGCGACAGATCCCTCATTTGACGTAGCAGCCCAGGGAGAGTCCCCGGCCCTCCCGGTGTCAGAACAACAACGCCTAGGTGAGTGGCCGGGGTTCCTCTGGTTAATTTCTGCTTGGTAAGCACTTCCCTGATTTCCAGATCGATAGGCAGAATGCCAGCCAAAACGGGTAAAGCGTCCGAAGCAACGGTTCTATACGCACCAGAGAGTGCCAGCAAGGGGGTTCGTTGGCCTCGCTTGAGAGCTAAGAGTATCAGCGAATTGTCCAGGCGGTGCTCCCACACAGAGGCGGCATACGAGACTTGCGCCACATATACGCACCTATATAGCGTTCGCAGGGCCGGATTACGCAATCCCCACTTAGCTGTGGAGAGTCTCCTCAGCTTCAAGAAGAGAGCCTGAGCCTTGCTGGATACTTCTTTGACGTGAGCCAGAAAAGAGGACGATCGATCTAGAGTGACGCCTAAGTATTTCACTGTTTCAAAAAAGCGGATGTTAGAATCTCCCATTCTGATGGTAGGATTTCTTTCTCTACTAAGAATGCCCTTCATCAGGAGGCCCTTAGTCTTGTGGGGAGCGAAGGTCATCTTGTTTCTTTCACCCCAGTCCAGGAACACCTGCAAACCTTCACTGCCTTTGCTCTCCACTTCTTTTCTACTGTCCCCAGCGACCAAATACAACTTATCATCAGCGTAGTCGACAGCGATACATCCTTCAGGCAAGGGTAACCTGGAGGAGTCATCAAAGGAGATGTTCCACAGGTCAGGTCCAAGGATGGAGCCCTGCGGGCATCCCATGTCTGCTTCCCTCTGGATACAAAACTCACCGAAACTGATCGTAATGGTACGATCAGAAAGGTAGTCATCGATGGACTGGAACAATAAGTTTGAACACCGCCTGTTTTTCACCTTTGTACGTATCATTGCCCACCACGCATGATCGAAGGCACCAGTGATGTCGAGGAAGATTGCAACTACATACCTCTTTGGGCAAGCCTTCACCCATTCAAGCGCATACGACAGGGCGTGCACCGTGGATCTACCGGGGACGAAGCCGAACTGAAGGTCACTGGCCGGAGACAGGGTTTTACGCAGCCGCTGCCTAAGTAATTTCTCGAGGATCTTGCCTAGAACGGGAAGCAGGGTTATCGGCCGGTAGGCCTTGATGTCCGTGAGTGCTTTTCCGTTCCCCTTTGGTATAATCCGGAGCACGCCACGCTTCCACTCAGAGGGGAAAACTCCCCTCCTCATGTACGTGTCCATCACCTGGAAGAGCTCCTCCTTGGCGTGGACCCAGACTTGCTTCGCAATCACGCCGTTGAGCCTGTCATGCCCTGGTGCCTTCTTAGGACCCAAACCCTTAATTATCACCTCAATTTCTGCCTTAGTGACTCTAGTGAAGTTATCCTCTTGGGCAAGGTCTCTAGGTGGCAGCCGAGACAGATTTCTTATCTGTTTATGGTGGTCACTTTCCCCAATTACTGAATCTACAGGAACTAACTCACCCAAGAGTGTTTCGAGAGTGGAGGCCACATCCACTGTCTCAGCGTTCCTCCCATCTGTTATCCCAATTACTGTTGACAAGTACCAGTCAGAGCCTTTATCGGATTTTTCAATCGCGCTGTGGATTTCCCACGGGTTGGCATTACCCACGTCTTTAACCCAATTACGCCAAGCAGCTTGTTTCGCCAGGAGAACGGCCCGTTTGAAGGCCGACCTGGCAGACCTGAGGCTCGCCTGAAGTGCAACCGTCTCCTCCTCCGTACGGTTGCCACTTCTGGACACCCCCAGCGCCCTGTAGTTCCCTCAAGTTTAAAGAGAGTATATACAGTGAAGAAGTGGTATTGCCACACTCTGTCAACCGGCAGTCCCCGAGACAGTGAAGAAGGATGAATGTCCGGCCTCCCGACAACCGGCGGCGTCGTCCGTAAGCCAGCTAACCGGTGGTGCCTAGACGAGAGTAAATGGAAGTCAAGGAAGAAGACCCTAGGGAGAAAATCGTCGGGTCGCCGGAGGCCGGACGGACAGCTTTCGGTCGCCGTTCGGCCTTCTCCCCAGCCTCTTCATGTCACGGGGGGTGGCGCGGAAGACAGGTGCAGCTCCACCAGTTCTGTAGGGTCGGCCAGTAAACATAGGCGGGGACACGCTCCAGAGTCCTACCCCTTAATGGGGAAGAGGACGGTACACAACAAACAACGGAGTTCAGTTCTCGCATTTAAACGTAACTGAAAGAAAATATAAAAGTAACCAATCCAAAAAAACGAAAAAATAAAAGAAAAGCATGTAGGAGTCTTCGCTTTATTAGTATGTGAAAAAATATGTATATTTTTTATATTACTGCTATAAAACAAAAAAAATATATAAAAATTAACAAAACATGTTAACTACTTCTTGGAACAAAAATTTGTCAATAATCAACACTTACATTATATTTTATTTATTAGCGTTATAAACATTCTGTACAAAATTCATAAATGACAGTGATAATTAGGGCCCGGATTAATATGTAAATACATATTTTTATTTTTCACGATTTTCGGTCTCGTATGTGTTCTCTACCTAAATTATCATATATAGATTGTGAAAAACTAATTTTTATTTTCCATATTTTTCCATATTTCATGATTAAGTCCATATTGTACAAAAAATATCACAATCATCCATATTTTCGTTTTTTATATCATAAAACATGAGTTAGTTCACAAAAATTGATATAATTTTACGTGATTGCATTCTCGCTACCACACGGCCGCGCGTGTTTCATTTCTCTCGCGTATTATTTTATTCGTCGTAATTTGATTTTTGATTCTCTTCCTCTCCGCGCGGCAGCGATCACCGACGACGAGCGACGTTCCTGCCGTGTTGCTTGCGCGTCTTTTTATTTTTACGTACTCAAGTCACCTACACTGTCTAGGTACCTATCAGTTTAATTTCAAAATGCCCAAGGGTAAACAACCTTTGCGTTTCAAATTGGAAAAATATATCGAAGATTTCCCAAGCCAAAAAAGTATATTTTAGACAAAAATAAAGGATTTGGTACCCTAAAAACAATTAATAAAGTTCTGAGCGAAAGCTTTGAGGGTACTGCAGACGTGCCTTACACAATTTCGGAACTAGGCATCTTTAAGTACGCTCCGATTACATCATGTGACGTGGAAAGATCTTTCAGCCAATAGAAGGCTATAAATATTTAGTCCAAATCGACAAAGTTTTAATTTCGATAATTTAAAAAAGCATGTGATTGTGTACTGCAATCAATTTAATAACACAGATTTAGAGGAAGATGAATAAAACTTCATTTTTTTATTTGAATTATCTGAACATTTCGCTATCTTTTTATAATTTTTTTAATGTAACTGCTACTGCATAGTAATTTTTCACTATAAACAATGTTTAATATGAAAGATATTCTTATTTTATACTCCATATTTTATCCATATTTTACATTTTTTAGTCCATATTATATTTACATATTTTGAATTTTTTAATACATATTTATCCGAGCCCTAGTGATAATAATATGTATGTCATAGACCAATAAAATAACGACAAATTGAAATTTAGAACCATAATACAAAAATAAACAATACCTATACCTGATAAAGTGTATCTTCTTTCTTAAATCTACAAAAAGTAATTTACTGAAATTTTTTAAGGGTTTATATTAAAATTTTTATGGATATCAATAATATATTTCAGGAAGTGATTTTATTTGAATTCGAACTGCTAAAAGTAGGAGAGAAAATGTGGTAAACATGTGGCATTCAATAGTGTTATTTTTTTATGCATGCTGTGAATTTATCAAGGTTTGTATTAAACACATCGATATTTGGGCATAATCTGTTAAATGTGCTACAGCTTCTTCTTACAAATACATTTTCAAGATAATTTGTCTTGCTCTTAGATATATAAAAGGTGTCTGGAGGAAATAAAGGAAGGACCTCATTAATTGAGTATTTTAATTTTAATTGCGTTTACAATCACAACATTCTTATTACACATGTGAAATGAAATAAAAAATAAAAAAAAACTATAATTGAAATATGTGAAAAAATAATAATTTGTTTTTTTGATATAACTGCTATAAAACAAACAAAAATTATATTTATATTACAAACATAAACTTACAACCCAATCACGCCGGACAGGCCGACAAACCCAGCTGATGATAGCGGGTGACACACGAGCCACGAACTCACCCGAAGTAAGCCGAACCACGCGCGATAATTCACGAACGCAGAGTTTCGGTGCAGCCGAAGGTTCGGCAGATTTTCTGCCGAAACCGAAACTGATGCCGAAACTAGATTTTTTTGCCGAAATTTGCCGAAACCGAAACCGGAACCGAACCTTCGGTCGGTCACTAAATTTTTATTTAACACTTTGGGAACATATTCTTAAATAGTTATACCTACTAACAATTTACGAAATAAAAAAATATTAAAAAACCTTTTTTAAGTCATCTACATGTATTTTCCCCCTAAGTCTCTAATCATATTATTTTAATAAAAAGAACACAAGAAAATACACTATTTATCTCTTTATTTATACCACTCCGAATTTAGGGTTGGAACTCAGCCGTGACGCAAATTTCCATCGTTAGATCTAATCTTCACATTTTTTGACGAGTTTTGGGAATGTGGTAGAAATATGGCAGCAGGGGGTCCACCGAAATCAGTAAAACTTTGAAAGGGGTCTACGAGGCAAATAAGTTTGGGAACCTCTGGTCTATATGAACATATTTTTTTAAAGCCATAATATTTTTCACTGGAGTTCATTATTGTTAAAAAATGAAGTAGGTGTCTGCTGTCAATATTTTGGCAACTTATGTAATGAAACAGTGAATAATGTTATGTTGCTTGCTACCTATAAAGTATATTTATTCTTTTTTTCATAAGAAGCAATTACTTTGTGGTTAGACATTATATTATAAAAAATAAAACAACACTTTGTATTTAACCACGAATTTATTATTTATATATCTACCGGTTTCACTTAGACCAAGCTTCCTCAGGATAAAATAATAACTGAGTTCAGTTATTATTGTTATTATTTTATCCTTATTTTATCCAGGATAAAATAATAACTGAGTTCAGTTATTATTGTTATTATTTTATCCTGAGGAAGCTTGGTCTAAGTGAAACCGGTAGATATATAAATAATAAATTCGTGGTTAAATACAAAGTGTTGTTTTATTTTTTTTATAATATATTTATTCTGTTTAATGAAATGCACTAACGGATGTAAGAATAAGTCTGGGTCTCCAACCATGTAAATCAAATATGTCCTTGATTTGGGTCCCAGAATCACAAGAATCGTAAAACTGAAGACTATGGATACGATGCATTCATTTGGATGACACAATATTTTATTCATAATAATATTTTAATAACGTACCTAATGTTTAATTTATTAGAGTTGATGAATTATTGTAGATTTTTTATCAATTTTCGAACCAGTTGGAGTCACTATGGGCAAGTTGGTTCACAGAATTTGAACAATTCATCAATTTTAAAAGTGAATTTTCCAGCTGTGTGAAAATTTTATTCAAGTAATTTTTTTAGTTCTGTGCAGCAACTGGTCCATAATGATGTAATAACAGAAATTAAACAGTACTTTCACAGAATTTGAAAATTAGTTTTGAATAAACTTTTTTAACAGAATTGGAACAATTCGTCAAATATAGATGTTAATGTTTAAGTTGCGTGTAAGTTCTATTCAAGCTGATACTATTAAAGTACTACGAAAAAATCGGCACATGATGAAATAATAATATAACTTGAACAGAACATTAACTTTTAAATTCGATGAACTGTTCAAATTCTGTGAAACAACCACCTTAAAAGTCCGTCTGCCCGAAAAGTGTGCAATGTTGTGGTTTTCAAGCTTTCATATTTTCAAACATCCAACGTACAAAATATAACCGAAATTCCATCATTCATCGGCCTTCAAGGTGTTGGATCAGTTTAAAATAAACTTAATGAATTGTTTTTATTTTTATTTATTTATTGTTTGTTTTTGTTATAAAGAATACATCAGTACAAAGAAGCTTTGACTGTCCAACTAGGAAGGTCTCCCGTTCTAGGACAGTCAAATGACAGAAACGTTTTGATAGGCGTAAATTTAATTCAGAAATGACCAATTTGGGACACAAATCAACAAATCATCGCCAAAAAACTATATCTTATTTACTAAAGCTCAGAATGTTTAATGTTTTGAATCAACAATTGTATTCCCAAATTAAAGATTCTTTGTTTGGATAAAACTTGTTATTTAGATTGATTGATTGACAGAATAAAGGTCAATCTACATTGCAAAAACAGAAACGTATAATAGGCAATTCATCAGCAAAGCGTTTACCATTTGGACAAATATCAATGTAAACGATATTTTTCTAAAAGTCAAACATGATAAAAAATGTATTGTATATTGTTTATGTTAGCAAACGCTTATAATTTAAAAACCTAATCATGTTCGATCTTCCGAGATACCTTACTTACAAGTTAGGTGACTGTGACACAACCATAATAGCCCAGTCAAGTTAAACATGAAAAGGGGGTTGTGTTTGCAAAAGGTCCGGTCATTCTGAATTTTTTATATGTTGTTAGGACCTAAACCAGTTTAAAAAAAAAAATTGCAATTTCGAAAGTGCTGTGCGAGCGGCGGTGTACCCAAAAAACCAGGAAATTTTCAATTTTTTTCAGTTATTGCTCTATATCTCAGTGAAGGAAGGGTCTGACCGATGTAGTCAGTACGCATACTTTTAAAGTAGACTAAATTTGCTATAATTTGAGTCCAAATCGAGCTATATACAGTCATTGGTTTTCAAGATACAGCTCTTCGAAAATAGGCCATTTTTCCAAAAAGTGAAATTTTTTCGAAATGGTCAGTTATTTTGTAAAATAATTTCTAAAATACGCATGCCACGTCAAAAATTATAAAAAAAAAAAAGTTGTTGTAAATTTAATTAGCTTTAATTTGAGACTAGATTGATATCTGCAGACTTAACGGTTCTCTCGAAAATGGCAGATAACCAAAAACAGTCATATGTGGGTTTTGGGGGAAATGCAAATAAACTGTTCTCACGTCTTTTTATGATTTTATTGTGCTGTGAAGTAAATCCATTAGCCATCGTGGGTTTATTCTAGGGTAATAATATAATTACGACCATTTCAAATTTCAAGTACCCATTAGTACCTATACCCATGAGACATCATGGGTTTATTTTATGGCATAATTATCGACCAATACAATAATTGGGAAACTTACTTAACTCAAATTTAAAAGAACCATAAATATTTTAGCCAAATGTTTTCATTGTCCCCCCCCCCCTTGACCTCCTTACCCGCACCCGTCCCTTCCAGGACAGCTCTCAGTGTGTTGCGAAATGTCTATCCGTCAGAACTGGAAAGTTTTTGCAGCATTTCGTGTTCTACTGGAGAGCAGCATGTAGACATGAGACCTTCTCGAATCATCCGAGATAATAGTGATGTGGAAAAACTAAAAAACTGGTTTGCTCTCCACCTTCCATTACCCAAAACCAACAGTTTGATTTCTATCAGTAGTGGTTTACTGGCAGGTCCTGAAATTAATTGCCACACAGCCCAGAGAGTTGGAACGGATAGAGTGATGAAAATTGTGGGGCAAATATACGACAAGGTAGTAATAAAACGGAAAAATAAAGTTACCACGCTGGCATCGATCACCTCAACCGTATACAGCTCATTCCAGCTACGAATTGACGTTCGATGAATCCACAGTAATTCAAATTGCTCAAGAGCATATATTGGGCAATGAGAACAATAAGAGACGCCTTATAACTCTTTTCTGTGACGCCTTTCAGAAGGAGGGAGTAGAAGTGGCTGTTGCCGAAGATGATGCGGATCGAGAGAGCGTCATGATGGTGCTTTCAAAAAGAGCAAGAGCCGATCGGGTCGTCATAGTGGGAGAAGACGTCGACCTGCTCGTTCTTCCCAATGGTTTAGGCGCTGAAGAGACAAACGTCTATCTTCAGAAGAGCACGAAGGGTGAAGCTGGTTTCTGTCACTACTCTACGACCTCCTATTCACCCACGCTTTCACCGGGTGCGATACCACCTCAGCACCGTTTGGCTAAGGAAAGACCAAAATCACCACACTTCTGAGTAAGAGTGAACCACTTGCTGAGCAAGTGGAGGTCTTCCTTCGGCCAGACTCCACCCCACAAGCCATGAGTGAAGCAGGCATCATGTGCTTTGTGGCTGTATATGGGGGTGACATCGCGAGGGATACTTTGGATTTCCTGAGGTATAAGACGTTTGTCACTTCAACAAGCATAAACCTCGCCCGTTTGCCACCGACGGAAGATGCCGCAGGCCACCATGTAGCAAGGTGCTACCTCCAAGTGCAGAAGTGGCGGGGAGTCAACTTGAATCCCACTGAATGGGGGTGGAAGCGGTCTTCTCAAGGACTCACCCCCATCCCTTCTGCGAAAAATTTCATGTAAATGCAAGAAAGGATGCTCTGGGAGCTGCTCGTGCAGAAAGGCTGGGCTCCACTGCTCAGTCCTCTGTCAGTCATGCGGTGGCAAATTGTGCATTAACGTCCCGGATGTGGAGCTGAAAAGCTCGGATGATGAAGATTACCCGACAATAAGAAAGACATGATTTGGCAACCGAGACACAATACCTACATGATTTATATTAGTTTTATTTTTTGTGTACATGTAATTTGTCCTTAAAGTAGGTACCATGATGTTTGTACGTACAAGCATTTTAGTATGTAGGTATATAAAGCAATGTTTGAAGATGACGTAATTCCCGATAGATGTATTATTTTTTCTTTTTTCATCAAAAATGTGTTAACAATAAAAAATAAAAAAAACTGTAAAATTTGATAAATAAAACCATAACAAGACGTGAGAACAGTTTATTTGCATTTCCCCCCAAAACCCGCCTATGACTGTTTTTGGTTATCTGGCATTCTTGAGAGAACCGTTAGGTCGACAGATATCAATCTAGTCTTAAATGAAAGCTAATTTAATTTACTACAACTTTATTTAATATAATAATTGACGTGGGATGCGGGTTTTAGAAAATATTTTACAAAATAAGTGACCATTTCGAAAAAATTTAACTTTTTGGAAAAAATGTCCTATTTTCGAAGAATTGTATCTTAGAAACCAATGACTGTATGTAGCTCGCTTTGGTCTCAAATTGTAGACAATTTAGTGTACTTTAAAAGTATCAATACTTACTATACCGGTCAGACCCTTCCTTCACTGAGATATTGAGCGAAAACTGAAAAAAATCCGAAAATTTCCTGGTTTTTTGGGTCCACCGCCGCTCGCACAGCACTTTCGAAATTGCAATTTTTTGTTTTTTAAACTGGTTTAGGTCCTAACAACATATAAAAAAATCAGAATAACCGGACCTTTTGCAAGCACGGATGTACATCTTGACTGGAGTATAAGTAGTCTACAAATATGCTTCCGTTCAATGCTGGTATCCGTAGCTACACGGTGATATCCGAAATATACTGAACTTGATAATTTTTTCACGTACAGCCGTGGAATTAAAATAATGTCAAGTGACTCTAGCGACCAAGAAAATAATATTGTTTTTTTTTATCTTTGTAAACATAAATAATCTATCTAAGAGAAGATTGAGGATTAACCCATACAATGAAATAAATAATAATAATAGGACATCAGTCGCCGCCAAGAAACTTCATGAGAATAATGATTGATGACAAATAGACTTTTTTCCAACCCCAATGTAGGCCTTTTTCGTTAATCATTTCTTGCGTAGTCCGGTAATTAAAGTTAAATATATATTATTTTCACACCTCCAGAACAAAGTTAACAATTAAATCATGTTCGGTCGCCATTTCTATCAAACGGGTAATAGTCGCGAATGCAACTCGCGTAGCGCGCTACCAGCACTGTCAGTAGCGTGCATCGTGTACGAACACACGCACGAAACTCTAGTCGCCTGTAAGTATCTCCATGTACAAATGGCTTTATTGTATAATACCTTCATTCGTCACATTACGTCAAAAATTATTAGTATGCAATGAAGGTAAAGCTTTCAAATAAATACTCTTTTAATTACATATATTAGAGTAATTAGAGATTTCACGCTTACAAACATACTTACAAAAGCTAGATATTACGCTCACTACCCCGTTACGTGCACTTTCATTCAACCGGGAAAACCGGAATTACGCCACACTACGTTTGTTGATTTTAGAATTTTTTTTTAAAATACATGTCTTCCTAGGAACCACTTTAGGGGTAATGTATTTACAAAAAAAACCTATAACACGATGATCGGAATCACTGGGCAAACCGGAACTCTGCTCCGGTTGGTGGTGGTTTAGTAACAAAATATTGAAAAATAAACACAAATCTGTTTATTCACTAGCTTGTGCTTTGCATATGTATTAACAAAATAAAATACATATCCACACACCGTGAACTGAACGCTGCTCCGGTTTGAAGTTCTATGTCACTTTGTAGATTTTTTTTAAAATTCATTATTTTCTAACCAATAACTCGTAGGAATATACAATAGAGTCCGTTTTTTTGTGATTTTAGGAACTGAATATATTTAAAAAAAATAGTTCATAAATCTCTAACCATTGAGTACCTACGTGATCCGTCAGGAAAATAATCGACTTCGAGGGGTTTCATGACAGGTGTGTAGTGTGTATTATAAATATGTTTTATTTCTTCAGAATTAAAAAAGGCAATGTTTTAAGCATTACTGACGTACTGACTACTGTAAACATGCTAACGTAACGAGTAACGAGTCCGTGTCCTAATATTCACAATAAATTTGGCAAGTGTTTGCAGCGCCCGCCACACGTGACTGCGAGCGGCTGGCAGAGGCGTGAATGTAATTTATTTACTTCTCAAAACCAGTAATGCATAAACAAATGATCGACTCTACAGTTTTCCTAAATAATCGTGGGCCTCCGATCAGCAATGGTATACAATAAAGCGAAAGTGAATCACTCGGGTACGGGATTGTGATTCTGATGACATTATGTAAGGTAGGCAAATATAATATAATATATTATTTTAATCCGTTCCAGTTATATTTCACTAATGGCGCACGCACGACATTCCCCTGTCCGAGGAAACTGATCACGGAGCTGTTTGGTATACCATTGTTGAAAAAATAATATGACAATGTAAAATAATAAATACGACATATCCGTTTCGAAAGTACCGAATCAAATATCGTTGTTTGTAGAGATCTTTATCGAACGGAATGTAAAATAAAGGGAATACATTCATTCGCAATACAGTTTGGGGAGTTGTGGCATAAATTGATTTCAAAATGATGTAACCATTAACTCAATGATTTGCGGATTTGTTTTTGTTTTTTTTTCTTCTTAGAGTGTCGTGACATTATAATATGCACCTATATAATATTATACTACTTCAGTTTCACTCTTTGGAATTGTTTTTATATTTCATAAGAATCTAAATTCATCAATGACTAAACAAAATACCTAAGAGAAGGACTTAGCATACCGATCCAAATACATATCGATCATTCTGTACACACGGTTATACAAAAATGGCGTTACATTCAAATTGTTTCCATGGTTATTATTCCGTTTATGTGATAACTAATAAATATTGGTTCCATCTTTGCCGCCATTTTTTATAACCATTTGGACAGAATGTTATATTGGCATGCCAGGTCCTCTCTGGCTAGTAGTTTAGTCGAATAGCGAGTAACTTGCCACTTGACTGACCAAAATGCTTTACTATCTACCTTACTAAATTTATGGGTTCGGATACGTTTTGTTACTAAATTACTCGCTACTCGACTAAGCCACTAGCCTAGTCCGAACGAACAGTTAGGGTATTTTATTTAATCATTGAAATTCATACAACCAAATTTCTGTTGACAAAATGTTAAGAGTGCAGATTTATTTTGGAAAATATGTAATAATTATATGTGTATTTTTTGTCATGGCAATCTAAATCACACATTATTAAAAGTGATGTCCCTGCATAGATTTGTTTAGAGTTGTCCTTAAAAATATATATTTTTAACATTAGCTCAGGAGGCCCTAATAAAAATAACTCCCCTAATGGCCCATGCCATCTTTGGGGTTGCTGTGAAGAGAGTATTTTTAGGAAAGGAAGGCGAGGACGTTCTGGGAAGGAAAAAGGTGTGAGTAATGGGAAGAAATGGGGTCAGCGTGTCCAGGAGTGACGGAGGTATCCATCCCTCCCACTTAGGTGCAAGGCGTTGAGTGGAGAGAGGTCAAAAGATCTCCCTCACCCTTCCGATCCGGCCTGCCATGCAGTTGGTGGGCAGACATACCCAATTACGTCCCATCGTAAAAAATAACATGTCGGTATGTGAACATACGGATTATTTTTGAGTTCTCATTTTTCATCTGACTTAAAATTTAAAAAAAAAATAGATTTGTTAACTTATCTGGGACGGCCTGGTAGCCCCAACATTTACTGTATCGCCACCAAAACGGTGCAAATCTATAAATCTGTACACGAAGTGTACATTTTGAACACAATACCTAAATAGTCTAAACCACGGCTAAACAGACTAAACGAAATACATGTTTAGGATAAGTACATACCTACATAATAAATTACCTATTTCGTTTCACCGTTCGAAATAACCCGAGCCTTGTCGGAAAGTGAAGTTGGTATGTACATATTCCGGATTATGTAATATTCATTGTTACAGATCGTTTGCATTCGTAGGTCATGTCAAAACGCCTGACAATTTGCGCTACAGAGTTTTTCACAAAATTAAGTGTGTTGTAAAAGTAAGTGGTTAGCGTACTTACATTATTATGCACAGATTCGTCAAAGCCTTTGTTAGAGTAGGTACTAAAAACGTGACCCAGTGAAGCAACTGTAACCTGATTATGTGCATGCATTTATATCTTGACTTTATATGGTTATTAAATTGTTATTTTTAGTTATTAATATTTTTCTGAATAAATTTTCTATTCAAGCGTATTATTAGGGATTGCGCTTTTGAACCAAATTGGATATTTTGTGGTAAGTGCCTAAATGACATAGTCTACAAAATCAGTATCACGTTTTTGAAGTTTTATCATAATACGTCATTTATTTTTATAACGAATTCGCAAAAAATGTACCTACTTAAAAAAAATCATGATCAGATAACTAGGTTACAAATTAGCATGTAAATTAGTGGCAAGATAAAAATACGCTTGCTATGTTTTAACAACGTTTACGGGGTTTTAGGTTTTACCAAAATGCTGCATTTATTTATGTTATGTTAAAAATACTATTATTTAAACTATGTTTTTGGGTCGAACATCAACGAACTATTGAAGTAATAAGTGAGTGAGCGACATAAGGTCATAAAATATCAACATTTCTTCTGACTAATTAACAGAGTTATAAGGTTGTAGGTACCCTTATTAGAGATTGAGCTTTTCATCCAAAACCGACCCACGGTATAATTTTCTAGAAAGCGCTCGAGTGACACGAAGTGATGTCTTCAAAACCTTAAAAAATATTTTGTCAGAATGGCAACATTTATTCATTTGCAATCAATTAGAAAAAAAAATGTTAACAAAGCGTTACATCTCACAAACAAGAGATCTTAAAATTATTAGCAAATTGTGTTTAAGCAATGCATTCAATTAGGTACTCATTATCAAGAAATTTGTGTGAAAAACTTTTTATGATTTGCTTAGTAAAAGTTCTTGCTCATCTAAAATTCATTTTTATAAAATTACTTGTTTAAATACCCGATGCCACCCGCGTTTTTCACAATATTTTTTTGCAATCTTTTTTGTTCGAAAATTTAAAAAACAGGTACTTTTTTTGTAGTTTATTAAAGATTAAAAACACATAACGAAAACAAATGCGAGCTGAAAATCTTTGCGTTGACCTGAAAATTCGAGATAGAAAAGGCTACAGAAATTTCGTGTGCAAGGAAAAGATTTTCTTCATTATTTGTAATCCACGATAACATCGAAAAATATACCTATCTTCAAAACATAATTCATTAGTGGTTCTACCTTTCAATACGTAAACGAATGATGGATGAATGCATCAACATGAAACATGCATTGATCACTATCAAATATTAAAATCAATAGACTTTGTTGTTTTAATTAGAAATATACGTGCATGTAACATCGCTATTGTTATGTGTGTCACATCACTAGCGAAGATTTTATTATTATCTATGATCTACTTCTAAAACATGTCAAAGACTGAATTAATAAAATCATATAATAAAACATTTATCGGTGTTTCCCATTAGTCATCCACAACAAAGAATTTATTTTTATTTATTTATTTATTTATTTATTTATTTATTTATTATAGATACAAAAGTACAAATTACAATTAGGAAGCTTCGCCTGTCCAACTAGGAAAGTTTGCCGTTCCAGGATAGGCAAAAATAAATAATATAAAATAAATAAATAATAAACATAACATTAATGGTAAATATCCCAAAATACATTAACTGTAAACCAGTGATTCCCAAGTGGTCCAGGACGACCCCAGTGGACTCCCCACAGGAGACTCGACGGGGGTCTACGTTACGATAAAAAATGGGGGTTCACAAGTTGTAAGTGGGGGTCCACAAAAATTTATCTGGCTTCAGTAGTAAAGAACAAAAATGTTGGCTTTGTTACCCATCAATAGAAGCAGATAATTTACTACTCAAAAAGAATTAAGGGAGCAAAAAACATCCAAATTTTTCGGTGATTTACTACTTTTAAATTATAATATAATTAATATTATTATTATTATTATAAAAACGTTTATTCATGAATAGATTTTTACAATATTACACAATTTGTTTTTTTATCATTGATTCTATTGATGAAAAGGTCACTTCACAGCTATAATTCAGGATTTCTCCTGGAATGCAGTTGCTTTTCAGCACTGCCTTAATTTAAAATATACTATTTTTTTTATTTTACGACTCCGAGTTTAGGGTTGGAAGTCAGCCACGACGCAAATTTCCATCGTTAGAGCGAATCTTCACATTTTTTGACGAGTTTTGAGAATATGGTAGAAATGTAGCATCCAGGGGTCCACCGAAACCAGTAAAATTTTGAAAGTGGTCTACCAGAAAAAAAAGTTTGGGAACCACTGCTCTAAACCAACAATCATTAAAACACTACCTAAAAACGACACAACCAAAATAAACTGAAATGCTAATAACACAATATCAGAAGCATGAAAACTAAACTTAAGGATTTTAAAATACATGCCCCAAGATACGTTTTAAGATTTTCACGGCCAAAAGTATTTTCGTTACAATTATTATAAGCAATAATTATCAGCCTGAAACACTCATCCACATTGAAAAATCTTCCGAGAAAAGATACATGACGCCAACGGGACCTGAACCCGTGCCCTTCTGATTGCCGGTCAGCTGCTCTCCCAATTGAGCTATGGCGGCTTATCTTATACCCGCCAAATGATTCAATATATACTAGTGTTTCATTCAACAATTACTGCTTATTATATTTTTTTCCCGTTATGTATCTTTTCTCGGAAGATTTTTCAATGTGGATGAGTGTTTCAGGCTGATAATTATTGCTTATAATAATTGTTACCCTTTGTGCTATGCATAAAAATCTTGTCTTAAACGTTAGTTTAAAAATTTAAAATAATAATTAGTATTTTCGTTATTTGTTTTTCATAATACCCCCAAAAAATAACCAAAATACATGCCCTAACTTTGCAACATGACATTATCATTCTAAAAGAAACCTAGCTGGAACCATCCATCAACACTGCTGAGCTCGGTCTACCCCACCATCATGTTTACCGGGCTGACAGAAGTCAAAATACCATATCGGTCATAGAAATGGCATTCCAATAAGTATTGAAAATATTATTGGAAGCAGTGCATTAGTTCCAACATTAAGAATGAGGAAAACATTATATGTTCGATATTCGGCGCAGTTCAGAGTTGAAGAGCGCATTCAAATAATACCGTATTTCTTCATAACAAGTATTCACTTTCAGTACAAACACGTGTTTCGTATTTCCAAACAAACGTAACGTATTTTACACAAAGTATTATTTTGTGCAAAAAAGTATTGAAAAGTGGACGTGTTGCGGAAATATCGCAATCTGTTTTCCATTTATCAACCAAGCCAAGTAAATGATTGGTGAGCTATTCATACGAAAAACAATTATGCATTTCAATGATTGCATTTAAAGAAAGCGTCTACCAATTTTGCAATTTAAAAATTACTGTTTAAATCATTTCGCGTAATTGCACGTGTGCAAGTTTTTTAATTTGGAGAATTACCTAACAGGTGTATAGCGTTTACTGTTTTCACTGTCCTTGACCTAGACTCGAAATGCGCAGGTATTCATTAGTACATTAGTGGTCAAGTTAGGTGTATTAATATGCTATCACCCGTTGTTCGAGCCCTGCTGCCAATTACAATAACCACACGCGCGAATAAACGGTTTGATTACGAATAAGATTTTGTGGTATTCGAATCACGTTCGACGTTAAGTTGCCAATTATCGGGTAAATTGAAAAAGTGGCCCAAATGCGGTGGCGGCGTGTAAAATTTTCAAAAGCCTTATTGGCTACTTAACTAATGTAACTGCGTACATAATTAGGTGCCAGCATATTAATAAATTACATCAGGTGATCACGCACGGGGCATGGTGATGAGGGTAACCTTACGGCTACTCTTGCTAAGACGCTTATGGATTTCGATAAGTTATGCCCAACCACCAAACAAGAAAGGTATATCACAATTAAGTGGTACTCACGGTTGTTTTCTTCTGGCTTGGTGACAGTCATAGATGTCCATAAGCGTTCGAGATTGTTCTATTTGATTGTTAGAACTTCGGTAAAGTTTGAGTCACGAGTTCACACAAAATATACGAAAGAATACGGTAGGATTTACACTTTATGTGACGATATGATGAATAACACTTCGGCGTGGTGCGAAATGTCACGATACGATCGGTGGTTAGCAACGGACAGACGATAAAGCGCTTGATACTTGTTTTCCGTGTAGGTAGGCACCCTTATTGTGCGGAAGTCCAAAATCAGGGTTCCTCCGATCCCGTATGATAATCGGAGCACAAAACGAATGAAATCCATCAGCGTTATGAAACATTCCGCCCACCAAAATACAGCTAATTGTATTTTAAAGAAAAGTTGAACGTTAAGCGAAACGCAGAATGCCATGAAACGTGACGTAGATGAAAAGAATACGAAGCAAAAGAAGTCATTTTAAACGATAACGAGATATAGACAAGCTAGACGATAAGAAACTAAATGATACGATTAACATAGACGTAAAAAAGAATAAAACGAACCGCGAAATGATGATGATTAGTCACATTGCCTAGGCAATGGATACGATTTGGTGAATGGTGAATCTTGTAAGAGAAGATCCATTCAAAGTACGAAACGTAGCGATAAGCACAAGATTTTTAATTATGATTCTAATCACCTCATCCGTAGAGAGTGATGTCCAATGTTTGGTTAAAGATAGAATACGAATTTCGAAATGATTAAGTAGAAAATCCGAACGACGAGAGGCTTTGTTATGAAAGTTGTGTACGAATAGATAACAAGAACCCATAAGGCGTTGGAGTTTCCGAAAACGATATATTTTTTTTAATAAAAGTCCAGCAGAATATCATCAAGTTGGACTAATGACGATTGAACTCGTTCCTCAGAGTGGAGTTCAGTTTTGTTAACATGGCCATCTAAAATGGGCCAAGAGTCGTTTGGCTGGACAAACCCGGAGGGCTCCGCCCACCATAACACGTTACGGTTTAGATCGGCCGGAGAATGACCACGTGAAGCGGTATCCGATGAATTATCAACCGATGATGCTTGACGCCGATGGTTAGATGCGATAACTGTCAAAAGCGATAATTGGTCGGTGTAACGATTCCCGTGACGAGTATCATCGGGTGAATCATCCGGTGGCCTCCACTTCCATCCCAATACTCTGAGAGTAAAAGAATGATCAACATTTTTTAAGATTACATCAGTGAGATAGTAGTCCGACGGTAGAAAGGCGCGAAGTTTCGGTTTGCTACAATCCCACTTCTGCAGTTCAAGTTGACCTCGTTTGGTATGTTCGATGACTTCGGATTGCGTTAGTTGAACTTGTTCCAGACTGGAACAGCCGATGACGATAGAATCGATATTTGAGTCCGAAGTGATCGCGTGGCGTGTGAGTGATAATCCGTAACCTTTCTTTTCTGTCAACGATCTGACAATACGATAGGACAGAATAAAGGCAGAGATATCAGAAGTCACAGGGTGTAATGGGTAATCCGGGGTAGATTCCGATAATTGATGACGCCAAAATATTCTTTGGAACGCGTGATTTGGCTCTTGAAGAAATATTTGGCGATACATTTGCCGCACCTCAGCAATGAACACCACAGATGGTGAACGAAAGTTTTGCAGAAGTTCAGCAATGTTCGTTTGGAGCTTGGGAACGATAAGGAAGGCATCATTTGACGATGATTCATTCACCTCCGTCACCGAGGCATCGAAGACCATTCGCAACATAGTGGTAACGGTGCCCGGACGAAGAATGCAATGACGAAGTATGTGATGCATTTCCTTTCCAGGAACACGTGTCATGTGACCACTGTGCAAGTAGTCAGTCATGAAAGCGAAGTACGGTTCACGTAAACTGAGCTTTAATGTCTGTTTATGTTCGAGTGAAAGGATGATGCGAGCAGAGGCTTCACGCGAACCTGGGGAAGCGATATCCTTATCCTTTTCACTAAAAGGTAAGGCTACGATGAATTGTCCCGAAGGGTCACGTAAGTGATGAGTGTGATGGACCTGCTCATCACGTTGTTCTTCAGGGGTGAGATGTGAAGACTGAGGGAATGTGTCCAACTCCCTCAGTTTCTTGACCTTTTCAGGAAGACGGTACTGGTTGGTTTCGATAAATTGACTAGAAAAGTCACGTGAGCGATAAATGCGATACACTTGGTCACTACGTTGTTTAGTGGGCTGTGAAGACTGAGGAAATATGTCCAACTCCCTCAGTCTCTTGACTTCTTCTGGAAGACGAGACTGGTTGGTTTCGATGAAGGAGTTTGTTTGACGATCGGTAGCAAAACCAACCGAATCCAGAGGAAGCCAACCGAATGGTGAATTGATAGCTGAAGGCTGGTGAAGATCACCAGTTAATTGGGGTCTCGGTAAAAATGGCAAGATCTCAACATCTCGAAGTAGGTCAGTCGCTCCTGTGTCAGTTGTCAGTTTGTGACAGTCAGAGTCGGCATGAAGTATGTCTTGAAACAGATGATAAGATAACTGGTCGAATTGAATCGTTGGCGATGGAAGTAACTTCGTGTTGAAGGTAGTTTGTCCCTTAACATCGACATCGAAATTAGTGACGTCTGACGCGGTTATAGAAGATTGGCCTAAGCCACGGATTTTCTGAGAGCTGACTGGACGCTCGGCAGTGCGATTAGATACGAAGTGTGCTTGACTGTCTGAACAGGTCAACCCACGAAACGTTTGAAAACTGCCGGAGGGATCACGATTGATAATATGAGCAGTAGGCAAACGTACCATGGATCTGTCACAGAAGTTTGCGAGGAAAAGAACTGGAGGATCTGAAATAGAAGCTCCTTGAATGGCAAATGTGGTGGGTCGTTGGTACTCCTCTTCAGCAGAAATGTTGTCTTCCCTATGAAGAAGAGTGTGGTGCTTACGATGACATTTCTGACAATCAAACACAGATTTGCAATTCGTGAGAGAATGAGAAGGCGTGAGACAATTCAGACACCAACGGTGTGCCTTTGCGAATTGAGCACGTTCCTGAACCGATTTGAGTGCAAATGATTTGCACTTAGCGATATGGTGAATACCCTTGCAAAATGCGCACTTTGAAGTGAACGCAGTCAAGGACCCTTTGATTTCAGGTTTTGCCTTATTCATGTCACAAGTAAGCGATGACGTTTGTTTTATGACAGCTTGATTATGAAATGTTGAAAAGTTTTGTACGATAATGTTCGCGGGCTCCGATTCGAAAGATTGATTCGTTAATTCCTTGTGAATTACGACGATTTTGAAATAAACATTATCAAAAGCTTCGCGAACTTGATTTTCAATGTCCTTGTTTGCCTCATCTAAAGCTAAGATGTCAGCGTGAACGGTTTCAAAATCATTAACAATGTTTTGCAACCTTGTATAATACGCTAAAAATAATGGGTAATTGGTTGCATCTTGCAAAACGCTTTGACCGACCTCATACACCTTGTTTATTCTGCTAATGGCTACGTTCCGTCTTCTACGCAAGCCTTGTAAAGTACTAGCCATTTTTTTTTTAATAAACAAATGTACTAACGAAATAATCAGGAAAACTTTATGAATTAAAAAGTAGAATTCGATATAATTTAAATACCCGTTAGGTCGTTAATAATTAAGAACTGTGTAAACTAATTCTACGATTCACTGTTTGAATTCGTTCTTTGAAATGACATTTCAATTCACGTAATATTTCATAGCATTCTTTCGTTTTGCCAAAGAAAGAATTTATTATGAGAATTTATCTAAAGGTTCGCTGGTTTCCGGCACCAAAAATGATCACGCACGGGGCATGGTGATGAGGGTAACCTTACGGCTACTCTTGCTAAGACGCTTATGGATTTCGATAAGTTATGCCCAACCACCAAACAAGAAAGGTATATCACAATTAAGTGGTACTCACGGTTGTTTTCTTCTGGCTTGGTGACAGTCATAGATGTCCATAAGCGTTCGAGATTGTTCTATTTGATTGTTAGAACTTCGGTAAAGTTTGAGTCACGAGTTCACACAAAATATACGAAAGAATACGGTAGGATTTACACTTTATGTGACGATATGATGAATAACACTTCGGCGTGGTGCGAAATGTCACGATACGATCGGTGGTTAGCAACGGACAGACGATAAAGCGCTTGATACTTGTTTTCCGTGTAGGTAGGCACCCTTATTGTGCGGAAGTCCAAAATCAGGGTTCCTCCGATCCCGTATGATAATCGGAGCACAAAACGAATGAAATCCATCAGCGTTATGAAACATCAGGCGAATTACACGGTAATGTTAAAGTTTAAATAGGTATACTGGGTGTGACAGCTAAAACAGCACGTACCCGAAGGATATTTATCAGCGATTCCTGATTATATAAAAAATTTAGATGTCATTCTGCTGTACGATGATATATTTTTTCAATTAAAAAAAAATCGAACAGTATTAATACGGTAACGTCTGCGTGGTTGAATTTCAGAATCCAGCTTCAACTGACGCCACGCCATACGCGCCGCGCCACTAATAATATCTGTGTACGTGGAATTTCACACAAAGCTACTGTTATAAATCGGTTTCGAATTCAAGAATTCGTCACAAGATGTCGCTACTTCCGTCAGCAGGTCGGATGGGGACGTCTCCCCATAGGTAAACTGCTACGAATTTGTGAATGTGCAGTATCTCTCTGGTATGGAAAGATTGATGGTAATACATGTTGTATCAAGCGGCTATATCTATCTATATAAGGAAAGCACTCATAAAGAAAACCACTTATGAGTGCTTTCCTTAAGATTGTATTCACTGAGTAAG
Source organism: Limnephilus rhombicus (assembly GCA_929108145.2). Classification (NCBI taxonomy): domain Eukaryota; kingdom Metazoa; phylum Arthropoda; class Insecta; order Trichoptera; family Limnephilidae; genus Limnephilus; species Limnephilus rhombicus. The sequence goes on from OV815276.1 coordinate 60,623,845, forward strand.
TACTGAGTAAGTACTGAGCTAGTTGGTGGCCCACTAGATATCAAACAAATGAATCGAGTTAGGAAAATATAACTGTCAGAATTATTGGATTAACAATTCCTGAAAATATTATCTTATTTTATTTATTATTTATTAAAGAAACCTGAAATAAGGGCTTTAAATGTTGTTTCTTTTGTTTTTATAGGTAAGTGAATCTTTTGTTAACCGATAATATAATTTTTAAGAGTTGTAAATACGTATTGTTAATAAATCTTTTGTTTTTTAGAGAAACGCAATTACGCCTTTGTTTTATTCAAGAATATAAAAAAATCATTATAAAACAACATTTTCTATACTTAACTATTTCACGAAAAATGGAAAAATTGAGGTTTGATTTTGCTGTGAGACCAGCGGCAGATGGAAAATCAAACGTCATATGCATAACCTCGATCGCTACACCTGATGGACGGATTTATGGAATACCACACGAATCCCAACCTACAAATCTACACCAAGGAATTACAAACACTCCAAATTATGATAAGGTAAAAAAATCATTAAATAAAAGACATCAAACAAGAAAAATATGGATAACCTTGACGGATGATATGTCAAAAATATATTTAGATACAGAACAAAACTTACAGTTTAATGATATTTACCTGGAAGAAATTATGGAAAACACAAATAAAGCGGAATCTATACTTAGTGGATCAAGTCAAACACTGGAAAAACTGTTAGAGAAATTGCTTGAAAGTAAACAAACAAAATCTGAAACTCAAAATTTAGGGAAAATCGCAAAGGATTTCATGATTGGCAAATTTACTGGCAGAAGCTCAAATGCGAACCAGTGGATTGAAGATTTTAATAAAGAATGTGAACGCTTCCAAATCAACGAAGACAAAAAGAAAATTGAAATTTTAAAACATTTTTTGGAATACTCCGGTGTAGAATGGTACAGCTGCATGCTAATGAAACTTACAGTGGAATCGGAATGGGACAAATGGGAAAAAAAAAATTGTGATACTTTTACAAACAAAGGATGGTCACCCATTAGATATGCTCTCGCCTTTAAATATCAAGCAGGTTCATTGCTCGAGTATGCTTTAAAAAAAGAAAAATTATTGCTGGAAGTAAGGAAATCAATTGATACTGGGACACTTATCGACCTCATAGGATTTGGCTTACCTAATTATGTGACTGATAAAATTGACAGAGAAATTTTACAAGGAACGGAAGATCTTTACAATAACATAGGAAAATTAGAACATCTTGTTGGGAAGAATAAGTATGAAAAAAAAAGGATTATGTATTCTGACGCTAAATCCAAAGAAATTGAAGAAAAAAAACCATGCCGAATCTGTGTTAACGAGAAAAAAGGGAAACGTTACCATCTTGAGGAAAATTGCTGGTTTAAGGAGAAAAATAAAAAAGCAGTTGTAAAAACGGTAAATAACTCTGAATTGGAAATTGAACTAAACGAGAAGAATCCAAAAAACTTTCCAGTTCCGGAAACAAAAAAAAATATACGCCAATTCCTAGGAAAAATAAATTTGTGCCACACAGTGCGATTATCCTGGACCCGTTACACAATTTATTACGGAAAGACGTGAAATTCATATGGTCCACAGAATGTCAGGAAACATTTGATAAAATAAAAGCATTGTTATGTTCAGAACCACTTCTGAATATCTTTGACCCTGAACTACCAATAAGCATTTACACGGATGCTAGTATCAAAGGAGTGGGAGCAGTGCTGAAACAAAAAGATAAAAACGGGGACTGTAAGCCGGTTGCTTATTTTTCAAAAAAATTGACTGAAGCTTAAAAAAAGAAGAAAGCAATATACCTAGAATGTCTGGCAATAAAAGAAGCTGTGAAATATTGGCAACACTGGCTTATGGGAAAAGAATTTACCGTCTACTCAGATCATAAACCATTAGAAAATATGAACATAAAGGCTAGAACCGACGAAGAACTAGGGGATTTGACGTATTATTTATCCCAATATCAATTTAAAATTAAATATAACCCAGGAAAATCAAACCAAGAAGCAGACTGTTTAAGCAGAAATCCAGTTCTAGAACCTTATGAAAATACTGATGACTTTTTAAAAGTAGTAAATTTAATAAACCTAGAAGATATAAAAAAGGACCAACACACCAATCTAGACTTACAAAATGGAAAACTTATATTGGAGAATGAAATATACTACAAAAAGAATAAAAGAAGGAAAAAAATTGTACTATCAGAACAACTTAGCAAAAGTCTAATAACGAATGTCCACGATACTTACTGCTATATTGGGAGAACCCAGATGACAAATAAAATAACACCATTCTATACAGCAAAGAATATCATCGAAAACATTAAACAAATTTGTGAAGAATGTGAAATTTGTATTAAAAACAAATCAAGGAGGAAGCCAAAATATGGTTTAATGTCACATTTAGGTCCAGCAGCACGTCCCTTTGAAATTATATCTATTGATACCATTGGAGGCTTTGGAGGGTCACGCTCAACAAAGAAATATTTACATCTTCTGGTTGATCATTTCACAAGATATGCTTATATTTTCGCATCGAAAAATCAAAGCTCCAGTGATTTTATAAAATTAATAAAAAATGTGTCACAAGGATACAACCAGGCGCGGCTGGCCCAAACGTTCAATAGTGCGCCGAACCGCCAACAAAATTGAACATTTTACAGCTCAGCGTGTTCCTACTTAATATTTTTTTTAATTTAAATTACGCACAATGTTGAAAATAACAACTAATTACGTATTTAAATGCACGAATTTTGCCAGAGATAATAATTATTGCAGCCGACTGGAGTTCTTTTCCCGCGCGCTAAGAACTAGGAACCTACGTACATACCATTCGGCGCGTTTCGGTCAAACGCCCCGTTTGGGAATTGTCATTTTGTATGGTGCTCCTACAAACATGTCCAGACCGTCAGAATAACGAAATGTTCCAAAAATCTGCTTCTGGCGACGCGGCGCACGGCGCTACGAAGTGCGTCGAAAACATCCGACGTATTCCGAAGGGCTCCAGCAAAATAGGTTTGAACGGGATAGTAATATTGAGCTTGCAAAATTCAACCATAAGTCAACGTGTCTTGTTATGTTTGGGATTTAGGGAACCTATTTGACAACGACATTAGTTTTTCAGTTAAAAATGACTTTTTATGTGTGTGCGTTTTAAATTCGCTACACCGGGTACTGGGAAGAAGCTTGAAGTTTATTTATTTGATTATTAAGGACCGAAGAAGTTTATTTATTCTCTATAAATATGGTAGCTACGGTAGCTAGCTGTGTGACCTACCAACAATTAAATTACATTATACGTGTTTGATTTATTGATAGGTGAACCACCAAACATTTTAGGCAACAGCCGCGCCTGGATACAACATTGATATGGTATTAACGGACCAATACCCTGGTATAAATTCCAAAGAATTTAAAGAATTTCTGAAGAAGGAGAACATAAGAATGGTTTTCACTGCTGTGGATGCACCATTTTCAAACGGGCTGAATGAAAGGCTAAATCAAACTTTAGTCAATAAGATAAGATGTAAAATAAATGAAAGTGATAAGAAAACATCATGGACTACGATTGCACAGAAATGTGTAGAAAAATATAACGAAACAGAACACACAGTCACCAAGTTTGCTCCAAAATACCTCTTGGAAGGCGAAAATGTGAATAAAGGCGAAATTCTACCACTTGAATTGAAATCAAGACATACAAGTGAAGACCTGAAAAGAGATAGGGAACTAGCTCTTAAGAACACAATAAAATCACACAACTATAATAAAAAAATATTCGACATACACAGGGAAGAATATAAATTGGAAGTGGGAGACAGAGTCTACGTGGAAAACGGAAATCGACTAAATAGGAAGAAATTGGAGGAATTGCGGATTGGACAATACAAAATTCTAAAGAAGGTCTCAAATTCAATCTATGAAGTTGATACCGGACACAGGAAAGCAGAATCAAACCTCTACCACATTACAAAACTGTGTCCAGTGTTTGCTAGTAAATGAACAATTGCATGCATTCTCTTTTGCAATTGTTTCTCCCTAGGGGGGGAGATGTAAAGAAAACCACTTATGAGTGCTTTCCTTAAGATTGTATTCACTGAGTAAGTACTGAGCTAGTTGGTGGCCCACTAGATATCAAACAAATGAATCGAGTTAGGAAAATATAACTGTCAGAATTATTGGATTAACAATTCCTGAAAATATTATCTTATTTTATTTATTATTTATTAAAGAAACCTGAAATAAGGGCTTTAAATGTTGTTTCTTTTGTTTTTATAGGTAAGTGAATCTTTTGTTAACCGATAATATAATTTTTAAGAGTTGTAAATACGTATTGTTAATAAATCTTTTGTTTTTATAGAGAAACGCAATTACGCCTTTGTTTTATTCAAGAATATAAAAAAATCATTATATATATACAGGGTGTTAAGGTACGTACTTGACTTACTTTAACCAGTGATTCCTGACATTATTTGGAGTAAAAAATGTAAATGAAATTTTGGTCTCCGGTGACATTTTTGACGTTTTTTTTTTTTTTTTTTCTACAAAAACATAAAAAAATGGTAGTTGTTGAACAGTTGGAGGCGGGGTAAGGGGTTCGTCGGACACCCGGCTGAGTGACCAGTGACGACATGCGGAAGAAATTTTTTTTCGTTTGATTTTGAAGAAAAAAATATTGAAAAAAAAAAAAAGTGGTCAAAAAAAGTCACCGGAAACCAAAATTTCATTTACATTTTTTACTCCAAATAATGTCAGGAATCACTGGTTAAAGTAAGTCAAGTACGTACCTTAACACCCTGTATATATATATATATATATATATTTTTTTTTTTTTTTTCTTTATTCATCATTTAACTTTTTATACAGTTTTTACAGGTGATTCGACTACCACGCTAGGCACATGCCCGTATTATGGTACTCGATTTATGTATATAATTGTATAAATGTAAGAATTGTTATTGGTTAATATATAGTTTGGTTAGGTACAATGTTTTTGTATGACAACGAATTCTTTAAATGGTTTGTCAATTAAGTAGATAATATTTATGTAATAATAAACATATAAATAAACCATTCTTATTGTAGGCTGATGTCTCGCTTAAGTAAAATAGATACATAAATACATGATAAGTAGATAAATAAATGAATGACTCTTCTTGTGGAGATGTTGAAAATAAGTCATAAAAATATAAATATTTTTATGATAATTATCAAAAGTTATTTTTTTTATTTGAATTAAATAAAAAAAATAATAATAAAGCAAATTAACTTAATTCGTAGACTTCAGACATTCTTTAAAATAGTTCCTCCCCTTTGAAAGTAAGTCATCCAAATATAAATATTATTATGATAACTATTAAAAGTTTTTTTTAAATTATATATTATATATTACATATGACGTCATTGCTCTGTCTCGGTTACTTTGTCCCGGTGACTAGCTACACTGGATGACAGTTGATCCGAGGAAAGGGCTATTTTTGGAACCAGTTTCTATTGGATTTATAAAATGGTACCAACACTAACTGGGCGAAGCCGAACCAAAAGCCGCCCGCCGGGCCTAGCACTAAAAACCTGCGGGTTTTTAACAAGTGGTATAAATTGGAGTGATCCCTCACACATCGCAACTATGTATAGACGGGTATAGCTTAGCGGTTCACGTGATAAGCACTCCGTATTGTTCCTGCACCATGGTAATACACGACACAGCCCATGTATCAGGGAATAAAAGAAAAAAAATCATCGGATGGCAAAATGATATCTACTTTTTGTAACTCCAAATATTCTCAGGAATCGCTGGTTAAAATACTTCGGCCCTCCATTCGTGGAGATACTTACAATCTACGTAATTTTGACGAAACCACAAGCACTCCGCTGATATACTACCTTTTAATGCTAGTCTCCGTACACGGCGCTATCCGAAATGTACTGAACTTGATCATTTTTCACGTGCAGCCGTGGAGTTAACACGCTGTCAAGCGATGTCGTATGACTTTTTTTCCAACATCAATCCATGCCTTCTCCACTAAATCCTTTCTTATGTATTATGGTAGAGTATAGTTATATAAACATATCTCCGTGAACGGAGGCACTTAGTCCACTTAGGGCACTTAGTGCCTTCGTTCACAGAGATACTTACAAGATACTCGATCCTCGTGAGCGTATCATACGCGCCGATCGTAAGTACCCCCCGTACGATTTTGCTAGTGTCCGTTCATGGCGCTACGCGGTGGTTGTCGGTTTCCAATCAGTATCACGATACCGACAGTGCTGATCGCGCGCGACGCGTCGCATAATTTGTCTGATACTTATTCGTTTGACGTTTGACAGAAATGGCGTCGGAACATGAAAGTAATGTTAGATTTGTTCTGAAAGTGGAAAAAGTGCATGTTTATATAACTATACGTTACCAGAATACGTAAGAAGTGGAGAAGGTTTGGATTGATGATGGAAAAAAAGTCATATGACATCGCTTGACAGCGTGTTCACTCCACGGCTGCACGTGAAAAATGATCAATTACGTAGATTGTAAGTATCTCCATGAACGGAGGGCCTTAGGATACGTGCTGTTACACCCTGTATATGCTTTCAGGTAACATGCCTATCAGATACCTACAAAGATTTTAATTTTCTAGTAACCTAGTACCAACTTTTCTAACTTTTTTTCTTATTATTTATGTGAATATCTCCCAGCTGTCCGAAAGTGGCATTTTGAGGTGTGTATTTTACAATGCTGAGTGGAGAAGGGAAGGATATGGGGAAGAGGCAGGTTGGGAGGTGCCTGCCTTGCTATTTAGATCTGGTTACCAAACACGATTAAAGCCATTTCAAGCGATATTACGATTTTCTAAGCTGGTCTTAGAGCGATACTTATAGTATCAACCACTATTTATTTCGAAATGTTTATGACCACCAGAAATCAATAAAATTCATAATAACAACATTCAATCGTATGATTGCCGTAATATTTGAGTCCGTTGTTACATGCAAGTTGCATTCGTGTGAAGATTATTGGTCAATTTATTTTTTAATGTGTTATTGCATACAAGTCATTAAAATATGTAAAACAATAAAATCAAATCAATCATATTGCAAAATAAAATATATACTTTATTGCAGGCAAATAACTATTAATAATTTATATTAATTATTGAGAATTATTGTGCATTTTTGGTTCAACTGGTTTAACCCGTTTAACGCCTGTCTCAACACAGGTATACCCTAGTGAGACAGGCATAGAATAATATAATGTATACATACCTTATATAGATCAATAAATAAATAAAAATAAATAAATCACGTGAGACCAAATTTGTACCAGCTCACGTAGATCTCATATAAATCGTTCTATATCCCTTTAATATCATGGTGGGAAATATGCTCTAAACGGTGTTAGAAAGAAAAACTCTTTTATTAAAATCTAGTATTTAGGTACCTACCAATAGAAAAATTTAAATGTGCACCTGTGAAACCAAAGTTTCTTATAGCAATTTGAGAAAAATGCATAAAATTTTGACATTTTTTTATTTATTACTAGTGAGTTCCCGACGTGCCTTACAATGCCATTAAATATAGAAATTGTTTCTCCCTGCATGTCCTTTCCCATTCGTCCCCGTTTCCCTTCCACCTTCCACGCCTTCCCATATCCTCGTACTCCCTCCCGAAACCCCCCCTTCGTTCCCCTCCGCCCCTCCTAGATTCGCCTCCCCCACCCTCCTTTCCGGCTTGCCACTAACCATCTGAAATACATTCATTTTTCAAACAAATCGTGCGCGACCTATTTTTATTTTTTATACAAATTTCATAACGCAGAGCTCACTTTTATATATAGAAATAATCGCGGGCATTCGCACATCAAATCCCCAAAGTTTACGAACGCACAAGGGACAAACGAAGAAACATTAATTTTTACATATTGAGATTTTTTATGAAATGTCATAAAACTTGAAGTGATAATAACGTTTATAATAAATTAGCCTATAGTAAAATATATCTGTTTTTCTTTTGTTTTTCGTTTTCAGTCATTTTAGACAGAATTTTTTTTAGGTTTGTATTAAAACCTTTAATATTTTAGAAAGTACATGTTTATTTCTAATAATAAAATTTGTAAGCATATTCTATCACCTTTCAAAAACAAAGTTTTCGGATGCATTCAGAAATATTCCATTATTTGGATTTTATTGGAAAACGGAAATTTTCTGATCTACTGAAAGAATGTGCCCGAGACCTGATGGGTTTGTAAATATTTTCGTACACAAGCTTTCAATTATTTTGATCAAAATAGGATCTAGGATCCATTAGATCAAGGCTAAGAAATATAGCTTGGAACAATTATATATGTACCTATAATGTAGTGCAATTCATGCTGGAAGGTCGAGGATGATTAGGTGGAAAGCATACACTAAAACAATTCATCATTCAAACAATTGGTACCATTCCAAAGACCTCGTGAGTAACTCGATTGAAGAGAATCAACCTTCATGGTTAAATAGTAAATAATATCGTATCCGTTTAAAGCTTGGGGCTATGGCGGATACAAGTGAGCATGTGTTACCTAGCTGACATCATACAAGTATAATACTTACCTGGGTTGTGTACCGAATGACCAAAAATATCCCAAAAATAAACTTAAATAACCGTACATATAAACTTACTCAAGTACAATTTAAAAAATATGGAATAACCAAAACAACTCTAAACCTACTTAGAAGTTCTGGAAGAGAACAAATTTTACAAACTGGTTAAAAAATTTGAAAACTCTACCATTTAAGTATGATGTCCCCCTCAAGGAAGTGTATTAGGTCCAATATTATTTCTCATTTATGTAAATGACTTTATGAATCTTCCCATTAAAGGAGACATAATGATCTTAGCAGATGAAACTATTATTATCTAGCTTGGGGATAGATATGAATATTTGAGTATATGAGATGTCTATGCGTTGCTAAACCATTCATCCGATTGCGATGAAACTTTGATGAGTTGTTGTAAGCACGTGTGCGAAGGTTTATTTTTTTCAGGTTCTCCATAAAACAGTTATTAAACACCAAATTATCACGGAGAAGTTTCCATATACACTGGTGACTTCTGACATTATGAAATAGATGGCACGCGAGCTTTTTGAAAACTGAAGGTAACGGGATTGAATGTATGGAATGCAGGAAGGAGGAGGGGAACTCGGTAGGGGGTTCGCGGGACGAGGGAAGCAGGAGAGGGGAGTGGGGAGAGGGAAGGCGGAGTGAGAACGCGTGTGGGGAAGGGGACGCGGGAGAGGAAGAGGAGGCGGAAGGGGAACGGGACGAATGGGAAAGGTTAAGCAGTGCGAAAAAATTTCTTTATTAGGTGGCATAGCAACGCATGCCGGGAACTATTTAATATTTCGTGAACAAGATTGGACAAGCACCTACAAGGAGGCGGAGCACTGCCTGGCTGTACTTCAAAACTGGTTAAAGTAAGCTTTTTTCTTTATGTGAATACCTCACAAGAGTCCCAGCTGCTCCCGTCTAGAGCCAGTGAGATATGGTATCACCAATTGGGGTACGTTGTGGGATTGAAGGTAGTTTTTTTATTGTTATTTTATTTATTATTTCATAGATTTATTGAAAGTAAAATTTTTATGTTTTTTAGTGGGGAAGGAATTACTCCCTTACATTAAACGTGAGTAAAACCAATGTATGAGCACCAGGGTTGCCAGTTGCCAGGTGTTCTATATTTCAGCAACGTGTTCGGTGTTCGGTATGACAAAAATACCAAAGTATGAGCGGTTCGGTATTTTTTTCTGATCCATTTTTCTCCCTAATAAACGATTCAATTGTCAGATTTGACGCAATCGGCAATCGATTTTGCGTAACATCTGTTTTCATTGATCCATGTCGAGGATTAGTGTTACACATCAGGTGACTACGTACTTGTACTTGCGTAAATGTGATTTTTCGAATAATTGTCTGCTTACATTGTTTCAAAGTTCGACAACCCCCCCCCCCCTCATCCCCGACGCGGGTTTTGATTTGCCAAGGTACCACCGAAATCTAGAGAAATTTCACCTCGAAATTTTTTTTTGCTCGTTGTTCGGTATTTATAACCCTGATGAGCACACCAATGAATGAGCACACCCTCAAATTAGATGAATGTCGAAACAATTTTTCTTAATGTACTGTGGCCCGCATATATCCTAAACTAAGAGCATTAATTATCTTGGGTTTAGCGTTGTTGCCCAGGTTCATGAGATTGAGGTCTTGGCGGCGGATACGTCAGCCCGCCTATTGCGTGGGAGGCCGGACCGGGAGAGACTGGTTGAGGGAGACCTTTTGACCTCTCCGGCCGGACTATCTCGATACATCACATTGCAATGCAGTCAGAGCCACTCCTGGACGTATTGTCTCCAGATTCTTACCCAATCTTCATACCTTTTTTCTCCCTATAACTTTATTTCCTTATTTTCCGTAAAAAGACCTTAACACAGCGTTTCCTAAGATGACAAAGGCCCAGAGGAAAATTATTTTCCTTAGGGTCTCATTTGTGGAACTAATGTAAAAACGATATACATTTATTTAGTTTAGTTATCATAACTCGTTCACCACCCTGTATCAATAGCTATGAATTCACTACGATAAAGCCTCGGCTCTCGACAAATTGAACAAAAGGACCACGCGTGACGTATTATGAGTGCTTATGTGTATTATGACGTATTATGAGTGCTTCTCGATTGCACGTGAGTTTCACACGACGGTGCTGTATATTTTGTTCTTTTTTCTTTACTTTATTTTTGGTTGAGGCTACTAACAACTCGTTTGACTGTCCATGAGGCTGATTACCTCCATGGGCTTTAGAATTGTAGAAGTGACTATAACAGTGCAATCCTGTAGGCGCGCCTGCATACCGCCCTCTAACAACGTATGCGGGGACATTGAAGCTCTAGATTCGTTATACAAATGTTAAATGTAGAGTCGTTTATAAAAAAAAAGTAGATTCTTGCGAGAGCTCCGAAGGGGCGACAATAAGTCGCCTATACCGGGGCGGGACAGCGGTGGGTGCTTCAATGCACGTGAGTTTCATTAAGTCATTTGTTCATTAGCTTAATGCAAAAACCAAGCCAATTTATGAATACATCGCGTGAACCGATCAAGTAGCATTTATGAACGCGTATGTACTCGTATATGCTATGGAGATTTTCATCCTTGAAACTTAGACATGATCCCATAATGATGTGCGTTCGTATCAAAAGAATTCGTATTTTAAATTACAAACAAAATGTATTTGCCTAACGAATAACTAAAGCATTCTTAATGAGCGCATACTCGTAAACCTAATTAAAATTATTTATTTATTATTTACTAGCTGGGTTACCCGGCTTCACTCAGGACAACATTTGAGAGCGTTCTGGAATGTTTCACATTGATGTTCCCGATTCCCTATTCCCGAACATTTCACAATTTTTCATAATGTTCCGGGATGTTCTTGAACGTTGTGGAATGCTCTCAAATACTCAATGGGTGTCCGGCTTCGCTCAGGGAGTTGATGAGAAGTTGAATTGACGTTCGAATCCACGACGGATCTTGCTTTATATACCTCATATGGGTAGCCCCATACAAAAAATACTTAAATGTTCCAGAATAATGTTCCAGACCAGTTCACAACACTCAGGAGTGTTCTGGAATGTTCCACAATGATCCGGGATGTTCCGGTATGTTCCTGAACGTTCCATCCTATTCTCGAAGATTCCACAACATTCCAGAAAGTTTCGGGATGTTTCGAAATGTGGTGGAAATCTCAAGAACACTCTGGAATATTTTTAACTGTTCTAGAAATTTCAAGAGGGCGAAACTTCCAGTCCTTATATCTTTAAAAGCACGCCCTTCAGGTAAAAACGGGAACATTCTTCATGGATGGGAGATAGAGGGCTACCACACAATATAACTCCCGTTATCGTACCGGGACTCGTCTTTGAGTTTTAGCGGCATGAACCCTTTTTTTAATAATGTGTATTGAAGATTAAGATTATCCCAACTTTCCAGAGCCTTTTAGACTCACCGACACTCTCCGCCACTCATTTCTGAAAGCTTCTAGAACTTTCTCCTTTCATAACATCCTAGCGCATTAGGAAACCTTCCAGAACTATCTAGAACCTTCTAAACTCACCGACATACTCCGCCGCTCCTTCCAAAACTTTTCATAGCTTTATCGAACCTTATAGAACTTTTCGAAAGCTTCTAAACTCACCGACGTACTCCGTCACTCCTTCCAGAACTTTTCATAGCTTTCTCTAACTTTATTGAACTTTCCAGAACCTTCTAGACTCATTAACGGTCTCCGCCCTCCTGCCAGAATTTCTACAGCTTTATCGAACATTATAGAACTTACCCGGACCTTCTGTACTCACCGACATACTCCTCCACTCCTTGCAGAACTTTCTACAGTTTTATTGAAAATTCTAGAACTTTTCGGAACCTTCTAAACCCACCGACGTACTCCGCCACTCCTCCCAGAACTTTCGACAGCTTTATTGAACCTTATAGAACTTTCCGAAACCTTCTACATAGACCCACCGACCCGCCACTCCTTCCAGAACTTTTTGCAGCTTTATCGAACCTTACGAAAAATTCCGGAACCTTCTAGACTCACCGACATACTCTGCCACTCCTTCCAGAACTTTCTACGGCTTTATCGAACCTTCTAGAATTTTTCGGAACCTTTTAGACTCACCGACATACTCTGCTACAGCTTTATCTAACCTTATAGAACTTTTCGGAACCTTCTAGACACACCGACATACTCCGCCACTCCTTTCAGAACTTTTTACAGCTTTATCGAAACTTATAGAACTTTCCAAAAGCTTCTAAACTCACCGACGTACTCCGCCACTCCTAACAGAACTTTCTACAGCTTTATCGAACCTTATAAAACTTTCCGGGACAATCTAGACTCGCTGACGTACTCCTCCACTCCAGAACTTTCCAGGGTTTTATCGAATCTTCTAGTAGTTTCCAGAAATCGAGTCTTCTTGAAGTTTCTAGAGTCTTCTTATAACTTTCAGGCCTTATATCTTCAAAAGCACACCCTTTAGGTAAAAACGGGTATCCTTATTCCTTAGGGGGGATAGAGATCTACCACACCATATAACTCCCTTGATCGTCCCGCGACACGTTTCTGAGTTTTTGCGTTCCGTACGTTTTTTTGGACTTTCTTTTATAATATATATATTGATTAATTTTCGGGAAATCGACAGTTTATACTTATTTCAGTTTGTACATAGTAATTAAATAGCCAAAATAAAACCAATTACGGATTTCCTCATTATATGATGTATGTATGTAATAATCATTACATGATGATTACATACATACATACATAAATACATATTTCTTCGTTATTATAGCCAAGTAAAGTTAGAGAGTATATTCATGAAAAATTCAGACGTTTGGAGTAGGTTTTTTTAAATTTTTTTACATTAACTCCACACAGGAGGCCCTGAGGAAAATAATTTCCCTCAGGGCCTATGTCATCTGGGATGCTGTGTGGAGGGTCTTTTTGAGGAGAGGAAGGAATGAACATTGGTCTTGAAGAGACCCATGTTGTAGGAAGGAGGAAACACAGAGGCTGGCAAATCATTCCACAGCCGGGCTGTTGAACACAAGAATGAGTCGAAGAAACGACCCGTTCTCATGTGACAAATGCCAACCGTGTACAAATGTTGGGCACGCGTTTGGCGTGTTTCCCGACTATGCACCGGTGCCGAAGGGATCAATGATGCTAGTTCCTCGGAGCATCTTCCATTGTAATACCGGTAGAACAAGGATAGCATTCCCACCCGACGCCTGTGCTCTAAAGATTGCAATCCATCTGTTAAGATGGGAGAATCTATCAAACGGACCGCTCGTTTTTGCACAGAGTCGAGGGTATTTTTCAGGTATTTTGGAGCTCCAGACCAGAGATGGCTGCCAAATTCAACCGTGGGGCGTACTTGTGATTTGTACAAGGTTAGCAGTTGTGTACTATTAAAGTATCTGCGGGCCCTGTACAGTACGCCCAGCTTTTGGGAGGCTAACTTTACTCTGGCTTCGATGAAGCCCCCATACCTGAGCTGGTCACTTAGGGTTACATCAAGCATATCAATGGAGGGCCTGTTCGGAAGATTGCTTCCGTTGAAAGAGACTAGATTTTCATTTCGATCCCTTTTAGACGTAATCAGACAAGATTGGGTCTTTGAAACATTAAATTCAACGAGATTATTTTTACCCCAAGAGAAAATACTCTCGAGGTAACCGTCTATTCTTTGCTTCAAAGCCCTATGAGCTGTTGGAGTTTGTGAGCCCTTTGGGGGCTTGTCAAACAAAAAGCTATCATGAACTGAACTGACATCCGCATAACAGTGAATTGGTGCATATGACAAAAGGTCGTTGATGTGCAACAAAAACAAAGTCGGAGACAGAACCGATCCCTGCGGGACGCCAGCATTTATCGAGTGTGAGGAAGAGGTGAAACCATCGACTACCGTCTGAATCGACCTCTCCCTCAAGAAGTCGGCAATCCACGTACACAAGGATGCGGGAAGTCCGTAAGAATGCAGTTTGTTGACAAGTCCTCGGTGCCAAACCCAGTCAAAGGCCTTGGAGATGTCCAGTGCAACCGTTTGGGTCTCACCGAAACGTTCCAGGCATCACCCCAAACATGCGTCACATACGCGAGAAGATCACCGCACGAGCGGTTCCGCCGGAATCCGTATTGACGGTCGTTAATAATTTTGTTCTTCTCGAGGTATGTGAGCAATTTGTCGTTGATCACACGTTCCATCACCTTAGACAGAATTGATATGATCGCTATGAGGCGGTAGTTGGCCGGGTTGGAGCGGTCACCCTTCTTTGGAATAGGATGGATAACCATTTTTTTCCAACCAGAGGGCACAGAGCCAGTCTTCAGGGACATTTTAAAAAGCTTCGTCAAAATTGGAGCTATTTCTGCAGCGCACCTCTGCAGTACCAGGGCAGGTATTCCGTCAGGCCCACTAGCTTTATTAACATCAAGCCCTCGTAAGACATGGTGGTCTTTTATTGGTTTTAATAGGTAACCTACATGGTATTCTTTTTTGTTAAGATTTAGATCGGCAAAGGAAAATGTACCCTGACCTTGGTAAAGACCACATTTTTAACTAAGATTCTTTGAATATCATACATAGGTACATAATTACTTCAGAGAAATACCTATCTACCTCGTTTTGATGAGGACAAGATAAATATTACGTTCCAACAGGTTTTACTCTGGGATATAAGTGGCTTTATTAAGTATTTACAAATTATATAGGTAGGTACACTTACATTTTTCTTGTGGAATTTACGAATGTATGTAGGTTGACATTGCATTTCGCACGTATGTAATAAGGCTTAGGTACAAATTAGCCAAGTAATTAAGGCTAAGCTAGTTTTAAAAATAGAAATATCATGCAAGATTATTAGGCGGTTGGCATCGAATGAACTACGAGTAAATCTGACTGCATTCTTCCTCCGTTCTGTGGCTGGCAGATGGAAACAATTTGTACATTTGCACGGACATAAAAGGATCTATATGAAAATGCACACCTACATCGCTCAACAAATTACATTATTTTAAAGCATTGAATTTAAATTCCAGGAAAGCCTTAAAATGATAAAGATTAAGTATTTTATCAAAATGATATTTTATCAATTTCAACCAACACCAACCAATACCTCATAACCATAACATGACCGTATTGGGGATGCTACAGGCTACAGTCCTGAACACAGAACAGCAGATATCATTGATATTATTATGAGACTGTATATTTAAAACCAGCTGTCATCTTATCATCGAAAGACATGAATTAAGATTCCCGCTATCAGGGGATCAACTTTCTTGGAATGGGGATATATGCAGTCGGTTTAGGAAAAATACGTATACCTACATACACAATATATAACTGTCTCCGAAGGAAAGTGCAGAGACGATGTACCGCCGTATAACAAAAGTATGAAATTCACATGCATCAAGAATAAAAATAATTGTCTGAATAGGTACTGTACATCCCAGAGTAATAAATCGACACTGTAAATAAATTCGTTTGATAACTATACCAGCATATTATTAAAGATATTTTTAGAGTCGATTTTAGCTTTGAAATTGGTAAATAATGCACATTTAAAAAAAATATATATTTACAAGTGAGGGGGGCCAACTCTTGGGGATCAATGACGGGTCACTATAAAATAAAAGGCATTCGAAATACTTCTCAAAAGCACAAACTTCTAACCACATAGGTACCCGTTCGAGTTAAACCATCGATTGTCGTCCATCTCGTTAACTTTTTCTACTGGAAAAATCTACTGTAAAACAAGTACGCAAAACGAAAAATCTACGGGAAAACAAATACGCAATTCGATGATCACCGGTTTGTTTGGATACACAAACACAAACAAATTTAAGAATAGTGCGAAATATAATTTAAAACGTTCCAGAAAGTGGGGTTATCAGTAGCAAAAAAAAATTATGTGGGCGCGTTTTATGCGGACTTCTTTAATTTTACATGGTTTTTCTCTTGTCCTGGAAGGCCAATCTAGGAATTGTATATCACTGGAATAAGGTATTTTAAACTATGTCAAGTGTTCGCGACTATGTAAGATTTATAATAATAGAAGTCTATTATTATTAAGTTGACAAGATGAATGCTAATAGCAACATTGTGTTAACGCTATTAAGGGCACGATATTTATTATAAGGCGGATTTACTGGGTTTTTAGTTATTAGGCAATCTGTACATTCCTCCTTTCTTCTTATAGTATGACGGAAGTAATTGAAAGACTGTATAACATTGGTGTCAAGTATGTGTTAAAATTTAATTTGTTAGTGGTTGCGGTTGCTCTGGACCATGTCTAAAATTAAAATAAATTATGTAATTTTATTTAATGATTTATAGGTTGTAACCAATTTAGAAAACTTCAAAATTCAAGGAAAACGGATTCTACAACAATTATTATCTGTTAGTGGTTTATCTGTTAGTGGTTTATCACACTTCCACATAAAGTTCTTGCTACTTTTTTTCCATAATGAATAAAGTGTGTGCATAACTGCGAACGACGCCTCATATCATATAATTATAATAGAATATGACACGGTAAGGTAACACATGCCTTAGAACGGTGACCACTGGTGTCATTAAATTTCCCCAATATTTCTGTCTGAAATTTTCAGGCCAACCTCTCAATACTCCTCGCTGCGATTTTCACGACGAGCTATATAAGATAGCTTAATATTATCTACTTCATTTGTAGTTTTCAATGTACAGCGTGTTACAATGTTCAACAGCACGTACTTGTAGGATTTTAACCAGGAATTCCTGAGCATATATGTAGTAAAACATATACATGTCATTTAGCTGTCCCTTGATGTTTTTTTTGAAATTAAAAACAAAACAACAAAAAAAATCAATCACATGTCGCCACTGATGCTACTCCGATCGTGATAGGTGCTCTGTTTCGTGTGTTACCGTGCTGCTGACGGAGTGCTTATCACACGACTCGCCGCTGGGTATACCCGACTACTCAGAAGCGACAAAAAAAAATTGTTAAAATATTTTTATGGTTTTTAATTAAAAAAATATATTAAAGTGTGTAATTCACACGCGATAGAAGTGAAACTAGAAAGTCGCTAGATATCGCTTTATTTTGCCTGTTTATTTTGTATTGGTTTGAAGATTGGATATTGATTTACAAAAACCAGTGTTTATTTTTTTTTTGGATTTCGTAGGATTCGAACCACCGTCCGCTGGATTTCTCTGGCCGCTGAGATTTGCGACTCACTATACCGCTGCGCTACGGGACGCGCTCGGCGAGGCG
The DNA here is from genome assembly GCA_929108145.2 of Limnephilus rhombicus. Classification (NCBI taxonomy): domain Eukaryota; kingdom Metazoa; phylum Arthropoda; class Insecta; order Trichoptera; family Limnephilidae; genus Limnephilus; species Limnephilus rhombicus. The sequence goes on from OV815276.1 coordinate 60,641,710, forward strand.
CGAATTTACGCATTATGTTCCGATGACCCGTAAAAAAACAAAGCGGTCAATGAGCGTCGACCTCTCTTCGTTTCCGTTTTATATCTCAACCAATAGGAGCCTTGAGCGCAGTTTGATGCTTCGTAGGTGCCGTAGTGCATTATTTCCGTTTCATCCTAATTTAAAATCATTCTAACGGGGCTAAGGAAGTTTCACTTCAAAAATATCATCTGTCGGCATGACATCAACATTTTTAACTCAAAATAAGCTCAGGAATCGCTGGTTAAAATAATTCGGGTACGTGCTGTTACATCCAGTAAAGGCAGAGTGCTGAAACCGGGCAAAGACGGGTAGTAAAGTGAGTAAGTGATAAAATTGAGTTCGCAAGTTTAACTTTCCCACGTTTTTTTATCAAGCCGCGGCTTGTCCAGATTACAAATTCAAGATGCTGCTTCGGAAGTGAGTAGGACGGTGCGGTGCCTACGTAACTCTTGTGTGCAACAATTAGACATTGGTCCATATGTCCATATATGTAACAAATTATTGCATTTTGAACTGCTTTAGTTATTCTGCTCAGCGATAATGTTGATTGGGCCTAATTTAAAGACAAACGAACCGAAGCACCGCGTAATGACATATGACAAGGCCGAATGACGAAATTAACGCTGAATTGGTTCGGTTGATTCACTCAGAAACAAAGGTTTTTTATGCTTTACATTAAAATAATTATTGAATAAGTGTCTACCTACTTGCCCATTTGTTAAGAAATTAAAAGACCAACTAATTAATTCACTCCTAACATGAAGTAAGTTCGTGTAATTTGTTTAAAATGTTGTCAAATGTGAAACAGCTATCATAAAGGATTTGATTTAAAGATCAATTTCCAATCAAACATCATTACATTGCCAAATTTCTGTTATTATTTTTTTTTTAATGAATACCGCACAAGAGTCCCAACTGCTCCCGTCTGGAGCCAGTGAGACATGGCATCCCCAATTGGGGTATGTTGTGAGGCTGAAGGTAGTGGGAAGGGGAAGGAGATAGGGAAGAGGAAGGTGGGGAAGTACCTGGCTATTCAGATCTGGTCACCAAACACGGCTAAAGCCATTTCAAGCAATGTTTCAATTCTGAATGGTGGTCTTACACCAGGGCGATACTGAGAGTATCTTCCACTCTGGAACGTGCCGCAAATATAGTATATATTATTTTAATGAATAAATTGTGAAATAACACAAATTAATCAAAAACAATTTATTTGCCCACGCCGGGATTCATTCCTGCGACCTTCAGATTGCAAGTCAAGAGCTTTATCGCTGGACTACGTCGTCGAGTCGGAGGTGTGTCTTGACCTCCGCCGAACTCGCGAGACTGACTCACCGAACCCCTGAGGTTCGATCGAACCTAGGTTAAGACCACTGTATTAGAGTAAGTCAAGCTTTTAACACATGTATTAAAAGTGCTATTGTTATTTTATTGGATATTGACTGAAAAAATGTGCATACAAAATGTACACTCCCTTTATACTTCTGTATGAGGAGAATGAATGAATGGTTTATGTGTATAAATTATTAAGGGGTCGTCCATTAATCATGTGATGTTTTTTAGCAACTTTTTAACCCCCTCCCCCACCTTGGTGATATGTGGTGAGGTTTAAGACTCCCCCCCATACCCAAAATAACGTGCATTTTTTTAGTACAAAGTATTTTGAAAATTTCAGAATATTATCGTGCTTTCAACGAAAAATAAATACATCTGATATCTCATTATATCCCCCCCCACCCCCCCCTCCTTGTGATATTTCGTGATTTTTTCCGTCATTTTTTTTAAATGTAGTGTATATCAATAAACGCTGATTCTGAATATATATATTTTATCATAATTTATTTTTTGGACACTGAAAAACTGCAGGTTCATCAGGTGCGATCATATAATACTTAATGCTTCGGTATAATAACATAAGTGACAATATGCTAACATTTTACCTAGTGTTCTTAAATATTAAAAGCGGTTACTAAAAGATGTACACAAACGTCTCGACTTCCACACAAAATACTGCGCCAGTTGAAAAAATTGCAGGATTTTTGAGACCGGTGACGTCACACATTTAGATTTGGTGAGATTTTAGGAGACCCAAAAATTTTAATTTTGAAAATTATTTTAACCATTAAAACTAACTATAACAACACAGATGTATCTACTAATTATAAGCTTTTATTCGTATGTAGAAGAAGAGTGAAAATAAATACATGATAAAATAATAGATACTAGCTGTTAAAAAACCCGCTCCGCAGGTTTTTACTGCTAGGCCCTGCGGGTGGTTTTGGTTCGGCTTCGCCCAGTTAGTGTTGGTGACCATTTTATAAATCCAATGGGAACTGGTTTCAAAAATAGCCCGTTCAATGGATCCACTGTCATCTATCTATTCAGTGTAGCTAGTCACCGGGACAAAGTAACCAGACAAAGCAATGACATCATATGTAATATATAGCTGCTTGATACAACATGTATTACCGTCAATCTTTCCACATCCGGAGAGACACTACGTATTCACAAATTCGTAGCAGTTATATCTAGGGGGGAGACGTCCCTATCTGACCTGCTGACGGAAGTAGCGACAACTTGAGACGAATTCTTAAATTAGAAACCGAATTATAACAGCATCTTTGTGTGAAATTCCACGTACACAGATGATATTTGTGGGGGGCGCGTATGGCGTGGCGTCAGACATGCACTCGAAGTTGAGTTCTAAAATTCAACCACGCAGATGTTACCGTATTAATACTGTCACTACAACACGGGCATGTGCCTAGTGTGATGGCCAAAAAATTATCCATTTGCTGTAATGTATAAACTTTACTGAATAAAGAACATTAAAAAAAAAAATAATACGACTTTCGAGAAAAATATATAACATATCTGCACACAAAGTACACCCATATAAAGTAATGGTAAATAGTAAAAATAGTATTTTGCCAAGTTTGGTACGATTTTCAGTTCTAGACGGTTATTTTCCTCATTGGTTTCGATTACTTTTTTAAAAAATGCTTCTATTGTACCTATTCTTGGACACGAAACTTTGCCTAAAGATTGAAAGTAGCGCAACGTAGACAAAAGATGCATGCAACAGCAGCTGTATGCAATACACCACCACCACACACCACCCGGAGAGACCACCGAGAAAGCTACAAACATAATTGATTAGATGCACCAGAAAGCAAATTACAATAGACATGACACATCTCTCGGACGCGTCGTCGCGACGAACCAGCGATGGACATATTTCGTCATTTAAAAGAGGACTAAAAGCCCAAATCGAGATAGCAAAAACAGCTTGGAACTTCTTCCACTAAAAGATAATGTAAAGCATTTGTTGCTGAATAATGACAGTGACGACAAATTCTAACATTAAACGCATAAGTAAATTATTGTTTTTCGCTTCTATTGGCACAACTGAAATCGTAATAACGAAAAACTATTTCTTAATGAAGTGCCCGTCTATTTCTATTGGTTCTTCTCTGTAAATTGAAAGCAACCGTAAAATCTTATACGCACTCCTAAGTCTCTCCACTCGCACTCCTCCGAAAACGCTTGACCGATTTTTATGATTTTTTTTTTATGTATATTTGATAGGTATGAGAATAGGTTTTAAAGTATATTTCATACCGTTAGGTGATTAGGGTGTCCCTATCCAGAAAAAAATCATTTTTTTTGACAATTTTATTTGGCATAAAAAATACCTATAACCCCAAATTTTAATCCTCCTACCCCCACCCTCCCATTTTTAATCACGATTTTAGTATTTTTGTATGAACAAATTTAATCGTCTTTCGTAATTCAAACAGAACCAAACTATTTATGTTGCTGAATGACAGATGGCGCTACGTCCGCCTCATCGAAATTTCATCCACACATGCGCAAGTCATTCACGGGAAGCGTCGCGTCATTATGTCCGTTACTTTAATGAAATACATTGAGTTGAGAAAATGAATGGTTAGTGTTTTTTTTTATCGGCGGTCATCGTCTACAGTGCTCCATTCCTCTTTCTGTCATAGATCCCATCTCCACACACTTACAATACATTTTTTATTTAAAACTAAATTATTCACTAGAAATAATTTATATGGCAGAATAACGTTTTCCGGGCCAGCTAGTAATCTATAATTTTCCGCTTACTGATAACTTTTCCTTTTTTGAAATATGTTTCGTATTAATTTATGAAATAAAATAATGTATACATTTTTACCTTAACCCCACGCAGGAGGCCTTGAGGAAAATAATTTCTTTCAGAGCCTATATCTCTTTGGGGACGCTGTATGGAGGATATTTTAAGGAGAGAAGGAAGAGAGGGAACGAAAAGGGCATGAGGGGTGGGTAAGAATCTAAGGGTCAGTGTGTACCATTGAGATGAACCATATAAACCTATATATAATAGTCACATATACCCATCCCTCCCGCTGCGATGGGTCGAGAGAGACCAGCAGGAGAGGTCAAAGTATATCACCCGATCTCCTCTCCCGATCTGGCTCGCCCCTCAGCTGGTGGGCAGGCGCATCCGCCACCTAGATCCGAACACACTATCGAACCACTTGTGGTGACCTATGGCAGAGGTGTTGGTTAATCAATAAATAGTTCCCCGGGCGACGGTACCTATACCAGCCTCCCAAAGAGTTAAATAAGTATATGTAAAAAAAAAATTGGAAAAAAACAAGGTGGAAAAATAATATTTTTATGCCGCCTTGATTATATTGAGCGAGTTTACAATCTACTAGCCGGTAATTTTAAAAGCAGGCGAATCGGCGAGTGAGATTTTTACGATGACACATAAAACAATAACAATCTTTAAATTTTTAAACCGACTACAGAAAAAAATATTGAAAACATAATACAATCACTTAAAAATGGTTCTGCGCCAGGATACGACGGTATAACTACAGAAATCTTGGAAAAATACTGCAATTTCCTAACCAAACCGATTACGCATATAAACCAAATATGGAATATTCCCGTCAAACTATCAAAAAGCCGTTATAATCCCATTATATAAATCCGGAAATTCAAAAGAAGCAAACAATTACCGCCCAATATCCTTATTATCCAACATTGCAAAAATATATGAAAAAGTAATAAAAAACAAATTACTGATTATACAGATAACCAAAAATGTATTAAACTAGTCAATACGGTTTCAGAGATAAACTTAGCAGACAAGACGCAATTGCAGAATTGACTAAGCTTATTTACAAAACATTAGATGGAGGTTAAAAATGCTTAAGGATATTCATTGACCTCCGTAAAGCTTTTGATAGTGTCTCACATACAAAATTAATTAATAAACTAAATAATATAGGAATAACTGGCAGAGCTAAAACATGGTTAAAAAGTTATCTCTACCAAAGAACTCAGCAAGTAAAAGTAAACAACGAACCAAGTGAAATAGAAAATATAGATTTTGGAATTCCACAAGGAACTGTATTAGGACCTTTACTATTCATATTATATGTAAATGAACTCTTTGAACTCCCAATCATCGGAAACATTCTTATCTTACGCAGATGATACAGTGATAACTATTGAAGGAAATTCTTGGAATGAGGTCGAAGCTTCAGCTAATAATGCAATAAATATCGTAAAACTGTGGTTTGACAAAAACTTATTGTCACTAAATGTCGAAAAAACACATTTTATACCTTACAGCCTAACAGGGACTATCTCAAATATAAATCTAAACATAAAAATTCACGAAAGAAATTGCCTACTTAGAATCGTACCCTGTAACTCAAACTGTATACATATTAGTAGTAAAGAAGAAATAAAATATCTTGGAATAATTATAGATAATAACATCAAATGGAAAAGTCAAATAAATTCCACAGTAGACAGAATGAGAAAACTGATCTATATATTTTTTAGACTAAGAAATACTGGATCATTAAAAATACTAAAAGATATTTATTATGCACTTACGCACTCTGTACTACAATATGGAATCGTGGCTTGGGGGGGGGGGGGGGTGCATATAAATCCTCCCTACTTCCATTGGAAACAATTCAAAAAATATTTTTAAAAATCATCTTAAAAAAAGCCCTATACCCAACAATAAATGTTTTCCAAGATTTCCCGGTTCCCCCACTTACAAAATATTATAATAAAATTGCACTACTACAATTACATAAAGATTTCTTTAATAAAAATAATTTACCACAATTAAATATTAGCAAAAGAATAATATCTGTTGGAGAACTAACCGTGCCACTAGTATCACTATATATTCAAGGATATAAAATTATTTAATAAATTACCCCTTTGACAAATACATTTTTTTTAAATTAAATACCCTAGTACCACCTCATAACTTTACTTGTTTAGAAATATGTTTTTGCCTTATCAATTCTTTGAACCATTTATTAACTAACCCATATTTTTATTACTTTTATCCGTAATTTCTCATAAAATCACTAATATTTTTTGTTAAACTACTAATATTTTTTTGTTTTAATTTAAACAGATGTAAATATATTTAGTTGTCCTCTTCTAAACACAAGCAGCGGCTTTATTAGGAGAGTGATTGAAATATTGATGTTATATTATGTTGTAAAATTGTAACCTTGTTAAATGTTCCAATAAAAAAAAAACTTTGTACTCGCTCAGTAGCGAACTAGCTACGAAGTAGCATGATTGGTTTATTTATGCAAGTAGCTAACGACTCCCGCGTGAATTAATTCTGTTGACATTTTGTAGAAAACTGAGATACTTGCAGCTAGCTCACTAGCAACTATGATGACACAAGGTTAGTTTACTAGCTAACAAGCCCTCACGCTAGCGAGTAGCGAGCAAAGTAGCCCCCCTTTCAACTTTTTTCGTAGATTGTTCACAATCTGCTAGTTAGCTAGTAAACATTATTACACTAAGCGAGTTTAATCGAGGCTTTAGGCGAATTTTAAGGGGCCTTTTCAATTAAAGTTTATTATTTTTTAAATGATGAATAATTCAAAAACACTTTACTTTTAAAATTGGGAAAAATAGGAACATCGCATTGCATCCTTAAGCTTTTTTTTGTAGTCTATCCATTTGACTATATGAGATAAATTACCATATACGAGTGTAGGTAGATTATGATGTCATACTTTACTTACAAAGGGAGTTAATTCAATTTGGTCTTTTAGCATTCTTGAACGGTTTATCTATCGTTATACCCAATAAGATGTGAACTGAGCATATTCTACGAACAAAAAGCATTATTCATGTTATGCAGGCCACATATTTTAGTGAATTAGGTAAACCATGTATGCGTCATTTGCCATGAGAAAAAACAGTCATACCGACTGCCGACTGCCGACTGCCGACTGCCGACTGCCGACTGCATTATATTCAAGGAAGATTGCTCAATATGTATACTGATTATTGTGTTATAAGTTTTGTAAAACAACGCAAAATAAGGATATTTTAAGGTCACGCTTAATTTATATTTTAAGTGAACTTCTTTCTAAAACGGCTAAAAATGATTAGTGTAGCAGTCTGGTATATTAAAGTAATTGAGTATTGCAACACTCATTCCAAAGTAAGTAAGTACCTACCTGACTAGTGTTGAAAGAATTTTCTATTTTACGGCTTTTATGTGGTATTGTGTTTTATTTGATGTTGTAATTAAGAAGGTACCAACACCTCCGGACTCTTATTAACTAAGTCATTAACTCTCATAACGTAGATACTTAAGACGACAATATACCCTAAAATATATTCAGAATCTTAACGACGTAAATAAAGAAGCCGTGTATACAAATTGCGACTCGCGACTCGTGCACTGAACGGACATACTGTCGAATTTGCCGTATCAAAGAAAAGAAGAAGAAGATAAATAATGTGGGAATCTTAACGACTTAAGGGCCCACAACCCGAATTTCTACCGATTTCTTACATATCTCCCTTAAAACATATGAAATTCTTTAAGATAATATCTAGACATTGCCCGCGCCGAAACGCAAATTATATAAAATTCTCTCGATAGAAAAAAATCGCAAAGTATGCTCCAAAAATTATTATTAACACGTTTGTTTCAGTTATTTTACAAGTTATGTCTATGAAAAAAATCATAGTGTTTCTTTAAATGCTGTTTAAGAGAATTCCCGCGAGATTTTTGCTCTATTTTAAACGAGTCGTGTTTTATTAAACATTTTTTCTATTTTACAATCGATTTTGTCGCTGTAAATGTTAGCGCTCTCCTCTAACCTTCGTAATTTCGTTTCTCTCCATCTTCTTCTTTTCGAGCCCAGTTGCGGAGCCTTGTGAAGAAAGCGTGCAAACAAATATACGCCGCGGCACGGCGTATTGTACGAACGTACGGTCGAATTGACCCTAGCAGGCCCGGAGATTCGACCTTTCTGCCGCGTTCATTTTAAATTCTGAAGAACGTGCTACATACAAATATTTAAAATGTGTCTCCATGTTGTCCTCCCAAAATTATAAATTCATCGTCTAGAAAAATAAAATCTGGTGGTTACCGCTAACTTTATAGTTGAAAAACGAGTTATATAGTTTTGAAATCGTTGTACGTAAAATATGTTAATGGTAAGTACTGTTTTTATTAATCTAATATTCAATTTTTATTAATCTAATATGTATATTTTTGTTAAGTTCTTACGGGTACAGGACCCTTACTTTTTTGTTTTACTTTTTAATTATGTGAAAATCTATCATTGGATATTATGTAAATTATTAATGTTATAAGTGTAAAATATCTGTTGATTTTCCATAATAAATAAATAAAAAATAATAAAAAATAAAAATAAAATAAAATAAATAACTCGCATACCTTGCGCGGCATGGAAATAAAAAAGTTATTATAGTTACGGATTCGCCGGAGCATTCCATGTAAAGTATCTTTAGATAATCATTTTAGTCATAACGTTAGAGTCAGTAAACGCATGTTTAGGAACTCTGAACATAAATAATATCCAAATCCAAAAAAAAAAGATTCGCCGGAAATTATTAAAATGTGAGTTTTGAGCATACAAAAATTATTAGGATTGTGTAGTTTGTGTACCGCCTTAAGCAGCCGCTACCAGAATTTCTACCGATTTCTTACACATCTCCCTTAAACATTTGAAGTTTTTAAGCTCGTAAAAAAATATATGTTATTTTTTAATATAATATCTAGACGCGTTCCACGCCGAAACGCAAATTATACAAAATTCCCTCGATAGAAAAAAATCGCAAAGTATGCTCCGAAGATTAATATAAACACGTTTGTTTAAGTTATTTTACAAGTTTATAGTTGTGAAAAAATTCACAAACTTAAGACGATTTCCACGAGATTTTTGCTCTATTTTAAACGAGTCGTGTTTTTAAGATAATATCTATACTTTTAAAAGTATGAAGATAATGTTTGTAGTTCTTAGTCGAAATATGATACAGTTAAATATGACCGAATCGGATAGGGACACATTAGCTCAGTAGGTAGAGCTCCGCCTGGGCAAGGCGTAGGTCCTGGGTTCGAGTCCTAGATGTGACCGTATTTTTTCTGATTTTTCTTTTTTCAGATTTTTGATCGAGTTTCGCTAATATTGTCTTCATTTAAAAGTCAATAGATGTCTCATGTTAAAAGTAAAAAAAATTATCCAAGATTATCCAAAAAAGCATTTATTCGGGTTTGAATCTTGCAATCATACAGAAAGATAGCAGCCAATAATTATACGGGTGGGGGGGGGGGGGGGAATAATTAGAAATATCTTTGGAACCTTAAATCATTGTTTTTTTATTATTAGAACCATAAATTATTGTTTATATCACACTAATAAAAGAGATGGTGAACATGATATTGTTTTATTTTCCATAATTGTAATCTACCAGTACTATCCTCTTTATCACTACGCAATTTTCAGGTTGATGGGACGGGAGGGGGGGGGGGGTTGAACCCCCTTGACCTTTCCCTTATTTTGCCCTTGCTAATATGTACAATTAGACCATATAGTTCGATGTCATTGTAAAATCAAAGGTGTTTTGTCGCAGAAAAGATGGAAAATAAAATAATTTTTTTGAAACCTATTTTTTTTTAAATCTATGTTTTTTGCCATTTATTTAAGTAGACATTTAAAAGACGGTTTCCGAGAGTAAAAAAACTGCAATTAAAAAAAAATCTTTGTAGTATAACAATAATAAAAAAGTATGATTTCAGCGTTATCAGTTTCAAACAAAGCCCTGGCTTTTGAATAGTATTTAGTTTTTTAGTTTAGTTTTGTGTCCAAAACTAATAACTTTTAAACTTCTAGGTTTCTTTAACCTTACGTATTAGTACTTGGCTTTACTAATAAACGTATTTTAAAATTAACACACCTCATAATCAATCATAATTAAATAATTAATTAAATTAATTGATTAAACAATACTTAATTAAAACTGTCTGTCAGCGCTTCTCAGTTTGACTATAATCAAATACAGATTTAAAGTATTAATTTCTTAACACATAATATCCGGGATTTATAATATGTTGTATTGTATTTATAATAACCTACTCTTTGTACTTTTTTATGTCGATACTACAATTTTTATTGTTCTCCTTTATGAATTTTATATTCATATTTTTCTTTTTCTTTATCTATGTATATTCTGTATTCATATGTAAAATAATTGTAATTCTTTTGTAAAATCCGCTATAATCGGCGTTAATAAATAAAAAATAAAAAAATGAATGTAGGGTCAATAGTTGTTAATCAATTCTGTTAATTTAAAACACATTTAACAGTAAAATGATAAAATTGCAATCATTAAAGAAGAAGAAATTTTGGATTTGATTCTATCTGTAATTTTAACTGTAATTCTGAATAAGTTTTATTTTTGCTTTTAAGTGTCATTTTCAAAATTGAATCTGACGAGCTATTCTATATCTTTTGTGGGAAAGAGATAGTTCTCGGCAGAAATCTGCTGTCAGATTTGTGTGTTTTTATATGGCTGTTATTTGCTTTTTCTTTGGGCCGATGTCAGAATTTCAGCTGTGAGCTGTCACGTATTTTAGTTTAGGTCGTTTTAAACACGAATTCATGCAAGTATGCGTGATTATTTATCCATTTGATATTATATTATATATTATATCCATTGATATCCGTCTCGGTCGAGACGGATATCGGGCGAGAAAATAACACAAATCTGACAGCTAATCTCGGCCGAGAACTATCTCGTTCCCACAAAAGATACAGAATAGCTCGTCTGAAATTGTGTCTAGAAATTAGACAAGCGACAAGAATTTAGACTACTGTGGCGGGTATTTATATAAGAAAATAGTCGTTTAGGCAATGTCCAGTTTATTTATTTTACATTGGTTTCAGTGATTTAATATCGGCCAGCACTGTATTATATATCCCTTAGGGCAGGGTAAGCTCGGGCCAATGGGGTGTCTTTTCGGCCGCGTAATGGCGCTATGCGTGTGAGGGAGAAAGTATTCGGGTCCGTGCGTCGGACAAAATACCAAGCGCAACACTACCTATAAGCAATATTAAAAAAAAATATTTCAAGTATTTGGGACTGATGTGTCAAGAATTCATACTGGTCCATATTTTTTCATGGCTATGCGCTAGTTTCATTAATAAATCTAAACGGTACATGAAACTGAACAAGACTGTAAAATAAAAAGGTAACGGTCGCAACTGGGGATCGAACCCAAGATCTCTGTCTTACCGGGACAACACTCTAACCACTGAGCTATGGGACAAAGATCCAGAGTTCGATCTACTTTTTTTACGTTATGTTACTTTTATAAAAAAATTAGTGTCTTTAGGTTTCGTGCTTCGTTTAAAATTATAAAAATTATCTTCTTAAATGGTTAAATACTACAACCTTCAAAAAGTATTCCAATAAATTGAATTATGTAAAACATTGTAGGGAGCGCTATCAGCTAGTAGGTCAAAGAAAACCCAGTAGAGTAGTATTGTTTAAGATGCGTAACATCAGAGAAACATCGGAAAACAAAGAGGCGCAACGAGAAACACAATTTAATTGAAGTCGAGATGAAATGAAGATAAAACTACGTATTTTGGTACACAATCCCGGAAGCTGAGGCAGTGGAATGTATTTCATTGCAAAACAAGACGTAACCGATTGCTTAATATGATAATTACATAAAATCTACAATCAAGAATCGAAAATTAGCAAACTTAATTAATAATGCACTTTCTATGACGTTTTAAATTATCTGAAGAGAAAATCAGTTTTTATTGGACATCGTAAACTTTTTCACGTAGTTTTCAAAATTTGTATTTATTAAGTTGTAAAAAACAACCACAAATGTTTTTGTCTTCACATGATCAAATCAACAAGTCACTGATTATTTTAACACCAGTTCTTGCTACCGACTATGTGAGATGTTAGATAATGTCAATGTCTGCGCGGATCTAATGTTACGAGTATTATAACTTATTTAGAACGCTAAATTCGGCGAGCACAACTGTGGCAACTTTATTTTTCGTGGAAAATTGCCTTGACAGCCGTTTTTAAGCAGTGGCGGTCCGTGATTTTGCTGAAAATGAAATGAATTTTTAACATCAATAATGTAATTATATAATTTTAACATCAATAAATAATGTAATCTTCGCACACAAGCTCACGAAAAGTCTACAACTGACCCTGGTTTTTAGTATGTTTTCTTGGTGGGTAGCAAACGCAACATTAAGGATAGGTTTTTTTTAACTGAATACGATACGAAGCTTTTTTCATTTTGTGTCTGGAACTTCTCTCCTCTATTCCAAATGGCGATCGTTCAGTACGCAGTCATGGTGACCTGACACTTGAATCCCCGACAGTTGGCCCCTCGACATTATAATAATTATAAAATTATATAACTTTGTACATTATTTACCAATTCCAAACCTAAAATCGACTTAAAAAATACCTCTAATAACAAGTTGGCATTGATATGAAATGAATTAATTTAGTGCCGATTTTTTGTACTTATACGCTGGTATATAATATACAGTATATAGGGGCCATTCATTTATTACGTAAGACGAATTTTGCTAGTTTTCGACCCCCTCTCCCCCTGTTATAAGAAAAAAATAAGAATAGGCCGACCCCCTCCCCTCTGTTTAATATTTATTACGTAAGAATCTAAAGGAAAAAATGAATACACGTTTGGTTTGTTTTAATGTTTATTTTTCAAAGTAACAATTTTTAGAAATGTTTATTTGTACTTACAAAGGTTCCTACTAATAATTTTAAGTTTGTTAACAAAGTATAATTTTAACTTTGCGCATTTTTGTGATCTTACGTAAGAACTGTGAATCCTGACTTAGACTCCCTAAAAATGTTAAAAACAAAACTAAATATTCAAAAAATTGTGTCCTGGAAACTAGTGGCAGTATGAGACAATTACTACTGTATAAACAAAAAGTTAACATCAGCTACCAGGGGAACAAAAGTATTGACGCAATGTTTCCATTGCCTTCGATTCGGTCACACTTCGCTCCGATGTCTGGATAAAACAAATGCCGCTACATGCAGCCACTGCTCTGGAAACCACAACTTTCAACAATGTACCAACAAGAACTCCGATCCTACATGTAATAATTGTTCTTTTCAAAACAAAAACTACAAACTAAGTTATGACACTAATCACAATGCATCCAGCATTAAATGTCTATATCGTGCTAAAATGCTTAGAATCGCTCAAGACAAAATCGATTTTTCGTAAAGTAAGTAGAAGTATGATACATAAGTAACTATTCACGTACTAATTACCCGCATTGTATATTTACACTGCATACATGATTTTAAAATGGAAACTAAAATAAATATTATTGCTACATAATTAAATACATCTTACTATTTTTACGAAAATATTTGACCATGTCAAATACAACTGTTACAGGTCGTTCTATGAATATTTTTTTTACTAACTATATATGTCTGAGATAAATATGTATTTTATATTGAAAGTTTTTGTTAATACTTTTTATTACTGTTGTTAATATGTATAACTCGACGAACACTTTTTCTCCTAAAATAATTTTTTTCTCCTACAATTACATTCTAAAAATACGATAATGTCAAAATCAATATTTTATTATTCTATACTCTTAAAATACTTCTATGTCTGACTCATTATTTGAAGATATAGATTCATCTTTCAAGATTTCGGAAGATATTTGTTTATCTAGTGTCGAATGTAATAACATACTATTAGAAATGAATCTCTTAAAATCTTTAACAATCCTTCACTTAAATATCAGAAGTGTCAGGTACCTATAATTTACCTGGATACAATAACTTTGTTACAACTTACAAAATAAATCAAAACAGCGGAATCATTGTTTTTATAAAATGTATTCATCACAATATTTACGTTAATGAAATACATATCGATCCTGTAAACTGCCTACATATTCAAATTAATATAAAAAAAACACATTTTTTGATATAATAGCATTATATAGAACACATAACTCGAGCTTTAGTAATTTAACCGAGAATCTGAAATCTATTATAAATACAAATTGTTCTCGAAATGCATTTATTGTGGGCGATATCAATATCGATATATCTGATGAATTTGAAAACAATAGAAATAAAGAAAAAACGGATTATATCAACACATTAACGGAACTAAACTTTAAACCATGTGTAAAAAAATATACAAGAGAGTGTCATGGACAAAGGCCATCTTGCATTGATCATATCTGGTGTAATACTAATGAAACTGAAAAAATAAAATCAATTATTTGGAAAAATAATATTACTGATCATCACACATGCATTGTAGCCTTTAAAACTGACAAAATAGATGTAAAAAATTACTCCGGCAATAATTTTCCAAAAACTATTATTAACTACGAAAAATTACAACATAACCTTAACATTGAAAATTGGGAAACTGTTTTATCCTCTAGTAACACCGATTTATGTTCACTACATTTTTAATCAATCTTAAATAAGCATATAAAATCGTCCTCTTCCATTATAAAATACTCTCCAAATACTAAATTAAAAAAATTAAAACCGTGGATCACCCAAGGAATCATAATCTCAATTAGACATAAAGAAAAAATTTATAAGGAACATAAAAAATTTACAGAAAACTGTAAACTATACGAATATTTAAAAAAAATTCAGAAATAAACTGTGTTACATTATCCGGAAAACCAAAGAAGATTTCTATAAAGAGAAAATCAATATTGCTGGCAACAATAATAAAAAGGTATGGCTAACTATCAATGAAATTATCAATAAAAAACCAAAAAATTCTAACTTAAACAAAATCACAGATATTGATAACAAAATTTACGATGTAAACACGGATCCAATGAAATGTGCAAATATTTTTAACAATTATTTTGGATCAGTTGGTGAAAAATTAGCACTTAAAATTAAAAACATCGAAACTAATGAACTATATACATCGCCTTCAAATCCTTGTAACACCTTAACACAATTTGGTCACCATGATACAGGCAGCTGCCTAGTATGGTGACCTAATGTATCTTCTCAAGTAAATGTATTAATCATGTAACATGTACTTATAAATAAATTCCAACGAACTAACGCTGATGAAATCAAACATACTATTAATCAATTAATAGGTAATTCTTCCCCCGGTTATGACAATATTTCGGTAGAAATTCTTTTAAAAAAATTCTGATTCACTTTGCAATTTTAGCTGAGGGATTAACGTGGAATGAAACTCAGAGAACGGCGGAATCAGATTAAATTTAATAAAAAAATGGTGTGATCAAAATTTACTATCTCTAAATACAAATAAGACTTTTGTAATTTTTTTCACTCCGACTAAAAATGCTACCCTTGAAAATCTAAATATATGTATACACTCATATAATTGTAATTCAAATTCATATATCTGTAAACCTGATTGCTCTGTACTCACTGTTAAAACCAATGTTAAATACCTTGGGGTAACTGTAGACAGTAACATAAAGTGGAAGATGCAAATGAGCACAACAGTTGAGAGACTAAGAAAATTAATGTACATTTTCATTAGAATTCTATGCATTTTAAATATTAGTATATTATGAACTATTTACTTTTGCTTAATCCAATCAGTGCTAAGTATGGAATTGTTGGTTGGGGCGGTGCATTCAAAACTTCTCTTTTACTATTGGAAATCATTAAAAAATTAATTATAAAAAGAATTTTCAAAAAGCAATATGATTACCCCACTATCAAATTATTTCAAGGTTTTAAAGTACCTTCACTTCATGTTATTTATAAAAAAATACAATTCTACAAATACACAAAGATTTTTTCAATAATGAGAGCATTACTCCTTTTTCAAACAGCATTAGAACAAATATCCTGGGCTCTATGAGTGTCCCGCGTTGTAACACCACCACTGCTCAACAATACCATAAATATATTGGAGTTGAATGGTTTAACCGATTACCAGTTGATTTAAGATTGGAAACAAATTATAAAAAATTCAAAAAATCAATAAAAGCTCTTTATATATAACCTATTACAATCACTACAACTTATAATATTTTATTTCTAAATACAATTGTAATGTTTGATATCCTTTTTCTTTCTTTATTTTTCTCCTTTCTTTTTTATCTCCTCTTCATTCGGCTACATTCGTTTTATTATATGTTTTATATATATAAAACTATAGATGCATATTATATGACATATACGATTTTTCTTTGTTTACTGTTAATTATCCATTATTTGATCTATATGTATATTAAAAAAAATATATATTATTTAAACTTAAATAAAAATTATTATCTACATTCGTTGTCCCGCCTTTTCAACACGAGCGAGAAAGGTGTAAGACATATTAAATAATATATTTTTTTTACAAAAAAACTTTATAGAATACACAAAAACATGTAATTTTTGTAACATTTATTAAATAATAAATAAATAAAAATAAAAATAAAACTATCGAGACTCCCTCCCACCCCCTTGTAAGAAAAAATAAGACATGGTTGACCCCCCTCCCCCCCTAAATCGTCTTACGTAATAAATGAATGACCCCTAGACAAAAAGTTTTATCGTTGATGCATTTGAATGAAAATTTGTCTTATACTTGTTTTATTCGGCGGTACATTATCTCTGCACACCTCTTCGGGGACCCTTAGTTATATCTTGTGTAAGTAGGCATAACGTATTTTCCCTACGACTGCATATTGTATGTAAGTACGCCGGGGAGGGGGGGAGGGGCAACTATCGGGGGATAGACTGACATGAAATCGGTAGTAATTAATAGCAAGTACATAAGTAAGGTCCTTCGGTTCACGACTAAACTTTTTTGTGAAAACCTCACAAGAATCTCACTGTTCGGAAGAAATGGATCTATGTACCGCGAGAAAAGAAAGTGGGAGGATAAGATAAGTGAGACAAGGTAAGATAAGGATTGAGAAGTACCTACCTGTTAGTTCAGATAGTTTTAATAACTGAACATGGGTAGCTAAACCATTCCTGGAAAATTTTCGATACGGATTGGTGTAGAACTGAAAAAGCTCTTGAATAAAGCGTTTTTTACAGCAATAAAGTTAGTGAAAAAAGTGATTCATTGATCGTTAAATAAATTTTTAAATATTTGAATTTTCTTACTTCTGTAAACCCATAACGATTTTAGACGTATTTTTATCTCCGAGTTCATGGCCAAGGATCTTACAGCACTTCCACGAAGGTCATTTTAATCTAGATAAACGGGAGACAATGAAACATAATCTTATTTCTTTAGCTCTCTTTGTTGACATGATGACTTTATAAAGTTATTATTAAAGTGCTTGAAGAAAAAATTGTAATGAAGGTGAATCGACGGTACGTGCCAGGTTGCTGGGGTTAAATATAATATATATTTTAAATGCAAACGAACATCATACGATGACCTTCGTGAGGCAGAACGGTAAGATCATTGACCCTGGACCCGGAGACAGTGGAGTCAAAAGGTACAATAGTACTTGCATTTGAAAAATAAAATAAAACACCATGTGTACCACATTGAGAATTTGTTAGTTACTTTGAATTGTGAAACGTTAGAAAAATTAATATACTACTACTTTTATATATAGCTTTTCCATCATCAGGTCTATAACGTAACTAGAAATCCATCAAAAATACATTCAGAAATTATCTTCCTGATACTGCTTTTGTGCAATTTGTTGGGCTGAAGTGCAGTTAGTTTATATTCGTATGTACCTACCGTTCTCTTCATTCTGTGCTGTTTTTGGATGTCTGTAAACAAATGCATAAAAATAAAAAGTAAAAAAAAACGATGGAACCATCTTTTCAATTTAGAGCTTGTGTCAGAGTGGAATACTCTTAATCCGGTGAAAGACTACTCTTCAGAATCGAAAGAATTCGACGGTAATTGAAATGGGTTTAACTATGTTTAGTGTTTTTTTTTATTTGGGAGGTAGGTACTAGTGATGTAACGAATATTCGCATTCGCATTCGCGAATATTCGCATATTTTTGCATATTCGCATTCGCATTCGCAAATTTCGTGCGAATGTTTTGCGAATATGAACATCAGAAAAAAGAGACGAGACTTTAAATTATAGGATGGACAATGCTTCATAAGATAAGTCTTACGAATCCAACACTTTCCACGAAACTAAACTAAATAGCGCCTCCCACACGCACACTTGATGGGAACTTTGATGGGAAGATGATGCCACTTCAAGTGTTTTAGATGCATCCTGTTTTCGTTTTTCACACTTTTTTAATTCGGAAAACTTTGTTTTATGCATTGCCTTCAAATGATTTCTCACAGCCGTTGTAGTTCTTCCTTTTCTAGAATATTCCTTGTTACAGAGCTTGCATTTAGTTCGTTCAACGTCGCAAAGTGTAAAATAAGTCCAAATTTCACTAGAATTTGATTTACAAATGTTAATCACTAATCAATCACACTCTAACCTTAAAATTAACATGTTTTTGTTTACGAGCAGACGACAAATTAAATAAAATAACCGATCGGCTTTTTAACAAGATGCAAACTTGAGCCGCTACACCATACATAATTGGCGCCAAAAAAAAAACTCTACATTCGCATTCGCGAATGTCGGTAACAGATATTCGCATTCGCGTATACTCAAAAACTGACATTCGTTACATCACTAGTAGGTACCTCTGGTTTCGGAACCATTTTTATTGGATAACACCTCTGTCACCCCAAGTGGTCCGTGACGTTTGATGACATAATAAGATACCAGGGTTCATCGGATGAGGTCTGTTCACCTCCGACACAAAACCGGGCACCCACCACCTGCATGGCGGGCCGGATCGGGAGAGGCCGGTTTGGGGAGACCCTTTGACCTTTCCAGCTGGTCTCTCTCCACCCATCGTCTTGCACATGGGAGAGAAGGATTCATACGTTTGTAACTCTCAGACACGCTAACCCGTAGATTCCTAACCACTTATAATACCCTTTTTCCTTCCCAGAAATTCCTCTCCTTCCTTCCATTAAAAAGACCCTCCGCACAGCATTCCCAAAAATGACAGATGTCCTGAGCGAAATTATTTTCCTCAGGGCCTCCTGGGTGGAGTTAGTTTTAAAAAAAGTGATCAGTTCTGAATAGCCAGGTCCTTCCCAACATTTCACTTTTCATCAAATTTTTCTTCCCCGCACTTTCGCCACTCAACATTTTTAAAATGGGGATACGATAGTCCCCTGGCTCGAGCATTTGGAACCCTTATGAACCATGATTCATGACTCATGATATAAAAATATTTGTTCTTCCTTTTGGACATAATTTTTAAGCTTATCGCTTGATCTTAAAAGAATCAAGGAAAATGACAGTGTCATTCGTACGTGCCGATAGAATTCTTGGTAAATAAAGATGTCCACAAAAGGTAGACCACAAGGACATCTACTTGAACCTTTCATAATTACTTTTGTCTTGCGGCTATCAAAAACCATCTTGATATTGTGGCTCGACGAATTTCGGACGTAGGTCAAAGGTCAATCGTGTTTATTTTACCATCGTAATGATCTCTGTCTTACCTGTCATATGTAATATTGCGTGAAACTATACGAAAGTTAAATAATTATTATGTCACTCACAAAAAAATCAAGAAGGCTTATAAAACCACACAAACGATGTTGCTTGTTTAAATTTCATTTGATAATCATAAAAAGTCGTTATAGCATCACTAAATGAGTTGCATTACTGTACAGTGACTTCGTGAAATTAAACTTTTTTTAATATTTGATTTGGCACCTGTACTTTAGTTCAATAACAAATTTACGTAAGACATGCGTGTGACAAAAGTCTTAATTTACTAAACGTTGTACTAAATTCATTGGGGAATTATGGAGCATATTTCACAATTACGCGTTCAAACCTTAGAGAAAAAAAAATACAAAAAAAGAGTACTTTTATGTTAGCTCCACGCAGGAGGCCCCGAGCAAAAAACTTCTATCAGGGCTTGTGTAATCTTTGGGGATGTCATGTGAAGAGTTTTTCAGGAAAAGGAAGGAGAGGAAGTTGTAAGGCGAAAAAAGTATGAGGGGTTGGTAGGAATCTGGGAGTCAGTAAGTCCAGTCTCCCTCAAACAGTCTCTCCCAATCCGGCTCACCACGCAGTAGTTGGGAAAATGCCTCCGCTGCCAAGACGCCAACCTCACCCCATGAACCCGAGCACCCCTGCTAAGTCACCAAACATAGCGAACTACTTGGGGTGATCTACGGCAGGAAGTTGGTTATTCAATAAATGGGGGCGGCGGTATCCATGCCCGCCTCCCAAATTAAAATCTATATCTTTGATTTCTACTTGTACAACATGTCAATTGTATAAGCCTGTGTTTGAAAATATCTGAAAAGGTCCTGAATAGGTAGGTACTCGTAGAACAATTTTTGATGTTGTAATTAAAATAATATTTTATAATGTGTGGGTACTCAGTGTAGGCTGGTGGTTAAATGAAGAACAACGAGGTTGCGTGATAAAAAACCTTTAATGAGTTCCAACAATAATTATAATTTGTAATCACACAAACACGGTCAGCGTAACAGTCTTACGATATTAAATAGTACTAACGAAGTTACACACTGGGTCAAGGTTGATTGCGGATAGAAGAGGCGACTGCTCGGTAAGTTGAATGAACACTGCCCTTTTCGCTGTTGTTGGGCGCGTTTTATATGGCCAGACGAGTGGAGTATTGGTAGTAAATCATCACTCGGCTAGTTACTCGAAAGCGCTGGAACTATGCATTGCAAGCGTACCTTTTCTGGAATGCGTGAGAGGTAGGTAGGTCCGCGGCTCTGTTTCGATGAACTAGGTACCTACTGTTCAGTCGCGTACCGTCCATGCCAGACGGCTGACGGGAGCTCTAGTAATTTCGCTTGCATATATTTGTACACAGGCGCCGCTTCTGGAAACATCGATACGGTTCGGGGGCAATCCAAAGCGTGACGTAGCAAAGGCTGGTTGCTACAGGACTCCCTCCCCAGACAACGCAGACATGGCTGCGGTGGAAGGAGGAATGGTCAAATACCGAGGTGATCGGGAAATCGAACCCGCCTTCCAGAACGAATGGTTGTGTGTGTCCGATCATCACTGCCATCGAACAACGGAAGGGTTGGTTGTGATGTGGCGGCTGGTGGCTCTGATACGGTTTGCGAGTGTGATGCGAATCTCTCAAGATCTTGAGCAATGTATGCTGGTTTGATGCGGTCGATGCTCACGGTGATTTCCTTCCCTTTTACCAGTATGGTATATGCTCGTTCGTGCCGACGAACGACTTTATGAGGGCCGCTATAGGGTTGTTGAAACGGGCTCTTGACTGTGTCGTCCCTCAGAAAGACGTGAGAAGCTGTGAGAAGATTTTGAAAGACGAAATGATGTCCATCACCATGGCGGATACCTTCAACTGGTCTCAGCTCGTTGAAATGTTTCCGTAGTTCCTTGAGGAAGCTTCCGGTGTCGTCGTTGACATTAGGTCGTGCTGTGCATAGGAATTCGCCGGGTAAGCGGAGCGGCTCGCCGTATAGTAGCTCATCGTTCCACCATGCCATTTGCTGCGGGGTGGTATGCAGTTGTATGGATTTGTGTCGTGCCTGCTAGGAAATTCAACTGCCTGAACAGCCTTGACTCAAATTGTCTCCCTTGGTCCGTAGTAATGCGGAGTGGAGTGCCGAATCTTGTAATCCAGCCCTTGTAGAAAGCACGCGCCACTGTTTCAGCCTCTTGGTCTGGGATCGGGAATGCCTCTGGCCATCTCGTGAGTCTGTCCACGCACGTGAGGCAGTATCAGCGTCCTTCTGAAGAAGGCATGACGATTATGTCGATGTGGACATGCTCAAATCAAGCGGAGGGTCTGGGAAAGGCTCCGAGGGGTGCTGACACGTGCCGTGTAACCTTGCTTCGTTGGCATTGGAGGCAATTGCGTGCGAGCTTAATAGTCTCGGCTTTGATGGCCGGCCAGACATAACGTTGAGTTATAAGCTTAACCGTGGCCTTGATTCCAGGGTGAGCCAGCTGATGGACCGCATTGAATGCCGCAGGTCTGAACTTCTTCATCACGAAGGGTCTGGCTATGGTAGTTGAGACGTCACAGTAGAGATGCGCGTCAGTACCCGGAATATTGATCTTCTTAAGTTGTAGGCTAGAACATCCCTGCAAGTGTTGTTCCAGTTCAGGGTCGCACATCTGGTCAGCTGCCAGCGCTGCGTAGTCCAGAGGAATATCTATCGTCTCGACCCTGGAGAGAGCATCCGCTCTCCGCATAGATGGCTAGTATCTCTCTGTCGTATGCGCCATATTTCTTTTCAGCTGCCGAAAACTTCTTCGAGAAGAATGCTAGAGGCTCCCAGTGACCTGCGACGAATTGATGGAGTGCGGCACCAGCTGTAGTATCGGACGCGTCGCTGACGATAGAGAGTGGGGCGTCGCACTTCGGGTGAACGAGCAGGGTTGCCTGGGCCAGAGCTTCCTTGCACTTCCTGAAGGCTTTTACTGTTTCGGCAGTCCAAGACACGTGTTTTTTGCCTTTTTGGTTCCCTTTTAGGAGGTCATTGAGTGGAGCTTGTATCCTCGAGGCGTTGGGGATGAATCTCCTGTAAAAATTTATAGCTCCTAGGAAACGGCGGAGATCCTTGATGGAAGCTGGTTGGCTGTAGTTGTTGATGGCTTCTACTGTATCTGGGAGGGGTGAAGTGCCAGCGTCAGACACCAGGTATCCTAGGAATTTGACCTTAGTCAGGCCGAAATGGCATTTGGCGGCGTTGATGACAACACCATATTCCTGTAGGCGCTGGAATAGTATCTTGAGGTGGGCTGACGTTGGGGCAATAAGGATGTCGTCTATGTAGGCGTAACAGAAATCTAAGCCTCTGGTAACCTCGTCTATGAAGCGTTGGAAGGTCTGGGCTGCGTTGCGGAGGCCGAAAGACATCACCGGAAACTCGAAGAGTCCGAATGGCGTAGCGATTGCTGTCTTCGGAATGTCCTCAGGAGCCACAGGGATTTGATTACATGCCCGCACCAGATCAATTGTTGAGAAGATCTTGGTGCCGCTCAGTGCCTGCGCAAAATCTTGGATGTGGCGTACAGGGTATCTGTCCGGAATAGTTTTGGCGTTCAGTCTTCTATAATCGCCACATGGTCTCCACTGGTCGTCCTTCTTCGGTACCATGTGCAAGGGAGATGCCCAAGAGCTCTCGGAAGGTCGAGCGATTCCGAGGCGGACCATGGCCTCGAACTCCTTCTTGGCGCGTTTTAATTTGTCAGGAGCAAGGCATCGTGGGCGTTCGACTGTTGGAGGTCCTGGCGTAGTGTTAATATGGTGCAGTGTTGCGTGACGAACTTCCTTCCTGGCGCCATCAGGGCGAGTGACGTCAGGAAACTGTTGAAGTAGCTTGTGATACGGGGACGTTCCTGTGACCGTCTTAATGGAAGCGATCTTGTTGTCGCTTCGTTTTCCCGTGATGGTTAAATTCGTCACCTGGTCCAGCAGCCGTTTATTTCGGACATCTACCAGTAGCTCGTATTTGGCGAGAAAGTCTCCCCCGATGATGGGCTTGGAGACGTCTGCAATGATGAAGCTCCAAGTAAAGTCGCGTCGCAATCCCAGATCCAGGTTGAGCGTTAGGCTGCCATAGGTAGCGATTGTGCTGCCATTTGCGGCTGCCAGTTCGTATGTCGCTTTAGTGGGACGTCCCTGGACAAGGCGTCGTGGGAAAACGCAGAGATCTGCGCTAGTGTCTATAAGGAATTGGGTACGGGTTACCCTGTCGGTAACAAAAAGGCGACTGACTTGGTTGGGGCTGGCGCTGGTCACCATCAGTTTGAGCCCCGAGCGTTTCCCTGTTGGAAGTTGCAGGGTTTGGTGGACTTGCTTGCCTTCGTCCCATACTTCCAGTGGTATCAGCATGTGCCCTCGGGCTGATGACCTCTGGACTGACTGCGGGAACGATTGCTCCAACGATGCGGGGTGGCGCTCCTCCTATGCTGGCCAGAGCGTAGTGTCGAAACTTCGCGCCTCATAGTAGTGAGCTCTTGTTGGAGAGGCTGCATCAACCGCTCCATCTGTGTAACTAATGAGTCTTCGGACGATGGAACAGCCACTGTGTTAACTGCCGGTCTACCAGCGTAGTCTGCTATGGCGTCTGCCAAGCTGGCCACCTTGTCAAGCGGAGTATCCTGCTGCGTAGCCAGAACCAACTGCATGCTTCTAGGAAGACGGCCCATCCATAGGGTTCTCAAAACCTCACCGGGCACAGCGCTGCCGGCGAGGGTGCGCAGGTGTCTCAAGAATTGGGAGGGTTTGCGGTCTCCGATTTCTTCATGTTCCAGGAGTCTCCTTGTCTTCTGCTCCTGTGTGGAGCTGAGGCGTCTGGTTAGTTCATATTTTAATAGAGCATATGCAACGACCTCAGGGGGCTTCACAATGATGTCTCGGACTTCTTGGGCGTGGGCGGGATCCAAGGCTCCGAGAATGAAACCAAATTTTGTGGCATCCACGGTCACTCCTGCTGCCTCGAAGCTGCGCTCCACCATAGCGAACCATAATTCTGGGTCAGTAGGGCAAAAAGGCGGAATGCGTACTGCCACTCGGTTGACCTCAGGCGGTGGATACTTGATGTTGGGTTGCTGGTTGCTGGTCATTGGTTGCTGGTTGCTGGTTATTGGTTGCTGGTTTCCCTCAGATGTTCCGCTCGTAAGAGAAATGATGATGATGATTGCTGTGCGAAATTTATCACCGAAGAGTTTATTTCGTGCGCGACGTGCTCGCGGTAGACGTATTTGCACGCGTCGTGCTCACTGTAGAATTGTCCGTGCACTTCGAAGGTCACCAATGTGGGTACTCAGTGTAGGCTGGTAGTTAAATGAAGAACAACGAGGTTGCGTGATAAAAAACCTTTAATGAGTTCCCACAATAATTATAATTTGTAATCACACAAACACGGTCAGCGTAACAGTCTTAAGATATTAAATAGTACTAACGAAGTTACACACTGGGTCAAGGTTGATTGCGGATAGAAGAGGCGACTGCTCGGTAAGTTGAACGATCACTGCCCTTTTCGCTGTTGTTGGGCGCGTTTTATATGGCCAGACGAGTGGAGTATTGGTAGTAAATCATCACTCGGCTAGTTACTCGAAAGCACTGGAACTGTGGTTCGTACCTTTTCTGGAATGCGTGAGAGGTAGGTAGGTCCGCGGCTCTGTTTCGATGAACTAGGTACCTACTGTTCAGTCGCGTACCGTCCATGCCAGATGGCTGACGGGAGCTCTAGTAATTTCGCTTGCATATATTTGAACACAGGCGCCGCTTCTAGAAACATCGATACGGTTCGGGGGCAATCCTTCTTCTTTAAATTAAATGGCTTTTCACCCCAATGGAGTGTTCTGGCCAGTGTCAAGTAGAGAGTGTGCTAGTTTTGTATTTGTGAGTGTGTAGGTTAATATTTATTTACCATAACAAGTACATAACATAAATATATAATATACAATTCACTAAACACACTAAATACAAATAAATAATAATAAAAAAATATATATATAAATTATAATATATACACACATATATACGCACATACATATACATGAATGAATAATTCGGTAGGTAAATTTACAAGTTGATGCCATTAACTTTAATAAAATAAGAAATGATTTTATATACACGTTTGTCAATAGAGGATAACAAAAATGCCATGTCATAGGGGGGCAATATACCTGTATTGATCAGATCAGGGATGAAATTTTTATAATTATTATTTATAGGGTAACTGAAAAATATATGGTTGAGGTCCTCCTCTTCAAGACGACACTCACACATGGCAGAATTCTTAACCTGAATTCTTGTCAGGTTAAGAATTCAAATCCAAAGCATGACGTAGCAAAGGCTGGTTGCTACAAATGTGTGTATTTATTCTTTATTTTCCCATACTTAAATATTAACATAAACACTGACATCTGCACACAATGCAGGACGTCATACACAGATGTGACGGAAGGCCGGTCCTGTTTCACGTTGACAAACGGCCTCTTCCTCCCGGATAAGGTTTTGTTCATGGGTTTCCTTATCCCAAAAGGCGAATGCGGAGGAATTTTAAAAAGAAAATAAAAAACTCCCATAATAACCGAAATATACATGTATGTATATATATATGGTCGCTGGTTGGGCTGCTGATGATGAAACTTACAATTTTAGTAGGGTAGGTACTGCGATAAGTATTTACATTACTCATTGTAAAAAAATACCCATTTCTTATATTTCAAAACGATAATATAATAATATAATTCAAATATTTCTTATACACACAACGAAAACGCATTGTTAAAATTACCACATAATATTGGATTATTACATGGTAACCCATGGATTATTATGATTTATCTTGAACAATGGGTGCTTTACATGTAATGATTAAACATCGTGCAGTTTATGCAGATCACTGACAATGATTTATGAGGGATGATTTATTTTCAACACTCACCTTCAATCTAACATATGTATATGAATAACATTGATTGCTGGCTGTGGGTGTACGCCTTGTTTGTTTCAATATATAATATATAAATCATAATGTTTCCTATTCCATGATAAATTGAAAAAACAAAATGAAGAAACTGGCCTCAATGTAACACCAAAAAGCATCACGTATCGCGCGCATCGTTTTCGTACATCGTTAATTAAAATGCCTTCAAACGTGAAAACGTTTTGACAGTTCATTAGGAAGTTAGGTAGGAAGTCATACAGTCACGACCTTGTAAGCTTACGTAGGTAACTTACTTGTAAGTTTTTAGTATGTTACTACCAACTACCAACATACACACTACTTGTTATTGTTTTTCTAACGATCGGGTATTTTTTTTACCATTTTACTAATTCTAATAATGATTGTCATAAAATAGGCAAAGTGTCTAACCAAACGTTTTGAATAGAATTGATAATTCTGTCGATCTCCGTGGTAATAAGCGGGGGTAATTAAAAGTTTCAAAGATTCCCGTAAGAGTGCATATACTAAAACAATTGAGTGCATCCTTTGATTACATAAATTATTTTTCAGCATTTCCCTTTATTTAGGAATATCTACCACTTTTTTACACAACACCACACAGGAGGCTCTGACGAAAATAATTTCACTCAGATTCTGTGTCACCTTTGGGGATGCTGTTCGGAGGGTCTTTCTAAGGGAAGGAAGGAGAGAAAGTGAAGGAAAAAGGTGTGATGTGTGGGCAGGAATCTAAGGGTCAGGATGTCCAGGAGTGACGGATGTATGAATCATCCCTCTCCCGCTGAAAGGTGTGCTAAAAACGGCCTTTCCCCATCCGGCCCGCCACGCATCTGATGGGTAGGCGCATTCGCCACCAAGACCTGATGAACCTCACCCTGAACCTTGGCACCATTGCTAAATAGCAAGTAGCGAAATACCTTGGATGACCCATGGCGGAGGTGTTGGCTATCTAGTAAATTCCCATTCCCACTTCCCAAACTCTGACTAACATAAATTAAAAAATTAATTATATTTGACATACGAAAGCTAAGAGTCAATTAAGTAAAAAAGCTTTTTAAAGCAATCTAAAAAATAATTTGGCCAAAGTGGAGATTTTTAATGACATCATTACACAATACAGAATACTACTAATTATAGCTCTATTATCTGAAATGAAAACGTTGAAGACTGTTTCCTGTTGAATGTCTAGACTAGACCCATTTTGTCAAAGTATCTGAAGTTGTTTTCTAGCGAAGATCGGTAATAATAATAAGTAATAATAAGGTGTTGAGTTGACTTCATTCTGAGTTGGCGTGGAACCGTTTGAAGAAAGCCATTACCAACGGCCAGACTGCCCTTGTATAGTGAATACTAAATGGCGAGATGCGTGTAGGTAGGTACAGACGATATTTATCACACTTCTCACACAAAAGGTCCGGTATGAAGTTGAGAACCATAAACGGATTATATCTGATCTACATTATGTTGAAATGTTCAATAATGGGAGCTTTGTTTGCCAGAGTTAGCTCTGTAGTTAGAAGGCTATTGGGTCACTACCTAGCTAGGTACATGTCATGTAGATCTACGGAGTTAGTTCTGTTTTCTATATAAATGCAGGGGCGAATTTCAATATTTGGGCTTAAAAAAGCATTCCATAATGGGGTATTTCCATAAACGAGGGATTCTGTTGAAAATGTGCGGAATAGGTATTTAAAGATCATTTTTCTGATTTTAATCATCATACTAAAATGTTTGTTTTGACGTTTTCATTCAATATTATTGATTTTAAAAACGATATAAAACTAACAAAATCAAAACTGCCCGTGGTTGGCAAATCGGATTTTGACGTCACAAGCGTCGCGTCGCTCAGCTGGGCCAGCATAAATAAACACTGTCAGTGAGCTTCCACGCTCATGACGTCACACGATAGCCCCCCCCCCAAAAAAAAATATCGTTTTAGCGGTAATTCAAAAATGAGAAACTTTGACTTGCCGTAGAAAATTTATTCGTCAACATAAAAATGCTACAATCATTGTAATTTTTTGCTGTATTTTTTAAAGCAAAAAAAACGTGGAAATATCCCAATGAATACACACATTATGGCGTTTTAGTGGATTGGAAGAAGAAGTTGGGATAACCAAGGAAACTATGTACCTACGATCGAGGGAATTAAATTATTATATCGGTCGTGTCAAGACTAGGTATCACAAAACAGCTTTTATGAAATTCAAGACTAGGTAAAACAAAACAGCATGTATGAATATGAAAACTAGGTATAACAAAACAGCACGTATTATTGTCAATACTAGGTATCACAAAACAGCATGTATGAAAGTCAAGACTAGGTATAACAAAACAGCAAATGAATGTGAATAAAAGAGTGTGCTCTGTGCTCACCCCTAAGGAGAAATGGAATGATGATTAATTGGTCAAGGCACAAGTAGATTAAAGATGAATCGATTTTTTTTAACTGTTGATTTTGAAGTGTTGTACTACCTACTCTTCACAGTACACTATTCTTTAAGCCCATGAGTTTTTGCAAGAAAAAGTCAAAATTGTGTTTTGACCACAATATATATTCATCCAATAAAAAAACGCTTTTGAGGCAATAGAGTTTGCTTCGTCGTATTGTACAAATATTTTTGTAGGTTTTTTGAAACAATGAAGAGAATGTCGGTTTATAAAATATCATGTTAAAAAAATAACTTAATTTTTTCTTTTCATTTTTGTCCATTGTCAGAGCGGTGTCGAACTATGCGCATTCAGACTGCCTGTAAATCCGGCCCTGGTTCTACGTGCAACTTATTAAAATTTTCGCTACGATCCGTAATACTAATTTGGGGTCAGAGGTGAAAAAACCTACATTGAGATTGGCGAGTTAAAAAGCATTTAAATTTCAGCGTGTTGATTTTAAACGATTAGAAGTCCGCTTGTGTTTTGATAGACCATAACATACTTATCTCGTGTATCAGATCTTGCTACACTAATACTTAATTATTATAAAACGCCGGGGGAAACCGAAAAAAGTACTTTTTATCAATTGGTTGGTTGTAGTCAATCTCGTGTAATCTCGCTATAGTCGTAGTTCTGGTTGTGATTTTTATTAAATTATTCAGTAGGCCAATTATAAATTCAAGTGTATTCGAAAAAGTTGAGTTTTGAAACAATAATAGTGCATGCGTTTAATAATACAATGATGATTCATTAAAAAACATCAAATTTTACAATTATTATTAAGTTCATCGAATTTTTAAACATGAAAAAACATTTTTGCTGCGGCAAATCGATATAATTACATTAAACCATTTTTTGTGTATCACATAGATAACACATCTGAAGAGTTTTTCTCTATATTTTGTGGGATCGTTATCGAGGTAACGGATGTGATCTCCTTTTAGATTTGTGTGATTTTTACACATTTATTATTACATATTTTAGTTTAGATCGTTTTAAACACGAATTCCTGTAAGTATGCATGATTATTTATTCGTTTAATGTATGTTGTACATAGAAAAGGCAAATAAATTACAAAAATCTGACAGGAGATCACGTCCGTTATCTCGATAATTATCCCACAAAAGATAGAGAATAACTCTTCTGGTCACACATCTGCCACACAACTGCCCTGATGATGACGTAGATCACACATCTGCCCTGATGATGGACACTGTAACGCTGTCCGAAACGTTGGCTAAAGAAGGAGGTGGCGCAACAAACCAAAAATAAATAACGACAACTCTTTTGGCCGTGAAAATCTTAAATCAAACCATTTCTTTCTGTTGTATTGTATTGAGGTTCTACTTGTGAGTTATTGTAAATTTATATTCATTGTACAAAAGCTCAAACTGACTGGAGTCAATGGAACTATGGTATTGTAATTTTTGTGGAATGTTTTGAGAACGGATTTGTTGGCGCGAATAACTTTAATTAGCACGCGGGACCGGGAATTAGTTTTGAACCTTGACCTTGAGGCCGCAATTGTTTTATTAATGTATTTTATTATTTTTTTTTTATTAATGTATCATTATTTATTATTATTATTATTGTTTCAATTTGAGAGGCGGCTATAGGTACCGCCGCCCCGGGAACCATTTATTGGATAACCAACACCTCTGTCATAGGTCACCCCAAGTGGTTTGCTACGTTTGGCGACTTAGCACCAGCTGCCTGACAGGCCGGATCGGGAGAGAATAGTTGGGGGAGTCCCTTTGACTTCTACAGCCGGTACCATCCATCGCTCCTATAAATTGCCATCTATGAGTAACTTAAAGTACTATTTAGGATATTTTCACAAAAGTGGGAATTGGGTAAGAAATGGGATAGGAAAGAATAGAAGAAGTTTGAAAGTTTGGGTTATTTGGACCTCGTCCTAAGTAAAGTATAATTCATGATAAATAGTTCAGGATGCTGGGGAATTATTTTAATCCGAAGGATATCTTCCACTCTAGACACAATTAAAATAATTACATTGATTAAAGATCATTAAAGGAATGCACAGAAAGCTTAACTAAAGTCATTCAATTGAAATAGATTAATCGAGGGCAAGATTAAAATTTGCCATGGTTTTTATTGCATCCGCGAAACACCATAGAAAACAGCAATAATAATTATCTATGGTAATCTTCCGATCCCCGAATTAGAACTTGTTTATGGCGACTACACAAAGAGAATAAAGGAGTAGTGGAGTAGTCGTGCATCCGTCGACATCCGAAGGTTGTGCTCTAATTTCCGACCTCGACTAAACTAATGCGTGGCGAATTTCAGACATAGCTTATTGAAATAGCATTTTATTTTAATTTATTATAACCATACCGGCACGTTCTTTTGGCGAGCTTTTAAGGCGGACATGGTCAATAAAAGAAACGTAAAAAAACTATATTTAGTGCAATCTTCAAGGTTTTTTGTTGCATTATTTTTTAAGCTCCTGCTTAGTTTTGCATTTAGCTTCTCTTGAATGGTATTGATTTAAATGATGATAATAATTAGATCATGGCTCTTTTCAAAATATATCATGATATTTAAAAGTTTGTGTCCTTGAAATACTACGTTCATTTGGTATTCAAAATTAATGATTTATTTAGAGGTACATAAATTGCATTGGTTGGTCCATCCGGCATTTGAAAATAATAATAAAAATACCAATCTGTACGTTCAGAAATTGGCCTGTTGCGCGTTGTCTTACTTTACTTCTTGGTTACTTCAAAAACATTGAAGAATAAGGTAAGTAGTGTTCAAATGATACAGGTACAGGGCGGTTCCGATGAGAAAGACTGATTATTCTCCGTACCAGCATTTTTAACTAATAACTCAATATTGATTTTATTTCTCAATGCAAAATGCTCAAACGCGTGATGATAAAATTATGTACTTTTGGAATTAATTTGGAGTATTTATAATTTTTATATAAATAGACAAACTGAAGTATTTTGGTCACAAAATACGTGCGCGGATTTGTTGTCAATGATTTTATTTGAACTAAAATTAAAATCCTGAAAAGTAGCATTCCTGGATAATTTATTGATTTATTTTACTGAATGATTTTATAATTTGAACTTTGAAAAATCTGCCAACAATCAACGGTATAATCTTATTATAATAAAAATAAACACATCTTTTTTAAATGTTAAAACAAAACTTTACAAAATAAAATAACAATCTTTCGAAATCAATTTATATTTTTTGTGGAAAACGGTCGTCACGTCTAGAATTTGATTTAAAATGACATATTTCCGGTGTCTGGTAATTCTCTCTTAAAATTTCAATAGAAGCTACATACTATCCGTATGATAAACAATTACTTTTTTTGAATATATTTTTCAATTTCTAGACAGAAAAAAAATTTACCCAAGTAGGTAGATATTATATTTAAAATCTTCCTGTATTTCCTATTCACACGACTTCAATGATGGATTTCGTATTGCATAGCTTTTGCCATTCAAAAAATATTCATGTCTATTATTAACTATTACGACTGAAATCTGCGATTGTTTCTGCTATTCACATTAATCATTTCTAACTATTGGAAAGTTTATCTTATTTTTATCATTGTTTGAACAGTTTTTTTTCTAAATGAAATCATTGACTCTTTTTTTTATTTCAAAGTTCTAAAAGAGGTATAAAATATTTCTTATTGCGTTATCAATGTTTATATCACTGTATTCCGGTGTACCTATTCTGTTATATGAATAACTAGCTGACCCGGACACGCATTGCTGTGGCTAACTAAACCTTTATAACCGACTTTAATTTATAATACGTAGAGATAGTGCGAAAGATTATAATAATGTGCATGAAATGCTTGAGGTAACTAACGTATTTAAGTTGATAAGGATTAATACTGTATCCGTCTAAATAACTTTCCAATTATCGCATTGTGCGTGACCATTTTTAGTAGATAGAATAGGTATAGTAAGCTATCAGTAAAAGATAGATATACGCCATCATGGACTTTTTTGTAGATCTATAATTACTATATTGGATAATTTTTAGAGCGTCATTTTTGTGAAAAATCACCTCAAGGGCGCCTTTGAAACACATTTTAGTCCAAAATCGAACTCAATAAAACATATTGGGATACGGGGGTCGATAGAATAAGTAACACAAATTATTATTTTTTAATTGATAAACTAAGTTTAAGATCAACTGTTTAAGACAAGATTTTTTGCATAGCACGAAGGTCCCGTTGGCCAAGGCCAAGGCCAAGTCCCGTTGGCGGCATGTACTCGTATCTTTTCTCGGAAGATTTTTTCAATGTGGATGAGTGTTTCAGGCTGATAATTATTGCTTATAATAAGTAACACAAACTTTAATTTATCTTTATTTTATATTTTTAAACTTTATGACTAAAATCTCAAATTATATTATTTAATTAAATGAAGACAATATTAGCGAAACTCAATCGAAAATCTGGAGACAGAAAAATCAGAAAAAGATATTGGTTCCGCTGGGACTCGAACCCAGGACCCTTTGCTTATATATGGCAAGAGCTCTACCGATTGAGCTACGGAACCCATATCAAATTCGGTCACTTTTAACTGTATCATACCTCGACTAAGAACTACCAACATTATCTTCATTTTCTTGACGCACATATTATTAGCTGCTATCTTTATATACGATTGCTAGATTCAAGAAAAAAAAAATTAACCAGACACTATCTAGATTGCATTTAGTTCGATTGATATTTATTTTATGCATATATTTTCTTTTACTAGAAAACTTGTTGTTCATTGTTCATTATTGGTTGTTATTGATTGCGTTCGTGTTAATTTGTTTTGTGTTATATTTATGAAAATCAAGTAAATGGTGTCATGGTTCCTTGGTAAATACATTAATAAATAGTGCTTGATATTAATGCAGAAGACCTATTTTCAAGTTATAAAACATATCTTCCCACGATGGTTTCTGTAACAATGGCTTCTCCGCTTTCTGCATTCATATTAATTATTAATTCACCGATTAGTGTTGCCAACCGAATATTTAAGAGTAAAGATTTTTCTCGTTGTTTCATCATCGTAGGCAATAAACGTAATAATTTAACTATTACAATCTATAAAGTTCATTAACACTTCAGTCAAGTCTAAAAAGCATCTTGTTTGTTTGAACTCTGCCGTTTTTCGTATCAAACTATCAATTTTATTCCAAAGTCATTCCTAACCTCACATCTCAATCCACTTTTTCAAAATTGACTTTACTTAGTGTTGCCATAATAATAATGTGTTTATTCCGGAATGTGGAGAGATTTGTGCTCATCCCACGAAGCAAATACAAAATATACACCCATGTAAAAAGTACGAATGCACACGCAACGAAATATGCTTCTTATAATATATAAAACAAAGTCGGGTTAGTTACACCATTTATAACTCTAGAACGACTGGACCGATTTTTATGATCTTTGGTTTTTTGGATGTTTTAATAGCAGAATAGCTATTAAAACATCGCAAAAATTTACTAACAAAAAAATTATGAAGAAAATTCTTTTCCTCGTTTGATATGGAACGAATTCTCATATTTTGAAGGAACTGCAGCAATATTGTGATAAATATATTATAGAATTGAGAGTGAATTCCAAAAATTCAAAAACTTCAAATGTCAATGCGCTCATTGTTTTGTTTTTGTTCTTAAACATATAAGGCTGCCCCTCTTTCTTACAAACTAACAGCCTTACTAAAAAAAACCACAGCACGCCCGATAACCCGTGTTGCTAAAGCAACATGAATAAAACAAAAATACACTAAAACACGATAACATTACTAATAAGGTTTGTTCTTAAAATGTATTTTAAATCTGGCAACAATGTAATTTTTATAGTCTAAGTTATAAATTGTTTGTTTTCCTTCATAACCGCTAGGTGGCGGCGCCTGCGCATGCGTTGTTCGCGCTGATATCATAAATGAACTTTCGCGCTGGAAGCGTGAAACAATTTCGCTTCGCGGATGTGTGTGCAATATTACTTATGTTAATGTGTTGGTTAATTTCTAAATATGACTAATTTACTTCTTTATTTATATAATTGATATATTTACCGTGTTTTTGTGGTTTTTCATAAGTTTTAGTCAAGTTATAAAACAATAATAGTACTTTGAAAATTGAAGTGTCAAAAACTACTTTATACGATACATGAAAATTCAAATTTATATTTAAAGGATTTTATTTTACGAGAATTTTATGAAAGTGGTGTTTTTTTTAAATAATAATATCTAATACACGTGTTCCTAAATGTATCAAAGAAATTAACGTCTTTAGAGATGCAAGAAATCTGTTATAAAAGCCGGTATAATTTTTAGGTTAGTTTTTTAGCAATAAAAAAAACTTTTTATTATTTTTTTTATTATATGCACCAGGAAAAAGTGAGGTGATAGTTTCCTTCCAAATTTATTACATAAAAGGACTGTGTTTTTTAATCTTAAAATATGTCAGTTTTTGAAAACTAAACTATATTTCAAATACACAAATCTAAAAGGTAATTTTATCTAGTTTTCATAAATGGTATTTGTTTTTATGACACCTTCAAAAATAAGAAATATATAGAACATTCAAAATACTTTGGAAAAGTTCCAAATTTCGTTCGAACATCAATCGTTAAAACAGAGATAAACTACTCTCTCAGGCCGTGTAAACCATGTGTATTTCTTTCAATGAAGAAATTTTTAATTAGTAATGTTTTCACATCCGCGGCCGTTTGTCAATTGAATAAAATTTTCACTGGGTTTTTTAGTAAGGCTGTAAATGTCAATAGTCCAAAATGAGACAAACGGTGAACGTATGTCTGCACCCCTCCAAAAGAAAAATACAATGATTATAATAAATCTCGCTCACACGTATAAAGAAAATGAAACGCAATTCCCGTAAGTAAGTGGAAAGTAAGAAAATCACAAAAAATATAAATCCGCACTCAACGCTTCTTTGATACTGACAAAAACAAAACACTGACAGTTGCGCATCGATAATTACTTCATTGTGTATTTTTAACTTAATAAAAAAACTGAATTTAATTCAGCTAATAAATGAACACAACTAATAAGTTATTGATTCTGAGGCGGAACGAAGTTCGCCGAGTGAACTAGTTTTTAATATAAATATACGTATACACAGAAACAAAAAACGTTAATGATCTAATCTATAGCATTTGAGATTGAAAGGGCCAATAAATTTCTCCAGTGTGCTATGATGCAGGAATGATAAGGTAGGCATGCAGTGTTCAATAATAAGGGCCTCATATAATATGTATATTAGATATTTTGAACTAAAAAAATAATTAGGTAAAGGACTTAATATTTCAATATTCCAGAAGTAAACATTGGTGAAGAGTATAAACATTCAAAGTAACTATATTTTATTATAATCCAAATGAGAAGCGCTGACTAACAGCTTTAATTAAATAATGTTTGTATGTTGATAATCTTTCAATATTTATCACATCATCAACAACATATTTATTACCAAGTATGTATATGCAGGCGATTTATTATGGAATATAATTCAGCATTAGGTCCTGTATTGTTACAATGGTAAGGTAATTTGTGACGAACTGATCTACTCGGTACATGAAAACATATTAACGAAAGACAACTTAAAATAAATAAAATAAGTAATAACAAATTCTTCTTTCTTTTAATGTATCAGGTTCCAGTAGATTTAAAGGGGAGAAGTAATTAATGTTTTCAACGGATATTCCCAATTTAAAATTTATGTTGGACACGCTGAAGGGAATTTTAATGTGTACTGTATTACGGATTCCAAATGGTGGAGTTAAATTCTAGTTGGCTTCTAACAAGAGAAGTGTATAGTAGTTCGATAGTTTTAAAACTTTTAAAA
Organism: Limnephilus rhombicus; assembly: GCA_929108145.2. Lineage (NCBI taxonomy): Eukaryota > Metazoa > Arthropoda > Insecta > Trichoptera > Limnephilidae > Limnephilus > Limnephilus rhombicus. The sequence goes on from OV815276.1 coordinate 60,678,889, forward strand.
TCCTTGAATTTTAAAAATTATTGAGACGATTTTTTAGAAGAGTGTTTTTCCTAACGATCATAAGACTGAATAAAATGACGCGAGGGATAATTATCTCAAAAACGTGTCGGTATCAGATCTGTAGCAGATTTAACTATTGAAGTTAGGCGTGAGATCGTTCATAATAATATGCAAATCAATGATGTCTTCATTGCGCTTTACGCCCGAGGAACAACGGGTCTGGCAAATTAATCCAAAAGAGTGAAACCAGTCCTCTCAAAACCACTCTCAACTTTCCATAGCATCTAGTAAAGAGTATTTAAAGGTGTAGGTACCTATTGACTGGATGAACACAAATACCTCTTCACTATTTATTGATTTATATGACAGAACATAGCGGGCATTCCGCTCAGGATACCGGACATCGGTCGAAATGAGAAATAATTATCTCATGATTTAACAATTCAGTCGCGATTCGTGACTTTTATTTGCTTGAAAATTAAGATTTAACATTCTAATTAATTTTACGTTTTTGCCACTATCTTTTGTAATGTTTGAGTGCACATTTGAAATAATTTTCACAATACTGATATGGTCGTATCTGGGATGTGGTTGTAACTGGGATATCTGGGATCTATGGTTGCATTTTGGGAGGTGGGTATGGGTACCGCCGCCCTGGGAATTATTATTGGATAACGAACACCTCTGCCAAGGTCATCCCAAGTGGTTCGCTACGTTTGGTGACTTATCAGGGGTGCCTGGATTCCTGGTGAGGTTTGTCAAGGTCTTGGCGGCCGTTGTGTGGCGGGCCGGATCGAGAGAAACAGGTTGAGCTATCCAGCCAGAATCCCTATGCTCTTCGCCTTGCACCGCAATTGAAGGGATGGATTCTTACGTCCGTCACTCCTGGATACACTGACCCCCAGATTCCTACCCACCCCTCACACCTATTTCCTTCCCAGACCTCCTCTTCTTACTCTCCTTAAAAAACCCTCCACACAGCATCCTCTAAGACGACATAGGCCCAAAGAAGAAGAAGATAATACTAATAAATCTAAATGAAACATGCAACAGAACAAGCCAGTAAAAAAAGGTAACGGTCGCAACTGGTTAAGGCGCCGCGCCGTGTTCCGGACCGGACCCAAAGAGATCCTGGGTTCGAGTCCCAGTTGCGACGGTGACCTTTTTATTTTTCTGTGTCTTGTTCTGTTTCACGTTTTGTTTAGATTAATTAGTATTATCTTCTTCTTCAATGATATATTACATTGACGGGTATAACCTTCAAAAGTTATTAGAAAGTTGTTCCAATACATATTTTTTAAATTTATTATTTTAAACTCGCACGCGTATTTTTAAATAATAAATTATCATACTACTACCCACGTTTACTAAGTTTAGTAATATTTTTTTACCGCGTTTAGGTACTTGGTGACTAATAATTGTGTCTTGTCTGACGCACTGCAATAGAAACCAAAATGTGTTAAACAGTTCTCCTTGGCGTTGATGCTGGTTTATCAATGGGAAACCAAATACAATAAAAATAAAAATGTTATATTATACTTGTAAAGCATATTAAGCAAACTAATACATTTAGTTTCAAAAACCATCACCATCAGACATTAAAAATCCCAGAAAACATGAAATACGAAAATAATTATTTATTAACTTCTTTGTATCAATTAAGTGCAAAGATATTGAAATCCAAAAAAAAACTAGTGTGTTTTACCCAATCAATCTCAACCTCGCCCAATGAACCCAGGTATCCCTGCTAAGTTACCAAACGGGTGACCTATGACCTAGGGGAGACATATGATATTGGGGTGAAATATGACCATGGGGTGACCTACGACCTTGGGGTTACCTACGATCTTGGGGGAACCTACGACCTTGGGGTGACCTACGACATTGGGGTGACCTACGACCTTGGGGTAACCTACGACCTTAGGGTGACCTACGACTTTCGGGTGACCTACGACTTTGGGGTGACCTACGACCTTGGGAATACCTACAACCTTGGGGTGACCGTCCTTAACCTTAACCTTATCCTTATCCTTATCACTCCCCAAGTCAAGCGTACGTAAACAATCTCCCAAGTGGAGCATGCGTAAAGAAGTTTGACTTCAAAAAGAGATGCTATGGTGTCCGCTCGACGGTCTGTGGTCTGTGGACTACTACCTAATGGGAATAGTTTGCATACGGAAAGAATTTGTTCATATAGTTGATTTTTTAAAGTATGCAGAAGTATTGGTTAACAATACAGTTTGAATTCGTTAATTTAGTTTACCGTTCGTTTAGTTTATTCGTTAATTATTCGTTCATTTAGTTTATTCGTTAATTGGTCAACAACATCGGCGACAACAGGAAGCACAGTTCCACCCAGTAAAAACTGCGGTTAGCGCATCTCTTACACTTCAATATCTAAAAGATAAGCGAGATTTTTGGTATAATGGGGCCTGTTGTAAATGGTTATTATTTCATCTTAAATTATTATGATCAAGCTGCGATGAAATACAATAAGAGAAGGCCATGATCGGATGGATTTAGACTTTAGGCCATAAACTAATAAATGAGATCCCCAACAGAAAAGTTTAGGAGGAAATCGCTCTATTTTAGTAAAGTTGACGATTGCTCCCGTTACATTGACGGCATCCGTGGTCTAGGGGTAATGCTGTTGACTTACAATCCGAAGGCCGCGGGATCGAATCTTCGCTTGCGCAATTTTTTTAAAATTAACTTGTGTTATTCCACAATTAATTCATTAAAAATAATATACAGTATTTTATACAGTGCTTTATGTACAGTGCTTTATGCCACTCTCGATTGGAATATGGAGTAATAGGATGGGGCTCAGCAGCATCTAATCACTTAAAACAACTTAAGATAACTCAGAATTGCATTATAAAGACCATTCTAAAGGTCCCCATAAGGACGTCAACAGCAGAAATTTTTAAACAGTTTGATGTTCCAAGCATACAGAAAATCTATGCCAAAAACATTCTACTACATCACCACAAAAATGATTCAGAGGCAGACACCTCACACGCTCATAAAACCAGAGCTAAACAAACAGACATACTTAATATACCAAAGTGTAACTCTTCATTTGGTCAAAGAAGTTCTGCATTTTTAGCAGTAAAGTTATACAATAACAAACTCCCACTTAGTATCAAACAAATAAAAATAAAAAATAGCTACATTAAGGACATTAAATGTTGGCTGAAGAATCTATCGGAAAATGAACTTACTAGTATACTTAACATCATAGAAGTTTCTGGAAAACCTTATCCAATGAAGTTAAACCATAGAAGTTGCTGAAAAACTTATCCAAAGCATAGTCCCCCTCAGCACAGGATCTCCTAGTGAGGAGGACTACGAATATATTTTATATATACATCTAACTAACATGTTTCATATAAAAATGTAAAAAATATTATATAGTTACTAAATAAAAAAAAATAAAAAAAAGTATATTTGCGGCTCGTTCCAGAGTGGAAGATACTCTCAGTATCGCCCTGGTGTAAGACCACCATTCAGAATTGAAACGTTGCTTGAAATGGCATTAGCCGTGTTTGGTGACCATACCTGCGTAGTCATGTTCTTCCCCACCATCCTCTTCATAATCTCCTTCCCCTCCCCAATGCCTCCAGCCTCACAACACACCCCAATCGGGGATGCCATAGCCTTAGTGGCTCCAGACGGGAGCAAAAAAAAAAAAAAAAACACCACGAAGGTATGAAGACGGGCTATTTTTTTTCACAAAACGTTTTTACGTCTAATTGTAGATGGGAGTTATGTAAGATAAAAAGGGTCGAAAGGTGTTAAATGAAGGTAATAGAATGGATACACAAGTGTAACACTGTGCAATATGCAATTACCTAACAAAAGTCCGAAAATTATTATCTGTAACACAGTGTGAGATATAATAATTTCAAAGTGTGCCTATTTTGCACCTACATATAAACCGACTTAATTTCTAATAGATAGATACATTATTGAATGTGCATAAATTTTCAATTAGTTTTTTACCAAGTGAATTGATACGAGTTCCGAGATTGAAGTCTCAGCATTTTGGCGCCAATGCGTGGTTTCTCAAATCTCTCAAAGGTTGATGGGAAAGTTGAATTTCTGTTATGCGTGTACTCACAATTCCGCATAAAACGATAAGAAATATAATTTGTGACGATTAAAATAATTAGATATGTTAGGTTGTTTATTACCCAATACCTACTTGTATTGGCACGTGTTGGGCCTTGTCAAGGTAATGTCTAATGTCAAACGAGTATGCGGATGAAGTAGGTAGGTATCATTTCTAGAAATCCCTTTTCGTTTTCATTTCAATTTGGAAGGCGGGTACGGGTACCGCCGCCCTGGGAACCATTTATTGGATAACCAACACCTCTGCCATAGGTCAACCCAAGTGGTTCGCTACGTTTGGTGACTTAGCAGGGGTGCCCGGGATCATTGAGTGAGGTTTATCCGGGTCTTGGCGGCACGGCAGCCCGGATCAAGAGAGAATGGTTGAGGGAGTCCCTTTGAATCGGAATATCGCCTTGCACCGCAGTGGGAAGGATGGATTCATACTTCCGTCACTCCTGGACACACTGACCCCCAGATTCCTACCCCCCCCCTCGCATACACTTTTCTTTCCAGAACTTCCTCTCCTTCCTTTCCTAAAAATACCCTCCACACAGCACCTCCAAAGATGACATAGGCCCTGAGAGGAATTATTTTCCTAAGGGCCCCCTGTGTGGAGCCAATGTAAAAAAATTCTTTTGGCAGTTTTAGAGTCGGTTCTAGACCTTTTTTATAATTCATTTTAACTGTGAGACTCTTGGAAAACCTGAATCTTGTTATTATCATCATCATTTGTCTCCAATCGGGCCGCATAACGCACGTAAGCCGCTCCCAACTAGCATACATATATATACTTAAGCAATCGAACGAGCAAAATAAAGTGCATAAAATCGATTGTGACTATAATAGAGTATTTATTTGAGATTATCATTTAATGATTTTTCAAAGGAGGTGTTAAAGTTGCAGTTGATTCAGAGTTGTCCGGACACCAATATAGGGGTGGGTCGGAATCTGGGGGTCAATACGAACGTATCAACGTATCCGTCCCACTGCGGCGCAAGCAGGGCCGGATTAACCATGTCGGGGCCCCTAGGCAATGCACGTCTCGGGGCCCCTAACGATGGCGGACTAACGGTGGGGGGGGGGGGGGTTTCAGAAAAAATAGATATCAAAATTCCTCTATGGCATAGGGGAATTTTGATATCTAAAAAAATAAAAAATGGTGGACCAGCGAATTTTATTTTCGATTTTTTATGGAAAATTTTCATTAATTATAAAAAAAGACCTTCATTTAAAAATCCCGAAAAACTGTTTAAGACTTAGTGCATGCAAATCAGATATACAGTTTTTCTAATATGTTGTTAACCAGGTTGAAAAACGTAGTTTCGAGAAAAACGCTTCCAAAGTTTTGCTGAGGATAATTCAACATACAAACTGTTTAAAACGGTTTCTTATAAATGCCCTATCTCCATCAATTTTACCAATTTCCTCAAAGGTGAGAGCATTATTAACAAATGCATCTTTCAGATAATGAATTAAAAATAACAATTTTTTGCAGTTTCCTTAAAGCCTTGTTTAGGATTTGATTATTATTAATTATTTTTTTTCTACCAAACCGTAATTTTATTCATATAATCTGTTCTTTAACTACATTACGAAAGGTACGCCATCACCTCATTCAATAAAAAAAAAACGAATACAATAAAATACAATAACGCTTTATTGCACATAAAAGGACACATACATAGAAACAAAAATACATATTATTAAAAAAAAAAACACTACAATGAGCCGTCTTGTCACTAAAGTGATCTCTTCCAGACAACCTTTCCCAGAGAATTTAGCAAGCAGATAGGTAGTGCATACTGAAGCTTGTGCAACATTTATATTTTAAACATATAATTAAAACAAAACAAATGCCAATATAAACCACACACGGCACCTTCAATCACTTCAGATACTTAGTAGTGTTGCAATAAATAGAAGGAAAGAAAAGTAAAAAATAACTATGTTTATATATTTGTTTTAATTATAGACTTTTTATTTATTATTTGTGCATGATGTGAACATTAGTTACTTATTGGGTTATAAGTTATAACCTAATTATTATAATTTGTTGTTTTCTTTAATGCGTATACCTAATGTTATTAACCTGTAAATAATGTTCCTAATAAAAAAAAATTAAAAACCTGAAAGCTGACTTTTTCCGAAACTTCGTGTATTTTTTTTACATGAGCTCCACACGGGAGGCCCTGAGGAACATAATTTCCCCCAGGGCCTACGTCATCTTTGCGGATTCTGTGTGGAGGGTTTTTTTAAGGAAATAAAGGAGAGGAGAATTCTGAGAAAAAAAGGTTTAAGGGGTGGGTAGGAATCTGGGGTTCAGTATATCCTGGTCATCCGCCTCCAAGACCTAGACAAACCTCACCACATGAACCCGGGCACCCCTGCTAAATCACCAAACGTAGCGAACCACTTGGGGTGACCTATGGCAGAGGTGTTGGTTATCTAATAAAGGTTCCCGGGGCGGCGGTACCCATTACCGCCTCCCAATCGTTGCTCACTAATTGAAGAAAGTCATTTTTTATCGGGACGCGGGGCCCCTAGCCGATGCGGGGCCCCTAGGCAGTTGCCTACTCTACCTTAGGGATAATCCGGCTGGAGAGGTCAAAAGGTCTCCCTCAAGCAGTCTGTCCCGAGTATTACAGATAGCTGGGAGTGGAGTGATGCAGTGATGTGCACTGTGCAGCTCACCTAAAGGCAACTATTGAAATTAACAGATTAAAATTATTTTTTGAGTGTGAAATGTTTTGAATTTTGGATTTTTTTTAATTACTTGTCTAAAATTGAAGACTGATATCTTGCAGTTTATTTTTTTAACAAAATGTTTTGAATTTCATAATTATGATAAAACCCTATGTTAGCCAAAATATAGTAGATCTGAAATCAATTATATTAAATAGAAATTTATTAATATCATGCATTAACATTAGAGTAAGTACTGTTCTGTACTAAAATATTGATTAAATATTAGTTCAAAATGTAGTTAACACGAAATATTTATAGGGAGCAGTGCTAAAAATTTAAAAAAATATATTATCTGTGATGGAAAGAAAATTATTCAGGTGATCGTTCATTAATTCACAGCTCACAGTGTGAAGTGACATATAATTTGTACCGGAAGAAAGTGAACATCAACAAGCGTCTAATCACGCGACCAGAAAAAGCTGATTAATTGTAGGCCGAAAATGATTTATACTGCAGAATATACCAATTAGAACCAAACCGGATTCATCGCGCCCGTCGGGGAAGTTGAAATCTTTTTTCCACACCGCACACGATTTGTTGACAACTATTTCCTAAAGGCGGTGGCGCCATAAGAGAATTGAAAAAAAATCGAGTGCAGTTGACACGCGGTAGAAGCGAAACTTTACCAAAACGATCTCAACCAATACTTGAAAAGTAAGGTCATAATCAAAGCGATCAATGAGCGCAGACCTAGCGTAATCTCCGTTTCATATATCAACCAATAGGAGCCTTTAAAGGTGATATCATAATCAAACGGCCAATGAGCGCAGTTGATGCGTCGCAGGGGCAGTAATCGTCATTTCCGTTTCAAGTTTCACTTCCAAAGGTTTTGTTTTATCCGCACAGATTAATGCTTTTCTACGAATGAATTAATTTTTTTTTTTTTTTTAACTTTATTTATTCTCATTTCTTTGTACATAAAATGTATAATAGCAAATAGTATATAATAACATAATGTATAATAACAAATAGTATGAACAAGAAATGAAAACCCACTAAGGCACTGCCTGAGTGTGGGTAATATTAAAACAAAATACTATATTTCCAAGTACCCAAAGTATAAAATGGACTTAAAAAACATATAAAATATAAAGATAGTATAAAAAGTTAGTATTACATAGGTAGAATAAGTGAAAAAGGTTTTTTTCAGCTATTATAAAAATATGGAGAAAAACATACTGATTTTTTTTTATTTTTAGTTATTATAATATTAACACCGTGTTGCATTTAATGTTCGTATCGGTTATACCTATAGTAAAATAATAGTAAATATAGAAAATATAATAAAAACGTATAAATATGATTAAAGCGTGCAACGGTGCGACCTAACTAAGAAAAATGTGAAACATGGGATGCGGGTATGGGTACCGCCGCCCCGGGAACCAATTATTGGATAACCAAAACCCCTGCCATAGATCACCCCAGGTTGTTTGCTGCTGCGAGGCACTACTGCACATGCGTTTGCCCACTTAATGCGTGGCGGACCGGACCGGGAGTGACTGGTTGATGGAGACATTTTACCTCTCCAATCGGTCTCTTCAGTATCGATCCATCATACCGCAGTGGGAGGGATGGATTCATACGTCCATCACTTCAGGACAAATTGACCACCTTTTGCCTTTTTTCCCTCCTTCACTTCCTCTCCTTCCTATCCCTAAAATGACCTTTCACGCCGTATTCCCAAAAATGATATAGGCCCAGAGGGAAATTTTCTTCCACAAGGCCTCCTGCGTGGTGGGTAGAAATCTGGGGGTCAATGTGTCTAGGAGTAACGGACGTATGAATCCATTTCCAAATACCCCAATTGGGGATGCCATAGTCTCACTGGCTCCAGACGGGAGCAGTTGAGATTCTTGTGCGGTATTCACTGTAAAAAAAAAAATCCTCCCAATGCGGTACAAAACAATGGATCGAGAGAGTCTGGCTGGAGAGGTCTAGATTAGGTCTCCTTCAACCAATCTCTCGCGATCCGGATGTAGGTGGGCAAACGCGTTGGCCACCAAGAGCCAAACAAATCTCACCCAATGTACCTGGGCACCCTGCTGTCATCGGGGTGCCCTATGGCAGGGGTGTTGGTTATTCCAAATTTGGTTAAAAAAATTATGAACTTCGTACATTAATTAATGTAAAAAATATTACATGTGTCTTTTTGTGTTTTTGTGTTTTTATCTTTTTGTACGTTAATTCATGTAAAAAATATTACAGAAGTGTTTTTTTGACTTTTTATACGTTAATTCATGTAAAAAATATTACAGAAATATATTTTAAAAAGCCAGTATTTAAATCTCATGACATGGAAACACGTTAAACACCAATAATAATAGTGATCTCCCATTTTCAATATAATACAATAATGATTAATTTAATATAATTCACACAGCATGATTTTAGAAACTAGATAAGATACATAACATTAGAGACCGGTTTTCAGTATCGGATTACCGTGAAATTATTTGCGTTCTATTGCTTTCCTTGGTAACTTTTACATCATTATTAAAACTGGTAGTTTGAGGCGTTTGCATTTATGTTAACACTTTATGACCCAAATGGTAAAATTACATACTGCACCTTGTTTTATTTTACAGCACGCGATATGTGATCACTTCTGCTTTTGAGGATAAGAGAAGATTACATGCTTTAAACTGTTATTGGAGGAAAAATAATAAAAAATATAATGAAAAATGATTTGGCCACTCTTTTCAGTTTTCGGCACTATTTTTGTCGTAATGAACAATGATATATATATATTTTTGTTATTAGTTTTTGGGGTATTATGCCGTGTTGCACTACCTCCTTCTTTAGCCAAAGTTTCGGACAGCGTTGCAGTGTCCATCATCAGGGCAGATGTGTAATAGTTAGGGGTGATGTTTGTACTTATCTACTTAGGAGCGATACCGTGTCGCCAGCGACACGGTATCGCTAGTATATTGTAGCGCCTCCTCTACGAGCTGGCGCTACAATATACTTCAACATGTTTTTTTGCGTTTAGCCTTGATGTAACCGTCAATTACCGGATACCAAGAACTATTGAGCTTAGCTCCGTCGTCTCTATTAATATTTATAGGATTTTTGTGAATTTCAATTGCCTCCGTAATCAGGCGTGCTCTATGAGTTTTGGGTCTTCCCAGGACCTCGGAGACAAATCCAAAGTAATGGCCGGTTTCGATTAAGTGCTCGGCGATTGCCGATTTGTCAGGGTGGCCAAGTTTACAGGCACGGAAGTGTTCTGATATCCTTTTGGAAATCATCCGCTCTGTTTGGCCTACATAAACCTTGTCTTGAAAACGGCTGAAATACCCCGCCCAAATATAACAAAGGGAGAGTTTGCGGCCCTAAAAGAATTGCGCGCCAATGAGTTTATCTTGGTTCTGCCAGCCGACAAAGGAAACGCCACTGTCGTGATTAATATGGTGGACTACATAAAGATGGAAGACCTCTTGTGCGATGCCGGCACCTATAAGAAAATTAAAAACAATCCCACTAACAAAATTGACCCGAAGACAAAGGAGTTAGTAAAAGCTTCCAGTATCAGGAAAGAGGATCGATCTGGGCTTTTTAGATAATGTATTGATTTATTTTACTGCAATCATGCAAATCAATATATTATCTAGCAAACGCATGTTTTAGAATTTTAATTTTAGTTTCAATAAAATCATTAAAAAATATGTACGTACATGTGTTTCTTGACGAAAATTGGTCCATTTGTGTATTTATTTGCGCACTTGCAAACAAATATATTTCAGATTTTTTTAACATTCTTATTAAATTTAGACATTATTGAAAAATGATAAATACTTATAATCAAAAAATAATTACAAAAAGTACATTATTTTAATAGTTTTATCATCACGCCTTTCAGCATTTTTGGATGAAGGTATAAATTAAAGCTAATTTGGATAGAAATAAATTCGATATTGAGTTATAATTTAAAAAAGCTGGTACGGAGAATAATTAATCTTTCTCATTGTAACCGCCCTGCACGATCGTAAGAATAACTTTCGATGAAATGTGGATTTTCGTCCGCTGGCTGGTTAAACGCTCTTAAACGGGAATTTAAACCTTATCGCCATCTGAATGGAGTGTTATTGTTAGTGACCTGATCCCGAATTTTACACGACCGACATTGTACTTCGCTTCAAAATAATAATGTTTACACAAAAGATTTTCAAAATATTTATTTTGAGGGATCAGTAGGATTTATAGGTCCAATTAGGAGTTCCACCGAGCCGAACCCTCTGATATGAAAATATCTGGAGTCGGTGAATTATTTTCTCATTTTGTCTCTGGTAGGTTGACATGTTGTTCTTGTATTATTTTGTATTTATTATATTTATATAGTGCAATTGCATAGTGTGAATTGACTAGATGATCATTTGTGGAAAAGTGTGTGAAAGGGTTTAGTTTTTCCTGTGGGGAAGATTTAACCCGGACATAAAATATGAAGATCGAAATAATATTGTAAGTTGTCAGGTGAAAATAGTTACGTAAAAGCTGCACAATTTTCATGATGCTAGAACTCACCGTTCGAAAGTTTTGTGTATTCATATCTCACTTTTAGCATTACTTTATATATTAACCGATATAAAAAAACATATTGCTTTACAAACAAATCATTGTTTATATTGTGACGAATCAAATTTCCGGAGCAATAACCAATGTTACAATATCATATACTGTTTTTATAAGTTTTTTTACTCTGCGATGTATTTTTCTCGGACAAATAATGAGTTTTCTACACATTTAAATAATTGTGGAAATATTGTATTGCGCTATAAATATATAAATTATAGCATAAGCATTGTATAATATTTAGTAGATTAATAATTACAATAATAATTATTCGTAGCTATAAATTTGAATTCATTATAATTATTACTCTGTGAAGAAAACCTAAAGCACTATAATTTTGATGTTATTGTTGAAATGTTATGAATAATCTACATAACTTAATTTAAGTTTTCGTTATTATTATCCCACAGAAAGTCATTTGTTTGCCGAATGAAGGTGAGAGTTAATTCATACAGTATTTTAAACACCTCTGGGTGTTCATAACCTATATTTTACCTTTCTCACTCGAATACATAACTCACCGCAGTTTGGTTAAAAAGTTCCCAACAAACAGTACTCCCATGTTATATGCTTATTTCACGTAAAACAAGCCGTTTCAATTACCTTCTCATTCACTGAATGGAAAATTCCAAGAAATATTATATGTAGCGATTTAAAAGAAAAAGCGATTTAAAAGTTTTAATTCTGCTCGTGAATGATACGGTTGTATCGAAACAGGTCGCGGAAAAATTTAATTTAAGTAACAAATGTACATTTAATAAAACTCTTCAAAAACACAAAATGTCTAGAAATTGTTACATAGTTAATGCCCAAGAAATACAAAAAAAAAGATTTAAAAGAAAACTGATGTACTAAACTTTTAAGGCGATTCCAGACTCACGGCGAGAAGTCTCGGCGAGAAATTCTCGCGAGAACAAGCACTTATCCACACTCTCATTCTCGCCGAGACTTCTCGCGAGAACAAGCACTTATCCACACTCTCATTTTTCTCACTCGTGATCTGTTTCCCATCCGGTATGGACGACTTTACAGACGATATTCAAAATGCAGCAAGTTTGGCTCTGTGCGCCATGGCATATTATTATTTTGTTGTAACTAAAAATAAAGTTAAAAAAAATAGAAAAGCCAGACGATGGTGGGTAACGCAAATTCATCGAAACAGAACAAGGTTGGTAATTTTTTTATTTAATATTCTTTCTTTATTATTATAATCATGTATTCTTATATGTAAACTGTATTCTTTAGTTTCAGTATGCTAAAGCAGTTGGATGAACTAGTTGCTGAGCCAAGCGGAGAATTTAAAAAGTTTACTAGGATGTCAACTGTTGATTTTGAAAATTTGCTAATGAAGATTACACCACTAATAAGCAAACAAGATACGCAATTCCGAAAAGCAGTACCAGCTCGTACGCGTTTTGCAATAACATTAAGATACTTAGCCACAGGAGATACATTCCAAAGCCTTCATTTTTTGTTTAAAGTGTCACCTCAACTAATTTCAACAATTATTCCTGAAGTATGTGCAGCCCTGTGTAAAGTTTTGGAGAATGAAATAAAGGTAAGTTTCAGTGACAATATTTATTTTTTAATAATTTCACAAGTGAGAACAAAACATTAATGAGTTATAACATTTGAAAGAAAGAACATTACAATTAAAAATTAAAAGAAAACTAAGCATCATTGTAGGCTTCAGAAATAACATTAGACAGTAACTCATTTCCAGGTATGCGCACATTTGGTTCATCTGTATAATTTCACAAGACAGAACAAAACATTAATGAGTTATAACATTTGACAGAAAGAACATTACAATTAAAAATTAAAAGAAAACTAAGCATCATTGTAGGCTTCAGAAATAACATTAGACAGTAACTCATTTCGAGGTATGCGCACATTTGGTTCATCTGTTTGTGTATTTTGTCCTTCTGAAAAATTAATTACTGGTGGTTCGGTATATAACTGTTGTGTATTTTGTTCTAAAATATGAATTATTGGTTGTTCGGAATCTAAGTGGCGTTTTCTTTGTCTTCTTAGAATATTAATTTGAGTCGGTTCAGGATATGACATGGGTGTGTTCTGTCGATGAACCCTTTCACTAAGTAAAGGCTCAGAATAGCTAGACATAGAAGATGATGGCCTACTCATAGCAATAGGATATGGAACAATAGGATATGAGATGGGTGTGTTCTGTCGATGAACCCTTTCACTAAGTAAAGGCTCAGAATAGTTAGACATAGAAGATGATGGCCTACGCATAGCAATAGGAGATGGAACAAAAGTATCGCTTAACAATTGATGTTGTTGCTTTAAACGCCGGCGATTAATAATTAGGCCATCTATGTCATACATTATTTCTAGTCGCTCCATTTCTGTAAACGCGCGCATTTTTTTTGCTAACATAATTCCATAGATTTCACAGTCATCTGGAGGGGCTGTAGCTTCCCGTTTCTTAATTGTCTCCTGAAAGGTACTTAAAGCTTCCTTCAAATACTTTCCGGCTTCTTTCACCTCTGACTGAATTAATCGAGGACGACTTGTCTGTGGTGTTGTATCATTTCTGGTTTGTGTGGTTTCTGTACTCTCTCTACTTGTGCTTGGCTCCTCTGTCTGAAAAAAATATTAATGTTGTATTACCTACTTTTTTCAGACCCCATCATCTACAGAAGAGTGGCTGGAAATTGAAAAAGGATTCAGCTCCAGATTTCCTAGGGCTGTCGGTGCAATTGATGGGAAACATATAGTTCTGAAATGTCCACCCAATTCAGGTTCAGAATACTACAATTACAAAAAAAAAATTAGTATTGTGCTTATGGCATTAGTTGACAGTAAATATCAATTTATTTTTGCTGATATCAGAGGGCAAGGGAGAATAAGTGATGGTGGAATTTTTCGAAACACTGTTTTATGGGACAAAATTTGTGACAACTCTCTCAATTTACCAGCACCTCGACCATTTCCAGGCTCAATAGTTGATATGCCATATGTATTTTTGGGAGATGGTGCATTTGCACTTAGCATGAACATCATGAAACCTTATCCTGGAAACCATATCAGGAATAGCCCTGAACGCAAATTCAATAAAAAACTCTCAAGTGCACGCGTGATTGTGGAGAATACATTTGGAATATTATCATCAATGTTTCGAGTATTCAAATCGCCAATCGAGTTGTCTCCCGACAAAGCTTCAGTTGTTACAATGACTTGTATATTGTTGCATAATTATTTGAAAAGAAGTAATACATCTTCACGAATATATTGTCGACCAGGCACTATTGATGTTTACGATATTAACGGTGATATGATTCAGCCTGGTTCATGGCGCCAAGAAATTACAAACAATAATAATGCTATACAGGACTTGCCACAAGTAGCACGCAGACCAGCTGCAAGTGCTGCACAAGTACGAGAAGAGTTCAAGAAATATATTTTTAGTCTACGTTAATATACCTACTTATTTTTTGTAATGAAGAAGTAAATAAATAATACTTACATTTGATGTTGTGTTTATTGTTGTCCTCGGAGTTAGCCCTTGATTAAGAAAGTAATCCAGAGCGTCATATGCGAACCATATAGGTTTATAAACTTCATTTTCACCAGCACCGGATTTGGAGGAATCATTCACCATTTTTCTGTATTTCCGGTAACTGGCGAAAAGGGAATCTTTTTTCTTTTTTAATTCAGGCACTTGCTTCTCCATTATTTCACTAAGTCTGTTCCACGCATCGTGGTTCAAGCTTTTGTCTTTATAATTCCGATGTTTTGCGTCCCATAACACCGGTTCATTTTGGAAATACTCTATAAATTCCAACTCTTGTTGATTGTTCCACATTTTAAAGTAAACAAAATTTTCGATACAAAAACAAAAATATATCGCACGTCTACTCTCAACCGCTCACTAAACAACACTGAGACAAAACGTGAGTGTAGACCCTTCTCGCTTCTCGCCCGAGAAATCCTTTGAAGCGGCCAAATTTACCGACAGCCATCCGAGAACAGCCGAGCACGAGAAAGAGAATGCGAGAAACACATCACATTCTCGCTTCTCGGGTGTTCTCGGGGCTTCTCGCCGAGAGTCTGGATGGGCTATTAGACTCCTTGGCCCCAGGAAGGCCAATGAGATTATTCATCTGGATGAAGCCATGCGAAATAATGCAAAATCATACAAAATCATGTATATTTGTTTTTAAAATTTATAGATACTTCAATTAAATACTCCGTGTAGAACATATCTCGGCCTTTAAAAATATCGGTCATTTTTTAATACGTCCTTTAATAAGCCTAGAAAAAAAATAAAGTAGGTATTAGGTCTATAAAATAACACTTCACGTGCAAACTCTCCTACTTATACCTAAATCCCTTTTCAGATATGGTTTTATTTCGGATATGGTTTTATTGTTTAATGTGGCAAATTCAGTTTCTTTTATAATAATCGCAAAAAATGACATTTAATAAAATAAAATATGCATTTTCTCGTTGTTATTTTTGACATCAATTAATACGGCCAGCACTGGACACGACGAATTTGGATTTTTAAAGTGAACCTTATGTCATCGGCGTAAGGACCGTGCCCTTGGCACACCCATTTCGTATTAGTTACGCCCCGCCTGCGACGGGGAATAGACGTCCTAGAGTCCGCGTCGCTTGGTTCCGTGAAATCAATTTTTAATTTCCTTATTATTACAATAAATAATGCGTAAAAAAGGAGTTAATGTTTTTTACACGCCTTTACGAAATCTCAAATACCTTTCCAAAAGCTTTTTCCCCAAGTATTTTTTTAAACTCCTTCCAAAAGGAGGCGTGGATTCCGATTTCGATTTTTTCCTGGACTATTATTGGATCACCTTGAGACAGTTGTCCCAGCTTACATAAGTCTTACATAAATCGCTGTAACTCCCTTACCATCGTAGTGAGAAGCATGATCTAAACGGTGTTAGGAAGGCAAAACGCTTTGCATTCAAATTTAAAAAATAACCACCAAAAAAGTAAAATAAAACCATTATGAAACCAAAGTTTTAAATCGCAATTTTCACATGAAACGACATAAAAGTGAGGCGACGATAACGTTTTTAATACATTTGTCTAATAAAATGGGATGTGTTTTTATTTTTTTTTTGGTACCAATAATTTTAGTTAGAAAAAACGTAAGGTGAGCCATTTTAAAAACTTTTTATGCAAAATTTTTATAGTTAAAATTATATGTTCATTTCGAATTATTAAATTCGAAAGCATATTTCATCACCTTAATAAAAAGTTTTTAGTTTTCGGAAACGTTCAGAAATATTCCATTTATTTGCATTTTATTGAAAAGATATATTTTTTATAATCTGAAAAATACTACAAATTTCTGTAGGGTTAAATGAAGAATTTAGATATTTTTAATGCTTGATCAATTTCATCGCAAATAAGGAAAAATTGCGCTCACTTCGAGCACACGAACACGCCCACAATGCTCTTCTATAGGCTTATCTCTTCAGTGTTCCCATTACATCATGCTATTACGTGTTTAGTATAATTATTTCTGCGATGGCTAAATTCACTAACAATTTAATACAAAACATTCCGATCTTCTTTTCCAACATTCTATTCTGAAAGAGCAAATGGGTAACATATTTTGACTCTCACCAACTGGAAGTATAAATAATATAAGAGATTAGATCGAACGTTAATAAATAAATAATTATTTTCTTCGAAGATCAATACAACGCCTTCGGACGCTCTTATGTTAAAATAATTAACTACCTACACGCTCTAGAAAATTGAATTGGTCGTTTTTATCAGATTTTACGTCAGTAAAGTTTTTATGACTATTAAAGATTTATTAATTAATTTATGGATTCGATTATTCAATATAAGAACTACCATAAGAAAGGTTCGATGTGCTAAGATTGGGTACAGGGAATGCCAACATTGCCAACTGTAAATCTTAATTATCAATTAGACAAACTAAACACGTGAATTGTCGTATACTGGTTACTTATAAGTTGTCCAAATTTATTATTATTATTATTACTTTTTATTTTATTTTATTTTTTATTTTATTTGATTTGTAAGAAACAAACAGCTTGTATACATACAATAGACATAAAAATATACAAGTTAACTGCAGTGAAGCCAAAAGAGTTTCTTATGCTAATATTGTTTCTAGATGGAGTTTTAATTTATCTTAAGCTAAATTTACACTTAGCTCTCGCTAGGTGGCGTCGAGACAAATTATGTCTGCATTTATTGGGGAAATACTTAAACTTGTTAAATATTAATTATTATTTTTTTAATTTATAAACTAACGTTTAGACAAGATTTTTATGCATTTAACACTAACAATGTCTTCCTCGCAAAAATAAAGTTGGTTGTTTTCAGGTGGAAAAAATATAACAAGCAGTAATTGTTGAATGAAACACTAGTATATATTGAATTATTTGGCGGGTATTTGATAAGCCGCCATAGCTCAGTGGTCAGAGCATTCGACCGGCAATCGGAAGGACACGGGTTCAAGTCCCGTTAGCGGCAAGTATCTTTTCTCGGAAGATTTTTCAATGTAAATGAGTGTTTCAGGCTGACAATTATTGCTTGTAATAATTGTTACCCTTTGTGCTATGCATAAAAATCTTGTCTAAACGTTAGTTTATAAATTAAAAAAATAATAATTACTTTTCTTTTAGATTAGGAACTTACTGATATACTGATATTACCGCAAAACCTATAGTTATTCAAATGGATCAACAAACGCTAATTAAGAATCGTAATTTGTAATCATATTCATAGAATGAATAAATAAATCGTCATTTAAAAACTTTTTTTTAAAGTGAAAACTTTTTTAACACCGTTGTGATTTGAAACTCGATGAAACGAAAAACATCGACACTAAAAAGATACCAACCCATACATCTATAGGATTTAGCCTGCCAGAGAATGAGATAGTATAATCGGTCTCCTATCTGTGCGGTGCTTCGTAGCCTATCGTTCTCCTCTTTGTGTGGTACTGCGTAGCCTCCCCACTCTTGTCTACTTTAGTTTTCTGAAGGTTTAAATTCTACTGCGTGTGTATTGCACACTGATTTTTTTAAAAATATTTACAAAAGTTGAAAAGAATGTGACCTTACTGGGTATCCCGATTATACATAGTTTTATGTACGAATTATAAGTAAGTGTGAAAATTATAAATCTACCTCTAAAACATAACATAAGCGTTAATCTTTTTTTGGGTTAAAACATTGTATCCATATTATTCCTTCCCGTGTAATCCATATGGCTTCTTTTAAAGTCGGTTATTTGTTTAATGGTTTTTATTGCAAGGGGAGGGGGGGGGATATTAAATAATTGTATGGGGAAGTATTGCGTATTCCTTTGTCCAAAAGTCGTTTTAGTCGTAGGTAGAACTTATACGACACTTAAACGGCCTGCGATTGGTAGGCGGGTTTCGATAGAACTCAGGATGGGTTATTTCCTTTGACGCAGTTTCTTCGGTATGTGGGCGTAAAATGCACTGAAGATATAAAAACTCAATCGCGGTATTTTTTACGGTTTTTCCTCAGATTCTACTTGTTATTAGGTTTTATCCACACTGTATGTTCAAGTTCTGTGATTATTTCAGTTTTATGAAGCAACTAGCCTATAATAATATAATAACAGAACTTGAATAGAACTTGCACAGAAGGTGAAAATAAACTTAAAATATTTGATGAATTGTTCAATTTTTTAAAATAACCCGTCCTTAGACTGCTCCCTCGCGGCTTGACAGAATGAGGGCAATTTTGCACAATTTCGCACGGTATACAAATAATTAATCCAAAAATCTTTATGTTTTTTTCAATTCTTGCTATTTTTTTTTAAGATTTGTTGATTTCATACCGACAAAATTGAGATATGTATGACGTATGATTTGGCGGATTTAAAAAAATATTTACTACGTAAATGACATTTATAAAAAGACGCTAGTAAATTAGAAGGTTCGTTTATTAAAAAAATATACAAATTGATTAGAATCATTTTATTCTATTAAAGATTGTTTCGAAGAATACCGTGTCTTCACCGGGGTAGAAAGATTACTAAATAAAAAAAATTATTCACCCTTTAAAAATAATAAAGCAAAATGTTGATTTTTGTGATTCAATTATTACTGAAGACAGAAAAAGAATTATTAGGGTTACCAATTATTACTGAAGACAGAAAAAGAATTATTAGGGTTACCAATAATTATCGTTGATTCTGTAAAAAAAAATGTATCAAAATTCAGTCATGCTTCGCTTGGAAATATATTTGATTCCCCACAAATTTATTATACATAATAATATGGTATTCGACATAAAGGAAAAATAATTTCATGCATGATATGTAATGTAACTTCATATCTGTATAACTTTATTTATTGAACCAGTAAACCTCCAGAACTGTAAATCAAATTATTTAGTACACGCAAACCATAAATTACAAATAATCCAAAAATCATTAAAATGTCAAGGCCGATTAGATGATCCATATAAATAATAAAACTAATAATGGTAAGTATCGACGCGACCGTTCAATGTTTTTTTCCCATATAACTTAGGAATATACTAATAATATAACTTAGGAACTTACTATGGAGTAATCGACACTTCTGACAGCTTCAATACTTTTACGAAGTGTTTTATGGTACCGAGAATAGCGAAAATACATTTAAATGAGATCACTAAGGCCCGGTGCTTTACTTGATTAAGTTCGGCTTGGTCAGATTGCAGAGCTTCATTATTAATCACCAGTATTACTCGGACTGTCTATGATTTTAAAAAAACGTGTTTCTTTTTCTCTGAAAAATCAAACTACTAACTGGTGAGTGGTAAATATAAGTATACATGGTTTGTATATAATGTGACCAGGCGTCCCGTTTTCAGGCAGCGCGTCCCGGTGTCCCCGAACACAGCTTCGGGACGCCAAAATGTCCCATTTTCGAAAAGAAAGCATTATGCGCCTACATAAATATACCGGTAATCTTGAAATACAAGAATATATAAAAAAGCTAACCCTAATATGACATGAAACAAACGTTACTGTCTTGTCAATTGTTGTTTTGTATGAACGTGTGAGGTTCCTAAAACCAATAAGTTTATAAGACATTTTATGTGCGCTTGGTGGCTGCAAGACGAGTTGTGATGTAGCCTCCTACACTTCACTCGTAAAATTGATGCTAATTTTAGTCAAAAAAAATTTACTGTGACATATAGCTTTATTTCGTTTGTTAGTAAAAAAATGGTAATTTTTCGGGATTAGTGTCCATGGTTATTACGAATAATTTTTAGAAAAAAACTTTAGATTCGCCTTAATCACTATAAAAGGAAACTTTTTGCATCACGGCCGGCGGAAAATAATGCATTTTAATTTTCAACTGCGTTAAATAAAATTTCACTTCGCGAACCGATACTATGACAGCCCGGCGGCCATTGCGTCACTGTTATGTTGGTATCCCTGATACAAACAAGAGGTAAATACAAACCCTGCTTTGCCAAACAAACCATTCAAAACCTGGGATGTTTTTTTAAAGTAAAGATAACATACACAATCCCGCTAGACAAACCCTGCTTTGCCAGACAAACTATTCAAAAACGTAGGCTGTTTTTTAAAGTAAAGATAACATACACAAGCCCGCCAGACAAACCCTGCTTTCCCAGACAAATCATTTAATAACGTAGGCTGTTTTTTAAAGCAAAGATAATATACACAAGCCCGCTACACAAACCCTGCTTTGACAAACAAACCATTCTAAATATATACGAATAGAGGTTTGTTAACATTATAATTCTGTTTTTCATAATTACGCGCCTTATCATGTATCCCACGAAGTCGGCTACAATCGTATCTAGCTCTTGTTTGTATCAGGGATACCAACATAACAGTGACGAAATGGCCGCCGGGCTGTCATGGTACCGGTTCGCGAAGTGAAATTTTATTTAACGCAATTGAAAATTAAAATGCATTATTTTCCGCCGGCCGTGATGCAAAAAATTTCCTTTAATAGTGATTAAGGCGAATCTAAAGTTTTTTTCTAAAAATTATTCGTAATAACCATGGAAACTAATCCCGAAAATGTACCAAAAAATCTTTTTAAATATTAACAAGGTTCTAGAATTCCAATCGTCCATGCGATTGGGAGCTGCAAGATGAATTTTAATTTAGCCTCTATTGCACAGCGCTCTTGAGGCGATTTTTCGCTGGAATAGCACTATATAAGTTGTCCAAATTTATTATCATTATTAAGTACCTACCTTTTTTCGATGTCCCGGTTTGGGGGAAAAAATAAATGGTCATATAATGTATATATGCTTTCTACTGTCATCGGGAGGATCTGGAGATCGCGATCTTTGAAAATGTCAAAGGCAGTTTATTTCATGAAGCTAAAATATTTCAAGGCGGATTGATTTTTTATGAGTCGATTTTTGATAAAGTACCCCAACTACAATCAACATCTACTTACGTGGGGATACTTCAAAAAAGTTATTTTCAAATTTATTTTGCCGGAGTCGTGCACTAATCATAAAATTAACTGAACATGACATTGAAACTTTTAAAATCCCTTACCAGACTATTCTAGATTAATAACATCGACATTCCTCATGACTCATAACCCATACTGATATAATTAGACAATTTTCGTATATTTCCGTGAGATGGAAGTATGCAATATTATTTACATAAACGTGAAGACTGACATGTGACTGCTAGCGCCTCGGCGTCTAAAAAAGGAACTATTCTCCTGCTAAATGTAATCTCGTACATAGCGAGGATACGGTTTGACTGATATACCGGGGCTAAGACATCCTTGAGCCCTAGACAAAAATGACATCCAGGAAGTATTTTTCAAGGTGATCCATTTATTTAGCGATATCCTGTTCACTGATGATCCTGCATACATTATTGTATTTGGTCTATATTATTATCTGCCTGACATATTCTTGTGGGCTGTGAATGTGAATCATTATCTCCATAAAGTCAATGTCGAGAACCTCTTTCATTAGTCAAACATTAAATAATCTAATATATTGATTAAGTCCTTGGAAATGTGATAGAATTATTTAGCGTAGGTTAGATGGGTTCAAATAAAACACTTTGAACCTACGAAACAGGATCCGTAAAAGGACCCACTGTCAAATGATGATGATTTGTTTTATTTCAAATCACGTCTGGTATATACATATTCCTAACGATTAAGCTGTACGTGAAGCACGCTTTGAATATATTAATTATTAAAATGTAATATCTCAATTTAAGAAGCCATTAAAAGATTCGTATGTCTAGAATATGATTTTTTCGCAATTCTCTTGTTCGGACGCTTAAAAATGTAATCATTTTTCATTCCGTCTGTTAAGTACTCGGATGTAGGCAGTTGTTTTTTTTTAAATTTTTATTTGGTAGTAATGGTCGTGAAATCCTCGTGAATCAGTTTGACTAACAGTTACAGGTTTATTATGTTTTTCAACAAGCTGTAGAGACGATGTTTTCTTTATTGTATTTCTTTATTGAAAATAATTGGTGGGAGTATTGTACCTTTGTATCGTGAAACACTCGATAAAAAAAGAAAGAAAGCCAAAACTTTCCAGATTACGAATAATTTGACAATAATTATTTGAATTCCACTTGCTAGCAACATTATGGTGGGAAAACGTTGCTTGTGCAATAATTGAGGACTATTAAAGCAATGCAACCTGCTAGCAACATTAATGGAGGACTGAATGCCGTTGGCGCTAATAAAAAAACTGTCAAAAGAAGCGAAGCTAGCAGTCCACAATGGAGTGCTAGTGGTACCTACCCTGATGTATGGCAGTGAAGCGTAAAACTGGCAAAGGATGGATGAAAGCAGACTGAATGCTGTTGAAATGAGATCCCTAAGGCGTATGTGTGGTAAAACCATGTATGATCGTGTGAGAAATGTGGAGATCCGCAAAGAATGCAAGGTTGATATAAGCGTAATGAGTAAGATTAAGAAAGGGACCCTCAGATGGTTTGGGCATGTAGAACGAATGAACGAAGTAAGTAGTGTAAGAAGAATAAATGACGCAAATGTGAATGTTAGAAGTATAATAAAACGCAGCTTGTTTCGTGAGAACAGAAGAGACTTTATTTGCGTGAAAACAAAATGACAATCAGTTTGCTATAATTATAGGCCACAAGATGGCGCTAGTAGTAATCTATATTTTACTATTATAATAAGAAGAAGTCGGGGACGCCCGAGGAAGACATGGCACGATCAAGTGAATCAGATACTTGAGACGAGCCATGTCAATAGTCAAAATAATAGCAGAGCTTGTATGAGACAAAGTATGAATGTGAATGAGGCAAAGAGTGTGTGCCAAGATCGAGTTGTTTGGCGGTCCGTCCTCTCTGCCCACCCCTGCGGAGAAACGGCGTAATGGTTAGTTAGTTAGTTGAAAGCAAAGGATTGAATGGTGGTTCCGTGGTTGAGTGGTTAAGATTCTTATGAGGTACAAATTCAGAGGGCAATGGTAGATACTGCAGCTTTTATGGAAAAAATGATATGGCCCAAGAAATCAAATAAATATGTAATATAAATCGAAGAGCAAATCATTAGTTACTTTAGTTTCGGGGTCTCTACCAATCAGGAATCATGAATAGGATTCCATGACACTTGGTCCCCCGACAATTGGCCATCCGGCACACTTATACAATATGCAGTCGGTTTCGGGAAAATATGGTGAACCTACTAACACTAAATATTACTAAGTATCCCAAAAGGGTAGGCAGAGAGGAAGTA
The DNA here is from genome assembly GCA_929108145.2 of Limnephilus rhombicus. Lineage (NCBI taxonomy): Eukaryota > Metazoa > Arthropoda > Insecta > Trichoptera > Limnephilidae > Limnephilus > Limnephilus rhombicus. The sequence goes on from OV815276.1 coordinate 60,703,061, forward strand.
CCGCCGAATAACAAAAGTATAACACGTATTTTCATTCTAATGTATACTAAAGATACAATTACTTATCTGTATTAGGCTTGTTGAAAAAGTATCGATATATCGATATTTTTAATTCAATATATCGATATTTTTAGCCGATATATTTTGATCCGATATATCGATACAAAATATCCAATATCGAAAATTGTATCAAAAACGATACTTTTTTAAATTTATGTATTTAAAGTCACTAGAATCCAAAACCGTATAGAAACGAACGGAAAAAAGTAACTGTATTGTGTCATGACACCTGGCGGTTGAAATTTTAACTACTAATAGCTTACAAATCTATTGTCTTTGCATTAGTATTTGTGATCAGTGATCACCAATACTATCTCATGTATATAGGTACATACATAGAAATGTATGCTATTTTTCGCAATTTTTTTCTAATCCACTCCTATGTGTTGGTTCCCAATTGTCTATGATTATTGACTTTACCTTGTTCCAAATACGAAGTCCTTTTTGACAGATTAATACGCCAATAGAATGTTACTGAGACGCATACAAACTTTGTATGCGTCTCAGTTTACATATATGTTAGAAGACAGCTTTTTAGTTTTTGATATTTATGTTATTATTACGTAATAAAAATGAATAGTGATAAAAATACCTTCATTTTTATTGAGATTGTTGTACATTAAAAAAAGCACATTGTGTACAAAAATACTATTGATATTATTCAGCTGAATACACTATTATTTTAAAAACGCAAAATCTCTTGAAAATTTGACCGATATATCGATATTTTTTCCCCGATATGTCGATGTCGATATTGATATTTTAATAAATATCGATACATCGATATATCGATATTTTTTTCACTTTCGACATCCCTAATCTATATGCTGTACAACTGTACAACTGTACATACCAGCGTACACGTACAAAAAATCGTTCGTTTAATATTCATGTCAGCTTATTATTAACCTTATTTTGAAGATGATTTTAGGTTTAAATTGATAAATAAAGCACAAAAATTATAATTTAATAACAATTATAATTTCGGGGGACAAGTTGTCGGGGATCAACTCAATAGATAAATAAATTTAAATAGTTCAAAATGGAGAAAAAGATTAATTGCTGTGAAACCGGTCAGTATTAATGTATTTTCATTTCTTATTAGGTAATGCATAGAGATCAAGCGTAATATGTACGGTTTCAACCACCTACTTTTAAAAATTCATATTGAGAATAATGATATATTTCCTCCGGGTTTTGTAATGGTAACTTTAAATGGGTACAATGAATGTAAAGTGTGACCTCGAATCTCTTGTCTTGGATGTGACTGGTTTAATTTTTCTGCGGTCCCACGGTGGGGATTTAAGATGCGAATATTAAAACGAGAGTGAAGCTGACATTATTTATTTAGAAGTTATGGAGCTCGGAATAAACCACAGCAAACTGGCGGTGGGAACTTGAACTGGACTAGTAATTTACAGGTACACGTAAATTAGATCCAAGAAAAAATGTTCCAGTAACTTCGCAGGTTATCGGATCGTTGATCGCTTGCAAGACTTTTTTTAATAATGTGAACAGAACAGTGGCGGAACTAAATGTCACAAGGAGGAACCGTGGCGCAGAGGGCCCAAAAAACGTTAATATTAGAGTTGCAGTTGCTCTTCGCACACTTCCGCCTCACAATATTTCTCAAATTCGGAATGCCATATTAACTCCTGCTTCGGACACCTGGCACTCTTACGAGGGAATCAAGGTAAAAAATATGTTTTTTTTTAAATGGAAGAATCACAGACATCCAAAATGTTTACGGGAATAATTTTCTTGTCACTTCAATTTTTCAGTTACACCTTGAAAAAGCATATTATTATGACGATGGTAATGGTAGTACATCTATTGTTTAATGTTATAATTTGCCATATATTCATTTGGCATAAAACTTATCGCTGTTTTAAGTTTATCAATTACGTAACTAGGTATGTATTATTTGTTGGAAATGTTTGTATTTATATATATTTAATATTGGTTTAATTTGACTTAACTTTAAAAAAATTATACTATTTTTTTCCACATTTACAATTTTACAAATAGTATGATTAAAGCCTTTATTTTTAAATTGGTCTTTTAAATTGCTAATATACCTACCTCAATAGGAACCCAGTGTTCTCAAATTCGTAGTAGATACTTGTGGAAACTGGCCAATCTACACCATATTTGGAGACTATTTTTTTATTAAACCTTTTTTGAAGTAAAACTTCTTTACGCACGCTTGACTTGGGGAGTAAGCTGGTGAATGCGTGACGAGAGCGTTACAAAAAGTGTGATCGGGCGAGGCAAATGGTCGGGCCTTTACGCACGCTTGACTTGGGGAGTAAGCTGGTGAATGCGTGACGAGAGTGTTACAAAAAGTGTGATCGGGCGAGGCAAATGGTCGGGCCTTTATGCACGCTTGACTTGGGGAGTAAGCTGGTGAATGCATGACGAGAGCGTTATGAAAAGTGTCATCGAGCGAGGCGAACGGTCGGGCGAGGCGAACGGAAGTTGAGAGGGAAATATAAATTAGTGAAGTTTTACTTCAGTCGTGTGGTCTAAAGCACATTCGTTTTTTTGATTTGAGTTGAAATCGAGTTCTAGGTTGAAATTTTTAATATCATCCGTTCATTTTTCAAAAAGCAAAAAACATAGATCCGATTCCTGAAACTATTTTAACCAAGTTGCTGAAAAAAAGAAGAAAAAATCTAAAGGCTCAGATTGAAATAAAGTAGGTTCTTCGGGTTCTCTATGTGATGTACATTCTCATTCATCACATTCTCGCCTGAACCACCAGTATCTGGACACCATGTAGGTATATCTAATACTATATTTGAAAAATACATTTTTTCAAAAAAATAATTGTACATTTTTTGTGAGGATCATAATTATTTAGAAGTTCCGTCACTGAGAGTGAGTGATATGAGACTGTTATTCAATCGGGTTAACAATAAACAAAACTAATTACTGCACAGTAGCAACTAGCAACAAGCAACCATCATTATATTATCCGCAGTTTAATCTCGCTGCCACTCATGTAACATAATTTAACCAGGTACTTACTTATTCACTAGGTGTTACTTCAAACTAACAGTTTTCTCTGGGGCTTACATCTACGTATATTATTAGCTGTAACGTTTTTGCAATATTATCAAATTATTACTAGTTCGCAGTGAAGTTCGCAGAAATTAATTTTGTAAGAATTAATGATACAAATAAAAACAACATATCTGATTCAATCATAGTCACGAAATTTAAAATGTTAATTTATTAATAATTTAATTAATCGAATAAGTTAATTTGTTTTATTAATGAAGTATGTAATATGTTTTACCAAACTTGAATTACAATCATAATGCAATGAAAATTACAATTAATTTAATGACTTAAAAATATTTACATTTATCATAATTAAAATCATGCCTGATTACGTCCCAAAGGGATCGAAATGAAAACCTAGTCTACTTCAACGGAATTAATCTTCCTAACAGGACTTCCATTGATATGCTTGGGGTAAATATAAATTACTAGCTGAGGTATGGGGGCTCCACCGAAGCCAGAGACAAGTTAGCCACTCAGAAGCTAGGCGTGCTGTACTGTGCCCGAGTACACAACTGCTAACCCTGTACAAATGGCAAGTGCGACCCACCGTTGAATTAGACAGCCACCTCTGCAGAAACGGGCAGTGCGTTTGGAAGATTCTCCTATCTTAACAAACGGATTGCAATTTTTAGAGCACAGGCGTCAGGTGGAAATGCTGTCCTGTTCCTTCCGGTATTTCAATGGAAGATACTCGAGAAACTAGCGTCATTGATTCCTTCGGCACCAGTGCACAGTCTGGAAACCCGCCAAACGCGCGCCCAACATTTGTGCATGGTTGACATTATTTATCACATAAGAACGGGTAGCTTCTATGACTGTCATTGGAACGACTTGTCGGCCTCTGTGTTTCCTCAATCCTACTACGTGGGTCTCTTCAAGACACAGGATTACTCCTTCCTTTCCACAAAAATACCCTCCACACTGCATCTCCAAAAAAGACTTAGGCCCTGAGGAAATCTCCTCGGGGCCTCCTGTGTGTATGTATGCATGTATAAAACGACAATTCGAAATATATAAGTTTTATTACATATTGTTAATCGCCCAAATATTAAACCGATTTTGAAAACAGATCTGAAAACTTCGGCATGGCTCTGACGTCATTGATACCGCCCGGGATACAATCGCCAACTGATGGAATATCTCCTGGCGATACTTAGCCGTTTTAAATTAATTAATTATTATTTTTACTATAAAAAAGTAATTAAAAAAAAACAGACAGTTGGTAAATAAGTTTAAAAAATAAGTAGAATTATAATTTCTCATTGTTCGTATTACATATGACAAGTTAATTAATTATTATGCGTACACTCTGTTGCACGATTTAAATATATTTTTGTGCAATCTAGACTTATCTATTGTAAAAAATCTTTTGTTAAAATTTCGCAATAATATGTCCGAGTATAAGTATTTATTACGAGGAAGAGAGAGATTCTATTGTTAATTAGGTGAATGGTGAAGTTACCGCTCGCTTCTCGCGAAATAAAATCTTTTAGAGTAAATTGGTGATTATATCACAGAATTCTTTCTCTCAGAGTGGTTTATATTTATAAACATTGAATGCGTTTTTGCTTTCGTCTGCCGACTGTTGAAGTTTTTTTATACGGAAATATAGCAAAAAAATTACTCAAATATTTACGTCAATAATATTTAAGTCAATCAGCTTCTATAAATGAATGGTAGTTTTTTATCAAGTTTCTTACACACTTTACGGGCACGTGCTTTATGATACTCGTAAGATACCTAAGGAAGTTTTTTTTATCAAGTTTCTTACACACTTTACGGGCACGTGCTTTATGATACTCGTAAGATACCTAAGGAAGTTTTTTATCAAGTTTCTTACACACTTTACGGGCACATGCTTTATGTCTTTTACTTCAGTCGTGTGGTCTAAAGCACATTCATTTTTTTGATTTGAGTTGAAATCGAGTTCTAGGTTGAAATTTTTAATATCATCCGTTCATTTTTCAAAAAGCAAAAAACATAGATCCGATTCCTGAAACTATTTTAACCAAGTTGCTGAAAAAAAGAAGAAAAAATCTAAAGGCTCAGATTGAAATAAAGTAGGTTCTTCGGGTTCTCTATGTGATGTACATTCTCATTCATCACATTCTCGCCTGAACCACCAGTATCTGGACACCATGTAGGTATATCTAATACTATATTTGAAAAATACATTTTTATAATACTGCTTTATAATACTCGTAAGATACCTAAGGAAGTTTTTTTATCAAGTTTCTTACACACTTTACGGGCACGTGCTTTATGATACTCGTAAGATACCTAAGGAAGTTTTTTATCAAGTTTCTTACACACTTTACGGGCACGTGCTTTATGATACTCGTAAGATACCTAAGGAAGTTTGTCAAGTGAAGGAAATAAAGTTATAAAATAATAATTAATTGGCTTATTTATTTTACGAAACTCTATTAGTGTTTTTTTTTCGTCTGAATTAATAAATATTATGTTTACGCTTGGAAGCTGTTTCTCTTTGATTAAGATAATGCATTAAAAGTAAACATTAGTTTAGTCATGCATTGGATTGAATCACCGATAGAATAATTGTATTTTTTCACCTTTCTTGAAAGAATTGAGTTTGATGGTTTTTCGAAATCTTACTTCTGTTATCTTGTTTTAAAGGTCAGGTGTCCAAAATTCAATTTGGAGTAGGTTAAACTGTAGATTTGTATGAAAAAAGCCAAACCGCCACAGACGCTCAAATTTAGGTATATAACCCGTGAAAATTTACGGGATAATGTAATTATAGGATTTGTGAAGCTGAAAGTATTCCTCAAAAAATATTTGCCTCAGGATTATTGCCTTTCAAAAATAAACATTGTCAATTATAAAGACAATTAGAAACAGATACATTTCAAATATGGAATTATTAATTAAAATATGTTTATTAATATTAATTAAATCATTTTCGTACCCACTTTATCGCTAGTCTGAATTGTTCACATTTTTTCCCACAACCAGATCGAATTTTGAAAACGACAATTAAATTCGAAGCAATTCCAAGTCCTAGAGTTCATAATCGGAGTTACGGATATAAACCCAGGCGAAAATAGTATTTTTAATAATACAGAAAGAGATAGATGGAATGGTTCCACAACAACTCAGAATAATACAATTTCAACACCCCTTTGAAAAGACAGTAGAAGTTATGAAAAAATAAACTAATGTATTTTATGTGTTTTAAGGTTTTCTGTGTGAGTTTTAAGATCTGAGCGTGTAAAAAGGTTTATAATATTGTTTCAAAAAATTAAAGAATTTTCCAGAAGTAAAAACGTACGTCAGTTTTTAAAGGTATATTGAACTTGCATTCTTCGCTGCGAACCGCATTCCTCCGAGAATGTGTCCCGTCTGATCACTGCAAGGTTAAGTTGATGAATGGAACAATAAGATACGAGGTACGACATGTAATCCCGTTTATACAGAAGAAACGCATCAGCAACATGCCAACAGCCAACAGCCAACAACCGAGTCTCTGCAGTACGTATTATTTACCACACGCAACAATCAGCATCGCCTTCTTCAAAGTGAGAGACATTGTAAAAATAGATTTAATAATGTCGACCGTAAAAAAGAAAAAAGGAATAACCTTTGCTTATTGCTTATTGCTAAAGCTTTTGTAAAAAATTTATTCTCTGTGGCAAGATATTCTGATTAGAGGAATTAAAGATGGCTTTTTTACATTAGCTCCACACTGGAGGCCCTGAGGAAAAAATAATCCTTTGGAGATGCTATGTGGCGGGTCTTTTTAAGTAAAGTAAGGAGAGAAAGTTCTGAGAGGGATGGGTAGGAATCTGTTGGTTAATCTGTCCGGGAGTGCCGGATGTAATGAATCACCCCTCTCACCGCGGTGCAAGGCGATGGGTCGAGAGAGTCCGGCTGGAGAGTTCAAAAGGTCTCCCTCAACCGGTCTCTCCCGTTCCGGCCCGCCACGCAGAAGGTGGGTCAACGCATCTGCCACCAAGGCCTAGACAAACCTCACCCTATGAATCCGGGCACCTCTGCTAAATCGCCACTTGGTTCATGATGATTAAAAATGTTTTCTTTGATTTACATTTTAATTCATTCTAAAATAGTAACTAAAATGGGTAGAAGGAGTATCTTTTTTTAATATGAATACCTCACAAGAATCCCAGCTGCTCCGTCTGGAGCCAGTGAGTCTATTGCATCCTCAATTGAGGTATGTTGTGAGGCTGGAGGTAGTGGGGAAGGCAAGGAGATGGGGAAGAGGAAGGTAGGGAAGTACCTGGCTATTCAGATCTGGTCACCAAACAAGTCTAAAGCCATTTCAAGCAACGTTTCAATTCTGAATGGTGGTCTTACACCAGGGCGATACTAAGAGTATCTTCCACTCTGGAACGTGCCGCAAATATAATATATATTATTTTAAATCAATTAATAGCGAAAAAACACAAAATAATCAAATAAAATGTATTTGCCCACGCCGGAATTCGATCACGCGACCTTCGGATTGCGGGTCAAAATAACCAAATACATATATTTTTAAGAATAATTTAACGTTAGGGCAAGGGTCTTAAAAATCATTTGTTGAAGAGATTTGTGAAAATATAATATGAAAGGGAAATACTGTTAATTCGCTCTCAAATAAATGTGAAATAACAAAATGTCAAAACCCATCCAGAATTTAAACGGCAAATAGACTATTATTTAATCAGCATTTTTTGGTAAGTTATTCCTTTTTGCTATGTTTAAATGCAGTAGAGCCTTACTTCTAGCACAGTTGAAAAAAAAAATCCATCGCTCCGATAGAATTAATAATATTATGTTGCCAACCGGAACGCTCGATTTATCAAGCTTTTTTATCAATCTTAAATTATTTGATAAATCAATACAATATATCAACGAGTTTTCCAAAAGCAGAAGATGTAAACACGTAGGTGGCTGGGTGCAAAAAAGGCTGTCGATCTTAATTTTTTATTGGGTAGTCTTTTTTTCGTTCACAATTGCTTTTATGATATTTATATAATGTAATTTTATGATATTTAGTTTATAACAGGATTAACATCTTCTGTCAATTTTTTACCGTACATTATTCATCAGTTCGTTGAATTGTATTAGTCACCAAGTGCTGTGTAGGTTCAAGGACATCTCGAATCGCCTTCATTTCTTTATCCTGTTCGTGTCCAAGGTAATTGGCATTCCTTTGCAATACTTAAACTGGATCGGACGACTCGTTTCTTTGTCCATTTTATAATAGCGCTATTATTATTGTTAAACCGTCTAGAGCAGGGTTTCCCAACCAGTGGTCCGCAAGAGGCTAGAAGATGGTCCTCGATGGTCCGCCGGTCAATAAACGAGCCAGCGCGCGAGCGGTCAGTTTATCATTATTGTACCTTGTGGTCAGTGGCCATTATGGTATTCCGTTTCGCCCCACCCCATCCTACCCCGTACTACCCCCTCCGTTGTGGTAAATATTCTGCTGGAACCCGTCCCACCCTATCCCATTCCGCCCCCTCCGTTGTTGTAAATATTCTGCAAGAACCCGTCCTACCCTATCCCATTACGCCCCTCCCGTTGTGCTATCCGTCCCGGGTGCCACCCATGCTAGCCTACGCCACTGACCACAAGCAGTGGCTTAGGCTAGCATGTTGGCACCTGGGACGGATATTATTTATTTATTTGATATAATATCTTACATTTCAAATACAATTCAGCAATGTCGGCGTCACTGGGTAGCCCCCCCCCCCCCTCGCTACACCACTGCTTGTGGTCCCTGTCGAAAAAATAAACGTGCAAGTGATGCCGGGTCAGAAAAGGTTGGGAACCACTGGTCTGCAGTCTAGATTCTAAAGACATAAGTGACACACCCTTAAACGTTACAGGGTATTTTAATAATGATTACACAGGTTCGCAAAGTGTGAAGCGGATGCAATAAAATCCAAGAAAATTAAATACATGTAAAGGAAATATATTCCCTTTAAATTTGAATCCTATAATGTCAATTAGAATGCAATCATCGATTGTCATTTGTTTTGTTATTCTATTATTTGATTGTTAGAAAAAACCATTCAAAGTGATATTAATAAACATAAATGTCGTTTCTTAGTTAAAAAAAACTTTGCAACACAAGTGTTTTATTTAGAAATTAATAAAAAGGAATTAAACCTATCAACATATTATAAAACGACATTTCGTTTTAAACCAAAAATGGAGAAAATTCAATTCGAATTTACGCTATTACCTGGATGCGATGGCAGATCAAATATTATTAGCATTACAAAAATAGTCACAAATGATGGAAAAGTGTTTACAATACCAGAAATGCTACGATCCGCCAGCTATCACGAGGAGATAATGAAAACTAGTGCTTTTGGAAAAATAAAAAATAGTTTGAAAAAAAGATACCAGGTTAGAAGAGTCTGGTTAACCATGACAGAAGAACTAAAAAAAACATATGTAGACGAAGATGGAAACCTACAGTCTTAGAATCCCAATATGATTTTCAAATTAAATATTCTCCAGGAAAGTACAATATTGAAGCTGATTGTCTAAGCAGAAACCCAGTCTTAGAACCAGATGAGAACCAAGATGAGCAATTAAAAGTTGTCAACTTAATAAAATTAGAAGATATCTTAAAAGATCAGGTCAAAAATGAGAAGATACAGTGCAGAAAAGATAAATTGATATCGAAGAATAATGTTTATTACAAGAAAGTAAAAAAAAAAGAAAAAATAATTCTATCAGAAAAATTCAGCATAGATTTTATCAAAAATGTTCACACAGACCTAGGTCACATAGGAATTAATCAAATGCAAAAAATGATAAGCTCATGGTACACATCAGAAAACATGACAAACAATATAAAGAGAACTTGCGAAAGTTGTGCAGTATGTTTAAAGAACAAATCAAGAGGTCAAAATAAATATGGATTGATGTCCTACTTGGGTCCCGCAACAAAACCTTTTGAAATATGTTCTATTGATACGATAGGTGGTTTTGGGGGTTCACGGTCAACAAAGAGATACTTGCACCTGCTATCAGATCATTTCACGAGGTTTGCATATATTTTGACGTCAAAAACTCAAAATACCAACGATTTCATCAAACTCTTAAACTCCACAGAAACTAATGACATTGGCATGATACTATCAGACCAATATCCGGGTCTTAATTCTAGAGAATTCAAAAAATTTTTGGATGAAAAAAATATTCCAATCATTTTTACTGCAGTAAACTCGCCTTTCTCAAATGGATTAAATGAAAGATTAAATCAAACGCTAGTCAATAAAATTAGATGCAAAATCAACGAAAATGACTTAAAAGTGGCTTGGACAACTATAGCCCGTAATTGTGTAAAAAACTATAATGAAACGGAGCACACTGTCACTGGTTATGCGCCTCAGTACCTACTTAACGGCACAGATGTTACGATTTTGCCAAATGAGTTAAAACTCAAGAAGACTGACATCGATTTGATTCAAGACAGAAAAAAAGCTCTGGAAAATACTATAAAGTCACATAATTACAACAAGATGATTTACGATAAAACCAGGAGACATATTAACTTCAAAGTTGGTGATACTGTTTTTGTGGAGAATGGAAACAAACTTAACAGGAAGAAGCTCGACGAATTGAGAATCGGACCCTACAAAATAATAGAAAAATTATCAAACTCAATTTACAAGATAAATACTGGTCGAAAAAAATTAGAATCAAATTTTTTCCACATCTCGAAATTAATTCCAGCACCTGCATTGATGAACCATGAAGAGGATATCGAAGATGAATGAAAATTTTTGCAATAATTTTCTTTCCCGCGGGGGGGGGAGATGTAAAGGAAATATATTCCCTTTAAATTTGAATCCTATAATGTCAATTAGAATGCAATCATCGATTGTCATTTGTTTTGTTATTCTATTATTTGATTGTTAGAAAAAACCATTCAAAGTGATATTAATAAACATAAATGTCGTTTCTTAGTTAAAAAAAACTTTGCAACACAAGTGTTTTATTTAGAAATTAATAAAAAGGAATTAAACCTATCAACATATTATATACATATTTCAATGTCACAAACAAAAATGTTAATTTAATTTTAGTACATAAAAATCAATGTTTCTTTGTTTGTCCCTTACGCGTTCTTAAACCATTCATCGGATTTCGATGAAACTTTGGTGAATTCTTGTGCGCATGCCCGCGAAGGTTACATATATACTGGTGAGCTCTGTCGTTTTAAAATTTACATTTAAAAAAATATAATAGGTGTCGCATGAGTTGTTTGAAAACTTTGTGAATTTTGTATAATTTAGGAGGAAAGGAGAAAGAGGAAGAAGAATCCGGGAGGGGGAAAGGCGAGGAAGGTTGAAGGAGATCACGGAGGGGAAAGAGGGAAAGTGCGAGGGGCGGGAGAGTCACGAGGAAGGGGGAAAGCGGGGAAGGTAGAAGGAGATTACGGCGGGGGAAGGAGAAAGTGCGAGGGGAGGGAGGGAAACGAGGAAGTGGGAAAGCGGGGAAGGTAGAAGGGAAACGAGAGGGGAATAGGGGCGGTAACGAGACGCACGAGAGAAAAATTTCACACGCAGGGAGAAAAATTTCTTTTTGTGGTATTGTAACGCATGCCGGATACCGGATACTCGCTAGTAACCTACAAATACTCGAATAAGTAAGACATTAATGTATTTTACAGTTCATTTAACTTATGAAAGAATTATATATTTAACGTCAGATTAATTTACTAATAAGCTGTAATAATTTGTTTTTAATAAATATGTTCCTATGCTACATTTAAAGATTAATAATGTAAGTATTCGCATTATATGATAATAATTATGCTTGCATAGAGAAATAGCTGTCCACGGCATATGTCGAATAAACCTGAAATAAAATGGTATTGTAAGTTTTCTGGGAAGTTAAGAACGACTTTTTTAATGCAAGGCAATAATGCATGCATTGGTAATTATATGGTATATTGTAGGAAGGTATCAATTAAATGCAATTGCGTTAATCCTTAAAGGGTTGATGTTGCTCCGTTGCATAGCTACTTGTTTTAATTTATCGCACAAGGGTTCCAACCGCTCCCAGTCGCAGTTGACTGGATCCAGTTGAGACTTGAGACTATGGCATCTCAAACTGGGGTGCCATAATTGCACTAGTATCAAAATCCGGAGAGGGAAAAGGGGAATATATTTGTACGAAAAAACGCCGCCCGCTTTTCCTCTCAAACACCATTAAAGACATAACTAACTTCCCCGTAATGGGAAAACTTTTGTTACATGCACCGTACACCTTGAAATCAACTATCTTAGATTAATGAATAAATTTAAATTGCATACTTAAATAGTTATAATATTATCTAACTACTACTAACAACTTATGGGCGTAGCCGGGGGGGGGGGGGGGTGGGGGTTCAACCCCCCCCCCCCCCCCCCCGAAAAGTTAAGATAACAACATCAATAATAATAAAATAAGGAGAGGCGAGCGGCATCACTTATTTTATAACTAATTTTTACATATTGAAAAGGGAAATCAGCACAAAATCTAGGGAAATTTCGAAATGGTATTTTTTTAATTACATATGACAATATTACTGGAATTATATACCTATATGTTGATACCAAAATGATACTATGTATCTAAGAAGATAAATGGGGACCTCTGAAATAAATAAAAAAATTTAAATTTCTAATTCCGTTTTATCGGTGAATCCGGTGATTTTTATTTCGAATTCCGTTTCTAATTTCCGATTCTAATCAGTGGTGAGTGGTACCTATACGTACTTTGAAATTATTATTTCACCTAGCAAAAAGTGTTCAATAAACATATAACAGGATTAGTGTTTTACTGGTTAATTTGACTGCTAACATTTATTTGTTTTGAAAAGTTTTTTTTTTAATTTTCCATATACATTTTACATTAGTTAAGAAATATTCCGAAAATACCCCCCCCCCCCCCCCCCGACTTGAGTTTTGATTATCAGTAGTTTGAACCCCCCCGATACTAAAACCTGGCTACGCCCGTGTAACATACATTTAAACACCATATTTTACGATGAAGTGAAGAGAAGGCAGTTAAGAGGAGAAGGATACAAGGAAGAGGAAGGTTGGAAAGTGAATGGCTACTCAGATATGGTCACCAAACACGGCGAGGCATTTCACGCAACGTTTGGATTTTGAATAATGGTATTTCACCAGGGTGATACCGAAAGTATCTCTACTAGGTTCTCTGGAAAGTGCCGCAAATATGCAAAATATGTATTTTCATAGAAAATTAGTCAAATAACACAAATCAATAAAATAAAATGTACTTGCTTGATTCGTAGCCAAGGATTTACCCAGGGTTGCCAGCTCCCGTTTGATGAATTAAATTAGAGGATTTGGTACGGTTAAATAAAGGATATAGTATGAAAATAAAGCACATCAATATTTTTTTAATAAAATGCTGTTATGGTATCAGTAGCGACATTTATTAATAAAAAAACCATGTTAATACGCAATGTAACGTAGTTTGTCGTTAATCGAAGCCAAGTGAGTAGTACGACCTTTATAAATCTTTTTGCATTTAAAAGTATACTTGGTATTATTTTGGCTGCTCTAGGAGCTTCTTAGTTTTCTATAATGAAATTATAAAATTGTTTGCATTTCATGTTGAAGTTCGACTTTATTTTCACAGTGTCAATATCTAACTTATTTCGGTTTTTGATCCACGTATTCGCATACAAGGAAAAAATCCTTTCGGCTTGGGCGTTAGAAACTGGGATGGAAAATACGTATTGTATTATTTTTAGCAGATTATTGTATTCATCCGTAGATTTGAGAATCTGAATCCAATTTTCAAGAATACTTTCACACTTCTTATCGTCTATAATTTTCGTCAGGAGAGGCTTTAATATACAGAAACCACGCCAATTCATTTTTACCAAATTAAAAGACAAAGTATTGTCATCTATTGAAGATTTCAAATTAGGGGACAATATCAATTTTTGGGTCTGAAATACAGGACAGCCTTTAAAATAAAGGACGTCTGGCAACCCTAGATCTACCACACCTTCACCTACTAATTATCCAAAAGAATCAATCATTCAACAAAATCGTGTTCAATCACTTCCAAACTTTTCTGGTGAAATTTTGTGTTTATCATCTTAGTCGTAATAAAAAATCTGTTAAATGATTTCAATTCTTTTGAATTTTTTTCGTGTGAAATTCATCTTTCCGTCGTCTGATCATGTTATCTGGACACACGGTAAAATGTCAGAACCGGGTATGCTTTAAGTTCGAGTCTTTATTTTAGCGGGCAAACGATAATAAACTACACTGGACAGAAACATGTTCCGGCAGAATCTTCTCCAGATAATAAATTAAATCCATTTACAATCCATTATTTTGGCATTCACTTTCTAAACGAACGCGTTGGATTATGCTATGACATTATAAATGTAAACCAGCAAATAAATTTTAAAGTCGCAAAACAGGACTACGAGCTTGCAAGAATACGTGCATAAGTAGAGAAATGCTAAGAATTACACATAAATTAAGTGTTCCGCTAATCTTCCACATTGAACTGGTTCCTAAAGAAACCCTCACACTCAATATGACACGGCAATCGTGAAATATTGAGGGTCATGGTTCAAAATATGGGAAAACGGCCCGTGTTGCATTTTTTTTCATGCTACTTATCTGATGGTAGTAGAAAGAATTCCAATAGTTGTCGTGTTTTACACACGAGTAGGTACCTACCTAAATCTACATCGTAAACAAGATTTTTTGTGTGCATGTTGCTTTAGGTACAGAGACCAACCGGATCAATATTTGAGGTACTCAAAATGCCAAGTTGAGTTACATTTTCTCCAGTGATCTTTAATTACAACATTGATAACAATACTCTCGAGACATTAACACGAATTAAAGACTTAGGCATCACTTTTCAATCAAATCTTTCATTTGTTAACCACATAATAGAAATCTCAAACAAGGGCTTAAAAATGTTGGGATTTATAACTAGGCTAACTAGAAATTTTAACAATATAAAGTGTTTTAAACTGTTATATTTTTCATATATTAGAAGTCAACTTGAGCACAATAGGCCACTTGCATGGACTTCATAACGACTTGGAAAAAATCGTGTAGATAGATTTTTTTACTAAAATTACAAAAATGTTAGTAAAAATTTTTAGAAGTGTACAGATTTTTTATTTTTAAATAAATAAATCCATTATTTGAGCTCGTGACGTCACTACATGAAAATGTCCCGTCTCCGAAAATATTCCAATTAATTTTATAAAATTCCACACTGATTTATTTTTTATATGACATCACTTTGATTTCAGGCGAATTTTTAA
The DNA here is from genome assembly GCA_929108145.2 of Limnephilus rhombicus. NCBI lineage: Eukaryota > Metazoa > Arthropoda > Insecta > Trichoptera > Limnephilidae > Limnephilus > Limnephilus rhombicus. The sequence continues at coordinate 60,718,497 of OV815276.1, forward strand.
ATTTGACATTTAACGTTCACTAGATTTATTGTTTGTTCTCTGCGAACGTATCATTTGGATTGATTTTTTGACAGATGTAATGAAGAGAACCCCGTACATTTTACGTTGTACGTACGTGTTTTAGACAAAGACGTTACATACTTTAGACGCGGGGTAGAAATCTCAAAATGGGAAGCCAACAACAAGACAATTGTAGAGTACTCGATTTCTAGTACTTTAGTACTAAACTGCCACGCGTCGAGTAAGGTCGTGTCCTACAGTAAGTAAATTGCATTAAAAAGCGCCAAAATTCCCTCCTGTGTGATGAGAAAATGTTTCCATTACACGGTAAACAGTAGTAAAAGCGAAGGAATAACATTTCATTTGTAAATACATGCAAATTACTTATTATTATCGATTATAAAAATAATACAATTGCTTTCCGCACAAAGATTTTATGCGTCATTAGAGAACTCAAGGCCTACTAAAGTACAGGTCTGGATGCGCAACAGCCAAATTACAAAGTCGATGCCATGCCGTCGCTAAGTAAAATTTTCTTTTTATAATAATAACCTAATGATTCTTTATTTACTTGCCTGCGGTAAAACTACATACAAATCTGCGGAACAACAAATACAATAACAATCAACGCCATTTGCAAACTATCGTTGTTCATTATAGCTATTTGACACCTCAAAATTCGACTGGTGCCCAGGACTCCTACTTTAGTCGGCCTTGAGATAGTATTCGACGGAAATTTTGAATACGAAAATGCCACCCGCGTTCTATCTTTTGTTTCGTCCATATGCACATATTCTTTTAAGCGTCTATCTTTATCATACACGAATAACTTTTGAATTAAGAAATTATTGAAAATCGCTGAAAACAAAAGAGTTTTGATTAATTGCCAGATTATATCTTGAGTTTGTGAGACTATGGCAAGTCTATTTATATAACGTCATTGGTTTTAGAGGTATAATGATAATGGTGCGGATTTTAACAAAATCAAATTTTATAATATTCTTATTATAATTATAATTTGCAAGTACAAGTATATTACATTTGATTTAGTAATATAGACGTTGAACATTATAATGATTTATGATCAATAACATGGATGAAGGAAAAAAATATTTATGAGATTTAATATTTTTAGTATGCCTCGTTATTCTCCTGTGTCATTCGTGTGGAAAACGTTCTTTTTTTTAAAATGATTTTCGGCTATGTAATTATAATTTTTTAGCACCTATAAAATTATGTCCCGTCTTTCCGGTTTATAAAAAATGGTCTGATTTTTCGGATTGAAATTTTAAAAAAATCGCCAGGGTTTCAAAAATACGATTAAAAAGAAGAAAAAAATACAGAATGTCTTAGAATATTTGCCTAAAACGGTAAAAAAGTGGCCAATTCTCCCGTCTGGAACCCATATTATAATATACATGTACAAGCTGTTGAACGAATACAAAACATATTCTTACGTTTTCTAAATTTTCCAAATGGGTATTCCAGCAATTATGTTAAACTACAATACTATTTTAAATTAAATAAAAATGCTCAAATTGTCAGACAGAAGAATTTTCACTGATTTGGTATTTCTGTATAAAATTCTAAATAATTTAGTTGAAAGTCCTGTATTGCTTGAATTGGTAAGCTTCCGGATTCCACTACGTAATACCAGAAGTCAGGATTTATTTCAGTGTAGAAATTCTGGAACTAACTACCATATGTATTCCTCTTTGCCCAGAATACTAATGGAGGGAAATAATTATACCAAGTCAGTGAACATCTTCAATTTATCTTTAAACAAATACAAAATACTGTTACTGAGGCAGTTCAGTTATGTTTATGTACAATAAATACTATTTGTTGCGTTGCAAATTACCTATTATATTTCTTTGTCAAAGAAATATATAGTATTTATATATTATTTAATCATAGTTTAATTTGTAAATTTCATACATATGTAAAAGTCCCATAAAAGGGCGTAAAAAAATAAACATATATAAAAAAATGTATTAAATCAGTCGTGAGTAACTCTTGATTCCTTGCCAGGGACTTTTAACAAATTTAAAACATTTTGTTTACAATTATTATCATGGACGTGATCTCCGGTAATAAAAAATAGGTAATGTGGTTATCGTCATTTTGATCATGTAAAATTATCAGTGAAAATTCCATTAAAGTATATTCATAAAGTACATACAAAGTAGATTCACTTTCATGTTCCTTTCATTAGATCAAGGTTTCTTAGTATGCACTATTGCGACTATACTACGGTATCAGGCTACAATTTTGGGTTCCACGCCAACTCAGAATCAAGTCACCTCTTTGAAAAATCATTAAAAGCTATGAAAAAAGTAATTTTAAAATAGCCCCCCTCCCTAACCCTAACCTAATGTAACCTATTTAACCATTTTTTTATCATCACTTTTAATGACTTTCAGGGGAGGTTCTGAGTTGCCAGTTACCAGCATTTTGTTATAAATGGATTACACGCCATTGGTAACTTTTATGCTGATGTTGCTGATATTTTTAATATCCCTCTTCTAAAGTATAAAGCTGGACTAATTAAACACTTTAGCAGTACATATTTCAATGAGGCCACTGCATAACAGTTTTTTTTTGTTTTTGTCTCGTCTTCAATGCTTTCAATAACTTTGTACTAATGGTATTTTTCTTTTGTTTGTTTACATATATTTTTGTCATCATATATTTTTTTCTTTCTTCTTTCTATATTGTATTATGACTGTTTATTTTTTAAGGTGTATGGAAATGCCGTCATTAATTCTAAATAAATAAATATTTTGAATGGCTCCGAGCATTGGGACTCTGTTCACTGTTCGCATTAAAACAGTTGTTTTCTATGACAGATTGCAAAAAAGCTGAATTCAGACGTTGGTCCCGTTTCCCTTCCCGCCAATTCTTTAAGTAACCCTTTCTACGACATTTAATTTCCTTTCACCTATCTGTTATCTTCTTTCTCCGATCCGCGGCAGAAACCCCTAATTATGATGTTAAATAAAGTAAGATAACGCGAGCGATTCCACTAAATTGCTGCCTGTGTTCAATCCAATTATTATCCGCTTGTTTCATAATGCTTTCCTGAAACAAGAAAGAAAGGTTAGGGGTTCAAAATCCACGGTACGATTTACAACGATCATTCGCTATAATAAGTCTGGTACTGAAACAGGGCTGGATTTTAACATTTCGAGATCTACCTGCATCACTAATTGGAGCCCCCTATAAAAAAATAACCATAACAACAACAAAAATGATAAGTGTCGTGATTGAAGATGTTGTGTATTCACTTTTCAACTCTAGCACCATTAAAATCAGGTTGCTTAAGCCCTTTAATAGTATTTTGACGCATTCTTACACTGTTAAGCAATTCTATGAAGAAGATAAATGGTATTTTCTTTATACGTCAATTCATCGGCCTAAAATCTGTAAAAACTGCAAAAGAAAATTTAAAAGTGGTTTCAATATAGCTTTTAGAACCAAAATAATATGGAAACAAGCCTTTAAAACTCCAAAAGTAGAAAACCTAAACTTAATAATAGTGGTATACATGAATTAAAATGTGACCATGCCGACTGTAATGCTATTTACATCGGACAAACGAGTGGAGCATTTTTAACTAGATTCAAAGAACATATACGACGTTATAATAATAATAAAAGCACTTCTTCAAAATTCGTAGAATATATCTTAGTGAATAATCACATTCCACTTAACAACAAGGGACCTAAACCAATAAATATAGAAGGAAAGGGCCTTAGATTATATTTACTTAAAAATTTAGAAATCAATAAACGAACGAATGATCCCAATTCTACACTAATTAATAAAGTAAGGAAAATAATTAATTCCCCACTTCTTAGTGTGTTTACAAAACCTAAACAATATAAAATGTACATTTAGATAAGTCATAGCAGTAACGACATTAATAAACAATTAAGAACATATTAACATTTAGTGCAGGAAAAAAAGATTTCCAAGTACCCCACGTAATAGAAAATCTATTGTTCCAATCATTGTCTCCGCAAATTGGTTTAACCGGTAATAAATCAATTTATACAACATCAAAATTGAAATTTAGAATCCTATAAATAAGTCGTCTCAAAGTTGTTAAACCACAGTTTGAAAATGGCCTTGTAAACCGAAACAGCTATCACAGTAATAAATAAATTTATACACCTTCAAAATTGAAATTTAGAATCCTATAAATAAATCGTCTAAAAGTTGTTTAATCACAGTTTGAAAATGGCCTTGTAAACCAAAACTGCTGTCACAATAATAAAAACTAAAGTACTTGCATAATTAAATTTTAAAAAATATATATAGTATCGTTTGCATAAGTACCTACATGTGTTATCTATTTTCCATGTCACATTATTAGAAAAGTTTTATAATAACTCGAAGTATTTCGAAAAGCCGTCCGTTACTCCTGTGCGCTTTCATAGTTCCAGTAAATGCGCCCCTGACTGCCATGCAGAATGCAGAATGCAGAATGCAGAATGCAGAATGCAGACAAAGAAATCTCATTGTTTTAAAACGCCAAATCATTATCATTTTCTTTAATATTATTAAAGGTCTTCTTATCTCACAAGGAAGCATAATTTTCCAATAAAATTACAAAATTGCAAAAACTATTTCTTTATTTATTTCCGTGAAAATTTCACCATCGTCTAAGTAATCATTAATTTACCCATAAGCTAACACCCAAAAAAGCGAGGCACTTACGAACATCTTAAAAATAATTAGGAGCAAGTACCAACACACGAATGGGGGCTCATTAATTTGTGTTATATAATCAACTTTCATTGTGGGCATCTTCATAATTATTATATTTGAAAATGAAATACTAACGCACGCAGCACCTCCGGCTTGGCTCTCATATGGTATAACGTGTCGGGGAAGGTCGAATCACATCCCGCCATAAAAGAACTAAAGAGAATACTCCATCAAACAAAACAATTATTTTTTGACATCCACCCTCGTATAGAGTGGATAGATAGGGGTTCCATGACAGTTGATCCGCCAACAGTTGGCCCACCGACATACTTACATACAATATGCAGTCATTTAGAGAAACTACGCAAAATATAACTAAGTGATACCGAAGGGATTTGCAGAAAGGATGTACCGTCGAATAACAAAAGTATGAAACATAATTTTATTCAAATGCATCAAGGAAATCTGCTTGTCTACATATTGTGTATACCAGCGATACCAGCGCATAAGTACAAAAAATCGACATTATATAAATTCGTTTGATATTCGAACCAACTTATTAATATGGGTGTTTTTGAAATCCATTTTACGTTTAAAATTTTAATAAAAAAATTATATTTTTATAGTAAATATCATTTCGGGAGGCCAATAGTCGGCGGATCTGTCAGGTCACCTTACATAGTGTAAGAGTATAATTTAATCCCGGTTGAAGATTTCCCTCACCTTCTACAATCTTAATTATCACGGTTTACTTGTCTGGGTGGTATTCAAATCCAAGATTAGCTACTTGTTCCCGGTCCGGAAAGAATAAATGGCCTTCTAATTATGTTAAAGACCTAATTAGATTTTCGTCAATCCAAACAATTGCTAAATCCGAGATCAAATGATGTGCACAAAAAGCAATCTTTAATTTAGCAAGCTGTCCAAATAGGGTTAAAAAAAGATAAAATTTCACACTGTGATTTTCCAATAACAACTTTACATGCATAATATGGTTGAAACAAATAAGATGCCTTTCGGTAAGGCTCTCGACTAGCAATCCGAAATTCGCCGATTCGAATCCCATCGTGCTCAAGTAAATTTTATTTGATTGATTTGTATTGTTTCACAATTTATTCATCTAAATTAATATACAGCCTATTTGTAACACGTTCCAGAGTGGAAGAAACTATCGGTATCTCCCTGGTGTAAGACCATTCAGAATTGATATGTTGTTTGAAATGGCTTTAGCCGTGTTTGGTGACCAGATCTGAATAACCAGGTGTTTTCTCACCTTCATCTTCCTCTCACCACTACCTTCAGCATCAAAACATAACCCAATTGGGGAAGCCATAGTCTCACTGCCTCCAGACGGGGAGCAAATGGGACCTTGCGCGGTATTCACGTAAAGAAAAAAGATGCAATATATTTCAGTGTTCGAAGACATCATCGCTCTATGTCGTTTCATTATTACTTTTCATATTTTTTTTCACATTATTAATATTATGACGACTTCTATAAACAAATCGATATCAAAATTTTAATTTATGTATGACAAATTTGTGTTCCCACGTAGATAGGTAATTTATAAATGCTTTAATCATTTTCATTTTCTGTTGCATATTTCGTCATATTTTTTATAATAAATAGATTAAAACTTTTTTTAAAGTTTATCTTTTACTGACAAATTATTGCCCAAGTTACCTCTAAAACCATGAAATATTTTAATATAAAATAAAATCTGAAAAATTTAAATCACAAATAAATAAAGTAGCTCGTATCCGTACTAGATATTTGATATAACTTTTCATTACAAAAATAATTTTTCAGTTTCGTTGGGTAGGTATTTTTTCCTCAAATCCAAAATTAAGTTTAACTACTAATAGTTTTTTTTAACTACAAATGACAATCAAAAATAATAATAATATTGAGTTTCGCTTATATTGTCTTCATTTAATTAAAAATAATAACGTTTTTAATGGTAAAGTCAAATATAATCTAAAAAAATGGCTATTAGATATGGATGATTTATATTGATGCCCTACCGAATTCCTTGTATTCTTTATTGAAACTCACATTCGAAGGAATTGGTAAATTCATTACAATTTTTGTAATACCTCAAGTATATGAAACAATTAATTTACTTGTGATTATATTTATTTGTTCGTACTAAATCCATTTGTACTTTTTTATTATATAAGGCTTTTATTGCTATTTATATGTGTATACTATTTCCGCAATTTAAATAATTTATTTAATTGATATTTAGCATCAAAATTATATATATACAATATTTGAAAATGTACCAATGTTGTCATTATGTACCTGCTGACAAACTACATAAGTAGTTTAGCGGGTTTAAATAAATAAATAAAAATACGAAAAAGGCCGCACTGCAGTTACCTTTAATCGTCTTCGATAAGTTTATACAATCCTTACAGGTTTATAATCCAAGTACAGCGTTTGATATAACTCTTTCTTTCACCTGTATCAATTTATCTTTTCTGATTCCGTCACAGGTTCATGTTCATAGCGCCGACGCGCGTCGTTCACATCTCAATACAGCGCGAGTATGTTCCAACTTCTCACAGTTCATGTCCAAACACATGAGAGACACCAATGAATGCATTGTAAGATAACAATGAGCTCATGTTGTGAGGGATGTCTATCTTGAGCGATTTGTGGGAGCATTGAGATTTTAGACGTAGGTATTATGGTCTTGCTCATAATATAGCATTCACGATTGTCACTAATTCGGATGAAGGTAATTATTTAATTATTATTAATGATGTTGGAAATTAAGGGTGCATGGCATACATTAACGCCAGTTGATCTGTACAAAAAATCTAATACAATATTACAAAAGACATTAAAAACTTAATTTCATAAAGTCTATAAATTTTAGAAAATAATGTTAAATTCAACTAATAAAAAGCGCTACGATTGTTAACTCTCACAATACATGTTTATTATAAATTATGATTCACTGCGAAGAAAGGATAGAAATAATTCCAATAATTTCTTCTTCAAACTTTGCATAAGTAGGTAGGTATATACTTTATGGTGTCATTTTTAAATAAATGAAAACCAATAACTTTTTAATCAATAATTTGTTTGTAAGCGGTTGAGTAGTGTTGAACTTTGTATGTTGTACTAGATGCGTTATTTTATTTGATACTGTTTAGTACTTTAAAGTTACCGAATTCACAAAAAAAATCAATATTCACCCCTCAGGATGTGAAAGGACAAATTTCAAAACATAAAATGCGAGTGCTGAGGCTTAAAAAGTGTAATTTAAGAATATATATACCAATTGAGAATTTTTAGTGTGAGGCTTTAAACGTGTGAGTTTTCTATCAAAACTTACACTTTTAAAGATGCTCTAGGACAGTGGTTCTTAACCTGGGTTGGTTCGGTGAGCCAGTCTCAAGGGTTCGGTGGAAGGCAAGAATGATTGTAAGGTGATTTGTTTCCAACGTACCAGAGTTACTTTCGAAAATGATTATTAAATATTGCAGTTATAAAATACGCTGTTTTATTTTTATATTGGACACTAAAAGTGGTACGCAGTGTCTTCCTCTGCTAGGTAAAATATAATAAGAGTGATTTACGTAGTAAAATTGCACTTTGCCAGCAAGGTAACAGTTCGCTACCCAAGAAAATTGTAAAGGCGCGAAATGGTTATTATGTCATTATTCATAATCGTTGAATGCAGAAACCAAACCAAACAAAATAACATGACATTCTCGAAACAGGTAGACACCTTTTCCGTGTTCCACTTTGTTAAAGTTTCTTAGTAGGTAATCGAAGTCACTTAACTAGTGTATTCTCATTGTTTAAAGCTTTGTTTATATTGTATTGTTACGCTTGCTTGTACCTATAACAACTCGTAAAAAACTATGGGAAAACTTTTGTTCACTTAAAACCAAGAAATCGATTAAATGAATTAAAATAAGTGGGAAAATATTGAGATTAAATACTTTAATTTTCTTTTATGCAATCGTCGCTATAATCCGAGTTTTAATCGTCTATTTATAATATTTTATAATGAGATTATAAGAACCATTCAATATATTTTAGGCTGCGCGGGAATTGAACCTGCAACCTCCTTCTGCACTTTGTTTTGTAATCATAATATTTAGTATAAATAATCCCGTAGGTCGTAATAATTTTAAACTTAACTTTAAACTAAACCTCAAAAATGTTATTTAATACAAAATGAATATTATAATAATAATAATAGTTCATTCCAGAATATACCTTCATTATAAATTATGTTGCTTTTACCATACCTAAATGGTTAATTAGCAATTTAAAACACGTTTATTTGTAATGGGTTGGTTACCTATGTACAATTTGAGAGGCGGTTATGAACCTTTTATTGGATAACCAACAACCCTGCCATAGGTTACCCCAAGTGGCTCGCTACGTTTGGTGACTTAGCAGGGGTTCCCGGATTCATGGGTTAGAGATGTGTCTAGGTATGTGTCTAGTCAAACCTCACCCTGTAAACCCGGGCACCCAACGAAGTCACCAAACGAAGCGAACCACTTGTGATAATCTATGGAAAAACAAATATTAGATTTATTTATTATTTATTACTTATTACCATTTATTGGTTATACAAGGGTGGCGGTACCCATACCCGCCTCCCAAATTGAGTCCTATAATCCCAATTCACACTTATTTACTCGTGATATTAAGAGAATATTTTCTCTGTCGTAACAAATTACAACAAAATAGACAAAACCATACAGCGGGGTAAGGTACGTACGTTGTTTTTTTTCTACAAAAACATAACAAATAGCAGGTGGTACATTTGGCGGCAGGGTAAGAGGTTGGACGGTTACTCGGCTTCGGTTCTTTGATTTTGAAGAAAAAAATTTTAAAAAAAGTCATTGAAAACGTGACAGGAGATCAAAATTTCATTTACATTTTTTACTTCAAATAATGTCAGGAATCATTGGTTAAAGTAATAATAATAATAATGATAATGATTTATAGTCTTCATTTCTTAATAACAAATAGAGATAATGATATCCTCACTGGGATCTCCCGTGCTGAGGATTTCATTTACATTTTATAATTTAATTATAAGAATAATATGAATTCGACATAACATATATCATGTAGTATTTTTTTTTTAATAATTATAAAGTAAATAAGATAGTGTTTTTTTATAATTCAGTTCATTAGATTCGGTTTTAGTCTGTATTTGATTTCAGTCAAGTAAGTCATGCATGTCCCTTAACACGCTGTATGGTCTCTAATAAAATAATGTATGATATTATGATATCAAATTGTTTATATCTAAACTCGAGACAAACTTTCACAGCTGTGTCCGCCAGCAAAAAGTGTATTGTGCATGTCTTAATGTCTGCTACATTCTCCGTCGATGGACCCAGTGATCCGTTGAAGTTCATTGATTCGATATACTTGATCTTGATACCGGTTTTTTTAAACTTATCCTACTACGGTAGCCAGTAGCTAGACCAGCTAGTAGCTAGTAGCCAGTAGCCACATGATCTAAAAGCGGTAATTAAATCGCTGTTGAATTAAACCAATGCTGAATGGTTAGGGAAGGTCCGAACGGATATACTCGTAGAGAGTTAGGATGATACCAACGTATTAAGTTTTTTTAAATAAATAAAGGTAATTTGACTTGAATGATTAAGGTGAATTAATGTACTGCATTAACAACAGGATTTCCCAATTTAGGAGGCAGGTGCGGAACCATTTTTTGGATAACCAACACCTCTTCCACAGGTCACCCCGAGTGGTTCACTACGTTTGGTAACTTAGCAGGGGTGCCCGGGTTCCGGGCAGGGTTGCCAGGTGTTCGGTATTTTAGCACCGTGTTCTGTGTTCGGTATGACAAAAATACCGAAGTATGGGCGGTTCGGTATTTTTTTCTGATTATTTTTTCTCCCTAATAAGCGATTCAACTTTCAGATATGACGCAATCGGCAATCGATGTTGCGTAGCATCCTTACTTAGTTTGTGCGATGTTGCCGCTTCGTGCACGCGCTCACTGTTTTCAAGCCATTTCGCGGATTACTGTTACACATTAGGTGACTACGTACTTGCGTAAATGTGATTATTCGAAATAATTTGACTGCTTACATTTTTTCAAAGTCCAACCCCCTCCTCCCCCCCCGACGCGGGTTTTGCCAAGGTACCGCTGTGAAATGTAGGGAAATTTCACCTCGAAATTTTTTTTTTGCTCACTGTTCGGTATATTTTTGAAAAAGACCTGGCATCCCTGGTTCCGGGACTTGGCGGCGGATGCATTTGCCCACCCACTGCGTGGTGGGCCGGATCGAGAGGGACTGGTTGAGGGAGGCCTTTTGCCATCCTTACCTCTGTAGCCGGACTCTCTTGACCCTTTGCCTTGCATCGCAGTTGGAAGGATGGATTCATACGTCTGTCAGTCCTAGATACACTGACCTCCAGAGTCCTACCCATTCCTCGTACCTTTTTCCTTCTCAGAACTTCCTCTCCATCATTTTCATAAAAAGACCCTCCACACAGCGTCCCACAAGATGACATAGGCCAGAGGGAAATAATTTGTTTTAATTGCAGCCGGTACATATTTGAAATATACAGTTAAGAGACTTAACTGACGTTTTTAATGTGAATACCGCGCAATAGTCCCAACTGCTCTCAACCGCCTGGAGTCAGTGAGACCATGACATCTCTAATTGCGGTATGTTGTGAGGCTGAAGGTAAATGGGAGGGGAAGGACATGGGGAAGAGGGAGATGTGGAAGTGAATGACTATTCAGATCTAGTCACCAAAAAGCCATTTCAAGCAACGTTTCAATTCTGCGTGATGGTCTTACACCAGGGCGATATTGAGAATATCATCCTCTCTGGAACGTACCGCAAATACAGCTTATATTATTTTACATGATTAAATTGTTAAATAACACAAATCAGTCAAATGAAATTTACTTGCGTACGTCGTGATTTGAACACGCAACCTTCGGATCGCTAGTCGAGAGCCTTACTCCTCGACCACGAAAGCCGTCATTTGATCCTGACCAAAGGAAATTTTGGTCTCCGGTGACATATGTAAATGTCTTTAAATTAACCTAAAGACAGTTTTTTTATCATTAGGTATTGGATATAAGAGACGGGATGAGGGGTTGGGAGATTACTCGGCTGAGTGACCAGTGATGTCGTGTGAAAGATTTTAATTATGAAAAAAATATATATTTAACCGGAGGCAAAATCTCTTTAACATTTTTTCCTCCAACTCCAAATAATGTCAGGAATCACTTTTAAACTATGTCAAGTACGTTTCTTTATATTGTGCATACGTACTTTTATGTTTGAACTGGAGTAGGTACTGCATCAAGTCCCGGATCTAGGGGGGGGGGGGGGGGGTCAAACTGAGGCGCATGCTCCGGGCGGCAGTTTTAGGAGGCGCCAAATCGTAAGTTATATGTTTGTTTAAAAAAACGACTTAATTAACAAACCGCACTGCATCCAACGCACGTTGTTCTATCTTTAAAATCGATTTTAAAAAGCCCATTTGGTTTTCGAATATATCCTAAGTTGATTTATGAAGGTATCCTAAGTCGATTTTGAACGCATGCACAGTGTACGTCACAGGTTCTCAACGTGGGCGATAACGCCCCCTTGTGGGCGATTGAGACTTTCAGAGAGGCAGTAGAAGACCCAGAGAAAATTAGGGGGCGGTGTGACGGCACAGTGAAGGCGTGGGCAGGTAAAAATAATAAGGTCTAAAAAAAGACGAGTAAAAAATATTTTTTCTGGCAAAAATGAGATTAAATTTTTTTTAAAGATTTTAGGTATTTAAATTAGTTGATGAATGTCAATAAAAAGTGCACTGTAATTCCTCATTATCGAGTGAAAGTAAATTATCCACTGATTTGGTTGATTAGGTGGTGAATCGACAGTTAAAATATTGGATACTATCACGTAAAATATGTCGAAAATATTTGGACCTACGCTAGAAAATTGATCGCTCAGAATTAGAATGGACCGTGAACTCAAAAATTTATTGACAGTGAAACTATCCTAGGTTTCCTAGGTATCTGCTGGTCCCGAATACTGCGATGGGCTGGCCAAGTGTACAGTGGCCGTGTCAAAAAAATGCCAGTTTATAGAACATTGAAAACAATTACTCATTAACTCATTACTAAATAGGTGCTAACTGAAGGCACACAAAGTAAGAGGGGACTGATTGCGTGAATAAAATACTACCCAAGGATTTAGAAGTCTCGAATGTGTCGTTTGTACAATGCTATTGAATGTGATTATAGAAAATATTATAGACGTAATACAAACAACTGTCACTCTTGGACCCACTGACCCATCCCTCACATCCTTTTCCTTCCCAGAACTTCCTCTCCTTCCTTTCCTTTAAAAGACCCTCTACACAGCATTCCTAAAGATGGCATAGGGAATCATAAGAATCCTGAGGGAAATTATTTTCTCCTAGGCGTTGAGTTTCTGTAAAAAAATAATATGTGTACGTGCTCTTATGTTTTTAAAAGCAAATAATTCGACTAACATATTTCATGGAAGTGATGTAAGTAATATTCCAATTAATTTACTTTATCTTTTCTTCTCTTTCTATGTTGGATTGTGATATAGTCCCCCTCAGTGGCGTAGCGTGGATGTCGGCCGCCTGGGGCGGACGAGAATTTTGTTGCCCCCTTATTCGGGTACTTCAAGCGCCGGCGGGGGGGGGGGGGTTACACGTGGAAATCATATTAAATTTCTCTGAATTTTGCAGCTTTTGGTATGCAACAAAGCTTCACTCGGTACACGATGAATCTGCAACTCGTTATTTAATTTATCGTTGTAATCTGAACACAAAACCAGTTTGTGTGCGGTAAATTAAAACTACACTCAGAACATAAAAATGGTTTTTTCTTTGATTCTGGCATTAAATAAATAGTCTGCAATTAGAATTTTATAACTGCGCATCGAATAAGAGAATGTTTTCAACTGGAATTATACATTCTGAACACCAAACTGGTTTAAATTAAATCTGTACCTGGCGAATTAAACCTACACTCAGAACATGAAAATGGTTTTTCTTTATTTCTGGCAGAACATACATAGTCTGCAACAAGAATTTTATAACGCACTTCGAATAAGAGAATGTTTTTATTCGAAATGTGTTAGCAGATGAATCCACAACTGGAAATTGAAATTCTCAACAAAAAATTGGTTTAAATTAAGTCTGCATGCGGCGAATTAAAAGTACAATCAGAACATGAAAATGGTTTTTCTTTGATTCTGGCAGCATTGTTGTGCAACTATTGAAGTAAAACTTCTTTACGCACGCTTGACTTGGGGAGTAAGCTGGTGAATGCGTAACGAGCGCGTTATGAAAAGTGTGATCGGGGTAGGCGAATGGTCGGGCGAGGCGAACGGAAGTTGAGAGGGAGATATAAGTTAGTGAAGTTTTACTTCAGTAGTGCGGTCTATTTAACTGCACTTTGAATAAGATAATGTTTTCCTTCGAATTGTGTTAGCAGGTGAATCCACAATAGGAATTTTACATTCTGAAAACTGGTTTAACCCTTCGAATAATAAGAAAAAATATATATCTTTAGACTTTTGCCTGTCAAGGTTTGCGCACAAAATTCCCGGTTTTTCCCATGCATTTTAAATGTTCCCTTTTATTGGCTATTTTATTTTTATCTTTTTCAAAAAACAAAATTGTTCAAAAATCTAGATAAAATAATTTTTCCGACGTGGTTATTAGAACATTTTTGTTTCTAAATATTACAATTTTGATATTGGAAATGTAAATTGGCTGTAAAAGTACACACCTGCGAATATTCGAATTCTTCAAATAGAATAAACTTAAAATTTTAAACAGATTCCTTTTCTTAAAAAAAAAATAATAAAACTGTCTCTTCACCTTTTATCACATTCATACAATTTTATTTTAAAATTAAATGTGTGGGACAATTTGCGTCTCCTGTGATTAGACGGGTTAAATTAAATCTGTAAGTCGCGAATTAAAACAAATTCAGAACATGAAAATGGTTTCTCGTTGATTCTGGCAGCACATACAACTACATACAGCACATACTATCTGCAACTAGAATTTTATAACTGCACTTCGAATAAAATAATGATCAACAGATGAATATACAACTTTTTTTTTTTTTTACATTAACTCCACACAGGAGGCCCTGAGGAAAATAATTTCCCTCAGGGCCTATGTCATCTGGGATGCTGTGTGGAGGGTCTTTTTGAGGAGAGGAAGGAATGAACATTGGTCTTGAAGAGACCCATGTTGTAGGAAGGAGGAAACACAGAGGCCGGCAAATCATTCCACAGCCGAGCTGTTGAACACAAGAACGAGTCGAAGAAACGACCCGTTCTCATGTGACAAATGTCAACTGTGTACAAATGTTGGGCACGCGTTTGGCGTGTTTCCCGACTATGCACCGGTGCCGAAGGGATCAATGATGCTAGTACCGGTATTACAATGGAAGATGCTCCGAGGAACTAGCATCATTGATCCCTTCGGCACCGGTGCATAGTCGGGAAACACGCCAAACGCGTGCCCAACATTTGTACACAGTTGACATTTGTCACATGAGAACGGGTCGTTTCTTCGACTCGTTCTTGTGTTCAACAGCTCGGCTGTGGAATGATTTGCCGGCCTCTGTGTTTCCTCCTTCCTACAACATGGGTCTCTTCAAGACCAATGTTCATTCCTTCCTCTCCTCAAAAAGACCCTCCACACAGCATCCCAGATGACATAGGCCCTGAGGGAAATTATTTTCCTCAGGGCCTCCTGTGTGGAGTTAATGTAAAAAAAAAAAAAAAAAAAAAAGTTCCTCGGAGCATCTTCCATTGTAATACCGGTAGAACAAAGATAGCATTCCCACCCGACGCCTGTGCTCTAAAGATTGCAATCCGTCTGTTAAGATGGGAGAATCTATCAAACGGACCGCCCGTTTCTGCACAGAGTCGAGGGTATTTTTCAGGTATTTTGGAGCTCCAGACCAGAGGTGGCTGCCAAATTCAACCGTGGGGCGCACTTGCGATTTGTACAGGGTTAGCAGTTGTGTACTTTTAAAGTATCTGCGGGCCCTGTACAGTACGCCCAGTTTTTGGGAGGCTAACTTTACTCTGGCTTCGATGGAGCCCCCATACCTGAGCTGGTCACTTAGGGTTACACCAAGCATATCAATGGAGGGCCTGTTCGGAAGATTGCTTCCGTTGAAAGAGACTAGATTTTCATTGCGATCCCTTTTAGACGTAATCAGACAAGATTGGGTCTTTGAAACATTAAATTCAACGAGATTATTTTTACCCCAAGAGAAAACACTCTCGAGGTAACCGTCCATTCTTTGCTTCAAAGCCTTACGAGCTGTTGGAGTTTGTGAGCCCTTTGGGGGCTTGTCAAACAAAAAGCTATCATGAACTGTACTGTCATCCGCGTAACAGTGAATTGGTGCACATGACAAAAGGTCGTTGATGTGCAACAAAAACAGAGTTGGAGACAGAACCGATCCCTGCGGGACGCCGGCATTTATCGAGTGAGAGGAAGAGGTGAAACCATCGACTACCGTCTGAATCGACCTCTCCCTCAAGAAGTCGGCAATCCACGTACACAAGGATGCGGGAAGTCCGTAAGAATGCAGTTTGTTGACAAGTCCTCGGTGCCAAACCCGGTCAAAGGCCTTGGATATGTCCAGTGCAACCGTTTGGGTCTCACCGAAACGTTCCAGGCATCGCCCCCAAACATGCGTCACATACGCGAGAAGATCACCGCACGAGCGGTTCCGCCGGAATCCGTATTGACGGTCGTTAATAATTTTGTTCTTCTCGAGGTATGTGAGCAGTTTGTCGTTGATCACACGTTCCATCACCTTAGACAGAACTGATGTGATCGCTATGGGGCGGTAGTTGGCCGGGTTGGAGCGGTCACCCTTCTTTGGAATAGGATGGATAACCGCTTTTTTCCAACCAGAGGGCACAGAGCCAGTCTTCAGGGACAGTTTAAAAAGCTTCGTCAAAATTGGAGCTATTTCTGCAGCGCACCTTTGCAGTACCAGGGCAGGTATTCCGTCAGGCCCACTAGCTTTATTAACATCAAGCCCTCGTAAAACATGGAGTACTTCCCGATGCCGGATCCTCAGCTTTTTCATACGAAAACCGCAGTGAGGAACCGACGTCGGGACAGCACCTTGGTCATCGAGGGTTGAGTTATCCGCAAACATTTTACCTAGTAAGTTAGCCTTTTCGGTGGCGGTGTTTGCTAGTGAGCCGTCAGGTCTGGTAAGAGGTGGCAGACTGGATTTGCAGAAATTGCGACCTATTGAGCCCGCAAGCGACCAGAATTGCCTGCTGCCATGCGGGCATGCAGTCAGCTTTCTGCTGATCTGCTGGTCGTGCTCGAATTTTGACCTATTTATGATTCTCTTGGTTTCCTTTGCCATTTTGTTGTAAGCTGTTCTGTCTTCGGATGTTCTAGATGTGTTGTAGGCTCGGTAAGCCGCGTTTTTTCGTCGCACTGCTTCAGCGCATTGTCGACTGAACCACGGCTTTGAGCCTACACCAGTTTCCTTAACAGTAGATTGGATGAAGCCATCCATCGCGGATGTGATGACCTCACCAATTTCCTGGGCACATCTTGAGGGATCCGAAGTCCGAAAACAGACAGCTGACCACGGGAAAGCATTAAAATGTGCCCGGAGACCGAACCAATCTGCTGACCTATAGTGCCACACTTTTCTCTTCAGCCTCTCGTTTGGTGGTCTGAAGTTTACAGGGATTGATGTCGTCACCAGGCAGTGGTCGGACGATCCTAAAGGCGCTGTGACTTCAATACTGTAACCGTGTGGCACAGTAGTTAAAAATAGGTCTAACAGATTGGAACGGTGAGTCTGGACATCAGGAACCCTTGTAGGCTCCTGAACCATTTGCTCCAATCCGTAGCAAAGGGCAAAGGATTCCGCTTGGC
The DNA here is from genome assembly GCA_929108145.2 of Limnephilus rhombicus. Classification (NCBI taxonomy): domain Eukaryota; kingdom Metazoa; phylum Arthropoda; class Insecta; order Trichoptera; family Limnephilidae; genus Limnephilus; species Limnephilus rhombicus. Next base: position 60,736,158 of record OV815276.1, read on the forward strand.
GTCCAGCCGAGTCTGTTGATCCTGAGAACTTCAACCAAGGTTCGTTATGAACATTGAAGTCCCCCAGGACCACAAACTCTGCCATAGGGTAGCGGGGCAAGAGATCATCAATAGTGTCGCTTAAATGTTTGAAGAGCTCGGACGTGTCTGATTCGCTAAGGTTCGGTGAGCGGTATAAACACGCGTAGAATCTTACCGTACTGGCAAGATTGACGCGTACCCACATTACGTCGAATCTGGAGTTTTCCAGATTCAACAGTCGCACACAGTTGACGTCAGCTCGACTATAGAGACAGACACCTCCTTTAGGTCTGAACTTGCTTGCGAGGGTGAAGCCCGGGCAGTCCAGATAGGAGGCGTCTACAGGCTCGGCTATCTGCGTTTCAGACAGGAATAGTAGGTTGGGGCGTTGAGAAAAAAAAAAAAAAAAAAACTGAAATTCAATCGAAAATTTGCCACCCCCTTCGAAATTGTTTTTTGATATCTCCTATTCCTTTTTTATCTGCAGCTGCTGTTTAAATATTACTTCTGTATGTTTACATGGATGGGGCTACATGCAAGTGTTTGTACACTTGTTAAAAGAGAATATTACGCACTTCCAAAAACTTTTAAAGCATTTTTCTTACATCTACAATTTTCTTCACAAGTTTTAATTACACGCAGCTTCTCAATTTTGGTATACCTACGCTGTACATTTGGATAGAAAAAAAACAATATTTTCAGGCAGTAAATACAATATTTAATAATTTCTCGTATTAAAAAAAACACTTTCATTGTTTTGTTCGGGACAATCGCTATAATCAGAAATAAAATCATTGTTGATGGACACACGATGTTGTAATGGCTATACATGTGGAATGATTTTAAGTACCTACTCCAAAACAATGATAGATTTTATAGTTAGTTGTGAACGTATTTGATACATCAAAATATTATTTCATACAATAGGTACTTACATAGTTGAGGGGGCTTTCGAAAGTAAACTTAAAATAATTTATGAACACGTATATTGCCCAAAGAATCTCAATAGCTCACGGAATATCGGAGCAGGCTGCTATTAATATGAAAACCCTACCTATTATCCATGTACCTTCTCAATTCTAAATCCATTTTCTGTAATTATTGGTAAATATTGAAACTTGATATGAAATATCAAACTTAACAGCTCTTGTCGATCATAAAGATAAGGTCTTGTACGATCTGATCGCGATGTTTTAATTTGACTCTCGTTGAAAGCTATTTACATTTTAGCAATAAGTAGTTTTAATAATATATCAATTCTCATTTATAAGCAAAGTAAGTGAAGTAGGTATCGAAGCTACCAATAATAGGCCACTAGCATTGAATTCATAACGACTTGGAAAAAATTGTGTGGATAGATCTTTTTATTAAGATTGCGAAAATGTCAGTAATTTTTTTTAGATGTACAGTTTTTTTTTTTTTTAATTAAATAAATAAATCCATTATTTGGGCTCGTGACGTCACTATATGAAAATGTCCCATCTCCGAAAATGTTCCTATTAATTTTCTTAAAGTCCACACTGATTTATTTTTTTAATATGGCATCAATTTGATTTCAGGCGATTTTTTTAATTCGTTCACTAGATTTATTGTTTGTTCTCTGCGAACTTATCATTTGGTTTGACTTTTTGACAGAAGAGAACCCCGTACATTTTAGAAGTTGGTACGTGTTTTAGAGGTATAATGGTTGCTGATTTTAACAAAATCAAATTTTATAATATTAATATTTTTCACGCACCAGATTTAAATGTCCGGGTTTAATTTTCCCCACAGGAAAAACTAAACCCTTTCACACACTTCCCAAATGATCATCTGGTCAATCCACGTTATGCAATTGCACTATATGTATTAAAATTACAAAACAATACAAGAACAACATGTCAACCTACCAGAGACCAGATGGGAAAATAATTCACCGACTCCAGATATTTTCATATCAGAGGGTTCGGCTCTGTGGAATTCCTAATTGAACCTATAAATCCTACTGATCCCTCAATATAAATATTTAAAAAATCTTTTGTAATCCTACATGTATTTAAAATTACCGATTTTTGCATTTTTATGTATAAATTCTTTGACAAATCTAATACGCCTAAATTTTGAATCAGAGACCTAGGTATAATGCCAGTAGCCGAAATAACAAATGGTAATATTTTTATATTCCGAGAATGCCAAATTCTTTTAATCTCATTTCCTAAATCTGTGTATTTTCTAATTTTTTCAGAAACAGTTTTTTGAATATTACAGGAATTTGGAATAGCTACATCAATGATATAAGTTATTTATTATTATTTTATTATTATTTTATTATTATAATTTAAAAGTACAAGTATATTACATTGGATTTAGTAATATATAAGTTGTACATTATAATGATTTATGATGAATTAGATGGATCAAGGAAAAAAATATTTATGAGATGTAATATTTTTGTTATGCCTCGTTATTCTCTGTGCCATTCAGGTGGAAAACGTTCTTTTTTAAAAAGTGATTTTCGGTTAAGTAATTATCGTTTTTTCGCACCTATAAAATTATGTCCCGTCTTTCCGGTTTATAAAAAATGGTCTGATTTTTCGGATTGAAATTTTAAAAAAATCCCCAGGGATTCAAAAATACGATTAAAAAAAAAACGGAATGTCTTAGAATATTTGTTTTAACCGGATTTTTTTTTTTTAAATGTGATGCAAGTGGCCTATTGAGAAGTGCGTTGCAAATGATCGATTGCTCCAATTTGCGTTGGTATGTTAATACCAAAGTTACATATTAACAGGGCTGGGCAGTATTTGAAATACTTGTAATTGAAATACGTATTTTGTATTTGTGTTTCAATTACCTGCTGCTGAGGTATTTTGTAATTTGTATTTCAAATACTTATGGTTTCAAAATACATTTTCAAATACATTTAGCGATCTTAATAATGAAAATGAAAAATAAACACACATAGATAATACATAGACTAAAAACGCTAGAATCCTGTACTATTGTCCTTTGCTATAGCACTCTTACGAATGATAATTTGTAGTTCTCTTACGGGGCATACATTAATTACGTGAGCTCAAATAGGGGGGGGGGGGCAGCAAAATCTCACGTTACTTGAAAAGAATAAACGAAGTGGCCCAAATTTATCTCACCAAGGGGCGTAGGTAGTCTAGTTTGGAAGAAAAACTGCTCACGTAATTAATGTATGCCCCCTTATCATTGCTTTATAATGTACTGTACTTTTTTTTACGTCATGCTGGTTATTATTATGGTCCTATAATTATTATTATTATAGTGTTATAATAATAATTATTATTATAATCTAACACCTAAGTCCTATACCACAAAACTATACAAGTGGAGCGGAGACGAGATGTGTCTCCTGAGCAATATGATTAGTCAATCTAAGTTCGTCTCTGTTTCACTCTGCTCAGCTTTGCTTCTATGGAAACGCACCCTTAGATACGGGCACGACAATTTATTGCAACCAAAGGTTCTACCAAAACCAAATGTATTTTGTATTTGAAATTAAAAAATGGTTAAAATACTGTATTTTGTATTTCAAATACACGATTTGAAAGTATTTTGTATTTCGTATTTTAAATACATGCGAAAAAGTATTTTGTAATTTGTATTTTAATTACAGCAAAGCATGTATTTTGCCCAGCCCTGTATATTAATACACTCAATTAAAGTAGGTAGGTACTATGCTTTTCGGTGAAGCAAAGATTGTGGGCTGAAACAGAAATGTGTGGCGGCTTATTTAAAGAGAGCAGAAACTCTCGACAAATGGCAGCATTTAACGAAACACTGAAATTTTTCATATTATAACATGTTAAATAACAGAATCAGATGTGTTTTTTTATTATTTTCGGAGCATACTTGGCGATTTTTTCTATCGAGGAAATTTTCTGTAACTAACTTTTGTAGAGATTATCTAAAAAATAACAAGTGTTGAAGGGAAGTATGATATATTTCGGTGGAAATTGGGAATGCGGGTCTCAATACCCAGGCCTCGGGCGTATTCTATCGAAGGTCAAAATATTTCCAAAATTAAAAACTTTTTTGAAAGGTTATGAATTATGAAACACGAATTCAAATTATATTATTAGAAATAAACATATATGTTTGACAAATAAAAATTTTTAATGCAAACATAAAAAAAGTTTTAAAAATTACGTTTTTTTAAATAAAATTACTGATAACGAAAAAAACACACTTTTCTTTATTAGACAAATGAATTATAAACGTTCCTGTAACATAATTTTTTGTCGTTTCATGAAAAATAATGAATAAAAAATTCTCAAGGTTTCATTTTTTTTTTCAAATTGCGGTCGGAAACTTTGACTTCATGATTTTGTGTTTAATATTTTGTTTAGACATAAAGCGCGGTTTTTTTCTCCTTCGAACACTGCTTAGATCATATTTTTCACCATGATAGTACTCGTAAAAGAGATACAACGATTTCCATAAACCTATGTGAGTTGTTCCCAAAAGCGAACAAATTAGCTTGAGGGGTTAAATGAACTAAACAGAATTCGGAAACTAGAAGATAAAGAACAAGCAATCGAATTTCCGTAATTGAATAAGGTGAAAGATGTGTGTTCGATGTTTACTATGGACTTACACATTGACTTACTTATACATTTTGTTCCCAAAAGCGAACAAATTAACCTGAGGGGTTAAATGAACTAAACAGAATTCAGAAACTAGAAGATAAAGAACAAGCAATCGAATTTCCGTAATTGAATAAGGTGAAAGATGTTGTGTGTTCGATGTTTACTATGGACTTACACATTGACTTACTTATACATTTTGTTCCCAAAAACGAACAAATTAACCTGAGGGGTTAAATGAACTAAACAGAATTCAGAAACTAGAATATAAAGAACAAGCAATCGAATTTCTGTGATTGAATAAGGTGAAAGATGTTGTGTTTTCGATGTTTACTATGGAGTATGGACTTACACATTGACTTACTTATACATTTACCTTTGCGTAATCTGAAATTTCAATATAACTGACCTCTCGTCTTCCTTACTTCGATACTCGACTGAAGGTAAATCCTCTACCTAAACAAGAATTCTGACATCAAATAGTTAACATACATAGGTACATACAAACACTTATAAAATCTTGTTCAGCCTCACGCTCATTACTCATTAGTCAAATAATTGTCCGTAAACATAGTTTTGACTACTGATTAACTGACGGATGCAATTTGTTAGCCGTAAGTTGTTATAAAACATTGTCCATACTTATTCTAGTCGGAAAGTTAAAATATTTCCGCTTTGCAATGAAAGCCAAATAAATATTTCTGAATGCTTCCGAAATCTATAAAACTGTTTTTGAAAGGTGATAAAATACTCTTTCAAATTTTGTAATTCGAAATAAACAAATAATTTGGAAGGTGATTATGGCCGTTATGTGTACCGCCGTCCCGGGAACCATTATTGGATAACCAACACCTCTGCCATAGGTCACCCCAAGTGGTTCACTACGTTTGGTGACTTAGCAGGGGTGCCCGGGTTCATGGGGTGAGATTTGCTCGGGTCTTGGCAGCGGATGCGTCTGCCCACCAGCTGCTTGGCAGGCCGGATCGAGAGAGAACGGTTGAGGGAGTCCCTTTGTACCGAGTTCTTATGTGTATTACCTAAACAGTTAGGTATATTACAGATATGATTTGACATTTTCCCAGCCAAAAGTATTAAGCGCTACCGCCTTTAGCCAACATTTCGGAAAGCATTCCAGTCCCATCATCAGGGCATATGTGTAATTACACATGGCTAAAGAAGGAGGAAGTATAACACGATATAATCTCCAAAAATAAATCACTAAAATGTATATTATATAAATAATTTACATTATATGAGAAAACAAGTACTTAGTTAGAACTCTGGTTAGAATTAGTTTTGTTCATAATGTGTTACTTTGAAATGTTTGTAAGTAGTTTTTTTGTAGAAATATACTTATTTTTAAATTATGAAATTTATGATTACGATTCCTATCACTTGTCAGTATTATCACTATTCCTACGACGTGTCCGGATTTGCGGAAGTATAGGAACACTTTTCTAGTGCAGCGCCGCGCCGTTACAGAAAAATTGCGAACAGGTTAAGTCAATTTTTACATGATTTTTGTATAACACAATTAACAAAGAGTTTGAGCGTCTCACTATGAACTGGTAAATGCTGAAGTTAGAGAGATAAGTTAGAGTTATTTACTCCTCTCACTGAACTCAGGTGTAATTAATGATTAATGCAATTTTTCGGTTCGAAGTTTCAATTTCAACTTTCGAAAAATAAATCAAAAAATCTCATTAATGACGAAGGTAATATGAAAAACCCTCAATGAAATATGAAACAGACAAATTGTACAGAGAAAATCAGAAATGTGACGATCGCAACTGGGACAGGAACCATCCTTTAGTCTTTCCCGGACAAGTGCGTCTACAATTGAGCTATTGAGACCTAATTAGAGTTATTTTTATCGATCTCTTAATTTGCTTTGAGCATTACTAACATTATCATCAATAAAATTATTTCTCATATTTTTTTATTGGTTACCAAGTGCTACCTAAACTTAGCACAATAGCACAGTGTTTTGGATAAACTGTAGTGTATGTATATGTAGTTTCAATGTATCTCTGTGCAGAAACGGGCGGTCCGTTTGATAAATTCTCCCATCTTATCAGACGGATTGTAATCTTTAGAGCACAGGCGTCGGGTGGGAATGCTATCCTTGTTCTACCGGTATTACAATGGAAGATGCTCCGAGGAACTAGCGTCATTGATCCCTTCGGCACCGGTGCATCGTCGGGAAACACACCAAACGCGTGCCCAATATTTGTCACATGAGAACGGGTCGCTTCTTCGACTCGTTCTTGTGTTCAACAGCTCGGCTGTGGAATGATTTGCCGCCCTCTGTGTTTCCTCCTTCCTACAACACGGGTCTCTTCAACACCAATGTTCATTCATTCCTCTCCTCAAAAAGACCCTCCACACAGCATCTCAGATGACATAAACCATGAGGGAAAATATTTTCCTTGGAAATTATTTTCCTCTGGGCCTCCTGTGTGGAGTTAATAGGTATAAAAAAACTCACAACAGATGGCGTTAGAGAATAGTAGTTTCAATATCTCTCAACAGATGTCGTTAGAATAGGTAGTTATATGTAGTTTTAAGGTGTCTCAACAGAGGTCAGTAGTAGTACTATATGAGAAAGACAACTCGAACGGTTACGAAGATATCCGATCATATCCGATAGATAGACGAGCAGCTCACTGAGCAGCGAGCAGCGAACAGCGAGCAGCGGTCCGTGCGGCAGATCATCACAGTGCTGTAGTGCACCGTTTAGAACGGACGTTTGAGTTCAATTAGTAGTTATTCGTTGTACTCGTAAGCACGATAACAATAATAAACAAACTCGTAACCTCGACGAATCAAGTATACCACAACAAACCTATCGTATTTTATTTGTATGGAACATCACTTGACTTTTCTTTAAGTCTAGAATAAATATTAAACTTATTTGGACTTGTCGAATCTTATTAATCTCATTGTAGTAATCTCATGATATTGTTGTACTCTCAACGAATATAAAGTGTGATAACTCAATCGCAATAATACCTATCATGTAATCTTATGAAATATTATGTATAACGTAGGTTAAAATCACATTAATAATACCACAAACATTCAGAAAAACACTGACCATCAAACATTAAAATGGTATAAAATGAACTCAACAACCATTATCAGTCGGATATATTAATTTGTTCTCCATTATACGAAATTTCCGACCATTCACCGAATGAGAATCGAATAAAATAAACTATCGCGTCGTGGTACGGAAATGATTTATTCGGAATTAAGAATATATCACAGGCAAAAAAAAACACCATAAATAAGATGTAAACCTATACAACAATATAACATAATACAAATATATTCCAGTGAAAGTCATGTTTATAATAAACTGATACTCCGTTTTTTTTCCTTTGTTATAAAGACAACGAAATGTATTTCGGTTTCTAGCTTATGCTGCCAGATTTCTTTTTCAAATTTGTAATTTAAATAAAAACTCCATTCATTAAATTTACACAATAAGGGTATTCCATCACAAGAGCTTGTTTTCTCGTAGCGTCCGTCCTTTGTGCATTCATGAAAATTTAAGGTTTTAACTGAATTACGTATGAAAAATATTTTTTGGTGTTAAAAGCGCCGCGTAAATTCTCGAGTTGGAAATATAGCATCATGAAAGTTGCATATACATGTATATGGAGTTTCCAACGCAATCATTTTCAGCTCATAACGACATTTTGGGAAGAATGACTATATTCTTAAACCACCTTTCTTCTGAGATAGACATTTTTCAGTTAAACTTAAGCCACTTCAATATTGCGAGTAATACATTTTTTAAATCACTGAAGACAATATTAGCGAAAATTTTAAACAGAAAAATCAGGAAAAGACCCAATCACATCTAGGAATTGAACTCAGAATGCTCTACCACTGAGCTGATGGGACCCTTTTCCATTCGGGTAAATTTATTCAAGCCACTATTTAGCTGGCATTTAGTTCGAGATGAATCTTGCAATCAAACGTAAAGATAGCAGGCAATAAAAACATGCGTTAAGAAAATGAAGATACTGTGCGTGTTTCTTAGTCAAGTATGATTGAGTTCAATATGACCAAAGGGGGTGGGGGGTAGGGTCCCATTAGCTAAGTGATAGAGCATCGCCCCGGCAAGGTTCGCTTCCCAGAGGAGACAGTATCTTTTTCAGATTTTTTTGGTTTCAAATTTTCGATTGAGAAAATTTTCGCTAACATTGTCTTCATTGATTAAATATAAAAAAATTGAGGTTTAACCCAATGAATTATTTTTTTTCAACGCAAAGCTGCCTCTCAATTGATGAAGTAATTTTGATGTAATTGATTGCAATTAATGATGTTATTATAATGTAAAGTTGTGAATGTTGTGAAATGTAGTAATTGTGTGAGTTCACTGTTTTTCATAATAAAAAAATTTCCATCGTGAGTCAAAGAGCTATGAAATATTCATTCAAGTGTAAAAAATAAGACATAACACATTATTGTTTTCTCCATACACTTAAAATATTCATTAAAAATATATATATATTTTTTACATGAATACCGCACAAGAGTCCCAACTGCTCCCGTCTGGAGCCAGTGGGACTATGGCATCCCCAATTGGGGTATGTTGTGAGGCTGATGGTAGTGAGGAGGGGAAGGAGATAGGGAAGAGGAAGGTGAGGAAGTACCTGGCTATTCAGATCTGGTCACCAAACATGGTTAAAGCCATTTCAAGCAACGTTTCAATTCTGAATGGTGGTCTCACACCAGGGCGATACTGAGAATATCTTCCACTCTGGAACGTGCAGCAAATATAATATATATATATTTTTAAATGAATAATTGTGAAATAACACAAATTAATCAAATAAAATTTATTTGCCACGCCGGGATTCGATCCCGCGACCTTCAGAGTGCCAGTCAAGAACCTTACCACTGGACTACGCCGGCCGTCAAATATATGTTTAAGTCAATAATAAAAAAGGAGAAGCCTAGTCATAACTAAGGACATCATTGATTATAATTATAAAATGCAGTCACTTTATTATTACTTTATCAGATTTTATTCAACCGTTGCTTTATTGTATGTGATTACGAGTAATCCCAACAAACAATATTATGTGTATCGATAGGAATAGAAAGGATGTTTTTAAACCAAGGGCAATAAACTGGATTAATTGGATCGGATGCAATGAGATGCTTTGCTCTGACACTAGTTGCAGTTAATCTAATATGGTACGGTAAATGCAGTTTACAAATAATAACGGCCCTGAATAATAATTGATATCATAAACATATGAATGCGATTATAATTTACTCTGATATCAACATATGTTATAAAACCTTCCTGTTAAATTATATTATTATTCATTAAAAATATCATTCAAAGGAGATATCAACCTATCATCATCTGTATCGTGAAGAAAATTTATTATTGCATTGATAATTGCTATTTCCTGCAATCAAATTCTGTTTGAGAATTATTTAAGTCTATTTATTTATGATGACTGGTGATGGAAATATTGTTTTCGAAAAAGGTTGATGCATTTTAATTTTTTCCAAACAATTGAACGATTTCACATAAATGGGTAGTTATTTATTTACATACTGGAGGCAATTTGGGAGGCGGGTATGGATAACGCGGCACCAAAGTGGTTCGCTACGTTTGCTGACTTAGCAGGGGTGCTCGGGTTCATCCTGATGAGTCTGCCCACCAGCTGCGTGGCGGGCTAGATCAGGAAGGCCGGTTTATAGAAAACCTTTGATCTAACCAGCAGGTCCCTCTCGACTTATCGTCCTGCACCACAGTGGGAGGGATGGATTCATACGTCCGTCACTCCTGAACACACTAACCTCTAGATTCCTACCCACCCCTAATACCCTTTTCCTCCCCAGAACTTCCACACAGAATTCCTAAAGATGACAAAGACCCTGAAGAAAATCAATTTTAGTCGGAGTCTCACGTGCCGAATAAATAAATAAAAAATTTAAAAATGTTAAAAAAACACACTTAAACTCTACTTTTATACATTTCGACATTAGTTGTCGCACCAGGTAAAAATCGCGATACGTCTGAAATTCCACAACATTTTTAATCCTTCGCTAGAATAGTATTATAAATGTCCACGTAAATCGTTTATTGTGGCTACACAACGTAGCTTTTAATAAAGTAAATGGAACAAATACTTCATGTTCGCCTGCAATTAATAATACTTCATGTTAACACTTAACAATTTTAATAAAAAAATCTTATTTTTTTAACTAAAAAATATTTCTGTCATCTAATTAAATAAATTATTACCGTGAGCCGATGGATAACAATTATATATATGTAATCTACGAGTATTATCCATGGAAGAACTCCCTTTATTTAATTTATTGAAGAATTTATTATTACGTTTTTACTTTAGATTGGGCAATGCGTAATATCTGCTTAATTTACAACCTTTCATAAGAATAGAGCCTTAAAAATGACTTTGGACACACCGGTGAACTGTGAACAGGTTGGACAATAATGATTGTTGTTGTTTATTGATTTGTAATTCAATTCCATTTTGATTTCAAAAGAACATACATCCACAATTTATCCCGATGGCACTCTCAGCAGGAAAACGTTGTACGGTGGGCAAGTACGTACTCCCAACCGATATATTTGCGATCAGGAGTAAGGCAAGGAGGGTGTTTGTCCCCAATCCTGTTCAATGTATACATGGACGAATTATCAAATCGCCTGGACATCACGGCGGGCTGTCCTGCACATAATCATATAAGTTATGCGGACGACATGATTCTCCTAGCTCCGTCGATCAAGGGGTTGAGAACATTATTAAAAATCTGTGAAGAATATGCAAATGACCACAACATGATGTACAACCCCAAGAAGACGGAACTAATCGCATTCCACCATGGAAAAAATCCCGAGAAAATGCTCCCTGTAAAACTTAATGAGGAAAATATAAACGCATCTAAGAATGTAAAATACTTGGGACACATTATTACAGACCTCTCGGATGACGGTGATATTGAACGACAGCGGAGAAGTATCAGTATACTGTCTAATATGATTGCCCGAAGATTCTTCAAATGCAGTAACAATGTAAAAAAAACATTGTTCAATGCAGTTTGCACTAACCTATATACATGTGAAACATGGTGTCACTACCGTACCAGCTCAATAGAACGACTGCGGATCCAATATAATGATGCTTGCAGAATTATATTTGGATACAGAAGATACAGCAGCGCATCTTCAATGTTTACGGAGCTAGGACTACACGGATTCGCCGGTCTGATGAGACACCGGGTCACTGGAGCCAGGATGCGGCTAATGGCTTCCGATAACAAAGTGGTGATCGCAGCCTTCCAGCACCAAGCGCCACTCCTGAGCGAGCGCTGGGCCCTAGCTCACTCCAGACCACGTCCTACATTATAATTGATTATTTATTTTATTTCTATTATCGCTTATGTCTTTTATATTTGTTTGTTCTATTTACTTTTTTTACTTTATCTGTTGTGTAAATATGTACAACTTTATGGGACGTGTGGGATTGCACTATCCTCCCCACATCCTGGAATAAACATTATTATTATTATTATTATTATAAGAATGCCTCACAAGAGTCCCAGCTGCTCCAGTCTGGAGCCAGTGAGTCTATTGCATCCCCAATTGGGGTATGTTGTGTGGCTGAAGGTAGTGGGGAAGGGAAGGAGATGAGGAAGAGGAAGGTAGGGAAGTACCTGGCTATTCAGATCTGATCACCAAACACGGCTAAAGCCATTTCAAGCAACGTTTCAATTCTGAATGGTGGTCTTACAGCAGAGCGATACTAAAAGTATCTTCCACTCTAGAACGCGCCGCAAATGTGCTATATATTATTTTTAATGATTTAATCGTGAAATAACACAACTTAATCAAATAACATTTATTTCATTCAATCCCACGACCTTCTGATTGCAAGTCAAAAGCCTTACCGCTAGACCAAGCCGGCCGTTAAATTGAAACAAAAAAGCACGTACGAGGATTCCAGTATCCGCATAAGTATACATATTTTTTTTAATTAAAAATTATAATAATCCGCTGAGTTTAAATTATAATAAACCATCAATGATTATCTTTAAATTACTTCCCGGCTTCGCTAGAGTGCAATTAAAATTTGAAAAAAATTGAAAAAACAATCTTGCTACTCGTCTTAATTTTTGATAGTTAAATAAATAATGTTAATATAAAATATAATGATTTGAAATGTTGACCCAGAAATTTAGACAGAAAAGCTGCGAAAACTTAACGTAAAAAAAAACCTAAATAAAACCGTAAATAAAACCTCATCGCTCTAAAGCTCTTAACCCCTCAAGGGTCAGCGTTTTTTTGAAAAATCGCGTGGAAATTATCTTAAGAACAAGAATGGAGGAAGCTATTCTGACCTTTTCCTTGGTACAGTTTCTTTATACAAAAAATTTTAAATCGCATCCAAATTATTTGAATCAATATTCTTTTTTGAAATTTGATCCGCCCGCAATTCCGCGTCTCTGGCAAATGACAGGTTAACGGAAAACACAAACAGATTTTCTGCATTATAAAATGATGTAAGTAAAGCTTATGTATATTTTATTACTAATACAGTGAAATCATTAATATATTTACTTAAAACTATAGATGATGCAGGTTGGTGCTTATTTATGTGCGAGTAATTATATTATTCTAACCTTTTACCAATATTTTGTAAATAAATAGTTAACCTAAAAGTCAATGTTTTTATTCATGAATGAATTTGACGTAAGAGAGTTCATTGAATAATTAATTTTATAAAATGTGTCAAGTACATACGTATCATGAGATCTTCTATTCAACCATCTCGTACTTACAAGTCTTATAACGTACGTAACTTCTATTTTACATAAATCAAGTGTTAAAGACAATTTGTGTAATCATAAACGACTGTCAAAATATAAAATAAAAAATAAAATAAAACGATTTATTTAATGTTATGTAACATACGACCGTTTTTATGTTCTTTTTTGTTAAAATTTTCACAAATTGAATTAATTTCTAAGATATTAATTTATTAATTCAGTTGCCTCATCCGTGAAAAATACATTTTATTCACAATTTACTAACAATAAACAACTCACCATTTTCGCGATATTTCCAATCCAATTGCCTTCACACGAAGAAAATTACTTTCCCAATATTGTTTATCTGTCAAAACTTGAAAATATCTTTCAATTAATCAAAACCGAGAAGTACAGAAAATATCAACGTTCTTTATTTCAAAAGTTCGTAAAATTCGCGCGCACGAGAAACAACTATAGATAATACCGTTAATTCTAAACACAATTTTATAAAAGGGCACACACACGGGTTAAAATGATCTAATTTTTATTTTATTTAAAATGGCGAAGACTTGACCGCGACCGCAGTCCGAGAGAGCTTGATATAAAATAACCTTAAAGTAAAACGGAACCGGCGCGATAATGTCGGGTGCATTATGTCCTCCGAAGAACTGACATTCTATGGAACTGACTGCTGCCATTAGAGCGCCACGGACAAATAATCTTCCCGCCACTCTCTCGTCGTTGTCTTTGGCTCTTGCCCAACTTGCTTGGTTGTTGGCTCTGTATTCTATCAAAAGGCAAAACTGACGTGAAAGTACCTACCCAACCGCTGGTACTGCTGACTGGACGGTACCTACCTCCCAAAACGTAACGCACGTGACTCGGGAACAGTGAAATATCAACAAACTATAATGAAAACGATCATTTAGAGGAAAGGGGTGGCTATCAATATTTGCAATAAATAATAATATATTGTAACATTACCATATTGATTGTCTTACAAAACACCCTATGGCAAATGCATCAATAGTTATTGTCATCTTGGAGGAAAATTGTTATCGATTTACGTACGAGTATCTCAAAAATATACATTGGTTATTTGATATAAGTAGGTAGCTAATCAAATAGAAAATAGCATTAAAAAGAAAAGGATAATGAAATCATTTTATTGCGCTAGCTTTACGACTCGATTTCACAAAGTTTTTTTTTAAACTTAGGTAGCACTTCTCTCTTTCTTATCGATATCACTTCTCTCATTGAATATTTTAAAAACTAAATGAACATAATGAATTCTTGGTTTTTTAAGACCAAAAATTTTAAGAATTTAGTAATAATTTTCAGACTGGTGCCAAGGGATCTTTGACTTAGTGATTCCAGACATTATTTAAAGTAAAAAAAATGTAAGTAAATGAAATTTTTGTCTAAGGTAACTTTTTGAATATTTTTTTTTCTTCATACAAAATTTAAAAAATATTTTACACATCGTCACTGGTCACTCAGCCGAGTAAACGACCAATCCCTCACCCCGCCTCTAACACCCTTTATAATAGTTCATCCAAGGTGGGTGCACTATTTTGGAAACGGAATGAAATTCTTAAATCTTCGTCAAAAGCCGAATGTGGTGAATCTTTAAAACGGAAGGATTTTTGAAGTGAAACTTCTATAGCCCCGCTGAGATTTGGATTTCGGATGAAACGGAAATGACGATTACTGCACCTGCGATTCATTAACTGCGCTCATTGACCGCTTTGATTATGATGTCACTTTTAAAGGCTCCTATTGGTTGAGATATGAACCGGTAATTACGCTGGTCTGCGCTCATTGGTGGCTTTGATTGTGACCTCACTTTTCAAGTATTGGGTGAGATTGTTTTGGTAAAGTTTCGCTTCTATCGCGTGTAAACTGCACTCGATTTTTTTTTAAATTTACTATATGATTATTCGCTTATGGCTTAGTAAACAAAGTCCATGAGTACTATAATACAAAATCTAAACAAAAGCAGACCTAAGAATCAGACTTAATAATATAATTAACCTTTAGCCTCGAATTCGTATAGAAATATGCGCAAATTTATGATTTACGGAGGGTCAAATTCGGGATACGTAAATACATACTTAATTGAATATTCACAAAAGGTGTTCCATTAACACCTTAAAAAAACAGTTGATTTATTATAATATTATTTATTTACGTCATTCATGATTCATGACTCGATTACTAATTCAATAAATTCTCAAATTCCTCTAAACATGATTATTAAGGAGATAATATTTAACAATAAATAAAAACAGCAAATTTTAATTTAATTGTTCCGATGACATCACATTAATAATAACTCTCAAATAGATTCCTACCTACTGGAAGCTTTCTTAGTTTTTCTAATAAAGTAGACTGAATGCTGTTGAAATGAGATCCCTGAGGCGTATGTGCGGTCAAACCGTGTATGATTGTGTGAGAAATGTAGAGATCCGCAAAGAATGCAAGGCTGATGTAAGCGTAATGAGTAAGATTAAGAATGGGACCCTGAGATGGTTTGGGCATGAATGAAAGAAGAAAGTAGTGCGAGAAGAATATACGACGCAAATGTGAACGGTAGAAGAAGTCGGGGACGCCCGAGGAAGACATGGCACGATCAAGTGAATCAGATACTTGAGTCGGAACATGTCAAGAGTCAGAATAATGGAAGAGTATGTATGAGACGATGTATGAATGTGTCTGACCAAGACCGAGACTTGGCGGTCCGTCCTCTCAGCCTATCCAAGCGGAGAAATGGCGAGATGGTTAGTTGATGAGTAGACATAATATTGGATTGAGCTAAAATTGTTTTTAGTTGTATCAGCAATATTATTAAAATCGTTTAGTCAGTCGATGTACCAACATCAGAACTATTAAAATCGTTTCGCCAATAGGATGTACGAGTATATCAGAAATATCTACTAATGAATATCACCATAAAATTAGCACCAGTGAAAATAGTACCTACTGATAAATAATTGACAATAACAATTAATTATTTCTAATCATGTATTTTGACTTTCGGCGTATTATCTAGTACTTTGATAGAAAATTAATTTGTATCTAGTACAGTAGAGATTTACAAGATGTTCTATCTATCTAGACGGCCAAGGTTTAAGTATAAAGTATAACTGACAAAAAGAGTAGGTACTCATACAGATGTATTGCTTACATACAACATCTTTCAATCTTGTTATTCGACTTCAGAAAAGAAATGGTATTTTTTATCATAATCTCTGTTTTAAGGCGACAATATACCCTAAAATATATTCAAAATCTTAACGACGTAACTAAAAAAGCCGTGTATACAAATTGCGACTCGCGACCCGTGTATTGGACGGACCTGCTGTCGAATTTGCCTTATCAAAGAAAAGAAGAAGAAGACAAATTATGTGGGAATCTTAACGACGTAAATGAAGAAAGCGCGTAAACAAATATGCGCCTGCGGCACGGCGTATTGGACGGACCTGCCTGGAGATTCGACCTTTCCGCCGCGTTTATTTGAATTAATTCTGAAGAACGTGTTACAAATATTTAAAATGTGTCTCCATGTTGCACTCCCGAAGTTATTAATTCATCGTCTAGAAAAATAAAAACTGGTGCTAACCGCTAACTTTATAGTTGAAAGACGGGTTATAAAATCGTTGTACGTTAAATGTATTAATGGTAAAGTATCTTTTTTAGTAATCTTAAATACAAAGAACCTACATATCCAGTATTTTGTTGGTATAAAAAGTTATTATAGTTACGGATTCGCCGGAAATGATTAAAATTTGGGTTTTGAGCAAACAAAAATTATTGGGGTTGTGTACCGTCTTAATACTTAAATTTCGAACGGTGTTTAGTGTTTACACTTTGTCCAAATAAATTTAAAACTATAGTAAACTTAAGCAAGACAAAATGCTGTTTCGCAAGAACATCACTGAGAAACAGCATTTTACATATACCTACATCAATACACACAATCCTGAGTATTGTTTGGGTCAGCTCTATTCTTGCTACCTTTAACCATATACCTATACATAGAAGGGTGCCCCGACTGCACATATAAGTTGGTATCATCTATCTGTAGTTATTGTTATCGAGGGGCGAGAAGTTTCCAAATCCCTTGAAATTATCCAAATTGCACTCCAAAGTTACGCTCCGTCACGAAGAATGCAAATATCTAAGTTCTAATGGTAAAGAAACCAAATCAAATGTAAAATGGCCACTTGGTTTTTCCAGAACGACCACCTTTTATTATCAGAATTCTATCACCTTTCATTTGTGATGCAGTTGAAGTCTTCCGCTTATAAAAACTGTTAATAAAAATCTCAGTTATTCGTCGACTTTTCCACCTAAAGTCTTATGGTATTTGTACGATAGTTACGACTATGTAAGTCACCTGCAGTACCAACTTGCTAGAATTACGTCGTATTACAGTATATTATACTTTTACACCCTCTTCTCACCCTGGAGCGACACCACCGTTCATCACTTGGAATAACCACCTTTCCTGCTTCCCAATCTTCCTCTTTCCTATCTCTTCTCACAACTTACCCCATTGATTCCGGGCAGTTCGGACTCTAACGCGGTCGGTTAAAAAATCGTATGTTTTCTTCCATCGATTTCATAAACATTAAACATAGATTCGCCCTCTTATACCTAATTTCAATCCAAAAATAGCTCATGCAGACCAACAAAAGCTACAAAAACAACGCTTCTTGCGATCTTATGACCGCGAGGTAATGCACTTTCTTTTTGTTTTTTTTTTTTAATATTAGTTTCACACCGGAGACCTTGAAGAAACCAATTTCTCCAAGAATATTTGGGGATGTTGTGTTGAGGGTCGCTCCAGAGAAAGGATGGAGGGGAAGTTCTGGGAAGGAAAAAGGTATGATGGGTTGGTAGTAATCTGGGGGGCATTGTGTCCAGGAGTGACGGACCAATGAATCCTTTCCTCCCACTAAGGTACAAGGCGATGGATCGAGAGAGTCCGGCTGGAGAGGTCAAAAGAACTCCCTCGAGGGTTTCTCTGATCTCGCCCGCCACGCAGTAGGTGGGTATATGCATCCGCCGCCAAGACCTGGACAAACCTCACCCCATGAACCCGGGGACTCGTGCTAAGTCGCCAAACGTAGCGAACCACTTGAAATGACCTACGGCAGACGTGTTGGTTAACCAATAAACGGTATCCTAGATTGTAAATTTATTGCAATTCTTTAGTTTATCAGTCCAACGTGATAGAGCATTATTGCATTTCGCACCTACTCACAGAAGAATAAAAATCTTAATTATTGTTATTTTAAAACGCACCACTAATACTTTTTATTCAACGAGCGTTGTTATTTCCTATGCGGCTATGGCGTTCTGTTGTCAGTTCGCCAAAGCAAACGCAAGGCTAGTTAGGTACTTGTTATATAATTAATGTGCCTAAATATTCGTGCGGCATTCGGAGGAAAGTGAAGCCGCAAAAACGCAGCCAGCGTAACAATTGCCTTGAGGCTGTCAAGTGTGTGTGCTCTGTGCTCTGTACCTACTACCTACTCTGTGCGGGTTCTTCCGATCCCAACATCATATTTTATTTCGTGAACCATCAACGCTCTCGTAACATCTCTAGACTCTAGATCAGTGATCAGCAACCCGCAAATCCGTTTCGTATGGTCCGCGAGCGAAAATCGACAGCATTTATTGGTTTGACCTTGGGACTCGGTCAGAAAAGACTACCAAAAGCCGGCAACACGGGCGTTTATTTATTTTTCATTTAATTACGTAGTTTTATTTTACCCACCTCACTAGACAAAGTCTGTTCCGAGGTAGGTAAATAACATTTTATATTTATTAAAAAAAAAATGATTCCGAACGATGTTTCCGAAAACTTATACATTGTAAAGAGAGTTTTGAAGCACTTGTTCAGATTTCCAGCTGGTGTCGATCAAATATTTAACGTTTTAAATTAGTTTTTATTGCAAAGCCCGAAAGGTTTAACGACAATTTTTTTTATCTCTATTTGGAATCGCAGTCCAAATTTAAAAGTATTCTGTATTATGTTCTTTATTATTTCAGAACATTAAAAATCGACAGTTCAGATTCTTATTTTCGTGTCCTTCTGATAATCGATATATACTCGTACCTAGAATAATAATATCTAATCGTTAAATGATATAAGTGAATTCAATAAATCAATCAATGATAAATCGAGTCTTTATTCAATACCTCCCTCCATAAGGTAATAGTCAGCTACATGCTACAATATATACATAGACACATACATACTACCCACACATCATTTTCAATACTACAAAACTTTCGCCTGTGGCGCATTTTTGCAAGTTTTGTGATTGTTTTATTTAAAAAATATATCGTTTTAGAAAATAAATAAGTTAACACCATCGAGTGTAACACCACCGATTGTAAAGTTAACATTGTCATGCAATATGTAAGATACCCTTACGGCTCACGAGCAAATTGAAAATGGATAAATTGCCCCTTCGGCTAAAAAGGTTGATTATCACTGCTCTGGATGACTAGATGCGGTCTGATGTGCGCTCAGTGGGTAGTTACCGGTTACCAGTGGCGTTCGGTCACATAGATTCTTGAGATACGTTTTCAATTGGGTACTTGTCTTTCAGTAATAAACAACAAACAAAACATTGAAAAAAAATTCATCTGAAAATTATTCTAGAATAATTTATTTATCAAAAATATATTTAAATTATTTTTTAAGAAGTAGTTATCACATCGAGTCTAGTAAAAAATTAAGCCCACATTTTGATAACTCTTTGAAAGAACTTAATGTAATCAAGCGTTCAGCGACGGAAAATACAAATATAAAACAGTTTTAGCCCTCTCTCAGCAACCAAAACCATGGCACAAAAATAGATAAATTTGCAGACGAAGTCATGTCGACTTCCGTAAGCACAAACACTGCCAACCAGTTCAATCCCACGCCACAAAATGTGAAATTTTCTTCAAAGAATGGCGAATAAGTATAAACCCTACCAAAAGCGCTGCTTGCGTTTTCTCACGTAAACGCTCTATCCGAAGGCCACCCAATATCCAACTGTTCGGAAAAAATGTCCCATTGGTAAAAAACATCAAATACCTCGGTGTAGCCCTCGGCAGTAAGCTCACCTGGAAAAAATATATTAACGAAACCTTAGCTTCAGTATCTTAAACTTTTCCAGCCCTATATATCCCATGCTATGCAAAAAAACATCAAACTTGCAATAAGGAACTCCAGTGAAAAATATTATCGCTTTAAAAAAATATGTTCATATAGACCAATAAACGCTGATTCTGAATATACAAGTTTTATTTCATAATATTAAACGTAGAGTTCCTAAAAAAATTATTAAAAAGTGCATTTTTTAACGTCTCGTTAAAATACACTGTAAAGTTGGTAAGATTGAATGGTTGGGGCTGACGTCACGCTTCACCAGTCATTGTATCACATTGTATTGAAATCAATTGAAATGTAGGTATGGCACAAGCCATCAGTATTAACAACATTTCGTGTTATTCTTTATTTCATGCTGTTTATAGAGAATTAGGTGTTGTGTTAATTGAAACAATATTTAAGCCTTAATAATTCAGTATCAAAAATAGAGGTACCTCTATTAGTTTATCTCAATTATTTAAAATATTCAAAAACTACTGCACAAAAAAAATAGTAATGCTTCTTCTATGGAGAATACTTAGAACAACGGAATTTCAAAATGGCGGTAGTTGATCAGCTGATTTCCCGATCCTATACTAATTTTTCAGGAGTGATGACGTCACACGATTTACCATATTTCCGGTGGTTTTCGGGGGGTCTTGAAAAATTAAAACTTTGACAATTATTTTAACTATTAAAACTAACTCTAAAAATAAAAATAAAAATGCAGTTATTTAAGTTAGAAGGTCATTATTTATAAAAAAAAAAATTGAACTGGGGTTCTCTATTAAAAATAAACTCCTCATTTACAAATCAACATAAGGCCCAAAATTAAGTTTTGCCAGCCCTATCTGGGCCAACGCTTCCGAAAACTCCAAACTTTCCAAAACAAAGTCATTACAGTCCTGGGCGCCCCCAAATGGATGAGGGTAGCTCAACTCCACAAAGACTCAGAAGTCCCCATATTAAAAACACACATCCTAAGTTTTTTACAAACACCAATAAATTCACTTTTCTACAAACGTAATTTAATTATAAACTCATGATGAAAGAAAAAGGGCCTTTTTGGCCCTGAGCTCTGTATGCCAGTATATCAAAACTCAAAATTAAAACAGTTTTATCATTGTATATGCGTAGTTTTATCATTGTATGGACGAGTTTTATCATCTAACCACTAACGTGGGTTAGCGTGGGTTCTGAAGCCTAAACTAAATGCTTTCAGATATTTAGGTTATATTTTCATTATTGAACTATTCACTAATAGTCTAGCTGTAGGTACAAGAAAATTTAAATGTATTAATGAGAATCGGTGCTTGCTGATACAGGATAATTTAAAAAAAATTATTGTCATTATATTTTTGAAGTGAAAACTTTTTTAGCACCGTTGCGATTTGAAACTCGGTGAAACGAAAAATAGCGACACTAAAAAGAGACAAACACTTAGGTACATCTATAGGATTTAGCCTGGAGAGAATGAGATAGTATAATCGGTCTCCTCTTTGTGCGGTGCTTGGTAGCCTCTTCACTCTTGTCTGCTTTAGTTTTCTGAGAGTTTCATTTCTACCGTGTGTGAATTGCACACTCTGATTTTTTTTTAATATTTATTATTTATCATGTAGTTTAACTAAATAGTATCTAACTACGGAAACCACTAGAATGTAAAACCATTTTTGTATAACGGTTAAAATAGAATGTTCGGTATTTATTTGGATCGCTATGCCAATTACTTCTCGTAAGTATTTTGTTTAGTCATTGGAAATAACACAAATCAATAAAGTAAAATTTTCTTGCTCACGCCGCGATTCGAACCCACTGAAACCGTTTTTATTAGTATACACTATGATACGAATCCGTTAACACACACCGCACGCTACTGGTAGTTACTGAGAAGAGTTTAACGGTGTATAGTGTATGGCCGGCATTAGCCTAGGACTGGGTTGTCTTTGTTCCGATTACAGTATCCAGTCCAGTTCGGCGACGCTTTCAGCTCTCAGTTCTCATTAGGGAGAGTCGAGCGAGTGCTCCACAAACGTGCTCCGCTGGAAATATGCACAGTGGAGCCTTAAAACACTCTTGCAAAACGGCGAAGGAGAAAGAGTGCTTCATATTGAATGGATAATGCCACTTTTGTTGTACGATACTTGACATGATAAAACACGTGATTGCTCTTGCATCATAGAATGAGGCACTTGCATGCATTTTTTAAAAATCTTTTTTTAACCACCTAAGTTGGCTTCCATGGTCGAGGGATAAGGCTCACGACTAGCTATCCGGAGGTCGTGACTCCAATTCCCAAAGTAAATTTTATTTGATTGATTTGTGTTATTTCACAAATTAATAATTTTACAATAATATAAGGTATACATGCGACCCGTTCCAGAGTGGAAGACCCCCTTTCATAATTGATAATAATAATAAATTTGGACAACTTATATAGCGCTGTTTTTGCGAAAAATCGCCTCAAGAGCGCTGTACAAATTAGCATGGATTTTACTTTAGAATTTACTTAACTATGTAGGAGGTTAGATAACAACTCGTCTTGCAGCTATCAAGCGCATTGATTATTATTATTCTAGCCCCCCCCCAATAAATTAAATAAAATATCTTTTTATATGTACGCATTTCAATTTACTTAACTATGTAGGAGGTTAGATAATAACTCGTCTTGCAGCTATCAAGCGCATGGATTATTGGAATTCTAGCCCCCCAATAAATTAAATAAAATATCTTTTTATATGTACGTATTTCAATTTACCCAACTATGTAAGAGGCTAGATAACAACCCGTCTTGCAGCTATCAAGCGCATGGATTATTGGAATTCTAGCCCCCCAATAAATTAGATAAAAAAAATCTTTTTATTTGTACGTTTTTCAAGACTATCGGAATACATATAATTACTCTCTTGCTTCAACATTTGAACCTAGAAATAAGAATTAGCTACCGACCGCTCTTGTTCAATAAACAAATAATAATGCCTGCTGCGGACAATCGTATTGCAGTCTTACTAGAGGTAATTCAATAGCATTGCACTCTTATGTATTTAGTCTTACTGTATCAAAATAAAATAAATTAACCATTAGGGCGGCTCGGTTCTGCCCTAGGGCTACTAATTGGAGGTGGCGGATGCTTCCCAGGAGGGCCTAATCGCCCTTCCCAACCAAACAAATGCACATAAAATGATCTTACAAATAAAACAAATCTCAGAAATTACATTAATGATCATTTAAGTTAATGGACAGTTAAGGAGAATACATTTATGTAGCTAAATCACCACACTGATGGCTTCTTTCTATACATTTTATGTAAATATAAACCAAATATTGTAATTTATTGATACGCACATGCCTCTCTATTTTACTCCCAAATATAATTTGTCTCCTACAGGGCCCTCTGCTAACCTCTATCTGATCCTATTTGCAGAACCCAATATGTCGAGTTTCTGCAAGTCGGATCATATGTAGGCAAAGTCGCCGACCAATAATAGTCACGAAGTCCTGGAGTCCCACGAAGTCCTGGAGTCAACATGCCTCACCATTTTACTCCATTTCACTAGCAATAGGGGATTTCCCAGATACCATCAATGAGAAATTCTTCTCGGTGACCGGAGCTGTGGTGGACTGAGATGTTTCGTTTTTCCCACGACTAACTTGAGCGTACCTCATGGGTTCTTTAATTTCATTCACTGAGAAGACCGTACTTGTATTGGGCTTATCATTATTTGGAGAGGAAGTTTTGTCCACCTTGCCAATGATAAGCGAATTTATGCAGGAATTTGAAGTGATTTTATGCAAAATGAAAGGAAAGACTACTTAAGTCGGCTGGTAAAAGAACACTGAGTTGATTTCAAACTTTCACATCTTTCAAAATGGCGGGTAGGTTCTCGATGCCAGATGTTTTCGCACGCGGTGGAAAAAAACACTCCGATATCACACACGTAGGCACGGAACTCTGGCGAATTGCAATTTGCGAAAAGTGAATTTAATAAAACGCATGTATAAACCGAAAGGAACTGATTTTATTTTTATGCAAATTTGTGCAAATCAGCTTGAGTAAAAAATTTTTCTGTAAAATTAATTTAATTAAAAAGAGAATTTAATTATGAACGAAGCTAAATACAACGAAATGTTAACGAAAAGTCTGCTTACTACTTAAGTCGGCTGGTAAAAGAACACTGAGTTGATTTCAAACTTTCACATCTTTCAAAATGGCGGGTAGGTCCTCGATGCCAGATGTTTTCACACGCGGTGGAAAAAAACACTCCGATATCACACACGTAGGCACGGAACTCTGGCGAATTGCAATTTGCGAAAAGTGAATTTTAGTAAAACGTATGTAACCGAAAGGAACTGATTTTATTTTTATGCAAATTTGTGCAAATCAGCTTGAGTAAATTTTTTTTCTGTAAAATTAATTTAATCAAAAAGTGAATTTAATTATGAACGAAGCTAAATACAACGAAATGTTAATGAAAAGTCTGCTTACTACTTAAGTCGGCTGGTAAAAGAACACTGAGTTGATTTCAAACTTTCACATCTTTCAAAATGGCGGGTAGGTTCTCGATGCCAGATGTTTTCGCACGCGGTGGAAAAAAACACTCCGATATCACACACGTAGGCACGGAACTCTGGCGAATTGCAATTTGCGAAAAGTGAATTTAATAAAACGCATGTATAAACCGAAAGGAACTGATTTTATTTTTATGCAAATTTGTGCAAATCAGCTCGAGTAAATTTTTTTTCTGTAAAATGAATTTAATCAAAAAGAGAATTTGATTATGAACGAAGCTAAATACAACGAAATGTTAACAAAAAGTCTGCTTACTACTTAAGTCGGCTGGTAAAAGAACACTGAATTGATTTCAAACTTTCACATCTTTCAAAATGGCGGGTAGGTCACGTTGCTTGAATTGACTTTAGCCGTGTTCGTTGACTAGATTGAAAAAACCTGATAACTTACCCCTTCTTCTTCATCTCCTTCTTCTCCCCACTATTTTCAGCCTCACAATATACCCAATTGGGGATGCCATAGTCTCACTGGTTCCGTGTGTTTGGAAGCAGTTGGAACTCTTGTGCGATATTTTTTACACACAAAAGGTGGTTTTTTATACAAAATATTAATAAAACTCCACTTTGGATAATTTTTACATCAGCAAAGCTGGAATTTATTTATTTATTTATTTATTTACGCCCTAGTGGGCTTTTACAAGGATAGATAATAATAGTTAGGCAGGTATGTAGTACACAATTATAATGATTAAGATAATAATAAAAAATAAAATTAATTAAAATCAAAATCATAGATTTCATTAAAGTAATTATAAAGACTTCTTGTTATAACTAATACAGAATCTGCAAACATGTCTACATCCATCTTTCCCATCCATCCCAAATTTATTACCAAAATGATGTAATCTATTTATAGGCGTATGAGCCTCATAGTTTGTTTTAAAATTGTCACAGAAGAAGGTAGCACATTGCCTCGTATTTCTAGTCGGTACGTAAAATTTTATTTTGGCGAGAATTTCAGGGTTGTCAATGCAATTATTAATGATTTTATTTAATAGTACAAGGTCAGAGATGATCCGCCTATTTGACAGCGTAATTAAGTTTAGTTGTTTCATCAAAAGGACATAGTTAATATTTTGAATTGGAATATTCAGCTTAAAGTTAACAAATCCTAAAAAATTGTGCTGTACCCTTTCAATATTGTCGGAATGTATTTTATACAATGGGTTCCAAATGGTCGAATTATACTCTACCTGGCTTCTTACTAAAGAAGTGTACAATATTTTCAAACATTCTAGTGACTTAGAATCATTTGCTGTTCTGCATATAAAACCAAGCATTTTTAAAGCTCAATTTGTTATTTCATTTACGTGCAAAGTAAATGTTAACTTTTCATCAAATATAACACCTAAGTCCCTGATCTGAGTGACCGGTGTCAATATTACATTATTTAAAAAGTATTCATAAGTTACGTGACTTTGGATTTTATAAAAACGAATAACTTGGCACTTTTGAATATTAAGAAATAGCGAGTATGATATCACACACCAATGAAATAATTTATCTAAATTAGATTGTAAAATATGGCAATCCTCTATACTACGTATCATTTTATATATTTTTAAATCATCAGCGAAGAGTAAAACTTGTACATCTTTAAATATACTAACAATGTCATTTATAAATAATAAAAAAAGAATTGGTCCGAGGTGAGATCCTTGTGGAACCCCACTTGTGGCTTCCAAGATAATAGGATTCTACAGAATTTATTTTAACACAAAGCTTTCTTTTACTAAGATAACTATTAAACCAGTTCAATAAGGTTCCTTTAATGCCCAACATTTTTAGTTTATGTACAAGAATATGTCGCCTAACTTTATCAAAAGCTTTGGAAAAATCAGTGTATATAGAATCCACCTGATGCTTAAGGAATGGGTCAACCTTGAAATTTGACAGTGAAATCAATAATTTTATTTCGTGCACGTTGTTTTATTGAAATTATAAATTATGCTTTATGTATATGATGTACACAGCGATTTTAATAATCCCACGTTTACGGAACGGCAGCGATACAAAAAAGGCAATAAGCATACATTCCTTATTACAATAATGCTGCAGCTCTTTCTTACACATTAAATAATGGCGAGACAAAATAGAGAGTTGAAAAGTTGAGACGTACGTACATTGTGTGTCTTATCTTTTGTCTCACGAGTATTTAACGCGTAAGAAGGGGCTGCAGCATTATAATGATAAGGATTTTTTTTACATGAGCTCCATACAGGAGGCCCTGAGGAAAATAATTTACCTCAGGTCCTATGTCATCCTTGGGGATGCTGTGTGGAGGTTTTTTTTAGGGAAACGAAGGAGAGGAGAGTTCTGGGAAGGAAAAGGGTTTAAGGGATGGGTGGGAATCTGTGGTTCAGTCTATCCTGGTTATCCGCCTCCAAGACCTTGACAAACCTCACCTCATGAACGGACACCCCTGCTAAATCACCACTTGGGGTGACCTATGGCAGAGGTGTTGGTTATCCAATAAAGGTTCCCGGGGCGGCGATACCCATTCCCGCCTCCCAAATTGAAACATAGGTTTATTCCTTTTTTGTATCATCGCCGTGGAATACTAAAAGCGCCCTTAGACGAGAGACTTTAGTTGCGCCGTCAGTTGTAAAACTATTCCAAAATGAATACAAATTCAAAAAAAATCACTCTGTTCTTACCGCTGTGCAGCGTAATGGATCTTAAGTCCGCAACATCTCTACAACTAAAGTAAAGTCTTCCGTCTGCGGGCGCCCTAATTTTGTGCTTATTAAAAATGTTGCGGTTTTAAAAATACTAACAAAAAGTTTAAAAAAAATCTTAATGTCATAAATTCTTTAAAACATCGTGCAAGTTGCTCACGGCTAACGGTTCGTAGCAAAGTCCACAGAAAAGCGCCGGCTGACCACAAGTTGTAATAATTGACGATTATTAAGAAACAACCTGAGCTGAGCATTACCAGTGGAAGCGGTAGCTAATCTTTACATTTACTATTATTTAGTAAAGCTGTAATCTCAAATGTCTTCAAACCTATCTCTTTGTGAGTTTCCAATAACATTTCAACACCTAGACTGACCTAGGGCATAATTAAATTATCTGTTGGAAATTCAATGTTCCAACTGTAGTTGTTTTTTCTTTAGCACCGTTGTGATTTGAAACCCGATGAAACGGATACTAGCGACACTAAAAAGAGACAAACACATACATCTAAAGGATTTGGCCTGCAAGAGAATGAGATAATAATGAGACTAATCGGTGTCCTCTTTGTGCAGTCCTACAGCTTTGTGCGGTGCTTCGTAGAATAAAATGTTAAAATTTTAAACTTGGTAATAATATTATAATAAATAAAACCTACATTTTTCCTACTCCTGATACCGTGCATTCGTCTCATTCTCTCGAAGTTTAGTTTACTGAAGGTTTCACTTCTACTGCGTGTGAACTGCACACATCTTTTGTTTAATTTTGGAGGAATTTATTTACATCAATATTTAAAAAAAACTGTCCTTATAATTGTTGAAAAATGAAGGAAAATGAATCGACGCTTTTTTACTAATAAATTAAATAACATGTCTGGATTAATTTTATAATTATTATTGAAACGTTGTGGCCGACCATTAAATCATTGCATTTCATCTTCTTCCCCTTGTTCTAATCGGGTCAAGAACTAATATCTTCGATGAGGCGCTTATATGCGACCTTGTCCATTGCAAGTTCGACCTCTCCTAGCACAACCTCTGGAGTAACTTTCCTCAACTTTTCCTGGGACCAGGTTAACCGGGCCGGATCGGGAGAGGCCGGATGAGGGAGACCCTTCGACCTCTCCAGTCGGACCCTCTCGGACTTCTCAACGCCTTGGGTCGCAGAGGAAGGGGGGGTGGATTCATATCTTACTCCCTGACACACTGACCCTCAGATTCTCACCCACCCGGTCATACCTTTTTCCTTCCCCTCCTTCCTTCTCTTTAAAGACCCTCTGTAAAGTGTCCCCAAATGTGACACAGGTCCTGAGGGATATTATATTCTACTCCTGTGTGGAGTTAATGTAAAAACTCCCTCCCTTTAGGAAACTAAATTTACAGATCAATATCAAACGAATTACTATTTATATCAAGTTTAACCTCTTGCAGTACCTTAACATAATACCCATTTTCTACTTAGTCGTAATACACGAATCATCACTATACGTTAATTACAAATTCCCTTTAAACTCTTATCAAATAATGTTAAAACATGTTTTTATCAATTGTTTGAATTGCAATTGTATTAGTAATCTGTCCATAGATATAACAATCAATCTGTCAAAACAAAAGCCTCTTAAAACCAGAGACATTTTAATTTACCACAAACAAAAACAAAAAAAATCGTATGTTCAAAAATGCCCCCAATCACACCATAATTATTTTTCTCCAAACTATTTTCCAAACAATTTCACGAACATAATATTTAAAAATGCTTAACGTATATTTTCAAAATGTGCGAGGTCTTCGCACAAAAACTCATAGCTTCTTAAATCAGGTCCTTTTGAACAATTACGATATTTATCTTATATGTGAAACTTGGCTAAATAAATCAATCCAGGACAGTGAATTGTTTGACGATAGGTATGATGTATTTAGAGAGGATCGGAACTACTTTTTGTCTGGACAGCAGCAGGGAGGGGGGTACTAATTGCAACATCCAAATCTCTGAAGGCTCAGAGATTACCCTGGTATACGTGTACTGAGGAGATCTGGATATCAGTGCCAATACTAGGTAACATTAATAAACTCAAAAATTTATATATCTGCTGCACATATCATCCACAAAACACCAACTACGTCCACAACCTAACTTATCCGTTTTTATTAGCTGGAGACTACAATATATCCAAACTAAACTAGAAGTTAACCGAAGGGCAAAACCAATTAGAACCAAATTATCCAGAAGACACTGCTAGCTGTGCCTTGGTAGACTTCCTTTCATTCACCCAACTACACCAATTCAATTCTATAACCAATAAAAACAAACGAATTCTTGATTTAATCATAACAATTTTTCAAAATATAGTATAACCCATTGTACCGAACCTCTGACGCCTGAAGATTCACATCACAGAGCATTAGACATAGAGTTATCACCTGTTACTGTACCGTCTCTCTCCAGCTCATCTAGGACAGTTAAAATGTTTCACCGAGGTGATTACGGTCAAATCACTGATGAATTATCCAAAATAAATTGGAAACTCGAATTTCAAGGTAAGAATACCGAAAAAGCCGTATTAGATTTTTACAATATCATAAATGACATTATTCGCAAATATATCCCCGAAAAAAAAATTACGGTAATTTAGAAAGGTTTCCCCCCTGGTACACTTTACCACTTATTAAAATTGTAAAAGAGAAATTAAAATATCACAAGAAATGGAAAAAATACAAGAACCTGGCTGACTACCAATCATTTTCAGTACTGAGAAATCGTCAAAAGAAGATCGCGTTAAAATGTTATGAAAACTTCATTATGACGGCAGAAGATTCAATAAAAAAGTGCAGCAAACAGTTCTAGTCATTTGTTAAATCAAAGAAATCCTCTTCCGATTTACCAAAGCAAATGTATCTTGGAGATATTTCCTGCAATGATGGACAATCCATATGCGACCATTTTAGTGATTATTTTAGATCAGTTTTTGTAGAAAATTCCAATCCTCGCCTCAATCTTATAAACTGTGATAATGATGACGACAACTCTAATCTACATATACACAATATTAACTTCACTCAATCATGTGTACTTAATTATTTAAAAAAACTTGATCCGAATAAAAGTGCGGGATCTGATTTAATTCCATCCATATTTTATGTAAAATGCCGGGACCAATTGGCTTATCCTCTCTCCTTGCTATTCAAAATGTCATTTGAAGAAGGCAACTTCCCCAACGTCTGGAAACAAGCACTCATTACACCAATCCACAAAAGCGGGGACAAAAATAACATTACCAACTATAGGCCCATCTCCAAACTCCCAATTGTCAGCAAAATCATGGAAAACATAGTTCTTGATCAACTTTTTCCGGCGGTACAAACAATCATATCTAAAAATCAACACGGCTTTTTCAGAAAACGGTCGGTCGAGACAAACCTTCTGGAATACACAGATTTTATTTTAAATTCTATGGGTGGTAAAAATCAAGTAGACTCTATCTATACGGATTTTTCAAAAGCCTTTGATAAAATTAACATTGACCTGCTTCTGAAGAAACTGTTAAAAATCGGGATTAATGGTGACCTTCTCAGATGGATCAAATCATATGTAACAAACAGAAGTCAAGCAGTTAGAGCTAAGGGTTTCTCCTCGCGTTTTTACACTATACTTTCAGGAATCCCGCAAGGATCACATCTCGGACCTCTCTTGTTTATTTTATATATCAATGATATAGGTAAATGCTTTAAAAATTCCAAATTCCAAATTTTTGCTGATGACACTAAGATTTACAAAAAAATCACTAATATTAATGACAGCCTAGAATTGCAAGATGATATCAATAGGCTTGGAATATATTGTGCTAACAATCAACTGTTCCTTAATCTGGAAAAATGTAACACAATATCATTCACCAAAAGCATAAACCCCCTAATATTCCCGTACAAAATCAATGACGTAGAGATAAAAAGATGTTGTGAAGTGAGGGACTTAGGAATAATAATGGACTCCGGAATGTCTTTCCGAACACATATAAATTCCATCTGTGACAGGGCGTACAAACTTCTAGGATTCATCATAAGAGTGACCAAACCATTTAGGTCACCACACGTAATCAAAATACTGTTCGTCTCTTTTGTTCGCTCAATATTAGAATTCGGATCAGTCATATGGAATCCCCAATACAAAGTAAATATTGAAAGGTTAGAAAGAATTCAAAAAAAGATATTGAAACACCTAGACTTTAAATCCTTTCGAACTTCAGAAAACCTAAAAGACTCATTAACATTCCATAATTTATCAACTTTAGAAGATAGAAGAAATATATCCGACCAAAAATTTTTATTCAAAATCATTAACAACGTTGTTGACAACAACTATCTTCTAGAACACATTAATTTCCACTGTCCAATAAGAAACACAAGATCAAAACAACTATTCCACATCCCACACTCAAAAACAAATTACACACAACATTCATTTCTCCGAAGGACGTGCACAAAATACAATGATATCTTTTACGACGCTGATATTTTCCATTTGTCCTCAGGCCAATTTATTAAATCCATAATAGAAAAAATTAAAACAAATTGTTAATTACGAACTCTCCACCCCTGCTGCATGTTATTTTTTTCATTCTCTTTATGTTGGTTTTCCTTCTTTTTATTATAATAATATTTGGATGATTTATATATCCCATATGCTTTAATTTGGTGTGTGTGTTTTTTCTTTTTATATATATATATATATATATGTGTATGTATGTGTGTGTATGTATATATATATATATACAATTTATAATATATATATATATATTATAAATTGTAGCGGAAACTTCGCTGGTTAATGCAATCATGTAATATGTTACTTTCTTATTAAAATATGTATAACTGTTTGTTTCCTAAATAAACTAAAATAAAAAATAAAAAAAATAAATAAATAAAAAACAGAGGTGGCCGTTATTTCAACCTCATTGCGGAATTTATTTATTTATTTGTTTGTTTTTTTGTTTGTTTGTTTGTTATTTATTTATTTATTTACTTATGCATTTATTCATTCATCCATGCATTCATTCATTCATTCATTCATTCATTCATTAATTAATAAATTCATTCATTCATTCATTCATTCATTCATTCATTCATTCATTCATTCATTCATTCATTCATTCATTCATTCATTCATTCATTCATTCATTCATTCATTCATTCATTCATTCATTCATTCATTCATTCATTCATTCATTCATTCATTCATTCATTCATTCATTCATTCATTCATTCATTCATTCTTTCATTCATTCATTCATTCATTCATTCATTCGCTCGTTCGTTCGTTCGTTCGTTCATTCATTCATTCATTCATTCATTCATTCATTCATTCACTCATTCATTCATTCATTCATTCGTTCATTCGTTCATTCGTTCATTCATTCATTCATTCATTCATTCATTCATTCATTCATTCATTCATTCATTCATTCATTCATTCATTCATTCATTCATTCATTCATTCGTTCGTTCGTTCGTTCGTTCGTTCATTCGTTCATTCTTAATTCATTCATTCATTCATTCATTCATTCATTCATTTATTCATTCATTTATTTATTTATTTTTTTATTTTTTTCAGGTTATACACCAAATTATTACGGAGAAAATTACAAAATTTAAGAGAAAAAAAAAGTCCAAGGGGGCAGTTTCACTATGTTCAGACGTATGTCAAAAGATAGTTACTGAACTCTCTATAGGTAACATTGAAGATATCAATGCTCAATGCAGAATCGTTAGGCAGTTGAATTGCTCTGTTTAACTGGGTATTCTGAAAGGAAGAAGTTCTCGCTTTCGGAGCATAAAAAAGTGCGTGGGATACGCGTTAGGGATATTTAGGTTAATCTCCTTCAACGTAGGTGGATTCAGTACAGTACCGGAGATCAGCTTAAAAAAATGTTTCCCCAAAAATATTTTTCGGCGGTGTCAAAGTCACTTCAATATCATCAAGGGTGGTGGACTTTTTATTGTAAAACACTTTTTTTACTGAAGAGTCGTTTTATTTACAATGTAACAATGAAATCAACACTTTTTTAAGCTAATTTTGGCCAGGACCCCGCCTGGGCAACACGGGTATCGGTTAATGCGAGAGAGTGAAATATTTGAGTAGCACCCCTTTTATACTGCTAAAAACTGTAAAAATACCGTCTTTCAGACTGTTAAAAAGACAAGAATAATAAATAATGGCACTAAACAACTACTGGGTCACGTGCTCTAATTTAGTTGGTCGGTAACACTAGCTTCTATAAAATTCCTACAGAGGTCTCTAATATGCATACTCTTTTAATAAACTAAGAATAATTAAACCAATGGGATTAACTACAGTATTTATCTCATAGATGTCACTATTCTTAACAGACCCCCGGGAAAGGGATTAATTTTAAAGAAAATTAAAACATTTCTAAATCTTACCCTAATGGTAAATTTAAACATAATATTCAGACAGATTAACAAACAAAATATATACATGAACTGAAAAGTATAGAGCTAATCTATTAACATAAACTCATTTTCCTTTATCAATAAAATTTCAGTCTAATCCACCAAAGAAAAAATAAAAATACTGTAATTGATTTAAAAAGCTAAATAATTCGTTATGTTTAATGTAGAGCACTACTTAAATATTTAACATTTAACATTTTCTAGGTTTTTTTTTAAATCTACTAAATAAATGCTAATACTGACATTATATAATTAAAGAATACTCCATATCATCAAAAAACAACACAAAAATAAATTCATAGATCAAAATATCGTAGAATCAATAACCTGCACCTAAAATAAACTTATTAATAAAATTGAACCTTTATAAATTATTCAACTAAAATAACATGCAAATAATAATTTCATAATAACGACTCTTAACAACACAAACACTCAAGTCTTGAAGTCCGAGATTAGTCATCTGCTTGATCCATCATGAGACGCTGCACCGAGGACTTCCCATTTTCCTTTCATCATTGGGGGGGGGCATAATTATAGCTGACATAATGAATAGCTGGTCAAGGGTAGAAACCAAGGAGAGCAACACAAATCCCAAGACTGCCGTGTCGAGTCATTATGTTTCTTCCTTTTTGTAGTGACCTTTTTCATCTTCTTCTGGGAATTTCTTTCTTCTTAGGAGTTTTTTTACTTCTATTTCTGAGATCTTCCTTCATATTCTGGGGGCGAGGTCCGGGCTCGTTCTAGGTTGTCCTCCAGGGGTAGTAAACAGATTTTGGTTATGGGAAGTCATCCTTCTGTAAAGATCTCTGATTGCTGGTTTGCCATTTATATCTTCTCTGAAGCTCACCGAGATAGTCTTTTTTCCACCTGGACCAAAAACACTGAATTAGTTCTATCATTTTTTGATATTGATCCAGTCGGTTGTATGGTATTTTCTGAACATCCAGTTCAGGAATATTAGAAGCGCTAGCGCCCATAAGGAAATGATTGGGAGTTAAAGGATTTAGGTCTTTTGGATCATTAGATAGCGGGGTCAAAGGTCTGGAATTCAAACAAGTCTCAATTAGACATATTATAGTGTACAATAAATCAAAGGTTAAAACTGAACGATCGGTGATTCTATATAAATGATGTTTGGCAGATTTAACAGCAGCCTACCTCAACCCGCCCTGGTTAGGGGCTTGTGGAGGTATAAAACTCCAATCAATACCTATATTTGCTAAATATTTTTGAATCTTGTCACCATTTTCCTTCAAACTGTTATATAATTCCTTCAATCTATTACAAGTTCCCCTGAAATTAGTTGCATTATCAGAGTATATTCTCCTTGGCTGACCTCTGCGAGCTATAAAACGTTTTAGACAATTTAAAAATTCCATCACTAGACAAATCTGTTACCAGTTCTAGATGGACCGCCTTCGTGGCTAGACAAACAAATATGCATAAATACGCTTTAGTGATCGGAACCCTTTTCTGGACTCCAGCCTTGATTGACAGCGGTCCGCAATAGTCGACACCGACTATGCTGAATGGTCGATTCGGATGGATCCGATCAGCTGGTAAATTGCCCATCAGCTGTTGGCCAATGACTGGGCGTAATCTAAAACATATAATACATTTATGTAATACTCGTTTAATTGTATTTTTTCTATAGATGGGCCAGAATTTCAATCTTATTTCAGCGAGTAAAGCCTGGGTTCCCGCATGTAAATTTATATAATGATAATCTCGTATTATTAATTCGGTCAATCTATGCCTTGCAGGTAATATTATTGGGTGATTTTGCTGAAATGTTAAATGTCCTGAATGAGATAACCTGCCTCCTACGCATATCAAACCCTCGTGCCAAAACGGGTTAAATGATTTTAAAGAACTGTTTTTGTTTACATTTTTATTTTTTAATAAAGCTTCCCTTTCTAGAAAAAAGAAGTTATTTTGAGCCGATTCAATCAATCGTTTTAACGCTAATTCTAATTCTTCAGCCTTCAAATTACCAGTATGCTTAAATTGTGGTTTACTACAGTTATGTTTAAATCTAAGTACGTAAGCAATTACACGCTTTAATTTAGTTAGAGACGAGAATTTTTCAAATATGTCCCAATCTCTTGCACTTGTTACCAACATAACTTTTTTTGCCTTTGCCTCAGGTGGGTTTAAGCACTCCATTTTGGGTATTGGCCAGCTGCTAGGTTCTTCAATCAGCCACCTTGGTCCATGCCACCAAGTGGTGGTGCTCAATAACTTCTCTGCCGGGGACCCCCTAGATAATATATCGGCGGCGTTGTCACTTGAGTTCACGTGACGCCAGTCTTGATGGTTACTAAGTTCTTGTATCTCTGCTACTCGGTTAGCAACAAAGGTGTTCCAGCGAGCAGGCTGGCCTTTCAACCAGCACAAGGCGATAGTTGAATCACTCCAGTAGTAGGTGTCCGCTTCCATTATATCCAATGCTTGCTTGACAGTCCTCATTAACTTGGCTAGTAATACTGCGCTACAAAGTTCTAGTTTTGGCAATGATATGCATTTCAGTGGCGCTATCCTAGATTTGGAAGTGATCAATTGAGAATGTCTCTCACCATTTGGATCCATTGTTACGTCATAGATACAAGCTCCATATGCTCTCTCTGAGGCGTCGCAAAATCCATGTATTTTGAGGCCCTTATAGTCTCTGCACATTACGTTTCGATCGATTTTTAATTCGTTTAATTTGGATAAATCCTCTAAGTAATTCCTCCATGGTACTAGTATTTCATTAGGCAATGCTTCATCCCATGATGCTTTTGATTGCCATAAGTTTTGCATTATCAACTTTGCTACTACAATAATTGGGCCAAGTAGCCCTATTGGATCGAACGTAGGTGCTATGCGTGACAATATATTACGTTTGCTTGCAGTTTGGTTCGTTGGTTTTGTTATTTTATATGAGAAGCAATCCGAGGCGTTGTTCCAAATTAGGTCCAAGATTTTCTCATTGTTGGATTTGTCAGCGGTCGCTTTCTCAAAATTGCCTATTTCGGCAATTCCAGCTTGGCCCGCCTCGGATGACAAATCCTGCACATTCGACCTCCACTTTCGTAAGGTCATACCAGCAGATTGTAGCAAGCTTATCAGCTGAAGCTTTAAGTTTTTACAAGATTGAATGTCATCGTCTCTCGTCAACAGGTCGTCCATATAGAAATCCTCCTGTATGACCTGACTAGCCTTAGGAAATATATTTTGATTATCCATACCAATCTGACGCAGACACCTTGTAGCCAGGAAAGATGAAGGTCCCAAACCATAGGTGACAGTCTTCAGCTGGTAATGACGCAGTTCATCTTCCGGCTCCTCCCGCCATACTATTTTCTGCAGCTTGTGGTCGGTTGCACTCAAATTTATCTGTCGATACATCTTTTCAATATCCGCGGTGATAACGTAGCGATGTTTCCTGAAACGTAATAGTTGTGTATATAAGTCTCTTTGAATGACTGGTCCTACCATCAAGGCATCATTCAACGATATTCCACTTGAAGTTTTCGCCGACCCATCGAAAACAACCCTTAGTTTGGTCGTCGTGCTAGACTCCTTCCGGACGGCATGATGAGGTAAAAAATAAGAGTTAAGGTCTCCTTCTAGCTTATCGCATTCCTCCATGTGACCTAGTTCCTTATACTCTTTCATAAATTGAACATATTGTGATTTCAACTCTTTATCGGAAGTCAATTTTCTCTCCAAGTTTTTAAAACTTTTCTCCGCCATGGCCAAAGAATTTCCTAATTGATTGATACATGGGCGGGTAGGTAGAGTCACCAAGAATCTACCCCTTTCCTCTCTAGCATGGGTTGCCAGGAAGCTAGCTTCACAGGCCTTTTCCTCATGATTTTGAAATTTGGATGTACCTATTTCCTCTATTTTCCAAATTTTTTCCATTTGATTGCTTATTTTATTCAAGGACAAATTACAAGTTTCTAATACTAGCCTTTTCTTGTGGTTCGTAGCGGTGGTTCCAGATATAATCCATCCTAGCTGAGTGCGTTGTAACGTGGGTCCGGCATCTAATTTTATCCTATCATTTGTCAGGATGCTCCAGAATTCCTCCGCCCCGAGTAGTATGTCAATAGGAGCGGCGATGTTAAACTTAGAATCGGCTAGTTCCAACCCTGCAGGTAGCCTGAATTCGCTCCTAGGTATATTGGTTTGTGGTATGTTTGAGGTTATGTCCTGTAAAATTAAGCAAGAAATGTTTTTTTTATAATCCGATTTCAAAGAATTCAATTTTACACACACTCTTTTTTTATATAGGTAACATTAGTGTGAATTCCTGATATTGGCTTGTTTATTTTTTCAAATTCCAAATTCAATCCTTCGGCGAAATCTTTCCGGATAAAGTTGGCCTGTGATCCCGAATCCAGCAGGACTCGGGCTTTATGTATCCTGTTATCCACCCCAGCAATGATAACCATTGCCGTGGACAACAATACTATTTTTTCGGTTCTGCCTATTGCAAAGTGATTGTTGACGGACACCTCTCCAGCATCCGTATCCATGTTTGAGGATTCCGCCTCAAACTCTTTTTTATGTAGCAGCGTATTATGCCTTTCACTGTTACACAATCTGCATTTAAAAGTTACCTTGCAATCATCATCTAGATGGCCCGGTTTTAAACATTTAAAGCATGCTTGGCGCTCTTTTATTGCATTAACTCGACCCTGTACCTTTAAATTTAAGAATGTTTTACAATAATATACTAAGTGATCCTTATCGCAAAAAATACATTTTCCGTTTTTTACTGTTAAAAATGCTACGGATTCCCTTTTTGGGTTATTAAATCCTATCTGAGGTTTAATCCCAACCGAAGGCCTTTTCTCTGTCGTTTGCATTAATTCTAAAGTTTGTGCTCGTAACGATAAACATTTTAGAAATTCTTTTAGAGTAGGTAGTTTCCCCTCAATGGGCGATTGTTCCCAATATTTTCTCGTATTGGAATCTAATTTATTTGAAATCACGTAAATTATTATCGCGTCCCACTGCTCTACTGGAACTGCAAGGTTTTGTAAGGCTTTCAGATTGACGTTGGTAGCGTCGATTAATCTTCGTAATCCGACCTGATCTTCCATCTTCATATCTTTTAACTGAAACAATGTTTGGATATGTTTGTGTACCGTAGTTCTGAGATTAGTAAAGCGTTCATGCAACAATTCCCAAAAAGTTTGATAACTTAATTCTGATATTTCCAAATTAGCTATTATTTTGGCTGCGTCACCCTTTAAACACGATTGCAAATAATAATATTTTTGAATGTTATTCAGCGAATGGTTATTGTGAACTAATGCTTTGAAAGATTCTACAAAATTATTCCAAGTTTTTTGATCACCGTGGAATTCTTGAAGCTTTAAATTGGGTAATTTAATGTCACACTTAGTTTGTTCCACCGAGTCCATCGCGCCTCTGGCAGTCGCCAGGATCGTATAAAACTGGTTCTCGAAGGTTTCACGCTGAATTTCGTTCTCCTCTACATTTGAGTCGTCGATGCTTTCTATTTGGCATTGGATTATTTCGAATTCGTCTAATAAATCTTTAATTTTGTCGTACCTCAACTTAATCTCGTTTGCTGACAGCGTATTTAGAACCAGACTAAATCTTGTTAATTTCCCCTTTAAAACCGACCGTTTATGGATTAAACCTTTTAATTTCTCCATCTCAACCTCTTATCTGTTGCGACAATAATTCCAAAAACAATCGATTAAAAAACAAACTATATCGTAGTTTATAAGTACTGGCGACAATACTAAATAACAAAAACAAACAACAACGCAAAAAATACGATTGTTACTTTGTTGCTCAAAGAAAACGATGGAATAAATAAATCGTAGTGCTGTGCGCTGGCGCTAATTCCTATAGAAACATCAAGAACGTATATACTCCGATTTGCTTCGCCGCTATTGCATTACTTGCAACGGGATTAAAAAATGACATATACGATACGATAACAGTTTTGCCGGTCGATGTTTAAAAGATTCAAATAATAATTCAACCTGTTCAATGGTTTTTCATTACTTGCAAGTTGGGACTACAACTGTGATTTATTTTAATTATACTATGACTTGCATTTTTTAATTTTTTTATTTTTATTTGATTCACCTGATTTATACATGTGTGTTACATATTTGACTAATGTGGGCCTCACTGGGTGCTTTACCCGTGCTGAGGACCTCATTTTACAGTTTGATATGATTTTTTATTTTTTTATTATTTTTATTTAAGATACATATAAAATAAAAACTAAAGAAAAAAGAGACTCAACAATAACATATGAGAATTGAAAGAAAGAAAATAGAGCAAAACAAAATAGAGTAAAATAACACTAAATTAAAACAATAGAATAAAACTATATAAATAGGATAGATACATATAAACCGACAGTGAAATTAAAAGGTTTTATATATTAGTGAGTATTGCAATGGTGTTTATGTCTATGTGTTTTTTTTTTTCATGTTGTGATTTTTTTGTAAAGTTGTCTTATTTGGTCTTTAATCCATCTTTTAATTTTGAGTGTGAAAAGTTTTTTGTTTTCTTCTTTTTTTAAATCGAGTGAAAGATGGTTGAATGCTTTTATTGCCTGGTATTTGTGATGTCTTTGTCCAAAGCTTGTGTTTATCGTCGGTGTTTTTAAGTTTTGTATGTATGCTTGTCTAACTGGTCTATTAATGGTTTGTGTTTGTTTGAGTTTGTGTTTTTGGTCAAAGATATAGTTAAGAAGTGTTTTTATGTATAATTGTCGTATATCAAGTCCGTCGAACATGTTGAATATTTGGTCTGTGTCAGTCATTCTGTGTTTTTTTAGTATAATCTTTAAGATGGTTCTCTGTGTGGTTTCCATATGAGCAATAGCTGAGTTTGTTGCTCCTCCCCAAACAATGATTCCATATTCTATTGTAGATTGGCAGAGTGCAAAATATATTGTTTTCATTTGTTTTAGTTTGTATATGTTTCTTATGGTTAGGAAAAGATGAATTGTTTTGGGGAGTTTATTGGTGATATGACTTATATGATGTGCCCATTTGAGATTATGATCAATTATGATTCCTAGATATTTTATTTGGTCTGTTTTTACTATAGCAGGGCAGTCGCAGTTTTTGGTGTTTAAACAATCGTGTATTTTTATGGTGTTTGTTTTATTTGTTGGCTGTCCCGTGCTATTTATACTGTTCGTTGTGAATTTTGTTTTCGATATATTTAATGTAAGTATGTTTGTGTCTAACCATGTTTTCACTCGCGTGATTCCTAATTCTGCTGTATTATACACATTGTTCCAGTCTTTAGATTTGAAGAGTAATACTGTGTCGTCCGCATAACTAATTATTTCTCCGTCTATTTCTAAATTACAGAGTTCATTTATGTAGATAGTGAATAGCACGGGCCCTAGTATACTTCCTTGTGGAACTCCATATGTAATTGGCAGTGGTTTACTAGTATGGTGATTAATTTTAACTTGTTGGGTTCTGTTGCTCATATAACTTTTCATTAGTTGGAGTTCCTTGCCTAAGATACCAATGTTTTCTAATTTTTTAAATAGGGTTTTGTGGCAGATTGAATCGAAGGCTTTAGCTAAGTCTAGGTATATCGCTATGCATTTTTGCCCTTGATCTAGGTTGCTATGTATATAATCTATTACATATTCTAAAGCTTCTTTGGTACCTCTTTTTTCTCTAAATCCGTATTGTTTATCCGAGATTAATTTGTTTTCTTCAAGGTATTTTATAATTTGGTTTTTTAATGCTCTTTCGAAGATCTTTGATAATGAGTTTAATAATGTGATAGGTCTATAGTTATTTATTTCCTTTTTGTCTCCTGCTTTGTAAATAGGGATCACCAGTCCTTGTTTCAAAGTACTAGGGAAGCAGCTTTGTTTTATACTAAGGTTGATTAAGTGTGTTATTGGTTTTATTATTTCATTTTTTAATTTCTGAATGCAATCTGTTGTTATCTCATCTAATCCCGGTGCAATATTGTTTTTTAATTTATCGATTATTTTTTCAATTTCCTCCTCCCTAATTGTTTTTATTGTAAGTCTTAGTTTTGTCTTTTGTGTATTGATGTTTGATCGGTTGGTTTGTGTTTGTGTTTTACGGTTTGCTAAAACTTTTCCTATATTTGCAAAGAAGTTATTCACATGGTTCGCTATTATCTCTGCATTTGTATTGATATCTATTTTTTTTAATTAATATTTAATTGTTCGATACTATTTTTCTGTTTGTGTTTTTGTGTGTATGTTACTTCTTTCAATATTTTCCATACAGCTTTTGGGTTTTTGTTTTCTTTTTGTAGTTTTTGTCTATAGTATATCTCCTTAGCTACTCTTATAATTTTTGTGCAGATATTTCTATATCTTTTATAGAAATTAAATTGTTCCATGTCATATGGCGTGT
Source organism: Limnephilus rhombicus (assembly GCA_929108145.2). Classification (NCBI taxonomy): domain Eukaryota; kingdom Metazoa; phylum Arthropoda; class Insecta; order Trichoptera; family Limnephilidae; genus Limnephilus; species Limnephilus rhombicus. The sequence continues at coordinate 60,778,855 of OV815276.1, forward strand.
TTTTAATTTGTCTGTGTAATTTGTCTCGTTTACGGATGCAGTTTAATATTCCTTGTGTTATCCATAGTTTTATTTTTTTTGTCTTGTGTGTAAGTGTTATAAGTTGTATATTAGTGTAGTTATTTATTTCTTGTGTTAACGTAGTTGTGAATTTATCCCAGGCTTCTTCAGCATTCTGTATTTGGTATATTGGATTCCAGTCCATTTTTTTGAGTTTTTCCTTTAAGTTTGGATATTCAGTTATTTTTTTTGTAAATGTTTTATGTTGTTCAGATTTTGTGTTTTCGGTGACTATTGCTATCATAGTCATGTAATGATCTGTAATTACGCTTTCGAGTAATATTGTTTCGGATTTTAGTTTTGACTTGATCATTATATGGTCTATCCAGCTACTTGTGTTTTGTGTGACTCGTGTTGGGATATTTATCGTGGGTTCCAGTCCATGTTGCGCTAGTATTGATAGGTATTCTATGCTTTGCGGGTGTCCATATTGTAAAGTGTTTATGTTTAGGTCTCCTACTAAGATGATATTTTTGATTTTGTTGAGATCAGTTAATGTGCTGTTTAGTGCAGTTAGGAAATTTGTTATGTTATTTTTGGATGGAGATCTATATATAGCTAGGATACAAGTTTCTTTATCATATGTAATTTTTATGCAGTTAGAGTCTATGATGTTTATTTCTTGTATAGTCGTGTTGATTTTATTACTTGTGTATATGACTACGCCATCATTTTGGTTTTTGTGCTTCGTTGAGTGGTACGTATTATAGTTTTCAAGTGTTTTAGGTGTATATTTGTCATTCAGCCAGCATTCTGTAAGTACGATGACATCAAAATTATTTTCAAGTTGTTGGAGGTATAATATAAATTCATCAAAGTTTTTATTAATTGATCTAATGTTTTGATGTAATATTTTGATCCTATTTTTTTTAAACAAAGAAATATTATAGGTATTTTGAAACTAAATATATAGTATTTATTGTACCTAACTGAACTGCCTCAGTAACAGTATTTTGTATTTGTTTAAAGATAAATTGAAGATGTCCACTGACTTGGTATAATTATTTCCCTCCATTAGTATCTATTCTGGGCAAAGAGGTATACATACGGTAGTTAGTTCAGAATTTCTGCACTGAAATAAATCCTGACTTCTGGTATTACGTAGTGGAATCCGGAAGCTTATCAATTCAAGCAATACCGGACTATTAACTAAATTATTTAGAATTTTATACAGAAATACCAAATCAGTGATAATTCTTCTGTCTGACAATTTGAGCATTTTCATTTAATTTAAAATAGTATTGAAGTTTAACATAATTGCTGGAATACCCATTTTAAAATTTAGAAAACGTAATAATTTGTTTTGTATTCTTTCAACACCTTGTACATGTATATTATAATATGGGTTCCAGACGGGAGAATTGTACTCAAGTTGACTTCTAACATATGCAAAATATAACAGTTTAATACACTTTATATTGGTAAAATTTCTAGTTAGCCTAGTTATAAATCCCAACATTTTTAAGCCCTCGTTAGAGATTTCTGTTATGTGGTTAACAAACGAATGATTTGATTGAAAAGTGATGCCTAAGTCTTTAATTTTTGATAATATCTTGAGAGTATTTTTATCAATGTTGTAATTAAATATCACTGGATTTTTTATTCGAGAAATCCAACTATTTGGCATTTTGAGATATTAAGGTAAAGTCTATTTTCATTACACCAAATTAACAATTTGTTGATATTATCTTGAAGAATGTTGCAGTGGTAAATATTTTGAATAATTCTAAACATTTTGAGGTCATCAGCAAAAAGTTAGAAAAATACATCATGAAATAAATCATGAAATATTTTTGTTAGATCATTTATAAACAAGATAAATAAGATTGGGCCAAGGTGTGAACCCTGTGGAACTCCACTTTTTGGATAATTTTTTTTCCGACAGGGAGGATTTTATTCTAACAATTTGTTGTCTTCCAGTAAGATAACTTTCAAACCAGATTAATATATTACCACGTATACTAAGTTTTTCTAATTTGAAAAAAATGAGAATTTTATGGGAAACTGAATCAAAAGCTTTACTAAAATCAGTATAGACAGAGTCTACTTGTTTTTTTTTCTTTAAAAGCATTGGTTATAAAATTTTCATAAATAATTAAGTTTGATAGAGTACTTCTACCTGGTATAAATCCAAACTGGTAAGGTGATATCACAGGTTTTATTTGTGTAAAAAGTTTGTCAAGTATTAGGCTTTCAAAGAGTTTCGGTATGGTGGATTGAATGCATATTGGTCTGTAATTATAAATATCACTTCTATCGCCCTTTTTGAAAATTGGAGTCAAATAACTAACTTTCCACTTATCGTGAAAAATTCCACTGGATAAAGATAGATTTAAAAGTTTGGTTAATGGTAGAGCAATTACTTCGATACATTCTTTGATAAATATTGTAGGTATATTATCTGGTCCCGCAGATTTGTGGATATCTAAGGCTTTAACTTTAGAAATTACATCAGAGAGACTTATGGTACACTGTGAAATATCAAAAGTTTCACCTAGAGTTGTTGTTGGAACAGGAGCATTGCTTGAGTCTGTTGAATAAACACTTTTAAAAAATTTAATTAAAGTGATACTTAAAATAATTCATAATCTACTCTTTCACAGATGGCGCGAGTATATTTTTCAGGGAAAAACGCATTAGATGGGATGGCTGATAGAGATATCGAAATAAGGGTAAATGCAGGCAACTCTATTAATGAGGACTGATGCGCTGTTGGCGCCAACAAAAAATCTGTCCAAAGAAGCGAAGTTAGCCGTCCATAATGGAGTGCTGGTACCTACCCTGATGTATGCCAGTGAGGCATGGAACTGGCAGAGGAAGAATGAAAGTAGACTGAATGCTGTAGAAATGAGATCCCTGAGGCGTATGTGTGGTAAAACCATGTACGATCGTGTGAGAAATGTGGAGATCCGCGAAAAATGCAAGGCTGATGTAAGCGTAATGTGTAAGATTAAGAAAGGGACGCTCATATGATTTGGGCATGTAGAGCGAATGAACGAAGAAAGGAGTGTAAGGAGAATATATGACGCAAATGTGAATGGCAGAAGAAGTCGGGGACGCTCGAGGAAGATATGGCACGACCAAGTGAATCAGATACTCGAGTCGGGCCATGTGAAGAGTCGGAATAATAGAAGAGCACGTATGAGACGATGTATGAATGTGAACGAGGCAACGAGTGTGTGCCAAGATCGAGTTGTTTGGTGGTCCATCCTCTCTGCTTACCCCTGCGGGGAAACGGCTTGATGGTTAGTTAGTTAGCTTTAAAATAACGCGAACTCAAATCTTTCAATAAAGGCTAACAAATACAATATTGGACAGTTGCGTTGATTCAATCCAACGCCCATATTATTTGCCCAGATTATATATTCGGTACAAATATTAATAAATACTTTTGTCCATAAACAAACGCAAATCTTTCAAGAAAGGCTAACACATACAATATTTGATACAATACAGATATGATTTTGTTAATGGGCAATATTTGTTTTTGTACACATCTGTCTTTGCAAACAATTAATACAACATAATATTTTAAAGCATAACTTGCAAAAAAATATTTTAAACCTAAACACTGTGAAGATGTTGAGTTAGTAATAACAAAATACCCAAATCATAAATTAATTATTTGCGGTGATTATAACCCCCCTAATTGCAAATTCAACGTTTTAGACACAGTGGCGTAGCGTGAGTTTCTTCCAATAAAGTCATGCTTATAAATTCTACTACAAATTTATATATAACTGCTCTCAGAAATCGAGAATGGTATGCCTGTAATAGAATTTCGCATCTTCAGCGCGCGCAAATGCAAAGCTTCACTCGGTACACGATGAATCGGCCACTTATTGTTATATTGATTACACAAAACTGGTTTAAATTAAACTAAATATGCAGTGTAAATAGCCCATAATGAAATGTAAAAAATATGTAAAAATGTTTTCAAAATATATTACATATGTAAAAATGTTAACAATAAGGTGTAAACTGTAATATATAGATATAAATAAATAAATAAATAAGTGTATTAAAACTACCCAGAACAAAAAAATGGTTTTGCTTTGATTCTAGCGGCACTTACATTCTGAACACAAAACTAGTTTTAATTAAATCTGTATGCGGTGAATTGAAACTACACTCAGAACATGAAAAGGGTTTTTCTTTGATTCTGCCGGCACTTACATTCTGAATACAAAACTGGTTTTAATGAAATCTGTATGTGGTGAATTAAAACTACACTCTGAACATCGGGGCGGAGGAAAATTTCGCAGCCCCCTTATTTGGGTACTTCAAGCGGCGGGGGGGGGGGGTTATTCGGAAAACCATTTTTTTTTATTACGTCCCATTTATATACGAGCCGGATTTTTTAATAATCACATTTGACGAGTATTCTTTAAACGAAAATCATGTTTATAAATTCTACTCCAAAGTTGATTGATTGATACTGCGTTAGAGTCCCCAAATAATAGTTACACATGCAACAATCAATTTCTCAGAATTTTACACCATTATGTAACTCAAATGTAAAACTTCACTTGACTGAAAAACAAATGTAAAACTTCACTTCACTTCACTTGAATCTGCATATTTAATTTATCGTTTTATTCTGAACACAAAACCAGTTTGTATGCGGTAAATTAAAACTACACTCAGAACATGAAAAAGATTTTTATTTGATTCTGGCAGCACATACATAGTCTGCAAATAGAATATTATAACTAAACTTCAAATAAGAGGACGTTTTCCTTTGAAATGTGAACAGATGAATCCACAACTGGAAATTTACATTCTCAACTCAAAATTGGTTTGAATTAAGTCATTCTGAACAGGATAATGGTTTTTCTTTGATTCTGGCAGCACATACAGGATATAGAGTCTGCAACTAGAATTAAAGATAATGTTTTCCTTTGAATTGTGTCAGGAGATGAATCCTCAAACGGAATTTTACATTCTGAAAACTGGTTTAACCCTTCGAACAATAACAAAAAATATCTATAAACTCTTGCCGGTCAATGTTTGCGCACAAAATTTCTGGTTCTTCCCATACATTTTAAATGTTCCTTTTTATTGTTTTTTTTTATCCTTTTGTAAAAAACAAAATTGTTCTAAAATCTAGAGATAATAATTTTTCCGGCATGCTTATTAGAACATTTTTGTTTCTAAATATTAAATTTTTGACGTTGGAAATGTGGATTGGCTCAAAAATACACCCCTGCGAATATTCGAATTAAAGTACCTAAAATAGAATTAACTTAAAATTTTAAATACAGACTCATTTTCATTCATAAAACTACACTCAGAATATGAAAATGGTTTCTCTTTGATTCTGGCAGCACATACATAGTTTGCAACTAGAATTTTATAACTGCACTTCGAATACATAAAATAATGGTCTCTTTTAAAATGTATCAGCAGATGATTACTAGCATGGAGTGAATTTTTTTTTGAGAATTTCGAAATAGGCATAGATGGAAAAGATGCTGCATATATAAACAATTACAACAAAAATAATAAAAAAATGTTTCTAAAACCTGGACATCGCCAAAGCTTTATATTTTATTATTTTCACGATTTTACCTAAGTATTTATAGCTTATATACGCGAAATAAAACACACATAAAATTTGTATTTTACCATTTATTTTACAGATAATACATTCATAGATTGGTAGAACGGAACAAATAATGGAAATAAAAAATGTACACATATTATTTACCGCATTGAAAAACAGGAAAATTGCAAAAGTTGCTATGAATGGTACCGCATTTGGGTGTCAAAAAGTGGCATAAGGTTTCGTGCCTATAACCTTGTTTTTATTAACTCATCTCGTCTCAAGGGTTCACTGACAGCAGCTGAGGCTTCTGTTACAATTTTCACACATCTCTCTATGCCTTGAGTGGGCAAGGAAAATTCTTTACCATGACATCGTCAATTATCGTGTGATCGGTAATGGCTTGTCAAATTGTATCGGCCCTAACAAATTTGATGAGCGGTGACTTGGTTACATTATCCCAATTCATAACACCAATATAATTATCTACCGAAAAATCAAAAGCCACTTTGAAGGTACGAATAACGTCTGATTGCGTTTTCATTTGCCGGGCTTCCAATATTCTTCTTAACGCCAACTTTCTTAACCATTTTTGGTTGTCGGGTAAGATGGTTAACAATAATATGTTTGTGATACCCAAAAAAATATTGCGCTGGATTACTGTATTAATAATATATTTAAAATCACTGGACAAATATCGTGAAAGCAATATTGTTTCATGCAAATGTCTAACTCCGGAAATACATATTGGTTTCAAACATAGGTGCGTAAACTGTCGTTAAAGTTTTAAAAAATTCTGATGGTTTTAGGGTAGAAATTTAAAGCCCATAAATATACCAAACCACCCACGTAAAGCCGAAAAACCAGCTTCGTTTTAGTGAGCCACCTGGAATGTACAATTTTAGCGTTTTTTTTTTGACAAGTTTTCATTGCGGAATCTGGAATAATCAATCTCATCAATCAGTCAATGGTTTTACATATTTTCCATGTATACAGCTGAGCTGTACTTAAATCCTGTTCATTTTTCACACTTGCCAAAGAACATTGAATGACTTTAAATTTCAGGATAGGAAGTTTTTCATACAACTAACGATTTACGTTTAAGGATTTTCCAATAATTTCGGTGAAACTTTGCGGTCCAGTCGATGCAGTTAAAAAGTAGTCGCAAAATGAGCTCGTTTGCATGTAACTAACAGACAATCCACCGTAAAGGCCTTTTGAGAAGTGATTCAAGACACCAAGTCACAACTCTTTTGTGGCCCGTATTGACTCCAGTTCCATCGCATCCAATTGCAACAATCTATATCGACGAATATTACTCCTATACACAACATGTATCGTTCTGTAAAATGGACCCAACATCTTTTAATACAGCAGAAAAAATATCTGCCTAATTGTTCTGGCTACAACAGGGAAGGCTTTGACTGCAGCATGGTCAGCACAATGCTGAATATTTTTTCGTTATGCTTCATTCACAAAAAAACCTCGTGATACATCTTCACAAGTAGGCAAAACATTCACAGGTAATTCTCATCCAGATGTCACATTGCCATAATGTTCAAAGTTCAAAGAACAGATATAAACCCTTAAATAGCCTATCGAAAAATAGTTGAATATTCTAATGCAGCACACAATTAAAAATACTACGAAAACTGTAATTCGACCGACGCGCACCTTTATAAACAAAAATCATCGAAGAGACGAAGGCTCAACACATACCCCCAATAAACACAACAATTCTTTGAGTTCCTTAAGATGAAGCCATACTAAATAATGCAAAATCATACAAAATCATATGTTTTTGTTTTGAAAATTTGATGGCTTAGAAGTATTATAGATGCTTCAATTTAATACTGTGTGTAGAACATACCTCGACCCTTAAAAATATCGGTCCTTTTTTTATAAGTCTTTTAATAAGCCTATAAAAAAAATAAAGTAAAAGGTCTATAAAAAAACACTTTCAAGTCCAAACTCTCCTATTTATAAAACCCTTTTCGGATTTAGTTTTATTGTATAATGTGGCAAATTTAGTTTCTTTTATAATAATCGCAAAAAATATATATTTATGCCCGAACTACACAAAATAAAATAAAATATGCATTTTCGCGTTGTTATTTTTGACATCAATCAATACGGCCCGCACTCTACGAATTTGGATTCTTGAAGTGACCCTTATGGCATGGGCACAAGAACCATGCACTGGGCACATCTATTTCGTTTCAGTCACGCCCAGCGTTGCCAGAAGGTTACTTTTGTAACCTTTTAGGTGATTTTTAACTCTGAAAGGTTTCTTTCAGGTTACACTCCTCAAAAGGTTACTTTTAGGTGATTTTTCAGAACGAACGTCAAACGGAACGCTCTTTTGTTTTTTTTTCATGTTGGCTAACGGCGTGCTAAATCATAGACTATACACTTATTGCAAAACTTTACATCTTCCTCTTTCACACTATTGTGAAAGAGGAAGATGTTTCGCTCAATATTAGAATTCGGATCAGTCATATGGAATCCCCAATACAAAGTAAATATTGAAAGGTTAGAAAGAATTCAAAAAAAGATATTGAAACACCTAGACTTTAAATCCTTTCGAACATCAGAAAACCTAAAAGACTCCATTCCATAATTTATCAACTTTAGAAGATAGAAGAAATATATCCGACCAAAAATTTTTATTCAAAATCATTAACAACGTTGTTGACAACAACTATCTTCCAGAACACATTAATTTCCACTGTCCAATAAGAAACACAAGATCAAACCAACTATTCCACATCCCACACTCTAAAACAAATTACACACAATACAATTACAATGATATCTTTTACGACTCTGATATTTTCCATTTGTCCTCAGGCCAATTTATTAAATCAATAAAAGAAAAAAATTAAAACAAATTGTTAATTACGAACTTTTCACCCCTGCTGCATGTTATTATTATTATTTTTTTTTCATTCTCATTATGTTTGTTTTCCTTCTTTTTATTATAATAATAATATTTGGATGATTTATATATCCTATATGCTTTAATTTGTATGTTTTTTTTGATTTCTGTTGTATATATATATATATATTTCTTTTTTCTACCACTTTATGTTTTCTTTAATGTTTTAATCTATGTTTTTATATATATATTATAAATTTTAGCGGAAACTTCGCTGGTTAATGCAATGTATTACTGTTTGTTACCTCAATAAACTAAAAAAAAAAAAATGTGTAAATTACAAATTACCCATAGCGTCTCGCTCACTCAACAAATCTGATTGATCGCTCAATCTGACTTTTTGCATTTTGAGTACCCGCTATTTACGCCGGCAAGGATTATGCAGGTAGAAAAAATATCAGATTTTTCATACCGGTATATTCGAAACAAAAAATTCGCTCTACTGAAAAATAATCCAAATGGCTTATGTCCCACTTTAATACTGAGCTCCTCATGATGATTGGTTTATTTATGTCCTCATGTATTCTATCAACTTTTTACCATACCACTGGAAAAAATATGAAAGGTTATTTTTCACACAAAAAGGTTACTTTTTTATATATTTTAGGTGACTTTTTACAAGACACGGCTGGCAACACTGGTCACGCCCCAACCGACGCGGGAGACAGTCGTGTGATTCTGCGTCGCTTAGTTTCGTGAAATCAATTTTAAATTTCAGTTTTCTTACAACAAACAATGCGTAAAACAGGAATTAATATTTTTTACAGGCCTTTACGAAATCAACCTGTAAAAAAAAATTCTCAAATACCTTTTCCAACCTTTCCAAAAGCTTTTTCTCCAGTATTTTTAAACTCCTCCCATAAAGGGCCTGAATTCCGATTTCGTTTTTTTCCTGAATTATTGGGTCGCCTTCAGAAGGGAAGGTCCTAGTCCGTTAAGAGCAGTGGTTCCTAACCGGTGGTCCATGGACCGCGAGACCTAAAATGTGGTCAGCGAAACATTTGTTCATTTTACTACAAAACCGAATCGAAAAGAGTCCTAAAGCTGATTCGTAACCCTTTTGGCATTAGCGTTGGAGAGGTAGCTGAAGTACTCCAAGAAGAGCTCATTTTTGTACCATGTGGTCCCTATGAGAACAAATAGATGCCATGGTGGTCCCTGGCCGAAAAATGGTCGGGAACCACTTGTTTAGAGGGAAGCCCAATCCGCTAGATATGATGGAAAATTTTAATCTAGATCAAATCACTGTGTTTGAAACACGTTTGGGGTGGGAGGATTGAGTCTCTGGAGGGAATAGTTTAACTGTTGCTAAGGTGTTTCTTTATAATTATACCAAAGGAGAATAAGTAAGTAAATACATATTATTTTTTTACATAAATACAAGCATTTCTAAGAAGCTGGAGAACATTTTTGTGTTTTCAATATTTTTACGAAAAATTGAAAGTGGTGGCGATGTCCTAATTATAAATATTTATTTTTTTATTTAAGATAAGTACATAACGGAGCACCAATCCCGCGTATGCCGAATTCTATATTACGAAAAAAAATTCCCCATACTAGACCGCTCCACCCTAATGAATACATAACTGAAATTCATTCGTTAATACATTCTGAACACAGTTCTGGTTTTAATTAAGAGTGAATCTGTTTGCGAGTTTAATTAGTTTTACTCTCATAATACGCGTACGGTTTTCCTACGAATTACGAAATTTGCAGCTTAAAAATATATGTATATTGATATTTTTAATAAATAATAAAAAAAAGTTTGATTCGTAAACGAAAGTATCGTAGAACATTTTAAAATAATGATTCGAAATTTTTTCAAGATGATATTATTATTTATTGTGTAAATTTGCCCCCCCCCCCCCCCCCCCCCCCCCCCCCCCCCCCCCCCCCCCCCCTCCGCCCCCCCCCCCCCCCCCGCCCCCCCTCGTTTAGACTGTAACTTTAATTCAATACCAGCAACCGCCTGCGTACGAGGAAATTCTAGATATGTATTTACTTTTTAATTTAACCCAATTTAACCATGTACGTAATACTAATAATCGTGTTCTTGATCTAGTTTTGTCAAATGAGAGCAACGTAATAATAAATTAATCATTAGAGTCTATTCTTCCGATAGACAACCACCATCCCCCACTAGCAATACTTATCCCTTGTAATAAAGAAGACAATCAAAAAAATTCAACTCCTACATTTAACTTTCGGGACATAAATGATCGTCTCCACAAGGAAGATTGGTCATTTCTTAAAGAAGGTGATATTAATCAAAATATTGAATCATTTTATTATTTACTGAATAAAATTATTTCAGATCTCATCCCAATCATTCATTTTAAAGAATCGAAATATCCGAGATGGTTCAATAAAGAACTTGTTCAATTAACTGCCCTTAAAAAAGTTTTACATAAGAAATATAAAGAAGATAGGTCTTTATCAAATTATATTGAATTTAAAAACGTTAGAAAAGATTGCAAAATCTTATCGAAAATATGCTACAATTCTTTTATTAATAATGTTGAAACTTCGATAAATCATAATGTAAAGTATTTCTGGAACTATGCAAAATCAATGAAAAATGATAACTTTGGTATACCCGCCAACTTGGAATATGCAGGTAAAAAGGCCAAAGACACTCAAAGTATCGCTGACCGTTTTGCTGATTTTTTTAAAAGCGTTTATGAATGTGATACACCAGTTTCTGCTAGTACAGCATCAAAATTTACCACTGATCATAATCTTAATTTATCATGTATCCACATAATGATATTCTGACTGAACTAAAATTACTAGATCAAAGCAAAAGCGGTGGACCAGATAAAATACCTCCTGTATTTTTGAATAATTGTGCTACCAATCTGGCGTATCATTTATATTTGTTGTTTAATCAGTCTTTACGAACAGGATGTTTTCCTACTAAATGGAAATTCATCTTCCTTACGCCTATTTTAAAAAAAGGTGATAAACACGAAGTGATTAACTACAGACCGGTGTGCCTTTTATCAACAATTCCTAAAGTTTTTGAAAAAATTCTTCTTAAAAAAATTATTTTCCAATTAAATCACGTCATTTCTCCTAAACAACATGGTTTCTCTGCTGGAAAATCTATCCTCACTAACTTGTTAACGTATCAAAACTATATATCTAATTCTATGTCTAGTAAATGTCAAGTTGACTCTATTCATACCGATTTTAGTAAGGCTTTCGATAAAGTTAATCATGAGTTATTGCTGAATAAACTGCATAAATTCGGTATTGGTGGTTCACTATATAAGTGGATTAACAGTTACTTGGTCAACAGATTACTGGCTGTTAAAATTGATGATACATTTTCATACAAATTCACTGCTACGAGTGGTGTTCCCCAGGGGTGACATTTAGGTCCAATCTTGTTTTTATTATTTGTTAATGATGTGTTATATATTTTCAATGATGTTCAAGTATTAATGTTTGCAGACGACCTGAAATTATGCAAAGCAATCAGAAACATTAATGATTGCCATATATTGTCAAATAACTTGTTGAGATTTATTATATGGTGTCATGATAACCATTTGCAACTTAACACAAGCAAATGTCAAATTATGAGGTTTTATCGAATAAAGAATCCAATATTTTTCGATTATTCCATTAACAATATGTCGTTAGTATCTGTCTCAGAAATTAATGACTTAGGTATTTGGTTTGACACGAAACTCAACTTTATATAGCATATAGAAATAATAACCAATATAGCTTTGAAAATGTTGGGATTTATTTTAAGGGTATCTAGTGATTTTAATAATGTCAATACTGTAAAAACTTTATATATGTCACTAGTAAGGAGTCATGTAGAATACAATTCCACGGTCTGGTCCCCAAATTATGAGGTTCATTTACATGCGATTGAAAGAATCCAAAATAATTTTTTAAGATATTTAAATTTTAAAATGGGCATTCCTAGTGAATGCCTAAATTACGATAACCTACTGCGTTCATTAAAATTAATAAAATTATTTGATCGTAGAATCATTTCCGATTTAACCTGTTTGTATAAAATCATTAATTCAATGTTTGACACCCCTGATTTATTATATGTAATCTCTTTTCATACTCCAGGCAGGTCAGTCACAAGACAGTACCTACCATATTATTGTAGCAATTCTAAGTCAACATGCCAATATTACACTCCTATGCGACGGATTCAACAGCTTGGAAACAAATACTCCGATGTTGTTGATATATTTAATACATCAATTTTAATATATAAGCATACCTTATTGAAGTTTTTTTCATCAAGTAGGGGAATGGGTTGATGAAACTGTTTAAATTGACTAGCATATTGGTGGTGTTTTGTCGGCTGAAGGAGAGAAGCTATTTTTGTATTCTTTTTTTTATATTTTGTGCCTGCATACTGTGTGGATCAAATTCATTTTTGCTTTATATTTGTTTATGTGCAAGTGTTGTAAACAGTCATTTCCTGCACTATTCACTAGTATAATTTCGTAAATATTGTTAAGTGTGTATATGTATGTAAAAGCCTAAATGGGCGTAAATAAATAAATAAAATAATAAATTGGGGTCATCTGTAAGCGCATAGATTACAACGTATGTTCCGTTTAAATTTATTATTTTTATTTTTTTATTTAGGAAAATCAACATATGATTTACATCTATTACAATGAAATTAATAACACATAAAATCTAATAATAGATTTTCACATAACTTTAAATATATCTAATAACTTAAGTTAAATAATACAAAAATAATTACTTAAATTAAACAGTAAAAACTTAAAATTATATTATAATTAATTTTTTTAAAGGAAAACTCTTAAGAAGCGTTTTTCTCTGAAATAATTAAACTTGCGCCATCTATGTATGAAAGAATAAATTATGAATTCTTGTATGAAAATATCTCAGTCATCATTAATTTCTCCGATTATCGTTGGCTTATTTGTAGAAAAGCATTCTTTTTTTTTAAAAACATTTACCCTGACATTTGGCTGTCGTTTTTTGTGAACTGAAAATAATCGCAATAGTGATCACACTGATCATCTGATGCCTGACTGTCTTTAGATTGTCGGGGAACCGAGAGAACGTTGACCAAATCTTTTCACTTTCATCGTGACTCTGTTACTCTTCCGTTGAACAATATGGAATGGCAAAAAAATGGTGAATTCGCAAATCAAATCGAACATATAAAACTAACACAAATTTAAAATATTAAACCTATACTAATACATCACCGAGAAACGTAACGGTAGCAATACAACGAATAAAAATGAATACGATTTTTTTCAAATTCATCGTAATGTAATTGTAAAAAAGGGAGATAGTATTAACATTAACTCTTTTTCTTTATTTTTTTATTTTTATTTTTAACGTTATAAGTAAAACCTAAAATTGAACATTTTAATTAAATGAAGACCTTTTTAGTGAAACTCAATCGAAAATCTGAAAATAGAAAAATCAGAAAAAGATACGATCACATCTAGGGCACGAATCCAGGACCTACGCCTTGCCGGGGCGGAGATCTACTAACTGAGCTAATGTGTCCCTATTCGATTCGGTCATATTTAATTGTATCATACTTCGACTAAGAACTACCAATCTTCATTTTCTTAAAGCATATTTTTATTAACTGCCAACTTTGTGTATGATTACAAGATTCAAACCCGAACTAAATGCTATCTAGATAGTGTCTTGGATAAATTTTATTCATTTTTATTTTTAATATGCGACATCTATTGACTTTTATGCAATTCTAGGATGAATATTTTATTTTAACTCACTTTATCTGACTTTTCTGTTTTCATATTTTCAATTGAGTTTCACTAATATGGTCTTAATTTAATTAATCTATTTCTTTCATTTGTCTCTTATATCCTCCCATATTTTCAACAATCACTTTGCCTAAGAATGTTAATTTATTTCATTTACTATCTGACCCGGCAACGCGTTGCTATGCTGCAAATCACATCCACACCGCCCGCTTACCATTATATATTTCAACTAATTTACACAAAACCTTGACAAAATATATACTTAAACCTTCCTCATGAATCACTCTATCTATTGGTAAAAACCGCCTGAAAATCCGTTCAGTAGTTTTTGAGTTTATCGCGAACAGATAGACAGACACAGCGGAGGACTTTGATTTATAATATGTATAGAAGATAGATAGATATGGCCATAGACTCGGTTAGGTAGTAAAGTAGATAAATACATTTTATTGTCACTGGTAAGACAACGATCGTATCATTGTTTTATTACATAGGTACAGAGTGGAAGATACTCTCAGTATCGCCCTGGTGTAAGACTACCATTCAGAATTGAAACGTTGCTTGAAATGGCTTTAGCCGTGTTTGGTGACCAGATCTGAATAGCCAGGTACTTCCCCACCTTCCTCTTCCCTATCTCCTTCCCCTCCCCACTACCTTCAGCCTCACAACATACCCCAATTGGGGATGCCATAGTCCTACTGGCTCCAGACGGGAGCAGTTGGGGCTCTTGTGCGGTATTCATGAAAAAAAAATACATGCCTATTATATCTACGTATTTAATATCTGGTATATAATCTAATATCGGAATACATTACGCATTTCTGATTTATTCATATTTATCGGACTTTCAGTTGGAATAATTTAAAACATACGCCATTTTTCACAGTACAGTACATAATGTACTGTGTTTCCCATATAAGCCAAATATTTTTATTAAGAAAATCGAAAAATCAATATAAAAGTTACATTACGCGACTGGCTGCGTGATAACTGATAACTTACGGAAGTATCCGCATATTAAAAAAAACAATTGTCTTAAATCATAGATGTTTTTTTTCGGTTTTATTTAACATCCAGAGATTTCCACGAATACAGGCCAGCAAACAAACTGCAATCATTAAATTCAACAAAAAAACTTTCCATTTCATTCTCTTATTCAGTTTCCCCTCGTGAACTTGATAAGTTCACCGAGTGTTTTGTTGTACCACACTTTTCCTTTCTTTCGAATGACCCGTTGCGGTGTGGAATGTAATTTGAGGTGTGCATTAATCACCGGGTCACCTTTCTCATGTGAACCGCACCGTGGTATGGAGTATGGACAGTCAGTGTCAGTAGTGAGCGTGAGCTAGGGATGTCGAAAGTGAAAAAAAATATCGATATATCGATGTATCGATATTTATTAAAATATCAATATCGACGTCGATTTATCGGGGAAAAAATATCGATATATCGGTCAAATTTTGAAGAGATTTTTCCGTTTTTCAAATTATAGTATATTCAGCTCAATATTATCTATAGTAATTTTTGTACACAATTTGCTTTTTTTAATGTACAAAAATCTCAATAAAAATGAAGGTATTTTTTTATCACTTTTCGTTTTTGTTACGTAATAATTTCAAAAATATCAAAAACTAAAAAGCTGTCTTCTAACTTAGGGAACGTACCCATACTACGTGAAACACTTTTTGCAATTTTTTACCCCCCCTCCCCCACGTGACCACGTGTAGTATATTCCAAGACCCCCCACCCCTACAGTTTTCACGTAGTATTTCATAAATATGGTTTCGAATCATTTTTTGCTAACAAAAAATAAAAAATGCATTATTTGGCTTATAGGTATTTGTCTTTATTAATACGGCGCTTGCTGCGTGACAGCAAGAGTGCATGCATTACAAGTGGAAAAAATATTATCAAGATACAACTTATGTCAAAATATATTGAAACTGAAACGTAATTTATGGAGCCGAAGGTCTTGTTATTTTTATACATATTTTTCATCTCAATCATCTTCAACAAACACGTTCCCTGAACTTTTTCACTTATTTTAATGTACGAGGGTGGGTTTTTAAGTTAGCGGATTGGGTAAGGAGTGGAAATAAAAACCAAAATTATTTTTCCTTTTCAACATATTCACCTAGGTACTACCCTAATACATTTTTCCAATCTTTAAATTAACTTAAAGGAACTTTATAACAGCGCGGAACTCAATTTTCTCCACATTATTTCACAATTTCTTCCCGATTGAAGTGTTTGGTCGACGATAGCTCAAAGACTAATGACCTAATTACGATAAAACCCGGTTTTATCCTAAAAATGAGTTGTTCAATTACTACCTAATTCAGCGGTACCCCCATTAATCACTTAACTTCCCATTCCGCGAACTTAAAAACCTCCCCTCGTAGCTCGAAAAAAAACGCGAGATTTCTAGATTGACTACGTGATAAAAACCTAAGAGCCCCCCCCCCCTCCCCCCGTTGTGACCAAGCGTGGTATTTCGATGACCCCCCCCCCCCCCTGAACAGGTCACGTAGTATGGGTACGTTCCCTTATATGTAAACTGAGACGCATACAAAGTTTGAATGCGTCTCAGTAACATTCTATTGACGTATTAATCTGTCAAAAAGGACTTCGTGTTTGGAACAAGGTATAGTCAATAATCATAGACAATTGGGAACCAACTGTCACGATAATAATTATTACTTCATAATAATTATTAGTCTGACTTAGTAAACCTTCACCTGGCCGCTTACTTTAATTGTTGAATCGCCGTATTTTGGATTTTTTTGATTGGCAACATTATTGTTAAACTTCCGGCGGTACTTTTTGGATTCGCATCGTACAGGAAGCCGGTGCAAATTCGACTAGTCACTTTAGTGATAGTTCTGGATTTAAAAATGGGATAATCCCTTTGTTACCAAATTGTTTGTTTAAAACGATTTTAATCGCGATGCACATCGATGCACTTTTTGCGAACGCTCCTTTCTGATGTGATCGGAACGCTGTTTTCGAATGTGTTTGGCCGCCGCCATTGTGACCGATATTTGTCCGCGGCATAACGATGTTGTAAATTACCTATATAATCGCGACCGGCATATTGAAGAGCGTCGCGAGGGAGAGTTCTTTTGACCTGGTACGGTCACTGCTGCTCATATTTGTGACGGATGGTTACTTGGCGTTCATTTCCTGATGAGGCGTGCTGACGGAAATCGTGGTTATCCGAGGGGTTCAACCAGAGCACTGGTGCTGATCTTGGACCCTACCCCCTGGCGGGGAGTCCTCAAACTCTGGCCTTCCTGGGGAGTCTTTCCTGGTTCCCATCCTGGAGATTGCGTGAGAATATGGCCCGCGGTTCATCAACGCGCTATCTTCAAGTAAATTAAGAGTTCGCGTCATTGTAGAAGTATTTAGATAAAGATCCATGGTCCGCAGGTACGACATTTCTTTCTGCTTAATTATGTTCCTGTTAAATTGTCAGAATCTAATATGTTTTTGGGGATGTGATACCCGGCCCCTCAAAAGGGCAACATTGTTATGTTCTTTACAAAAATATACTGGGATTTGGTTGTTTTGGAAATGAACTCTTTTATTGCTTAAACCAATGAAACCTCACAAGTTGGAACCTGTATTCATTTATTCCCACAATCCTGAAGAGAATCTCTCACTCTACCATTAAATAGAATAATCAGAAGGTCCATACTGATGATCCCTGTTACACAACACATAAGAGTGGCTTAGAAAAAAATGGCGAAAAATAGCATACATTTCTACGTATGTACCTACACACATGAGATAGTATTGGTGATCACAAATACTAATGCAAAGACAATAGATTTGTAAGCTATTAATAGTTAAAATTTCAACCGCCAGATGTCATGTCCCAATACAGTTACTTTTTTCCGTTAGTTTCTATACGGTTTTGAATTCTAGTGACTTTAAATACATACATTTTTAAAAATATCGTTTTTGATACAATTTTCGATATTGGATATTTTGTATCGATATATCGGATAAAAATATATCGGATAAAAATATCGATATATTGAACAAAAAATATCGATATATCGATACTTTTTCAACAAGCCTAGCGTGAGCACATAAGTCACCTGAAATAAGATGCTTGTGGTTGTTTATCTTGGTCGGTCTTTACACTGTCTGCGTCCACCGCGCACCGGCAGCACCGGCAGCACCGGCTATGGGTACCACTTGCTTATTGTGTATTTATTTATTTATGCATAGTAAAAATTATACAGCATTTATTATATATAGCTGAACTGACTTAACAACAGAATTTTGTATTTGTTTAATGATATATTGAAGACTAGCTGGTTCCCGGCATGCGTTGCAATGCCATATATTCAAATAACTACATTGCTTCTCCCTCAATCACCTTTCCCGTGCGTCCCCGTTCCCCTCCCGCGTCCTCTTCCATTCATAAAAACGTTAGCGTTTATAATATTACTAAGATGTTCACTGACTTGGTATAATTATTTCCCTCCATTAGTATTCTGAGCATAGAAGAAAACATATGGTAGTTAGTCCCAGAATTTCTAAATCCCGACTATTGTTTATTACGCAGTGGAATCCGAAAGCTTATCAATGAAAACAATTGGACTATCAACTACATCATTTAAAATTTCATATAAAAATACCACGTCAGTGAAAATCCTTCTATCTGACAATTTAAAAATATTCATATCATTTAAGCCGCAGCGCCGCACCCGCGTTCAAAAAGAAGAAGATGGAGAGATATGTAATTACGAATGTTAGAGGAGCGCGCTAATATTTAAAGCGATAAAATCGATGCAAAAATTGCGAAAATGTTTAATAAAACACGACTCGTTAAAAATAAAGCAAAAATCTCATGGAAGGTATCTTAAGTATCATTTAAAGAAACATTGTGATTTTTTTACAACTACAGCTTGTAAAATAACTGAAACAAATGTGTTTATAACAATTTTTGGAGCATACTTTGAGATTTTTTTCTATCGAGGGAATTTTATATAATTTGCGTTTCGGCGTGGAACGTGTCTAGATATTATCTTCAAAAATAACATATATTTTTTTAAGAGCTTAAAAACTTGTATATGTGGGAGATATGTAAGAAATCGGTAGAAATTCCGGTAGCGTTCAACAGAATGGCTAGAATACCCATTTTAAAACTTGGAAAAAGTCATGAATTATTTTTATTCATTCAATAACTTGTACATGAATAACTAATAACTAATGTGGGTTCCAGACGGGATAGTTGTACCTACTCAATTTGGCTTCTGACAAAGGCAAAATATTACTTTTTAATTCACTTAATTTTGTTGAAATTTCTAGTTAGCCTAGTTATAAATCCTAACATTGTGTATTTTTAATGTATTTCGTTTAAATAAAAAGCGGTGGTTAATTTATATGCCGCCGTTTTCAGAGAATCGTCATGACGACGCTTTACAAAATTCAGACAAGAACGTATTGACTTATATTTTCAAACCCATTAATTTACCTTTCAAATATCAACCCAATCAAACAAAAAGTAATTGGCTTAGGTATGTGGAAACCTTATTTTCATAACTACTGCCCTCATACTAGATTTGTACGCGGTATGTAGCTATCAATAACAATACATATTACTTATATAAATTTTTCACTGATCCATTTTCTGTGAATTGCAATTGGCTAAGTATTTATTTAACAGAACAGTTGGAATTTTCAGAATTGTGAACTCAACTCAACTCAACCACAGTTCGACGGCGTCGCGCGTCGTCGCGACGCGCTTGAAAATAAATGCCGAAATACGCTTGATAAAAGTGGTTCTACAAGAATAAGTGTCAGGTTGTATAATAACAGTAATTATTTAAATAAATAAAAATAAAACACTTTGTTTACGTCACTTTATTATTTCTTCCGTCTACCGGTTTCGGTACCTCCGTACCATCATCAGGACTGAATATAAAATACTAGGAAGAAATAATAAAGTGACGTAAACAAAGTGTTTTCTTTTTATTTATTTAAAATGTCAAGTCACAATGTGTTTGCTTCTTTTGAAAAAAAAAAAAAAGTAATTATTTAGTTTTTAAATAGGTTTATTGAGACTTAGAGCCAGCGCCGGATCTGCCATACGTTCAAAAACGTGTAAAAAACCTGGCGCCAACTCCGAAGGGCGCCGTGAGAAAATAAATATTGTATTAAAATTTTGTTATAATATTCCCTGAATCGTTTAAAAATTACCCATAGTACGAAATAATTATTACGCTCTAGCAACACTTTCCAAAGAAACAGAATGCGCACGCATCAGGTTGGTATCAACGGCTTACGAATTTATAGTCAGTTACAGAATTTTTTTACAAATTCCATATATTTAGTTTAAACGTAAGATCTATTTTTCCATATATCTTTTACCGTCTTTTACGACGAATGGGTGCGATTCAAATTCAATAACCAATCACAGCGCCGTACTTTTGTTCTAGAGAATCAAACAAACCGAACTGACAATTTTAGTTAGCGTACGCTCGCTATTGTTTTATTTTGTACGATTTAAGTCTCTAGGAGAAGGTAGTTAAAGACCATTTTCTTATGAAATCTTCAGTAAATTCCATTAACAAAAACATCGCACGGTTTGTAGGATTTGCAGGTGGGTGGTTTGTATATTTATGATTTGCAGGTTGCAACGTGTTACGTGTTCATCATTGATTTGACATACCTATATTATTTGAAGTTCGTTAAATGTATAATTAATATCTATTAGATTTGTTGGATTTGTTATTTTACGGCGTCAGTGTAAGCGTCTTTCGTAAGCCGTTGATACCATACGTCAGTGTTTAGTGTTTGTATGGTGTTTATTTGCTCAATTTGGTGTTTGTTCGCTCAACACAGGGGAAATGCAAGGTACAAATTTGAGGTTATATTCTTATTAGTCAGAAGCTGTAGATGCTATTCTTGTCTTGTACGTTGCCATGAGAACGTATTTGTATTTGCTTTTTCTATTAATATTTGCGTTGGGTATATACATAAACGCAGTAAATCTCAAGAATGTCTAATGGACCTAGTTCAGCCAAATCACCCGCATTGTCTCGTAACCTATATTTTAAATCATGGTACGGGCACAAACAAACAATTCGTTGTATTATTTTAAAGTATAACTTGCAAAAAGAGTTTTTCCTAAAACAATTAAAATAGCACCATAATTTTATGTTTACCCAATAGATTCAGAGGGTATAGGGCTCCTGGCGATTCTCTCTTTAAAAAAAAATGAGTGTGAGAGCTACTGCCAGGTCACTTGGAAAAGTTACACCCTTTATATGTCTTGATTTTATTTGATAAATTAGTGTAAAAAAATAAATAATTAAATAAAAAAATTGGGGTGAACGAATTTTTATTTAAAATAAAAATGTAGGGGGGGGCGCCATCGGTATCTACTGCACAGGGCGCCAGATTTCGTAGATCCGGCCCTGCTTAGAGCTATACATGTACATTAGATGAAGTCAATTAGTCATGTTACCTTACCATGCATACGAATCTCTTAAATAATCTTGTAGGTACTTGGCCTTGCATACTTTGTTTTACGATACAAACACCTTAGAAAGATGAAACATCATATTATCACTCACGACAAAAGGTCAATAATGAATCGCTACAGATATTATTTGAATATACAATAAGCACACGAGTAACTCAATCCGGTCAAAATACGTAGGTATAAAGTGAATACTTGTGTTAGACACGTGGGTTTGTTTTGTATGCAATATCTTGCGATAAAAATAAAAATAATTGGCTTGGTATCATTTGCCAGAGTAATCGGTTGTGGTGTGTTTTTGTTCCGATTCGCGTTACGACACTTTCATAATACTCGTATTGTGGAATCGCGCGGCGTGACCTTCTCTCGTTTCCGTTTCGTTTTATGATTCACGTGACAGAAAAAATACCTCATTTCTTACGTTTAGTTCAGTTGCCACTAAATTCACAAGAAGAATGTAAATATTTATTTTCTACGTGCAAAATTATATTTAAAATACATATAGTACAACATACCTCTGTCATAGGTCACCCCAAGTGGTTCGCTACGTTTGGTGATTTAGCAGGGGTGCCCGGGTTCATGGGGTGAGGTTTGTCTAGGTCTTGGAGGCGGATGACCAGGATATACTGAACCCCAGATTCCTACCCACCCCTTAAACCCTTCCCAGAACTCTCCTCTCCTCCCTTTCCTTAAAAAAAACCCTCCACACAGCATCCTCAAAGATGACATAGGCCCTGAGGGAAATTATTTTCCTCAGGGCCTCCTGTGTGGAGTTCATGTAAAAAAAAAAAAAAAAAATACACACATATAATATTTAGCTAAGTATTTAAACGGAAGCTTTTATAATCTGGAATATAGATTAGCGTTCTGAATGTTTGAAGTGACAACATCTTTAGCACCGTTGTGGTTTAAAACTCGATGGAACGAAAAAGCGACACTCAAAAGAGACAAACACATACACCTATAGGATTTACTCTGCGATAGAATGAGAAAGAATAATCGGTCTCCTCGTTGTGCGATGCTTCGCAGCGTCCCCATTCCTGTCTACTTTAGTTTTCTGAAGGTTTCCCTTCTACCGCGTGTGAACTGCACACTTGTATTTTTTATCTAGGTACACCAGGTTCATCATCGTAAGTCGTACGACATAAGACATCGAAATACGACGAAATTCAAACTCGGCCTACCATCAATTTTATTTTTTCAAAATCTCCCAATGGACCCGGTCCCAAAAATAATCTATTTCCTCAGAAAAAACAAAATACGACAACACTATAACTGTAGTGAGTTTGATAAACTTATATTTTGAATGATGAATTGACTAAAATATGCACTAATGGCGAAAAATATGTATGATTTTTTTGCTTTCAGATGATACGATAAGCGTGAACATGTGCTCAAGAGGCGATGATACTAAAATTTGGTGATCAAAAAAAAATTGATTTAAAATTTTATTAAGTATACCTACTAAAAAAATGGCGATACTAGAAAACACCATGTCAAAGTTTATTCCAGACTTTCTGAGTGATATATTTTTTAAATATGTGTCGTGGGTTTTGAGAAATAAGTTTATACTTACGGAATTATATACAAATGTGTTTATCGGAAGTGACCTGTCAGGTAAGTCTATTTTCTGCATCTATAAATAATGTAAATAATAAAATTAGACAGAGCCTAAGAAATCATGATAAATTGAACAGGGTCCTGGAGATGTTTTTCACAAAAACGGCGCTCTACAAATTATCAATTAATTATTATTAATTATTATTTTTTAATTTATAAACTAACGTTTAGACAAGATTTTTATGCATAGCACAAAGGGTAACAATTATTACAAGCAATAATTGTCAGCCTGAAACACTCATTTACATTGAAAAATCTTCCGAGAAAAGATACTTGCCGCCAACGGGACTTGAACCCGTGTCCTTTCGATTGCCGGTCGAGTGCTCTGACCACTGAGCTATGGTTACCCTTTGTGCTATGCATAAAAATCTTGTCTAAACGTTAGTTTATAAATTAAAAAATAATAATTAATATTTAACAAGTTTAAGTATTTCCCCAATAAATGCAGACATAATTTGTCTCGACGCCACCTAGCGAGGGATTTAACACTAACAATGTCTTCCTCGCAAAAATAAAGTTGGTTGTTGTCAGGTGGAAAAAATATAACAAGCAGTAATTGTTGAATGAAACACTAGTATATATTGAATTATTTGGCGGGTATTAGATAAGCCGCCATAGCTCAGTGGTCAGAGCACTCGACCGGCAATCGAAAGGACACGGGTTCAAGTCCCGTTGGCGGCAAGTATCTTTTCTCGGAAGATTTTTCAATGTAAATGAGTGTTTCAGGCTGACAATTATTGCTTGTAATAATTGTTACCCTTTGTGCTATGCATAAAAATCTTGTCTAAACGTTAGTTTATAAATTAAAAAATAATAATTAATATTTAACAAGTTTAAGTATTTCCCCAATAAATGCAGACATAATTTGTCTCGACGCCACCTAGCGAGGGATTTAACACTAACAATGTCTTCCTCGCAAAAATAAAGTTGGTTGTTGTCAGGTGGAAAAAATATAACAAGCAGTAATTGTTGAATGAAACACTAGTATATATTGAATTATTTGGCGGGTATTTGATAAGCCGCCATAGCTCAGTGGTCAGAGCACTCGACCGGCAATCGAAAGGACACGGGTTCAAGTCCCGTTGGCGGCAAGTATCTTTTCTCGGAAGATTTTTCAATGTAAATGAGTGTTTCAGGCTGACAATTATTGCTTGTAATAATTGTTAATTATTATTATTTCGTTTGTGAGAAAGCACTATAAAACCATACCAGATTATTTAATGTGAACTATTGAAAAATGCAAAATCATGTAATTTTGGTTTGAAAATTAGAACGCTTAGAAATATTTTAGATTCTCTAATTAATTACTTACTATATATTTGCCTTTGAAATAACCGAGTATTGTTTTGATTATTTTTTTATTATTTTGAGAAAAAAACAAAGTATCTGGTGTATAAAAACTGCTTTAAAGTTCAAAATTCCCCTACTTGCGAACCCCTTCCGGTTAGAGTTTTATTGTATAATGTGAAAATTAAATTCTTTGGAAAACGAACGTAAAACATATAAATATTCAAGCTTTGCAAAATAAATGAAGCACGCTTTTAGGCGATGTTTTTTCGTGAAAAAAATCTAAACAGGTGGCTGGAGCTAAATGGGAATTTAAAACTTATCGCCATCTACTAATAAGGAGTGTTATTGTTAGTGGTGTTATGGTCGATCGATATAGGTTTTATCGAAAATGTCGGTAACTTGTCATCGCTCCCGAGCTCGACTGCAGGCCGCTAACGAACAAACAATATTTCACAACGACTAAGGGTTCCTATTTTATTTGACGTGAACTGTTATTTGTTCGTTAGCGGCCTGCAGTCGTGCTCGAGAGCGATGACAAGTTACCGATATTTTCGATAAAACCTATATCGAGCGACCATGCTAGGTACCCTGATCCTGAATTTTACACAACGAGGTGCATCACCACTCCAATGGTAGAAGAATCGAAAACAAACAAATATTGGAACAACCCGGGGGGTACAGTCACTTGAGTCAAAATCGCTTACTTTTCAGGAGGCAGTTTTAAGTCTCTCACGAAAATAATATAAAGGCACATATATTTAAAATGCATTTATATTCATGATTGAAGCATCGTATAGATACTTTTTTTAATTAATTATAGTGAAAGATTCAAAAGATGCATGACTTATGTGCTCAGGAACATCACGAATGAAGACAAAATCTACGACTTACGTGTTTAGATTTGGACTAAAATATTCACTTATATAAAAAACGCATTTTGTGGCTTGTGTTATTGTTCACCCCATGCATAGAATTAGACTAAAATAAAACCTTTTGTGCGCGAAGTCCATTATAAGCCCAGAATGCGTAAGTTTTGTTTATTATTCATTCTGATAACAAATGACTTTTTGTACGATACTTCACCTTCACCCACACGTTAAATTTATTATTCCATTTGGGTTATTTTCACATGCCATAATAATGACGTAAGCATTATTTTAAAACTAATTGATTCAAGAGATTGTTGAAAGCATATTACAATGATTATTCATAAAAGTTATATTATTACGATTACGTCCGCAAAAATTTATCAATGTATCGTGAAATAGCTAATTACGAAAATCGAACTTGCAGTCCATAGAAATTACGAACTTGCAGTCCATAGAAATTATTCAATTCACATATTAGTAAACCCATCTGGTGGGTAATTTTATAATCATTTTTGCTTTGTTTTAAGGATTGAGATCAGTGATTTTACATGTTTTTTTTTTTTTAACGTTAACTCCACGCAGGAGGCCCTGAGGAAAATAATTTCCCTCAGGGCCTATGTCATCTAGGATGCTGTGTGGAGGGTATTTTTGAGGAGAGGAAGGAATGAACATTGGTCTTGAAGAGACCTATGTTGTAGGAAGGAGGAAACACAGAGGCCGGCAAATCATTCCACAGCCGAGCTGTTGAACACAAGAACGAGTCGAAGAAACGACCCGTTCTCATGTGGCAAATGTCAACCGTGTACAAATGTTGGGCACGCGTTTGGCGTGTTTCCCGACTATGCACCGGTGCCGAAGGGATCAATGATGCTAGTTCCTCGGAGCATCTTCCATTGTAATACCGGTAGAACAAGGATAGCATTCCCACCCGACGCCTGTGCTCTAAAGATTGCAATCCGTCTGTTAAGATGGGAGAATCTATCAAACGGACCGCCCGTTTCTGCACAGAGTCGAGGGTATTTTTCAGGTATTTTGGAGCTCCAGACCAGAGGTGGCTGCCAAATTCAACCGTGGGGCGCACTTGTGATTTGTACAGGGTTAGCAGTTGTGTACTATTAAAGTATCTGCGGGCCCTGTACAGTACGCCCAGTTTCTGTGAGGCTAACTTTACTCTGGCTTCGATGGAGCCCCCATACTTGAGCTGGTCACTTAGGGATACACCAAACATTAAATTCAACGAGATTATTTTTACTCCAAGAGAAAACACTCTCGAGGTAACCGTCCATGTGCTGTGCAGTTAGCGCAATATTTTGAAATTTATTAATATAATTCAATTTGATACCTGCCTTTATTTCTATTATATCCATGCACGTTTTTTTTTTGTTTTAATCCTTAATTATTTGTTATTAGTTATTCATGGGGGTTCATGGGGTGAGATTTGTCTACGTCTTGGAGGCGGATGACCAGGACACACTGAACCCAGGTTTCCTACCCACCCCTCAAACCCCTTTCCTCCCCAGAACTCTCCTCTCCTTCCTTACCTAAAAAAAACCCTCCACACAGCATCCCCAAAGATGACATAGGCCCCGAGGGAAATTATTTTCCTCAGGGCCTCTTCTGTGGAGCCCATGTAAAAAAAATTTATGTACCAAGAAACGACAATAAATTATAATTTTTATTAGCTGGCTTTTAACCGGTTGTATATGTAAAATAAATCAAACAATATTGATTAATTAAATTACAACAAACCACTTATTTAATCGAAATTATCAACATGTTACGAAACCATTAGCCAATGGTCCCTCCGTCAGCATTAAATGAAAATGAAACAAAATATATTGATTTATTAGTTACGATATTTTTAAATTAAATTTTATGTTTTTGTATTATTGATTTTATAAAATAATGAAAAAAAAGCTGCAAGGTCGCATTAATAAATTCATGACATTGATCGGTCTCTCTGCCATAGTAATTAATTCGCAAGAAAACCAATTATATTATGAATATATGTATATACAAATCTACAGTTTTATTCCGAGATTAATGAAATGTCGCTCACTTGATCTTGAAAACAATTTGAGAGGCGGGAATGGGTTTCGCCGCCCTGGGAACCATTTATTGAATAAACAACAACTCAACTCTGCCGTGGGTCTTCCCAAGTGGTTCGCTACTTTGGTCACTTAGCAGGGGTTTCCGGGTTAATGGGGTGAGGTTTGTCTATTGCGTGGCGGGCCCGATCGGTGGAGACTGGTTGAGGGTGACTTTTTAACCTCTCAAGTCGGACTCTTCCAACCAATCGACTTGCACCGCAGTGGGGTGAATGGATTTATACGTCCATCTCTCCTGAACTCCATATTCCTACCCACCCCTCAAATATTTTTCCTTCCCAGACCTTCCTCTTCTTCCTTTGCTTAAAAATACCTTCACACCACATTTACAAAGATGTCAATAATTAACTTATTTTATTCAAAGATAATTTTTCAAATTGAGTAATTTTAATCTCAAAATGTTCGTACGATTAACAAGACATGTAATGCCACCCACGTAAAACCATTTCTCCTTTGATGTGATCATTTTGATAACACAATAACTAATTGATCGCTGCGTAATTTATGTCGAAGAATAATTTTTAATCTTTTACCAGAGCTAAATTATTATGTAAGAAAGTTTAATTACTTGTATGAAATTTAACTTCAATGTGTATTTGAAAACTCTCTCTTCAATTGTATAATAATTGTAGTTTGTAGTACCACATCAAAAGTGAAATCATCTTTATTAAGATAGGTGGGAAGGTATGTAGGTACACACTTTTGAAGTATTTAGGTATACATTGTAGCTTGATCATCCTGTTTGAATTTATTAAAACTCTTTTCCAGTATTAGTCTGAAGGTCTGAAGGCCAGCATGGTCAATCGATAAAACCCTATATCAATACTACATTGACTAAATCTGTCATCTTTGGTGATTTTAAAATGGTTTGAAGATTAGATATTGATTTCAAATAAATAAAAAACGTTTATATTAGAATCGAGGACCGTCCAAATAATAAATTTCAGTGACGCATTTCCGTTTCATACGAATTTCAAATCACTAACGGGGCTAAAGAAGTTTCACATCAAAAAGTATTAAATGTAACCATATACGTATCCCACACCATAATACAGGCAATAATAGATATTATTATTCTCATTTTAGTTGTTTTAAAACCTCTAAGACTTTTTTCTTAATATGTTAATGGCGCTTAGCACCGCCATACATTGATATTCTCTCACGATACCTACTTTCCTTTGTGTTTCGAGAGTAGGGTAACCGCCAGTTACCAACAATGGTCACCGCAACTCCAATGTAGATATATTTGATAATAATCAACTATGGTCGATTAATATCAAATATAAAAAAATGGATATTAATAATTGTTTTTTATTAATGATTATTTACGTAAATACAGAGTAAAGTAGTTTACATTACTCCTCATTAGGGATTCCTGTTCCGAGGCGGACTGTAGGTAGTTGTGTTGGTGTCACATCATGATTTGTTGATTTCATCATCTAAAATTTGGGAGACGGGTATGGAACCGCCGCCCCGGGAACCATTTATTGGATAACCAACACCTCTGCCATAGATCACCCCAAGTAGTTCGCTACGTTTGGTGACTTAGCAGGGGTGCCGGGTTCATGGAGTGAGGTTTGTCCGGGTCTTGGCGGTGGACGCGTCTGTCCACCGAGAATGGTTGAGCAAGTCCCTTTGACTTCTCTAGCCGTACTCTATCGGAACATCGCCTTGCATCGCAGTGGGAGGGATTGATTTATACATTTCATACACTCGTCACTCCTGGACACACTGACCCCCAGATTCCTACCCATCCTTAATACCCTTTTCCTTCCCAGAACTTACTCTCCTTCCTTTCCTAAAAATACCCTCCACACAGCATCCCCAAAGATGTGTAGCTAATGTAAAAAAAAATCTTTTTTGTTGACTACGTTTATTGAATTTCTCAACTTCAGGTTTGTTGATCATGTTTGATGATTTCCTCATCTTCGTATTAACTCAGCCCTATTTTATACTGTTTTTAAACCTGTTTATCTGCATGGTGTTTTTAATTTCATTTGCAAGGGCATTTCGTAATTTTTTAGCATGGAGTTTATGATTTTTCTGGCCAAAAGATGAATTTAATTTTGGAATGTTTAGTAGACTTAAGATTTTCGTACTTGCAGTGTAGGTGTTTTGTAAAAATATCCATCAGAATCTATCGTTTGCTGGAGATAAAAACCTTTTAGAGTATTTTCGCACGCTCTTACATATCGTAAATCGAACCCCATAACCCCAAGAGGGGGTCGGTTCTATGCTATTTATGTTTTTAAATGAATTTGATAAACAAATATATTGAGGTATAAATAAATTAACGATTTTAACTTTCACAGAAGGCGATATGTGAAAAAATATTTTTTTATAAGTTTTGCTTTAAAATATTAAAATGAATTAATTGTTTGCACCCGTACACACGTCATATGAACGTGAGTAAATAGTTTTGTCCACAAACTAAGTCAAATCTTTCAAGAAAGGCTTGCAAATACAATATTGCACCGGTGATTCTGTTAGGTGAGCGCGATGATGGCACCACCTTAGATGGGTTAGAGTGGAGTTGAATATCCACTCTTAAGAGCTATGCCTGTGGATCTCGATTTGGTATGTTTTCTGAAGCAAGTAGCAAAGGTAATTTCACAAGGGTAACTTACGATAGTTTGGCGATCTTGCCCGGTTTGGGATCCCTCGTCGTCGATTCGGCTATTGTCGGAATTAACTACAGGCAGTCACAAGATGAGTTTTATTACGATTTAGATGAATAACGGCGGTATTTTCACTTTGCGATTCGATTAGCTTGTCATGATAAAAACTTTAAGATGTTCACAGAAAAATGAGAAGACTAAACGCTTTTCGTCTTCTTGACAATGGCTGTCAGCGGGAAGTTATCAGCCAGAGTAGGCACCCAGTGTGCGAATGTGTACCAAACAGAACAAACCAATCGAGAACCAATTTAGCGTTACGAAACAGATTCAATCCTTTGGGCTTTTTGTGAGGTAATAAATAAAATAATTCTGTGTGTACAATTGGAAATGGTACTTCAGATAAATATATTTCTGATTTAAAATTACGATGATCAAATACGTACTTGTATGCACCAATATTTATAAGCTTCATTCACAAGGATTCAAGTCGTGTATATATTTTTTCGTTTACTTTATCGTACATGCAAAATTTAACGCGAATGGTTATCCTAAGTCTGTAATCTATCATGAGTCAGCGCTAAATCTCTTCTGAATCCCGTGACTCGATCGGAAGGTTAAACTTTAAACACTTTCTTATTCACCATTCAATACTGCCGCAATCTTGTGATTCTCTTTTGGCTAGTCACGGACCTGGTACGAATATATTTGCACATTAAAATATAAAAATATAACAACAAATATCTAACATTCTTTTTGCAACCATCTTCTTACTGATGAAAGTCTTGAGCTTTGGGTGACGTGAGCTGTTTTAACTCAATGTTTAGACAGCATTACAATAAAGTCTTTATTATGAGATTTTCAAACTTGAAGGTTTTCCGACGAAATAGTCGACCGTGATAAAGTATTCTCAATTATTTCAACGATTTTATACTACAGTTTATACCTACCACCTCCTGAATAGGTGACATATTTTCCATTCATACCAGAGATGATGGGATTATGTATTTTGGCAATAAGCGTCACTTTCAGGAACGTGCTAAATTTCCCCCTTCTGTTAAAATAAACTATTGATTCGTGGGAGGAGGGTTGGAAAGTACTTGGTTATTCAACGCTGGTCACTAGACATATCTATAACCATATAAATCAATCTAGTAGTGACTGAATGGTAATCCTTATCGTATTTAAGTAGATGTCATTTATTTTCTCTCCTAGGACGAGGCTTAGACTACAATTTATTAATATATATTTCAATGATGTTATGAATGTGGTAAAAAAACCTGATTTTATCTCGGGCTGGGATTTTGGTTTCTTCATCCACCAATCTTATCCTAAGTCTGATATTTATCCTAATATAAATAACTGTGTTGAACTAAATTAAAATATAATCTTGATAAACAATGGCATTGCATGCACAAATATAAATGAAACATTTGAACTAGAATTGTTAAACAGACTACTTATTATTGGACATTAGACAGACCCTATCGTACGAGGAATAAGTACCTACAACACAATCGTACGGTCAGTTCCTCGGGGCTTTAGATCAACGGAGCAAATTCAAAACAAAACATTTAATTTATTGTTTCGTTACAATCACACAACGAAGACGTATTTTTGCATTAACTCCACACACAATGCCCTGAGAAAAATGGCTTCCCTTGGGGCCTATGATCTCTTTCGGAATTTTTTTTATTTTATTTTTTTATTGTAAGAATAGATAATACATAATATGATCAACAAACAAGTCCTGCTAAGCCAATTGAATTGGCTTGTCAACAGGTACTTATATTTTAGTTTCATATATATTTTTTCAAATTTAAAATTTACATCTTATATTACAGATTCAACATTTTTTCATACATATCAATATCGATATAAATATTTTTTTTCCGATAGCCAATTTTTCACCATATATTTAACCTTATTCATAGAATTACATTGCTTTATAGTGTCAGGTAATAAATTAAATATCTTCGATATGATGTATTCAAACCAAAGATATTCAAATACAGAACTTTGATTCAAACGTTCTCTGTCCGTACTTATTGTTAAATTTCGGAACTATTAACCTGTCGTTGCGCGTGAATCTAGTGCTGTATTTATGTTTTAATTTGGCCGCTAATAATACTGCGTGGAAGATATTTTTGAAAAAAGGAGGGAGTGATCATGGGTCTTGAAGGAAACCTTGTTATTGGAGGGAGGAAACACAATGTGCCTATAAATCAAATGAGTGACTGGTGCAACTTGGTACCTGTGTTATGCAACACGGTGGCTTAAATGAGTTGATAAAATTGTAATACCCGTATTTTAAGATTACACGAATCAGTTGGTTATAAGATAACCTACGAGTGTATATTTGAAACAAATTGCAAAGAGTTGAAGATTCACAATACTATTATTTCGAAGGTGTTATCATTCCAAATGGTGAGAAAGATTTCCAATGTTTTGACTGAATAAATATAACTAATGATTTATTTTTTGTATTTGACACCTCTCATGCTTTAAAGTTTAATATCAAATAATACCTAATAACTATTGACTGATTGGTCTGAATCCATTCATGGTCAGAAACATCACGACCATCAAGCTATTGAACAAATTGTTACTACCGAAATACGTATCCTTCGATTTTATTTTTATATTATAAAAAATAAAACAACACTTTGTATTTAACCACGAATTTATTATTTATATATCAAAAATCTTATGAAAAAAAAAAAAAAAATTTATAGCTAATATGTGCGTAAACCTTCGATCAATAGGTCAATGGCGTAAACAAACCATGTTTAAACGAAATTGCTCTGCTATGCTGTAGGCATCCAAAAAAGTTAATTGGCAAAACGAATCTTTACGCCAAAGTAAATTAATTGTTATTACCAATACAAATATTGACGTGCAAACAATGTTGTTTTTTCTATTACAGAACTAATTCAATGTTAAATTCTGGGTAAACAGCAAATTAAAAATAATTCTGTACAGTTGAAACTTAACATTTTTTGCCAAAGTACAAAGATATTACATTAATGTATTACAGATGTTGGCTGTTGGTAATCAATGTTTTTTATTGATTACAAAAATGGTTCTATATAAAATTCTGTGAAAAGATCCAATAAAAAAATAATTTATTATTTTGTGTAATATTACCATTGCGTTGTGGCAATATTAATATAAGTGTTCCTAAGGAGGTGGGTATAGGTATGTAATTTACTGTGGACTTCACTGTGAATACAAAATTGGCAAATGGAAATTTTTCGCATGGAAATTTTCGCAAGCGATCAAATGTAGGTCTCGCTGATTGAATTCCCTTCCTAACAATATAATAATATTTGATTCAGTGAATTCATCAAGCAATGGTTACTAAACAATACATCTCTATAAGGAGTGCAAACCACAAAGCGGGGGAAACCCGGGCGAAATGATTAGTTCGTGCCGAGCGATTTTTAGAATTAGCGGTGATGTCTTAAAGATTAGTGCTATATGTTTGCATATTGCATTCTTCTACTGGAATCAGTCATTTGGGAGGTGGGTATGCATGGATACCGCCGCCCCGGGAACCATTTATTGGATAACCAACACTTTTGCCGTAAGTCACTCCAAGAAGTTCGCTACGTTTGGTGATTTAGCAGGAGTGTCTGGGTTCATGGGGTGAGGTTTGTCTGGGTCTTGATAGCGGACGGGTTTGCCACTAACTTCTCCAGCCGTACTCTCTCGTAACATAGCATTGTGGGAGGGATGGATTCATACGTCCGTTACTCCTGGACACACCTACCCCCAGATACCATTTTCCTTTCCAGAACTTCCTCTTCTTTCTTTTTTAAAAAGACAAATCAACAGACAAAATTATTTTCCTCCGGGCCACCTGCGTGGAGCTAATGTAAAAATTATTTTCCTCCGGGCCTCCTGCGTGGAGCTAATGTAAAAATTATTTTCCTCCGGGCCACCTGCGTGGAGCTAATGTAAAAATTATTTTCCTCCGGGCCTCCTGCGTGGAGCTAATGTAAAAAAATTTTTCCTCCGGGCCTCCTGCGTGGAGCTAATGTAAAAAAAGAAGTCTAGTTCAGATTGCCGAGGCAGTTGAACTTATTTGTAGGCACAGAGGTGTCGTTTTGTGATATTTTGTAAAAAAAACACAAGGTGCGAAGGCGCACAATCTATTTTACTTCTTAGTATGCGCGATTACCGTTAATGTTACCTTAATCGAATAATATTATAATTGCAACGCAGTATTGATTTTATGTTACCATATTTTCAATAAATACTTTCTTGGGGTTTAGTATCTTGTTAATACTCCGACTAGACCGAGTAGGACAGAGTAGGTAGCCAAACAAATTCCTCAATCTACTAAGCTAAATTTAATGTTAAGTATTTTTCTTGATGGTTTATCCAGTGTGACCAGTGCCAATAACCAGTGACAAGTATGCACTTTTTGTGAGAACTTTTCACGGCGTACCCGGCTGATTGGGTTTTTTTCCATGATTTCAAAAGTAATTTAATTTTCTTAAATATTTTATATTCTTGGTGTATTTATAAATAAGTGAGCAAAAATGCGATTAAACAGAAGTACCTCCATAATATTCTTCGCTAAATAAAACCTTAGCCTACTTGCTTTGGCCCGGTCTCCCCTACTATAAATACATCGGTAGTAGGGTACCTTACAGTATCATGCGACCTGTTCATCACGTGGTTCAACTAAATTCAATCTTTTTTATATTATTTCGTTACAATACAGCATAAATATACCAAACCTGCAATACAGCCTTCGGTGCATCAAGCGTTTGCAACGTTTTGTGTAGAAAAATAATTTTAATTAATTTATGTATTGTAGTAGGTACCTAGTAGGTGAACGGTTGGAAATTTAGGATACCTTTTTAAAAATGTTGTGTTCTTGCTCTTGTATATATTAATATGTTTTAATGTTCTTTTTCTTTCATAATACA
This sequence comes from Limnephilus rhombicus, assembly GCA_929108145.2. Classification (NCBI taxonomy): domain Eukaryota; kingdom Metazoa; phylum Arthropoda; class Insecta; order Trichoptera; family Limnephilidae; genus Limnephilus; species Limnephilus rhombicus. The sequence goes on from OV815276.1 coordinate 60,814,103, forward strand.
TATTATTATAGGTACCTACACCTACCTTTTCCCCACAGTTCATAGGTAGACAAATTTTTAAATTTTCTATTTTGCCCGGGCTGACCGAACATCACAATACTAATTCAAAATCATTACCACACGCAATGTGTATGCAAATTAGTATCGGTGTATTAGTATGCTGTCTAATATGATTCTTCCAATACAGCAAAAATGTTAAAAACATTGTTCGATGTATTTTGTTCAATGCATATTTTATTATTTTATTTTATTTAAGGAGAAAACACAGATACTTGTGAAACATGGTGTCACTAACAATACAGTTCCGGATCCAATATAATAAGGAGTTCATCAACAATGTTTACGGAATTAGGACTCCATGGATTCGCCAGCCTGATGAGACACCGAGTCACTGGAGCCAGGATGCGGCTAATGGTCTCCGACAACGCGATGGTGACCGCAGCCTTCCAGCACCAAGCGCCACTCCTGAGTGAGCGTTGGGCCCGAGCTCACTCAAGACCACGCCCTGCATAATATTGGATTCTTTATTTTTTATATATATGTATATATAATTTTTTTATTTACTTGTTTCTTTACTGTGTAAATACCTATACATAAATATGCATAATAATAATAGTTTATTGTAGAATGTATGCAGGGGTAATGCAATGCAATGCAATACATTCCATATTTTGAAATAACAAAATAAATTAGATAAATAATAGGTTAAGGTTAAAAGTAAATAACAACACATAAATAAAATTTTAAAAAAAAACGAATAAGATTGAAAAACTTGAGAAATGAAACTGAAAAATAATAAACACTAAAATGAATTCGTGCAGCTGTTTACGGACGGTATTTCATCGTCTCCCGTCACCAGAGGGCCATCAGGGGGACTCCATCCAGGCAGTCATGGCGGTTATGATCGCATTCTTTGATTGACGTAGTCTGCGCCATAAACTTCCCATGCGGTGGCGGAGAAGTGCTCGGAAAGTGTGCACTCGTCCCAACAGGATGCGGAAAAGTTGGCGATAAGCGTTATTGTAAGCAATGTGAGATTTTGCTGGACCCCCCCCCCCCCCCCCACCCCCTTTTGAGCTCACGTAATTAATGTATGCGCCCTAACTGTATAACTGTATGGGACCCTCCCCACGTCCTGGAATAAAGAATTATTATTGTTATTATTAAATAATAGGTTTTCTAGCAACATTTTTTGGAAAGGTTGTCCATTCCTTCGCTAAATTTCTTCGTGAAATCCAACAATTCTCCCCCTTCTTTAGAACAGTAAATTGCTGATATGATCTATGTAGGTTATTCAAGTGAAGACTTGCGCATATTGACTCCTTTCATAAATATCTGAGTTCCTTCTGCAGTGATGACTGCTCAATAAGGTGAAATGTGAATCATGTGAACCTGCAATCTGCAATGATGCAACGCAATGGTCAACAACCAACAACGGAGCAGACGTCTGGGGACAAAGGTCAGCGAAGGTGGATAATGGTTGAAAGTTTTGCTGGCTGCTGACTGGAGTTCGGATTTTGGGTAATTAGGTATTATGCTTTCATGGCTCACGAGTCACTTGCATGGGGTATTTTTGCGGTCCAGGAAGAATTTCTAAGGCAATAAAACTTTTTATGGTACTTTCAAAGCCGTAATTTTCTCGGGAAATCTGTACATGAATAAAATAGCCTTAAAATTTATTTCGCAAAGGTGCGTTGTGTAGGTACATAATATTATTATATCGATCACGGAAATTTTAAATGCTGTAAATGACAAAATGTTAATTGTTCTGGAGAGCGAAAAGATTTTTTTTATTATAAAATAATATTAAATTGATCTTTCAGAATACTTTTCCTGGGAATTCCCTGTATAACAGTATTTAATTCATTTTTAATTCTTGAAAAAAATCTTTGTCTTTTCCGAGAAATGTTCCGACGACGCAGATCCTAAGATGTTATTTCATATTATATCATTTTTGGGTTTGTTGTCCTTTACGGCATTTTAAATTTCCGCTATAGAGATATCAACCCATTATCATTGTGTTTTATCAATTATTATTGTGTTTTGTGTATTCATTTTTGTAGATTTTTATGTTGTTTTTAAAGAAAAACGAATTTCCGAGTTACGAATAACCTGACAATATTTGAACTAGTACTACTCTAGTATCGTGGTGAGGGACTTAGTCAGCCGAGAAATCGAATACGCGACGCCTGGGTGGAACCGTGGAACCGTGGAACCCAAACGCGATGCTAACTCATCCACAGACCGGTCAAACGAATTTGTAATGTATCTTAGCTAAAAAGCGCAGACCCTTCAAAAATCATGAAATCTGACATTACTTGAGGAGCCATGACTTTGTCCCCAATAAATTTAAAAAGAAGAAATACTCATATCAAACATTCAATAGTTACTCAGTTCAAAATAAAATAATGTTCTATTAAAATATTATATTACCGGTAAGTAATTACTTTATCGCCTGTCTGAATTTTTCACAAAATAAGTTCCAATTTCGAAAATGACACTCAAATTCAAAACAATTCCTAGTTCATTGAACCAGCGTTACAATTACAAACACAACCGAAATTTTAGTATTATTGTTGATGATCACATTTCAAATATATAATAAAAATAATTTTCTGTTAAAATATTGTATTGTAGGTTGGAACCTAGTTAATCTACCGCTTGTCTGAATTCTTCACATAATCAGTTCCAATATTTAAAAGGTACTCAAATTCGAAACAACCCCGAGTTCATTGAACCAGCCAGCGGTACAATCACAGACAAACCAAAATTAGGATTTTTGATGAGTATCATGATACCGCATTGCATAAATAAACCAATCATCCGCATTGAGTAGCGGCTAAATCGTAGTGACCAGTAAAACTCATAAACGCTTTGACGCCTGTGCATAGTCAAAATCAATAGCACGTGACAAAAAATTCAAAATCACTTTACGAACCGAAATGTTGTCAAGCCTCTCGTGAGTTTTCAAAGTTTTGTCTATGGATACTCGCATTTTTTTGTCAACTGACGAACTGACTCAAATCAATCAACTGACGTTTTATTCTCCATAAAAAGTTCCCCATTTATATCAGTCTAATTTATTTTGAAGTGACATCAATTATCATATTATATCAGGACGCTAGTATAGGAATTCCATGGAACTTCCAAATCTTCCAGATCTTCCAAACCCAGATACTGTTTCCATCAAGATGGAACCGCCATGGCCATCCCAGGATGAAGAGACGGGTGAAATGTGGTACACGGATATAGGTTTCGGCCTCCCGGATGTAAATAAGGAATGCTTGCAGTATGCAGGGAGTGTTCAGTCAACCAGCGGCATTAATGAAGAAAATGTTACCATCAAGACAGAACCAGGATCCCGAGAAAAAGATGGAGGGGGAATTGCTTATACGGAAATTGACTTGAACTTCCCTGATATTAAAAAGGAATGCTTGGTGCACATTGAAAGAATTACCCAGACAGCAGACCCGAAGATGCATCCTGGAGAAAAACAATTATCATGTTCATATTGTAACTACTCCTGCTCTTGTAAATCAGCATTAGCAATACACTTGCGTATCCATAACGGAGAAAAACCTTACTTGTGTTCTTTTTGCGGCTATTCATGTTCACAAAAGGGAAATTTGAAAACCCATTTACTGATTCACAGTGGAACCAAACCTTTTTCATGTTCCGACTGCAAATTTTCATGTTCACAAAAAGGAAATTTAAAAAATCACACGCTTACTCACAGTCGAGAAAAACCATGCTCTCAGAAAGGAAGTTTAAAAGTCCATATGCGGAGTTATTTAAGATTAAAACCATTTTCATGTTCCTACTGTAAATACTCATGTTCACAACAGTTTACATTAATAAAACACCTGCGGACTCATTCAAAGGATAGTCCGGATACTAGCGACCTTCCAATATAGAATTTTTGAGAAACAACCTTAGGTCCGGTTGATCCGCAGAAATTCAAATGTAATATTGTCATCAAATATCCATTCAACGCCATTTTGTGTATTTTTTTTCATTTGGGAGGTTTTTATTTTTTTATTTAAGCGACTGTATAAAATAATTCTACAAAATATAACGGTTACGTTAGATAAAGATATTGTATTTCTTAGTCCTCCTCACTAGGGGTTCCTGTGCCGAGGCGGACTAAAATTGTTTAATTATAGTTTATTTGTCTTCTATGTCGTTTTTAGTGTCTTCATTAGTGTTTTCGTTGACCTCTTTCAGCCATGTTTTTATTTTTGATTTGTACTCATTAATTTTTTTATTAATTTTATGTCTTGGGAAGAAAATTATGGAGTTTAGTTGCAAAATAGTTTTATAACTTGGAATGTTTTTTATGTCATTTTTATTCGATCTGGTGTGATGGATACGCGGTCTAGTAGAGGATTCAGTATTTTTGAATATCTTCAATAATATATTTTTGGTAGTGTCCGACCGAAACAAGATTTTCTACCTAAACCGAAACCGAATCTTCGGTAGCTGTCTCAGTTTTTCCGAAACCGAAACTTTTTTAGACATGTTAAAAATCTATTATTTACTGAAATTTGGCTTATTTTTTACACTTATACAAACAGTTAACATGTGTGAAGTGAAATAAAATTTAAAAAAAACAATAATTGAAGTATGGGAATTTTTTTAATTATTTTTTTTTTGATATGACTAAAAATTAACGAACATGTTAACAACTTCTTGGAATAAAAAATTGTCAATAATCAACACTGGTATATTATAAAGGTATATTATATAATATATTATATCATGGTATATTATAAAGGAATGACCTCATTAATTAAGTATTTTAATTTAAATTGCGTTTACGATCACAACATTCTTAAGACTAAATTTACCATTTATTGAGATCTTTTGCAGAGTTTCGGTGCGGCCGAAGGTTCGGCAGAAAATCTGCCGAAACCGAAACTTGCCGAAACCGAAACCGAACCTTCGGTCGGTCGAAATTTTTAAAAATCTTAAAAGACTAAAATTGTCGACGAATGTTTTCTTGAATGAATCCAGTTTAAATTTTTATAATATAGGTTAGGTACCTACCCGATGTACGTAAGAACATTTTTTAAATTAGTCATGGTCCAAGTTTCTGCTTTCTAAAAAACTCAAAATATTTTTCTACCGTTTAACAGCCCAGAAAAAAATCATGTGTGGAATTTGTTCCAAGATGCAGCAGTTTCCTCTATATTATGATTAGTTCATGACATAATTATAACATTTATGACTTCCTTGGATTTAATTAACACCCTTGAAGTTATTTTTCACCCAAACGGCAACGTTATAAAGTTTAATAATAAACCCAGCGTAAATGTATTATTCATCTTTATTTTTAACTGTTACGAATTGTTAGAACATAGTTATTTTTATGATTTTTAAAATACGTTGTGAAACAAAATAAATAAAGAAAAAAATAATAGACTTGTGTTGTTTTAAATACTAACCTTAGATTGGAGGGTAATGTCAGTTATCTCAGATACTACCAACTGAAACTTTTTGTTTAGATAATTCAACATCAAAATAAAGCAGGTTAAAAATATGTGAAAAATTCTTAAAATTAAGAGACTTTTGGAAACCTTAGATCGGAAATTTTTAAAAAACCGTTTTCTCGGGATCTAATGACCCGTCCCCATGCTCATTCGAACACGTCTCTACATAAATAAACCAATCCCCGTCTCAAGGTGTGTTACGTTTCGCTCGACGGTTTTTGTTCGATGCGAAAAAGATTCAAGGATCGTAATTCTTACTCGATGGTCGACATAAATTTCGATTTGACTGAGCTTCTTAAGCCTCGATTAGATTGAGCGAGTTTACAAGCTACTAGCCGGCGAATTCACTATCTGCTAGTAAACTCCTTCAGTGTAAAATCTGCTAGTTAGCTAGTAATATGATTACACTGAGCGAGTTCACTAGCAAATAGTGAATTTGCCGGCTAGTAGCTTGTAAACTCGCTCGCTCCTTTTTTCTCAACGCCCCAACCTACTATTCCTGTCTGAAACGCAGATAGCCGAGCCTGTAGACGCCTCCTATCTGGACTGCCCGGGCTTCACCCTCGCAAGCAAGTTCAGACCTAAAGGAGGTGTCTATCTCTATAGTCGAGCTGACGTCAACTGTGTGCGACTGTTGAATCTGGAAAACTCCAGATTCGACGTAATGTGGGTACGCGTCAATCTTGCCAGTACGGTAAGATTCTACGTGTGTTTATACCGCTCACCGAACCTTAGCGAATCAGACACGTCCGAGCTCTTCAAACATTTAAGCGTCACTATTGATGACCTCTTGCCCCGCTACCCTATGGCAGAGTTTGTGGTCCTGGGGGACTTCAATGTTCATAACGAACCTTGGTTGAAGTTCTCAGGATCAACAGACTCGGCTGGACGCCAAGCGGAATCCTTTGCCCTTTGCTACGGATTGGAGCAAATGGTTCAGGAGCCTACAAGGGTTCCTGATGTCCAGACTCACCGTTCCAATCTGTTAGACCTTTTTTTAACTATTGTGCCACACGGTTACAGTATTGAAGTCACAGCGCCTTTAGGATCGTCCGACCACTGCCTGGTGACGACATCAATCCCTGTAAACTTCAGACCACCAAACGAGAGGCTGAAGAGAAAAGTTTGGCACTATAGGTCAGCAGATTGGTTCGGTCTGCGGGCACATTTTAATGCTTTCCCATGGTCAGCTGTCTGTTTTCGGACTTCGGATCCCTCAAGATGTGCCCAGGAAATTGGTGAGGTCATCACATCCGCGATGGATGGCTTCATCCAATCTACTGTTAAGGAAACTGGTGTAGGCTCAAAGCCGTGGTTCAGTCGACAATGCGCTGAAGCAGTGCGACGAAAAAACGCGGCTTACCGAGTCTACAACACATCTAGAACATCCGAAGACAGAACAGCTTACAACAAAATGGCAAAGGAAACCAAGAGAATCATAAATAGGTCAAAATTCGAGCACGACCAGCAGATCAGCAGAAAGCTGACTGCATGCCCGCATGGCAGCAGGCAATTCTGGTCGCTTGCGGGCTCAATAGGTCGCAATTTCTGCAAATCCAGTCTGCCAACTCTTACCAGACCTGACGGCTCACTAGCAAACACCGCCACCGAAAAGGCTAACTTACTAGGTAAAATGTTTGCGGATAACTCAACCCTCGATGACCAAGGTGCTGTCCCGACGTCGGTTCCTCACTGCGGTTTTCGTATGAAAAAGCTGAGGATCCGGCATCGGGAAGTACTCCATGTTTTACGAGGGCTTGATGTTAATAAAGCTAGTGGGCCTGACGGAATACCTGCCCTGGTACTGCAAAGGTGCGCTGCAGAAATAGCTCCAATTTTGACGAAGCTTTTTAAACTGTCCCTGAAGACTGGCTCTGTGCCCTCTGGTTGGAAAAAAGCGGTTATCCATCCTATTCCAAAGAAGGGTGACCGCTCCAACCCGGCCAACTACCGCCCCATAGCGATCACATCAGTTCTGTCTAAGGTGATGGAACGTGTGATCAACGACAAACTGCTCACATACCTCGAGAAGAACAAAATTATTAACGACCGTCAATACGGATTCCGGCGGAACCGCTCGTGCGGTGATCTTCTCGCGTATGTGACGCATGTTTGGGGGCGATGCCTGGAACGTTTCGGTGAGACCCAAACGGTTGCACTGGACATATCCAAGGCCTTTGACCGGGTTTGGCACCGAGGACTTGTCAACAAACTGCATTCTTACGGACTTCCCGCATCCTTGTGTACGTGGATTGCCGACTTCTTGAGGGAGAGGTCGATTCAGACGGTAGTCGATGGTTTCACCTCTTCCTCTCACTCGATAAATGCTGGCGTCCCGCAGGGATCGGTTCTGTCTCCAACTCTGTTTTTGTTGCACATCAACGACCTTTTGTCATGTGCACCAATTCACTGCTACGCGGATGACAGTACAGTTCATGATAGCTTTTTGTTTGACAAGCCCCCAAAGGGCTCACAAACTCCAACAGCTCGTAAGGCTTTGAAGCAAAGAATGGACGGTTACCTCGAGAGTGTTTTCTCTTGGGGTAAAAATAATCTCGTTGAATTTAATGTTTCAAAGACCCAATCTTGTCTGATTACGTCTAAAAGGGATCGCAATGAAAATCTAGTCTCTTTCAACAGAAGCAATCTTCCGAACAGGCCCTCCATTGATTTGCTTGGTGTAACCCTAAGTGACCAGCTCAGGTATGGGGGCTCCATCGAAGCCAGAGTAAAGTTAGCCTCCCAAAAACTGGGCGTACTGTACAGGGCCCGCAGATACTTTAAAAGTACACAACTGCTAACCCTGTACAAATCGCAAGTGCGCCCCACGGTTGAATTTGGCAGCCACCTCTGGTCTGGAGCTCCAAAATACCTGAAAAATACCCTCGACTCTGTGCAGAAACGGGCGGTCCGTTTGATAGATTCTCCCATCTTAACAGACGGATTGCAATCTTTAGAGCACAGGCGTCGGGTGGGAATGCTATCCTTGTTCTACCGGTATTACAATGGAAGATGCTCCGAGGAACTAGCATCATTGATCCCTTCGGCACCGGTGCATAGTCGGGAAACACGCCAAACGCGTGCCCAACATTTGTACACAGTTGACATTAGTCACATGAGAACGGGTCGTTTCTTCGACTCGTTCTTATGTTCAACAGCTCGGCTGTGGAATGATTTGCCGGCCTCTGTGTTTCCTCCTTCCTACAACATGGGTCTCTTCAAGACCAATGTTCATTCCTTCCTCTCCTCAAAAAGACCCTCCACACAGCATCCCAGATGACATAGGCCCTGAGGGAAATTATTTTCCTCAGGGCCTCCTGTGTGGAGTTAATGTAAAAAAAAAAAAAAGTAATCGAGGCTTTAGTGGTGGGTATATCTATGGCGTCTTGTGTCAAGCTGTTCGAGAGTGTGGACACAACGATGAGCATACGAGTAGTTCTAAGTCAATAATATGTTCGATCGAGCCAAACCAATTTTATTTTTACATGACGAAGCGTCCATATTTATTACGAATCGACGCTATGCACGTCGATATTCGCTACGTTGTTTTAGTAGATGTGTTTTGTACCTAAGACACAGCTCGAATCATTTAATTTATTAGTTTTACATAAATAATCTTATACTAGCCCCTCAGATACTTTAACAGAACACAACTGCTAACCCTTTACAAATATCAAGTGCTTCCCACGGTTGAATTTGGCAACCACCTCTCGTCTGGAGCCCCGAAATACCTAAAAAAAAAACCTCGACTCTGTGCAGAAACTCCTAAGATTCTCCTAACTTAACAAATGGATTGAAATCTTTAGAGCACAGGCGTCGGGTGGGAATGCTATCCTTGTTCTACCGGTATTTCAATGGAAGATGCTCCGAAGAACTAGCGTCATTGATGCCTTCGGAACCGTTGCGTTCCCGGGAAACACTCCAAGCACGCCCCCAACATATTTACATGGTTGGCATTTGTCACATGTCGTTTCTACGACTCGTTCTTAAGTTCAACAGCTCGGTTGTGGAACGATTTGCCGGCCTCAGTGTTTCCTCCCTCCTACAACACAGGTCCCTTCAAGACCCATCTTCACTCCTTCCTCTCCTCTAAAGTAACCTCCACACAGCATCCACAAAGATGACATAGGCCCTGAGAGACATTATTTCCCTCAGGGCCTCCTGTGTGGAGTTACTGTAAAAAAACATTGTACGTAAAAAAATGTGGTCTGGGGATCGACTCGATAATGTGGGTGGTTCTTCATAGTTCGCTACGATACAGTTAAAAATGACCGAACTGGATATCGACATCTTGGCGCAGTGGTCAGCGCATTTGCCCGGAAAGCGAATGGTCCTGGGTTCGAGTCCCAGAGGGGCAAATATCTTTTTCTGATTTTTCTGTTTCCAGATTTTCGATTCAGTTTCTAATATTGTCTTCATTTAATTAAATATTACATTTTGAGGTTTTACTCATAAAGTTTTAAAAAAATAAAAATAAAAAATTTTACATGAGCTCCACACAGGAGGCCCTTGAGGAAATGATTTCCCCTCAGGGCCTATTTCATCTTTGGGGATGCTGTATGGAGGGTTTTTTAAGCAAAGCAAGGAGAGGAGAGTTCTGGGAAGGAAAAGGTTTTAAGGGGTGGGTAGGAATTTGGTGTTCAGTGTGTCCTGGTCATCCACCTCCATGACCCAGACAGACCTCGCTCCATGAATCCGGGCACCCCTGCTAAATCACCAAACGTAGCGAACCACTTGGGGTGATCTATGGCAGAAGTGTTGGTTATCCAATAAAGGTTCCCGGGGCGGCGGTACCCATTCCCGCCTCCCAAATATATTTGTGGTTTTCAAGCTTTTAAATAATTCCTGTCGTCTGATTATGGTACTTTTAAGTATGCTTCTCTGACGAGTCCGTATCCCAAATTTTAATGGAAAAATCAAGTGGAGAACTTCCATCCGGACTGCCTTGTGGAGACGATCATATGCCCTACCAGCATCCATGTATGGTCAGTCATCTTTTTCAATAGGATGAGGCGCCTCCAAATTATGCAAGGGACCATGAGGCAGGATCAGTACAGACAAGTACCGGAAAATCGGTTGTGTGTCAAGTCGGAGAATGGTTCCCGAGTGGCCAGGAGTACGTATTTATGCACGATACTACATCCTGCCATAAAGCCAGGACTGTCACTACATTCCTGGCTGAAAAAAACTGGCAGGTTTTACCTTGTCCGGGAAATTCCTCTGATTCTCCCCATTGAAAACCTGTGGGAGCTCACGAAGAGGGAGATCGACAAGGAGGTGATCCCAAACAAGCATCAGCACATCGAAACCCTCATCTGAGTGCGGCATCAATCTCCTAAGCTAAAGCGCAATGCAAAACTGTGCATAGTTGTGCATTGTGTATTGTGAGTATGCCACGGCTCGGCGCGGCGTGTACAAACTGTAATTGCGGCTAAAGACGGTAAAACATTAACTTTCCATGAGACAATGTTTTAAAATTGTTAAAAAAAAAATTAATGCAGATCGAGAACAAAATATGATGTTTAAATTATTCAAACTAAATGTTCTTCAATAATAATAACTGCACCTAAAATCATTAATACCTACATATGTTTTTTCAATTCAAAAGTGGAAAAAACACATTTTTCGTAGGTGTCCCTATTAATATGGCAAACCACTATAATATATTCAGAATCAACGTTTGTCGATCTACATAAAAATATACTTTTTACACCATAATATTTTTCACTGTGTATTATTTAAAAGGGGGATCTATTACAGGTGAATTTCAATATATAACAGTCGCAGTAGGTTAAAAATCTAAATACATTGTTAAGTACCTAGTTTTGTATTATTATTTCGAGACACATCTTCGGAAAAAACAAAGGCTACCGTCTAACTGTGCCAGTGTCATTTCATTCCTCTTTACAAAATTAATAATTTTATATAGATAATAGTTTTAAAATACTATTGTAAATTAGTGTAATATAGTTTTAACTTGTATATTTGTTTTCTCAGTAAGTATTTGTGTTATGTAATTGGTTCTTTGGAGCAGTTAAGGTAAGATTTTTTTTTTGATTTGTGTCCTTTAGATTTACCTATTCGAAAATGAATCAAGAAAAACCACCTGATCCCCCAAATGATGGTTTGCTATCTGAATCCTCGGGTGTTACGAAAAAAATGATCGCTGTTAATATTCCGGAGGCTTCGGACTTCGTAACGATTACTTCAAAAAAAATAAAAATTGCTAAACCAACAGATAATAGAAATGCGACAGATTTTGAACAGATACATCGAAAAACACCGTCCACGCAAAACGACTCCCTTCAAAATAATTCTGTTTTACAGGATGTAATTCCATCCACTTCTTCCTCGATTTCAAACCTAAGTCCAGCAAGCCCTTCCACCACACCCGCCCCACTGGTAAACAATACTCTTTTACAGATGTCACGTCTGTATAATAATCTTGACAGACCACCTTACATTACACACGTGACTAAAATTTCGAAGGATGAAAAACAATCAAATTTATATGATGTAGACTTTGGACATTTTATGTTTAAAAATAAAATCCACCCTGTCTGGAATGGAGTGAAGTCGGTTGGCCGGAACCGTCTTTCTGTTGAATTCAAGACAGCGGCTGAGGCCAATAGCTTTGTGAAATCTGATGTTGCCAAAAAAAACTTGTACAACGTTTTCATACCTACATATCAGGTTACAAGGCTAGGTGTCACAAAAGGGATCCCACCGCACTGGTCGATAGAGGACATCCTGGAGAACATTACTGTTCATCAAGGTTTCGGAAAAGTTTTAAAAGCGCGTCGACTAAATTATAGGTTTAATACGGGAAACTCTGTAGAATGGAGACCCTCCCAATCCGTTGTCCTAACCTTTGACAGCAAAGATCTTCCACAAAATTTTACTATGTTTAACGTCTCTCTACCAGTAGAGCTCTATGTGTTCCCAACTGTGCAGTGCTACAAGTGCTGCAGATTTGGACACACGAAAAACCTCTGCAGATCAGAACCCCGTTGCTTCAAGTGCAGTTCGTCCCATAGTGGCGATTCCTGCGATAAAACAGAGGAAAATTATAAATGTTTAAACTGCTCCGGAATTCACATGTCCATCAGCAAAACTTGTTCTGAACTGTCAAGGCAGCGCAATATTAAACACACAATGGCCGAGAAGAGCATCTCTTATGCGGAAGCATCAAGAATGTTTAACAAATCCATTCCATCTTATTCTGAAGTAACTTCCAAAAATTCTAAAAAATCCACCCCTTCTCAACCTTCTTCTTCTTCATTTAGAAAAACTGTTGAAAGGGTCGTGAAACCTAGAGTTCTAACAAAAAAAAATAATGCTAATCACGAATCCCTTCTGTGGTTCCCTAATGGAAAACTTCCTTCCAGTTCAAATTTCAATTCTTACCTAAAGTCGTCTACTAAAGAACAAAATTATATATATATATATATATTTTTTTTTTAATTTTTAATTTTTTTTTTTTTGGTACAGTTTATACAATAGATACATAAATATAATGAAAGTATATAAAAAAAAAACTTAATACGATTATACATATTTTTTAAAATGTTCTCCCATAATAAGCAAATGCTTGTGTGTACGGGAGTAAGTATTATTTGTTAGGTTATTTTGATTTTTTTTTTAAATTTAGTTTATATTAAGAATAAGAGAAATATATGTGTGTATATTTATATATTTTTTTAATTATTATTTATTTTTTATTTTTTTTAGTTAAGGTTTTCAGTATATTTTTTTAACTGTGTTTTGAAATTTTTGAAATTGTCCTTAAGGGATCTTATATTTTCTGGTAATTTATTAAAGAATTTTGTTCCTATATATAGACCTTAACTCTACACTAATCACCTCATTTTTACATATTTTACAAACTTTAAATAAAAACAACATTCAAATACCGTCCCACGTTGCTAAACAAATTACTAATATTATCAACTCAACTAGAAATGGCTCCTCTGATGAGGATTCTTCAGTGGAATTGTCATAGTCTTAGAAATAAGACTGAAGAATTTTTAAACACATTACACTCAAACTCAATTGCAGTGGCTGCCATCTCGGAGACGTGGCTGGAACCGGATTCTGATTTCAGAGTCAGGGGATACCACTGTCTTCGAGACGACCGTCAAGATGGAAAGGGCGGCTCCGCTCTTTTCATTAAAAAATCATTACCCCTCTCCCCAGTAGATGTAAAACCAATTGGTTGTCCTTTTGAAGTGACGGCCGCAAAGGTTTTTGACACTACAATAATTTCATTGTATATATCACCATCTAATAAACCTTCAAAATCAATCCTGAAAGCAATGTTTTCCAAGGTCACTACCCCTTCTCTTGTTCTGGAAGATTTCAATGCCCATCGCGGATTATGGGGAGCTCACAATTGTGACAGAATGGGCAGAGATATTGTTGATCTACTAGACGAACTAGACTTTTGTATCATCAATGATGGTTCTCCTACCCGTCTTCAGGTGCCTGGTCAGCGACCCAGCATGGTTGATCTTACTATTTGCAATTCCAGCATAGCCGCATCCCTGTTATGGAAGGTTTTGGATGACCCTCATGGGAGTGATCATTACCTCATCCTCATTGAATCCTCAAATATTTTCCATTCCAACAAAAATGTCAAGTGCAGTAGTCGAAAACCAAGGTTCTTAACTGCCAGGGCCAACTGGAATGACTATTCAAATCATACAAAGTTCTCTGTGCAAAATCTGCCCTTTCCAACTACAGAAAATGTTGCGGAATGTTACGATTTATTGGTGTCTGCAGTCATTACGGCCGCAGAAAAATTTATCCCCATTAAAACGACACGTAACAAAGAGAAACCTCCCCCAGCTCCTTGGTGGGATATTGAATGCTCAGACGCAGTAGATATGAGGAAAAAATATGCGAAAATTTATTCAACAAATATGAATTTGAAGAACTTCCTTCAGTATAAACAGATTGAAGCTAAGACCAAACGTCTTCTAAAAAACAAAAAACGTCAAGGCTGGAAAAATTTTTGTTCATAATTATCTCCCGAAGTTCCTCTTTCAGTTGTTTGGAATTCAATTCGCAGGTTTAAGGGTTCTCACGTCCCAACGGTGACTCGACCACTCACTTCAGAGTGGGTGAAGGAATTTACCGATAAACTAGCTCCTCAAACTGCAAGTAATTTTATACTCATTTAAAACACGGGGTTGGATGGACCACCCACTTCAATTTAACGGAACTTAGGGAGGTCTTAAACGATCTCACAGACTCATCCGCTGGTGTAGATGGAATTCCATAGCTTTATTAAAAACTGCGACGTTACCACACTAAACTATTTTCTGTCAATTATAAATCTGATCTTTGACTCCGGCAAAATTCCATCATCCTGGAAAACTCAAATAATTGTTCCCATTCTGAAACCCCAGAAAGACCCTAACTCTGGACTTTCTTACAGATCTATAGCTCTGTCATCTTCCTTAGTTAAAATAGCTGAACATATGATTAAAAGGCGTCTAGACTGGTATGTAGAAAATGAGAAAATTCTTCCCAGCTCTCAGTTTGGCTTTCGAAAAAGAAAAAGTACGATCGAAAGTGTATCCATCCTGACTTCTGATATCCAGTTGGCCCTGGCCGATAATGAATTCCTTGTCGGTGTTTGCCTTGATGTGTGTGGAGCTTTTGACAATGTTTTATTAGATGTTTTATTTAATAAATTATTAAAAATTAGCATCCCTCGTAAGCTTTCCAGTTTTATAATTAACCTCCTTCTTACCAGGAAAATTCAAATCCAGGTGCTGGATTCTCCTCCACTGGAAAGAATAGTAAACAAGGGTTTGCCTCAGGGCTCCGTCCTTAGTCCTATCCTTTTTAATATACAGGGTGTTAAGGGACGTACTTGATTTACTTTAACCAGTGATTCATGACATTATTTGGAGTAAAAAATGTAAATGAAATTTTGGTCTCCGGTGACATTTTTTATGTTTTTTTTTTTTTTTACAAAAACGTTAAAAAATTGTAGTTGTTGAACAGTTGGAGGCGGGGTAAGGGGTTCGTCGGACACCCGGCTGAGTGACCAGTGATGACATGCGGAAGAAATTTTTTTTTGTTTGATTTTGAAGAAAAAAATTTTGAAAAAAAAAAAAAAGTCATCAAAAAAAGTCACCGGAGACCAAAATTTCATTTACATTTTTTACTCCAAATAATGTCAGGAATCACTGGGTAAAGTAAGTCAAGTACGTCCCTTAACACCCTGTATATACATTTGACCTGCATCGCAGTATGCATCCATCTTGTAAAATACTTCAGTATGCAGATGATCTTTTTATATGTATTTCAGGACGAATTATTTCTATTCTGGAGGAATTGATTAACATTTGCATGAAAAACCTTGACACCTGGTTAACAAATCACGGCTTAGAAATTTCTCCTTCCAAAAGCAATGTTATCGTCTTTTCCAGAAAACGTGTTACTCCGCGTGTAACAGTCCAAATAAATAATTCAATTCTCCCTATGCAGGTACAGATAAGATTTCTTGGGGTAATTTTAGACTCTAAGTTAACATGGAACCCGTATGTTAATTTAATCATTAACAAATGTCAAGCTGGCCTCAACGCTTTACGTGCCGTTTCACGGGTCTGGTGGGGAAGTCACCCATTCACCCAAAAACTTTTTTATAACGCATATGTTAGGAGTCATTTGGATTACGCGTCATTCCTCATCGAACCCACTTCTAAAAAGAACCTCGCGAGGTTGGATCGTATCCAATTTCAAAGTTTAAGATTGATTATCGGAGCAATGCGTTCTTCCCCAATTAACGCTTTACAAGTGGAAGCTGTGGAGGCTCCTCTTCATTTCAGAAGACAGTTCTTGGCTGACAAGTTTTTATTTAAATGCTTAAGACTTAAGATGCTTAAGACAAAATTACTGCACTCACAGCTCAAGTGAAATCACTTCCATATTGGAGGAACAAATCAATCCCTCTTCTTGTTAAAAGCCTCCATACGTACAGTGCGTATAAACCCCTCTTAAATCCATCAGACAGACTTCCTTTATATGCCAACTCCCTTTGTATTCATTTGTGTAAACCAAATATTCTTTTTTCTCTCGGCATAATTAACAATCACGAAGCTCCAAGAAAACTTATCCAAATTTTAAATTCGAAATATTCCAACTGGAAAATTATTTACACAGATGGTTCCAAGTCTCCCTTATCAAACCGTGGGAGCGGCATTCCACTGCCCATCAGATCAAGTCGATAGAAAAATTAAACTTCCAAAAGAGGCTTCCGTTTTCACTGCTGAATGTATAGCCATTTTTGAATCCCTCAAATACACTGACGATGATCACATTGGAAACTTCTTAATTCTCTCCGATTCCCTGAGTGCACTTCAAAAATTAAACTCTTCCCCCTTCCATTGCCCAGAAGACGATTTCTGTGTTGGAATTCGTACTTTGATTCATAAATTAACCGACTCTGACAAAAAAATCGTCTTGGCTTGGATACCTTGTCACTGCGGTATCCCTGAAAATGAAAAGGCCGATTCATTGGCGAAAGATGCCACTGGAAAATCTACCCTTACTAACTTATTAACGTATCAAAACTATATATCTGATTCCATGTCTAGTAAATGTCAAGTTGACTCTATTTATACCGATTTGAGTAAGGCGTTCGATAAAGTTAATCACGAGTTATTGCTGAATAAACTGCAAAAACTCGGTATAGGTGGTTCACTATATAAGTGGTTTAACAGTTACTTAATCAACAGATTACTGGCTGTTAAAATTGATGGTACATTTTCGTACAAATTCACTGCTACGAGTGGTGTTCCTCAGGGGTCACATTTAGGTCCAATCCTGTTTTTATTATTTGTTAATGATGTGTTATATATTTTCAATGATGTTCAAGTATTAATGTTTGCAGACGACCTGAAATTATTTAAAGCAATCAGAAACATTAATGATTGCCATATATTGTCAAATAACTTGTTGAGATTTATTATATGGTGTCATGATAACCGCTTGCAACTTAACATAAGCAAATGTCAAATTATGAGGTTTTATCGAATAAAGAATCCAATATTTTTCGATTATTCCATTAACAATATGTCGTTAGTATCTGTCTCGGAAATCAATGACTTAGGTATTTGGTTTGACACGAAACTCAACTTTATCAAGCATATAGAAATAATAACCAATAAAGCTTTGAAAATGTTGGGATTTATTTTAAGGGTATCTAGTGATTTCAACAATGTCAATACTGTAAAAACATTATATATGTCACTCGTAAGGAGTCATTTAGAATACAATTCCACGGTTTGGTCCCCAAATTATGAGGTTCATTCACATGCGATTGAAAGAATCCAAAATAAATTTTTAAGATATGTGAATTTTAAAATGGGCATTCCTAGTGAATGCCTAAATTACGATAATGTACTTCGTTCATTAAATTTAATAAAATTATCTGATCGTAGAATCATTTCCGATTTAACCTGTTTGTATAAAATCATAAATTCAATGTTTGATACCCCTGATTTATTATATGTAATTTCTTTTCATACTCCAGGCAGGTCAGTCACAAGACAGTACCTACCATATTATTGTAGCAATTCTAATTCAACAAGTCAATATTATACTCCTATGCGATGGATTCAACAGCTTGGAAACAAATACTCCGATGTTGTTGATATATTTAGTACATCAATTTTATTATATAAGCATACCTTATTGAAGTTTTTTTCATCAAATAGGGGAATATTTTGCTAAAGCTATCAAAATTGACTAACACATTGACAGTATTTTGTTGGCTGAAAGAAATAAAAACTATTTCGGATTTTTTGTATTTTGTACCTACATACTGTGTGGTTCAAAATTCAATACCTAATATTTTTACTTTGTATTTATTTTTGTGCAAGTGTTTTAAACAGTAGTTTCCTGCACTATTTACTAGCATAATTTCGTTAATATTGTTATATATATGTATGTAAAAGCCTAAATAGGCGTAAATAAATAAATAAATAAATAAATAAATTTCGGGGGATATTTTATATAAATTTTTAAACACCGATGACATTTTCATAAAATTGAAGGAAAAAATGATTTCCACATGGCAGAATCATTGGGAAGAATCTAGTCAATCAAAAGGATATAACTTTTTCACAATTCAGCAAACGATTCCTTCAAAACCGTGGTTTTCCAGATTTCTTTTAACAAATTCTCGACATCCTCCATTTGCCGCATGCGGATAGGACATTGCTGCCACAATGTTCACCTGACAAAAATTCATGTTAAGAATTCTGCGATGTGTGAATGTCGTCTTGGTGAAAAGGATCTCAATCATATTTTTTTCAGTTGTCCTTTAAACAATTCATACAAAAATTTCATCCCTCACCTTATCAGTTCGGGCATATTGCCTCTCTACAACATTGCATGCCTGTTATCTTCTGTGAACAAACGCGTGTATAAAATCTTGGCTAATTTCCTGAATATTAACAGCATCAATTTGTAACTGTAAGTTAATTTTCATGTATTTATTTTATTTTTTACGCACAATAAATTGTGTCAGCATATCTTTTAATTTCCTTGTTATGTTTAATTAAAATCATCTCTTATTGTAATAATTTTGTGTATTATTATTTGTATAGTATTATTATATAATGTAGATAGGTTCTTGTTATTAAAACTAAATTAGTTAATATTAACCAAAAATTACACTCACAAAAGCATTCACTTGACACTGGCCAGAACACTCCTTTGGGGTGAAAAGCCATTAAAAAAAAAAAGAGACACATCTTCACAAATGTGCATTGGCCGTTAAAACATAATCATGTGCGGCCATTCTTCGAAACTTCCGTAAAAAGTAGGTACTAATTTCAATATAAAATTTTCTATACGTGGCAGCACTTAACGTGTGTCAGAATTTTGTCTATGGTTTTTAACTGACATTTTGGAAACACCTTGGTCTGTTTGTTTACTAGTGGTTCTCCTAACTTTTGTTTGATTATTTAGTAAATATGTTTTACAAAGCAACTTGCCTTTTGCTATTAACATTAGTTAATTATGGTTGGTATTTTTTACTCATTCATAAAGTTATTACATTTTTGTGGTTTTATAATTGCTGAAAGTGGGCGTGGTTGTATTCGTCACTGTTAGAAATTAATTTGTTTACTAATTAATCATATAAATAAAGTACAAGGAGCTTTGTGTAATTTTGAAAGTTCACATTATTCTGGTCTCTTAAATGCCCACTCGAGAAAAGTGTACCACATTAATTTTACTGAAAAGCTTGTAAACACGTACCATTCTTGATCAAATGTAAAAGTTCTTGTACGGGTGTCCGGGGGTAAAGTAGTGCATTAACTTCGGGAGGTGATTCTACATGATAGTAGGAGTAAAAAAGATCATTAATTTTATACAAAACCGGGACCAGCTCATTTTACACTAAAAAAAAAAATTTGGTAAATATCGGTTCGGACTGGCCACGCTTATTACGAATAATTTTTAGAAAAAAACTTTAGATTCGCCTTAATTACTATAAAAGGAAAGTTTTTGGCTTTGGGGCGGCGGAAAATAATGCATTTTAATTTTCAATTGCATAAAACCAAAATTCGCTTCACGACCGACACAGCGAAAATCCGCGGCCGTACCTGTCACTGTGATGTTGGTATCCTTGATAAATTAACAAGAGCTAATACGACTGTAGCCGACTTCGTGCTATAAGGCACGTAATTATGAAATTTGTCTAGCGGGCTTGTTTGTGTAACATGGTTTGTGATACAAAAGAAAGTGCCCCTTTATAACGCCTACTCGCGTCAAGGCAAGAAAAACATCCCAGTTTTCAAGTGGTTTAGCGGCTACGCTAGGTTTGTGATTCGCGGTATTTCATGTAGGTATCCCGCGAAGTCGGCTACAGTCGTATTAGCTCTTGTTAATTTATAAAGGATACCAACATCACAGTGACAGGTACGGCCGCGGATTTTCGCTGTGTCGAATCGCGAAGAGAATTTTGGTTTTATGCAATTGAAAATTAAAATGCATTATTTTCCGCCGCCCCAAAGCCAAAAAGTTTCCTTTTATAGTAATTAAGGCGAATCTAAAGTTTTTTTCTAAAAATTATTCGTAATAAGCGTGGCCAGTCCGAACCGATAATTACCAAAAAATTTTTACCCCAGTAGATAGGTAGTAATTAGTTCCGTGAGTGGAAATTGAAAAAAATGTATATTATCGTTAATTTCTTAAATTTAAAAATACGAAAATGTCATTTTTCAAAGTGCAAATTACAGCGGTAATATGCACTTTTTCACGAAAAAATACTTTGCAGAAGTTGAATAATTGTTAGAATTACGTATTTCGGAAACTTTTTGCATTGGGGGAGGCAGAAAATGATGCATTTTAAATTTCAATTGCGTAAAATCAAAATTCACTTCGCGTCTTCGCAAACTGACATGGCGCGGCCGATCTGTCACACAAGCCCGCTAGACAAACCCTGCGTAGCCAGACAAACCATTTAAAAACGTAGGCTGTTTTTTTAAATAAAGATAATATTCACAAGCCCGCTAGACAAACCCTGCTTTGCCAGACAAACCATTTAAAAACGTAGGCTGTTTTTTAAAATAAAGATAACAACATGGAGGTCATTGAAAAATTACATTTTCGTATTTTTTAATTTAAGAAATTGACGATAATATACATTATTTTCAATTTCCGCTCATGGAATTAATTACATCTAATTATTACCTATCTACTGGGGTATATATTTATTTATTTTTGTCCAAAATGAGCTGGTCCCGGCTTTGTATAAATTTACTAAAAGATCAACAACTTTTTCTGAAATTCCAACATTTTTTTTCCCATACAAAAAAATGTACCTAATAAAAATCCTTAGTGTGAGGTACGATCTTACTTGCTGAGCGCCCGCCGGGCACGATTGTGGAAACATTGCATGGTTGTGACTGGCCCGCATCGTAACAGCGAAAAATAATAAAGCTGGCGGCACACGCTGGCCTATTTTTATCTTTTTACCACAAAACAACCCCTAAAAGTTGGAATTTCGAAAAAAGTTATGTATCTTTTTTACTTATAATATCATGTAGAAACCCTGTATAATAATAAAAATATTTAGTCCTATGTTTGGGTTTGACCTAAATTACTCCGTATATATATTTATTATAACCTGGTACCTTGTAGGGTTTTGGGACATTTATATATAATCTGCTTTCTTCCTTGGAAATCTTTTAACACATTAATGATTGTTCCCTTTTGGGATTTGAAACAATTCAGGTTTCAATCCCAGACCTGATCAATAACAAAATATCTGAAACAACTCAATAGGACAAGTTATTTTCTGCCTTATAATGAATGGATATTTGACAATTTCAGATAAATCTTTGGACAACTTCCACTTCAGTGGAGTTTATTCCTTTTTATTTTCCATTTTTTTTCTTGCAACATCTAACAATGGAATATCGTCATCAGTTGATCACTCGTCTTCATCGAAATATTCCACAAATGCTTCATTTTGAAGAAATAGAAAATATATTTTGTGTGTTGTTGAGTTTGATCTACTTAATCAAATGTGAACGGCATTGTGCAAGATGAATTATTTGCTTGCAGGATCTTCCCTATACTGTTACCAGTGCTCCCCGGGGCTCCCCGGGTGCAACAGTCCCTTCAACTGGAGAGGGATGGGCTATTTGGGCACCGGATGCCCGGAAGCTAATGACATTTGTGTTAAACTCATCGAGAAGAAAGGAGGTATGTGGTTACATTGTATTCATGATATAGAAAAATGCAAATTATTTATTATTATTACTCTCAAGAAATTGTGATGTTTCTCCCATTACAGCAACTTAGATACGATTTTAGATTTTCACGGCCAAAAATATTTTTGTTATCAGTTTTTGGGGTATTATGCCGTGTTACGCTACCTCCTTCTTTAGCCAACGTTTCGGACAGCGTTGCAGTGTCCATCATCAGGGCAGATGTGTAATCGTTAGGGGTGATGTTTGTACTTATCTACTTAGGAGCGATACCGTGTCGCCAGCTCCACTCCTCTACGAGCTGGCGCTACAATATACTTCAACATGTTTTTTTGCGTTTAGCCTTGTTGTAACCGTCAATTACCAGATACCAAGAAACATTGAGCTAAGCTCCGTCGTCTCTATTAATATTTATAGGATTTTTGTGAATTTCAATTGCCTCCGTAATCAGGCGTGCTCTATGAGTTTTGGGTCTTCCCAGGACTTCAGGAACAAATCCAAAGTAATGGCCGGTTTCAATTAAATGCTCGGCGATTGCCGATTTGTCAGGGTGGCCAAGTTTACACGCTCGAAAGTGTTAAGATATCCTTTTGGAGATCGTCCGCTCTGTTTGTCCCACATAGACCTTATCACATCCGGAACAGCTGAGTTTATATACTCCATCTGTTTCCAGAGGAAACTTGGTCTTTTCAGGCCTCAAAAAGTCTTGTATTTTTGTCGTGGTTCCGAAGACAGTCTTGATGGTTTCTTT
This sequence comes from Limnephilus rhombicus, assembly GCA_929108145.2. Lineage (NCBI taxonomy): Eukaryota > Metazoa > Arthropoda > Insecta > Trichoptera > Limnephilidae > Limnephilus > Limnephilus rhombicus. Next base: position 60,837,082 of record OV815276.1, read on the forward strand.
TTCCAATAGCCTGACAATTCTGTCTGTCACATTGTGAACGTAAGGCAGGAAAGCACAGCCCTTTGACTCTTGTTCAATTCTGTCTTCGTTTGGTGCAGATTTGGCTCTTATGATTTGCCTTGTCTGCCTTACTGGGTAACCGTTACGCTCCAGTGCATCGATCAGTTTTGTAAGTTCTCCAAACTATCTCCTTTCTCAGTCTTAACCTTCTTAAGCTCAGTTTTGTCAGTTTTGACGTTGTGTCCCTTTTCCATCCTTATCCAATAAGGCAGACAAGGCAAATCATAAGAGCCAAATCTGCACCCAACGAAGACAGAATTGAACAAGAGTCAAAGGGCTGCGCTTTCCTGCCTTACTTTCACAATGTGACAGACAGAATTGCCAGACTATTGAAAAAAGAAAGCATCAAGACTGTCTTCGGAACCACGACAAAAATACGAGACTTTTTGAGGCCTGCAAAGACCAAGTTTCCTCTGGAAACAGATGGAGTATATAAACTCAGCTGTTCCGGATGTGATAAGGTCTATGTGGGACAAACAGAGCGGACGATCTCCAAAAGGATATTGGAACACTTTCGAGCGTGTAAACTTGGCCACCCTGACAAATCGGCAATCGCCGAGCATTTAATTGAAACTGGCCATTACTTTGGATTTGTTCCTGAAGTCCTGGGAAGACCCAAAACTCATAGAGCACGCCTGATTACGGAGGCAATTGAAATTCACAAAAATCCTATAAATATTAATAGAGACGACGGAGCTAAGCTCAATGGTTCTTGGTATCCGGTAATTGACGGTTACATCAAGGCTAAATGCAAAGAAACATGTTGAAGTATATTGTAGCGCCAGCTCGTAGAGGAGTGGAGCTGGCGACACGGTATCGCTCCTAAGTAGATAAGTACAAACATTACCCCTAACGATTACACATCTGCCCTGATGATGGACACTGCTACGCTGTCCGAAACGTTGGCTAAAGAAGGAGGTAGCGTAACACGGCATAATACCCCAAAAACTAATAACAAAAATAACAGCAACTTGTTGGTTTTTCACAGTCAGTGTGCATCGATCTAGTAGTTCATATGCGCGCAATATTCATAATTCAGTTGAGACTAAGTTATCATTAGCCAACAATGGTATTTTGTTATTCGGCAAGGATATTTTTACCAAGTGAAGAGTATAACAAGTCCATTCACGTCAAAATCCAGACTGATACCAAACTAAACGACGCGCCCGAAGTCTTTATGCAAATGGCATAAGGATGAAATTCGCAGTTACAAATTCATTGTGTGTCATCTATTATAATTCATTGAATATCGCCAAAATGCATGTTTTATTTTATTGTGTGAAGTTCAGGCACAAATATCAAAATGTTTTCCAATCTAAAGAACATTATTCTATAAAACCACATCAGAATTAGACTTCCTAAGTAGGAGGTTTTGCACCTCAAATCATTTTCAATAGGCTTTTCTATGCTTATTAAAAGGCTTATCAAAAATATGTTAAATAATGTCAAAGGCCAAGATGTGTTCTTCTTGCTGTATTTAATTAAAGCATCTATAATATTACCAACCGATCAAATTTTCAAATCCAAAACATGTGATTTTGCATTAACCCTTACTGGAACTTTTGACTTTTTTTTTAAATTTTTGAACTGAATGAAAAAAATGTTGGCAAATATGATGTCTTTGAAATTTTTAAGGAAATTTTTGGCAGCGGCAAATAGTTGGCAGTATTAGTTACTTCAATATATTAGCTACACTAGGAAATAATTATTTTGTATGTGTGTCCACTAGGATATTCCACTAGACCACAATTCCGCTAAGGGTTAATCTTCATTGCATCACCTAATTTAATCTAATAGCATTGATTTTTATATGTAATTATTCAATTGTCTTAATTAATAATGAATTAATGTCTAGTAATCATTCATCTGACAAGATTAAACAATCGTTGTATAATCAGAAGTAATAATTTCCAGTTGGTTCTTTAAAAAAAAGTGAATGTTTGTTTTTAGCTGATGAGTTTGTAACACGGGACTGCCTCAGCAATCTGCAGGCCTTCCGCACCGACATCCCCGCTGACCACTATGAAGGCTGCCGACCAGCTTCCATAGATCCTCGACTCTCCAATTACGTCAACAATACTATTAAGGAATATGATGTTAAAAGGTAAACAGTTTACACTCAAAATCCGATGTAGTACATACCTATACTGCCGTCGTAACTAAAAACACAGTAATAAGCAACAATGAGTTGAGTGTGGAAAGTTATTAAGTATTGAATTTTTTATATTTTAGCAAAAAAAATTACTTCCCTTTTTTATATTAAAAAAAGATCATATTTATTTTGATGTTATCGCTATCTAACCGCTCTTGGTAAGTAAAAACGGAGTTTTCTTATTTCTGTAAGTAAATACACAGTTCCTACGTTGAAATTACTTCGTTTACATTTACAAACACACTGTGTTTTCATTTACTGCTTGATATGACTTTAGTGTGTTTGGTGACTAGATCTGAATAGCCATCTCCCCTCCCCACTCCTTTCGCCTCACAATGTACCCCAATTGGGGACGCCATAGTGGATTCGGAGGTGGTCATTTATGCGGGGAGTGATGTGGATGACGTTGACTATAATGTCAGTGAAGATAGTGAACGTTCCAATGAAGTTGTAAGTGAACAACAGATTTCTGCTCAGAAATTAGCTCGGATTACAATCAGAACATGAAAAGGCTTTTTTCTCACTGTGGCTAAGCATATATTTTTAGATTTCCCTTTCTAGAACATGAGTAATTGCAGTCTGGATAAGAAAAAGGTTTTTCCTCCACTATGTGCAATCGAAACATAAAAAAGGTGTTTCTCCAGTGTGGCTGAACATATGAGGCCCCTAGAAACAAAGACGGAAGTGTCCACTTTGTTAAATTGTTGGCAAACTAAAAAAAACGTTTAAAGTGAAACAGAAGCGACAATTCTCATACAATCTGTTTTTCAGCCGCATTCGAAAACTACAGATAGTATGTTATTTATTTTAGTACAAAAAAATAACACTAATAATGAAATTTACGCGAACAAAAATTTCACTGTTATATGACTTATAATAACGACGTTATTACATTAATAAAAGTAATTATTTTTCATCAGATTTATGTTAGACACGGGTAGCTAAATTCCGCTATACCCGGCGCGGGGCGCGGGAATAGGTATCCGCATCTTAGAAGGCGACAAACTTATGTGCGAGCGATCCCGATTATGCACGTCTCGTGAACGCTTTCAGCACATTCCTATGGTGTGGTAGTTTGATATTATATTTGTCGAAAAAATGTCAAGTTTCTTTTCTGATTTTTTATGATTGTTTCTGTGTGCAGGGAATATTTGTGGTCGAGACACGCAGTAAAAGTGGCAAAACTAACTACATAATGATAACAAGGGCCGCTGTAATAATTTAGAAATTTCATAAATCTGTAACTATCACTAGGTAGGTAGACTTGCCTAGTTATTTTGTTGTTGCGATTTACTAAACAATAAAATGAATAGGTAGATCAAACTGCGCGGGTATCTACATTCTGTCACATAACGTGATTTGTCAGTCTTCTCTACTGTTATTTCGGTGACCGTTCTCAAATAATATAATTGATTCACTTGGTTTCTGCGAAAAATTACCTCAAGACACAGAGATATAGGTAGTTAGAGGTGCTTAGCCTTACATAAATCCGATCGGGAGGGACTGGTTGAGGGAGACCATTTGAGGCTTCCTGCACTCTTCTCTTGACCCATCGCTTTGCTCCGCAGTGAGAGGGATGGATTTATACGTCCGTCACTCCTGGACCCACTGCACTGACCCCAGATACCTAGCCATGCCTCATGCCTTTTTAAATCGTGGTTGTAAGCCAGTAATATAATTCACAAGCTATAAGTCTTATATGAAAGTCACTAGTTATAATTGTAAATCTTTGTTGTAAGCCAGTAATATTAATTCATTTATACATTTATTTGTACAGCGCCATTGAGGTGATGTTTCACAAAAACGATTATTGGCTATTTGAGGCTAGTAGCAATGTGAATGGTCGAAGAAGTCAGGGACGCCCGAGGAAGACATGGCACGATCAAGTGAATCAGATACTTGAGTCGGGCCTTGTCAAGAGTCAGAATAATAGAAGAGTGTGTATGAGACGATGTATGAATGTGAATGAGGTAAAGAGTGTGTGCCAAGACCGAGTTGTTTGGCGGTCCGTCCTCTCTGCCTATCCCTGCGGAGAAACGGCGTGATGGTTAGTTAGTTAGTTACTAGCGATTTAAGCGCATTTTATCCTGCTAATTTGCGAAAAATTATTTTTATTACCGTTCTATTCTGATTCAGAGTAATATCACAATAAAACTACGTTGATTTCATCCAATACTTAGTGTAACTAATATCACTTAAACACAAATAAAAAATATATGTATTTTAAGTTGTTTAATTTCATGTAATATAACACTTAAAGCGGAACCACACGCGCAGATAAAATATGTGGCTAGGCCTATATCAGCATATTGCTCGCCATTGTCTTATGTTATATTATACTTATACTGACTTCGCGATTTCATTGAATACTATTATAGTAACTAAATGTTTAAAAGTGATTAAAATTGCTCCACTTTTTTAGAGGTCTTTAAGTGGGCAAGCACTTTAAATTATTTCAGAATATAATTTGGACTACAATGTTCTTCATTGAGCAAGTGATGCTACTGATACATCTCGAAGAATTTTCGTGAAGGGAAGACATAAAAAAAAATTATAATAGGTGGTGCATTATTTTGAAGGAGAAACAACTTCCATACAAGAAAAAAGTACCCACTGTTGACGTTTTTCTGTAGAAGCGATAAGTATCTACGTCGAAATTCATTAATTTTTCACGCTGAAAAGGGCTATTAAAACTACAGGTGGCGTTGAAGGAGTGCGAAATTTTCAACAGCGACACAATATTTACGGAAACCTCCATAAAATTTAGAACTTTTCGTTGGAAAAAATATAAATCACTGGAAAAAAATACAATACAGTTTTCTGGAACCATGTAATATGGACTCTGTTGCCCGAATATCGTTGACAGAAAAGTAAGTCTTGCAAGCGGTCTTTATAAAAAAGGTCCAGTTAACGCCAGCAACCGCAAGATATGCTCTTTAAACTCAGCCGACCCTTTTTATAAATTATTCTATCTCCCCGGGTGTTGATTTAATTTAATAAATTCAACAAACTCTAGTCTTCCGTCTCTTTTGAACTAGTACGTTTTGGCGTTAAATTTACGAAATGCACTGTTTATTGCAAATATGTTTCGGTTGGGTAAAAAAAAATCTGTATGAACGCACGCGGGGTTGTAGCAAATGTATTTTTTACGTGTTAATTTTGTAATAAAACTGTGTTTTTCAGCCGTTTTCTAATATTATAAAGTTATAGGTATAAAAAAATATTTAAACAGATTACTATACCTTATGTACGGCCACAAACCAATAATTCATCCCAATATTAAAAAGCATAACGTGTAGAAAGCGTTTTATTCGATAATATTTAAATTAACGCCATCTATCGGTGTGAAGTTTCTAAATATATTTTGAGAATACCCTTAATCAGTCCGTTATTCATCAATATGGAAGGAACATTTAATATTATGTTAGTAAACCGGTTTAAGAATAATATTTCAAATCATTTATATTTCTGAATGCCATAGTTTCATAAAATGCATTTTTTTGATGGACACTTCCGTTTTTGTTTCAATCATTTGGACACTTGCTGTTTTGTTTCACAAACAGTTGGACACTGCCGGTTTTGATTTAAAAGACAATTTCGAAGATGTTGCAGTCAATGTAAGAAAACAATATTGGAAAGAAGATTTTTTTATAATTTTTTTTTTTATTTTAAATGGAAATAATATGAACAGCTTAGTTCAATATTCATAAATTCCGAGAAATAGATGTTAGATTTTTTTTAAATAATAAAATTACATCCACTATGAAATAGAAAATAATAGCAAATTTGGTAAAGAATGGACAAGCCGCCGCATGCCGCTACACTTTAAATAGGCATAAAATTTGAAAAGTAAACTACTTTTAAACTTAATCACCACAAGAACCATCGGTTTCAGCCGGAATAGATGGAAAAATGTGCATTAAAATTCGATTTTCATTAAAAGTTTTAAAATCACCATCTCCATTACGGTCATGTTTTTTTGTGTGGATTTGACATTTGCGAAGTTTCGTTTCAAACTTAAAACGCATGAATTACTTAATTTACCTAAACTAAGAACCTAATAACCTATTTTGTGTTCGTAAATACTCGTAGTTGTATCTTGTAATAATTGTTGAAATGAATTTAAATGCATAAAAATGCGGCGGCTTAACCATAAATATAATTAATGAAAATTTAACAAAGTTATAAAATAAAACAAAAATTAACTAAATCATTAATGGGCGACAATGCTTTCGAGACTATTTGAAAAAATCTTATTCGCGCTAGTTAAAGAGAAACTATTTACCCTTGATAACCAATTCGGCTTCAAGAGCGCCTCATCAACCGATATGGCCATTTATGGAGTAAAACAAACAATAGCCTATTACAAAAAAAGAAAAACCACAGTCTATGGGTGTTTTCTTGACCTAAGCAAGGCGTTTGATCGTGTCTCCCATCAATTATTATGGGAAAAACTCATAAAGCGAGATGTTCCAGCAGCAGTGGTCAATATGCTGGCTATTTGGTACGGACAACAGGAAAATCACATTCAATGGGCAGGAGCTTCTTCAAGACCTTTATTCCTTAAGAGCGGTGTCAGGCAAGGGGGGAATATGTCTCCAACTCTATTTAATGTGTACATTAACGACCTCTTACAAGAGTTGAACGATACACGAATCGGTTGTCATATCTGCGGACAAGGAAGTAACAACATTAATTACGCCGATGACATGGTGCTGCTTGCACCTTCGATTAAAGCGATGAGACGACTTGTGCAAATATGCGAAGAGTACGCAAACTCTCATAACCTGTTGTACAATTCTAAAAAGTCAGTCATCGTCGCTTTCAAACACAATAAGGAGCCATCACATATTCCTCCAATATATTTAGAAGGAATTGAACTGCTTGTGGCCTCACAGGTTAAGTATCTGGGACATATCCTAACCGAAGACATGAAGGATATAGAAGATATGGAACGACAAAGAAGAGCAATTAATATACGGGCCGGAATGCTCTCAAGGCGGTTCTACCACTGTAGCGAAGATGTCAGAAAATTACTATTCAAGACATACTGTACTGCCCTGTACACGTCAGAACTGTGGACACAATACCCAGCAGCGCAATGGGACAAACTGAGGGTGTGCTACAATAATGCATACAGGCAACTTATGCAACTACCGAGGTTCTGCAGTGCCTCCACGATGTTCACCGAGGGGAGGGTGCACTCATTCCCAGCCCTACTTCGCCACCGACTAGCCAGCTTCTGGAGCAGGATACGGACTTCAACCAATATCATTGTCGTGGCTGCATCCGAGTGGCTCAGCTCCCCATTAAATGAGCGGTGGATGCAGATGATGAGGCGACCTCCATGATGGACTATCCCAAAATATCTTTTTATTTTTAATTCTGTCTACTTATTATTTATTTTAATTTTATGCTTATTTTTTATTATTTGTGTGATGAATTTTGTTATCATTTTATGCTTTAATTAGGTACCTACCTAATATTTAAACTATTTTTTTTTCTTTTCTTTTATAGTTGTTTATGTAATATGGCAGACTGGGATTGCACTACCCTCCCAGTCTTGCTGGAATAAAAACTTAAATAAATAAATAAAAAATAAATAAAATTAATGAGTCTGACAAGATTTCTGCTGATCCTTGAATGAATCTACCTATAACAAATAATAAAAAATAAAAAAAATCAGTTGTTATTAATTTGAAATATTATATCAAATAATTTATTTTGGTATAGTTGTCAAAATACATGGCCTAGCTGACTCGATCCATATCCTTACAAAAAAAATGTGAACAAATTCAGATTAATCTTCAAATGTCATATTTAGACATTTGCCTACAACATAACGGCGATTTACCTTTTTTGTTGGTAATGTTTGCCTTCCATTTGTGTGGTTGTATGACACGCTTCCTCACTGATTCTGGTGGCAAAATATCGGGCAAAGCTTCCATTCTTGGAATATGTAACGTCCACTAACAATAAATGGTTCTTACAACCCAAAAAATAACTTATCAGTGTACGATTCATTGACGCTTTTGCAGGAGTTTGTATGATTTAAAGTATGGCGGCCATTATGAATAGAGCATCCTGATTGGCTGTTTGAAAAACTGCCACTTTTGTTTCGGAAGGAGGTGGACACTGCCGTATTTGTTACAACAACAAAACTTTAAAGCCAAAATACTATGGTTTAATGACGTTTATGTTACAAACAGATATATTATGGAGAAAGAATGAACCTTTTTCTATGAAACTGCATATTTAACTCATTTTTGACGTGTGGTGGACACTTCCGTCTTTGTTTCTAGGGGCCTCATATGAATTTTTAAACATCACTTTGTAAAATATGAAAAATTGTAGTTGGAACAGGAAAAAGGTTTTTCTCCACCGTGGGTAAACATGTGATTTTTTTAGATGTTCCTTCCGAGAACACGAATAGTTATAGTCGGAACATGGGAAAGGTTTTTCTGCACTGTGGGTAAACATATGAATTTCAATATTACTTTTTGTAGAACATGAATGGTTGCAGTCGGGACACAACAAAGGTTTTCCTTCACTGTGAGTAAATGCGTGAATTTTTTAATTATGTATTCCTTTGTAGAATGTGAAAAAATTATTAAATTAAAATTGTTCATATGAAATCTCATTATAGGCCATACGGGCAATAATTGTTTATGTACGGCCGATCATGCAATACCGCGTGATAAATATTTACATTATGTAAATCCTACTTAGATAATACATATGTTATGAAAATATTTGCGTTGGACGCCAAAATGTTATGAAGATATTTAACTTTCACATTGGAAGCTAAAATGTTAGGAATATAATACATGGAGAGCATGAGACAAGTGTGATTATCACTAGAATTTCTCAGGCGTGGACCTTAAGTAGGCGGCTGTGTAATACTTTGTATGAGGATAGGTTATTTAAATGAAATAGTATTGTGCTTTGACACAGTTAAATTAATTTATTAATTATTACAAATAATAATCAGGGCTAGACTAAATTCTGAATGGGCATATTATGGAGCGTTAGTACCGTTTAATCTTGAGGAGTCGATGAATGGGTGAATGCCATATGTAGGCGATCCATGCTGCTGCTTGCTGCCTTCGGAGATGGGCGGTTAGTTCCCTCCGCTGCTGACATGTGCTGAACGGCAGGCTGGAGCGACGAACAGGCCTCCAGTCCCGCGGTTTCCCAGCGACGTCCCGTCCAAGGGCGGTTGCCAGCCAGCCGACTATGTTGATGACGGCCAAGGTGGGCGATCTTCGGCCGCATCCCTGCGAGCACCTCTGGCTCCAGGTATAGTCGGAAGGTCTTGTCATGACTGCGTCTGCAGGTGCCGGATGTGGTTTTAATCCAGCAGAAATAATGTACTCCCATGGTACTCCGCTGCTGATCCAGGATTTTAATGATTGTCCTGATGGTCTTCAATAATGGATGCCGCTGGTGGGCGCGGATTTATCAATCTTCTCATGTTCTTAAAATAATGGCGAACTACGACTATTTGATTACGTCGACCCGCCACAGGGACGGTGGCCGTGGTCACCTGTGGCTGCTCAAAGAATGAGGAGCTCAAGGCCATTCCTGCCTAGTGAACCTCTCTGTGCAGATCCTCAGTATCACCAACTGAGCAAAGGTAAACATTTCAGTGCTACCAAATTAATGATGTTGAATGTTAACAAACTTCACACCAAAAGTACCCATACACAGATAGTTCACTTGTTACATTATTTTTATGTAACATTTCCGCCCTTCCCACACAAAAAAAAATTATCCATAATTTTTTTTTTTTAAAACACTCCCTAAAAAAACACAAGCCCACTGTAAATCTAAGCTAAACTCAAAGCAAAAATAAGCATATGTAAAAACTATACAATAACAGATGATTATAAACCATAGTAGATGGGTGCCCGCATGTGAAGAAATGGACGATCCAATGCCATCTGGACGAACTCTCGAGGTTTTCGCGAAGCTAGAGGCGAACGTCTTCAATGGAATTGAAGCACCCAACTCTGTCACAGCGACCCCTGAAAAACACCAAAACAATTCTGTAGGTATTTGCAAAAGAAAAATTTAAAAAACAAATTCAAAACAGAATCAAGTAATCCAAAAGGCAAGATTGTATTTTTACATAATCATAAATGTATTCTAAATTTGAGAACACAAAAATAAAAGTATGAATTAATCATAAAATAAACATTCTTTTGTAAAAATATTATTGTACACATACTAAATTTACTTGTAAATACTGTTGTAAAATATATACTATTGTAAAATATACTAAACATACTATAGGAGACATACTTTACTAGACATACTATACTAGACATACTATTGTAAAATCTTACGGATAAGAAGCAATTGTAAATTAATGCGAACAAAGTTTTGAATCTAGAATATTATGAAACTTGGTTACGATTGATTAGTTAGACAATAAATATTGAGTTTATGACTATTATTGTTTTTTTTTATTTATTTTATTTTTTATTTTTATTTTAAGTATTAGGTAAAAGCATGTTTGCTGAATGTATGGGGCTCAAAAACATTATCTGTCTCTTTCCAAGAGCTCAATATAAGATAATGTAAAAGGATTGATTTTGTATATTGTGACTTGATGTGAGAATTGTGAAGTGATTTATTTATCACTTTTAGTAGTAACGCGGTATGCATACATAACTCGATTTTTCAATAGAGTAATATGATAAGAGCGAGTTGTTAGGATTGACAATACTTTGAATCGAAATAAACCGAACAAACTCGAGACATTACACGCTGTTACTTTGGTATGTCCATTAATGATCAGCGTGACAACGGCCCTTCTACCTTCTGCAGGGAATACATCCACAGACAATAGATCCTCCGTCTTCACTCTGATGCTGGAGCATACTTATTCCGAAACGTCGGGCCACGGTCCTACTATGAACAGATTCTGTCATGTCCATAGTTTCTCCGCATCCCGGAATTAAGATGAACGATCGATGAATTCGAAGCGTTACGAATAGGTAGCGGCATACACTACTCTCATCTTCGAAATATGTGGACAAAATATGGGAAAGTATCAATCTCCAATTGTACTCCCATAATTTTATAATGATGTGTTAACTGAGTGTAAACGTGTTTCTCGCGGTACTTCAAGCACGGCAGGAAAACAAAAACCCTGGTTAAACAACATCGACGTCCATAATAAAAAAAAATATTATTATTTTTTTTTTTTTAATTCTCTAAGTCCACAAAATTACTAAAACATTATGCCCGTAATTGAAAAAATTGAAATAATTATCAAATTTATGAAAATGTCACGATTGACAGAAATCAGATGTTAATTTCATCCAAAACAATTTTCCGAATTGTTGTTATAATCCTCTTAATATAGAAATAACACAGCTTTGTTATTGTTGATAATTGATGTTGTTGTTAAATGATATTGAAGAAAATGTATTAATTTGTGCCAAAACTGGATTTAAAATTATTTTAATAATGTTATGACGGTTTAAAAACTCCTGCATTCTTACGTTAATTACAAATGAATGTACCCTCTTCGCGTTGACAATTTCAAATAAATGTTTGTAAATTTGTTGCTGTGATGAGATATAGTAACAATTGTCACATAATATTTCGTAGCTAATGAAATAGAATGTAAGACCGTTTTCTATTTAGCAAAGAATAATTATTTAGAATAAAAGTGAAAAGTAAACAAAATAATTCACAAACCATATTATAATAGAACTGTCACGTTGAGATTGTAAACAACATTATCTATGAAAGGTCAGATTGAAATTTGAAAATGTTAACAGTGTATTATTTTGACAGGTAACAGCTGTTGCTTTGAAATCAAGTCCCGAAAATATTTAAAAACAAAGAATAATATAGAATCGTAATAATAATACCATAAAAGATATTTGAATATAATATAATAGTTTTTAAAAACTTTTGCACGATATTCAAAAGTTTCACATTTTTATTAACCCGATGAAATAATAGTATTGCAATTTTTTTATATTTTTAAGTTGGTATTCACCTTTGTAACTTCACTGCATAATATAACCTCAATAATTATAATATAATGTAAGACCTTTTGATAAGCAATGTACGTCGCGATGGTAATGACATTAAATCAATTTGAAATACCTGTGTAAAATTAAGACATTTTATAATGCACACAACGACTTTGATATCAACTTCTTTGAGGTTAAAAATAACATACGCGAATCGACAATTGATAATAAAGCGACGCACACGAAAATTAAAAAAAAAAAACTTAATAGGTATAACGCGTATCTGTAGATATGTAGATAAACAATATTTAATGTATTTAATATACATAGTAAAGCATTTACACAACCGTAAAATTTTCCAATAGTATGTATGAAATAAAATCGCCATAATCGCAAACAACAATATGATTGTTACATATGAATTGAAAATCCATCTTTACAAAAGAAACCATGCGGGAATCTTTAGGTACAATTGAAATGTGACATAGTGTCGAACAAGAAATTTACCATCAAGTAAAAAAATATTTATGACTATATTATCCCAATAGAATATATCAAATTAAGTTGAGCGCCATAATGTTATTGAGTACCTACAACGAAAAAAATTATTGTCGAAAATAATTCTTAATATAGACTGCGTAAAATATATGATGCATTATTATTGAAAATACGACAGAATTGGTAATTAGCAGAAAAATAAATTGCAAAATAATTAAGAATAGCAGGTAGCAAATATGTAACATTATTATTTGTAAGAAATTGAATTTGAATTTTACTCTATCAGAATTTGAATTTTAATTAGATGGCAAGGTAGGTAGGTAGATTTAACAGAAATTAGCATTGTAGATTTGCAAAAAAAAGTTACAATAAACTGAGATTAACTGTAAAGATAATATATGATATTTTTACAATGATTAACACATCAATCAAAGTTATTTTTTTCAGAGATTATAAAAAATAACCCTCTCACACAAAGTATTAGCCAATCGAGCCCAACAAACGTTGGAGCGCCAAAATGTTATGAAAATATTTGCGTTGGACGCCAAAATGTTATGAAGATATTTAACTTTCACATTGGAAGCTAAAATGTTAGGAATATAATACATGGAGAGCATGAGACAAGTGTGATTATCACTAGAATTTCTCAGGCGTGGACCTTAAGTAGGCGGCTGTGTAATACTTTGTATGAGGATAGGTTATTTAAATGAAATAGTATTGTGCTTTGACACAGTTAAATTAATTTATTAATTATTACAAATAATAATCAGGGCTAGACTAAATTCTGAATGGGCATATTATGGAGCGTTAGTACCGTTTAATCTTGAGGAGTCGATGAATGGGTGAATGCCATATGTAGGCGATCCATGCTGCTGCTTGCTGCCTTCGGAGATGGGCGGTTAGTTCCCTCCGCTGCTGACATGTGCTGAACGGCAGGCTGGAGCGACGAACAGGCCTCCAGTCCCGCGGTTTCCCAGCGACGTCCCGTCCAAGGGCGGTTGCCAGCCAGCCGACTATGTTGATGACGGCCAAGGTGGGCGATCTTCGGCCGCATCCCTGCGAGCACCTCTGGCTCCAGGTATAGTCGGAAGGTCTTGTCATGACTGCGTCTGCAGGTGCCGGATGTGGTTTTAATCCAGCAGAAATAATGTACTCCCATGGTACTCCGCTGCTGATCCAGGATTTTAATGATTGTCCTGATGGTCTTCAATAATGGATGCCGCTGGTGGGCGCGGATTTATCAATCTTCTCATGTTCTTAAAATAATGGCGAACTACGACTATTTGATTACGTCGACCCGCCACAGGGACGGTGGCCGTGGTCACCTGTGGCTGCTCAAAGAATGAGGAGCTCAAGGCCATTCCTGCCTAGTGAACCTCTCTGTGCAGATCCTCAGTATCACCAACTGAGCAAAGGTAAACATTTCAGTGCTACCAAATTAATGATGTTGAATGTTAACAAACTTCACACCAAAAGTACCCATACACAGATAGTTCACTTGTTACATTATTTTTATGTAACACATATTAAAACTAAAGACACATATACAAAGTTATGGCACAGTAAAACAAAATTTAAAGAAAAAATAATAGTTTGGCCATCTCATGAAATCCAGCTTTTCAGGTCGGCAATCAACGTGTTAAAAGAGATGAAAAAAAATTTGGTTAAATAGGTTACGTTAGTTAGGTTAGGTTATGGGCTATTTTAAAATTATTTTTTTCATAAATTTTAATGACCTTTCAAAGAGTTGATTCTGGTTGGCATGGAACCGTTATAATATCACATATTTAAAAAAAAAACCTTGTTATTTGTATTGTTTTTAGATATAAGATTGATGGGAAGACCCTTTTCCATTAGGGGCTGTTCAAGTATTATGTAGCGCACTTTGGGGGGGTGGGTCTTGTAAAACGTTACTGTGTGTTATCAGGGTGGGAGGGGTGGGGGGGGTTCGAACAACGCGTTACGTAACATGTTTTTTTTATTTAAATAAAAAACTAGGGAATTAAAATCTTCCAAGTTGGCAATCCTTTTCGTTTATGTTGTACGGGGAATCCCTCGACTTTATTGTACATCATTTTTATTTCATTTTAAGTGACTTTTCAGTACTTTGTGCAACTTAATTGTGACTTTTAGGTAAAAATAGTCACTTGGGTGTTATGTAACGTTTAGGTGGGGAGGGGGGGTACAGAAAAATGTTACGGCGCGTTACATGGGGAGGAGGGAGGGTCAAAAATCTTCAAAAATTGCATTATGTAATACTTGAACGCCCCCTTACGTACTGTGTGATTAATTTTTTTTTTTTTTCCAGGGACTACTACGACCAGACAACCTGGTGCTTCTGTTTCCTCGACCATCGCTGCAACGGGAGCACTTCTATTACCATCTCAGCGATAGTCCTCTCCTTGTCAATCGTCTGTAACTTTATAGTGAATAAGTTATAGTCTGTCTAAAAAATGACATAACATGAGAAATAGAATCTCGGAATAGTTTTACGTTTTGTATTTCACGATACAAGAATTGCCGTCCAACTAATGTATCTTATTTCATATTTTTTATGCAATTTATAGTTAAGTATATTAATTTTCGTCCTTAGACTTGTGTACATACAGCTGACCACATTGTTTGTAAATTAAAAAAGTATAATCTCATAAGCAGATTACTATTTTAAGCCTTGTCGTTTTGAACTGAATCTCCACGATTTTTATTTATTTATAAAATTACAAAACGTTAGTAGAATCTCGTAAAACTTTTATGTTTGTATATCGTACTAACAAAATTGCCGTCCAAAACTTAAAAGTATCTTTTAATCATGTTTTTTTATACAATTTATAGTTAAGTATATTAATTCTTTTCTTTACATTTCTGTACAAACTTTCGTCTGACTACATATTTTGAGACTTAATTGTTATGAATTAAATCTCCATTATTTTTATTTATTTTTAAAATCGTAAAGCACAATCAAAATATGATTTGTTTATAGACCTTGCAACATTGTTAAGTTTTCAGTTGACTGATTTAAATTAATAATATATGGTCTGTTTGTATATTTTTTTACATTGAAAGTCCATGGAAAAAAAATACTTGAGCCATTCCAACATTAAAAAATATGCCTTCATTAACAATGACTTGTTAATCTCAAAATAAAATTTAAAAAAATTTTATTATGCTAAGTGTTCGCATTATGTGCCTTTAAATATAGCCCCTTTCCATCCAAGCCAAAGGTTCAGAATCATTCTTCGCTTACAAAGTCTTCCTGAAGAATGAAATTAATGTATTACAATAAAATTGCCGATTTTTAAATAAAAGTACATTGTTTAATTTAATCCATCATTAGTTTAATGTTGAACAATCTTATATGCGTGGTAAGTGAGCAGCATGTCATTATTATCTTAATTTTTTTTACATATTTTTAAAGACCACAATTACCTATTTTACCAAAATATTATTATTACCAAAAGCAGTATTACCGGCTACTCCATTTGCGCTGATCAAGCTTCCTAAAGTTTTTCAGCGGCTCTTAGCGGGTGCTTCTGTCCCCCAGCTGAAGTTAGCGTAAGTTTTTCCTATTATGTAGTGCCGTTCCTTATCCAGAATATTCCTAAGAGAGAGATGGCATCTCTGTTTCTATCCGATTTCGGCCTTTCTTCTCCTTTTATCTTCTTAAATATTCAAATTTCGCGCCATTCGGCACGTCCCTCTGTGAATTCAATCACTGCCACCAACAGCTAGGCGAACGCAAGCGTCGATGCGACGCCATTTTCTTCAATTGACGTCTAGTTTCTATTCCGAACGGTTGTTAGTTGCGATATAAACTAAAAACTCTAAAATTTCTTTCTTCTCCAAAATAATTTTACGCAATTATTAACTACGTAATGACAGATAATATTGTGTATCTCGTAGCGGTTGTGATTCCCGCGTACGCGAGTGTAAATCAATATAAACAAAAACGAAATTTTGTTCCTTCTTCAAAAGGCTTTTACGCAATTATTACCCACGCAATGTCGGATAATATTGTGTATCTCGAAGCGGTTGAGATCGTAAATCGATTATACGCGATTGTAAATCAATATAAGTAAAAACGAAATTTTGTTCCTTCTCTAAAAGAATTTTACACAATGTCGGATAATGTCATCTCTAGAAGCGGTTGAGATTCCCGCGTTCGCGAGTATAAATCGTAACAAAAGCTGACAAAAGACGAAAAATGAAACGAAATAATTTGAGTTCCGACTGTTTCTCAGATGAATCTGTTAATTGTGACAATAAACGAAAAAGATGAAGGCACCGCCGGCGCTCACCAAGTTCCGACAGCTCTGTTTCCAGAAGGCGAGAGAAAGGAATGGCACGTTATATTAAAAAATTAACAGAATAAGTAGGCAGACTACAAGACTTTGTTTTGCAAGAACAGAAACTGAGAACGAGTGCTCAATAGTAGCCGGGCATAATCCTCGTATTTTACAAATGCCGGGCCCCACCATTTCTCTTAGAGAACCCTTAAGTCTGTCCCTCCTCGGGACAGACTCAAAGTGTTAGAGCGCCTTTGACGGTTTAATTAAAAAATATTGGACCAATGTAAGATAAACAAGTTCATTAAGGGCCACCTTGCCAATCCGGGTTTTAAAGAGCTCGAGGTGAACTTTAGGTTGCAGCCATATGATTCTGGGTTTTTCAACATGTCACTCTTCGCCGATATAACGCATGCAGCTCTCAAGGATAGGGTGCAGCTGCAGCAATTAGTCGAATGGGGTTTCGAGGCACAGGATGTCTCCCCAGAAAGTACGAGAAAGTTAACGAGTTGTTTGGAGGTCAGAATGACTTACAAAAATGGTCTGATGACCAGCTGCAGATCACATGTGGAAAATCGCACCAAAAAGTACTGATGCAGATCTTTCCTACTTCCTCACATCTCTTCAATAAGGAAGCCCTCTCCACCCAATTGCAGAATTTGGGAGGAGTAAAGAATTGGCCATCACTGCTATAGATCCACCAAAAGAGGGGACGGTTACAAAAAAGGTATCAAAACCACTTTCAGGGCCAAGATTTCTTTCCATCCCAAAAAATTGTTTACGTCCTGAGAACCCTTTCGCCTGAGGGGGGCAGACCCCCAAAGATATCCCAAGCCCTCCACCTCTGGAGTTTAAAGGGGGGGAAAAGATAGTAGCAAGCGACCGGTGCGAGGGCAGACCTCTAACCAATGTTACTATAGTAGTGCATGACTTGAGGCCACTAAAGTTTTGGGCGGTGCAATTGCTGAATTACAAAAACAAATGGGCAGCTCTAAATGCTCCCAAAGTTGTTCTGAAAATCATAGGGGATACAGAATCCTCTTCTTTACAAAGCTTCTATTATTAAGCCCAACTGCCCTAATTTTAAAAATATTTGTGACAAAGATTACCCCAGCAATGACAAAGGAAATAGAAATCATCCAAAAAACTAAATATATTGGAGCCGGCAGTCAACAACTCCGGTTTTCTTTCCCAAATGTTCCTATTCCAAAAGGGGACAGCAACAACAGACCTATCCTCAACCTTTTTCTTTAATGCTGCATCGGTAAATTCCCGAATTTCTCCTACCACAAGACTGGATAACAAAAATAGAAATGTTGCACGCATATTTCCACATCCCAGTCGCAGAGTCTCACCATCATTTTCTGAGGATTTTGTACAAAGTAGTCATTGCAAATGACATGTCTCCCCCAGGGCTTGAGCAGTGCTCCACAAGCCTTTACCAAGGTGACCAATTGGGTTGCGGAGACCTTACGCCATCAAAATGTGAGGGTCATTGTATGTATACCTGGACGATTTCCTTCTGGCCCACCAGGACAGGGAAATTTTGAAGGTCCAAACAAATCTATTTTTTGAACCTACTAGGAGACCTCGGTTGGACCGTCAATTTGAAAAAAGCATCAACCAGCAGACACAAATAGAAGTGAAAGACATGTCATGATGGGCACAGAAAGTAAAGGTCTTTATGCCACTACACGTCCCCGCTATCTCTCATTTCCTCTTGACCGATGATACAAGTCAATGGTGCTCCGATTGCGGGGAATTGGACCAGGGAACAGCAGGATTGGCACGGAAACTTGAAAGAAATGTTTGCTATACTAAATGCCTTGAGAAATCAGAAAAGATGTTTGAGGAGTTCTACTGTTCTAATATAGTCTATACTAGAACACCACACTATACCTTTATGGGTCGGTACAATGACCTTGCGGACCACTTGTCCCGAGGAATCCGTTTTCCGGAGTTGCATCTTCTACCTCCTGCAACAGAACAGATATTTCACAAATGGGGCAGACCCACTGTGGACCTGTTTGCCTCACACAGCTCATGTGGTGGAAATATCTGTCCGTAGACAGGGAAGACAAAGCGGCGATATTTCATAATGTTTTTAGCAGACCTTGGCACTTTCCTCTGGCAATTTTTTGTCTAATTCCCCGAGTGCTTACTCATCTGAACAGCTCCACAAGAACCTGCTAGTAGCTCCCAAATGGACGAAAATACTACTACCAGACTTGAAACAGAGAGTATTAAGTCTTATCTTTGCTAGGAAACCATATATATCTACGCAGATACTAATAGACACCACCACGGGCTCTCACCGCAAATACTTAAACTGGAAGCGTGGAAAATTGTAACTCAGATGTTAGATTGCAAGGATGGTCCGATAGAGAAAGAGAGACATTGACGCGAACGCATGCTGGAGATGTGCAAAACTCCAGTGGATAACAAGCTTGTCTCCCAGTTGCAGAGACTTAATGGGGCGAACAAAGTCTTCAGGGCTTAGTTTTCGTAAACCCTAAAATTAACGAATCTATGTCAAGGTAGAAAAACGAAACACGGGCAGTCATGCAAACTCAACGTGTTTCCGCAGGAAATCTGGGTTCCACCCAATTTCCATTTCAGTACCGGTGGGCAGGCCCCAGTCATCATCAGTTCCTCCTCTGCCAGCAGAGGACGGAATTTTTGGAGACCGACAGTGCACGGGCAAACCTCACACTGTCGCCCCTGAAAAAATTGACAATCGGCCCAGGCGATTTCAGGGAGGACAATTTCTAAGTTCTTTAGAACAATGGCGTATCGCAAATGCCCCCATTTTCCATTTTGGTTGCGACCACCAGTCCAGACCCACTCCGGTGGGATTGAAAAATTTCGCCACAAGGCACACACCCGAAATTGACAAATCCGTTTTTACCCATGGGTCCAATAAAAGCAGCTTCTATAACAATTTTATTGGCAGATTGGTCAAGATAATACTTAATACCAGGGCTGGGCAAAATACAAGCTTTGCTGTATTTAAAATACAAATTACAAAATACTTTTTCGCATGTATTTAAAATACGAAATACAAAATACTTTCAAGTCGTGTATTTGAAATACAAAATACAGTATTTTAACCATTTTTTTAATTCAAATACAAAATACATTTGGTTTTGGTATAACCTTTGGTTGCAATAAATTGTCGTAAGTGCCCTTATTTATGGGTGCGTTTCCGTAGACGCCAAGCTGAGCAGAATGAAACAGAGACGTGCAAAAATTGACCAATCATATTGCTCAGAAGACACATCTCATCTTTGCTCCACTTGTAAAGTTTTGTGGTATAGGACCCAGGTGTTAGATAATAATAATTATTATTACTAGCACTTAAAATCCCGCTTCACAGGTTTTACTACTAGGCCCTGCGGGCGGCTTTTGGTACGGCTTCGCTCAGTTAGTGTTGGTGATCATTTTATAAATCTAATAGGAACTGGTTTCAAAATTAGCCCGTTCCTCGTATCCACTGTCAACGTGTCAACCAGTGATGGCTAGTCACTGCGACAAAATAACCGGGTCGGGTGATGACGTCATATGTATTGTACAGCCGCTTGATACAACTGAGTATTACCGTCAATCTTTCGAAATCCGGGAGATACTCCATTTTCACAAATTAGCAGAACTTATATCTAGGAAGGACACGTGAAAGTGCCGTCGAAAGTGGCGACATCTTGTGACGAATTCTTGAATTAGAAACCGAATTACAACAGTAGCTTAGTCTGAAAATCGGCGCGGCATGTAAGGCGTGGTGTCGGACATGCAATCGAAACCGGGATCTGAAATTCAACCACGCAGACGCTACGGTATTAATAACGTTCGATAATAACATAACATTTGTATAGCGCAGTTTTGTGTTATTTCACTTCAAGTCCGCTCTACTGTAATTAACTTAAAAATAATCTAGTATTTAGTCAAATTATTCCTATAGTGCTTGATCAAATTCTATGACACAAAAACGTACAATACAAAGCAATGACGGAATTTGATCATCCATTATAAGTTATCAATTAACTCACGTCTTCATGAATAAATACCGCGAAACGATGAAAACAACAATTGACAAGATACTTGCTTTACCGTACCTACAATGTTGCCAACTCTAAATATTAACATAATATATTGCTCTGGATTCTAGCGTTTTTAGTCTATGTATTATTTATGTCAGTTTATTTTTCATTATCATTATTAAGATCGCTAAATGTATTTGAAAATGTATTTTGAAGCCATGAGTATTTGAAATACAAATTACAAAATACCTCAGCATCAGGTAATTGAAATACCAATTACAAAATACATTTTTAGGACATAATTGAAATACAAATACAAAATACGTATTTCAAATACTAGTAATTCAAATACTGCCCAGCCCTGACCAATACTTATGCTGGTATTGAGGCCTCTGCGAAGAGGACCAGATCAGCAGTGGCTTCACTTCATTGGTTTGAAAAGTTATTTATCCATTAGAGAAAATTTTTGGAAAAGGTTAATTGGCAAAGTGAAAATACCTTCGAATAATAATATAAAAAATAAATAAAACAGTCCAATATTCAATAAAGGAGCTGGGGACTTTATCATCCTTGAAAACCATCCACTTCTGGAGTCAGAAGGAGAAGAGACCGGTGTGAAGGCAGACCTCTAACCGGCGTTTCTACATAAAGTCACCCTCAACAAACCGCTTAAGGCCAGTCTTTCGCCATCCTTGACAATCCTGTGTAGACCAATCATTCGCCTGAGGGGGACAGACCCCCAAAGTTCTTCCATTTCTGGAGTCGGAAGGATAAGCAATCGGTGTGAGGGCAGACCTCTAACTCTAACTGGCACTTCTACTTGAAGTCGTTCTTGTCAAACCTGTTAAGACCAATCATTCATCTGAGGTGGGCAGACCCCCAAAGTTCTTCCATTTCTGGAGTCGGAAGGATAAGCAATCGGTGTGAGGGCAGACCTCTAACTCTAACTGGCACTTCTACTTGAAGTCATTATTGACAAACCTGTTTAGACCAATCATTCGTCTAAGGGGGGCAGACCCCCAAAGTTCCTCCATTTCTGAAGTCAGAAGGAGAAGCAATAGGTGAGAGGGCAGACCTTCAACCGATACTTCTAAATGAAGGTGATAAACATATTTTAAAGTTATCTCTAGTACTATACTCAATCCGCCTATGTTAAAAGAGGTTATTATTGTCCCTAACAAGAATACTCGTGGGAGATTCCATGCACTTTTTTATGCTCCGAAAGCGAGGACTTCTGCCTCAGAACGCGCCAATAAACAGAGCGACTCAACTGCTTAACAATTCTGCATTGACCATTGACATTTTCAATGTCGATTACAGGCAGGTCAGCAACTATCTTTTGACGCATGTCCCAAATTAGTAAAACCTTTGCCTTTTTCATTGGTAAACTTCTCCATGACATTTTGGTGTATAACCGTTTTAAGGAGAACATGAATAATAAATAAGCAGATATCATTTTCGAAGGCTAAAATAGTAATACATACTTCAATGCAAGTTGCTTGGAGATTGTCGGATTCATTTATTGACAAATCACTGAAAGTGCCCACATCATGGCCCCGCTCCGTGCACGTTTGTTCCCTTTTCTGTTCAGCGGCCGAAAATCCACATTTCGTCGAAAGATATTCTTCCGATCGTACAGGGTGTTTCCAATGAGAAAGATTAATTATTCTCCATACCAGCTTTTTAAAATTATAACTCAATATCAATTTTATTTCATTCCAAATTTGCTTTAATTTATACCTACATCCAAAAATGCTGAAAGGCGTGATGATAAAACTATTAAAATTATGTACCTTTTGTAATTATTTTTTTATTAAGTATTTATAATTTTTCAATAATGTCTAAGCAAAATAAATCTGAAATATATTAATTTGTAGGACCGTAAATAGATACACAAAGTAGAGAAATTTTCACCACAAATAAGTGTTTTTTTTTATGATTTTATTTGAACTAAAATTAAAATTTTGAAACGTGCATTCACTAGATAACGCATTGATTTACAATAATGTATGATTACATGATATGAAATATGTGTTGAAAATAAGATTTTTCATTTCAAAATATAACAAATCTGCCAATGACCTACGGTATGAGTATAACCTAAAAACTAAAAACTCTTCATCAACCATTGATGAAATATCTAACAATGTTCTTTAAAAAATTGCCCCTGGTATACTTCAATTAACGCATCTACTTAATATTAGCATCCGCCAAGGGCTATTTCCCACCATTCTAAAACAAGGTCTCATTATCCCTATTTTTAAATTCCCTCTCAAAAGTATTCGAAAAGATCGTCAATAATAGTCTCATGGAATATCTGGAAACCAATAACTTAATATCGCCGCGGCAATTTGGATTCAGAAAACATAAAAGCACCAATGATGCTATAGCCACGGTCACCGACCATATTTCTGGCCACCTGGATAAGGGCTTGAAATGTCTATCGGTATTTCTCGACCTATGTAAAGCATTTGATACAATCTCACACAGCAAACTAAAACACAAAATGTTTAATATAGGTATTAGGAACAAAGAATTAGACCTCCTCTCCAGCTTCTTATCTGACAGATCCCAATGCGTTAAACTCAATACCACAAAGAGCCAGAATTTGCCCATTAGTTACGGGGTCCCTCAAGGCAGTGTTATAGGTCCAACTCTCTTCCTAATATATATTAACGAGTTATGCAACCTAGATATCGATGCCACTATTGTCAGTTTCGCCGATGACACTGTCCTACTCTTCCAAGCAAAAGATTGGCTTACCGCATATTCCAAAGCGGAGGAAGGAATTCAACAGGTAAAATATTGGCTTGACTCGAACATATTAACTCTAAATGTACAGAAAACCAAATACTTACTGTCTAGTCTCACCAATATCCCAAAGTCAAACCCAGCCCCGCCATTAAAAATACATAAATGTAAAAATTCATCTCTAAACCGGAACTGTGACTGCCCATGCCTAGAGCAAGTAAACATTATCAAATATTTAGGAGTAACCTTCGATACACACCTGAATTGGAAGCAACATATACATAATCCACAAACTAAAATCCGAAAATCTATATATTTTTTCAAACAAACACGCAATTTCCTTAACCTAAAACTTTTAAAAACAGTATATTACTCATTGTGCCAATCTCACATCGAATACGGAATTCTAGCCTGGGGTAATGCATATTCCAATGCCCTTGATCCCATCATGAAAGCACAAAAACTAATCATAAAAATAATTCTTAAAATGCCGCTTACTATCAGCACTGATACCATCTTCAATTCCTTCAACGTTATGGACATAAAAGAGCTCTACTCAAGATCCATATTACTTAATTTACACAAAAACAACGAAACACCATACAAAGCTACACAAACAATACACAATACCCGAGCCAAAAACAACGAACTTCTCCAAACTCCTTTTTTCAAAACCACCTTCGGGCAAAGACACTCTAAATACATAGCTTGCAAACTATACAATACACTACCAACTACGATCAGACAAAGTGACTCCTTTACAAAATTCAAACAAGATATTAAAAAATGGATTATAAGTATTGGACGCCACACTATCACAAATATCTGTAAAATAAATCACACATAGACAGAAATAACTACTCACATACAACCTAACCCATATAAAACAAATGAAAATAATGGAATCCTGTCAAATTTAACCTATAAATAGACTAGGCAGAATTTATTTCATTACTCCATCTCCAACATTTATAAAATAACTCTCTTTAAAAGATTTACCACCCTTCCAATCACCCTTCTGTTTTAATTCTATTCATAATATGTATTTTACCTGAAATATCCTAGTAACTACTATATTCATTTATATACCTGTACGCCTGTCTCGACACAGGTATACCCTAGTGAGACAGGCATACAAATAAAACCATTGTAAATATATTTTATTATAGATAAATAAATAAAAAATAAATAAAAAACCTTATTATACTAAAAATAAATATTTTTTCTCAAAATTTAAAACATGCGTTTACTAGATAAAAGAACAATCTTTCGAAATCAATTTATAATTTTTTGTGGAAAAGTGTCAATACATCTAAAATTTGATTTAAAAATGACATATTTCCGGTTTTCTCAGGTTATACCCTCTTAAGGGCAGCGCTGTCTCTTGCTTTGTGATTTATATGCTAATTTTGGTCAATGGCCAACACATTTGACTTCAAAACTGGAGGAGGATAGTTTCGACGCTGGGAAGGATAAATGGCTAAAGCGCCATTATGCTAAATGTTCAGGAGAGCTGTTTGAAACTTAAAAAAAATCATAACTCTGAAAATGATTATCTGATTTTGTTGCTGCTTGAAAATTATAAATGCATTTATAAAACCTAATCAATTGCAATACATATATTTTTAATAATATTAATAATTCCGAAGATAATGGCGCTTTAGTCAAAAGTGCCTAAAAATTTAGACAGGAAAAATGACTAATGTGCATGTTTATGTTATTTTCACACGAGGATGAATAACTAAACTCTTTATACTACACATTAATAGGAGAGGAAAAATACCTTACGGATAAATGTACCAATAATGTAGTGAGGAATAAAAGCTTATCATTAGAAAAGTAATAGATATTCCAAGCAATAATGGCTAATGATCCACCGTAAGTGATATCTTGACCGACATAAAGACTTACGGACATGACGAATACATATTTAAACTATGGTCATTGGGGTATTTTATTGGTTAAAAAAAAGAAAAAAAAATTAGTAAAAAAACACGGATTTTATTAAATTTCGATCGCCAAAACATTTGTACCAAAGTTGCTTTCTACAATTTTAACTTTTCAATAATATTAATTTGAAATAAAGAATATAGTATCATGTTATAATACGCTACGATGAGCAAATAACGATATATTAAATAATATTTAACCCTTGAAGGGTAAAGCCAGAAAAAAGGGATTAATGGCCTACAAATTATACTTTTCAATTTATATAAATTTGAAATTAAGAAGCCTTATTTAAAAAGAAAAAAACAATACGCTACGATGAGCAAATAACGATATAGTATAATATTCAACCCTTGAAGGGTGAAAGCCATTAAAATATGAAAAAAATAAAAATGAATGGCCTACACTCTGCAGGCCTACAATTTTAATATAAATTAAAACAAGCTAGAAAGGTGCAGCTATTAATTTATTACAAATAATACAAAAATAAATAAAGACACTTTGATCGACTGTTAATTATCATGATCTGGGTCTTCAATGTCTGATTCCAAAAGCATATCTTTAAAGTTATTAATTTTGAATTGTTTATATTCATTGTGATAATGAGATGGAATGGTGTCATTTGTGCACGATTTAATTAAATCTGAATATTTATTTGAGGATATCGGTAACATATCTGCGTAAATTGGCTCCGGTTTAAATTTTTTGTTTTTTAGTAAAATTTCAAATTCTTCCACTGGAGCGTCGTCGGCCATGGAATATTTTACGAAAATTTTGTTTACATTCTTTTTAAATGTGGCAATTCTTATTTTGTTAATTTTTCCAGCGATACTTTTGAAATACCTATCACTTATCTTGTCCCAGCCAATAAAATCTGAGTAGGATACCGCTTCCACCGAATAGGGCTTCGGGTTCTTTCATGCGAGTTCAAAAACTGTCACCCATTGGGATGGTGCCCAAATTATGTTGTTTTTAACGCTTTTTTCTATTACTGCGTGCATGTAATCCACGGGCATGTAACTGTGTACAGGAAGTAGATAGTTCATTTGAATGGTATTCAAATTATTACAGTTTTGTAATGTGGAATGTAGTGCAGCAAGAACTGTTTTATTTTTGTTTTGTCCCGGCAAGAATCGCCGTACAAAACAAGTGTATTTGTATTGCTGCGATTATCCACGTGTACAATGTATTTTGTAAGTATTGTTGCTACTTTGTTTGCCCCGCGTTTGCCCTCGGCTTCTCCCCATGTAAGACAAAAGCCATCTCGTGTTCCACTCTCATAAAAAGTAAGGTTAAATACGGTATATTTCCGCGAATAATACAGAAGCATAGACTCGCCGTGAGAAGTATGGGGGCGTTCAAGTATTACGTAACGCAATTTTTGAAGATTTTTGACCCCCCCTCACCCCCATGTAACGCGCCGTAACTTTTTTCCATATCACCCCCCCCCCCCCCCCGCCCCCCTAAATGTTACGTAAAGCCCAAGTGACAATTTTTACCTGAAAGTTACAATTAAGTTGCGGAAAGTCGCTTAAATACCCTTTTTTTCTTGTTTTAATCGCGTTTGCGGTAATAAATAAAACAAGAGACTTCGAGAACAAAAAGGATTGCCAAGTTGGAAGATTTTAATTCCCTAGTTTTTTTTAATCTAAAACGCGTTGTTCGAACCCCCCCTCCCCCCCCCTCGTAACGCACAGTAACGTTTCACAAGACCCCCCCCTCCACCCCAAGTGTGTTACGTAATACTTAAACGGCCCCTATTCAAAACCTTTTGTAAATCAAAAGAAGTACAAAGTATATTTTTATTCTTTTCGTAGATTTTTTGGTGATATTTAAATCTGTTGAGACAGTCTTCTTTTTCCTTCAAGTGGTGTTTTTTTAATTCCTCATCTGTGTTGGTGTTATTCTCAAATCTGATGCATTTTAAGCACTTGTCCTTTTTAGGGATGTGAAAACCAATATTAAATTCTTTAGAAAATAATGTTTTGAATATTTTTTCCCCAACAATATATTTTCCTTTGGATGTCTTTGTCTTCTTTGTACAACCTGTAGAGATTACTTACATTTTTAAATTCTTGCCCTAAGTATACTTTTGTAGAATCTCTTCTACAATAATGAGATGGCACTGCTGGTAAGTTTTTTATGTAATCTCTTGCGGACTATAATAGATCGGCTTTTGTTTTATTAGCTGCAATTGTCTTGCCTCTCATATCCAACTTTGAAACTCCAAAGTCAGCATTGGACAGGGTATAGTGTAAGAATTTTTGGCTAATATCTAAAGTATTCAGTAAGAATTTCAGGCAAACTTGACGTCGCCCTTCCCCTTCGTTTAAAAATAAAAGTACGTATGGTTACGTCGGCTTAGCTCTTTGACTCTTTTTCTTTTGACTTCTTGTTTTTGCGCCATCGCAATGAGCCAATCACACCTCCTGATTGAGTCCAAGCTCCAAAAAAAATTGAATATGCTTTGTCTTTTCTCGTCTGTAATTTCACTACAACCTTTACCACAGGGTTTGTCTTTGCAGGTATTATTTTTCTTTTTTTTTTGGTACTTCAGAACCATCTTTTTGCTCATATTTTTTACCACTTTCAATTTAAATGGACCTTTCCTTTTTTTTATTGATGCGTTTTCTTTTTTTCGCATTTTCGTCAACCTTTCCATCTACATCGGTTTTCTTTTTTTCTGAAAGTCTCTTTTTAGTCGATCCTTCTTCAATATTCCCAACTACGGAGTCGGAGCTTGATGAACCACTCCATGACGTGGAATCCCACTGAAAATCTAAGGCATCTTCATCATCTGACAAAAAGTCCAAATAATTTTTTTGCTCTTTATTTCTGAGGCTTTTGAGTGCCATTTTTTGTTCAGTTTTTTTAGAAGAGCTCGTATTTGCTTTAGAGCATTCCTTTGGGTTTTTTAAGAGACATGATTGTTCTAGTTCTTCTCCATAAAAGTTGATATCTTTAAAACCTTCATAGTGTCGTTCATTAATAATTGATGTTTCAACGGCAGTAGATTCTGCAATCGGTTCAAATTCGTCTGTGTTTTTTCATGGGGGATCGTTAATATTGGAGATTTCCGGTAATATGGTAACTTCCACATTTTGTTGAATTTCTGGAACAAAACTGTTCTGTATTTCAGCACGGAAAAGCATTGATTCAGAAAGATTTGGTAGTTCCATCGTCTTGATGAAATGGCAGATATGTCACAGTTTCGTTCAGCTCTTCTTTGAATCCCGTTACGGTGTGTAGTATTTCAGGCTGGATATTCTGTAAGCAATATTTTTTTATTATGAATTATTAAGTTAGTAAAGTATTATTTGCCTGGATTGCATGCGTAAGGAAACACTTTCCTACCTGATAGTTGCGTAAAAATAATATATTATTTATATGGATACAAATGAAATTGGAGAAAATCTTCTAAATAAAAAAAAATAAACTACATATTAAATATAACAGCTATTGTAGAGACTCGTTTGCAAATGCTAGGTATTATAATGTTAATCTTGGAACTTCTGACCAGTGAACCAGTATTAATTATTATGATAATATTACCTATGAGAATCATAAAAAAAACTTTGATGAAATGAAACTTGCCTGCTCATCTGCTTCTAAAAATGAGAGACATTTTCGTACTCGCCGGGAACATACATCCATTGAAATTTTTGATGCTC
This sequence comes from Limnephilus rhombicus, assembly GCA_929108145.2. Lineage (NCBI taxonomy): Eukaryota > Metazoa > Arthropoda > Insecta > Trichoptera > Limnephilidae > Limnephilus > Limnephilus rhombicus. Next base: position 60,866,473 of record OV815276.1, read on the forward strand.
TCTTTGTCCCTTGAGCGTAGCACTCGTCTTGCTTGTTCGGCATTTTGCTTTTGGCCATGGCCAGATTAACTAGGGCATGACCCCGTCCCCTTTAAGACATTTCTACAAAAAAATTTATAAGATTAATTTGTGTTAGAAAACAGTGCGATATCGCACAGATTGATATTTTATTTATTTATTTTAAGGGAGTGCATTCCCAGACTACCATATTACATGAGATATAATATAGGATTACATTAGTATAGAAAAAATAAAAATAATTATAACAAAAGTAAAATATATAACTAAAATTAAAACATAATATAAGGTATGTAATGGTAAGAAAAAATAATAAATCATATAAATAAGTGAACCTAATTAGAATTAAAATTATGTGATAATTAGTGTAGGTATATAACTTTACTTAATATAACAAAAAACAATGCAGCATAATATTTTATGTATGTTTATTATTACTAAATATTTTAGTATGATTTTATAAATATACCCACTAACACATAATATTATAAATTGTACATCAGCACATGTGACGTAGGAAGAACTTAATTATACATTATTAAGCTTAATTTTGCTACTTACCAAAAGCTTACACAACAGAATAAATAAATCTGATGCGCAAACTCGTAACATGTTAACAATGAACCGCGCAGCAACGGACGTGCGTTCACCCGCACTGTTCTTGGACGACTAACGCGCCCGGAACTATATTTATAGGTGGGTGCTTCCGACTAAATCAATGGTAAAATGGTAGATCTAAGCGACATTAGCAAAATGACGATCAATATATTTAAAATGATTTATTCGCCAAATCAACTGTAAAACGTAGCAAGCATAATTAACTAAAGCGACAAATCTTTTTTTTTTTTTGGAAAGGAAAAACAGCTAAAGCGACATTGTTAGTGATTTTCTATATGACCTATTTGACTTAACAACAAATATATTATTAAAACGGGTAGGGAAGAAATACTAATGTGAATTATATACTTTATTATGGTAGGGAACGTGTGCTTAAGTAAATTCCATAGCCATTTCATGGTAAGGAAAAAAAGCTAATTCTACATGTTATCCTAAAACATGGAAGGTAAAAAAAGCTTACAAACAATTTGGATAAAATTCTGGAAAGGAAGAGTGATGTAACCTTCCACCACACGTAATCTAAAATGACTTAAGTCGCACTCATATTAAAAGACCATATTTGCTGTTGTTTAAGTCGATGAAATTTTAAAAAGTAGCTATTTTGTGGTGACTAAAGCGCCATATAAAGTGCTCGGATCGCAATGAAACTAGGACCAATCGACGCAGAAAAAAAAACTAAGTTGGACTGCATATATAACTCATATTCACCCGATGTGGCGTTTTAATAACTCTTCCTTTCCAGCGTCGATTTGATTCCTGTCTGCGTTGCGATATTATTGTTCCATTTTTAATGGACCTTGACTGCTGACATTAGAAACACTGATAAATAAATAATGAAGCCACATAATATAATAATATATTCACGTTATAAATATATTTAAAAAATTTACTAACACTAATAATATTATATTGATTCACATCACTAAATCTAAACAGAATGTATCGATGTAAATGATTTACAAAAATAAATATTTTTACAAATTCTCATAGATAGCTCTCAATAGGCGAATTTCGCCTCATCTTTGTAGCCTATTTTATCCAAGTTGGGTAAACACGCGTAGTTTATCATGGGAGGAGGTCCGCACATGAGGACCAGAACATCGGGACCCGGGGGGAACATGTGCTTCCGTAACATCTCTTCGCTTATGTGTCCAGAGCTGTATTCCCAATCTGAAATAAAAAATTAGTGCTGTTTTAAAAATATCACTATAAATTATTAACGTTTGCAACTCGGGCCTCCCAACGCAATATATCCTATCAAGCAGCACATTTTGACACAATGTATTTTTTTACTGTGAAACTTTGTGGATCACATATGGGACACCCGTGTAGACCAGGTTAAGAGGCAAACGTTTGTCCGTAAATTGGCAGTATTAATTTAGAAGCGTGATTCTGTATCTTTTGCAACAGCCTAATGCGTGTTAAATCGGCCGTATACGACACATTTTGACAGCATTTTAACGAGCTAAATACTGCGCTTGTGTTAAGACACCAACTCTTAAAAGTAGTCACCCAAACGCCAGAGATGATGGAGCATTTTGTCACGTAATCCTCGTTTAGAGATGTAAGTCGCGGTCAAATTTTCGAATCGATTGTCGTCGTGTACAAACATCAAAATGGTATGACAAACGGATAATCATTTATGAACTCCATTAGGCTTATATGCAAATCGTTTTAATAAATAGTAATTCGTGTTCGTAAGAAGGTAATTAATCCATTTACCACACAATAAACATAGATAAGCCATAGAAAATCACACAAATTTGACAACCGATAACGCATGACGGATGCCTTCCGATATCTGACAGATTTTGCCTTTTTTATCTTAATTATCTCATAACGCTGACAACACAAAAAAAACACCCTTCAGAGATGGGTAACAGTACTGTAAGACTATGGCATAAAGTAGCAAGCGTTTTTGGGTTTGGCCTATTTCAGCATTCGCCAAGTGGTCTGGAGAGCAATATGCTGAAATAGGCCAAGCCACAAAAGTATAGCGTGCATAAAGCGTGGTCTGACACTAGCATGAAGCTTTTGTCACATAGCTATAAAAGAAAGGAATCCATTGTGGTTCCCATTTGCAACAAGTATCTTTTATTAGGTTAGTTATATTGTAAAGGGAAGAACATTATGGTGCCAACCTAGAGTAAATAAATGCATCACCATGGTAACGGAAAAATGCATCGCCATGGTAACGAAAAAAATAACAAGCAGTACAAATAAAAATGTTATGGATAAATCACTGAAATATAAATACCTCTGTAATAAATAAATAAATAATGCAAATAAATAGTGTAACAGGAAATTGTGTGGTTTTTAATAGTTTGTGAACCCAGTACGTAACTAAAAACGTAACAATTGGTGTCAGGTGTGGGGTTCCAAAAAAAAAAAACTACACCAGTGACAGTTCGGATAATAAATTGTTTGACGATCATACGGTGACAAGGAAGATGGCGACCAAGAAAAATAGATTGATGGATTTGAAGGTAATGGAACTAAAGCGGGAACTCGAGGAACGTGACCTGGAGACAACGGGGACCAAGAGTGTATTGCAACAGCGGCTACGAGTGGCTCTCGTAAACAATGGTGAAGATCCGGAGAGTTTTTCTGTCGAAACAACTGGCGGAATTGATGACCTCTGTCAAAGCTTCAGTGACATGAGGACACAGCTGGAAGGGAAGCTAGACAACATTTCTCGCTGCTTCAATGAAAAGATATTTAACATGGAAGAACGCATCCGAAGAATAGAGGAGCGACTCCCCACTACTGGTGGTGAGAACGCCGTCATGGGTGAGAAGAGTTTATCAAGGCCCCCAAATGCTAATGACGAGGAAAGGATGACCCAGATGAGGAATGACCTACCCACCTTCGACGGTAAATCTTCCTGGGAGGAATATCTGACGCTCTTCGAGACCGCAGCCATGATCAATGAATGGTTGGTCAGAGATTAAGAAGGCGTCGATGCTGTGCCTGTCGCTGCGAGGAGATGCAGTAAGGGTATTGCAAACTATTCCGCTGACAGAGCGCCAGGACTATGAGCAGTTGACGCAACGTCTGGAAATGCGGTTCGGTAATCGTCACATGGAACAGATCTACCGCTCGCAACTGAAGAACCGCTTCCAAAAGCCGAACGAGACGTTGCAAGAATTCGAAGCTGACATTGTCCGCCTGGTTAGAGGCGCCTACCCAACAGTGACTGACGATGTCTACGAGAGTCTGGCCATTGACAGATTCTTGGACGGACTGCGGGAGGGTGAAACGCAGCAGGCCGTCAAGTTGGCATGTCCGAAGATGCTGAGTGAGGCGTTGACGCAAGCTCTGGAGTTCGAGGCCGTGAAGCAGTCCGTGAGAAGCCAAGCTCGGGTACGTGCTCTGGAGACCGCGGGGGAAGAATCGCAACCATCCATGGAGGAATTAGTGAAGCGTGTCCTGGAGGCTTTGAAGGTACAAAAAAGGGAAATACGCTGCTGGAACTGCGGTCAGACAGGACACCTTCGTAATAAATGCCCGAAACCAAGGAGACAAACCTCGGAAAACTAAAAAGGGTTGATGGGAAGGGGCAACCATCGATCCATACTACCGAGGCCCCTGAAACATCCGTTACTATGTCGACACTTGGAGGGGGAACTAGCAGTATGTACATAGAGGGTCTGGTGGATGGGAAAAGTCGCAGACTGTTGTTGGACACGGGAGCAACTGCGTCGATCATAAGACCAGATATTGCTGTCTCCGGAGCAAGGATCGTGCCGTCACGATGGAAACTACGTACGGCAACAGGGGAGTTGATGTGCGTGCACGGGGAGACAGCCGCCCTTTTCAAAATCGGCAACACCACCTTCAAGCATCAGGTTCTAGTCGCTGACATAGAGGAAGAAGTGAACTTCGGGATGGACCTGCCGTCGAAATTGGGCTGTAAGCTGGACCTGAAAGAGGGAGTCATATGGATCGACAACGAGGAAGTGATACTGCAGAAGGGGGTAGGCGGAACGGTGTGTGTTGTCCTTAGTGCGGATACTCTGCTACCCCAATGCAGTGAGACACTGGTTATCGCGTGTCTAGACACGTGGAGTCCACCGGGGCAAACTGTTATCTTGGAACCGGAGAGGGACGGTGCGGGACCAGGACAAGGAATTTTGGTCGGCAAGGCGCTAATCCGCACCCGTGAGGAAATACCCATCAGGATAATGAATGTCAATGACTACCCGGTAACCCTAAAGAAAGGCACTCAGTTAGGGTGTGGTTCACCTGTTTTGGCGGTTGTTCGGCAAGTTAACAACATGACCCAGACATCGAATAAGCTTCCAGACCAGCTAAAAGATCTCGTTGAACGGGCCAGTAGGGGACTTCCTGCAAAACAACGGAATGCCGTCGAAACGCTGATCAGCAGATATCAGAATGTCTTCGAAGGCTCGAACGGGTCGTTGGAAAGGACTGACGTCGTACAGCATCGCATAAGAACGGAGAACGCAGACCCTATTCGACAAACCCCTAGGCGATTACCATTTGCGAGACGTGACGAAGCTGAACAGATAATTCGGGACATGGAGAAAGGGAAGATAATCGAGCCATCAAATAGCCCATGGGTTTCACCTGTGGTACTGGTGAAGAAGAAGGATGGGACCACACGTTTTTGTGTAGATTACCGACGACTCAACGATGTGACCAAGAAGGACAGCTACCCTTTACCCCGGATCGATGACACGTTGGACACCTTGGGAGGCTGCCAAGTCTTTTCCACCCTGGACTTGAAGAGCGGTTATTGTCAAGTGGAGTTGGACCCAAGAGACAAGGAAAAGACAGCTTTTTCTACCGGGACGGGACTCTGGCAGTTCACAGTGATGCCGTTTGGACTTTGTAATGCTCCTGCTACGTTTGAGCGGCTGATGGAACATGTACTAAGAGGGCTATCCTGGGAAACATGCCTGGTCTACCTGGATGACATTATTATACTCGGTAAAACCTTTGAGGAACACCTGAAGAACTTGGAACAGGTGTTCCTGCGTTTGCAGGGCGCCCACTTGAGACTTAATCCCAAAAAGTGCAACCTTTTTCAGAAACAGGTCAATTATCTCGGTCACGTGGTTTCCGAAAGGGGAGTCTCAGTTGACCTAGTCAATGAGTGGCCAGTACCGAAGGACAAGCACGAGCTGAGAAGCTTCCTTGGCCTCTGCACCTACTACCGACGGTTCGTCTATGGGTTTGCAGATATTGCCAAGCCATTAACAAGGCTCACCGAAGAGAAGAATTGTTTTGCCTGGGACTCTCACTGCCAGCAGGCCTTCGAAGACCTGAAGCGGAAGTTGACCGACGCCCCTATCTTGAGCTATCCCAAACCAGAAGGGAAGTTTATATTGGATACAGACGCCAGCAACGTGGGCATGGGAGGCGTTCTGTCGTAAGTCCAGGAAGGGGAGGAGAAAGTCATCGGGTACTTCAGCAAGGTACTGTCTAGACCTGAGCGCAACTATTGCGTAACGCGAAGGGAATTACTAGCAGTTGTTAAGTCGGTGGAGCATTTTCACAAGTACCTTTATGGGAGGAAGTTCCTGCTGAGGACGGATCATGCGGCGCTCCAATGGCTCTTGCACTTCAAAAATCCCGAGGGACAGGTGGCGAGATGGATTGAGCGGTTGCAGGAATACGATTATGATTCCGAACATCGAGCTGGAGTTCTCCACCGGAACGCAGACGCTCTATCCAGGAGACCTTGCGCGGAGGATTGCATGCACTGCGGGCGGATGGAGGAAAAGTCAGCTGTCATGTATAGAACAAGAGTCGTGGATGACGATTGGGAACCTGCAGAAATCGGGAAGGACCAAGAGGCTGACCCCGAACTGAAATATCTGGTGGAGTGGAAGAAGGCGGGACAGCGGCCAACCTGGGAGAACGTCGCTTCTTCCTCTCCAAACGTCAAATCATACTGGGCTCAGTGGGATTCCATTGAATTGGAAAACGGGGTTCTTAGAAGGGCATTGGAAACGCCGGATGGAGAACCAAGGAAGCTACAGATGCTGGTTCCAAGGAAACGCATTCCCGAAATCCTTCAGTTATTGCACGATGGAACCTCCGGTGGGCATTTGGGAGTCAAGAAGACCATAGAAAAGGTCCGGGAACGCTTCTACTGGGTGAACTGCAAAAGAGATGTCAAGGATTGGTGCAGGAAGTGCGTGACTTGTGCCATGGCCAATGGACCGTACAAGAGGAAGAGAGCACCGATGCGACAGTACAACGTGGGTAGCCCGTTCGAGAGAATCGCAGTGGATATAGCTGGACCGTTCCCTTCAACCGAAAACCGGAACAAGTATATCCTGGTCGCTATCGACTATTTCAGCAAGTGGGTCGAAGCCTATGCACTGCCCAATCAGGAAGCAGTTACCGTAGCGGAGGCATTGGTCACGGAGCTGGTCAGTCGATTTGGTGTGCCTCTGGAGCTACATTCTGACCAAGGACGGAATTTCGAATCTACGGTGTTCCAGAAAATGTGCGAGATCCTGGGAATTAGAAAGACGAGGACTACAGCACTGCACCCGCAGTCTGATGGAATGGTTGAAAGGATGAACCGTATAATCGGCAGACATCTGGCGAAGGTTGTCTTGGATCACCAAAGAGACTGGGACCGACACCTGCCCTTGTTCCTGTTGGCTTACCGATCGGCAGTTCATGAAACTACGGGGCAGACGCCTGGAAGTGTACTCTTTGGACGAGAGTTACGACTGCCCTGTGACCTGAAGTTCGGGTGTAAACCGAAAGAAGACGTAGCTGGTGAAGACTACGTGTCGGACCTTCGTAGGCGTCTGGATGATGCCCACGACCGGGTCCGTGTGAATATCGAGGCTGCTAGCGACCGGATGAAGGAACACTATGACATCAGGGCGGAGAAGGGGGGATATCAATCTGGCGATCTAGTCTGGCTGTTCGACCCCCGGAGGCGCCGAGGTTTCTCCCCAAAACTCCAATGTTCTTGGGATGGCCCCTACGAGGTGCTAAAGCGGATCAACGACGTGGTCTACAGGATAAGGAAGAGGCCTAACGGGAAACCACGGATCATCCACTTCAACCGACTTGCTCCCTTCCTGGGTGACAATCGGGAGGACCTAGAACAGCATGTCCGAGTCTGTAATGTCCCTGAGGATGAAATAACCTTCGAACAATTCATATCCCAGGCTAGCAAGGGGCACAAAACCCGTCATGGAGTGACACAGGAAATAGCGCAGGACCTGTTCGGGCTTTCAAAAGAGCATGCTGTGGCCTTCTGCGTGACGCACGACTTTGACATGTCACGGGGAATATCGAGGGTTTTGCAGCATAAATTTCTGGTGCAACAGGAGTTGGAGCGGCAGGCACCAGGCATAGGAGAGGTGGCGCAACTCAACAGGGAGGGACAACTGATCTTCTGCTTGGTGACCAGGGAGACGACCCAAGTTACGCCGGGGTACCGAACCATTTGGGACTGTCTGATGGTTTTGAGGGACCGCTTGTTGCAGTCTGACATCAACCGGATAGGGATCCCGAAGCTGGGTGGCCGTGGGAATGGACTGGACTGGAGGATCTTGCGGAGCATGTTCGAGGGGATCTTCCGATACACTGGCATATCGGTTCTGGTATGCTGTTACCACAGTGGGTCAGATGCAAGTCACGGTAAAACAGTAGCTTGTCATTTCTTTGCGTCGGCTCGATGCAATCGAGGACCAGATTGCCGATACCTTCATGAAGGAAATTCGGGGCCTGTTCCGGGACGAAACAGCCCTAAGGAGGGGGCAATGTAAAGGGAAGAACATTATGGTGCCAACCTAGAGTAAATAAATGCATCACCATGGTAACGGAAAAATGCATCACCATGGTAACGAAAAAAATAACAAGCAGTACAAATAAAAATGTTATGGATAAATCACTGAAATATAAATACCTCTGTAATAAATAAATAAATAATACAAATAAATAGTGTAACAGGAAATTGTGTTGTTTTTAATAGTTTGTGAACCCAGTACGTAACTAAAAATGTAACAATATGTTTATATCACCCCCGCCCATAGCTACAAAAAGGGGAACCTAGCAAGATATTTTTGGTGTGACACGGACCTTTAGTCTTCTGCTATTGCAAACTGTCAATTTTATTTCTCTCCATCTCCATCGCACACTCTTAAGGTCGTCATCCTTCAAAGCACATATTCCAAGCCCTAACAACTCAGTGCCCCCTGGTGTACCGGTCGCACAGGGACATGACATGAGTAGAATAGTAATAATAGTGGAGTGGTACATTTGTATCGTATCTCCATCGCACAGTCCCACTTGTTTTTTTCTTTGGGCTAAAGTTCGGTGTTTGGGCTAAATTCCTAAAAAATAAAACTAGTTATTTTTATACTAATTTGGGGTCGGGGAATCCGAATCTGAAAGAATTAGGCGGCGGCAAGCAATATTAACTGAATTACACGACTTTAAAAAATTTTATACACATACAGGAAAATAGCCATTTTGGAAGCATTTTGATTCCTAGAAAATCAAACTAGTTATTTTTATACTAACTATGGGCCGGGGAATCCGAATCTGAAAGAATTAGGCGGCGGCAAGCAATATTAACTGAATTACACGACTTTAAAATGTTCTATACACACACACATGAAAATAATCATTTCGGAAGTATTTTGACACACGTAGTACAAAGATCATAGAAAAACAAGATAACATAGATGTTTTTACCACACAAAATTAAGTGTTGCCATTAAGCAGTAATATTAATAACGTAAAATAATATTTAATTAAATGAAGACAATATAAGCGAAACTCAATCGAAAATCTGAAAACAGAAAAATCAGAAAAAGATATTGACACATCTGGGACAATTAAATATTACAATTTGAGGTTTTACTCATAAAGTTAAAATAAAAATAAAAGTAAAATAATATGTTTATATTTTAAGTACTTATTTTTTATAAATTTTACTCACTTTTGTATCACAAACCATGTTACATAAACCCGGCGTAACTGCTAAACTACTTGAAAACAGGGATGTTTTTTTGCCGTGACGCGAGCAGGCGGTATAAAGGGGCACAAACCTAGCGTAGCCGTTAAACTACTCGAAAACAGGGATGTTTTTTTGCCGTGACGCGAGCAGGCGGTATAAAGGGGCACAAACCATGTTACACAAACCTAGCGTAGCCGCTAAACTACTCGAAAACAGGGATGGTTTTTTGCCGTGACGCGAGCAGGCGGTATAAAGGGGCACAAACCATTCTGCTGTTTTTTCTGCTGTTATCTATTTTCATATTGATATAGGGATAAATATTTTTGAGAGCTGGTAACACTGCCGGCACATGTTTTTGTATATTTCTTGTTTTTCTATGATCTTTGTACTACGTGTGTCAAAATACTTCCGAAATGATTATTTTCATGTGTGTGTGTATAGAAAATTTTAAAGTCGTGTAATTCAGTTAATATTGCTTGCCGCCGCCTAATTCTTTCAGATTCGGATTCCCCGGCCCATAGTTAGTATAAAAATAACTAGTTTGATTTTCTAGGAATCAAAATGCTTCCAAAATGACTATTTTCCTGTATGTGTTTAAAAAAATTTAAAGTCGTGTAATTCAGTTAATATTGCTTGCCGCCGCCTAATTCTTTCAGATTCGGATTCCCCGACCCCAAATTAGTATAAAAATAACTAGTTTTATTTTTAGGAATTTAGCCCAAACACCGAATTTATTCCTTTCTCTGTATTAAACACAGAATGCAAACATTTTATGAAAGAAAATGAATGAAGGTAAACTTTCATCAAACAATGTGGGTGAAATATACAGGATTAGACACGTAGTTTCAACTTCTTTTCAACAGATGTCAGTGTAGTTAGTTAGATGTCTCAACAGATGTCAGTTAAGTATTACTTTATAAGAGTATCATATAGTTCTTGTCTAATGTACGAACAGGTGCGGAAATAGACAGCTGGGGTCCGGGAGTGTTGTGGGCCAAGTCGCAGAATAACTTAGAGCCTCTAATAGTATGGACATCTATGGTCCAGTTGAATACTCATTATAAACCTTACGATAACATAAATAACCTGTAATCTCAACAAACCCCGATCTTATTTTAGAGTTTTCCCGAAAGCATTTAATTTAATTGAAGCGTTGAGTTCCAATACCCGCCCTAATTGATTTTCGTACTTTCGAGTAAATCAAAATAACGTATGGTGTAGTAAATCAAGAAAAGTATAGCAGGCTGATGAATTTTCATGATTCAAGTTATTTAATTTTTTTACACGTTAGAACGATCTTGTAATAACTTGATACAAGTTATTTTCTATTTAAATGTTTGCTATATATTTAAAAAACCTGTTTTAATTATTATAGGACCATATTTAAACACGATTTACAAAGAAACTAGAAGACTTTTAGAAATAATAATAACGGCATCGCATTCCTTCTGAGAAACCACATCAGATAGCATTTACACCTAATTTTTGACCAAAATTCATTAGGGCGGATATTGGAACTCAACGACTCAATTAACTCTTAAACATTGGGATTAAAGTACCTACATTAGAGTATGTAAAAAATTAATATTTATATATTACTAGCATAGGGATAGCTATAGGCAACACATTGCTGTGGCTAACGAAACACAATGCCACGCCATTACCCAACCTTTATAACCAACTTCATCATATAAATATTTCAACCAATTTACACAAAACCTTAACAAATTATATACCTAAAAGCCTTACTCATGAATCACTCTATCTATTGGTGAAAACCACATGAAAATCCGTCGCGTAGTTTAAAAGATCTAAGCGACTTTATTTTATACTCTGTAAAGATGATGTACCTTCTGGTGGCGTGTCCAATGTGTACCACAGCTTAAACTGCTGAGGGTGTTCCTTCTGCACGTCTTCCAATTCTTTCCTCACGAGAATGTCCTTTTGTGTTTGGTTTGCGAAGATCAGACTCATTTCCGTGTCATCAGATTTGTCTTTGCAAATGTGTCTAATTAACTGAAGCATTGGGGCTATTCCTGTGCCTCCTGTGAAAAAGATGATTGGTTTATGAATAATTTTCAAGGATATAAACAATTTTATTTATAATGCTTTTACAGATTGATAAGTTATCGGCTCACAATAACTAGTTTTCACCTTGTTGTAATCAATAAATATCTACATAACTTCATTGCTATGTGAGAACATCTTTTTTATTTAATTTTTTTATGTATCTATTGTGTTGTTTGAGTTTTGAGGCGTGTTGCACTTCTTGCTCTGACCCAACATTTTGGGCAGCACAGTGTCCATCATCACGGTAGATGATGGGCTCTGCAAGGTTGCCCAATGAAGAAGGAAGCGCAACTCATTTTAACCTTTCCTGGTCTGTAATGCGTAAATACTACACATTGCTTCTAATAACTTTTATATCTCTATAAATATAATGAATTTTGGGTTCAGATTTTAGGTATTCCTCCGTTATACATTTACACACTGAATTAAAAAATAATATTTTAAATAATTAGCAAATTTAATTCAAAATCAGAGATATTTTGTTAAATATCGGGAATAAACCACAAATACAATCAACCGTATGCCAGTGTGAACCGTGATACGCGAAGAGTATGCGGGGGGAGATGACACGCTATGTGACGTCTTGCTCTATTTTGCTATACGGGAACACGAGAAACAGAGACCGCCGTGTTGTATTTCGACCGTCGATACCTACGACCGCGTAGTAGCTAAACATACATAGCTGTATGCATGTATTGGGTAGCAGCCCAGCGCCCAGCGCCTCAGTCGTTCGCGGGCAATCCTTTGAGATGGTCTCCTCGCCCGTTTTTTGAGCAACGGACGATGGTTTTTTCATGTTTTCAGCAATTAAATTACAATTATTATCACTTGTAACACAAATTACAAAAAACAAAAGCGATTAGCTATAAATGTTCATATATTTCCGATATAAAATCGATGATTTTAACACGTGAATTGATTACACAGCACCGGAGCGCGCGTATTTTTTTAGCACAGTAAGGGAAAGGTTAATGCCCCAAAAGTCAAAGAACCTTATCATATTTTCACAAAAAAATAGTTTTTTTTTTTTTTACATGAGCTCCACACAGGAGGCCCTGAAGAAAATAATTTCCCTCAAGGCCTATGTCATCTTTGGGGATGATGTGTGGGGGGTTTTTTAAGGAAAGGAAGGAGAGGAGAGTTCTGGGAAGGAAAAGGGTTTAAGGGGTGGGTAGGAATTTGGGGTTCAGTGTGTCCTGGTCATCCGCCTCCAAGACCTAGACAAACCTCACCCCATGAACCCGGGCACCCCTGCTAAATCACCAAACGTAGCGAACCACTTGGGGTGACGTATGGCAGAGGTGTTGGTTATCCAGTAAAGGTTCCCGGGGTGGCGGTACCCATTCCCGCCTCCCAAATTGAGTTACTGTGGAGTCGGGATAAGAAACAGGAATATTTTAATAATCGGACAAATGCTCTACCAATAGTTTGACTTCTCTACATCAATTGGTTATCTTGCTAAATTGGTGAATAAATAATATAATAATCATTAATTATGAATATTTCTCGCTGTCGTGGACTACATTAGTTCCATTCAAAAAATAAAAATTATGCTCATTCAAAAAATTAACACCTGCCCAACGAATGCAAAGTTCAAGAATTTTACATAATACTACAACATCCGAAAATAGCAGCCAAATGTAACTGGCATACAATAATCTCATACATATTGTCATTTAAAAATAGAAAAGTTACAGCTCTACGCATGGGGTTTGGATCTATTAATATGCATACCTGCTATCATATTGAGCTTTTTAGCCACAACTTTCGTAGGTGGGTCTTTCCTCAACTTTTTGATTGCAAATTTTCCTTTTCCGTTGTACACCAATCTGCCAGAAGGTCCACGAACATCGATTGTGTCTCCAATCTTCAGGCTGTCGAGGTGTTGAGTCAATTTGCCCCCGTCAGGGAATCGGGGATGCACATTTTTGTAATAAACCTGGAAATAAAATGGCAATCGTTGTGATATAAATACTCAAAAAGCCATCCAGAAAATGGATCACAGAAACAAAATGAACTAAGAGTTTGAGAATATAACGGAGCATTTTTTTTTTTACATTAGCTCCACTCAGGAGGCATTTTTGTGGATGCTGTGTGGAGGGTCTATTTAGGAAAGGAAGGAGAGGAAGTTCTGGGAAGGAAAAGGGTATTAGGGGTAGGTAGGAATCAGTGGGTCCAAGAGTGATGGACATATGAATCCATCCCTTCCACTGCGGTGCAAGGCGATGTTCCGAGAGAGTACGGCTGGAGAAGTCAAAGGGACTCCCTCAACCATTCTCTCCCGATCCGACCTGTCATGCAGCTGGTGGGCAGAAGCATCTGCCACCAAGACCCGGACAAACCTCACCCCATGAACCCGGGCACCCCTGCTAAGTCACCAAACGTAGTGAACCTTGAGTGTAGTCAACAAATGTAGTGACCTATGGCAGGGGTGTTGGTTATCCAATAAATGGTTCCCTGGGCGGCAGTACCCATGCCCGCCTCCCAAATTGAAAGCATGAAATCATTGTAAGATTCTGGAGGGCCCAAAGACATAATATTATATGACAAGATAGTGAAAATCTTGGCTTAGTAAGTGAGTGCCGAGGACCCAGTGGAAGCGGCCCAGAGTTAGACAAAGAAAGAGAGGAACTGACCGCGTGGAAGAAATTTGGAGCAGGAAATGGAGGTCTGAGGACTGTAGGCAAGGCTAGGGATCGGAGTCAATAAAAATTATTTGTGAAGGAGGCCAAATTCGGAAGACTGCAGTGATCATGATGCAATTATAAATGATAAAAATAAAACTTTAAAGAAATAATAATTATATAAATAAAGAAGATATTTTTATATAAATTTTACATAAATAATAATAAAACTTTATATAAATAAAGAAGAAATAAAACAGAAAGAAATAAAACTTTCTGTAATTGAAACAAAATTCCGCTCAAATTACTTTGAAATAGCCGGGATTAAACATTCAAGTGGCGAAGAGGCGGCTGAAATAGTTATAAGAGTTGCTGCAGCGGCTGGCGTAGAAATCAAATATAATGAAATAACCGAAGCTAAAAGAATACCGGACCGACGTACTGATGCCCCCCCCAAACTGCTGGTTCAGTTCAAGAACAAAACTGCACGTGACAACCTCATCGCCGCGAAAAGAAACATAAACTACGCTTCCATCAAAGGACTTACAGACGACAAGATTTACATTGGAGAAGAACTCTCCCCATATCACAAAGAACTTCTATGGCATACAAAAAAATTTGCTAAAGAAAAAAACTATGCCTATGTCTGGTACAAAGAAGGGAGAATCATGATGAGGCGCATCACGAACGATAAAATTATTTATATTAAACATGTAGATGATTTTAAAAAAATTACATAAAATATCGGGTAATTACCCTTACATATTTCCACACAATCTACACATCATTCAAAATGGATAATACTACCACAACATCTAACAAAACAAACTTATCAATATACCATCAAAATATTAGATCTATAAACAAAAACTTTGACCAATTCCTCATCGAACTCGACCTTACTAAAATCAAATATGACATAATTATCCTGACAGAATGTTGGCTAACACCTTACTATACTCCTAAAAACATCCCCAACTATACCCACCATCAAACCTCAAATCACTACAGACAAAACGATGGCATAGTAGCATATACATTAAACAACACTCTTAACTCATTTAATGTCAAAGAAATTTATATTACTAACTCAAACTGTCTTCAAATAACGTACAATGTCAACACATGTATCATTGCACTTTACCGCTCTCCTTCTCAACCTAACATCTCCTCATTTTTGCGCGACATAAACTGCTATCTCACGGATCTACACATAATAAAGAACTTAATTCTAATGGGGGATCTTAATATTAACATTTTAAAAAACAACGAACATCCCCAATGCCAAGACTATCTAAACACACTGATGTTCCACGGAATGGAAAGCACAATAAATTCAGCAACACGATGTACGCCAAACTCCTCCTCCTGCATCGACCATATTATGGTTAAATCAACCAACCAATACACCTCCGAAATCCACATGTCATCAGTCACAGATCACTACGCTACCTCTTTCACAATGAGTTCCAAACACAACGTACAAAGCAAACCTCCAACTAAAACAACGAAGAAAACAATTAACTATGACAATCTTAACAAAACGATTAACTCCAAATCGTGGGACACACTCTATAACAAAACTAACATAGAGGAGGCCTGGAACTACTTCTCTACCTACCTACAAGATATCCTTGTCCAAAACACCAAAATCACCACAAACACCATTCCTAAAGCGATCAAACCTCTCAAACCTTGGATAAACCATACTATAATCAACTGCATTCGGAAACGCAATTCCATACACAAAAAATGTGCCACAAACCCATATGATATCACACTCCATAATTTCTACAAAAGATACCGTAATATCTGCACACAAGTCATTAGGAAAGCCAAAAATCTATATTACAACAAAAAAATTTCCGAATGCAACAATGACCCTAAAAAAATATGGAAAGTCCTCAAGGAAGCTACCAATTCAAATAAAGCCACCGACACCTTAAACTCTCTCAATATCAAAGATATCACTGTAGACTTTACATCGAACCCCAACACAATTGTCAATTACATAAACCAGTACTTCACAAACATAGGTCCGGAACTAGCAAAAAAAATCCAAATAAATAACGATACGCTTGGTCCAAATGACCACGCGACCAATGATGATTTCCCAACCCGCTTTGTTCTTAAAACGATTACAGAGAAAGAAGTTTCTAGAGTAATAAACTCGCTCAAAAACTCTTCATCAACCGGCATTGATGAAATATCTAACAATGTTCTTAAAAAAATTGCCCCTGGTATACTTCAACCATTAACGCATCTACTTAATATTAGCATCCGCCAAGGGGTATTTCCCACCATTCTAAAACAAGGTCTCATTATCCCTATTTTTAAAACTGGCTCCAAACTTGATATTAGTAATTATCGTCCTATTACGTTGCTAAATTCCCTCTCAAAAGTATTCGAAAAGATCGTCAATAATAGTCTCATGGAATATCTGGAAACCAATAACTTAATATCGCCGCGGCAATTTGGATTCAGAAAACATAAAAGCACCAATGATGCTATAGCCACGGTCACTGACCATATTTCTGGCCACCTGGATAAGGGCTTGAAATGTCTATCGGTATTTCTCGACCTATGTAAAGCATTTGATACAATCTCACACAGCAAACTAAAACGCAAAATGTTTAATATAGGTATTAGGAACAAAGAATTAGGCCTCCTCTCCAGCTTCTTATCTGACAGATCCCAATGCGTTAAACTCAATACCACAAAGAGCCAGAATTTGCCCATTAGTTACGGGGTCCCTCAAGGCAGTGTTATAGGTCCAACGCTCTTCCTAATATATATTAACGAGTTATGCAACCTAGATATCGATGCCACTATTGTCAGTTTCGCCGATGACACTGTCCTACTCTTCCAAGCAAAAGATTGGCTTACCGCATATTCCAAAGCGGAGGAAGGAATTCAACAGGTAAAATACTGGCTTGACTCGAACATATTAACTCTAAATGTACAGAAAACCAAATACTTACTGTCTAGTCTCACCAATATCCCAAAGTCAAACCCAGCCCCGCCATTAAAAATACACAAATGTAAAAATTCATCTCTAAACCGAAACTGTGACTGCCCATGCCTAGAGCAAGTAAACATTATCAAATATTTAGGAGTAACCTTCGATACACACCTGAATTGGAAGCAACATATACATAATACTACAAACAAAATCCGAAAATCTATATACTTTTTCAAACAAACACGCAATTTCCTTCACCTAAAACTTTTAAAAACAGTATATTACTCATTGTGCCAATCTCACATCGAATACGGAATTCTAGCCTGGGGTAATGCATATTCCAATGCCCTTGATCCCATCATGAAAGCACAAAAACTAATCATTAAAATAATTCTTAAAATGCCGCTTACTACCAGCACTGATACTATCTTCAATTCCTTCAACGTTATGGACATAAAACAGCTCTACTCAAGATCCATATTACTTAATTTACACAAAAACAACAAAACACCATACAAAGCTACACAAACAATACACAATACCCGAGCCAAAAACAACGAACTTCTCCAAACTCCTTTTTTCAAAACCACCTTCGGGCAAAGACACTCTAAATACATAGCTTGCAAACTATACAATACACTACCAACTACGATCAGACAAAGTGACTCCTTTACAAAATTCAAACAAGATATTAAAAAATGGATTATAAGTATTGGACGCCACACTATCACAAATATCTGTAAAATAAATCACACATAGACATAAATAACTATTCACATACAACCTAACCCATATAAAACAAATGAAAATAATGGAATCCTGTCAAATTTAACCTATAAATAGACTAGGCAGAATTGATTTCATTACTCCATCTCCAACATTTATAAAATAACTCTCTTTAAAAGATTTATTACCCTTCCAATCACCCTTCTGTTTTAATTCTATTCATAATATGTATTTTACCTGAAATATCCTTGTAATTACTATATTCATTTATATACCTGTACGCCTGTCTCGACACAGGTATACCCTAGTGAGACAGGCATACAAATAAAACCATTGTAAACATATTTTATTATAGATAAATAAATAAATAAAAAAATTGGACTGGTAATATTATGTAGAGTTATAGTAATCGTTTAGCATTCTTAGCACGATAAACGAATATGAAAAAAGCTAGAAGCGCATGCAAGAGCAGATGATTTTAGTTTTCGTTATAAGTTAGTCATCTTTTGTCTTCTTGCCATAATCCATTACTAAAATTTAATTTTTCTAACTGGTGTGTGTTAACAGCAAACATCACAATATGATATTTATGTATGTTGGCTGAACTCCAAACAATTCTGACATAATTTTCACAGACAAATTTTTAAACTGTCAAGAATATGAACGTCATACCTTAACTACTAAGTCAACAAATCCTTGGTCGTCATCGCTAGAAACTGGGGTGTATGATCGGATAACCAAATCACCATCGATTTTCGCAGATATGTGAATATGTTGACCGATTGGTAGACCTGGAAAAAACAAAACATATAATGATGGAGGCCGCGGAGGTAGCGCAAGACAGGGAAGACTGGAGGAGCCTTATCGATGTCCCCAACCCGAATAGAACAAAGCGAAGAAGATGCCTGTATGTTTGCCTGATTAATATATTTGTAATGTTATATATTATGTTACCAACCTAGAATATGTTCTGCTGTTGGTAAGCCAAATCGAAACCGCCTTGTATCGTGACTTAACTCCTCTCTCTCAATGAGTGGGAGGGCGTACTTAATAGAAGAGTCTACTAGAGTGATCTTCTTCTTCTTCTTGCCGCAGAAGGGGATAAAGAATGAGGCCATTATAATGGTTGCTATAACACAACCGATGCCTACCGCCAATTGGACATTCTGAAAAAAATTTATAAAATATTATGCATACATTCAAATTAATATCTTATCAAATTGTTTGGTTTGTTAGTGTGCAGAGTTTCAGAGTTAGCAGCTTTTTTTCCTATTAGTCAAAATTTTTTTAACATGCTTTTATTTTAATAAAAGACTGGTGTCAATCATTAGAACATAAAAACAATAATATTTATGGAGGAAAAATTACACATCTACCAAATGCACTGGAATGCGCCATTTGTCAGACTATTTTAAATAACCGTCTCATAATACGGAAGTAACTGGATTTGATGGATTTTCAAGAAATATTACTCGAAATTGAGCACACTTTTTTATTTTTCTAACATTTATTACAATACAATGTCCCTAAAAAAGAACAAGACACTGCAATGTAGAAAATAAATCTTTAGAAGATTTCACAACAATGTTTTGATTAAAACTTAATGTATTTTATTTGACAAAATAAAACACAATTTTTTTTCACTTAGAATATTTCAAACGATCAGTTACTTACAAATAAACTAGATGAACTATCTAAAAAAAATGAATTCCAACACTTAATAAGAGTCTTATCAAACTAAGTATGATAAAATGAGATAATCTTGAATGTACATGGAACGTGACTTGGATCACAAGTGATGATTATTTTATTACCTGAGATAATAGATTCATTGAATTACTACGGAATTGGGTAAATCACAATATTATAATCAGGTAAAACAAACGTGGGAAAAACTATTTCAAGTTTATATCCTGATTAGTTCTGCAAATTTTATCACCAGATGAAAATATCGAGTGATAAGGCAATTTTTATTTATTTTGCAAAAACAGTACAAAAAGTAGTGTCCGACCGAAACAGGACTTTCTACCGAAACCGAATCTTCGGTATCTGTCTCAGTTTCGGCTGAAACCGAAACTTTTTTAGACATTTAAAAAATCAATTGTGTACTGAAATTTGGCTTATTTTTTACACTTATACAGACAGTTAAATGAAATAAAAAAGCAATAATTGAAGAACCTATGTGAAAAAATAATAATAATTATTTTTTTATATTACTGCTACAAAACGAACAAAAATTAACAAAACTTGGAATAAAAATTTGTCAATAATTAACACTTGCATTATAAAGGAAGGACCTTATTAATTGAATATTTTAACTTTAATTACGTTTACAATCAGAATTGAAACGTTGCTTGAAATGACTTTAGCCATATTTGGTGACCAGATCTGAATAGCCGGGTACTTTTTCCTCTTCCCCATCTTATTCCCCTCCCCACTATCTTCAGCCCTACAACATACCCCAATTGGGGATGCCATAGTCTCACTGGCTTCGGACGGGAGCAGTTGGGACTCTTGTGAGGTATTCATTAAAAAAAAATTAAAAATCACTATGCGCGACAAATAACAGAAACTCACAACACTATCACGAGAACCCAGCTGATGATGGCGGGTGATACAAGAGCCAAGAACTTACCCGAAGTCAGCCGAACGATGTGCGATAATGCAGAGTTTCGGTTCGGCCGAAGGTTCGGCAGATTTTCTGCCGAAACAGAACTAGATTTTTACCGAAACTAGATTTTTTTGCCGAAACTTGCCGAAACCGAAACCGAACCTTCGGTCGGTCACTAACAAAAACTAATACATTGCAAAAACAGTGTGTAATATCTAGCTGAAGTCCCCGGCATTGTCTGGGTTTTTTTTGCGCAGAGTTTTGACTCTAGTTTTGAAGGTCAAAGGTCAAGTGTGCAAAATTTCATCAGTCTTGGAATGAAACTGTAGATCGGCATAAAAATCAAATTAGTTTAATTTTCTGCTGCATTGCAATCACGGCCTCACAAAACAAGTAGGAACAAAAGTTATTTCATAATATTTTAGTTTTCAAGAAGTTATTTCAATAAACAGTTAGAGGTTTTTTGCTGCTAGGCCCTGCGGACGGCTTTTGATTCGGCTTCGCTCAGTTTGAGTGTTGACCGGATTAAACATGTCGGGGCCCCTAGACAGTTGCCTACACTGCCTTACGGACAATACGTCCCTGCCAGGGCCGAATTAAACACGTCGGGGCCCCATTACCCTAGGGGCCCTTAGCCGATACGGGGCCCCTAGGCAGTTGCCTACACTGCCTTATGGATAATACGGCCCTGGTGTTGGTGACCATTTTATAAATCCGATAGGAACTGGTTCCAAAAATAGCCAGTTCCTTGAATCCACTGTGATCCAGTGACAGGTTTTTTTTTTTTTTTTTACATTAACTCCACACAGGAGGCCCTGAGGAAAATAATTTCCCTCAGGGCCTATGTCATCTGGGATGCTGTGTGGAGGGTCTTTTTGAGGAGAGGAAGGAATGAACATTGGTCTTGAAGAGACCCATGTTGTAGGAAGGAGGAAACACAGAGGCCGGCAAATCATTGGTAGTTACCAGGACAAAGTTACCGCGACAGGCAATGATGTCATAAGTAATATATAGCCGCGTATTAATCACAACTGCCAGTTACAATAATAATCATATTATCGTCAATCTGTCCACATCCGAAGAGATACACGAAATTAAAAATCCGTAGTACTTATGCCTGCCAGGCGATGCTAATCAGGCAAGCTGTTAAAGTAAGTGGCGCCATCTTTTGGCACAGCTTTAATTCGATTCTATTACAAAAGTACATTTCGTCACCTTAGTTCTTGTTTGTTCAATAGACCATTGTAATTAGTGGTGTAAACATTAGCGTAAAAATAACGTCAGATTATAGAATTTATAAATTTTAATCAGGACCGGCAAACAAAGGAAGGTGAACTTTTTTTATAAATTCATCTTATAATTTTCAACTTCTGTTTATAATGGACCAACATAAAATTCCTAATGAGGCAGGCATTAATCAACAAAAAAAGTGAGATTTAAAAATGAATGTCGGCAGAATAAAAATGTACTTATGACGATACCATATTTGTTAGAACATGGATTTTTGGATTATTTTGATAACACTATTTTTGTATTGTACTGTCTAATTTTTGACAAAGTAAATTCTTAATTAAAAACTAACAACATTCTACAGCTCTCTTAATTGTAACTCAGGTATGACATGCACCAACACTGAACTAATTTCATGCAATTTAATACTTAGCAAAGCGTCATAAAGATGTAGAGATAAAACAAAGATAAAATATGTTCAGATTAGAATATGATAATTGATAATATTAGCAGACATCACATTTGTCTTTCATTTAACTGTTAAAATAATAATTTGTTGAATCACAATCATTACTATGCTTCTTTTTATCTTGCTCATCGCTCCATTGTATTCAATAGTCATTTTCCTAATTATACCACCTGTCGTCTCCCACTAACAGCAACAAGAAGAAGTGAAAGTTTTGTTATTATTTATTCCGTGCATTGCTTATGGTTTATTTAAGCCATCTACATTATGCAACTAGTTGCGCACAAGTTGTTTCATGACATTAGTCGCACTTCTAGTTTCACGTGTTAACTTACAGTTTCATAATCCATGCATTAGTTTAGTTGTACGCCCAAAATTAGAATAGTGTGAAATTACGGCAACACTAGTGGTGTAAAAACATGATGCAACTAGTGTCGTGAAACCATTTCAACTAAGCAGAAGTATGTATTGTGCATTCTAGAAAAAAGTTTTGATATCGATAGTGCCATGGTTGCTGTGATACTGAAAGTTGAAACACTCAATTTGTGCAATTTACATAAACTTTTTGGTGTTATGCAATTACATATTTGGAACAAGGCAAGACCCTCGACTTTTCACCTCGCTAGCGTGTATCATTTATCCAATATCTTGATCTTAATTATTGTTCATTGTAACATTCACCTCTAAAAAGTCTTATCATTACGCCATAAATATAAGCTCTACACTACCAATCCCTTAATGATTCTCACAAGCTATTTTATGCAGGGTGTTAAGGGGTGTACTTGACTTACTTTAACTAGTCATTCCTGACATTATGTAAAAAATGTAAAGCAATTTTTGTCTCCGGTGACATTTTTGATGTTTTTTTCAACTAAACAAATAAAAATCTGCAGGTATTGGATGGTTAGGGGTGGGGAGGGGTCAGAGGGTTACTCATCCGAGAGACCAGTAACGACATGTAGAAGAAAAAAAAATTGTTTGATTTTGAAGACAGAAAAATTGAAAAACAAAAAATATTCATTAACATTTTTTATTCCAAATGATGTCAGAAATCACTGGTTAAGGTAAGTCAAGTACGTCCCTTAACACCCTATATACATTTAAGGTTTGTCATTGTAAGCTTTTTAAATGCACGCCTGTAATTTATTTATTTCTTTTTTCACGCCCTGAAGGCTTTACAGTATCACATTATTATAAATACATAAGTTACTCAGGAGTATAATTATAAGTTGTAGTATATTATGTATAACATTATAAACTGAACATTAAGGTTATGTAATGAGCCGCACACAGCAAGGCGGCCAACCGTCCCGCATTCTGCGGGAGTTTCTAGTCCCGCATTGAAATATTTGATAAAATAGTCCCGCAAAATCGTCTAAAGCGTCCCGCATGTCCCGTATTCCTATATTTTTATAATATTGTCTATGGTAGACAAATAATCATTAAAAAACCCTGAAGAAGTGAGCGTTGCTCACGAAACATGTTGGTTTTGTAAACAATAAATATTTGTTTTGTATTTTATTCATTCTTGAACACTTCGAAAGAACTTTATGTTCCTAAAATTAATTTTAAGGCCTCTCATTATCCCATATGGTTTTCAAATGAATTAAAAGAATTAATATACAATAAAAAACAATTGCACAAATTATATAAGCAATCTAGAAACGTTAATGATTATATAAATTTTACTAACTTAAGAAGGCAATGCAAAGACTTATCCAGAAAATGTTACATTGATTATGTTAGTTTAATGGAAAAAGAGGTTCGTCATAACGTAAAAAGATTATGGAATTTTTCTAATGCTCAGAGAAATGAAATAATGATTGTAGTTTACCAAATACTATGTATCTTAATAACAAATGTACTGACAGTACCGAAGGCATAGTCAATCTTTTTGCAGATTCATTTAAAAGTGTTTATAACATGGATATTCTTGATAGTGAGATCCCTAAAGATATATCTGTTGAAGAATTGCTTAATTTAAGCCATTGTTTCATTGAAAAATCTGCAATAGAAAAAGGTATAAAAGCATTAGATTCTAATAAATCTGCTGGACCGGATGGTTTTCCTCCAATATATTTAAAATCTTGTATAAACAGTTTGACTTTCCCATTATTCATATTATTTAACAAGTCTTTAGCATCAGGGTGTTTTCCAGATCAGTGGAAAAAAAGCTTTTTAACGCCTATTCACAAAAAGGGTGATAAAAGCGATGTATCAAACTACAGACCAATATGTATATTGTCCGCTATTCCCAAACTCTTTGAATCATTAGTCTTAGATGTCTTTAAAAAACAAATCAATAATATAATTGTCCCCAATCAGCATGGTTTTATCACAGGTAGAAATACTTTAAGTAACTTAATCATTTATGAAAATTATATAACTGATTCCCTTGTCCTTAAGCATCAGATGGATTCTATATACACTGATTTTTCCAAAGCTTTTGATAAAGTTAGGCGACATATTCTTGTACATAAACTAAAAATGTTGGGCATTAAAGGAACCTTATTGAACTGGTTTAATAGTTATCTTAGTAAAAGAAAGCTTTGTGTTAAAATAAATTCTGTAGAATCCTATATCTTCGAAGCCACAAGTGGGGTTCCCCAAGGATCTCACCTCGGACCAATTCTATTTTTTTTATTATTTATAAATGACATTGTTAGTATATTTAAAGATGTACAAGTTTTACTCTTCGCTGATGATTTAAAAATATATAAAATGATACGTAGTATAGAGGATTGCCATATTTTACAATCTAATTTAGATAAATTGTTTCATTGGTGTGTGATCAACTCGCTATTTCTTAATATTCAAAAGTGCCAAGTTATTCGTTTTTATAAAATCCAAAGTCATGTAACTTATGAATACTCTTTTTTTTTTTTCAATTATTTCTGGCTTTCACCCTTCAAGGGTGTTCTAGGCCATCATTTATAATTACAGAGAAAGGAAAGGTGAATTTATATATTAATTTTATTTAAATGTGCAAATTTCAGAATTTTATGGAAGATTGGAGTAGAGTTCAGACTTAGAAGAGATGAGATGTTGAATGGAGGAGAGGCAATTTTTGATAACGCTTGATAGAAGAGAGGATATTTATTTAGAGAGGGACAATCAAAAAATATGTGATCTAAAGTTCCCACATCTAGACCACAGAACGTACAATCTGGGGAGTCAAGCACATGAATTTTATAAGGGTGAGAAGGAACGGAACAATGTCCGATTCTCATACGAATAAGTAAGGAAATTTCTTTTTTGGAAAAATGGGGGAATTTTTGAAACCACGGTTTTGATGGGATAGTCCTTTGTATTGAGGCGTAGCGGGCACCCTTGGATTGACTAGCAATGTTCAAATACTCTGTCCAAACATTGCGGGATCTATCTTTGATGATGGAAAAAATATCAGACAGGGGAATATGGTTTACGAGGGTAACGGTAGGGTTAGATGCTCCTTGTTTTGCCAAGGAATCAGCAATATCGTTACCCACTATGCCAACATGCCCAGGAATCCAAATCAGAGTGACAGTTTTTCCAGAGCTTTGAATGGAGGTTATAAATACTCGAATAAGACATACAAAGTGATCATCAGGATGAAGTAGAGGACTGGTTTTAAGTTTTTGGAGGGAACTGAGAGAGTCAGAGAGAACAAGAGAATGTTCAAAATTATTTTTTATTATATATTTGAGAGATTCAATAATCGCAATGCACTCGGCAGAAAATATTGAAAATTGGTTTGAAATTGAATAAAATATTCTTTCATTAGAATTATTGTGGTAAACGTTAATACCAATACCACAGTTAGGAGAGTCCGGAGATTTGGAGCCATCAGTAAATAAAAGAGAAGAGTTGGGCCATTTAGAAGAAATAATGTCATTGAACATATTATTGACAGTACGGGCTGGGAGATTGGAATGACTTTTAAGGATGCCGATCCCTTCTAAAATCGTTGGGGATAGGGTGACGTGACTATATTTTAATTTGTACAAAGGAAGAAGATTATTTTTGATAATTTGAAGCTCTGAGAGAGAGCGAAAATTTTTACAGATGGCAGGGAGAGGTTTAGTTCGAGCTCTGATTGAATGCGTTGAGTCGTTGAACAACGAGACTCTGGGAATAACCCGATGACTTTTAGAATTTAAACATTTAAGAACAAATTTGTCAGCAAATAGTTGACGCCTTAAATAAAGAGGAGGATCAGAACATTCTACTTGAAGGGAATTGATGGGCGACGATTGCATCGCGCCAGTTATTATTCGCAATGACTTAGATTGAATTTTTTCTAATTTACTGAGTGCATTTTTGGATGCAGTACTAAAAAGTGGGCAGGTATAGTCGAGATGGCTTCGAATAAGTGATTAAGTTTCCTATCAAATGTTACTCCCAAAAATTTAACTTCGGAAGCATTGGGGATTGGAGAGTTTTTAAATAAAATTTGAACAGGGGGGTTATTATGACGATTTGAGAAGGTGACACACTGACTCTTTTGTACTGAAAGTTCAAGACCATTTAAAGTGAGCCATGTGCAAAGGGCATTCATGGCTTCATTAAGATATTTGACGGCGGATGGAATGATTTTGGATGATAAGAAGAAAGCTATGTCATCTGCGAACTCAACAACTTTTACTTGAGGGGGAATGGTGACATGCATATCGTGTGTGTATATATTATACAGTAAGGGGGATAATACATCGCCTTGGGGTAAACCCTTCCAAATTGACCTACTCTGAGGAGTAACATCTGGTAGCTCAATGAAAATTTTCCTATAGAGAAAAAACATGAGGGGTAAGCCAAGGCCTAAAAGTTTTTTTTTAAGAATTGGGATGGAAACATTGTCAAAGGCGCCTTCTATGTCTATAAAGACTGCAAGACATACTTCTTTGTTAGAAATGGATAAATTAATATCAGTGCTGATGATGGCAAGGTTATCTTGTGTAGATTTCTTTTTCCTAAATCCAAATTGGGATGGAGAGAGAAGATGATTACTCTCGACAAAAAATTCTAACCGGTTTTTAATTAATTTTTCATTAATTTTACTAAGGGTGGATGAAAGAGATAGAATTGGGTGATTTGTTTAATTTTACAATTCGGATGATTATTTGAGAACTCCAGTCATCAGGTATTATGCCAGTCTGGAAGATTTTATTTAAGATGCTTAAAAAGTGATTTAGAACATTATCATTACTATTTTTGATAATGCTATAAGGTATACCATCTCTGCCTGGAGATGAGTCCTTGACTGTTGATAAACAATTTTTTAATTCAATTAAAGTGAATGGAGACTCTAGCCAATGATCAGACATAGGAGTGTTGTGGATTGGAGTTATTTCATCTAAGTTAGGTACAGAAGGAGGGGCAATTTTGTCCAAGAACTCGTCTATCCATTTAGAATGAGAAGCTCGAGGAGATGTTGGAGTGAAGGAGGATCGAAATCTTCGAATCATAGACCAAATTTCCAAAATTGGAGTGTTCGGAGATACTGAACTACAGAAGTTGTACCACCCGGACCTTTTTTTTGACCTCAATACCCTTTTGGCATTGGCTTAGGCATTTTTGTATATGAGATAGTTCTCCATATTGTGACGATAGGAAAGAGATTTAGCTTTCCGAATTCTCACTAATTTGGAACATTCCTCATCCCACCAGGGAGTCGGAGGGAGTTTTTTGAGAGATTTGGTTTTAGGGGGAGGATTTGATTTATTGATTGCAGTTACGAGCATTGATTTGAAGTTATCGTAGTCATCTTTGACAGATAATGTATCGGTATAGGATAAATTTTGTATAAACTTATCCATATGTGAGTTAAATTCGTCCCATTTGGTGTGTTTTGTTTTAATCTTTGTTGAAATATGGGACTTGTCTGAATGGAAAGAAGTTTGATAAGTGATGGTGATCAGGAAATGATCACTGGAGCAAGGGTCGGGGGACACCACCCACGAGGAGAGAGGTGCCAGATTAGTAGAGCATATGGAGAGATCCACTGCACTAGGGTTTGTGTTGGGGCGAGAGATTCTAGTAGGAGGTCCGTCATTCAAAAGAAAAAGGTTGGATTCATCTAGGAAATCCATCACACTTCGACCGTCTCGATCACAGAAAACAGAACCCCAGACTGGGGAATGGGCATTAAAATCACCCAATAAAAAGAAAGGAGGGCTTAGTTGACGGACAATTTGCAACCACGCTTGTTTATTGAAGTGCGATGTTGGGGGAAGATAGATAGAAACAAAGGAAGTGTCCTTTATTTTAGCTGCAACCATTTGAAAGTCAGCATTGGGGGGTTTGATATTATTTATTGGGAAAAACGGAAGGGATTTTTTAATAAAAACGGCAGCACCACCGCCCGTACCTTCCGGGCGATCATCGCGGAGACAGGAGTACCCTCCCACATTAAAGTGGGTGGATGGAGTAAACCATGACAGGTTGGTGAAAGTCCACGAGGTGGCAAGCGCTGGGTGATTGTATCCAGCGTTTCCTACAAGCACCTGTTTGGGAGGAAGACACAGTAGATAAGTAATAAGGGCATGGCTAATGGTTGGGAGTCCTCTCCAATCGATTGGCAGTCCCAGCAAGAATGCGCATGACGTTCGGTCTAGTCGTGAACCACACTGTCATAAGTCATAAGTCATAAGTGTCATAAGTGCAGTCATAAAATTCTAGTTGCAGACTACGTATGTGCTGCCAGAATCAAAGAAAAACCGTGTTCATGTTGTGATTGTAGTCTAAATGAGCCGATTACCGAGAGACCAGTTATAAATTTGTAACGTATTGCATTTTTTTATACAAAATTTCATAATGCCAGAGCTCACCAATAGTTTTATACAAACCTTGTCCTGACAATAACAAACACAAAAAAAAAAGAATTATCCAATTTGTTGCAGTACCCGGCATGCGTTGCTATGCTATTTAATAAAGAAATTGTTTCTCCTCCGCGTCCCCTTCTCCTCGCGCGTTCCCACTCCGCCTCTTCCACCTTCCCTCTCCCCATTCCACTCGCCCCTTCCCCGCAAACCCCCCTCCCGAGTTCCCCTCCCCTCTCTCAGGTTCCCCTTCCACCTCCAAGGTTCCCCTCCCCCCTCCCTGTTTCCCCCCTCCCTCCTCCCGTATTCCATACATTCAGTCCCGGTACATTCAGTTTTCAAATAGCTCGCGTGCCACCTATTGCAATTTTTTATACAAATTTCATAATGCCAAAGCTCACCAGTAGTTTTATACAAACCTTGTCCTGACAATAACAAACACAAAAAACAAAGAATTATCCAATTTGGTGCAGTCGTTCGGAAGTTATGCGCGTACATAGATTCCGGCGATTCATTTTTATTTATACAGATTATATTTAATATATAATTAATTTTTCGTAATTTCATGATGCCAGAGCTCACTATTGTATACAGAAACCATCGCGGGCATGCACACATCAAATCCTCAAAAGTTTCATCGCAATCGGATGAACGGTTTAGCAATGCGTAATTTCATGATGAGCTCACTATTGTATATACTATCTGTATATATACATATATATATTTTTTTTTTTTTTAAAAAGAAAGACAAACTTTCCCGGGTTACGAATAACCCGACAATATTTGAAAATCTCCCACTACCACCACAGTAAGCCGAAAATGTTGCTTGAGTCATGATGGAGGACTTAGCCAGCCGAGGAATCGAACTCGGAACGCCTGGGTGGGACCCAAATGCGATGCCCACTCAACCACTGACCGGTCACATATATATGTATACCGTTTTGCAAAATAACCTGACTTTCTAGAATTTTTTGAGTATTTTTTTTAGTTTTCAGAACACCTAAATACATAGAAATCAGTTGTTGAAAACATCCAGACAGCATTTTTGTTGCAGACCTGTGTTATAAACTTTGACGAAGTATATCTAAACCATAATATATTTTATGAAACATTTTTAATTGTTTCAAATTTAAAGTAACTACCTAGGATACAATTTGTAGAAAGAAACGTCACTATCTCAATGACAACCAGACAGGTAAGTGCAATAATAACTCAGTCTAGGTCAAGTTAGCCACCTAGTCAAATTAAGGCGATAAAAGTGAATGCAACAAATTTTTAAAACCGAAAACTGAATTTATTTTACGCACAGATGAAATACCAAACGGTCGAGTTAAAACGGGACTTCTAGGCCCAGTCAACTAACTATACGCGAACTAGTAGAATAATATTATGTATTATAAAAGCATTGATTGATTGATCGATTGATTGAAAGTGAACACGTGTATGTTTTTCCAACCAAAACGTCAATATCATAAAAAATACATCTAAAAATAATGAACTCATTTTTAGTAAAATAAAATTTTCTTTGATGAATGATAAAACTCAAAAATATATTGAGCGGTAACCTGCCAGTAGTGATGGGCATAGGTTATCAGGTAATCGATATAAGTATAAATGTTTGAAATAATTTATTATCAACCAAATCGAAACATTTAAAAATGAATGAAAAAATCATAAGAAACACTCAGTAGATAGTGGAGTCTGGTTTCCAAACGACTATTCGATGTATTTATACTATTGACTATTCATTAATCGTTACCAATAACTATTGATTATAATCATTACTGATCTCAACAATAGAATAAAGTGTTCTTCTATTGTTTCACGCAAAAATTACGATCTTTTTTCAAAGCAAGTGCTATGTAAGTAGCATTGGCAACACTGTGCCTATGTTTTCGTCGTATTTTCTAAGTATAAAAATCAAACATCCACAATGTAGCCGTTGATGTGTTTTATAAAAATAGTGACTGCAGTTTCGATTAATTTTAAGGAAACTGTGCAAAGATCGCCACCTTAGAGTAACAATATCAGGGAGAGGGGATTCAAACTAGAGATGCCACGGCTACTATTCGGTATTCGGCCACTTTTTTTACTATTCCGGTACACCAAACCTTGAAAAAAATGCATAGAAATTTAATTTTTATTGTCTTCACCACAAATTTCATAATATTCCCAAATAGGTGATATTTTATTAAATGATGCCATTTCGTAAAGCTTTTCGCGAACAAACAAACGCATTACACACTATAATAATGTTACGTGAGCTCAAAAGGGGGGGGGGGGCGGCAGCAAAATCTCACCTTACTAGAAAAGAATATACGAAGTGGCCCAAATTTATCTCACCAAAGGGGGGGGTCTAGAATAGAAGAAAAACTGGTCACGTAATTAATGTATGCCCCCTAAAGTGCCCACGCACTTCCATTTTACGGGTCGGAACCTGTCACCCGCGAAATGTAAATGTCGCCGAATATTCGGCGTTCGGCCGAGAGCCTAGCTAACTAACTAACTAACTTTGATTAACTTTACAACAGTAGTGATAGCACGTATAATAAATAGCACATCGAGTTAAAGTTATCGCGAAAAACATCAACATTTTCCGTGTAACGGACCTTCCGCACATTAACCGCATTGTTTACACCTACCTTACCGCCGCACTTTTAGGCATAGATAATGATGATTACACTTCGTTTCAACAATTACTACTTTGTAATTACTACTAATACCAACTCTGTATGTTAGTACAACTTGTATAATCTTATGAATATTTGTCTTGGCCCATTGTCTATAAGTATTTGCTAATATAATTTATCTATTCCATGTAAAAAACTGAAATAGTAACTAATTTTAAAAATATATGAAAATGTAACTAATTTTAAAAAACTGATAATGTACCTAATTTAAAAAAATCTGAAAATGTAAATAATTTTAAAAAATGGATAATGTAACTAATTTACAAAAAAACTGGAAATGTAAATAATTTTAAAAATATGTAACTTACTTTAATAAATGGCCAAGATCACCCTTAATGGGTGAAAGCCAAATAAACAATTTAAAAAAAAAAAACAATTACTACAAGAAACAACTATTTACATGCAAAAACAGGTTCTTAAATTGGGGAAATTAAATCAATCCATATTTAAAAATAAAAATGGGGGCAAAGGGGTCGTTTAATAAGGGAAATATTGAACTTTGAATAAAAATATAAATTTAATGCATCTTTCACCATCTCTCCAAACGTAATTAGTTTTTTCTTGTAGTACCTACCTAATTAAGTTGAAATTAAGTGTAATTTGCATAATCTGTGTTCATTAAAAGTGCGGCGGTCAGGTAAATACTAAACTAGTTTTATAATAATCTAGTTTACTGCGGTCCTTTTGCTCGACCACTCATCAACCGAACTCATTTACACTACACACAGGAGGCCTTGTGTCATCTTTG
This sequence comes from Limnephilus rhombicus, assembly GCA_929108145.2. Classification (NCBI taxonomy): domain Eukaryota; kingdom Metazoa; phylum Arthropoda; class Insecta; order Trichoptera; family Limnephilidae; genus Limnephilus; species Limnephilus rhombicus. The sequence continues at coordinate 60,898,992 of OV815276.1, forward strand.
GAGTTGGGGTGTGGGGAGTCTTTCGAGGAAAGGAAGGAGATAAGTTCTGAGAAGCAAAAAGGTACGAGGAGTGGGTTATAGGGTTGCCATACGTCCGGAATTTTCCGGATAAGTCCGGAAATATAGGTCTTTGACCGGAATTCGGGGGGAATCCCAAACAGTCCGGAATTTCTACAATTGGAGATTGATATAAAAAATGAAATAAACCAAATTATTTTTATTACAAATCAAAGTAAAAACATCACTTCTGATGTTTAATGCTCCCAGAAATATTGTTCAACACTTCGGAATCTTTAATGATAGTTTTGTAGAATTTATTTTTATATAAATATTTTTTAAATTACACTGTGTTAAGAGAATCGACTTGACAGACTCTACAGAAAGCCTGTTCCTTTCTTTTGACCATAAGGTTCCTACCCTTTCAACATTAGCATTTTGTGCCTGCATCGCAAATATACAAGAGCATATCTTTTTTTAATTTATTAACTATATGTATATGTATTTATCATTTTTTTACATTTATATATGAAGCATGTTAGGTATATATGTATATAAAATAGCAAATTTATTCGTAGTCCTCCTCACTAGTAGATCCTGTGCTGAGGGGGACTATGCTTTGGATAAGTTTTCAGCGACTTCTATGGTTTAACTTCATTGTTTGGATAAGGTTTTCCAGAAACTTGATGGTAAGCCCACACTGCGGCCAACGTTCCAACTTCAAACGTTTGGACGATCGTGTGGAGGGGTGTTCGTGCGTTGGAAGTTCGAGTTGGAAGGTTGGAGTTCGCGTTGGCCCGGGATCGCCTTCGAGGCGATCCCGACGGCCAACTCACACGAACCAGCCTGCCGCAGCTGTCCACACCGTGCCGCGTACTATTAAAATGACTATATTATTACGGATTATTGTTTGAAAACATGTCGTGTATATAATTATATGATTATACGTACGTAATAATTGTAGGCAACTGAAAAAGATACAGAATAGCTACAGCTGTTTCATGTCCGCCATTTTGGAGTACGGAATTCGGGGTTGGAGGGTTGGCCGCAGCGACCATACGATCGGCCAACCTTCCAACTCCGAACTAAGTTGGAAGGTTGGCTTCAGTCTGGACGTAGCATGACGATGACTATGACGATGAACTTGACTATGACGATGATTTAAATATACTAGTAAGTTCATTTTCCGATAGTTCCTTCAGCCAACATTTAATGTCCTTAATTTAGCTATTTTTTTGTTTTAATGTGTTTGATACTAAGCGGGAGTTTGTTATATAACTTTACTGCTAAAATTCAGAACTTAATTCCGTAACTTTCGAAAGTCCGGAATTTTTATCAAATGTCAGGAATTTTCTCCGGGATTTGGATTTTTTGATCTGGGTACCCTAAGTGGGTAGGAGTCCATCCCTCCCACTGCGGTGCAAGGCGATGTTCCGGGAGAGTTCTGATGGAGAGGTCAAAAGGTCTACCTCAACCAGTCTCTCCCGATCCGGTCTGCCACGCAGCTGGTGGGCAGATGCATCCACCATCCAGACAAACCTCACCCCATGAACCCAGGCACCCCTGCTAAGTCACCTAACGTAGCTAATCACTTGGGATAACCTTGGCAGAGGTGTTGGTTATCCAATAAATGGTTCCCGATGCGCCGGTACCCATATCCGCCTTCCAAATTGAATAATAAATACCGTAGTTTAGTAATGTGCACCAGTCTGAAGACCGTAACAAGTGGTCAGGTAAATAAAGACAGGAACAAAGTTATAAAATTATTTTATTAAAATTCAAATACTTGTAGACATCAAAACAAAAGTATAACGCCGCCCAAAAGTTCGCCCCTGGTTAACGCAATAACATTATATGATAACTGAAAATACGTAGGTACGAATACTTCACAGAAATTCTAATTACTTATTGCTTATTATGATCTTGACAAAAACAAAACAATAATAATAGTTAGGTGTTAGGACTGTTAGGTGCGTGACGTTTATAAAATTAAACAATATTAATTGAAAGATAAGAGGTCTTATAATATTAAGTACATAAAGACTAAATTCGATCAAAAAATGTAAAGCTGAAGATGTACAGAATTCTCGAAGTAAAGAACCCTTTACCTCTAAAAAAAACTAATTATGCAAGATTCTTGGCGTTTGGCGTTTGACCCAAGAAATCGTACATTTTGACGGTCAACTTGACAAAAGCAAAGCTGAATTCTTCAAAAACACAAGTTTCTCGTAGTAAATATAACTCTAAAATAAATTACTTACATTGTTTTCTGTTGAATCGTCCATGTTTAATTTTAATTTAGTGTTTAAACTGCAATTTAAAATAGTTATCTTGCCAAGAACGCGTATCAGCCCATAAACGGAGGCACACTGCACGTAGCGCCGAATGATCGCACGGATGGCTACTAAATAATAATAAATGATCGTTATCAACTGTCGGCCAGGCCTGGTTATGATATTATGTAAAGAAATCCTAATATATTATAATCTTTAAATAGTACACATTAGACCATGCAAAAAAACATTACGTTTCCGTCAGTTGTCTTGCTTACTATATTCTGTTAGGTGTTTTTTAATGATATTTCCAGGCAAGTTTCGCACTTTGCACTTAGTGAATATTATAAGTACAGTCCAACAAAAAAAGGTGTCCCATTTGTATTATCATTTTTTTTATTTATCTATATAAGGTATGTTTACATTACATTATTCGATGCCTGTCTCACTAGGGTATACCTGTGTTGAGACAGGCGTAGAGGTACATAATTGAGTATCATACATAAAAATATTTAATTATAACATAAGAATATTTAAGGTAAGATACATACTGAATTATACAATTCAAACAGAAAGATGATTTAAATTGAGGGTTAATACCATAAAGAGAGCATTATATAGGTGAAGGAAGAGATGAATAAAGTAGTAAATCCTGTCGAATCTATATAGGGAGTTATATTATATATATATATAGGATTTTACTATTTTAATTTCTTTAATAAGGGTAAGGACATATGTGAGATGGTAATTTTGTCTATTTGTAATCTATTTTACAGATGTTAGCAGTAGTGTGACGTCCAATACTTATAATCCATTTCTTTACATCTTGTTTGAATTTGGTCATTGATTCAGTTTGTCTAATCGTAGCTGGTAGTGTATTGTGTACTTTGCAAGCTATGTATTTAAAGTGTTTTTGTCCAAAGGTGGTTTTAGAAAAGGGAGTTTGGAGAAGTTCTTTATTTTTGGCTCGGGTATTGTGTATCATTTGTGTTGGTTTGTATAGGATTTTGTTGTTTTTATGTAAATAAACTAAGATGGATTTTGCGTACAGCTGTTTAATGTCCATAACGTTGAAAGTATTGAAGATCGTATCGGTGCTGGTAGTGAGAGGAAGTTTAAGAATGATGGGGTCGAGGGCATTAGAATAAGTGTTACCCCAAGCTAAAATTCCGTATTCGATGTGAGATTGGCACAGTGAGTAAGTAATACACTGTTTTTAAAAGTTGTAGGTTAAGGAAATTGCGCGTTTGTTTGAAAAAGTATATAGATTTGCGGATTTAGTTTGAAGTGTTAAGTATATGTTGCTTCCAATTTCGATGTGTATCAAAGGTTAATCCTAAATATTTGATAGTTGCTACTTGTTCTAGGCATGGACAGTTGCAATTCCGGTTCAGATATGAGTTATTACATTCGTGTATTTTTAATTTTGGGTGTAGGTTTGGTTTTGTGATATTGGTGAGACTAGACAGTAAGTATTTTGTTTTCTGTACGTTAAGAGTTAATGTGTTCGAGTCAAGCCAATATTTAACCTTTTGAATTCCTACCTTCGTTTTAGAATATACGGTACGCCAATTTTTTGCTTGAAATAGTAGTACAGTGTCGTCGGCGAAACTGACAATAGTGGAATCGATATCTAGGTTACACAACTCGTTAATGTATATTAGGAAGAGCGTTGGACCTATAACACTGCCTTGTGGGACACCGTAACTAATAGGTAAATTCTGACTCTTTGTAGCTCTGAGTTTAACGCATTGGGATCTGTCAGATAGGAAACTGGAGAGGAGGCTTAATTCATTATTCCTAATACCTATGTTGAATAATTTTCGTTCTAATTTGATGTGTGATCAAACGCTTTACACAGGTCGAGAAATACCGATAGACATTTCGAGCCCTTATCAAGGTGGCCAGAGATATGGTCAGTGACGGTGGCTATGGCATCGTTTGTACTTTTATGGTTTCTGACATTGAGGTATATGTTTCTGAAGCCAAATTGCCGCGGCGATAGTAGGTTGTTGGTTTCCAGGTATTCCATAAGACTATTATTAACGATCTTTTCAAATACTTTAGACAGGGAATTGAGTAACGTAATAGGACGATAATTACTAATATCAAGTTTGGAGCCTGTTTTTTAAATAGGGATAATAAGACCTTGTTTTAGAATGGCGGGAAATAATCCTTGGCGAATGCTAATATTCAGCAGATGAGTTAATGGTTGTATTATAACCGGGGCAATTTTTTTAAGAACACTGTTGGATATTTCGTCAATGCCGGTGGATGAAGAGTTTTTTAAAGAGTTTATTACCGTAGAAACTTCTTTCTCTGTAACCGTTTTGAGAAAAAATCGGGTTGGGAATTCATCATTGGAAGGGTGGACGCTAGGGCCAAGCATATGGTTGCTTGATTGGATTTTTGTTGCTAGTTCTGGACCTATATTTGCAAAATAACTGTTTATATGATTGACAATTGTGTTGGGGTTCGATGTAAAGTCTACGGTGATATCATTGAAAATCGGTGATATCATTAAAATAAAACGTTGTATGTTCGTCATGATATATTTTACAATATATTGGGACCATGAGTTCATGTAGGTATAGACCGGGAGGCGAGATAGGTAAACCCTACGTCATAGACTACACGGATGAAACTACTTTTAAGTGATAATGGGCATTTAGAAAACCTTAAAAAAGCTGGTCTGCCGGTGCGCCTCTTGGCAGGAGCCGCGCAGTCATGGAAATAGTCAGCGATTTTTTTGGTCAAAATTACGTCATCGACTACACGAACGGGAATGGTCTCATATGATAAAGGTCGATTAGAAAATGAGAAATAAGCAGGTCTGCCAACCGGCAGCCTGGCAAGTTCGGAGGCAGCCGGCGTCAAAGTGGGGAAAAAATTGGTCGATTTTACGTCATCGACTACACGAATGAAACCAATGAATAACTATAGTCCAGATCATTCCATATAAGAATTTCGCGGTCTGCCGACTAGCAGCCTGGCAAATTTTTGTGTAAGTTTTTTTTTTTTTTTTTTTTAATTTTTCGTTTATCTTTATTATTATTTTTATTTCACTATATTTTTAAAAACTTTGAATGCCATATTTTAAAAAAATAAGCGAAAAATATTTTTAAAAAATAATTTAAGAGTTCCCAGTGTACCCATCCGTCAGGCGAGCCTTTAGACGCCAAACCACTTACGAAACCTGCCGCGGAGCCCCTCACCGCTATCGCGTGTTAATATTTTTGTACAAATGTATAATAATAATAGTCCTTTTAAGATTGCCTAATAGTTCATAGTAGTTGTAAGTTCGAACAACCAACCCACCGTCGCCGTAAGAGCTGCGTTCGTCCGAAAAACGACGGAAATTTCCGAACCCCGTCCGTTTCATATCGGTTTCGCTTGCCCTGCTGCATCGATTACATCAAATATAAGATCAAAACTAACGGAAACCTGTAGTCTAAATCATCCCATTTATGAATTCTTTCGTCTGCCGACCAGCAGAATGGCAGTTTTTTGTGTACGATGTTTTAAAGTTAAATTTTTTTTTTTAATGAAAAAAAAATATTTTCAATATCTTTATTATTATTTTTATTTGAATATGGTTTTAAAAACTTATAATGCAAGATTTTAAATAAAATAAGTTGTAATCATAAAAAAATTAATTTTGAGTGTTCCGAGTGCACCCATCGGACAGGAGAGCCTTTTGACGTGAAACAACTTACTGGAAATTGGCCGCGGAGCCCTTCGCCGTCAACGCGTGCCCATATTATTAAACAAATTTATAATAATATAAGTCTTTTTAAGATAACCTAATAGTCCATAGTGGTTGGAAGTTCGAACAACCACCGCACCGTCGCCATAAGAGCTGCGTTCGTCCGAAAAACGACGGAAATTTCCGAACCCCGTCCGTTTCATATCGGTTTCGCTTGCCCTGTTGCACTGATTACTTCGAATTCAAGATCGAAACTAACGAAAAACTGTAGTCTAGACAATTGCATTCATGACTTTCTTGGTCTGCTGACCAGCAGCCTGGCAGTTTTTTACGTACGATTTTTTAATTTTATATTTTTTAATTTTATAAAAATTATTTTCATTGTATTTATTATTATTTTTATTAGGTGGGGTGTTAAAAGTTTGACCGTCGCCTGTGTGTCTGTCTGAATTCCATGCCAACTCAGAATCAAGTCAACTCAACACCTCTTTGAAAAGTCAAGCTATGAAAAAAATAATTTTAAAATAGCCGTTAACCCTAATCTAATCAACCAATTTAAAAAAAAATAACAATCACTCTCTATGGCCTTTCTGAGGTGGTTCTGAGTTGGTTTAATTCTGAGTTGGCCGGTCACCGTCTGTCTGTGGCATCGTAGCTCCTAAATGAATGGACCAATTATGACGCGGTATTTTTTGTTTGAAACTGACGTGATCGAAATGTTTCTTAGCTACAATTCATGAAAATCTGTTCAGACTTTTCAAGGTCATCAGCTCTTTTTTGTATCGGGGGTTATTTAAATTTTTTACTTATTGACGACGTAGGTAGATATGAAATGGTTGGGAATTTTGAATAAATTTGGGAAGAAACCCTTTCAGCGAGATTTTTCGCAGAGCTAAGAAGCCCGAGTGCTACTCTCTTATGCCCGGATCACACGTACCGAGTAGATCGGCGAGACAGCAAAATAATACTAGGCCGAGAGAGTTGGGTGGACGAGTACATGTTTACATGTATTTTTTTTAATTTGGCACCGAATCAGTCAGTCAGTTAAGAGGAACGTTTGCACGGCCGGTTCCGGCCTGTCTCATGCAAATCTTAATTTTGGATTTGAGATCAAAATGCCCAACCAAACCTAAAAATTATTTTTTTTATTAAAAAGTATATCAAATATCTAGTACGGATGTGGGCTACTTTATTAATTTTTGTTTTAAATTATAAGATATAGTCCATTAGATTTTAATCTTTTATGATTTTATAGGCAACTTGGGCAATTATTTTTGAGTAAGTAAATGAAAAACATAAAAAATTTACTATATTTATCATAAAAATACGATGAAATATAAAATTAAAATTAATAAAAGATATATTTTTTATGGATGTAAACTTAAGATACAAATTACCTATTCACCTCGTTGCAAAATTTGTAAAATTACTAGGTACCTCAAAAAAATGCATTTTTAACAAGGTTTTATTTCATTTTTCATCATATTTAAAAATAAATATACAAAAAATATTTTTTTATGGTTTTCATTTACTCACAAATAATTGCCCAAGTTGCCTTTAAAATCACGAAACACTTAAATCTTTTATGGCCTATATCTTATAATTAAGAGCAAAAATAAATAAAGTAGCTCACATCCGTACTAATTATTTGATACTTATACCTTTTGATTACAAAAATAATATTTCAGTTTGGTACGGTATTTTGATCTCAAATCTAAAATTAAGATTTGTACGAAACGGGCCAAAATGGGCCGCGCGAACGTTCCACTTAAGGCGCCGCTACCCGCATTTCTACCGATTACTTACATATCTCCCTTAAGGGCCCGCAACCCGGATTTCTACCGATTTATTACATATTTCCCTTAAACACGGTAAGTTTTAAAGCTCTTTAAAAAATACATGTTATTCTCGAAGATAATATCTAGACTTTGCCCGCGCCGAAACGCAATTATATAAAATTCCCTCGATAGAAAAAAATCGCAATGCTCCAAAAATTATTATAAACACGTTTGTTTCAGATAAGTTTTAAGATTTTATTTAGATAGTTATTTTACAAGTTATATGTATGAAAAAATTCACAGTGTTTCTTTAAATGCTGTTTAAGATAATGCCCGCGAGATTTTTGCTCTATTTTAAACGAGTCGTGTTTTATTAAACATTTTCGCAATTTTCGCATTGATTTTGTGGCTGTAAATGTTAGCGCTCTCCTCTAACATTCGTAATTTCGTATCCCTCTATCTTCTTCTTTTCGATCCCTGTTGCAGAGCCTTAAACATTTGCAGCCTTACTAAAAAACCCAGTGAAAATTTTATTCAATTGACAAACGGCCGCGGATGTGAAAACATTACTAATTAAAAAATTGTTCATGGAAAAAATACACTTGGTTTACACAGTCTGAGAGGGTAGTTTATCTCTGTTTTAGTAATGATGTTTGAACGAAATTAGGATTTTTTCCTAAGTATTTTGAATGTTGTATATATTTATTATTTTTGAAGGTGTCGTAAAAACAAATACCATTTATGAAAACTAGATAAAATTATCTTTTAGATTTGTGTAATTGACATACGCTTTAGTTTTAAAAAACTGCCATATATTAAGATTCAAACGTGAAAAAAAAATGGAATTTTTATTTTACCAAAATATATTTGATGAAAGTGTACAGAAATTTATAAAAAAACAAAATTTAAAAAATACAGACCTTTTATATAATGAATTTGGAACGAAACTGTCACCTCACTTTTTCCTCGTGCATACAATAAAATAGTAATAAAAAATTTCAAAGTTTTTTTTATTGCCAAAAAACTAACCTAAAAAATGATACTGACTTTTATAACATATTTCTTGCATTTTTAAAGACGTTAATTATTTTGATACGTTTAGGAAAACATGTATTAGATATTAATATTTAAAAAAAACACCACTTTTATGAAATTCTCATAAAATAAAAACGTTTAAATGTAAATTTGTATTTTCATGTTTTATATAAAATACTTTTTGACATTGCAATTTTCAAAGTATGATAATTTTTATTATAACTTGACTTAAACTTATTAAAACCCACAAAAACTCGGTAAATATATCAATTATACGAATATAATGGTGAATTAGTCATATTATTAGAAATTACGATCACATTTTAGTAAATAATAATATTACACACACATCCGAGGAGTGATTTTTTTCCGCGCTTTCAGCCCGAACGACGAATGCGCAGGCGCCCGCACCGCCACCTGGCGGTTATGAAGGAAAACACACAATTTAGTACTTACACTATGAAAAATTACATTGTTGCCAAACTTATAAAATACATTTTAAGAACAAACCTTATTAGTAATGTTATCTTGTTTTAGTGTATTTTTGTTTTATTCATGTTGCTGCTGCAACGCGGGTTATCGGGCGTGCTGTGTTTTTTTTTAGTAAGGCTGTTGAAGTTTTTAAGCTCTTAAAAAAAATGTTATTTTGGAAGATAATGTCTAGATTAGACATTAAAAACTACCGACCTATATGCATACAATCAGCACTCCCGAAAATCTTTGATTCCCTTGTTCTCGATTTAATTTATCCATCAATATTAAAAGTAATTGATAAAAACCAACACGGATTCGTTTCTGGTAGGTCAACTGCTACTAACCTGTTACTTTACCATAACTATATTACAGAATCTTTTACAAAAAAAACAAGTTGACAGTATCTACAGATTTTTCAAAAGCTTTCGACAAAGTATCACATAAATTATTACTTAGTAAACTGTATGCCTTAGGACTGAGAGGCAAGTTGTTGGATTGGTTCTCAAGTTATTTGTCTAACAGAATCTTATTTGTTAAAATTAAACATTCTAAATCTAAATTATTATATGCAACTAGTGGTCTAAAGCAAGGGAGTCATCTCGGCCCCATCCTTTTCTTAATATTCATAAATGATATCATAAGTTGTTTCGACGATGTAAAAGTTCTGCTTTTTGCAGATGACATCAAATTATACAAAGAAATATCCAATAACTGACTGCCTAATCCTTCAGTCAAACATCGTCAAATTACAAAATTGGTGTGTCGCAAACAACTTATTACTCAATATCGATAAATGTAAGACACTAACATTTTGTCGAACAAAGACCCCACTATCTTTCAAATACACAATAGATAATAAAATCTTAGAAAAAGTCAAAGAAATTAGGGATCTTGGAGTTGTGTTTGATAAGTAATTAAATTTTATAAATCACATACAACAAATAACTAACAAAGACATGAAAACACTAGGATTTATAATCAGAACAATCAAAGACTTCGATTCGTTGGAAGTTATAAAAATCGCATATTTGTCACTCGTACGCAGCTTGCTGGAATACAATTCCATACTTTGGTCCCCATATTATCAAATTCATATAAGAAATATCGAAAGAGTGCAGCACAATTTTTTAAGATTTATTAACTTCAAGTTACACATACCTATTCAACACATTAACTACACATCTTTACTAAATACACTTAAATTGTATTCCATAGAAAACAGAAGAAAAATAAACGATCTAACTTTTTTGTTTAAAATTATTCACTCCGAATTAGATTGTTGCGAACTCCTGCATCTCATTGACTTGGTACCAACTCGAGCGACAAGGCAAAGCATATTATTCTGCAACAATGATTCTGTAACCAACTACCACACACATGCCACATGCACCAATTTCTCGACTACACACACTAGGGAAATTCACCTCAAACATCGATGTATTTAATACAAGTTTACCGTTATTCAAGAAATATCTGAACAATATTTTTTGTAGAATATTGTAATATCTAAGGAGCATCACGTAGGGTCTATTGCATAATATATATTTGTGTATTTCTATATTAGTCTAGAATGTAAAAACTTGTTACCGTTTTCTCTTTATGTATCTTGCATTTTGTCATGTATTATTCATCACATTTAATCAGTCACCTGTAAATTTTGTAATTACTAACATACCTACTAGTTTATTTCCATGCCATTTACAACTCAGAAACTTTCTCTTTTATTGTAATGCACTATCATTCCGTAAATTTATCTGTATACCTACCTTTCACATGATGTTTACTAGTTATATTTTTATAGTTTATCTTTTTTATTTAAAAATTGTCTCTGTATTATAAACTTGTTATGTAAAAGCCCATCAGGGCGTTGAAAATTAATAAATAAATAAAATAAAAATAGATGCTGCCCACGCCGAAGCTCAAATTGTATGAAATTCCCTCGATAGAAAAAAATCGCAAAGTATGCTCCAAAAATTATTAAAAACAAGTCTGTTTCTATTATCTTATAAATTATATTTGTGAAAAAATTCACAATGTTTCTTTAAATGATGTTTACGAAGCCTCCCACGAGATTTTTGCTCTATTTTAAACGAGTCGTATTTTATTAAACATTTTCGCAATTTTCGCATCGATTTTGACGCTTTAAATGTTAGCGCTCTCCTCCAACATTCGTAATTTCATATCTCTTCAACTTCTTCTTTTTGAGCCCGGTTGCGGGCCCTTAAGTTGCGATGCTGCGGACTAGCGAGACAATGGATCGCGAAGAGATAATTTAATAAAGTGCTGCGAGTGCATGTTTATACCTCGGGCACTCGGTTTAGTAAATAGAACAGGGTCCAAGTGACTGTCTTGCCCTTTAAATTGGCCAAGCACTCGGTGATGTGTACACGTACTCGGCACTCGGCCGAGAGCACTATCTCGCCCCACTCGGTACGTGTGATGTCATCAACTCGGTACGTGTGATCCAGGCATTATGCCTCTCTGCTCTCGCATATCGCGCAGACGGTGCTTTGATTATTATTGGTTGTGTGTTGACTTCGCTCCCTCTCACGCCTAACTTCCATCAGTATGCGCAAAAAATGATTTCGCCTGTCGTATGCTTGTATTTTGTGACCTCGTCTCAAATAATTACACTAATTGGAATCCTCATATCCTGGTTAGCATTAAATTATATCTCATAATCCAAATCATCAAAAACAACTTCGGCTTAAACTGCATTTAAAAACGACGTAATTATTATTTATACCTACGTAATTCCTATCATATCACAATCGATTCAACACGCACGCTGGCTTGCTGGCAACTATCCATGTGTAATGTGTATCGTTCATTTTCCTTTTAAAACATCTGAAGGAGTGAATCATCGTAGAAAAATATTTAACTAACTGCCTTATTATAATGAAATTATTATAAGATAAATTAGTTTTACGTCCCGAGATTTAATGTTCCTGAAATATACTCGTAATATTATCTTTTTGGTAAAGATGGTAGGACTGGTAGCCGGTAGGTAAGATAATTCCGCTTTTTGTGAATGATGATGAAAAACGATGCGATTCAAATTACCAAATGGAGCGGTCCTCAGCAGCTGCTTAAGAGGGAATTACCAGACAAAACCGGAAATATGTCATTTTTAAATCAAATTTTAGACGTATTGACTGTTTTCCACAAAAAAAAATTAAATTGATTTCGAAAGACTGTTCTTTTATCTAGCAAAGCTACGTTTTCAATTTTGATAAAATATAAGTATTTATTTTTAGTACAATAAGGTTTTTCCGTAGGTCTTTGGCAGATATACAACACACATTTCAAATCATATAATCATCCAGTAAAATAAATCAATAAATTATCTGGGAAAGCTACATTTCAGAATTTTAATTATAGTTTAAATAAAATCATTAAAAAAGATCCGCGCACGTGTTTTGTGACGAAAATACTTCAGTTTTCTATTTATTTACGGGTCTTACAAACTAAAACATTTAAGATTTTTTTACATTCTTATTTTGCTCAGACATTATTGAAAAATTTTAAATACTTATAATCAAAAAATAATTACAAAAAGTACATAATTTTAATAGATTTATCATCACGCCTTTCAGCATTTTTGAATGTAGGTGTAAATTAAAGCAAATCGATGGTGAGTTATTATTTTTAAAAAGCTGGTACGGAGAATAACTAATCTTTCTCATTGGAACCGCCCTGTACGATCGTAAGAACATCTTTCGACGAAATTTGAATTCTCGGTCGCTGGCTGGATCGCAATAAATCGTTGGTAGGTACCTATTATACATGTAAGTACGCCCTTCAAGTGTTCATTAGTATTTTACAAATCGGTAAGTGCCTAAACACTTTTTCGAAAAATTCATTTTCCAAAGTGTTGCCATTGGGAGTAAAAAGGTATAAGGTATTTTTTTCGCCAACGACAGTGTCTGAAAGATCGCAGTGGCTCATTGACTTTAAAATCCACATGTCGTTTTACCCCCAAATGAACAGGGCGATACCGCACAGTGGCGTAGCTAAAGCATTCACATAGGGGGAACATTTTTTACAAAGTTTTTGCGACCTCTATTCATTTATTCATTTACATCACATTGCTGAGACGGGTGTATAAATTTATTTTCCATGAAAACAATAAATTATTATATTATTACTACCTATGTATGTTTGTTTTCCTACGTAATACTGAAGACAATGCGTCAATGGGGGGGGTGATGAATCTGAACTACCTTCCAGCACCAAGCGCCACTCCTGAGTGGGCGCTGGGCCCGAGCTCACTCAACACCACGCCCTGCATAATCTATTATTGTTTATTTTACTTGGTTTTTATTGATATTTATTGGATTTTCATTTTATTAAATTATCAATATGTATAACTACATGGGTTATGTGGAACTGCATTATCCTATAAAATTATTATTATTATTTATACACGTTTCAGCCGGGTGAAACCAAAATCCTACAAAACTTTATTTTAATATCTCTACTCTACAACCTCTGTGGTCAATGCATTTCGGTAAGTGAAGGATGATTATTGCAGCACCGCTAATAAAATTAATTAACAATCTAACATTGAATTAATCTTTTCATACCACGATCTGATATTTATTTACGCCTGGTTGTGATGTCGATAGAGCTTGGTGAGAATTGCAAATACCTAATTGCTTTACAGTTTTAGCAAGGGAGCGGTTTTAAGCGGATATGATGTACTTTATTAGGCAGGTGCCTATCTAATAAAATTGTATGAAAAAATAATAATCGACTTCGGAACCAGAGGCCAGTTAGATAATCGTAGTAAGAAAAGTTTGGATACTCCATGGGCGTACCTACGGTACAGCGCCCACAAATACTTTAATAATAGGTAGGCACATAACTGCTGACCCTGTATATATCGCAAGTGTCTCCCATGTTGAATTTGGCAGTCACCTCTGGTGTGAAGGCCCAAAATACTTGATAAACCCATCGACTCTGATGTAGAAACATAGGTACTCTAAGGCAGAAACGAGCGGTCCGTTTAGTAAGTTTAGTTGATTCCCCTAAATTATAAAAGGGTTTGTAATCTTTAGAGCAAGTGGGAATGCTGTCCTTCAACCGATATTTTAATGGAAAATGCTCTGAGGAACTAGCGCCATTGATCCCTTCGAGACCGGTGCGCGCCCAATATTTGTACAGGGTTGACATTATCTCCTTTTCAACTTTTAATATTATTTGTTGTTATTATTCAACGCACCTTTATGCTAAAAGCATTAGGTAGTTATGGCATTGATTATATTATTAGCGATCTTGTTCCAAATTGTTTTTATAACCTAAACCTGCTCGTGAAAACTAGCGCAAGGCCTTTTTGTCTACAAATTGGAATTTTACGAATTAAATATACTTAGGTACTCGTTTTGCTATTTTAGCTCTACCGAAGGACTAAATGAACCATATTACACCTAATATGGTTTTGAATTTTTTGCAGATATGTAGGTAGGTATTCGTATGGAGCAACAATATCGATGAAATGTCAATAATATGAATCTAGAATAACGTCCAGCAACCTGTTTTTAGTGTACCTATTAACTTTCGATTTATTTGTTTTCCTTTCGCTGATCATACTTTTCGCTTTGAAAATAATGTCGAAGGCGGGGATGAACCTCACTAGTGCTTTGCTTTAAGTCAGGGTTTCCCAACCAGTGGTCCGCGGAACACTCGTGGCCAGCAAGAGGCTAGGCTAGAAGGTGGTCCGCGATGGTCCGCCGGTCAATAAACGAACCAGCGCGCAGGCGGTCCCTGGTCGAGAAGTCTGAATAAAAAAAATCGGGACAATATTCAGTTTATCATTATTGTACCTTGTGGTCAGTGGCCATTGTGGTATTCCGTTTCGCTTCACACCATTCTACCCCCTCCGTTGTGGTAAATATTCTGCTAGAACCCGTCCCACCGTATCCCATTCCGCCCCCTCCGTTGTGGGAAATATTCTGGACGGATAACGTGGTGTCACCCCCCCCCCCATTACAGTTGACAAAACACAAATTTCGACACTTCATAAAAAATTGGTCCATCCTGGAGGGGGGGGGGGGTGGCTAGAGAATTGTCGCTCCGTCGTCACTGCTTGTGGTCCCTGTCGAAAAAATAAACGTACAAGTGGTCCCGGGTCAGAAAAAGGTTGGGAACCACTGCTAGTGATCTAAAAAAACATATTATTATATTTTTTTATGTATTTTTCGGAAACGAACTCGTCTTGATCTGACAATACGATTACACACAAAGCTACCGTTAACCGGGACACCGGTTACCTAATCGTTTCTAAAAGAGGATATTTAGGTACATTATTCGAAGCGGTAAACTTTTTTTATTCCCCGAGATACCTACCTACCTATGTTATTACTTGGTAGGAAAACATCGAATACAACATACCACATTAAAACGTTATAATGAATGGAAGAAGGCAATTATTTTAATAAATTGTTAAAAAATACTGTTAATTTTTAAAAAGCAGTAATTTTATGCAGAAATAGTTAGTATATTTTCGCAGAAATGAGGTCCATAAATACTACTACTTACAAGTGTCATTTTGGACATGCTGATATTCCAATTAGAAAATAACACTGTTGAACTACAATCTAGCTAATATGAAGTTAGCTTTTATTTAAAATAAAAGCAGCGCACACCGTTAACTTTATTTTTGTGGCATATTATTACAAACACAAACAGTCCCTCCCATTAAGAAAAAGTAACTAGCGGATGCTAGCGGATAGCGAAAACTAGGCAGAGAATTACGCGATCTGACGGATCATTGTAGAACGAAAATACATGCTTTCAGTGCTGCCATATCCAAAAATAAAATAAAAACGTGTTTCAGTGGAAAAAAAACAGGCTTTGAAGGATAAACAACCCATGTTTTTCGTAAGCTTTTCTTGAGGATTTAAATGAGAAAACAATGGTTACTAAGTAAATTATCTACAATACTTTATTAAAAAGTCCTTTTATAAATATTTTTTTATAACACGAAAAAATTATATTTTTTGAAAAAAAAAACGCCATAAGAAGGTACCAATAAAATCCGTACAAATTTTTTTTGCGGTTATCAAGTTTATTTTATAGAAATCTGTTTTAAATTAATTAATGTTACAATATAAATGCATTTTTGCCATTTTTTAAAAAGATGAGGAGGAGAAATTCTCCCATAACTCCAATATTTTAAAGCCCATTATGGCGTTGAAATATTAATATTAATAACAATTAAAAAAAATCAAACCAAATAAAGACAATAACAAATAATAATAAATAGTAAACAATAACCTCTATTAACGTACTCATTTGGCATAATTAAATGGTCCAATAAAGATATAGATAGTTTAGAACGATTAATTAGAACCACGTTAAAAAAGTCTAATTGCCATCATCCAAATTCAGCTATAGAACGAATTAATTTACCTAGAAATTTAGGAGGTAGAGGTGTAGTCAAAATAACATCTTTGAAACACAATCAGGTAGAAATGCTTAGAATTTTTTTTCCATAGGAAAGCTAATAGCTCAGAAATGCACAAAATAATTTGCAAGGCAGATAGAAACATTACACATTTAAATTTATATGACGAGAATGCCAACATTCTTATAAATACTAACCAGGAATTATTAGATTCATGGTCAAATAAAATTATTCACGCAAAACACTTCAATTATCTCAACCAAACATATGTTGACAAACTTTCGTCAAACAAATGGTTGAGTATTGGAGAGTTGAACGCACTAAAAGAAGGATTTATGCTTGCCATTCAAGATAGAGTCATTAATACTAAAAATTATACGAAGCATATAATCAAAGATATAAATCAAATTGATGATTTATGTAGAAAATGTTTGGTTTTTCCGGAAACTATAGAACATATTATATCGGGATGTTCTATATTAGCGCCGTCAGAGTATACATTTAGGCACCATCAGGTTTTAAAAATAATCCACCTAAGTTTGGTAATTAAAAATAACTTGATTGACGGCAGTAATATAGTACCATATTATGAATATGAACCAATTTCATTTTTAGAACATGAATTTAATAAAATATATTATTATAAAACTATACTAACAGACAGAACAATTAGTCATAATAGACCTGATATAGTTTTACATGACAAAATTTAAAAAAATAACTAATATCATTGATGTAGCTATTCCAAATTCCTGTAATATTCAAAAATCTGTTTCTGAAAAAATAAGAAAATATACAGATTTAGGAAATGAGATTAAAAGAATTTGGCATTCTCAGACTATAAAAATATTACCATTTGTCATTTCGGCTACTGGCATTATACCTAGGTCTCTTATTCAAAAATAAAAAGGCATATTAGATTTGTCAAAGAATTTGTATATAAAAATGCAAAAATCAGTAATTTTAAATACATGTAGGATTACAAAAGATTTTTTAAATATTTATATTGAGGGATCAGTAGGATTTATAGGTTCAATTAGGAATTCCACAGAGCCGAACCCTCTGATATGAGAATACTGGAGTCGGTGAATTTTTTTCCCATTTGGTCTCTGGTAGGTTGACATGTTGTTATTGTATTGTTTTGTATTTATAATACTTATATAGTGCAATTGCATAGCATGGTTTGACCAGATGATCATTTGGGGAAGTGTGTGAAAGGGTTTAGTTTTTCCTGTGGGGAAAATTTAACCCTGACATTTAAATCTGGTGCGTAAACAATGTATATATTAACCTTTTGAAGTACATAGATAGTTTAGTTATATACCTCATTAAATTTACATAATGTATTTAATTTTATTAATGTGTTCATATTTTTTATTGGCTAATATAATAATAAGATAAAAAATACGTTGTGAATCCGTACTGAAGTTCAAGAACTACATTCCTGAATGTGGCGATCAATACAAATAAATCATATCTCACTGTAAAGTATATGCTTTTGGCGGTGGCTAAAAAAACATGTCTTGTCAGACATGGTTTTTTAAGAAACCATGGAGGTATAAGTTAATAAAAATAATTAAAACCAGGTCCTTAACAATTATAACATTGAATATACCGATAACACACACCACACACGGACAAAGATATTTTCAGTATTACGCCACCAAACTTTTTGATTATATGCCCATTACTCTGAAACAACTACTAACTACAAATACAACTTCAAACATCACAAAAAACATATCACAGCCTGGATCAAAAATCAAGATATTCACTTTATTCAAAATACTTAAATCCCTACCTGGGGTTCCCAATCTTTTTCAGCCAGCGGCGCAATTACAAGTTTAGTATTTTGTCACGCGCCCTACTTTAGTAAGCTATTTGGAATAGATATAGTGACTACATACATATTATAGTCGAAAGAAATAGGTACCTACAATAATAGTTGTTGGGTAGATGGGCACAAAAATTAAAACATCCTTAATATGAAATTGAGTTTTATTATATTTATAAGAATTCAGAGTTGGAACAGAGAACAACAAAAAAGACTTAAGGAAAAAATAAAATACGATAGTTACTCAGTCAAATCAATGTGACGGGTGAGCTTGATGATTTCCGCACAGTTTTTCAAAATAGGGAATAAGACTTGAGACTACTACTCTCATTTCTTGCTCCACTTGATCTCTGAGCGATATTTGTTCTTGATTACAGCTACAGCTGAAAATCCAGCTTCACATAAAAATGATGTGGCAAACGGAATGAAAAATTTTCAAGCTTTCGACGTTAAATTTAGATATTCGTTTTGAATCGATCCCAAAACTCCACCAAATTGGTACTGGCGAATCTAGTTTTGAGGCTGTTGTCGCAAGAGAGTTCAATGAGACTGTCTTGCTCTTGTGTTGTGAATCCTGGCGGAGCTTATGCACGGGAAGGATCTTGGATCCACTCAAATTATTCGACATTATCATCTGCGAAGTACTTTGAAAACCATTCGTTGAGCTTCGACAGGTGTTCCGTGAAAAGGGCCATCAGGTCTTGTGAGACAACCAGTTTATTAGATGCCGCGCATTTATACAATTGCGGGAAGCTAGCTTGACTTACAAGTTTAGTAAGTAAACGGACATTGCGAGCAAGTAGTCGCGGGCGGGTAAAGAAGTGGGAGGGGTAGAGTATCAACGGTTTTCAAGCGCGTAAGTATTTTTTACTACATGTAGTTTCCTAGTATTTACCTATGTTCTTTAAAGATGCGTGAATATTTGTGGTTTCGGATAATGATAGAGGATCGACTCACGGCGCCCTCTTTACTTTCTACGGCGCACCAGGGCGCCAGGGCGCACACTTTGGGAACCCCTTCCCTAACCAAACATAACCAAACTATAAAAAGTGTAAAATAAATAAACATGTCTTTCAAGAATTTACCAACTATTCATTTTCAAATATTTATTTATTTTTTATATATTTATTTAATATACATACATATACTTTATATATATTTTTTTTTCTTCTAAATAATCAATGTACAATTACCATTAAAATGTAAAAAAAAAGAAAAAAAAACTAACTTTCTACTACAGCACATAAATGCTTGTACTTTTCACACTTAATCATAAACACGTACACCTCAGCACAAATTCACTTAATGAGGTGTTCACGAAACATACAATATTACCAACCAACAGTTTCACCTTCTCAAACCTACCTTATACCCAAAATAATAAAATGTAATATTAATGTGTAAAAATGTTTTCAAAATATATATTATGTAAAAATGTTAATAATTAGGTAAAAACTGTAAAATATGGAAATAAAAAAAAATAAAATAAAAATAAGTGACCAAAAACCATAAAAAACATGGTAAAAACTATGCATCTGGCAACACTACATGCCGTAGTGAGTGAGTAGTGATGGCGAAATCCAGGGGCGTAAAACTTGGCTTTAACCTTGAAAATGACAGGAGTGAACCAAATTCTTATAGATAAAGCTGAATTTTATTATAGGTAGGTCTAACGGGATTGGTTTATTTATGGGTCTAACTTTAAACGTCAAATTGCGTCATGCGATTATCAAACGAATTTGTGTTGTTGACATCGCCATGGGCATATTTCATTTAAAAATCGTTTACAGGAATTCTAGAGGTGGAAAAATGTTTCAAATGTGTCCGCAATTGATCCAGAAATCAGGTAATTACATGAGACATTAACATTCAGCTTAATTTATCTGTAAATCTATTTGAGGTTAAATGACATATTGATAAAATATTCTTTCAATTTTACTTTAATAAGTATAATTGTAATACGTACGCCTCGTACGTCATACATATGTCTGTTAATGTTATATTATCGTTAACACAAGCTTATGGGTCCGAGTGGTTAATGTTTCACAAATATTGTTTCAGAAAATGTTCCAGACTTTGAGTGATTTTGGAGCTTTACGTTAGGAACACCTTATAACATTGTTTGGCAGACCATAACACCGTTAATGGCAGGTAAAATTAATAATGCTACTAATTTATATGTTCATATGAACAGAAGTGAGAATACTTTTCCCTTGTGATAAACAAAGTATGTCATCACAAGGGAAAAAATACTGTATATTCTGTTCACAAACTTTGTTTAATGTGATATATTTTTTTCAGAACACATGATGCGGTTTTTACCGTGAGATGGCTGAAATGGGTCCCCGATGAAGGTATAGGTACTCTGTTTAATTTCGGTTGAAAGGAAATTTAGAATATGTAGATTTTTTATTTCATTCTACAAGAACTGTACGGTGACTGCTGGAAAGGAAAAATGGATAAAACGCTATATAGATGTGACATTGAAGATGAACGTATATAAACAAACAATACAGCTATTGTTTATGTTGATCTTTAATGTCACAGCTGTATGACGCTTTAGCCATGTTTCCTTTCCATTCCTTTGTCGATATTCTTTTTCAAACCATTTTTCAATTCATCGAATTCACCGAACCAGTGTTTTTATGTGCTATTATCGATTGTCTTTCTGAAAATAAAAAGAATTTAAACATGTACCCCCGAGTTATCATTTTTCAAGCAGAAAAATGTAAATTCGTCATAGAAAACCAATCATTATTTGAAAATGTTTTCCTTTTATAAGGAGTTCATATTTCAAGTATTTTAGGTTTTTTACAAACGCTTGAATTTTTGATTTCCTCAGGATAACAGGTTTCCATCTGACAAAGCTCCTTGCTGAGGAAATGAGCTTTAAAAATTATGTAAAGCTCATTCCCTCAGGCTTTGTCAGAAGGAAGGCCCGAAGATATCGATCTAGGGATTGGTTTATTTATGAAAACAACCTTCCATCTGACAAAGCCTGAGGGAATGAGCTTTACATAATTTTTAAAGCTCATTTCCTCAGCAAGGAGCTTTGTCAGATGGAAACCTGTTATCCTGAGGAAATCAAAAATTCAAGCGTTTGTAAAAAACCTAAAATACTTGAAATATGAACTCCTTATAAAAGGAAAACATTTTCAAATAATGATTGGTTTTCTACGACGAATTTACATTTTTCTGCTTGAAAAATGATAACTCGGGGGTACATGTTTAAATTCTTTTTATTTTCAGAAAGACAATCGATAATAGCACATAAAAACACTGGTTCGGTGAATTCAATGAATTGAAAAATGGTTTGAAAAAGAATATCGACAAAGGAATGGAAAGGAAACATGGCTAAAGCGTCATACAGCTGTGACATTAAAGATCAACATAAACAATAGCTGTATTGTTTGTTTATATACGTTCATCTTCAATGTCACATCTATATAGCGTTTTATCCATTTTTCCTTTCCAGCAGTCACCGTACAGTTCTTGTAGAATGAAATGAAAAATCTACATATTCTAAATTTCCTTTCAACCGAAATTAAACAGAGTACCTATACCTTCATCGGGGACCCATTTCAGCCATCTCACGGTAAAAACCGCATCATGTGTTCTGAAAAAAATATATCACATTAAACAAAGTTTGTGAACAGAATATACAGTATTTTTCCCTTGTGATGACATACTTTGTTTATCACAAGGGAAAAGTATTCTCACTTCTGTTCATATGAACATATAAATTAGTAGCATTATTAATTTTACCTGCCATTAACGGTGTTATGGTCTGCCAAACAATGTTATAAGGTGTTCCTAACGTAAAGCTCCAAAATCACTCAAAGTCTGGAACATTTTCTGAAACAATATTTGTGAAACATTAACCACTCGGACCCATAAGCTTGTGTTAACGATAATATAACATTAACAGACATATGTATGACGTACGAGGCGTACGTATTACAATTATACTTATTAAAGTAAAATTGAAAGAATATTTTATCAATATGTCATTTAACCTCAAATAGATTTACAGATAAATTAAGCTGAATGTTAATGTCTCATGTAATTACCTGATTTCTGGATCAATTGCGGACACATTTGAAACATTTTTCCACCTCTGGAATTCCTGTAAACGATTTTTAAATGAAATATGCCCATGGCGATGTCAACAACACAAATTCAAATTCGTTTGATAATCGCATGACGCAATTTGACGTTTAAAGTTAGACCTATCTATAATAAAATTCAGCTTTATCTATAAAAATTTGGTTCACTCCTGTCAGTTTCAAGGTTAAAGCCAAGTTTTACGCCCCTGGTTGTTTTCATGGGGAAAGTAAAACATTTTTCTGCTTTCAAGCATTTTTATTTTTAAATAATTTATTTGGCTAATGAATTAACAAAGTAGGTCCAATGCAATTATATTGTCTATGGTGGCAAATGGCCTTGAACTTCCTCTGTTATTGTCTTTGGTGGACCATTTTATTTTTGGTTAAGTTGGTGACAGTGATGACGAAATTTCTAGTATGGAGAAGGCCCGAAGATATCGATCTAGGGATTGGTTTATTTATGGCGAAATCATTTTATTCAATCGACCCTAAATCATTATTTTATTTTTAAACAGTGTTTTACTCCAAATTACGGTACGCGTTCGGGCCCAACGAGTTTTTTTTCGAAGAAGGCCCTTGGCTAACATTGTTAAAGGGATTTTCTACGAACCTTGCCCAAATCCTAGCCATAAAAACGGTTACCTATCGCTTTTTGGTAAGAAAAATGAATTATTGAAGAATCGTACAATTTGTCAGCTTACAAAAAGAAAGTCTATCAAAGCTAAGTTAATATTGTGGTTATTAATTATAAGTGTAAGCTTTTGCTCATTTCATGTTATGGGGCAAGTTCCAAGCTAGGGGTGGCAGCTTAAATTTTTGCCTACAGGGAAGGAACAGTGGAGGTTATCCACCTCTTACCCGCCCTGGTATAAGTAACAGATGGTTACTCCTTCAAGGCTCTCGCAAGATTCTATTTTTTTTGTTAAACGAAGCTACATTTATTTATTTTGAACGAATCTAGACCTCCAGTGTCCTTGCATACGTTGTTAGTAAGCAGTATGCAAGTGCTTAACAGGAAAAACAAAATGCAAAAAATAGGTTAGTAAGACAAAGATAAATACAGGGAACAGTCATAATAATCTAGAAATATTTACAAACAGGCTGATTACACAATGCACGTATCGGGGTCCCTTTAGGATAACCTTTAGCCTATGCGGGCCCCTAGGCAGTTGCCTACACTGCCTTATGGATAACACAGCCCTGCATGTTGCAGTAAGCGTGCATTTATAATGCATTCAGATTTGGATCAACATTGACGATGCTAGATATTCTCTGAAATCTTTGAACTATTACCCTGTGTCTGAAGAATTGACTTCTCGGGGCGCGGGGCCCTTAGCCGGTGCGGGTCCCCTAGGCAGTAGCCTACACTGCCTTATGAGGATTCGGCCCTGACTCAGGGTTATGAACAGGGCCATCTTACCTTAAGGGGGCCATGGGCATACTGATTTTAGAGATCCCCTTTGAAAGCCGTAAACCTTCAGGAAAACAACAAGCCACATTTTTTCTAAAATTTGATTGAAGTGGTTCGTGTGACAGTGCTGTGCCACCTATTCCTGATTTGGAGATTTTGAAATAATTCGGAGTGGAAAATTAGCACTCCTCCCATTTTTTTTCTCCGATCGCTCGAATTTTTTTGGTAATCTTTTGAATATTTTACGATATCATTAAAAAAATCATACCTCCGAATTTTAATATGGAGACAGACAAACTGATTGTAGTTCTATATAGCCAATGAATTCACCCATGTTTTGTCGATTACCACATATTCGTAGGATTTATAAAAAAATATATCTATATTAATAAAAATGAATCGCCGAAATGTATGTATGCGCATAACTTCCGAATGACTGCACCAAATTGGATAATTCTTTTTTTGTTGTGTTCGTTATTGTCAGGAAAAGGTTTGTATGAAAGAAAATTTAAAAAAAATCGAACATTTTTTTTTTTTTTTAAATGTCATAATATGAAAAGTTAGTGCGTGAATGAGACAGAAGACTGTGAGAGATCTTCAGTATATTGGCAAAAGGTTTGTATTAAATAAACAAAAATAAAAAAAATCAAACAGATTTTTTTTTTTATAATCTCATAAGTTTTTTTTTTTAATATCATAAAATATGAAAAGTGAGTGAGTGAATGAGACGGAAGAGTGTGAGAGATCTTCGTATATTGACAAAAGGTTTGTATGAAAGAAAAAAAATTAAAATCAAACAGAATTTTTTTTATAATCTCATAATACGAAAAGTGAGCGATTGAATGAGACAGAAGACTGTGGAGATCTTCAATATATTGACACAAAATAACACATTGACGTTTAGTTACTCAGCCAGCAGTTGATAAATTCAAACAGATCATTACGTCATAATTCCAATCTATTCATACTGTCAATATGGTGACATTAATTCATATACAACAATAGAGAACTCCAGTCCAATTTTTTTATTTTTTTTAATGAATAAAGACCTTCAAACTTAAATAACTGCATTTTTATTTTTATTTTTATAGTTAGTTTTAATAGTTAAAATAATTGTCAAAGTTTTAATTTTTAAAGACTCCCAGAAACGCACCGTATCTATGGTGGTCTTCACCCACCCGTAGTTTTTTACTTTTTAAGTTGTCATTTTGAATCAGTGATGTCATGTCGAGGGAAATTTCCCTAGATCTAGGGGAGAAAAATATTTTTTAGGGATAAGGGAAATCAGGACAAAATCTAGGGAAATTTCGAACTCTGGCAAAAATTTTATTACATATGACAATATTACTGGTAATATTTATATATATATTTATATATATACGTATATATATTTTTTGGAATTCTTATGAATCTTAATTATTGTTCATGTACTTACATGCAATGTTATTTTTAACACTGACAACTCAAAATGATATTATGGAACGTACCCATACTACGTGACACGTTCGGGGGGGGGGGGGGGTCTTCAAAATACCACGCTTGGTACAAATGAGCGGCGGGTTGCTTATGATTTTTATTTTGCAAAGTGTTTTTTTTTATTTGGAATTCATTTTCTAATTCAGTGGTGAGTGTATTCGTACTTTTAAATTATTACTTCACGTAGCAAAAAGTGTTTTATTTGGAAAATCACGGTATTATTAGTATATTTACCAAGTTCCGATGTCTTTCCAATTAATTATCATATTAATTAACATATAACAGGATTAGTGTTACACAATCGGGTGGCTACGTAGGTAATTGCGTAAATGTGAAATTTCACTTCGAAATCTAGGGAAATAATTTTCTTGGGCTGAGCATCCCTGATTTTGAATTTAAGAAAATGGCGGAATAAAATTAATATAGGATGACTCAATGACTTTTGTGTGAGAAATTGAGGCGTTTTTATTTAAGATTAACTGCTTTTAATATAGAAAAACATTGGTAAAATGTCCACATTTCACCGCTACTGTTATTGTATTTAATCAAAGTGCAATATAAAAACAATAAATCATCTCTTTCATTGCAAATACATGTGACGTCGTGTTTTGTGTCAGGCGTTACTTTGTAGATACATTGTTTTATGTATAATACATACAGAAACACTGGTATTTATAATACACTGATCATGACGAGTGTGTAACAACTTGTATAAAAAGCCCTATACTAAAAACAATTTGAAAATACATAACAAAATGTCAAAATAGGACGACTTTAACCTCAAATAGACAAAATTTATTGCAGATTGTCCGCAAATATAGCCCTTTTCGTAAATTGTTGAGGGCCTAAATTATGTTTCAATAAACACAATAACTATTATTTATCTAAATCTCTATAAACAGTATGAAAATAAACCAAACACACGAAATGTTGAATTGCGTAGGTACGTGTGCACTTCAAGTCATTTCAAATGTCAACACACTATCACCAGGTGACAGGTTAAGTGTGACGTCACAGTTAACCATTTCAGTAATGCCAACTTAACGCTGTGTTTTGAAAGAGGTTTAAAAATGCACTTTTTAATATTTTTTTAAAAACTCTGCGTTTAATATTATGAAATAAAACTTATATATTCAGAATCAGCGTTTCTTGGTCTATATGAACATATTTTTTTAAAGCCATAATATTTTTCACTGGAGTTCCTTATTACCGCTTCTTTAGCAACAGCAAAAAAAATGCCACTAGTGAGGCGTCAAAATATCGGTCGTCATACGCATAACGCAAGTCGAATTCACAATCTGCGAGGTAATGAGACTGAAGAGAGTTGGTAGTGGTTGGAGGCAAATAGAATGAGAATTTCTCAAGCGAGATCTTTCGCGAATCCTGAAGAACCCATACCATCGACTTCAAGCGAGAGACAACAAAACGTAACAATTATCTATGAACGTTTGGCTTTCAGATATGATACAACAGTAGATTATGCCGGCGATACCTTGGTCGATTTTGGAATAATGAGCACTATTTTTTGTCAATATTGCAATTCTTCGATGTTTCAACTCGAATCGCCAGGATTATGTTGTGCGAATGGAAAGGTCAAATTAACAAAACTGACGACGCCACCTGAACCACTGAATTCATTACTTTCAGGGCAAGAACCTCCATCAAAAAAGTTCTTGCAGAATATTCAAAATTACAAAAGTGTGTTCCAAATGACATCATTTGGTGCAAATATAATTGAAGAACGTGGTTTCAATCCAACTTTTAGTGTATTTTTTTTATTCGGTGACACACATTATTCACATCCATTGCAACATAAACCCATATATATGAAAATTCTATTGAGGCTCATAAATGAAGATTTTTTCACCCTAGAAAAATAATCAGATTTTGATATACGGTGGAGTTTTAACTCGCTGTAATATTTTATTAAGGGCTATTAACCAGCCAGCGGTTGAGAATTCAAAATTCGTCGAAAGATGTTCTTACGATCGTACAGGGCGGTTCCAATGAGAAAGATTGATTATTCTCCCTACCAGTTTTTTTTTAAATAACTCAATATCGATTTTATTTCATTCAAAATTTGCTTTAATTTATACCTACATTCAAAAATGCTGAAAGACGTGATGATAAAAAAAAAACTTTTAAAATTATGTACTTTTTGTAATTATTTTTCGATCATACGACCTAGATTATAACCTCATTATAATAAAAATAAACATGTTTTCTCATAATTTAAAACATAACTTTACCAGATAAAAGAACAATCTTTCGAAATCAATTTATACGTTTTTGTGGAAAAGAGTCATATAAATACCCAAAAAAATAAGCCACCCAAAAGCTGTTATAATAGCATTCAATACGATAAAATAGAATTAGTTCATTATATACCTACCTCGTTGTGCCCAAATCATTACAAAAGTTTGTCATACAAAATGGCTGCCAGAAAATTTCCCCTCATCCTAGATATTTAGGGCTTTTTAGGTTCTGAAAAATTATCTTACTACGTAATTATGAATCTGTTGTGATTGGCACGTTATTTATGGTTGGTAATGTTGGTATTAGTTCATTTATGGTTGTGATTGTCAGTTGTCAATGGTTGTCGTGTGTCAAAAGATGGATGTTGTTAGCGATTAATTGTCTTGAAAGTTCTTTATTTTATGAAATATGTGTACATTCAGTTATTTATAATATTCGTTGTTGAGTTAGCAATGTATTCACGTGTTTTTAAGTTGTTTATTTTGCAATAAAGCACACAATACAGCGTCTATTTCTTCAATATGACCTTGGTTCATCAGCTGTCAATTCGCTACAGCGCCAATTTTGAACATTTGGTTCAATTTATGTTAAATAGTTGTTAATGCAATAATATAAAAGTTCCTAAAGTATGAAATTGAATATGCGCACCATCGAGGGAAGCTTATTGGCTGAAGAAAAAAATGTTTCCCATTACATTTCTCCTCATCACACTGCTTCGGAGGTATATTTTTTGTTTTTACTTGTAACAGCTTCGAATTTATTCACAAAGGTCCTTGAAAAGTCTTGAATTCATTATTTTTTAAATCAGATCTCTCAATTTTATTGCTTAGGGCCTCTGCCTATTTCATTTCGGAATCTAAACGAAATAAATATGTAAAGTAAAAATAAAACAATGAATTGTCTACATTAGATTTCAAATAAAATAGACAGCCATGATCGTTTGTATGTCAATGTTTTCTATGAGCACATTTGACAAATAATACACTTGCTAAAATGAACGCCTTTCAAGTGAGTTGTAGGTATACTCAGTGAAAGTACCTAATTAGACCGGGATGTTTGGATATTGTTTTGCTTTCTTTTGCTAACAGAGAGTGAACAGGCACAATTAAAAACGTTTTCCAATCTATTACTGGTTAATACAGTTTAAAACATTATTTTGGGTAAATATTTTCAAAATAGGGACACGCTTCGCGCACTTTTCATTTAAAAAATACTTTACTATCAGTTAGATAATAATGAGAAGTAAATATTTAAGTTTCCGGAAATGGAAAATAATGCATTTTAGTAGCTATTTCATTAAGAAAACAGACAATTTGACATCTTTTCCTCATGTCATGTTTTGACATAATAATATTAAAATAGTTTTCAGGCTAGTTTTTTTTTTCCTTTTTTAATTAAACCCAAACTAAGAACCTATTTTAGGGTCATAGGTTAATATTTTGGATTAAATAAGAGAAGAAAAAAACTACCCTTTAAACTTTGATGTCAATGACAATGGCTGCCAAATAAATAATCGATTTTAATTTTAACAAAATAACTATTAACCCCTCCGCAACGTAAGCAGATATAAGCGGTAGAAATAGGACAGCAGTCAAGTACAATAAGCATGTTTATACGTCAGCGCGTGTGTTTCCACAGAAATCGTTCTAACTCCGTTATTGTTTTAGTTACATCCCTAAAACAAAAAGTAAAAGGTTGATAGTAGATCAAGCTGTACATCCCTATCAAGTTGTCCATAGAAATATATAACAGGAATCAGCTGTCAGTTGCGTAATTGACAAAAATATTTACCTGCGCAAATTTACTACCGGCGGCTCCACCACGCTCTACATTTTAAATTTTTATTAAATATTTTTATATGAAATGATAAAAAAGTGAGGTAACTAAAGTGTTTATTACACATATACACGATAGAATAAGTATTATTGTTTACATAATCTGTGATTTTAGTACCGTTTTCACATAAAAACATCACGTGAGTCATTTTTACCTATTTTTAATATTTGCGTTCTAAATTTTGATATTTACAAATGCTAATATTTATTTGTAATATAATAATTTGAAAGCTTATTTTGTAACCTTTCTAAAAACAGTTTTTACTATTCGGCTATGTTCAGAAATGTTTCATTTATATAGCTTTAATTGTGAAGCGGTAATAACAAAAAGTTTTCGTAAAATGTCATTTCGTTAGGGACAGTTAAAGTGCTTAAATGGCGATTTTCGGAGGGGTTAAGATTCATTATTTTCCAATTCCGGAAACTGAAATACTTACTTCCCAGTGTCTTTGAAATAAAAAAAAGTGCACATTAAGGGTGGGTTTCTTCATTTACCGAGACTGCTAAATGCAATGCTAATTGTAAAATTAAATGATCGAAATTTAAAAATTTCTATGCATTTGACCGTTTACTTTTACAATTAGCATTGCATTTAGCATTCTCGGTAAATGAAGAAACTCACCATAAGCGTGCATCTAATTTGTAAATATTTACACATTAGACTAGGACGGCCAAGCAGGCGAGGGCGCTCTCTGTGACATATCTTTTTATGATCTACACTCAATGGCATAATTATAGCATTCACAAGGGAGAGGGGGGGGGGGGTTCGATAATCACGGATTATTTAAAATAAACATTTATTCCTATGTATAAATGTATAGTAAACAATTTTGTCATCTCACTTTTTTACCATTATTTCATACAAGAATATTTAATTAAAAATTAACAATGTCTGATTGTGATTTGGTGGGTGAAAACTGTTTCTACAAAATAAGTATTTTTTATGTACTTCTATGGACAACTTTGAATAGAAATGTGAAGCTTGATTCAATATGGATCTTCTACTTTTTGTTTTAGGGTTGTCACTAGAACAATAACAGAGTTATAACGATTTCTGTGGGAACACACACGTTAGCGTGAAAACACACTTATTGAACTTGACTGCTGTTATGGTTCGGAGTGGTTTATAAAAATAATGCAAAAAATTACGGACTTTGGGGAATTTATATTAGGTCAGGGTGAATCATGACTATGCACGGGGGTTTAGAAATAACCTTGCGGCTACTCTTTGCTAAGACGCTTATGGATTTCGATGTGAAATTATGCCCGACCACCAAACAAGAAAGGTAATTCACAATTAAGAGGTACTCACTGCTGTTATGTCTTCTGGCTTGGTTTCCATTTGGTGACAGTCACAGATGTGTCCATAAGCGCTCGATAAGATTGTTCTATTCGATTATTAGAACTACGATAAAGTTTGAGTCACGAGTCGATTTACGTAAGAAATTCACACAAAGCATACAATATAATATGATATGATTTACACTTTATGTAACAATAGGATAAATAACACTTCGGCATAGAGCGAAATGTCACGATACGATGGTGGTTAGCAACGGACTGACTATAAAGTGGTACTTGACACCTGTCTACGGTGTAGTTAGGCACCCTTATTGTGCGGAATTCTAAAAATCTGGATTCCTCCGATCCCGTATGCTAATCGGAGCACAAAACGAATGAAATCCATCAGCGTTATAAAACATTCCGCCCACCAAAATACAGCAAATTGTATTTTAAAGAAAAGTTGAACCTTAAGCGAAGCGCAGAATGCCATGTAACGTTACGTAGACGAAAAGAAGACGAAGCAAAAGCTTAAACTAGATTTAAACGATAACAAGATATAGATAAACTAGACGATAAGAAACTAAATGATACGATTAACATAGACGTAAAAAAGAATAAAACGAACCGCGAAACGATGATGATTAGTCACATTGCCTAGGCAATGGACACGATTTGGTGAATGGTCTTGTAAGAGAAGACCCATTTAAAGTACGAAACGTAGTGATAAGCACAAGATTTTCAATTTTGATTCTAATCATATCATCCGTCGAGAGTGATGTCCAATGTTTGGTTAAAGATAGAATACGAATTTAGAACTGATTAAGTAGAAAATCCGAAGACGAGAGGCTTTGTTATGAATGTTGTGTACGAATAGATAGCAGTAACCAGTAAGACGTTGGAGTTTCCGAAAACGATATAATTTTTTTAATTAATAAAAGTCCTGCAGAATATCATCATGTTGGATTAATGACGATTGAACTCGTTCCTCAGAGTGGAGTTTAGTTTTGTTAACACGGCCATCTAAGATGGGCCAAGAGTCATTTGGCTGGACAAACCCGGAGGGCTCCGCCCACCATAACAGGTTACGGATAAGAACGGCCTGAGGATGGCCACGTGAAGCGATATCCGATGGATTATCAACCGATGATGCTTGACGCCGATGGTTAGATGCGATAACTGTCAAGAGCGATAATTGGTCAGTGTAACGATTCCCGTGATGAGTATCATCGGGTGAAGCATCCGGTGGCCTCCACTTCCATCCCAATACCCTGAGAGTAAGAGAATGATCAACATTCTTGAAGATTACATCAGTGAGATAGTGAGTAGTCCGGTGGTAGAAAGGCGCGAA
This sequence comes from Limnephilus rhombicus, assembly GCA_929108145.2. Taxonomy (NCBI): domain Eukaryota; kingdom Metazoa; phylum Arthropoda; class Insecta; order Trichoptera; family Limnephilidae; genus Limnephilus; species Limnephilus rhombicus. The sequence continues at coordinate 60,931,213 of OV815276.1, forward strand.
GTTTCGGTTTGCTACAATCCAACTTCTGCAGTTCAAGTTGACCTTGTTTGGTATGTTCGATGACTTCGGATTGCGTTTGTTGAGCTTGTTCCACACTGGAACAGCCGATGAAGATTGAATCGATATTTGAATCCGAAGTGATCGCGTGGCGTGTGAGTGATAATTCATAACCTTTCTTTTCTGTCAACGATCTGACAATACGATAGGACAGAATAAAGGCAGAGATATCAGAAGTCACAGGGTGTAATGGGTAATCCGGGGTAGATTCCGATAATTGATGGCGCCAGAATATTCATTACATTTGCCGTACTTCAGCAATGAACACCACAGATGGTGAACGAAAGTTTTGCAGAAGTTCAGCAATGTTTGTTTGAAACTTGGGAACGATAAGGAAGGCATCATTTGACGATGATTCATTCACCTCCGTCACCGAGGCATCGAAGACCATTCGCAACATAGTGGTAACGGTGCCCGGACGAAGAATGCAATGACGAAGTATGTGTTGCATTTCCTTGAGTAAATCTTTTGTAGGAACACGTGTCATGTGACCACTGTGCAAGTAGTCAATCATGAAAGCGAAGTACGGTTCACGTAAACTGAGCTTTAATGTCTGTTTACGTTCGAGTGAAATGATGATGCGAGAAGAGACTTCGCGCGAAGCTGGGGAAGCGATATCCTTATCCTTTTCGCCAAAAGGTAAGGCTACGATGAATTGTCCCGAAGGGTCACGTGAGTGATTAGTGTGATGGACCTGCTCATCACTTTGTTCTTCAGGGGTGAGATGTGAAGACTGAGGGAATGTGTCCAACTCCCTCAGTTTCTTGACCTTTTCAGGAAGACGGTACTGGTTGGTTTCGATAAATTGACAAGAAAAGTCACGTGAGCGATAAATGCGATACACTTGGTCACTACGTTGTTTGGTGGACTGTGAAGACTGAGGAAATATGTCCAACTCCCTCAGTCTCTTGACTTCTTCTGGAAGACGGTACTGGTTGGTTTCGATGAAGGAGTTTGTTTGACGATCGGTAGCAAAACCAACCGAATCCAGGGGAAGCCAACCGAATGGTGAATTGATAGCTGAAGGCTGGTGAAGATTACCCGCTAATTGGGGTCTCAAAAGCGATGGCAAGATCTCAACATCTCGAAGTATGTCAGTCGGTTCAGTGTCAGTTGTCAGTTTGTGATAGTCAGGGTCGGCACGAGGTATGTCTCTGAAGTGATGACAGGATAACTTGTCGGATTGAATCGTTGGCGATGGAAGTAACTTCGTGTTGAAGGTAGTTTGTCCCTTAACATCGACATCGAAATTAGTGACGCCTGACGCGGTTGTAGAAGATTGGCCTAAGCCACGGATTTCGGATGCTCGGCAGTGCGATTGGATATGAAGTGTGCTTGACTGTCTGAATCGGTCAACCCACGAAACGTTTGAAAACTGCTGGAGGGATCACGATTGCTAATATGAGCAGTAGGCAAACGTACGATGGAGCTGTCACCGAAGTTAGCGAGGATAAGAACTGGAGGATCAGAAATAGAAGCTCCTTGAATGACAAACGTGGTGGGTCGTTGGTACTCCTCTTCAGCAGAAATTTTGTCTTCCCTATGAAGAAGAATGTGGTGCTTACGATGACATTTCTGACAATCAAACACAGATTTGCAATTCGTGAGAGCATGAGAAGGCGTGAGACAATTCAGGCACCAACGATGTACCTTGGCGAATTGAGCACATAACCTGAACCGATTTGAGTGCAAATGATTTGCACTTAGCGATATGGTGAATTCCCTTGCAAAACGCGCACTTTGAAGGGAACGCAGTCAAGGACCCTTTGCTGGCTTACAAAACCGAATGTACATTATTTGCATTGTTTTATTACAGGAGATGACTGTCAACGGCGGTGCCTTACACCCTAGTAGCTACACAAATCAATCTCTGTGCAGGTAAGTGCGCAGAATGTGTCATGTGAATGTGGTACAATATATTGTTGAATATTATGGATAATAAAAAGCTTTTTACATTAAACCCCTCGAGTCTAAGGCCAAAAATGACCAGGCGTCCATATATTATAAAAGTACGTTTTTTTATCATGCAGAAATATATTTGTTTTTTTTTTCGGCATTAAGAACGAGAATAATAATATTACTATAAACATCTATTTTTAAAACTTTTGGTTAAACTGAGGTTTGAACCTTTCTACCCAGCGATCGCAATCAACAGCGCTACCAACCTGGCCAAATCCCGGGTTGGTAAGACTGACATTTATTTTGAATATTAACTCCTTTAATTTCTTCAAATTCAGAAATCATCCGCAAAATGCATTCATGTCCGCATGTGTGTTCGTGATTGCCACCAAAAGTTGATAGAATGCATTGTCATCAACAACGAGTCTATCTGCCGAGTTTCAGATCGATTGGATGTCAGGAAGTGGGTTAATTTCCACTTCGAAGATTCCGCTTCATTCAAATAAACAAAAAGTCAAATTCAAATAGGTGTATTTGATACCGGCCAATGGGATGAAATCCTAATTCGCATCATTTACATAATATTCGGTTTAACTTCAATTTTTTTATTTATTTTTTCTATGAATGAGATTAAAAAGTGAAGAGACAGTTTTTTCATAAATTCCTCAAACAAAAGGATTGTGTTTTCGAAATATTGTGTTCTGACAATTTTTTCTACTTTTGGTGTAAAAAATGAAGTAAGAATGTGGTAAACTTTTTTGACAAAATTTTTCATGTTTGGTATTAGAATTTTATTATTTAGAAATAGCAAAGTATTTTGACTGTCTAAAACAGGAATTCCCCCTAGTTGAACAGTCAAACATTTTACAAATGCATAATATGTTTATCCTGTACTAAATAAATTAATATTTGAAATACATTCACCAGATAATTTTATCGAGTTTCTGAAATGATATCTTGTTTTTATGAAAAATTAAAAAAAAATAGAAATATATAGAACATTTAAAATACATCAGAAATATCGCAAACTGAGCAAAAATGTTGTTTAGACCGAGAGTTTAAATCAACTCCTAAAGGAAACCTCACGATATCTATATCATCGTTGAGATTCTTTGTGAATCTTGGTTTTGAAGAAATCCATGTTGTAGGACGAAGGAAAATCAGAAGCCAGAAAATCATTCTACAGCCAAGAAGAAAAGAATGTATCACACATTTTCATGTAGCAAATATTAACTGTGAATATGCAAATGTAGAGCCACTGAGCAAATTAATGATTTTGAAGGAATCAAAGAATGTGGTTAACCGATTTCTTCAATGTTTCAATCACCATCCATAAAATAATTAAAAAAAAAAAAACAATTTGGCTTCTGATGCATAGGCATCTTGTGTTAACCGTGTGTAGACACATGATACGGAAACTGAAGTTTTTAGAATAAATTTAATTTTTAGGCAGGTGAGTGTGAGTGAAGATGGCCAGCTGTGTGCGTGGAGTTCGGAGCTGCTGGGTGGGGACGAGGGGGGCAGTGTGGGGGAGGGCGAGGCTCATGGGACGGAGCCCCCCACCGAGGATGACCGGAGACTGGCGGCTGCTTTAGTGGCCACGCAGTTCGTGCATCATCACAGTCTGAGCCCGCGGATGCACGAACTAGGGAATATTGCAAAGGTACTTTAAAATGTCTTTTTGTTTAATTATTAACCAATTTTATTTACGAAACAGTTGATGTATCACATTTGATCCACAAAGTTTCTCTAAAACACATACAATGTGTCGAAAACTGCTACTTGTTGGGTTGATTGATTGCATTGAAAGGCCAGCATAGAGAAAGTTAAGTCATGCTAGCTTTTGTACTATCATTTTTACCGTTTTGCATTATTTAATGATTGACTGCTGGCCGAAGATGGGCGATCTGCAGTTAAAACTGTGGTAACTAATATCTGAGTATTACTGGAAAGGGCAAAAGGAATATTAAGAGTTGCGATCGCCTTGCGATTTTATGGGGGAATTTAATAACCCCCCTCACATTGCTTCATGGCAAAAACAGTTACTTTATTTTTATTACTTTGCTTTCATTTTCCTTATTTATTTGTCTCCTATTATTCAAAGAGTCTCAATAGTTTTGAGCACAGTCTATTAAAATAATGTATGCTTGTGTTCCAGTTCAAGAGTCTGACCTACTCCATTCCAAATGCTCTACTTGAATATGTGCACAGAATTTAATAGAATAAGACAATACTATAGTTTACTTGGCGCATGGAAAAGTTGATTTGATCATTTGAATAATCCTATGAACGAAGTTATAAATATGAATAATTTGTTTCAGATTGTGTGTGAAGGGAGAACAGTGGAATCATCCAGTGTTCTTTTGAACAGTTCTATTAGACTTTATCATCACCACAATGGGGTAAATAAATCCCAAATCATCAATAGTTCTAAATAACATTAATTCACCACAGTGATACTTCCCGATCTTTCATTATAAATTATCCCTTTTCTCCAATAATATAAATGTGTATTTAAAAAAATTGTTTTCGACAATCATGCTATGTTTGTAATTTACCACAGTCGAGATTGTAATATATATTTTTAAATTAGAGATTTGTCTGGTGAGCAAAAATCTTCATAAACAGAAGATTTAAAAAGTTATGATTTCGATAAGTTTTAAGATTTTCACGGCCAAAAGCATTTTCGTTATTTGTTTTTGGGGTGTTATGCCGTGTTGCGCTACCTCCTTGTTTAGCCAACGTTTCGGACATCGTTGCAGTGTCCATCATCAGGGCAGATCCGGCAGATCCGGTAGATGTGACATCGTCCGAAACGTTGGCTAAACAATGAGGTAGCGCAACACGGCATAACACCCCAAAAACAAATAACGAAAAAGTTATGATTTCGGTTATGAGGGAATAACCAGACAAAACTGGAAATACATATGTCACTTTTAAATCAAATTTTAGACGTTTTGCCTCTTTTCCACAAAAAAATATAAATTGATTTCGAAAGAATGTTCTTTTATCTAGTAAAGCTATGTTTTAAATTTTTAGAAAAAATCTGTTTGTTTTTAGTACAATAAGGTTTTACCTTAGAGAACGTACCCATACTACCTACCTACAGTACCTGTTCAGAGGGGGGGGGGGGGGGTTAAAAATTGCAAAAAGTTGGTCACGTAGTATGGGTATGTTCCCTTAGGTCATTGGCAGATTTATTAAATTTTCAAACAAAATTTTGTATTATACAACATACATTTCAAATCATATAATTATGCAGTAAAATAAAACCATAAATTATTTCTGAAAGCTGTTTTTCAGAATTTTAATTTTAGTTCCAATAAAATCATAAAAAAAATATCCGCGCCCTTGTTTTGTGATGAAAATACTTCAGTTTGCCTATTTATTTACGGTCTTACAAACTAATATATTTAAAAAAAAATTACATTCTTATTTTGCTTAAACATTATTGAAAAATTATAAATACTTATGATCAAAAAATAATTTTAAAAAGTATATAATTTTAATAGTTTTATCATAATGAGTTTGAGCATTTTTGAATGTAGGTATTTATCAAAGTAAATTTTGAATGAAATAAAATCGATATTGAGTTATTATGTTAAAATGCTGGTATGGAGAATAATTAATCTTTATCATCGGAACCGCCCTGTACAGTTGCAAGGGTACGATCGCAAGATCATCGTTTGACGAAATTTAAATTCTCGGCCGCTGGTTAATAGCTCTTCAGCATATTTATCAAAAGTAAATCAACTGATTGGTTAAATCATTTTATGTGGTGTTATTGATATGTTTAAAGGTAATTTTGTATTTCCAGGATGGCCATGTGGAATTAAGGGGATCAGACCTGGTTGAGGTTCCCAATTTGTTGCCTCCATTACCTCCCTTGAAAAGAGAGCAGATCTCCCAATGGTACCAGCTCAACAAAGCCAATGAGCAATATCACACCAAGAACTTCAAGGTGAGTCTTCATACCTCCTGCTGTCAGGGTTAGGATTTTATGACCTTACACAGCCTTATTTTTCTTCAAAAATGTGTTTTAAATTGCAATGTTAATTTTTTTCGGTTTTACCGAAATTTTTGCACTGCTCAGTGCTGAGATGGCAAATAATACAGTAAATTTATCACTTAAAAGGGGGATTACGTTGCATCAAATGGGTTAGTTATGATTTTTTGATATGTTATACATGAAGGAGGCTTAATGAAAAAAGAAAGTTTTCCACCTCAGCCGATCTCCGGATCTTTGTCAAAAATCTGAAATTTTGCAAAACTTTGCAGAACTTTTGACCCTTTTCAGTTATTGCCAATTTTGATCCCGAAGGACTAATTTTTCAGCAAAGAATGTTCTTTGAAAATATAAATAATTGACTGGTAAAGTGCATTATGGGTAGGTAATTAGTTAATCATTTGTTTGGATTTGAAAAGATTGTTTTTGATAATTTCCTCGACACTTCCACCCGTTCCAAATTTGAATATTTAATGCTTATAGGGAAGTACTCCACAAAGCAAATTGTGTTGTTTAATTTTCCAGGTAATCGATGATCACAGTCATGAGCACGACGAATCGCAGTTAAAATCTGATGATTGCGAAATCGACTTGAACAATGCATCCCTCGTCCACAACAAGCAGCAGCAGAATAGGAAAAGCCTACCGCACAAGAAAAGAATCTCAAGAAAATTAAAGAGAAGCACTATTAATATCGGCCAGAATATGAATGATGACGTTCAGCAGACTGTGGAGATTCTGCAGGAGGGAGTCAATGAGGAAGACCTTGCCTTGCCTGAACATCATTCCATGTCTTCCAATCAGATTGTTGATAATTCGGTGCAAGGGGTAAAAATCTGATACTATTACTTATTTTTTCCATTCTTTGACTTACACCAATTAAAGATTAAAGAAACAACGAGAATGCATTAACGGTGAGAGGAGCAAACTAACATGGGGGGGTGGTTTTGTGCATCTACCTTTCAGCGATTTGCGAATAAATGTATCCGACAGTATGCAGGCAACTCGCATTGCAGATAAAGTATTTTAGTTTTCAATGAAATCTGCTTACCAACAATGCCTCGCCGCAGTAACTAAAAATCACAGATATTGATTATTCACAAAATTTGAATATTTTGTAAGAATAAATAGTTATCCCTTTTGCAATTGTCGTATAATTCACTCACCGCACTAAATTATCACTTTGTATTTTGCTTTGTATATTCATGCTTCAATGGTCGCTCACTGACATCTGTCAATTATTATTTTTTTTTATTAGCTCCACGAAGGAAGCCCTGAGGAAAAAAAATTCCCTCAGGGCCTATGTCATCTTAGGGATGCTGTGTGGAGGGTCTTTTTAAGGAAAGGAAGGAGAGGAAGTTCTGGGAAGGAAAAAGGTGTGAGGGATAGGTAGGAATCTGGGGTCAGTGTGTTCAGCAGTGATAGACAGACTCCAACCGCGGTGCAAGGCAATGGGTCAAGAGAGAGCGGTTGGAATTGTCAAAGGCGTCATATTAAGCTTCATGTACTCGGAAGTCATGTTAGCAACCATTTATTTAGTCTCATAGTATGTTGAAGCGAAACTTAGCCCGTTGTCTCATTGGGTCGGTAACGGTAAGGATTCGACATAAACTGAAGACCCTGCGCAAAAAGTCACAATGGCCGCACTGCAAACCATAGCGAACTTTATTTTTCTGCGCGTGTTCTTGGGTTTATGTGAATTCCTTACCATTACCATTACCAAACCATGAAACCAAACCAATTGATCACACATGCAACAGCCACATAGACGTAGACAGGGCTGGGCAGTATTTGAAATACTTGTAATTGAAATGCGTATTTGAAATACAAATACGTATTTTGTATTTTTATTTCAATTACTTCCTAAAAATGTATTTTGTAATTGGTATTTCAATTACCAGCTGCTGAGGTATTTTGTAATTTGTATTTCAAATACTTATGGCTTCAAAATACATTTTCAACTACATTTAGCGATCTTAATAATGATAATGAAAAATAAACACACATAGATAATACATAGACTAAAAACGCTAGAATTCTGTATTATTGTCCTTTGCTATAGCACTCTTACTAATGATTTTTTGTAGGTCTCTTAGGGAGCTAACATTAATTACGTGAGCTCAAAAAAAGGAGGGGGGGATCCAGCAAAATCTCACGTTACTTGAAAAGAATAAACGAAGTGGCCCAAATTTATTTCACCAAGGGGTGGGGGGAGTCTAGTTTGGAAGAAAAACTGCTCACGTAATTAATGTAGGCCCCCTTATCATTGCTTTAAAATTACTGTACATTTTTTTACATCATGCTAGTTATTATTATTGTCCTGTGCTATAATAGCACTGTTATTGTACATTTTGTATCATATTATATTATACTTGTCATTGCTTTGTATTGTACATTTTTGTATCATAGTATTAGATCAAACACTATAGGAATAATTTGACTGATACTAGATTATTTTAAAGTTAATTACTGTAGAGAAGAGCAGAGTCATCAATTTATATATAAAAGTTAATCCATGTTTCCCTTGGTCACGCCATAACTTCAGAACGACTTTACCTATTTAATTCTTTTTTTTTTAAGTTTTCTAATTCTTTATAGAAGGTTCTTACGGAAAGAAAAATTAAGAAAATAATGCAGAAAATTGGATAATTTCAGAAAACTTTACGACTGTTTTAACTTCGCACGTCTGACAGTTCGCGGGTTTGATAAAATTGAATTTAGCAGGCAGCTGTTTTTCTTTGTAACAAAAGAATTGTCTATGGATTTTTTAAATCATAGATATTTTAAATAGGTACCTATGTTAGGTACCAGATTTGATTGATTGTTCTTATAATATTTATTTATTTACGGACTTACGTCCAATTTAAAACAAAGTATCACGAAGTATAGAAATGAACAATGTAAGGATTCGGATGGTACATGAAAGCAAAGACAAACAGTGAAAATAGAAGAAAAATAAGTGTCAAGTCACGTCAAGACCTTGCAAAAATTAGGGTGAATATTACATATCTTCATTTGTTTAAAGAGCGACAGAAATCATTTAAGCTAATACCAAAAAAATCAAGGTCTTGACGTGAGTTGACCAGTCTACACATTCTGGACAGTGGTGAGTTATAACCATAGTTAGTCGAGTGCTGATTGAGGAAAAGCAGGTCTTTATTTCTGAGTCTACGAGAAGGTATATTAAATGTGATGAGTTGTAGTAATGTAGGCGAGTCGATTAAACAGTTAATAATTTTGAAGAAACAAATGAGATCAGATTTTATCCGACGGTCTTCTAAAGGAGAAAGGTTTAGAGTTTGTTCAATTTCAGCATACGAGTAATTGCCTCGCTCTAATCCTAGCCTCCAAGCAATTCCCTTTAGGAACCGATGTTGAACGGATTCAATATGACGAATATGGACAGCATAAAAAGGAGACCATATAATACAAGCATATTCAAGATGGGGGCGAACCAAGGAGCAGTAAAGAGTTCTTAGGGTATTTATGTTTTTGAAGTCAGAAGTGGTTCTAGTGATAAAACCAAGTAGTTTGAGAGATTTATTAACAATCGTATTTATATGTTCCCGGAAAGAAAGCTTGCTATCAAGAGAGACACCAAGATCTTTAATAGATTGAACAGTTGTTAGGCAATTATTATTTAATTTGTATTCGAAAACAATCGGATTTTTAGATCTGTAGAAGGACATAATTTTGCACTTATCGACATTTAGTTTCAAGCAATTAATTTTACACCAGTCATTGAAAGAGTCAATATCTGATTGGAAAAGAAGGCAGAAATGGTAGTTTTTGATTATTTTTAAGATCTTATTGTCATCAGCAAAAAGCCAAAAGCGTGTGTGAGAGAAAATACGAATAATGTCATTTATAAACAAGTTGAAGAGAAGCGGGGCTAAATGTGCTCCTTGCGGTACGCCGGATGTTACTTCAATAATAATAGACTCAATGTTATTTATTTTAACTCTTTGTTTTCTATTGCTTAAATAAGAATTAAAGAAAGATAGCAATGGGTTTCGTATACCTATAGCATATAGCTTGGCCATGAGGATAGCGTGTTTTACTTTGTCAAAAGCTTTAGAAAAGTCGGTATATAGAACATCTACTTGTGATTTATCTTCTAGGCCATTGACTACGGTGTTGGTGAAGGAGAGTAAGTTTGTAGTGGTAGATTTAGCAGATCTAAAGCCATGCTGTTCCTCAATCAGCACATTTTTGAAAATAGGTGTTATTTTTTTTGTGATTATAGATTCAAAGATTTTAGGAATATGAGATAACATCGATATAGGTCTATAGTTTTCTACATTCGACCTATTACCCGATTTAAAAATAGTTTGTATATAGGAAACCTTCCAGGAATCCGGAAAAGTGGCAGATGATAGTGATAAGTTATATAATAAACAAATTGGCTTAGATACAACAGATTTACATTCTTTCAATAATATTTTATTTTTATTTTATTTATTAGCGTTATAAACAGTCATTACAAGTTCATATATAACAGTGTTAGAGATAGTCATATCATTGACCAATAAAATAACGACATAAAAATTTGAGACCATAATAAAAATAAAAAAAAACAAACAAAAACAATATATGTATGTAATATAAACAGTTCTGAAAAAGTGCATCTACTCACTTAAATCTACAAAAAATGTATTTTCAAACTGCTGAAATCAAAAAAGAAAATGTAATGAAAATGAAGAAAAATGAAAATGTAAAAGAAAGATAAGGAATTAATGAAACATTAAGTTTTCCGTTGAATATTACTTTTTACGAATTTTATGAAGTTAGCAAGGTTCGTGTTAAACATGTCAATGTCTGTGCATAATCTATTGAAAGTGCTACAGCTTCTTCTTATAAACACATTTTGAAGATAATTAGCATTGCTCTTAGGAATATAAAATATGTCTGGAGATCGAGTGACTCTTATTGGACATCTGAAATTGATATTTTGTAATAGGTAAGGGCTATCAATAAAATTGTGGATTATCTTATAAAGCATTACTAGGTCTCTGATATCTCTGCGTTGATCAAGGGTTTTGAGGTTCATAGAGACATAATTTACATCATTTCGCATGCGAAACGAAACATATTTCAAAAACTTTTTCTGGACTCTTTCTATATTTGATTTATATGTAGAACAATGGGGGTTCCATACTGTTGAAGCATACTCTAGGTGGCTTCTGACGTATGATATGTAGAGAATCTTAAATGTTTGTGGATTTTTGAAAACAGAACTTACTCTAAGTATAAATCCTAGCATTTTCAAAGCCTTAGACGTGATGTGCTCGACGTGAGATTGAAAAAGAAGCTTACTGTCTAATAGAACTCCAAGATCTTTAATTTCATTTACCCTATTTAAAAGATTGTTTTTAATTATGTACGGATATAGTATAGTGTTTTTCTTTCGAGAATAAGATATGACGGAACATTTATCTGCATTCAAAAGAAGGCGATTTTCTAAACAATACACATTGACCAGGGAGTTCAGGTCATCCTGGAGCTCTATACAATCCATCTCAGATTTAATGATTTTGACAATCTTTTTGTCATCCACATATAGGAACAGCTGAGAATTACGAATAGTTTTGTTAACATCGTTCATAAAAATGTTGAATAAAAGGGGGCCAAGGTGAGATCCTTGGGGAACTCCTGAGGTTACGGGGACAAAGCTAGAGCAGAACCCCAGTACAGTTACAGCTTGCGTACGATTGTTCAGGTATACCATCAGGACCAGTGCTTGTTTTGCTGGGAAGATTTTTTAAGTAATTGAAAACATCTACAAGTGTGATTTCGCAATTATTAAGGTCAATAGTATTAGCATATTTAAGTGGAGGGATGGTGCATATGTTATCAGTATAGACAGAGGAGAAATGTTCAGCAAAAAGGTTGGCAATATCGAAATCGTTGGTGGCGTGAGTATCATTAAAAAATAAACTTGAAGGGAGATCGTTATCAATACGTTTTTGTTTAATAAATTTCCAAAATTGTTTAGGGTTAAGATTTAATTTTGTCTCAGTGAGTTCAATATAAGATTTGTAACACAAGTTAGATTCAATTTTGGATAATTCTCTAAACTGAGAAAATTTTTGATAAAGCGCTAAGTTGTTCGTTAATTTGAATAACTTGTGTGTTTTCTTTTTTTCCATAATGAAATGCTTTAGTTTCATACTGAACCAAATAGGAAATTTAGGCTGGGAATAAGTTCCCCTTGGAACGAACAAATCTATAGCATGAGTTATACATTCATTGAATTTAAATACAGCATCGTTAATATTGTTGTTTGATAACATACCTGCCCAGTCATATTGGGCAAGGTACCTATTCATGCCAGTATAATCACCTTTGTTAAATTTGTAGTGGAATGTAACTGCTGATTTCAGAGTGTCACTTTTGAAAGGATTAGTGAAGTTAATATCGAGTGGTGGATGATATTTATCTATTGGTAATATTGAGTCAGTAGCTTCACATACACAAACGCTAGGCATATTGGTAAATATTAGATCACGACAGTAACCTCCACAGTTATTGATTGAGTTTAATTGGTACATATTCAGGAAGGCAAAGAAATTTACTATTATGGAAGCATGAAGGGAAACATTATTAGGAGTTTTCACACCATGACTATCATTAAGCCACACTATTTTAGGAAGATTATAATCACCACAAATAAGTAAGGAATCGGCCTTTATGGAAACACGCTCAACTGCTTCAGTATGTGACTTATAGATTTCTATTGAAGAGGAGGGGGGAATGTATACACAACCAATGACAAGTTTCTTGGAACCAAAAGCTGAAAAAGGGATGAATCGGGTAAAAAAATGGCTTGATTCAAATTCACTAACACTAAATGATACAAAAACTAATTATATTAAATTCAAAATCCACAACAAACAGACGGATAACCTCAATACAAACCTAAACATAAAAATTCATAAAGACTGTATAAACGTGAACCGAGAAACTCCTTGCAACTGTCCAAAATTGAATGAAATACAAACAATAAAATATCTTGGAATAATAATTGATCAAAACTTAAATTGGAACTCCCAAGTGGAAAATGTGAGCAACAAATTAAAAAAACTAACCTATTTTTTCAAAACAATAAGAAACATTTTAGATAAAGAACAGCTAATTAAAATCTATTATGCCTTAGCCCAATCTCAACTACAATATGGTCTTATCGGATGGGGAAGCTCATGCAATTCCACTATAAAACCAGTCCTCAGCACAAAGGGCAATTCTGAAAATTATACTTAGAGTACCCATCAGAACCCCTACAGACTATGTTTTTAAAGCGCTGAATTTAATGTCACTGAAACAATTATATACAAAAGATATTCTAATGTACGCATTCAAAAATCAGGATAACTTTACACAGACAAACTCGGGCCGATTCACAAGATCTACATTACAACATACATTCTACCAACCTACAACTAAAACGACTTTTGGACAAAGAAATATGGAATACTTCTCTGTAAAATTATTTAATTTACTCCCTCTTGCAATGAAAACCACAAAAAAAATAACCGCCTTCAAAAGAAGCATAAAAATATGGATTATGGACATGGGAAGGAAGAAAATAGATTCAATTTTGCAACCCAACAAAGAATAATGCTTTGTTTTGTACTTTCTTTTAGATCTAACTTAATAATTTTCCTTGGCAATATTCTAACATAGATTAGGTATTTACTTATAATTCAAATAATAAAACTTGTACAATGTGTCCTTAGAACGGGGTACCCCAGTTAGGACACATTTTCTCTAAAAAACTGTAAAAAAAAAAAAATATAAATAAAAAAAAAATAAAATAAAAAAAGTAGAACACAAATAAATAATTGTTCAGATACATTATTAGACGATTCAAGAATGTGGCAAGAGTATTTTTTTTAATACATATCATTACCCCACCTCCTCTACACTTGTTAGAAGAGGAAGAGCGGTCACAGCGAAAAATAATGTAGTCATGTAGTCCAAGTTCTGTTGAAGCAATGTTGTCTGATAGCCATGTTTCAGTAAAACATAAAAAATCATAAGGGCATAAATTTATGGAGCATCTAAAGGAGTTTAGCTTAGTATTGAGACCACGAATATTTTGATAATAGGTGGAAAAGTTAGTATTAATAAGGTGTCGATTCTGATTCAGCCTAAAAAATTGACTCGAGATAATTCGCGTCTCTCAGCGGCTTGGCGGGCAGGACAGTCAGGGGAGCCAGTGTTGTGTGTGGACGGTTTTCAGGAGTCGGGCAAGCATCTCAATTGTGTCCAGTTTTCCACAGTGAGAACATGTAGCCATGTCTGCGTTACATTTCGACGCCGTATGGCCGTAAAGTTGACAGTGTCCACATTTTAGACTGTCGATCCAATCCCTTACGGTGTGTATTTGCCAGTCCATAGCCAGTTTAGAGAAGCGAATGAGGGAGTGACGAACAGAAGGAGGAACTCTGAAGACATGAGTGCACGATCCGGTACGAGGTCCTACTTTGTGAGAGAACTGCAATTTATCTTTCAATTCATTAATTTGTAGACCGGTTTCTTCGTGTGTTTGCTGGTGGATTGCCAAGATGGTGTTCTTGAGGGGCACAACTTGAGGTAGACCATGGATAGCTATCCGAGGAAGTTTATGTGAAGAAACTGCTGCTTTCAGACCAGCATCGGATAGGGTCGGTGCATTGGCAAGTTTTATGGCCTCCGCATCGGTACTTGGATGCACGACTACACCTCCGTTCCTTATTTCTCGTACCCCCGTGATTGTAATTCCCAAAGATGATGGGTTAGTTGAGGTTTTGAGAGTTTCAAGAGTACTGCTGGAAGGAAGTGACTTGTCATCTTTGGGGAAGATAAGTACGGCTGGTCTCGCAGGAAGTATAGGGGCATTGTTTCTTGTGTTCGGTGGATATTTCGGGAGGACTTGGTTGGACGTAATCGAACTATACGTTCTGTTCCCATTTTCGGGTGTTTGATTTGAAGACATATTTGTAGGTCTTCAATTCTCCTTCAAGGCTCCCTAACTTTACACCCATTTGACCGACATTACCCAATAGATCGGTGAATTTAGGGGCGAGTTTTGCTATTTGTTCCTCGGTGAATTTGTTTGATGTGTCCATTATGATGATATTTAAATCTAATCGACGTCAAAATATTCCGACTGGGTGCCAAAAAAATTGCTAACAAAAATCGTCCAATTAAAGTGGAATTTTCTGACAATATCGCACCGAGAACTCTCCTACGTAATAGCATAAAATTTAAAGACGGCATCAAGGCCAGTAATGACTTAACTATCCTCCAACGTAACCAATTGGTGGAGCTGAGAAAGCAATTATTGTACCGTCAAGAGAATGGTGAACCAAACCTTACTATAAAGTACATAAACTCCAAACCAACTATTGTTACAACTATTCCAAAAAACGACACAACCAAAACAAATTGAAGTGCTATTATCAAAATGTCAGAGGCATGAAAACTAAACTTAAGGAATTCAAAATACATGCCCCGACACTGCAACATGATATTCTCATTCTAACGGAAACCTGGCTGGAACCATCAATTAACTCTGCTGAGCTTGGTCTACCCCACCATCATATTTACCGGTCTGACAGAAGTCAACATACCAGCTCTAAATCTAGAGGCGGTGGTGTCATGATAGCTGTCAACAAGGCACATCCTTCAAAACTTCTGAAAACCAAAAATTGTAATGTGGAGCAAGTTTACATCTTACTAAACGGTAAAAATCAAAAAAATATCATAGGCAGTGTTTATATTCCACCTTCATCGGATATAAGTGTATACAAGAGTCATTTTGAGGATATTGAACAACTGTCGTACAAATTTCCAAACAGTAAAATCACTATCATCGGTGACTACAATTTACCAAAAATTAATTGGGGCACCCGTGACAACTCTACAGTATCACAAAACGCAAGCTTATCTGAAACAGAAAAAGAAATAGTTGAATTTTGCGATTTCCTTAACCTAGTTCAATTAAACAATGTAAAAAATGACAATAATAGATTACTAGATCTTGTTCTTTGTACCGACATGGCAACTGCGGTTGGTAAGTCACTCGACTCAGTTCTTACCCCTGATTCTCATCACCCACCTCTAGACATTACTATACTATGTAACCCTATAAAATGCCAAATTAAAAACCAGACTCAATTTCTCAACTTTAATAAAGCCAATTATGTCGCAATATGCGATTATCTACATAACACTGACTGGTCTATATTAGAAGGAGGAAACCTTGATGAAAATATTAAAGTCTTTTATGATCACCTATATAAAGCCATAGAAAAATTTGTTCCGATTAGTTATAAATTATCTTCAAATTTCCCTAACTGGTTTAGCAAGGACCTCATCAACTTAGTAATTGAGAAGAAAAAAGCCCATAAAATATACAAAGAAACAAAAAGTCTTTCTGATTTTACAATTTTCAGCAAGTTTCGAAAAGATTGTAATAAATTATCAAACATTTGTTATAATAATTATATTAAGAATGTTGAATTTTCGATTGTTAACAATGTAAAACATTTTTTTAACTATTGTAAATCCCAAAATAATAATAACCTTGGCATACCTGAAACTATGCACTACAAACTGAAAACTTCCTGTAAAATCAATGAAATTGTTAATTTGTTTGCAGACTTTTTTAAGGATGTGTATGAAACCGATATCCCTGATGATGACATTCCAAATTTCGAGTCAGATATAAATTTACAACTATCTCAGGTACATATTGAGATTAAAGAAATTGCAGTATGTATCAAACGACTGGAACCTAAATCTTGCTCAGGGCCAGATAAAATTCCCCCCGTATTTCTTAAAAACTGCGGGGCTAGTGTCTCTTACCCACTGTACCTACTATTTAATCAATCACTTTTATCAGGCAAGTTCCCGCAAATATGGAAAAATAGCTTTCTCACTCCAATATTTAAAAGCGGAGACAAGTCTTTAGTTGAAAATTACAGACCAATATGCATACAATCGTCGATACCAAAAATTTTTGAAAAGTTAATTCTTCGAAAAATATGTTCTTGCATAAAATTTAATATCTCATCGTTTCAACATGGTTTTATCTCTGGACGATCTACTTTAACTAACCTTACACTGTACGAAAATTTTATCTCAGGTGCTCTTGCTAATAGAGAACAAGTTGACTCAATTTATACGGATTTTAGTAAAGCCTTTGATAAGGTTTGCATTAAAATTCTTATAAATAAATTGTCTAAACTAGGAATAAGTGGTAAATTATTATGCTGGATTAGGAATTATTTATCAAAACGTGTACTAACTGTCTCTATTAAAGAACACTTGTCTTACGAATTTGAAGCAACTAGTGGTGTGCCTCAGGGTTCGCACCTTGGTCCAATATTTTTTATACTATTTATAAACGATGTCACCTCCATATTCTCTGATGTTAACATATTATTATTTGCCGATGACATGAAAATTTATAAAATCATTAAAAATATATACGACTGCTTGTCCCTTCAATCCAATTTTGTAAAATTCGCAGAATGGTGTACCATTAACAAACTTACACTCAACATTAAAAAATGTCAAATCATGAGTTTCTTTAGAATAAAAAACCCCATCAAATACAGTTATTCACTTAACAATCACAGTTTAATGTCAGTACCTGTAATAAGGGACCTCGGAATAACCTTCGACACTAAACTACTATTTATCAACCACATTGATATCATTACTAATAAAGCTATGAAAATGCTGGGTTTCATTCTAAGACTATGTAAAGATTTCAAAAACATTCATACATTTAAATTACTATATACAACTCTGGTTAGGAGTCATTTGGAATATAATTCCCCCATATGGAACCCTCTCTACAAAAGCCACGCAAACTCCATTGAAAAAATCCAACGCAAATTTCTCCGAGCAATTAATTTCAAATTAGGAATTCCCGCGGATGACATAAACTATGATTCTCTATTACAAAAAATGCGACTCTTATCGTTAAAAGATAGAAGAATACTCAATGATCTTATTTTTTTATTTAAAATAAACAATAACTGGTTTGACTCCCCTGAATTGGTATCGTTAATAAATTATCATGTACCTAGTAGAACAACTCGACTCAAAACACCTTATTATTGCAACAACACTCTCAGTAATGCAGAACAAAATTCAATAATACATCGTTTACACACTTTAGGTAATGAATTTGCTCATATCGATCATTCCGAAAGTCTGTCATCATACAAAAGATGCATTAGACAAAATTTATCTGCTAGTACTACATAATAAATAATAAGTATAATCATGTAACCATAATATTATGTCCTACCAGTATGCACTCTAATACCTATGGCTTAGAAACATATCATAGGTACCTATTTTTCATATCGCTTTGTATACTCCGTAATACCTTCCTTTTATTTATTATATATTTTTTTTTTAAATTTTGGTTATCTTCAATATTTGGCTCCTAAGAGCATTTCTTACTGTTTACTTGTCATACTTTTTTTATATTTATAACTTTTGTACTTTATATTATTTACAAAGGTAACTTATAGTTTATATTATTTCCTGCCTTTCAACTTTTTATCTTAACTTTTTACTTTTACATTATACTTTATATTTTATAGTTTACACTTTTACTTTATACTTTCATTTTATACATCATAATTCTATTTACTACTCATTACCTTAACTCCTTTCTTTTACCCTTTGTTTTTATATTTAACTTTACATTTATATGTCACTTTCTTATGTTATTGTATTATAATATATATAAATATAATTATGTAAATGGCACATGTTGTGCCGTATGTTTTGAAATAAATAAATAAATAAATAAATAAATTTAATAGGTTTAAAATAGAGGTTGCCTTTGCCAGGAATTGTTGGGCAGAGTTTGCTTGTTCCATTATAATATTATGGATTATTATTAGATGTAGGTAGATGTTAGAATGGTAGAATATTCTGTTAACTTTTTGTCTATGGCTTCAAATGTCACTTGACTTCAAACTTCAAATTCAAATTCAAATGGTTTCAAATTCAAATATCACTTGTCATGTTAATTTCAAGATTTTGTTTTTAAATTCATTCTTATAGTATATCTGTTCTCACTGTGATTATTTATTAATAGGAAAACGATCCACTATTTTAATGTGATACACTTAGTTTTGTGTGAAAAACACAATCTAGATATCGATTTTTGAAACTTTTTGTAGGACAAAAATATTTGGTTACTTATGAGAAACTCCACAGATTATTACTGATGATTATAGAAAAATGAATAAAAAAATTGTAATAACTGGCACGCGAGTTGTTTGAGAACTGAATATACTGGGACTAAATATATGGAACGCGGGAGGGGGTTGGCGGGATGGGGGAGCGGGAGAGGGGTGAGGGTAGGCAGGGAAGGTGGAAGGAGAATGCGAGAGGGGAAAGGGATGCGTTAGGGTAACGGGGATGCATGGGAAAGGACATGCAGAGAGAAACAATTTATTTCTTTGAATATGGCATTGCAACGCATGTCGGGAACCAGCTAGTCTTATAATAATAATTGTTATAATCTAACACCTAAGTCCCATACCACAAAACTTTCCAAGTGGAGCAGAGACGAGATGTGTTTTATTAACAGAAAATAGTTTTTTTTTCTTGTTTACATTGCACCTGCAAAGCTACTGCAAGTAGCTTGTCGGCAGGAAAATAGTGTGGAAAACAACATGATACAATATACAATGTTTTACAATAGAAGAAAAAAATATTGCAATTTAATAAAAAACATAATAAAAACATAAATAAGTATAAAGAAAAAAAAAAAATTTAATTTAAAATTAAATATTAATAATTAAAAATTAAAAATGCACGAGGAGTCAAGTCAATACATAAAATCTGATTCCAATAGCCATGTTCTAAACAATAGTGCAAATTTAGGTGTCGAGCAACATTTTTTCAAATCATATGGCAGCATATTAAAAATAAGTGGTACAATAGTGTCTCCTGAGCAATATGATTACATAGTCAATTTTAGCACGTCTCTGTTTCACTCTGCTCAGCTTTGCTTCTATGGAAACGCAACCTTAGATATGGGCACTTACGATAATTTATTGCAACCAAAGGTTCTACCAAAACCAAATGTATTTTGTATTTTGTAATTTGTATTTTGTATTTGAAATTAAAAAATGGTTAAAATACTGTATTTTGTATTTCAAATACACGACTTGAAAGTATTTTGTATTTCGTATTTTAAATACATGTGAAAAAGTATTTTGTAATTTGTATTTTAATTACAGCAAAGCATGTATTTTGCCCAGCCCTGGACGTAGATAAGGTTGATAATTATTAATTAGTAATATATTTTCAGGAGCGTGCTTTATTCATATGCCAGCTGTGTGGGGATTACTATGGCGAGGACCAATTACAATTCTTTCACCATCTCAAACAACATTATGAACCTCAAAACACAACCATTATTATAGGAAACCACACGGGCCAAATGCAACATGACACCACTAACATGTCAATGGAGAAGGTAATTAATTGTTTCATTTAACCCTTTGATTAGTGACTTACTTTTTTATTATTTACATATATTTTTATTTATTGTTATTAAGTTTATTTTGTAGAACTCCATTTTAATTTTTTTTTATTTTATACATTTAATAATATTATTAAATGTATAAAATAAATAAAAAATACATATATTTTGTCTATCTATCTATATATATAAAAAGCTCGTGTAACGGTGTTTGTGGTCGCACTCCTCCGAAACAACCGGCTCAACCGATTTTTATGAATTTTTAATGTATGAGAATAGGTCGTAAAGTATATTTCGTACCGCTAGGTGATTAGGGTGGCCGTATCCAGAAAAAAATTCAAATTTTTGACAAATAATTTATTTTGTATTTTTGTATGAACAAATTTAAGCGTCGCGTCATTCGTATTTCAAACAGAATGAAATGATTTATTCACTAGAAATAATTAATATGGCAGAACAACGTATGCCTTGTCAGCTAGTAATACATAACAATGTTTGACAAATTTTTTTGTATTATTTATAAATCATACTTTAATCGAAATTACAAACATGGCAATAGAAAAATTTGAATAAAGTCGTACGGCCGCACTTATGCGGCGATACTCTAAATGGATCTTTCGAGTGCCGCCGCATACGTGCGGCCATACTGCTGGAAAGGTTAAACATTGTAAAAAAAACTTATTTTTTAGATTAATTAGTTCAATTCATTTCAAAATTTAAAGAGTACAAGTCAATTAAAAAAATCTGACAGAGGTTAATGAAAAAACCTTAAAAGAAAACACTAAAAATGACATGGAAGACAATTTAAATGACTTTAGTTTGCCTCAGCACAGGGCCCTCTAGAGGAGAACTAAGAATACCATTGCTATATAAATTCACACATTTGCCATATCACATGGCTATGCTTAACACTCCCGTTCAGAAGGGGGTAAAACACTTTCCCCAATTGAGAGCTTTGTGACCATAAAATACCTAAACTTGAACTTAGCAAATTTTTTGGCCTTGGTGCTTTGTTTGTGCGTGGTATGATTGATGGGTTCAGCTGTACGTCCTGAAAATGTTTTACGTCGTGTTTCTGAAAACATGTTATTTTGAATTAGCCTTCCAAAATTGGAGGTATTTTTTATGTTCTTTAATATTTCAGAAATATTAAAGAACTGCAAAGTTAACTATGTCAAATTTTATGTAGGTACCAATTTGCTAAGGATATTTTTTTTTACATTAGCTCCACACGGGAGGCCCTGAAGAAAATAAATTTCCTCAGGGCCTTTGTCATCTTAGGGGATGCTGTGTGGAGTGTTTTTTAAGGAAAGCAAGAAGAAGAAGTTCTGGGAAGGAAATAGGTGGGTAGGAATCTGGTGGTCAGAGTGTCCAGGAGTGTCGGATGAATCGATTCTTTCAACTGCGGTACAAGGCGATGGGACGAGGGATTCTGACTGGAGAGGTCAAAAAACCTCCTCAAACAGTCTCTCTCAATCCGGTCCGCCACGCAGATTGAGAGAGTATATAGACGTATCTGCCCACAGGTGGGCAGATTCCTCGACCCCTGAGATCTTGACAAACCTCACCCCATGAACCCGGGGACCCCTGCTAAGTCACCGAATGTAGCGAACCACTTGGGGTGACCCACGGCAGAGGTGTTGGTTACGCAATAAATGGTTCCTGGGGCGGCGGTACCAATACGCTCCCCCAAAATGCATATGAAAAATTGGCCCTGTGGCTAAAAAGGTTGATCATCACTGCTAAAGAGAGTTTGGTAGATTAATAATTTGTTATATTGTATATTGCAGATTGCAGAAAGCATGGTCGGAAACTCACAATTACCTGAAGCGCTGGTGGAACTCTCCCTCGAGAGCACGGAGCCTGACAAGTCCTCCATGTACCACCCGCATAACAAGATGCCCGCCTACATCAACGCCGACAAATCCCTGTTTAGTACAAATGATAAAGAAGCCTTGTTTGCCACCGAGAAAGCCTTAATTTATCAGCAGACCCACAAGCCTCCACCCTTGTACGCCGCCGTAGAGAAGCCTTATTCTTGCCACCACTGCCCCAAGACGTTCAGAAGGCAAAAACAGTATGAAGCCCACATTAGAGAAACTCATGCTAAGGTTACAAATTCTGTTTAATTTAAATCTTCCTCAATATTCTGTTTGCTCTGTTCTCACTGCCTCAATTTCTGGTCCTTAATAAACCGAAGAAAGTGCTCCTCCTTATCTCTGTTGTAAAGTCACTTGATAAGGTTTATCAAACTTAAAATTAAAAATAACTAACAAGCTTACCGGCTAGTAGTGTATGAATTGAAACAAACCCATGCCAAATGATTTTTGTTTTGCGGTGAAAATCGAACCCATATCCTTTAGATTCAATGTCAAATGCACAGAAAAATAGAAAAATACACTGCAAATACTGTTGTTTAAACTGCCCTTTCATGGACCTAAGGTTCAAAATTTATTTGAGGAAAAATTACAGGTCAACTGAATAGATATCCACATGGTTCCTGCTGCGGAGAGATCTGCTGGAACCCCTCCTCCTTTCTCTTAAATGTTATTGCATATTACAGCATAATCTCTTTTTGTTGTGCATTGCATGGCAAAAGTATGAATGCTTTACAAAAGCCACATAAAGCTATATTATTCTTGGGTAGACTGGTGCTGGTGCCGTATTCTATCAATGGTTGGCTTTCATCAGGGCAATCTTCAATGATTGTATTTTATTTCAGATTGATGAAATGAGTGAATTCAGTGAGCCCGAGGACTTAATGGAAGGAATCCACGTGGTGGTAGAGCCGGATAACGAGGAATACCTTCGCGAGGACATGTCCAGCGACCATTCAAATCCCGTGTTCATTCAGGCCCCGCTGGGCCCCAACGACCAGTACATACTACCTCATCTTACCATTGAAAATGGCCAAGTTCACCAGTCACATGTTAATTCTAAAAATTGGTAAGTTCTGTGCAATGCAAAATTTATGTGAATTATTGAACAAATAATAGGTTTTTCTTGTTATATAATTTAAAGAATATTGTTACACACCATGAGGCATAGAAATTCATATGTCTTTATTTATGTATCTATGTTATTTTAAAAGATCAATTTATATGAAATGCATGCAAATCAAGGCCTATTATAGGTCTCGTTCCGGTACAAATGCTGTGACCTTCCTATGAACTGAAAAATCTTCACCATACTGTCTTCCGACACTTATACCAAGGTGTAAGTAAAAATGTGGGTTTGACATCGATCTATTCAACTGACCTAGAGCTGCTACAGGCAAACTTAAATCGTCCTGTCAAATCCATGGTCTATCCTAAAGAGCCGTTCGCACTGGGAGAGTAGTTTAGTCGATGTATTAGTAACTAAACGCGTCCGAACACCATAATTTTAGTAGAGTAGTTTAGTGTCCGACCGAACTTTCGGTTTCGGCCTAGTTTCGGCCAAAAAATGAGTTTCGGCTTGGTTTCGGTTTCGGCCGCCATCCAGCCGAAACTGAAACTGAATTCGGGAAGTTTCGTTCTGCGATCGGACATGTTCGGTGCACTGAACTGCGAGCCACGAAATGTCATTTTGCTGCGTCCGCGCTCATAGTCGGGTCAGGACTTGATTCACTTGTTTGTGCTCGCTCCGCGAACTTTGCGGTAGTTTAGTTTATTTGTTGTGAAATTGGAGGTGTTTATACTTAACATTGTTTCGAATTAGGTAAGTTTTATTTCGCAATTGAAATGATTTAGTTCATGATAGGTCCTGAGGAAAATAATTTCCCTGAGGGCCTATGTCATCTTTGGGGATGCTGTGTTGAGGGTTTTTTAGGGAAAGGAAGGAGAGGAGAGTTCTGGGAAGGAAAAGGGGTGGGTAGGAATCTGGAGTAAAATTATGTATAGAAAGAGGAACAAGAGCAAAAAGACAAGCCTACGAACAAGCATGAAGAGATGCTAACCATCTGATTAAAAGAAAGAAGAGACTGTATTTTATAACATATTGTTGAAAATGGAAAATGACTTCGTAAATAACAATCCACGTGAGGCATATAAAGGCGTCAATGTATTTATAAAGGGCTTCAAACCCAACACATCTCTGTGCAGAGATAGTAATGGAGACATAATAGGAGATAAGGAAAAGATCAAGACTAGATGGAAAGAATATTTCCAACAGCTCTTAAATCCCAATAACAACCTAACACTCGAACCAACTCACATTCCAGACGAGCTAAATAGTGATGAAACAACGGGAGCGCCATCAATGGCAGAAATAAGGGCTGCCCTAAAGAAACTGAAAAACAATAATATCCCTGCAGAGTTCTGTAAATATGGAAACGAACAACTGAAGAACCTGCTACAAAATCTCATTGTAAAAATATGGACCGCCGAAAGAGTACCAGAAGAATGGCAAACTAGCATAATATGCTCCATACATAAAAAGGGAGACAAATTGAAGTGTGAAAATCACAGAGGAATATAGTTACTTTGTACAGCGTATAAAATTTTCACAATGATTTTGAAAGAAAGACTAGAATATTACTCAGAGAACTTGCTAGGAGAATATCAGGCAGGTTTCAGGAGGGGGAGATCCACCACTGATCAACTCTTCACTACTCGACAAATTCTGACAAAATGCTGGGAATTCGATATAGACATATATCAACTATTTGTTGACTTCAAACAAGGCGTATGACAGTATAGATAGGGAGAAAATATATGAAATACTCCTAAATTTTGGAATACCACCCAAAATAGTCAAGCTTGTAAAAGCAACAATGGTCGGCTCACGGTGTCGAGTAAGGATAGGAGGTGAAACAACGGAGGATTTTAACGTCTCCCAGGGGCTGAAACAAGGTGATGGCTTAGCACCCACCCTTTTCAATATTGTACTAGAGCATGTCATGAGGAAGACAATGATCAGTACCGACTCAAACATCTGCTACAGAAGCAATAAAATGAAGTTGGCTATGCAGATGACCTTAATATTGTCGGAAGATCCCTACAGGCTGTAAAAGAAGTGTTTGACCCTTTGGAGACTGCGGCAAGAGAGGTGGGTTTGCAAATCAATGAGAATAAAACCAGAACCCCTCACCGCAGAATAAAAGATAAAGTGAAATTTAGAGACAATTATAATTTCGAAGTGGTCGAAGAGTTTACCTACCTGGGCTCCATCATAACGCAGGACAATGAAGACCCAGTAAGTAAGAAAGCGCATTACAGCCGCTAACAACACTTACTTCGCGTTGCTGCCAGTGTTCAAATCCCAAAACGTCCATAGGAAAACCAAAATAACCTTATATAAAACAATTATTAGAACGGTCTTGGCCTATGGATGTGAGGCGGGAACACTGACAGCAAAGTCAGCGGAACAGCCGGACATCTTGGAAAGAAACTTACTTCGAAGAATCTTAGGAGCGGTACGAGAGGGAGAGGCATGGAGAATCCGCCACAATAATGAGCTCTATGATATTTACCAAGCTCCCAGACTCTCCATCCATTTAAGGCTCCAAAGATTAAGATGGGCCGGACATGTGCACCGAATGCCAAGCACACGAGTACCGAAGAAGGTTCTGACAGGACACCCGGGAGGTAAACGAAAGGCGGGCAGACCTAGACTGAGATGGGAGGATGATGTCAGGAAGGATGCAAACAAATTGTAGGTATTACCTATTTGAACATTATTAACAAATAACATAAATTAAAAATTAAAAAGTATTTTTTGTTTAGTGTATGTACCTAAAAAAATTAGGTTTAAAAAAAGTAATTTTGTTTTCTACCTTTTAATTTATGTTATTTGTTAATAATGTTCAAATAGGTAATACCTACAATTTGTTTTTTTTTTAAAATATTATTTACGATTACAATTTCAAAAAGCATAAATAATTTAACAATTATTACAAGCAATAATTGTCAGCCTGAAACACTCATTTACATTGAAAAATCTTCCGAGAAAAGATACTTGCCGCCAACGGGACTTGAACCCGTGTCCTTCCGATTGCCGGTCGAATGCTCTGACCACTGAGCTATGGCGGCTTATCAAATACCCGCCAAATAATTCAATATATACTAGTGTTTCATTCAACAATTACTGCTTGTTATATTTTTTCCACCTGAAAACAACCAACTTTATTTTTGCAAGGAAGACATTGTTAGTGTTAAATCCCTCGCTAGGTGGCGTCGAGACAAATTATGTCTGCATTTATTGGGGAAATACTTAAACTTGTTAAATATTAATTATTATTTTTTGTGCTTTGCATAAAAATCTTGTCTAAACGTTAGTTTATAAATTTAAAAAAAAAAAAATAATAATTCATAAATAATTTATTTGAAATAAGGAGTGATAATTACGTTATGTTTATTTTTAGTTTAAATATCAGAGACTGAATGATTAATATATGATATAAAAATAAAGGCTAATTGATTAAGATTGACTATTTTTTTTCCACGAAAACATGACCTTATATGGAAGTTTCGGTTTCGGTTTCGGCCGAACCTGAGACCGAAGTTGAGACCGAACGTTGAGACCGAAGCCGAAACTCAGTTTCGGTTTCGGTTTCGGCCGTAAAAACTAGTTTCGGTCCAACACTAGAGTAGTTTAGTCAGTTCTTTAGGTAGAGTCAATCCATTTTGTTCTATTTTTTCCCACGAGTAGCGACCTCTACCACGCGTCCCTGCGCACTGACATGCGCGAACCCATCATTTTAGCAGAGTTCATTAATTAGACTCGTAGAAATTTCGTGCCGTTGGAGCGAAGATGCCACTCTTTTTTTTTCTTTTTTTTTAAGTCTCTTAAATTCTTTATTTATGCTGCTATTAATCTCTCAATCTCTCATCTCACTAATTTATTCTTCCACCTCTTCTAAAATAAGTATTACAATCAGCTTAACCCCTCTGAATTTTCGAGAATATTAGCTTTTGGTGTCTTAAACGAAATGACATTTTACGAAAACTTTTAGTTATAACCGCTTCACAATTAAAGCTCTATAAATGAAACATTTCTGAACGTAGCCGAATAGTAAAAACTGTTTTAGAAAGGTTACAAAATAGGCTTTCAAATTATTATATTACAAATAAATATTAGCATTTGTAAATATTAAAATTTAGGTTGGGTTTCTTCATTTACCGAGAATGCTAAATGCAATGCTAATTGTAAAAGTAAACGGTAAAATGCATAGAAATGGGTTTTTTCATTTGACATTTACCGTTTACTTTCACCTTACATTTTACAGGCCCACAATGGTGCTGCAAATGCGAAAGGAAAGGTAACCAAAATGGCGGCCATTGTCTAAATGTCACTTTGGTGACAGTTCAGAGATTTTCTGGCTATCTATTTTACGGTATTTGCTAGTATTTTATCATTATGTACGCAACAAGTGATGGTTCATCACGTTCTGACGTTGAACTAATAATTAATTATATGGCACGACGTGTAAAGCGACATAATGAACGCAGGAATTTCTATCTTTTTTTTTTTTTTTTTTTTTTTACATTAACTCCACACAGGAGGCCCTGAGGAAAATAATTTCCCTCAGGGCCTATGTCATCTGGGATGCTGTGTGGAGGGTCTTTTTGAGGAGAGGAAGGAATGAACATTGGTCTTGAAGAGACCCATGTTGTAGGAAGGAGGAAACACAGAGGCCGGCAAATCATTCCACAGCCGAGCTGTTGAACATAAGAACGAGTCGAAGAAACGACCCGTTCTCATGTGACTAATGTCAACTGTGTACAAATGTTGGGCACGCGTTTGGCGTGTTTCCCGACTATGCACCGGTGCCGAAGGGATCAATGATGCTAGTTCCTCGGAGCATCTTCCATTGTAATACCGGTAGAACAAGGATAGCATTCCCACCCGACGCCTGTGCTCTAAAGATTGCAATCCGTCTGTTAAGATGGGAGAATCTATCAAACGGACCGCCCGTTTCTGCACAGAGTCGAGGGTATTTTTCTAATGGAGGACGTAGATTTCGCGTTAATAAAGAAACTGCTCGACTTTTGACTACTTAATTGCAGATATGATATGATATGTTATTCGAAAGAATTACTCATTGCTAATAATTTTATTACAATTTAAAACGTGATCCCTGAGACGTATGTGTGGTAAAACAATGTACGATCGTGTGAGAAATGTGGATATCCGCAAAGAATGTAAGGCTGATGTAAGCATAATGCGTAAGATTAAGAAAGGGACCCTCAGATGGTTTGGGCATGTAGAGCGAATGAACGAAGAAAGTAGTGTAAGAAGAATATGAAGAATATACGACGAAGAATATACGACGTAAGTAGTGTAAGAAGAATATACGACGGGAATGTGAACGGTAGAAGAAGTCGGGGATGCCCGAGAAAGACATGGCACGATCAAGTGAATCAGATACTTGAGTCGGGCATTTCAAAAGTCAGAATAATAGAAGAGAATGTATGAGACGATGTATGAATGTGAGTGAGCAAAGAGTGTGTGCCGAGACCGAGTTGTCTGGCGGTCCGTCCTCTCTGCCTACCCCTGCAAGGAAACGGCGTGATGGTTGGTTAGTTAGTAAAACGTGAAACAAATATCAATGCAACCGTAGATGAAGCAATTCGCACACAATGTTTGACATTTATTGTGTGGGTTGCCACATTAAAAAAATATATACACAGTTCCCAATACGAAAATGTGGGAATTAGGTTAGTTTTTATGCTGTCATCCCTATTTACTTTTACCTAAGCAGTTGGCATCGTGAAAAAACCCATTTTGCCGTAAATGTCAAATGCACTGCGAAAGGAACTGTAAACTGCTAAGCTAAAGTAGAGTGCAAATGAAGAAACCCACCCTTAAAACGCAAACATTAAAAATAGGTAAAAATGACTCACGTGATGTTTTTATGTGAAAACGGTACTAAAATCACAGATTATGCAAACAACAATACTTATTCTATTGTATATATGTGTAATAAACACTTTTGTCACCTCACTTTTTTATCATTTCATATAAAAATATTTAATAAAAATTTAAAATGTGGAGCGCGGTGGAGCTGCCGGTAGCAAATTTGCGCGGGTAAATATTTTTGTCAACTACACGATTGACAGCTGATTCCTGTTATGTATTTCCATAGACAATTTGATAGAAATGTGCAGCTTGATCTACTATCGACCTTTGACTTTTTGTTTTAGGGATGTAACTAAAACAATAACGGAGTTATAACGATTTCTATGGAAACACACTCGCTGACGTATAAACACGCTTATTGTACTTAACTGCTGTCCTATTTTTAACGCTTATATCTGCTTACGTTGCGGAGGGGTTAATTAGCATATTTACTTTGTTGCGTGGCAACCCATCATCTTGCAACGTGCGGCCCACTAATGAACTCTACTTGAACGTATTGCGAACGCTTTTCGGCGAGTGAAGTAGCAAGTTACTCGCTACTCTACTAAATTACTCTCCCATTACGGTACCCTAGTGGAGTGAAATATTGTTCATTTATTTGTAGTTTAACCTAATCTATCTACACGGCTGTCGCATATGTGATCCTTAACCTGTTGATTGCCCGAGGAACAACACGGAAATTTCACGACCTTCAATTTGAATTGAATGTTTTGTGGATTAATTTTTACCTATCGTATATATTTTATTGACCGAAACACATTCCTAGAACAATAAACTATTTACCAAAACAACATTACTTGCGTTAATTACGTAAATTGATAGGTTTTACGATGTTTTAGTCGAGGAACTCGCATAACGGCATAAATGTGACGCGGCCAAAATGACATTTCGAGATGTCCACAGATAAAAATTATTTTAAAATATTCTGTGGTTACAAGGTGAATGAAATCTTTACCCATACCATAGGGAATCTTGGCGCAAGCGATTCTGACACTTCCTTTACAAATTTTGCACATAGAAGGGTCAAAATAGTAGAAAAAACGTATTTTTTTTCCCGCGCATGCGCAGAAACTGCCTACATCCCCGAACTACGGCAAATTAAATATAAATTATTCCGAGTGACTAGACGCATTGCGGGTTTCGCTATGGTAAAGGACGATAATAGAGCAAGCGTTTCTGACCTTGTTCTTCATACACTTTGTTTATACATAAGGGTCAAAATTGCATTTCAAAGTGCCGCGGCCACCGGGTGACAAACGGCAATCCAGAAGTTAAGCATCTGTCCCCAAACGCGGATGCAGGGTATTGGCCATGCACTGCCAATACCTCCTAACTCAGCTCATTTGCAGCCATTTTAAAATATACCACGTGACAATACTTCCTAAATGTGCCTTTGTCCTAAATATTTAAAAATAGTTTATTGGTAATTGACTCTAGGTTGAGAGCCGTTACCGAGGACATCAGAGTTTTCAGAGGGGCGGGGGTTGAAACTGACCACTTTCTGGTGGTGTCGAGAGTAAACCTCTTTCGCGGCTGGCGCTCTAAAGTGAAAACGATATCAACTCCAACAAGAGTCAAAGTAGAAAAACTGCAAAATGCTAATGTCAGAAGTGAGTATGAGAATTTGGCAGAGATGAGATTGAATGAGAAGGAAATGGACGGTCTAAGCATTGATGAAACATGGAACCACATAAAGGTGAGTCTTTGTGAATCTGCTAGAGATGTATGTGGAATAAGTACGCGAGGTAGGAAGAAAGGTGACGCATGGTGGGATGACGAGATCAAAGCACTGGTCTCAGAGAAGAAGAAAGCATGGTTACGTCTGATAGCGGCTGGCACTGATTCTAGCGAAGAGAGAGATAGAGCGAAAGAAGTTTATAAGGGATGTAAGAAAAGAGTAAGTGTTGGAGTGAAAGAACGAAAGAAACACCTGAAAGAGGAAGAGGGAATAAAGATGACAAAACACTTCCAAGAAAACATTAAACTGTTTTGGAAGGAGGTCTAAAGGTCCCGGAGTGGTTCAGAGAACGGAAGCCTGAAAGTCATAAAATCGAAAGATGGAAAAATGTTGACGAATGAGGAAGAAATAAAAGAGAGATGGATGAAATATTTTGAGGAGGTTTTCGAAAGCAATCCGGGTGGTAGTGAGGCCAGCAGTGAATCGGGTATGAACGATGACGGAGTGAATTCAATCAAAATCAGCGTGGATGAAATAAGAAAATCGATAAAATGCATGAAGAATGGTAAGGCTGTTGGTTTCGACAATATTGCTGCCGAATACTTTAAAGGAGATAGCCATATTATTCTCACATGGTTGTGCAAACTTTTTAACCAGTGTTTAGAGAAGGGTTACACGCCATTAGATTGGAGAAGGGCTGTAATCATGCTGTTGTACAAAGGTAAAGGGTCACGTATGGAATGTGGGAATCATAGGGCTATTAGCCTGCTAAGTTCAGTCGGCAAGCTGTTCGGAAGAATATTGATTGAAAGGGTAAGAATGGAAAAAAAGGATAAAATATGGGATGTGCAAGGTGCCTTTATGAGTGGAAAGGGATGCATGGACCAGATTTTCTCCTTGCGTATGCTTACTGAGAAGTTTCTGGCGAAAAACCAGAAACTTTTCTGCGCCTTTGTAGATCTACAAAAAGCATACGACCGAGTCGACAGGAAAAAGCTATGGAAGGTTTTGTCCAAGTATGGAGTGAATACAAATCTCATACAGGCAATTGCGTCTCTGTACGAGGGAAGCGTTGCATGTGTTAGGGTGAACGGTAGCTTTACGGAGTGGTTTGACATCACAAAAGGTGTCAAGCAAGGCTGCGTAATGTCACCATGGTTATTCAATCTATACATGGATAATTGTATGCAAGAATTGAAAGAGGTGGGATTGGGCGCGAAATTGAGTAATCTGAAAGTATGTTGCCTGTTGTATGCTGATGATGCGGTGCTGATTTCTAACACTATGGAAGATCTACAGTCTCTCGTATCTTTTTTTTTTTTTTTTTTACATTAACTCCACACAGGAGGCCCTGAGGAAAATAATTTCCCTCAGGGCCTAGGTCATCTGGGATGCTGCGTGGAGTTAATGTAAAAAAAAAAGTTAATAATAATAAGTAAACCCATAACTACCAGGCTACCCCCGGTTGCAAACCGATAACTACCAGGCTACCAACCGGTTTGTCGTCATATTGCAAAAAGCATAGTGAGTTTTTTTTTTTTTACATTAACTCCACACAGGAGGCCTTGAGGAAAATAATTTCCCTCAGGGCCTATGTCATCTGGGATGCTGTGTGGAGGGTCTTTTTGAGGAGAGGAAGGAATGAACATTGGTCTTGAAGAGACCCATGTTGTAGGAAGGAGGAAACACAGAGGCTGGCAAATCATTCCACAGCTGAGCTGTTAAACACAAGAACGAGTCGAAGAAACGACCCGTTCTCATGTGACAAATGTCAACCGTGTACAAATGTTGAGCACGCGTTTGACGTGTTTCCCGACTATGCACCGGTGCCGAAGGGATCAATGATGCTAGTTCCTCGGAGCATCTTCCATTGTAATACCGGTAGAACAAGGATAGCATTCCCACCCGACGCCTGTGCTCTAAAGATTGCAATCCGTCTGTTAAGATGGGAGAATCTATCAAACGGACCGCCCGTTTCTGCAGAGAGTCGAGGGTATTTTTCAGGTATTTTGGAGTTCCAGACCAGAGATGGCTGCCAAATTCAACCGTGGGGCGTACTTGTGATTTGTACAAGGTTAGCAGTTGTGTACTATTAAAGTATCTGCGGGCCCTGTACAGTACGCCCAGCTTTTGGGAGGCTAACTTTACTCTGGCTTCGATGGAGCCTCCATACCTGAGCTGGTCACTTAGGGTTACACCAAGCATATCAATGGAGGGCCTGTTCGGAAGATTGCTTCCGTTGAAAGAGAATAGATTTTCATTTCGATCCCTTTTAGACGTAATCAGACAAGATTGGGTCTTTGAAACATTAAATTCAACGAGATTATTTTTACCCCAAGAGAAAACACTCTCGAGGTAACCGTCCATTCTTTGCTTCGAAGCCCTACGAGCTGTTGGAGTTTGTGAGCCCTTTGGGGGCTTGTCAAACAAAAAGCTATCATGAACTGTACTGTCATCCGCATAACAGTGAATTGGTGCACATGACAAAAGGTCGTTGATGTGCAACAAAAACAAAGTCGGAGACAGAACCGATCCCTGCGGGACGCCAGCATTTATCGAGTGTGAGGAAGAGGTGAAACCATCGACTACCGTCTGAATCGACCTCTCCCTCAAGAAGTCGGCAATCCACGTACACAAGGATGCGGGAAGTCCGTAAGAATGCAGTTTGTTGACAAGTCCTCGGTGCCAAACCCGGTCAAAGGCCTTGGAGATGTCCAGTGCAACCGTTTGGGTCTCACCGAAACGTTCCAGGCATCGCCCCCAAACATGCGTCACCTACGCGAGAAGATCACCGCACGAGCGGTTCCGCCGGAATCCGTATTGACGGTCGTTAATAATTTTGTTCTTCTCGAGGTATGTGAGCAGTTTGTCGTTGATCACACGTTCCATCACCTTAGACAGAACTGATGTGATCGCTATGGGGCGGTAGTTGGCCGGGTTGGAGCGGTCACCCTTCTTTGGAATAGGATGGATAACCGCTTTTTTCCAACCAGAGGGCACAGAGCCAGTCTTCCGGGACATTTTAAAAAGCTTCGTCAAAATTGGAGCTATTTCTGCAGCGCACCTCTGCAGTACCAGGGCAGGTATTCCGTCAGGCCCACTAGCTTTATTAACATCAAGCCCTCGTAAAACATGGAGTACTTCCCGATGCCGGATCCTCAGCTTTTTCATACGAAAACCGCAGTGAGGAACCGACGTCGGGACAGCACCTTGGTCATCGAGGGTTGAGTTATCTGCAAACATTTTACCTAGTAAGTTAGCCTTTTCGGTGGCGGTGTTTGCTAGTGAGCCGTCAGGTCTGGTAAGAGGTGGCAGACTGGATTTGCAGAAATTGCGACCTATTGAGCCCGCAAGCGACCAGAATTGCCTGCTGCCATGCGGGCATGCAGTCAGCTTTCTGCTGATCTGCTGGTCGTGCTCGAATTTTGACCTATTTATGATTCTCTTGGTTTCCTTTGCCATTTTGTTGTAAGCTGTTCTGTCTTCGGATGTTCTAGATGTGTTGTAGGCTCGGTAAGCCGCGTTTTTTCGTCGCACTGCTTCAGCGCATTGTCGACTGAACCACGGCTTTGAGCCTACACCAGTTTCCTTAACAGTAGATTGGATGAAGCCATCCATCGCGGATGTGATGACTTCACCAATTTCCTGGGCACATCTTGAGGGATCCGAAGTCCGAAAACAGACAGCTGACCACGGAAAAGCATTAAAATGTGCCCACTTGTGCCACACTTTTCTCTTCAGCCTCTCATTAGGTGGTCTGAAGTTTACAGGGATTGATGTCGTCACCAGGCAGTGGTCGGACGATCCTAAAGGCGCTGTGACTTCAATCCTGTAACCGTGTGGCACAGTAGTTAAAAATAGGTCTAACAGATTGGAACTATGAGTCTGGACATCAGGAACCCTTGTAGGCTCCTGAACCATTTGCTCCAATCCGTAGCAAAGGGCAAAGGATTCCGCTTGGCGTCCAGCCGAGTCCGTTGATCCTGAGAACTTCAACCAAGGTTCGTTATGAACATTGAAGTCCCCCAGGACCACAAACTCTGCCGTAGGGTAGCGGGGCAAGAGGTCATCAATAGTGTCGCTTAAGTGTTTGAAGAGCTCGGACGTGTCTGATTCGCTAAGGTTCGGTGAGCAGTATAAACACGCGTAGAATCTTACCGTACTGGCAAGATTGACGCGTACCCACATTACGTCGAATCTGGAGTTTTCCAGATTCAACAGTCGCACACAGTTGACGTCAGCTCGACTATAGAGACAGACACCTCCTTTAGGTCTGAACTTGCCTGCGAGGGTGAAGCCCGGGCAGTCCAGATAGGAGGTGTTTACAGGCTCAGCTATCTGAGTTTCAGACAGGAAAAGTAGGTTTGGGCGTTGAGAAAAAAGGTGGTGGTGGACAGAGTTTAAATTGGTGTGCAGGCCGCGAATGTTGGTGTAATTCACTAACAGTTTTGGCCCGCACCGGGGACGCCTACGTCTCGCCGCTGTAATGACGTTAATTGTTGTAGGTTGCAAGTTCATGATTTTAATTGTTGGTTTTTTTTTTATATGATAGGAAGGAGGGTCTGGGAGGGAAAAGGTATAAGGGGTGGGTAGGATGCTGGGGTTCAGAGTTTCCAGGAGTGACGGACGTATGTATCCAACCCACCCACTGCGGTGCAAGGCGATGGGCAGGGAGAGTCCGGCTGGAGAGGTCGCCCAATGCGCCCCAAACGCTACTGCTGGGTCCCCTCCGGTCACGAACCGGCACAACAGCAGCGGCGGGGTTTTTACACTCGTTGATGGGGCAGCCCACCCTCAGCCTGAGGGTCGGGCCCCTGTACTACCGAGCGGCCCGGACAGCGGTAACCGATTGTAAAGGGTCTCCCTCAACCAGCATCTCCCAATCCGGCCCGCCACGCAGAAGGTGGGCCGACGCACCCGCCATCAAGACCTGGACAAACATTACCCCAAGAACCCGGGCACCCCTGCTAAGTCACCAAACGTAGCGAACCACTTGGGGTGACCTGTGGCAGAGGTGTTGGTCATCCAATAAATGGTTCCCAGGGCGGCGGTACCCATACCCGTCTACCAAATTGTAAATTGTATCTAGGATGAACGAAGTATGTATGAAGAATGAGTTAATGATGAATGTAAGTAAGTCTAAAGTCATGGTGTTTGAAAGAGAGAGTATGAAAACAGCATGCAACATAGTTGTGAATGATGAATACTTGGAGCAGGTGGATGAGTTTGTGTATCTGGGTAGTATGTTTACGAGAGATGGGAAGGCTGAAAGAGATATTGAAAGAAGGGTGAATGCCGGTAACTCCATTAATGGTGGACTGAATGCCGTTGGCGCTAATAAAAAACTGTCAAAAAAAGCGAAGCTAGCAGTCCACAATGGAGTCCTGGTACCTACCCTGATGTATGGCAGTGAGGCATGGAACTGGCAGAGGAAGGATGAAAGTAAACTGAATGCTGTTGAAATGAGATCCCTGAGACGTATGTGTGGTAAAACAATGTATGATCGTGTGAGAAATGTGGATATCCGCAAAGAATGTAAGGCTGATGTAAGCATAATGAGTAAGATTA
Source organism: Limnephilus rhombicus (assembly GCA_929108145.2). Taxonomy (NCBI): domain Eukaryota; kingdom Metazoa; phylum Arthropoda; class Insecta; order Trichoptera; family Limnephilidae; genus Limnephilus; species Limnephilus rhombicus. The sequence continues at coordinate 60,967,771 of OV815276.1, forward strand.
AGAAAGGGACCCTCAGATGGTTTGGGCATGTAGAGCGAATGAACGAAGTAAGTAGTGTAAGAAGAATATACAACGCGAATGTGAATGGTAGAAGAAGTCGGGGATGCCCGAGGAAGACATGGCACAATCAAGTGAATGAGATACTTGAGTCGGGTCATGTCAAAAGTCAGAATAATAGAAGAGAATGTATGAGACGATGTATGAATGTGAGTGAGGCAAAGAGTGTGTGCCAAGACCGAGTTGTTTGGCGGTCCGTCCTCTCTGCCTACCCCTGCAGGGAAACGGCGTGATGGTTAGTTAGTTAGTTAGTTAGAAATGCTTATCTGCTAAGTCATACACCACAAATAAAATGAACAATAACTCCTAACTTCAGTATGACAATTGGTTTTGTGCAGGAAACATGTTGCATCTGGTGCTGTATGAGGAGGTTTTTGTTCCTCCTTAAACTTTTATATTTATGAAGATAGGAGACATTGGCGATCCATGAACACCAAAACTCCTCATTGCAAAGGCCAACATTGTAAAAGTTATGTTTTTATTCCAGGTACCTGAAACACGAGTTAGAAGTAGACCCCGAGAAGAACTGCGGCCAGAGCATGATGTCGGAGGGCCTGAGCTCGGAGGACGTGGCGGGGGACAGCCTGGGGGCCCCCGAGGGTGAGGAAGGAGAGGGGGAGCAGGTGGAGTGCCCCCTATGCGGGGAGATCTTCTCCTGCAGGAAACATTATTCTGAACATGCGCAGCAGTGTTCTTTACAGCTTAAGGGTAAATTATTAATTGCCACATTAAATATTTTCTATGAAGTTTCTTTTAAATGGTCTAATTCATGATCACATGTACAAATATATGTAAGAAAACTGAATTTTGATACGTTGTCAAGTGTTTTCATTTTTCGTTTAAAAAAACTTTGGACATAAATTTTGGTTGAGAAATGTCGATATTTCATTATGTTAAAATGGAATTTTTAAAATACTCACCAAAAATAACTGCAACACGTCAGACAGATATATTCATGAACTTTAATACACAATACCAATTAAGACGATTATAGCTTTATTTATTGAAAAATCCAATCCATTCTCAAGCACAGTCGATTCAGCAAATCTATTACGTAGTAACTTTATGAAAGTGACCATGAAAATTTTTGCATTCCAAATATCCACTGTATTTTTAAGTCTACGGTATTTAAACACGTTGAATACATGAAAATTCAATCATTATTACACTGGTATTGTGATGTTTGTCTTTTCTCTAAACTCTTATATTTGTCTGTATTTTATTTACTCCTGGGCACTTGGCACCAGTCGTAATATTTCGTCTTTTCTCTTGGCTCTGATCGATATTTAAATTCTTAAGGCTTTGCATATGTGTGGTAGGGATGGAAAATTCCTCCCCTACGTCACACAAGCCTTTATAAAATTGGACCCTTATTTCCTCTGATAACTACAGAAAGCTACTTAAAGCTCCCTTGTACTACATACCTTTAGCGATATATGTACTTAACTAATAAATACGTTATTTACGACTTTGAACGTAAATATTTTCGTATTTAGGTTGTAATTAAACTCCATCAAACGTTGTGTAATTTTTTTGATTTATGATATAGGACTTTAATTACTTTAAATTTTGTGGTAACCCTCTTGATTCTAAACAGAGTGTTGAATTTCAAACTGTATTGGTCTCTCTCTTGCAAATTTAACCTTAAGTAATTTCTCTAAATGAACTAACTTCCCTTTGACGTTTATTATGATTCCCTACATCCTAATGAATTCATGAATAAGCAATACTAATCGAAACTACACATGACTAATTGAACAGATAATTAAATATAACTCAAATGGTTAAATGTTAGTAAATTTGATTATGATTGTATCTCGTATCTGCTGGGCGCCCCTCCGTTTAGATTCAGCTGCTATAAGGTACATATAAAGATGGATTTAGTAGGTTAATGTAATTAGTTAATTGCATATTTGACGAACTCAGAATAACCCTTTTTCTGGCAAAATTTGGCTCCGGCCTCCATCAAGTAAGCAGGGTGATCAGAAGTCAACCCAAAATTCGCACAGTCTTTTGGCACGGTTCAATTGATTGATACCTAAGTTATCGCGTCCCAATGAACCTTCCTTTCGCCATCATGCACTGCCTTCAGGTCTTCCTCCAAGCCCAGATACCTCCAAATTCCTACTCCTCCAAAGTTTACTATTTACTTAGGGCGAACCGGTTTCGTCCTATATGCAATCATATACTCACGGGTTTGTGTGGAGTTACGGGTCGTGAATCCTCCCTCCACGTTCAAGAAATGAGACGAGAGTGACCCGACAGGCCTAAAGCACTAATTGTAAGTGAGTTCGTTTCATTCAATGAACAGTACATAAAAAGATATATATGTAAACATACGTTTTGGGAAGGTTTATAACTCGCAATGCGAAACTACTTGCAACGCATCCCGAGCTCGGATCTCGCCCATCAAATTCTGCGAAATTTTCAGATTGATACCGAATATATACGTAAGAATAGTGTGAAATATAAATATATATTAGTACATTAAGATCTTATCTGGCGATGTGTTCTGGAGATTCGCCATAACTCCAAGCTTTTGTTTGGTTTTGTTGACGGTTTTGTTTGAGAGATCCGCCATCTCTATGGTTTGATTAATGGTCCTTGTTACAGAAGCGAACACTGCCTTCTGTTGGTTGAACTGTATTTTTTTTTTTTTCTTTCCCTCCCCTCCAATGTTCAACTTTTGATAAATTCTTGCTATCCCGTGATTCTCAATTGAATCATGTAAATCCTCATTACCCCTTATTAAGCTATCCCGTGATTTTTCAACTGCTTCATCTAAGCCTTCATTACCCCTTATTAAGCTATCCCGTGATTTTTCAACTGCTTCATCTAAGCCTTCATTACCCCTTATTAAGCTATCCCGTGATTTATCAAATGTTTCATCTAAGCCTTCAATACACCTTTTTGAACTATCCCGTGATTTATCAAATGCTTCATGTAAATCTTCAACACACCTTTTTGAACTGCTATAATAAATCTGTTAATTTTCAATTGCTTAGGTCTGTAGATACCTTTTTACGTTCAAAAATTAAAAATAGTGTTTAATTTTTTTTTCTTTTGTTCCTAATAATTGCGCAATATAATAATTTTATCCCGTTCCTAGAAGTTAATACCTAAGTACGATATCCACTAATCAAGGTCATTTTTTTTTTTTTTTTTCTTTTTACTGTATTCGAACTAGTGCCCCAGTGACCGATTTATTTTGTAAACAATTTGAGCTTTGTAAACATTCTCTACGGCCTCGTGACCTAGATTCAAGTGTATGAGGTATGTTTTCTTTAGACATTCCGGAGACGTGTGAGATGGCTCTAAAATTTTCTTTGTTTGATAATGATGTACTTAGCGCAATTGTCTAGTCTGATACCCGATTACGTATACATATTTATTCATTTATATATGCTTTGTCTCAATAAATAATTTATAATATTGATATGTATATACATAAATTTTATGATTGAAATAATGTCTAATATCATAACTTATTTCAAATGCTCTGGATTTTCTGAAATTATATTAATACATACATAACATTAAATATAAAATATTGATTTGTAAATTTATCACACATAACTACTTTTAATAGTTATTGATGAATTCAGAGGTAGGAATCGATACCCTTTTCCTCTTTTTATATAAGTGTTTTTCTTTTTTTTTTTTTTTTTTATTATAATTTTTCTTGGGAACAAAAATTACATATATATATGTTTATATACTTACATATATAAATATATAAAATATACTTATTATACTTATAATATTTTAATATAGTTACATATCACATATTAAGCGAGTAATATCTTGGTCAAATAATTAATCCAAATACCAATGTTTGCTCCATTCCGCTTTCTCCTTGGAATCTGTAAAATTTTATAACGGAAAAGACTTACCCCTACCAAGGTTTTTTCCGACCGGGAAATACACGGTAACCTTGCTGCGATTTTCCTAAATTAATTTTTTATTTTCCTAAATTTAATTAAATCTTTTTGACTTCAATTTTTTTTTTTTTTCATTTAATCTAATTAATTAAAATGATGTATGAACTCTATCGTTCTAAACTGTATTTTATCTCAAAACTCGTTGGTTAGATAACACTTTAAATGATAGTTACTTCACGATTAATTTAGAGATGGTAAATTGTTGTTAAATTAAATTTTTATCCCTCCGAAATTTTTATGTATTAATAAAATATTATTTTGTTTTATTATTATTATTTAAGATAATTAATTTAAATATTTATTATTTGTTAGAACACTTTCACTTAGATTGAACACACGTATTTAATTATAACTTCATCACGCTAAATTATCACATCACTTCAGTTATTTATTGCACTAATATTAAACGCGAAATTTCTAAGTTTAAAAATACGATATTAAGTGATTATAAAATCCGAATTTCCCACTAAAACAAATTGTATTTATCACGAGCACTTTTATTTTTCACAAGTAATTAATGCGTTGTCTTTAATTTTTATTTTCACTGACTCTAACTGCAAAGTATTTTTTTTGTATATCACTGACTAGAATGTGAAATTTTTCTAAGTATCAAAATAATTATCACTTAGAATTTTTCCACTTTAAGTCACCCACCGTTTCGTCACGTTCCGCGAAGTTACAACCTTTTCGACCACGACGTAGACTGTCCTCAACTGGCATTTGTCTAGACTTTTATACCCCTCTCAGGTCCAAAAGATCGTATCTGAATCTCCTATAATAAACCAATCTAATTACTATCAACTCGTAATTTCTTGAAACCTCTCCATTATTGTCGAATGCGGTCTCTTTGTACGTTTTGCGTTTGATACATTAAATTCTGTCTCGTACTTCCATACTTACAAGATCCGGATTTAGTAAGATCCATGTTTAATGGCCCAACTTCCTTTGTCCTGTTGTTCATACAAAACTAGCTTGAATTTAATAATTTTAAAGTTCTATTTTCATATATTTCGTAACATGTCCGTGCGTACGGCATCTACCATATGTTCCAAATCTGTCCCCAAATTCGCCTATCAGAGATATCTTCATGTCGAAGCCTTTCTCGCAAATTGTTCATTTTTATTTTATTATTTTTCCTCGAGTTTTTCTGTATTCTATATGAACCTTTCCATTTAAAACCGAATTTTCTCTATTTACGTCGTATATTTGAATTTTCCATTTTTTTCTCGAATTTTCTTTTATTCACGACACTCTTTCCATGAATTTCCTTATTTATTCTTACGCTATTGTTCATATCTCTATAGATTTTTATATTTCAAGCCGTATTTATTTTATTCACTGTTAATCTAAGATTTCCTTTGTTTTTCTCTGTCGTATCTCCTTTCCCCTCACTTCCCCGTACTTCCCTGATATAACCATATCGTTTTTTGATGTTTGCTGCCTCTTGGAAAATTTCATTTTCTATTTGTTATTAATAAATATATCATTTTTAACATCTTTATAGGAGATACCCCCACTTCGGCCCTTAAATTCCTGTCATTTTTATTGCTTCATAGAGAACGCCTTACAAATTTTGTCCCGTTCTTACGAAAAATCCCATAAACCATATGTCTTGACAGTTGTATACATTAGTTCCTGTACCCACCTGGCAATAAATCCTTTTTTATTTCAGTGTCGTTAACTTTTATGAGAATTCTTTAATATAAATATTTCATAAGACCCATGATAATTTTTATTACCTTTTTAACGGCTAATCGTCCTTATCTAAACAATTTTCATGTTCGAATATTCCTTGTTTATCACAACAAAATACATCTGAAATCGACAACCATTGTAATGCCTCATTTTTTTTCTGCAATCGCGTACTATGTTACTCTATAAACTCCATTTTAATTACGTAAAACGACTCCTTTTCCTGAGTTTTTCTATCGCAATGTTTTCAGCATTTTCCACTCCCCTCCGTACTGCACTCTATTTCTTCTCTAACACTTGTTACTGCTCTAGACATCTGAAATATACCCTCGCCTATTCTTTAAAACTCTCATTTTTTTTTGACGTTTCCTCCCTAAATCTTTCATCGTAATATCCTAGCTCCGTCTAGAATTGATAACAATAATTTTCCATTGTTTTTTCAACATTTCCATTTCCTTTAGCACGTTTTCCCTCGAATCGATCATCTCCGGTCGTCACAAACAATCGTATTATAGATGAAATCTCCCTAACACCTTACAATACGTTTTCGTCACTTGCTTTGCAATTTTTCACTTAAACTTTTGCATCGTGTTTACGTGTATCCTTTTTTTCCGCACCTGATATGTTTTAATGCGTTCGAGAACTAGGGTTTCTGATCCCTGGAATGTACCGGTTAATCACAACATTTCTTGGGGTCACCGTACTTTTGTCCCTGAACAGATTATTTCTTCCCATGGAGTTTATTCACCTCTCGGTTTGGTGGGAACGTCAAACTCATTAATCACATTACTAATTGCCAAGTCCAAAGGTTGTTCCTTTGTTCTAAAAATGGGCTCGGCCCTCTTCCCGTTGATAGGCTGAATTGGTTTTTAATCGCTTTTGCTGCAATTCAATTGGCTGTCAATATATCACGGCCTAAAGCATACTGGGGAGTCCCTGTCTTTGATTATTTGTTGATACCATCTGTGATTTTTTTATCAATACTCGTCTCACTTTGTCTAATTATAGATCCCTACCGTAAATATGAATTCACTTTACTCTAATCCGATAGATGTCGTAGACGTGTCCGTTTTATAAGTAATTGATATTTTCTTTTTAAATTAAAGTGGGAAGCTACGATATTTCCTAATTTTCACTGTTGATCAATGCAATTCATCACAGTTCCCTCCTCTGAACTCAATTTGCTGTGGCTAACGTTGTATTTTATTTTAATGTCCTCTTCTTTTTTTTTTTTTTTTTTTTTTTTTTTTTTTTTTTTTTTTTTTTTTTTTTTTTTTTTTCGTTAGACACCGAAATTGTGTTCAAATTTAGACTAGCTATCTTCCCCTCCTCATTTGGTTATCCCCTATCTCTACTCCGTGTCATATTACTTCCTATCTCCCCCTCCTCATTTTGTTATCCCCTATCTTTTTCCGTATCCTATTACTTCCTATCTCCCCCTCCTCATTCTGTTATCCCCTATCTCTTTTCCGTATCCTATTACTTCCTATCTCCCCCTCCTCATTCTGTTCGGATTGTTAACAATCTTGAATTTGAATCTCATTGTATTCTTTATTTTCTTTTCGCGTAGATTTTACTTTATGAAATTTTCTTTAATTTTGATAGATTCAAAATTAATTTCTTTTTGCTGGAACACGCCCCTCGACTCGCGTGTTTTGGTGGTCCCCAACCAAATTGGACTAAGACCTCCCTTACAATGATTTAAGTAAAGATTGTTTACAATCTCGCGGCCTTTCGTACAACTGAAAAGCGGGTGGTCTCTTGGTGTGCAATTAATTGGTTTTTGTTTTGTAAGTATGAATATTTTTTGTGAAATGTGGGTTTTCGCACGACCTCACCCAATCCGACAATCAGTGGTATACATGTTTCATATAACTTTTCCAGCATTTTTTTTTTTTTTGGAACCTGTCCCCCTATAAAACACAATATTTTTAATTATTTATATTTGTTTGCATGATGATTGTAACCCAAATTAGATCAACTCTACCATCACTCTTCATTTCAATTAAATGTAGGTAATTGCAAAAAAAACGGAATGAATATTGTTACTCCAATGTTAATGAATATCCCGTGATTTTCGTTCAACCAATAATTACTCATTGTTTAGAATGCCAACCATTCCTTCAAGTTCCGCAATACCTACGATATTTTCGCAAAATCTGTTTAGAGTTCGCAATACCTATCTTGATGTTATTTCGTCAAATCCCCTCCTTTTTTTGGTCCGAATGATCAAATGTTCCCTTAAATAGGTATATACCTATAAAACATTCGTCTGTGATATTAAAGCTCTCAACTCGACACTATCCCCAATCAAATATTTTATGTTATTTTTATTTTATGTTCCTTATCTTTTATGTTATGACTTTTTATGTGATAATCCTCACATACAAACCCACAACATTAACTATAAACAAAGGGTCACTTTATGTAGGTAAGTTCCCCCGTTTTTATCTGTAAAGTCTGTTTATTTTTTCCGTAACCGAGTGTTGATATCATTTTCGAGTTTGTTTATTCTACAATCTCTTAAAGCGATGCGCGTTACCCCCGATGTCGCCTACTTCAAAATTTTTCGATGTTTTGTTATCACTTTCGATGCTTAGGTTATCAATCTTTCGATGCTTACAAACACCGCGGTATCTCGTATCAGATTGTTTACATTACGATCATTAACATTCTGGATTCAGGAATGTCAATACCATTATTCTGTCAATTTATGGCCTGCCTTGAATAAACTGTTTACGCTTGTATCTGACCTACATTCTTTGTTACGATATTTATAATCTCATAAGCAATCAACAAATTCATGGTCACTTGATTTAACTTTATATCGACACTTTTATAAATTATTTTAAAACATGTAGAGTTTATTCGTTAACACTTTTTTTTATATTTAAATGTATTGTTTATATATTTATTTTCGTATATTTATTTATTTATTTATATATTTTTTTCGTGTTTATTTAACGGCGCACTGTTCTGATTTTTATTTTATTTTTATTATCACTTCATTTAACATAACGTCCTACTTATTATTATTATTTTTTTTTTTTTTCATTTTTTTTTTTTTTTCAATAGATTGACCAATAAAAGTTTTTTTTTTTTTTTTTTTTCTAAAACAACTTGTAAAACTCTGATCTCCTGTCACGGCTGTGCAGTTGTGATGTTTGTCTTTTCTCTAAACTCTTATATTTGTCTGTATTTTATTTACTCCTGGGCACTTGGCACCAGTCGTAATATTTCGTCTTTTCTCTTGGCTCTGATCGATATTTAAATTCTTAAGGCTTTGCATATGTGTGGTAGGGATGGAAAATTCCTCCCCTACGTCACACAAGCCTTTATAAAATTGGACCCTTATTTCCTCTGATAACTACAGAAAGCTACTTAAAGCTCCCTTGTACTACATACCTTTAGCGATATATGTACTTAACTAATAAATACGTTATTTACGACTTTGAACGTAAATATTTTCGTATTTAGGTTGTAATTAAACTCCATCAAACGTTGTGTAATTTTTTTGATTTATGATATAGGACTTTAATTACTTTAAATTTTGTGGTAACCCTCTTGATTCTAAACAGAGTGTTGAATTTCAAACTGTATTGGTCTCTCTCTTGCAAATTTAACCTTAAGTAATTTCTCTAAATGAACTAACTTCCCTTTGACGTTTATTATGATTCCCTACATCCTAATGAATTCATGAATAAGCAATACTAATCGAAACTACACATGACTAATTGAACAGATAATTAAATATAACTCAAATGGTTAAATGTTAGTAAATTTGATTATGATTGTATCTCGTATCTGCTGGGCGCCCCTCCGTTTAGATTCAGCTGCTATAAGGTACATATAAAGATGGATTTAGTAGGTTAATGTAATTAGTTAATTGCATATTTGACGAACTCAGAATAACCCTTTTTCTGGCAAAATTTGGCTCCGGCCTCCATCAAGTAAGCAGGGTGATCAGAAGTCAACCCAAAATTCGCACAGTCTTTTGGCACGGTTCAATTGATTGATACCTAAGTTATCGCGTCCCAATGAACCTTCCTTTCGCCATCATGCACTGCCTTCAGGTCTTCCTCCAAGCCCAGATACCTCCAAATTCCTACTCCTCCAAAGTTTACTATTTACTTAGGGCGAACCGGTTTCGTCCTATATGCAATCATATACTCACGGGTTTGTGTGGAGTTACGGGTCGTGAATCCTCCCTCCACGTTCAAGAAATGAGACGAGAGTGACCCGACAGGCCTAAAGCACTAATTGTAAGTGAGTTCGTTTCATTCAATGAACAGTACATAAAAAGATATATATGTAAACATACGTTTTGGGAAGGTTTATAACTCGCAATGCGAAACTACTTGCAACGCATCCCGAGCTCGGATCTCGCCCATCAAATTCTGCGAAATTTTCAGATTGATACCGAATATATACGTAAGAATAGTGTGAAATATAAATATATATTAGTACATTAAGATCTTATCTGGCGATGTGTTCTGGAGATTCGCCATAACTCCAAGCTTTTGTTTGGTTTTGTTGACGGTTTTGTTTGAGAGATCCGCCATCTCTATGGTTTGATTAATGGTCCTTGTTACAGAAGCGAACACTGCCTTCTGTTGGTTGAACTGTATTTTTTTTTTTTTCTTTCCCTCCCCTCCAATGTTCAACTTTTGATAAATTCTTGCTATCCCGTGATTCTCAATTGAATCATGTAAATCCTCATTACCCATTATTAAGCTATCCCGTGATTTTTCAACTGCTTCATCTAAGCCTTCATTACCCCTTATTAAGCTATCCCGTGATTTTTCAACTGCTTCATCTAAGCCTTCATTACCCCTTATTAAGCTATCCCGTGATTTATCAAATGTTTCATCTAAGCCTTCAATACACCTTTTTGAACTATCCCGTGATTTATCAAATGCTTCATGTAAATCTTCAACACACCTTTTTGAACTGCTATAATAAATCTGTTAATTTTCAATTGCTTAGGTCTGTAGATACCTTTTTACGTTCAAAAATTAAAAATAGTGTTTAATTTTTTTTTCTTTTGTTCCTAATAATTGCACAATATAATAATTTTATCCCGTTCCTAGAAGTTAATACCTAAGTACGATATCCACTAATCAAGGTCATTTTTTTTTTTTTTTTCTTTTTACTGTATTCGAACTAGTGCCCCAGTGACCGATTTATTTTGTAAACAATTTGAGCTTTGTAAACATTCTCTACGGCCTCGTGACCTAGATTCAAGTGTATGAGGTATGTTTACTTTAGACATTCCGGAGACGTGTGAGATGACTCTAAAATTTTCTTTGTTTGATAATGATGTACTTAGCGCAATTGTCTAGTCTGATACCCGATTACGTATACATATTTATTCATTTATATATGCTTTGTCTCAATAAATAATTTATAATATTGATATGTATATACATAAATTTTATGATTGAAATAATGTCTAATATCATAACTTATTTCAAATGCTCTGGATTTTCTGAAATTATATTAATACATACATAACATTAAATATAAAATATTGATTTGTAAATTTATCACACATAACTACTTTTAATAGTTATTGATGAATTCAGAGGTAGGAATCGATACCCTTTTCCTCTTTTTATATAAGTGTTTTTCTTTTTTTTTTTTTTTTTTATTATAATTTTTCTTGGGAACAAAAATTACATATATATATGTTTATATACTTACATATATAAATATATAAAATATACTTATTATACTTATAATATTTTAATATAGTTACATATCACATATTAAGCGAGTAATATCTTGGTCAAATAATTAATCCAAATACCAATGTTTGCTCCATTCCGCTTTCTCCTTGGAATCTGTAAAATTTTATAACGGAAAAGACTTACCCCTACCAAGGTTTTTTCCGACCGGGAAATACACGGTAACCTTGCTGCGATTTTCCTAAATTAATTTTTTATTTTCCTAAATTTAATTAAATCTTTTTGACTTCAATTTTTTTTTTTTTTCATTTAATCTAATTAATTAAAATGATGTATGAACTCTATCGTTCTAAACTGTATTTTATCTCAAAACTCGTTGGTTAGATAACACTTTAAATGATAGTTACTTCACGATTAATTTAGAGATGGTAAATTGTTGTTAAATTAAATTTTTATCCCTCCGAAATTTTTATGTATTAATAAAATATTATTTTGTTTTATTATTATTATTTAAGATAATTAATTTAAATATTTATTATTTGTTAGAACACTTTCACTTAGATTGAACACACGTATTTAATTATAACTTCATCACGCTAAATTATCACATCACTTCAGTTATTTATTGCACTAATATTAAACGCGAAATTTCTAAGTTTAAAAATACGATATTAAGTGATTATAAAATCCGAATTTCCCACTAAAACAAATTGTATTTATCACGAGCACTTTTATTTTTCACAAGTAATTAATGCGTTGTCTTTAATTTTTATTTTCACTGACTCTAACTGCAAAGTATTTTTTTTGTATATCACTGACTAGAATGTGAAATTTTTCTAAGTATCAAAATAATTATCACTTAGAATTTTTCCACTTTAAGTCACCCACCGTTTCGTCACGTTCCGCGAAGTTACAACCTTTTCGACCACGACGTAGACTGTCCTCAACTGGCATTTGTCTAGACTTTTATACCCCTCTCAGGTCCAAAAGATCGTATCTGAATCTCCTATAATAAACCAATCTAATTACTATCAACTCGTAATTTCTTGAAACCTCTCCATTATTGTCGAATGCGGTCTCTTTGTACGTTTTGCGTTTGATACATTAAATTCTGTCTCGTACTTCCATACTTACAAGATCCGGATTTAGTAAGATCCATGTTTAATGGCCCAACTTCCTTTGTCCTGTTGTTCATACAAAACTAGCTTGAATTTAATAATTTTAAAGTTCTATTTTCATATATTTCGTAACATGTCCGTGCGTACGGCATCTACCATATGTTCCAAATCTGTCCCCAAATTCGCCTATCAGAGATATCTTCATGTCGAAGCCTTTCTCGCAAATTGTTCATTTTTATTTTATTATTTTTCCTCGAGTTTTTCTGTATTCTATATGAACCTTTCCATTTAAAACCGAATTTTCTCTATTTACGTCGTATATTTGAATTTTCCATTTTTTTCTCGAATTTTCTTTTATTCACGACACTCTTTCCATGAATTTCCTTATTTATTCTTACGCTATTGTTCATATCTCTATAGATTTTTATATTTCAAGCCGTATTTATTTTATTCACTGTTAATCTAAGATTTCCTTTGTTTTTCTCTGTCGTATCTCCTTTCCCCTCACTTCCCCGTACTTCCCTGATATAACCATATCGTTTTTTGATGTTTGCTGCCTCTTGGAAAATTTCATTTTCTATTTGTTATTAATAAATATATCATTTTTAACATCTTTATAGGAGATACCCCCACTTCGGCCCTTAAATTCCTGTCATTTTTATTGCTTCATAGAGAACGCCTTACAAATTTTGTCCCGTTCTTACGAAAAATCCCATAAACCATATGTCTTGACAGTTGTATACATTAGTTCCTGTACCCACCTGGCAATAAATCCTTTTTTATTTCAGTGTCGTTAACTTTTATGAGAATTCTTTAATATAAATATTTCATAAGACCCATGATAATTTTTATTACCTTTTTAACGGCTAATCGTCCTTATCTAAACAATTTTCATGTTCGAATATTCCTTGTTTATCACAACAAAATACATCTGAAATCGACAACCATTGTAATGCCTCATTTTTTTTCTGCAATCGCGTACTATGTTACTCTATAAACTCCATTTTAATTACGTAAAACGACTCCTTTTCCTGAGTTTTTCTATCGCAATGTTTTCAGCATTTTCCACTCCCCTCCGTACTGCACTCTATTTCTTCTCTAACACTTGTTACTGCTCTAGACATCTGAAATATACCCTCGCCTATTCTTTAAAACTCTCATTTTTTTTTGACGTTTCCTCCCTAAATCTTTCATCGTAATATCCTAGCTCCGTCTAGAATTGATAACAATAATTTTCCATTGTTTTTTCAACATTTCCATTTCCTTTAGCACGTTTTCCCTCGAATCGATCATCTCCGGTCGTCACAAACAATCGTATTATAGATGAAATCTCCCTAACACCTTACAATACGTTTTCGTCACTTGCTTTGCAATTTTTCACTTAAACTTTTGCATCGTGTTTACGTGTATCCTTTTTTTCCGCACCTGATATGTTTTAATGCGTTCGAGAACTAGGGTTTCTGATCCCTGGAATGTACCGGTTAATCACAACATTTCTTGGGGTCACCGTACTTTTGTCCCTGAACAGATTATTTCTTCCCATGGAGTTTATTCACCTCTCGGTTTGGTGGGAACGTCAAACTCATTAATCACATTACTAATTGCCAAGTCCAAAGGTCGTTCCTTTGTTCTAAAAATGGGCTCGGCCCTCTTCCCGTTGATAGGCTGAATTGGTTTTTAATCGCTTTTGCTGCAATTCAATTGGCTGTCAATATATCACGGCCTAAAGCATACTGGGGAGTCCCTGTCTTTGATTATTTGTTGATACCATCTGTGATTTTTTTATCAATACTCGTCTCACTTTGTCTAATTATAGATCCCTACCGTAAATATGAATTCACTTTACTCTAATCCGATAGATGTCGTAGACGTGTCCGTTTTATAAGTAATTGATATTTTCTTTTTAAATTAAAGTGGGAAGCTACGATATTTCCTAATTTTCACTGTTGATCAATGCAATTCATCACAGTATACAAATGTGCTGGAAAAATCCACTAAAACACAATGAAAAATGACATTTTATATGCGAGCATTTTGACAGCGACCGTTTCAGATATATTTGTTTAAATCAGTTTTTGTAAACCTGATTATTCCTGTAAAAAAAACATAAAACACTGACACCTATTGATTATTATCAGAAGTAGGCTATTCAGCTTTCCTAAAATGTCAAGTGAAAACCGTCAAGTTAAAGAATCAAGGGAATATTGGCCAAAATTGGCAGCAAAGCAATACATGGTCTTTTAAATAGTGCCGGATTGTGGCAACAAGTGCTCCACTGGATAATCCATTATATTCACATGTCAACATAATATAAATTTGGGTTGATATTTCAGAGGAAGTATTACAACAGATGATGGAAGCCGAAGTGGACGTGGACAGCGAGGTGGTTGTGGGAGAGATCATCACCGACAGCGACCTGGTGGTGGGGGAGATGGAGGAGGCAGAGTCCAGCCAGTCCAGAGAGGGGCCCGAGGAGGCGGCTGCCATCAAGAAGAACTCCAAAGGGATGCTGCCGTGCACCAAGTGCGGGAAGGAGTTTAGGCACCGCAACTCCCTGGTCTACCACATGCTGTCCCACGAGGGGACAAGGCCTTATCCCTGTGATATTTGTAAGAAGAGATTCTTCTCCGTCAGTGCGCTAAAAGTAAGAACTCATTTTGGAATATTTTCAATTACCTTTGTATCACCATAAAAAAATATTTTAATTATTATTTGCTATTTTCTGTATCCCACTCAAGCGTTATTTCTGACCAAAAACTGCACACAAAAATTTCCTATTTTTGAAATTGTATAGTATAGAACAGTGTTTCTTAACCTGTGGGTCCGAGAACATATGTACTGGAGTTTACAGACTCATCTCTGAACCTCTTAATAATAATAAATAAATGCCACCAAATGTTTCCTAATCGCTGCTACGCTTACTTAGCACGAATAATTAATAACAGTATCAAACGACATAGTGCAGGTGGTGAATTTTATAGCTAAGTCTCTAAATTCCCGTCTAAATATTCAGTGTCATTTATGAAGAAATTGGGAAGCATAAACAAGCAGTTGCTATTTTTTTTTTTTAATTTTACATGCATGCATTTGGTTACAGCATGCTTACATAGCAGGTAAGCGCGATTGACCCAACCTTTCTTCCTGTAATCACTCTCAGTCCAGACCTATTGGTCGTGAAGAAAAGATCCTTGTTAAATCGGCCAGCATAAACCTTAAGTTTGTATATTTATTTCGGAAGATACCTCATATAAACCCAAAAAGTGATTATGGATTCATCGTGTTCAGTTATTTAACTTATTTTTTCACATTATATTTTTAACATCATTGGATTGATGAGTAAAAGCGTACATCAATTAAATACAGAAATGAGATCTTGATTTCTTAGAATTTCAGATTAATTTAGAGATATACTTAGGTCCGGCACCTCCGGGCTTCCATTCGAACATTTTTAAAATCAATAGCTATTGTAATTTACGAATCACTTTTTAACTTTTGCCCCTTTGAAGTAATTACATAACCCCTATTTTACCAGAATTCTCTGCTTTAAATACAAATAAATAGAATATTTCTGAACATATCCGAAAGCGAAAAACTGTTTTTGAAAGGCAATAAAATATGCTTTCAAACTTTATTATCAAATGTACACATATAATTTTTGTGACGAGTATTTATACAACCTGTCTGGAAACTCGTAGTACAAGCGGGAAACTGGTGAATCTACATCACGTAGAGAACCCAAAAAACTTATTTTTTTCGATCTGAGCATTTCGATTTCAATATAATTTTTTTTCTATTTTTCCATTTTTACGGCAACTAAAGGGTTAAAAAAAATGTTGAGCCCGGTTTACCCTTCGATGCATTTTATAAGACATTACACAGCTGAAATCAACCCCCTAGTGAAATTTTTTTTCAAATTTAACCAAAAAAATTCCAACTTCGGACCCGATTTACTCGAAAACGAAAGCTCAAATCAAAAAAGTTATATCACAAATCAACTCCGAATGTGATGTAGATTTACCAGTTTCCCGCTTGTACTACGAGTTTCCGGACACCGTGTATAAGAAAATAGTCATTTAGGCAATGTCCAGTTTATTTATCTTACATGGGGTTTACAACTTATAATAGAAACAAAGAGTACAGAACAGTTTAGCACTAAAATAGAGTCACTGAGAGTTTAAACAAAGTTCACTATTGTCCTCATTAAACACTTACAGCCTTACTAAAAAAAAACCACAGCGCGACCAATAGCCTGTGTTATACAATAACATAAATAAACCCCCTATACACTAAAACACAATGTATTACTAATAACACTCTTGCGTGATCACGTTGTAAAAATACATTCAATGTATTTTAGATCTGACAACGTTGTAATTTCTTAGAATTTACTTATTAAATTGTTTGTTTTCATTCACACCCAGGCGGCGGCGACGGTTAGTGCGCATGCGCATTTGTCGTTCGCGCTGGAAAAAATTAAAGCCGCGAAAAAAATCTGGCTCCGCGGATGTCTGTTTTAATTTTACTTATATGTGATTATAATTTATATCATAACTAGCAGACCCGGCCACACGTTGCTGTGGCTAACGAAACATAACGCCATTACCCAACCTTTATAAAATCCACACCACACGCTTGCCAGCTGCCCGCTGCTCGCTACCTGAATTGAATATTTGAATTTCTCAGCTTTTCTCTACTATAATAAGCATGTATTATATATATAAACCTTCCTCTTGAATCACTCTATCTATTGGTGAAAACCGCATGAAAATCCGTTGCGTAGTTTAAAAGATCTATACGCACATACATTTTGAGCGACTTCATTTTATACTATGTAATGATGATGACCAATTAACTTTTATATTCATATAATTGATATATTTGGTGTTATTGAGTGGTTTTACAATCAAATTAGCAAAATAATCGTACTTTGAAAGTCGAACTGTCAGGAAATTGTTTTTTAGGTTACATAAAAAATTAAATTTACATTCTTATGATCTTTATATTTTGAGAATTTATTCAAAGTTATGTTTTTTGATACAACTTAAATATCTAATACACATGTTGGTAAACGTATCAAAGAAATTAACGTCTTTAGATGTGCAAGCAATGCATTAGAATTTCAGTTTTTTTTATTATTCATTTTTTGGAATTAAAACCAAACTTAAGTTTTTTTTTACAGTTTTTTATTGTATGAAACAGAAAAAAGTAAAGTGACAGTTTTCTTCCAAATTCATTACATAAAAGGACTGTATTTTTTAAATTTTGTTTTTTTATAAATTTCTTTACACTTTCATCAAAAATGTTTGGTAAGAAATTTTTTTCTATTTTTTTCCACGTTTGGATCTTAAAATATGGCAGTTTTTTAAAACTTAAGTGTATTTGAAATACATAAATCTAAAAGGTAATTTTATGTTGTTTTTATGAAACCTTCAAAAATAAGAAATATATAGAACATTCAAAATACTTTGGAAAAATTCAAATTTCGTTTGGACATCAATCGTTAAAACAGAGATAAACTACCCTCTCAGGCTGTGTAAACAATGTGTATTTCTTTCAATGAACAATTTTTAATTAGTAATGTTTTCACATCCGCGGCCGTTTGTCAATTGAATAAAATTTTCACTGGATTTTTAGTAAGGCGTATTTTAGCTAAATATCCCAACATAGGACCCGCGGTCTCTGAGTTGGGTTAAGGATGCCCAGCAAGCACTGACCACTAGGATGCTGTTGCTTTAATTCCCAAGGAGGACCCAGAGGGTTCTCTCGACTTGGTACTGGTTTTATTAACTGAGAACTGACCACTAGGATGCTGTTGCTTAGTTTAATCAGGAGTCCGGCTACTCTAATTCCCAAGGAGGACCCAGAGGGTTCTCTCGACTTGGTATTGGTTTTGTTAACTGAGCACTGACCACTAGGATGCTGTGGCTTAGTTCAACCAGGAGTCCGGCTACTCTGATTTAATATCGGCCAGCACTGTATTATATACCCCTTAGGGCAGGGTAAGGCCTGCTGTGGTCGGCTGGCGACGGAGGGTGGGGGTAGCTCGGGCCAATGGGGTGTCTTTTCGGCCGTGTAGCGAGGCGATAATCAGCGAGCGAAACGGTGCTGTGCGTGTGAGGGAGAAAGTATTCGGGTCCGTGCGTTGGACAAAATACCAAGCGCTACATTTTTAAAATATAAACTTTTTTAATGCAAACATAAAACGAATTGACGGAGTCCCTTTGACTTCTCTCGGAACATCGCCTTGCACCGCAGGATGGATTCATACATTCATTCCTGGACACACTGATCCCCAGATTTCAACCCACCCTTATTACCCCTTTCCTTCCCAGAACTTCCTCTCCTTCCTTTCCTAAAGAGACTCTCCAAACAACATCCCCAAAGATGGCGTAGGCTCTGAGGGGAATTATTTTCCTCATGGCCTCCCGTGTGGAGCTAATGTAAAAAAAATATGTATAATTTTTTTATTTGTAGTACTAAAATAAATGGTCCGAAATTTATTGCTGATTTTTAATTAAGGGGTCCTTGAAAATTGTGCTTGATTTCGTGGCTGAAAAAGGTTAGGAAGCGCTGGTATAGACAACTGGCCTGCCATTCTTGGGTCACCATTGAACACTGTCAAAGAACTAAATGTCATTGAAAGCTGAAAATAGTTTAGTTGACATAGAAATGACAGACAGGGACAGTTCACCATTTCACCACGCTTTAATATTAATGATTTTACAAATTGTGTTTCAGGTTCATACAAGACTTCACAGTGGCATTAAACCCTACAAGTGTATGGAATGTGGAAGAATGTTCCGCCAGTGGGGAGATCTGAAGTATCATTCTATATCCATTCATTCTAATGAGGTTTGTCATGTGTTGTGCAACAAATACTTCATTATTATTCCTATTCTAAACCTCCTTCGGGTATTTTGTCAACAGTTATGCCATAACCCATATTTCACCGCTTCCCATGGTCAGATTTTATGAAGTATGCAAAAACGAAAATATATTTATATATTTACACGATACATATATACAGGGTGTTACAGCACGTACCTGAGGGATTTTAACCAGCTATTCCTGAGCATATTTGGAGTAAAAAATGTACAAGCCATTTTGCTGCCCAATGTCATTTTTTTTCTATTAAAAACATTAAAAATATTTTTCCATCACACGACACAACTGACTAGTTAGGAGAGCGGCCCGTTTACAGCCTAGCAGTCATTTGATAAGCGTTGAGTCTCGTTCTAACAGCATGTTAATACACAAAACAGCGCGCGTATCACTCAAACCCATCGCGACGGGTTATATCCCAGTTAGAAAACAGACGCAACTAGTAGGAGAGTGGCGCATTTATAGCCTAGCCGTCATTTGATAAGCGTTGCGTCTCATTCTAACAGCATGTTAATACACAAAACAGCACCCATCGCGACGGGATATATCCCATAGTACACACATGTAACAGTAGCGACATGTGATTAAAACATATTCTTTTTGTTTTTAATGGAAAAAAAATCATCTGAAAGCAAAATGGCTTGTACATTTTTTCCTCCAAATATGCTCAGGAATCGCTGGTTAAAATCCCCCGGATACGTGCTGTTACACCCTGTATATATATATATATATGAAGAAAAAAAAATTGTCGATCTTATCAAATTCTCAGAATATGATCCTGCAAGCTAGCCGTTGCATTTTGGCAATGTCAGCATAATGTGAGTTAAGTGTATCCAATTAAATTCTCAATCATCTCTAAATAATATGCCCTAGTTCAAATGAATTAAAAATACACATTTAAGCCAGAGGTTGACAAATTTAACACAGATAAAAATCTAAGACAAAGCTCACGGTGTTTCCATTGTTCACATATGTAATTATTTTGCAGAAACAACACCAATGTGAGTATTGCGGAAAGGATTTTGCACGGAAGTATTCGCTGATAGTTCACCGCCGGATTCACACCGGGGAGAAGAACTATAAGTGCGACTTCTGCGACAAGAAGTTCCGGGCCAGCTCTTATTTGCAGAACCATCGAAGAATTCACACCGGTAAGTTAAGCCATTTGATATGTGTACACTTTCATATAATATTATTATTATTTTTTATTATTATTTAATATAGATATATAGTACAGTGATTTTATATAAATTACATATCGGTACACAAATTATTTAAAATTGCAATCTCATCAAAGAAGAAACTAGTTCTTGTGCTTGATGAGTGAGTTACACTAATTATAACAGAAATAGAATAACATTATGTAATAGGTAAGTATATAATGGGAACAATTGAAACTTCTGGATTATCTATAAGTGTAGGTGTACATACATGGGATACGGTTACATACTAAAAATATTGTGCACTTAAGTGAAATTCGAAAAATCTAAATAAAATAGAGATGAATATAGATTGATAATACATAGAAAGAAAGAGAAAAATAGGTAATTATTAAGTTAATTATTCCCGATGAAGTGTAGCTTCAGTTTCAGTTTATTGATGTCTTTGGTTTTTTTTATTTCAATCGGAAGGTTGTTGAAAAACTTTATTCCTAAATAGATATGATTGTTTTGCATTAGTTTGGTATTAAATTTTGGTATTTTGAAGTTGTCTTGATATCTTTTTGATTGATGGGTTTCAAATTTTTTGATGATATTATCTTTGTAAATTTGGATAATTGCATTTTTCTTGAAGACATTCTCTACTCGAGGCACCGTGAAATCGGCGAAAAGCGTTTCTGTTGGATAAGTGGAGGGTTTCTTTAGGATTACTTTAATGATTAGCTTCTGGATCACTTTGATCGGAGTTAGAATATTGTTGTATGACCCCCCCCATCCAATAATTCCATATTGAATTGATGACTGGATTAGTGCACAGTATGTATACTTTTTTTAGATTGTTGAGTTTTAAAATATTTCTTAATCTTATGAATATATATATACATTTTCTGATACGCTTAACCCTGAGAATATTAGCTTTTGGTGTCTTAAACGAAATGACATTTTACGAAAACTTTGTATTATTACCGCTTTACAATTAAAGCTCTATAAATGAAACATTTCTGAACGTAGCCGAATAGTAAAAACTGTTTTAGACAGGTTACAAAATAAGCTTTCGAATTATTATATTACAAATAAATATTAACATTTGTAAATATTAAAATTTAGAATGCAAACATTAAAAAAATATGAAAATGACTCACGTGATGTTTTTATGTGAAAACGGTACTAAAATCACAAATTATGTTAACAACAATACTTATTCTATTGTATAAATGTGTAATAAACACTTTTGTCACCTCACTTTTTTATCATTTCATATAAAAATATTTAATAGAAATTAACAATGTCGGCCGCCCGTAGGAAATTTGGCGGCATAAATTATGTGTCAGACTGCGCATCTGACAGAATGTTCTTTTTATGTATTTCTATGGACAACTTGAATAGAGATGTGCAGCATGATTCACTATCGACCTTTCACTTTTTATTTTACGGATGTAACTAAAACAATAACGGAATTATAACGGTTTCTATGGAGACACACGCGCTGACGTGTAAACACGCTTATTGTACTTGACTGCTGTCGTATTTTTAACGCATATATCTGCTTACGTTGCGGAGGGGTTAACCAATTCGCAGATATGGCTCTTCCACTTCATATGTTGTTCTATTATCACTCTGAGATATTTAATTTCTGATACTGATTTCAATGTTGAACAGCCTTGGATACATGTTATTTTATTACATTTGTTATTATGGATAATTATTTTAGTGTTGGGGATTGTTTTTAGTTTGTTGATTGAGAAGTGTATGTAGTATTCATTGAGAGAAGATTTGTGTCAAACCAATGTTTTAAGGTGTTCATGCTATTATTTGCTTGTTCGTTTGCTCTATTCCAGTCGATCCCATTCACTATGATAGCTGTGTCGTCGGCATATGATATTATGTCTGCGTTAATTGGTAGTTTAAAAATATCGTTTACATAAATTATAAATAGTAGGGGGCCAAGGACTGTGCCTTGAGGTATCCCGAAATTACTTGTTAGTGGTAGACTTAGGGAGTTGTTTATCTTGACTACTTGTTGTCGTTCAAATAAATAGCTTTTTATCCATTTTAGAGCTTTATCGTTTATCCCAACATAGTTTAATTTTTTAATAAGTTTATCATGAGAAATACTATCGAAAGCTTTTTTAAGATCTATGAAGATTCCGAGGCATTTCAAAGATTTGTCTAGTGTGTTCTGAATCAATCTTTTTTTGGCAATCACATCTTGAGTACTTCTATTTTTCATAAATCCATATTGGTTGTCGTGAATTATGTTATTTTTGTTAATAAATGCAGTCAATCTTTTTTTGATGATTTTTTCAAAGATTTTGGCAATGTTTGAAATCAGCGATATTGGACGATAATTTGTCACTTCTTCTGGGTTGCCAGATTTATGGATTGGAGTGATGATGGTTTGTTTATATATCGTTGGAAATATTCCGCTTTGAAGACTAATGTTGATTAAATGTGTTAATGGTTTTGAAATATGTTTTTTGATAGTTTTCAGTGTTTCGACAGTAACTCCGTCGAAACCTGGTGCTGATCTTCCCTTGATGCTTGTAATGATTTGTTCGATTTCCTGGGCTGAAGTAAGGGGAAAAATGTCAATTTTGTTTAAGATATTGACGTTGATGCTCTGTTCGTCATTAGACGGTATTTTTTGTATTTGATTTGCAAGGTTTTTGCCTACATTTACAAAAAAGTTGTTAAATATGTTAGCGGCAGCTGATGGATTTTCTTCAGCTGCCGTATTTTGATATTGTTATGTGTAATACTGTGTAATACTGTGTATTTCATTTTTTTAATGTTTTTTCTTATCTATGATTTCATTTATAACATGCCAGACTTTTTTTGCATCGTTCTCCGTTGCTTCTAGTTTTCGCCGAAAATAGTTTTCTTTTGTGTTTTTTATTAAATACGCAAATTTGTTTTTGTATGCTTTTAGGTATTTTTTTAAGGTTTCGTTTGTAGGTTGTCGGATTAATTGTTTGTATATTGCTTCTTTGTGTCTGATTGATACAATTAATCCAAAAGTTATCCATGGTTTAACTGGTTTGAATTTTGATGATTGTTTTCTGGAATCAATAGAATGTGCAGTACTTACGTGCATTGATAATTTTTTTTCAAATAGTTCGAAGCATTCATTCGTATCATTAAATTAAAAATATCGTGCCATTTCTCTTTATCTAGATTATGTACTAGGACATTTATGTTGAGCGTTTTGCGTCGGCAGTTTTCATTCTCCGGAGTTTGTGTTGGTAAAGGTGAATATTTATTTTCGTAATTGTACGTAAAAATGCACCCGAAATGATCTGTGATTGTCGTTTGTATAACTGTAGATACTATGTTTTTTATGTCTTGAATATTTGTGAAAACATGATCTATGCACGAAGGTTGTTGACCTGGAATAATTCTTGTAAATGAATTAATACACGATATATAATTTAATTCTGCCATCATATTAAGATAATTATCTTTATCATAAGACGAATAATCATTTGCAATATTGAGGTTAACGTCTCCGACAACAATGGTTTTCTTATTTCTGTTCGAAAGAAGTATGCGTTTTAGTTCATCTACATATATACTATATATCAGAATACTAGCAGTACAAGAGGAGGTGGAGTCCTGATAGCGGTCCGCAAACACATTAATTCGAAAATACTTAAAATAAAAAATACTGATGTAGAACAATTGTTCGTATTGTTAAGTGGTGATTTTAAGAAAACTATTATTGGTTCTGTTTATATCCCTCCTAATTCTAACATATCAATCTATAAAAAACACTGTGAAGATGTTGAGTTAGTAATAATAAAATACCCAAATCATAAAATAATTATTTGCGGTTATTACAACCTACCTAATTGCAATTTTAACAATTTAGACAGTAACTTTAATTCAATACCAGCAACCGCCTATGAACGAGAAATTCTAGATATGTCTTTACTTTTTAATTTAACCCAATTCAACCATGTACGTAATATTAATAATCGTGTTCTTGATCTAGTTTTGTCAAATGAGAGCAATGTGATTATAAATAAATCATTGGAGTCTATTCTTCCGATAGACAACCACCATCCCCCACTAGCAATAATTATCCCTTGTACTAAAGAAGGCAATCAAAAAATATTGAATCATTTTATCATTTGCTGGATAAAATTATTTCAGATCTAATCCCACTTATTCATTTCAAAGAATCAAAATATCCGAGATGGTTCAATAAAGAACTTGTTCAATTAACTGGCCTTAAAAAAGTTTTACATAAGAAATATAAAGAAGACAGGTCTTTATCAAATTATATTGAATTTAAAAACATTAGAAAAGATTGCAAAATCTTATCAAAAATTTGCTACAATTCTTTTATTAATAATGTTGAAACTTCAATAAATCATAATGTAAAGTATTTCTGGAACTATGCAAAATCAATGAAAAATAACAACTTTGGTATACCCGCCAACTTGGAATATGCAGGTAAAAAGGCCAAAGACACTCAAAGTATCGCTGACCTTTTTGCTGATTTTTTAAAAAGTGTTTATGAATGTGATACACCAGTTTCTGCTAGTACAGTATCAAATTTTACCACTGATCATAATCTTAATTTATCTTGTATCCACATAGAATATAATGATATACTGACTGAACTTAAATTACTAGATCAAAGTAAAAGCGGTGGACCAGATAAAATACCTCCTGTTTTTCTGAATAATTGTGCTAACAATCTAGCGTATCCCTTATTTTTGATTTTTAATCAGTCTTTACGAACAGGATGTTTTCCTATTAAATGGAAATTCAGCTACCTAACGCCTATTTTTAAAAAAGGTGATAAACACGAGGTGATTAACTATAGACCGGTATGCCTTTTATCAACAATTCCTAAAGTTTTTGAAAAAATTCTTCTTAAAAAAATTATTTTCAGATTAAACCACGTCATTTCTCCTGAACAACATGGTTTCTCTACTGGAAAATCTACCCTCACTAACTTATTAACGTATCAAAACTATATATCTGATTCCATGTCTAGTAAATGTCAAGTTGACTCTATTTATACCGATTTGAGTAAGGCGTTCGATAAAGTTAATCATGAGTTATTGCTGAATAAACTGCAAAAACTCGGTATAGGTGGTTCACTATATAAGTGGTTTAACAGTTACTTGATCAACAGATTACTGGCTGTTAAAATTGATGGTACATTTTCGTACAAATTCACTGCTACGAGTGGTGTTCCTCAGGGGTCACATTTAGGTCCAATCCTGTTTTTATTATTTGTTAATGATGTGTTATATATTTTCAATGATGTTCAAGTATTAATGTTTGCAGACGACCTGAAATTATTTAAAGCAATCAGAAACATTAATGATTGCCATATATTGTCAAATAACTTGTTGAGATTTATTATATGGTGTCATGATAACCGCTTGCAACTTGTGATGTATCTCTTTTCTACTCTCTTATATTTGTCTGTATTTTATTTACTCCTGGGCACTTGGCACCAGTCGTAATGTTTCGTCTTTTCATACTTATTTAACTCTCCTTTCATCGGCAAGACAGTTGTAATATTCTCGCCTTTTCTCTTGGCTCTGATCGATATTTAAATTCTTAAGGCTTTGCATATGTGTGGTAGGGATGGAAAATTCCTCCCCTACGTCACACAAGCCTTTATAAAATTGGACCCTTATTTCCTCTGATAACTACAGAAAGCTACTTAAAGCTCCCTTGTACTACATACCTTTAGCGATATATGTACTTAACTAATAAACACGTTATTTACGACTTTGAACGTAGATATTTTCGTATTTAGGTTGTAATTAAACTCCATCAAACGTTGTGTAATTTTTTTGATTTATGATATAGGACTTTAATTACTTTAAATTTTGTGGTAACCCTCTAGATTCTAAACAGAGTGTTGAATTTCAAACTGTATTGGTCTCTCTCTTGCAAATTTAACCTTAAGTAATTTCTCTAAATGAACTAACTTCCCTTTGACGTTTATTATGATTCCCTACATCCTAATGAATTCATGAATAAGCAATACTAATCGAAACTACACATGACTAATTGAACAGATAATTAAATATAACTCAAATGGTTAAATGTTAGTAAATTTGATTATGATTGTATCTCGTATCTGCTGGGCGCCCCTCCGTTTAGATTCAGCTGCTATAAGGTACATATAAAGATGGATTTAGTAGGTTAATGTAATTAGTTAATTGCATATTTGACGAACTCAGAATAACCCTTTTTCTGGCAAAATTTGGCTCCTGCCTCCATCAAGTAAGCAGGGTGATCAGAAGTCAACCCAAAATTCGCACAGTCTTTTGGCACGGTTCAATTGATTGATACCTAAGTTATCGCGTCCCAATTGACCTTCCTTCGCCATCATGCACTGCCTTCAGGTCTTCCCCCAAGCCCAGATACCTCCAAATTCCTACTCCTCCAAAGTTTACTATTTACTTAGGGCGAACCGGTTTCGTCCTATATGCAATCATATACTCACGGGTTTGTGTGGAGTTACGGGTCGTGAATCCTCCCTCCACGTTCAAGAAATGAGACGAGAGTGACCCGACAGGCCTAAAGCACTAATTGTAAGTGAGTTCGTTTCATTCAATGAACAGTACATAAAAAGATATATATGTAAACATACGTTTTGGGAAGGTTTATAACTCGCAATACGAAACTACTTGCAACGCATCCCGAGCTCGGATCTCGCCCATCAAATTCTGCGAAATTTTCAGATTGATACCGAATAGATACATAAGAATAGTGGGTGATATAAATATATATTCGTACATTAAGATCTTATCTGGCGATGTGTTCTGGAGATTCGCCATAACTCCAAGCTTTTGTTTGGTTTTGTTGACGGTTTTGTTTGAGAGATCCGCCATCTCTATGGTTTGATTTTGTTATAGAAGCGACCACTGCCTTCTGTTGGTTGAACTGTATTTTTTTTTTCTTTCCCTCCCCTCCAATGTTCAACTTTTGATAAATTCTTGCTATCCCGTGATTCTCAATTGAAGCATGTAAATCCTCATTACCCCTTATTAAGCTATCCCGTGATTTTTCAACTGTTTCATGTAAGTCTTCAATACACCCTATTGAACTATCCCGTGCTTTATCAACTGTTTCATGTTAAATCTTCAATACACCTTTTTTTACTATCCCGTGATTTATCAGCTGTTTCATGTAAATCTTCAATACACCTTTTTTTACTGCTATAATAAATCTGTTAATTTTCAATTGCTTAGGTCTGTAGATACCTCTTTACGTTCAAATTAAAGATAGTGTTTAAATTTTTTTTTTTTCTTTTTGTTCCTAATAATTGCGCAATATAATAATTTTATCCCGTTCCTAGAAGTTAATA
This sequence comes from Limnephilus rhombicus, assembly GCA_929108145.2. Taxonomy (NCBI): domain Eukaryota; kingdom Metazoa; phylum Arthropoda; class Insecta; order Trichoptera; family Limnephilidae; genus Limnephilus; species Limnephilus rhombicus. The sequence goes on from OV815276.1 coordinate 60,995,650, forward strand.
CCTAAGTACGATATCCACTAATCAAGGTCATTTTTTTTTTTCTTTTTACTGTATTCGAACTAGTGCCCCAGTGACCGAATTATTTTGTAAACAATTTGAGCTTTGTAAACATTCTCTACGTCCTCGTGACCTAGATTCAAGCGTATGAGGTATGTTTACTTTAGACATTCCGGAGACGTGTGAGATGACTCTAAAATTTTCTTTGTTTGATAATGATGTACTTAGCGCAATTGTCTAGTCTGATACCCGATTAGTATACATATTTATTCATTTATATATACTTTGTCTCAATAAATAATTTATAATATGGATATGTCCATACATAAATTTTATGATTGAAATAATTTCTAATATCATAACTTATTTCAAATGCTCTGGATTTTCTGAAATTATATTAATACATACATAACATTAAATATAAAATATTGATTTGCAAATTTATCACACATAACTACTTTTAATAGTTATTGATGAATTCAGAGGTAGGAATCGATACCCTTTTCCTCTTTTTATATAAGTGTTTTTCTTTTTTTTTTTTTTTTTATTATAATTTTTCTTGGGAACAAAAATTACATATATATATGTTTATATACTTACATATATAAATATATAAAATATACTTATTATACTTATAATATTTTAATATAGTTACATATCACATATTAAGCGAGTAATATCTTGGTCAAATAATTAATCCAAATACCAATGTTTGCTCCATTCCGCTTTCTCCTTGGAATCTGTAAAATTTTATAACGGAAAAGACTTACCCCTACCAAGGTTTTTTCCGACCGGGAAATACACGGTAACCTTGCTGCGATTTTCCTAAATTAATTTTTTATTTTCCTAAATTTAATTAAATCTTTTTGACTTCAAATTTTTTTTTTTTTTTTTCATTTAATCTAATTAATTAAAATGATGTATGAACTCTATCGTTCTAAACTGTATTTTATCTCAAAACTCGTTGGTTAGATAACACTTTAAATGATAGTTACTTCACGATTAATTTAGAGATGGTAAATTGTTGTTAAATTAAATTTTTATCCCTCCGAACTTTTATGTATTAATAAACTATTATTTTGTTTTATTATTATTATTTAAGATAATTAGTTTAAATATGATTAATTTAGAGATGGTAAATTGTCGTTAAATTAAATTTTTATCCCTCCGAACTTTTATGTATTAATAAACTATTATTTTTTTTTTATTATTATTATTTAAGATAATTAGTTTAAATATTTATTATTTGTTAGAACACTTTCACTTAGATTGAACACACGTATTTAATTATAACTTCTTCACGCTAAATTATCACATCACTTCAGTTATTTATTGCACTAATATTAAACGCGAAATTTCTAAGTTTAAAAATACGATATTAAGTGATTATAAAATCCGAATTTTCCACTAAAACAAATTGTATTTATCACGAGCACTTTTATTTTTCACAAGTAATTAATGCGTTGGCTTTATTTTTATTTTTCACTGACTCTAACTGCAAAGTATTTTTTTTTGTATATCACTGACTAGAATGTGAAATTTTTCTAAGTATCAAAATAATTATCACTTAGAATTTTTCAAATTTAAATCACCCACCGTTTCGTCACGTTCCGCGAACTTACTACCTTTTCGACCACGACGTAGACTGTCCTCAACTGGCATTTGTCTAGACTTTTATACCCCTCTCAGGTCCAAAAGATCGTATCTGAATCTCCTATAATAAACCAATCTAATTACTATCAACTCGTAATTTCTTGAAACCTCTCCATTATTGTCGAATGCGGTCTCTTAGTACCTTCCGTGTTTAATACTTTAAATTCTGTCTCGTACTTCCATACTTACAAGATCCGGATTTAGTAAGATCCATGTTTAATGGCCCAACTTCCTTTGTCCTGGTGTTCATACAAAATTAGCTTGAATTTAATAATTTTAAAGTTCTATTTTCATCTATTCCGTAACATGTCCGTGCGTACGGCATCTACCATATGTTCCAAATCTGTCCCCAAATTCGCCTATCAGAGATATCTTCATGTCGAAGTCTTTCTCGCAAATTGTTCATTTTTATTTTATTATTTTTCCTCGAGTTTTTCTGTATTCTATATGAACCTTTCCATTTAAAACCGAATTTTCTCTATTTACGTCGTATATTTGAATTTTCCATTTTTTCTCGAATTTTCTTTTATTCACGACACTCTTTCCATGAATTTCCTTATTTATCCTTACGCTATTGTTCATATCTCTATAGATTTTTATATTTCAAGCCGTATTTATTTTATTCACTGTTAATCTAAGATTTCCTTTGTTTTTCTCTGTCGTATCTCCTTTCCCCTCACTTCCCCGTACTTCCCTGATATAACCATATCGTTTTTTGATGTTTGCTGCCTCTTGGAAAATTTCATTTTCTATTTGTTATTAATAAATATATCATTTTTTAACATCTTTATAGGAGATACCCCCACTTCGGCCCTTAAATTCCTGTCATTTTTATTGCTTCATAGAGATCGCCTCCCAAATTTTGTCCCGTTCTTACGCAAAATCCCATAAACCATATGCCTTGACAGTTGTATACATTAGTTCTTGTACCCACCTGGCAATAAATCCTTTTTTATTTCAGTGTCGTTAACTTTTACGAGAATTCTTTAATGTAAATATTTCATAAGACCCATGATAATTTTTATTACCTTTTTAACGGCTAATCGTCCTTATCTAAACAATTTTCATGTTCGAATATTCCTTGTTTATCACAACAAAATACATCTGGGATCGACAACCATTGTAATGCCTCATTTTTATCTGCAATTCGCGTACTATGTTACTCTATAAACTCCATTTTAATTACGTAAAATGACTCCTTTTCCTGAGTTTTTCTATCGCAATGTTTTCAGCATTTTCCACTCCCCTCCGTACTGCACTCTATTTCTTCTCTAACACTTGTTACTGCTCTAGACCTCTGAAATGTACTCTCGCCTATCCTTTAAAACTCTCATTTTTTTTTGACGTTTCCTCCCTAAATCTTTCATCGTAATATTCTAGCTCCGTTTAGAATTGATAACAATAATTTTCCATTGTTTTTTCAACATTTCCATTTCCTTTAGCACGTTTTCCCTCGAATCGATCATCTCCGGTCGTCACAAACAATCGTATTATAGATGAAATCTCCCTAACACCTTACAACACGTTTTCGTCACTAGCTATGCAATTTTTCACTTAAAATTTTCAAACGTTGTTTACGTGTATCCTTTTTTCCGCACCTGATATGCTTTAATGCGTTCGAGAACTAGGGTTTCTGATCCCTGGAACGTACCGGTTAATCATAACATTTCTTGGGGTCATCGTTCTTTTGTCCCTGAACAGATTATTTCTTCCCATGGAGTTTATTCACCTCTCGGTTTGGTGGGAACGTCAAACTCATTAATCACATTACTAATTGCCAAGTCCAAAGGTCGTTCCTTTGTTCTAAAAATGGGCTCGGCCCTCTTCTTGTTGATAGGCTAACTCGGTTTTTAATCGCTTTTGCTGCAATTCAATTGGCTGTCAATATATCACGGCCTAAAGCATACTGGGGAGTCCCTGTCTTTGATTATTTGTTGATACCATCTGTGATTTTTTTATCAATACTCGTCTCACTTTGTCTAATTATAGATCCCTACCGTAAATATGAATTCACTTTACTCTAATCCGATAGATGTCGTAGACGTGTCCGTTTTATAAGTAATTGATATTTTCTTTTTAAATTAAAGTGGGAAGCTACGATATTTCCTAATTTTCACTGTTGATCAATGCAATTCATCACAAACTTAACATAAGCAAATGTCAAATTATGAGGTTTTATCGAATAAAGAATCCAATATTTTTCGATTATTCCATTAACAATATGTCGTTAGTATCTGTCTCGGAAATCAATGACTTAGGTATTTGGTTTGACACGAAACTCAACTTTATCAAGCATATAGAAATAATAACCAATAAAGCTTTGAAAATGTTGGGATTTATTTTAAGGGTATCTAGTGATTTCAACAATGTCAATACTGTAAAAACATTATATATATCACTCGTAAGGAGTCATTTAGAATACAATTCCACGGTTTGGTCCCCAAATTATGAGGTTCATTCACATGCGATTGAAAGAATCCAAAATAAATTTTTAAGATATGTGAATTTTAAAATGGGCATTCCTAGTGAATGCCTAAATTACGATAACGTACTTTGTTCATTAAATTTAATAAAATTATCTGATCGTAGAATCATTTCCGATTTAACCTGTTTGTATAAAATCATAAATTCAATGTTTGATACCCCTGATTTATTATATGTGATTTATTATATGTAATTTCTTTTCATACTCCAGGCAGGTCAGTCACAAGACAGTACCTACCATATTATTGTAGCAATTCTAAGTCAACAAGTCAATATTATACTCCTATGCGACGGATTCAACAGCTTGGAAACAAATACTCCGATGTTGTTGATATATTTAGTACATCAATTTTATTATATAAGCATACCTTATTGAAGTTTCTTTCATCAAATAGGGGAATATTTTGATAAAGCTATTAAAATTGACTAACACATTGACAGTATTTTGTTGGCTGAAAGAAAAAAACTATTTCGGATTTTTTGTATTTTGTATTTTGTACCTACATCCTGTGTGGTTCAAATTCAATACCTAATATTTTTACTTTGTATTTATTTTTGTGCAAGTGTTTTAAACAGTAGTTTCCTGCACTATTTACTAGTATAATTTCATTAATATTGTTATATATATATATGTATGTAAAAGCCTAAATAGGCGTAAATAAATAAATAAATAAATATATTGGTAATATTGAGGCGTGAGTTCTATATATAGCGAATATGCTAAATGTATACTTTTGGTAACTGATTTCCATATTTAGGACGTTTACATTGTAGATGTGGCTTTCTCTGTTAAAAGTCACAACATATTTATTTGAAATAAATATTGCGATTCCGCTGTTCTTGTTAATTCGGTTATTTGTTGCGTAGAATGTATAACCCGGAATATTATAGTTTATATCGCTCGATGAGTGCGTCTCTGTTAATATTATACAGTCCAGTCTGTTAAGTGATTTTATTGTTACCAGGAGTTCGTCTAAATGATGTTCGATGCTTCTTACATTCATATGAAATATGATTAAGCTAACTTCGGGATTCATCGGTAAAATGTTGTTTGTTTCGTTCACTGATGTATATATTCTTTCGTCTATTAACATGGTTTTATCTATAGCATTTATCACGAAATCATCCATATTGAAGAAATAATAATAATTAATGGATTAGTGGCCGTGAATACATTTGATTTCAAAGAAGGGATAAGATTTTCTGGAGGACGGACTTGTTGAGAGCCTTTGTGTTTTTTTTTTATCACTAATAAGAGTTGTGCAATTTCATTCATAATCAATTCTCTCTTTGGCAATTTGAAGCATTTTATGTCTGTATGTGCAATTGATGCTATCAGCACGGTGGTCGTCCAGGATGTTCGCCTTGAATTTTTTATTGTTGCTGGAACAGTTGTAGCAGATTGGTTTGTTGTTTCTCTCTGTGCATTTTCCTAGGGTATGGTCTTGTGCACAATGGGGGCAGGTAGGTGGCTGTGCTCTGTTCAGGCATCGTAGGGCAGTGTGTCCATATTTCAAGCAGTGGTAACACTGCGTCAGAGGGTTAAGGTCGTCAATCGGGACTCTTTGGTATTTTATATTTATTTTTCCAAAGTTAAGAAGGATTTTTCTAATGGCTCCTGACGTTTGTATTAAGTAGTTTGATACGTCTTGGTGGGACGTCTTTTGTTGATCGAATTTTTTGAGTTTGATTTCTTTTATGAGTTTAAAATCATCTTTACAGTAATTTTGTAAACCCTCATTTTGCTGGGTTATGCCTAAAACAATTTCATCCTCTGTTAAATTTGACTCTAATCTTTTTACGATCATTATTGGTTTTCTCTTTTTTGTTTCTTCAGCGTTAATGTCTTCTCCGAATGTTCCATTTATTTTTGTGACCAATTTTTGTGCGTCTTCTTTTTTTACACATGAGATTATGAGTTTTTGTTCACCAATTTTTTTAAATTCTGTTACACCGACTTGTATTTTAGTTACATCAATGTTTTTTTCAATTCTTTTTCTCATTTCTTCAGCCTTCAAGTTTTTTGTTGTTGATATTATGATGGCGTGTTTTTGTGGAGTTTGTATCTCGTTTTTATTAATTGTTGTTGTGGCTTGCGCATATGTTTTTATATTTTTTGTCACGAAACTCTCTAGTTTCTCATTATAGTGTTCATTGTTTGTTATAATTTGCTCTTGTAGATTAATAATTTTTTTTGTAGGATAAGATGTTCTATTTTAATTTGTTCTTCTAGTTTCTTTAAGTTGTTCTCCAAACTCAGTTTTATTCTTGAATCTTTAACAGATGTGATCTTTGCGATATCGCTCTTAATATCTTCGAGAATGTCATCCATTTTCTTTCTAATACCCGCCTGCCCGGGCGAGGTACTTTGGGTACGAAGTGTAGAACAATACTCGATACGCGAGGCAGTGCACTATACGAAACTGTACATATGTAATATGTTTTATGATTCCACAACCAATTAATTGTATCACTGATGATTATGTCATATTACTGCAAGGTTGTCTGAAACGTCAACATAATAAGAAGAAAGCGCAATATGACATAATTAGCGTAATAGCGGTAGTGCTTATCGGCCACGAGTATTAAATGCCGACAGGCACAATCAAAACGTACTTTCTTTTCGTGGCATTTTGCATCGTAAAAACTGTTTGTAGCTTACTAAAATAAATTTTATTCGATTGCAATAAAATAAACAATATCATTAGGTTCTTGCTTTTCGTTTTGTAGTGAGCAGATATTTCAAAATAATAACAAAGTTACTACTGCGACATTATCAGCAGGCCCGCCTAGCTTGCACTTTGTGTAATTTGTTTTCTTTATTTTTTTTTATGTGAAAAACACTTATTTAGCTTTATGGAAAATATAATAAAACTTCAAGAATATTTTTGTATTTCTTTAAAATATTTTTTTAGTAGCTAATCCGGGGAAACTACTCATGGTTGATAATATATATGTATAAACACGTTATCAGGTGAAAGGGTACGGTTTACAAGAATATAATTTTGCAAAAAACAAATAAGTTATTACGAAAATTGAATCAGAAAATTTTTGCTTCGTTACATGACAAAGGTTTTTGCTCGGTGGAGCTCGGCGTTCCAAATGTTAATGCTTTCCATGCCTATTGGAGAGTGACCAGATCGTAGTCAGGGTGATTATGATTTTATTTCATTATTCATTGCATGCATATCACAGACATACATATATTTATTGTAAAATTCGTACATAAATATTATTGTGCTTTATTTACTGAATTAGGGCTGTTTTATCCAGTTGGATAGTAGCAGTGATGGCTCATGACTTTTTTGTGTTATGCAATGATTTGATGACACCAAATTCTTAAAATATAAAAAAAAGATCAAAATCTTGTGGCCAAAACCAAAACAATCTTAATGTATTTTAAACAACGTCAAATATGAGTAATTATGGTAAATACAGCTGTGAAAGAGGACAATTAAAATTGTCTTGCTCCTAATTTGATTGCCAATCTGCCCCTGCCGTTTGGGATCTAATGTTGGTCTCAATTATTCTTAATTATTATTGTAAGACTTGGTTAGAATTAGATCAAATTATTCATCATGTAGTACGTTAAGGTGTTTGCCATTTGTTAATATGACCGGTCAATGGCTGAGTTGGCAACCCACCGGGTTCCCGTGGGTTCCCTGGCTAAGTCCTCCATCACGACACAAGCAACATTTCCGCTTAGTGTGATGGTAGTGGGAGATTTCCAAATACATATTGTCAGGTTATTGGTATCACGGAATGTTTGTCTTTCTTTAAAAAAAAACTAATAAAGAATGTTTTGTTGTAGGAGAAAAACCACACACCTGCGAAACATGTGGAAAGGCGTTCAGAATGAAAGGAGATATGAAGCGCCACCTCAACACACACGCCAAAGAGAAACAGAAGTTGGATGATAAAGAAAAGGACAAATCATTGGAAATGGAAGAGAAGGTAGTCACTTCTAAAAGATCCAAAAGCAAGTCTGGAAATTCTTCAGGGAAAATAGGTCAAGTGAAAGAATTGAAGATTGAGAAACAGGAGATTGATTTGAAAGACAATGGCGATAGCAACGGCTGTAGCAACGGGAAGGATGCAACTATCTCTAATGATGGAATAATGTCTTCCTCTTCGAATGACGCAGTTCTTCAAGATGATACGCGCATAGGATCCAACTTCCCCCTGGAGAGCAGCGGGCCCATGTATAACTGGCCTGTCTTTATTGCCTAGCACTGACTAGTTAGGTTATGGTGTTGTCTAAGAATGTATCTTAGATTACTTTCCTCTTCTTCTTGACCCGAATCGGCTAATTTCTATAGACTTCAAAATAACTTTGATCAATTATTATTCTACGGGCATATTCTGCAAAATTTATAATGAAATGGGATTGAGGGATAAATATTTTAGAAAATAAATTTCTTTACCTAAATAAATGATGCTTTACCTACACATAAATGTTCATTAAATTATATTTGTATTAATCAGGCCAAAATTCAAAGGCAATAAATACATACAACACCTGACAGGCCTTGAGTTGACAGCTGCCATTCAGTAAGAACAAATCATCGAATTTTCAAAATGATTTTCATTGATGTGTGCAGCTATTTGTAAATACATATGTAATATCTTTTACAGCAGAAAGTTAATTATATTTAAAGATGGCTCGGGTGTAAATATTAATACATAATTAGTAATTAGGAATGTATACTTAAAAAATCTCTATTTCCTTTTATCGTATTCTCCTTGCCACCCTTACGGGTGAATTTTTCACAAAATGGCGCCAAAGGTCATCATCCCTTTACTATAATTTCTATCTTTCTCTTTAAAACTAGCTTTTACTTAAGGTGGCTTGAAGATAAATACAACAGACAATAATATTATGTATTATAATATCATATTGAGTATATTTTTTTCATATTCATTAATTATTAACTCGAATCCAGTCACCTTGTTTTATTTTATGATTTTACACTTTTTAAATTGATTACCTAACAATAAATATTTTATACATTATTGACCAATGACAAGGAAAACAGTTAATTGGAATGGACTCTGCTTAGTCAGTTTTGATTTGTAAAAGAAAAATGAATTAACGATATCATCAAAATTTAACATTTTTTCTCTCTCCTCGAATTAGTATTATGTACAGTGAATAATCCTTTTTCTTGAGTTGGAACTGGAAAAAGTCAAGCTAAAAATATAAAACATGTAAAATGTCCTTGAGGTAAATTTATCAGTAAATGTCAACAATATTATGCCAGTGTCGAGGCCCTTCGACCAGCGGTTCCCAAAATCTGACCCAAAACTTATGACTGACAAATGTAGCGTATGCCTTGTTTTCTGTACAAAATATACATTTTTATATTTGTTTTGCAGCTACACATTTCATTCTTAGCATTTGTTGAAAATAAAATTTTACAGTGGAAAAAGAGAGAAAACTCTTTATTGGCATGTAACTAAGCTTGTATTTAATAATAATTATGTATTTTATTACATAGATGTTAAAAAAGAGAGTTTGATTTAAAGCAATCAGTATGAATTGTTTTCCCTTTTACTTCAATCTCTTTTTATAATTTATTTTGTAGAACGAATAAGTTTAGTAGAAAAGTGTAAATTTATGAGAAATTGATGCAATTTAAAAAAAACTTATTTTCCAATTTCGGCCAATTCGTCACCCATAAAACATACAGGCATATCTCATATTACGTCTCAAAGGGATCGAAATGAAAATCTAGTCTCCTTCAACGGAAGCAATCCTCCAAACAGGCCCACCATTGATATGCTTGGGACAACTCTAAGTGACCAGCTCAGATATGGGGGCTCCATCGAAGCCAGAGTAAAGTTAGCCTCTCGAAAAACTGGGCGTACTGTACAGGGCCCGCAGATACTTTAATAGTACACAACTGCTAACCCTTTACAAATCACAAGTGGGCCCCACGGTTGAATTTGGCAGCCACCTCCGGTCTGGAGCCCCAAAGTACCTGAAAAATATCCTCGACTCTGCAGAAACTGGCGGACCGTTTGATAGATTCTCCCATCTTAACAGACGGATTGCAATCTTTAGAGCACAGGCATCGGCTGGGAACGCTATCCTTGTTCTACCAGTATTTCAATGGAAGATGCTCTGAGGAACTAGCGTCATTGATCCCTTCGGCACCAGTGCATAGTCGGGAAACACGCCAAACGCATGCCCAACATATGTACACGGTTGACATTTTTCATATGAGAACGGGTCGCTTCTTCGACTTGTGGGTCTCTTCAAGACCAATGTTCATTCCTTCATGACAAAGGCCCTGAGGGAAATTATTTTCCCCCAGTCTTGATTCTAGCCAGTTTACTGTTAATTTGCTGCTTATTTTATTAAGTAACTATATTTCAACAAATACTGTTCTATCATAACGTCTTCCTTGTTATATTTAAAATTTTAACTCGATGTCCCACCTTCATGCCAAATAATTTTTCTTATTTCATGTCGCCTAATAAAAGCAACTGCCGGAAAGTTGGCTCATTTTCTGCTGCTTTTGATATTAATTAATATTTTCCGGATGTATGGTGCCCAAACGTAAATGTAACGTTATTCCATACATTACCCAGGTACTGAGACTGATTTTGTATAATGGTTATGTAAATAATAAAAATGAAATAATGTAAAATCTTGTGTTTTATTTTCAAATATGTACAATCCTCATTGTGTGCATAATGCAAAGAATGGACGGTTACCAAGGGAGTGTTTTCACTTGGGTAAGAATAACCTCGTCAAATTTAATGTTTCAAAGACGCAATCATGTCTGATCTAAAAGGGATGGAAATGAAAGTTTGGTCTCCTTCAACGCAAGCCATCTTCCGAACAGGCCCTCCATTGATATGCTCAGTATAACTTGGTGAAAGTGACCAGCTTAGGTACGGGCGCTCCGTTGAAGCCAGAGTTAAATTAGCCTCTCAAAAACTGGCATCCTGTACTGGGCCCGCAGATACTTTAATATTAACCTTGCACACATCGCACAAGCACCCCACGGTAGAATTTTGCAGCCACCTCTGGTCTGGAGCCCCAAAATACCTGAAAAAAACCCGCAAATTGGTGCTGAAACGGGCGGTGCCGTTTTAATAAATGGATTGCAATCTTTAAAGCAGAAGCTGAAACAAGCATCAGGTGGGAATGCTGTCCTAGTTCTACCGGTATTTCAATGGAAGATGCTCCGAGGAACTAGTGTCATTGATCCCCTCGGCACCAGTGCATAGTCGGGAAACACACCAAATGTGTGCCCATATGTACACGGTTGATATTTGTCACGTGAGAACGGGTTGCTTCTACGACCCGTTCTTGAATTCAACAGCTCGGCAGCTCCCTCCGCACAACATCTTCTAAGTTGACAGGCCCTAAGGGAAATTATTTTTCTCAGGCCTCCTGTGTGGAGTTTAAAGAGGACATGAGCCAAACGGTGCCTGGTGCTAGTAAAAACCTCGAGGTATTAGGTATTATCAGCGCCTTGGTTCCTAGGCACCTTAGCAAGTTGGCGCCCGGAGTGGACTGCTCCAATTGCGCCTGTACAGGACCAGCCCTGAACAATGGTATCGAAAGTGTCAAAAATTTTTTTTCAAACTACAGTGGAGCGTCGATTATCTGAATGTCGATTAACCGAACGACTGCTTATCCGAACGCCCGCCCGACCCGCGCGTACCTACCCCCTCCCGCCTCCCGCACTACAGTGCTTGTGCACTTGTCGCGACTTGTTAATCACTGTTTGGCCCTTGACCGCACTAATCGATAAACTAAATTTTGCCGCGTGAAAGTAAACTCTCGATTTAAAATGCCTAAACGTAAAGGTGTTGTCCTTTCGATGAAAGATAAATACGAGATTAATAAATGGTTAGAGGAAGGCGAATCTGCAACCAAGTTAGCCAATCAATACCAAGTTGGTAAGTCTACCATTACGGATATAAAAAACAAAAGACGAGCATAAGTAACTTTATATCCCAGCTTGATTCTTCTGACGAATCCACGAGTCGTAAAACGATGAAACTTGCCTCAACACGGATTTAGATGATGCTGTAAAGAAGTGGTTTACTCAAAAAAGATCCCAGGGAGAATCTATTTCTGGCCCAATTCTTTCTTGGCTTGCTTCGGCAGACGAACATTGAAGTTGCACTGAATGCTGATGATGGACACTGCAACGCTGTCTGAAACGTTGGCTAAAGAAGGAGGTAGCGTAACACGGCATAATACCCCAAAAACTATATTTTAACAAAAATTTTTTAAGCGTTAATTTTACACTTTTTTTTGTTTAAATCCTATTTGTCATTAAAGATATAAATGTAAATATGGTTTTCATTCACCTATACGTAAATATGTATGGCTCGATTATCGGAAAATACCGGTTTTCCGAATACCCACGTCCCACAACTAGTTCGGATAATCGACGCTCTACTATAGTTTGGAAGATCCGCCCAAAGTCCCTCTTACCCCGCAAATGTCTAAGACACTAGATGCGAAGCGAAGTTTATCAATTCCATTTAAATTTAGATTTGCGATTCAATTTGATAATGCTGAATAGAACAAAAAGTCAAATTATTGTTAAATTACTACCAATACCTCCTAGCCTACACTACCCAAGCAAGGGTCCCTATAAAATAATTTACCTGACATAAATCTTAGCAAATTAATGCATTTTTCATGAAAGTTATAAAATAGCGCATCTTTTTTTTTGAAATAGGCAATTCATCCTAAATAGAGTCTTAGCGCATCATTCTTATCCACCTGAGCGATGGCTACCCAGATTTAGGTAGGTGATTTTTTTTTTTTTTTCTGGCTTTCACCTTTCAAGGGTGTTCTAAGCCATCATTTAAAATTGCAGAGAAAGGAAAGGTGAATTTATATATTAATTTTATTTAAATGAGCAAATTTCAGAATTATATGGAAGATTGAAGTCGAGTTCAGACATAGAAGAGATGAAAGGTTGAATGGAGGGGAGGCAATTTTAGATAACGCTTGGTAGAAGAGAGGATATTTATTTAGAGAGGGACAACCAAGAAATATGTGATCTAAAGTTCCCACATCTTTCCACAGAGTGTACAATCTGGGGAGTCAAGGATGTGAATTTTAAAAAGGTGAAAAGGAACGGAACAATGTCCGATTTTCATTAGAATAAGTGAGGAAATTTCTTTTTTGGAAAAATGGGGGAATTTTGAAACCACGGTTTTGATGGGATAGTCCTTTGTATCGAGGCGTAGCAGGCACCCTTGGATTGACTAGCAATGTTCCAATACTCCACAAATTAAAATTTAAAGATTTAATTTTTTTTGTGAAATCTAAAAGTACAGGATAAACAGTGAAATTAATCAATTCTCCGTCCTCCGATCATCCTGCTAGAGTATGAAATTTGGTTCTTCACCAGCGCACTGTTACTTGGCCCATAGCTCAGTAGCTCATGGGTCGTCGTGTTGTATGCCCGCATCTTGAGATTTTAACCCATTCAGACCCCTTGATAACTGTCAAGTCCAAATTCATTATCACCAGGCCCGGACTGGCCAGGATCGCGGAGGGACCCCGGCGCGAGGGGGCCCCGAAGGGGCCCCACAAAACGTACAAAAAAAAAGTTTTTGTCTTGTTAGTAGTTATTTTGTGTTCTTGGTAATGTTTGTTTACATTTTCGAAAATAAAATTACATTTTCCAAAAGTAGAACATGTCCAACAACTGTTTATATCTCGCCGTGTACACAAAAGCTTTATACGATCCACTGTCATCCGCATCGTCTGCGCGGTGACATGTGTCCACCGTCCAGCAGACAACTCATAAATGAACCTATCGGATCAGCTGATCACTCATTAGGGCTGCGCAAGCGCATATCATCCTTCCCCTCCCCCCTTTCCTACATTTATAATAACATCCACCCCACACTATTGTTTTCAAGCCACTACAAGTCGATTTTATGCGATGCGGTTTGCTAAATTTACAGCACAGTTTTTTTTTTAGTTTAATTGTTAAATTAAATTTTTTGTTTAGAGTTGAGTTGCGGTACATTATTTGATTAATTAATATTACGAACGGAACAAAAACAATGAAGAGAACTTACAAGGTTTTCAAAAAAGAGAGGGAAATAAGAAAATGAAACAAGAAGATTTCCAGTGTGCCAGTTCAATGTTTACGTGGTTAAAACCATCAAGCTCTACCTCAGAGATAAACGATGACACGACTGTAGGCGTCACCCACGGCATTCTGTAGGTAAGGTTATCGAAGGAGTCCGATTCGAGCCGCGGTCAACAGTGGTTGTGTGTACCTTACCTATTGCTTAGTGCCTTTCGCCCGTTCCTGTGCCTCATACAGATAAGAGATTATTGTTACATTTTATTTAATTTTGTTTATCGTATACCTATTTGTTTGCATTCCTGCTTACGGCTAATCCGTTTTTGTTTGTACAGTCAATGAAATAGACTGCGTATTATTTTTTCAGTTTAATTTTTAAAAGTTAAGTTTTTTTATATAATGGAGGAAGACGAAGATAGGCCTCCCGACTCAGGGTCGATATTAGATTTTTCTGATTCGGAATATAATACTAGCCAGGTTTCTATTACGCTCCCATCTCATAAACGACGACCATCGCATATCCTTCACATTCCATCGAAAGTTAAATCTATACCGCCGATTCAACAAACCTCGACCTCTAACGACCTTAACACCAATAGTAACACCCAGACAAGTACTTTAACTAGCGATAATACAAAAAGTACTGACTTACTTTATCCTGCTTCCGCTTCCGGTCCTTTTATCGTTATTGTTCAGAGAACTGAACAAGGAAAACTTATTCATCCTTTAGATTTTGGAAAATTCTTATTTGACTCAAAAAATAATAACCTTGGTATCGTTAACGGTTCAATTAAACCGGAAGGGCGATATAAATTATCTATCGAGTTTAATACTGCCGCTTCCGCAAATGGATTTGTAAAAAAAATTGACTCGCTCTCAAACCATAAATATAAATCGTTCATCCCGACATTTAACCTTACGAGAATGGGTCTTGTGCGAGGAATTCCCGCGGAGATCCCAGAGGCTGAAATTGTTGATGCTTTGAATAATTCCTACGGAACCCCGAAAGTATTAAAAGCACGTCGACTGAACTACAAGGATTCTACTGATGGAAACACGATCTGGAAACCTTTCCAATCTGTTGTTATTACATTTGAAGGACAATCCCTACCGTCTCGTGTGTTTATTTATTATACCTCGCTTCCCGTCGAAGTTTATAAATTCCCAACTATTCAATGCTTCAATTGCTGCCGGTTTGGACATTCAAAACCCGTATGCCGCTCCCCTCCACGTTGTTACTTTTGCGGATAAGGTCACCCATTTGATCAATGTCCGAAATCTTCCAATGATTCCATTTACATTAACTGTTCGGGTGCACATACCGCGGTCAGTCTAGCCTGTCCGGAATAATCAAGACAGAAGAACATAAAACATAAAATGGCTACCGACAACATTTCGTACTTCCAGGCCTCAAAGTTATTCTCTCCTGGGAAAAAATCATTCGCAGAGATGACATCGTCCTCAGCTCCTTTCCAAACAACCACCTTTTTAAATTCAACGTCATCTTCTCACACAGAAATCATTCTCAAGCCAGTCAAACCCAACCCAAAATATACTCCTTACCTTGATAAAAAACAATTGAATAATATTTTGGCCAGCCCGAATGGGAATGCCAAATCCCAGACGCCCAATGGGTGTGCCATTAATGGTAATACTTCCCCTCCTCTGCTCTCCCCGAAATAATGAATAATAATTCTTTTAAAGGAAAACAATCACTTTGTTTGTAACCACGATTTATTGATTTAATTTTTATTTACCGACCGGTTTCGCTTAATACAAGCATCATCAGGGTATAAATTAAAACTGATGAAAAAATACATTGTGTGAGCTTATATATACATACAGACAGAGACAAAACATAATATAAAGTAAGAGTGAGAGATTGTAATTAACATCCTACATAGTGATAGAGAGAAAGAGACGGGTATATCTAATGAATAATTACATTATATCTACCGGGACAAAACGTCATTTAAACAGGTGATTAAGGAATAAAGTGGCTACGGGTTTTTTTAGTTTATGGGAAATATTCCTAATATCGGACTGTTGGACACATTTAACTGATTATTAAGGATTTGGGTTTTTGTTTTAACGGCTTTCTTTATTTCGAGTGCTTCTAAATTATTAAGCCTGTTACCATGACTATTTCTGTGTAAAATCTTAACACCGGTGTTTTGATTGAAGGTATGATCTTTATCAATAAGGTGATTAGCGAATTCCGAAAATCCATTATTATTTAAGCATCTAAGATGCTCTTTGATTCTAATATTGACATTACGCGTCGTTTTACCTACATAAAATGATGAACAATCATTACAATCTAATTTATATATTCCGGAATGACTTAGTTTTTCGTCCTTATCTTTCGAATTAATTAAAAACTTTCCTAAATTATTGTTTGTGTAAAATGCCGGTCTTATTTCGGGAGGTAGATTTTTTACACTGCAGGAAGAGAACTGATTAATGAATAAAATACGACGCCATTGGTAACAAAGATTATTATTATTATTTATATTATTATGATTAGTAAATAAGAAATTCTTAGTGGCTATTTGTTTTTGTTTTTTATTTAAAATTGCATCAATGAGTTCGGCATTATAACCATTATTAACCGCGATTTTTTTAATTATTGCTAGTTCGTTGGAGAAATTAGTATTAGATAACGGTATTGTGACCAAACGATGAACCATTGAATGAAACGCGGAGTGTTTATGTGAAACAGGATGATTGGATGTGTTATGGATAACAACGTCGGTGTAGGTAGGCTTGCGAAAGATGTTAAAATTTATTTTATTATTTACGATAGATAAGGTGAGATCTAAAAAATTTAAAGTTGAATTAGTTCCTATCTCTAATGTGAATTTAATGTTTTGATGGTATGAATTTATAAGGATGAGGAAGGCATTTAATTGACGTTGAGTCCCTGTCCAAATACAGAACACGTCATCGACGTATCTACGCCATAGTAAGACGTTTTTTACAAGGGGTGAGGCACTAGTTAAAATTTTGTTTTCTAAATTATTCATGAATATATCAGCAATTAAAGGACTTGTAGGAGACCCCATGGGAAGGCCTTCGATTTGCTGATATATAACACCATTGAATTGAAAATAATTTTGGTTAAGGCAAACATTAAATAATGAAGTCAGATCATTCACTAAATCTTTGGGTAAATTAGAAGTATTTAATAAATTAGAGATCAAACATTTGCTCTCCTCTATGGGGACATTAGGGAACAAGTTAACCACATCAAACAAGGAACAAGAAACAAGCAACAAACAAACAAGAAACAAGGAAAAAGAAACAAACAAACAAGAAACAAGGACAAGGGAAATACCGTGATTATAATACCTCGAAGAGAATACAATACAAAAGTGCAAGATTTCATCAATAACGACAACTTCATAACTCTTCAAAAAGACCCTACTGGAAAATTCTTAGATAAAGTTAAACTAACTCTTAAAGCCTGTAAATCCCAAATGTTTCAAGATGAGTCATATCATCAAGTTAAGTTTTTAACAAAGAATTCGAAAGCTCCAAAATTATATGGATTCCTCAAAATCCATAAAAGTGATAAACCTATAAGACCAGTTGTTAGTTGCTGTGATGCCCCAAATTTTAAAATATCTTCTGTTATTACTAATGTTTTCCAAAATTCCAATATTTTCTCTCCAAAATATACGATCAAAAATTCATTTTCACTAGTAGAAGAACTCAAAGATTTGGATCTCCCTACAAATTGCAAACTCATATCGTTTGATGTGGTTAACTTGTTCCCTAATGTCCCCATAGAGGAGAGCAAATGTTTGATCTCTAATTTATTAAATACTTCTAATTTACCCAAAGATTTAGTGAATGATCTGACTTCATTATTTAATGTTTGCCTTAACCAAAATTATTTTCAATTCAATGGTGTTATATATCAGCAAATCGAAGGCCTTCCCATGGGGTCTCCTACAAGTCCTTTAATTGCTGATATATTCATGAATAATTTAGAAAACAAAATTTTAACTAGTGCCTCACCCCTTGTAAAAAACGTCTTACTATGGCGTAGATACGTCGATGACGTGTTCTGTATTTGGACAGGGACTCAACGTCAATTAAATGCCTTCCTCATCCTTATAAATTCATACCATCAAAACATTAAATTCACATTAGAGATAGGAACTAATTCAACTTTAAATTTTTTAGATCTCACCTTATCTATCGTAAATAATAAAATAAATTTTAACATCTTTCGCAAGCCTACCTACACCGACGTCGTTATCCATAACACATCCAATCATCCTGTTTCACATAAACACTCCGCGTTTCATTCAATGGTTCATCGTTTGGTCACAATACCGTTATCTAATACTAATTTCTCCAACGAACTAGCAATAATTAAAAAAATCGCGGTTAATAATGGTTATAATGCCGAACTCATTGATGCAATTTTAAATAAAAAACAAAAACAAATAGCCACTAAGAATTTCTTATTTACTAATCATAATAATATAAATAATAATAATAATCTTTGTTACCAATGGCGTCGTATTTTATTCATTAATCAGTTCTCTTCCTGCAGTGTAAAAAATCTACCTCCCGAAATAAGACCGGCATTTTACACAAACAATAATTTAGGAAAGTTTTTAATTAATTCGAAAGATAAGGACGAAAAACTAAGTCATTCCGGAATATATAAATTAGATTGTAATGATTGTTCATCATTTTATGTAGGTAAAACGACGCGTAATGTCAATATTAGAATCAAAGAGCATCTTAGATGCTTAAATAATAATGGATTTTCGGAATTCGCTAATCACCTTATTGATAAAGATCATACCTTCAATCAAAACACCGGTGTTAAGATTTTACACAGAAATAGTCATGGTAACAGGCTTAATAATTTAGAAGCACTCGAAATAAAGAAAGCCGTTAAAACAAAAACCCAAATCCTTAATAATCAGTTAAATGTGTCCAACAGTCCGATATTAGGAATATTTCCCATAAACTAAAAAAACCCGTAGCCACTTTATTCCTTAATCACCTGTTTAAATGACGTTTTGTCCCGGTAGATATAATGTAATTATTCATTAGATATACCCGTCTCTTTCTCTCTATCACTATGTAGGATGTTAATTACAATCTCTCACTCTTACTTTATATTATGTTTTGTCTCTGTCTGTATGTATATATAAGCTCACACAATGTATTTTTTCATCAGTTTTAATTTATACCCTGATGATGCTTGTATTAAGCGAAACCGGTCGGTAAATAAAAATTAAATCAATAAATCGTGGTTACAAACAAAGTGATTGTTTTCCTTTAATTAATATGTCAAACCACAAAGTGGCTGCTTTCTACCAAAATAATAATTCTTTTATACAAACCTTAATTACCCTTTTAATTTCTATCCTTACAAACAACAATACTGTACCGTCCAACGCTGCCGATTACATTAAATCTTTATTATCTTGCCTCCCCAATGACTTCGAAACTGAACGAAATTCTTCAGTGGAACAGTAGAAGCCTCTTTGCTAACAAATCTGACCTAATTCAATTACTTGACGAACACGACGTTTCAGTAGCCGCCATTTCTGAAACGTGGTTAAAACCCTCCTTTCACTTAAGAATTCCAGGTTATTATTGTCTCAGACACGACAGACCGGATGGTAAAGGCGGCACGGCTCTGATAATCCACAATTCTATCCCGTTTAAACAAATTAATATTCATACTCCCTCCGACGATATCCAGATAATAGCAGCTGTCTTATCTGATATCACAATATTATCAATATATATACCTCCCTCTACGACTTTTATTGAAAATGAATGGGCACCAATCTTAACCCAGATTTGTTCCCTTTATATGATCCTTGGAGATTTTAATGCACATTCCCCTTCTTGGGGTAGCAAAATAACAAATCGTTCTGGCCGCAATCTTTTAGATTTTATTGATACCCATAACCTATGTTTTTTAAATGACGGATCTCCAACCAGATTCACCCCCCCTCATCAACGGAAAAGTGCTGTGACATCCTAAACGATCCCCTCTCTAGTGATCATTTCCCAATTATAATCCTATTCCACCATCAATCTAACACTTATCCCCCCCAGTTAAAAATAATCTCAAATTTAGAACAAAAGATGCGAATTGGAGCACTTTCTCTTCTGAACTAGATAACCTTATTAATTTAACAAAATCGTCCCCGGGAGACATCAGAATGCAATGTGAGACGTTTCCCTCTATGGTTACAAATGCAGCAGAAAAATCCATCCCGAAACACAATGCGAACATTAAAATAAAACACTCTACTCCGTGGTGGGACGAGGAATGCACTCGCTCCGTCAACTCTCATAAAAAAGCAATTTCCTCTTTTCGTAAGTGTATGTCACTAGAAAATTTTTTATCAGTTAAAAAGCCCAGGCAGAAACCAAACAAATTTTGAAAAATAAAAAACGCACTGGATGGCGGAAGTTCTGTGAGAACCTGTCTCCGGAAACTCCCCAGTCTTCAGTTTGGTCTAGCTTAAAAAAATTCGGATCATCGTATTCTCCGCCGAGAATCAAACATATATCAGAAGAAATTCTTATAGGATTTGCGAATAAAATAGCCCCCCATCAGTGGCCGGATGTGAAGAAATTTTTTTATTTTTTATTATTTATTGAAACATTTATTATAATTACAATTTTACAACTAAATATATTTTTTTACTGGTTTTTTTTACTACCCTTAATTAATTTTTTTTAATGCCTTCTATTAAGCCATATCCATCTCATTCTAACTGGCTAGATGCTCCTTTCTCCATTGATGAAATGAAACGAGTAATAAGAGCCCTTTCTGACTCTGCTCCGGGTCCCGATGGAATATTTAATAGTTTCATTAAATCATTTTCTGATATGGCGGTTGAATATTTCTTATCTCTTATTTATATAATAAAATGTTTGAAACAGGACTAATTCCGGATGATTGGAAAACTCAAAAAATTATTTCCATTTTAAAACCTGGAAAAATCCATATGAAATTTCGTCTTATCGGCCTATTGCTCTTTCATCATGTTTGATGAAAGTAGCGGAGCGTTTGATGAAAAACAGATTAGAGTGGTTTGTCGAAGGTCAAGATATTATCTTACCAAATCAGTATGGTTTTTGGAAAAAGAAATCTACAATGGATAATTTAAGTTTGTTCACAACTGATATCCGAGTTTCTCAATCCCTAAATTCTTATACATTGGCCACATTCCTTGACCTTTCATCAGCTTACGATGATGTTTTACTGAATGTTTTGAAAGAAAAGCTAATTAAAAAACAAATCCCCCCGAAATTGGTCCAATTTATTATTAATTTGCTCTCAGATAGGTCCATTATTATTGAGTCTTCCTCTAAATGCTTAAGGCGCAAACTATGGAGAGGTTTGCCCCAGGGTTCTGTTATTAGTCCTCTGTTGTTTAATATTTATATAAGCGACCTAGACTCAGTAATTCCTTTTTCTATCAAGCGACTTTACTTTGCGGATAATATCCTTATATATTTGTTACATAAAAATATTATTCTTGCAGCTAAGGAAATGAATTTGGCTTTACAATATATTAAAAGCTGGTTGTCAATAAATGGGATGAATCTGGCGGCATCTAAAACAAGGGTCGTGGCTTTCACGCGCAAAAGAAAAATTCCCCACTTCTCAATCTCTTTTGATAATGTGCCTCTACAAACCGCTACTCAAATCAAATTCCTTGGTCTTCTTTTGAACCATAAACTTTCCTGGCTTCCACACATTCAGATAATTTCTACAAAGTGTGAAAAGGGACTTAATATGATGCGAGCAGTTTCCAGAGTATGGTGGGGATCTCATCCTACCACTCTTAAATTAATGTATAATTCCCTAGTTCGGAGCCACTTGGATTATGGCTCATTCCTTTTTGACCCACTCCCTAAATATTTAGATAAGAAAATGGAAAGAATTCAATCAAAAGCCCTCAGAATGATTATTGGAGCTATGAAGTCTTCTCCAATTAATGCGCTTCAGGTTGAATGTGGGGAGCCTCATCCTATTAAACAAAGTCTTAATCGGTTAAGTGTTAATTTGAATTCTAACAAAAGATTGAGAGAAAAACAATGTTTTCCTCTCCTAATTAAAAGTTTTCATCTCTATAATTCTCTATCATCTTCCCTCCAATATCTTCAAGAAGTTCCCAATCTCCCTATATACAATATTCCATTTAAGGCAATCACTTGTATGCTGAACACAATAACATCAGTCTTTCAGAAGAATATTTTATCTTCCCCAAATAAATTTCAAAATGTGGATGATTGTTTTAAAAGCATTGTGGCTTCAAAATTCCCTGGATTTTCCATCCTTTACACTGATGGTTCCAAATTTGAAAATAAAAGATGTGGAGCATCGATATATAGTCCAGAATTCAACATCAATCTCACTTATAAATTACCGAAAGAAGCTTCCATATTTACAGCTGAATGCTTTGCAATTGAACAAGCGCTAAATCAAATCCAGGTTCTCAACATTCATCGAGCCTTACTATGTACTGATTCGCTAAGTGCTCTAACTAAAATTAGGTCAAATATTCTATGTTATCCGGAAGACAATATTATATGTAAAATAAAAAAATCTTCTCAATTCTCTAAGTGAATCTGGGTTTGAGACGATATTGGCCTGGGTCCCTGCCCATTTGGGTATCGAGGGTAATGAGATGGCCAATTTTCTCGCCAAATCTGGTTCAGATTCCGGAACTATCCCACTAAATTTTAGAATTCCTATCTCCGATGTCTTCCTGATTCTTAAATCCAACATGACTCGTGCCTGGGAAGAAAATTGGGCAGTCTCCAAAATAAGAACTGGATCTTTCTATGCTGGAATTCAAAACCATATCCCTGCTAAGCCATGGTTTCACGGTAAAAAAAACTTTCAAAACGATTCATTTCATGTATTTCGAGAATGAGAATTGGTCACTGTTGAATTGCTTCTCACTTATCTAGAATTAGAGTTTTAGATGATCCGGTTTGCCAGTGCGGTGTGGAAGAGGAAACCTTCGACCACATTTTCTTTAACTGTAAAAACCATTCATCTTTCAAGAACATATACCGCCTGCTTATTAAAATCAGACACCAGTCCCCCCTTAACATTTCATACCTTTTATCTCTTAACAATTCTCGTGTTCATACAGCTTTATGTAAGTTTATTAACCTGAATGAATTCAATATTTAATTTGTTATAGTGATCTAAATGAGTCCAATATTTAATTTGTTTTATTATTTTCCCAATAGATTAACCGAATTTTTTTATCCACTTTAACTATTACCGGCACAAAGCACTCTTTTCAGGGTGAATTGCCTAAAACCAAAAAAAAAAAAAGGTTATCGAAATTTTAGATTATTACTAGCTGACCCGACGAACTTCGTACCGCCTCAGAATCAATAACTGTTGAATTAAATTAAGTATTTTTATTAAGTTAAAAATTATACGGCAATGAAGCAATTATCTATGCCCAACTGTCCGTGTTTTGTTTTTGTCAGTATCAGAGATGGCGTTGTGTATGAATTTATATTTTTTGTGATTTTCTTACTTTTCCACTTACTTACAGGAATTTTTGAAAGGAAGCGGGTACGGGTGCCGCCGCCCCGGGAACCATTTATTGGATAACCAACACCTCTGCCATAGGTCACCCCAAGCGGTTCGCTACGTTTGGTGATTTAGCAAGGGTGACTTTTGTGCGGGTCTTGGCGGCGGATGCGTCTGCCCACCTGCTGCGTGGCGGACCGGATCGAGAGAGACTGGTTGAGGGAGGCCTTTTGACCTTTCCAGCCGGATTCTCTCGACCAATGGGTCGAAAGAGTCCGGCTGGAAAGGTCAAGGTAAAAGGTTAATTCCGTTCAAGGCAATGGTCTTGCACCGTAGTTGGAGGGATGGATTCACTCCCGGATACAATGACCTCCAGATTCCTACCCACCCCTCATGCCTTTTTCCTTCCCACTTTTTTACTCAACAGAGGTGCATTTACCCAACGATTGTCAAAGTCAATGTCTACATTACTGATATTTTTAATGAATGATTGTCCGCCATTATCAGTATTTCTTCGACGATATATTGCATATCCTTCAACATGTGTGACCGTATCGTTGGTGAAATCTTTAATAAAACCCTTTGTACAATTTCCGTCTACCATGCAAGGCGATGAACGATTCAAATTACCGCATGGACCGTGAATCATGTTTGTAGTAACAATATCAAACAGTAATTGATTAGTAAAAAATGTAAAATTAGAGAAAAGAGGCCGGCTTCATTCTCATTTGGTCAGAAGTGACACCGGTTTGAATTAAATAGGGGTTAATGGTAGAAGGGTTAAAATTTAGGGTTGCATGTATTTTTTAATGCCTCACCATAAAAAAAAAAAAATTTGTCCAAAAAAAAATATATAAAAATTCGGAGTGGAACACCCTTTACTTTTAGGGGTATGAAAAATAGATGTTGGTCGATTCTCAGACCTACCAGATAAGCGCACAAAATTTCATCAAAATTGGTCCAGCCGTTTCGGAGGAGTATGATAACAAACACCGTGACACGAGAATTTTATATATTAGATTTTTATTATGGGTTGTAATTTTTTGGAATTTTGTTCTATTTGTTTCATAACGCTAATGAATTTCATACGTATTTGTGTTCCAATTTACCATGCAGATTGGAGGAACCCAGATTTTGGACTTCCGCACGTTAAGTGTACTTACCTATACGGTGGACTAAGTCAAGTACTACAATATCGCCAGTCTATCAACAACCATCGTAACAAATAGTAACGTGACATTTCGCTCGACGTTGAAATGTTATTTTCTATCAATCGGAAGCGTGTAATGTGAAGTATTATCTCGCCGTCTTTATCGAATGCTTTGTGTGAACCGCTTAATCGTATCGTGACTCAAACTCCATCGTGGTTCTAATAACCGAACAATCTTATCATACGCCTTGGATATACCTATGACCGTCGCTGAATGAAGATCAAGCTACGAGACACAACAGTGAGTATTGCTTAATTGTGTATACCGGATCTTGTTTGGTGATTGGGCATAATTCTTATCGAAATCCATAAGCGTTTTATTTAGCAAGGAATAACCAAAGGTTATTCTAAACCCCCGTGCCCGTGCATGATTCATTGGTGCCGGAAACCAGCAAACCTTTAGATAAAAAAATTCTTTCTTTGACAAAACGAAAGAATGCTATGAAATATTACGTAAATTGAAATGTCATTTCAAAGAACGAATTCAAACAGTGAATCGTAGAACTAGGTTACTTAGTTCTTAATTATTAACGACCTACCGTGTATTTAAATTATAACGAATTCTATTTTTTAATTCATAACGTTTTCCTGATTATTTCGTTTGTACGTTTGTTTATTTTTTTTAAATGGCTAGGACTTTACAAGGCTTGCGTCGTATACGGAACGTAGCATTTACTAGAATAAACAAAATGTTTGAAGTCGGTCTAAGCGTTTTGCAAGATGTAACAAATTACCCATTATTTTTAGCGTATTATACGAAGTTGCAAAACATTGTTAATGATTTTGAAACCGTTCACGCTGACATCTTAGCTTTAGATGAGGCAAACAAGGACATTGAAAATCAAGTTCGCGAAGCTTTTGATAATGTTTATTTCAAAATCGTCGTAATTCACAAGGAATTAACGAATCAATCTTTCGAATCGGAGCCCGCGAACATTATCGTACAAAACTTTTCAACATTTCATAATCAAGCTGTCATAAAACAAACGTCATCGCTTACTTGTGACATGAATAAGGCAAAACCTGAAATCAAAGGGTCCTTGACTGCGTTCACTTCAAAGTGCGCGTTTTGCAAGGGTACTCACCATATCGCTAAGTGCAAATCATTTGCACTCAAATCGGTTCAGGAACGTGCTCAATTCGCAAAGGCACACCGTTGGTGTCTGAATTGTCTCACGCCTTCTCATTCTCTCACGAATTGCAAATCTGTGTTTGATTGTCAGAAATGTCATCGCAAGCACCACACTCTTCTTCATAGGGAAGACAACATTTCTGCTGAAGAGGAGTACCAACGACCCACCACGTTTGCCATTCAAGGAGCTTCTATTTCAGATCCTCCAGTTCTTTTCCTCGCAAACTTCGGTGACAGATCCATCGTACGTTTGCCTACTGCTCATATTAGCAATAGTGATCCCTCCGGCAGTTTTCAAACGTTTCATGGGTTGACCGGTTCAGACAGTCAAGCACACTTCGTATCTAATCGCACTGGCGAGCGTCCAGTCAGCTTTCAGAAAATCCGTGGCTTAGGCCAATCTTCTACAACCGTGTCAGGCGTCACTAATTTCGATGTCGATGTTAAGGGACAAACTACCTTCAACACGAAGTTACTTCCATCGCCAACGATTCAATTCGACCAGTTATCTTGTCATCTGTTCCAAGACATACTTCATGCCGACTCTGACTGTCACAAACTGACAACTGACACAGGAGCGACTGACCTACTTCGAGATGTTGAGATTTTGCCATCTCTACCGAGACCCCAATTAACGGAGGATCTTCACCAGCCTTCAGCTATCAATTCACCATTCGGTTGGCTTCCTCTGGATTCGGTTGGTTTTGCTACCGATCGTCAAACAAACTCCTTCATCGAAACCAACCAGTATCGTCTTCCAGAAGAAGTCAAGAGACTGAGGGAGTTGGACATATTTCCTCAGTATTCACAGCCCACCAAACAACGTCGTGAACAAGTGTTTCGCATTTATCGGTCACGTGACTTTCCTAGTCAATTAATCGAAACCAACCAGTACCGTCTTCCTGAAAAGGTCAAGAAACTGAGGGAGTTGGACACATTTCCTCAGTCTTCACATCTCACCCCTGAAGAACAACGTGATGAGCAAGTCCATCACACTAATCACTCACGTGACCCTTCGGGACAATTCATCGTAGCCTTACCTTTTAGAGAAAGGGATAAGGATATCGCTTCCCCAGGTTCGCGCGAAGCTTCTTCTCGCATCATCCTTTCACTCGAACGTAAACAGACATTAAAGCTCAGTTTACGTGAACCGTACTTCGCTTTCATGACTGACTACTTGCACAGTGGTCACATGACACGTGTTCCTGGAAAAGATTTACGCAAGGAAATGCATCACATACTTCGTCAATGCATTCTTCGTCCGGGCACCGTTACCACTATGTTGCGATTGGTCTTCGATGCCTCGGTGACGGAGGTGAATGAGTCATCGTCAAATGATGCCTTCCTTCCGCCGAACATTGCTGAACTTCTGCAAAACTTTCGTTCACCATCTGTGGTGTTCATTGCTGAGGTACGGCAAATGTATCGCCAAATATTTCTTCAAGAGCCAAATCGCGCGTTCCAAAGAATATTTTGGCGTCATCAACTATCGGAATCTACCCCGGATTACCCATTACACCCTGTGACTTCTGATATCTCTGCCTTTATTCTGTCCTATCGTATTGTCAGATCGTTGACAGAAAAGAAAGGTTACGGATTATCACTCACACGCCACGCGATCACTTCGAACTCAAATATCGATTCTATCGTAATCGGCTGTTCCAGTCTGGAACAAGTTCAACTAACGCAATCCGAAGTCATCGAACATACCAAACGAGGTCAACTTGAACTGCAGAAGTTGGATTATAGCAAACCGAAACTTCGCGCCTTTCTACCGCCGGACTACTATCTAACTAATGTAATCTTCAAGAATGTTGATCATTCTTTTACTCTCAGGGTATTGGGATGGAAGTGGAGGCCACCAGACACTCCATCCGATGACATTTGTCACAAGAATCGGTACACCGACCAATTATCGCTTTTGACAGTTATCGCATCTAATCATCGGCGTCAAGCCTCATCGGTTGATAATCCATCGGATATCACTTCATGTGGCCATTCTCAGGCCTTTCTTATCCGTAACATGTTATGGTGGGCGGAGCCCTCCGGGTTTGTCCAGCCAAACGACTCTTGGCCCATCTTAGATGGCTATGTTAACAAAATTGAACTCACTCTGAGGAACGAGTTCAATCGTCATTAGTCCAACCTGATGATATTCTGCTGGACTTTTATTTAAAAAAATTATATCGTTTTCGGAAACTCCAACGCCTTATCGGTTCCTGTTATCTATTGGTACACAACTTTCATAACAAAGCCTCTCGTCGTTCGGATTTTCTATTTAATCATTTCGAAATTCGTATTCTATCTTTAACCAAACATTGGACATCACTCTCTACGGATGGGTGATTAGAATCGTAATTAAAAATCTTGTGCTTATCGTTACGTTTCGTACTTTGAATGGATCTTCTCTTACAAGACCATTCACCAAATCGTGTCCATTGCCTAGGCAATGCGACTAATCATCATCGTTTCGCCATTCGTTTTATTATTTTTTACGTCTGTGTTAATCGTATCATTTAGTTTCGTATCGTCAAGTTATCTAGATTTAGTTATCGTTTAAATATAGTTTAAAATTTTGCTTCGTCTTCTTTTCATCTACGTCACGTTTCATGGCATTCTGCGTTTCGCTTAACGTTCAACTTTTCTTTAAAATACAATTTGCTGTATTTTGGTGGGCGGAATGTTTCATAACGCTAATGAATTTCATACGTATTTGTGTTCCAATTTACCATGCAGATCGGAGGAACCCAGATTTTGGACTTCCGCACGTTAAGTGTACTTACCTATACGGTGGACTAAGTCAAGTACTACAATATCGCCAGTCTATCAACAACCATCGTAACAAATAGTAACGTGACATTTCGCTCGACGTTGAAATGTTATTTTCTATCAATCGGAAGCGTGTAATGTGAAGTATTATCTCGCCGTCTTTATCGAATGCTTTGTGTGAACCGCTTAATCGTATCGTGACTCAAACTCCATCGTGGTTCTAATAACCGAACAATCTTATCATACGCCTTGGATATACCTATGACCGTCGCTGAATGAAGATCAAGCTACGAGACACAACAGTGAGTATTGCTTAATTGTGTATACCGGATCTTGTTTGGTGATTGGGCATAATTCTTATCGAAATCCATAAGCGTTTTATTTAGCAAGGAATAACCACAGGTTGTTCTAAACCCCCGTGCCCTGTGCACGATTCACTATTTATTCTACATTTTTACGTCACGTACTAAGAACTTAACAATATTGGTTTTTGCTTTTTTTACTTTAAAGGTTTTTACTAATAGGGCTAATTAATTGTTATAATTTAAACAAAATAAACTGCATAAAAAACTTTCTCACATTGGGGATAAATTCACAATAGAAATGTGTTAAGGCCTACGTCATTAGGAGGTACTTTATGCAAAATATGGATAGAAGTTTGTCGGTTTATTCATCAGTGGTCAAAATATAATTATTACGAGCAATATTTTAAATTAATTATATTGTAACTACAATTAGTTATGATTTTGAAAATCATAATTAATTCTAGTTACAGTATGGTATAGTAAAGGGGATTCCCTAGTGAACAGTATCAACTTCTTCTTGTACAGTTGAGAGGGGTGAGGCGCCTGCTTGCAATCAGCCACATATAGACCATCATCCAACGTCTCTTGTCGGCGAATCAAGCTCCAATTCTGATTCCGAAGAAAATCAGGAGACCTGTGATGCAGCTAAACAACAACTTGGGTGTTTCATTTGTCCTTACGAAAGTGATCCAATCACGATTAAAAAAGCTTTCATGGAAAAACATCCTATTCAAGTTGTAGAAGGAAAAGGTACAAAATTGCCATTTGAGCCTTCTAAACTTTATTACCGACCTTTGCAAGTGGTGAAAAAATACACCGAAAATGGTTATCATATTCAATTCAGGTGAATAAAGTGTACTGTTCGTGCTGTATGGCTTTTGGAGAAAAAAGGACACAGAGACTCTACCTACATTACTGGTTATGGTGTTTCTTCAAAAAATGTGTATTAATGTGTATACGCCCAACGCGCCCAACCCATACTTATTCACATAAGTACACACACACTGATTTCATACCTTGTTCCATCTGTTTAACGGATTTAGTTGTAATGCTATTATTTTTAAGTTTATGCCCTTCTTTCTTCAGTCCACTGGAGGCTCTTTTATTGCCCATAGCCCATAGAACCTCCAGGGAACTTGAGAAGAAATATCTTAGAATTTTGTGTTTCGGAGACTTGAGCTACTTTCTGATGCACAAAAGTTCTGTTAATTCTACTATTGATAGTTAAGTATTCATAAGTTTAAGTATTGCATAGCTTTCCTAAAAGTTATTTATATAAATCTTAGTTCATAAGAAAGTTGTTTCTGTCTCTAACAAGGAAAGTACTGCTTTGGCATGCTTAACTAATAATTAATTCCTTTGGAATTATCGCTTTGCCTCTAATACAGGAAAGTGTGTTCTGTATAGTTTTAACTCTAAATAATATAAACATTAGTGTCTTACTGTTAGTATCATTATTAAACTTTAAATTAAGTATTACTAGTATCATTCATTAAAATTTTGAATTGATCACACCTCGAATAGTGTCAACTCACTGAAAGCCATAGTTGATCACACATTTTGTTTTGTTTGTACAAGAAATGCTGACTTTTGTGCACACGTGGAGTGTTTTTTTTAAGGGATGCCAGCTTGGGTATTACCGTGGTCTCATTTTTTTTACAAATAATGTCACTCTTTTGAGTTTTTGATGCAGGTTGTTTAATGGATTTTTGGATATCCTAAGCTGCGAACTTAACTTTCTGTTTTGCTGTTAAGTACCAATTGACTTTTGTCATGATCTGATAGATAGGTATTGTGTTATGTAAATCCTAATCTGACCACCTTGATTGGCAGGTATTTATTGTTTTATAAAACCTGACCTGATTTGATTTTTGAAAATTGGATAATTTAAATA
Organism: Limnephilus rhombicus; assembly: GCA_929108145.2. Lineage (NCBI taxonomy): Eukaryota > Metazoa > Arthropoda > Insecta > Trichoptera > Limnephilidae > Limnephilus > Limnephilus rhombicus. The sequence continues at coordinate 61,026,735 of OV815276.1, forward strand.
TTATTCTAGTTTGATGACCTTTTTACATATAGGTATTTCTTCGGAATTGTAAATCCTGGTTCAATAATGACAGTTAGATGATCCAATGTAAGATCCCTACTCTGTCCACGTCTGATAGACAGTTTGTATACTGATTCTATATTACTTATAACACAGAAAAGTATTTTCTTGTGTCCTAGTTTTGCCAACATTGAACTCCATTGTTCTGAGTTGAAAAATGTATATCTATATAGATATTTTCATAATTTAGGCTTCTTTAATTTTAAGTATTTGTTTATTTTTAAGTTTTATCTTAAGAATGTTAAACCGGATGGACTTAGTTAGATAGGTTGCTTTTTTTTGCTATTCAAATATAGCGTAAATTCAGTGCGAGTGAGGGCTGTTTAACCCTAAAAAGTGAAGCCAAATTGGCCTTTATTTCCTGTATAAGGAAAAGTGATCAAATTTTTTTTCTTTTCTACAATTTATTTGGTTGTGTTTTTTCTTAAAATATGAAATGTTGAGTATTTTATAAGTATAAATCTTGTTAAATTGACACGAAAACAACAGGTCTCCTTTTTTTTAAGTAAATTCAAAACTTTGTTTAATTTAGTAGATGATGGTTGACTCCTTGTTTTCGTGCCTTTCTTTTCTTGTTTGTTCTTTATTATTAAGAAATTTATTTTTAAGAGATTTACCTTTAAGAAATTTAGTTCTAAGTTGTTATTTTAATTACTAATTAATGTTTTGTTATCATTTTTCTAGATACCTGATGGACTCATAGTTTAGTTAGTTTGTGGACTTAATTTTTCATGTTTGAGGGCAAACATTTTCGTGGGAAGGGGGGAATTGTCACATAAATATTATGTGACTAGTGCAGTTCTTGCCTATTTGGTTTTTTTGTCTATGGTGTTTTTTTTTGAGACTGGTAATTTTTTGGGAAAGAGAGAAGCTCTTTTTGTTTATGGTCACTTCCTCCCGGGCAGCGATGGGCTAGCTGTTCGTGAATTAGTCACTCACTTGAAAAGTGTTTCAATTTCATTATATCATGTGGATTTAAGTCGATCTTATCTTAAAAAGGCGCGGGGTGTTTTTTTACGTAACACGAGAAGTTCGTGTACGGTATTATTTTTAGTGGATATGTAAATCCCACTTTTTTCCGTTGTTGGCCATTTTGTGGAAATGTGTTCTGGAAATGAACTTGTAAAGGGATTGGTCCTTGAGGTGGCAGAATAATATGCCTTTGTGACCCCGCGTCGTGAAGTCACGGACGGTTGACGATTCTACCGAGAGACGCAGGTCTTGGTGATCAGTTGGGACCACGTGCTTTTTTCATGGAGCTTGTTAAGATAGCCCTAAGCTAAATACAATCTTTGGAGGCGTAGCAGCCTTCTTCCTACAAAGAAGGATGACCTAGGATCTCGGGATTGCGCGACGTCCCCGGTTAAGGACCCTGGAAGTGTCTTCTCTCTACTAAGCAACTTCGCGGTCGTCATCCGTCGTAAATTCGTTTAGATAGGTTAGCGTGTTCAGGAGTCCATCTGGTATGTTATTGCTTTGTATTTTTTAAATTTGCACTCTCATGTTTGTTTTTTTATTGCATACAATATAGTTTTATAAGATTCATCTTCTTTTATTTTCTGACTTCTCACCTACTTGACAGAAAAATACCTTTCCCATAATCCTGAGCCCTGGTCTCTGCTCTGCCGTATAAAATTACACTCCTATTATATTGTACCAGAACTTGATCCCGTTTCAAGGTAAATCAGTAGAAATACACAAATACTCTACCCATCATGAACTTGCTGCGAAAGCAGCTTTTTAAAATCAAAAGGGCTATGATATTTCAAATCTCCTGAATACCAACCAAACTAAACAGCAAGAAAGTGAAATTCAAACTAGAAGATTGGTCATCCAACGTTTGGTAGACATTGTTTTGTTTATAGGAAGGCAAGGCATTGCCTACAGAGGTGACAAAGCAGAAGCAGCCTACGCTCTTGATTCTTTACAAAATCATGGTAATTTCCTTGAACTGGTCATGTTGATGGCACGTGCCCCCCCCAGTAAATCCGTCCTTGGTAGTGACCAACCGAAGGTTCGGTTTCAGTTTCGGCAAAAAAATCTAGTTTCGGCAGAAAATCTGCCGAACCTTCGGTCGCACCGAAACTCTGCGTTCGTGGATTATCGCACGTCGTTCGGTTGACTTCGGTAATCATATATATACATTTTTTTTTTTTAAAGCGGAGACAGTTTACCATTAGTTCCTGTGAGTACTTAGGCCATGGGCCCATTGTACTTTCTCCCATTTTACCTCATTCTTCCATTTTACCTCAATCCTTTAACAAAGTTATAGCATAGCATAGCTAGCATGTTTTATAACGGCATAAATGGAAATAATGCAGAAACTATTGTTAATTCATTTGCTTCATTTTTTAAAGATGTGTACGACAACACAATTGATAATAGTAAATTCCTTTTTTTTCATCTAACATCAATTTACAAATTTCTAACATTCACATAGATATAAATGAAATTAAAACCCATATTAACAAATTAGATGTAAAAAAAAGTTCGGGTCCTGACAAAATACCACCAATTCTATTGAAACACTGTATCTGCCTTGTCGTATCCCCTCTATTTAATTTTTAATATGTCATTGTCATCGGGATATTTTCCAATTGCATGGAAAAATAGTTACATCACATCCATATTTAAAAAAGGTGACAAATGCGATATACGCAACTATAGACCTGTGTGTATACAGTCAACTATTCCAAAACTGTTTGAAAAAATTATTTTGGATAAAATTATTTTTAAATTAAATGGGATTATAACAAGGTTTCATGAAGAATAGATCAACTCTGACAAATCTACTGATATATGAAAACTTTATAGCGAAGGCCTTTGCAGATAAATGTCAAGTAGATTCGATATATACTGACTTCAGCAAGGCATTCGATAAAGTTTGTCATAAAATATTGATAAATAAATTAAGGAGTATGGGTATAACCGGGAACTTTCTTAAATGGGTAGAGTTATTTAACAAATAGGCAACTGTTTGTAAAGTTAAATGACATAATATCGGATGCCTTTTCTGCCACTAGTGGAGTGCCACAGGGCTCCCATTTATTTATTAATGACATTGTAGACGTTTTTTCCGATGTTGATATCCTGTTATTTGCTGATGATTTAAAATTAAATAAAAAAATTAAAAATATTTGATTGCATAATTTTACAAAAAAATTTAAACAACTTGTTTAATTGGTGTATATGCAATAAACTGGCACTTAACATTAGTAAATGTCAAATAATAAGATTTTATAAAATAAAGAAACCGATCATTTATGAATACAATCTTGACAAAATTATATTAAACTCAGTAGAAACAATAAATGATCTGGGTATTGTTTTTAACTCAAAACTTACATTTATTAGCCATATAAATAATATAGAGCAATGAAGATTTTAGGATTTATTATTAGAATAACCAAACAACTTTGTAACATTGATACTATTCGCATTTTATACATAACGCTAGTGAGAAGCATTTTAGAATATAATTCTACGATTTGGGCTCCACATTACAATATCCATATTCAAGCGATTGAAAAAGTCCAGCATAGATTCCTTAGGTATATTAATTTTAAATTAGGTATTCCAAGAGAATCCGTCGACTATAATTTGTTATTAAACTGGACTAATCTCGTAAATTTATCAGATCGCAGAAAAATCTGCAATCTATTAATCAATATATATATATTATAAAAGAAAACCCAAAAAAACGTGCGGAATGCAAAAACTCAGAAACGAGTGCCGGTACGATCAAGAGAGTTATATGGTATGGTAGATCTCTATCCCCCCTAGGGAATAAGGGTATTCGTTTTTACCTAAAGGGCTTGCTTTTGAAGATATAAGGGCTGAAAGTTCTAAGAAGACTCTAGAAACTTCAAGAAGAGTCTGGAAGATTCCGGAAACTTCTAGAAAATTCGATAAGACTCTGGAATGTTCTGGAAGAAATGGTGGAGTATGTCAGCGAGTCCAGAAGGTTCCGGAAAGTTCAAGAAGGTTCGATAAAGCTGTAGAAAGTTCTGAAAGGAGTGGAGGAGTGTGTCGGTGTGTCTAGAAGGTTCCGGAAAATTCTACAAGGTTCCATAAGGTTTACGAAGTCCTAGAAGGTTCGATAGGGCTGTACAAAGCTCTGGAAGGAGTGGCGGAGTATGTCGGTAAGTCTAGATGGTTCCGGAAAGTTCTAGAAGGTTCGATAAAGCTGTAGAAAGTTCTGGAAGGTGTTGCGGAGTATGTCGGTGAGTTTAGAAGGTTCTGATGGCTCACGAATGCTTTAGAAAATTGTGGGAGGAGAAAGTTCTAGAAGCTTTAATAGGCGGTAATAATAGGCGGTGAGTCTAAAAGATTCAGGAACTTCTAGAACGTTCGATAAAGCTTTACAAAGTTCTAGAAGGATCCATAAGGCTGTAGAAAGTTCTGAAAGGAGTGGAGGAGTGTATCAGTGTGTCTAGAAGGTTCCGGAAAATTCTAGAAGATTCCGCAAAGCTGTAGGAATTTCTAGAAGGTTCGATAAAGACGTACAAAGTTCTGGAAGGAGTGGCGGAGCAAGTCGGTGAGTATAGAAGGTTGTGGAAAGTTCTAGAAGGTTCGATAAAGCTGTAGAAAGTTCTAGAAAGTTCCATAAGGCTCTAGAAAGTTCTGAAAGGAGTGGAGGAGTGTGTCGGTGTGTCTAGAAGGTTCCGGAAAATTCTAGAAGATTCCACAAAGCTGTAAGAAGTTTTAGAAGGGCTACGTAAACGTGTAAATAAAACACTAGATTAACTGTTCATTGTTTTTTTACTAAGCCGTAAAATTCACAATAATATCGGAATACCGGAGCGTGACAAAAGTAAAAATAACGGGACCATTTGTTTTGGCTTGCTGTTCTAAAAGAATAATGTACAGGGAATTTGAATTCTCCGGTACTTTCTGTAAGGTGCGACGATATGCCGAATATTTCAGCGCAGGTAGGTAAGTTGGCTCGCCACAGTTCGATAAAGCCGTGCAAAGTTCTGGAAGGAGTGGCGGAGTAAGTCGGTGAATCTAGAAGGATCTGATGGTTCACAAATGCTTAGAAAATTGTGGATGGAGAAAGTTCTAGAAGTTTTCAGAAATAAATGACGTTAAGTCTAGAAGATTGCGAAAGTTCTAGAAGTTTCGATAGAGCTATACAAAGTTCTGAAAGGAGTGGAGGAGTGTGCCAGTATGTCTAGAAGGTTCCAGAAAATTCGAGAAAGTTTCATAAAGCTGTGGAAGTTCTAGGAGGTTCTATAGGGCTGAAATTCAGGAAGTAGTGGCGGAGTATGTCGACGAGTCTAGATGGTTCCGGAAAGTTCTGGAAGGTTTGATAAAGCTGTAGGAAGTTCTAGAAGGTTCAATAGGGCTGTACAAAGTTCTGGAAGGAGTGGAGGAGTATTTCGGTTAGTCTAGAAGGTTCGATAAAACTATAGAAAGTTCTGAAAGGTGTGGCAGAGTATGTCGGTGAGTCTAGAAGGTTCCGGAAAGTTCAAGAAGGTTTTTTTAAAGCTGTAGAAAGTTCTAGAAGGTTCCAAAAGACTGTAGAAAGTGTGACGGTGTGTGTAGAAGGTTCCGGAAAATTCTAGAAGATTCCACAAATGTATGCTGTATGAAGTTCGAGAAGTTTCGATAAAGCTGGAAAAGGTTCTGAAAGGAGTGGCGGAGTAAGTCGGTGAGTCTAGAAGGTTCCGGAAAATTCTAGAAGGTTCGATAAAGCTGTACAAAGTTCTGAAAGGAATGGTGGAATATGTCGGTGGGTTTGGAAGTTTCCGGAATGTTCTAAAAGGTTCGATAAAACTTTAGAAGTTCTAGAAGGTTCCGTAAAGCTGGAGAAAGTTCTGATAGGAGTGGAGGAGTGTGTCGGTGTGTCTAGAAGGTCCCAAAAAATTCTAGAAGGTTCTAAAAAGCTGTAGGAAGTTCAGGAAGGAGTGGCGTAGTTCGTCGGTGAGACTACAAAGTAATAATAAAGCTGTAGAAAGTTCTGGAAGGCATGACGGAATATGTCGGTAGGTCTAGAAGGTCTATAAAGTTCCATAAGGTTGATAAAGCTATAGAAAGTTCTGGAAGGAGTTACGTCAGTGAGTTTAGAAGGTTCCGGAAAGTTTTACAAGGTTCAGTAAAGCTGTACAAAAGGAGTGGAGGAGTGTGTCTAGAAGGTTCCGGAAAATTCTAGAAGGTTCCATAAGGTTTACGAAGTCCTAGAAGGTTCGATAGGGCTGTACAAAGTTCTGGAAGGAGTGGCGGAGTATGTCGGTAAGTCTAGATGGTTCTGGAAAGTTCTAGAAGGTTCGATAAAGCTGTAGAAAAATCTATAAGGAGTGGCAAAGTACGTCGGTGAGTCTAGAAGGTTCCGAAAAGTTCTAGAAATTTCGATAAAGCTGTAGAAAGTTCGGGAAGGAGTGGGGGAGTACGTCGGTGAGTCTACAAAGTTCCTGAGTTCTAGATGGTTCAATAAAGCTGTAGAACGTTCTGGAAGGAGTGGCGGAGTACGTCGGTGAGTCTAGAATTCCGAAAAGTTCTAGAAGGTTCGATAAAGCTCTAGAAAGTTCTTGGAGTGTTTCGGTGAGTCTAGAAGGTTCTAGATAGTTCTGGAAGGTTCCCTTATGCTCTAGGATGTTATGGAAGGAGAAAGTTCAAGAAGCTTTCAGAAATGAGTGGCGGAGAGTGTCAGTGAGTCTAGAAGGTTCTGGAAAGTTCTAGAAGTTTGGATAATTATATTATTAATAAAACAATTTGCATGCCGCTAAAACTCAAAGACGAGTCCCGGTACGATAACAGGAGTTATATTGTGTGGTAGCCGTCCATGAAGAAAGTTCCCATTCTTACCTGAAGGGCGTGCTTTTAAAGATATATGGGCTGGAAGTTTCACCCTGTTGAAATTTCTAGAACACTTTAAAAAATTCCAGAGTATTCTTGAGCATTCCAGAACATCTCCGATATTCTGGAACGTTCGGGAAGAGGATGTAACGTTCAGGAACATACCGGAACAGCCCAGATCATTATGGAACATTCCGGAACCATTTTTTGTATGGGGCTACCCATATGGGGTATGTAAAGCAAGATCCGTCGTGGATTCGAATGTCAATTCAATCTCACATCAACTCCATGAGCGATGCCGGACACCCCAGTCTAGAGTATTTGAGAGCTTTTCACAACGTTCCAGAACATCCCGGAACCTTCTGGAAAATTGTGGAATGTTCGAGAATAGGGAATCGGGAACATCAAAGTGAAACATTCCAGAACACTCTCGAATGTTTTCCTGAGCGAAGCTGGGTAACCCAGCTAGTATTATATAAAATAATTCACTCGGTCCTGGATACCCCTGATTTAATAGAACTAATACGATTTCATTGCCCTGGTCGCGCTAACAATAGACTGACTCTACCGTTCTACTATAACAACACACATACATTATCACATTATTACTCACCAATCAGTCGATTACACATTTTGGGAAATGAATATGCTAACATCGGCGACATTTATTTCTTAAAATTAGCGCAATATAAACATGCACTCAAAAATTATTTTTCCATAATGTAACTTTATATACACAATATGGACATGTTGAAATGAAATGATGATATTTCTCATTGTTCTTTTTTGTTGTGATACACAAAATAATTGTATGTTATTTTTAAGTTACTACTATTATGTAATGATATTATTTTTCTTACTTTTGTACTCTATTATATGTTTATTTATAAAAGGCAGTATAGCCGTTTATGTATTTAAAAAAAATATATATAAATAAATAAATAAATTGAGCATTTTAATTTTAGTTGCGTTTACAATCACAACATTTTTGTTTACGTTAACTCCACATGAGAGGCCCTGAGGAAAATAATTTCCCTCAGGGCGTATGTCATCTTTGAAGATGCTGTATGGAGTCTTTTTGGGGAGAGGAAGGAGTGAAGGGTCTTGAAGAGACCCATTTTGTAGGAGGGAGGAAACATAGAGGCCGGCAAAACGTTCCACAGCCGAGCTGTTGAACTCAAGAATGAGTCATAGAAACGACCCGTTGTCATGTGACTGATGTCAACCGTGTACATATGTCGGGGGCATGTTTGGCATGTTTTCCGACTACGCACCGGTGCCGAGGGGATCAATGGCGCTAGTTTCTCAGAGTATCTTCCATTGTAATACCGGCAGAACAAGGACAGCATTCCCACCTTACGCCTATGCTCTAAAGATCGCAATCTGTTTGTGTTAGGAGAATCTATCAATTGGACCACCGGTTTCTGCACAAAGTCGATGTTTTTTTTTCAAAAGTATTTTGGGGCTCCAGATCAGAGGTGGCTGCCAAATTCAACAGCAAATTTGGCTGATAAATCTGCAAAAGGGTGGGGGCGCAGTTGCGATTTGTAGTGTTAGCAGTTGTGTACTATTAAAGTATCTGCGGGCCCTGTGCAGTACGCCCAGTTTCTGAGAGTCTAAAACTCTGGCTTCGATGGAGCCCCCATACCTGAGCTGGTCACGTAGAGTTACACCAAGCACATCAAAGAAGGGACTGTTCGGAAGATTGCTTCCGTTGAAGGAGACTAGATTTTAATTTTCATTTACACGTGTAAAATGAAATAAATAAAAATAATTGAATTATGTGATCACAAACTCACAATACAAGCACGCCGGACCGGCCGGCGAACTCAGTTGATGATGGCGGATGACACGGGAGCCACGAACTCACCTGAAGTCAGCCAAACGACATGTGATAATTCACGAATGCAGAGTTTCGGTACGGCCGAAGGTTCGGCAGATTGTCTGCCGAAACCGAAACTGATGCCGAAACTAGATTTTTTTGAGAAACCGAAACTTCGGTCGGTCACTAGAAATAACACAAAACTGCGCTATACAAATGTCGTGTTATTATAATAATATAATTATTATTATATTATCTAACACCTCGGTCCTTTACCACAAATTTTACAAGTGAAGCAGATGAGATGTGTCTTTTGAGCATTATGATTGGTCAATTTTTGCACGTCTCTGTTTCACTCTGCTCAACATTGCTTCTATGGAAACGCACCCTTAGATAAGGGCACTTACGACAATTTATTGCAACCAAAGGTTCTACCAAAACCAAATGTATTTTGTAATTTGTATTTGAAAGAAAAAAATGGTTAAAATACTGTATTTTGTATTTCAAATACACGACTTGAAAGTATTTTGTATTTCGCATTTTAAATACATGCGAAAAAGTATTTTGTATTTTAATTACAGCAAAGCATGTATTTTGCCCAGCCCTGCTAATGGAATACTTATGTTTTTGACACCAAGTACAAAATTTGTGTGCTATTTTAGGTGCATCATCTTTGGGAAACCAAAATTCCTTTTCCGAAATGTTTTCTTTCCATTTATTTACCGCTTATAATTTATTTCTAGTTCACAATTATTTTTAATCTCATTGAGAAGTAATTAGTTTTTGCCTTAACTATCGAGTGTTAGGTATTATCAGCGCCCTGAGCGGACTGCCACAATAGGTCACGGAAAAAATCGTGTGGATAGATTTTTCTACTAAGATTACGAAAATGTTACAATTTTTTTTTAGAAATTTATAGTTTTGTTTCTTTTTAACTCAATAAATACGTTATTTGGGCTTTTGACATCACTCCATGAATATGTTCTGTCTCCGATAATATTCAATTAATTTTGTAAAATTGCACACTGATTTATTTTTTCATATGGCAACACTTTGATTTTCGGCAAATTTTTGACAGATGTTATGAAGAGAACCCCGTACATATTATGCCTTCTGTACCTGTCTTATAAGCGTAGTGGTTATGGTACTGATTTTGACAAAATCAAATTTTATAATATATATTATAATAATTTACAAGTTTATAACATTGGATTTAGTCACGGACATATGAATATACATGGACCTGCCCTAAGTGATAAAAACGTATTATTTCCCCCTCCACATGGCACCGGCTGAAGCTCCTCCTTGGAACCGGCTCGCTCCATGGGGAGGGGATAGAGCCTCGCTTGAATCTAAAATGTGTGACGTCATCATTCTTGCCGTGAACAGCTAGAAGGTAACATCCATACATTTAACGAAATACAACGCCAAAACGGTAGCGTATTCTATACAATATATCTACATATCAATGTGCACATAGCGAATGTGGGCGGTTCTCCAGTGTGCTCGTCGCTGGTTACAGGGGTAAGTAAATTATGAAACATTTGTAATAGTGTTTTAACTAAACACGGCAACAAAATATTGCTATGTGTATTGGGGCGAGTCTTTTTGGGGCGAGCATTTGGCCTTAGCAAATATGTTATTATCGTGGCAAGCAATTCGCGCTCCCATGTAAAAAGGTCTATTCATTCAAAGCAGATTTTGCTTGAACTAAATGGTGATATTGTAATGCGAGATGCCTATTTACTGTCAGATTGATTGTATAACGAATCACAGTCATCTTTCCCCTCTTCGCCCTCCATGGTTTGGTTTGACCCCTCACCTGTAACTGCTTGTCTAGTCATTTGGATGTCTGTGGATTTAGTCATTTACAGATAGACGTTAAACATTGTAATGATTAATGATCAATAAGATGGATCAAGGAAAAAAATATTTATGAGATGTAATATTTTTGGAACGCCTCGTTATTCTCCTGTGTCATTCGTGCAATACGTCAGTTTTTTTTAAAAATGATTTTCGGCTATGTAATTATCATTTTTTCGCACCCATAAAATTATGTCCCGTCTCACCGGTTTATAAACAATGGTCCGATTTTTCAGATTGAAATTTTCAAATCACCAGGGTTTCAAGTAGACGTGGGCAGAATGATTCCCAGGAGTGAATCGATTCAGTCTGATTCCCATGGCCTTTTGAATTGATTCCTTTAATTCATTCCTTTAATTCAATTAAATCCCAAAAAAAAAAAAAAAAATAATAATAATAATTGAAAATTAAATGAATGGGGAGGCTAACACCGCACACGAGACCGGGAGGCCACGGAGTACCCGGAGTACCGCGAAAGAGGAGACTGATAGGCTACCAAGCATCGCACAAAGAGGAGACCGATTATTCTATCTGATTATCTCGCTAAAACCTATAGATTAATGTGTTTGACTCTTTTTAGTGTCACTTTTTCGTTTCATCGGTTTTCAAATCACAATGAGTGGGGAGGCTACGAAGCACCACACAAAGAGGAGACCAATAGGCTACGAAACACCACACAAAGAGGAGACCGAACATTTAAATCCTATATTGTTTGTCTTTTTTTAGTGTCGTAATTTTTCGTATGTAAAATGTATTTATTGTTAGCAATTATATCTTAAAATTATACAAGTTTTCGTTTCACCCTTAAAATTTTATTGATTTTATTTTATTTATTAAACTTATAATTTTGTTCCATTTCACGTGATCTAATATAAACATACATTTAACATTAAGATGAGTATTTTATGACAGCTAACCACAGCTAATTGGCCTTATAATATCTGCAAATTTACATATTATATCGACCCAAGATCTACGTCTAAAAGTAGGTAGGTACAATATCTTCCGTACGTACCAAAAAACAGATAAGCATCATTTTAGCTTCTCACTGCTGATGTTCAGATTCAAAGTCGAAAGTTTTCGACTAACTATGTAATGAAATTGACGGCTTGGCGCGCGGGGGAATAAATGAACCGCGCGGACGGATTAAGGGCAGGCATTGCGGAATGAATTAGTAACTTTTGACTAATGTTTTGTGTCTTACCTAGCAGTGACTTGATTTACTCGCGAGCTGCGGACCTAGGACTGGGATGCGTTTGGGACATATCGTGACATTGACGTGGTCTGAGATTCTGAGGTCTGAGATTTACAAAAGACCATGACGTCACAAGTGAAAAAGACTTTTGTTTTAATTCCTCTGTCTGTCGGAATCGGACAATCTCGATTTCGACAGACTAGATACCTGGGACGCGGACATTGAACACGGACCTGGGACGGCGGGGACCTTATGACAATCTCAGGACTATTGATTAGGATGAATGATTAATTCATTGCGTGAAAGAGATGCTCGGGCAACCCGGATGAATCGCGGCCGCGTTTTGGCCATTTTGGGACATGGACTTTGATGATGTTCGGGTGTTTTTAGAATGGCGGCACGGCGGTAGCGGAATACAATCGTAATAGGCGAGTCGTTCACAATACCGTCCGTCGACCACTTCGCGGCGCGCGGCCCGTTTAATAATATTTAAATACCTATGAAACAATATAATATTTAAATCGTTTACAGAACACATTATTCATTGAAATAATTTAACAGTAAAATAAACGGATATTAAAAATGTATGGTGTCATTAAAAATCGTAGGATGCAAGGCCAAAGATAAGGAATGAAGAATCAATTCCTTTTGAAATTGAGAATTAGATTGAGTGTGTCACAAGATTGAATTTATTCATTTAATTCGGTCATTCAATTTTGCCCACGTCTAGTTTCAAGTGATTTAAAAAAAAAAATACAGAATGTCTCAGAATATTTGCCTAAACCGGAAAAAAAAAGTGATACAAGTGGCTTATTTCGCCAGTACACGCAGGCGGCCTGAAATGATTTTAGGCTTTATTTCGCCGGCCCTGAATACACAATGGTGATAGGTATAAACCGGGATGGATGACAGTAATTAATAAGACATTTTTTAAAGGATGAAAATGTTTATTGGTAGGTAATATTACAGTTCTTCACTTTAATAATATGTAAATCATTTTGGAATGTAAGGCATGCCTAAGTATTTTGTGACTTGACTGAATGGTAAATATACAAAAAACTACCAGCTTTGTAAGTAATTTCATATAAGAAAACTCAATTTTACAGTTGAAATAAATCTGGTATTTCCATTACCAACTTTAAACTTCTAGTGGTTAGATTTATGTGTGATGAATGTTTGAACATCTAATGCTTTATCAATACTTAAGATATTGCCGTACCTACTTATAATATAAACAGACTAGTCCACTGTGTTTAAATCACAGAATCAATAATTTGATCTCAGCAAATAGGAAAAGGATTTTACCCCGACAAAGGAGATACAAGATTGCGTATAAATGTATGTATATGTACATAATGTAACCATTTTTGACAACATACAAAAAAATTTGATTACAAAATTTAAATGTTAAAGCCAACAAAACACATTGTTTTATGATAATACAATAAACTTGTATGAAAAATGAATTAACTTTAAAGTTTTGTCTTTATTAAAATTATTATACAAGCCTTGAAGCCACAAGATATAATATTATGTACACCCACAATTGAAAACTAAACCAGTTGAAAATTACAAGGTGTTATTTTAGGTATTTTTAGTTTGCCCCTCCGTTTAGAGCCTCTGAAGCAGCCAATGTAAGACGTAAACCTGCAGGATTCAGAGTGTTTACATGTTCTGGAACTGTCCGTCCTTGTCCAGCATGAGGATGTTGGGATTTTCCTTCTCGAACTCGGTTGGTTCCCTGTTGCGGTCACTGTGGAGCCACTCCCCGGCACCGCCCACCCCCCACTCCCCCAAGGGCTCCCCCATCACATCAGGCATCCCCTTCGCCGACAGCTGCTCCGTCTAAACACACATACATTCATTGCACTGCATTGAAAACAACTAAATAATAAACCAGAATCTATAATTTGAAAATTTATTTGTCGAGTTCGATCAGCAAAAAGGAAAATTTAGCCCATACAGCTTGTACAGATAAAGGCAACTTAATTGGGTTCATAATAATATCAGAATTGCTAAAAGAGAAGTATAATTATTCATTTTTGGGAACGTCGGTACAATGTCTTTAAATTTAAAGATTTATTAACATTGTGGCCATTATTAAAAAAACATGCCCTAAAGTGATAAAAAAATAAAAATGTTAGTATTCCAACCTGTGGTTACCTCTCTATCCCTCTGAGCGAATTTCTCAAACATGTTCACATAGATCTTCTTTTCCTTCTCGGCCTGTTTCCTAATCTCCGTCTTGCAAATTGAGATCTGGTTGGCAGCCGCCTGGAAACAATCTGTATTAGCAATCGTATTGCTACTAATAATACAACATAGCAATTTAAAACCCAAAGTCGATATACCTTGGTGACATGATATCGCAGATGACATTATTGTGTTCTGTTTTTATCTAAAGCGCTAGCCAACTACTAATTAATACATCACTACCTTTCTGGGCATAATAATGATAATCTTTTTAAATTTCATATACAACTACAAATTTTATTTTAATATGTAAGAAATTACCCAATATAATATTTAAAAAATATATATATTTACAAACACATTTGAAAAAAAAATTAATTTAAAAAAAAAAATCATCAAAAAAATTTCAGGCGGTGGGGAAGATCGGATCAATAAGGACTCTTTCAAGAATCAGTAGAATTTCACTTTTGAATCTCTCCTCGCCGACGCTAAATATATGGATGTCGGAGGAGATTGGGTCCAGGAGCGATATACTCCTCCCCACCAGGAGAACCATTGGTAGGTTGGACTTATAGGCAGGAAGAAATAGTCATCTGGAACACAGAGTCATCCTCTTCAAAATAGCCGAGTTGTCAATATAGCCCCGCAGCATGCCCCTCTCTTCCCAAGTGCAGGGATTGAAGTCCCAGCATGCCCAGAAGAAAGTTGGCCGGGTAGAGCCAAGGGCAGTAACCGTACTCCCTCTCCAATATAAAAACAGTAAAAACAAACCCCCCAATAACCTTAAAATTAGAATTCATAATGCTAACTGTAATCAAGTAATATGCTCATCTTGCTCTGAAATTGGAAAAGTTGAAAAGATCAAATATTTGGGTATATAATAATAATATTTGGCTAATTTATATAGCGCCGTTTTTGTGAAAAATCACCTCAAGGGTGGGTATTGATACAAATTTAAATTGGCAATCACAAATTAATAATAGCGTTTCTAAATTGAGATATCTTACGTACATATTTTACAGACTTAAAGAAGTATTGAATATTGACAAATTGAAAATGACTTATTTTTCTCTGGTGCAATCTTCACTTATGTATGGAATAATAGGATGGGGTGGTGCACTTGATGCTTTTATAAAACCTTTACAAGCAACTCAAAATTATGTTATCAAAGTTATGTATAATAGAATTAAAACATTTTCGACAGATGCTTTATTTTTTTTTTTTTTTTACAGTGAATACCGCACAAGAATCTCAACTGCTCCCGTCTGGAGCCAGTGAGACTATGGCATGCCCAATTGGGGTATGTTGTGAGGCTGAAGGTAGTGGGGAGGGGAAGGAGGTGGGGAAGAGGAAGGTTGGGAAGTACCTGGCTATTCAGATCTGGTCACTAAACACGGCTAAAGCCATTTTCAAGCAACGTTTCAATTCTGAATGGTGGTCTTACACCAGGGCGATACTGATAGTATCTTCCACTCTGGAACATGCCGCAAATATACTATATATTATTTTAAATGAATTAATTGTGAAATAACACAAATTAATCAAATAAAATTTATTTGCGCATGCCGGGTTCGAACCCGCGACCTCCGGATTGTGAGTCAAGAGTCTTACCCACTGGACTACGGAGGTCGTCAAGAGTCGTAGAGTCGTCAAGAGTCGTACGTCAAGAGTCGGTCGTCAAGAGTCGTACGGAGGTCGTCGGAGTTCTTTATACAAAGAATCAAAGCTATTCAGTCTCCGTAAACTATTTATACTGCAAACTATGAAATATATCTTTAAAAACATAAACAAATTCGAAAAAAATGTAAACAGAATCAACATTAGAAATAATAATGTATTCTATACCCCCCAAATACACACAAAACAAATGCAAACTCACAGCAGCTTTATTGGACCTCGTACCTTCAATAGTTTACCAAAACATATTCAAGTTGCAACTAAACTTCCGCTTTACATAATAGAGTTAAAATTATGGCTCAACCATACAGATGTAAAAACTCTATTTATTTAGTTTTATATCACTTTATGTTTCTAAAAACTCTATTTATTTAGTTTTATATCACTTTTCTCACAAACTTTACACCTATTATTACAATGTATTTAACCGTACACTATTGTATACACTTTTTGTACAAACTGTTTAAACAAAATTTTGTTTTTGCTTTATATACCACTGTTTGTTTTTTTCTAGGTACTAAATAAAACTTATTTTAACTATATTACCCACGCACAGGCTGCGCCTTAGTGGGTTCCCACATTATTGTTGTGATTTTCGAAATATGTAAATATAAATTGTAAAATATGGGAAAAATAAAGGATATAAAAAAAATATATATATATATATAAATATGAGGGAGCATTCCACCTCATGAAGATTCCAGATAGCCGAACCACTCTCCAGCTTACTGCAGACCAAGGAGAAGTTGGAAAACACACCATAATATTTTTAAGGCTGACTGGCCCCTTCCTTACTCCTTCCGTATGAGTAGGAAATTTCAGCTTACTTTCACACATAACATAGTTATAATTATAATCAATATATTATCTCTGGAAAACTCCAACTTTATGCGGATGATACTGAAATCTACTGTAATCTGCGCAGTACAAGCCTAAGTGACCTTGAGTCTCTAATGAATGTAGATGTCTCAATTCTAGCAATTGGCTGCGTATTCATAAATTGAGCCTCAATATAAAAAAAAACGCACTACCTAACTTTCGGTAATAAGGATTATGTGTCTATGAATATCTCACTTGGAACTGATAAACTCCAAAATATAGAAGTTACAAAATATTTAGGGCTCATAGACTCTAAACTTTCGTGGAATTCCCATGTTGAGCATGTGAAATCGAAAATTTCCCCGATAACCGGTGTACTGTACCGACTCTAAGGTCTTCTCTCCACATCTCTACTACGGGCCACTTACTATGCGATGATTCACTCCCATCTGAGTTATTTAGTTAGTATCTGGGGAACTATTACTAAAAACAAATAGAAATACGGGCGATTCAAAATGGAGCTATAAGGAATATCTACCATCTGCCGTGGGATACACATATCAAACATATATATTCAAAGACAAACATACTTCCTTTTACGGTCCTACCTAAATACAATATCACTAGTGCAATATTACAAATCATACATAGATCCTCACACACAAACATCAGACCAGCCTTTAATTCAGACATATAGTTTGGCAAATAAGTGTACAAATCAAATAAATTGGAACTAAACGTGTTCATTACTATGGCAGCACCGAATTATATGATGTTTCCTATGGCTGTCATGTTATCGCATGTTACGGTTGATTTATTGTCTTAAATCTGAGTAGAAGATCGCTGATTTGATAATATTTTTATTCATTGTTTGCCTGAATTTAATTAAAATGAATAAACCATTACATAGTGATGCAAGAGGGGTTATATTCTGCGTTTTTCAATGCTGCCTAGTCGAGTGTCACGCGAAGAAGATGATGAAACAAAACTGCAGAAATGACTGGTACGTAGTATAGTTTGTTTAATAAATTTCATTAGTATTACAAGATTTATGCCAATTTTCGAGCGATAATAACCATTACAATCTGATTTGAGGTTGTGTTAAAAACATCCGTATCTGACACTTCCATTTGACAGTTAATATGCGGCCACAGGAAAAAGGGAATAACTCAATAAAAAAATAAATAATATGCAACTTCTTTAAACTCGTAGAAAAGTGACTTTTTTCTCGTTTTCTCTTTCTTTCTTTCCAAGTGAATATTATCTAGTGTGTGTTTTTAAAACTACCTTCTATAATAATAATTTTAATAATTTTTCACAGTTAAATCTGAATCAACGGTAAGACGAATCGTCAAGGAAAGGGAAAAGGCAGATGGAAAATTTGAAACATCGGGAAAACGGAAAATGGGCATAATAATAATAAAATATGTAATAGCATAAGTGCTGATGATTGGAAAAATTGTTGCAAACACGTGATGAAAATTGAGGCAGAATATCATGCACGAGGCAGTACTATATATGATGATATCGATGAACTGCATTTAGATGAAGATAAAGATACGGAAGAAGAAGAATCACACGAGGAGGAAGACAATAATTACATGTCGGGTGTTGAATTAATAATAGACTTAAATTTTTAAGTACCTACGTTTGTATATCGAAATAAACGCCCACTTAAAACTTGTTTGTTTTATTTTACTTCTATTAAATTATAGTTTTTTGTGCAAAATTTTTGAAAATACAAATACGCTATGAAATATGCATTTTGGCAGAAGTGTTTTTTAAAACATACATTCATTGTCTTATGAGCCATCTTGGTGTTGCCATTTAAAACGATCGCAGCGCCATCATGTATTTTCTACACTTAATTGCCAAACTGTACACCAGCACAAAACACGATCCCAAAATCAAATACACCTAGCATCATCTACCCACATATTAACTCATTACTCTTGATTTCAAAATGTCTCCTTATCTCCCCCCCCCCCCCCTCTTTTCTTCCTTTTTATTATTATTACTTCATTCATTCAATAATTAAGTTTTAAGACCGGTTCATATCTCAGGCGTAATTATCAAATGACATTCTATGGACTTACGTAATAGGTACATAACCATGTAATAATTTAATTTAACATACCTTATAATCTGTATTATAATGTACTGTGTATGTCTTGATAAACAAATAAATAAATAAATTACAACATACTGCATAAAAACAATACAATGCATTACCTCATCAAATAAAGCAACCAGAAGCCTAAGCTAAAAAATATTAGTTAAAACGCTTAAAGAATATTTTCTGAAAATGTTTTTAAATGATTCGCTTTAAATGTTTTTAAATATTCGCTCGCCTTCATACGTCTATTTTATGTATTATTTTTATGTTTCATGTTTTATGTGTATGGATGTCTCTTAGTATTTCTAAAATCTCTGTTCTTGACAATGCATCCTATTTTATTTTTTTCAATACGTTATTTTTATTTTTTTTAAATGTGTAATATCCATGTAAAATGTACTTATATGTGTGTATCCTTCCGGTAATGAGTTTTTTTCTTAACTCATTGGGAATAATGTGTTACCATGTTTTTTGTGATACATTATAATTAATTAAATAAATTAAAAAGAAAGTGTACTACAATGTGTGTGCCGCTAAAACTCTGAAACGAGTCACGGAAGGTGAGGTTAAATGCTCTGGTAAAAGTCAGGACTACATATTTCAAGACACTGAAATGAAGCTGGTTTAGTTGCCTCGATTTTGCTATTTTTAATTTTGCCTTAATTTTGGTTCGCCATGGTTGAAAATTTGGTTTTTACATCACTGTGGCAATCAAACGATATACCAAAGATTCAAAACTACCCAACCTTTTGCATTGAATTGGCATTTTTGTGCTATATTGACTGTTTGAATAATATATAATAACATAAAGCAAATTACACACAATCTCGAAAATGCAATCCAAAACTCTTACCAAGTAAGTTATAGCTAAATTACATATTACTAATATTAGAAAATAAAGCAAAATAAAAAACCGCATGCAAAGAAATTTTTAAATCAAATTGGAGTTTCCCGCCTGTACCACGAGTTTCCGAACACCGTGTATAAAAAGAAAAAAACACAAAATATATATACATCTTTGTCGATCCAATATTCCAGGAAAAAATCGTAATCGGAATTCAAGCCCTTTTATGGGAGGAGTTTAAAAATACTTGAGAAAAAGCTTTTGGAAAGGTTGGAAAGGTATTTGAGAATTTTTTGTTACAGGTTGATTTCGTAAAGGCCTGTAAAAAACATTAACTGATTTTGTACACATTTTTTATTGTAATAAAACAGCATTTTAAAATTGATTTCACGGAACAAAGCGACGCAGAGCCTAACGTCCGTTCCCCGCTCCGTCCGGGGGCGAACTGATAAAAAAACGGGTGTGACTAGTATGTAGTCCTTTGGTGGACGGCATAGAGTTCACTTTGAAAATCCAAATTCGTCTACTGCCGGCCATATTGTAAAATAACAATGTGAAAATGCATATTTTATTTTATTTTGTGAACTTCGGGCGTAAATATCTTTTTTTTGGGACTATTATAAAAAAAACTGAATTTGCCACTTAAACAATAAAACCATTTCCGAAAAGGGGTTTATAAATAGGAGAGTGTGGACTTGAAAGTGTTTTTTAGAGACCTTATACTTTATTTTTTTATAGGCTTATTAATATAATAGACTTTAAAAAAACTAACCAATATTTTTAAGCGCCAAGATATGTTCTACATGCAATTTTTAATTGAAGCATCTATAATACTTCTAAGCGATCCAATTTTCAAAACAAAAACATATGATTTTGTATTATTTAGTATGGCTTATCTTAAAAATGTACATGTAGAAAAAAAATTGTGAATACTGTCGATATTTTTGGATAACCCTATACATTTTAAGTCATTAGTAAGTAAATGTATTATTGTTTTTCCTCAAAATGCTACTAACAAAAAAGTTTTTTGGTGTTGGGACTTGTGTTTGTTTCATGGTGAAAAATTTCTTATTTGGACCTTTTGTCTAATATTAGCAAAATGATAACGTCGAAATGTTGCTGGGAAAAGCGCCAAAAAGGCAACCTATCGTTCCTGTGTTCGAGCGGGTAGTCCAATTTTAGCAAAATGATAACGTCGAAATGTTGCCGGGAAAAGCGCCAAGAAGGCAACCTATCGTTCTTGCGTTCGAGCGGGTAGTCTAATTTTAGCAAAATGATAACGTTGAAATGTTGCTGGGAAAAGCGCCAAGAAGGCAACCTATCGTTCCTGCGTTCGAGCGAGTAGTCTAATTTTAGCAAAATGATAACGTTGAAATGTTGCTGGGAAAAGCGCCAAGAAGGCAACCTATCGTTCCTGCGTTCGAGCGGGTAGTCTAATTTTAGCAAAATGATAACGTTGAAATGTTGCTGGGAAAAGCGCCAAGAAGGCAACCTATCGTTCCTGCGTTCGAGCATGTAGTCTAATTTTAGCAAAATGATAACGTCGAAATGTTGCTGGGAAAAGCACCAAGAAGGCAACGTATCGTTCCTGCGTTCGAGCATGTAGTCTAATTTTAGCAAAATGATAACGTCGAAATGTTGCTGGGAAAAGCACCAAGAAGGCAACGTATCGTTCCTGCGTTCAAGCGGGTAGTCTAATTTTAGCAAAATGATAATGTCGAAATGTTGCTGGGAAAAGCGCCACGAAGGCAACCTATCGTTCCAGCGGGTAATGAGCTTTGAATTTTGAATATTGGTGGTTTCAAATCAGTAATAAAAATGCTCGAACACGTGATGCAAAAATTGTTAATACTATATACTTTTTATAATTACTTTTTGATCAAAGTATTTACAATTTTTCAATAATGTCTAAGCTAAATAAATGTCCAATTTTTTTTTAATATAATAATTTGTAAGACTGTAAATTAATAGAAAAAATAGAAAATTTTTCGTCATAAACACAGGCTCGGATATTTATTTTTTGATTTTTTGAACAAAAATTAAAATCGTGAAACACAACTTTACTAGATAATGTATTGATTTATAATACTGTATGATTACATCGTATGAAATATGTCTTGTAAAATATTTTTCATTAGAAAATTAACAAATCTGCACATCGACCAACAGTGTAAATTTTTTACAGCAAAAAAGTCAAAATTTAAAACACAAAATAACAATCTTTCGAAATCAATTTATGCTTTTTTGTAAAAAAAAGTTTCGATATTAATGATTGATGGGTATTTAAAAATGATGATTAAATTTCTAGTTGAGTCTAATCAAGCCTAAAGATAATGTATAATTCTTTTAAGGAATTCGGCGCAGCCTTTAATAACAAATACGGGAACGAAGTCTGGTCTGAGGGTGCGAGTTCTCCACGAGTCTTATGGCTTCATAATGTCAGATTCGCTACGCTAATGTGGTTTGCTACGTTTGGTGATTTAGCAGGGGTGCCCGGGTTCATGGGGTGAGGTTTGTCTAGGACTTGGAGATGGATGACCAGGACACATTGAAGCCCAGATTCCTACCCACCCCTTAAACCCTTTTCCTTCCCATAACTCTCCTCTCCTCCCTTTCCTTAAAAAATCCCTCCACACAGCATCCCCAAAGATGATATAGGCCCTGAGGGAAATTATTTTCCTCAGGGCCTCCTGTGTGAAGCTCATGTAAATTTATTTTTTTTGCATAAATACAGTGAAAACCCTCAAATAAAAGTTTTCGGAAAAAAACAAACTTCTTAAGCAGGAAAACCTTAGAAAAATTGGGCCAATTTTTGGCTGAGGGACTGAAGAAAAAACTAAACTTCTTAAGCTACGAAAATTCTTAAGAGAGAACTTAAAAGAGGGTTTCACTGTATACCTATATCGACATTTTAAAGCTCCTCTGGTAAATGTGGCCGAATAGCGTAGGGAGTGTGGCAACCCATCGCTCAGGGAGTGGAAACCCAAACCTGCAATAGCCATCCCAAGCCAAGGTGTGAGCTACCGTGCTCAGGCTGAATGTCCTGGGGAACAGTGTCACGAATGGTGGCTCCGAGAAAGAAGGTCGCATCTCGGAGTATTTAGACCTTATTCCAGCATCCGGGGCTCTGCTGGAGTGGTCCTTCTATTACCCTGGTAACTCGTGGGACAAAAAATTGGACCATTCGAAAACTAGGAGCCTTTTGGGAACCTAGGAGTGTTGAGGCCACCTCTGTGGACTTCCTTCCTGGGGCCAGAAGGAGGAACCAAGGGAGAAACCATGGAGAGGTGAGCTGTGGCCACCTCCATGAACTCTTCCCTTGTGGGGCCTTCGGGGAACCAATGGGAAGGGCACTCTTCCAGCACGGGGCCTTTGTGGAACCAAGGAGGAGTTAAGTGGAGAGATGATGTCCTTTTCCCATGTGAGGCCTTCAGGGAACCATGTAGGAGTGAAGAGGAGAAATGAGGCCATCTCTGTGAACTCTTCCCCTGTGGGGCCTTTGTGGAACCAAGGAGGAGTGAAGTGGAGAGATGATGTCCTCTTCCCATGTGGGGCTTTCAGGGAACCATGTAGGAGTGAAGAGGAGAAGTGAGGCCATCTCTGTGAACTCTTCCCCTGTGGGGCCTTTAGGGAACCGCGGAGGAGTGAAGAGGAGAGATGAAGTCCTCTTCCCTCCGGGGGCCCTTGGAGAACTAAGGTGGAGTGGACTCTTCCCTTGAACTAAGGTGGAGTGGACTCTTCCCTTGTGGGGCCTTTAGGGAATCAAGGAGAGGTGAACTGGAGAGTTGGATGGAGATCGTGGAGCCTTCGGGGTAGTCCTGGGTCGATCGTGAAAGACCTGATCGTCGAAACCCGCTCACGAGCCACCAAAGAGCGAGCGGGTTATTTATTCGTCAGCACCCGGGTCTTCCGGGACCCGTGAACCGCGACACACTCCCGCAACCTACCAACTACGACAGATTCCTGCACCCCGTGACTCACGGACCGATCGCCGGGTGCCCATGTGGCGAGTGGCGAGACGTGTCATCTCCGGAACTCTCGAACTGCAACTGCGACACACTCGGTGACTCACGGACCGGTCGCTCGGTTTAGTAGATTCGATTTTTGAATATTCGACTAGACACGGAGACGTTTTTAATAAGAGCGTATCTTGGTATTGTTAATCAAAGTGCCTAAGTGCTGTTTTCATAAAAACTTTTCATTTTTCGTGTGGGTGTGAATGTAATTGTGCATTGTAATAGAAACTATAAACTGGTAAAAGTGTAAAATGTCTGACCTTAATAAAAAGAAATTATAATAAAGCATTACAGCTTACAGCTAATTTACTTATTTAAATTCTCAATAAAAGCTTCAGAACAACACGTTTTTTACAAGGTTTTTATATCCTTCCAAACATTGTTTTTTTAACCCCTGAAGCATGTCTTTTTTTAAATTTATTTCTGGGACATGACATTACTAGTTACGGGTGTGAGCTGTGAGAGGACGTTCACACAATTATAAGCTGGGTTTCGTGTCGAGTATGACTTGACCGAAAGAAACCCCGTAGAAAGTAACTGGATGATGAGTAATCGAGTTTCGTATTTTGTGTCGCGAAAAGAGCGGGCTTCGCGACCCGCTCGTGACGCCAGTGGGTCGTGAGCTACCCGGGTCGTGTAAAACGATCGATCGACCCAGGACTACTTCGGGGAACTAAGGAGTGGAGAGGAGAGATGAAGACCTCTTCCCTCGTGGGGCCTTCAGGGAACCAGGGAGGAGTGAAGAGGGGAAATGAGACCTGGGAAGACACATTGTGAACCAGAAGATATAGCTTCATTTCCAATGACAATCCTGGTGAACTTTATAAAAGGGACTGAGTTACTGTCAAAGGAATGAGGTAAAATAGGAGATAGCACAATGGGTCTATGGCCTAAGTGCTCACGGGAACTATATACATGTAACCTGGCACCATTCTTAAAAAAAACAATGTGGCCGCATTATTAATATCCACAAATTATTATTGTTATCTAGAAGTGGGTGATCTTTATTGTAAACCGATTGGAAATAATCAGCAAATGCAATAGCCCTATCCTTGAAATTCCTGATTACCTTTCATGGGCACTCTGAACAAATATTTACCTTATTTTCCGGTTCCACTTCAATGACTTTCTGGAAGGCTAGCACGGCTCTCTCAAGGTCTCCGATTTCCTGCAATGCCTGACCTTTCCTAAACAGCCCTTTGACATTCTTGGGGTCCAAGTCTAAGGCTTTTTGAGCATTTTCCTTTGACTCCAGTGGAAGAATAGGTTTACATTTTAGAAAGCAAATGGAAAGATTTAAATATGCTGATAAAAGGATTTCATTGCGCTCTTTTAATCCTTCGCCTTCGTATCCTACAAAAAGAAAATCAAATATTTTAAAGGCTCAACAAAATAACGGTTTACAGAGAATAAAAACTATAATCTTTCAGTATATTGCCACATCACTGTCTACTGTCTAGCTTCAGTTCGATGAAATTTTTTCAGGGGTAGATAAAAATACAAAATAAACAAGGTTATCATACTCAGTTATGGTGTACATATTTTTTTGTATTTTTTATCTAAATCGTTTTTGAGATAAAAATACAAAATCCCCTCTTAAATATTTTTTTCAGAAAAAAGTCTTTCTAGGTCTTAACACTTTTGGCTTGAGTCATTTTCAACTTTAAAAAGAAACTAAATTTAAAAGAATAATCTTCCACTAATGAATTTATTTCGATCATAAAATAATTCTCTAATAGACTTTCCTTGTTTCAGTGATTCCTGTTTCTTTGTCTTAGGAATGATATATTATATTTATACTGAAAGGCATTTCGGCAAGGCCTTTATAGCAGTCTAGATGCGCTGACAGATTCGCGCTCCGAGACTAACAGGATTGAGAGTAAGTTTAAGATATCAAATATATTTAAAAAAAAAAATTCACATACCAAAATCAGAAATTAAAAACTCCACTGTCTTCTTGTACATCCTAATAGCTAGCGCATACTTGGCTGCCTTAAAGTAATTGGTGCCCTTTTCTTTAAAGATCTTGGCTTGTACGGTTCTCTCATCGCTGTCCAGCGACCAGCTATCCTTAGCTTTCTCAAAACTCTTCAGGGTGACTGTGTACTCCACCACCGAGTTGGCAGGCACACCCAGGTCTTTGTTGCCCTCCGATTTGAAGGCGTACTTGGGCTGGATGACAAGGCGGGAGGTCTCGCCGGATTTGAACTTCTCCAGAGCCTTTTCGACGCCATCGCATACTCCGACCTCGCTGCCTTCGCCGAGGTTGAACTGGAGTGACTTGCTTTCAAATGGAATGTCAGTTCCGGGCAATCGGCCGACGTATTCGACTGAAATAAAACGGGAGATTTAACAACTAGTCTTACCACCTGACTAAAATTCCTTCTTAATTCTGACCAACATTCTTTCTCCATAAACAAAAACAATATGGTTTTTCAATTTGGTGACAGTGAAATGGCTACATCATAGCGCATGAAGTTGCGAGCTGAAAACAGTTGCATTAAAGAAAGTGACATTGTTGACTGAAAGAGCTGTGCAAGCGGATTCCGAATTTTATAACCTGCTCAAATTTTCCCCAGTTTTAGAGGTGTGACTTCGGTTCCAACATTACTGATTTAAATATTAGACCTTTAAATTAGTTGTTTTGTGTGCAGGTTTGGGATACTGACCAACTAGGTAAAAACCAGTATATCTACGAATTAGAATAAAAAGACATGTATTATATTAATATTACCATCAACATATGCTCCCTCTGTAGGGTTGTCCGAACCAGTTCCAGCCGTAATATTGTATCGTAGAATCCCCTTGTTCTTTTTAGGGCTCAGGTCTTCTCCCTCCCAACTGATCATCTCAATCTGAACAATGTAAATGTACAATGTATTATTGCAACAAACTAAGGTAATTATTCCCTAAACTGATTGTAGAAATTACACCTTGTTTCAACAATTACTTCAGGAAACAACCATTTACATGCACAAAATATGTATAAGGTAGTTTGGGTTAATTAAGTAATTCACGTGTATTCACAATCCATACAAAAAAAATCCAAAACTGCGGCAAAGGAATCACTTTATGGGAAATTTTGACCTTTGACTGAATAAAAATGCAACTTTTACCATCTATCCAAAAGTAATTGGTTGTTTCTTGTAGTAATTAAGTTGAAACATAGTGTAATTTCCAAAACCTGGGCCTGATAAAATTGCGGCGATTAGTGGAAAATTTACCCAAATTAATTATATCTAGAAGCTGTTTATGTTTAGAACTGTAATGTCTTACTTCTTTGCTTCACCTCAACTTAATGAAATACTTTGTCTGATAAAAATCCATGTAGCAATAAAATTACCTCGAAGAGCAAAATGGTGTCAGGGGGAATTGAGCCAGAACCATTTTTTCCATAAGCATATTCAGGGGCGCATGTAATGATGCAGACTTCGCCTATTTTCATGGTAGCTACTGCAATATCCCATGCTTTGATTACTGACCCTGAAATAAAATAAAACAATTCATACATTTGCGCACAAAAACTAATTTACTCTTCGAATACGACACTTGGAAATTGCTCAGTGTCTTCATTTAGTTTGAAATAAATCATAAATTATGTACAATAGGTTAGAAGAAATCACGGATAATGTGCTAGAATTGAGATTTTTAACTTATTATAATAACCTTTTCCGAGGTCGAATTCGAACGGCGAGTTTCTATCCTTGCTAGAGTCGAACTTCTTTCCATCTTCAAAGGTGCCGGTGTAGTGGACGGTCACTTTGCAGCCAGGGGAAGGGAGTTCAGTTCCTTGTCCTTCTTTAATTATGGTTTTAAGTACTCCATTGTCTCTCGCAGGAGTAATATCGATGCCTCCGCTTTCAACACCATCGCTTATTACGCTGTCACTCGACATTATTAATCCTTATAGAAAAATGACTAATAATTTAAGTGAATTATTTACGAACAAAGTATTGTTGGTATGGTCAGTCGACGAGCGAAGAATGACTGAAAACGTGCACTCCGGTTTTATATTATCAAATATTTAACCGCAAAATAATCTTAATAAACAGCAAAAACCATGTAAACAGGAAGAAACTCCAATACAACGAAAAGTCTTCGAAATGTTAGGAAAAATTGCCTGTCAGCGAACGCAGTAGATATTTTTTGTTTCGGAGCACATGTACGTAGAGATGAAAACAATCAATCGTTATTCTGGAACATTCTCTCATGAAATATCGGGGCAGGTTGTGATTCATATTCAGGGTGGCACATTCAAAGCAATTATTTCCCTAGATTTTCAAGTATTGGCAAGTCAAAAAATCGCCGGGGGAGGGGGGGGGGGGGGGGGATTATTTTCACCGCCATGAAAAAAAACATTCTAAAAAAAAGAGATTCCGACACTATTAATAGTGGCTTGTCACAAGCACGTAGTTTTTGTTTGTGGCAAGCATTTTGACCGTCGAAGGAAGCTTGTGGCTTGTCTCAAGCATCCCGCCATAATCAACGTGCTGGCGGGCGAGCTTGATGCAAATGCGTGAATCACTACTGCCTTCGGAGTAAGCCTAGAACCGGCGGACAACTACAAATTTCTAAAACCGACAGACACAAAACCTCCGCGATTAATTTTAAACTTCAAAGAGGAAAATAAAAAAATCACTATGATGATTGGCAAAAAAAATACCAATGTATCCCTTCAGATTGCAGACGAAAATAAAAAAATTTACGTAAATGATACCCTGACGCCATATTACAAAAATCTCTTATGGATTACTAAAAAAAGGGCCAAAGATAAAAATTACAAATTCATCTGGTTCAAAAACGGAAAACTACTGGCTCGAAAATCTGAAGGCTCGCCAATTACTGAAATAAAAAATCATTATGAACTTGAAAGTAAAATCATATAATCTTGCCACTTTCTCGATAACCTAATCTAATCTACATTATAATATACACTTAACCAGAAATGGATCAATTAATGGAGATAGAATTTGATAACCCTTCACCCGATACCAGCACTACTTCAACAACTATAGACAGATCACCCTTTCCCCTTCCCCTGGATGATGAGATAACCCCACCACGAGATGTAAGGAACGTGTACCAAATTGGAGACATCAAAATCAATATGCTAAACACTGGACAGATACACCCGCAATGTGATGACTACCAACTACTTCTTCTGCATCATGGACTAAGCAGTGCAGTTAATATACCTACAAGTTTAGGGTATAATGGAAATGATAGGATATATAAATACTCTTCAACATGGCTGACTACATTGAACACATAGACTCGGACAAACAGCATCACTGCACAAGTACTAATGACTTTAAACAATGGACTAACATCAATAAAAAAAAAAAAATAGGATCAAAATATTACATCAAAACATTAGATCAATTAATAAAAACTTTGATGAATTTATATTATACCTCCAACAACTTGAAAATAATTTTGATGTCATCGTACTTACAGAATGCTGGCTGAATGACAAATATACACCTAAAACACTTGAAAACTATAATACGTACCACTCAACGAAGCACAAAAACCAAAATGATGGCGTAGTCATATACACAAGTAATAAAATCAACACGACTATACAAGAAATAAACATCATAGACTCTAACTGCATAAAAATTACATATGATAAAGAAACTTGTATCCTAGCTATATATAGATCTCCATCCAAAAATAACATAACAAATTTCCTAACTGCACTAAACAGCACATTAACTGATCTCAACAAAATCAAAAATATCATCTTAGTAGGAGACCTAAACATAAACACTTTCCAATATGGACACCCGCAAAGCATAGAATACCTATCAATACTAGCGCAACATGGACTGGAACCCACGATAAATATCCCAACACGAGTCACACAAAACACAAGTAGCTGTATAGACCATATAATGATCAAGTCAAAACTAAAATCCGAAACAATAGTACTCGAAAGCGCAATTACAGATCATTACATGACTATGATAGCAATAGTCACCGAAAACACAAAATCTGAACAACATAAAACATTTACAAAAAAAATAACTGAATATCCAAACTTAAAGGAAAAACTCAAAAAAATGGACTGGAATCCAATATACCAAATACAGAATGCTGAAGAAGCCTGGGATAAATTCACAACTACGTTAACACGAGAAATAAATAACTACACTAATATAAAACTTATAACACTTACACACAAGACAAAAAAAAATAAAACTATGGATAACACAAGGAATATTAAACTGCATCCGTAAACGAGACAAATTACACAGACAAATTAAAAACACGCCATATGACATGGAACAATTTAATTTCTATAAAAGATATAGAAATATTTGCACAAAAATTATAAGAGTAGCTAAGGAGATATACTATAGACAAAAACTACAAAAAGAAAACAAAAACCCAAAAGCTATATGGA
This sequence comes from Limnephilus rhombicus, assembly GCA_929108145.2. Taxonomy (NCBI): domain Eukaryota; kingdom Metazoa; phylum Arthropoda; class Insecta; order Trichoptera; family Limnephilidae; genus Limnephilus; species Limnephilus rhombicus. Next base: position 61,056,547 of record OV815276.1, read on the forward strand.
AAATATTGAAAGAAGTAACATACACACAAAAACACAAACAGAAAAATAGTATCGAACAATTAAATATTAATTCAAAAAAAATAGATATCAATACAAATGCAGAGATAATAGCGAACCATGTGAATAACTTCTTTGCAAATATAGGAAAAGTTTTAGCAAACCGTAAAACACAAACACAAACCAACCGATCAAACATCAATACACAAAAGACAAAACTAAGACTTACAATAAAAACAATTACGGAGGAGGAAATTGAAAAAATAATCGATAAATTAAAAAACAATATTGCACCGGGATTAGATGAGATAACAACAGATTGCATTCAGAAATTAAAAAATGAAATAATAAAACCAATAACACACTTAATCAACCTTAGTATAAAACAAAGCTGCTTCCCTAGTACTTTGAAACAAGGACTGGTGATCCCTATTTACAAAGCAGGAGACAAAAAGGAAATAAATAACTATAGACCAATCACATTATTAAACTCACTATCAAAGATCTTCGAAAGAGCATTAAAAAACCAAATTATAAAATACCTTGAAGAAAACAAATTAATCTCGGATAAACAATACGGATTTAGAGAAAAAAGAGGTACCAAAGAAGCTTTAGAATATGTAATAGATTATATACATAGCAACCTAGATCAAGGGCAAAAATGCATAGCGATATACCTAGACTTAGCTAAAGCCTTCGATTCAATTTGCCACAAAACCCTATTTAAAAAATTAGAAAACATTGGTATCTTAGGCAAGGAACTCCAACTAATGAAAAGTTATATGAGCAACAGAACCCAACAAGTTAAAATTAATCACCATACTAGTAAACCACTGCCAATTACATATGGAGTTCCACAAGGAAGCATACTAGGGCCCGTGCTATTCACTATCTACATAAATGAACTCTGTAATTTGGAAATAGACGGAGAAATAATTAGTTATGCGGACGACACAGTACTACTCTTCAAATCTAAAGACTGGAACAATGTGTATAATACAGCAGAATTAGGAATCACGCGAGTGAAAACATGGTTAGACACAAACATACTTACATTAAATATATCGAAAACAAAATTCACAACGTACAGTATAAATAGCACGGGACAGCCAACAAATAAAACAAACACCATAAAAATACACCATTGTTTAAACACCAAAAACTGCGACTGCCCTGCTATAGTAAAAACAGACCAAATAAAATATCTAGGAATGATAATTGATCATAAACTCAAATGGGCACATCATATAAATCATATCACCAATAAACTCCTCAAAACAATTCATCTTTTCCTAACCATAAGAAACATATACAAACTAAAACAAATGAAAACAATATATTTTGCACTCTGCCAATCTATAATAGAATATGGAATCATTGTTTGGGGAGGAGCAACAAACTCAGCTATTGCTCATATGGAAACCACACAGAGAACCATCTTAAAGATTATACTAAAAAAACACAGAATGACTGACACAGACCAAATATTCAACATGTTCGACGGACTTGATATACGACAATTATATATAAAAACACTTCTTAACTATATCTTTGACCAAAAACACAAACTCCAACAAACACAAACCATTAATAGACCAGTTAGACAAGCATATTTACAAAACTTAAAAACACCGACGATAAACACAAGCTTTGGACAAAGACACCACAAATACCAGGCAATAAAAGCATTCAACCATCTTTCACTCGATTTAAAAAAAGAAGAAAACAAAAAACTTTTCATACTCAAAATTAAAAGATGGATTAAAGACCAAAAAAGACAACTTTACAAAAAAATCACAACATAAAAAAAAAAAAAATAATAATAACACATAGACATAAACACCATTGCAATACTCACTAATATATAAAACCTTTTAATTTCACTATCGGTTTATATGTATCTATCCTATTTATATAGTTTTATTCTATTGTTTTATTTTAGTGTTTTTGTACTCTATTTTGTTTTGCTCTATTTTCTTTCTTTCAATTCTCATATGTTATTGTTGAGTCTCTTTTTTCTTTAGTTTTTATTTTATATGTATCTTAAGTAAAATAAAAAAATCATATCAAACTGTAAAATGAGGTCCTCAGCACGGGTAAAGCACCCAGTGAGGCCCACATTAGTCAAATATATAACACACATGTATAAATCAGGTGAATCAAATAAAAAAAAAAAAAAAAAAAAATTTATATTTTTTGGGCGTAGACAAACTATAGACCTAAAACATTACGGTGAGTGGTGATTTTAGATATATTTATATATCGTCGCAAGAAAGCAACCGTAACCGTGTAACCGCCACTTTTTGTGAAAATACGTTTTATATATCATTTTGCAGCATTTTTTTTCTACGTCGATCTATCTGGGTCCTGTGACTCTACGACGATGAATAAGAACTGTACGACGTAAGAAAAACCAGCCCTTTGTCAATATTACGTTTTTAAACTGATGTATACACCTCAAAATCCAGTGTTTTTTTACATTTGGTGATTACGACAATATTCAATTTTAAAAGAAACAAAAAAATCACTTACACGGAAATATTAGACGTTCGGTTGGTGCTTACAGCATTTTCAAAGATTGATTTTAGTGTTCGCGGCGGTTACTACATTTTATTTCTTTGCTTTCTAATAACACTTGTTGTTTACTACAACTTGTCAATACTTTTTAGAATAAGTGTGTTTAAATTATACAGTTCGTGCCTTATCGTTATTTGTACGTTACGGTGTTGCTGCAGTTTTCTGTTTGTTATGTTACAGCGAGTTCAACCGGTGACCGGACATTCGCGGTCGTTGTTCGAGTGAAGCTGTCAGAAGTGTGTTACAATTGTTATCAATTAAATGCATTTATAAATAATAAGTTTGGCTGGATTTAATTTAGCCATGGCCATGGAAATGATATTGCCTAAAAATACTATTATTATTTTATTATTTACTTTATTATTATAATTATATTATAATTATAATATTATATTTAATCCTACTAATATTATAAAAGCGAAAGTTTGTATGAATGAATGGATGAATTGATGTATGAATGTATGTTTGTTACTCTTTCACGCAAAATATACTGAATGGAATTTAAAAATTCTTTCACTAATAGAAAGCTACATTATTTGCGAATACTATAGGCTGTACATATTGGTAAGTTCTGGCGTTATGAATAAGCTCTGGCTTTATGAAATTATTTATTATACGTTTATTGTCCAGACGAAAAGCAAAGCGTTGTTAAGCAATTCTTTGACGTGCGCTGTCATTTTGTTATTTGTTTAGGTAACCATGGAGATCCCTTTGACAGTAAAAATTCAAATATATATAAAATACTAATATAATAAATGTCTTTACTTCCAAGGGTGGTTTTAGGGTGGGGGGGAAGGGGGGGGGGGGGCACGGGGGCATTTCCCCCCCCCAGAAGGTATTTTTGTGTACTGTGGAGATTCCATCACAGTACAGAAAACTGTCTCTATTAAACATTTAATTTTTCTATTGCTTTGACACTTTCATAAACCTTCCTATACATACTTGAACATGTAAAAATAAACATGCTTGTGCCCCCCTCAGAAAAAATTCCCTGGATCCGCCCTTGTTTACTTCTTTATCTTTACTAAGTATAAAATAAAGTCGCTTACGCTGTATGTGCGCTTATATCTTTTAAACTACGCAGCGGATTTTCGTACGGTTTTCATAAATAGATAAAGTGATTCATGAGGAAGGTTTTTAGGTATATAATTTGTCATACATTGAAATACATAATATATCTGGCCAAGCACAGCGGGCAGCGTGGTGTGGATTTAATTTAACATATGGCGTTGATTATAAAAGTTTTGTTAGCCACAGCAACGTGTAGCCGGGTCTGCTAGTATATTAAAAATGGAAAACTGTGCGTGTTTTATTATTACGTTTTAATAGGTGGCACGCGAGCTGTTTGAAAAATGAATGAAACGGGTATGCAGGAAGGGGGGTGGGGAGGGGGGAGGCGGAGTGGGGACCCCCTTATACCATGCGAGCGAAGATATAGAGAAGATAAATGTTTAGAGAAGCATAAATGTTTACCTCTACATATTATATTAATTGTTTTTGTGCTTAATTCGTAGAACTACATTTTAATTTTTAGAAATTTAATCAGATTTAATTTTAATTAAATTTCTTAAAATTCTACATATTATAAATTAAAGTCCTCCGCGTCGTCTGTTTGTCTGTCTGTTCGCGATAAACTCAAAAAATACTGAACGGATTTTCATCGGTTTTCACCAATAGTTATAGTGATTCGTGAGGAGGGTATAAGTATATAATTTGTCAAGGCTTTGTGTAAATTGGTTAAATCATAACGATAATTGTTAGAAGTGTCGGAAAAAGTCAAGCCGCCTGGTGGCTTTAATCGAAAACACTGCCTAATCCCCTCGAGATATAAAATAACAATTCATGATGGGATATTCCTCTTTTATAGATCTACAAAAAAGCCTGAGATGGCATATATCTATATTTTACGGATAATCTCAAAAACTGCTAAACGGATTTTCATGCGGATTTCACCAATATATAGAGTGATTCCTGAGGAAGGTTTGGGTGTATAATTTGTCAAGGATTTGTGTAAATTGGTTGAATCATAACGATAATTGTTATAATTGTCGGAAAAAGTCAAGCCGCCTGGTAGCTTTCATCGAATAATCCCTTAGATATATATAAAAAAAACAATGCATGATGGGATATTCCTCTTTTATAGATCTCCAAAAACGTCAGTGATGGTATATCTAATATCTATCTTTTACGGATAGCTTACTATACCCATCTACATATTATAAATCAAAGTCCTCCGCGTCATCTGTCTGTCTGTCTGTCTGTCTGTCTCTCTGTTTGCGATAAACTCAAAAACTACTAAACGGATTTTAATGCGGTTTTCACCAGTTGATAGAGACATTCGTGAGGAAAGTTTAGGTATATAATTTGTCAATGATTTGTGTAAATGGTTGAATCATAACGTTAATTTTTAGAAGTATCGGAAAAAGTCAAGCCGCCTAGTAGCTTTCATCGAAAACACTGCCTAATCCCTTTGTGATATAAATAAAACAATGCATGATGGGATATTCCACTTTTATAGATCCACAAAAAAGTCAGTGGTGGTATATCTAATATCTATCTTTTACGGATAGCTTACTTTACCCGTCTCTATTGATGAAAAATTAAACTCAAAGATGGCGGTGTTATAAAGGTTGGATAACCATCCAGTAGATAGCTTTAGTTAGCCACAAGCAACGCGTAGCAGGGTCAGCTAGTTATTAATAAATCTCAAAATGTATACGGTGATAGAATAAAAAGGCATAAAATTCCGGAAATGTTTAACGCATTACCAGAAAATATTAAAAATGAGATATCTTATTCAAAAATCAAACAAAAGTGAAATCATTCTACCTGTATAGAACATGAAAGCAAATAATATCGTATGCAAATACCTAGATCGAATATTGATCAAAACTTAGAATAATATTGTGTACAAGTACCTAGAAATTATTATCATACATTGTAATCATATAATTAGTATTCTAATATTAAGTATTATAATTAGTAATTACTATGTAAAACTTATTAGTATATAGTATTAATTAAATAGGAAAAATGAGAGATTTTTTACAATCAAACTGATTGATAAGTTTTGTAAGATTTGTGAGATAAAATATTGTAGAATTGAAAACTGAATAAAAAAATGTTTGTATATATATACATATATCTTATTATATATAAAAATGAATCGCTGAATGTGTTGTTAAGCGCAAATCTCGAGAGCAGCTGAACCGATTTCGCAAATTTTTTTTTAGAATATTCCTTGAAGTACGAGGATGGTTCTTACGGAGAGAAAAATTAAGAAAATTGCGCAGAAAATTGGATAATTTCAGAAAATCTAACGACAATCGCACGTTTGACAGTTCGCATGTTTGAGAATGACATTTTGCAAAACAATGATTGATCAGGATTCTATTTTTATAAAATTAAAAATTGGGTAAAAACTTAATCGCAGTCGAAACTTCTTTGAGCTTTTTGAAATCTTTGTAGTTAGGTTAGGTTAGGTTAGATAAAGTTTTTTTTTCTGAATGTTCTTTCTATTTTATTCACCTTGCTTATTTCGCGTGTTTTTAGTGTCAACGATACTTTAATCTTTGTGCGTTCCGTCCATTTAAAATATTATTGTCGAATTACTTAGACGACGCGTGATTTTACTTTCTACATTCCTGGTGTTATTTGTTTTTGCATAAATTACCTCAATTTATGCAAAAAAAAATTTGCAAGTCAATTTGTGCAACGTGAATGAGAATGTTTTAAGCACTATTTAATTTTTATGCAAATCTGTTAAGAGGTATTAGGTAAAAACTTAATCGCAGTCGAAACTTCTTTGAGCTTTTTGAAATCTTTGTAGTTAGGTTAGGTTAAACCAGATTAAGTTTTTTTTTTTCTGAATGTTCTTTCTATTTTATTTACCTTGCTTATTTCGCGTGTTTTTAGTGTCAACGATACTTTAATCTTTGTGCGTTCCGTCCATTTAAAATATTTTTGTCGAATTACTTAGACCACGCGTGATTTTACTTTCTACATTCCTGGTGTTATTTGTTTTTTGCATAAATTACCTCAATTTATGCAAAAAAAAATTGCAAGTCAATTTGTGCAACGTGAATGAGAATGTTTTAAGCACTATTTAATTTGTATGCAAATCTGTTGAGAGGTATTATTTAAAACTTGGGTAAAAACTTAATCGCAGTCGAAACTTCTATAAACTTTTTGAAATATTTGTAAGAAACACACAGCTAGGCTCGCGACAGGACACTCGGTAAGGTTAGGTTAGGTTAGGTTAGGTTAGGATAGGTTAGGTTAGGTTAGGTTAGGTTAGGTTAGGTTAGGTTAGGTTAGGTTAGGTTAGATTAGGTTAAGTTAGGTTAGGTTAGGTTAGGTTTTTTTTTCTGAATGTTCTTTCTATTATTTTTACCTTGCTTATTGCGCATGTATTTAGTGTCAACAATACTTTAATTTTTGAGCGTTCCGTCCATTTAAAATATTATTGTCGAAATAATTAGACCACGCGTGATTTTACTTTCTACATTCCTGGTGTTATTTGTTTTTTTGCATAAATTACCTCAATTTATGCAAAAAAAAATTGCAAGTCAATTTTTGCAACGTGAATGAGAATGTTTAAAGCACTATTTAATTTTTATGCAAATCTGTTGAGAGGTATTATTTAAAACTTGGGTAAAAACTTAATCGCAGTCGAAACTTCTATAAACTTTTTGAAATAATTGTAAGAAACACACCGCTAGCCTCGCGACAGGACACTCGGTAAGGTTAGGTTAGGTTAGGTTAGGTTAGGATAGGTTAGGTTGTATGGATTGTTAGTATCTTCTATGGGTACCTTGCTTGTTACGCACAAGGTTTCTCCTAATTCTTTTTTCTTACTATATGTATCTTTAAGTTATTTATTTAGTTATCTATTGTTTCGTTAATTTCTTTTATTCTTTTGGTAATTTTTTCTAAGTACGCTATATATATTTCGCTTGGTTTTTTCTGATTCCAGATTTCTTGCCTATTTTCTTCTGTTATTCCATAGTTTTTTAGTTCAAAATTTAGTCTGAATCTCTCTGCATCAAAGATAGAGCATTTTTCTAGTACATGTACGCTGTCCTGTATTGATGTTTTGTCGCACGGGCATTTGTCATCATCTATTATTTTAAAACGTTTGAGATATTCTTTGAAGCACCCATGTCCTGTCAAGATTTGGGTTGCAGTAAAACTGTTTTTAACGTGTTTTCCTTTTTGAAGTGCCGTGCTTATATTTGGTAAGTATTTTTTTGTAATTTTTCCCGTGCTTTCCTCTATATATCTTTTGTTCCATTTATTTTCAGTTACTTTCTTTAAAGTTATTTTTGTGTAGCTTTGAGGTACCTTGCTATAGTCTGGTCTTTTTTTAAGTGTTCTTCCCCTTTTCGCTGCTGTATCTGCCCTTTCATTACCTTCTAAGCCGTTGTGCGCTCTTACCCATTGAAAATTTACCCTGTTTTTATTTTCTCTGCATGTTCCTAGTTTTTCTAAACATTCTCTTGCTATTTTATTTGTTGTTCTCTCTTTGCTCAGCGTTTCTAAAGATGATTTACTATCTGAATTTATAGTTATATCTTTCCCTTTTATATTGTTTATTTGTACCCATTCTATTGCTTTTTGAATTGCAATCATTTCCGCCTGGTATACAGTGCAGTAATCTTCTAACTTATAAGATTTTGATACCCAATCTTGTCCATCTACTTTTATAACTACCCCGGCGCCCACTTTACCTTCTTGTTTACTTCCGTCTATGGATAGGTTAGGTTAGGTTAGGTTAGGTTAGGTTAGGTTAGGTTAGGTAAGGTAAGGTCAGGTTAGGTTAGATTAGGTTAAGTTAGGTTAGGTTAGGTTAGGTTTTTCTTCTGAATGTTCTTTCTATTATTTTTACCTTGCTTATTGCGCATGTATTTAGTGTCAACGATACTTTAATTTTTGAGCGTTCGGTCCATTTTAAATATTATTGTCGAATTAATTAGACCACGCGTGATTTTACTTTCTACATTCACGGTGTTATTTGTTTTTTTGCATAAATTACCTCAATTTATGCAAAAAAAAAATTGCAAGTCAATTTGTGCAACGTGAATGAGAATGTTTTAAGCACTATTTAATTTGTATGCAAATCTGTTGAGAGGTATTATTTAAAACTTGGGTAAAAACTTAATCGCAGTTGAAACTTCTATAAACTTTTTGAAATATTTGTAAGAAACACACAGCTAGGCTCGCGACAGGACACTCGGTAAGGTTAGGTTAGGTTAGGTTAGGTTAGGATAGGTTAGGTTAGGTTAGGTTAGGTTAGGTTAGGTTAGGTTAGGTTAGGTTAGGTTAGGTTAGGTTAGGTTAGGTTAGATAAGGTTAAGTTAGGTAAGGTTAGGTTAGGTTTTTTTTTCTGAATGTTCTTTCTATTATTTTTACCTTGCTTATTGCGCATGTATTTAGTGTCAACAATACTTTAATTTTTGAGCGATCCGTCCATTTAAAATATTATTGTCGAAATAATTAGACCACGCGTGATTTTACTTTCTACATTCCTGGTGTTATTTGTTTTTTTGCATAAATTACCTCAATTTATGCAAAAAAAAATTGCAAGTCAATTTTTGCAACGTGAATGAGAATGTTTTAAGCACAATTTAATTTTTATGCAAATCTGTTGAGAGGTATTATTTAAAACTTGGGTAAAAACTTAATCGCAGTCGAAACTTCTATAAACTTTTTGAAATAATTGTAAGAAACACACCGCTAGCCTCGCGACAGGACACTCGGTAAGGTTAGGTTAGGTTAGGTTAGGTTAGGTTAGGTTAGGATAGGTTAGGTTAGGTTAGGTTAGGTTAGGTTAGGTTAGGTTAGGTTAGGTTAGGTCAGGTTAGGTTAGATTAGGTTAAGTTAGGTTAGGTTAGGTTAGGTTAGGTTAGGTTTTTCTTCTGAATGTTCTTTCTATTATTTTTACCTTGCTTATTTGTGCAACGTGAATGAGAATGTTTTAAGCACTATTTAATTTTTATGCAAATCTGTTGAGAGGTATTATTTAAAACTTGGGTAAAAACTTAATCGCAGTCGAAACTTCTATAAACTTTTTGAAATATTTGTAAGAAACACACCGCTAGCCTCGCGACAGGACACTCGGTAAGGTTAGGTTAGGTTAGGTTAGGTTAGGATAGGTAAGGTTTGGTTAGGTTAGGTTAGGCTAGGTTAGGTTAGGTTAGGTCAGGTTAGGTTAGATTAGGTTAAGTTAGGTTAGGTTAGGTTAGGTTTTTTTTTCTGAATGTTCTTTCTATTATTTTTACCTTGCTTATTGCGCATGTATTTAGTGTCAACAATACTTTAATTTTTGAGCGTTCCGTCCATTTAAAATATTATTGTCGAATTAATTAGACCACGCGTGATTTTACTTTCTACATTCCTGGTGTTATTTGTTTTTTTGCATAAATTACCTCAATTTATGCAAAAAAAAATTGCAAGTCAATTTTTGCAACGTGAATGAGAATGTTTTAAGCACAATTTAATTTTTATGCAAATCTGTTGAGAGGTATTATTTAAAACTTGGGTAAAAACTTAATCGCAGTCGAAACTTCTATAAACTTTTTGAAATAATTGTAAGAAACACACCGCTAGCCTCGCGACAGGACACTCGGTAAGGTTAGGTTAGGTTAGGTTAGGTTAGGTTAGGTTAGGTTAGGATAGGTTAGGTTAGGTTAGGTTAGGTTAGGTTAGGTTAGGTTAGGTTAGGTTAGGTCAGGTTAGGTTAGATTAGGTTAAGTTAGGTTAGGTTAGGTTAGGTTAGGTTAGGTTTTTCTTCTGAATGTTCTTTCTATTATTTTTACCTTGCTTATTTGTGCAACGTGAATGAGAATGTTTTAAGCACTATTTAATTTTTATGCAAATCTGTTGAGAGGTATTATTTAAAACTTGGGTAAAAACTTAATCGCAGTCGAAACTTCTATAAACTTTTTGAAATATTTGTAAGAAACACACCGCTAGCCTCGCGACAGGACACTCGGTAAGGTTAGGTTAGGTTAGGTTAGGTTAGGATAGGTAAGGTTTGGTTAGGTTAGGTTAGGCTAGGTTAGGTTAGGTTAGGTCAGGTTAGGTTAGATTAGGTTAAGTTAGGTTAGGTTAGGTTAGGTTTTTTTTTCTGAATGTTCTTTCTATTATTTTTACCTTGCTTATTGCGCATGTATTTAGTGTCAACAATACTTTAATTTTTGAGCGTTCCGTCCATTTAAAATATTATTGTCGAATTAATTAGACCACGCGTGATTTTACTTTCTACATTCCTGGTGTTATTTGTTTTTTTGCATAAATTACCTCAATTTATGCAAAAAAAAATTGCAAGTCAATTTTTGCAACGTGAATGAGAATGTTTTAAGCACAATTTAATTTTTATGCAAATCTGTTGAGAGGTATTATTTAAAACTTGGGTAAAAACTTAATCGCAGTCGAAACTTCTATAAACTTTTTGAAATATTTGTAAGAAACACACCGCTAGCCTCGCGACAGGACACTCGGTAAGGTTAGGTTAGGTTAGGTTAGGTTAGGATAGGTAAGGTTTGGTTAGGTTAGGTTAGGCTAGGTTAGGTTAGGTTAGGTCAGGTTAGGTTAGATTAGGTTAAGTTAGGTTAGGTTAGGTTAGGTTTTTTTTTCTGAATGTTCTTTCTATTATTTTTACCTTGCTTATTGCGCATGTATTTAGTGTCAACAATACTTTAATTTTTGAGCGTTCCGTCCATTTAAAATATTATTGTCGAATTAATTAGACCACGCGTGATTTTACTTTCTACATTCCTGGTGTTATTTGTTTTTTTGCATAAATTACCTCAATTTATGCAAAAAAAAATTGCAAGTCAATTTTTGCAACGTGAATGAGAATGTTTTAAGCACAATTTAATTTTTATGCAAATCTGTTGAGAGGTATTATTTAAAACTTGGGTAAAAACTTAATCGCAGTCGAAACTTCTATAAACTTTTTGAAATAATTGTAAGAAACACACCGCTAGCCTCGCGACAGGACACTCGGTAAGGTTAGGTTAGGTTAGGTTAGGTTAGGTTAGGTTAGGTTAGGATAGGTTAGGTTAGGTTGTATGGATTGTTAGTATCTTCTATGGGTACCTTGCTTGTTACGCACAAGGTTTCTCCTAATTCTTTTTTCTTACTATATGTATCTTTAAGTTATTTATTTAGTTATCTATTGTTTCGTTAATTTCTTTTATTCTTTTGGTAATTTTTTCTAAGTACGCTATATATATTTCGCTTGGTTTTTTTCTGATTCCAGATTTCTTGCCTATTTTCTTCTGTTATTCCATAGTTTTTTAGTTCAAAATTTAGTCTGAATCTCTCTGCATCAAAGATAGAGCATTTTTCTAGTACATGTACGCTGTCCTGTATTGATGTTTTGTCGCACGGGCATTTGTCATCATCTATTATTTTAAAACGTTTGAGATATTCTTTGAAGCACCCATGTCCTGTCAAGATTTGGGTTGCAGTAAAACTGTTTTTAACGTGTTTTCCTTTTTGAAGTGCCGTGCTTATATTTGGTAAGTATTTTTTTGTAATTTTTCCCGTGCTTTCCTCTATATATCTTTTGTTCCATTTATTTTCAGTTACTTTCTTTAAAGTTATTTTTGTGTAGCTTTGAGGTACCTTGCTATAGTCTGGTCTTTTTTTAAGTGTTCTTCCCCTTTTCGCTGCTGTATCTGCCCTTTCATTACCTTCTAAGCCGTTGTGCGCTCTTACCCATTGAAAATTTACCCTGTTTTTATTTTCTCTGCATGTTCCTAGTTTTTCTAAACATTCTCTTGCTATTTTATTTGTTGTTCTCTCTTTGCTCAGCGTTTCTAAAGATGATTTACTATCTGAATTTATAGTTATATCTTTCCCTTTTATATTGTTTATTTGTACCCATTCTATTGCTTTTTGAATTGCAATCATTTCCGCCTGGTATACAGTGCAGTAATCTTCTAACTTATAAGATTTTGATACCCAATCTTGTCCATCTACTTTTATAACTACCCCGGCGCCCACTTTACCTTCTTGTTTACTTCCGTCTGTATAAATTTGTATAGCATCTTCATTAATCTTATTTCCTTTATCTAGTTCAATTGTTATATTTTCTTTAACTGTTTTCCCTGGGTGCGGTAGTTCGTTAACACTGCACGTGGTCATTATTTCCCTGTCAGCCGGAAGGAAGTTAGCTGTTATTCCCCTTCTATTAATTCTGTACACATCTTTTTCTTCGTCTATTTTTAGATCTATTGGTGGTGTTCCCGCTAAGGCTAAAGCTGAGGTGGTGGAGATTGTCCTGTACCCTTTACAAATTCTAATTGCATATTGTCGCTGAGCGCTGGCTAGTTTCTTCCTATTCTTAACTTTCTTACACGTGTCTCCCCAGACCCCTGATCCATACGTAAATATTGGTACGATTGCCCCGTCATAGATAGTTTTTAAAATTTCAGGCGATAGTCCCCACGTTGGTTTTGCCGCTCTACATAAGGCTTTGAATATTCTTGAGGTTTTACAGCAAATATAATCTATGTGTTTATCCCATCTAAGCTTATTGTCCATTACCATACCCAAAATTTTTACTTCCTTTACTGGTTTTATTTCTTTACCGTTCATTTTTATGTTAATTGTTTTATCCCGGAGCTTACTCATTACCATGATCTGCGTTTTTTTTTCTGAAAATTCTAATTTTACTTTTTTACCCCAACTGCTTACTTTTCCTAATGCTCTTTCCGCCGTTTCTTTAGTGGTTTGTAGGTTTTTTCCGTTTACAATCAGAAGGACATCGTCAGCGTACGCTTGGATGTAAACGTCTGGGCCAAGATCCATTTGCAGTAGTTCATCCAGTGATACGTTCCAAAAGATTGGCCCGCCAATCGATCCTTGAATGCAGCCCTTTGAGACATTTTTTTCGCTCGAATGGATTCCGTGTTTTATTCTTACTTTTCTATTTTCTGTGTAACTTGGTTAGGTTAGGTTAGGTTAGGTTAGGTTAGGTTAGGTTAGGTTAGGTTAGGTCAGGTTAGGTTAGATTAGGTTAAGTTAGGTTAGGTTAGGTTAGGTTAGGTTAGGTTTTTCTTCTGAATGTTCTTTCTATTATTTTTACCTTGCTTATTTGTGCAACGTGAATGAGAATGTTTTAAGCACTATTTAATTTTTATGCAAATCTGTTGAGAGGTATTATTTAAAACTTGGGTAAAAACTCAATCGCAGTCGAAACTTCTATAAACTTTTTGAAATATTTGTAAGAAACACACCGCTAGCCTCGCGACAGGACACTCGGTAAGGTTAGGTTAGGTTAGGTTAGGTTAGGATAGGTAAGGTTTGGTTAGGTTAGGTTAGGCTAGGTTAGGTTAGGTTAGGTCAGGTTAGGTTAGATTAGGTTAAGTTAGGTTAGGTTAGGTTAGGTTTTTTTTTCTGAATGTTCTTTCTATTATTTTTACCTTGCTTATTGCGCATGTATTTAGTGTCAACAATACTTTAATTTTTGAGCGTTCCGTCCATTTAAAATATTATTGTCGAATTAATTAGACCACGCGTGATTTTACTTTCTACATTCCTGGTGTTATTTGTTTTTTTGCATAAATTACCTCAATTTATGCAAAAAAAAATTGCAAGTCAATTTTTGCAACGTGAATGAGAATGTTTTAAGCACAATTTAATTTTTATGCAAATCTGTTGAGAGGTATTATTTAAAACATGGGTAAAAACTCAATCGCAGTCGAAACTTCTATAAACTTTTTGAAATATTTGTAAGAAACACACCGCTAGCCTCGCGACAGGACACTCGGTAAGGTTAGGTTAGGTTAGGTTAGGTTAGGATAGGTAAGGTTTGGTTAGGTTAGGTTAGGCTAGGTTAGGTTAGGTTAGGTCAGGTTAGGTTAGATTAGGTTAAGTTAGGTTAGGTTAGGTTAGGTTTTTTTTTCTGAATGTTCTTTCTATTATTTTTACCTTGCTTATTGCGCATGTATTTAGTGTCAACAATACTTTAATTTTTGAGCGTTCCGTCCATTTAAAATATTATTGTCGAATTAATTAGACCACGCGTGATTTTACTTTCTACATTCCTGGTGTTATTTGTTTTTTTTGCATAAATTACCTCAATTTATGCAAAAAAAAATTGCAAGTCAATTTTTGCAACGTGAATGAGAATGTTTTAAGCACAATTTAATTTTTATGCAAATCTGTTGAGAGGTATTATTTAAAACTTGGGTAAAAACTTAATCGCAGTCGAAACTTCTATAAACTTTTTGAAATATTTGTAAGAAACACACCGCTAGCCTCGCGACAGGACACTCGGTAAGGTTAGGTTAGGTTAGGTTAGGTAAGGATAGGTTAGGTTAGGTTAGGTCAGGTTAGGTTAGATTAGGTTAAGTTAGGTTAGGTTTTTTTTCTGAATGTTCTTTCTATTATTTTTACCTTGCTTATTGCGCATGTATTTAGTGTCAACGATACTTTAATTTATTAATAAATTACCTCAATTTATGCAAAAAAAAATTGCAAGTCAATTTTTGCAACGTAAATGAGAATGTTTTAAGCACTATTTAATTTTTATGCAAATCTGTTGAGAGGTATTATTTAAAACTTGGGTAAAAACTTAATCGCAGTCGAAACTTCTATAAACTTTTTGAAATATTTGTAAGAAACACACCGCTAGGCTCGCGACAGGACACTCGGTTAGGTTAGGTTAGGTTAGGTTAGGATAGGTTAGGTTAGGTTAGGTTAGGTCAGGTTAGGTTAGATTAGGTTAAGTTAGGTTAGGTTAGGTTAGGTTTTAAACACTATTTAATTTTTATGCAAATCTGTTGAGAGGTATTATTTAAAACTTGGGTAAAAACTTAATCGCAGTCGAAACTTCTATAAACTTTTTGAAATATTTGTAAGAAACACACCGCTAGCCTCGCGACAGGACACTCGGTAAGGTTAGGTTAGGTTAGGTTAGGTTAGGATAGGTTAGGTTAGGTTAGGTTAGGTTAGGTCAGGTTAGGTTAGATTAGGTTAAGTTAGGTTAGGTTAGGTTAGGTTTTTTTTTCTGAATGTTCTTTCTATTATTTTTACCTTGCTTATTGCGCATGTATTTAGTGTCAACAATACTTTAATTTTTGAGCGTTCCGTCCATTTAAAATATTATTGTCGAATTAATTAGACCACGCGTGATTTTACTTTCTACATTCCTGGTGTTATTTGTTTTTTTGCATAAATTACCTCAATTTATGCAAAAAAAAATTGCAAGTCAATTTGTGCAACGTGAATGAGAATGTTTTAAGCACTATTTAATTTTTATGCAAATCTGTTGAGAGGTATTATTTAAAACTTGGGTAAAAACTTAATCGCAGTCGAAACTTCTATAAACTTTTTGAAATATTTGTAAGAAACACACCGCTAGGCTCGCGACAGGACACTCGGTTAGGTTAGGTTAGGTTAGGTTAGGATAGGTTAGGTTAGGTTAGGTTAGGTCAGGTTAGGTTAGATTAGGTTAAGTTAGGTTAGGTTAGGTTAGGTTTTTTTTCTGAATGTTCTTTCTATTATTTTTACCTTGCTTATTGCGCATGTATTTAGTGTCAACGATACTTTAATTTATTAATAAATTACCTCAATTTATGCAAAAAAAATTGCAAGTCAATTTGTGCAACGTGAATGAGAATGTTTTAAGCACTATTTAATTTTTATGCAAATCTGTTGAGAGGTATTATTTAAAACTTGGGTAAAAACTTAATCGCAGTCGAAACTTCTATAAACTTTTTGAAATATTTGTAAGAAACACACCGCTAGCCTCGCGACAGGACACTCGGTAAGGTTAGGTTAGGTTAGGTTAGGTTAGGATAGGTAAGGTTAGGATAGGTTAGGTTAGGCTAGGTTAGGTTAGGTTAGGTCAGGTTAGGTTAGATTAGGTTAAGTTAGGTTAGGTTAGGTTAGGTTTTTTTTTCTGAATGTTCTTTCTATTATTTTTACCTTGCTTATTGCGCATGTATTTAGTGTCAACAATACTTTAATTTTTGAGCGTTCCGTCCATTTAAAATATTATTGTCGAATTAATTAGACCACGCGTGATTTTACTTCCTACATTCCTGGTGTTATTTGTTTTTTTGCATAAATTACCTCAATTTATGCAAAAAAAAATTGCAAGTCAATTTGTGCAACGTGAATGAGAATGTTTTAAGCACTATTTAATTTTTATGCAAATCTGTTGAGAGGTATTATTTAAAACTTGGGTAAAAACTTAATCGCAGTCGAAACTTCTATAAACTTTTTGAAATATTTGTAAGAAACACACCGCTAGGCTCGCGACAGGACACTCGGTTAGGTTAGGTTAGGTTAGGTTAGGATAGGTTAGGTTAGGTTAGGTTAGGTCAGGTTAGGTTAGATTAGGTTAAGTTAGGTTAGGTTAGGTTAGGTTTTTTTTCTGAATGTTCTTTCTATTATTTTTACCTTGCTTATTGCGCATGTATTTAGTGTCAACGATACTTTAATTTATTAATAAATTACCTCAATTTATGCAAAAAAAATTGCAAGTCAATTTGTGCAACGTGAATGAGAATGTTTTAAGCACTATTTAATTTTTATGCAAATCTGTTGAGAGGTATTATTTAAAACTTGGGTAAAAACTTAATCGCAGTCGAAACTTCTATAAACTTTTTGAAATATTTGTAAGAAACACACCGCTAGCCTCGCGACAGGACACTCGGTAAGGTTAGGTTAGGTTAGGTTAGGTTAGGATAGGTAAGGTTAGGATAGGTTAGGTTAGGCTAGGTTAGGTTAGGTTAGGTCAGGTTAGGTTAGATTAGGTTAAGTTAGGTTAGGTTAGGTTAGGTTTTTTTTTCTGAATGTTCTTTCTATTATTTTTACCTTGCTTATTGCGCATGTATTTAGTGTCAACAATACTTTAATTTTTGAGCGTTCCGTCCATTTAAAATATTATTGTCGAATTAATTAGACCACGCGTGATTTTACTTCCTACATTCCTGGTGTTATTTGTTTTTTTGCATAAATTACCTCAATTTATGCAAAAAAAAATTGCAAGTCAATTTGTGCAACGTGAATGAGAATGTTTTAAGCACTATTTAATTTTTATGCAAATCTGTTGAGAGGTATTATTTAAAACTTGGGTAAAAACTTAATCGCAGTCGAAACTTCTATAAACTTTTTGAAATATTTGTAAGAAACACACCGCTAGGCTCGCGACAGGACACTCGGTTAGGTTAGGTTAGGTTAGGTTAGGATAGGTTAGGTTAGGTTAGGTTAGGTCAGGTTAGGTTAGATTAGGTTAAGTTAGGTTAGGTTAGGTTAGGTTTTTTTTCTGAATGTTCTTTCTATTATTTTTACCTTGCTTATTGCGCATGTATTTAGTGTCAACGATACTTTAATTTATTAATAAATTACCTCAATTTATGCAAAAAAAATTGCAAGTCAATTTGTGCAACGTGAATGAGAATGTTTTAAGCACTATTTAATTTTTATGCAAATCTGTTGAGAGGTATTATTTAAAACTTGGGTAAAAACTTAATCGCAGTCGAAACTTCTATAAACTTTTTGAAATATTTGTAAGAAACACACCGCTAGCCTCGCGACAGGACACTCGGTAAGGTTAGGTTAGGTTAGGTTAGGTTAGGATAGGTAAGGTTAGGATAGGTTAGGTTAGGCTAGGTTAGGTTAGGTTAGGTCAGGTTAGGTTAGATTAGGTTAAGTTAGGTTAGGTTAGGTTAGGTTTTTTTTTCTGAATGTTCTTTCTATTATTTTTACCTTGCTTATTGCGCATGTATTTAGTGTCAACAATACTTTAATTTTTGAGCGTTCCGTCCATTTAAAATATTATTGTCGAATTAATTAGACCACGCGTGATTTTACTTCCTACATTCCTGGTGTTATTTGTTTTTTTGCATAAATTACCTCAATTTATGCAAAAAAAAATTGCAAGTCAATTTGTGCAACGTGAATGAGAATGTTTTAAGCACTATTTAATTTTTATGCAAATCTGTTGAGAGGTATTATTTAAAACTTGGGTAAAAACTTAATCGCAGTCGAAACTTCTATAAACTTTTTGAAATATTTGTAAGAAACACACCGCTAGCCTCGCGACAGGACACTCGGTAAGGTTAGGTTAGGTTAGGTTAGGTTAGGATAGGTAAGGTTAGGATAGGTTAGGTTAGGTTAGGTTAGGTTAGGTTAGGTTAGGTTAGGTTAGGTTAGGTTAAGTTAGGTTAGGTTAGGTTAGGTTTTTTTTTCTGAATGTTCTTTCTATTATTTTTACCTTGCTTATTGCGCATGTATTTAGTGTCAACAATACTTTAATTTTTGAGCGTTCCGTCCATTTAAAATATTATTGTCGAATTAATTAGACCACGCGTGATTTTACTTCCTACATTCCTGGTGTTATTTGTTTTTTTGCATAAATTACCTCAATTTATGCAAAAAAAAATTGCAAGTCAATTTGTGCAACGTGAATGAGAATGTTTTAAGCACTATTTAATTTTTATGCAAATCTGTTGAGAGGTATTATTTAAAACTTGGGTAAAAACTTAATCGCAGTCGAAACTTCTATAAACTTTTTGAAATATTTGTAAGAAACACACCGCTAGCCTCGCGACAGGACACTCGGTAAGGTTAGGTTAGGTTAGGTTAGGTTAGGATAGGTTAGGTTAGGTTAGGTCAGGTTAGGTCAGGTTAGGTTAGATTAGGTTAGGTTAGGTTAGGTTAGGTTAGGTTAGGTTAGGTTAGGTTAGGTTAGGTTAGGTTAGGTTAGGTTAGGTTAGGTTGTATGGATTGTTAGTATCTTCTATGGGTACCTTGCTTGTTACGCACAAGGTTTCTCCTAATTCTTTTTTCTTACTATATGTATCTTTAAGTTATTTATTTAGTTATCTATTGTTTCGTTAATTTCTTTTATTCTTTTGGTAATTTTTTCTAAGTACGCTATATATATTTCGCTTGGTTTTTTCTGATTCCAGATTTCTTGCCTATTTTCTTCTGTTATTCCATAGTTTTTTAGTTCAAAATTTAGTCTGAATCTCTCTGCATCAAAGATAGAGCATTTTTCTAGTACATGTACGCTGTCCTGTATTGATGTTTTGTCGCACGGGCATTTGTCATCATCTATTATTTTAAAACGTTTGAGATATTCTTTGAAGCACCCATGTCCTGTCAAGATTTGGGTTGCAGTAAAACTGTTTTTAACGTGTTTTCCTTTTTGAAGTGCCGTGCTTATATTTGGTAAGTATTTTTTTGTAATTTTTCCCGTGCTTTCCTCTATATATCTTTTGTTCCATTTATTTTCAGTTACTTTCTTTAAAGTTATTTTTGTGTAGCTTTGAGGTACCTTGCTATAGTCTGGTCTTTTTTTAAGTGTTCTTCCCCTTTTCGCTGCTGTATCTGCCCTTTCATTACCTTCTAAGCCGTTGTGCGCTCTTACCCATTGAAAATTTACCCTGTTTTTATTTTCTCTGCATGTTCCTAGTTTTTCTAAACATTCTCTTGCTATTTTATTTGTTGTTCTCTCTTTGCTCAGCGTTTCTAAAGATGATTTACTATCTGAATTTATAGTTATATCTTTCCCTTTTATATTGTTTGTTTGTACCCATTCTATTGCTTTTTGAATTGCAATCATTTCCGCCTGGTATACAGTGCAGTAATCTTCTAACTTATAAGATTTTGATACCCAATCTTGTCCATCTACTTTTATAACTACCCCGGCGCCCACTTTACCTTCTTGTTTACTTCCGTCTGTATAAATTTGTATAGCATCTTCATTAATCTTATTTCCTTTATCTAGTTCAATTGTTATATTTTCTTTAACTGTTTTCCCGGGGTGCGGTAGTTCGTTAACACTGCACGTGGTCATTATTTCCCTGTCAGCCGGAAGGAAGTTAGCTGTTATTCCCCTTCTATTAATTCTGTACACATCTTTTACTTCGTCTATTTTTAGATCTATTGGTGGTGTTCCCGCTAAGGCTAAAGCTGAGGTGGTGGAGATTGTCCTGTACCCTTTACAAATTCTAATTGCATATTGTCGCTGAGCGCTGGCTAGTTTCTTCCTATTCTTAACTTTCTTACACGTGTCTCCCCAGACCCCTGATCCATACGTAAATATTGGTACGATTGCCCCGTCATAGATAGTTTTTAAAATTTCAGGCGATAGTCCCCACGTTGGTTTTGCCGCTCTACATAAGGCTTTGAATATTCTTGAGGTTTTACAGCAAATATAATCTATGTGTTTATCCCATCTAAGCTTATTGTCCATTACCATACCCGGTTAGGTTAGGTTAGGTTAGGTTAGGTTAGGTTAGGTTAGGTTGTATGGATTGTTAGTATCTTCTATGGGTACCTTGCTTGTTACGCACAAGGTTTCTCCTAATTCTTTTTTCTTACTATATGTATCTTTAAGTTATTTATTTAGTTATCTATTGTTTCGTTAATTTCTTTTATTCTTTTGGTAATTTTTTCTAAGTACGCTATATATATTTCGCTTGGTTTTTTCTGATTCCAGATTTCTTGCCTATTTTCTTCTGTTATTCCATAGTTTTTTAGTTCAAAATTTAGTCTGAATCTCTCTGCATCAAAGATAGAGCATTTTTCTAGTACATGTACGCTGTCCTGTATTGATGTTTTGTCGCACGGGCATTTGTCATCATCTATTATTTTAAAACGTTTGAGATATTCTTTGAAGCACCCATGTCCTGTCAAGATTTGGGTTGCAGTAAAACTGTTTTTAACGTGTTTTCCTTTTTGAAGTGCCGTGCTTATATTTGGTAAGTATTTTTTTGTAATTTTTCCCGTGCTTTCCTCTATATATCTTTTGTTCCATTTATTTTCAGTTACTTTCTTTAAAGTTATTTTTGTGTAGCTTTGAGGTACCTTGCTATAGTCTGGTCTTTTTTTAAGTGTTCTTCCCCTTTTCGCTGCTGTATCTGCCCTTTCATTACCTTCTAAGCCGTTGTGCGCTCTTACCCATTGAAAATTTACCCTGTTTTTATTTTCTCTGCATGTTCCTAGTTTTTCTAAACATTCTCTTGCTATTTTATTTGTTGTTCTCTCTTTGCTCAGCGTTTCTAAAGATGATTTACTATCTGAATTTATAGTTATATCTTTCCCTTTTATATTGTTTATTTGTACCCATTCTATTGCTTTTTGAATTGCAATCATTTCCGCCTGGTATACAGTGCAGTAATCTTCTAACTTATAAGATTTTGATACCCAATCTTGTCCATCTACTTTTATAACTACCCCGGCGCCCACTTTACCTTCTTGTTTACTTCCGTCTGTATAAATTTGTATAGCATCTTCATTAATCTTATTTCCTTTATCTAGTTCAATTGTTATATTTTCTTTAACTGTTTTCCCTGGGTGCGGTAGTTCGTTAACACTGCACGTGGTCATTATTTCCCTGTCAGCCGGAAGGAAGTTAGCTGTTATTCCCCTTCTATTAATTCTGTACACATCTTTTACTTCGTCTATTTTTAGATCTATTGGTGGTGTTCCCGCTAAGGCTAAAGCTGAGGTGGTGGAGATTGTCCTGTACCCTTTACAAATTCTAATTGCATATTGTCGCTGAGCGCTGGCTAGTTTCTTCCTATTCTTAACTTTCTTACACGTGTCTCCCCAGACCCCTGATCCATACGTAAATATTGGTACGATTGCCCCGTCATAGATAGTTTTTAAAATTTCAGGCGATAGTCCCCACGTTGGTTTTGCCGCTCTACATAAGGCTTTGAATATTCTTGAGGTTTTACAGCAAATATAATCTATGTGTTTATCCCATCTAAGCTTATTGTCCATTACCATACCCAAAATTTTTACTTCCTTTACTGGTTTTATTTCTTTACCGTTCATTTTTATGTTAATTGTTTTATCCCGGAGCTTACTCATTACCATGATCTGCGTTTTTTTTTCTGAAAATTCTAATTTTACTTTTTTACCCCAACTGCTTACTTTTCCTAATGCTCTTTCCGCCGTTTCTTTAGTGGTTTGTAGGTTTTTTCCGTTTACAATCAGAAGGACATCGTCAGCGTACGCTTGGATGTAAACGTCTGGGCCAAGATCCATTTGCAGTAGTTCATCCAGTGATACGTTCCAAAAGATTGGCCCGCCAATCGATCCTTGAATGCAGCCCTTTGAGACATTTTTTTCGCTCGAATGGATTCCGTGTTTTATTCTTACTTTTCTATTTTCTGTGTAACTTCTTACTAATGTAACTAGGCTGGAAGGGCAATCTTTTTCTACGAGCTGTTTTAATAATTGTGGCCACCACGCGTTGTCGAAGGCTCCTTTGATGTCAAGAGATATGACAATTACTTCGTCATTTTCCTTCATTTTTCTTTTTATGACTTCGACTGCATCATAAATTGCATCTTCGGCTGATTTTTGCGCGGTGAAACCATATTGTTTTGAGCTTAATTTCTTCCCTTTGCCAAGGTTCCATTTTATTCTGTCTATTAGGATTTTTTCAAATAATTTCCCTAGAACCGGTAGAAGTCCAATCGGCCTATAGTTTTCCAGACTGCTGTAGTTGTCCTTTCCTGGCTTAGGTATGATTATGATTATGGCCTCCTTCCATATTTTTGGGAAATATCCTATGTCAAGACACTTCTGGAACAATTTTGTGAGTATCTCTGGGAAGCTATCATTGAAGTGAGTAAGAGTGTCAGATGTGATCCCATCCGCCCCAGGGCACTTCTTCGGGTCAATTGATCTAAGGGCGTTTTTTAGCTCATCTTTTGAAATTTTTGGTTCCTGGTCGACTGTTGTCTTATGCGTTGCTTTTGTTCTTATTTCCATTTGTTCAGGAGTTTCATTTATCACATTGTCATCTGGGAAGAAGTGTTGAAGAATTTCTTTAGCAGTTTCTTCAGGGTTATTGCTTTTAAAAGTTGATGTGGGTGCCCTGTTTGGTGGGTTCGTGAGGACTCTATAGATATTGGACCAAGTTGTTTCCTTCGTTTGTTTTTGGCAGAAGTCTTTCCAGCTACTGGTTTTTGACTCTCTTAACTCGTTTTTAAAATTTTCTTTGGCTTCCAAGTATTTGGGTAAAGTCACCTCAGATCTTCTTTGTCCGCATGAATTTTGAAGTTTCCTTTTTGCAGAGACCAGTTCCGATTTTAATAGTGTCAGTGAGTCAGACCACCATGGGCAGTTTTTTCGTTTTCCTCCTGGTTTAGGGATAGACCTTTCGCAAGTTGTTTTGATGATTGAGGAGATAGTTTCTACCTGTTTTTCAAGATTTATTGGGTTACTGGAATAGACGGGGTCTTCAATTGTGATGTTTGCCTTTTGCAACATTTCTTTCGCGACTTTTTCGAACTTGGTCCAGTCTGCAAGCTTTGTTCTGTACCTTGGGGTTGTTGATTCAGGGGGCATTATTGTGTCTGATATACTCATCGTTATAACATTGTGATCAGATAGTCCTGTTTGTTCCACACCCCAGTTTGTGACTTTGTCCATAATATTGTTGGAGCAGAAGGTTACGTCTATGAATGAGGTTAAATGGTTGCCGGATCTCCAAGTTTCAAATGTTGGAGTGCTGCCGTCATTTAATATGTGAGCATCCAGCGTTGCTATCGTCTCTGCTAGTTCCTCGCCTCGTTTATCTGTTTTTGGACTACCCCACCACGAGCTTTTTGCGTTGAAATCACCGCCTATCAGAATGCTCTTGCCTTTTTTCTTGTTTTCTTCATTAAGTTTGGTGATTGTAAGTATCTGGGGTGCAAGAGGATTATTTGGTTCAACATATACTGATCCTAGAGTTATAGTTCCAACTCGTGTTTCTATTTCTATGTATGTTGAGTTCTCGGATGTGATTGAAGATATCATTGTTGCTTTAATACTATTGTTGACGAGAATTGCTGACTTGTTTGGGCTTTCTCTGGTTCCTTTAGTGGATTGGTAAACTTGCCATCTTTTCGTTTTCAGCTGCCCTGTGTTTCCTGTGTAAGGTTCCTGCAGCAGAATAATGTCCGATTTGTCCGTATTAACCACACTGTCTGTCGCGGATTGGCATCTTTGCGCGTTCCATTGTTTGATTTTAATTTTTCCTCCCATATTGAATTTGTGCTGTCCCGGTTTTTGCACGTATTTATTTGCATTTTTTTTCCTATTCATAATTTGTGTGGTCAATAGATCTTTCGATTTCTCTCCTGTAGAGTGGACATTCGTGCGTTCCTGATCTATGTCTTGACGGAGCTGAGGTTTTCCTCTTCCGGTTTTCATTAACACATGACCCGCATTTTACTTCGTCAGCTTTACCTTTATTTGGACATTGTGCAAGCGTGTGTTTCCCGGCGCAGTGCCAGCACCTCGTTTCCATATCACAATGCTTCTTTAGATGACCAAATCCCAGACAGTTCATGCATTGCATTGTTGAAATGAAGTTTTCAGCACAGATTCTTTGAAATGCGATATTTACTCTGCCTAGGTTAACCATTTTCTTCCATATTTTGGGGTTTGTTTCGATCACGACGTTTGTTAGGCACGGATTTTTATTTTTTTGGAAAAAGAGTATTTTTGAGTCTTCTTTTAGGCCAGCGAGGTCCTCGTTCTGCTCTTCCATTATTTCTATTAACTCTGCAGAGTTCAGATCCTTCTGAATACCTTTTAAGATAATTTTGGGATTTCTTTTCTTGGCGCAGATCGCAGATACTTTTTCCGACGACAGAGTTTTCATTATAAGTTCTGCGTCTTCTTTCTTCTCGCAGCTTATGATTGCTCTCCCGTTAGTAGATTGTCGGATATTTGTTATGCCCACCTTCAGTTTCCGTGGGTCTAGGGAATTTTTAACTCCTTTTAAAACCTCGGCACTGTCTTTCTCGTCTTTGTGGCTGACGACCACGGCGTGTCTTGGAGTAGGAAGTGGTGGAAACCTTCGATCCATTTCGCCATCCTCTTTTTCTTTTTCATTGTCAGGTTTTGTCCTGTTCCATGGTGAAGACGGCGCAGTAATTTTATCTTCTATCCTTCTGATTTGTTCCGCCATTGTATTTATAGCACTTAACATAATCGGACATTCTTTAGCTTGGGACGGATTATCAGTTTTAATAAGTTCCATTATTTTTTCGGTAGCACTGATGATGTCTTGGGATTTCGCTTTTCGAAGGATCGTTTCGCATAATTTTATTATTTTATCATCCCGATTTCCGATAACCATGGAGTCGTTTTGACTTTTGGTGAATTCCGGCATAAGGTCGTACGTTTTGTCGACATGTGCGCATGACTTGTTTGGTGAGCGCATCATTTTGGCGTAAGGATAAAGCTGCCGCGCAGCGGTAAATTTTTATTTTTTTGATAAACTTGAGCCTAGAATGGCGTGAAATATTCTGCGGTCGCCGGAAGGACGCCGAACAAGGCTTTAAGATGATTCTACTGAATTTAAAAGAAACTGAGACAAAAACTCGTGAAAACTGAATTTAAGTTGAAATTTAAACGAATCTAAAACACGTCACTGAATTTAAATGAAATTAAAGAGATTCTGCGGTCGCCGGAAGGACGCCGAACAAGGCTTCTATGATGATGCTACTGAATTTAAGAAAAAAAAACTGAGACAAAAACCCGTAGAAGTGAATTTAAGTTGAAATTTGAACGATTCTAAACCACGGTCGCCGTGGGGGCACCGAGATCAAAAGGCGGTGAACACAAGCTAGAAAGCGTGCAAATAAGAGACACAAAAACACGAAACAAAGTAATGTGGTTAGTTAGACAGGAATTGGCTGTGTGAAATATTCTCACCGATAGCTGCACTCCCTTCGGAACTTCACTTGATACTGACGCGACGTGGCTATAATTTTACTATTGAAGTGTTGCCATAGAGAAGAATTCAACGTCAGAAAGAGAAAATGAATATAATTTTTTTTTTTTTTTTTTTTTTGAGTGGTGGCAACAAATGGTGATGTGACGGCTATGATGCTTTAAAAATGGCGGCTATGATGCTTTCCAAATGAATTTAAATTTTTTAATCACAAAGCGGTAAATTTTTATTTTGATAAACTTGAGCCTAGAATGGCGTGAAATATTCTGCGGTCGCCGGAAGGACGCCGAACAAGGCTTTAAGATGATGCTACTGAATTTAAAAGAAACTGAGACAAAAACTCGTGAAAACTGAATTTAAGTTGAAATTTAAACGAATCTAAAACACGTCACTGAATTTAAATGAAATTAAAGAGATTCTGCGGTCGCCGGAAGGACGCCGAACAAGGCTTCTATGATGATGCTACTGAATTTAAGAAAAAAAAAACTGAGACAAAAACCCGTAGAAGTGAATTTAAGTTGAAATTTGAACGATTCTAAACCACGGTCGCCGTGGGGGCACCGAGATCAAAAGGCGGTGAACACAAGCTAGAAAGCGTGCAAATAAGAGACACAAAAACACGAAACAAAGTAATGTGGTTAGTTAGACAGGAATTGGCTGTGTGAAATATTCTCACCGATAGCTGCACTCCCTTCGGAACTTCACTTGATACTGACGCGACGTGGCTATAATTTTACTATTGAAGTGTTGCCATAGAGAAGAATTCAACGTCAGAAAGAGAAAATGAATATAATTTTTTTTTTTTTTTTTTTTTTTTTGAGTGGTGGCAACAAATGGTGATGTGACGGCTATGATGCTTTAAAAATGGCGGCTATGATGCTTTCCAAATGAATTTAAATTTTTTAATCACAAAGCGGTAAATTTTTATTTTGATAAACTTGAGCCTAGAATGGCGTGAAATATTCTGCGGTCGCCGGAAGGACGCCGAACAAGGCTTTAAGATGATGCTACTGAATTTAAAAGAAACTGAGACAAAAACTCGTGAAAACTGAATTTAAGTTGAAATTTAAACGAATCTAAAACACGTCACTGAATTTAAATGAAATTAAAGAGATTCTGCGGTCGCCGGAAGGACGCCGAACAAGGCTTCTATGATGATGCTACTGAATTTAAGAAAAAAAAAACTGAGACAAAAACCCGTAGAAGTGAATTTAAGTTGAAATTTGAACGATTCTAAACCACGGTCGCCGTGGGGGCACCGAGATCAAAAGGCGGTGAACACAAGCTAGAAAGCGTGCAAATAAGAGACACAAAAACACGAAACAAAGTAATGTGGTTAGTTAGACAGGAATTGGCTGTGTGAAATATTCTCACCGATAGCTGCACTCCCTTCGGAACTTCACTTGATACTGACGCGACGTGGCTATAATTTTACTATTGAAGTGTTGCCATAGAGAAGAATTGAACGTCAGAAAGAGAAAATGAATATAATTTTTTTTTTTTTTTTTTTTTTTTGAGTGGTGGCAACAAATGGTGATGTGACGGTTATGATGCTTTAAAAATGGCGGCTATGATGCTTTCCAAATGAATTTAAATTTTTAATCACAAAGCGGTAAATTTTTATTTTGATAAACTTGAGCCTAGAATGGCGTGAAATATTCTGCGGTCGCCGGAAGGACGCCGAACAAGGCTTTAAGATGATTCTACTGAATTTAAAAGAAACTGAGACAAAAACTCGTGAAAACTGAATTTAAGTTGAAATTTAAACGAATCTAAAACACGTCACTGAATTTAAATGAAATTAAAGAGATTCTGCGGTCGCCGGAAGGACGCCGAACAAGGCTTCTATGATGATGCTACTGAATTTAAGAAAAAAAAACTGAGACAAAAACCCGTAGAAGTGAATTTAAGTTGAAATTTGAACGATTCTAAACCACGGTCGCCGTGGGGGCACCGAGATCAAAAGGCGGTGAACACAAGCTAGAAAGCGTGCAAATAAGAGACACAAAAACACGAAACAAAGTAATGTGGTTAGTTAGACAGGAATTGGCTGTGTGAAATATTCTCACCGATAGCTGCACTCCCTTCGGAACTTCACTTGATACTCGGTTAGGTTAGGTTAGGTTAGGTTAGGTTAGGTTAGGTTAGGTTAGGTTAGGTTAGGTTAGGTTAGGTTAGGTTAGGTTAGGTTAGGTTAGGTTAGGTTAGGTTAGGTTAGGTTAGGTTAGGTTAGGTTAGGTTAGGTTAGGTTAGGTTAGGTTAGGTTAGGTTAGGTTAGGTTAGGTTAGGTTAGGTTAGGTTAGGTTAGGTTAGGTTAGGTTAGGTTAGGTTAGGTTAGGTTAGGTTAGGTTAGGTTAGGTTAGGTTAGGTTAGGTTAGGTTAGGTTAGGTTAGGTTAGGTTAGGTTAGGTTAGGTTAGGTTAGGTTAGGTTAGGTTAGGTTAGGTTAGGTTAGGTTAGGTTAGGTTAGGTTAGGTTAGGTTAGGTTAGGTTAGGTTAGGTTAGGTTAGGTTAGGTTAGGTTAGGTTAGGTTAGGTTAGGTTAGGTTAGGTTAGGTTAGGTTAGGTTAGGTTAGGTTAGGTTAGGTTAGGTTAGGTTAGGTTAGGTTAGGTTAGGTTAGGTTAGGTTAGGTTAGGTTAGGTTAGGTTAGGTTAGGTTAGGTTAGGTCAGGTTAGGTTAGGTTAGGTTAGGTTAGGTTAGGTTAGGTTAGGTTAGGTTAGGTTAGGTTAGGTTAGGTTAGGTTAGGTTAGGTTAGGTTAGGTTAGGTTAGGTTAGGTTAGGTTAGGTTAGGTTAGGTTAGGTTAGGTTAGGTTAGGTTAGGTTAGGTTAGGTTAGGTTAGGTTAGGTTAGGTTAGGTTAGGTTAGGTTAGGTTAGGTTAGGTTAGGTTAGGTTAGGTTAGGTTAGGTTAGGTTAGGTTAGGTTAGGTTAGGTTAGGTTAGGTTAGGTTAGGTTAGGTTAGGTTAGGTTAGGTTAGGTTAGGTTAGGTTAGGTTAGGTTAGGTTAGGTTAGGTTAGGTTAGGTTAGGTTAGGTTAGGTTAGGTTAGGTTAGGTTAGGTTAGGTTAGGTTAGGTTAGGTTAGGTTAGGTTAGGTTAGGTTAGGTTAGGTTAGGTTAGGTTAGGTTAGGTTAGGTTAGGTTAGGTTAGGTTAGGTTAGGTTAGGTTAGGTTAGGTTAGGTTAGGTTAGGTTAGGTTAGGTTAGGTTAGGTTAGGTTAGGTTAGGTTAGGTTAGGTTAGGTTAGGTTAGGTTAGGTTAGGTTAGGTTAGGTTAGGTTAGGTTAGGTTAGGTTAGGTTAGGTTAGGTTAGGTTAGGTTAGGTTAGGTTAGGTTAGGTTAGGTTAGGTTAGGTTAGGTTAGGTTAGGTTAGGTTAGGTTAGGTTAGGTTAGGTTAGGTTAGGTTAGGTTAGGTTAGGTTAGGTTAGGTTAGGTTAGGTTAGGTTAGGTTAGGTTAGGTTAGGTTAGGTTAGGTTAGGTTAGGTTAGGTTAGGTTAGGTTAGGTTAGGTTAGGTTAGGTTAGGTTAGGTTAGGTTAGGTTAGGTTAGGTTAGGTTAGGTTAGGTTAGGTTAGGTTAGGTTAGGTTAGGTTAGGTTAGGTTAGGTTAGGTTAGGTTAGGTTAGGTTAGGTTAGGTTAGGTTAGGTTAGGTTAGGTTAGGTTAGGTTAGGTTAGGTTAGGTTAGGTTAGGTTAGGTTAGGTTAGGTTAGGTTAGGTTAGGTTAGGTTAGGTTAGGTTAGGTTAGGTTAGGTTAGGTTAGGTTAGGTTAGGTTAGGTTAGGTTAGGTTAGGTTAGGTTAGGTTAGGTTAGGTTAGGTTAGGTTAGGTTAGGTTAGGTTAGGTTAGGTTAGGTTAGGTTAGGTTAGGTTAGGTTAGGTTAGGTTAGGTTAGGTTAGGTTAGGTTAGGTTAGGTTAGGTTAGGTTAGGTTAGGTTAGGTTAGGTTAGGTTAGGTTAGGTTAGGTTAGGTTAGGTTAGGTTAGGTTAGGTTAGGTTAGGTTAGGTTAGGTTAGGTTAGGTTAGGTTAGGTTAGGTTAGGTTAGGTTAGGTTAGGTTAGGTTAGGTTAGGTTAGGTTAGGTTAGGTTAGGTTAGGTTAGGTTAGGTTAGGTTAGGTTAGGTTAGGTTAGGTTAGGTTAGGTTAGGTTAGGTTAGGTTAGGTTAGGTTAGGTTAGGTTAGGTTAGGTTAGGTTAGGTTAGGTTAGGTTAGGTTAGGTTAGGTTAGGTTAGGTTAGGTTAGGTTAGGTTAGGTTAGGTTAGGTTAGGTTAGGTTAGGTTAGGTTAGGTTAGGTTAGGTTAGGTTAGGTTAGGTTAGGTTAGGTTAGGTTAGGTTAGGTTAGGTTAGGTTAGGTTAGGTTAGGTTAGGTTAGGTTAGGTTAGGTTAGGTTAGGTTAGGTTAGGTTAGGTTAGGTTAGGTTAGGTTAGGTTAGGTTAGGTTAGGTTAGGTTAGGTTAGGTTAGGTTAGGTTAGGTTAGGTTAGGTTAGGTTAGGTTAGGTTAGGTTAGGTTAGGTTAGGTTAGGTTAGGTTAGGTTAGGTTAGGTTAGGTTAGGTTAGGTTAGGTTAGGTTAGGTTAGGTTAGGTTAGGTTAGGTTAGGTTAGGTTAGGTTAGGTTAGGTTAGGTTAGGTTAGGTTAGGTTAGGTTAGGTTAGGTTAGGTTAGGTTAGGTTAGGTTAGGTTAGGTTAGGTTAGGTTAGGTTAGGTTAGGTTAGGTTAGGTTAGGTTAGGTTAGGTTAGGTTAGGTTAGGTTAGGTTAGGTTAGGTTAGGTTAGGTTAGGTTAGGTTAGGTTAGGTTAGGTTAGGTTAGGTTAGGTTAGGTTAGGTTAGGTTAGGTTAGGTTAGGTTAGGTTAGGTTAGGTTAGGTTAGGTTAGGTTAGGTTAGGTTAGGTTAGGTTAGGTTAGGTTAGGTTAGGTTAGGTTAGGTTAGGTTAGGTTAGGTTAGGTTAGGTTAGGTTAGGTTAGGTTAGGTTAGGTTAGGTTAGGTTAGGTTAGGTTAGGTTAGGTTAGGTTAGGTTAGGTTAGGTTAGGTTAGGTTAGGTTAGGTTAGGTTAGGTTAGGTTAGGTTAGGTTAGGTTAGGTTAGGTTAGGTTAGGTTAGGTTAGGTTAGGTTAGGTTAGGTTAGGTTAGGTTAGGTTAGGTTAGGTTAGGTTAGGTTAGGTTAGGTTAGGTTAGGTTAGGTTAGGTAGGTTAGGTTAGGTTAGGTTAGGTTAGGTTAGGTTAGGTTAGGTTAGGTTAGGTTAGGTTAGGTTAGGTTAGGTTAGGTTAGGTTAGGTTAGGTTAGGTTAGGTTAGGTTAGGTTAGGTTAGGTTAGGTTAGGGGGTTAGGTTAGGTTAGGTTAGGTTAGGTTAGGTTAGGTTAGGTTAGGTTAGGTTAGGTTAGGTTAGGTTAGGTTAGGTTAGGTTAGGTTAGGTTAGGTTAGGTTAGGTTAGGTTAGGTTAGGTTCAGGTTAGGTTAGGTTAGGTTAGGTTAGGTTAGGTTAGGTTAGGTTAGGTTAGGTTAGGTTAGGTTAGGTTAGGTTAGGTTAGGTTAGGTTAGGTTCGGTTAGGTTAGGTTAGGTTAGGTTAGGTTAGGTTAGGTTAGGTTAGGTTAGGTTAGGTTAGGTTAGGTTAGGTTAGGTTAGGTTAGGTTAGGTTAGGTTAGGTTAGGTAGGTTAGGTTAGGTTAGGTTAGGTTAGGTTAGGTTAGGCTAGTGTAGGTTAGGTTAGGTTAGGTTAGGTTAGGTTAGGTTAGGTTAGGTTAGGTTAGGTTAGGTTAGGTTAGGTTAGGTTAGGTTAGGTTAGGTTGGTTAGGTTAGGTTAGGTTAGGTTAAGGTTAGGTATAGGTTAGGTTAGGTTAGGTTAGGTTAGGTTAGGTTAGGTTAGGTTAGGTTAGGTTAGGTTAGGTTAGGTTAGGTTAGGTTAGGTTAGGTTAGGTTAGGTTAGGTTAGGTTAGGTTAGGTTAGGTTAGGTTAGGTTAGGTTAGGTTAGGTTAGGTTAGGTTGGTTAGGTTAGGATAGGTTAGGTTAGGAGGTTAGGTTAGGTTAGGTTAGGTTAGGTTAGGTTAGGTTAGGTTAGGTTAGGTTAGGTTAGGTTAGGTTAGGTTAGGTTAGGTTGGTTGGTTAGGTTAGGTGCTAGGTTAGGTTAGGTTAGAGTTAGGTGTAGGTTAGGGGTTAGGTTAGGTTAGGTAGGTAGGTTAGGTTAGGTTAGGTTAGGTTAGGTTACGGTTAGGGTTAGGTTAGGGCTTAGGAGGTAGGTAGGTAGGTAGGTTAGGTTAGGGTAGGTTAGGTTAGGTTAGGTTAGGTTAGGTTAGGTTAGTTGGTTAGGTTAGGTTGTAGGTTAGGTTAGGTGAGGTTGAGGGTTAGGTTAGGTTAGGTTAGGTTAGGTTAGGTTAGGTTAGGGGAGGTTAGTTTAGGTTTAGGTTAGGTTAGGTTAGGTTAGGTTAGGTTAGGTTTGGTTAGGTTAGGTTAGGTAGGTTTGGGTTGGTTAGGGTTAGGGTAGGTTAGGTTAAGGTTAGTAGGTTAGGTTAGGTTAGGTTAGTTAGGTATGGTGAGGTTAGGTAGGTTAGGTTAGGTTGAGGGAGGGTGAGGTTAGGGTTAGGGGTAGGTTAGGGTAGGTTAGGTTAGGGTTAGGTTAGGTGTTGGGTA